>CM061068.1:118335446-121287946 GCA_030762895.1 Sophora flavescens
TTTAAAAAACAAGTAAATAGAAATTAACGATACTTTATATATATTAAAAATTAAATTAGCATACTCAAGTATCCCCCCCGGGGATAAGAAGCCTCCGCCGGATGGACCACGACCTCCCCTCCCGAGGATAAGATGGTCCTGCCTGCCGTGAGATGGGATGATGAGGGGCACCTGGTCCGGACACAGGAGGCAGGGTGGGGTGTAACTCCATCACTCCGAGGTGTCCCGTCCATAGAGGTGCCGGGTAGGTGGTCCGATCTCACGGGTCAAGACTAGGGAAGGGACTCTCACAAGACGACCTCCACGATGTACTTCCTACCTAGAGTGAATCTCATCTCAGTGAAAAAAAAGGAAAAGATGATTACAACAAAGGTAAATAATACAAAAATAAATTACCTAATAAGTATAATGACATTTACACAATGAATTACGACACAAATAAATTACCCAAGTAGAATCTCCGTCACTAAATTCACCCCACTCTCACAAGATTACTTGATCGGAATGTACCTTCGCTAGATGCGTCCAACTCGGATTGATCCATTAACTCTTTCAACTTCTTCCCCATTTCGAAAATGTCCACCAGAGAATTAATAATGTCCGGTAATTTGCAACGGCAGGGGTCTTGAAAACTCATCATCTTGGTACTTAGCATCTTTTTCATGCTAGTTGACACATTATCAGTAATTACACCTGAGCCTTTATCTTAATAACACCCAACCAGCCATGATGTCCTTCGGGATATGGCGAGTAACAAACCCGTCCCACAAAAAAATGAATGGGCGAACCTATTATACCTTCAGAGACAGCCTAACTTGAACAATACCATACCTTTTATCTATTTTTGTCCCCACGCCAAGAGTAGGATCAAACCAATCACACTTGAAGACAACTAACTTCATCACGGGGAAACCGGTATAATCGAGTTCAAGGATGTCGCTTAGAACCCCATAGAAATCATCCTCACATTGCCATCGGCTCGCACACAAACACCATAGCTACACGTCTGCATTCCTTCATTCCATGTTTTTGTGGTAAATTTATATCCATTTACAAAATAAGTATTCCATGATGTAACCCATCCGCTAGCCCCTCATGCTAGCCTTGTCAACAATGGATTTTGAACATTGTTTTCTCGATCTAGTACCTAAAAATAAAATATTATATTATTCTTATACATGCTATATATTTAAGGAGATAAATGTATTTCAACAAACAAAGGTGCTTAACCCACATATTTACCGAACCACGAGAAAAGTGAGAAGTACTTGATCAACCCGATCGCTTTGAAATGTCAAAGTTGAGATCCCTTAGAAAATTGTCGTGACATCCTATATATGTGGAGATTAACAAAGAGAGGCATTAATAATCATAAATGTCAATTGAACTTATAAAATACATTGGAGAAACTTACTCTAAATATGGCGCAACTTCTTCACAATTTTGAAGGATATACGATGAGCAAAGATTAATGTCACGCTCCAAGAAATATCCTTTTGATTTGCCACTAAATCTGTCCGGATAGTTGAATATTGATATAGAGGACTAGTTGAACTTCCTTCACCGAATCAACGCTTTCTAGGCATCCTTGTCCTTCTCGTGTTAACTTCATCCTGATAGAAATAAGAGGCAAAAGTGGAAGTCTCCTCTACTAAGTATGCTTCACAAATGGAACCCTCCACTCGTGCCTTGTTCTGAATTTTGTGTTTAAGGGAGTGCAAGAACCTATTAGAGAGGATACATACAAATAATTACTAGTTTTAGGAAAGTTAAACTACGGTCTCGTGTTCGTGAATTTCATATGTACTAAGTAAAATAGTTGATGTTGTTTACCTCTCAAATGGATACATCCAGCGGTATTGACCGGGCCACCAACTCTTGCATACGGAGATGAACCGGCAGGTGTTCCATGGAATCAAAGAAACCCATGAAGATTTGCTCCACCATATAACAAAACGGGTATCTTGACTTCCATATCATTTAATTGATTCACATTTAATGTAGCGATGTAAGCTCCCGAAAAGTGGCTAAGCTCAACAAGTGGGTTCCAAATTTGTTTTAATGCGTCGAACGAATTGGAACTAACCGCTGCATGAACACGTGGCAACCATGACTCTTCATTCCATGTAACTTTGCTTCCTTAATGTCAACACATCTACCCGGATTGGAAGCATACCCATCCGGTAACTTTAGTTCTTTAACCCACTTGCTGCACAGCCACTTTCTCGGGCTTTGCTTAAGGTATAACTTTCCTTCGGTTTGATAAGTCCGCCACGACCACCGTCCCGCAACTCAAGCTCCTTCCGACATAAAATGTCAGCCAGGTCCATCCGGCTTTATTTGTATCCTTTGTCCTCCCTTGATGTCCATCACAAGTTGTCAAAAACATTCAAAAACACATTCCTCTCAAAAGATGCTTGACATCAATGTTGTGACTGAATAGCTACGCCCTCCAATACGGCAACCTCCAAAATATACTTTGTTTTGTCCAATTATGGTTGACGCCATAACTGAATATGTTCTCCTTGGGTTTCATGGACGAGCGGTAAGCATCAGACTGCGCCATACATTAGGACCAACCAAACGTGGTGGAGGGCGTTGTCTCCGCACAACACTTCTTGAATGCATTCTTGTTCCGCCTATAAGGATGATCTTCTGGAAGGAATTGACGATGACAATAAAAATATGAGATCTTTCGACTGTTTTTAAGCGTGAATGCCTTCGATCGCTCCATACATATTGGGCATCCAATTTTCCCCGCTGTCATCCAACCCGACATCATCGCATAACGGAAAGTCGTTGATCGCCCACATTAAAGTCGCTTTCATGATGAAATTATGCCTCAAAGATACGCTATATGTCAACACACCATCATTCCACAAAGATTGTCAACTCATCTATCGCTGCAAGTACACATCAATCTTACCTTTTGGATTAGACGGACCTTAATTATGATCATAGGGAACATAAACTCCCGCTTCATGCACATCCCCGGGAAGATTGTACGGAGTCGATAACCGGCCAACAAGAGTATGCTTTTCTGCATCGCCCAAAAGGATTGAATCCATCAAGAGATAACCCCAATCGGACATTGCGAGGGTCCTGCGAAAAATGCCATATGAACCCTATCAAAATGCTTCCAAGCTTCTCCATCGATGGATGACACAAGATATCTTGCTCCCTCTCTTGCTCACTATGCCACCTCATGTGAGCAGTGGCCATCGAAGAGTACAATCTTGTAAGTCTTGGCACGAGCGGAAAGTACCACATCTATTTTAGCGACCTCTTCTTCTCAATGCCCATCCTAATGGTTGTCTTATACCGATCCGCACCACAAAATCGACAACATGCTATGCTTTCCGCTGAATCATCCTTATAGTACAACATACATCCATTTGGGCAACAATCAATTTTCAAACACCCCAGACCCAAATTTTCCACAGACTTATTAGCATGATAAAAACTAGTAGGCATCCGATTGTCCTTCTGGCAACGCCCTTGGACATCGACTCAGGGTGAGGCGATTAAAACAGCCTTCTTGCATATTGTAGTCGATTTGATACTCAACCATTCCATGCACATCGACAACTCCGTGTACTCCCGACATCTTCCCCACAATGGAGATCGTGCAACACTCAAGATATCATAGAATCTTTGAGCTCGGGATTCGGATTCTCCTCTATGTATTGGGAACCCATTCCACCATCTTCTCCCCCATCTTCTTCTAGTACAACACCAACCGATGGTCCAGCATGATCCATTATCATCTACTCGTATGGATTCAATTCTTCCCTTCGGTCACCACTTCCATAGTACGAACCTTCAACCACAATCGGGTTTAAGTCAGGCAACGTCTCACCATGGTTACTCCACCAATAGTAATCAGGCATGAAGCCCTTCTCATAAAGATCGGCTACAACTCCATCCACGCTTTTGAAAGATTGACACTTGCATCTTTTGCAAGGACACCTCAATTGATCACCGCCCAGTCGTATAAATCTCTCCTGGCTAACAACAAACTCTATAAACTCACCCACTCCAACTCTATACTCTTCCCTAAGACGTTTATTCCAATCCAACCTATGATACATCCATTTCCGATTCTCCGGAATATCCATTGCTGGCAATTAAATAGCCTGACCAATCCTACAATAACACTTATATATTACGGTGCATTCCAATAACTCCATCAATCTCGTTCTTATGACAAGGTATGAACCTATCCCATTCGAGAAGAAAACTTTGCCACACTCGACTACTAATAGTTATTCCCATATTCAAATACCTTATACTTGACAAAATTTTGGCAGCATTTCCCATCGGTCTTCAAGTTACACGACTCGAGCACGGTCAGAATCACCGCGATCAAGTATGCACCAGAGAACAAAAAGAAATGCATCAGACCGAGATTTCAACAAGTATATAAGGCATTTGAACATTGAAATGACTATTGTACGAGTGTGAAAAAGGTTTTTTCCCAAACTGTCCCACTTGGACAATTCAAGATTCAATACAATGAGCATGCATACCTTGATAAGTTACACATGCTCATTAATATTGAATCTCAAATAGGAAACTAAGGCTTTCGTAAATTAATTATTACCTCTAACAGAAAATAAAACCATTAACCTTCTAAATTATCAGCACACAACCAGCATCCCGCCTTTCGGACAGGATCACATCCTATTGAGCTCCGTTCTCCACTAACAAACAACACATATTGACAAACACATGCATAAACATTAAATTATCAGCATACAATCAGACAAGATCACATCCTATTGAGCTCCGCTCTCCACTAACAAACAACACATATTGACAAACACATGCATAAACATTAAATTATCAGCATACAATCAGACAAGATCACATCCTATTGAGCTCAGCTCTCCACTACCAAACAACACGATAATTCACATAATACATTACACTGAGTGTTCAGAGAACTTACCTAAGAGAGAAAACACAACCGAGCAAGGATAAGGGGAGGAGACGGAGCCAACAGAGAGTAGAAGAATATGACAACAAGGACCTATCGTGCATAAATGAAATTAGTCATTTCAAATCAAATCACTATTCTATATATACAGAATCCAGTACAACTATTTATAAGACTAGAAACACATAAATTAATATAAAATAGAATCAACAATATACCGTTACAAATATAGAACAACTTGCAACTTCCCTTCTTCCTTTTACTCTCCTCCCCATCTCCTTTATTTCAGAAGAAGAGGAAACAAAGGGAGAAAATTACTAAGGAACCTTTTCTCCCAAAACCTAAGTCTTGGAAGATGAGGTAAGGGTTTAAATCTTAAATTACAAATTCCATTTGTTTGTAGTTTGTCATATTTGCATGTCTGAGAACTCAAAACAAAATTCAAAACACAAAATTTAAGCTTTAATCAGTGACAAAAACGTAACTATAATAAACTAAACTAAAAAATAAAAAGAATGTTTCAAATGCTTTTTGGATGGGCAAAGCAAGTGTCACGATTCATGAAATCATCCAGACCTGGACTCTACTATGGTGTTTATACAAACACATAAAACTCACCCAGGATAATTGTTCTCTATCACTTTTAACTCTCAAGCTCACACAGCACTTATAAAGGAAGAGAAGAAAATTTATGTTCTCATATTCTTGATTCATTCCATCATCAAATTGCCAACATACAACCATGGCCTTTTATAGGCAACACTTCATAATAAACTATTAAAATATAAACAAACTTAATTGATAAGAAAGGCTTAGGCGGTGGCACACAAAATATGACTATTCTACATGAATCATGATAACGATGCAAGTAGATAATGAGCTGTAAAAAGTGCCTTGTTTACTATGCATTAAGCGGGTAGACTTCAATTTGGACTAATATGACTTGTGTTAATTGTTGGTGATTAAAAAAAGACTTGATTTATTATATCACTTCTGTAATGAAACATCGGGATTGTGTTTTCTTTTATGTTATGTTTTGTTATGTTTTATTTCGAACTTATGTTATTTTCCGCATTGAGATGTTGTTACAATGTGGTACTTTCTATCCAGTTTTTATTTTATGAAATAAATGCATGTTTTTATTTTATACCTTCTATTTAAATGTTTTATAAATACATATGGGGTATAGGGTGTCACAGTGGCGGACGGTTGTGTATGGGTGGCAAATGAGATGAGAGATTCCAAAATACCGCTATTTCATCCGGATCATTTTTCTTTTCTTTGTTCATCTTTTTTTACAAAACAAGGATATATAGAGATGCATAGAAAAGAAAATTAAACAAATTATATAACAAATGATTATTCTAATAAATGAGATTAGGCATCACAAATGTCAAATTATTAAAAAAAATTAAAAAAATGCTCAAAAGCATACTATTAATGGTTTGTACAATTTTCAACTTTAGTTACAATTAATGAATTTATTTTGTAATTTTATTTCACTTGTGACATTTTTTTGTAACTTTTGAAAGCCATAAGAACACTCACGAGTTCAGGAATCTTGCCAAAGTTTAGTGGAGCAAGTATGAGGTTGGTTCCACCTAGACTTAGAGTTAAATTTTAGATATTAATAAATTTTTCCTAGTCTAGTTGTCGCCCAATTAATAAATGAATTGTAAAGGTGAAACAACATACATTATTAAAATAAATAAAAATAAATAAATTTATATTTAATCAAATATAAATTACCTAAGCGACAAAATCTACCAAGATGAATTTTGTCATCTACTATGTTAAATTGTTATACCTAGATAATTTATCTCATGAATATCTAGTGGTAAAGCATGTGCTCACGAAAAAATAATCAATGATGCATAAAAATAATAAGAAAACGTATGATTATATTTCCCTGAATCAATAGTAAATTATCAAACATCAAATGTGTTCATGATAGGAAATAACAATTTATATCCAACTACTATCAGCAACCCTCGAATAAATTCTAAGCATGAGAAAACAAGATTGAACACATGGAACGTTTAATTATATCAATCGAGAGGAACACAAATTCAGTAAGTGTTAAATTCTAATATTGAGTAACAACAAGCCAACATAGCATACCAAAATAATAAGGGTTTCATCATACCCATTGTACAAGAAAATCTAAATAGAAAAACTCATAGGTAGCATCAGTACTACCCTCCTCACGCTGGGTGGGCATCCCTTAGAGATTTTTTTTGTTTGAAAAGAATAATTTAGGGTGATGATGCCCTAATCAAAGGTAGGAAAACCCTCGGACTCTATGATACAAAGGGATTTACATTTACCTTCCTCAAGGAGACTAGCGGGGGGCTCGAACTCACGACACATCGTCGATACGAGATTATGTCATGCTAGCTCTACGAGACCAACCACTTGGGGTTCCTAATAGATTAATTTTGTTCTAGGTCTCTAACTCATTGGTTATATGATAAGATCAATTTAGATTTAGCTCTAACGCTTTATGATTTCTGCAAACACAAACATGAAAACCTCCCAGTCACCACTGTGTTCACACCATCACAGACCACATCAGACACAGCTTCTCCCATTCATTTATATAAACACAAACATGAAAACATTTGCGAATGATAAAGAAGTATTTAAAATCTGACATATGTAAAAACGAAAATTAAACATCAAAATCAAACCACAAACCACATAGCAAAATAAAAACACACAGAGTTTTCAACAACAAATTTGTTACCTGTATTTTGTGAATCCGCCGACAGCTAACGTATCTCCCATTCCCTGCGAATGGATGAGAGAGACCTTAGAAACAGATAGAGAGAGAAGCAGAGTGAGACAGAAAGAGATGCGAGAGAAATAGAGACAGAGAGAGAGATGGAGTAGAGGAGAGCTTACCTGAGCAGAAGGGGTGATGGTGGTGACAGGAGGTGTCTTGTGGTGGCCGGAGCGTGCGGCTAGGAAGAGAGAAACAGTGAGAGAGAGATATGCGCCGAGTAAAATGAGGAAGAAGGAGGTTCTGTCGAATTTAGGGATTTCAGTTTTAGCGACCGAATTAGTTCGGTCGCTAATTCGGTCGCTAATATGGTTAGTTTGAATTTGAATTTACAATTTTAGCGACCGATTTAAATTTCGGTCGCTAACACGTGCTGTTTTAATTTTTTTTACGCGCCGTTTAGCGACCGAATTAATATCAGTCGCAAATATAAATAATTAAAGTTTGAAGTATGATTTCATAAATTTAGCGACGGATTTTTAAATCGGTCGCTAATATAAATAAAGTTTGACCGTTGTATTTAAATCGGTCGTCATTTCGGTCGCTAAAAATTCATAAATTTCTGACTTTTACTTTCCTTTGTTTAGCGACCGATATCTCTGTTACGCTCTATTTCGATCGCTATTTCGGTCGCAGAATCAACTCTCACTAGTGTTTCATGTAGATCCTAAAATCGTCCGCTATTTCGATCGCAAAAAGCAACCAAAAAATTCGGTCACTATTTTCGGTCGCTAAATGACCTTTTTTTGTAGTGGTTATTGATGCAAGTCGATGAGGTTCATATGTTTGCATTGTTGTTCACAACTGTGTGTTTGGAATACACGAGGTCCGAAGTTCTCGCTAGACCATTCCAACTTAGATATTAGGTTGTGCAGCTATAGTGTCAATGCTTTGCATGAGCACCCTCGGGAGTAGACAGGGTGTAAACTGGGTAAAATGTGCAGCTATAGTGTCACTGCTTTGCATGAGCATTCTCACCATGGATGAGAATGTGAACCAGGATTTAGGAACGCATCGCTTGGACGGTTGACTGACATTCCCAGCAAGGGATGTGTGAAAGGATTGGTAGTGGCCACGTCAGCATAAAGGTTAGATTGCATGAGTTTGAGGGTAGAGGATGATATCGTAAAGTAAGGATGATGGTTGATTTTGAGTGATATCTGTCTGTGACTGTTGTTATATGATATGCTATGATTCTATTCCGCTTTTGATGATAGAACTGTTTCCTATCCCCTATTTTCTATATTTGGTATATGTTCATGTGATCGTATGAGAAGATCCGGTGGAGGAACTAGCTACCGAGGAATTGGATGGGACTCCATATGAAACAGATGTGGGAGGACGAGCTGTGAATTTGGGTAGTAGAGTTTAAGAAGTTATGGCCAGCGTGTCTTAAGACGTTTTATAATTCCGTAAATATTAGTTTGTTTAAATATGCACCTGCAAGGGATCCTACTGCTGGGATACCCTAGACAGTGTTTTGGTACTCATATGCATAAACATATGGTTTGTATGTATGTTATATATGGTGTGATGGTTTAAATTTTCATACGTTCTATGTTAATAGTTTAAGTTTTAATTTTTACGTATTTCGGCATATACGTTTAACGTTAAACGTGCGATTAAGAAATTAATTAATAAGGTTTTAATCTAATGGCATAATGGGGCACAACGGGAGGTCTCATTCCCCCTCTCATCAAGGTATCCCGAACCCTTCTATTTCTTCTCCACCTGCCCTGTCTGTCCAACCCCTCTCCCATGTGTCTCCATTTTCTTCACCTGTCTCCTCTCACCAAACCCAAACATCATCTTATGATGTTGTGTCTGATATATGTCAGTACACAATAGTTCATCACTATAAGAAAATTGAATTTAGTAAGGGCCAAAGACTGTCGCAAACAACTTAAATCTATCGCAAAACACATGTTCCTGACGAATTTGTGAAGGCCACAAATCCGTCACATATAGGGTCGTCACAAATACTTTCTGACAGTTTTTTTAAATGGCCGTCGCAAATTTACGATGGCATGGCCGTCAAAAATTATCAGACATTAGCGATGGCCTGGCTGTAACAAATCATTAGACATTAGCGACGGTCTGGCTGTCGCAAATCAACAGACGTTAGCAACCGCCTAGCCGTCTCAAATCACCAGAAAGTAGCGACGGCTTGGCCGTCGCAAATAACAAGAATGTAGCGACGGTTTAGCCATCACAAATTGCAACACATTTTTTTATAAAACATAATAATTTAATTAATTAATTTTTTTATTAATTAATTAATTATTTAAAATATTAATTATTTTTAATTAATTATTTAATGTTTAATATAAAATTTAAAATTAATATAAACTTTAGTTATTTTTTTTATTAATTATAATTTAGACTATAATATGATAAATACATAATAAATTTAAATGATAAACTAATAATAATTTTAAATGATAAATGAAACTCATAACTAAAAGTAAATTGTTTTGATAGAGTGCGTACATCATACAAAATGAAATCTAATCTTAAAGAACTAATAACCCAAACTAATAACCCTATCTATAGCCCCTCATTAACAAACCTGTAAAGGATTGATCCTCCTCATCACTGGTATGTCGATGACCCTCGGGCTGGGACGGTGGCGGCTGCGACGACGGCTGAGACACCCCACAGCTCCCATCGTAATTCTTACATTAAAACCTTAATATTTATTTACTTAATCGCTCGCTTATCGTTGAAAATACATAAAAATTAAAACTTAATTAATAATTATATAACTTATGCATATATAAAACATACCAAAACTATATTACATAAATACACACCTGTTATTTATTACATTCCAAAAGCACTGTTAAGGGTACCCTCTCAGTAGGATCCCTCACAAGCATAAACTTCACTACATACATACTCAACGGAAATATAAATACTCTTTAGACACACTGGCCATACTATCTACACTCTAATCGCCTTGAATCACAGCTCGACCTCCAGCATCCGGTTCATAAGGAGTTCCATCTAACTCCTCAGCAATTGGTTCCTCCATCAGGTCTTCTCATACGATCACATCAGAAATAAAATACAACACACAGAAAGATATAGGGAATAAGAAACAGTTCTATCATCAAAAAGCATAAAAGAGTAATAGTAAATTATACAGTAATTGTCACAGACACACATCACTCAAAATCAACAATCATCCTCAATTCACTATATCATCCTCTACCCTCAGCCCATGCAACTAAATCTGTATACTGATGTGTCCATCTTCACTCCTGTCACATTAGTCAGTAGTCCAGAACAGTCCAGTACCAATAACTTTCGAACGCATCAAAGACTAAACACGTATTAGTCTAAAATGGTCCAGTGCCAATAACATACGAACTCGTCAAGGAATATCATTCCATAACGGCCCAGTGCCAAGAACATACGAACTCGTCAAGGAACATCCTTCCATAACGGTCCAGTGCCAAGAACATGCGAACTCGTCAAGAACTAAAGAGTATTACGGTAGTCTACTTCGGCATCCACATCCGTAGGGCACTCACCCATAATATCCGATATCCCCAAAATAGGATATCCTGACCTCGTGTGTTCCACTCACACTGCTGTGACTAACAATATCTCGATAAATGAATCTCCCTAAATTACATCAATAACAACCTAGTGCCTCAACCTTCCATCAAAATCTCAACACCTTTTTCCTCATAGATAAAACCACTTAATTAGGCTAGGCACCTCTAAATCACCTTTATTCTCTCACCCAAACAATTATCTCCCGAACAACACATATCCTTACTTAAAAATCAGCTAAGCACAATATTAACAACCAGGCAGATCATGCATAGCACAATATCATAAAATAATTCAAATACCACAAAATATCACATAAGCAATGAAATAATAATAATAAATTCAATCAAACTCAGACAAGATAAAATCATCCTAATGTCGATAAACCTACAATCCCTAAATCACCATTGGTTTTACAGAAAAGGTTTCCAATATGATTTTGGTCTTGTCGATTACTCGACTACTAGTAGGGTTTAGGTCGCCCTACACAATTATCATATAATCTACTACTTATCGATTCCGACGATAGGTTGATTCTTTTCCCCACCTGAGCTAGCACCGGAAACACGTACACGACGATCCTCGTTATTCTGCTACGAGTTAACACAACCACCTTCAACCAACAACATAACTATAATTAATCAACTAACCACCATCTATGACACTTTAGGGCTAGGTTCGGTCAAGACTTAGAAAATAGGTTTAGGGTTATCTTCTTAATGCCATCTTTTGGATCCTAGTTAATAGAGTCTTAACTAACATAGATTACTTATTACAAGACTAAAATTTGAAACAAAATCCTCTAACATTTAGGGTTAGGGTTTCGACCAAGGGCTGACTTTTAGGGTTCAAAATCCTTAAAATTCCTAATCATGATTAAGTCATAGATTAATGATCCTTGATTAACCTAAATCATGGATTAGTGACTAAACAACTAAAGTTGAAACTCAAAACTTCCTATCTCTTTTATACAAGGATTCGGCCTCAACATGTTCATAGGGTTAGGGTTCATAGTTTAATAAACCAACTTGGATTTATTAAGCATACATACTAATAGCTTGATTAACAAGATCATTAATGAAAACTTTGAACAAAACTCATCTAGTTCCAAGAACTAGGGTTTCGGCCTTGATGAAATCACTAGGTTAGAGTTTGATTTTTGATCTTATATATAATTAAATACAAGAACTATCAAGATAATAGAAGATTGAATCATGAATCAAGACATGAAAATGAAACAAAACCTATGAACATGATATTGACCTAGGTTCGGCCATGACGAGAAATCAAGGAAAGAAATTTCTCATGATCTTATGCTTCTAGATAATGAAAATAGAGATGATTATAAGATCATAGCAATTGGTTTCATGTCAAAAGGATTTTTATAGAATTAGTTATGAATTTTCAAAGTTCTAGATCTAGAAACTTAAAAGTGATGAACAACTATGAAATAAACTTTGAATCAAGAAATTGATTGAAGAACATAGACATGATTAGAGAAGAATAATAGGATTCACCTCTTGGATATCAAGAACAAGTGAAGATCCAAGAACTTTCTTCACAAATCTAACACTAGAAGACTTATAACTTTAGGGTTTTTAAACAAATGACAATAGAAACTAAGTGAAAAGTGAGAGAAGGTATTTATAGGCATGTGGGCTGCGTCACTTTTGAGGACCAAGTAGAAAGGAGGTGGCTTTTCAAAGGATTAAAGTGCAAATAACTCATAGGGACCATTTTGTAAAGATTTCAAAAGTATAAGGACTATTTTGCAAATTGCTAATAAATTGTCATGATGACCACTTGCCACATTTAATGTGGTCTTATCTTGACTAACTTTGGCTGATTTTTTTCATAAATATCTTAGGAAAACCTAGCTTGTTGAAGAAGATTTGAGAAAATAGTAGAATAATGTGGAAGAATGTAGAATAGTGTGGAATGTAGTAGAAAATTCTAGAATGTTCTTTGCTCTTTGCTCATCCAAGATGAGGGCAACCTTCACTCCATATTGGGCTTGCGCATGGGCCTAGGGAATTTGGGCTTGAATTCATCTTTGTGGGGCCCACCAAAAGATTTTAGGCTTATGATGACATAGGAAACTTATATGGCTTCAAATAGGCTTTATGGAACTTAAGTCATGGGTAAGGAATTTGGGCCTCAAAGCCACGGTCCTCTATGGATTTGGAACAAGGATTCTAGCCCAATTCACTTGGAAAAACATAGAAACTAACTCAGGGACAAAAGGGTAATTAACAAAAAGTTCAGGGACTTAAGCGTAAAATTCATAAATTTTCTATTTAACCCTGAAAAACCTTCTAGACTTAAAAATATGATTCATCCCCTTGAATCATCTCAAAATCCTAATATAAACCCTCTATCGGTTCTGAGAAACTCCGAAATCTCTTCCGTCGTTTACCCGATTATGTGTTTCGCCCGAAAAACATAAATTATTTTTTTTCCCAAAATAATTCTAAAAATACACAATTGTAGGAAATAAAATAATAATCTTAAGTCTTTCGTTCACGAATTAAAATTAGGTCTTTTGAGCAGTATAATTATATTGTCAATGGAATTCGCGGGTCGGGTTTCACCTGACTTTCCAACCTAACTTTTAATCGTAGCTTCCTACATTCAAGTAGGATTGAGTAGTAAACTCCGTTTATTAAAAATAATTTTCTAAAACTCAAATAAATTTATAAACCTATTTATATGTATTACTGTTATTTAAAACAGTGAAATACAGGGTGTTACAACGGCGACTGTGGCTGAGGGGTGCTGTGAAGGTGATGGTCCTGCTGCGACTGTGGCTGAGGGGTGATGGCTCCAAAATACATCATGAGCTCTCTCTGTGTACCTTCCATCATCTGCATCTCCTCCATCATCTGTGTATGTCGCGTAGCCAGCTGTCGATTCATCTCTTCCTGAGCTGCTAGTCTCTGTCGCATCTCGACCATCTCCGCAGACTCCTTAGACTGGCGGGTCCTACTGGACGATGATCGACTCTTCTGAGTGTAGATGCTGGAGCACCCATGTCGATAGTTGCCGGCGAGGTCTCCCATACCGTATATGCGACCCTTTTTCTTGCCGCCAACAACCTCGACCCATGTCTGCAACTCGACTGGGCTTCCACCTCCCGGGTCAAGTGTGGTGGTAGGGGAAGATGAGGTTGCCTGAGACCGAACCTGAGATAACTTAGCCTGATAGTCTGCCTGTCATTAAAATTAATGCACATCATCATACAAAATGACCATAATTCTTAAATTTAAAATAAAAATAATTTCCAATAATTCATAAAAATTAATTTCCTCTGTCTCTGTTTGTGATAAGCACGTTTGTTTACAATCCTCTTGATAAAGGGTGGACTCAAAGCTCCTATTTTATGCTAGTCATTGGTCTCTTGATGATAGGAGTGTGGTTCTGATTATGTGCTATGGTTCCTGAATTTGCTGCTCTGCTTTTGTTTTGGAAAAAGGGTATTTACAGAATTGAGACTTCCAGTGTGAAATTTATGTTGCTCTTAATTTTATGGATCTGTTAGCTTATCTGCATTGTTGTTACTTTGGTGGATGGGCTATCGAAATGAATAGCTTAGGTTTAGGTTAGTTTAGGTTCAAGTTAGTTTATGATGAATCTTGCTTAATTCCTGGCATTTCCAAAATAACTCAGATTAGGTTGAGGGTTTTCTTTAATTCTGCCTTCATGACATAATTTTGGATGTGCTTGAAGGATTCTTGAAGTTTGAGGTTTTTCTTTAATTCTGCCTTAAGGCCAAGGTCTTAGATAATGAAGGATTAAGTATAGGGTTAGATAAAATGAAGGGCTGGGCACAGTTTGCCAGGCACATGACGTGCCGTCATCATTCAAACATTATTCACATTAGAAAGCAACTCTGTACACAATATTATAAAAGCAACTCTGGTTTCTACTCATTTGTTTCACTAGGCAATGGAGCTTTCCAGAAATAGTTGTTGATGACCATCCTTACTAGGTTCTCTAGGCACTTCCGGTAGGAAAAGTTCTCTCAATGACCATCCTTCAAAACCACGTAAAAGCATATGCTTTCCTGAAAACTACTATGTTTGCGAATATGTAAAGTTGCATGTGAAGTTGCATTTCTTTGTTCTATTTTAACATACTAGTTTGATACATGGATATTTCCATCTTTGCTTATTATCACTTGATGAAGTTTAGACATATGACTTGTTTTCCTTATCGTTTTATCAGAAAATGGATCCGACTAAATGTTTTGAGACAACCATCCATTTAGACCAGGTACGGTATCTCATCAACTTAAGAATAACGATCGAATTCACGTAATGATGATTAAGGCATAAACTAATCATTACTAAATTGTTCGTGTGTATTTGCAGGATTTGATTTCAACCCCGCGATCATTCTACCGTCGTTGGGGAAAAGGAATACCGCGTGTTGTGACTATTGAAGACAAATGCGAAAATCTGTTCAATGGGAATATAGTAATCCATGAGGATCGCCCATATTTTGCAACAGACACAAATGGTATCAGGGAGTTGTATTTGCTGTCCACTGGTGCATTGGCAAAGTTTAAGTACCTTGGGGGTTCTCGCTTCTACATGTTCATCCCTTTGGAAGATTGATGAGTTTTGATATTTTTTATTAGTACTTATTGACTGTGGTGTGTTTTTATGTTTTGATCGTTAATTAGTACATTATTAAACTTTTTTTTTGTTTTGATAAACAATTATTAAACTCGCGTTAATTAATGTATGTGTTTTCTTGATCATATTGACTGTGGTGTTTTGGATTGTTAGTACATTATATTTACGTTTTCTATTTATTCAAAAAAAAAATATTGATGTATTTTTGTTTATATCAGAAATTAAAAATCAATTGAGTAATAGTTGAAAAACAAAATTCGGTCGGTAGGATTAAGTTACAGGAAAAATTTTATAATTTTTTTTTCAAAATTTGCAACCGAAATAGCGACCGAATATCAGTCACCAAATTCGGTTATCTGAGCATGCGACCAACTATACAGCGACCGAAATATATAATTTAGTGACTGAAATATCGGTCGCAAATTTGCGACCGAAATACAAATTCGATTGCTAAACAATTAGCCACCAGGGTTTTTGCTACCTCCTTAATTCGGTCGCTACACAATATAGCATCCGAATTATCATGTTTAGCGACCGAAATCTTCGGTCGCTAATAGGTTTTTTTTTTGTAGTGAGCGCGAGTTCCCGGATGATAGGTGGAACACGAGGGAGCAGTCCATGGTGCATGACAGAGTTGGCAGAGTCTACAGAGGCAGGAGGAGGAGTATGTAGACATTGCTTCGCTATCAGCACCGTAGGGTTGTTATCATCAGTGACGAGTATGTGTGGGTGCCCTGGATTCATACCAGGGATACCCGAGATTATCGTCGTGCTTTTGTCGAGGGTGAGGGTAGTTCCAGACGCCCATATCGTCTGTGATATGGTTAGTCGGTAGCGTACGCTAGGGAAAGCCTCGGTGAGCATAGTCTTCTGATCTTTTGATGTATTTTGTGAGAGGCAGGCGAGTAGATGATGTATGTATTAGGTTTTATGAATCTTTTTCGTGGAGCGTCTTTTCGTGACCAGCTTCTCTTATCCTGCTTCTTTCCTCGGTTTGTATAGACGGTGAGGTTTTCGACCCCTCTGTTGGGATCGATGGTACTCGATGGACATTATGGATGTATTATGTATATATCTGCACGTTGTTTTATCTTTCTTCCGCTGTATATGGTTTAAGTTTTTTGTTTTTCACGTTTCCACAAACTTATAATATTTTCGTTTGTATATCCGCGCTAACGCTAATTAAACGGATTAAGGCTTATTTAATTAGGATTGTTCTTTAATGGGACATCGGGGTGTCTCAGTTTTGTTTGTATGATAAAGTAAAATCACTTTTGAGGTATAAATATGAATATTGTGGGTCCCACACATAGAATCAATTCTACTCAACAAAAAAACTAGAAATTCTTGCTTATCTTAAAATCAATTCTACCTAACCCAGAATTAATTTTTTTTGGACGTTAAATTTAAAACAAATACCTTTATAACCTCAAAATTACTTTTACCAAAAGCAACCATGATTTCGGGCCATTCAAAATATTAAACAAACCTGTGCACTAAGTAGTACACATTGTAACATTGTTCTAATTAACAAAATAATGTGTATATCATTAACCTATATATAAAATTAGAGTAATGATATATGGACATCCAGCATCAACAACTCTACAACGACACCATATGCACCCCTGAGCTAATAGTATCATGAGGTGAAAGTTTGATACACTTATATTTATAAAAGTGTCATTATTTTATACGGTGTCCAGAAAGTTGTACCAAAATAGACGCCCAAATATCATTTTTCTAAAATTTAATTGATTTACAAATATTGGTAAGCAAGCATTATTTTCCAACAGTCATACATTACAATTGGCAACCATAAATTTTTTTTAACACTCAGTTGATTATATTTAGAAGATTCTGTAGTATTGAACTGGTATATTCCTAAATTTCCATCCATGTGTGTCATAGTGACCATAAACTTGACCCATGATAGTACAGTAGATTTGAAAGAAACAGAAAGCAAAGCAGTAGAAGTATGAAGTGCATTGTGATCTTTCATTGTTTTCCTTTTTTCTAGTTGAAGAAGAGATCCTTCACTCTTTCGCTGGACGCAAACCTGTAAAAAAGGAATAGTGTCACACACCATGCGAATCAAAGGCATGCACATCTGAATTTAGAATGTTCAAAGCTACAAATTCCCACGCAGCATCGAAGCGCGTGCAGGAAGGATCCAATCACTAGGACCGAGGTGCTGTTTCTATGGTCCAACACACTGACAAAGCAGTGGCTCGTCTCTTTTGAGTGAGCTGTGAGTTGACACGCGTCCACGCGCGTGAATATCTGCGAAATGGTCAGAGTCCAAGACAGACATTCTATGCTATTAGCATTGCAGTTTGTGTCCCTGTGTTTGTGGCAGTAACACAGTTAACAGATAGGTTGCTAAAATCTCTGTGCTTTGACTACGGTGCTGGTGACAGACATTCTTTGACAACGTTAGAAACCCATTCACTCGATGTTATTGTACTAGTCTAATACTTTGTACAAAAAAAATTCTATATTTTTTAAATTCAAATATAAATAAAATGTAATCAGTTAGTATCAAAAGTCATGACAATCAATTAATTCAATCAAATATTTTTTTACTTTTTTAAAAGTATTTTATACTCTCGAGATAATTAAAACATAGTTTAGTAATCGTAACTCAATTTTTATATAGATCAAGATAATTAAATTAAATTAATTAACTTAATAAGTGTGAAATTAGTTGATTTTGTTTACAATTGAGTCGGGATGTAGTATTTATTTATATGGAATAATGCATCTAGAAATCTTGCATCTGCAGAGGCTCACTTAGGCGACTAATCACTAGATAAGAATAAATTTAGCTGAACTAAATTTTCGACGTAATATGATTGATAATTTAAACGCCACTGAATAAATTGGTTGGGTTTTATGTTATAACTATGAAAAATGTCAAGATCTTTTGAACATTAGGATAATAAATTAGGTTTTTCTATTGTGTAATTTTGCACCACGCTTAAGATACATAAAAGAATAAATTTATATAGGAATTTGTCTATAACCTACATTAATTTAGTCTTTAGAAACCCAAAAAAAAAAAGCACAAGGAAGTTTTATTTTCCTCTTATGTATCTTAATTTGTTGCCTAATTCCTCTCGATTCAATCTCTAATAAAAAAGATATATCTTGGTTCTATTTTGTGTCCTATTTTGATGTATTACATCTTGTCTTCACCAATAAAATATTGTTACATAAGTTAAAATTTTGTGTAATTTTAAAAATATAAAATATATAACAAGATATTATTGATAAAACAGAATGTGATATATCAAAATGGAACAACCGTTATTAATGCGAAGAGACTTTCTAACAATGCAAACCTTAGTGGAATGTAATAACGGTGTAATTAATTAGGAGGACTCTTTATTGGGTTTAGCATCCAAGTTCTAATAAATTTCACACACCCAAAAGACCATCCGGGGCTATCATAAACATGATGATGATGATGCTAATCTCGAAGATTACAATGATCTTTAGGTTTCTATGTCTATGAATTGGGGGTGGCCATTTTGTCTTCTTTTGATGCTTTTTTCTCTACCAACAAAGCCACAAAATTTGGCAAAAGTCTTCATATAGTCCCTTGTAGTCTGGCAGTATAATAAGGACATTTATTGACATATTATTACTATATCATTGTCTCTCTCTCTCTACCAATGTGTGTCATTATTGTTGAAACCAATTGCTCACTGGTCAGGCTTTGCTCTCATGCAAAACAATGATCGAATTTTTTAACGAAACTAACAAGTAATATATTCTGAATGAAGAGTTGGAAGTCACTAAACTCAACGTGGATATGCTTGTTGAGTTATAATATTCAAACTTCTAGATATCAAATTGGATGCTGAGATTTGTACCTTGATGGGTAATATATATTTAATCATGCATGAATAATATAACTACAGGTTATGGTGCACCACCCACATTTTACACCACCCACTACACCATCTATGTAGCAAATTTTGGACCAATCAAATTGCCACATAGGTTGATCAAAATTTTAAACTTTCTAGTTGTATTATACTGTAGTCAAATTATATGAATACAGTATATTGTAGTATAATATATGTGTTTTTTGTATTTGCAAATTTAACTCATATTAAAATAATGTTTTTTGATTAAAAAAACCGATTATATTACAAAATATTATTTACAACGAATATTATTTTATTTCATATTAAAATATTATTTTATAATATAATCAATTTTTTTAATCAAAAAATATTATTTTAATATGGGTTAAATTTACGAATACAAAGAGTACATATACTATATTACAATATACTGTATTCATATAGTTTAACTATAGTATAATACAACTAGAAATGTTGAAATTTTGACCAAACCCACGTGTCAATTTAATTGGTCCAAAATTTGCCACATATAAGTGATGTAGCTGATGGTGCAAAATATGGGTGGTGCACATTATCTCAAACCTATAACTACTACTGGGATTTCTTGAAGTACTACAAGATTTGCTCAGTGAAGCTATCTCTAGCAAGGTTTGGCTGCGCAAGATGGAACATCACACTTTTTTTTTTTTTTTATTATAGAAAAACAAGATCTTAGAGATAGAAGAATTGAACTGCCCTCGAATATTTACTTGGTTCATCAGTAGCATAGAAAAGTCCAAGTTTTTCATCACATTGGTAACAAGATGACAATCACAACCTTTTTAGGTGGTCGTTGGACTTTGTCCTCTGCTGGGGTCTCCGTATATTTCTGTCACTGATTTTTTAAGTAATTGCCTGGGGCTAATTGATTCTGAAGTAATCATTAAACAAAGCAACACCTAATTGAAAAAGCCTTGTTGGTTGTTGAAATAATATATCCCATATTTTAGGTTTACCACCTAAAATTACAATTTTAATCCTTACTTCTCACTCCAAATGTAGTAAAGAGATGCAATATACTTATGTGTGTACAAGTTCAAGAATGCATTAACTTACATTTTATCTACCAAATAGTATCAAGAGAAAACTATCTTAGTTAGTTTAGTAATTCACTGATTTTGCATTCAAAGATTTTTGTTGCAGAAAACTAATCAAGGTTAATTATATATATAGACAGCATCCAAGGTAACTTCTAAAGTACATATTAAAGCAAAAATGGATATATCTGTAATTATTAAACTAGCTACTTATATTGTATAGTGAGACAGTTAGTTTTGTAATTATTAATAATTTTAAATATATTATAAAACGGCATATTGGTATTACTAGCATGAAAAAGGTTCCTGCAGTTATTACAATAACTGTATAAAGGGGAAAATAACAGAAAAAATTTCAGTAGTTAAATATATTTAATTGTTTATATATAGGAATCATGTATACAATAAGAAAGACAACATTATAGTTTATTAAGCTTTTTTAACCACCACACTTACTTTACTCTCGATCAGTTCAAGCGGAAACACCAGCAACTCTAGAGAACAGTTAATCAAAGCTAATTTGACTAAGGAAAAGGAACTCTTAACAGAAAATGATTCAAAAATTTGATTATGATGCACCCGCCAAAACTTGATAAAAATAGGTTCACTGAAATCAATTATTGAGAACCTATTATCTAGGGAGATTATGATTATCAGTGTAGCACATTATCCTCCAAATCGTTGTGTCGAAGTCGAACCTTCCATCAAATTAAATCCAATACTCTTTACCATGGAAAAGAGTTTTTATGTGAAATGTATGGTAATCATTGAGCAGACATAATTCATAATTTCATTCTTTTGAACTCATAATGTTACTGTATTCAACACTCTCATACAAAGCAACCTAAACAGCTAAAAACCTAATAAAATGAAAATAAAAGACGAAGAAGATAGAAGATAGAACAACATATAAAGATTATAAAAGAAAAGGAATTAATTAACATCTAGGGTTTTCATTTGATCTTAAAGGAAGGAAACAAAGTACTCATCCATGATCCATCTTCAAACCTCTTCATGGAGTGGACTAATTAACTTAATTTGTCTCAGAGTTAAAAGAAATTGAGGCCACACTAACCAAAACCTGAACCTTCACTGGATCTGAAACTTCTATAGTTGATTACTAGTAGTGGAAGAAGAGCTAAAACCAGAAAGATCAGTCCAATTAGCAGAAGTAGTAGTACCAGTATTCCAATATTGCTGATCACTTGATGGAATATTATTATTGCTCCCCAAGAACTGACCTGACAAATTCAGTTCCCTATTACTGTCTTCCATTTTCACTGAAGCCAGCTGTGTAATCACCCCAGAAGTTGAAACCTTTGGCCTCAAATGACTCATTCCACCACCACCATATCCACTTACCTCACCACTATTAGCTTCAAAAGGGTACAAATTACCATGTGAACCTTCCAAACCAGCAAAGAATGGAAATTGCTGTGTTTGTTGTGGGACCCTCCATTGGTCCAAACCAGCAGCAGATAAGATTGAACCACAACCAACACCACCATTGCCACCACTTCCTCCACCTAAAGCATTCCCTATCTGGAAACTCAAGTCCCCTACTCCTACTCCTCCCATTGGACCATAATTGAGGCCATAGTTTAAGGCCATATCTCCACCTGCAAAGTCAGTGAATTGATGATGCAATGGAGCCATGAACCTCAGTGGTGCCATCTGGGGTGCAAGGCCTAATATATCAGCAGGAGAGCCACTGTTGGAAGAGGCTGAGTTTGTGGAACTAGCACTCCCCGTCTGGCGGTCGGAGCTCGCGGCCGGAGACTTGGAGCTGCTGCTGCCGCTTCCTTTGCTGCTTCTCTTGTTCCTCCGGCAGCCACCTCCGACCGGGACGTTCCTCAAGGCGCCGCCACGGGTCCAGTACCTTCTGCAGGTCTTGCAAAAGTGGCGTGGCTGAGAGAGACTGTAGTTGTTGAAATAGCAGAATTTGGTGTTGGTGGATTCACATCGTGGACACTTGAGTGCAGTCTCTGGCATAGGTAAGTTTGCTATCCTTGCCCTATCAGCCATTGATCCTGGCCTGATGGAGCCACTGCTGGTTGATCCATGAGGTTGTGCCGGTGGCGCCGGAGGTGGTGGTGGTGGTTGAAGAAGCTGCTGAGAGTTGGAACCATTGTTTCCTTGTTGAGGATTTGGTTGCTGCAATAATAACACATAAAGCAGAAAGAAAATGAGTGGCACCAAAAAAAGAAAAGAAAAAAGAAGGTTAAGATCACTTAAGAAAGCAAAGAAATCAAATATCTGGTATATTCAAGAAGAGGGTATAAGCAAAAGTAACAAGACTATTTATCTTTTGAAAGAAAAAAAAAATTATTGGCTTTTGAATTATTATTTACCTGTTGCTGCCAGTTGGCTGCATCAAGATAAGCAGCTGGTATGGAAGTAAAAACCATGGTTCCTTCTGGGAGCCTTCTCTCTTTTGTAAAGGTTGATGGGGGATTTTTGTGAAGAGATATATAGTGGATAGAATCACATCAACAAGTTAGTGTGTGTGTGTGGATGAGGTGCAGATAGAGAGAAAGAGAAAGAGGGAAAGCAAGAAAGAAAGAAGAGATGGAAGGTTTGGAGATTGAAATGAGGGAAGCAAAAATAAAGGAAGGGCCTTTTAAGTATTTATATATAATTTAAGTTTCTTGTTCATTCTCTCTCTCTTCTCCCTAGAACACACTTTTTTTTGGTATTGCTTTCTAGGGTTTTGAGAAGGCGATGTTTCTTAACCCATAAGCTTCTTTTTTTTGCTCTGAAAGACTGTTAGTACTGTGTTTAGACAGAGAAATCAGGGTGTGTGCTGACCGGTCCACATGTATATATTAGCATATTTATAATTTGGTATAAAATATGGCCAACAAAAACTTTAATTACTATGTGATGATTACATAATAAAATTAATGATTACCAAACATGTTATTGGTATGAATGATAATAAGCTCGAGTTCCTAATAAGTGGTTAGTGATTCGACTTGAAACAACTCTTAAATGATGATTAGGTCTTTCAGTAGAAATTAGTCAATATTTATAACGGTGAATACTTCGTACCAATGATATGATAACCCAAAACAATAAAATTAATGATTTAATGAATGATAAATTAAGAGGTAAAGAATGTGATGAATGAGGGTATATACTAATGTTTTTACATTGAATAAGAAAAGGTGTCTATTGGTGCTTTAGTGACGGACAACAGTCGAAGTGTCCCGACCGAATGAACCTTTTCTTGGTCCGGTCTGTTCCCTTCTCCACTCTTCTTGGTTTTTGCATGGGAATATTAATCCAAGCTACTCTCTCACGCGCCACTCCACGATTTATGTTCATGAGCAGCCTAATCAATAGCACAGGAAATGGCATATGGATCTCGAAAGACACATTCGAACTTCACTATAATCATCATGTGAATACATGCATACTAGAAATATTTATAAAAAAGCAGATGAATACCTAGCTGAATACTCTCTTCGGTCCTTATTATAAGATATAAAACCCTAAAACACACAGATCAAGAAAATGTATTGATATAAGCTACTTGTAATTAATATTCGTATAAATTTATAAAGTTATCCCTTTTAATCTTAATAAATGTTCTAATATCCTATAATTAATGTATTGTTTGGAATTTGTAAACAGTGTATTAAATAAGGGTAAAATTGGAAATGAGTATTTAATATTTGTCAAAATACATGCACGCCTTTTATATTTTGGACCAAAAAAAAGTAATCATTTGTCTCTTATAATAAGGACCGGAGGAAGTAGTTTGTAAGGAGTGCTACCAATACATTCTCTAACACTCTTTTTCTAATACCCTTTTTTTTATTCGTTAAAATTCAAATGAATCTCACTTTTAGAGATGGGTCTCACTAATTCATATAGGTCCCACTTAGATTATGTATGATCGATATGAATTTCAATCAATAGAAGAGAGTGTTAGAGAATGTGTTGTTAACATTTCTCATAATTTGTTTTCACAAATGGAAATTCAAGAAAGAGAAAAAAGAAGGGCCTGTCAGATAATTCGTATAATTCAAAACCTATTGAAGCAGCACATTTTGTTATATTTCCTTTTTTATTCCCATCTACCCATACCGTATTTTCCGCTCCACTAAGTTTTTGAATGGTTAAGCTTGTTCGTAGGTGATTCGTACTGATATCCTTCGAACTATATAGCATGGCTCATGTTAAAAATTAAAAATCCAAAGTATAGCAGTCGGAAGCCATGTATTTCACTTTAGTTTCCAATAAGAAAATGATTGTGATATAATTTAAAACTTTTTATTTTGTATGTTCGGGGGCGGCACTAGAAACTTTTCTCAGGGGATGTTTAGCTATATATATTCATTACATGTTACATAACATAGGCGTGCAGATTTTATCTATTTTGAGAGGACTAAAAAAATTACACATAACACTTACAGAAAATTTTTGTTTCTGGTTGCGACCACACAACTATGAGTGGTTCCACCTGTGATTAAATAATGGTATATGGTGATTTGAGTATAGATAAGATTTTAGGAATAAAATTTTTGGAAGAAGATTTTTTTAACGTAGATTTTAGATCAGAATAATGTATAACTTTCAATTAATGTATACAAAAAAATAGAAATGTTATAATACGTTTAAATTAAATCGTAATTCTTATCTTTGAACACGATATTGAGATCAATTCTCATCAAGTGTGGAGTAAAATTCATAGATCCAATCTCTCATTTTCTCAGCCAGCGCATGGGCTCAACTTGTTTAAGCTTTGGATAAGGCTTTGCATAATGCATGGGTTCAAATCTCCACTAAGCTAGTGCCTAGTAGTCTCGCCTGATGGGTATCCTTTCCCATGGGAAATCCCAATTGGTGCCTAGGGGCTATAGATGAGTAGCTTTCCTGTAAAACAATCCTTGAAGTCTCTTGGAGACAATCCTCTGAGAAGACCATTGCCTCCCCTTTGGGATCTGAGATGGTCAAATGATGCCTTGACCAATAGTATTTTTTAGTTTATCAGGATATCCTTCATGCACAACTACGAAAACTAATTCCTCGAGTCAGATAGGACCACAAGGGCCACAAAGCTCTTCCTCAAGAGTTTTAATGCTGCAACATTCTCAGGATCAGCATTCGAACTCGAGACATCTGGTTAAGTGACCAATAATATTTGAGTAACTTATTCTTACTACCGCGATTTTTTATTTTATTTTTATTTTTTTAAAATCATTTCCTCTGTATTATTAGGAAATGAGATCAATAGTCTCATAAAAGCCTATTACGTTGTAGTTCTTCATTCTCCAGCGCATGCTTAACTAAAACCTGGCCCATCATCAAGCCTAACTAAAAACTTGGCCCATCATTATCTGGATCCATGGGCAAAACACGGGATATATTGATGTTTCTCCCTTTAAGACCTACTCACCAAACTTTTAGTGAGAGATTGTAACACACTTCATTGACATTGCATTTTTCAAGACAAATATAAGTTCGTAATTAACTCAGAAAATAATTTATTAAGAAAATACAAGTTTGATTTTTCTTTTTGCCGGTAAACAAGATAATTATATACTTGTGTTATCATCAAATATTAAGTATTAGCTGATAGCCGATTGTGGTAATTAGCTGATTAATTTATTTAGCCGAGAAGAACAATTGGATCAAGTTCGGCTAAATTAGGATGAGCTGAGCGCAGCTGCTGAGCTAAGATAAGTAGCTAATAACCAGTATAGCTGAGTCAGGTTTAGCTGAAGAAATTTAGCTGATGCACAATCAGTCGAACGTGGCTGCTAAGTCTAGGTAGGCTTGGAGGTTGTTATTGGGCTCGTGTGAATGTTGATTAAGGGCACAATAAACTATTATTATATTTAGAAAACGGAAATAACATGAAAATGACCAAGTCTGAACGCGGTAACAACTTTCCTAGATTTTTTGGATGAAGTTGGAGGTGGTTTTGGAGAGAGGAAATGAAGATAGAGGGTGATCAACCTGTAATCAATGGAAGTTTATGAGTTGACCAAGTCAAAAACATGCAAGAACACTCACTCCCTTAAAAATAGGGATATAGAGAACATGGTCAGCTGATGAACAGTTAGTAGTTTGGCCCATAACTTAGTCGATTAAGCATATATATGAGCTAAGCAAGTCAAGGACGTGTATGAAGGCCTATTTCCTTAAAAATAGGGTTATGGAGGACGTGGTCGTCTGATATGGCAGCCAGTAAATTAGTCGACCAAACATTTTTGGGCTGTAACTCAGTCGACTGGGTAGTTACCTATATTTATGTTGTTAGCCATGATCTTATATGATGTAATATGTGAGGTAGTGGATTAAGAACGTGACAAATAGTGTTAGTATAGGTTTAGCCATGATGTGCATGATGTTGCTAGAAAATAGGAGATAGTGGCTAGTGAGAATGACTTCAGATTGGCTTACAATTTTGCCTATAAATACCAAGTGTACAAATTACTCTGGGACAACACCCATCAATCAAACAATTTATTCATATTGTCTTTGCACTTTACTTTCATTTTCTTTCCTTTATCGCTTTCCTTTATTGCTTTTATGCAACTTTAGCTTTAGCTTCCTATTTCACCTTCTACACTAGGCACTTTCTTTAGTCGAGCAAATGACTTAGCACCAGAATTTGCTCGACAACAATTGGTACGCCCGGTGGGACCGAAAAGGTGAACTCATTGGGAAGTTTACCTCTTTTGGTCACAATTACAACATTGTTTTAGCCTGAAACCGTCTCAAACAACTACTAGGAAGATTGGCAGCCACATAGCAGTTGAACCTTCAACTTTAGTTGCCTTAGGCATGCCATCTTCTTAACCATCAATGTCTACTGCATCAGTGACGACTGCCGGTGGAAATTCAACAATAGCAGCTTATACAGCTGATCAAAATCATCCAAATGTGATGACCATTTCGTATATCCGCCAGCAAATGGATATGGGGGTACATGACATTATGTACCATGTTTCTAAGAAGCTGGCGGACATTGTCAAACCAATGGTGCATAACGAAGTGCTTCGGGTGAGGGAGCAAGAACAACGAGAATTGAATTTTAGAGGAAACTTGGCGACTTCTATTTTTGGGCAATCAAGACGGTTGAATCCTACGCAACAAATATCAGCTGGTCATGCACAACAAATGCAGTCAAGTCCAAATCAATATGTTCAGCCAGGACCATCTCAGCTGGGCCAGACGAAAATGCTTCAGCAGACCCCTCAACCAATTTCCGTCACACAAGCGCTCACTGGTCTTACTACTGCTAACCTTAGGGGCAAGTGGTTGTAAATGGTATTGTATCTCAACCAGTATTAAAGTACGAACAGGTTCACTCGGCTAAATATCCATTAGATACGTTAGGCCAGCTTGGTATGCCGTGTTTTGTATCAAATGCTACGGCAATTGGTGCAAACTCACAGGTTACTATGCTTAGGGGTATGACGTATCCTACCATGGGCTATGGGGTAATTCAAACAAAGTTGTCTGGAAATTATGTTGGAGAGCAGCCATGGAACATGATTCCACCTACCTCGGCTAATATGTCAAACTATCAGCTAGCCCCAGAACAGCCGCCTTATGTTCAGATGGGTTCACTTCCTCCAAGAGGGATTTTGTATAAGGCACCTAATGATTATGTTGGGGAGCAGCAATGGAATCAAATTTTACCTACCTCGGCTAATCAATCAGCTGCCAACAGGGCTCAATATATGAATCTTGGTGATTATGTAGCAGAGTAGCAATGGATATCAATTCAACTTACTGCAGTTAATCAAACAATGATTCCAAACATGCCAGATCCAATGTACCAAATGCCAGTCAAACAATCAGGTATTGCTCCAACTCCAGTGCTAAACTGTGCCCAGCCGACAACGGCTAAGAGTAGACCGATTGTCCCTCAGCTAATTGATCCCAACGTGATAACTAAGGCTATGAAAACGCACTTCGGCGTGCAATTAATTATGCCTTTAAATAGGCCTGAGTATCGAAAGCCATATCCTGAATGGGTGGACAAAATAATGTCATTGCCGGAAGGGCTTGAGACCCCAAAATTCTCAACTTTCTTAGAAGAAGATGGCAAGTCTACCATTGAGCATATTGGCAGATTTACTGCCTAGTGTGGAGAGGCAAACCAGAATGAGTACGACAAGACGCAACTATTCCCTTTATCATTGACAGGGATAACATTTATTTGGTATTCCTCTCTGCCTTCTAATTCTGTACAAAATTGGACAGACATGGAAAGGTGCTCCATGATAGGTTCCATAAGCCTCAACTTGAAGTTACAGCAGCTGACTTGTTGAATTTGAAACAACAAGTGGATGAGATGGCTACTGACATCATAGGAAGATTCAGGAAGCTGAGTGGAAGGTGTACAACATAACTTCCAGAAGCGGAGTATGCTGCCATAGTTGTAGGTAACATGCACCCTCAACTGAGAGAAAAGTTGCTTGCCCAGGAATTTTCAAATTTGAGTCAGGTGGCAACCAAAGCTTCCACAGCTGAACGATTTATTCTAGATATGCAGCACTTGATCTCCATTGAAGATTATGATGAGTCTGAAGAAGCAAACAATTATTAAAGTGATTAGGCAGCTAATGTCATGGCAGTCGAGATCCCGAGGGAATGCCATCCCCAAAAGACTTTGAAGGGTGGAAAGTCCAAATTAGTTTACAAGTATGTAGCTAAGATGACAGTTGATAAAGATGTATTCTCAGTTACATTCACTAACATGGTATTAGTGTACGACTTACCATTTCCTACATCAAAGGGTGAGAGGAAATAGCAGACGCATAGTGTAAGGCTTATCATTTCCTACATCAAAGGTGAATGGAAATAGCCGAAGCATAAGCAAGCAGTGGAAACAGAAGGGGATACAACCTAAACAAGACAAAATGAAAGGATATTGAGCTTTGTGTCAAATCGATAACATAAGTCTACTAATGGTCAACATAATGTCTTCAAGAGGTTGGAGTTCTCAAGATCAACCGGATAAGATAGAATGGGGGGACACTTAGCCGTGTCAAATAGACAAGATGAGGCTACTATATGTAAACCCAGTCTCTTTAGAAGGTTGGAGTTTCTTGGATTAGCCGAATCAGTTAAAGCTATGGGGCATTTAGGCATCATGTCTACTATTTGAAAACCTAGTAGTTTTAGAGATTCAAGTTTCTACATGCAACAAAGTCATGTTAGTCGATAACAAGGGCAGCCGAAAGAAGTAGATGAATCATGTCAGCTGATAACTAGAACAGTCGATAGGGTAAAAGCATGGTATCAAAATCGGTAATTGGATTCGGTTGACATAATGCATCTTTCACCTTCCTCTTATCATCGTCAGCTAAAAGATGCAGGGGGCATTGTTATCACCAAAATTTAAGTATTAGCTGATAGTCGATTGTGTTAATTAGCTGATTAATTTATTTAGCAGAGAAGAACAATTGGATCAAGATCGAATGAATTAGGATGAGCTGAACGCAGTTACCGAGCTAAGATAAGTAGCTAATTACCAGTTGCTGGGTCAGGTTTAGCTGAGGAAATTTAGCTGATGCAGAATCAGCCGAACGTGGCTGCTAAGTCTATATGGGCTTGAAGGCTGTTATTGTGTTTGTGTGGATGTTGATAAATGGCCCAAGAGACTATTATTATATTTAGAAAAAGGAAATAGCATGAAAATGACCAAGTCAGAGCGCGGTAACCACTTTCCTAGAATTTTGGGATGAAGTAGGAGGTGGTTTTGGAGAGAGAAAATGAAGATAGAGGCTGATCAGCTGTAATCAAGGGCAATTTATAAGTTGACCAAGTCAAAAACGTGCATGAACACTCACTCCCTTAAAAATAGGGATATGGAGAACACGACCAGCTGATGGACAGTTAGTAGTTTGGCCCATAACTTAGTCGATTAAGCATACATATGAGCTAAGCAAGTCAAGGATGTGTATGAAGGCCTATTTCCTTAAAAATAGTGTTATGGAGGACGTGGTCGACTGATATGGCAGACAATAAATTAGCCGACCAATAATTTTTGAGCTGTAACTCAGCCGACTGGGTAGTTACCTATATTTATGTTGTTAGCCATGATCTTATATAATGTAATATATGAGGTAGTGGATTAAGAATGCGGCAAATAGTGTTAGTATAGGTTTAGCCATGATGTGCATGATGTTGCTTGAAAATAGGAGATAATGGCTAGTGGGAATGACTTCATATTGGCTTACAATTTTGCCTATAAATACCAAGTATACAAATTACTTTGGGACAACATCCATCAATCAAACAATTTATTCATATTGTCTTTGCTCTTTACTTTCATTTTCTTTCTGTGACACACTCTACCTCGCATGTTATATAAAACATTTAAAGGTAAAGATAATAAAATAAAACATACATATTCATTTAATTAAAATAAAAAGGTCCATGGTAGAAAGGTCTCACAAGAACTAGTTCAACAAACATTGAAAAGAAACAAGTTTTTAAAAGAAATAAATCATAAACATAAAAACATAACCCAACCCCGATGTCACATACAGAGCTGGTATAACCGTTTTAGAATAATCCTCAGAAATACAACTGAACTAAAACAAAGTAAACAAACTAAACATCTGGGAAATCCTAACTATAGAGTCGCGGCTCCTCAGAGTCACTCCTCTCCTGGCTGCTCGCCGTCTTCTACATAAAGATACATGCCAACAACAGAAACAGAGAAAACAGGGAGTAAGAAAACATATAAACACATCGACATGGAGATAGGAAGCAAGATGAACATACATCATAGCATAGAAAAGCATCATACAACATTCATATGCATAAATACATTATGCATGTGGATCCAAACTATCTCAGGAAGGTAACTTCGGAGTTACATATCCACATTTACCAAAAATCACCAACGTCAGCAGTTCACCAAACCATGGGTGAACCCCTTGGATAGCCGACGTACCATACTCTCGGATGCGCCACCACAGGGGTGCACGGTTCACCAAACCTTGGGTGAACCACCTGCGGACGGTCAGATCACCGTACTCTAGGACGACCTTCCCTATGTTGATCTTCCCCCACTAACAACTCCAATGCGTGCATGCATGAACACAACAACAAACAAACGGGCAACCGCCACCTCTACTTGGGCCAATAAGCACCCAAGTTTATCGAGCATTTGAAACATCCCCAGGAGGTCACTCATCCCATAATTGCTCCAAGTCAAGCACGCTTAACTGTGGAGTTCTTAAATGATGAGCTACCGAAAAGAAGATGCATCTTGTTGCTATAGGTAGTACTAATAAATTCATATAAGCCATCCTCAACCGTATAGTCCCATACATACACAGTCTCGGGATCCCTCTCATTCTGGTGTATAATCGGTTCATTCATGTGTCCCTCTGCCTAGAAACCTGCCAGGAGCCGCACCTTGTCCGTGCCTTCTTGCACCGGCAACCACTCCCCACCCTCGTCAGCCTCGGGTGTCACATTCCCACCAGCTCCTGCTTGGTTCATCCCCGAACCACATCCTACTGGGAGAGGTGCCGCTACGATACCACTAATGCAACACCTTACTTAGCGCTACATTTTAGTCTCATTGCAGAAAATAAAACTTTTGAAAATGATTTGCTGGTTACTTTTGGAAAATAATAATTTCTAAGTTTTTCACTTATTTCTAAAAATGGCGGTAACATTTTTTTTCTTCTTTACCTATTTATACAATCCACATAATCAAACATATATATATATATATATATATATATATATATATATATATATATATATATATATATGCATCAGAAACTTTGTACATACTATGTCATTATTAGTTTTACACAGGGCCTTTATAAGGATAGGCCATTCACAAAAGCAAACAAAGTAGAGAAATAAAAATATATCTAGGCACGTAGCGATCGTCTGGAACCACATCTCAAAAACGCAATGGCTCTCAGTAGCCAGAATAACATACTGTCAAGATCACTACCCAAAAATGGAATCAACTCCTACATCTGGTCTATACTAATGATATCCAATGTGGAGACCATGATAGTCATCCCCACCCACACTAGGAGTATTTGGTGAAGAAGCCATAACTCCATCTGTACCCTCAGGGGCAACATCATTATGAAGAGGGTGGTACTCGGGCTCAATCTCCAAGTCCTCCTCTTGATCCTCCTCCATACCCTCATCTACCTCTGGAATAGGTACGATCTGTGTTGGAGGTGTCACGGGTGCTGCCTCCGGTAAATGCTCGACTAATGGAGGATGAAACTCTAACTCCCCTGTATCTACCAAGTACTGTAGGATAAGCCAGAGCGGCAGTAAGGAAACCTCTATAGTCTCCACTGTATGGGTGCGCCTATGAGGTCCTGTAGCTAACGTGCCAACTATACTGCGCATGGGGCCGGTATAAGTGGCGCTAGGTGCCCCGGGATTTATCTCCCAAGCACCATCATTCCCTACATCCTCAAAATTCAAGGACCGAGTCCCCGAATATGCCATCCGCGGCTTCGGATCCATCTATATTCAGATATATGTATATATACCACACAGGAGAGAAACACATCAAGAAATGCACAAGGGTAAAATACAAATATATGGATTTAAACACGATAACTACATGCGCGACACCAAATAAATAGCATATACACATATATCTGCAACATATGAAATTTTCAACATAAACACAATTGTTTATCAAGGGATTTCATATCTGACAGTCATCGTCATTTAAAAATAATACATGACACTTCAATATTCAACATCTAAAATTTTGTACTTAATCTTCGGAGATCCCAACTTCATTTTAATGAGCTGATCAAGCTCGATTGCCAAATAAGACACAACGTGTTTAAAGAATGAGATAATTAGGCTCGATTGCTAAATAAGGCACAACGTGTTTCCATAGCACACTGTTCAACACAAGGCACGGTGATCAACGTATATGGGATTCATTGTCTATCACGGCACAATGTACAACATTACATGACACCTTGTCCTACAAGGCACCACGTCAAAACAACGTGAGGCACGTCTGCCAAAAAATGCACATAAAACATTTTATTCTTGTCATTTTTCTTTTTGTTCATTCTTTCCTTGTCGAAGCTCAAAGGCTCACGACCATCTCAAATTTTAAACATCTTGATTTTGTCTTTCATTTTCAACAATAGGACGCGAAGTCCAAATGTGCAAATCACGAAGTTCTAGACTGATGCACCAGTCTTAGATTCGTAGATTATAGCGTACAAAATCAACACAACTTTTATAGGACACACAGTCCACAACTTCAACTTTAGGACACACAGTCCACCACATGTACCATAGAACACTAGAGTCCCGACGTCTCGGCTACTTGGTTCACTTTTCAACTTTAAAATTATTTTCGTTCAGTGAAACACAAATCCAAAAAAACCTCCACAACTTATCCAAGTTGTTGGAAATAATTTCGCTGAGTAAAAATATTTTACAGAAAATTTTTTCCATTTAAAATTCATTTATAAACTGCCAAATCGTAGAGAAAATCAATTTGCACTTAGAATTCTTTTCCAGAAAAACCGTAGTTCTTAAAAAAGAAGTCATTTTAAGAATAAATTTCTGTTTCAAATAAATAACACTATTTTTCGAAAATCTTCCCTAATTCTTTTAGAAATTACTCGTCATTTGACGTTTAAAACCGTTTAAAGTCAAGATTGACCCTTTTATATTAAAAGAATTTTCTCAACATGAAAATTAAATTATTTTTGAAAATTAACTTTTTATAATAACTTTTTTTATTTTAGAATTTCTTTTATAAAAATTAATGTCACTAAAATTTTTTCACGGTTACATCTTCACTCTTACATCGAAAAATCATTAGATAACATTATTTTCAACCATTTCTCAATTTTCCACTAAATAAATTTTAAATATTCCTCATAAAGCTTTTTGAAGCTTTTATCTCAATAATTAATTGAGCACTGACCACTGTCAGGCTTCTCAGTCAAACAACCAATAACAGTAAAATTTCCACGTCACAGTTATAGCAAATAATACAATTATAACATGCATCAAAGCTATAACACATATCACATAGATAAATTATTAAAGGCAAAAAATTATAACAGAAAATTAAAACAAATAAAACAACTACGTAAAATAAACTTAAACAACCACAACAAACTAAATTAAATTATACAGACAACTCACAGATAGCATATAGCTATCGGGAAAATCCCTCAGGTAAACCCCCCTTACCTCTTTGGAGTTTCTCATATTTTTCTTTTTCTCGAATGAAGTTCCGTCTACTTCCGATTCCACAGCACAACATAAACCACTTATCCTTCAACAAATTACCACAACAAAATAATCAACATTAAACAACTAAAAATTCACCTAATATCTATAGCTAGGTCTCGATCATGACTAGCAAAATTGGCTAGAAATTTCTAAAATTCACAAGCTCTTGGATTAGTGATCCTTAAGAATTAGAGATACATAATCAATGATCATGACTTAAAATTGAAATAAAATACTCTAACACCAAAGGTTAGGGTTTTCAGCCTTGAGTCATAAAATAGGCTAGAGATTTTCAAAATTTTCAAGCTTCTAGATTCAATAACAATAGGTATTGAATAGATGGAATCAAGTGTTACATGATGGAAATTGAAACAAAATCTCCTCCACCCTCACAATTATGGTTACGGCCTTATGAAGAAAAATGTGAAGGAAAATTTATTTTTACTCATGCTCTTGAATGATGATCATAGGGATCATGATTAGTTCATAGAAATTGGAATCACGTTAAAAGGATTTTTCTATGATTTTCTAGAAATTTTTGAAGTTTTAGATATAAGAATTTAAAACATGTTGATCATGGCTTGAATCAAGAAAATGAATGAAGAACATAGTGTTTATTGATCAATGAGAGTAAGGTATACCTCTTAGATGTCAAGAAATTGAAAGAAATCTAGCAAGTGCTTCACAATTTGGTTAATGGAGTTCTTGAGAAAGTTAAGAGAAATGGAGAATATGAAGTTGAAAAAACTAAAAATGGCTAAGTGTCGGGGAGGTTATGGCCGTGGGTTTCAAGGGTAAGGACTGCTAGAATTAATTCACTTAAGGACAATTGAGTAATTTCACTTAGGGACTAATTTGGCATTTAATTAAGACTTAAGGACTTTTAAGTAATTTCAAGCATAAGATAATCATCACATGGTGAGTCACACCATGACTCACCATGGTGACTCCCCACATTGAGTCATCATGGGTGACTCAAAGTTCCCATCCGTTAACGGGTCCCGGAAATCCCGTATTTCAGCTCCGTCGATCCCCTTATTTAATATATCACCCAAATAAAATAGAATAATTACTTTTTAAGCGAAAAAAATCAAAATAACTAAATTTGTTGGAAACGCGATATAAAACCTAACCATTTCGTTCACGAGTTAAAATTAGGTTTTCTGATCAATAAACTTTTACTGTCGGTGAAAACACAGACCAGGTTCGCTAGTGGAAATAATGTAATATACGGGAACGTTTTACGTCAGTTGACCATATGTTTGACGTTAAAAATGAGGCGGTGGAAGTTTTGTAAATATTAAATCACTATTTGCGTCGGTTGTTTAATGAACTGACGTTAAAAGTGATTTGCAAGAATTATTAACACTTTTAACGTCAGTTGTTTATACGACTGACGTTAAAAGTGTGATTTTTACTTCAGTTAAATAAATAACTGACGTATATAATCCTATATCCCTAACCCATTCCTATCTTTCTTTCGTTGTCATCTCCCTGTTGTCACTCTTAACGCAGATCACTCCATATAGTGTAGTTTATTTCTAAACTTTTTTTTAAAACAAGTTTATTTTTAATCTTAATTAATTAGCTTGATCATGAATTAGTAAACAAATTCTTGTGCAAATTAAAAAAAAATAAACACTTAACATAAAACAAGTTATATATGTATAATCAAAACGTATCTCATTGAAGCGATTCATAAGTTACTGTTACATGATTAAAAGATAAAAAATTTCTGCAACATAGCCCTAAAATATAAAAAAGATTTTACTTCAACATCATTTTCTTCTCAGTCCTGTCCTCAGAAACTCCAATGGATGCATCTCCTCCCTCACTTGAATTCCTTGATGCATCATCTTGAATCCACAGTCACTTGCTGCCAAAGCGGAGTGAAAGGGATGATGGGGATGAAATAAAGTGAGGGAATCACATTACGTGATTCACCCAACCTTACCATCCATGTTACGTGACTTACTCAACCTCATAAGTTTTTTGACCATTAAGACAAAGACCTTTAAGTCTAGGTATAGGAAGAGCCATATTGTGAAGGAATAGAAAATGCACGAAATATAGAGGAAAAGAAGAGGGGGGGGGGGGGGGTATAATACAGACTGATACAGAAGAATGGTTCTTTATATAGAGAAGAGAGACTACCTGATTTTCTTGAAAACTGATCTATAAACTTAATGCTCATTAAGAGGATTAAGTTACAATGTGCATGGGTAAGTAGCACAGTAGTCAAAGAAATGATTGTTTTTGAAGAAACTTATACACTTTTAACGTCAGTTGTCTTCAACAACTGACATTAAAAGTGTTTTTAAATAAAAATATTTATTTTTAACGTCAGTTGTTTACTACAACTGACGTTAAACAATGACTTTTAACGTCAGTTGTTTAAGACAACTGATGTTAAATAAATGACCTTTAACGTCAGTTCTTACAAACAACTGACGTAAAATGTTGTTTTATTTTTGGTTTTTGATTATAACGTTTACACCCGCGCGCCTTCTTCACTTCGCTCTGCACGTCTCTGTTCTTTTCTTTTCATCACGCTCACTCTCACTCTGCCCTAATCGCGAGCTCATCTCCACCGCAACCACCGTGAGGTACACTCTTAACCCTAACTCTGTCTTTCCCGCTCATTCTTTGCAATAACTTGACATCTCTCTTTCCCCTTCCCACATACTAACTCTCTTTGTCCCTATGCTCTCAGTAACCACATCGAACGTTGGCCACCACTCGAGCTCCCCTCCCCACCACCACGTGAGCACCTATTTCTAGTGAGTCTTTAGGACACATTTTTTTTATTTTTGGTTTTGAGTGTATGTTGAAACTGTAGTCTCTGTAGTTGAAACTTGAAATTGTGAGTTTGAGTTGTTTGGAATGTCTCTATTTCTGGTCGTGGGTTTTGTGTTTTCTCTTGTTTTTCTTCTGCTATCATGACCTATTTCAAAATGGGAAGAAATTTAGAGTTGCTTGTAGCATGTGACATCAATAATATATATATTGCTCATTGGAATTCTGTTTTGTTAATTTATCTTCATCTGCTTATTTCTTTTGTCTTAAGAAACCTAAAAATGGTGTAAATTTGAAATAATTTTTAAACGCCTTGGATATATGTTTTGTATATATACAGAACCTATCTAGTTATGGATCTTAGTTGGATGGTTTGTAAGCGCACAAGTGCTGAGTATTTGAAGGGGGTGGGAGAATTTATAGAATTTCCTCAAAGGAATGTTCCTAATAGTAATGGAATGTTCTGTTGTCCTTGTGTCAAGTGTTTGAATACGAGGAAATGTACGGTGAAGGATATACGTACTCATTTGATTTGTGAAGGGATTTGCTTGAGTTATACAAGATGGATATGGCATGGTGATGTGTTGTTGAGTAGTACGGCAAGTGTCTCCCAAAGTGAGGACGTTGACGTAGATTTGGAGTATGATCGAGTAGAGGACATGATCCGTGATATTGGACAAGAATCTTTTCATCGAGCTCATGTGTATGATAGGTTGTGCGGTGATGCGGATAAGCCTTTATATCCAGGGTGTACTACTCATACACGATTGTCGGTGGTGCTAAAATTGGTTTGTGTGAAGGCGAGAAATGGTTGGACCGATAAAAGCTTCACGGAATTGCTTGAAGTGTTGAAAGACTTGCTTCCAGAGGACAACACATTGCCTGACCGTAACTATGAGGCCAAGAAGGTATTGTGTCCGATGGGTATGGAGTATAAGAAGATACACGCATGCCCCAATGATTGCATATTGTACACCGGTGTTCATGAAGACAATCACGATTGCCCCAAATGTGGGTTATCACGATACAAAGTGAAGGGTGGTGATGATGATGATGATCTTGATGATGTGAGAAAAAAGGGCCCTCCTGCGAAGGTGTTGTGGTATCTTCCAATAATTCCAAGGTTCAAGCGATTGTTTGCCAATGCGAAAGATGCGAAGAATCTTAGATGGCATAATGATGAGAGGAAACATGATGGAAAGGTTCGTCATCCTGTTGATTCTATGCAATGGAAGAATATTGATACTATGTTTCCGGATTTCGCCGATGAGCCAAGAAACCTAAGGCTTGGACTTGCTACGGATGGAATGAATCCTTATGGTAACATGAGTAGTATTCATAGTTCATGGCATGTTCTGTTGATAATTTACAACATGCCCCCTTGGTTGTGCATGAAGCGCAAATACATGATGTTGTCTTTGATGATTTCGGGCCCAAAGCAACCGGGAAATGACTTAGATGTTTATATAAGTCCCTTGATTGAAGACTTGAAAACGCTGTGGGTGGAAGGTATTGATGTTGTTGATGGGTATTCTCATGAGACTTTCAAGCTTTGTGCCATGTTATTTTGCACCATCAATTACTTTCCAACATACGGTAACTTGTCCGGGTACAGTGTCAAGGGGCATAAAGCATGTCCTATATGTGAAGAAGGCACATGCTACACTCAGTTGCATCATGGAAAGAAGACGGTTTACCTTGGGCATCGGAGATTTCTTAGACGTGATCACCCATATCGTAAGATGAAAAAAGCTTTTAATGGATGCCAAGAGACAGAAGAAGCTCCGGCGGCCTTAATTGGAGAGCAGGTTTATTAGAGGGTAAAGGGCATCGATGTTATATTCGGCAAGTCCAAAAAGAAAGGTAAAGCTGCTGAGAAAAACATATGGAAGAAGAGGTCGAGTGTAACACCCTGTATTTTACTGTTTTAAATAACAGTAAATACATATAAATATATTTATAAGTCTAATAGAGTTTTATAAAGTTATTCTAAGTGAATGGAGGATAGTATTTAATCCTACTTGACCGTAGGAAACTACGATTAAAATTTAGGTTGGAAATTCAGACGAAACCCGGTCTGCGAATTTCATTGACAGTATAATAATGCTGTTCAAAAGACCTAATTTTAATTCGTGAACGAGAGACTTAAGCTTAGTATTTTATTTTCTACAACTTTGTATGTTTAGAATTTTTTCAGAAAAAAATAAAATAATTTGAGCATTACGGGCGGAGAGTGTAATCGGGTAGACGACGGAAAGGAGATTAGAGATTCTAAGGGTAGTAAGAGGATTTAGTTTAGAATTTTGAGATGATTCAAGGGGATGAATCATATTTTTAAGTTTAGAAAGTTTTTCAGGATTAAATAGAGATTTTCGAAATTTACGGTTAAGTCCCTGAACTTTCTGTAAATTACCATTTTGTCCCTAAATTAGTTTTTTCGTTTTTTTCAAGTGGATTGGGCTAGAATCCATTTTTCTAATCCTAAATGGTCGTGGCCTATAAGCCCAAATATTGTTAGTCCATATTTGAGTCCATAAAGCTATTCAAGTTTTCCTATCTTAGGTTAAAAGGCCTAAATCTTCAAAGTGGGTCCCACAACCCATAAGAAAATGAAATCAAGCCCAAATGTTCAAGCCCATTTCGAAAGCCCATGTAAATTATGGCTGCCCATTTTAGTTGGAATTGTCAAGATAATTCTAGAATTTTCTAAAGGTTTTTACTTAACCTAGTTTTGTCTACAAGTTTCTTGATTCTTCTAATACATTGAATTATCTACTTTCTTAACTTGTTTTGCACTCATAAATTTCAGCCAAGTAAGTCAAGGATAAGATGGCATTTAATGTGATTAAACCCATCATCATGACATTCTATTGTCTATTTGCAAACTAGTCCTTCAACTATTGGAATCTTTGCAATTTGGTCCTTGGAACTTAATTGCACTTTAATCCTTTTAACATGACAACTCATCTTATCTAGATCCTTCTTGAAATGTCGCCACTTCTACTATAAATACCTTTCTCTCATTTTGCATTTAGTTCTTTGCCTACTTGTCTTCAAAAACTCTAAAGTTCTAAGTTCTTAGTTCTAAGTTTCTCAAAGCAAGTTCTTGGAGTGTCTTCATCATTGATTATCAAGAGGTAAATCCTAATCTTTGTCTTAAATCATGTCTATATTCTTTAGATAGTTTCTTGATTCAAGCCTTATATCATGGAAGTTCATCATTTTCAAGTTTCAAACCCTAGATCTTTGAAAAATCATAATAAATCCTAGGAAAATCTAATGATGATGAAACTACTTTCTATCTTCTAGATATCATGTCTACTCTCTAAATCCAAGAGCATGAAGTAATCAAAAATTTCTTTCTTGAAAAACAAGCCTTGGCCGAATCTATCACCTTAGGGTTGGTAGAGTTTTGTTCATGTGTTTTCATGTATGATCATGTATTCTATATGGCATGTATGACTACACATTCAATCCATGATTAGTTTCTTAAAATGACTATTTTACTCAAAAATGTTCATGTTGGCCGAACCCTAAGTGGGTAAGTCTTGTTGAGTTTTGTTCATGATTTTCATAAATGATCTTAGAAATCAAGTGTTTAGTAAGTATGCTTTATAAATCCAAGATGATTTGTTAATCTAAGAACCCTAGCTTCATGAACCTAGTAAGGCCGAACCTATGTATAAAAGAGTTAGGAAGTTTTGAGTTTAAAACTTAGTTGTTTAGTTGATAATCTATGGTTTAGGTTAATGAAGGATCATTAATCCATAACTTAATCATGATTAGGAGTTTTAGTTATTCAAAAACCCTAGAGGCCGTGACTATGTATTAGGGTTTAGAATGTTCTAGTTTCTTGAATTGTAACACTTTGGTTATAATTGAAGGTTAGTTGAGTACAAGTTTACAAGGTAACGGGAAATTCGGAAGGAGTTTGTAAGTTGAACAAGGAGTCTTCAAGAGGTAAGGGGGAGTACCGAGAAGGATTCTATTCAATGGCTATATGCTATCCAATTGTTGTTTGTAATTAATTGTTTGTTAGTGTTTGTTTATGTTGTTTATTGTTGCTTTATTTATATCTGTGTGGTTTATTTTGCGTTAATTGTTTATTGGCAATTATATTATGAACTGTGATGCATGATCTGCCTGGGAGATATCTGTGATATAATTGTTGTTTGATGTGTGAGAAGCTTTGACGGTGGTCGAGTGCACAATTAAGAAAGTTGGATAAAAGCTTTAAGCAAATCGTATTGAATTATATTCAAGGTTTTAGTGACAAGTTATTGGTATGTGATACGAAATGGAAGTTCTTTTGAGAAAAATAAAGAGAGTTGAAAAATATTATTATATTAATAAGTTGTTTTTGGAAAAGTGAATTATGAGTCACAATGAGTTCAACACGGTGAAAATATTTTAGTATTGTTAAATTTTACGTAAGAAAACCAGAATATTACAGAATATTCTTTTATTAAATTAATTGATGAAAATAAGTTAAGGGTGATTTTAAAAGATTAATTAAGTGGGAAAAGTTAAGTTTTTGGCTTAAAAGTCTTAAAAACAAAATTTGACGGCAAATCTAGAAAATCTAGACAAGTATTTTTAAAACGGCAGTGCCTATTTTGAGAAAGTTAAATCTCAAGTGACTCATTGGTTTGTGAAAACTAAGTTTTATTTGTTAAGAATTTTTATAATGAATTTCTACCATTAGAAAAGAATTTCTAAAAATCGAAAGTCGATTTAACAACGTTGAAAATACGATTGGACTTAGTAACCGAGACGTCTGGGTACTAATGTTCCCGTGATTGTGATGGACTCAGTCATTTGGACTTGGAGTGCCTATGTTGTATACATGAGGTATACATGAGGTATACATGAGGTATACTTGTGATAAAACATTGAAGATGTTTTCTAGAAGCACGAACCTAGTACTTGGTGCACCAGTCGAGAGGTGTCGTGATTGAGCACTCGGACAGTAAGGTCCTGTGTTGTAATGAAAGTTTTAAAAAGTGTTTTAAAACTATGTGAGTCGTAAGCCATTTTGAGCTTCGGCAAGAGAAAGATGGAACACAAAGAAAAGAACAAAACAAAAGTGTTTTGCATGCATGTGGCAGACGTGCCTGCGATTTGTGGTTTAATGCATTAATTACCGGCGGCTGAGGTAATTACGATATGCATATCTCATTGTGCCTTGGAGGACTTTGGGATCCCCATCTTACTTGCTAATGGCGGAGCCACTGATTGTGGGCATTAGCAATGTTTGGCCGTGTTAGTGCCTTGGCTGTGTATGCCTACGTTGTTTTCAAGATGGGAAGAGGTCGCGGACCTATTGGCAGAGTGCCAAGTTAGCCAGTGTGGCTTTGGAGTCTGATCAACTCAACACGAGGTTGGTGATATCTCATGAGATTAGGACGAAAATTAGATGATGAATAGAAGTGTCATGCATAATTTTATGGATGATGTTTGGGGTGTTGAACCCATTTATAAACTGTTAGTTTATAATTAATTGTATGTGATAAATGTTGATGTGGTATTTGATGGCTAGAGCGTAGTTATTGAGTAAGATCCAAGTATTGGTTTCTCACTCTTACAACATATTCAGATGAATCCAGACGTACCACTGGTGCAGTCGAGGGTTCGTACACTCACTTTTGATCGGGCACAGTATGGTGGTGCCTGGGATATAAATATCGGGGCACTGAGCGCCACCTACCATGGCCCTAGTACCGAAGTTATTGGTACGATGGAAGAAGGACCCAATCAGAGGACGCATGTAGTAGAAACAATCGAGATATCGTTACCACCGGTCTGGCTGTATCTTCAATATCTGGAGGAGCATGGAATGATGGATCCTTTACCTCAACCTCAACCTCTTCAGATATTAGGAAATGGAGAAATTCCAGTTGAAGAAGAGCTAGTAGAAGGTGAAGAAGATCCAGAGGAATACCTAGAGGACGATCCGGAGTTTCAACCTCCTGCAGTAGATGATGGTGATTCTTCAGCAATGGAAGCGGAGGCATCAGCAGAATCGTCAGGTGTAGGTGGGATTGATCCTTATGGTCTTCCCAATGGATTTCATTAGCTTGACCAGCTTAGGTATAGTTTCCGGGGGTAGGGAGTCTTGATAGTTTTATTTTGGCTTCTTAGAGCCTTAGTTTTGAAATGGTTGTTACCAGTTGTTGTTGATATGTATATATCTTTATCTTCTTTGTTTAGTTTGATGGAGAATGGTCTATGCTTCAAAAGGCTTTTTGATATCTCCTAGTATAGGAGTTGTATATGTAAACGATGAAGCATATGTATATATATGGATGTACATATATGTGGTTTATGTTTATAATAGTTATATGTTGTATGAAAAGAAAAAGAAAAATTAAGCACTATTTTTATATAAGGTTAGTTACCTTAAATTATATTTTCCGAAAGTAACCAGCGTAATATACTTATAATCTATAATTGGGTATTAATGGGATAACCCTAGAGTAGGGTGTCGCATTTTGTGGTATCAGAGCTGGTCGAGTCTTTCGGGAATGTCGGGAAGTAGGTCTGTTATGTCTATGTTGTGTGATCTCTGACTTAGGATTGTTTGAATTACTTATTAGAAGTAATGTGTGATGACGAGTGAGTTTGCGTTTCAGTTTCTGGTTTTGGTCTAACTGATTGTGATTTGTAGGTCAGTTATGGAACCAGTGGTAGAACCAGAATCTGGGCGTGGACGTGGTCGTGTACGAGGCCGTAGAGGGGGTCGTGTAGGAGGTCGTGGTAATATGAATGAGGAGTATGAAGAAGTAGTAGACTATGCGGCTCAGGCAATGGAGAACATGGCAGTGGCAATTGCAAATCGGGATCGCAAAGAATGAATGTTCGGAAATGCAAGCGCTGCGGAAGGCAAGGCTTTGATTGCGTTTGAAGTCAAAATCCTTCACAGTTTGGTCCGGATGCAAATCCTCGAGAAGGCTGATCTTTGGATTCGAGGAGTTGGAGAAGATCTTCGAGTTAGTTGCTACGCCTAGAGATGTTCAGGTTACTTATCTTGTTTTTCTTCTTGGTGGGAGATGCAGAATATTGGTGGAAAGGTGCTAGGCTACTGTTGGAAGCTGAACATCAAGACATTACTTGGGAGGTTTTTCGAATGGCGTTTATGGATAAATATTTTCCGGAGAGTATAAGGATCGAGAGGGAACGACAATTTCTGGGGTTATATCAGAGAGATTTATCGGTGGAGGAGTATGCGGCGAAGTTTGAGTCATTGGCCAAATACTTTCGTTTCTTTCAAGCTCAACCGAGTGAAAGCTGGAAGTGTGAACGATTCGAAGCGGGATTGCGATTTGAGATTAAGGAGTCCGTTTTACCTTTGCAACTTCGTAATTTCCAAGCACTAGTGGAAATGAGTCGAAAGATCGAGCAGATGAAGAAAGGAAAGGATACTAGAGGAAGTGTTGGTGGATCTTCAAAATTCAAGAATCAGAATCAGAGTTGGAGAGGGAAACAAAATCAGAGGAAGCCTTATTTTCGTTCGCAAGTGAATAATCCGAATCGACAACAGAACCGTTCAAATTTTGCTGTATCAGGAGGTGGAGGACAAGGAAATCTGAATCAAGGTCAAATTAGGAGATGTTATAAGTGTGGAGATTCCAGTCACATGGCAAATGTTTGTCCTAGAGGTGAAATGAAATGTTTCAATTGTGATCGAATGGGACATATAGCAAAGTATTGTACGATGCCAAAACGGGAGTCGACTGTTAATTATGCTGGAACAAATAAACCGACGGCTAAGGGAAGAGTTTATACGATGAGTGGAGCTGAGGCTTCGAATTCTGACGATCTCATACAAGGTAAGTGTGATATAAACGGTAATCTTTTAACTGTACTATTTGATTCAGGTGCAACGCATTCTTTTATCTCGATGGATTGTGTGAAATTGTTGAAATTACCTGTTTCTTCTTTGTTGTGTGATCTTGTTGTTTCAACTCCTACTTCTAAGCCAGTTGTGGTTACTTCTGTTTGTTTAAATTGTCCTATCATTATTCAGGATAAACGTTTTCTTGTTAACCTGATCTGTTTGCCTTTAATACAGTTAGATGTAATTCTAGGCATGGATTGGTTGTCTTCTAATCATATCTTGATAGACTGTGCTTGTAAAACCTTAGTTTTTCCTACGGATGAGATTTCTGGATTGTTAACTGCTAATCAAGTAAAAGCTTCTTTAAAGGAGGGAGCACAAGGATACATGCTATTATATTCCTTAGACAGTAAGAGTGAGTTAGACTTGCAGTGTATACCAGTCGTCAACGATTTTTCCGGAAGTTTTTTCCGAAGATGTACCCGGATTACCACCGTTCGGGAGATTGAGTTTGCAATTGATCCGGTTCCGGCACTGGACCAATATCTATAGCACCATATCGAATGTCGACATCAGAGCTAGAGGAATTAAAAGAACAATTGGTGGAACTGATGCGGAAGGAATTTATTAGACCTAGTGTATCGCCTTGGGGAGCTCCAGTGTTATTAGTGAAGAAGAAGGATGGAACTTCTCGTTTATGCGTAGATTTTCGGCAGCTGAATAAGGTGACGATTAAGAATAAGTATCCACTTCCAAGGATAGATGATTTAATGGATCAGTTACGCGGAGCAGCTGTTTTCTCAAAGATAGATTTACGTTCGGGTTATCATCAAATTCGTGTGAAGGAGGAGGACGTTTGTAAAACTGCGTTTAGGACACGTTATGGTCATTACGAGTATCTTGTGATGCCATTCGGAGTTACGAATGCTCCAGCGATATTCATGGATTACATGAATAAGATTTTTCGTTCTTACTTAGATCAGTTTGTCGTTGTTTTTATCGACGATATTCTAATCTATTCTCCAAGTAAAGAAAAACATGCTGAACATCTCAGTGTGGTTCTCCAAATTTTAAAGGAGAAACAACTTTACGCGAAACCTGAGAAGTGTGAATTTTGGTTAGACCAAGTTCAATTCTTAGGACATATAGTTTCGAGTGAGGGAATTGCTGTAGATCCGTCAAAAGTTGAGACTGTTTTGCAATGGGAAAGGCCTAAGGCAGAATGTAAATTCGTAGTTTTGTGGGTTTAGCGGGATACTATAGAAGATTCATTGAGGGATTTTCTAAAATAGTAGGTCCTCTTACCCAATTGACTCGAAAGGATCAAGCGTTTGTATGGACTGAAGCATGTGAAGAAAGTTTTCAAGAGTTAAAGCGAAGGTTAACTACTTCACCAGTATTGATACTAACTGATCCTTATGAACTTTTTGAGGTGTATTGTGATGCTTCATATCAAGGGTTAGGATGTGTATTGATGCAAAATCGGAAAGTTGTGGCATATGCTTCAAGACAATTGAAGATTCATGAAAGGAATTATCCTACTCATGATTTGGAGTTAGCAGCAGTGGTATTTGCTTTAAAAATCTGGAGACATTATTTGTATGGAGCAACTTTTAATGTTTTCAGTGACCATAAAAGTTTGAAATACCTGTTTGATCAGAAAGAGTTAAATATGAGGCAGAGGCGTTGGTTGGAATTTTTAAAGGATTATGATTTTCAACTGCAGTATCACCCTGGAAAAGCGAATGTTGTGGCAGATGCTTTAAGTAGGAAATCAATGCATATATCGGCAATGATGGTTAAAGAACAACAGTTGTTGGAACAATTCCGAGATATGCGATTGACAATTGAGATGTTTCCGGAGAAATTATGTTTGGGTATGATTACTGTTTCAAATGAATTGATGAAACAAATTAAAGAGAAACAAGAAAGTGATCATTACCTACAAGGAGAAAGAGAGTTAGTGCGGCAAGGAGCTGTGACAGAATTTAAAGAAGGAAATGATGGAATTTTAAGATTTGGTGAAAGGATTTGTGTACCAAATAATGTTGAAATAAGGAAGTTGATTCTGGAAGAAGCTCATAAGAGTAAGTTGAGTTTGCATCCCGGAGCTACTAAGATGTATCAGGATCTAAAGAAATTGTATTGGTGGCATGGTATGAAGAAAGATGTAATGGAATTTGTAGCTGCGTGTTTAACTTGTCAGAAGGTTAAAGTAGAACATCAAAGACCAGCGGGAATGCTACAATCTTTGGATATTCCAGAATGGAAATGGGATAGTATTGCAATGGATTTTGTGTCAGGTTTACCAAAGACTCGGAAAGGGTATGACTCTATATGGGTAATAGTTGATAGATTGACGAAGGTAGTTCACTTTTTACCAGTTAATGTGAAATACTCATTGGAAAGATTAACTCAGTTGTATATTGATGAAATTGTTAGGTTACATGGTGTGCCTTTGAGTATTGTTTCAGATCGTGATCCAAGATTTACATCAAGATTTTGGAAAAGTCTACAAGAGTTGTTGGGAACGAAACTTAGGTTAAGTTCTGCGTATCATCCTCAAACGGATGGACAATCAGAGAGGACTATTCAATCTCTTGAAGATTTATTGAGAGCTTGCGTATTGGAAAATCTTGGAAGTGGGATGAATATCTATCGTTGATAGAATTCACTTATAATAATAGTTTTCATTCTAGCATAGGTATGGCACCCTATGAAGCGTTGTATGGTCGACGGTGCAGGACGCCTTTATGTTGGTACCAAGATGGTGCGAATTTTATGGTTGGACCAGACATAGTGCAACAAACGGCGTAAAAGGTGAAAATGATTCAAGAGAAAATGCGGACAACCCAGTCAGCCGAGAAAAGTTATGCCGACAAGAGACGACGACCTCTTGAGTTTGAGGAAGGTGAGCATGTGTTTTTGAGAGTCACGCCAACGACCGGGGTTGGTAGGGTAATTAAATCCAGAAAACTCACTCCTAAATTCATTGGACCATATCAAATTCTTCATCGGATAGGTCCTGTAGCTTATAAAATTTCTTTACCACCGTTTCTATCCAATCTTCATGATGTCTTTCATGTCTCACAATTAAGAAAATATATTTCTGATCCATCTCACGTAATTGAACCTGATCTAGTACAACTAAAAGAAAACATGTCTTATGAGACTTTACCTGTGAGAATTGCGGATAAGAAGATTAAGCAGCTCAGAGGTAAACAAATCTCATTGGTTAAAGTTATTTGGGATGATGTAACTGAAGAAGCAACATGGGAAGTAGAAGACAAAATGAAGTTACAGTATCCTGAATTATTTACAGGTACGTAATTTCGAGGACGAAATTTTTTTTAGTGGGGTAGTAATGTAACACCCTGTATTTTACTGTTTTAAATAACAGTAAATACATATAAATATATTTATAAGTCTATTAGAGTTTTATAAAGTTATTCTAAGTGAATGGAGGATAGTATTTAATCCTACTTGACCGTAGGAAACTACGATTAAAATTTAGGTTGGAAATTCAGACGAAACCCGGTCTGCGAATTTCATTGACAGTATAATAATGCTGTTCAAAAGACCTAATTTTAATTCGTGAACGAGAGACTTAAGCTTAGTATTTTATTTTCTACAACTTTGTATGTTTAGAATTTTTTCAGAAAAAAATAAAATAATTTGAGCATTACGGGCGGAGAGTGTAATCGGGTAGACGACGGAAAGGAGATTAGAGATTCTAAGGGTAGTAAGAGGATTTAGTTTAGAATTTTGAGATGATTCAAGGGGATGAATCATATTTTTAAGTTTAGAAAGTTTTTCAGGATTAAATAGAGATTTTCGAAATTTACGGTTAAGTCCCTGAACTTTCTGTAAATTACCATTTTGTCCCTAAATTAGTTTTTTCGTTTTTTTCAAGTGGATTGGGCTAGAATCCCTTTTTCTAATCCTAAATGGTAGTGGCCTATAAGCCCAAATATTGTTAGTCCATATTTGAGTCCATAAAGCTATTCAAGTTTTCCTATCTTAGGTTAAAAGGCCTAAATCTTCAAAGTGGGTCCCACAACCCATAAGAAAATGAAATCAAGCCCAAATGTTCAAGCCCATTTCGAAAGCCCATGTAAATTATGGCTGCCCATTTTAGTTGGAATTGTCAAGATAATTCTAGAATTTTCTAAAGGTTTTTACTTAACCTAGTTTTGTCTACAAGTTTCTTGATTCTTCTAATACATTGAATTATCTACTTTCTTAACTTGTTTTGCACTCATAAATTTCAGCCAAGTAAGTCAAGGATAAGATGGCATTTAATGTGATTAAACCCATCATCATGACATTCTATTGTCTATTTGCAAACTAGTCCTTCAACTATTGGAATCTTTGCAATTTGGTCCTTGGAACTTAATTGCACTTTAATCCTTTTAACATGACAACTCATCTTATCTAGATCCTTCTTGAAATGTCGCCACTTCTACTATAAATACCTTTCTCTCATTTTGCATTTAGTTCTTTGCCTACTTGTCTTCAAAAACTCTAAAGTTCTAAGTTCTTAGTTCTAAGTTTCTCAAAGCAAGTTCTTGGAGTGTCTTCATCATTGATTATCAAGAGGTAAATCCTAATCTTTGTCTTAAATCATGTCTATGTTCTTTAGATAGTTTCTTGATTCAAGCCTTATATCATGGAAGTTCATCATTTTCAAGTTTCAAACCCTAGATCTTTGAAAAATCATAATAAATCCTAGGAAAATCTAATGATGATGAAACTACTTTCTATCTTCTAGATATCATGTCTACTCTCTAAATCCAAGAGCATGAAGTAATCAAAAATTTCTTTCTTGAAAAACAAGCCTTGGCCGAATCTATCACCTTAGGGTTGGTAGAGTTTTGTTCATGTGTTTTCACGTATGATCATGTATTCTATATGGCATGTATGACTACACATTCAATCCATGATTAGTTTCTTAAAATGACTATTTTACTCAAAAATGTTCATGTTGGCCGAACCCTAAGTGGGTAAGTCTTGTTGAGTTTTGTTCATGATTTTCATAAATGATCTTAGAAATCAAGTGTTTAGTAAGTATGCTTTATAAATCCAAGATGATTTGTTAATCTAAGAACCCTAGCTTCATGAACCTAGTAAGGCCGAACCTATGTATAAAAGAGTTAGGAAGTTTTGAGTTTAAAACTTAGTTGTTTAGTTGATAATCTATGGTTTAGGTTAATGAAGGATCATTAATCCATAACTTAATCATGATTAGGAGTTTTAGTTATTCAAAAACCCTAGAGGTCGTGACTATGTATTAGGGTTTAGAATGTTCTAGTTTCTTGAATTGTAACACTTTGGTTATAATTGAAGGTTAGTTGAGTACAAGTTTACAAGGTAACGGGAAATTCGGAAGGAGTTTGTAAGTTGAACAAGGAGTCTTCAAGAGGTAAGGGGGGAGTACCGAGAAGGATTCTATTCAATGGCTATATGCTATCCAATTGTTGTTTGTAATTAATTGTTTGTTAGTGTTTGTTTATGTTGTCTATTGTTGCTTTATTTATATCTGTGTGGTTTATTTTGCGTTAATTGTTTATTGGCAATTATATTATGAACTGTGATGCATGATCTGCCTGGGAGATATCTGTGATATAATTGTTGTTTGATGTGTGAAGGCTTGATGTGGTCGAGTGCACAATTAAGAAAGTTGGATAAAAGCTTTAAGAAACTGTATTGAATTATATTCAAGGTTTTAGTGACAAGTTATTGGTATGTGATACCAAATGGAATTTCTTTTGAGAAAAATAAAGAGAGTTGAAAAATATTATTATTTTAATAAGTTGTTTTTGGAAAAGTGAATTATGAGTCACAATGAGTTCAACACGGTGAAAATATTTTAGTATTGTTAAATTTTACGTAAGAAAACCAGAATATTACAGAATATTCTTTTATTAAATTAATTGATGAAAATAAGTTAAGGGTGATTTTAAAAGATTAATTAAGTGGGAAAAGTTAAGTTTTTGGCTTAAAAGTCTTAAAAACAAAATTTGACGGCAAATCTAGAAAATCTAGACGGCAAGTATTTTTAAAACGGCAGTGCCTATTTTGAGAAAGTTAAATCTCAAGTGACTCATTGGTTTGTGAAAACTAAGTTTTATTTGTTAAGAATTTTTATAATGAATTTCTACCATTAGAAAAGAATTTCTAAAAATCGAAAGTCGATTTAACAACGTTGAAAATACAGTTGGACTTAGTAACCGAGACGTCGGGGTACTAATGTCCTGTGATTGTGATGGACTCAGTCATTTGGACTTGGAGTGCCTATGTTGTATACATGAGGTATACTGTGATAAAACATTGAAGATGTTTTCTAGAAGCACGAACCTAGTACTGGTGCACCAGGTCGAGAGGTGTCGTGATTGAGCACTCGGACAGTAAGGTCCTGTGTTGTAATGAAAGTTTTAAAAAGTGTTTTAAAACTATGTGAGTCGTAAGCCATTTTGAGCTTCGGCAAGAGAAAGATGGAACACAAAGAAAAGAACAAAACAAAAGTGTTTTGCATGCATGTGTGACGTGCTCGCGATTTGTGGTTTAATGCATTAATTACCGGCGGCTGAGGTAATTACGATATGCATATCTCATTGTGCCTTGGAGGACTTTGGGATCCCCATCTTACTTGCTAATGGCGGAGCCACTGATTGTGGGCATTAGCAATGTTTGGCCGTGTTAGTGCCTTTGTTTGTGTATGCCTACGTTGTTTTCAAGATGGGAAGAGGTCGCGGACCTATTGGCGAGTGCCAAGTTAGCCAGTGTGGCTTTGGAGTCTCGATCAACTCAACACGAGGTTGGTGATATCTCATGAGATTAGGGACGAAAATTAGATGATGAATAGAAGTGTCATGCATAATTTTATGGATGATGTTTGGGGTGCTGAACCCATTTATAAACTGTTAGTTTATAATTAATTGTATGTGATAAATGTTGATGTGGTATTTGATGGCTAGAGCGTAGTTATTGAGTAAGATCCAAGTATTGGTTTCTCACTCTTACAACATATTCAGATGTTTCCAGACGTACCACGGTGTGCGATCGAGGGTTCGTACACTCACTTTTGATCGGGCACGGTATGGTGGTGCCGGGATATAAATATCGGGGCACCGAGCGCCACCTACCATGGCCCTAGTACCGAAGTTATTGGTACGATGGAAGAAGGACCCAATCGGAGGACGCATGTAGTAGAAACAATCGAGATATCGTTACCACCGGCCCTGGTCTGTATCTTCAATATCCGGAGGAGCATGGAATGATGGATCCTTTACCTCAACCTCAACCTCTTGAGATATTAGGAAATGGAGAAATTCCAGTTGAAGAAGAGCTAGTAGAAGGTGAAGAAGATCCAGAGGAATACTTAGAGGACGATCCAGGAGTTTCAACCTCCTGCAGTAGATGATGGTGATTCTTGACAAAGAATGGAAGCGGAGGCATCAGCAGAATCGTCAGGTGTAGGTGGGATTGATCCTTATGGTCTTCCCAATGGATTTCATTAGCTTGACCAGCTTAGGTATAGTTTCCGGGGGTAGGGAGTCTTGATAGTTTTATTTTGGCTTCTTAGAGCCTTAGTTTTGAAATGGTTGTTACCAGTTGTTGTTGATATGTATATATCTTTATCTTCTTTGTTTAGTTTGATGGAGAATGGTCTATGCTTCAAAAGGCTTTTTGATATCTCCTAGTATAGGAGTTGTATATGTAAACGATGAAGCATATGTATATATATGGATGTACATATATGTGGTTTATGTTTATAATAGTTATATGTTGTATGAAAAGAAAAAGAAAAATTAAGCACTATTTTTATATAAGGTTAGTTACCTTAAATTATATTTTCCGAAAGTAACCAGCGTAATATACTTATAATCTATAATTGGGTATTAATGGGATAACCCTAGAGTAGGGTGTCGCATCGATATTCTTTGATCTTCCATACTAGCGCAAGCTTGATGTCAGACACTGCATTGATGTGATGCATGTAGAGAAAAATGTGTGTGATAGTGTGATCGGGACGCTTCTCAACATTCAGGGCAAGACAAAGGATGGTGTGAATGCTCGTCTCCACCTCGTTGCTATGGGTATACGATAGCAGTTAGCTTCAGTTGTTGAGGATGGTAAGCGGACTTATTTGCTTGACAAGATGTCATACTTTGTCAAAAAAAGAGAGACAAAGTTTCTGCGGGTGTCTTCAGGGCATCAAAGTTCCAAATGGTTACTCTTCAAATATGAAGAGGCTTGTCTCAAGTGATCTTAAATTAGTTGGCTTAAAGTCTCATGATTGTCACATCTTGATGCAACAACTTCTGCCCGTTGCTATTCGTGGTATTGCTCCAAAAAATCTGAGACATGCCATTACTCGGTTGTGCTCATTCTTCAATTCTATATGTATCAAAGTCGTTGACCCCCGTATGTTGGATGACTTGGAAGTTGAGGCTGCTACAATCTTGTGCCAATTGGAGATGTACTTTCCTCCTTCCTTTTTCGACATAATGGTTCACTTAATTGTTCATTTGGTGAGGGAGATTAGATTATGTGGGCCGGTTTTTCTGATATGGATGTGCCCAGTTAAGCGCTACATGAAGATCTTGAAAGGGTACGTGAAGAATCCTCATCGTCCGGAAGCATCTATTGTTCAAAGGTATGTTGCAGAAGAAGCTATTGAGTTTTGTTCGGACTACCTTCATAACACGGATCCTATAGGGATTCCTAAGCCTCGGCATGATGAGATAAGACGTCAAGGTAAGGGTACACATGGCTTAAGAATTAATAGCAAGGGTCGAGAGGAAGTGCTTCAAGCACATTTGTATGTATTGAACAACATCGATTATGTTCAACCTTTCTTATTTGAACATAAAAGAAAAGTCAATCAAGAAAACCCTCGAATGAGCGACAGGTGGTTGTTGAACAAGCATAACAAGACTTTCTTACCATGGTTCAAGGAAGAAATGCTTAAGGATGGTAGTACTGCTTCTGATGACGTAAGATGGCTAGCACATGGGCCTAGCTTCAACGTCATATGTTGGAGCGGATACGACATCAATAACTTTTCCTTTTATACAAAGGAACAAGATAACAAGAGTACCATGCAAAATAGTGGGGTTATGATCATGGCCAAAGCAATGCACTTCTCTAGTGCAAAGGACACAAAACCCGTTATAGCACCGACACCTTACTTTGGATATATTGAAGATATTTGGGTGCTCAATTACACTAAGCTTACGGTGCCGATTTTTAAATGTAAGTGGGTTGACAGTAACGGTGGTGTACAAACCGACGAATTAGGGTTCACATTGGTAGACCTCAACAAGTTAGGTCATATAAATGAGCCTTTCATAATGGTTTCCCAAGCAAAACAAGTGTTCTACATAACTGATCCTTCTAACAAAAGGTTGTCTGTGGTTCTCCAAGTAAAAAACATGTATAATGGTAGTGATGAAAATCAAGATTCAAATCTTGATATTCCTGAGACTCCTTCTTTTTCAACAAACATCCCTACTATAATCGAGGAGACACAGGTGGACGATGTACATGCCACTCGTGATGATCATCACGAAGGGATATTGATATAGGTAGTTTAAACTTAGTATACATTTATTTTTATTTATACTTCTGTATTTATTTTTAGTTATAACCTATGTTAATAAATATATATTGTTTCTGAACAGGCATACATATGGATCGGTCGGATGGCCCACATGCACGGGAGGACATTGTGGGGCCTACACAGGACCCGACCACGCCTACGCCTGATTCTAGTGTAAGTTTACATGTTATATACTATCTTTAGTCCTTCTTTTTAATGTAAGTTTATAATGTTACAACCCTCTATTTTATCATTTTTTTGTCCATACAGACATCACAGGCTCATAGGAAACGGGGTAGAGGAGCCACGACTTTGAAGAAACTAGAGAAGGCCTGGCAAAGCGGACAGAAGCTTGAAGTGTCCTTCGATGCTAATCTAAATCCCCAGGGACCACGTGCTAAAGAATTTTAAAAGTGGGTGTTTCTACAAGCGAAGCAGCACGTTAGCATCAACAAAAACCACCGGAATGACGTTCCACAGAACGTTAAAGATCAGATTTGGGAGGCTATCATGGTATTTTACCTTTACATTCTTTTGATTTACATTATTAGATAATTATCCTAGTTATAATCCATCCAGTTGTTATGTATTTAATGTATAGGTAGCTTGGACTGTGCCAAATGACGAAGATCATCGTAAGAAATGTATGAAAATGGCATCAAAGCGTTGGAATGGGTTCAAGCATGATCTTACCAGGTACTATGTATCTAGGAAGAAGCGGCTTGATAAGATGTTCTTGGATTATCCCTGGATTGATCAGGATACTTGGGATATGTTTTCTAGGAGTCGACAGGATGGAGAATTTCAGGTTGGTTGATTAAGTTAATTTTGTATGCTTCTTATAGATCATTTAACTGTATTTAATTATGTGTTTTTGTTTGAATAGGCTAAGGCAAAGAAGGGTCGGCAGAATCAGGCGAAGAACGTCCACCACCACACCATGTCTCAGGGTGGGTACGAGACTCGGATCGAGGAGATGATGGCGGATAGGCTGAGGGTGAAGCAGGAAGAGCACTCTGCTAGGATAGAAAGAGGAGAGGTGCCTGAGGGCACACCATTAACACTTTTCACTTGCACGTTTTTTCATTTGTTCATTGTAGATGGATCTTAAAGCACAATCCTCCCAGGGCTCATTCGTCCCTTCTGGATGGCGGGACGTCTTGATGACTGCTCTAGGCAAGAAAGACCATCCTGGTCGGGTTATCGGTGTTCCTGGGAACGTGACCATCAAAGAATATTATGGCAAGTCTGCTTCACGAAAGCGGGTAGTCGATGAAGCATCAATTTTGGATGACATGACTCAAGTGACTCACCTCCAACCCTGCTATTACAATGCATCTGATGCAAAACTTACTATCCAACCCAGAATTCAATCAGGCACTTGCTAGAGAGCTTTCCTTCGTCGGTTCATCCCAGGACACCGCGGGGCATGCCAACCCTTCACATGTGAGCACAAAATAGAGTTATAGTAGGGCACATGTGGAGGACGATGAGTTGGCAGCTAGGGAGCGGGAGTTGGAAGTCCAACGACATGAGCTTGAGTTGGAAATGAAAAGGCGTGAGCTTGAGTTGGACTTCAAATGACGTGAGCTCGAAATGTTAACAAAGGTATGTATTCATTATTAATGTCCAAATTAGTCAAATAATTACTTGTTTTTTTTTAATTATCAACAACTAATCTATTTTATTTTTCCTAAATTGAAGGCCAAGTCGACGTCAGTGTCGCTATCACCTGTCACTCGTTTGTTCTCACTTGGTGAGGATTATGCGTTTGAGATTTTTGAATGTCCATTGGAGCACGATGGATGGGTGGCACGCCCAAATCAACAGAGGATATTTTCCTTCTGTGGTGAAGATCTCGGGCACGCTGCGGAGATAACGTCTGGATGGCCAAAGACGGTTTTGAGTCTCTGGTGCACGTAAGTTAATTTTAATTTTATAACTTATTTATTTTTGGTATTTTTCCATTTAATAATTTATTTTAATTTCAATATATATATATTATGTAATTAACATCCACACCTTTTAATATCTTAGGTATCTCCATCGTCTTCAGCTTGATAAGGGCGTTGCATCAGTTTACGGCTTCTTAGATCCGTCAATCCTTGTTCCCCAATTCTTTGTTGGCGATGCATTTAGCAAATACATAGGGAACTTGTTGGGAGACAATTGGAAAGAATTATATTTGGCTCCTGTTGTATGAATAACCATTGGCAGTTGTTCGTACTTCACCCGTCTAGGCATCTTGTCATATTCTTATGCTCTCTCCACCAAAACCCGCCACGGGAGGTGGTGGAAGTCTGTAAATACGTAAGTAACTAATCTTAAATTTAATTTAAGTTTTAATATCAGTTGTTTTTAGTTGATTACACACATGACATATGAATTTGTTAATTGACATGATTATTTGTTTATCATAGCGTGAAGGCGAGTAGCATAAGTTGCGCCAACGGGAGAAGTAGGACTTCTATGGCTAAAGGAAATCCTGAATGGACCATCCTCAAGTTTGGTAGTTTATTTATCAAATAATTAATATTATAATTACTAATTTATATGTATATTTAACTGACATTGAAATTAATTTTGTTTGTAGTCTCGATTTCAACCTGACGGGTGGTCGTGCGGCTATTATGTGATGCTTCATATGCTGAACATAGTCTCCGCATCTATTACGGATGGATGGAAGAAGGTAATATTTAAACAACATTTTAAATTATATATTATAGTTTTGGTGATGACTTGCATTAATGTTATTGTTATTATTTGAACGTGTGTAGGCATTTAACGACCGATCGCCTCTTCAAAAAGATGAGTTTAGAGACTTGAGGATGCGCTTAGCAGAATTCTTCTTCAAGTATGCGGCTGAAAAATGAATTGACAAGATACCTCGGCAATACTTAGATGAATAGTTTTTTTGGTTAGACTTTAGAAACTAATTAATAACATGTATATATATACTTAGATTGGTAGTTTTGTTTTTAGACATTAGAGACTAAAATTTATATATATATACTTGTAGATAGTTATGTTTTTCCTATACATGGGTTTTGGTTTTAAGTCCCCCCATTGTTCCTTTGTATATTTCTTTTCTTTTTGTTAAATTGAAATTTAAGGGCAGTGTTTGCATTTCTGTAATGTGTGTGATATTCTGTGTTACTGGGATATTTACTGAATGCATGGATAGCTGAGGGGAGTGATATTTTAAAACTGAATTTTAAAAAAAAAATCTATTAACGTCAGTTGTATCAAATAACTGACGTTAATAGTATTTTATAAAATATACAGTACACTATTAACGTAAATTGTATTAGGAAACTGACGTTAAAAATAAAACCTTTAACGTCAGTTCTTTAACAAAACTGACGTTAGTTTGAACAACATTAACGTCGGTTGTGTTAAAGAATTGACGTTAATAGTTTTATATTTAACATCAGTTGTTTAAACAACTGACGTTAAAATATTAACTATTAACGTCAGCTGTATTTACGTCAGACAATATTCTGACGTATAAAATCAATTTTAACTGACGTAAAAAGCACTTAATGTACTAGTGGTTTCGTCTGAATTTTCAACACAAAATTTAACTATAACACTCAATGATAAAGTAGAGTACAAATATGACTTTGGTTTATCCAAAATCATTTTCTAAGTCTCGGATAAAAATATACACATTTATGTATTTCTAGACCGATATTAGAAAGCAATGAAAATCGGGGCATTACATTTATCACCATCAACATCGACACCTTAACCTATATGAGTCAAGGTCCCCTTGGACAAAAAGCACCAAGGTTCAACTTATCAATACCTCGAGCAAAAAGCATCGAAGCCACTTTGGCCAAAAAGCACCAAAGCATATCAACGTGCGGCAACCCATTGGGCACCGGCTTAACTAACTTATTATTCCTATTTATCTTAATTAGTCTTTAATTAAGTTATCTAACTTGTATTTATTCGATTGATGTCTTATTTCATCTGTGGGGATAATTGAGGTAAACACCCCTTTTATTCATTAATATCACGTTCTGTCCTGATGGGGGAGCACGGGCGTGTTTCACCCCGAGCACGGTCATGCTGCCACTTAAGTGGAGCACGGGCGTGCTCCCTGTTAAGCATGGTCGTGCTGCTGGGCATGACCGTACTGTCTGGGCAGGTTCAATATGTTCTTGGAGCCAAAAACTCCCTAAACACACTTAAATCAAGTCCTAGGGTCTTGACTAAACCGGTTGGCATAAACTCACCTCTCACTATTGAATCCATGTTTTATGAACACATTTGGGGAAATTAAGCCATTAATTCTCATGTTAATAAAGAGCCATATTCTAACCAATTAGAGTTTTATTAACCGTTTCGACATCAACCATCATACATTAAGCCAACAAATAACAACATCTCAACTAACAATATTCATGTCATCAATAACATACAAATTCAACCAATTACTCATGGAATAAATAGTTCACTAAGGCATACATGAATTGGCATACATCATCAGAGACAATTATAGAAATTCGGTATCGTAACAGGCATACCAATAATCAGTTAAACATTTATTCAAACCAGTGACAAGCATTAATAGCAATAAACAACAATGGGGTTATGGGAACCCCTTATCTTATGCTACCCCCTTGCCTAATGTTCATACTATCCTTCTCCCCATACCTGGTATGAAGATTCCAACAGCGACAACTCAAACGGTAACCCAAACGCGTTCCCTCGAGCGGCTCAGCTAGCTTTCCAAGCCTTGATCAAACAAACGAGTTAACCAATTAACCTCAGTTCAATATAACAGTGAGAGAGATTACAATAAAGGGATCATGGTTACCTTTATGATTTGTACAGACACTCCAAGCCTTCCGAAACATCTCCAAAACTCCAACAATGCAATGGGTTTAGAGAAAATAGAGAAGAGGAAGGTTGCAGCCGCACTAGGGTTGCAATATGTGCCAAATGAGGATTAAAAATGCAACCCTCGATTTTTGTTCTATATTTAAAGGCATCAGACCCGAGCACAGTTGTCCTCCTTGTTAAGCACGGACGTGCTCAACTTAGCGTCAGCGAGGCACATCTCCCACACGAGCACGATCGTGCTCCCTATTGAGCACGACCATGCTTGTGACTCAAACAATCACAAGACACAAGCCTCAGCACGGGCGTGCTGGACATGAGCAAGTCGTGCTCATGTACCAGAAAGGGATTTTAAGCCTAAAATCCCACTTAGCCCTTCAACCACAACTCTTAGCTAAGTCCTAAGGCTTAAACAAACAAACAAGCATACATATAAGCATTTAATGAAAAACGGGGTGTTACAACTCCACCCCCCTTATAAAAATTCCGTCCTCAAAATTTCTACTCACCTTGATAGAAAATGTGCGGGTATGCTTCCATCATCTTGCTTTCCAGCTCCCACGTAGCACTTTCCTCAGTATCCCTACTCCAAGCATCTTTGACCAAAGGAATCTCCTTGCCTCTCAGCTGCTTCACCCTCCTATCCTCGACTTGAAGGGGTAGTACCTCAAAAGTCAAGTTCTCTTTTAACTGTATCATGTCAGGTACTATCACGTGGCTAGGGTCATGAATATACTTTCGGATTTGAGACACATGAAAATCATTATGGAGGTTGGACAAGAACGGTGGTAAGATTATTTGGTAGGCGACTTCGCAGACTCTTTTGAGAATTTGGTAAGGGCCAATGAATCTTGGAGTAATTTTCATCGCTTTCATCACTCTACCAACCCCATTCATCAGGGTAACTCTTAAGACACATGATCACCTTCCTGGAATTCGAGCCCCTTCCTCCTTTTGTCATGGTAGCTCTTTTGCCTACTTTGTGCCACTTTCATCTTTTCCTGAATCATCCTCACTTTTTATGGCTTCTTGTACTATGTTAGGTCCTAGCACTTCATTGTCACCAGGTTCATTCCAACACAAGGGTGTCCTACATTTCCTCCCATAAAGAGCTTCATAAGGTGTCATCCCAATATTGGAATGGAAACTATTGTTGTAGGTGAATTCTATTAGGGGCAAAAACTTGTCCCAACTACCCGACTGCTCTAGCACACAAGCTCTAAGCAAGTCCTCTAAGGACCGGATGGTTCTCTCAGACTGACCATCAGTTTATGGGTTATAAGCTAAACTTAGCCTAAGCTTTGTTCCTAAGGCCTCTTGCAAACTATTCCAAAAACTAGAGGTAAATCTAGGGTCTCTATCTGACACTATGTTATAGACGGTACACCATGCAGCCTAACTATCTCTCTGATGTACAGCTTGGCCAACTTCTCTAAGGGATATTCCATGTTCATAGGGATAAAATGGGTAGAATTAGTCAATCTATCCACAACAACCAAGATCGCTTCATAACCAGCTGGAGTTCTAGGGAGTCCAGACACAAAATCCATAGAGACTCTATCCCATTTCCATTATGGGATACTTAAAGGTTGCAACTTTCCTGATGGCTTTTGGTGTTTTATCTTAGCCTTTTGGCACACTAAGCAAGCATACACGAACTCGACCACATCTTTCTTCATCCTAGGCCACCAAAACATTCGCTTAAGAACCTGGTACATCTTGGTGGCTCCTGGGTGCATACTCAGTCCACTCCTATGTCCTTTCTCGAGGATCAACTTCCTAAGCTCATGAACATCTGGTATACAAACTCTACCTTTGAACCTCAAAACTCCATCACTTCCTTCCTTGAAACTAAGGTTTCTATCCTGAGCAAGCAACTTTCTCTGGTCGAAGAGAAACTGGTCTATCTTCTGACACTCTCTAATCTAGTCCATCAAATTGTTGGTAACCTTCAAGGTTCCAAACCTAATGCTCTTAGGGGAACTTTTGAGGCTTCTTAGAACGAAGAACAATGCTGCCAATTCAAGAGCGTTCTGCCAGATGTGTACGAACGTGTTTGATAAGCACGGCAGTAGTGCTTAAAGCCAAAGACGCCGTGCTTGAAACCAGTACATCGTGCTTAAGTTTAATTTGGGTGGCTTCACCCAGATTCTTTCCACAAGAGATGAGACATTAACAAGGATAAAAACAAGAGGGATAGTCCAAGTATACAATTAACGCTATAAACCTTAATACAAACATTAATGATGAAGATGCTGATGTTGGTTAAGACGATAACGATGAGTTCTCGCATGTTGATGTTGTTAAACTTTGATGGAGGTGGTTGTTCATAATTGATTGTGTGTTAGCATTACATGCATTCATAACATGGAGTTGTTAGTTCGGAGAAGTTATGATGACAGGGAAGTTTAACCGAGAGTATGGCGAACTGGTCATCCACGACGATCCATCCGAGAGTTAGGTGGGTCGAGCGCATCCGTGGTGATTCATCCGAGAGTAAGGTGAATCGGCTATCCAAGGGATTCATCCAAAGTTTGGTGACCTGTCGGCTTTGGTGCTTATTGGCCAATGTGGATACGTACGTAACTCCAAAGTTGTCTTTCTGAGTTAGTTATGGAACCACATTGCATTTGGAGTAGTGAAGTAGCACTGCATCATATAACATGTTTTAATTGATATGAGGTTATGAAATATGATATGTTATGATCTATCATATTGTGATTTATATGTTGTATGATCATCTTTCTAACTATTCCATTAATGTTTATGTTTATACGTAGGATTTCTTACTCCCTATTATGTTGTTGTTTTCCTTGCATGTACCTTGGTTTATGCAGAGGATGACGAGTAGCCCGTTGAGGAGTGATCCCGATGAGATCGCTTGCTTGTAGCGTAGGACTTTTATGTTTAGTTTTTCTGATGTCATTTCGGTATTGGTTACCAGCTCTGATTATGTGACATAGGGATTTGGGTTTATGTTTTATGTTTCTTTTTCACCAGTTGTTATGTTACGTTTTGGATCATGTGGTTCTTGCTACTTCTCTGGTTTAAGTTATTGTTTATTTTATATGACTTCTGTTATATGATTTATTTTATATTTATTGTATGCGGGGTAGTGAGTGTCACATTTGGAATTGTTTAATTTGTTAATTCATTTATTTTTAGGGTCTGAAAACCTGATATAATAGCCAAACACAAATTTGGATCTCTCCATCTTCTTCCATTTGTTTTATAGGTTTTCTACTTCCTTCAATGTATTTTTGTTATCTTGGTTGTTCCACCATATTATTGAAGATTTAAACTCTTGTAATCAATCCTTGGGTTTGACATTATCATGATTTAATTTCAAAATCAAGTTCTATTTTGCTTAATCCCTTTGTTAATTTTATTTTTGTTTTCCTTTTTGATTCTTGATTTTGATTGTGTTTGCTTAAATGAATTGGAGTCTTGAGTTTGTAGGTTGATGGCTTTATTAACTCGGTTTTAAGGGGGGAAATAGAAACTGGGTTTTGCATTCAATGTGTTTGATGAAATGCCTAGCCTAATGGAATTTTGGGATTAATACTTAATTTCGATTTTAATGGATGCTTAATTCATTTTCCTTGATTAAACATATTCTAGATGCGTTTCTAGTATGAAATTTGTGGGTTTCATTTAGGCTTATGAATGGAATTAAAAATCAAGGGTTGAATTAACATTTGGAGGTTCTTTTATGATTAAGGAAGAATTAGACCCGATAATTGTCATTCCCTCAGATTGGTTGTTTTTGCATCATTGTTTTCAGTTTTTATTGCCTATTGTCTTTGTTATCTTTGTGCTATTAAATCTACAAACATTTTAATTTGCTTGCTTAATTTGATTGAATTTCTGAATTGGTCAATAGGAAGACGATTCAGGTTAACACCCTTGCTGGAAGTAGGGTTGTAATTTGGTTTTATTAACTCTGGTGGGTTCGCCACCCGCCAACTATCCATAATCAACTCTACCTTAATAGCTATTGAACAAACACAACTAAATCCCGAGTCAATTTATCCTACAAATAACTCTCCTCTATGTTCTTATCATATATTACAATTTTTTTAAAAAAATAAAAATAAAACTCCCACTTTCTTTGTATTCTTCATTTCTGGAGCCCTCTTATGACTTATGAGCCACAACATAATCCAAAAGAGGTGAAAAGTCTCATATACGAAATACATAAATGTAAACACGAGAATGGGGTTGAATACAAACTTTTTGGAACAAATAAAATCTTTTGCATACAAAAGCCTGAGATGGATGCTTGAAAAGCACAGTCAAACGAGTAACCTGTTTGATGGTTTTAAACAACAAACGTACAAGCAGTAAAAATTGAAACTTGTTGGATATGTACAGCTTAACCCCTTTTTTTAGAAAATGGGTTAGATAAACAAATGGTATTAAAAGAGAAAGGGATCGGAAGATCGATCACACGTCTTGTTTATCTTGGTACACCCTTTAATAACTAGTGCTACGTCTAGTCTTTTTTGTTGAGTCTCTAAATGTCTTATATGCATTTGCCCTACATTTTGATGAAAATTAAATATTTATTCAATGATTTAATTGAACTATATCTTGGTTGTTGACCTGTCTACTTAGTGTGCAGATTAATATTTAAGTGTTTTTTATCACTCATCTGCCCTAAGTCAATATTGGTCAAAGATAGAGATCACTCGTTTGATGAAAAAGTCTCACAAGTCTGAAGCTTATCTTGAGTTGTTGACTTTCTGAAGAAAAGTCAACTCGTCTAATGAAGTATGTCATCTGACACTCAATGATCAACAGCTCAAGACTGAAGATTTTCGTGAGCCATCTGCTCAAGTCAGAATGTGTTGAAGATCTCTCTTACAAGGATCAAGAAATCAGAAGACCAAATATTCAAAATCAACCTTGTAACTCAGAAAAGGAGGCTACCATCCCTAGTACATCTGAAAATTATACGAAAAGGGAAATATGCACAACAAAGTACAAAAGCAACCTGAAGAACTCTGATTTGGCTGCTGTAAAAAGCATAAAGAACTGAATACCTCTGTTAGAGTACAAGCAACGTTCCTAAGCATTAATGGCTTCACAGAACGACTCTCTTGCATTTAATGGAGCTCAGCGTACAGCCAAAATTATGAAGGAATGTCTCTAACGGATTCAAATTGATTTAAGGCTATAAATAGAGAAGACATTGAAGATGAAGATAAGATATAGCATTAACTCAAGAGCCATTACTCTGCGCATTTAAGTCTTCATTATTTTATTCTTTATTCTTTAATCATTTGAAGTTATTACGTTGTCTTTCTAATATTCACATTTATTTCATTCTTCTAAGTGTTAGAGAAAGACTTGTAAAGTTGTATTTATTACACTTTCTTTCAAAAAAAAATATGAGAATGCCTGAAGACGCTAGGTGTGCAAACAATACTTGTCTAGGAGCTTGTAGAGGCTAGATGTTCAAAGAATACTTGTATGTCCTGTAACATGACCATTTATAGTGAAGAAAACTTGGTGCGTCCAAGGACTGGACGTCGCCCTAGTTGTAAAAGGGTGAACCATTATAAAATATATGTGTCTATCTCTATCCTTGAACTCTTTAGTTTATTTGCTTATATTATATGTTAAATAACTAAAGAGGTTAAAGCCCTGAATATCAAACAAAGTTTTTATCTTGCATGTTTGTGTGTTTTCTGTGGAAAACCTTCAAATAAGTCACTTGTCTGACTGCTTTGTTTTTCACTCATCCGCTCCGAGCTTACGCTTGCGAAAAGTGTTTAACTTCAACTAAAATTCTAATAGACACAACTCAACCCCCTTCTCGTGTTTATAACTGTCTATTTCATTTTTCACTATAACGTTCTTAGTTACAGGTAGAGACGAATATTGATTTGCACACCTAGCCTCTCCCGGGCTCCTTACAAGTTTTTTTCGCTCACCTAGCCTCTTCAAGCTCACTCAGACGCAATTGGATGAAGGTGTAATAAATATAAATTTACAAGTCTTTCACAATCACTCAGAGAGTGGATTAAATGTGAAGCTGAAAGATTGCGTATTATCTTTCTTAGACTATAAATTAAATTAACAAATGATTGACAAGAATGAAAAAATTGAATGCTTGGAGTATAATGCTTGTACAAAGAATATTCAACACTTCATTTCACTTCAACAAGTTTCCAATGTCTTTTATTTATAGTTCTTATTCAAAACAAATTTTTTAGAGACAGTTCCTTGAGTGTTGGCATTGAGCTGATCTCCATTTAATGCAAATAAAGAAGCTCTGGTCAGCCATTAATATTAAGGAGCGTTGGTTGTATTCTATCTATAAGAAGTTTTGTGCATTAATATAAGAAACAATTATAGTAGAATATAGCAGATGTTGCTTTTGTCCTTATGTTGTGTGGGTTTCTTCTTTTGTGCAAGAGTCAACTGTGACAAATTCAAACTAAATTAAGTTCTTTTGTTGCACTTCAATAAGAGATACAAATGATGCTTTTGATAGAATTGAATTTTACTATTGATCCTTGTAAAATAACCAAAGTAAACACAAGAAGGGGGGTTGAGTTTTGTTTATCAAACTTTTTCAAAACACAGATAAATTATTTTCGCATACACAGTAAGCAGTCAGGTGAAAAGGAATATCAGATGAGTTCTTGTCTAATGTTTTTAGACAGCACACATACAAGCAGGAATCAACTTAAAATATTTGATATTCACATATTTAACCCCTTGTTAGAAAACATGTTAGATAAACTCAAACAATTAAAGAGATTGAGAAAGAGAATATCGCTAAACGTATTTATCCTGGTTCACCCAAAACCAATAGAGCTACGTCTAGTCCTTGGAAGCACCAAGTTTTCTCCACTATAACTGATTAGATTACAATACAAGTATATATATATTTTTTTTGAACACCTAGCCTCTACAGGCTCACTCTTAGACAAGTATCATTTGCTTACCTAGCCTCTTCAAGCTAAACAAGTAAGATAATGAAAAGGTGTTTGTGTATTTAATACAGCTTGCAAATCTTTTAGATGAACACTCAATTAGTGGAATAATTGTAAGAACAACAAAAGATTGCGTATTAACTTCTCAAATGATTGAGGAATAAAGATTGAAAGAAAAAAGGAATAAATGCGTAGAGTAAAAGCTCTTTTAGTTATTGTAGTGTAGCTCTTCAATCTTCACGGTCTTCTATATATAGCCTTTAATCAATTTGATCCGTTAGAGACATCCTTAGAAAATGATTTCCTTTGATTTAAAGTACTGGGACACCATTAGTGCCACAGAGTCATTCTGGGCAGCATTCAATGCTTGAGGACGTTGAGCTGACATAGCTGATGACAACCAAATGGTGAGGTTGCCTTTGATGATCTTTTTGGTTGAATTTTAACAATTACAAATCCAAGTCAGAATTGAGTTGTAACATAAAAGGAAGAAAATATGAAAATGGTGAAGATTAGAGATGGTGATGGCGCCACAAACTAGAGAGTTTGATAATCCAAGTGAGGTTCGCCACAAGAATCGTGGATTCTTGATAAGAACAAGATGGCTCAACCAAGAACCAAAGAGAGACAATTCCCTCACAAATGGATTTAATCCAAATTCAACATCCAAGTTACTATTCAACATGAAAATGGAGTGTACAAATAGAGTATTAGGCTGCCAACTTTTTGGCTTCCAAAAGAGATCATAACCCCCACAATAATTAGCCTAATCATGTCACTAAATGACTCACTAATTCCCTCCTTAACTCAGCCTCTAATGGTGAGTTTATTATTCTCTCATAACCATCATTATGTGGCTGCCACACTTTACTTCTCATATTAAAAAGTGTAACTCCCACATAATTAACAAAACAATAAACAAACTAATAACTTATAGGAGTTACTATTGGCATGCAAACCAAAGATTCCTCCTACTAAGCTCCCAAATTCGTGTACAACATGGACTTAGGTGGGCTTGACCCATTTGCAACACTTAGCCAATTTGGACACACACACATAACCCATTACACTTATTGATTTAAAATAAAACAACTAAGTGGACTCATAACTAGAGCACGCCCCATTTGAAAATGATCACGGGTCTTCTAGTTGAATGAGATAGGTCATCAATTGGGGCTCCATTCCATTTGGTCTCATTCTTGGGCTTGCTTCTATCAAGATAGCCCCCATGTAATTAAGAGCTTGTTGGGCTTTCTTGTGTCTAACTTTTGTCATGGGCCCACCAAGTCCTTGATTTGATTCTTGATCCATGGTCTTCATTGGGCTCATATCATTCTTGTTGGAAATTGGACTTGCCCCCCCATGGCTCATATCATACCCTCCTTCTTTAAGAAAATTTGTCCTCGAATTTATGACTTCAATCCCAAGCATGTCATCGAATCTTGTGTTAAGATATCCATACTTTGGGGTAACCATGCAAGTTCCCAAGCCATGGAGTACCTCCCTTGGGATGAACTCTTCCATTACATCGGTTGTATCAAACTTAAGTTCATAATATATTTCAATAGGAGGTAAAGCATGAGTAGGTGCTTTATCGAGACTTTTGGAATCCTTGAAAGTTTCCCAATGATAAGCCTCTGGCTTATCTAGTTTTATGACTAGATGAACTAGGGTTTATGTGCCAATTAGTCGAGTTCATTCTCGTTTTCGCCCAAATTTGCCTTGTTTTGTTCCTAAGTTGGACTTTGACTCGTTGTGCGTCTTTTGTGTAGTTTTTAGCTTCTTTTGGATAGAATTACGCTTGTGGTTGCTTGTGTTGTTTTCAGGTCCATAAGTGAAGTTCTAAGAATTAAGGAAAGTCAAGAAATAGTGGAGATTGCCATTCTGGAGATTCTCGCCCCGCGAGAGTTTGAAGACCCGGAAAGACAGAGACCATCACGGCCTAGCCGTGATTCACATCACGGGGCGTGAAAGGAAGGTTCGCGTCGCGAGACGTCCTTCGCGTCGCGAGTGTGTGAATTCCAGAAAAGCACCAGAGTCAGAGACCATCACGGCCTAGCCGTGATGTATATCACGGCCGTGACCTAAAAGCCACACAAGTCAGAGACCATCACGGCCTGGCCGTGATTCACATCATGGGCCGTGACAAGAGGGCTCGCGTCGCGAAACATCCTTCGCGTCGCGAGAGTTCGAATTCCAGAAGTGTGCCAGAAGCAGAGGCCGTCACGGCCTGGCCGTGATGGCCGTCACGGCCGTGACGCGTGGCCTCCTTATAAATAGAGCAGATCAGAACAGAAAGAGAGGACTTTTTGGATCAGAACTGATTGGAGATCTTTTGTAATCCTTATTCTGGGACTGCGTCTCCTTTTCTCTTCTCTTGATTCTTAGTCTTAGGATGATTTCCGATTGTACGTGTGTCGTTGTTACGGACATGAGGAACTAATCCTCTTGTCTAAGGGATCGATGAAGCCACCCATGGCGGCATAGTGTTCATGTAATGTAACTCTCTCTCCTTTAATTCAATTATTGTTTTCCAATTCTGTTTTCATTGTGTCGATTATATGCTAGCGTGATCGACTAGTTAAACGTGTTGAGGCCTAGCGGCGATTCGCGTTTTAGAACTTGAATTGGGATCATCGGTCGAGTATTGCACGAGAGTGAGTAGGAGATCGGTGCAACCTATAGGGAACAAGAATTAATAGAATTCGAGATTAGGGTTAAGAGACCTAGTAAGTAATTAATCCAATCGTCGAATACGTCCTATTGAGCACGGAAGTGGATATAGGAGAATTTGGGGGTCCCGGTTGACATTAAAATTGAACTTAGGGAGGAGAATATCATCACTTGGGTACTTTGCATGATTGGGTAGGTGGATTCGAAACCTTAGATGCTTTTAATTCCAGATTTCATCACCATATCTTTGATTGATTCGATTTGTTAAATTGAATTGTGATCTTAGTTTCTTTCCAACCACTTTCTCTACTTAATCAACTTATCGAATTTCTCGCGAAATTAGTCGAATTGGTAACCCAATCCTTGTGTTCGACCTCGGTAGACTCTTACCGTGTTTTATTACTTGCGACGACCCGGTACACTTGCCGGTGAGACAACACCCAACCATGGGGTACTTCCTTTGGGATGAAATCTCCAAATTTCTGCAAAAGAGTTACAACACCACTAGGCAAAGAGAGATCATTAGAAGCATTGGAAATTAAAAAAAAAAGTCCTTGCAATAAATTATGCATTGGGGCTGTCTTGAAATCAAAGCCCTCTTCTCCTCACTTTTTGTTGCCAAAGAACTCTCTTTTTGCTCACTATTTTTCTCACTATTTTTCTCTTGCTCCTCATTCTTCTTTTCACTCTCTTTTGCTTTTGCCTCATTCTCTTGTTGTGCTTTCTCTCTCTCTTTCTTCTCATTCTCTTTCTTGTTGGAGTCTTCCACCAACTTCTTCACATGGTCTTCAAAACTTTCCATTTGTCTTTTCATTCTTTCCTCTTTTCTCAACCTCTTTTGTTCGTTCTCTCTCATCCTCTTGTCACGCCTCTCATGCATTTGCCGGATCCACTCTTCAACCTCTTTCCTATGTTCTTGCACATAGTCGAAATTTTCAAATCACAACATAGCAAAAAGAAGAAAAGGAGAAAGGTAGAAGAAGAACAAAACTCAAAATTCAACCAAAGCCTAAGCTTTGATACCACTTGATGACAACCAAATGGTGAGGTTGCCTTTGATGATCTTTTTGGTTGAATTTTAACAATTACAAATCCAAGTCAGAATTGAGTTGTAACATAAAAGGAAGAAAATATGAAAATGGTGAAGATTAGAGATGGTGATGGCGCCACAAACTAGAGAGTTTGATAAGCCAAGTGAGGTTCGCCACAAGAATCGTGGATTCTTGATAAGAACAAGATGGCTCAACCAAGAACCAAAGAGAGACAATTCCCTCACAAATGGATTTAATCCAAATTCAACATCCAAGTTACTATTCAACATGAAAATGGAGTGTACAAATAGAGTATTAGGCTGCCAACTTTTTGGCTTCCAAAAGAGATCATAACCCCCACAATAATTAGCCTAATCATGTCACTAAATGACTCACTAATTCCCTCCTTAACTCAGCCTCTAATGGTGAGTTTATTATTCTCTCATAACCATCATTATGTGGCTGCCACACTTTACTTCTCATATTAAAAAGTGTAACTCCCACATAATTAACAAAACAATAAACAAACTAATAACTTATAGGAGTTACTATTGGCATGCAAACCAAAGATTCCTCCTACTAAGCTCCCAAATTCGTGTACAACATGGACTTAGGTGGGCTTGACCCATTTGCAACACTTAGCCAATTTGGACACACACACATAACCCATTACACTTATTGATTTAAAATAAAACAACTAAGTGGACTCATAACTAGAGCACGCCCCATTTGAAAATGATCATGGGTCTTCTAGTTGAATGAGATAGGTCATCAATTGGGGCTCCATTCCATTTGGTCTCATTCTTGGGCTTGCTTCTATCAAGATAGCCCCCATGTAATTAAGAGCTTGTTGGGCTTTCTTGTGTCTAACTTTTGTCATGGGCCCACCAAGTCCTTGATTTGATTCTTGATCCATGGTCTTCATTGGGCTCATATCATTCTTATTGGAAATTGGACTTGCCCCCCCATGGCTCATATCAATAGCATACCAAGGGTTCACTCTAATTCTGAAGAGAAGCTAAATCAGAGGTGCGGTAGTGGAACTTTTGTACTTGCAGTAGAGAGTATTTCCTTTTATGTGTAACATTCCAGTTCAACTTAAAAAAAGTACTTTTTGGTTTGTAGTGAAAAGCATTACTGACTTGTATAGAGTGGTAGCGTGTGAATTCCATAAAGTCTCGAAAGAATAATTCCTTTATTCTTCGTGCTTGGCTTTGTCTAGAGGTCCTTGATTCTAGGAATATAGATTCAAATATGATATTCTTGAATTTGAATTTGAATTTGTTCACTTGGACTTTTGTTCAGATGCTTGAATGGTAGACGGGTGCAAGCATAGTCTTCAGACAGTTGTAGACTTGGTCTTCGGAAGGGTGAAGTCTTTGTGAAGCTTCTTTGTATTTGGATCTAAGGCAAAACTTCATTTGCCACGTTAGCTTCAATAGACGAGTGATTAGATGCTTGATTGACTTATCCTTCTTCACATCAAGCTGAGTTGTCATCTACTTAGACGGGTCTTCTTATGGATCAGACATATGCTAATAAGGAGAACTAGACAGGTCATGAATATAGACGAGTGAAGCATTTCTCATTTGTCTGCACACTTGAATAGATTCATTAGTGAGTTCACATGGTCCAATATAATCGTACTTGATATATTTGGAATCATTAAAACTTAGATAATTAATACATGAATATGTTTTAGACATTTTAGGTGCTAACACATTGTATTTGAGGAACTTCATAGTAATTTATGACTTGAGTTGATCTGAGTTCTTTTATTTAAAGAGGAGACTCTTTAAAAGGCTTCACTAGATGAGTGAAGTCTAAGGTCTTCAGACGCGTGAGAATTCCTCACACAGACATATATTCTTGAAACTCATTAGACAAGTGAGACAAATTTTTATCAGACGAGTCAGAATACTTTATTAGACACGTGTTTCTCTAGACGTAACCTTCTGATTCTTAGATCAAACATGTGATTTCAATAAAACTTTAAGAACAAAAGCTGAACACTAAGAAGACGGGTTAAAGATATCAGATGGTTCAATTGAATCATTTAACAAATGTTTAGATATACATCAAAACTTAGGGTAAAATGCGCATCAGACAGTTAAAGACTCAACAATCTCTCCCTTTTTTATGATGACAAACATTCTAATGTTTTAATGAACTTTTAAATTATCAAGGAATAGAAGGGATAATTAAGAGGGCAAACATATCCTACCATAGTACTTGATAATTAATTGTAAGTTCAAACAGATGAAGAAGACAAGTATAAGTGATAATTTCAATGGAGTTTGATCATTCCTCTTTTGTTCTCTCTTTTATTATGAGTAGCTAAATTTCTTTTTAGGGATATGGTGGATCCTATGACTTTGTGATGTTTTCCTAGTTTTAATATAATTATGTATTCAACTAGAATTTCCCTATTATTTTGATTTCAACAAGGTTTGCGCACCCTTGCTTAATTAATTAATTGACTAGCGACAGTACCACAACTAGTTAAAGGATCTATAGGGTATATTGGATTTGGGGTTGTGAATAACCAAACTAAATCCTTTGTTTTCAATAAGTTATTGAATTAACAAACATGCTGCCTCTTTATGCTTTTCTTGATTGTTTGCCTTGCATGACCATTGGGGGTTTCAAATTAATAAAAAGATTATTAATACTGCATGACCATTGGATAATAATAGTATTAGAGTAGGTGATTCGCAATTGATAATTGTAACACCCCAGTTTTTAATGTTTTTCAATATCAGTAGATTATAAATGTTTATATTTTTATTCGAAACCTAGAAAAAATGATTTTGGATAAAACAAAATCATAGTTGAGACCTTCTATATCGAAGGAAGTTACGGTTAAATTTTGGATTAAAAACTCAGACAGAGCCCGATCTGTATTTTTATGGACAGTGCAATTCTTTACTGCCCGAAAACCCTAATTTCAGCATGAAAACGAAAAATTTCAAAATGTTTCCGCTTGTTGGGGACAAAATATATTTCAATAATTTCTATTCAAAAAATAAAATATTCTACTTTATCGGGTGAATTTTTAGCGGAAAAAGGGCGGAAAACCTACTCGGGTAAACGACGGAGCCGGTTTCGGATCTGCAAAAATAGGTCGGAGGATAGGAATGATGATTTGACTTGGACAACTCACCTACATGAGTCACCCTAGTCATAAATGACCATAAATAAAAGATGGTGAATCACCAAAGTCATAAATGAAAAGTAGTGAATCATTATCTTGCATAAGTCACCTAGTCATCATGACTACTTTACAAATTATTTTAATATCCTTGTAAAATGACCAAAATACCCTTTGATCATTTTATGAATTCCTTTGATGTCCAACAAGTGTTTTGATAGTTTGCCCTCCCTTCTATCATGTATAATTTCGACCAAGCCTCTTGAATAGGCATTCTTTCACTCTATTCTAGATGATCATGATGATTATGAAGACACCTAAGTATTTTAAGTTATTTTCTAACCTAACCAAAAAACCATGGTTATTACCTAAGGTTAATAACCAAGACAATACCAAATTGACTTCTCCTCCCTCCAAGTGATGCACAACCACATCCTCCCTAGATACACCTCCACCACACATTTCTCTCATCCATCTATGTCCACTCCTTTGCCACGACTCACCACCATCATGATGTCTTAAACACAAAATATCTAGATATTTTCCTTATAACCTAACCTAGCTTTGGTTAACATCAACCATGGTTTACATTTAAGGTTATCAAAGCAAAGTTCTCCTCCTCATTTGGTCCAATTTCATGCAGCCTCACCTATACACACAACTCATTTCTCTTTTCACACTTCATCATCTTTGTTCATCTAAAAACCCTATGTTCATCACTAAGGTTTACATTGGAACTTCAAGTTCTTGTTCATTTCTTCATCTTGTAGAGGTATAGCCTTATGATCCATGATCATAGCCCCTCTTCTTGTAACACCCTTCTCGGGCGCTACATTGTCTGTGACATTTCAATTTTATAAGACCGAGTAAAGCGGAAAATAAAGGTTTTACCAAAAATACGGGTTTACTTTTTGCTTTCTCTTTTCGTAAAAAAACAGAGACATAATCTTTAACATACGTCGTCAACTTACACATAAATATTTTACAACTCATTCACCAAGTACTAATAGTCATAAGCATACATATCCAGAAAAAGGCAGAAATAACAACGCCAGTTATTTAATAGTAAACAATGACATAGACACAAGACTGATCATGCTGGCCAATACAAAACAATGATGGAATATCATCCCCACATAACTATAACAGTCATGGATGATACACCGCCATGCTGTGAGTATACTCCTCACGTACACTATACTAAAGTCATCGACACTGTGTCCATGTCCATAGGTCATCTCAAACTACTGCTAGGTATGATGGAGAAACAGTGATGTCATCATCTTCGCTCGACGTAAAATAGAACAGCAAACCAGAAAATACAGAAATGAGGTGAGATCCCCATTCATCTTACACATAACGCAGATATGCAGTGGTACGACACATAGGTACGCACAACTATCAGCATACAGTTATATCATCAGTCGTAACAGAAATAATAATGTTTCACAACAACATAATCACGAGGCAACGTTTTTACTATATTGGAGACATCTAAGACTCGAGGAATGACCTTTGATTACCTATACCATGGTTTTAACAAACAGTTAGAGAGAGTGGTTCGGAGGATTGTTCCAGATTCCACCAGCCTTGGGTAATAAAATGATTCCTCAGTCATTAACGTGCACATAGGCTTTTTCGGGAACATCCTACACTACCATAAATCAAGTAATGTCTAGTCGAGTATGTCGGTGTATTGTAAGATCACCATGCCATAGAGGAGAAACCAATTGGGCCTATATGAGTATTTCATACCTCGACACCCCCGAGCATCAACCAGATCATCACTACTGAATTCGTACCCGTATTAAAGTGTTAGCTCAATCTCCTAGGCACAGCGGCCTTACAAAACATAGTTTCACTATGTGTTTAGGCAAACTTTACCGGAAATGCGTTCTTCTCGTCCATCCACCGGATGATATCTTGATTCCATCAGGATCCTTTCAACGTGTTTTATCGGATGCTAGATGTTCTTAAGTCTGAATTACCGGTACTTAACATCAAGCTGAAGTTAAAAAGTAACCTTTCATCTTTGTGCAAAGATTTCTTTAGGTACTTGATTAAAAATCCTAGCACATTATGAGATTGGAACATAAGTCCAATTATTATTTCTCTGTACTTTTCTAATTGAGTCTTTTTCTAGGCTTCCAAGGAATCGAGTCATTCCGAGTCCATTAAATTTTATGGAATATGGATAATGAATTATCCATATTTTATGACATAAGGTCGTGTTCCACCCCCACGTCATAAATTATTACGTTCGTATTTTTCACTAAGTCGTTCTTGACTTAGGTTTTTGCATTTTACCTTAAATTCTCGTCTTTGAAGACTAAAATCCTTTTTGCTTAAAACCAAAACCTTTAGATAAAATAAAATCAATTTTCAAGAATAATTTCCATCAAAGATACATAGGTATCAGTTTCTCCAAAACATTTTCTCGAAAATCCTTAAAAACACTTAACGACGGTTTCACCGCTTTTTACTAAATTTAGGCCCAAAAGCCATACTTTTGTAAACATGGTTCTTCACCTCAAATATATTACTTTCCTAGGTTGTAATACTCATATGAAGATATGTTGAAATACTGATTTTACATCTTTCTCTCCATTTATACGAAATTCCTAAAAATTTGATCGAACGTCGTTAAGTTTGTAAATCCCGTAATTTCTTTTTCCACTATTTTAAACTCTAATGGTCCAAAACTCATTTTGGAGTTTTAGAACAGTTAGATAGGTACGAAAAACAGTCTCTAACTGTCCAGTTACATAAATTTTCGAAAATTACAGTTTACTCCCTAAACTTTCATTAATTGCCAATGTGTCCTTATTTACTTAAAACCTTGTAACTTTTTATTTATAACTTCAAATCACACCAAACCAAATTCTATATAAATATTTTTCCAGTCCTCATAAAAATTCCAGAAATTACATTTCTGTCCCATATTTTACAATATTTGCAAAAAGGTCCTTGTTTACTAAAAAGCTTATATCTTTTTATGTATTAATCCAATTAACACCAAACCAGTTTCTATGGTTTTATCTCATCAAGGGCTACAATATTAACACACAATAATATGAATTTCCGTACAGCCACTGAAATTCTCAGAAATTGCATATTAGTCCCTATGGACTCATAAATTCATATCTTTTAATATACACATCCAAATCCATCCAAACAAATTTCTATACTCTTATATATTCATTCAATCCTTATAAAAATTACCCAAACAAATTAAATCAACATGAAACCCATTAAATCAGCTATGGCCGAATGGCCTAAATTAATCACGTTAGGCTTTTTTTTTAACAAATCAATCAAACAACAACCAAGGTTCCAATTATAAATCATTAGGATAAAAACCAACATATATCACAACCAAGCATCAACCAAATCCTCCAAGAGGATCACACACATATACAAATAAATATACAAATTTCATACTTAGGAATTACAAGACCATATATACACTAAATAAACCACCAACATATCTACCCTAAGGTAGGATGAAGGTAATCTCCCCCATACCTTTGTTGATCACTTGAAAGTCAAGTAATAGAAGGATGTTGTTCACCTAAAGCCTCAAGGTTTGAACCAACAAAAACCTAGCCATGAACAACCAACAAGAAAACAAGTTAAAGAATGAAGAAAACCATTTAAGCCCATTTGAGCATAGGTTTGGCCAAGATAGAAAGAATTAGCTAGCTAGGGATCTCTAAATTTCTCAAGCTCTTGGATGATGAATGTAGGAATCATAGTGAGTTCATTGAAATTGATCTCACATTAAAATGATTTTTCTATAATTTTCTTGAATTATTTGAAAAACTAAATCTAGGAATTGGAACCTGAAGAAAACTTTGAAAGGCTATACCTTTGGAATTTCAAGAAATGATCATGATCTTAGAGTTCCTTTGTAAATCAAGAGAAAGAACTTAGAGTTTTTTTGTGAGCAAGTTATGAGAACATGAACAAAATGGATGAAATGAATGGCCAAGTGTGATTAAAGAGGGTGTGGCGTGTATCATGGGGGGTAAAAGGGTCCAAGTGATTTTTCACTTAGGGACAAAATGGTAAAAGCACATAGGAACAATCTTGGCATTTCAAAGAAGATTAAGGGCATAATGGACATTTCACATATAAGATCATCATTACATGGTGAGTCACACCATGACTCACCATGGTGACTCACCTCCCATGAGTCATCCATGACTGATTACTCTTATCTATTGGCGGCTCTGCGGTTCCGTATCCGGCTCCGTCATTTACCCAGTTATTGATAATACGCCCGAATAAAGTATAATACTTTATTTTTTTCTAAAACTTTCAAAATAGTCCATCTCGTTGGAAAAATGATAAGAATCTAAACTGTTTCGTTCTCGGGTCAAAATTAAGTATTCTGATCAGTAAAGTTTTACTGTTAGTGAAAACACAGGCCGGGTTTCGTCTGAATTTTCAACCCAAAATTTAATCGTAATTCTCTATGATAAATTAGAGTATAAATATGATTTTTTTTCTTATTCCAAATCATTTTCTAGGTCTCGGATAAAAATATAAACAATTAAAATTCGACCGATATTGAAAAACAGTAAAAACGGGGTGTTACAACAGTACAACACTACTCCTCTAAAAAGAATTTCATCCGCGAAATTAAAGTTACCTTAAAACAAATGCGGATATTGTTCCTTCATCTTGTCCTCCAACTCCCATGTAGCATATCCTGATGTTGCATTCCAAATCACTTTAACCAATGAGATTGACGATCCTTGATCCTCGATCCTTACAGGTAATGCCTCATAGGTTAAGTTATCTTTCAACTGTACTGTATCACGTACTATGACATGACTAGGATCAAGAATATACTTTTGCAATTGAGACACGTGGAAAACACTATGAAGATTTGAAAGAAAAGGCGGTAAGGCCATTTGATAAGCTACATGACCTACTCGACGAAGAGTTTGGTAGGGTCCAATGAATTTAGGAGTGAGTTTCCTGGATTTAATCACCCTGGCAACTCCAGTCATAGGTGTGACTCTCAAAAACATATGATCGCCTTCCTCAAACTCAAGAGGTCATAGTCTCTTGTCCGCATAACTCTTTTGTTGACTCTGAGTTGACCACGTTTTCTCCTGAATCATTTTCACCTTTTATGTTGTCTGTTGCATGATGTCTGGTCCCAACACTAGACTTTCACCATCTTGGTACCAACATAAAGGTGTTCTACATCGTCGACCATATAAAGCTTCATAGGGTGCCATTCCTATGCTTGAGTGGAAACTGTTGTTGTAGGTGAATTCTATCAACGGTAGAAATTCATCCCAACTTCCGGTATGCCCCAACACACAAGCTCTCAGCAAGTCTTCAAGTGATTGGATTGTCCTCTCTGATTGTCCATCCGTCTGTGGGTGATACGCCGAACTTAATCTAAGCTTTGTTCTTAGCGAATCTTGTAGACTTTGCCAAAACCTTGATGTAAACCTCAGATATTGATCCGAAATAATACTCGAAGGTACACTATGTAATATGACAATCTCCTCGATGTATAACTAAGTCAATTTCTCCATTGAAATACTTTATGTTGATGGGCAAAAAAAGAGCCGACTTGGTTAGTCAATCAACTATTACCCATATCGCATCATGTCCCTTTCGGGTCTTTGGCAAGCTTGTCACAAAATCCATCACTATGCCATCCCATTTCCATTCTGGGATGTTCAAAGGTTGTAGCATTCTTGATGGTCTTTGATATTCAGTCTTAGCCTTTTGACAAACTAGATAGGAAGCGACATATTCCATCACGTCTCTCTTCATCCCATACCACCAATATAATCGCTTGAGATCTTGATACATCTTTGTTGCTCCCGGATGTAAACTTAGTTTACTCTTGTGAGCTTCCTCCATAATCAACTTTATGAGCTCGGAATTGTCCGGTACACAAATCCTTTCACCGAACCTTAGGATTCCATCGGTTCCCTCTTTGAATTATGATATTGCTCCTTGTCGTACCAATTCCATTTCTTCTTGTAGGTACTGATCACTTTCTTGTTTCTCTCGTATCTGTTCCATCAATCCATTGGAAGCAGCAATCATGCCTAAGCAAAGCCTTCCTGGTGCCATTTCAACCGTCAACCACATATCTCGGAATTATTGCTCTAACAACTCTTGTTCCTTGACCATCATTGCAGATGCATGCATTGATTTTCTACTCAAGGCATCCACTACCACATTTACTTTTCCAGGGTGATACTGTAGTTGGAAGTCATAGTCCTTCATAAATTCCAACCAGCGTCTCTGTCGCATGTTGAGCTCCTTTTGAACAAACAGGTATTTCAAGCTTTTGTGATCACTGAAAACGTTGAATGTTGCTCCATACAAATAATGCCTCCAGATTTTGAGTGCAAAAACTAAAGCCGCTAACTCCAAGTCATGAGTTGGGTAGTTTCTCTCATGAATCTTCAACTGTCTTGAAGCATAAGCTACCACTCCCCGGTTCTACATTAGCATACAACCTAACCCCTGATGCGAAGCATCACAGTATACCTCGAAAGGTTCCTTAGGATCAGGTAATACTAACACAAGTGAAGTAGTCAACCTTTCCTTTAACTCTTGGAAACTTTCCTCGCACGCTTCAGTCCATGCAAACGCTTGGTCTTTCAGAGTTAGTTGGGTAAGAGGTCCTACTATTTTAGAGAATCCCTCAATGAATCTCCTATAATATCCACCTAAACCCACGAAACTATGGATTTCTGTTACCGTCTTTGGTCTCTCCCATTTTAAAACAGCTTCAATTTTTGACGGATCCACTATGATACCTTCACTCGAGATAACGTGTACTAAAAATTGAACTTTATCTAACCAAAATTCGCACTTTTCGGGTTTCACGTGTCTGTTTCTCCTTTAAGATCTGGAGAACCATACTGAGATGTTTAGCATGCTTATCTGGATTAGGAGAATAGATTAGAATGTCATCTATAAAGACAATGACAAACTGATCTAGATAATGACGAAAAATCATGTTCATGTAATCCATGAATATAGCAGGTGCATTCGTCACTCCGAACGGCATTACAAGGTACTCATAGTGCCCATAGCGTGTTCGAAACGCTGTCTTCGAGATATCCTCCGCCTTCACACATATCTGATGATAACCCGATCGTAAATCTATCTTTGAGAAAACTGTTGTTCCACATAACTGATCCATCAAATCATCTATCCTCGGAAGAGGATACTTGTTCTTGATCGTCACTTTGTTTAACTGACGGAAATCCACGCATAAGCGAGAAGTCCCATCCTTCTTCTTCACAAGCAAAACTGGAGCTCCCCAGGGTGATACACTAGGTCTTATGAACTCTTTCCTCGTAAGTTCCACTAGTGGCTTCTTCAAGTCCTCTAGCTCTGATGGCGACATACGGTATGGTGCCATGGATATCGGTCCAGAGCCCGATACCAGATCAATCACAAACTCAATGTCTCAAACAGGCGGTAGTCCAGGTACATCTTCAGGAAAAACATCAAGAAACTCATTGATGACAAGTATGGACTGTAAGTCAATCTCACTCTTGACGTCCAAGGAAAACAGTAACATGTATCCTTGAGCTCCCTCTCTCAAAGAAGCTCTTACTTGGTTTGCAGACAATAATCCAGAAATCTTATCCTTAGGGAAAATTAAGGCATTATTTGCACAGTCTAGAAGGATATGGTTAGAACATAACAAATCCATCCCTAGTATCACATCTATTTGCGAAAGAGTCAAACAGATTAAATTAACCAAAAAATCCCTATCTTCTACAAAGATAGCACAATTCAAACAAGCTGTAGTAGTCAAAACAGGTTTAGTAGTAGAAGTAGATATAGTCAAGTCAAAAGGTAAAGAAGACACATGTAATCCTAGCAATTTAGCACAGTCATATGCAATGAACGAATGCATCGCACCCGAATCGAATAGTATAGTTAAAGATTTACCTACTATGACACACTGTCCCTGAATCAAATCTTCATTGTGAGAGGCCTCAGTACCGCTCATTGTATAAACTCTTCCTCCAGCTCTAGGCCTTGCAGCTCACATGTTGTTCACGAAAGGTTCCGTCTTGGATTGTCCACAATTCCTAGCAACATGTCCAGGTTGTCCACACTTAAAGTAAATGATGTCCGTAATCTTGCAGTCTTTGGTAGCGTGACCCATGCCACACTTCATGCACTTTTGTGGAACATTCCTGGATGACCCAACACCTCCACTACTTCCACCAAAAGATCGTTGTTGGAACTGCTGCTGACCTTGTGGCCTATTGTATGGCTTCCTCTGAAATCGGTTGTTATTGTTATAGTTTCCCTTCTTGAACCTAGATGGTCCAAAACCTTGTTAACTAGCATCACAACTCGCCTTCAAGTCTTCTATCTGTCTACACTTGTCCATCATCTTCGGAAATATAGATATTTCCATTGGAACTACTACTTCCTTCATCTCATATCGCAATCCTCCTTCGAATCCGTGACACTTCCAATCTTCATGTGGGTTGTCAGATAGATAGGCTGGAAACTTCGACAAACTCTCGAATCTGGTGTCGTATTTAGCTACAGTCATACTACCTTGCTTCAGTCGAAATTCCATTTCTTTAGCATCTCTTGCACTTGATAGAAAATACTTCTCCATAAACTTCCTACGAAAAGCTTCCCAGTTGACTGCTTGTTGATCATGCTCCAGCACTTGACGAGCTCCTCTCCACCAATTCTCAGCATCGCCCACCAGCATGTAAACAGCATAAGTAACCTTGTCGTTATCGGTACACCTCATAGCAGCAAAAATATTTTCTAAAGATTGAATCCACAGCTCAGCTCGCTCAGGCTTAAACTCTCCCTTGAATTCCGACGGAATCCTGAGTAGGAATTCATCCAGTCCTCTGCTTTCATCTCCCCTTTCTTCACTTCGAACAAATGCGGCAGTCATTTGTGTCATCGCTCGCACAGCTGCATTCAAAGCCATATTTCCTCTGCCACGAGCCATTATAATCCTACAAGACCAAAATCAATTAGTCATGCAGATTACAATCAACTCACCACAAAACAATATCATTTCTTTCGGAAACAATATCTAAAGCACACAGAGAACACACAGCACAAACAAAGACAAACCTAAATCACAAACCCTAACAGACTCGGTCAACTCTTATATCAAATAATGTAACACCCTTCTCGGACGCTACATTATCTGTGACATTTCTATTTTTTAAGATCGAGTAAAGAGGAAAATAAAGGCTTTACCAAAAATACGGGTTTACTTTTTACTTTCTCTTGTCGCAAATAAATCGAGACATGATCTTTAACATACGTCGTCAACTTGCACATAAATATTTTACAACTCATTCACCAAGTACTAATAGTCATAAGCATACATATCCAGAAAAAGGGGGAAATAACAACGCCAGTAAATTAACAACAACTGAAATTATGTTTATAATAATAGTAATGGCATTGGAGACGCAACTCCACCAAAAGATGACATAGACACAAGACTGATCATGCTGGCCAATACAAAACATTGACGGAATATCATCCCCACATAACTATAACAGTCATGGATGATACACCGCCATGCTGTGAGTATACTCCTCACGTACACTATACTAAAGTCATCGACACTGTGCCCATGTCCATAGGTCATCTCAAACTCCTGCTGGGTATGATGGAGAAACAGTGCTATCGTCATCTTCGCTAGATGTAAAATAGAACAGCAAACCAGAAAATACATAAATGAGGTGAGATCCCCATTCATCTTACACATAACGCAGATATGCAGTGGTACGACACATAGGTACGCACAACTATCAGCATACAGTTATATCATCAGTCATAACAGAAATAATAATGTTTCACAACAACATAATCCCAAGGCAACGTTTTTCCAAGATTGGAGACATCTAAGACTCGAGGAATGACCTCTGATTCCCTATACCATGATTTTAAGAAATATTCGGAGAGATTGGTTCGGAGGATTGTTCCGGATTCCACCAGCCTTGGGTAATAAAATGCGTCCTCAGTCAGTAACGTGCTCATTGGCTTTTTCGGGAACATCCTACACTACCAGAAAACATGTAGTGTCTAGTCGAGTATGTCGGTGTATTGCAAGATCACCATGCCACAGAGGAGCAACCAACTAGGCCTATATGAGTATTTCATACCCCGACACCCTTGAGCATCAACCAGATCGTCACTATGGAATTCGCACCCTCATTAAAGTGTTAGCTCAATCTCCTAGGCACAACGGCCTTATAGAACATAGTTTCACTATGTGTTTAGGTAAACTTTGTCGGAAATGTGTTCTTCTCGTCCATCCATCGGATGATATCTTGATTCCATCAGGATCCTTTCAACGTGTTTTATCCGATGCTAGATGTTCTTAAGCCCGATTCACCAATACTTAACATCAAGCTAAAGTTCTCAAGTAACCTTTCATCTTTGTGTAAAGATTTCTTAAAGTACTTGATTAAAAATCCTAGCACATTATGATATTGGAACATAGGTCCAATTATTTATTTCTCTGTAATTTTCTAATTGAGTCTTTTTCTTGGCTTCCAAGGAAACAAATCATTCTAAGTCCATTAAATTTTATGGAATATGGATAATGAATTATCCATACTTTATGACATAAGGTCGTGTTCCACTACCACAAGTCATAAATTATTACGTTCATATTTTCAAAAGTCGTTCTTGACTCAGGTTTTTGCATTTTACCTTAAAATCTCGTCTTTAAAGACTAAAATACATTTGGCTCTAAACCAAAACCTTTAGATAAAATCAAATCAATTTTAAAGAATAATTTCCATCAAAGATACATAGGTATCAGTTTCTCCGAAACATTTTCTCGAAAATCCTTAAAAACACTTAACGACGGTTTCACCGCTTTTTACTAAATTTAGGCCCAAAAGCCATACTTTTGTAAACATGGTTCTTCACCTCAAATATATTACTTTCCTGGGTTATAATACTCATATGAAGAAGTTGAAATACTGATTTTACATATTTCTCTCCATTTATACGAAATTCCTAAAAATTTGACCGAACGTCGTTAAGTTTGTAAATCGCGTAATTTCGTTTTCTACTATTTTAAACTCTAATGGTCCAAAACTCATTTTGGAGTTTTATAACAGTTAGATAGGTACGAAAAACAGTCACTAACTGTCTAGTTACATAAATTTTCGAAAATTGCAGTTTAGTCCCTAAACTTTCATTAATTGCAAAAAGGTCCTTATTTACTTAAAACCTTGTAACTTTTTATTTATAACTTCAAATCACACCAAACCAACTTATATAGAAATATTTTTCCAGTCCTCATAAAAATTCCAGAAATTACATTTCTACCCCATATTTTACAATATTTGCAAAAAGGTCCTTGTTTACTAAAAAGCTTATATCTTTTTATGTATTAATCCAATTAACACCAAACTAGTTTCTTTGGTTTTATCTCATCAAGGACTAAAATATTAATACACAAGAATATGAGTTTCAGTACAGCCACTGAAATTCACAGAAATTGCATATTAGTCCCTACGGACTCATAAATTCATATCTTTCAATATACACATTCAAATCCATCCAAACCAATTTCTATACTCTTATATATTCATTCAATACTTATAAAAATTACACAAACAAATTAAATCAACATGGAACCCATTAAATCAGCTATGGTCGAATGGCCTAAATCATGTTAGGCTTTTTTTTTAACAAATCAATCAAACAACAACCAAGGTTCCAATTATAAATCAATAGGATCAAAACCAACATATATCACAACCAAGCATCAACCAAATCCTCCAAGAGTATCACACACATACGCAAATAAATATACATATTTCATACTTAGGAATTACAAGACCATACTAGTATTTTTGCACCTGTGCGATGCACGGGTCATCAATTACTATTATTATGGATAGCATTGTTATCATTAATAACTTGAATTGTGCCTTTATATGTACCAAACTTTTTTTTTCCTTAATCCCAAATTAAGTCCACTATATCAAACATTTTCTTTACTTATTTCACACTTTGCTTTCAATATTTCCTTCCTACCCATAATGGTGGTACTCATTCATCTCTAAGGCTTTTTATTTATAGACAAAAGCGATCAGCAAAAACCTTGAAACAATACGTAATGTAATACTGTGTGTTAAGTGTTCCTCTTTGATTATTACTAACGATCAACTAATCCTCTTAAATCATGTGGTGCTGACACATGTCCCTTTGTTGGAAAATCAGTAATTCCCCTTATTAATTAGTATAGATATATATTTATTATTTAAAATAGAAAAAACAAAGGCAAAGATGGAGAAAAAATAGATTAGAAAATATGAATAGCTCTGCCTCTATTTATATCAATTTAGAGATTGTCGTGTTTGAGTCCCAAAACAATGTACCTTTACCGATTTGTAAATATTTTAAAACAAAAAATATATTAATTTTAGAAAATTAAAAAAAATAATAAAATTTTTTCATCACTTGACATGTGCCTTGCACCATTGTGCTACACTAAAATCAGCATTTCCCCTTATTAATTAGTATAGATATAGATTTATTATTTAAAATAGAAAAAACAAAGGCAAGGATGTAGCAAAAAAAATATACAAAATATGAATAGATTCGCCTCTATTTATGTTAATATAGAGATTGTCGTGTTTGACTCCAAAAACAATGTACCTTTACCGTTTTGTAAATATTTTAAAACAAAAAATATATAAATTTTAGAAAATAAATAAAATAATAATACAAATATTCCTTAACTTAACATGTGGCTTGCACTATTGTGCTACACTGAAATCAGAATTTCCCCTTATCAATTAGCAAAGATATAGGAAAAAATTATTTTAAAAAAATTAGGGAAAAAAAAGTAATCATAATTTTTTTTAAAAATAATTAGAAAATTTTTATATAAAAAAACTTAAAAAAATAATAAATTTAAAATAAATATATTTAAAAAAATCATAAAAATAAAATTAATAATTTTTTCTAATTTCTTTCTAAATATTTATCTTTATAGTTAATTTTTTTTAAAATTTATTAAATATGTTTTTCTAATTATTTTAAATAATTTGTTATAATAAATTTTTTTCTAATTTTTTTAATTAGGAAAATAAATATTTAAAAAAAATAGAAAAAAATTAATTATAAAAAAATTTAAAATAAAAATGAAAAAAGTAAATTATAAAAAAATTAATTCGAAAAATAATTAGTAAAAAATTTATCAAAGAAATTTAGGAAAAATTAGATTTTAAAAAATTAGAAAAATAAAAAAAATTATAAAATAAAATTTAAATTGATTATAAAAAATAAATATATTTTTAAAAAAATTTAAAATAATTAAGAAAAAAGATATGTTAAAAAATTTTATAAACAAATTCAAAAATAAAAAGTAAATTCGAAAAAAAATTTGAAAACAAATTTAGAAAATTAGAAAAAATTTATTTAAAAAAATAAGGAAAATAATAATTAGAAAAAATTATTCAAAAATTTAGAAAAAAAATTAACTAAAAAACAAAAATATTTTTTAAAAATCAATTATAAAAATAAACATTCTAAAAAAAATAAATCAGGAAAAACGAATTCGAGGAAAAAAATTTTAAAAAATATTATAAAGAATATAAGTTTAAAAAATAAACAAATAAATTTAGATAATCCAAAATAATCCACCGGTTGACAACTCCTTCTACTGTTACAGTAACCGTAGAAGAAAAGTTGTTAATTGATAAAGTAATATACATATTAAATATTAAAATATAGTAATTGGTTTGGTTCCAAAATAACCGAATTTGCACTAGTGCAGAAAAGGGATTTCACATTGGTTTTTTTGGCTTTTCACATCAATTTTCAAACTGATGTTGAAACGGCCGTTGTGGTTTATTGCCACTTTTCACATCGGTTTTAAAATCGATGTCAAAAATTCTATTTCAGCAAGACAACAGATCCTGTTTAGCAAATTTCACATCGGTTTCTTAAAAAACCGATGTGGTAACCCCACTTTCCACATCGGTTATTATAAAAACCGATGTGATAACCCAACAATTCACATCGGTTTTAAAAATAACCGATATGTAAAGTGGGGTTACCACATCAGTTTTTTAAGAAACCGATGTGAAATGTTGGGTTATCACATCGGTTTTTTCAGAAACCGATGTGACAGTTTTTTTTATTTAAAAAACACCCATTTACAGTAGTGAGAGTCATTTCCCCTGTTTCAGTAATCCATTAATCCAGATCAATACAGAATCTAAATATTCTCAACACAATACTTTTATACAACCAAAACACACTAAATTAAAAGATTACAAACAATAAATATATTCAATTACATTCAGACAACAAAGATAATTAGAAACCAAAAAGCTACATATGATATATTATAGATTTCATGTCAAAACATATATCAGTCAAAAGTACACTATATGTAACATCCTAAAATTACAATATAATTATTTTAATAAAAGAATAAGTTAGTATGAATTTTAAGGTAAAAAAGAAAGAAAGAATAATTATAATGATAAAATAAAAGAAAGCTATCTTTTGTGAAAGGCTCATGTACAGGGGATGGGCAACAACAATTAATCATAAATAAGGCCCACCGTGGTAATCTTTTATAATTGACTTAACTGTAACCTAGAGATAGTGCTGCCAACCAGAAAATAGAAGGGTAGAGGAGCAGCAGCTCTATTTGGCATGGATCTAAGAACACCAGTGGAAGGAAGAAGAATTATTGGTAAAACACTGGTATGTAGATAATATTTAGAGCTTTTGGAGATCTATATTAGGTGAGTACAAATAATTTTTCTCACACTTTCATGGTACAATTAATTTGAGACTTCTACATGTAACTTTGTCTTTTCTGAAATAGTAAAATATGTTAGGGTTCTAGATTTTGAGATTCTTAAAACATCTCACCTTTTGATAATTGATTTTTTATGAAAGAATATATTTTTTGTGTGGCAATGATGTATGTGCTTCTGTTTAAGCTATTATGTACTGAATTAGTCCTTTTGGCTTATCTAATCTACTTTTTTTATTCATAAAATTGTAAATGCCATTTGAATGCAAATTATTTTGAAGTTCACGCTAGACTTTTTGTACCTAATGTTAATAATGTTGTTGTAGTGGCGAACAGGTAAAATGTACCAATTGCATGCTTGGATTCTTGTTTTTAAAAGCATGTTACTTAAGAATATTGGTATTATAATAAACATATTAAATTCAATATTAATTTGTCATGATAGTTGTGTTATAAATCTGTTACAGTGTTTATGAAATTGATGCCATGGAGTTTGAGAAAAATTTGGTAGTCATCTGGGATGACATATTGCATAGTGCATATGAGTTAGTTATCACCTTCTGGGAAGGGATGACGGTTCTACATTCTATTCAGGGAATAGGATGAGAGATATCACTATCTGGGATGGGATATCAAAACTATTAAAATATTCACATCTGGGATGGAATATTAGATACCTCCATCTAGGGAGGGGAAGGCATTGGGACGCCATTGCATGGATATGAGCTCATAGACCTTAGTGGATCTGGGATTCACACTGATTCTGGGAACCAAAGAGTCAAGTCAAGTGAGTCTGGGAATCACCGAGTCATGTTCATGGAGTTGCATTGCATAGAGTTTGCATGGTGAACATGATTAAATGCAATGAGATGTGACCATGTTGAGTTTATGAGTTTGTGGTTTAAATATTTGATATTAATTTTATGTATATGTTATTATTTTGGAGGTTTATTATATCCATTATTTTAAAAATTAGCAGGTACCATGAATGTCTTTCCGGTTACCGAGCCGGCTGAGAACAACACTATTTGCGAACCTTTTCATTAAATGATTTTTAGTTACTAGGATTATATCTCATTAAAAGTATTATTTTCAGAGCACGAGTACAACATCACTGAAACTGAAGAGGCGTGAAGACTAAGTGGATTCTACTAGTTATTATTTCTAGTTTGGTTAGTATTTTCTTGAATAAGGATCCGTATGTGGCTAGACATGTTTATTTATTTGTCGTTGGGTTTATTAGTAGACGCCCGATTTTTGAGGCTTATGGTTTTTATTTGGATGTATGGATTTATTATTATATTCTTACTTTGGATACTTTATCACTATTTTAATTAATATGAGGTATTTTCACACCCGATTAAGTTGCGAAGTTTTTATGACATGTATGTTTTTAATTTAAAATTCTTTAAAGGATTTTCATTGATTTTGTTTTGTGGTTTTTGAGGAGCTTAAGAGAAGATTTGGTGTCATCACCGGTCTTAACCATTCCAGATCCTTCAGTGAGTTTTGTGGTATATTGTGACGCTTCTAAGAATGGTTTAGGTTGTGTGTTGATGCAGGAAGGCAAGGTAGTGACTTATGCATCTAGGCAGCTTAGGACACATGAGGTGAATTATCCTACTCATGACCTTGAGTTAGCAGCAGTAGTCTTTGCTCTTAAGATTTGGAGGCACTATTTGTATGTGCAAAGTTTGAGGTTTTTAGTGATCATAAGAGCCTTAAGTATTTGTTTGACCAAAAAGAATTGAATATGAGGCAAATGAATTTATTTTTGCAAGGATTCATTAACATTGCTTTATATTATTTTTGAGGTATTTATTTTAGACTTTTTATTTTTGTAAAATTTTTATTTTGTCTATATTTTTATTATGTTTTATTTTGGGTTTCTAATGTAAGGAAGGGTGCTTCATTTATGTTATTAGAGCAGTTCGATTCTAAATCAGACTGTGGTGGTGGGGTTTTTTTCAAAATTCAAAACTTGGGCGCATGGGATGCTTGTTAGCATTATAAATGTTGCATGCTATTATTTGGGATATTGGACCTGATCAACCAAGTATTTCATTGGTAGTGAGCAGATTTATGACGACTAATAGGCAAGGGACGAATGTTACACTTGCAGCAGCTTTGGATTATATGGCCAGAGCTATGCAAGGGCAGACAGAGACTCTCCGTCAACTGAAGGGGAATGGAGGTCATTCACTGATGGAGTGGTGGCAACCTAGGACCCTTAGCACGTGGGGCTTTTCGAATTCATGAAGAACAATCCACAATCATTTCGAGGTAACTTAGATCCGAGGGAGACAGAATTTCTTCTACCCGTATTGGAGAAAAAGTTACTATATTACTTGATTCATGAGAAACACATTCTTTGATATATCCTTCATGTGTGAAATTTGGAGTTACCCATCTTTCGCTTGTCCTTGATTCATGTGTTTCTACTTCTATGGAGGATAATCTTATTATTTCCAATGCTTATTTAAATTGTTTTCTTGTGCATCGGGATATGCCTTATGTCATCGATCTTTTATCTATGTCTGGATTGTATGTTATTTTTGATATTGGCTTATTGGCATCTAGACTCATTGTCATAAAGTACTCTGACAAAACTATCTTTATCTCTTCACATCCAATTTCTTTCTATCTTCGTTGCCGGCCTATATTTTATTTGTTGTTTCTTGTGATAAAGGATTGGTTTAGAGAGCTCAAGGATACATACTCTCATTCACTGCTACTATAGAGGCAGACAATGATGTAGCAACTATTTCTGTGGCATGCAAGTTTCAATAGGGGTTGAGTTTAGCATAGTTCTAGTGTTAGAGTGGACCAATATCTGTAGCGCCTTACAAGATGACACCTTTAGAGTGGAGTGAGCTTAAGAAACAGTTTGACGAGTTTCCTAAGATTAGCGGGTTACTATAAAAAGTTCATAGAACAATTATATAGATTAGCCTTACCCCTTAACAAGTTAGCTAGAAAAGAGAAATCTTTTGAGTGGGATAAGGAGTGTGAAGAGAATTTCTGGGAGCGTAAGAAAAGATTGATGTCAGCACCTGCCTTGACCAATGAAAATATGTGTTACCATAATTATCAGTAGTGAATAATTAATTGGAATTATTGTGCATGATTGAAAATTGAATTACCACTTGGCCAACTATTTATTGATATATGATAGTGAAATGGATATCATGATGTATTGATGCATGTATGTATAAGTTCTTAGCTTGATGAATTTTTAATTTGACCCTTCCATGTGTGGTAACCTATATTTCAAAAAAATAAATAAAAATTTACTTGCTATTTTCTCTAAAGATAGTTGAGGAGAAATCTATTACAGTTATGCCGCTTGAAATATGAACAAATTCCATTTTCCCTCTTAATAAAATTGTCATTGATATGATAGGATAAGACGCTAATGTTTGACACATGAATGTTGTTTTGTGACTCTTATGTATGATGTTCTAATTTAAAAGTGATTGATTTAAGAATAATTCTTGTAGATATTCTAGAGTTACCTTTGGAATTAAATATTGATATTTATTTTGTGGCAGGCTAGAAACACAATTGTTCCTTTGACCCTAAATCATTTATATTATGCATGAAACTCTTAATGGACTTAGTACTTGGTGTGTGGTTTGGAAAAATTATGTTAAAATAGAGAAGTTATTATGAAACATATCTTTAATCTTTAATTCCAATAATAACAATAAAGAAATATACCGTAAAAAAAAGTGTATATTTGTATAAGAAACAAAATAAGTAACATGTGAATTCATTATTTGTTTCCAGTGGTACAGAGTGTAGATAACCAAGATGTATTGGTGGATGGGAATAAAAATGAATGTTGTATTCAAGAAATTGTATTTGTATGCTCAAAATTTATTGTTATGTTGTAATTTAGTTACATATATTTTTGTAGAGAATCACCTTTTGAAATTTCCGATTGTTTTTCAAGTGACCAAACCTTAATCGTGATTAATATGCCCTTGGAATTGTTTTCCATATAGATTAATGACATGTCTAATCCTAATGAAATTATATTTCTTATCAAAAAGTGAAAAAGTAATTTCTTATTTGTATGTGCCTATTCAAAGATCAGGATGAAACTGATTTCTTAGTACTACTATGGTGTTTATTCATAGAGTTTTTCTTTTTGTTACAGTTGTTTTTTGCACAATGCCTCCACAGTTTAATTGCAAGTTTATTAAATATTATTCTCCATTTTGTTATCACATTTATTTTAAGTAAAATCTTCTTATCAACTGAAAGTGAAACTATTACTTTTTGTGAAATTATCATCTCGGGCTAGATAAGAATTAGTATGTGGATGCACTATTGCTTCTCCTTTCTTTATTTTTTTCTTATTTATAAAATCCTCTATTCTATAAATAATATAAGAAATTTAATGTAGATTCTATAAGAGAATATTATATATACGTATAGATGGTATAACTTTACTTTAATTTTTTTTCTTTTTTTCTTTTTGAATTGTTGTTATAAATCTGTTATCTTGAGAATGCTTATAATGATTGAATGCAAGTGAAGCTACTATAATTATAGGAGGATGGATAGAAACAAATGCTTAAGTGTATTATTTTATTATATAAATGTTTTTTTTATTTCAGTTTAAATATATTTTTATAGTTAAGGTGTCATGAATTGTACACTTATTATGCGACGAAATAGTTAATAACTATATATAGTGATAACGTGATTAGGAAATCTAGGTCCCCTTTATGTTAGTGCGATGTAGGTGAGAAGATCTTGTTAGGACCAGATTTAATCCAAGAGACCATAATTAGGATGAATAATTGAGGGAAAGCTGTGCAGTGTGCAAAATAGATAAAAAGTGTTACGCCGATACAAAAAAAAGATAGTTTTTAGAATTTTAGGAAGACGAACATGTATTCTTGAGAGTTACTTCTAAGGCTGGGGTTGAGAGGTCAATGAAAGTCAAAAAGTTGAATCCTCGTTTCATGGGTCCTTTTTCAAATCCTAAAAAGCGTCGGGCCTATTGCTTACCAATTGGCTCTTCCACCACAGTTGTCGAATCTCCATGACATCTTCCATGTGTCTCAACTCCGGAAGTACGTACCAGATGTTTCACACGTGATAGCTCCTGAGTCAATACAATTGAAGGATAATTTAATCTTTAAGCCCAGACCTATTCAGATCATTGACAAGAGCACAAAAACTCTGAGGAACAAGATGATCCCAATGGTGAAAGTGGTTTGGGAAGGGTTGACTCCAAAGGAAGATACTTGGGAACTCGAGGAAGATGTTAGACAACATCATCCAGATCATTTTAGTACAGGTACATAACTTAGTGTTGTATTACCTTTAATCTTGTATTGATTGGGTATGACGTGTTAATTTCACGGACGAAATTCTATAAGGAGGGGAGAAAATGTAACATCCTAAAATTACAATATAATTATTTTAATAAAAGAATAAGTTAGTATGAATTTTAAGATAAAAAAAGAAAGAAAGAATAATTATAATGATAAAATAAAAGAAAGCTATCTTTTGTGAAAGGCTCACGTATAGGGGTTGGGCAACAACAATTAATCATAAATAAGGCCCACCGTGGTAATCTTTTATAATTGACTGAACTGTAACCTAGAGATAGTGCCGCCAACCAGAAAATAGAAGGGGAGAGGAGCAACAGCTCTATTTGGCACGGATCTAAGAACACCAATGGAAGGAAGAAGAATTATTGGTAAAACACTGGTATGTAGATAATATTTGGAGCTTTTGGAGATCTATAGTAGGTGAGTACAAATAATTTTTCTCACACTTTCATGGTACAATTAATTTGAGGCTTCTACATGTAACTTTGTCTTTTCTGAAATAGTAAAATATGTTAGGGTTCTTGATCTTGAGATTCTTAAAACATCTCACCTTTCGATAATTGATTTTTTTATGAAAGAATATATTTTTTTTGTGCCAATGATGTACGTGCTTCTGTTTAAGCTATTATGTAATGAATTAGTCCTTTTGGATTATCTAATCTACTTTTTTTTTTATTAATAAAATTGTAAATGCCATTTGAATGCAAATTATTTTGAAGTTCACGCTAGACTTTTTGTACCTTATGTTAATAATGTTGTTGTAGTGGCGAACAGGTAAAATGTACCAATTGCATGCTTGGATTCTTGTTTTTAAAAGCCTGTTACTTAAGAATATTGGTATTATAATAAACATATTAAATTCAATATTAATTTGTCATGATAGTTGTGTTATAAATCTGTTACAGTGTTTATGAAATTGATGCCATGGAGTTTGAGAAAATTTTGGTAGTCATCTGGGATGACATATTGCATAGTGCATATGAGTTGGTTATCACCTTCCGGGAAGGGATGACGGTTCTACATTCTATTCCGGGAATAGGATGAGAGATATCACTATCTGGGATGGGATATCAAAACTATTAAAATATTCACATCTGGGATGGAATATTAGATACCTCCATCTGGGAAGGGGAAGGCATTGGGATGCCATTGAATGGATATGAGCTCATAGACCTTAGTGGATCTGGGATTCACACTGGTTCTGGGAACCAAAGAGTCAAGTCAAGTGAGTCTTGGAATCACCAAGTCATGTTCATGGAGTTGCATTGCATAGAGTTTGCATGGTGAACGTGATTAAATGCAATGAGATGTGACCGTTGTTGAGTTTATGAGTTTGTGGTTTAAATATTTGATATTAATTTTATTTATATGTTATTATTTTGGAGGTTTATTATATCCATTATTTTAAAAATTAGCGGGTACCATGAATGTCTTTCAGGTTGCCGCACCGGCTGAGAACAACACTATTTGCGAACCTTTTCATTAAATGATTTTTATTCACTGGGATTATATCTCATTAAAAGTGTTGTTTTCAGAGCACGAGTACGACGTCACTGAAACTGAAGAGGCGTGAAGACTAAGTGGATTCTACTAGTTATTATTTCTAGTTTGGATAGTATTTTCTTGAATAAGGAGCCGTATGTGGCTAGACATGTTTATTTATTTGTCGTTGGTTATATTAGTAGACGCCCGATTTTTGAGGCTTGTGGTTTTTATTTGGATGTATGGATTTATTACAATATTCTTACTTTGGATACTTTATCACTATTTTAATTAATATGAGGTATTTTCAGACCCGATTAAGTTGCTAAATTTTTATGACATGTATGTTTTTAATTTAAAATTCTTTAAAGGATTTTCATTGATTTTGTTTTGGGTTACTAATGTAACGAAGGGTGTTACACTATAGCTAGTACATGATGTGTTTATTATAAACTAACTACATACAAACTATGGTAATTGGTACACTTCAAGAAAGAAAGTTGCCCAATGCATCCTTGTGTTGTTGATGTCGGCATCAGAGAGTGGAGTCAGATTATTGAATATCTGCATATTTAATTGGACATAAGATTATATCTTTTAAGTAATAAACTAAAATAAAACATATAACGAGTCTATAACTGTTACAACTAATTGTGTTACCTATTAGCATTTACCTCCTGCCATCTTTCAGTGATACCGGAGGAGATAATTTCGACCATCCACTTCATCACATAATATCCACATTTCCATGATCCACGTTGTCTACGGGACTACGTACAAACGAAATCCAATTAGAATATAAGGATTTAAATAGAAATCAATAATTATACCCACTGTGCTTGAAGCATTTGTAATAAATATCTTACGTTAGGAATAATCCATCTAATAGCCTGACGCCTTTCACCATGCAGCATGTGGATTGCATCAATAGAACTATCATAAAAAAATAAACATTAATTAAAGTATATGTTATAGATTTCAGATGATTAAAACAACTTCATTACTGATTATAAATTATTTTAATGCTTACATTTCCATGATGATCTTCAGTTGCTTTGCCGACTTATTTCCCATCGAGCAGAAGAAGACCACGACATTCAACTGAGGGCACGAGATCAACAACTGTCAATGTTTACTGCATTTGTTGAACAATTAGTAACTAAGTCATATATTGTACGTTATAATTAAATAACCGGTACTTACTTATTGAGATAAGGCACGAGGTAGAACTGATGATCATCTCGGGCAAGTATATCACGTATGGTGGCGATTGGGTCTTCTGATGTTAGGAGAACATTACCCTGAATGAGCATGGAGTCAATGAACCCATAAAAGGTGAGGTTGCCCTGATCAACTAACATGCGATGCAGATACCTAATATATTGATAAAACATGTTAATTATCATAGTATTTAAAATTTAATTACTTAACTTACAAATAAAATGTACTTACGTGCACCATAACGAGATGTGTGCAGCACTAGCCATTTCACGATCGAGTACCATCTCCATAATTTCCTTCTTTGGGATATACAGATCGTCACCTGGCCTGGCATCATGTTCCAACCTTACCAAAGCTGCGTCAGCCTCCATGTTCACAACCTGTATAGCCAGACGTGTAAAAACACCACCAGGATCCCCTTTCTCAATCCCCTAAACAACAAAGATCGATATACATTAGTAATCACAGTTAAGTTATTTCATTCAAAATTAATTGAATGGTCAAATGAACACCTTGGCAGGAGCAGACTTCTCTGGTCTTCTTGGATACGACCTTTTAGGAAGAATATCATTTCCAACATCCTAAAAAAAAATTATCTTTAAACAATAATAAATAATTTCAACTATAAATATAGAAAAACACAACTAATTGAATACCTCAAATGCAACAAGAACCTGACCAATCTTCTTGGCCAGGGGATGAAGTTACCAGTGGCCTGGCCCACTGTTTGAACCTCCTTAGTGGGTACAGGGACTCGAGCATCAGCATCTCGATTAATCTCAACCACGACCCTCACCTGATCATCCGATGATAAACGGGGTGTGGTATTACCTAAGTTATGTGCCCTCCCCAATGCCACTAGGCGGCGATCATGATGATCATCAACATGCAACTCACACCTATCAGGGTCGTCATCATCATCATCATCATCATCATCATTTTTAGGCTGATAAGGAGGATCACATGAGCCCTTAGTGCTCACATGGACAGAGGGTTAGACACCTGTGTTTTGATGGGACATAGCAGCCATTATTGCCAGCTGCTGGGAAAACTACTGGGCCATCTCCTGTCTAAGCTCATCTGCAATCTCCCGTTTTAGCCGTTCTCTATCTGCATCAACATCCCTGTGGCGTTGGTGTGAAGATGAACCATGGTATTGGTGAATGCCAACGCCCCATCCAACACCAATGACACGACCCGGGTGGTCTGGTTTATCGATGGCAGTAGTTAAGATATCCTCGCGTCCTCTAGGAACAAAGGTTCCTTGAGTGGTCTGCTCGTCCAAGGCATCCTACAACATATAAAATATTAGGTCACATTACAATTCAGTAACATTGTTAAAATCACAATTACAATTCAAACTATACTTACAATCTTCTCAACTACTTGGCGAGCCTCCTCAGATGTATATTGTCTCGTACTTCTTTGTCGGGCTCTCTTCCATTTACGGTGGCGTGGGGATGGAGGTGGATCAACAACTTCTGGACGATTATCAGCTGTAGGATCTGCCTGAGATGCTTCTTGCTGAAGTCTTTTCTTTTCCTCTTATACCATTGCCAGGTTAAGTTTTTTATATCCCCCATGAGACAGTATATGGGGGTAGACATTTTTGCTTTGGTTTTCCTGTCCCTTTTTCCTTTTCTCCTGTTATAAATAGAAGACAATTAAATTACATAAGTAAATTAATAAAATTAATGAAATTACATAAATTTAGAGACAACTCAAATAAATTAACCTGAAAGTTGTGATCATGTCGGCTATGAACAAAGCGATCCCACGTCGCCTGGTCAAGAAACAGGTACACCTCAAGTGGGTTATTTTCACAGCTTGGCTTGAATACATAATATCTGCCCAGGTCCACCTTAAAAGCCCTCCAACGCTCACCAGCATACTTTATGAAACTCTTCTTCATATCTGTCGTATCCAACAGGTCAAAGGTGAGCTACATTAACACCAAAAGCATCAACGAATTACTGTATGATATTAATAAGATTAAAATAAAGTAGATACAAACACAGGACTTAAAAGTATAGATACCAGAATACTCTCCCATATCTGATCCTTCACTCCCTGCGGTACATCTTTCCAACGCTCAATTAGTTTACTAGGCTTGCTTCGAGCAAGGGTCCCCATAAAACTAATAAACTGATGTGCCATTGGCCCAATAGGATTGAGATTAGCATCAAAGTAAATTCTTATCCTTTGATTTGAACCACGGTTGGCAGTCAAATTCCTCATTAGTGTGGCACGTCTACCCTTTCTACCCTTAGACGGGGTCTCCAACCCGCTGCATGAAGGAGGGATATCCTCAGGATCAGCCATGTATACCTGTTTAGACAAAAAAAAATTGTCAGTATGTCTGGATAAGTGTCAAACATGACTTAAAAATATCGATCAACGTAAGCATAACTTATAAATATCAATGTAAACATATAATATGACTTTAAACATAACTCAAACTAAACTTACACTGTAGTCAAGTAGTAAAGTTCTCCCATAACCCTTCTTGGTGATCATTACGAGTAGCATGTACATCATCCACTTCATTTTCCTCATTGAAATTAGGCACCCGTTTTGAGAAAGAAGGAGTATCAGAAATATCAAGAGTTGAATCTTGATTTCCCTCACTACCATTATACATATTTTTTCCCTGGAGAACCACTGACCACCTTTTGTTAGAAGGATCACGGATATAAAACACTTGTTTTGCTTGGGATGCCATGATAAAAGGCTCTTCTTTATTACCTACCTTGTTAAGGTCCACCAATTTGAATCCTAACTCATCGATTTGCACACCGTTGTTACTGTCGACCCATTGACATTTAAAAACAAGCACTCTAAACTTCGTGTAATCAATCTCCCAGATCTCTTTAATGATTCCAAAGTATGAAACGGATGCCATAACAGGGCTTTTATCTTTCAAACTAGAGAAATGCATGGACTCAGCGACGACCATAACCCCACTGTTTAGCATAGTACTTTTGTCATCCTGGGACTTTTTATAGAAGGAAAACTTATTAATATCGTACCCACTCCAGCATATGACATCAAAGTTAGGCCCCTGTGCTAGCCATTTTGATGTATCAGAAGCAGTACCATCCTTTGCAATTTTTTCTTTAAACCAGTTCAAGAAAGTCTTGTTATCCTTATTCGAACACCATTTTTCATTCATTATAGGGTAAGTTTCATTGATGATACTTTTGTGCTCACATAAGTATGGTTCAACCTCATCAGTGTTATTCAATATATACAAATGTGCTTGAAGCACTTCCTCCCGATCCATGCTCTTAACAGTGATACCTCGTGTACCCTTACCATCATATCTTCCTTCATGACGAGACTTCGGAAGCGCTACAGGTTCCGCTTCTAACATGTAGTATGTACAAAACTCAATAACTTCTTCTGCAACTTACCTTTCAATAGTAGATGCTTCGGGACGGTGTGGATTCTTCATATATCCTTTCAAGATCTTCATGTATCGCTCAACCGGGTACATCCACCTTAAATAAATGGGGCCACAAAGTCTAATCTCCCTCACTAGATGAACAATCAAATGAACCATGATGTCAAAAAGTGAAGGTGGAAAATACATCTCCAATTGGCACAAGATAATGGCTGCCTCATTTTCCAAGTCATCCAACTTTTTAGTGTTAATGACCTTGCTACATATAGCATTGAAGAATAAGCATAACCTAGTAATGGCATGTCTACCTTTTTTAGGCAAGATGTCACAAATGGCCACCGGTAGTAGTTGTGGCATCAAGACATGGCAATCATGAGACTTTAAGCCAACTAATTTGAGATCTTTCATTGAGACAAGAAGAGTAACCCTGTGGTACTTTGACTCCCCGTAGACATTCACAAAAACTTCTTTTCTCTTTTTTTGATAAAGTATGACATGCCGGGGGCAAATAAGTCTTCTTATCCCCCACTTTATGTGGAGCTAACTGCTTTCGTATACCCATCGCAACTAGATCCAGACGAGCATTCACACCATCCTTTGTCTTGCCTTTAATGTTGAGAAGCATTCTGATTAAACTGACACACACATTCTTCTCCACATGCATCACATCAATACAATGTCTTACATCAAGCTTGCACCAGTATGGAAGATCAAAGAAGATCGACCTCTTCTTCCATATATTCTTCTCAGTAGCCTTATTATGGGTCTTCCCATAGATAACATTAGTGTTCTTCACCCGTTCATAAACTTGGTCTCCAGTAAAGGCCACCGGAGCAATTTAATTCTCCGGAAGTCCATTGAAAGCTTTCCTCAATCTACGATAAGGATGATTATTCTGGAGAAATCTTCGATGCCCAAGGTAAACTGTCTTCCTTCCATGTTGCAGTTGATGGTGACATGTGCCTTCTTCACATATTGGACATGCTTTATGCCCCTTAACACTATACCCGCACAGGTTCCCGTATGCTGGAAAGTCATTGATGGTGCAAAATAACATGGCACGCAATCTGAAAGTCTCACGGAAATACCCGTCGATCACATCAACGCCTTCATCCCACAACATTCTCAAGTCTTCAATCAAGGGGACTCAGATAGACATCAATATCATTTCCTAACTGTTTTGGACCCGAAATCATCATACTTAACATAATGTATTTATGCTTCATGCACAACCAAGGAGACAAGTTGTAAATTACTAGGAGAACAGGCCATGAACTATGAATACTACTTAAGTTTCCATATGGATTCATTTCATCGGTAGCAAGTCCAAGCCTGAGGTTTCTAGGCTCATTGCCAAACTCCGGAAACAAACTATCAATTCTCTTTCATTGCAAAGAATCAGTCGGATGACGAAGCTGTCCATCACATTTCCTCTCATCTACATGCCATCTAATATTCTTTGCATCCTTTTCATTAGCAAACAATCGCTTGAACCGCAGAATTACTAGAAGATACCATAACACCTTCACAGGAGGACCCTTGGTGACTGCATCACAACTAGAATTACCATCCTTCACTTTGTAGCATAATACCCCACACCTAGGGCACTCGTGCATCTCTTCAAACTCTTTCATGTACAATATGCAATCATTGGGGCAAGCGTGTATTTTCTTATACTCCATACCCATCGGACACAATATCTTCTTCGCCTTATAGTTTCGGGACGGTAATGTGTTACCTTCTGGAAGCATGTCTTTCAACAACTCAAGCAATTAGGTATAGCTTTTATTGCTCCACCCATTTCTCACCTTCACATTGAACAATCTTAACACCGCTGACAATCGTGTGAAATTAGTGCACCCTGGATACAAAGCCACTTCCGCATCACTGCACAAAGTATCATACACATGTGCTCGCCAAAAAGACTCATGCCCAACATCACGGATCATGTCCTCTAGTCCATCGTCCATATCCACGTCATCAACTTCCTCTCTACGCGACACCCTCGGACTGTCTAACGATTCACCATGACATATCCATATTGTATAACTCTTGCAAATCCCCTCACAAATAAGATGCTCTTGTATCTCCTCAGCTTCTAGTTGTCTCTCATTCAAACAGCTAACACAAGGACAATAAAACCTTCCGTTACCACTATGAGGAGCATTTGTTTTCAAAAATTGTAGAAAATCTTCCACTCCATTCTCATACTCATCACTTGTCCATCTAGCATTCCTCCAACCACGATCCAAGACTAAAACCAATAACTTCGTACTTAGTCCAAGATCTTCATCAACTACTTCTTATGACAGGGTATGGCCCTATCCCATTCGAGAAGAAACTTTTTCAACATTCGGTTAACAGTTAGTCCTTAACTCTCATGCTCATACTCGACGAAATTTCGACAGCATTTCCCTTCGGTCTCCGACGTACACGACTTGAACGCGATGATATCCACCACGATAAAGTATGAACCTGGAGAACGAAAGGAAATGTATCAATCGTATATAACATGAGAATCAATGAATAACTATTTTAACTGAATGAAGAAAAAGTTTTTTCCCAAACTGTCCAACTTTGGACAATTCAAGATCCAATACAATGAGCGGTACCTTAAGCACGTACACGTGTGCTCATTAGTATTGCATCTCAAACGGGAAACTAAGGCTTTACTAATTAATTAACATTAAGAAAAATAATAAAACACTCCAATCCCCAAATACAATTCAAACAAAAACCAAACGAGAAAAATGGAGAGGAGAAAGCTTATCGGGTGTGGGAAGAACACTCAGCCGGAAACCGTAATGAATAATGAATATTCTGCTTAATATTCTTCTCAAAACTTGTACCGTAATAGTTTCAATAACAGCAAGTGTACCTATACAAAAAGAGAAGCACTTTGTGAATATTTTCATAACAAGACCAGAATGACAAGTCCACAACAACAATTATGTAGCTTGATCAGTATAGAAGCATAAATACAGAACAACTATGACAGAGATAAAGCACACATACATATAAGAAATAGCTGAGCTTACAGTAGAAAATCCAAGTTGATGAACATATATAAGGCTACACATATAAATGTTTTAGCAGGTAGAATGATAAGTCACGACACCCAAAGTGAAAGGTAAAGAATCAGAGCACCAAAAAAGAAAGGTAAAGAATCATGGCCTATATGTGCATTGCAAAAATTTATGCATGTTATTTTTTCTTGGCATGATACAAGTAAATAATAAGCCATGCAGATGTCATGCTCTGAATGTAAAAACATATTTCGATGAAAATAGGCATTTTCCTATTTAATCGATTATTCAATCACATCTCTCACTCACTCACTCTCAATAAGTAGTCTCATGTTAGCACATGTAAGATAAGAGCAATATAACCACATAATAAACTAAGTCAAATTTGCTGGGAAAAAAAATCATTCTAATTTTTTCAACACTTGTTCTTCAATCACATTAAAAAAAAGAGAGATAGATAATAAACTTAACGTGAAAGGTAAAATAAAAGAAGCATTACCTTATTTTGCAGGACTCTTAAAGTTGTTTTTGGTCTTATTATTCAAAGCATTAAATAAATTAATATTTTGATTTGGAAAGGTCACGACAGCGACACGAAGGAGCAAGCGAGAGCAAGCGGAGGCTACTAGGTCACGACAAGCAAGAGCAAGCGAGAGCAAGCATTACGGTTTCCATATCTTTTTGAGCTTTTGAAGGTGTTGGGGTTGTTGGGGTAATGGGAGGAGAAGAAAACTCAAACCCACTGCCTCATGCGGAACAAGCGGAGCAAGAGGAGGCTACTAGGTCACGACACGAAGCGGCAGAGCAAGCGGAGGGGCTTCGAGGCTGAGGTGACAACAGAGGACATGGCGGAGCGAGCAAGAATAATTGAGGTGTGAGGGTGTGAGGGTTACGGAGCGCACTGTAACAGAGAATAAATGAAAATGAAGAAAATGAAATTGGAGGGTAGCGCACAAGAGAGATGAATTGGATGGATGAATAAATGAAACAAAATGAAAATACACACCGGCTATATCCAAAACCAATGTGTTATATTGCTTTTCCACATCGGTTAACAACAAAAATCGATGTTAAAAATGTTGCTGCTTAAAAAAATTCAATTTTTTTGTTCAATCTTCCACATCGGTTATAATAAAACCGATGTGTAATCTTATGGCTGATTAAAATTTTTTGTTTTTGTTTCCCTTTTCCACATCAGTTATCATAAAACCGATGTCTAAAATTAATATTCCACATCCGTTATACTAAAGCTGATGTCTCTTCTTATGTCTGATAAAAACAAATATTTTTGGTTTCACTTTTCCACATCGGTTTTTATAAAAAACGATGTTAAATATTTTTATCACATCAGTTTTTATTATAACCGATGTTAAAATATTTCAGTTTAATTTCAAAAATGTCACCGCCTCCTTTTTCACATCGGTTTTGTTAAAACCGATGTTAAAACTTCAATGTTAAATGCATATTTTGCACTAGTGTAGTGACCATTGGGTTTGGTTCAATTCGGAGTTGTGCAGAAAAAAGAAAAAAAAAACCAATTTAATGTGTTGGTTCGGATTTTCCAATTAATCGAATTATTGGTTCGAGTCTAACGACCCTAAACATTTTCGAAGAACACTATAGCTTTGCTACCTTTCCTATCTAAAAATATCGAAAAACAAAAAAAAATTTATAAACTTTAAAAAGTCAATAACAATATCCGAACCAATTAAAATTGGTTTAGTTTGATTCGGTTCGAACCGAAAAATATTAATATATATATATGTATATAAATAAAAAATATAAAAAATATTAGATTTTAAACTATTAACTTATATATACATTAAAATGTAAGTAAATAAAAATTAAAACATCAAGAACATGACAACTCTACTTTTACTGTTTGCCAATTTATGATTGGTTGACAGTGTAAAAAAACTTTACATTGTCAGTGTATACAAATAAATTTTAAAAAAACTATAAGCAAAAAAAGGTATTAGGAAAAAAAATAAAAAAATTAAGGAAAACGTAAAAAAATAATAATATAAAATTGTAAAAATAAATTAAAAAAATTTATTTTTTTATAAAAATAAAAAACTATAAAAATTAAAAAAATATATAAAAAATAAACGTAAGAAAAATTAAAAGTGAAGCAAAATGTTAAAAAAACAATAAAAATAAATTTTTTAAATAATTTTTTTAAAAAACGAAAAACAAATTTAAAAAAATTAATAAAAAAACTAAAAAAAAATTAAAAAAACGTTAATTTTTTGTTAAAAAAAAGTAAATTAATTTTTAAAAAAAAGGCAAAAAATCCTGATGTTGACATGTGTATCTACAGTAGAAATGGCTCTCCCTCTTTTATATTAGTATAGATATACATTAAATAAACCACCAACATATCTACCCTGAGATAGGATGATGGTAATCTCCCACATACCTTTGTTGATCACTTGAAAGTCAAGTAATAGAAGGATGTTGTTCACCTAAAGCCTCAAGGTTTGAACCAACAAAAACCTATCCGTGAACAATGTAACACCCTGCTTCTCGTTAAGTACTTTTATAAAGCTTGTTTGGTTGTTTGGGTTGGTTTTATTAAGTTTATGTTGTTGGTTAAGGGCTTAGTGAGATTTTTGGCTCAAAAGTCCTTCTCTGGTACATGAGCACGTCCGTGCTCATTAGCCAGCACGTTCATACATAAAGTCTGAAGCGTGTTGCAAGTTTTAAGTTGACCAAGCCCATGCTCAACAGTGAGCACACCCGTGCTCAATGTGCGGACAGCGTCTCGCTGACGCTAAGTCCAGCACGACCGTGCTCAAAGGGGTGCACGGTCGTGCTTCATGTCCAGTCTATATATGCTTACACATAAACCGAGGGTTTACGTGGACCCTATTTTAGTAGCTGCTGCCACCCTAGTGGGGCCATAGAAGTTCCCTTCCCTATTTCCATCAAACTCAATCAGTTTCTTGAGTGTTGGAGACTGTTGGGTAGCGTTGTTTCGCATGTGCTCATATATAGGTAACGTTTCTTTCCCGTGTGGTTTCCTTTTCATGGTTTTGAATCAGAAACTGATGGTTTATGTTTTATTTGGCCAAGGCTTGGAAGAGTTAGCTGAGCCGTTTTGGGAACCGTGACCAGTTTGACTGTTAGAGCAACCTTCAATCCAGGTATGGGGAGAAGGGTAGTGTAACCATAGGCAATGGGGGTAGTGTAAGGTAACAGGGGTTCCCCATAATCCCGTCGTCGTTGTATGTTATGTGTTAATATGTCGTTGTTGATAACGTGATCTGTTTGGTTTGGTTATGTTCTTGATATATGTCTCATTGCTATTATTGGTTGTTTTATGAGGTTAATGACATGATTACCATTATTGATATGATGTTGTTTGATGATTAAGATATGGCCGTTTGAATGTTGGTTTTGTTGTTAAATATCAATTGGCTAAATAGGCTCTAAAACGACTTGATGATTAAAGGAATAATTTCCCCAAAATTTGGTTAAAGGAACTGTGTTTGAATCTGCCTAGAACAGTACTGTCGTACACTGAGCACGACCGTGCTGAACAGGGAGCACGGGACTGAGCACGACCGTGCTGAACAGATTGAATTCTGGAAAATGGTCTATCATTGAGCACGGCCGTACAGCAGAGGAGCACGACCGTGCAGCTAAGCATGGCCCTACCTAAAAGGAAGCACGATCGTGCTCCACTTAAGTTGCAGCACACCCGTGGTGGGGTTCAGCACGCCCGTGCTCACCCCTCTAGACAGAAACTGAGATTAAAGGTTTAAAGGAATTTAACCCCAATCTTCCCAATGACATGATGATAAAATGATGAATCAATGATAAGGATTAGACAACTCGGTTAATGACTAATGAAGATAATTAAGATGATAAGATGATTAAGTCGGTACCCGTTAGGTTACCGCACATTGATAACCTTGATGCTTACTGACCGAGGTGGCCTCGATTCTTATTGGTCGAGGTGTTGGTGATGTTAAGTCTTGGGTGCTTATTGGCCCAAGCACGATGATGTTGATGATGAAGTCTTCGGAGCTTTTTCGCCCGAGCAGAGGAGGTGGTTGTTGTTGTTTGTTGTTGTGTAATGCATAGAGCATTGGAGTTGATGGTTGAGGGGGAGGTTCGACATAAGGGAGATCGCCCGAGAGTACGGTGATCTGGCCATCCACGGTAGGTCACCCGAGGTTTGGTGACCGCGTCCCCCCGTGATGAGGCATCCAAGGTTTGATGCGTTGGATATCCATGAGGTTCGGTGAACTGTCGGTGTTGGTGCTTCTATGGCCAATACGGATATGTAACTCCGAAGTCGTTCATCCTGAGTTAGTTTGGATCTACATGCAGAATGGAGTAGTGTTGCATTGCACCGCATAACATACTTGTTGTTATGATGTTGATGTATGTTGATATACATGTTGTTGTATGCTTATGATGTTGCCATGTATGTTTGTTTACCTTGCTTCCTATCTCGATGCCGTATATGTTTACATGATTCTTACTCCCCATTTTCTGTTTGTTTGTTTGTCATGTTTGGCTTCATGCAGAGGATGGCGAGCAGTCCGGAGAGGAGTGACTCTGAGGAGCCACCGCTCATAGTTAGGATTTCTCTTTCATTCTAGTTAGTTTCAGTTTTTTTTATGTGATGTACGGAATGGTAATACCAGCTCTGTTGTGACATCAGGTTGGGACGTTTGATTATGTTTTATTCGTTTATATTTTTTAAACTTGATTTTATTTTCGCGTTTTGAGAACTCGTTCATGTGGGACCTTTCTACCCATGGACAAATGCTTTATATCAAATGTTTTATTTATTTCAGTAAATACATGATGTAATTTTCAGTTTGTCCTTTTTATTACTTTTTAACACGTTGGGTAGCAGGGTGTCACATTTAGTGGTATTAGAGCAGGTCTGTCCTATCAGGCCGTGGTATGAGTCTGTTGTGAGTTTGTTGTGTGCGCTCTTGTGTGAATTGTCTATATTTATTATAGACAATGATGCTTTAAGTTAAGTTACCTATCGCTTTTACCCGCTTAAGTTTCTGTATGAAGAGTTGTTTTGGACATATACAGGAACTCATGGCAGGTAGAGGACGTAACGATTAGGCAATTGCGGATGCATTGGCACTCCTTGCCAATGCTATCGGTCGGGTTAACAACCCCAACAACAATGGTGGGCCGGCTGAGTTTCAGGGCCTAGACAAGTTTCAGAGGAACAACCCTCCGTCGTTCAAGGGAGCTTATGATCCGGAAGGAGCTTTGCTGTGGTTGAGGGAGACTGAGAAGATCTTCCGAGCGATGGATTGCAACAATTAGCAGAAGCTCATCTTTGCTACCTTTATGTTGACTGAGGACGCTGAGCATTGGTGGGAAAACTATAGGTAGAGGATGCAGGCTGAGGGCACAGCGGTTACATGGGTTGTGTTCGGGCAGAGGTTTCTAGAGAAATACTTTCCAGCGGACATCAAGGAAAAGAAAGAGATGAAGTTCTTGGCTTTGAAGCAGGGATCTATGTCAATTGGTGAGTATGCTGCCAAGTTTGAGGAGCTGGTGAGGTATTACACTCCGTACCAGCATACTGCAGATGAGCATTCCAAGTGCATTAAGTTCGAGGCTGGAATTAACCCTGAGATGAAGCAGGCGATCAGCTACCAGATGATCAGAGTCTTCCCAGTTCTGGTCAACAAGTGTAGGATTTATGAGGATGCTAGTCAATTCAAAGTTGCCAGTTCCAGAGGATCGGATAGTCAAAGCGGCAAGAGGGCTGATCAGAGAGACAAAGGTAAACATCGTTATGGTCCAACCGGTAAGGACTTCAAGCAGGGTGGCAAGAAGCCACAGTTTCAGCAGGATAGGTTTAGGGGAGGGTTCTTTAATGCCTCTAGGCCCATGAGGTATGGCAAGTGAGGCGCACCGGATCACTATTCCTCTCGGTGCAAGGAATCATCTGTGATTTGCGTCAGGTGTGGCAAGTCGGGTCACATCAGTCGTGAGTGTGAGGGAGCCAAGGCAGAGCCTCCCAGTGCTAGCAAGAGTCAGAAGTCTCAGGCTAACCGACTGAAGACCACTGGGAGAGTCTTTACTCTTAGTGGAGCTGAAGCCTTCGAGTCTGATGACTTGATTCAAGGTACATGCTTTATTGACGGAACTCAATTGACTGTGTTGTATGATTGGGGTGCTACTCACTCGTTTATATCGCATGATGGGGTCAAGAGTCTTAAGTTGTCTGTTACCTTTCTTGAGTTTGATTTGATTGTGTCTACACCCACAAATAAACTTGTTTTCACATCTCATGCATGCAAGAACTGTCACATTGTCATTGATGGCAAAACCTTTGTTGCTAATCTTGTATGCTTACCTTTGAAAGACCTTGATATCATTCTTGGTATGGACTGGTTATCTTCCAACCACGTTCTTCTGAACTGTTTTGATAAAACCTTGGTTTTTGGAACTCCAATGGAGTCTAAGAATCAGGATATTCTCTCTGCCAGCCAAGTTCAAGCTTCGATAAAAGATGAAGCCCAAGTGTAGATGATGATAGCTTCCCTGGGAGTAGAGAGCATCCCTCCTGATGTAGCCAGCTTGCTTGTTGTGCGGGACTTTCCTGAAGTGTTACCGGGGGATGTTTATAACTTACCCCCAGAGAGAGATGTTGAGTTCATCATAGACTTAGTGCCTGGCACTGGGTCAATCTCCATGGAACCCTATAGAACGTCTCCTCTAGAGCTAGCTAAGTTGAAGGAATAGTTGGAGGACCTGATGAAGAAGCAGTTCATTAGGCCGAGTGTGTCTCCGTGGGGAGCACCTGTGTTGTTGATGAAGAAGAAGGATGGTAGTATGAGTTTGTGTGTCGACTATCGGCAGCTCAACAAGGTGACCATAAAGAATCGATATCCCCTCCCTAGGATTGATGATCTCATGGACCAGTTGATGGACGCTTGCATCTTTTCTAAGATAGATTTGAGGTTAGGGTACCATCAGATTCGTGTTAAGTCTGAGGACATCCTGAACACAACGTTCAGGATACGAATTGGTCACTATGAGTACTTGGTTATGCCCTTTGGTGTGACCAATGCTCCTACGGTGTTCATGGACTACATGAAAAAGACATTTCACCCTTACTTGGATAAGTTTGTGGTGGTGTTCATATATGACATTTTAGTGTACTCCAAGAGCAAGGAGGAACATGAGGAACACCTGAGGGTTGTCTTGCAGACCCTTAGGGAAAAGCAGTTGTACGCTAAGTTGTCTAAGTATGTGTTCTGGTTAGAGGAAGTAAGCTTCTTAGGACATGTCATCTCCAAGGGTGGCATAGCAGTGGACCCAGCTAAAGTAGAGACGGTGCTCCAGTGGGAAGCGTGGAATTCAGCAACCGAGATTAGGAGTTTCTTAGGGTTAGCCGGGCACTATAGGCGGTTCATAAAAGGTTTCTCTAAGATAGCTTTACCCTTAACCCGTCTCACCAAGAAGGGACAGTTGTTTGTGTGAGACTCTAAGTTTGAAGAGAGTTTCCAAACCCTTAAGGCTGGGTTGACATTAGCACCATGTTAGTTTTGCCAGATCCTAGTGAACCCCTCGTAGTTTACTGTGATGCTTCGAAGCAAGGGTAAGGTGGTGTGTTGATGCAGAATGGTAAGGTAGTTGTTTACGCTTCTAGGCAGTTGAAAACCCATGGGAAGAACCACCCTACCCATGACCTAGAGCTAGGAGTTGTGGTATTTGCCTTAAAGATCTGGAGGCATTACCTTTATGGAGCGAGGTTTGAAGTCTTTAGTGATCATAAGAGTTGGAGGTATCTCTTTGAACAGAAGGAGTTAAATATGAGGCAATGTAGGTGGATGGAGTTATTAAAGGATTATGACTTCGAGCTGACCTATCACCCAGGAAAGGTCAATGTGGTGGCCGATGCCCTAAGTAGGAAAACCTTGCACGTCTCCGCTTTGATGGTTAGGGAGATGGATCTAATAGAAGAGTTTAGAAACCTTAGTCTAGCTTGTGAGTTTACCCCTAAGAGTATTAGGCTTGGTACCTTGAAGGTTACCAACAGCTTGATGGATCATATTAGAGAGGGTCAGAAGTTAGATAAATTTCTCTTAGACCAGCGAGAGTTGCTAGCTCAGGGTAGAAACCTTAGTTTCAAGGATGGAAGTGATGGTGTCTTAAGGTTTAAAGATAGAGTATGCATACTGGATGTTCCTGAGCTTAGGAAGTTGATCCTTGAAGAAGGACATAGGAGCGGGTATAGTGTTCACCCAGGTGCCACCAAGATGTAACAGGACCTTAAGAGGATGTTCTGGTGGCCTAGGATGAAAAAGGATGTGGCTGAGTTCGTGCATGCGTGCTTAGTTTGTCAGAAGGCTAAGATAGAGCACCAGAAGCCATTAGGTAAGTTACAACCTTTGAGTGTCCCAGAATGGAAATGGGATAATATCTCCATGGATTTTGTGTCTGGACTCCCTAGGACTCCAGCTGGTTTTGAGGCTATATGGGTTGTTGTGGATAGATTAACTAAGTTTGCCCATTTCATCCCTATGAACATGGAGTATCCTTTAGAGAAGTTGGCTAAGTTATACATCAAGGAAATAGTTAGGCTTCATGGTGTACCCTCTAGCATAGTATCAGATAGAGACCCGAGGTTTACCTCTAGGTTCTGGGAGAGTTTGTAGCATGCTTTAGGGACAAAGCTTAGGCTTAGTTCAGCTTACCACCCACAAACTGGTGGGCAATCTGAGAGGACCATCCAGTCCTTAGAGGACTTGTTGAGAGCTTGTGTTTTAGAGCAGTCTGGTGGTTGGGACAAGTTTTTGCCCCTGATAGAGTTCACCTACAACAACAGCTTCCATTCCAGCATTGGGATGACACCTTATGAGGCTCTTTATGGGAAGAGATGTAGGACACCCTTGTGTTGGAATGAACCTAGTGATAATGTGGTGCTAGGGCTTGAGGTAATCCAGGAAACAACAGAAAAGATCAGGATGGTTCAAGAAAATATAAGAGTGGCACAGAGTAGGCAAAAGAGCTACCACGACAAAAGGAGGAAGGTGCTCAAATTCCGGGAAGGCGATCATGTATTCTTGAGAGTTACTCCAACGACTGGGGTTGGTAGAGTGATGAAGGTTAGGAAACTTACTCCGAGGTTCATTAGTCCTTACCAGATCCTTAAAAGAGTCGGTGAAGTCGCCTACCAAATAGCCTTACCATCGTTCTTGTCCAATCTCCATAATGTTTTTCATGTGTCTCAACTCAAAGTATATCCATGACCCTAGTCACGTGGTAGTACCCGACACGATACAGATGCGAGAGAACTTGACGTTTGAGGTGTTACCCCTTCGAGTCGAGGATGGGAGGGTGAAGTAGTTAAGGGGCAAGGAGATTCCTTTGGTCAAAGTAGTTTGGAGTGGGGCTACTGAGGAAAGTGCTACCTGGGAGCTGGAGAGCAAGGTGATAGAAGCGTACCTGCATCTTTTCGCTTGAGGTACGTAGAAATTTCGGGGACGTAATTTTTATAAGGAGGTGGAATTGTAACACCCTGCTTTTCGTTAAGTGCTTTTATAAAGCTTGTTTGGTTGTTTGAGTTAGTTTTATTTAGTTTAAGTAGTTGGATAAGGGCTTAGAGTGATTTTTGGCTCAAAAGTCCCTCTCTAGTACATGAGCACGCGCGTGCTCATTAGCCAGCATGCTTTGCTTAAAGTCTGAAGCGTGTTACGAGTTTTAAGTTGAGCACGCCCATGCTCAATGTGCGGACAGCGTCTCGCTGACGTTAAGTCCAGCACGACCATACTCAAAGGGGTGCACGATCGTGCTTCGTGTCCAGTCTATATATGTTTGCACAGAAATCGAGGGTTTAAGTGAAAACACTATTTTAGTAGCTGTTGTCACCCTAGTGCGGCCGGAGCAGTTCCCTTCCCTATTTCCATCAAACTCAATCAGTTTCTTGAGTGCTAGAGACCTTTGGGTAGCGTTGTTTCGTCTGTGCTCATACATAGGGAATGTTTCTTTCCCTTGTGGTTTCCTTTGCATGGTTTTGAATCGGAAACTAATGTTTTATGTTTTGTTTGGCCAAGGCTTGGAAGAGTTAGCTGAGCTGCTTTGGGAACCGTGACCAGCTTGACTGTTAGAGTAACCTTCAATCCAGGTATGGGGAGAAGGGTAGTGTAACCATAGGCAATGGGGTAGTGTAAGGGAAAGGGGTTCCTCATAATCCTGTCGTCGTTGTATGTTATGTGTTAATATGTCATTGTTGATAACATGATCTGTTTGGTTTGGTTATGTTCTTGATATATGTCTCATTGCTATGAGGTTATTGCCATGATTACCATTGTTGATATGATGTTGTTTGATGATTAAGATATGGCCGTTTGAATGTTGGTTTTGTTGTTAAATATCAATTGGCTAATTAGGCTCTAAAACGACTTGATGATTAAAGGAATAATTTCCCGAAAAATTGGTTAAAGGAACTTGATTGAATATGCCCAGAACAGTACTGTCGTGCACTGAGCATGGTCGTGCTGAACAAGGGAGCACGGAATTCTGGAAAATGGTCGTGCATTGAGCACGGTCGTGCAGCAGAGGAGCACGACCGTGCAGCTGAGCATGGCCATGCCTAAAAGGAAGCACGACTATGCTCCACTTAAGTGGCAGCACGCCCGTGCTCACCTCTCTGGACAGAAACTGAGATTGAAGGTTTAAAGGGGTTTAACCCCAATATTCCCAATGACATAATGATAAAATGATGAATCAATGATAAGGATTAGACAACTCGGTTAATGACTAATGAAGATAATTAACATGATAAGATGATTAAGTCGGTACCCGTTGGGTTACCGCATGTTGATAACCTTGGTGCTTACTGGCCAAGGTGGCCTCGATGCTTATTGGTCTAGGTGTTGGTGATGTTAAGTCTTGGGTGTTTATTGGCCCAAGCACGATGATGTTGATGATGAAGTCTTGGGAGCTTTTTGGTCCGAGCAGAGGAGGTGGTTGTTGTTGTTTGTTGTTGTGCCATGCATAGAGCATTGGAGTTGATGGTTGAGCGGGAGGTTCGACATAAGGGAGATCGCCCGAGAGTACGGTGATCTGGTCATCCACGGTAGGTCACCCGAGGTTTGGTGACCGCGGCCCCCAATGATGAGGCTATCCATGGGGTTCACCTGTGGTTCGGTGAACTGCCGGTGTTAGTGCTTCTATGGCCAATACGGATATGTAACTCTGAAGTCGTTCATCCTAAGTTAGTTTGGATCCACATGCTTAATGGAGTAGTGGAGTAGCGTTGCATTGCACCGCATAGCATACTTGTTGTTATGATGTTGATGTATGTTGACGTACATGTTGTTGTATGCTTATGATGTTGCCATGTCTGTTTGTTTACCTTGCTTCCTATCTCCATATCGTATATGTTTACATGATTCTTCATGCAGAGGATGGCGAGCAGTCCGGAGAGGAGTGACTCTGAGGAGCCACCGCTCATAGTTAGGATTTCTCTTTCAGTCTAGTTAGTTTCAGTTGTTTTTCAGTGATGTGCGGAACGGTTATACCAGCTCTGTTGTGACATCGGGTTGGGACATTTGTTTATGTTTTATTCGTTTATAATGTTTAAACTTGATTTTGTTTCCACGTTTTGATAACTAGTTCATGTGGGACCTTTCTACCCATGGACAAATGCTTTATATCAAATGTTTTATTTATCTCAGTAAATACATGATGTATTTTTTAGCTTGTCCTTTTTATTACTTTTTAACATGTTGGGTAGCAGGGTGTCACAAACAACCAACAAGAAAACAAGTTAAAGAATGAAGAAAACCTTTTAAACCTTTTTGAGCATAGGTTCGGCCAAGATAGAAAGAATTAGCTAGGGATCTCTTAATTTTTCAAGCTCTTAGATTATGAATATAGGAATCATAGTGAGTTCATAGAAATTGATCTCACATTAAAATGATTTTTCTATGATTTTCTAGAATTATTTGAAAAACTAGATCTAGGAATTGGAACTTGAAGAAAACTTTGAAATAGGAAGAAAATTTGTGAATAGAAATGAAGGTATGATCATGAATCCTAAGGCTATACCTTTGGAATTTCAAGAAATGATCAAGATCTTAGAGTTCCTTTGTAAATCAAGAGAAAGAACTTAAGTTTTTGTGAGCAAGTTATGAGAACATGAACAAAATGGATGAAATGAATCGCCAAGTGTGATTAAAGAGGGTGTGTCCATGTATCATGGGGGGTAAAAGGGTCCAAATGATTTTTCACTTAGGGACAAAATGGTAAAAGCACATAGGGACCAACTTGGCATTTCAAAGAAGATTAAGGGCATAATGGACATTTCACATATAATATCATCATTACATGGTGAGTCACACCATGACTCACCATGGTGACTCACCTCCCATGAGTCATACATGACTGATTGCTCTTATCTCTTGGCGGCTCTGCGGTTCCGTATCCGGCTCTATCGTTTACCCGATTATTGATAATACGCCCGAATAAAGTATGATTCTTTATTTTTTTTCTAAAATTTTCAAAATAGTCCATCTCGTTGGAAAAATGATAAGAATTAAACTATTTCGTTCTCGGGTCAAAATTAGGTTTTCTGATCAGTAAAGTTTTATTGTCAGTGAAAACGCAGACCGAGTTTCGTCTGAATTTTCAACCCACAATTTAACCGTAACTCTCTACGATAAAGTAGAGTATAAATATGATTTTGTCTTATTCAAAATCATTTTCTAGGTCTCGGATAAAAATATAAACAATTAAAATTCTACCGATTTTGAAAAACAGTAAAAACGGGGTGTTACACTTCTCTTCACAAGTTTCCTTCTTATTTCCATGTTTTGTTCAAATTCCATTTTCATGAGATTTCATGGTTTAAATCATGGAAAATTATAGAAATGGAATTTGTTAGTTATGGAAATTTTCCCATGCTATCTAAGACTCTAGGATCATGTATCCAAGAGCTTGAAAAAAATGGAAAACCCTAGCCCTTTTATTTTGTCTTGGTCGAATCATACCCTATTGGGGTAGATCATGAGTTTTCTTGTTTACTTAACTAGTTGTTGTTGATTGTTGAAGGTTAAGTGTGGTTGAGTGTTTGTGATCTTGTTTGGAGGAAAAAGGAAGATTCAAAGACAATAAAATCTTTTGTCTTCAAGAGGTAAGGAGAGTTTACCTGAGGGGTTTTTGATAGCTATATGCTATTTGTTTGTCGAGTGTAATTTATTCGTATAATTTTTGTGGTGTTAAATTTAATTATTATGCCTTGTTTATGTGATTTTAATTTTCATATGTGAAAGCATGATATAACTGTGATATGTGGATAGCTGTATGTATGGATTAACTGTTGGTTGATTGATTGACCGAAAGCCTGACAGTGGTCAGTGCTTAATTGTAATTAAGGATAAAACTTTAAAAAAGTTTGAGGAGAAACATAAGTGTTTTGATTTATAGATGTGGAATAAAATTTTGAAAATAATAATATTAAATGATATTTTGGTGAAAGAGTAAATCAATGAGTGACAGTGAGGACGAAACCATGAAGAAATTTCATTTATGTTAATTTTTCCAAAATAAATAAAAAAGGAAATAATTAGTAACTAAAATAAAATAAGTTTTAAAAATAATTTTAATGTGGATGGTGAAAAAAAAATTTGGAAAAGAAAAGCCATTTGATTCACAAACGATTTTTATTATAAACGAAAAATAATTTAGAAAAAGTGATTTACAGTGAGACTATGAGAAATAGTTTTATTGTTTTGGAGAAAAACGTGTTAGAAATGATTTTCAAGGATTTGATGTGTTTTCGGAAAAGAAATTTCAAAAGTAAATGAGTCTGAGGGAAAAAAATGAATTTCGTTGCGATTTAATGTTTTATAAATGAATTTCAACGGAAAAGATATTTATGTAAAAGGGTTTTAAATCAGCGAAAATATTTCCGATAAACTTGGATAAGTTTCGGAGTTTTGCTTTGGTATTTGTTTTTCACAGAACGAAAACAATGTTGAAAAAGAAGAGTCAACCTAGATGGCTGAGACGTCGGGCTAGTGTTCCTAAGTACGTGGACTATGTGTTCTGTGTGTCGCGGGTTAAAGTCCCAGTTAGCATATTTGAATCTGTATCCCGTGTGTCGCTGGTTAAAGTCCCAGTTGACACATTTGAATCCGTGTCCTGTGTTAAAATGAATGGGCTTGATGCCTATGTAAGAATAGTCGCGAGCTTTAACCCTCGACATAGAAAGAATGAACGAAAAAGAAAAGTAACGAGAATAAATGTTTTACATGCATTATTTGGAAGATGTGCCTTTGTTGGCCAGTGTGCCATGTATTGTTGGCCAATGGGCCATGTATTATCGAGCTACAATCTACAAAGGGTGGATTGAAAAATTGGGGAAGTCAAGACCAAAGTGGTCTATTAGGGACATTTGGGTTCGTGAGCCACCAAAGACCGAGGCCTCGTGACCTCGAGCAGTGGACGTAACGAATGTAAAACATGGATGTACACAATCAAGGACTACTCAATATTATTTAGGTGCTTGAGTGTGATACTATTTAACAATTGGAGCTCGAACCTAAATTAAGAGACCGATCTTCCGAAAACAATTGCGTTATGGGGATATTGCAACCTATACTGCTCGACGAAGTAAAGTTGGGATATCCGGAGAATAAATGTCAAATATAGATGAGGGACATTGAAGTGTCATGCATTTTTTTACAAATTGCGATGACTGTCGGGTATGAATCCCATTGATTAAATTATTATTGATTATTGTTGGGAAACTATGTGCTATATATATATATATATATATGTATATATATATATATATATATATATATATATATATATATATATATATATATGTATATGTTGTTGTCTGTGTGTCGTGCATGTAGTTATCATGATAAAACTCATTCGTCGGTATCGCACTCATTTGTCGGTATCTCACCCTTGCGATATATCGGTTTTCTGGTTTTTCTGTTGTATCTCGTATACGAGTACAGATGATGCAGAGGAGTTCCCAGTTTCATTCAGGATATTAGTTCCGTTTTTGAAGAAACCGTTGACGGTGGGGATGATCACGGGGTCTTCCCAGTGGGTATTTTGTAGAGTGACCAGCTTAGGATTTTCTTTGGGTGGTAGGTTTGAGGAGGTCGGTATCACTAGTGGAAAATATACATTAGACGGTAAAGGTTTACGTCAGTTAACCAAAAGCTAGACGTTAAAAAGGAGGCGGTGGCAGTTTTGTAAATATCATACTTCATTAATTCAATTTTAACGTCAGTTGTTTTAAGGACTGACGTTAAAAGTGAAGTGACTCACTTTTAACGTCAGTTCAATAAACAACTGACGTTAAAAGTGCGTCACTTCACTTTTAACTTTTGTTCTTTCATCAACAGACGTTAAAGATTATTTTAATAATTTTTTTTATCTAGTATACGTACCCTTCCGCATTGCCTTCCTCAAAGTTTCAGTTTCACAATTGCTTTGATGTTTTGTGCTTCTGTTTTGAAAACTAAAATATATGTGCGAAGTATAAGTTGAATCAATAACCCAAACCGGATCTCATTCATTGAAAGGGTTTAAAATCCTTTAAAATCCTATAAAAAGTTACATTGATAGGGTTTAAAATCCTATAAAAAGTTACATTGAAAGGGTTTAAAATCCTAAACATTTGTTGAGGCTTCGTTCCCTTCACGGGTGAGCAAGAGAGGAGAGTCGAGCGGCACCGAGTTTTTCCAGAGCGGGTGAGCAAGAGTGCACCCGATCTGTTTCAAGCAATGGCCTTGGAGCAGTCATTTGCTTCCAAAGTCGACGTTCTGGTCTTTGTAGCTAGCAAACCGATTCTCCAGAAAGATGATAAGGTGAGCAACTCACACTATGTGATTTACACAACCTTATCACCCATGTTATATGATTTACACAACCTCAGAAGTTGTTTGACCATTAAGACAAAGACCTTTGAGTCTAGGAATAAGAAGAAAGAGTGATGAAGTTAATCTCCACGGCAGAGCCATATTGTGAAGCAGAAAATTAAAAGGATGGAAGGAAGCTATTTATAGGAGCAGGGGATGAAGTTACTAAGCTATTCTGATTTTCTTGAAAACTTACCTATAAACTCTAATGCTCATTAAGAGGATTAAGTTACAAGGTGCATGGGTAAGTAGCACAGTAGTCAAAGGAATGAATTCTTGCAAAAACTTATACACCTTTAACGTCAGTTGTTTAATACAACTGACGTTAAAGGTGTTTTTAAAATAAAAAATATTTATTTTTAACGTCAGTTTTTTATACAACTGACGTTAAAAGTGTGGTTTTTACTTCAGTATAATAAATAGCTGGCGTAAATAATCCTATAAATTATAAACGTGCAAAATGAATATTGGAAATAATGTAATATACGGGAACTTGGCAGTCATAAATTAAGTTGACGTTAAAAATGAGGTGGTGGCAATTGATTGGCAGTCATATTTATTTTTAACGTCAGTTTTTTATTCAACTGACGTTAAAAATGTGGTTTTTTACTTCAGTATAATAAATAGCTGACGTAAATAATCCTATAAATTATAAACGTGCAGAATAAATATTGGAAATAATGTAATATACGGGAACTTGGCAGTCATAAATTATGTTGACGTTAAAAATGAGGCGGTGGCAATTTGTAAATATTAAATCACTATTTGCGTCAGTTGTGTAAAGAACTTGTGTAAATATTAAACAAGTTTATTTTTAATCTACATTAATTAGCTTGAATTAGTAAACATATTCTTGTGAAAATTAAAATAAATAAACACTTAACATAAAAGTGTTATATGTATAATCAAATCGTATCTCATTGAAGTGATTCATAAGTTACAATTACATGATTAAAAGATAAAAAATTTCTGCAACATAGCACTAAAATATTAAAAAAATTCTGGGTCAACATCAATTTCTTCTCAATTCTGTCCTCAGAAACTCCAATGGATGCATCGATCCCCTCCCTGCTCATTTGAAGTCCTTGATGCTCCATCTATGCTTTATCCACAGTCGCTTGGGGAGGAGATGGAATAAAGTGAGGGAGTCATATTATGTGATTTACACAACCTCAGAAGTTTTTTGACCATTAAGATAGAGACCTTTAAGTATAGGTATAGGAAGAAATAACAAAAGTCTCAAATGTGATAGAACCATATTGTGAAGGAATAGAAAACGCACGAAATATAGAGGAAAAGAAGAGGGTGTATTTACATACTGATACAGAAGAATGGCACTTTATATAGAGAATAGTCTCTCTCTGATTTTCTTGAAAACTTATCTATAAACTTAATGCTCATTAAGAGGATTAAGTTTCAAGGTGCATAGGTTAGCACAGTAGTCAAAGGAATGAATTTTTTTTGCAGATATACAATTTTAACGTCGATTGTCTTCAAAAACTGACGTTAAAAGTGCTTTTAAAATAAAAAATATTTATTTTTAACGTCAGTTTTTTATACAACTGACGTTAAAAGTTTTACTTTTACTTCAATTAAATAAATAGTCAAAGGGATGTATGTTTTTGGATAAAGGTATACACTTTTAACGTCAGTTTCTTAAGACAACTGACGTTAAATATACGACCTTTAACGTCAGTCTTTACAAACAACTGACGTCAAATGTTGTTTTATTTTGCTTTACACCCGCGCGTCTTCTGTACTTCGCTCTGTACGTCTCTTTTCTCTTTTCATCACGCTCAACCCTCACTCTCAACCCTCACTCACACTCTCAGTCTCACTCTGCCCTAATCGCGAGCTCATCTCCACCGCAACCACCGCGAGGGCTTCTTCGCCACCACCGTGAGGTACACTATTAACCCTAACTCTGTCTTTCCATTCATTCTTTGCAATAACTTTACATCTCTCTTTCCCCTTCCCGCGCACTAACTCTCCTTGTCCCTCTGCTCTCAGTAACCACATCGAACGTTGGCCATCACTCGAGCTCCCCTCCCCACCACCACGCGAGCACCTATTTCTGGTGAGTCTTTAGGGCACATTTTTTGTATTTTTGGTTTTGAGTGTATGTTGAAACTGTAGTCTCAGTAGTTGAAACTTGAAACCGTGAGTTTGAGTTGTTTGGAATATATGTACGTCTCTATTTTTGGTTTTGAGTGCATGTTGCTCTGCTGGTTGATCTGTCATGGCTGTGATGCTCATCATGGCTAGGCCGTGATCAGTTGCACTGTGTGATGGTCCGGTTGGCACGTTACGGCCGTGATGGACATCACTGCCAGGCCGTGACCAGTGCTTGGCAATCTTCAAAAACTACAGTTTTCAATCTCCCGTTTTGTCCTTATATTGGATATATGTTTTGTATATCTACAGGACCTATCTAGTTATGGATCGTAGTTGGATGGTTTGTAAGCGTACTAGTGCTGAGTATTTGAAGGGGGTGGGAGAATTTATAGAATTTGCTCAAAGGAATGTTCCTAGTAGTAATGGAATGTTCTGTTGTCCTTGTGTCAAGTGTTTGAATACGAGGAAATGTACGGTGAAGGATATACGTACTCATTTGATTTGTGAAGGGAGTTGCTTGAGTTATACAAGATGGATATGGCATGGTGATGTGTTGTTGAGTAGTACGGCAAGTGTCTCCCAAAGTGAGGACGTTGACGTAGATATGGAGGATGATCGAGTAGAGGACATGATCCGTGATATTGGACAAGAATCTTTTCATCGAGCTCATGTGTATGATAGGTTGTGCGGTGATGCGGATAAGCCTTTATATCCAGGGTGTACTACTCATACACGGTTGTCGGTGGTCCTAAAATTGGTTTGTGTGAAGGCGAGAAATGGTTGGACCGATAAAAGCTTCACGGAATTGCTTGAAGTGTTGAAAGACTTGCTTTCGGAGGACAACACATTGCCTGACTGTAACTATGAGGCCAAGAAGGTATTGTGTCCTATGGGTATGGAGTATAAGAAGATACACGCATGCCCCAATGATTGCATATTGTACACCGGTGTTCATGAAGACAATCACGATTGCCCCAAATGTGGGTTATCACGATACAAAGTGAAGGGTGGTGATGATGATGATGATCTTGATGATGTGAGAAAAAAGGGTCCTCCTGCGAAGGTGTTGTGGTATCTTCCAATAATTCCAAGGTTCAAGCGATTGTTTGCCAATGCGAAAGATGCGAAGAATCTTAGATGGCATAATGATGAGAGGAAACGTGATGGAAAGGTTCGTCATCCTGCTGACTCTATTCAATGGAAGAATATTGATACTATGTTTCCGGATTTCGCCGATGAGCCAAGAAACCTAAGGCTTGGACTTGCTACGGATGGAATGAATCCTTATGGTAACATGAGTAGTATTCATAGTTCATGGCCTGTTCTGTTGGTAATTTACAACATGCCCCCTTGGTTGTGCATGAAGCGCAAATACATGATGTTGTCTATGATGATTTCGGGCCCAAAGCAACCGGGAAATGACTTAGATGTTTATCTAGGTCCCTTGATTGAAGACTTGAAAACGCTGTGGGTGGAAGGTGTTGATGTAGTTGATGGGTATTCTCATGAGACTTTCAAGCTTCGTGCCATGTTATTTTGCACCATCAACGACTTTCCAAAGATACGGTAACTTGTCAGCAGTGCAGTGTCAAGGGGCATAAAGCATGCCCTATATGTGAAGAAGGCACATGCTACACTCAGTTGCATCATGGAAAGAAGACGATTTACCTTGGGCATCGGAGATTTCTTAGACATGATCACCCATATCGTAAGATGAAAAAAGCTTTTAATGGATGCCAAGAGACAGAAGAAGTGCCGACGGCCTTAATTGGAGAGCAGGTTTATCAGAGGGTAAAGGACATCGATGTTATATTCGGCAAGTACAAAAAGAAAGGTAAAGCTGCTGAGAAAAACATATGGAAAAAGAGGTCGATATTCTTTGATCTTCCATACTGGCGCAAGCTTGATGTCAGACACTGCATTGATGTGATGCATGTGGAGAAAAATGTGTGTGATAGTGTGATCGGAACGCTTCTCAACATTCAGGGGCAAGACAAAGGATGGTGTGAATGCTCGTCTCGACCTCGTTGCTATGGGTATACGAGAGCGATTAGCTCCGGTTGTTGAGGATGGTAAGCGGACTTATTTGCCGCCAAAGATGTCATACTTTTCAAAAAAAAGAGAGACAAAGTTTTGCGGGTGTCTTCAGGGCATCAAAGTTCCACATGGTTACTCTTCAAATATGAAGAGGCTTGTCTCTAGTGATCTTAAATTGGTTGGCTTAAAGTCTCATGATTGTCACATCTTGATGCAACAACTTCTGCCCGTGGCTATTCGTGGCATTGCTCCAAAAAATGTGAGACATGCCATTACTCGGTTGTTCTCATTCTTCAATTCTATATGTAGCAAATTCGTTGACCCCCGTATGTTGGATGACTTGGAAGTTGAGGCTGCTACAATCTTGTGCCAATTGGAGATGTATTTTCCTCCTTCCTTTTTCGACATAATGGTTCACTTAATTGTTCATTTGGTGAGGGAGATTAGATTATGTGGGCCGATTTTTCTGAGATGGATGTACCCAGTTGAGCGCTACATGAAGATCTTGAAAGGGTACGTGAAGAATCCTCATCGTCCGGAAGCATCTATTGTTCAAAGGTATGTTGCAGAAGAAGCTATTGAGTTTTGTTCGGACTACCTTCATAACACGGATCCTATAGGGGTTCCTAATCCTCGGCATGATGAGATCATATGTCAAGGTAAGGGTACACATGGCTTAAGAATTAATAGGAAGGATCAGGAGGAAGTGCTTCAAGCACATTTGTATGTATTGAACAACATCGAATGTGTTCAGCCTTTCTTATTTGAACATAAAAGAAAAGTCAATCAAGAAAACCCTCGAATGAGCTAAAGGTGGTTGTTGAACAAGCATAACAAGACTTTCTTACTATGGTTCAAGGAAGAAATGCTTAAGGATGGTAGTACTGCTTCTGATGACGTAAGATGGCTAGCACGTGGGCCTAGCTTCAACGTCATATGTTGGAGCGGATACGACATAAATAACTTTTCCTTTTATACAAAGGAACAAGATAACAAGAGTACCATGCAAAATAGTGGGGTTATGATCGTGGCCGATGCAATGCACTTCTCTAGTGCAAAGGACACAAAACCCGTTAAAGCACCGAGACCTTACTTTGGATATATTGAAGATATTTGGGTGCTCGATTACACTAAGCTTACGGTGCCGGTATTTAAATGTAAGTGGGTTGATAGTAACGGTGGTGTACAAACCGATGAATTGGGGGTCACATTGGTAGACCTCAACAAGTTAGGTCATATAAATGAGCCTTTCATAATGGCTTCCCAAGCAAAACAAGTGTTCTACATCACTGATCCTTCTAACAAAAGGTTGTCCGTGGTTCTCCAAGGAAAAAGCATGTATAATGGTAGTGATGAAAATGAAGATTCAAATCTTGATATTCCTGAGACTCCTTCTTTTTCAACAAACATGCCTACTATAATCGAGGAGACACAGGTGGACGATGTACATGCCACTCGTGATGATCATCACGAAGGGATATTGATATAGGTAGTTTAAACTTTGTATACATTTATTTTTATTTTTATTTCTGTATTTATTTTGAGTTATAACCTATGTTAATAAATATATATTGTTTCTGAACAGGCATACATATGGATCATTGTTCCATTTTTCCTTTGCAATTCTGTAATATATGTGTGTGATATTACGTATTCTTGGGATATTTCTTGAATGCGAGGATAAATGCCGAGGGGAGTGATATTTTAAAACTGAATTTTAAAAAAAAATACTATTAACGTCAGTTGTATGATACAACTAACGTTAATAGTATTTTATGAAATATACAGTACACTATTAACGTCAGTTGTTTATTACAACTGACGTTAAAATTAAGACCTTTAACGTCAGTTCTTTATAACAACTGACGTTAGTTTTAACAAAATTAACATTCGTTCTTAAAGAACTGACGTTAATTTTTACAAAATTAACGTCAATTGTGTTAAAGAACTGACGTTAATTTTGACAAAATTAACGTCAGTTGTGTTAAAGAACCAACGTTAATAGTTTTATATTTAACGTCAGTTGTATTTACGTCAGTCAGTATTCTGACGTAAAAAATCAATTTTAACTGACGTAAAAAACACTTATTGCACTAGTGTATGGGTGTTATGTGAACATTATTTGTTTTAAATCTTCAGTTTTAAATATTGAAGGAAATTTTTCATACAACCTATGCGCTGTGGAGGTTTGATTATAAATAAAATCAGTTTATGTGTGTTGATAAGTATAATATAGTTTTATTGTTTTAATGTGTGTGTCACATTTTCAAAGTATTCCACAGGGAAAAAAAAAATTATGCCGAAGTTTCTGACTTACAGAAAATAATTTTCCGAAAGCAACCAATCGTTTTATTTTAAGTTTTATTTCCGCACGTGTTCACCATGTAATTATGCCCAAGGAGATGTTGCAATAATAGACACATGTTATAAAGGAATTGGGTAACATCATAGTTATTGATATAGGTGAAACCAGACCCCTAGACTTCCCATAGTTGAATCTTTGCTTATGATTCCTTGCTTCCTTGTTCTCATTTTACTTTTCTTTTAATTCTTAATTTTCACCTTAAATACAATTCTCAATTCGATTGTCTAGATAGAATAAGGAAATAATTAAATTAATACTTTCCAGCAATCCATATGGGTTTGATAATTTGGAGTCTCGTATACTCCTATATTACTTATGTGATAGGGTGCAGATGCCCTTAGGTGCAATTTTAGCGCAACAGTTGCTAGGGGACTGCATGTACATTACGAATTTGGGGCTCAATCTCCAACTTGGGCTGTTTAAATTTTGGAAATTGCATACATATTAAAAGCATGTATATTAATTGCATTCTTCCTGCCATGAATAGTTGAATATGTATACAACTTACAAAAAGTTTTACAAAATAAACTTTTTTTTTTGTCAAGACTCTCGGACTCAAACTAATCCAAGTCGAGCTGAGAGAATGTATACAAGGGGAAAATTTCTCCAACGCCTATTTTCCAGTTCACAAGACTCGAACCTGAGACTTTTGCTTTAAGAGGAACCAAGCTCCAGTTACTTGAACCAAAAATCAAACATTTCGACAGAAAGTTAACCTAATTGAAAGAGCAATTCACTGATATTATTGAGGGTATTTTCTTTATTGGTACACACATGATGAGTTCAAGCATTTCAATGTTCAAATACAGCTATAATCTCTTATTATGGAAACTTGAGAAAGGCAAGGAAGCTGCACTAGCATTTTCTCCCTCTTTCAGTAGTTATACAAAAATCACAAACGACTGTCTCAACACAACATGAATTGTCTACTCTTTCTTGCATAAATTGGAACTCTTTCAGTAGATTTAAACTATTCCTTGGAACCCAACATCTTATTTAGAGCAGAAATATAAGCCTCGGCACTGGAAACAACAACATCCATTCCTGCTCCAGTCCCACTGTTAAGAAATAATTAAACATTAGCTGTGTTTGTGGATGTTTAGAATGAACATAATAGAATAAAGTAATCAACTTCTTGATTCACCATACCTAAAAGATTGATGAACAACTTTGTCAGTTAAAGCATTAGTATTGTTCTCCTTACGAATTACAACACGTGTAGTGGCAATTGCATCAATGCCTTCTGTGACTGCAGTAATTGAGTACTCAAGAAGTTTCACAGATTCCTGCATAAACATAGTAGAGTATTCCATCATCATGCATACTAGTAATGCTGACAATTGCTGCATAATCCCATTAAATGAGCAGAAGAGGGAGCTTCGGAAATATTGAAGTTTCACAATCCAAGAAACATCCCATTAATTAACTCTAACATACTTGTCATCCCGCATAGGTGGCTCAAGTGGTAGCCAAGGGACATCAGGAGTTTCAAGGTTTGGGGTTCGATCCCCTCTCCCACCCTCTCTAACAACTAACCCACTAACTTCTAACCATTTGGCCTATCAAAAAAAAAAAAACACTAACATTCTTGTCTAGATTTTTATATAAAAACAACATGAGGCAAAAGTTAAAAAAAAAAAAACAAATGCTAATCGGTGCTCTAAGGACACTAGTTAAGGAGTCAAAAGTGGAAATGTTTCATTAGAAAATGGTAAATATTTAACATTTTGAGGAGTGGTGTATTTCGTTTACCAATGAAAACTTACTATTTTTTGATTCATTAATGTGTGTCCTAAGAGCACGAGTTAGTAAGGTCAAAAGAAAATCCATAAGCATATGAACATTCTTCTTTGTAAAGCTGAGTCTTTATATACCATTTGATTATATAATACCAAACCACAAAAGCAGGCAATCCCAAAATATTTATAAATGCTAAGAGTTATCTGATAACCATTCAAAATCATTATCAAAGTTCAAACCTTCACAATATGATTAACAGCCTTGTAAGTTGAATCCACTGGTCCTGTACCAACAGAACAAGCAACATGTGTGCTGCCATCAATATTAACAAGTTTGACAGTTGCTGTTGAAAGACCCAGAGTTCCACAAGTCACCTGTATTGATAGTTACAGATTAATTTGTGTTTGTTCAATATTGCCAAGTCAGGCCATTACATCAAACACCAAGTTTCAAAACATATTTCAATTTACCTGTAAATCACCAAGTTTCCATACAGGTTTTGCATGAAAAACATCATTTGAAACCAATGCTCTGAGGTCACCGTCAGTAACTATCTATGGAAATCAAACATTAAAGTCAAACAATAGTGAAAAAATAATAATTTTCAATAATAAATAAGAAGAATCATAGATAGTTTCACAGATAAATCAAGAATAAAACTATAAATTGTAAGGTCCTAAACCCACTTAATGCAAAGGTTTTATCATTATGCTTGGATGATTAACAAACCATGTTGAAAATGTTGATATTTAGTGTCAATGTCATATGCAAATCATTAGACTGCAGTGAGAAAGATCAGAACATGGCTGGATGACTACCAAATTGAATAAGAAGCTTGAAAATCAACTTGAGAAGATTGAACGTGAAGACCAGCACGTTTATCAAGTCTGATTCTATTTCAGTTTAGGAACGGTATCATTTCTAGATAGGTTCTTTTGGTTCGTTGTATACGGGTTTGAGCACCCCTTGTGCTTGTTATCAATATACTTTTGCTTATAAAAAAAAAAACTAGCTCATGAAGAGTGCAAGATCTCACAGAGACAAGACTAGAAGTCTAAAAGAAACTGGCTTAAATTCAATTGATACTTGACCAATTAATAGAATGGCATCCATCAACGTCAATTTCAAAGAGCATCAGACCTAACTAATTGACATAGTCAATGCTCGTTATATTGAACTATATCTTATTCTCACAATTAAAAGAGAAAGGAAAGAAAGTCACTAGTTCCCTTTTACCTTTTTCTTCTCAGCCACTGCTTTAAAATGCCAAAACAGACTCTCAACTTCATCATCTTTGAGTTCATAGCCAAGCTGAAACAAAAGAGAACAACTCATAAAATAAAGGAAAACATTCACTATGCCTTAACTTCAAAGGAAGTATTTTCATACCTCTTCAATTCGCTTTTTGAAAGCTTGGCGTCCACTACATCAATAGGTGAGAAAGTGTTAGTTGAGGAGAGAAAATAAAAAGTGTCAAATCAATTACATGAGGTAAAAGGGGTTGCCCTTCGCAAAATTTCACGTTTCACCTTTTGCCTTTGATCCTTCTTTAGGATGATTTACTCTTAGCAGCTAACGAAAAGTCGAAAATCTATCAAAGCCGCATTAACAGCTCCATTTATTTTATTTTATTTTATTTTATCCACCTTGTGAGAGGAGAGAGGAGCATCCACATGTTTATTGAAAACATGAATCTCAACTTTCAGAGCATATATTTGACTAGAGGCAGTCATGAATTAGACCATAAAAAGACTAAAAATAAAACCACCATATACCTAAAATGGATCTGGACAAAGAGAACTATCTCAAGTTAGTGACTGCAAAAGTAGAGGCAAATTGGGCATATGACAGAAAGTGAAACATGATGGCTATATAGAAGGATAAACCAAGATATTACTAGCACTGACTTAATGCTCTCGCTGATAAATATTGAGACTAGAAGTAACACTTCACAATTTAGAAGATAATTTTAAATAATTACAAAAGCACATATATGCAGCGATGAGTAAGGTGTAAAGTCCATAAGATTTAAAACATTTCCCTAAAAAAAAAAAAAAAGTAAATGACATACCTTAGCTTCCCCAGCACAATGCCAGCTCCATTGGCTCTCTCAATACCAATATCCTCTGGAGATATTATTTCATATGTAGCTTTATGTTTTAGCATTCCATCCTATGAAACAAAATATAGAAACGGGATAATAAAATGAAACAAAATAAAAGGATTGCTTTGATGCACTTAGAATTAGAGCTAATTAAGCCAATAAAAAGAATAAAATGCTTGAGTCCCAAAAATAGATGAAATCATGAGACAAAAATTGAAATGAAAAGCTTGACTATATTTCATGTGAAGAAAATCAAACAAATTCTAGTTTGTAAAAGGAATCAAAACAAAATTTTATCAGCTTTGCTTGACTCGTAAAAGGGTTGTTTGAATGAACGTTTAGAAGTTTCCATTTGTTATCAAATTTATGTTGCCATGTTGCAAAATTGCAATCAAATATATAGATCAAATTTCTGTAGGACCAACATACCGGCTAGCTAAAAGTTAAAAATATCATATACAGTTATGAATATCTATAGATGTTATCTGCTCCAGAAGTAAACAATAGTCTTATTACAAAAGTAAGAACCAAATATCAGGCATTAAATCCAAGAGAACACCAAGCACAATATTAAGTGAAGTCATAAAGCATGCATTGCTATATGCACAGATCCACTTGTAGCACCCAGCTTGGAATTCCATATATTAATAAAAAGAAACACAAATCATACAACTAATTCTGAATTATAGCAAATACATCAAGAAGCATCTCTAAGGCTTATTTCATTTATCAAGAACTTCCGTATTACATTATAAGAAAACGAAAATTGTAGTCATTACTTTGTGAAAATTCGTAACCTGAAAGTTATAAACTTCAGCAGCAATACAATGACAAGTGAGAATGTCCCCGTTTGGATCGGCTTTTTCTGGGAAAAAAGCACTTATTTTTTAAATAAAAGTGTTTTTAAAAAAAAAATATAGGTATTTGGATGAGCTTTTGAAAAAAAGCAAAAGCAGATAAAAAAACACATTTTGGTGCTTTTTTAAGAAGTTACAATTTCTAACTTCTAAAAAAATGAGAAGTAGTAAGAGAGAGAGCGATGATCATTAATGTTTTATTGGACAATAATATTCCTATAATAAATCTCTCAAAAACCATTTTTATAAAGTTCATCCAAATACAAAATAACCTATGCTTTTACTAATAGCTTCTGCTTCTACTTTTATATCATAGAAATACTTTTTTAAAAAGCCCATCCAAACGAGCCCTAACTATAGTACAGACATACATGCAAATAAGTATTTATTACCACCAACCTGATGAATGCCGCTTGCATGAACAAAAGCATTAGCACCCACAAGAGCCTTGTGCGGCTGTAAATGCATACCAGAGTACTCTTCGACCTATTGATAAGATTATGAAAATTCAAACGGAATGAAGGTAACCGAAAGGAAAACAAATAAAAAAACAAAAGTATCAGTTTTAGATATAAAACCATCTTGCTTGTCTTTAATATGTGCCTTGTATTGATTCCTGTATACAGGCCGCCAAAGACTTCATCTCCCCTGCATTTTAAGGCCATCACAACCTTGAAAGCAAAAAATTAAAAAATAAGTATAGAATATTAAGGGAAAAGAAGTTCATTAACTCCAAGTAATTTAATAACAAGAACACAAAGAAACCTTTACAAACAGTGCAACAAGTAGTAAGTGTGTATGTGATCTATAAATATCAATATAGAACTAAAACTTAAGAGAAACCTCTATAACCAAGGTACATAGCAGCACCACCACTGCTATTTTTGAAGATAGTGCACTGTAAAATACGAGATAGTTGCTTTAAGACATTGTGTGTGTTTGGATGAGCGTTTGATAAACGTGATTTTGGATGGAATTGATTTTGTAGAATTGATTTCAATACAATTGAGTTTGAAGTAAAGTGATTTATGTTTGGATGTTTTTACTTTGAAAGCAAGTTTGATGTAAAACTTAGTATAATTTTTCAATCCAAAAGCAGAAGCTACTCCAAGCTGCTTCTGGTAGAATCAATTCTGGATGCAAAATTGCTTCCACAAACATGTTCCCAAACACCTCTTTCTTTACAAGAATCACGTTTGACAGGTGTAGAAGCACTTCTGGTGCCTCCAGAAGTGAAACCAAACACACACATTGAATATGGACTTGTAGTACTAGTCCCTAGTGCAGAATAGTAAGTTGGTGTTTGGCACACATTCAGAACAGAATGAAACACCATCTTCAAGTCTATTCTCTTTGGTTCCACCTATTTTCATGGAACCAAAATTGTCCCACCTTCTAATCTCATATCTTGTTTTGTTTTATTTATAAAATATATCAAACATAGAATAGAACACATCTATTACATTTCATCTCCATCTAACATGTCTACCAAACGCTACCTAAATCTCTCGCTTAATAACTATTGATAAAATTTGCATTCAGATGAACTGTGCATGATTATGCTCCAATAATGTCTATCACATTAACTACATTAAGAAGATTGATATTTACCTCTTCTAATGAGGCATTACCAGCCCTTTCACCAATCCCATTAATTGTGACTTCTAATTGCCTTGCACCAGCATGTGCACCCTGAAAGCAAGAAAGACTAGATAAAAACTACAATCTAGTTAATTTTATTCTCTGCAATTAGTAGTAGAGTTATGGTTATACCTCTAATGTGTTAGCAGCAGCAAGTCCAAGATCGTTATGACAGTGTGTTGCAAGAATAACATTTTCAATTCCAGGGGTATTGGCTTTTAAATCAGCAATTAGTTTTCCAAACTCGCGTGGCATTGTTATGCCCACAGTATCAGGTATGTCCACAGTTGTTGCTCCTGCCTTGATAACTTCTTCAATAATTTGATAAAGAAACTCTCTGTCCGATCTGGTTGCATAAAGATTGAACGATGCAAAAGTAAAACTCGAGATATGTGACTGAATCAACATTTGCAACAAACAAAAAATTATATATTTATTATAAAATGTCTATTTATTAAAAGATTATGAATTACAAAAAATTATATGTGACCCGATTCCTGAAGCATAAATATTGTTGAACTCACTTCATATTTAATCTAATAGAAATTGAAAAGTCGTTGATGGAAACAAAGTAATCTAGAAAAGGCTAGACAAAAACCACTGCTCGTAGGACTTAGGAGGTGTGTACAAAGAATTGAAAATGATGCATGACGCTATAACAAAAATGGATTCTGCAGTGGATGAATGAGTAAATACTCAATTTTGTCCCCTAAAAAATTTCTTGTAAAAAAAATGAAAACTTATAATCTAATCTCAAAATCTTAAATGTTAGTTAAATTATGAGTTTAATGAGTAGTATGCATTGTCAGTGTAAAACTTTTTTACACTGTCAACCAATAATAAATCGTCGCGTCATTGAAAATCTTTTATTCTTATACAAATTACTTTAAAAGTCATTCAAACCATGGTTTATGATTAATTAACAGTATAAAAAACTTTACACCGACATTACATATCAATTAAACTCTTAAATTGAATATTCATCTCTGTGACTAATTTAAGAGGTAATAAACCCTGAGAAAATATTGTTATGTTTAATGTTTTTAGGAGTTTTCATTCTCGCTAACTAAATTGAGAATTGAAACTTTTGTAAAGTAACAAAATGTTATTCTTCTTTAGTTCTTTCAATAAAAATCTTCGGGATGTACCCCTAAATATAGCCACCATCATTATAGCCGATAACATTGCCAAGCTCTTTTGCTATCAAAATTTCACACCTTGGATTCTCATCATTGGATTCAGCAGGAATAAGAGCGGCATGTAACTGCTCTTGTGGTTTGAGGAAAATGTACTACAATATTCTAGTTCTTTGAATTGACTGGGGAAAATGAGACAATGTTTTGTTATTGGAGTAAGAATATGGAAGTGGGGGGTAGGGTGAAAGAAGTGTTACGGTAAGCAGCACCATGGCCAAAGTGAAAGATGAAAGAAGTGTGTTTGGGAAGTGTGTTTGAGAAAGCTGAAAAAAAAAAAAGATTATATTGTATTGTGATAATCGATTATAATTAGAATCTATTTTTATTTGGGTGTATTTGCTGAAAATCGATTTTAAGATAATCTATTTTGTTTGGGTGATGCAAAAAAATCATTTTTATATAGTAAATTACGAAAAAATATATCAAGTTATCTGTATAATTTAATAATATTTGTTTAGAAGTTAGTTTTGTAGGGGTAAACAGGGAATAGTGTTTTGAGAATGAAAAATAATCAAATCACAATAATCTTAACCTAAAACAGATTAGATGAAATAAAACAGTCTTTTTTTCTCCAAAAAAAAATTACAAATTTAAACAAGATACCAAACATGTTTGATTATTTTAAAGACAATTTTTTGAAATAAAACAGCTAAAATGGAAAATTTTCAATTTTCCCACCCATGCTCTTAAAACATCAATGTTATTAGTATACTACGCAATTTTCAAAACACACTCGTTATTACAAAGTCATGTGTGGTGGTCATGAATTTTACAAAGGACCCCCTTTATAATGGCCCACATGAAATTCATCAATATTTTGAAGAGTGTGTTAAAAAGAATATATTATTTGTATTTCCTCCTATCCTAAATATAATAAATAAATGAGTGTTTTTTTTTTGGTCCAAAATATAAGAGACATGTATCAATTTTCACACATATTAAATATTAATTTCCAATATTACCCTTATTTATAAATAGAATTTATATTTACGAGATATATCAACTTTCCATACAAGTGAGTTTGTTTATTAATTAGAACGGGTATTTTTGGAAATTTATATGAATATTATTTACAATTAATTTATTTCAATATATTTCCTTAGTCCATATGTTTTAGGATTTTGTTTCTTATATTAAGAATCGGAGGGAGTATTTCTCTATTTTGAATAAAGGCTATATCCAGCTTGTGAATATTTAAAACTGAGGAGTGATACCAATACATTTTCTAATACTCTCTTATATTAAATTCAAATGAGTGGAATTATTTTTTAGAAATGAGTTCCATTAATTAGTATACTACACAATTTTCGACACACTCATTATTACAAATTCATGTGTGGTAGTCATGAATTTTACAAAGGGCCCCCCTTTATTTAATGGCCCACATGAAATTCATCAGTATATGCGAAATGGTAATGAACGCTTAAGAAAAGAAAATTTGTATTGAAAAATGATGTATTTAATATTTGAAGAATTGAAATACTTGATTTCTCAAATATCCTTAAAAAACTTATTAGCATGACCATTTCTCTATTTGGAATGAAGGTTATATCCAACTTGTGAATATTTGAAATTGAAGAATGCTATCAATATATTTTCTAACACTCCTTTGTATAAATTAAATTCAAATAAGTCGAATTATTTTTTAGAAATGAGTTCGATTAATTCATGTGTCTCACTTAATCTCTATGCGACTCACCAGAAGAAAAGAATGTAGTAAAAATAGTATATATATATATATATATATATATATATATATATATATATATATGTGGCAGAAAATTTCAACCCACGTCAATTTCAATCAATCACGTTGTTTACCATTTTTCTTTTAAAATTTAGGCAGCGGAGACCGAGACACCCAGCATATTCACATGCCCATCTGTTTTTATATTTATTTTTTCTGAAAAAGTCTATGTACGATTGTATTATTTCTCTGGAGGTTGGGAGTCGTGTGATGTGGGGTTAAATTTTGGTGTCCGAAAAGGACGGAACCGGATCCTCCTTAGTTATTGGAGGTTCATTATAAGAGAGAAAGACATATTTAATAAAATAATATTATTTTATTAATTACGTCTCTCTCTCATCTATTAGATCCAGTCAGTAATTGAAGAGGAACCGGTTTCGAAAAGGACACGTTTGATTTGTATGTGTATATATAATTTAATTTAATTAACCATTTTCACGTACAAATTTTTTTTTCTTATTTTTTAAATAATATCTTAAAAATATTTTTTAGCATTCTTTTTAAAGATATAATTTTTAATATAAAATTTTTATTTTTTGATTATTTAATCAAGACCCTTCAAACAATGATAGTGTCAAGCCTATCCTGACCGCAACACTTTTTAAAATTTTAAATTCAGCAAATAAAATAAATGTAAACCATGGACCTGAAGTAGTAGGTCGATGATTATTTTCATCACTCTTTTATGAATGTCATTGGGGAGCTGAGTACGGTCATAATTTGAAACCATAACAATTAAAAGAATTCTGGTAACGGGTATTTCAAGGACATTAATTAAGAAATTAATAAAAATTATTTGTATTAAGATTATAAATTTAATATGTTTAACATAATAAATATATTAATTTTTCATAAAAATCGTTTGTATTAAGATTATAAATTTAATATGTTTAACATAATAAATATATTAATTTCTTATATAAATTTAATTTTTTTTTACTCTTTAACCAATGTTATAGGGATATTAGTTAATATTCTCCTTTTAAAAAAATATTTGTTCAAAAATCAAATGCAAAAGATATTGAATAATCAATTAATGAATTTCATATTAATTAAAGTTTTGATACATTGTCCTTTTGATTGCTAACGTACGTTACTTAATAAAAAAAAATTTATTTCTCCAATCGTGTAGAACATTTCCCAATATCAAATTCTAAAAACATAGACTTCTCGTTTTCGGTAAACTTTTGTATTAGGCACTAAAGAAAACCTCTACACACAATACTACTTATAATTAAGTCAAAATATCTTGCTGCATAATTTAGCAGCCCAATAAGAGAGAACCCATTATATCAAAAAAGGAAAAAACACAAGAGACAACCCATGAAAATGGTGAAGAGGTAAATCTAAAAGGATGAATGGAATGGTTGTTTGTATTAGGGAAAGCAGGATCGGTGGTTTAAATGAAGCACGAGCCTAGTGTCATGCAAAGGGGACCATAGTTGGTCCCGAATGGAACATGTCGTACTATAAATAAATGGGGTGGACGCATGGCTGCCACTTTAGGGTTGATGTGTCAAAATCTGCTCAGCCCATACATGATATCATGAATCTGGTACACCATACCGAGCCAAGTAAGGAATCTGATATACCAGATCGAGCGAAATCAAAAATCTGATGCAGCACACCGATACCACTCGTGCTAGTTTGCAACGTTTTCTATTTGTGAGAGAGGTAATAAGGTACTATACCGTGCGAACGGAATCTACAGTGTCTAACATTATTCATACTTCGTTCGCTTTTCGAAGAATGCCTTTGGTCCTAGAAAAAAAAGAAGAATATTTCTACGGAATATCCCTAAATTAAATATCTAAGTGTAGGCTTGCTTAATTTGTGAATTATTTAAATAATTGTTAAAACTTAAAACTGATTTTTAAAATAATCTAATTTATTTAAATTGTGTTTAAAATCATTGTTGTATAATAAATTCTAAAAAATTAGTTATATAAATTAATAATATTTATCTGATAATTAATTTTCAAATTTCGAAATTGTTCGTAAAATCAGCTTCTTATTATTTATAATTTTAAATACTATAGTTTTGAATTTTTTTAAATTAAAAATACCGGTGTAATCAACCATAAACTTACTTGTTAAATCTAATTTCTAGATCCCCAGATTCGTTCGAATCCGAAAAAGTTATTTAATGTAACACCACTTCAACATCCCTTGTTAAAATAATAGTAGATATTACTCACGGGCAGTCACGATGCACAGTTTTTTTTTTTTTTTTATAAGCACGAAGCACAGCTTTATGCCCAAATAAATTCTAGTTTTGTAAGGACTTTAGATTTCTAAAATAAATCTCAAACTTTTTTTTTTTTATTTATAACATATTCTTTATCTTTCTCTTAAGTGTGATTATATATATTATATATACAGATAATAAATATTTACATCAACAATAATAATTTCATTTTAAAAATATAAAAAATAAAATAATTATAAATTTTAAATATATTATTATTTCATTTTTTTTATTAATTTTAAAAAGTCTCGTTTAACATTCGCTTTAGGCCGCCGGCCTTGATTATTAGATCACACCTTTTTTTTTTTCGACGGAATTATTAGATCACACATGAGAATCATAAAACATAAATAGAAGCTACCTAATACCCAAAAAAAAAAAAAAAACAAAGATAGAAAGGAAAAGAAATAGAAGCTACCTGGCAGCATCTTCAGGAACGAACTGGACATCATTGCAACCCAAACTCCGAGCAAATTTCACCATATTCCGAGCAATCTCAAGAACCTCCTCTTTACTCTTTCTCAACTTGTACTCCATATGAATAGGACTAGTAGCTATGAAAGTACAAAGCCTTGGCCTCTTAGCATATTTCACAGCCTCCCAAGCAGTTGCAAGATCCTTCTCATTACATCTAGCTACACCAGCGATAACTGGAACATACCCATCATCATCAACACAATTTCCAACCTCTTGTGCTATCATCTTCACAGCTTTGAAGTCATCCTTGGATGAACAAGGGAACCCTGCCTCAATTATGTCCACACCTAATTTTGCCAGCTGGCGAGCGATGTCCAGTTTCTCGTCGGCCGTCATTGCGGCTCCCGGGGACTGCTCTCCGTCGCGGAGGGTGGTGTCCAGTATCCGGACATAGTTGGGGTCGGGGATGTGGTTGGGAATGTATTGTGGCCGCTTATGAGTGCCATTTTGGGTTGCAAAAGAAGAGAGGGGTGTTTTGGATGCCATGGCTATGTTTTGTGTTTATGGATGCAAAGCAGCGATGAGAAGAAGGTTTGAGAGTTTAAGACAATGGAAAAGTACATGGGTTTGGTGGTAAATATAAAGGATATGTCAGATGCTGGCGTTGGCATATATTTCCTTCAAAAAAAAAAAAACCTTCAAATATACATTCAATTCACATGTCTGATAGTAACTAACATTGGCATATATTTCCATTTAAAAAAAATCATTGGCATGTATTAAAATAAAATGAAATATATATACGGATTTAATTTATATTCATTGTAAATGTAAAAAATATTACATAACCAACCAATCAAAAATTGACACATCATTAAAAATGTTTGATTCTTATCTTAATTACACTACAACAGATTAGACTTTAGATAGCGTTTCCGTATGCCTTTTAATAGCGTTTGTAACCGCTATCTATTCTACCGCTATTAAAACTCGTTAGCAAAGATAGCATTTAGGAACTGCTATTAATAGGTGACTTTAGATAGCGTTTGCCAGACACTAAACGCTTATCTAAAGTCGGACTTTAGATAAGCGTTTCCTTGTACAAACGCTATCTAAAGTCGACTTTTAGATAGCGTTTGTACACTAAACGCTTATCTAAAGTCAGACTTTAGATAAGCGTTTAGACACTAAACGCTTATCTAAAAGTCGACTTTTAGATAGCGTTTCCTTATACAAACGCTATCTAAAGTCGACTTTAGATAGCGTTTGTACAAGGAAACGCTATCTAAAGCCCTTTTTTTTTTTAATTTTATTTCTTAACTTTTACATCCATTATTCCCGCATATTTACACAAAAAAACCACAATTGTTGCGATCAACACAATTGTTCAAAATGTGTTCAAAATATAAGTGTTCAATGCAAAGACTGCATGTGTTTGTCAGGCAAAGAAACCAAGAACTATACAATCAAAGTGCAACACTCTATACAAAGAACTATATATATATATAACAGGTATATAAGTACACCACTGTTTCTAAAGTATTCAAATTCACACGAGTAAGACAAAATCAAAGTGCAAAGAACTATACCGGATCTCAATCCTTAAGAAACCAAAATCGTAAAAACCAACATACATCTACAATTAATCTACATTTACAGCCTTCTGTTTGTTTTTCATGAGACCAAGACAACACCAAAGTAATGTGTCGAAATGTGATCCAAAGACTCAGAGCATACATACCGCATTTCCACCACAAAGACTAACCTGTTACATTGGGATACAAAGCAGACTAATTAGGTAAATACTACTGTAGCAAGAAACAGAATTCAAATCAAGCATTAACAAAGTGTAACAAAAATAATAAGTTTGAACTTATTTTCTCCTAGCAATGCAACATCAACTCGAAGGCATGTACCAAGGAAAAACAAATACATAGATAGTTTGGGGTTGATAAATATAAAGCATTATTCACATACCAATGAGTATTCACGCAACTCATCGTGATCAATTTGACATAATCAAACGAACTTTTCAACAATATAGCGACACCACTCTTCCTTGACTTGAGATAGTTGAGCGGTGGAGTATGTGGAGCATTTGAAGTCGGGGAAGTATCTTTGCGACATAAAACTTAAATAAATTAAGTTACAATTGCTAAAACATTTGAACAAATCACGAGTTAAAAGCTAAGTAAACAACATACCGCCATTGGTATTTTAACTTGGTTCCGCAAGATAGTCTCCTTCATGAAACGCATGACATAGTACCCACAATCTGCATCTTGTTGGGTTGTCTTGGGCACTATAAAAAATAAAATAGTAAATCAATATAGTTTTTTTTATCTAATTGCGCATTAAGTTTTTGCAAATATACCCGTATTCGAATCCATTTAATGTTGGTTGCCTTTAAACGCGGCACCTTAGCTCCGATATTTGCGCGATAAACTTGCAAACCACTAATCACAAAATCAAACAGACTTCATTAAGAAACATATTTTCAATCATCACAAACACACGCATGCTCACGACGTAACGTAATCATAGAAAATCGAAATATAAAAACATGCTTACGTATCGAACGGATTCTTTAATTGCAGGCGATCCCTAGGATCAACATACAAGGGATCCAGATAGTAAATAATCTCTTCAACAATATTTATCGCGCACAACACCCAATGATTCCTACAAAAATGTTGAGATAACAAATCCTAAGCACCTCAACTTTTATGTAATTCATTATTGTGAATTAAGTCCTATAGGATAAGCGACTCACCCAACATTGCATGGCGCTAAAAACAAGGGCTGATATTCTCTTTCTTTAGTTGCAAACCGGTCAGCTAGATACGTTGTCCTGTGAATCCCTCCCGAAGTAGCCGTATGTATTTGTTTGGTGTGGGGACAAGAACAGAAACCTCCTCGTTATTTCCTTTGGAAGCAACAATTCTTCATACAAATACCTTCAATTAAAATATAAAAATGGATTACACCAATGACATACATCAATATTTAAATGGAAAGACTAAAAAAATATTGTACACTTTAAACCTGATTTATTACCCGATATATGCGGAAATAACGGAGGCAGATACCCATTCATGATTTACAACTTCTCTCGATATTTTCAGTATTGAGCATCTCAATGAAATGGTTGCCAAAAATATTTTGTTCCATCTCTACGTACAATTGGTCAGCATTTTTCATATTCTTTCGTTCATGTATTTTAAGGAAATTCAAATATTCCGGAGAAGTTGTAGTTGAACCAGCTGTAGGTGGGTTGGCCTCGAGTTGCCTCCTTTATTTTCCGGGGTTGTAATTGACTCCTTTGTATATCCGGACACTCGCCCTTGCCTTTAGCTTTTGCGGGTGCCTGGAAATTTTGCATTTCAATATGCCGATTAGTGATCAACTAATGTAATCCATATATGCCGTATATGAAAAGGTGGAAAAATGCAATTACATACCATATTAATTACAACCACGAGATCAATTGGCCATGCCACGGAAGTACCTATTGCATCTCCCATTGTCATCACATCCGCATCAACGATAGGTACCGGCAATGGCGCATCCCCCTCGGTTGCAACATCAACTCCAACTTTCACATGGTTAAGGGCACTGGTCCAGGTGTGCGATGTAACACCGGCTCATTGTATACTTTACCCATAGCAACCATACGATAGTTTGGGGTCGATAAATATAGCTGACATGAGTTGACGCCCTAATCCAATGATAGATTAATAAGCTGTGAATTAAGGCATCCAATTGAATGTATTTAATCGCGAATGCAATACTAGTAAAAAAAAAAGGCATGCATTACCTCCGGAAGCCTCTTTGCGAGATGGTAGAGTGCAACTATCTTTGACGCTTGCTTGGGCTGTGAAATTAGCCTCGCCTCTCCTCATCATCCTTTTGTTTCAGACTTTTCTTCCAAAATGTTCAATCTATCGAGAGTTGAGACACCAATGTCTCCCACTTTTTCGTTTCCGAGTTATTTCTTGCACGACCTTCGGGTGGGAAGTAATCTTTTTGTGAGACGCCGAAACCCACACCCCTAACACGCCCGGTGGTTCTCTCGGCACACCTATGGCTTTGGCAAGAATATCCCTGGCGACCAAAGTCTTCTATCTCTCCTCTACCGCAGATCGTGATGATTCCTCCCGACACATAGTTATTGGTGAAATGCAAATGTTAAAATTATTATATATTATCATATGAAAATAACAATTGATAATGTAATCGTTAGTCTACTAACACATTTATTCCACACGGTCTGCGTATTTTTGTTGTCAATTACACCCGCCTTGTTCTCGCGGGCTTTCCTCCACACAATATGGCGTTTAATTTTCTTAACTTCCGCCCCGCCTCCTGTATCTCGTATATTGAAATAATATAAATTAACCAAACAGTTTAAAAGTCATATTTACCACAAATGCAGTTAAATATATATATATATATATATATATATATATATATATATATATATATATATATATATATATATATATATACATACCAATTCATCCTCAATGTCAAGCATACCCCTTACGTGATGCTTTGTAAGGGCATGCGGGATCTAACGCCTGTTGCGATTTTCATTGCTTAATTTCTATTCAGACACATATAAGTAATATTAATACATGGTTAATGTCATATGTACGTATTGCTATAAAATTATAAGGACTAACGTGATATTAAACATACCGGGAATTGAGCATCTCCTGTGCGTATTGCTATAAAATCTGTCCACTCATCCCTTGATATGTGTGGATATTTTGATGGAGGCTCCTCATTGATATTCCCGTTGGCATCTCTTAGAAATTTTTTGGTCAATCTAGTTCTGAATGCCCTATGTAGGTTACCGACTTCCGAAGTACAAATTTTTTCCGAGATTCATCAACATTAAAAGACATCCGCAAAACAATATAAACAACGTGTCAAAGTAAGTATGTTTACATAGTTTACAATATAATTTATAAATTTTAACAATTACCTGTACATCAGCCCATATGCTCTCTTTGAAACCATCCAAAGCTTCATCCTTCCAATTAGAACAAATAATTGGGACCGTTTCTTAACAACGGCCCCAATGTAACTCTTCAATATTTTACCATTAGCACGAATAGGTTGGTCCAAAGAATTCCATTCAACCTAATAAAAATAATAAAGTAATTAAATCTAGATATCAAACAACATTATGAAATCCTTAGATTAGTAAGTAAATTACATCAAATTTTTGTCCTTTACTCCGTGCGCGGATGACCGCCTTCATAATTGTTGGCCCACGTCTCGCCGCTTTGGCATCACTAGAATTACTTGAAGATGCCATTTACCTACAAAAATATTAGATACAAGTAAAACATCAATGGACATTAATATAACATTAATTGATGCAAAATATAAAACAACTATGAATAACAAAATCAACACTAGCATTACTGGAAGATGCTAACTATAATATAAAAGGATCAGAAAGTTCATTTAAACACAAACACTACATACATGTTTAAGTCAACCTTTTTCTTTTCTTCATTTGATTGAGATTTGTTTGTCCTTTATTAGTACGAAATGGTGGATTGACCAAAAGCCCCTCATCATGATCATCTCTCATATACATACCATCATCCCTAGTTGGATCAATCTCAAGTGATTGTAATGTCCCGACGAAAGGATCATCTTCAATATCAACATCTCGATGGTCTTGATCATCAACATTAGTAATTATTTTGTTAGTCAAAAGAACAATGGACCTTTTCATATCAGCTGGATCGGTGACATAGAACACTTGTTGAGCTTGAGATGCTAATATAAAAGGCTCATCTTTATACCCCACCCTATTAAGATCCACCGCATGAACCCCGACTCATCAATCGAACACCGTTATTATTGTCAACCCACTTGCAACCAAACACACCAACCTTAAACTTTGTGTAATCCAACTCCCATATGCGTTCAATGATGCCGAAGTATGACATATTTGCATATATCGGGTTTTGTCTTTGGCACTTGAGATATGCATCGACCGAGCTACTAGAGTCACACCACTGTTTTGCATTGTACTCAGACCATCTTGTTCTTTTGTATAGAATGTGTACCCATTAATTTGATAACCGTGGTAAGAGAACACATGCAAACTTGGACCTTTGGCTAACCATCTCAATCTATTTGAAATCAAGTATCATTTTCAGTCAACTCTGTATAAATGTGATCTCTTAGCCACGTTATAAAACAACGATTGTGTTCTCTAGTTAGCCAATTTTGATTCTTATTTGGATACAAACTCTTAAGCATGTCCTTGTGTTTTTCAACATATGGCTCAACCTCATCGGCATTGTGTAGAACATATAAGTGTGCTTGCTCCCATTCTGTCCTTGTTATAGTCACTATTTCATTTCCAGTAATTCCTTGCCCCATCATTCTCCATGTGTGACGAGACTTTGGCAGCCCTATAGATTCAGCATTGGATAGGTATTCGATACAGAATTCATGACTTCTTCGACAATATACCGTTCAACAATACAACCTTCCGGGTCGTGATCGATTTTTCACATACCCTTTTAATATCTTCATATAACGCTCAATCGGGTACATCCATCTCATATAAGCTGGCCCACACAGTTGTGTCTCTCTAACAAGGTGAATGGTTAGATGAACCATTATGTCAAAGAATGAAGGTGGAAAGTACATCTCAAGCTCGCATAAAGTCACAACAATTTCTCTTTGCAATGATGGCAACTTCCCGGGGTCAATCACTTTGCTGCAAATTGCCTTGAATAAGAAACAGAGTTTAGTTAAGGCCCCAGCACTTTGTTAGGTAAAATAGACCGTATACCAATGGGTATCAACTGCTCCATGAGAACATGACAATCGTGGGACTTTAGACCTTTTAACTTGAGATCTTTCATCGATACGAGGTTCCTAATGTTTGAAGAGTACCCTTCCGGAACCTTAACTCCTTCAAGAAACTTACAAAAAACAGTTTTTTCTTTTCTAGATAGAGTGTAAGCAGTCGGAGGAAGATATGTACTTTTACCCTTCTTCGTCGGTCCCAATTCTCTTCTTATTCCCATACTAACCAAGTCCAACCTTGCATTGATGCCATCTTTAGTCTTCCCTGGCACATTGAGTAACGTACCAATGACACTATCACAGATATTTTTTTCAACGTGCATCACATCGAGGAAATGTCTTACATATAATGATTTCCAATATGGCAACTCAAAGAAAATCGACCTTTTCTTCCACCCTCTTGTGACAATATCTCTCGCAAAAGGTTTACCGAATTGGATATTCAAATCCTTTACCTTTTCAAAAAGTTGATCACCCGTCAAAGGTGAAGGCGCTCTACCTTCTTCCGAGTTCCCATTGAACGCCTTTCTCCACCACCGGTAATGATGACTTGGATGCAAAAATCTACGATGCCCAAGAAAGACATTCTTCTTACAATGTTCTAACCGCATCCAATCTGCACCCTCTTCACATATAGGGCATGCACACCGACCCTTGATGCTATATCCTGACAGCTTACCGTAGGCTGGAAAATCATTAATTGTCCCAAACAACATAGCTATCAAATTGAATCTTTCTTCCTTATACCCATCATACACCTCCACAACTGTCTCCCACATTTGTTTCAAGTCTTCAATCAAAGGAGTCAAATAGACGTCTATATCATTTCCTGGTTGTTTGGGCCCAGAAATTAACATAGATAACATCATAAATTTGCGCTTCATGCATAGCCATGGGGATAGGTTGTAAATCACCAAAATCACAGGCCATGTACTGTGAGAGCTACTTTGAACACCATGCGGGTTAAATCCGTCAGTAGCCAATGCAAGTCGTAGGTTTCTTGAATCTTGCCCAAAATCAGGATAATCATGATCAAATTTCTTCCATTGCGGAGAATCTGCCGGGTCCGCAGACTTGCCATCTTTGATCCTTTCATCCTCATGCCATGTCAAGTGCTTTGAATCTTCGTAACTACGGTACATGCGCCTAAATCTGGGTATTATGGGAAAATACCACACAACCTTCTCTGGATCTCGATTTTTTCTTCTTATATCGTGAGGCATTACATTTAGGACACATCTGTAACGATGCATATTCATTCCGAAATAAAATGCAATCGTTAGGACAAGCATGTATCCTCTCGTAGCTCATGCCAATAGAGCGTAACATTTGTTTAGCCTCGTATGTCCGACTAGGAAGCACATTATCATCCGGCAACATGTCTTTCAATAGTGTGAGTAAGTCCGTAAAGCTCTTATCAGTCCATCCGTTGCCCGATTTCAAGTTATACAACTTTAACATCGCCGACAATCTTGTGAATTTAGTACATCCATCATACAATGGTTGCTCTGCATCACTTACCAACCTCCCAAACATTTGTGGACAATCCCGAAGATCCTCTTCAACAAAGAATTTGCAATGTCTTCAAAACGATCGCCCTCATAAGTATTTCTGTCGGTATCGTATGATGAATATCTCACACGATTCCTCATTTCACTAGACTCAGCTCTTGTCTCACCATGTTTTGTCCAACATGTATAACTTTGATCGATTCCATTACACACTAAATGTTCTTCCAAATCGGCTGCACTAACTCGCCTTGCATAACAACAATCTAAACAAGGACATATGATTGTATTAGGGTTTTTCGCATGCCGAACTGCAAAACTAATGAACTCTTTCACCCCATCCTCATACTCCTTCGTTAAACGATTGGCAGACATCCATTTCCGATCCATGCTGAAAAAGAAGAAAGACTGAAGTCAGAGTCTGTCACGGCCTGGCCGTGATATCCATCACGGCCGTGACCCAAAACCACCACAAGTCAGAGCACATCACGGCCCAGCCGTGAAATTCTTCACGGCCATAACAGAGACCGACACGGCCTGGCCGTGATATCCATCACGGCCGTGACCCAAAACCACCACAAGTCAGAGCACATCACGGCCCAGCCGTGAAATTCTTCACGGCCATAACAGAGACCGTCACGGCCTGGCCGTGATGGACATCACGGCCGTGACGCGCATTACTTGGACCTGAAGAAACCAAAATAGATCAGATTTTGAGTTGGTTTGGGACTCTAACTTCCCAATTTCTATAAATAAGGATCAAGGCATCGGATCGGGATACACAATACACATTGGATGAGATCCATAACAACTAGGACTTAGGCATAGGTTATTATGCACACTATAATAACTATATATTATATTATATATACCTCAATACACACTCATTCACTACTTGCTTCTATTTCCTCATGGAGCTTGAGAGACCTATATGCCTCTTCTTGGTTCTCATTAGTCTCTTCTCAAGCTCCCAAGCCTACATTATTATGCCATTACATCTAATATACTTTTAATTCACCAAACTAAATTTCTTAAACCCTGTATCATATAGCAAAATTGTGGCTTGCAAAGCATGATTGCTCGCTAGTTTCTTTGCACAAGTATGAGGGAGACATTCTCATCTTCGTCAATCGCTCGAATAATCATATATACGAGAATCTAAACTACCAATAGCCTATAATAATAACTCTAGTACATTGATCGTCTCATTAAATTAAATTTTGAAACATGCATAATTAACACCCACACCCATTAAATCACAGTTTATAACTCCAACCTTATTATCACAAACCATAGCATACATTCATCACATACCACTCATTCCCTCACAAAATAAGCATCTAAACAGAAATAACCCAAGATTCTAAAATATCAAGAGGGTTTGGGTTTCAAATTGATTTGGGCTTTTGAAATCGGACTTGGTAAGGGTGAGAAAATACTCACCTAACAAAGAAGGGAGATGGTGGCGGTGAGAGGTTCAAGCGGCGAGCGGCGGCGGTGGTGGACAGCGGCAGACGGCGGTTCTACATCAACCATGGACAAAAGAAGTGAAGGAGAGCATAAAAGGAGAAGGAAGCTTAACTAGAGAGTTTGGTTCGAAACCACCCGACTTCTAATTTCTGAAAATCACGTTCAGTTAAAACTTTTCCCACTTTACTTCCATTTTCAAGCAACCAAAACTACCTCAAAAACTCAAAGCATTCCGCACCAAACAAATCACAAACCTACAAATCTAGAGCATACCCAGATGGCACATCAAGCATAAAAAGCTAAATTTGCAACGAAGAAGAGAGAAATAACCTGCAACTTGAGCTAACCCAACGAAACCTGCAATGGCGAAGCAGCGGCGGAGACCTAAGAAATGAGGAAGGAAAAAGAGATGGCATGCAGAGGGAAGGAAACAGGGAGGGAAGGCCGAGCGCGCGTATTTTTTTACTGGGAAGACCTAAGATAGCGTTTCCGTGTGGAACCGCTATCTTTTCCTAAGTGACACTTTTAATAGCGGTTCCACACGGAAACGCTATCTTAGGTTATACCTAAGATAGCGTTTCCCTTAGGGAAACGCTATTAAAAGTCCCCCATCACTTTTAATAGCATTTCCACACGGAAATGCTATTAAAGGTGCGTTATTAAAAGTCTATTTTGTTGTAGTGTTATTTCACAAGCCATATATATATATATATATATATGATTTTTAATTCGTTGACATTATAAAACAAGGTTTACAAAACTAGACTAGACCAACCGGTTTAACTGGGACTCGGAACCTAAGCCAGTTCGGTTGGACCCCAGAACCGGCCTTGCTTGAACCGGTCTCAGAACCGTCGAACCGGTTCAAAACTGGTCATAACCAGTTGGGGACCGGCCTGAACCAGTTTCCTAAAAAAAAATTAGTATAAAAGGATTTCGGTCATCCTAGCCAAAACTCAATTCTTTTATTTTCTAACATATGTGGGCTGGTTGTAGATTTTGGGTTGGTTTTCCCTATGAAGATGATTTTAACATATTTCTTTACATTTATTTAGTTTAATTTCAAAATAAAAAAAATGTGCTTAATAATTTTAGTTGTTATGTTGTTTTTTTAAAATATTATTACAAATATTATATTAAAAATTAAAATAATATTATTTAATTATAACCGGTTCAACCACGGTTCAACCTCAATCGGATCATTGAACCTTGAACCGCTGGCTTCATCGGTTTGATGACCGGTCCGATTTTGTAAACCTTAGTATAAAAAACTTTAATCTGACTATACATACCAATTAAACTTATATGTATATATTGAGTATGATATATTTAAATAAAATTAAATATGAGAAGTTAATTAAAAGTTGAGACTTAAAGATGATAAGTTAGATGATTGAATAAATTGATATATTCAATAAAATTAATTGATCAATAATTTAAAATAAGTAAAATTATTTTTAGATTTAATGAAATTTTTGGTCCATATAAAATAGAGGTGTTTTAACGAAAAATTATAGGGACCAAAACCCAATGAAAAATTTTATTGGGACTGATTTCAAAAAATTCATACTTTATAGGGATCAAAAAGTTCATTAAACCTTATTTTTATTTATTGTTGTTGTGGTTGTGGTTGTTGAGAGTAATATTTTAAAAACAGAATCAGAAATCGAATCGGTGAGACGTCCGAGTCATGGTTTAATAGGTTCAATTATTTTAGCCCATGATTCAACCGGATGACAAAAAAATTAATTAAAAACTAAAAAAAAAGTATTGAATTGAGGGAAAAGTTGAGGGAAAAAGTAAAATAAAATAAAATAAAATAAATAATCCATTTTGAACGGTACAACCTGGTCTCATTAACGATTCAAAGCGGTTAAACCCCAGTACAATCCTGTTCAACCGATTCTTGGGCTGTTCAATTAGATCACGATTCAAAAGAGCTGGACCGAACCGTTGAATTGACCGGTTCACGGTTGAACCCGTTGAACCGTTCGATTCGGTCCGATTTTTAAAACATTGGTTAAGAGAGGGAGAATTGAGTTTCTTTTAAGATATTTGACATTTAAGGCTCAAAGAAAGGGTATTAGTTATAGGAGGATAAAAGGTTATAAATTTTTAAAATATAGAGGCAAAATTAGGAAAGAAATCGTGTAGCTCCTATTTATTTGATAAACTACATGTTTGTTTGGTTTAGATTTCAGGATTTTTTTTTTCAAAGTGACCCACTTTTAGAAATTATATATCAAAATAACATCTTTTTGAAACAATTTATCAAACTAACATACTTTTAAATAAAAAATTATTTTTTTAGTGGCGTCAGTTTGACTGACGTCATTGACTTGTTGACCTGCCACGTGGCAGGTCATGATTTGTCCAAAAAATTTGCAAAAAAAAATAATTTTTGGCAAAAAAAAAGGTAAGCGTCATGTGGCGCACTCTAGTGTAGTGGCACCAGTATGACTGGCGCCATTGACCTGCCACGTGGCAGCTCCTGATTGGTCCGTCAGTGTTTTTTTAAAGAAATTTTAAAAAAAGGTTTTTCTGATTAAAAAAATTAAAATAAAGAAATAAAATTAGATTATTAATTAATTAATATAATTCTATTAATAAATTTTATCATTATTTAATTATACTAATAATATAATTAATAATTAATTAATACCAATTAAATTTTATCGTTATATAATTATACTAATTAATAATATATTAATATTAAAATTCAATTATACCAATTAGAAGGTTTTCTGGTTTAAACAATTAAAATAAAGAATATAAAATGAGATTATTAATTAATTAATATAATTCTATTAATACATAATTATCAGTATATAATTATACTAATTAATAATAATATAATAATTTTAAAATTCAATTATATCAATTAAAAGGTTGTCGGGTTAAAAAAATTAAAATAAAGAAAATAAAATTAGGTTATTAAATTATTAATATAATTCTATAATTGCATTTTAAAATTAGTATATTATTATTAACTAGTATAATTATATAATTTTAATTATGTATTAATAGAATTATATTAATTAAATAATAATCTAATTTTCTATTCTTTATTTTAATTTTTTTAACCAGAAAATCTTTTAATTGGTATAATTGTATTTTAAAATTAGTATATTATTATTAATTAGTATAATTATATAGTGATAAAAATTAATTTTTATTAATTCATTATTAATTATATTATTAGTATTATTAATTAGTATAATTATATAACGATAATTATGTATTATCAGTATTATATTAATTAATTAATAATCTAATTTTATTTTATTTATTTTAATTTTTTTAACCAGAAAACCTTTTAATTGGTATAATTGTATTTTTAAAATTAGTATATTATTATTAATTAGTATAATTATATAATGATAATTATGTATTAATAGAATTATAATAATTAATTAATAATCTAATTGTGTATTCTTTATTTTAATTTTTTTAACCAGAAAACTTTTTAATTGGTATAATTGTATTTTAAAATTAGTATATTATTATTAATTAGTATAATTATATAATGATAAAATTTAATTGGTATTAATTAATTATTAATTATATTATTAATATTATTAATTAGTATAATTATATAATGATAAAATTTATTAATAGTATTATATTAATTAATTAATAATCTAATTTTATTTTCTTTATTAATTTTTTTTAACCCAAAAACCTTTTAATTTATATAATTGTATTTTAAAATTAGTATATTTTTATTAATTAGTATAATTATATAATGATAAAATTTAATTGGTATTAATTAATTATTAATTATATTATTAGTATAATTTAATAATGATAAATTTTATTAATAGAATTATATCAATTAATTAATAATCAAATTTTATTTTTTTAAAAAAATTTTTAATCAGAAAAACCTTTTTTTTAATTTTTTTTAAAAAAAAACTGACGGACCAATCAGGAGCTTCCACGTGGCAGGTCAATGGCGCATGTGAAACTGGCGCCACTCCACCAGAGTGAGCCATGTGGCGCTGACCTTTTTTTTTTGCCAAAAAAAAAAATTTGTTTAAATTTTTTTTTTTTTTTTGCATAAAATTTCGGACCAATCATGACTTGTCACGTGTCAGGTCAATGACGTCAGTCAAGCTGGTGCCACTAAAAATATAATTTTTTATTCAAAAGTAGGTTAGTTTAGTAAATTGTTTCGAAATGAGATTATTTTGGTATATAATTTCTAAAAATTGGTTACTTTAGAAAAAAAAAAGAAGGCTCAAAATCATGTTTGCTTCTAGCGAAAATGATTATAGGATTCTGTAGGTACTTGTTATGAATTTAGCTTTCAATAAAATCAATTATGAGTTTGATAGAATTGATTTTAAGAGAAATAAAAACTTCTAACTTTTCCATTGATTTTAGGTATGAGTCAAGACAAATTCTTCTAAACTCCACTTTTAAAATATCAGTACCAAACCCACATCGATTTTTTAAAACTCAATTTTTTTCAAATTTAATTCTATCAATTTAAAAGAAACGGACCTACCTCTACTAACTTATCAAATATATAAGAGTTGTTTTTTCCCCTAAAAAAACTTTACCCGACAGCTCTACTAGATATTTTTGGCACAAAAGGTAGTTAACTAGTTTATTTATAAGCTGTTTTGGTGCCTTGCCAAACACAGGTAATACATGAATTCTATTTTACATTTGATCTATTTTATAAATGGAATAGAACAGGACATGAGATTGATTAAAATGTGGGATATTTTCATTTTACTATAAAAGGGGTGAAATGAATCAATGAGAGGGTGTCGAGCTAATTTGCTGAAGATTAAATTTGCATGAAAATATTTTTTTTTTCAAACAAATTATTTTGAATTATAAAATATTTTTTACTATGATATGTTGAGTAAACCTAATTAAATTATAAAAGTAGTTTTTACGGGGAATAAGTGATTTTTAGAAAAGTTATAAGTTTCAAACTTATTTAACATAATTGTTTTATTGTTTTGAAACCAATCTAGATTTCTGAATGGAAGTCCAAGCTTCTCAACAGAGCAGGGAGATTAACTTTAGCTAAATATGTCCTATGTTCAATCCCTACCTATTGTATGCAAATTAATTGGTTTCCTCAAGGTCTTTGTCACGATATTGAAAGGAATGTCAGAGACTTCATTTGAAAAGGAAGTGCCAACAAGGGCATGCACCTAGTGGGTTGGCAGAAAATTGCTTGGCAAAATATGGAAGAAGGTTTAGGTATTATGGGGTATCAAGATTGGTTAATATTTATCTCCTTGGAAAGTTGGTTTGGGATCTCTTGAATAGCCCTCAAAAGCTTTGGGTTTAGGTAATTAAAAGCAAATTTGTTGGGAGTGAACGGTCTTGAGCATCAGCAAGTAAAATGTTAAACACATGGATGAAGTTGACACATAGGGGATTGAATTGTATTTCTTGACAGATTTTTGAAAAAGCCTATTCTCAAACACTTTTACAAGCAGATCAAAATAAATAGCATACAAACAGGAAAATGTTTTTGAAGAGTTAACAAACTCAGATTCAAAACCCCACAATTAGTATAACCAAAAACTGTAAAAGATAAGGGTTAGAGGAATCACACAAGTATTTTATCCTGGTTCACTCTCTTCCAACCAAGAGCTACGTCCAGTCTCTTCTACCTGAAGGTTTTATCCACTATTCTCCAAATAGGTTACAAGTATTCAACACATCTTAGGCTACAAGTATTCTTTCTCTACCAAGCCTCTTCAAGCTCTAACTCTAAGAAAGAGGTTTACAACTTTGATCTAAGAACTCACTATGTGTGAGGATTTGAAAGTTTCAGATCAACAAGATTTACGCGTAAACTTGTTTTACAAATTCAACAGAGTTTTTGCACTATCATATCAGAGCTTCGTGTATAAGTCACTTGAGTATATATCACTGCTGTTTTCTTCTTGAAATTCATCAAGTATATATAGCTGAAGTGCTTCTCTGTCTTGATCTTCTTCAACGGTCTTCAAATTGGATCCGTTGAGACTAATAACTTGATATGTTTCTTGGAGAAATGCTTTTGATTATCAGAGGAATGCTCAAAGTAGAGTTGTCACTTCTCTGTTGTAGCAAGGGTTACTTTCTGACTTTCCATCTTTGTACTTGACTTGATCTTTACAACAATGTAGTTGACAGAGTACAAAGGTTTATGGTTTCAATGGTACGAAGTTCTTTTATCCAAGAGATAAAGATTTTAAAAAATAGAAGCAGCAAGGATAAAAGACATATATTCTTTGAATTAAATAAGCAATCATTTGAAATAAACACACTTAAGCTTAGACGGGTTCACGTTTTAAAACTAGTGGACGCGCAGGTCACTACAACATTTGAATCTCGTTGTTTCACTCTATTTCTCTACTCCACACTAATCTTTGTCTTTTCTGCATTCCATCATTGTTTCTATTTGCTTTGTTAAATTCTTCAGTGACGCCAATACCAAATTCTCATTACCTTCACTGGGTAAAATTATTATTATTTTGAATATTTCGTTGGGTTAATTAGTTTAATGGTTTGTGGTTTAGTTCATTGCAAATGAAACATAATTCTTAAATAATTTGAGAATAATTTAGGTATAATTTGCAACAAAATACAAAAAAGTAGTGGTTATGGTGACTAGTGAACAAGAATCACACTATCACCACCACATTATCCACCGTTGAAAAGCTGAAAAGTTGAATTCTTTTTAATTGAATTTTTTTACATCTTGAAAAGTTGAAAAGCTACCACTATCACACTATCCAACGTTACCATGTAGAATTTAGTTTCAAGAATTTTGATTGATTTAGCTTAGTTGTTGGAACTTCAATAATTTAATCATTTTTTTTTTTTTGGGATTTAGTGTGTTTTTATTTGAGTCTGGTGAAGGGGCTTTTGATTTTCTTTATACTATGGTATTCTTTACCTTTTTTACTTAGACTATATTATTGGGTTGATAACTTAGACTACATCATTTTGTTGTGCTATGCATAGTTACCATGACATGATCAATTTCATATTTATGTATACCAGGACTGGTTGTTATTGAGATCTCTGAAGTAGTAAATTATTTGGGTGATGTTAATTGATTTCCTTTTAGGCTAGAATGCACGTTTGATCCATGTAATTTGATAACTATTTTTTTAGTCACTATGTTCTTGATTCTGTCAATGCAATGTTCTTTGTGAGAGAGTCAAACACAGTGTGGTAGAGTAGTATGTTTAAGTTGTGCAGTGGTGCCTGAGTTTTTTTTTTTTATTTTATGAAAGTAGTGTGCAAAAGCATCAGAATGAATTTTGTCATCACAACTAGGTTGGCACCACAAAACCATCCACCATAAGTCGCACACTACACTTTTATTAATGAATAAAAGAAGAATAAAAAAATGGAAAACATGGTGGGACATGCTGCCCAAACCCATACAAAGAAAAGAAATCAAGAAAATCTATATCTTGGCAAACAAAGCCTATCTCTAACAAAATCCTCACTAATAAAGGAAGGAATTGTATCCCACTAAATAAACCCCGGATTGTAGATGCCATGATTGGCTAACTTGTCCGCACAGTGATTCCCTTCCCTATAGATATGTGTAACTTGAGTAGAAAATGCCTTAGCTACTACCATACAGTTTCTCCATCTTGATTGAAGTCTCCATGGAACCAAGCCCTGGTTGCTAAAAGCCTTCAAAACCAGAACTGAATCAGTTTCAATCCAAATATTAGACCAACCTCTACTGTGAGCTATTTCAATAGCATGCATAGCAGCTGAGATTTCCGCTACTAGTGATGATGAGTTGCCTAAGTTGGAAGAAAAACAGCCAAGAGCAGCCGCATTGTGGCCTCTAAAAAATACCCCCACAAGCAGATGGACTGGGGGAACCATGAGCTGCACCATCTAGATTACATTTAGTCCAATTGCATGGAGGAGAGAGCCAAATTACTTCTTTAATCTTTGGAGCCTTGCTATAATGACAATCAATGTTAAAGTTCTTGAGGATAACCAACTCCTTAATAGAATTAGACATGGCACCACTGGCCAGCTTTCCTGAGAAGCAGACAGCTGAACTTACCAAATTTTGAGCAGTTGCTATACCGAGGGGCTTATTCTTGAACCTGCACTGATTTCTTGTTGTCCAAACTACCCAGATGACATGAATAACAACGGCTAGAGACACTTCATAGACCTGAGGGCTAAAACCTCTACTCACCGAGAGCAGGTTCTCTATAGAAGAATGATCAATTGTGTATAACAGTTTCGAGCTTAACCATCCCCACAGAGAAGCTGCATAATTGCAGGATAGAAACAGGTGAGAAGAAGATTCCTCTGCTGAGCCACACAAACTGCACATTGAGGCCATAGTGTAACCCCTTCTCTTTATATTTTCATCTGTTGGCATCTTGTGATGAAAAATTCTCCAAACTATAAATGATCTAGAGGGAGGAATTGCCTTGGACCAAATCTGCTTAAATCTTGGAGCAAGGTTTCTGACAGGGTTTAGAAAACTGAAGGCATCCTTGAAAGAAAGAAAACCATTGGCTGCATTATCCCACACCAATCTGTCCTCACAAGGCTCTATGGGAATGTGAATTTGAAAAACTTTGTCCATAATAATGGGGAAATGTTGCTGCAAGCAGTGAGGAATTTCCCAGGAATTATCAACAATGAAGTCTTTAACCACAATGAGATAAGTCCCCTGCCGATACTCGTTTGGAATATTCATCAGATTGACCAGGGGCTCGGGCAACCACTTGTCTGTCCAAAAATACACAGATTGTCCATTACCTATTAACCAAGAGGAGTTCTCTTTAACCATAGGAAACCAGACTTTTATAGCAGGCCATAAGGAAGAATTAACATGATGAGAAATAGGCATAGAGTTTCTAAGAAATCTTGCTTTTAGGAATTTAGCCCACTGCTCATTTGAAGATTACCTCCCAGCAAAGTTTCAACATAGAGACCTCATTAATGGCTCTAATTGGCCTAAGACCGAGACCACCATCCACTACAGGAGAACAGACAGTTTTCCAAGCCACAATTATATGCTTCCTCTTGTGTATGTCTCCAGACCAAACAAAATTTCTTATCCAACCATCCAGTTGTTTTAACAAAGAGGCAGGCCACATGTAGATGTGAAAGCTATAAGATAAAATACCTTGAATCACTAAGTTAACTAGCTGCACTCTACCCATAATGGAGAGGAGGGAACCTTTCCAAGAGGCCAGCTTTCCATTAATTCTGTCTATGATAGGCTGCAGGTAGATAGCTTTTGGTTTCCCTTTAAAAAGAGGCACACCAAGGTAATAAAAAGGAAGGGAGCCTGCTGGAAACCTCAAGAAGTTGCTCAGCTCTTCCACTCTTCTAGAGGACATTGATCTTGCATAAAATCTACACTTCTCAAGAATGTGGCTAGGAGTAGGAAAATCTCTTGGACTAGCCATGTGCTGTAATTTGCCCAATTCAACCAATCTAGAGATCCCTCTGCTAAGAACTTCTTCTGCTAAGCAAAAGAGGAGTGGAGATAGAGGATCTCCTTGCCTTACTCCTCTTTTTCAAGAGAAAAATCCAACCGAGCTACCATTCCATTGAAATAGAAAGTCATGCGAGACTTCAAAATAGTGTGAATCCAAGTGCAAAATTGTTGATTAAATCCAAAGGAATGCAGAACTTTCAATAAAAATTCCAGTCCAAGGTGTCAAAAGCCTTTTTGATATCAAATTTCAAGGCAATGTTGCCTCCAAACAGCTTGTTGCTCAACATGTTTCTCTGCCTGCGAGGCAATACGAGCCGTGATCGAGATATATGCCTTCCTCTAATGAAGCCTCTTTGCTCGGGGGAGATGATTTTTGGCATAATTTCAGTAAGCCTATCTGCCAACACTTTGGTAATCACCTTAAACTGAAAATTTGCAAGAGCAATTGGCCTATAATTCTCAATCTTGTCAGCTCCAACAAACTTGGGAATGAGAACAACTCTGTTAGAATTTAGATTTGGAAGAATCCAACCCTCTCTAAAGAACTGCAAAACTGAGTTGTGAACATCACTTTCAACAATGTCCCAGTATGTATGGTAAAAGTTCCTCCAAAATTTAGAGAGGAAGATTTCTGCGAAGAAAATTTAGAGAGTAAAGGAGGGGAGTGAAAAATTAGAGAGGATGTCTGCGGGGAGTTATATACTTGAGAGGAGTTTTATATGTGAGAGAGTCAAACACATTGTGGTCTTCTAGTATGTTTTAGTTGTGTAGTGGCACTGAGCTGAATATTAAGGTATCTGCAGACTTTAGTGTTTGTAACCAAGATTATCAATACTACCGAAGTCAAGTGGCTGCTCGATGTGTAGTTTCCTAAAAGCATTGGAATCGAATAATTTCATTTGGGGTGTTTAACCTGTTTCTTTGTGTATATATTCTAGTTTGAAAATGAGTATTAGATAGAGATACAATTCTCTCATTTTGATGCTTCTCTGGTTTAAAAGTTATTCATTTGGTTTCTTATGTCCCTCAAACAAGAAGGGTACAAATTGATCAACTAGTGCTCGAATAATGGCAACAATTTTGACAGGGCTTTTAGTTCTCCATAATCTGTTTCAATGCTTTAATGGTTCTGTTTGGTATGATTTTGGCAGAGGTGGTGCGGGGTTTCTCTTTTGGATTTGGTCTATCATTTGTCTTCAACCGGAGCTGATCTTTTCTAACTTGTTTATATGTATTGATCTATATTGGAGACCTCCTTACAATTGCACAATTGCACATTGCTTCCACTAATATGTGATGTTCGATGAATGCAAAATAAGGAAGGCTTATACTCTATGCTCAATGCTGGATTTTTAGTGGTGTGTCTTTGGATCTTAGACAAAGGGATTTATTTTCCAGGGAGGAGGGTCCTTTTAGCGTCATATTTTCTTTATTGTAATGTAATACAAACTTCGTATTCATTGTGTTTGCTTAAACTTAGCTATTGTAGAGAATATCCTTTTAATAGCTTGGAGACATGAATTCATTATTTTCCATTGGTACCAGCTGTCTAACTTGTAATATGTCTTCATGAAATGTGAAATTTAACCTTATTTATTGCTGTGAATAAGGCTAAGCAAAAATATATGCATCACATGGCATCAAGAAATTTTGCTACAATTCGTGCACAATTGGTAGTGTATTTATTATGTCTACGCGTGCTATTTTATATATTTAAAACAAATAAATCTTCTCCTAATCGATATTTTTTTTCTATTGTTCAAATAATTGACGTAGCATGGAAAGAAGGAGAATGGAGAGGATGTCACTCAAGCTGAAATGTTCATCGAGACTCGTCCATGCCGGAACAGAATGGAAGTAGGTCAAGAAACACAAGCTGCAATTGTAAGCAAGTCTTATTCATATTTGCATTTAAAGTCTTGTCTTTTATCTTTAACATTAATGTTCTTTTATTAGATTACACTTCAATGTTCGATTCAAAACTCAAGTGAATATGTTGGAAGCACTTGTAATGAGATGACTAGCATCGCTAAGAAGAGTGAGGGATTGGAAGCACTTGTAAGATTTTTGTTGAAGCAAAACAACGCAAATTTGGATGCAAAGGCTTTGGATAATTTAATGGGAACTGCTTTAGGCAATTAGCACAGCACTACATTCTTCTACAACAACCCATATTCCAAATTATGAAAAGGAATAACCATATTTACCAAATCTTGGTTTGTGTGATTTAATTGATTAGCTATTAACATTATTCAATTCCTAGTTGATTCAATTTGCTTATATTGTAGCTATTGTAACATGTTATGTCAATCTGCCCATGTTACTATTGTAGTGTGTGCATGCCATTTAAATATATATTGGGGTGGAAAGGGAATGGTCATCATGTCCATCACCATTTAAGCGCTTTTTTGAACCTGACGGCTATAAAGAGAATTAGAGATAGAATTTTCAAGGAAGTGGAAATTCCATTTGAAAAATGTATTAGTGTTTTACTTAAATAAAATCTTAGTAGACAAAAGTTATACCTTTATAAAGGAAGACTTTGCGCCCCGCATTGAGATGCCCAATTCTCGGACTAAACCACAATAAATATATTGTTTGTGTAAGTAGTAAACTATATTGTTTGAGTTGTACTTTAGGAAATCAAGTATTTTTTTAGAGTTGGGACATATGACAACTTCCGTAGAGTATTCTTCCAACCTAGATTGGCACAAGTCTTGATTGGGCAGAACTACAGATTATCCGTAAGTTTGCATGTTGTCTTGATTCTAGAAGTATGGTGGATGCTTTGTAACATAAAGTTGGATTATATTGACTTGATTACCACGCATACTTTGTTACTATAATTTTTCTGTTTTGATATTCTCTTATTTACAAGAGTAAGGTAGAGCATTGCCAAAATTGTCACTAAGTAATTATCATTAGTGCTTTAATTGTTATTATTACTTTGTTTTCCCTTTTCTAACTTACATATATTTTGTCATATTGCAGCAAGATTTTCTTGGTGAAGATGAACATCAACTTCAAGACATGGAAGAGGAATGATTGAATGAAGTTATTAACATGCACATGCATGCATATGATCTTTGTGGATGTTTTTCTTTTGAATTTTAGAAGAAAACTATTATGTTAAATTTGTCACTTGAGAAATTTAATTTGGTCATGTATATATTTTGGAGTTATATATGGTAGACTTGTGACAAATTGATACGATTATATATACTAGTGTTTTTATGACATGTTGAACTGTTGCCTATTTATTCTATAACAAAGATACAAAAATGTCCTCTAAAGTTGTTTTAACCATTTTCTACTTTATTTGCGACAATTAAATAAGTATTGCCTATATTAATGACGATTGATTGAAATGTCTAGCAACATTAATAAAACCGTTGCCTATACCACTTGTCAATAGTTAAATAAATGTTCTCTATAATATTTGTAAACACTTAAATAATCGTGTTTGAAACATCTACCAACAATGGAGAAAATCGTTGCCTAAACTAGAATAATGAAAATCGTTGCCAATGGGTGGTCTAAAAACCGTTGCATGTTCCCCAAGTTTAGGCAACGGTTATTTATATAACGTGGCCTTAAGCAAAAAATTGTTGCCTATGGGAACAGGCAACAGACCACCTAGAGAACGCTTTTTAACTGTTGCCAACCCGTTGCCTAAGGTTTAGGCAACGATTTTCACACTTCTAGTTACGAGTTTTTTGTTGTTTCCTAAACTAGAAAATGTTGTAGTGGGTCTTTGGAAGTGCAAGATTAACTTATCAGGGAGACGGGCTCATCTACTGATAATGCGTCTACAGACTTTTCGTCTAGTTCTGAGAGTTGATGTGCTATACTTAAGAGCTCATCTGCTGACATGGCATCTAGCGAGACTGCTCCGTCTATCAAGTCTTTGGACTTGTTATATTTCAAAGTCTCGTCTATTTTCTTTAGACTTAGTAACGCATCTTCCTAAGTTAATTTTAAGACCTCGTCTATTCTTATTTTAACGATCTCATCTACCATAAAGTTAAAGACTCAGAATTTTACCAAGAGTTGTAGACTGGTCTAGAGGATTGAAATAGAATCTGATAGATTCCATACTTTAAAATATAAGTTCCTCTGACTTGTATAAATCAAATAATCCATGCATACTTATAATAAACAAGTTAGATCTTTGACAACACTTTGCCATACAAATTTAACCTTTTTGTTAACATCAAAACTTAAGAGATTATTTTAACCCAAAACCACTTTGTTTCTAACAATGGCAAGCCATCTGAAGTTGACACAGGGAAACACAAGAGGGGGGGAGGGGGGATTGAATTGTGTTTCTTAACAGTTTTTCGAAAAATCATTTTCTCAAACATTTTTACAAGCAAACCAATAAAAGCAACACACAAACATGAAACCCTTTTTAAAGAGTTAATAAACTCAGATTCACAAACCCCACAGTTAGTATAATCAAAAACTGTAAAAGATAATGGTTAGAAGATTCGCACAAGTATTTTATCCTAGTTCACACTCTTCCAACCAAGAGCTACGTTCAGTCCCTTCTACCTGAAGGTTTTACTCCACTATTCTCCAAAATAGATTACAAGTATTCAACACCTCTTCAGGCTACAAGTATTCATTCTCTACCAAGCCTCTCCAGGCTCTAACTCTAACAAAGAGATTAACATATTTGATCTAAGAACTCACTATGTGTGAGGATTTGAAAGTTTAAGATCAACAAGTTTTTAGAAGTAAACTTGTTTTACAATTTCAACAGAGATTATGCACTGTGATATCGAGCTTGTGTACATGTTATTATATTCATTGAAGTTCTTCAAGTATTTATAGATGAAGTGTTTCAATTCCTTGATCTTCTTCAATTGTCTTCAAATTATATCCGTTTAGACATAGCATTAAATGCTTGTATCCGTTGAGACTGATAACTTGATATGCTTCATGGAGAAGTGCTCTTGTTTATCAGAGGAATGCTCAAAGTAGAGCTATCACTTCCCTGTTGTACCGAAAGTTTCTTTATGACTTTCCTTCTTTGTACTTGACTTGAGCTTTACAATAGTGTAGATGACAGAGTACAAAGTGGTACTATGTTCTTTTATCCAAGAGACAAAGAGTTAACAATAGAAGTAGCAAGGGTAAAAAGACATATATTCTTTTGAATTAAATAAGCAATCATTTGAAATAAATACGCTTAAGTCTAGACGGGTTCACGTTTTAAAACTTGTGGACACCCAGGTCTTTGGACGTGCAAGATTAACTTATCAGTGAGACGGGCTCGTCTACTGATACTGCTTCTAGAGACTTTTATCTAGTTCCAATAATTGGACTCGCTATACTCAATAGCTCGTCTCTTCGACGTGGCATCTAGTGAGACTACTCGTCTATCAAGTCTTTGAACTTGTTATATTTCTGAAAATTATTTCATTGTATCGTCTACTTGACTTTTCTTTTAGACTTAGATACTCGTCATCTTAGTCATTTTTAAGTTCTCGTCTAGCATAAAATTAATAGACTCAGAATTTTACCAAGAGTTACAGACTCGTCTAGAGGATCAAAATAGAATCTGATATGATTTCATACTTTATGTTAAGTTCCTCTGACTAGTATAATTCAAACAGTCCCTACACTCTTATAACAAACAAGTTAGATCTTTGACAAAACTTTACCATACAAATTTAACCTTTTTGTTAACATCAAAACTTAAGAGATTATTTAATACAAAACCACTTTGGTTCTAACACCATCTTCAAAACAAACAAAAAAACTTTTAAAGGAGGGCTATTACATCAGAATTGGTCAAGGGGAAGTTTCTTTCTGGTATGATAATTGGAGTGGTTCTGGTACTTTGGTAGGATTAATCTCTTATGTACACACTCAAGAATAGGGTTGTTAGTGAAAGAACTTTGGCAATAGATGAAATTTTGATCAGCTAGGAACTCCTTTAACTGAATTTGTGAAGACTATTCTTCAAGACTTCAATTTCAGAATTAATGCAAATGTTTAGGGTACTTGGGCTTGCGATGGCAGTTTGAATGGGGTATACTTAGTGAGTGATGGGTACCACTAGTTGTTTTCTGTTTTTTCTCCTAGGATTGATCATAGTAGCTGGAATTAGAAATGGAAAATTCCAGCTCTAGAAAAGATAAAGTTCTTAATATGGACTATAGGGCCCTTCCAACTGTTAAGTCACAAAGCGTCTAACTCTGCCATTCGTCTGACTCACACTCCAGTTAGCCCATGTGTGTTTTGTTAAACCCAAACATTAAGCAAATTATTTTAATTGAACTTTATAAGTATTGCTAACCATCTACTTGAGATGTGTAGAGAAATACAATTATCTTAGCAGGGCATTCAAGTGAAAGGATCAAAGCATAGTTTATGCGTCTGATCTTTGGAAGCTAAATGCACGATGCAAAGAGTAATGGGTTGTGTGAAAGACTCGAGCACTGAGGCACTGAGACAACATAATATCTCAGACTCCTTGATTATGAAGGAAGAAGTTATGAGCAAGAAGGTTAAGTGTTATTCTTTATCAAACATCTTGAAGATTGAAAGAAGAATATAATACACCAACTACTCTCAAGTTGCTCATGAGAAGACTCTCATCAAAGAATGAAGAGTGATTTACTCAAAGATCTCTATCTCATCTCTCAACTGAAAGAACAACGAAAATCTCCAAAAGCTATACACTAATCAAATACTCTCCAAAAACAACAAAGAGTACAAATTCAATCTTCTGAAGAAAGTTGAAAGAAGACAGATCAAGATCACAGACTGTATCATCAATAAAGACTCATGCCAAGAAGCGTCTGATTACTTAAAGATGGGTCTAAAGTTCTGACAAATCAAAGAAGACACTAAACTCATGTCAGAATCATCAAAGTGATCTAAAATATGTTCAAGTTCATATCTCCAGCTTGGAAGACTTGAAGTGTTGAAGTATGAAGATAAATTTTCTATCTCATGACTGAAGCAACATTCAAAAAAGGAGAAAATATTTTATGAAGAAATTACTTGGAATATGGATAGAAGTGTTTCATTGAAGAAAGGACTTAAAATATTCATAAGTATATTATTTTATTCCTTGTCTTCTATCGAGTACAAAAAACATAAGGGCATTGCCGCAAAACGTCCCTTATGCAATAAAGTAAAAAGCACCTTTATCTAAGCTTTTCTAAGCGTTGCACAAATAAGGAAAGAAACACTTCCCGAGTAAAGAAAGCATGTATGCTATGCTCTACAGTCAACACATGCAGGACCTCCAACGTTCTCAAGCATTAAATGTCAAAGTCAGAACGACTATTATTTGTCGAGAAGATAAAGAAAAAGACCACTGACCATACCCCAACGGATCTATTATGGTCAAGTATAAATTGAAGAAGTCGAAGAGCTGAAATAGAGAGTTGGATATACATAAAAGTCAAGATACAATACTCACAAGTATTATACATTCTCTCAAAAATAAAATTATTGAGAATACTACAAGTTGATAGCTCTCATCACTCTCATCATCTTCTCTCCAAGTTACAAATCATCTAGAGAAGAACACATCTGCAACTCACCAGATCTTAAATTTATATTCACTCCCTGAATTGTTATTTGGTTAAATTGTTGCTGTAATATATTGAAGTTGTGCTTCAAACAAACTTTTAAACTCTCTGAGCCTGAAGAGGCTTGTTTCAAGAATACTTGTTGATCCTGAAGAGGCTAGGTGTGCAAACAATACTTGTGGTTGAGCCTGAAAAAGGCCAGATGTGCAAACAATACTTGTCGTTGAGCCTGGAGAGGCTAGGTGTGCAAATAATACTCATCTGTAACCTTGATCAGTTATAGCGTTAAAACTTGACAAAGCCAAAGACTGAATGTAACCCAAAAGTTGTGGGTGAACCAGGATAAATCTCTAAGTACTCTCTTCCCTAAACTCTTTACTTTATTTACAAGTTATTTATTTATTGTTGCTAATTATTTTGGGAGTGTTTATAGTTACCCTTTGTAATTCAGCTTGCTGAAACAGACGTCTGTATCAAAGCGTCTTATCTACACTGAGTTTTGTTTTGTACTCGAAAAATTCTGATTTGCGAAAACACAATTCAACCCCCATTCTAGTGTTATTTTGTGCCATTTCACCAACTAACTCTCTAAGAGTAGCAAGAGAATTGGTTGCCTCGTCTACTTGTCATAGATGCAATAGCTACAATGAAGACATACTTCATTTCCTTAGGGCCTGCCAATGGACAAACAATTTATGGACAAAAATGTGGGGTCTTTGATGCAATTTGCTACACTACAATTAATTCACTTACTTCAATTAGGGAACAATATATGTCAACTTCATGGAGCCAGGTTTATTGCGACCTTGTGGTGGATTTGGAGAGATCGTAACTCTCACTACATCAGCAATGAAGTATGTGGGTTATGGAATCTTCAGCTGCTAGCTACCAATCTTGCCTCTTTTATTCACCTACAATTCAATGTCACAAATCATGCGAGGGTTTCAGTTAGGGAAGTTCATTGGGAAACCCCAATGGGGTTTAATTTCATTCTTAATGTAGATGGAAGCTCAATTGGCAACCATGAGAGAGCAGAGTTTGGGGAAATTATTCGAAAGAGGAACGACACCTAGGTTAGTGGTGTGTGTGGGTTCATCAACATCACCGACAACCTGGAGGCTGAGCTACTTGTGTGACACCCTAACCTGGGTCATCACATGGTTACCCGTTAACTTGTTGCGGAAAATAAAACTTTATTTCGATGGTTGCTTTCGGAAAATAATATTTTCTTAAGTTATTAACATTCCTCAAAATGGTGACAAAATTTTTTCCTTTTCTTTTCTTTTTTCGACGGCTACCACAACAATGCAAACATGACCATATATGGATAGATACGTAAATATATATATCCTCATGTAACTATACTGCATCATAATTGTTTACACAACAAGACCTTACTAAGTATAGGTTCTTCCAAAACATAATATAATTCAAAACCTAAGCTGGTCGCACCTAAAAGACAGACATAATATTAGCAAAATAACATCAGCATGTCCCGAACTAAGGAACCTTCTTCTTGTATACATCATATCCCTTGAGCGGTTCATCTGGATTTCCCCAATATAGAGCACAACAGGAACATTCCAATAGAAATAATGCAAGAGTGAGAAACCAATATATGGATTTAACTCGATAACTATATGCGTGACTCAAAGGAAAGCATAGAAACATATATATTTTCATACAACATCAGTTCTTAAATAAACAAGTAGTCATCATTGGGTTTCATACCCGATCATTGTCATTGAAAATCATGCATGTACACTTCAATAATCGTCGTCTAACTTTTACCTAATCTCCGGAGACCCCAACGTCGTGTAAATGAGCTGATCAAGCTCGATAGCCAGGTATATTAGGCACTTCGTGGCATGGAATACTTTATTCATCAAAGGACCATACATACTTCGTAGCACGGAATACCTTATTCACCAAGACACCGTACATAACTTCGTAGCATGGAATACCTTATTCATCAAGGCACCATACATGACTTCGTAGCATGGAATACCCTATCATTAAGGCATCATACATAGGACGAAGCATGAATACCCTATCATTAAGACATCATACATAAAACGTGGCATGAATACCCTATCATTAAGGCATCATACATAAAACGTGGGCACGCGTCGCGGTGAATGCATGTAAAACATTTTAATCTTCGTCGTTTTCTTCGTGTATAATCTTTCCTTTGCCAAAGCTCAAAAGCTTACGACCAACATAGTTTTCAATGTCTTAAAATCCTTTATTATCAACACGGGACACGCAGTCCAGGAGTTCTTAGTCACGAAACCCTAGACCGATGCACCAGTCATAGGTTCGTGATAATAGAAAACATCTTAAATGTTTAAACAAGTATACACCACGTATACAATAGACACCAAGTCTACAGGACCTCAAAGTCCAAAGGACCTTAAGTCCATAACACAACAACGAACCTTAGTACCCCGACGTCTCGGTTACTAAGTCCAACATCACTTTTCACACAATTGAGTTAAACTTGATTTCGGAAAATTGTTTTAAATGGGAAATTCTTTAATAAAATTGTTGGTTACCAAAATCTTTGTTTTCACAAAAGAGAGTCAGTTGAGGTTTAAACTTGCTTAAAATACGCCTTTGTCGTTTCAAAACACTTATAAATCGACACTTTTTCAAATTGCCGTCAATTATCATTATTAAAGCCATTTAAGCCAAAACTTAGATTTTTTTCCACTTAAATATTTTTCTAAAATCACAATTAAATTATTTTCGAAGATTATTTTCATAGAATAAATTTTTATAATATTACGGAATTTCTTACGTAAAAATTAGTAGTACAAAAATAATTTCACTGATTACGTCCTCATTGTGACTCATAAATTACTTTTACACTAATAAATCATTAAAATAATAATATTTTCAAATAATCCTTATTTTCTCAAATAATTATTTAAATCATAATATCTTCCAATATTTCTCAATTAACTATTGAATATTCCTGTTAAAGTTTTCTTAAAGCTTTTATCTGATTAATTGATTGGGCACTGACCACTGTTAGGCTTCTCAAACAACAATCGCCAACATCATAACAATATTCCCAGGCAGATCATGCATCACAACATCATAATATATAACTGCAAATAAATAATTAAATGCAGATAACCATACACAAATAAATAACAACTTTAATCAAATACCACCACCACCACAAACCAAACACCACAACCATAGATAAATCATACAGACCAACACAGATAGCATGTAGCCATCGAAAAAATCCCTTAGCTAATCCCCTCTTACCTCTTGAAGAATTAAGCTTCCGATTAACTTTGACACAATTATGAAGATCGGTGACACACGTACGAGCAACAACTTCAACCTTCAACCAACCACCATCACACAAGTCAAAACAAGAAACATAAAATCACCTAATTCTCTATACTGGGTCACAGACTCCATGGGTTTAGTGGCTTAAAATTTCTAAACTTTCTTAAGTCATTGGATTAATGATCCTAAGTACTTAAGACAATAGGATTAATGATTAACCAAGGTTGAAACAAAAACCTCCAAGTTCATCAAGGTATGAATTCGGCCAAGACACAAAAACATGGCAAGAAATTTTAGTTTGACATAAGAACTTGGATTCAACATAGATACATGGTAAATAGATGAGATACAAGATTACTTTCAAGGAAAATGAACAAAACCATCCTACACCCACATGGCATAGATTCGGCCTTGACAAGATAAAGGAGAAGGAAAAATTTGTTTGCATCAATCTCTTGGATTATGATTGTAGAGATGATATTAAGAGCATAGAAATTGGTTTCATATTTTTAGGATTTTTCTACAATTTCTTAGAGATTTTCAAAGTTCTAGATCCAAGATTGTAAAAGTGATGAACAAGGCATGAAACTCATGAATTTAATGAAGAAGAAGACATAGTGTAACACCCATCGTTACATTAGTAATCCCAAGATAAAATCAATAAAAATCCTTTAAAACATTTAATTAAAATATGCTGGTCATAAAATTTTTCTCAATTATATAAGTCTGGAAAATATCTCATATTAAATAAAATAATAATAACGTATCAAAGTAATAAATATAATAATAACCCATACATCTGGATAAAAACCAAATAAAAAGAAAAGCCTCAAAACCGGGTGTCTAATTACAATCCGAGAAAAATAATACGTAAGATCAAGAACGTCATTCGCGTAGTACTCTCAGCCATACTACACTACTAACCCACTAGCTAATCAAAAGGATGACTCTTCAGATCTCTGGGTCAATAGCGGTGTTCTCGGGCTCTGAAAACAACACTTATAATGAGATATAAAATCCCAGTGAACAACAAGATAGTTTATAAAATATTTTCGAAAATAGTATTGTTCTCAGCCGGCGCAGTAACCGGAAAAACTGTCCATGGCATCCGCTAATTTTCCAAAATATTATATACAAAGTAAAATACTTTTTAATAACAACAATAATCCCAGCAACTCGAGAGCATATAGCATAACAACTCATCTCAATACATCACATTCCATATACCAAATAAATTCTAAATTAATCCAAGTGGCCTGAAGACCTCATAATTAAATTGGTCTCTTGTAGGCATGCCATAAATTCATACATCACATGACAATGGCGTCCCATTGCCCACCCCTACTCACGAGGAGTGTTTTGATGTCACCCTCATGTCGGGGACATTTCCATTTCGATACCTCTCATGTGCACATGGTGGTATTTCTCCTTTTTCGACACCCCAACCTGTGGCGGTGTTACTTTCGATACCCCTTTTTAGGTAGTATTACTTATTTTCGATATCCCAATCATATGGCGATGTTACTTTCGATACCCCATTAAGGCGGTATTACTCTTCGATACCCCTATCATAGGTGGTATTGCGGCAAACATCATACAACTCATCATAAGGCATGAATTTCATGTCTCATACATGTAACAACTCATTTGCCATAAATTAAATATTTAATCCTATCATGCATACCGAATAGACTCATATCATGTCTTCAAGTAATTTTATAACTACACTATGACAATCACGAACATCAAGACATAACATATGTCATCAAGCATATCGTTCAACTAGTACAAATATCAATCATGTGTTTCATGCCATCAATAACAAGAGTAAATACTCAATTTAACAGATTTTTGTTTTAACTGAAAGCCCCCGATTTTAAAATTTAGGTTGGTGATATCAATCATATATTCAATTCAAATTCCAAAAAAAACTATAAGGTAAACCCTTCCACACACATACAAACAATTATACCATGGAAAGTATTAAGTAAAAAGTCACATTACTCACCTCTTGAAGACATCCAAAATGTTCTAGAAATTATGTATGACAAAAGTTGGTGCTTCTCTAAAATATTGTTATGCAGAGATAAGAATACAATGCATAGAGAAGCACACAGAAAAATACAGATTACTCACACACACACAAGAACACAGCAATTTACGTTGGTGGTTCACCAACTTGGCTACATCCACCCACGGGTAGAAGGAGAAAACTGATTCACTATGATCTTGAGATTTATAGAATGAACAAGTGGTTGTCACTACTCAGCTAGCATACTTCCTATATCTATCTCAGGAATTCCCCTTTTTATTTATAGGAACCCTGATGCACTAAAAATAAGTATACGTGAAACTGAGTTAGTTACATACTTGCCATAACTACTATAACAGAAAATGGTTTAACAAAATACAAGACCAAAACTGAAAATTTCTTCCTGTACTAAACTTTTAGACTAAGAGAGCTCAATCCAATTTCTACAGTTCTCTACCTTGGATTGAAGCTCCTCTTTACTGATGATGTCTAGTACAAGTGTCTCCTTTTATACTACCATTTCACTGTTGTTATTTCCAGCAATCAACATTGAGCAAATCCAAACAATGCATGAACTTGCTCTTAGGAACAGGTTTTGTGAATATATCTGCAAGGTTATCTCTTGTATCGATTTTCTGAATTTTGACCTTTGTCTCTGTACGAATGAAATGATACCTAACATCTATATGTTTGGTTCTTTCATGGTGTACCTGATCTTTGGCCAAACAGATTGCACTTAAGCTGTCACAGAAAATGATAGCATGATCCTGAGGGAAGCCTAGATCACTGATTAACCCTTTTAGCCATATGCCTTCCTTTGCTGCCTCAGTTAAAGCCATATATTCAGATTCGATTGTAGATAAAGCAAATCGTAGGTGAAGTGTAGCTTTCCAGCTAACCAGAGAATTGCCAACTGTGAAAGGATACCTTGTTGTTGATCTTCTTGTGTCCAGATCTGCAGCATAGTCTGCATCTGAATAACTAGAAAGAAAACTACTTGAATTTCCTCCATATATGAGACCTATATCAGCTGTTCCTTTCAGATATCTGAAAATGCGTTTTACAGCTTGCCAATGCTCCTTCCCTGGTTGGCTCATATACCTGCTCACCACACTAACTGCTTGTGCTAAGTCTGGCCTTGTGCATACCATAGCATACATGAGGCTTCCAACTGCACTTGCATAGGGAACTCTTGTCATATGTTCCTTTTCTAATTCAGATTGAGTTGAATGATCTTCAGAGATTCGGATGCTAGTTGTCAGTGGTGTGGATACAGGTTTTTCTATTATCATACCAAACTTGCTTAGAATCTTATGAATGTAATCCTTTTGACACAAGAAAAGCTTCTTCTGATTTATGTCCCTGTAGATCTCCATGCCTAAGATCTTTGCAGAAGATCCCATGTCTTTCATTTCAAAATCTGTACTGAGGTGATAATTTATCTTGAGGATTTCTGTTTTATTCTTGGATGCTATAAGCATATCATCCACATAAAGCAGTAGATAGATATAGGAGTTGTCCTCCACCTTGCTATGATAAACATAGGAATCATAAGGGTTCCTATTGTATCCATGAGAGATCATGAATTGATCAAATCTCTTATACCATTGCCTGGAGATTGTTTCAATCCATAGAGAGATCTCTTCAATTTGCAGACTAGTTCTTCCTTCCCTTGTACCTCAAATCCTTCTGGTTGTTTCATGAAAATGTCTTATTCCAATTCTCCATGTAAGAAGACTGTTTTTACATCAAGTTGTTCTAATTCCATATCTATATTTGCAACAAGAGCTAGGAGAACTCTAATTGAGGTGTGTCTAACTACTGGAGAAAAAATCTCATTGTAGTCAACACCTTCCTTTTGACTGAAACCTTTAGCCACAAGTCTTGCCTTGTATCTAATGGCCTCATCTGATGAAAGTCCAGGTTTCTTCTTGAATATCCATTTACATCCAACCACTCTTCTATTTTCTGGTAGTTTGACCAAATGCCATGTATGATTCTTCTGTAGAGATTCCATCTCTTCATGCATAGCAGTGAACCACTTAGTTGATATAGCTTGCTGATAGGTGCTTGGCTCCTGTATGTCGATATCTTCAGCTACTTGCAAGGCATAGGATACCATGTCCTCAAAACCATATCTTTCAGGAGGCTTGATCTGCCTTTGTGACTTTCTTGTTGTTGGAATTTCAGGTTCTCTCAAAGGCCTTTGAATTGTTTCAGACACACCCTTTTGTTGCTGTTCAGTCATATTTCCTGTTGTAGAATCAAACTCCACCTATTTTGTGTCTTCTTTGGATTTACTTGGATCTGTTGATTCTGACTTGGATTTCAAGGTAGAGTTTTCATCAAAAATGACATCTCTACTTAGAATTACCTTTCTTTCTGATGGAGACCAAATTCTGTATCCCTTCACTCCATCTCCATAGCCTACAAAAACACCCTTTTTAGCTCTAGGTTCTAGCTTGCCTTCATTTACATGATAGTAAGCTGGACACCCAAAGACTTTCAGTATTGAGTAATCAGCTGGTCTATTGGACCAAATTTCAAAAGGAGTTTTGAAGTCTATGGCAGTGGATGGAGAACGGTTTACCAAATAGCATGTTGTACTCACTGCTTCTGTCCAAAAACTTGTTTAATCCAGAATTTGATAGCAAACATCTAGCTCTTTCTAGTAATGTTCTATTCATCCTTTCAGCTATCCCATTTTGTTGAGGAGTGTTCCTAACAGTGTGATGTCTAGCAATGCCTTCATTTTTACAGAATTCATTAAATTCTTCTGAGAAAAACTCCAAGCCATTATCTGTTCTGAGCCTTTTAACTTTCTTTCCTGTTTGATTTTCCACAAGGATCTTCCAATGCTTGAAGAATTTGAAAGCTTCAGACTTCTGCTTCATCATGAATACCCATGTCATCCTTAAGTAGTCATCTATGATGGACATAAAATATCTTGCTCCCCCAAGAGATGGGACCTTAGAGGTACCCCAACAATCAGAATGAATGCTGTCCAGAGTGGACTTAGTAGAATGAATAGCCTTAGGAAATTTCAACCTATGTTGTTTTCCATATATGCAGCGTTCACAGAATTTCAGAGGTATCACCTTATGGTTTCCGAGAAGTCCTTGTTTGTTGAGAATTTCCATTCCCCTCTCACTCATGTGGCCAAGGCGCATATGCCATAGAGAATTATCATCAGTAACTTTAATTTCATATTGTGTTGCTGCTGAGACTGAGCCTGTGACAGTGTCCCCTTGCAGAACATACAGATTTCCATGCTTCATGCCTTGCATCACAATAGATTTTCCTTTCTTGATTTGCATTATTCCACCTTCTACAGCACAGCTGAAACCTTTTGAATCCATGGCTCCCACAGAAATAAGGTTTCTTTTCAGCTCTGGGACATGTCTTACATTTGTCAGAGTTCTAACAATTCCATCATGCATTTTGATTTGCATTGAACCAACACCCTCTTTGTCTCACATGGATTACTATTTCCCATTAAGACATTACCTCCAACCTTCTCTTCATAAGTCATGAACCAAATTTTGTGTGGACACATGTGGTAGGAACATCCTGAGTCAAGGACCCATTGATCACTTTGTTGTTGATGTTGTTCCACAATGAGATAGCACTAACTTAGTTTCGATATGGAATCTTCTTGAACTGCGGCTACAACCAATTATTTCTTTCTTTTCTTTGGACAATCCTTTTTCAAATGGCCAGGTTCTTTGCGGTAAGAATACGGATATCTTTTGGATCAGTCTTGAATTTTTTCTTGCCCTTTCCCTTTTTCTTGTTCCGACCTTTTGCAAAGTTTGTAACTACCAAGCCAGACTCCACTATCATCACCATTACTATAATCTATGAGACGAAGTTCTCTAGAGTATAAATTGGACTTTACATCTTCTAGAGTGATAGAATCTTTACCAATAGTGAAACAACTAACAAAGTTTTCATATGAAGGAGGTAAATATTCTAACAGAATCATAGCTATGTCCTCATCATCCATCTTAACATCAATATCTCTAAGTTCTAGTAAAATGGAATTTAATTCATCAAGATGGTCCTTAAGTTGTGTACCTTCCTTCATTCGAAGACCAAACAACCTCCTTTTAAGCAATAGCTTGTTGCACAAGGATTTTGTCATATACAATCTCTCCAATTTCAGCCATAATCCAGCAGCTTTGGTTTCTTCAGAGACTTCACAGAGCACTTCATCAGACAAGGAAAGAAGGATCAGGGAATGAGCCTTGTCTTCTTGTTCCAAGGTGACAACTTTAGCAGACTTGCCACCTTCACCCGAAAGAGGAGCCCATGCTCCTTGTTCCTTCAGCAGAGCACGCATTTTGATGCGCCAGAGATTAAAACTGTTTCTCCCATTAAACATCTCAATCTTGATGGTGCTAGCCATCTTCTTGTTTGAATCTTGATCACCCGGCACGAGTTATCTTTTGATTCCTAATTTCAGACGCGGAAAAGACTGATCTAGTCTAGCTCTAGATACCAGTTTGTTATGCAGAGATAAGAAGACAATTCATAGAGAAGCACACAGAAAAACACAGATTACTCACACACACACACAAGAACACAGCAATTTACGTGGGTGGTTCACCAACTTGGCTACATCCACCCACGGGTAGAAGGAGAAAACTGTTTCACTATGATCTTGAGATTTACAGAATGAACAAGTGATTGTCACTACTCAGCTAGCATACTTCCTATATCTATCTCAGGAATTCCCCTTTTTATTTATAGGAACCCCGATGCACTAAAAATAAGTATATGCGAAACTGAGTTAGTTATATACTTGCCATAACTACCATAATGAAAAAATGGTTTAACGGAATACAAGACCAAAACTGAAAATTTCTTCCTGTACTAAACTTTTAGACTAAGAGAGCTCAAGCCAATTTCTACAAATATTTTCTTCCCTTCACTGTTACGGTTGCACCGACAAGAAAAAGGAACGTGTCTCCAAAACCCCTCACACTGGACGGCCCCCTCTAATTCACCTCTGTGCGCGGCGCTCATAACCCGTGCGCAGTAACTAAAGCGCATATATATATATATATATATATATATATATATAAAGTGCATTAGGCAGGTAATAGGCTTCTAGGTTTTTTTAATTTATTTTCTTTTCTTTTTTTTTTTCTGTTTGTTTTGTTTCTTCATTGTTTATTATTATTATTTTTTATTATTATAAAATAACTAGGCCCACTTGACTTGTGAGCCACCCCCTAGGCCCCTACGTGAAAAGTCTGCACTTATGTTTACATTCATACATATATATATTTTAATTTATTATTCCTTTTGTAATTCATAACCAACTCTAATAAATTTTATACTAACAAATCCTTTACATTAAACCTCTTAATTATATTTTATTTCCACTATATTTTTAATAACTTAATCTTTTTTTTTAATCAAATTATTTATATTAGAATTTTAGGATGTTATACATAGATAATAATGGATTAAGAGTTTACCTCTTCAAGATCAAAGGAAAACAAGTGAAATGATGAATCCAAGCAAAGATCAAAGATGGAAGCTTATGTTCTTATGACTTTGTGAAGCAAAGTGAAATAGGAACAAAATGAAACATGAAATGGTGTTTTATAGGGAGTGGGCTGCGCACAAAGCAAGGGAGTAAAAGGAAAGGAGGTGGCTTCTTGAAGGATCAAATTGCAATTATTTTGAAGGACTAGTTTGTAAAATTCCAAAAGTATAAGGACCTAAATGCAATTTCCACATAGTTTGTCATCATGATGCCTTGTGCGTCATAAATGCTTCATATGGGTGAGTCATCTTGGATGACTCATTGACATTACCCCTTAGCGGCTCCCGGAAATCCCGTATTCAGCTCCGTCGCTTACTCGATTAAGATAATGCCCGGATAAAATATAATATTTCACTTTTTAGTGAAATAATTCAAAATAACCAAAAACGTTAGAAATTAAATAGAAACCTTAAGTTTTTCGTTCACGAGTCAAAATTAGGTTTTCTGAGCAGTATAATTATATTGTCAGTGAAATTCACAGACCGGGTTTCACCTGACTTTTCAAGCTAAATTTTTATCGTAACTCTCTACGGTAAATAAAAGTGTAAATAAGGTTCCGGTTTAATTAAAAGAATTTTCTAAGTCTCAGATAAATATATAAACGTTTTTATATAAATTTCCGATATTAGAAAGTTCGAAAAATCGTGGTGTTACAACTTGCTCTCCTCCAAGATCTTTAGCTTGCTTGAGATACCGGGTTTCACCGAATTTGTTGTTTCTCCTCCGATGCTCTTGGAAAAGTAAAAGGAAAATTGATTTAATTGGTTAATTTTTTTGATTTTTGGAATACTTACATTAAATAGAGTTAAGTTTGTTAGATTTTGCTTATATTTGAATCCAAAAAATATAGTTATTTTTTTGCTTATTGGAAAAGTAAAGGGAAATTTTGTTTAATTGGTTAAATTTCTTGATTTTTGGAATACTTATATTAAATAGAGTTAAGTTTGTTAGATTTTGTTTATATTTGAGTCCAAAAAATATAGTTATCTTTTACTTATAATTGAGTCCCGAAATAATACAATTAATCCCTTTTTTTGACGCATTAAAATTTAGGATGAGAGAATGATGTTTCAATCAAAAACAACGAAAACTTTCTTGTCGGGGTTTTTATTTACCTACACAAAGAAGACTAATGAGGGCTCCCGGATGTAACCTGTTAGATATGACAATCTGTCGTGCTCGACCAGAGAATCCAAATAAACTTTTCATATATAAATTTCATTTTCGGAGATACACACCTCCCATTCAATAATGCCACATTTAACTTTGTGGCATCGTGTTCCACGAGGGGATTGTCGGTAGTTGCAACTTGCAAGAGTATTAACATGACCATGTTTTTTACACATTGAAATTTAATATTAATATATTAGATATTATATTTTTTAATTTTTTTTACCCAAGATATTTTTTTATATGAGTAGGGTAAAATATTATTATATATTATATTTAAAATTAAAATTAATATGTGATATATATAGATATAAAGGAGATATTATCTGGAATTATATTTGGATTGTTTGGACAATGAAATTCTAGAGGCATAGTTACCAACTAACATATCTTATTATCAAGAACGGTTTATTATTACTGATTTATGTCTATTTTTATTTTATTTTCAATATTATAAATGAAAATAAATCAATTTACTTAAAAAATAAATAAATAGTAATAATAAATACAAAATACTAACAAATACCCCACATAAAATATGTTATATATTTATTTATTCCACAATGTTTATTAAATTTTGTTCTTTGTGAGAGGATGGTGATTTTTTTTTAAAACGATAAAGCATATCGAAATAAGGATAAATATAAAATGTATAAATAGGATTTTTTTTTTTTTTACGAATAAATAGAATTCTCTTTTAACATGTAGGATGTAGCTTCACCTTTTTTTTTTTTTTTGTGTGTTCCATAGGTTTACTTACTTTATGATTGTCTTTGGGCCGCATCTAAGGTGAAGCATGTCACCAAGTGCCTCATTCATGAGGCACCTATTTTCACGATTGGATATAATAATAAATTATTCAATGATCTAGATTGATGGTCCAAAAACAAAACAAAAATCAAAATAACCATTTTGCCCTTCCCCTTTCCCTCTTCGGCCCCACCAATGACATGGACGTCGGTGTCGCCGCCACCGTGCTGTCGTCACTACGTCGTCGCTAGCATAGATATAAAGTGGGGGTGGCTGTATTTGGGTCTATTCCTATTTGCTTAAGCATAATAAGCTCTTACAGAATCTTTATATATAATTCACCTCCGTAAGATCGGGCTCCGGGTGAATCGAGTGGGGGCAGTCACGGCGGCATGGAGACAACGACACCGACGGGAGGAGGAGGGGGAAGGCGACCGAGGTGTGGTTAAACTCGGAGATGTCCCTCACGGTGGTTCAACTTCTCCCTCGTGGTGGTTCCAACTTCAGATCTGAAAAAAATTATTAGCTGACGATGGTTGTTAAAGATCTGAGTCGAATGGACTTCATGTTGAAGATGATCCGTAGTCTCACAGCAGTTCTCGTTGATGTGGTTCTTGGGTGATGGTTGTGCCAGCGTATGGCGGTCCGAGGTGTAGATCTCCCTCACGGGTTCTATGAAAGTAATGTGTGATCTGAGTGAGAGAGAGAGATGGTGGTCAAATATGGAGGTGGTGGTGGCCAGTGGGGTGGTGGTGGCTGGTCGGTGGGTGGCGGTGGTGGTCAGTAGGTCGAAGCATAGGTTGAAGATGAACAGTGCACAACTGAGTGAAGGGTGGAGGGTGGAAAGATGAAAAGGATACAAGTGTAATTTTACCAACACTGTTCAGTGCCTCATGGTGAGGCACTTGGTGAGATACCTCATCTTAGACGTGGCCTTGTCTTTGGTATGCATTGAAGCAGGGTCGGCCAACGGTCAAGCAAGTAAGGTTCTTGCTTTAAGCCTCTCAAAAAGTAATTTTTTTTTTGTAAACCCGGGTATCATCCGGTCGAGAGCCAGAGACTAATCTCTCAAGGTACTGAGATCCATTTAAGGGGTTGACCTCTCCCAACAGATGATCTTCCATACGCATGTGCCAAGAATTTTTTAAGAGAAAAACCAACTTGTATATTTTTATATTTTTTTTAATGTTTGGTACATCAATAAACATAAGCTAGTTCAATTGATATGAAATCTTACCATTAGTAGCAAGGTCTAAGGATCAACTCCACATTATGTATAAAATAATTATTTGTTGGGTTAATTTGTTATTTTTTTTAAAAGGTCTCGTCACTAAGTTTGTTTTAGGTTTCAACAAGTGTTGGACCGATCCTGCATTGAAGCATAGCACAAGCATGAGTACAATACAAACCCTTGAGTAGGACAACTATTTATCTTATAGATTATTTGATATATAATGGACATCATAAACAAAATAATATTAAAGCTACCGCAATACTGTTTTTGTATATATTAATTAATATATAATATTATTTAATATATTGGTATTTGGACTTTAAAACTGCATTTTTTTGGAAATAACTGGTGCACGGTGGGTATACCCACCCCACTTGTGCACCATAGAATAAGCCATAGAAAACATAATTAAGATACATAATAGCGTTGAATATTTGTTATAAAAAAAAAGCGTTGAATATTACACCGATGACGACAGCAATTAATTTTGAATTTATATTTGTTGATTTGTTGGACCCATTGTGCCACTGTTCAGATCCACGAATGGACAGCTATCAATCGCTTTAATTATATGATATCTCATAGATATAAAATTTTAAAGAGTAATATTTAAAATTAATATTTAATATGTGTGAAAATTGATACATATTTTTTATATTTTGGACTAAAAAAGTACCATTTTATTTTTTATATTAAGAATCGGAGGGAGTAATTATTTAAATTGGTTGCTGGAAAATTTAGGTGACTCATTTTTTATCCCCGAAAAAAATAAATTAAATATTTAGTCCCTCATATTTTCAAACGCGAGATATATTGGTCCCTCATTCCACTTAATGTTCGTTTACTCGCTTATATTTCCAGTTAACCATCATGCCTGATTTGTTAGTGGTTATGTATATCCTATGACAAATTTCACCATAGAAAACGAATAAAAAGTAAAAAAATATACACAATCTTCATGTATTTGGACTTTAAAACTGCATTTTTTTGGACTTCCGTTCATTTATTTATAATACAAGAGCACCGAAGTTTAATAATTTATTCATTAGTTTTGTTAACAAGTTTTTTTAATACTATTCATCAATCATTAATCATGGAATGAATGATCTTTAAGATAGTTATGAATAAGAGTCAAATATTTTTTTATTAATGTATCAATTTCTGATTAACTTACAGTGTATAAAATCTTTACATCTCCATATTTATTAGATTATTATTAAAAGTAAATTTCATTAAAACTGCATCCTGTATTCTTGCTATTTGACTCTGTTGTTGTGCCGCGCTATATCTGCCTCCGCGTTATATTTCTCGCTGTCGCTACCTTCTCTTTTGAATTCCATTTGATATCTCCTAATTCAATTAGGATTATTGTCCAAACCACACTTTGTCTCCTTGCCAAGCAACTCACGTGACTTTTGAAAGTCAAATTAACAAGTTATTGCATAATTTGCATCTCTGTGGGCCTGAGGTAGATATTGATCACATTAACTTCAATTTGGCAAAGCCAATTTTATTTCTTCCATCATCAACAATACAATTCACGCGGGACCCATTTTATAATTCAATTTCTTCCTTCAACTTTCACTTCAATTTCAATTAACATTACGCCACTTTGTTTTCTTCTTTCTTGAATTAATGATTCTTCTTCGTATCTTCCAAAAAATTAAAGTAAGAATAATATGAGAAAATTAACTTAAATCTAATTAAAATTAATTAAATTCAAACATTGACTCTAATAAATCAAAATAGGAAAACAAAATCTAATTTGGACTAAATTGAGACTTAAACACAACTTAATTGATGAAAGAGCACTGCTAGACAGTGCGAAAATGAGACATGACGAAATTCGTCAACCAATCAAAGTTAAGAAATTAACAACATTTAAAAACATACAAAATGATAATTTGTAAAACGTATAAAAGGTGCAAGTCAAATTCGCACGTCGTATCGCGAATTCACTTTCACACTAAACAGTATTTTCCTTGATGAAATCCGCTCTAAAAAACAGATAAAACATGTTAACCCAATGGATTATCATCTATCCATTTATATGTTTGCAGTCACCTACAACATTTTCCGTTAGGGTTTTCAATTGCATCATTTGACTCGATTTAAAAAAGATAAGTATAAATTATTTTGGTTTCCAAATCGTGATAGACTTTTTAAATTTCTAAATCTAGAAACGCGAAGTCAAGGGTTTCTAAGAGAAATTTCACGTTTTATATCCACTCCTATGTTTCTGTTTGAAGAAGGTAAGTATGAGTTATTTCCTTTTTAGTTTTCAAATCGTGAAACTAATGTATTTTTTTTAAGTTTCAAAATTCAGAAACGTGAAGATAGAGATTTCTAAGATGAATTAATATCACAATTCATTTCCATTTTCATGTCTTCATTTGAAGAATGTAAGTATATAAGTCCTTTCCCTTTTGGTTTCCAAACCGTGATATTGATGGAATTTCCTTTTTATTTTACAAATTTAGCCAACTGATACACAAAATCCAGGGTTTCTAAGAGGAGATATTGCAATTTTTTTCCCATTCTCATGCCTTTGATTGAATAAGGTAAGTATGAATTCTTCCCTTTTCTAGTTCTCAAATCACAATCTTGTTAAAAGATTTAACTATGTTCTTTATTGAATATCATTTTCTTGCTTTGAATTTTATTTTGAATATGTAGATTTGAGCATTGAATATAGGAAATTATGTTTTTTTAAATAAGCAAAATATATTGTTTCCAAAAAAAATGTTATTAAAGGAGATATCTCTAATAGTGCTACTAAAACGGTATCTTTGGTTACCCCTTTTAATAGCGTCGAGATAGATAGTGATCAAACTCGCTATTAAATTCCAAAAAGGTGCTATTAGAAGTAATTTCTTGCGTAGTGAAAACCAAGATCATTTCCATTTTTTAACATGATACTCAAGTACTACATGTGATACTTGAGTATTGCCTCTCTGGATTTTGCATTGAGTTTGAAAATAAGTATGGGTATTATCAACAATAAAAAACTATCGGAAATGCCAAGAAGTTGTTGGTGATGTAAGGTTCCTGACGGCTGATCAATGACCTCGTAATTGTCGGTGATTGACTCGTCGATAACTGTCACCAACGATAATGTTAAATTGCTGGTAAGTACCAAACCGTGGTAGGAAGGTCATCTGTATCGATGGAACATGTCGTCAGTGTGGTGATCCTCATCACCGACAGCCAAGGCAGTCAATAATTTGTGACCATTGTCGAGGGCTTCGTCTGTCGGTAAGATATTACACAATACTGATGGCAAATGCCATCGGTAATGAGGGCCAACATACAGATGGTTGTTTCCAATGGAAAGGTCATTGGTAAGTTTTTATATTATTTAAAAAAAATTGGTTGTAGATTAATAAAATGAAATACCTAAATTGATGACAACCAAATGGATAGGTTGCCTTTTTGAAGATCTTAGGTTGAATTTTTACCAAATATATTATGCAAACAGTTTTGAGGTTCAAATAAGAAGAAAGAAAGAAACAAATGGATGGAGGTAAGGAATGAAGGTTGCGCCACAAATTAAGGAGTTTGATAAGTCAATGAAGTTCACCACAAGAATCTTGGATTCTTGATAAGAATAACATGGCTCAACCAAGAACCAAAGAGAACACAATTCTCACAAATGGATTTCAATCCAAATTCAACATCCAAGTTCCATTTCATGAAGTACTAGGCGTGTACAAATAGGCCTCAAGCTTCCAATAATTGGCTTATACATTGTCTTCTCAATATTCCATAACCCCCCACTAATAGCTCAATAACCAAGCCAATAATTGGTGAGTTAATAGCCTCTCTCTTCCATTATGTGACTGCCTACTCTTAATTCACCTCTTTATTCAAATTAAAGTGTAACCCTCCAAATTAAAAAAAAAAAACATTAACATGACTCAGAACTAATTAGGAGTTTCTTTAGGCATGCAAGCCTAAGATTCCCTCCCAAGAAGACTCTAAACTCGTGTACAACAGGAGATTAAGTGGCCTTGATCCAATTGCAACCATTGCACACTTGGACACACTCACATAACCCATTACACATATTGAACTGAAATAAAAACAATAAACTATATGATGAACTAGTGCACGCCCCACTTAGCATGATCATGTGTCTTCTAGTTGAATGAGGTAAGTTATAACATCCCTGACTACTCTATGGATTGACAACTGTCCCCATAGACCAACACGGGTCTTTTCAGCGTGCTTTGTCCTCACTCACACACTTCCTAGGAAAACTTCCCAGGAAGAAGATGCATCTTGTTGGTATAGGTAGTACCAATCAATTCATATAAGTCATCCTCAACTGTATAGTCCCATACCAACACAGCCTCAGGATCCCTCTCATTCTGGTGTGTAATCGGGTTCATTCATGTGTACACGGGTCTTTTCAGAGTGCTTTGTCCTCACTCACATGCTTCCTGGGAAAACTTCCCAGGAGGTCACCCATCCCATAATTTATCTAAGTCAAGCATGCTTAACTGTGGAGTTCTTAAGTGATGGGCTTCCGAAAAGAAGATGCATCTTGTTGGTATAGATAGTGCCAATCAATTCATATAAGTCATTCTCAACTGTATAGTCTCATACCAACACAGCCTCAGGACCCCTCTCATTCCGATGTGTAATTGGTTCATTCATGTGTCCCTCCGCCTAGAAGCCACCCAGGAGCCGCTCCTTGTCCGTGCCTTCTTACACCGGTGACCACTCCCTGCCCTCGTCAGCCTCGGGTGTCACATAAGTCACCAACTTGGGCTCCATTCCACCAAATATCGCATTTGGGCTTGCTTCCATTATAAGAGCCATCATTTGAATTAAAACTTGTTGGACTTTCTTGGTTCTAACTCTTGTCATAGGCCCACCAAGTTGTTGTATTGCTTCTTGATCCATGCTCCTTATTTGGCTCATATCAACTCCTCATTCTTTGAGTGAATTTTACCTCAAATTGAAATCTTAATCACCAAAACTAGATATTGGTGGTCAATCTAAAGTGTTCCTCACAATCTCATTGGTTGCATCCGACTTAAGTTCAAAATATATGTCAAGAGGAGGTAAAGCATGAGTGGATGCTTTAGTGAGCTTTTGCGAATCCATGCAAGTTCTCAAACCACGTGGTGTTTCCTTTGGGATACAATCTCCAATTTTTTGCAAAAGAGTTACAACACCACTAGGCAAAGAGAGATCATTAGATGTATTAGAAATCAAATAAAAATTCTTACAAAAAAATATGCATTGGGGTTGCCTTGAAATTAAAGCCCTATTCTGTTCACTTTTTGTTGCCAAATAACTCTATTTTTTTCCCCACTATTTTCACACTATTTTTCTCACTATTTTTCTCTTTATCATCACTCTTCTTTTCACTCTCTCTTTCTTTTTCCTCTTGCTCTCTCTTTTCTCTCATCTTAAGTTGATCCTCACTCACTTCTTTTGGAGACAAAGGACTAAGAGTGACCTTTCGGTCTTGATGCATAAAAGAAAATTTGTTGGTGTACCCATCATGATTGGCCTTCTTATCAAAATTCCAAGGCCTCCTAAGCAACTTATGACTTGCCTCCATGGGCAACACATCACAAAGAACACTATCACGATACTTTCCAATGGAAAATGGAACTTCAACTTGCTTATTCATAATCAATTCACCAACTTCACAAAGCCATTGAAGTCTATATGGATGTGGGTGTGGCTTAGTCATAAGATTCAATTTATAAACCATTCTAGCACTAGCAACATTAGCACAACTCCCACCATCAATAATTAAAGAACATACCTTCCCTTTGATCAAACACCTTGTACGGAAGATACTTCCTCTTTGACTATCATCATGCTGTAACACCCCAATTCTTCTTTTCAAGTTTGATTGTTACATAGTTTATGTTAAAGCATAATTGGGTAAAACAACTTACTGTATAAATGTTTCAATAACTTTCTTGATCCTTTGTATCCTTGTAAACCATCAATTTTTAGGTTTCTGCTTTGTTTTGACCCAATAATTGATTATGAGGTGTCTGGAACTGAAAAATCTGAAACTGAACCTGTATAGTCGATTATGAGGAGTGCCATGATCGGTAATGATATGTGGAATTGATTATATAGCCCCATATAATCGATTATCTCCTGGAAAATTTATACAAAGCCCTTCTTGACCGACCCATACTTGAAAAACTGAAGTTCTAGGGCAAAAACCTCATATTTTTTAGAGAAAACCTCAAAATTAATCACTCTAAACGTCACTATCATTAGAGTTTGGCCATCGTCATCAATCACACAAATTCATCTTCATCTTCCAACAACTTCATCTTCTCGAAGGAGCAAAGTTCTTCTTCTTTCTCCATAGAAGTTTCGGCCAAAGCAAGGAGGTGAGCATCCAATCTTTATTTCAATTTTCTAACACCATATTCACACTCCCCACAATCATCTAAGATTATGTTCTTCTTATCATTTTCCATTTTAACCAAGTTTGAAAAATGGGTATGTTCTACCCAACTTCATAACTTATCCTTCTTGTTCATAGATAGATTCATGTAGATAACTCTTTGTTGAATGAATCTTGTCTTGCTGGGTTTTAACCTATCAAAACTGTGACCTCAAGGTGGACCACCGTCATCAACTTGCTTAAGTTTAAGTGAGCTACAAGAGGTATGGGGGAGATTACTATCATTCTACCTTAGGGTAGACATGTTGATGGTTTATTTAGTGTATATAGTCTAATAAGTCATAAGTGTGTAAGTTGTGTAATTGATTGATTATATATGTGTGATCGTTTTGGAGGATTTGTTTAGTACTTGTTGAATATGATATATGTTAGATTGGTGTTGCTTTGAATATGGTAATGTGATATGTTATGTATTGCTTTGAATATATGAGATTCTTTTGCTTGATTGTATTGGCTCAGGGCATGACATTGGTCATTGCTTGTTAAAGAGAATTAAGACATTTAAATGCTTAACTCAGAGAAACTTATGAGGTTGGATTTGTTTTGAAAGTGTAAGAATCCTAAGAAAAAAGAATGATGATAACTTAAGGAAATTTTTGATGAAACGATGATATTTTTAGGTTAAATAATCAATTATCTTAAGGTAATAATCGATTATTAGGTTGCTGGAAAAGCCAAATAACGAAACAGAAAGTGGATAATCGATTATGTGTTCACCATAATCGATTATATTGTTTTTTTTGAAGCCATAATCGATTATCATATGGTTATCATCGATTATGGAGGTTCTGTGGCAGCAAAATGAAGAACCAGAAAGCAGATAATCAATTATTCCCTTAGCATAATCGATTATTTGATAAAATTTCCAAAGAAAGGAGTTGAAAACTTATGAAAATGTTGCAAAAAAGGTTATGGACGAGTCTTTTGAAAGGAAAGTTTTAATTTTGTAAAAGTCTTTGTTCCAAATGGAAATGTTTAGAAAAAGATCTATGTTGAGTTTATTTGAAATAGTCTTGTTGTTTTGGTAAAAGATGTTGAGAAAATGTTTTGGAGAAACTGATGTCTAAGTATCTTTAATGGAAATTGTTCTTAAAGAATGATTGGATTTTATTTAAAGGTTTTGGTTTTAAGTCAAAGAGTATATTAGTCTTCAAGGACTAGTATGTAGTTTAAAGAGCAAAACCTAAGTCATAGAGGACTTAGTGAAAATATGAACCTAATAATTTATGATTTATGGTGAAGCAAGACCATTTCTCATAAAGTATGGATAATTCATTATCCATACTCCATAAAATTTAATGGACTCAGAATGATTTGTTTTATTGGAAGCCGAAGAAAAAGGTTCGATTAGAAAAGTATAGAGAAATAAACAATTCGACTTGTGTGCTAATCTAATAATGTACCAGGATGTTAATCAAGTACCTTTAATAAAACTTTGCACAAAGATGAAAGGTTACTTGATAACTTTCGCTTGCTGTTAAGTACCGGTGATTCGGACTTAAGGACATCTAGCATCTGTTACAGTACTTTGAAAGGATTCCGATGAAATCAAACAACTTTATCCGATGGATGGACGCGAAGAACGCATTTCCGGCAAAGTTTTCCTAAACACATAGTGAAACTATGTTCTGTAAGGCTGTTGTGCCTAGGAGATTGAGCTAACACTTTAATGCGGGTGCAAATTTCATAGTGACGATCTATTGATGCTTGGGGGTGTCGGGGTATGAAATACTCATATAGGCCCAGTGGGTTGCTCCTCTGTGGTATAGTGATCTTGCAATACATCGACATACTCTACTAGACACTATGTATTTTATGGTAGTAAAGGATGTTCCCGAAAAAGCCTACTTGCACCATGACGACTGTTGATGCATTTTATTACCCAAGGCTGGTGGACTCTGGAACAATCCTCCCAACCACTCTCTCCGACTGTTTGTTAAAACCATGGTATAGGGAATTAGAGGTCATTCGTCGAGTTTTAGAATGTCTCCTATCTAGGAAAAACGGTGCCTTGTGATTATGTTGTTGTGAAACATTATTATTATACACCGCTGGAGTTTGAGAGTACTTGGAGACATGGACACAGTCTCAAGGGCTTTAGTATAATGGACATTTTGTTATTATTTTGTAGTTGGCCAGTCTCGTGTCTATGTTATAGTTGTAGAGCTCTGTCTCTAAAACTGCTATTATTATTATAAACCTATTTCCAGTAAGTTGTTGTTGTTTTATAGGCGTTGGTATTTCCGCCTTCTTTCTCAATATGTATGATCTTTGGTGCTTGGAAATGTTTGTAAAATATTTATATATGAGTGGATATTATATGTTAAAGAATATGTATGGTATCATTTGTTAAAGAGAAAAGCAAAAAGTAAACCCGTATTTTTGGTAAAATAATTATTGTTCCGATTTACTCGGTCTTATAAAATATAAATGTCACCGACAATGAAGCGCCCGAGAAGGGTGTTACATTATTTGGTATTAGAGCCGACCGAGTCTGTTAGGGTTTGTGGTTTAGGTCTGTCTTTGTTTGTGTTGTGTGTTCTCTGTGTGCTTTTGATATTATTTATGAAAGAAATGATATTGTTGGGTGGTGAGTTGATTTTAATCTGCATGACTAATTGATTTTGGTCTTGTAGGATTATAATGGCTCGTGGTGGAGGAACTACGGCGATGAATGCATCTTTGCGAGCGATGTCACAAATGACTGCCACGTTTGTTCGACACGAGGAAAGGGGAGCTGAAAGCAGAGGACTGGATGAATTCCTGCGTAGAAATCCGTCAGAATTCAAGGGAGAGTTTAAGCCTGAGAAAGTTGAGCCGTGGATTCAATCTTTGGAAAAGATTTTTGCTACTGAGATGTACTGATAACGACAAGGTTACTTATGCTGCCTACATGCTGGTGGGCGATGCTGAGAATTGGTGGAGAGGATATCGCCAATTGCTTGAGCATGATCAACAAGAGGTGAACTGGGAAGCCTTTAATAGGAAATTTCTGGAGAAGTATTTTCTGGCAAGTGCAAGAGATGCTAAAGAAATGGTGTTTCTGCAGCTGAAGCAAGGGAGTATGACAGTAGCTGAATACGGCGTCAGATTTTGAAGCCTGTCGAAGTTTTGTGCCTATCTGAGTGACAATCCACATGAAGGGCAGAAGTGTCACATATTTGAAGGAGGATTGCGGTATGAGCTGAAAGAAGTAGTAGTTCCAATGGAAATATCTGTATTTCCGAGGCTGATGGACAAGTGCAGACAGATGGAGGATTTGAAAGCAAGTTAGGAGGCTAATCAACAGAGTTATGGACCGTCTAGGTTCAATAGGGGAAACTATAAGAATAACAATCGATTCTAGAGGAAGCCATACAATAGGACACAAGGTCAGCAGCAGTTCCAACAACAATATTTTGGTGGAAGCAGTGGAGGTGCTGGTTCATACAGGAATGTTCCACAGAAGTGCATGAAGTGTGGCATGGGTCACGCGACCAAAGACTGCCAGATTACGGGAATCATTTGCTTTAAGTGTGGACAGTCTGGACATGTTGCTAGGAATTATGGACGATCTAACAAGGAACCTTCTGTGAACAATGTATGAGCTGCAACACCTAGAGCTGGAGGAAGATTTTATACAATGCGTGGTTCTGAGGCCTCTGACAATGATGATCTGATTCAGGGATAGTGTGTCATAGGAGGTAAATCTTTAACTGTACTGTTCGATTCGGGTGCGACGCATTCGTTCATTGCATATGATTGTGCTAAATTGCTAGGATTACCTGTGTGTTCTTTACCTTTTGACTTGACTATATCTACTCCTACTGCTGAACCTATTTTGACTACTACAGCTTGTTTGAATTGTGCTATCTTTGTACAAGATATGAAATTTTTGGTTAATTTAATCTGTTTGACTCTTTCACAAATAGATGTGATACTAGGGATGGATTGGTTATGTTCTTACCATATCCTGTTAGACTGTGTCAATAAATCCTTAATTTTTTCTAAGGGTGAGATTTCTGGATTTTTGTTTGCGTTTTGAGTAAATACTTCTTTGAGAGAGGGAGATCAAGGATACATGTTACTATTTTCCTTAGACATCAAGAGTGAGATTGACTTACGGTCCATACCTGTCGTCAATGATTTTCTCGAAGTTTTTCCTAAAGATGTACCTAGACTACCGCCTGTTCGAGATATTGAGCTTGCAATTGATCTGGTACCGGGCACTGGACTGATATCCATGGCACCATACCGTATGTCGCCATCGGAGCTAGAGGACTTGAAGAAGCAAATAGTGGAACTGATGAGGAAATAATTCATAAGACCTAGTGTATCACCCTGGGGAGCTCCAGTTTTGCTTGTGAAGAAGAAGGATGGAACTTCTCGCTTATGTGTAGATTTCCGTCAGTAAAACAAAGTGACGATCAAGAACAAGTATCAACTTCCGAGGATATATGATTTGATGGATCAGTTACGTGGAGCAGCAGTTTTCTCAAAGATAGATTTACGATCTGGTTATCATCAGATTCGTGTGAAGGCGGAGGATATTCCGAAGACAACGTTTCGAACATGCTATGGGCATTATGAGTATCTTGTGATGCCTTTAGAAGTGACAAATGCACCTGCTATATTCATGGATTACATGAACATGATTTTTCGTCCTTTTCTAGATCAGTTTGTCGTTGTCTTTATAGACGACATTCTAATCTATTCTCCTAATCCAGACAAGCATGCCGAACATCTCAGTATGGTTCTCCAGATCTTAAAAGAGAAACAGTTATACACGAAACCCAAAAAGTGCGAGTTTTGGTTAGATGAAGTTCAATTTTTAGGACACGTTATCTCGAATGAAGGTATCACAGTGGATCCGTCAAAAGTTGAAGCTGTTCTAAAATGGGAGAGACCAAAGACGGTAACGGAAATTCGTAGTTTCGTGGGTCTAGCTGGATACTATAGGAGATTCATTAAGGGATTCTCCAAAATAGGAGGACCTCATACTCAATTAACGCGGAAAGACCAAGTGTTTGCGTGGAATGAAGCGTGCGAGGAGAGTTTCCAAATGTTAAAGAAAAGGTTGATTACTTCACCCGTGTTAGTGTTACCTGATTCTAAGGAACCTTTCGAGGTATACTGTGATGCTTCGCATCAAGGGTTAGGTTGTGTGCTAATGCAAAATCAGAAAGTGGTAGCTTATGCTTCAAGACAATTGAAGATTCATGAGAGGAACTACCCAACTCATGACTTGGAGTTAGTAGCTGTAGTTTTTGCACTGGAAATCTGGAGGCATTATTTGTATGGAGCAATGTTCAACGTTTTCAGTGATCACAAAAGTTTGAAGTACTTGTTTGATCAAAATGAGATCAACATGCGACAACGATGTTGGTTGGAATTTTTGAAGGATTACGATTTCCAACTACAGTATCACCCTGGAAAAGCAAATGTGGTAGCGAATGCCTTGAGTAGAAAATCAATGCATGCGTTTGCAATGATGGTCAAAGAGCAAGTGATGTTAGAGCAATTCCGAGATATGCAGTTGACGATTGAAATGTCACCGAGAAAGCTTTGCTTAGGTAGGATTAATTTTTCCATTGGATTAATGGAACAAATACGAGAGAAACAAGAAAGTGATCAATACCTACAAGAAGAAAGGGAATTGGTGCAACAAGGAGCAATATCAAAATTCAAAGAGGGAACCAATGGAATTCTAGGGTTATGTGAAAGGATTTGTGTACCGGACGATTTCGAGCTCATAAAGTTGATTTTGGAAGAGGCTCACAAGAGTAAACTAAGTTTACATCCGGGAGCAACAAAGATGTATCAAGATCTCAAGCGATTGTATTGGTGGTACGTGATGAAAAGAGACGTGATGGAATATGTCGCTTCCTGTCCAGTTCGTCAAAAAGCTAAGACTGAACATCAAAGGCCATCAGGAATGCTACAACCTTTGAACATTCCAGAATGGAAATGGGATGGTATTGCAATGGATTTTGTGACAAGTTTACCAAATACCCGAAAGGGACATGATGCGATATGGGTAATAGTTGATCGACTAACCAAGTAAGCTCATTTTTTTACCATCAACATAAAGTATTCAATGGAGAAATTGACTCAATTATACATCAGGGAGATTGTCAGATTACATGGTGTACCTTCGAGTATTATTTCGGATCGAGATCTGAGGTTTACGTCAAGGTTCTGGCAAAGTCTACAAGAGTCACTAGGAACAAAACACAGATTGAGTTCTACATATCACCCACAGACGGATGGACAATCGGAGAGGACAATCCAATCACTTGAAGACTTGATGAGAGCTTGTGTGTTGGAGCATACTGGAAGTTAGGATGAATTTCTACCATTGATATAATTTACCTACAACAACAGTTTCCACTTGAGCATAGGAATGACGCCTTATGAAGCTTTAAATGGTCGACGATGTTGAACACCTTTGTGTTGGTACCAAGATGGTGAAAGTTTAGTGTTAGGACCAGACATCGTGCAACAGACAACAAAAAAGGTGAAAATGATCAGGAGAAAATGTGGACAACTCAGTCGACAGAAAAGTTATGTGGACAAGAGACGACGACCTCTTGAGTTTGAGGAAGGCGATCATGTGTTTTTGAGAGTCACTCCTATGACTGGGGTAGGCATGGTAATTAAATCCAGGAAACTCACTCCTAAATTCATTGGACCCTACCAAATTCTTCGTCGAGTAGGTCCTGTAGCTTACCAAATTGCCTTACCGCCTTTTCTTTCAAATCTTCATGTTTTCCATGTGTCTCAACTTCGAAAGTATATTCCTGATCCTAGTCATGTCATAGTACCTGATACAGTACAATTGAAAGATAACTTAACCTATGAGGCATTACCTAAAAGGATCGAGGATCAAAGAGTGTGACAACTCATAGGGAAGACAATTTCATTGGTTAAAGTAATTTGGAATGCAACATCGGGATATCCTACATGGGAGTTGGAGGACAAGATGAAGGAACAATGTCGGTATTTGTTTTAAGGTAATTAAATTTCGCGGACAAAATTCTTTTTAGAGGGGTAGTGTTGTAACACCACAATTCTTCTTTTCAAGTTTGATTGTTACATAGTTTATGTTAAAGCATAATTGGGCAAAACAACTTAGTGTATAAATGTTTCAATAACCTTCTTGATCCTTTGTACCCCAGTAAACCATCAATTTTTAGGTTTCTTCTTTGTTTTGACCCAATAATCGATTATTTGGACCCCCATAATCGATTATGAGCTGTCTGGAATTGAAAAACCTGAAACCGAACCTACTTAATCGATTATGAGGAGTGTCATAATCGATTATGATATGTGAAATCGATTATATAGCCCCATATAATCGATTATCTCCTGGAATATCTATATAAAGCCCCTCTTGACCGACCCATACATGAAAAAATGAAGCTCAAGGGCAAAAGTCTCATATTTTTGAGAGAAAACCTCAAAATTAATCACTCTAAACCTCACTATCATTAGAGTTTGGCCATCTACATCAATCACACAATTTCATCTTCATTTTCCAACAACTTACTCTTCTCTAAGGAGCAAAGTTCTTCTTCTTTCTCCATAGAAGTTTCGGCCAAAGCAAGGAGGTGAGCATCCAATCTTTGTTTCAACTTTCTAACACCATATTCACACTCCCCACAATCATCTAAGCTTATGTTCTTCTTATCATTTTCCATTTTAACCAAGTTTGAAAAATGGGTATGTTCTACCTAACTTTATAACTTATCCTTCTTGTTCATAGATATATTCATGTAGATAACTCTTTGTTGAATGAATCTTGTCTTGATAGGTTTTAACCTCTCAAAACCGTGACCTCAAGGTGGACCACCATCATCAATTTGCTTAAGTTTAAGTGAGCTACAAGAGGTATGGGGGAGATTACTATCATCCTACCTTAGGGTAGACATGTTGATGGTTTATTTAGTGTATATAGTCTTATAAGTCATAAGTGTGTAAGTTGTGTAATTGATTGATTATATGTGTGTGATCCTTTTAGAGGATTTGTTCAGTACTTGTTGAATATGATATATATTGGATTGGTGTTGCTTTGTATATGGTAATGTGATATGTTATGTATTTCTTTGAATATATGAGATTATTTTACTTGATTGTATTGGTTGACGACATGACATTGGTCATTGCTTGTTAAAGAGAATTAAGACATTTAAAATGCTTAACTCAGAGAAACTCATGAGGTTGGATTTGTTTTAAAAGTGTAATAATCCTAAGAAAAAAAGAATGATGATAACTTAAGGAAATTTTTGATGAAACGATGATATGTTTAGGCTAAATAATTGATTATCTTAGGGTAATAATCGATTATTAGGTTGCTGGAAAAGCCAAATAACGAAACAGAAAGTGGATAATCGATTATGTGTTCATCATAATCGATTATATTGTTTTTTTTTGAAGCCATAATCGATTATCATATGGTTATTATCGATTATGGAGGTTCTGTGGCAGCAAAATGAAGAAACAGAAAGCTGATAACCAATTATTCCCTTAGAATGATTGATTATTTGATGAAATTTCCAAAGAAAGGAGTTGAAAACTTATGAAAATGTTGCAAAAAAGGTTAAGGAAGAGTCTTTTGAAAGGAAAGTTTTAATTTTATAAAAGTCTTTATTCCAAATGGAAATGTTTAGAAAAAGATCTATGTTGAGTTTATTTCCAATAGTCTTGTTGTTTTGGTAAAAGATGTTGATAAAATGCTTTGGAGAAACTGATATCTAAGTATCTTTAATGGAAATTGTTCTTAAAGAATGATTGGATTTTATTTAAAGGTTTTGGTTTTAAGTCAAAGAGTAAATTAGTCTTCAAGGACTAGTATGTACTTTAAAGAGCAAAACCTAAGTCATAGAGGACTTAGTGAAAATATGAACCTAATAATTTATGATTTATGGTGAAGCAAGACCATTTGTCATAAAGTATGGATAATTCATTATCCATACTCCATAAAATTTAATGGACTCAGAATGATTTGTTTTATTGGAAGCCAAATAAAAAGGCTCGATTAGAAAAGTATCGATAAATAAACAATTGGACTTGTGTTCCAATCTAATAATGTACTAGGATGTTAATCAATTACCTTTAATAAAACTTTGCACAAAGATGAAAGGTTACTTGAGAACTTTCGCTTGATGTTAAGTACCAGTGATTCGGGCTTAAGGACATCTAGCATCTGTTATAGTACTTTGAAAGGATTTCGATGAAATCGAACAATGTTATCTGATGGATGGACGAGAAGAACGCATTTCTGGCAAAGTTGGCCTAAACACATAGTGAAACTATGTTCTGTAAGGCCGTTGTGCCTAGGAGATTGAGCAAACATTTAATGCGGGTGCGAATTTCGTAGTGACGATCTATTGATGCTTGGGGGTGTCGGGGTATGAAATACTCATATATAGGACCAGTGGGTTGCTCCTCTGTGGTATGGTGATCTTGCAATACACCGACATACTCTACTAGACACTATGTATTTTCTCGTAGTGAAGGATGTTCCCGAAAATGCCTACGTGCACCATGACGACTATTGACGCATTTTGTTACCCAAGACTGGTGGACTCCGGTACAATCCTCTGAACCACTCTCTCCGACTGTTTGTTAAAACCATGGTATAGGGAATCATAGGTCATTCCTCGAGTGTTAGAATGTCTCCTATCTTGGAAAAACGGTACCATGTGATTATGCTGTTGTGAAACATTATTATTTCTGTTGTGATGGATGATATAACTGTTTATTGATATTTTTACGTACCTGTGTGTCGTACCACTGCATGTCTGCGTTAAGTGTAAGATGAACGGAAATCACATATCATTTCTGTATTTTCTGGTTTGTTGTTTTCTATCTTACATCGGGCGAAGATGACGATAGCACTGTTTCTCCATCATACGTCACTGAAGTTTGAGAGTACTTGGAGACATGGACACAGTCTCAAGGGCTTTAGTATAATGGACATTTTGTTATTATTTTGTATTTGGCTAGTCTCGTGTCTTTGTTATAGTTGTAGAGTTATGTCTCTAAAATTGTTATTATTAATATAAACCTATTTCCAGTAAGTTGTTGTTTATGGGCGTTGGTATTTCCGCCTTCTTTCTGAATATGTATGATTGTTGGTACTTGGAAATGTTTGTAAAATATTTATATATGAGTGGATGTTATATGTTAAAGAATATGTATGGTATCATTTGTTAAAGAGAAAAGCAAAAAGTAAACTCGTATTTTTAGTAAAATATTTATTGTTCCGATTTACTCGGTCTTATAAAATAGAAATGTCACCGACAATGAAGCGCCCGAGAAGGGTGTTGCACATGCTCCTTGGTTTGGCTTCCCAAGAGTCTCCTCACCATGAGCAAATCACCTTCCGGAATTACTTCTTCCCCACTTTCTTCTTCACTAGAGGCCTCGTGTTGGGTGACAACTTCATTATTTCTCAATACCATTGTCTTTTTAGTTGGACATTGAGATGCAATATGTCTATGGCCCAAGCACTTGAAACATTTTACCTCACAGTTTCTAGGACTAGAAGATACTTCCATAAGCTTCTTTGCATGCGAACTAGCCACGATCTCCTTAGAAGATGAATTGCCCTCCTTCTTTGATTATTCCTTCCAAATTGAACATGAAAACTTAAGAAGAAGAATTAAATTTGGACTTCCTCCTCTTGAGTTGTTGTTCCACTTTGATACCTTGTTGGACCAAATCTTCTAGCTCCACATAGTGTTGAAGCTCCACTATGTCTTTAATGTCTTGATTTAACCCATGTAAGAACCGAACCATAGTAGCCTCCCTATCTTCATTAAGGTTGGACCTAAGTATGGCCAACTCCATCTCCTTGTGGTACTCATCAACACTTTTGGATCCTTAGGTCAATCTTTGCAATTTGTTGTGAAGGTCCCTATGGTAGTGATTTGGGACAAACCTCTTTCTCATGACATGCTTCATTTCTTCCCAAGTCTCAATAGGCTCCTCCTCATATCTTCTCTCTTTTTGCAATTGATCCCACCAAACAAGTGCACAGTCTTTGAATTCAAGAGCGACTACCTTCACTTTCTTTCTTTCATTGTATGAGTTACAATAAAAGACTTGCTCCATCTTCATCTCCCATTCCAAGTAGACTTCGGGATCATTCTTCCCATGAAAGGTAGGAACTTTGATCTTGACCCCTTCAATTCCTCTATCACGCCTCCTTCCTTAATGCCCTCCTCCTCTATGTCTTTCTCCTCCACTCTCATATCCACTTGATTCATCTCGGTTTTGGAGGTTGGCAAGTTGTCTATCATAATTTGCACTCATTTGCTCCGTTGCCTTGTAAAGGTTTGAATTTAAGTAGACATCTTAGCATGAATAGTTACTGACCTTGGAGAAAGAGGTGGACTATCTTCTTGGGCTGCCATCACTTAACACACAATATCAAAAGATAACAAGAAATTATAAAATTCCTCACTACACTCCCTCACGTGTGCACACAAATGTATTTCACTCAAATTGGCTTTTTCCACACAAGATGTAATTTTCACTCTTGCCTTTTTCCACTCAATTGTTCTCTTTTACGCCTTAGAGGAGTCAAACACAATCCACACAAAATCCAAAATCAAGTAACAAAATTTCACAAAACTCAAAACTTATCAAAACAAAGGAAACAAAAGGAAAGGCTAGAAAAGGGAAAGTTTTGAGAATAACGAAAACAAGAAAGATGGGAAACTCTTCAAGAACACAAATTTTCCCAATTTGTTTTTTTCAATAATTGATTATTGTAATCGATTTTGGGCTCACGAACTTTTGAATAATCGATTATTGGTTTGGAATAATCGATTATGGCCATTTTTTCTTTCAAAAATCGATTTTTGCAATCGATTTTGGGTTCACTAACTTTGGAATAATCAATTATTGGGTTGGAATAATGGATTATGGATTTTTTTTAACTCTTGATGAGAAGAAACACACTTGTAAACTGGTTTTGGGGCAGTAACAACAACCACGAAAATTCCCTTAAAAAAAATAGAATCAAAATAATATATATATATATATATATATATATATATATATATATATATATATATATATATATATATATATATATATATATATATATATATATTGATTTTGGGTTTTTGGTAGAAAAGAATAAAGGTAGAAGATGAAGAACAAAAAACTCAAAATTCAACCAAACCTGAGCTTTGATGCCACTTGATGACAACCAAATGGATAGGTTGCCTTTTTGAAGATCTTAGGATGAATTTTTACCAAATATATTATGCAAACAGTTTTGAGGTTCAAATAAGAAGAAAGAAAGAAACAAATGGATGGAGGTAAGGGATGAAGGTGGTGCCACAAACTAAGGAAGCACTCAGTGCTAACCTTGACTGAGACATGTGACACCCTAAACCCGGCATCACATGGTTACCCAATTGCGGAAATATTTCTGATTTACAATGTTGGTTACTTTCGGAAAGTATCATTTTCTCGATGGATAAGTACACTAAAAATGGTAGTTATTTTTTTTCTTTGAAGGGAATGAAACACGATAAAGGTGATGAACACTCAGAACATGAATTAAAGACAACATATAGATTCATATTCATATCCCAATGAAAGCCAAGTTCCAGTACATAAGTTAGGGCCTTATCAACGGCCATTGCAACAGAATTAGACATCTAGAAGATACAACTTAAAAGAGAGTAAGTAAAGACACAGGGAAAGAGGGTCCGGAACCACATCCAAAAAGGTAACTCTAAAAAGTCAGATGACGGAAGACTATCCACAAAATGCTCCGAACTGGTTACTGACACTGGCTGCAAGCAGGGTCTCCACAAATGCTCCCACGAGACGAGACATTAGGTAATGGATCTATGACGTCGCCGCCCTCATCTACGGAATTGTTGTCGTCGTCATGATACATAACGTGATACTCCGGCTCATCCTCCTCCATGACCTCATAGAAGTCTTCCTCAGGGTCCTCCTCAGGATCCTCCTCAGGGTCCTCCTCGGAATCCTCCCCAATCGGTGCTTCCGACTCTACGTCTAGACGTGGTGGCTCATGTAGCAGTCCGTTAGATCGCAAGGCGTGAAGGTAATACCAAGTCGGAGGCAGAGCTACCCTCCTACTCTCCACGGTATGGCTCCTACGGATTGGGTCTCCATCAACATTTAAATCGGCTGTGGTGATTGCTCCATGGTATGTGGCAGATGTCGCCCCTGGATGTATCAGCCATGCCCCAGTATTCCCTGCGTCGTCGAAGACCTCAATCTTCGACATTGTCGGCACAAGTGGGATATTGGGATCCATCTGAACTCATGTACATATGGCGATACCAAAAAGGAAGAGAGAATAACAAGTAGAAATGAAAGAGTGAGATACCGACAACGAATATATCGTACAACAACCATACACATGATACATACAACACCTTGGCATATTAACATTTTAACATTACTCATAGGTAAACAACAAGTATTATTTCAGTGGGTCTCATACCTGATAAGCATCTGGCTTATCTAGTTTTATGACTAGATGAACTAGGGTTTATGTGCCAATTAGTCGAGTTCACTCTCGTTTTCGCCCAAATTTGCCTTGTTTTGTTCCTAAGTTGGACTTTGACTCGTTTTGCGTCTTTTGTGTAGTTTTTAGCTTATTTTGGATAGAATTATGCTTTTGGTTGCTTTTGGTGTTTTCAGGTCAATAAGTGAAGCTCCGGGAGTTAAGGAAAGCCAAGAAGCAGTGGAAAAAGAACTTCTGGAGATACTCGCCTCGCGAGCCTGAACATCAGATAAAGCAGCAACAGTCATCACTCTGGTTCGCCCCGCGAACCGTCTTCTCGCCTCGCGAATCATGAAGACCTGGAAGTCAGAGACCATCACGGCCTAGCCGTGATGCAGGTCACAGCCTAGAATTGAAGTCTCGCCCCGCGAAAATAATCTCGCCCCGCGAGAGTTTGAAGACCCTGGAAGACAGAGACCATCACGGCCTAGCCGTGATGAAGGTCACGGCTGTGACAGATTGAAGTTGGAAGACTCGCCCCGCGAACAGACTCTCGCCTCGCGAAAATCCAAACTTGAATGCGCGCCAAACCTAAAATTCGCCTCGCGAATGATTGATCGCCCCGCGAGAGACCTAGATTCAGAATCCTTATTTAAAGGCTGTTTCAGATCAGAATAAGGAGGTTTTTCCACTAGTTTAGATCAGTAGTTACGAATCCTTGTTTCTCTTTGGAGCTACGTCTCCTCTTTTCCTTTTCTTTTTATTTTACGATGGTGGTTATGTCCGATTGTTTGTCTATGAGCATGAGGAACTAATCCCCTCATCTGAGGGAACAATGAAGCCACCCATGGCGGTGTAGATTCGATGCGATGTATGTCTTTCTCCCTTGTCTCAATTTATGTTTTCCAATTCTAATTTGATTGCGTTGATCATATGTGTTGCGTGATTGACTAGTTAAACGTGTTGAGGCTGAGAGGCGATTCGCGTTTTAGAACTTGAATTGGGATCACTAATCGAATATTACACGAGAGTGAGTAGGAGATTAGTGCAACCTTATAGGGAACAAGAATTAATCAAATTCGAGATTAGGATTATGAGACCTAGTAAGTAATTAATCCAATCGTCGAATACGTCCTAATGAGCACGAGAGTGGATTTAGGAGAATTTAGGGGTCCCGGTTGACATTGTAATTGAACTTAGGGAGGAATTCATCATCACTTGGGTATGCATGTTGGGTTGGTGGATTTGTGACCTTGGACATTTTAATTTCAGATTTTAATAGTTTAGTTTTATTTAGATTTGTTAATTTAGATTACAATCCTATTCTCTCTCTCTCAACCACCTTCTGTAACTTGACCAAACGTATCTGATTTCCTGCGGATTAGTCGAATTGGTAGCCCAATCCCTGAGTTCGACCTCGGTAATTACTTACCGTGTTTATTTTATTACTTGCGACGACCCGGTACACTTGCCGGCGACTCAACAAGTTTTTGGTGCCGTTGCCGGGGATTGGCACAACCAATTTTCCTAATTTTAGGGAAGCTTGATTAATTGGTTGAGTTATTTTTATTTTTATTTACTATTATCTCTCTACTTCTTTGATTCCACTTGGTCTTGCCTTGTTTTGTATGCGAGGTACACGAGGGAATGCTTCCGGGATGCGAATATTGTAATGGAGACCATGACACTTGGAGCTGTCCTTTCTACTACTCTCAAGAATATGTGGACTCATACCATAATTTCTATGACAGCGTGCCCCAGGACAACTATCAGAGTCAGAATCAGTATTGGGGTTATATGAGTAGAGACCATCCGGATTTCACTTGGAGTAATGATGGCGGTGGTCTAGCCTGGCAGCCACAACCTCAACAAAATTGGCAACAACAACCTCAACAGAATTGGCAGCCACAACCTTGGGAGTTGGCTCTTGAGAGGATAAATGCGGCAATTGATAAGACAAGTGCGGCAATTGATAAGACAAGTGCGGCAATTGATAAGACAAGTGCGGCAATTGATAAGATGGCCCAACAACAACAACCTTGGGAGTTGGCTCTTGAGAGGACAAATGCGGCAATTGATAAGACAAGTGCGGCAATTGATAAGATGGCCACATCATTTGAGAAGGCGAATGCGGCAGTAGAGAAGTTGGGTCAGTTCGTAGAGCAACAAAATGAGCGTCTAACAGGCACGTTCCCAGGTGATACCAAGAACAACCCTAAGGACCAATGCGAAGCCATAACAACTAGAAGCAATAGGGTGTGGGAATCTGACTGGGATGCATCTAGTTCTCAGGAAGTTGAGGAAGAACTACCACATGTTGAGGAAGAACAACCTGAGGATCAAGAGGAGTTGATAAGTGACATGGCCCCGGAACAACCACATGTTGAGGAAGAGCAACCTGAGGAAGAAGAATTGACAAGTAACAAGGCACCAGAGCAAGGGGGTAGAGATCAAGATGAAGATAAAGTGGTAGGGGACTTCACCATGCTTGCCAAGCAACATGATTTTGATGCGTTAAATAAATATGTTGGCTTGCATGCATGTGTGGACACCGGTAAGTTAGACCCTCCCACTTGTCTGGCACACTTCCTCGTGAAGACACCATTTGACCCGAGAGGAAGTGAGTTCATAATTATAGAGGTCAATGGAGTTTTCACACACTGGCTGGGTGGAGTTGATGATAAAGTCGTATTGCTGCTGCAAGGGCCACTTCACAAACCATGGGGTCCGGGTGGAGGATCTCACATGATGAGTGTCTCTTGGCCCTTGTTCCACAGGCTATGGGATCCAGGTGGATGCTTCTTAATAAGTCAAGCTCGGGACGTTAAACAAGCGCTACTTGGGAGGCAACCCAAGCTAGGTATCCCTCTCCTTTCCTCACTTTTGTTTTTATTTTTGTTTTTGTTTTGTTTTTGTTTGTCGCTCTTGAATAATTTGAGAAGATCAAGAGTTTGTGTATGAATGTCGTGTCAGCAAGCTTGTTGGATTTCAATTAAATTGAGCATAGATTGATTGCATGAATTATTTTGACCATCGATGATTCCCCCTAGGTTCTGGAAATAGAAAATTGATCCCCATGTGAAAAATTGAAAAATTGAACTTTGAGAATTTTCTTGTGATTACTTGATTTATGATAAGTTTGGGGTGAGGGGGTGCACACACTAGGAATTGTATCTCGGTCAAACAATTTGCAAAATGTCCGGGTGAGGATTTGAGCCTCCAACTCTGTTTTTGATTGTGTGAATCACTATTAAGTTGCACTTTCCCGGATTTGCTTGAATCTCTTCATGGTTTTTATGTTTATATGTTGCATCAATTGATTTAGGCAATTTTCTTTGAAATAGCTACTTGGCCTAAAAAGAACCATCCCGAATGCATGTTCCCTAGTTAGCCACATTGAGCCTAATTAGCCTATTGTTTCTTGATGACCCTATATTACAAGCCGAAAATCTGAAAAAACCATGTTAACCCGATCTTAGGATTAGGAGAGCATGGAAGTGAGTAATGAGAAAAGAGTTGTGAGAAACTCAGTTTGGGGTGGCTACGAGGTGATATGTCATATTGGGATGAGAAAAAGAAAATAAAGGTTGACCCAAGGCAAAAAGAAAAGAAAAGAAAAGAAGAAAACAAAAAAAATTGCAAAAAAGAAAAGGGGCAAAACAAAAAGATTAGCAAGGAAAAGGATGTAGTCACCCGAGCCCAAATGAAAAATGGAAAAAGGAATTTGAGTGGAAAAAGTGTCAAAATGCTCATGCTCTCTTAGTTCCTAGGGACTTAAGCCTAAATATCCTTCATTATCCTACCCTTAGCCAGGCCCCATTACAACCTTTGAAAGACCTATTGATGTTGCATGCATGTTTTCGTGGGAACCATTTTTGAGATGAAAATCAAATTCATGGGAAGTGCCCTTGATATGTGAAATTGAGGGAAAAGTTGATAGCCTAGACGAATTTGAGCGAATGAGTGAAAATTTTACATACCCTTGTGAGGAAGGCAGTTGTTTGAAATTGGTGATCTTCCTTTTGTGTGTGACCCTGATCCTCAACTTAGATTAATGATTGCATGAATGATGAAGTTCTCAATTGTTTTAAGTAAATGAATGTGGGGATTACGTTGATGTAGGGGGGGAGATCATTGGAGAAAAACTGTTTTGATTGCATGAAATTTGTGCGAAATCGATTGATTCCTTTAGGCTTGCCAAGTCTTGAGTCGTTTTTGAGTTTTAGCTTGCTTGGGGACAAGCAAGGTTTAAGTTTGGGGTGTTTTGATAAGCCTCTGGCTTATCTAGTTTTATGACTAGATGAACTAGGGTTTATGTGCCAATTAGTCGAGTTCACTCTCGTTTTCGCCCAAATTTGCCTTGTTTTGTTCCTAAGTTGGACTTTGACTCGTTTTGCGTCTTTTGTGTAGTTTTTAGCTTATTTGGATAGAATTATGCTTTTGGTTGCTTTTGGTGTTTTCAGGTCAATAAGTGAAGCTCCGGGAGTTAAGGAAAGCCAAGAAGCAGTGGAAAAAGAACTTCTGGAGATACTCGCCTCGCGATCGGATGCTCGCCTCGCGAGCCTGAACATCAGATAAAGCAGCAACAGTCATCACTCTGGTTCGCCCCGCGAACCGTCTTCTCGCCTCGCGAATCATGAAGACCTGGAAGTCAGAGACCATCACGGCCTAGCCGTGATGCAGGTCACAGCCTAGAATTGAAGTCTCGCCCCGCGAAAATAATCTCGCCCCGCGAGAGTTTGAAGACCCTGGAAGACAGAGACCATCACGGCCTAGCCGTGATGAAGGTCACGGCTATGACAGATTGAAGTTGGAAGACTCGCCCCGCGAACAGACTCTCGCCTCGCGAAAATCCAAACTTGAATGCGCGCCAAACCTAAAATTCGCCTCGCGAATGATTGATCGCCCCGCGAGAGGCCGAGATTCAGAATCCTTATTTAAAGGCTGTTTCAGATCAGAATAAGGAGGTTTTTCCACTAGTTTAGATCAGTAGTTACGAATCCTTGTTTCTCTTTGGAGCTGCGTCTCCTCTTTTCCTTTTCTTTTTATTTTACGATGGTGGTTATGTCCGATTGTTTGTCTATGAGCATGAGGAACTAATCCCCTCGTCTGAGGGAACAATGAAGCCACCCATGGCGGTGTAGATTCGATGCGATGTATGTCTTTCTCCCTTGTCTCAATTTATGTTTTCCAATTCTGATTTGATTACGTTGATCATATGTGTTGCGTGATTGACTAGTTAAATGTGTTGAGGCTGAGAGGCGATTCACGTTTTAGAACTTGAATTGGGATCGCTAATCGAATATTACACGAGAGTGAGTAGGAGATTAGTGCAACCTTATAGGGAACAAGAATTAATCAAATTCGAGATTAGGATTATGAGACCTAGTAAGTAATTAATCCAATCGTCGAATACGTCCTAATGAGCACGAGAGTGGATTTAGGAGAATTTAGGGGTCCCGGTTGACATTGTAATTGAACTTAGGGAGGAATTCATCATCACTTGGGTATGCATGTTGGGTAGGTGGATTTGTGACCTTGGACATTTTAATTTCAGATTTTAATAGTTTAGTTTTATTTAGATTTGTTAATTTAGATTACAATCCTATTCTCTCTCTCTCAACCACCTTCTGTAACTTGACCAAACGTATCTGATTTCTCGCGGATTAGTCGAATTGGTAGCCCAATCCCTAAGTTCGACCTCGGTAATTACTTACTGTGTTTATTTTATTACTTGCGACGACCCGGTACACTTGCCGGCGACTCAACAATACCCCAATCAATCAATTTTATAAAGATAATGCATGACACTTCAATCATCAGGCTCTAAACTTAATCTCATGAGATACCATCACCGTTTTATCATTAAGAAAGAAAGAATTGGTCATGATCATATGCCACATTTGGTAAGTTGTCTCCGTCACCTCATGCACCCGGATCAACATCATCATGAATCCCTTATAACGGCCATTCGGATGTATACCTCATCGAATACCACATCTTAAGCGGGTATTCGGTTAACTTAAGCACGTCTGCTAAGGGGAAATGCATATGAATAAAAGACTTTTCATTATCGAGACTTTTCTTTGTGTTCACTCTTTTCCGTTGTCGAAACCCAAAGCTAACGACTATTCACAATTTTCATTACTTGAAAATCAATAACACAGGTCACGTAGTCCGAGTACTCAATCACAACACCTTAGACCGATGCCACAGTCCAAGTTTGTGGTCGTAGAAACAATTATAATTTTATCCATGTTTTATTTCAACATGATAAGGACTCCTAACCCATAACAACGAAATTAGGACACACAATCCTCAATTCCAAAATTAGGACTCCTAGCCCATAATATCACGATTAGGACCCTTGGTCCATAATTCTTGACATGGATCCCAGATCACGTGCATAAACTGAATGCTAGAGGCGACGTCTCACGAACTAGTATTCTCTTTCACATGTGCTTACTTTTCGTTCAGTGAAAATCAAAAACCAAAACAAAACCTCGGTCACTTATCCAAGCAGCCGGAACGTTTCTAAATCATTTAGGAGAAAATCTTTTCCTTTACAAAGTCTTTTATAAAACATTTGGAAATTCGTTTGCTTTTGAAATCCTTGATGGAATAAAGTCAAATATTTTCAAAGGGGTTTTTCCTCCATGAATCACATAGTTCGAAAAAGGTTTTCTCTCGTACAAAATTTGGATCATAAAAAGGTAGTTTCTATTGACTTAAAAACACTTCAACGTTTCTTTTCAAGACTAGAATCTCATTCTCTTGAAGTAAGCGTTTTAAACAATGAGCTTTTATAAATGAAACCAATACTTTCAAAGTTCTATTCAAGGCTTATTAAGGCTTTTAATCCTTATAATCATTGTGCACAGACTCAAGTCCGGCTTCTCAAACTTCAATCAACAGTAATATATTCCCAACAATAATTTCACAGTTAACGACAATTCATCACATATATACAATTCACAATACTTTAAGGCAAGTAATAATCAACTTCAAGTAATAATCATAATAGTTCAAGTAAACAAGTCATTCAAGTATTTGCTCCACATCATAATAATATTCAAATCACTCAAGTAACCACATACACACATGCATATAGTCATTGAATATCCCTAGGCAATCCCCTCTTACTTTCTGTGAAGGTAAGAAGATTAGACGCTTGAAGAGGTATGTCACGAACGTCCTTGTTTCCTCCACAATGAAAGTCTAACCTTATGAACACAAAATCACAAGTTAAAATCAAACAAGAACACTAAACCACAAGGTATAGGTTCGGCCAAGACTAGTTCTTAGGGTTAAAGATTCCCGAAAACTATACAACTCATGGATTTATAATCCTTAAATGGAGTTCATAAACAATGATCATTTAACAAAGTTGAATTAAAATCCCACTAAGTTATACACTTAGGGTATTTGGCCAAGGCTAGTAAAATAGGCTAGCATTCACTAAACTTTCCAATCTCTTAGGTTTAGCATCCATATGTATCAAGGAGATCAAAACCATGATCATTTTGGAAAAATAAGAACAAAGTATCCTAGGTCCATAACCTTCTAGGTTCGGCCTTCATAGGATCTATAGTCTAGAAATCTTTAAACTTTCCAATCTCTTAGACTTAGCATCCAAATGTCTTATGGAGCTCAAGTCCATGATCATCTTGGAAAATAATGGAAACTTAAACATTCCAATCTCTTACACTTAGCATCCAAGTATCTTATGGAGCTTAAGTCCATGATCATCTTGGAAAAATGAAAGTAATACATCCTAGCTTTAATAACATAGAATAAACAAGTTAGAAATCCTTAACCTTTCCAATCTCTTAGACTTAGCATCCAAATATCTTATGGAGCTCAAGTCCATGATCATCTTGGAAAAATGAAAGTAATACATCCTAGCTTTAATAACATAGAATAAACAAATTAGAAATCCTTAAACTTTCCAATTTCTTAGATTTAGCATCCAAATATCTTATGGAGCTCAAGTCCATGATCATCTTGGAAAAATGAAAGTAATACATCCTAGCTTTAATAACATAGAATAAACAAGTTAGAAATCCTTAAACTTTCCAATCTCTTAAACTTAGAATCCAAATATCTTATGGAGCTCAAGTCCATGATCATTTTGGAAAAATAAAAACTCAAACATCCTACCACCTAAACACTAAGTTTCGGCCATCATAGGATGATGAGGAAAATATTCTTGGTTTAACAACAACTCTTAGGTTTAGAATCACAAGGTATTAAGAGTTCTAAATCCATGATCATACTTGGAAAGTTGAAACATAGTATCCTAGGCCTACTTATTCATATTTTTCGGTCATCATAGGAACATGCTATCAAAACTTCCAAGCTTTATAGATTCAAGATCAAGGGATAGTTAGAAACTCAAACACACGATCATATTTTTGTTGAAACAAAAACTTCCTAGGTCACAAATGCAAGCATTTGAACTTAATTGGAAGAGATGGGTAGAGATTTTTGTTTTACACAACCTCTTAGTCTGTGAAAATATAAGTTAATACAAGACTATAGAAAGTGGTTTCAACTCAAAAGGAGTTTTCTACCATTTTAGAGAGATTTTAGAAGTTTAAAGCATATAAAGAACACATAAAGTAAACTAAGAAATAAAATATGAAACTTGCAAAAAGATTCATATGAGAGCATTACCCTTAGTATAAGGAAGAACTTTAATGAAGAACTTAAGTAAAAAAGATGAGTAAAAACTAAAGCTTTAAGAGCTTGAACTTTTAGAAGAAAGAAAGAAGATGAAGGTTTAATGGAGGTTGAAGGAGGAAGATGATGAAATGAAAATGAAAGTGGTATATATAGGGAAAGGGGGAGAGTCCCACGGCCAAGGGAGAAGAGGGAGAGCTTGTTGAGCAAGCTTGATAGTTTAATGCTTGATTGGATGGAAGAAGAGAGAGAAATGACTTTTGGATTAGAATAGTATTATAATTTGAAAAGTGTGATGATTACACTTTTAGAGTGTGTCATAGCCTCTTCCATCATGTCTCCTTACTTCTTTTATGATCCCTAATCTGCTCCATTTCGTACCCGGTTGCATTTCCGATCGTAATTCTTCCGACGTTTTTGCCCGAATAAAATATTATATTTTATTTTTGCACGAAAATTTTCAAAATAACCAAAGTTGAAGGAAACATAATAAAAACACTAATTGTCTCGTTCACGGGTCAAAATTAGGTTTTATGCCCAGTTAACTTGTACCGACAGTGAAAACGCAGATCAGCTTCCGTCCGAATTTTCAACTGAAATTTTTACCGTGACTTCATATGATATAACAACACAAGAAAATGATTTTAGTTAAATTAAAATCATCCAGAGTTTAATCTAAAATAAACACATTTAAATATGTATTTACTGCTACAGAAAACATAGGAAAAACAGGGTGTTACAAGACACGTGTACATTGCAAAATTTCCCTCCTTTTTCTTAAAACTTTTCATTTTTTTATTACAACTGTCTTTTAAAAAATTATTGCTGATTATGGCAATAATCTCTCTCCTTGTTCCCAATGCAAAAAGCACTCAAAGATTTTAACAAAAGTAACCCGTGCCGTTTCAAAACTACCCACTCACAATCTCTTGCTCACAACCTCTCTCTGAATTCTCTTCGTCTTCATACTCTCGAAACCATTCTTCTCCAAAACCCCAAAAATATTCTCTTCTAAAACAATGGCACGCAAAAGCTATCTTGAAGAAGTTGCTGAGAAGTCTTCACTTTCTATACCAGAATTGAAGGTGCACCCTGGAAGGGTTTCTAATTTCACCGAGCTGAAGAACAAAGGACTGGATGATAAGCCAGAAATTACTCATGCTAGGTGGTTACCATTCTTCCAAATGGTGAAAGATATCTTTCCATCATTGGTTAGAGATTTCTGGAAAAACTCTAAGGTCACAAAGGATAACACAACCTCCACGAAATGTGGGTGATGACCACGTCTTCATCACTCACGAGTCACTCGCTGAAGTGATCAAGTGCCCTAGAGAAGGAGCTGGGTACAATAAGAGCTGGATGAAGAATCAAGGTTGTGAGATGGCTGTAAACCTCATACTTTATGGAGTTCCTAAGCCAAAGGATCTTGATTCAAAGTACCTGACACCTAAGTAAAGGTTTCTTGATGTACTTTTAATTAACTGTGTGATACCTAAAATTGGCTCTAGGGATCATGTGAGTAAGATAGAAAAATTTGCTATCTATCACTTAGTCTAAAGAATCAAAATAGATATCAAGATTTAATTTTTGGACAAATAGAGAAGACTGTGAAAGGAAAATGCAAGGGTGGATATCCCTATGGCATGCTTATGACAAGAGTCTTCAAGGCTAATTCTTTGAAGAATATGACAAAAGCCTTCCATGCTGATCTCTGCACAGAGATAACTACAATGACACTGTCTTTGATGAAGGTACAACTTGAACCTATAGTTGAACCCTCTACTGTTGAAGCATCATCATCTGTTGCACATGTTAGAGAAGGACCTAGTGTTCCCATTGTCAAAGCTGAACCCTTTGTGGAACCAGTTGAAGAAGAAAGGCCTCAATTATAGAGGAAGAAGAGGAAAGTTACTGAGTTATCTGCTGAAGCTTCTGAGATTGAAAATACTGTTAAAAACCCTTCTCAGGTTGATGAACCTGTTGCTGAACCTGCTGTTCAAGCTGCTGCCTCTGTCCCTAATGCACCTAGTGTTACTAAGGTGTTAAAAAATAAGAGAGCTGTGAAAGCTGAGGGGGAGTCTCAACTAGAAAAGACTATGATCCCTAAGAAAAAGAGGACAACTGTAACCAAGAGGAAGTTGGTTCTGCTTCCAACCCTATCATCCTCACCCTTACCAACAAGACAGCAAACAACTACAATAACTTCTACTCCACAACCTTCATCTCCACTACCTGTTCTGTCACCACAAAGAGCACCAACACCACCACCACAGAAAACACCATCACCAACACCACAACCACAACAGAAAACCCCTGCTCCTCCACCTGCTTCACCAAAAATTCCAACTCCAACTCCACCCCACACATCACTATCCATGAACCTTCTGTTTCTGAACCAGAAAATGCTAACCCTTTTACTTCTGAACCTAACCATACTGTTTCAGAAGCACACTTGTCTGAAAAAGAACCCCAATTATCAATCCCTTCCACACCACAAACATCTCACCATACTGCCACTCTTCACACCGAGGATGTCAATGACTTTGCATACTTTGACAATCCCACTCCTCCTCTACCCTCACCTAAACCACGAACCCCTCACCACATCAGAAACCAGTTCCAAGTTCCTCTGAGAATAGTATTTCCAAACTTATTCTCTGAAACCAGACACAACCCTCTCCCTATGGCCACTCTATCTCCTTATCACCCTTCTTCCAGAACCACTCCCTTCTTTGTCACAGATGAGTCCTGCTCAAACTTTCTGAATGGCAAAGACTTGGATGCCATTACCTCTCTTGAAGCTAAAAGGCAGCTTGTCAATCTGGCCAAGAAACAGAAGCATGCAGGAAGGTGGATGCCCAATCCACATATCTTCATGAAGCCTGCAACAGAGATCAGGGTGATGCCTGACTCTATGGTTCTGCAAGGAAAACAGAAGGTGATCAACTTCCCACTGGATCAGAAATTCTCTCTCATCAAGTTGAATGATCACAAGTGCAAGTACAGAAAGAGGTTGTTCACCACTGAGACTCATCATGAGTTCCTTAAGATCGGAGACATCTACTGGAGATGTGGATCTAGCTCTGGGTTGTCTGAAGAAGAGAAGCAAACCATTCCAACCAGAGGTAGCCAAGTTTTTACTGTCTCATTAGGTTATCTTATGAATTTCTTCTGTCTGTTATTGATTCCCCTCTTCACCATGAAAGAATTCATGGATTTCTTGAAGAATTCTATCCTAACAATGACTTTGTATCTCCTCTTTCAACCAATGTTTTTCTAGTTCCTCATCCTGAGGACAACATTCAAGTTGAAGAGCTGCCTTCTACACCTCCTCCATCTGCATCCGCAACTGCACTGGCTATAACATGCAGACTCATCCGCTCCAGTGGTTTCTTATGATCCTGCTGCCCATCATAGACTTGATGAAATGGCTTCAAGTTTGCAAACTGTCATCCAAAGATAGGATGCTGCCTTAGAACAACAAGCTATTTTTCAAGCTCAGATGTTGGCTCAGCAAGCTGCTATGCAAAGAATGATGGAAGCTTTCTTCAAAATCCAAGGGGGTCCTAGTTCTTAGGTCTTAGGACTTAGTCTTTTTCATTCTTTTTTAGTCATGCAATGTACAAGTCAGGTGATGTCCACATCACATGTAATCGTTTTGACTCTTAAATGAAATGAGATGAAGCTTTTGATATTTCTTTTGGCTCTTGATGAGTGTGATCTCACCTCATATTTCATGTACATTTTTGCATGCATTTTCATATAGTTTAGGCAATTTTTATTTTATTTTTGTTAGTTTTTACCTTGGAACAGGTAAGGCAGTTTCGTGGTGTTGTTTTGCAGGAATTAAGGGTAAAATGCTCAATATTGACCATGATGGAGCTTGGATGAAGATAGAGCTTGAAAAGTGAAGAAAATGTACCAAACAAAGCCCATCACGACCATGATCAAGCAAAACTGGAAAGAAAAGAAGGCAAAAGTCAGAAGCTGTCACGACCGTGACAGACCATTTGGTGCAGCATCGTTACAGGCAGAACTGGTCACGGCCTGACCGTGATAAGCATCACGACCATGATAATCCAAAAGTTGAAAGCGCGCCCTTGGCAGAGCCCGTCACGGCCTGTCCGTGATGGCCATCACGGCCGTGACGCGCATTATTTGAATCCAATTCTATAAATAAAGCATCAGGGGGCTGCGCGAACAGAACAGAACAAAGCAGACTTTTACCCTAAAAAGAAAAACACGTTCTCTCTGAGCCAGGGGGCTGCGGTGACGGCTGTGGAAAGCTTCCATGGAGTTCCTTCTCTCCCTTGTTTCTATTTCTCTGGTTTTGGCTTTCTCTATTATCATGAGTAGCTAAATCCCTTTTTGCTGGGATTAGATGTAGCCAAATTGAATATCATGTATTTGCCTTGATCTATTAATCTATGTTTATGCCTTCTTATTAGTGTTTAATTCCTTTGCTTAATGCTTTTTCTGGTCTGATCATCCATGAATTGATTTTGAGATTTGATTTGCAATGGGGACGTTCTTATCGATTCTTGATCTGGAATTAATCACCTAGTAAACCTTGCATCTAGGAATTGATTTTGGTTTATTAGTAATCGTGTAATCCCTACTCTTAATGCAAATTCACTAATTAGGTCACCTAAGGAATTAGGGTTTAATTAGGGGATTTAGGCTCTTGTCATCTAAGGAATTAGGGCTTGGGTAATCTTGTGGGTTGATTTTAATATTTGAAGCTTAAATTGGATTGGTGGTCTTGGTATTGCATGAGGCTAAGGTTTGGTGAAATTTAATCCCAACATCTTTCACATATTTGAAGAATCTATTTTTCTGCATTGCAAGTGTTTGACAAAAATACATAAAGAACTTTTTCCTTTTATTTTGTTTATTTTAAATCTTGGGCTTGGTATTTAGTATTGAGCTCCCTTCCATCCAAACATTCGCTTAGATAGTAGTTGATTTGGTACGTGCTAGTACTTGTCTCAGTCCTCGTGGGAACGATATCCCTCTTACCCCTTTATTACTTGCAACGATCTGGTACACTTGCCGAGATCGCATCAAACAGCTCTCTGTTATATATTTGCTTTATATTCTTTTTGATTAATATCAAAAGGGGGAGGAAATAAGAATAACAAAAAATACACCTTAATCTTGAAATTAATGACTATATGTCTGAAAAATCAATTTTATGTTCTGATATAATCTGAGTTGCTTTCTTAAATACTCTATCTGATTCTGATATCAGCTCTGATACCTTGTTTTTGCTCTGATACTTGTTCTATCTAAATGCATAAACTAAAGGGGAGCATAGCATACTCTGATTAATTATATATGTTTAAAAATTTCTCTTATTGCTTTTTGATGTTCAATAAAATCAGAAAAGTTATTGGAAATCATCAAAAAGGGGGAGAATGTTGTGACCTCATAAGTCTGAGACACATTCCATGTGTAGATTCTCTAAGTTTTGATGATTCCAAATAGATTAAGTATGGTAATATTGAACCATATGAAATTACTGACATGTCTGATAAGTGTGTAGGAAAATAGACTTAAGGTCACTCGTCTATTTTATGATCTGTCTACATTTTGGTAGATCACAGTTTTTAGACTCGTCTAAAAACTACTCGTCTAAAACTCAGTCAACACATACAAAGACCAAGTCAACACTCAGTCAAAATTCTGATATACTTGATGACGTGGCAAGAAGCATATGTCTGAAGAAGACTCAGTGGATCACTCGTCTAGAAAATGACTCCATCACTCGTCTGAGTTTCTGGCTCATTTTCCCCTGTCTAAATCTGGACACCACAAGCACTCGTCTAAAAATCTAACTCTGCTACATTTGTTTAAATTGTCAGATTGTCAGAAAGGAAGTCAAAGTCAACTTTGTGGATATATGCCTTGACAGGTATTTTTGTTTTGATGATGAGCAAAAGGGGAATTTTAAGTCCATGGACCAACACACAAAAAAAGTGTGAAAAGGACCAAACAAGCAAATACGGGATTTAGGGAATTTTGCTTTACTATGTCAATTGTTTTAGTAAAAGCTTGTACACGGTATGTAAAGCTCTCTGGTTAAAATTGGTCACACACACACACACATAAAATGAGCTAACAAAATAAAACTTAAAGAGGCTTTCAACCTTAATTGAGAAATTAACTTTAGCCTTTAAGTTTTACTATTTTAAATTATCAAGCTCTATTAAAAAAACCTTAATGAGTGATTTATTATAGAGCCATTATGTTTTTCAAAAACTAAACTAGAGATGCAATAATCGATTACTATAATCCATTATGCTATGCTTAAATCGGCTTTAATGTGTTTAATTGAGTATTAATTACTTCTAGCCATTGAGTTTGAATTTGAAAAACAAATAATCGATTATGAGATAATAGAAATCAATTATACAATTTTGAGAGACAAATAGTAAATAGATAATCGATTAGAATAATCGATTATCACTATCAGACAGACAAATGAACTTTACACCGAGAACTATTAATCGATTATCTAATCGATTATGACCTGTCTGTTCCAAGGCGTATTTTTAAAATGAGTTAAAATAATCGATTATACTTTTTAAATAATCGATTACTGCGCGAAGAAAATCAGTTTCAACATGGACTTAACCTAATATCTCTAAAGAACTATATAAGGAGAACTTAGGCAATTTTGAAAATAGAGAACTCTGCTACTCTTACACTTGTGAACATTCTCTCATCTCTATTCTCTCTAAATCACTCTCATTCATTCACCTTGATCAAAACATAACTTTGGGAGAGCTTTACTCCATATAGGTTCCTTTGTAACTTGTGCTTCAAATTGTCTTCATCAACACTATTAAGAGTGCATACTGTTGGTATGAGTCGGATTGACTCAAACCTCTTTTGGTTACCATTCTTGCAAGAGAAGGTATATCTCTTGTAAGGGATTAGTGGGTGTGATTCCATTGTAAAGGTTCTAACTGCGCTTGTTTAAAATCTAGGGATTTGAGACTCTATCACTGGGGGATGGTATGTCTCTGGTCTGTGAGGAGTTCTTGTTGTTGTAAAGGTTCTAGTTGCTCCTGTTTAAAAGCTAGGGATTGAGTGAAAACCCTTGGTGGTATTGCCTTGGGGACTGGATGTAAGCCACGTGGGTAGTCTGTGGTTGAACCAGGATATATCGCCGTGTCAATCTTCTTATGCCCATCTCTTTTAGTTTTTCTTTATCATTTGAAAAAACATTTTTACTTGTAAACGACGTTTTAATTTGAAAAGAATTTAATATTCGCTGCTAATTCTGTTTAAAGTTTCAAAAGGTTTTTATTTATCGAAAAAGTTATCATTTTTATTTCAAACCCAATTCACCTCCCTTCTTGGGTATGGTTGCCATGGCCAACAAGTGGTATCAGAGCTTCGGCTCTGGTTATTAGCTTAACATCTTAGAGTTAAGATCCTTTTGGCAACCTTTGAAAAGTTTTCCAAAAAATGTATGCTTTTGAATTTGACAAACCACCATTCTTTGATGGTGATAATTATATTTATTGGAAAATGAAAGTTGAAATTTTTATGCAGTCAATTGATGTCGGCGTATGGGATATTGGAGTTCATGGACTCATTCTCAAACTCAAAGAACATCAGGCCGAGTTTGATAAAAATTGTTTTTGCTTGAATCTCAAAGCTATGCAAATTCTTAGGAATTGTTTGTGCGATGATACTTATGAGAAAATTAAAAATTGTGATTGTGCCAAGGATATTCTGAATGTGCTTGATTATAGTTACCTTGTCACTAACACCTTTGAGATTGAAATCAATGACTAGAAAGGGCAAAATTCATTGGAGGAGGGTTATCCTCAACAACATGCCATAAAAAGGAAGGACCATGAAAGCAAAAAGCTATTGGTCAAGAAAATTGAAACTACTCTCTATGCAACTCAAAGAAACTTGGAGGTAATAGATGCTAAACTCAATCCCTTGAAAGATGGATGGTCAACATGCATACAATAATGTGTATGATTAATTGTTGAGCTTAGAAAATAAGAACTTCAATTCCTTGAAAAGTATTTCATCAATTGAAAATGATCTTGAAAAATTGAAAAATGAATATACTTTTCATTGTAATGAAGATATCTTGAAATTAGAATTCTCTTCATGTTTTGAAAATTGCACATTGCTTGCTGAAGAGTTATTTCATGAAATTGATAATATGAAAAGTTTAACATGTACACAACCTTCATATGAGAAAGAAGAAGAATTACATACCAATCATAATCTATATCATGTTAAACATGACATGCATCAATGTCATAATCATTCTATGGTTGGAAATGAAAATTGTCTTGTGAAAAATAAGAGACATGTAACATGTAATTAATGTAGAAAACTAGGACATATTTCTCAAATATGCATCTATAAGAAAAATTATCATATGAGGAATAAATGTGCTTGGGTGCCTAAAGGCAAAAATTACATGTCCACTAATCCACAAGGACCCAACATGAAATGGGTACCAAGAAGTTTCTCTAGAAATTCATATTTGCAGAAAAATTCGACAATGGAGAAACAATCTATCTTGGTAAAGAAAAGGACATCAAGAAGAATGCTTCACAAATTGAAAAATGCAATTATTAATAACAGAAGCAAAGGTCTCTTGATGAACGATACAAATAACAAGACAGATGATTCAAGACCAAAATTCAAGCTCAAACAAAAGTGGGTAAGAACGAATAGTCTTGAAAATTCACACAACGAGGTAACTCTACTCTCTACCTCCTATACTTGCTCAAATGTGTCATTTGTTAAACGAAGGTATGTTGATAAAGATGTTTACGTGGTATCAATCAAACTCTATCAAAATATTGTATGAACTTTGTGCAAGATACCATGTATGTGCTTGTATGTTGATTGATTATTATTTGAAGCATGGTATAATTAGTTTGAATAAGTTATAAATCTCCTTTGTTATGAAAATTTGAAAAATGAAGAGGATAATCGATTAGATAATCAATTATGCTTCCTCGAGAAAATAGGGAAGAAAGTCAGAAATACTATAATCGATTAAGATAATCGATTATAGGATGATCTTAGAAAATTCGCAGAAAACAGTAGGCACATAATCGATTAGCATAATTGATTATGCTACGAAATCTGGCATTATTTGTAAATATTCTTTTCAAATCCTAAATTAATTTTTCTAATAAATGGTTCATTATGATATTAATATCTGGTTTAATTTTCAAATCATTTTCAAAATAAAAATTCAAATAATTTCAAATTTGAATGCACTTTGACATTAAATTCCTTTATGATACAAAGTTATTTTGAAAAATAATTATTTTTACTATCTAATTTGAAAAATCAATTAGTGATTTAATTCATGATCATACTTTATTAAAAATTTACTTTTTAGTCATGAATTAATTAACCACATCTTTTCAATTTGAAAATCATCAAGATTGTGGAAAAAATACCTTTGGAAACAATTTTCTTGTAAGCAATAAGAGAGTTGCTTCATTGATTTGGTGGGGCATCCAAATCAATTTCAAGTTGGGGAATCCTTGAAGCCAAGGTGGGGAATCCTTGAAGCTAAGGTGAGGCATCCTTAGGAGGTAAGGATTATTTTTTGAGTGAGGCACCTCAAAATAATCAAGGTAAAGGTGGGGTATCCTTTAGTTTTTGATAAATTGTAATCTTGTAAATAATTTTCAAATAGTGGAATCTCTCAAGGTTCTTGAGAGCTGGATGCAGATCACTCAGGTTGTGATCGAATCATTAAAATCTTTTGTGTGATCTTCTCTTTCCCTCACTCTTCTAGTTCTTGCAATTATTGATTAATTGTTGTTCTTAATTGTATTTGGTTAATTGTGGTGGATTTAATACTCTGATTTTTAATTGAGGTCATTCGTACATAGTCATTCTCTTCTTCCACTCAATTTCTTTGCATCATACATAGTGTTTTTTGAACAATTTTTTTAAGAAACCAAAGTTTCCAAGAAAGTGATTAAACCTCAATTCACCCCCCCCCCCCTCTTGAGGTGCCATATTGATTAACAATTGGTATCTAGAGCTAGGGTCTTGAATAAGGCTTAATAGCTTTCAAGATTATTTTGTGAACATGGCACTTGAATCAAGTAAGAAGCATAAACACATTTCTACCACTTCTTCTCCAATCTTTGATGGTGAAGGATATCCTTATTGGAAAGTCTATGGACTAAAGATGAAAAGCAAAAACTTCAACTTGACTTTGAAGCTAAGAATATCCTCACCACCGCTTTGTCAATTGATGAATTCTTTCGCATTTCTAATTGCAAGAGTGCAAAAGAAATTTGGGACACTTTACAAATGACTCATCATGAAGGAACTAGTGAGGTTATTAGATCAAAGATAAACACCTTGATGCATCAATATGAATTATTTAGAATGAATCATGGTGAATCTATCAATGAGGTTCAAAATCGTTTTCAAATCATTGTAAATCAATTACTTTCTTTTGAGAAAACTTTCACTAATGAAGATCTTGTGACTAAGGTACTTAGGTGTCTTAGTAGAGAATAGCAACCCAAGGTAAAGTCTAGGGATCTTACAACAATTTCTCTAGCAACTTTGTTTGGAAAGCTCAAGGAGCATGATTTAGAGTTAACAAGGCTCAAGGAGAATGAAGAAGTAGATAAAAAGGGCAAAGGAATATCACTTATGGCTTCTTCTTCCAAGAAAGTTGAAAGTGACAAATAAAGCAATGATTCTAGTGAAGATGACAAGGAAGATGAACAAATCAATCTACTAGTAAGGATATTTGGGAAGTTTCTCAATAATAAAAGTAAGTGGAAGAGGTTCAACAATTCCAAGAAACCTATCAAGAAAGATGCACCATCATCAACACCTCTATGCTATGATGTGGAAAGCCCGGGCACATCAAATTCGAATGTCCTACTCTCCAAAAGAAAGATAAAGGTGACAAAAGACCTAAGAAGGAAAAGAAGGGGATAAGGGCAAAGTTCATCAAGTGGTGATAGCATGGATGACGAAGTCTCAAATCTTTGCTTGATGGCAAGTCAAAAAGATGACCAAGAGGTAAGTGATGATGAATATGCATTATCTTTCAATTATGATGAATTGCAATTAGCCTTCGAAGAATTGCTGAGGAATCTATAGAACTTGCTAGAAAGGTAACTAAACAAAAGTCAATAATCTCTATGCATGAAAATGATAAAATGAAACTAGCTAAGGAGATAAATGACTTGAAATTAGAAATCAATTCTATGACCTTGAAGCATGCTAGTTCTAGAAATGATATACCTAGTTCATCAAAATGTGATCAATGTATGTATCTTGAAAAGGAGAATAAGGACCTAAAGAATACTCTTGCTAAATTTTCAAATGGAAGAAGGAATTTGAATAATTTGCTTGGTAATCAACAATCTCCTTTTGTAAAAACCGGTTTAGGGTATAATTCTTTGATAAGAAAGAAACACATTCAACAATATTTGTTCCATCTAGTAAAAATGCTAGACATAAGGTAACATGTCATTATTGTTGTAAAAATGGTCATATTTCTCCTAGATTCTATGTTAAAAGAATTGGTCTTGAAAAAGCTAAGATGATGTGGGTTCCAAAAAATATGGTACCTAAGACTAATATTCAAGGACCCAATAAAGATTGGGTACATAAGATCTAAACTTGCTTTGTAGGATTGCTTGAGGACCCATGGAAAGGTATGGTATCTTGATAGCGGGTGCTCCAAGCATATGACAGGAAACATATCAAAGTTCATTCATCTCTCCCCAAAGGAAAGTGGTCATGTAACCTATGGTGACAACAATAGAGGTAAAATTTTCGGTATTGGTAAAATAGGAAATGAGTCTACTACTATTAAAAATGTTCTTTTAGTAGATGGTTTAAAGCATAATTTACTTAGCATAAGCCAACTTGGTGATAAGGGTTATAGGGTTGTGTTTGATAGTAAATGTTGCATGGTTGAATGTTTGGTGAGGGTTATAGGGTTGGGTCATCATAGATAGGTTGATGAAGTCGGCACACTTCTTACCTGTCAAGACAAGCTACACAGTGGAAAACTAACCGAAGTATACCTCAAGGATGTGATTAGACTTCATGGAGTGCCTTCCAGTATAGTCTCAGATCAAGACCCAAAGTTCACTTCACAATTTTGGGGAAGCTTACAAAAAGCTCTGGGAACTAAGATAAGGCTAAGCTCGGCTTACCATCCGTAGACAGATGGGCAAACTGAAAGGACAATTAATACCTTGGAAGACTTTCTTAGAGCTTGCATTCTGGACAACCGTGGAAGTTGGGATGATTTGTTACCACTTATCGAGTTCACGTACAACAACAGTTTCCACTCGAGTATAGGGATGGCACCCTACGAAGCTTTGTACGAAAGGATATGTCAGACGCCGTTGTACTGGTATCAGGACGGAGAAAGCATCATTTTAGGACCTGAGATTGTGCAACAGACAACAGAGAAAGAGAGGCAAATCCGCCAAAAGATGAAGGCCTCTCAAAGTAGACAGATGAACTATGCCGACCGTAGGAGGAGACCTCTTGAATTTCAGGAAGGTGAGCATGTATTCCTAAGAGTCACCCCTACCACAGGGATAGGCAAAGTCATAAAATCTAGAAAACTTACCCCAAAATTCATTGAACCTTATCAAATCCTCCATCGTATTGGTCCAGCAGCCTATCAAATTTCCTTGCCGCCTTTTCTTTCAAATATCCATGATGTGTTCCACGTTTGCCAATTGAGAAAATATGTTTCCGATCCATCGTATGTAATTGAGCTCGATGAAGTACAGTTAAAAGAGAACCTATCCTATGAAACTACACCGGTATGAATCGAAGACAGAAGAATTAAGCAATTCCGTGGAAAACAAATTCCCCTGGTCAAAGTTATCTGGGATGAAGCGACCGGAGAAGCAACTTGGGATATTGAAGAGAAGATGAGATTACAGTACCCCGATCTTTTTCCCAGTACGTAATTTCGAGGACGAAATTTATTTTTAGTGGGGTAGTAATGTAACGCCCCGATTTTCTGTTTCTTGTTAATCTGTGCTTAAGTGTGTGCTTGTTAGTAATTGATTTAAAAATTTTAGAGTTTATATTGATAAAATAGAATCATTTTCATAACTTAGTCTATCTTAGGAAGCTCCAGTAAAAATTGCAGTTGAAAATTCAGACCAATCCCGGTCTGCGTTTTCTCTATCGGTACAAGTTTACTGATCAGAAAATGAAATTTTTACTCGTGAACGAAATGATTAGGCTTCTAATTACGATTTATATTGTTTCCACTATTTTAAAATTTTTCGTTAAAAAACTTTATTTTATTGATTTTTCGGGTGCGAATTTCATTAGAAATACGTTCGTTTTACACTGTCGGGGAGAGAAATTGAACTAGAACGAAACAAAGGGAAGTCAATGAATTTATTTTCATCAAATTTTGGAGTGTTTGGTGAGCAAAATCTGATTTGAATAGTAAACCATTATTACATGAAATCATTATTTTCATAATAAATAATTATATTTCAAAATTCCTTTAAAAATTTGCAATTTAAAAATTTTATTCTCTCCCATTTTCTGAAACAGCCAGTGCCCCTCCCCCTCCTCTTTATAAGCTCACTTATTTTCTCATTCACCACTTTTCTCTCATCAACTCAACAACACTTCTACTACACTCACGTTTATTTTCTCTTATTTTTGAGAAAACTTAAGCCTTGCTTCCAAGCTCTCAATTTTCGCAGCACCCAGGTATAATGTAACCGCCCTTAGGCATTACATGGTTACCTGTTTGCGGAAAATAAATTAAAAGAAGATTTGCTGGTTGCTTTCGGGAAAATAATATTTTCTTGTTATTATTATTTCTCATTCTCAAAATCGTGATAAATTTTTTCTTTTCTTTTTCAACATTACAACAACCAAGTAATCATAACCAAACTTAAATATATAGGTATGTATAAGCCATACAATTATACTGCCTCATATTATATTCACACTTAGATCTTTAATATTATAGATCAGTATTTAATAACAATAACACTACATTAAATAAAACCTAAGCTGGTCATAACTAACAAACACTATAACACAAGGCGGTAGCGTTAGTATACTCTGAGCTAAGTAGCCTTATTCTTGTTGAGACCATAATCCTTGAGTGGCTCCTCTAAACTCCCCAATACATAAACATCAAAGAAACCACAAATAAAACATGCAAGAGTGAGAAACCAATATATGGATTTAACACGACGACCACAGGCACGACACAATAGAAAACACACATATATATGTTATGTCTATACAAGCATTCATACTAAAACATATAATCTCATAATGGGTTTCACACCCGAAACATCAACCTTTGGAAAAATATACATGAACACTTCATATGCACTATCTAAACATTCACACTTAATCTCATGAGATATCCCAACAAGCTAGGGATGAGTTGATCAGGCTCCAGGCACACAGCCAGAACACCAGGCACACAGCCAGAACACAGGCACGCAACCAGAATACAGGCACACAGCCATGACACCAGGCACACAGCCAGAACATAACGGGCACATCTGCCAAATGCGTGCAAAAACACTCCGTTCTTGATACTTTTCTTTGTGTTTAATCTTTCCTTGTCGAAGCTAAAAATGGCTTACGACTCACATAGTTTTAACATCTTTAAAACTTTCATTACAACACAGGACCTCAAAATCCTAGTGCTTAATCACGAAACCCCTAAACCTTGCAATCAGTTTTAGGTTCGTGGTAATAGAAAACATCTTAAATGTTTTAAACCCAGTATACACCACGTATACAGTAGACACCAAGTCTACAGGACCTCAAAGTCCAAAGGACCCCAAGTCCATAACAACAAAGAACCTTAGTACCTTGACGTCTCGGTTACCAAGTTCAACACCACTTTTAACACTGTTGGGTTACACTTGATTTCGAAAAATCTTTTCAAATGGGAAACTCTACAATAAAACCTTGAAATACCAAAACCTAGTTTTCACGAAGGTGAGTCACTTGAGGTTTTAAACTTACTTCAAATACGTATCGCCGTTTCAAAATACTTTCCATCGACACTTTTCCAAATTTGCCGTCAATTATCACTTTTAAAGCCTTTTAAGCCAAAACTTAGCTTTTTCCACTTAAATAATTTTATAAAATCATAATTAACTTATTTTCAACAATTAATTTCATAAAATAAATTTTTATAATATTACGAAATTTCTTACATAAAAATTAGTAGTACAAAAATAATTTCACGGTTTCGCTCTCATTGTGACTCATAATCCACTCTTACAGTAATAAATCATTACAATAATGATATTTTCCAAAATTCCTTATTTTTCCCAATTAAAATTTCCATTAATATTATATACCAATATTTTACAGTTAAAACATTGCATATAATTTATGAAGCTTCTTAAAGCTTTTATCCAATTTAATTGAGCACTGACCACTGTCAGGCTTCTCAAACAACAACCAACATTAATATCACAGAGATATTCTTAGGCATATCATGCATCACAATAGCATAATATAAAACTGCAAATAAATGATTAAATGCAGATAACCATACACAAATAAATAATACAACCACAATCCAAATACCACAACCACAGATAAATCATACAGACCAACACAGATAGATGCATCACAACGACATAATATATAACTGCAAATAAATAATTAAATGAAGATAACCATACACAAATAAATAACACAACCACAAACCAAACACCACAACCACATATAAATCAACAGACCAACACAGATAGCATGTAGCCATCAGAAAAATCCCTTAGGCAATCCCCTCTTACCTCTCGCAGAATCCTCAGCGGAATAAATTACTTCATCGAATGCCCGGTTCTCACGTACACAACGGAATAAATTCAACCTTCACCAATACAATCAAACCATTACTAACCAAACAATTTAAAACCATCAAAATCCTTCCTACATGGTCACGGCCTCAAGGGTCTTTGTGACTAAAAATTCCTATTCATGATTAAGTCATGGATTAATGATCCTTAATTAACCAAGATCATGGATTAGTGACTAAACAACTAAGTTTGGAAATCAAAACTTCCTAACTCACACACACCTAGTTTCGGCCATTACATGTTCATGGGGCTAGGGTTTTTGGTTTGATAAATCAACTTGGATTCATTAAACATTTATAGTAATAGGATGATTACCAAGATCATAGATGAAAAACATGAACAAAATCTCCTCCAACCTCACCTCTCTAGGTTCGGCCAACTCAAGATAAATGGGAAGGAAAATTTTGATTACCATATGATCTTGGATATTGACAATATACATGATTACAAGAACATAGGAAGTGGTTTCAACATCATGCGATTTTTCTAGAATTTGTTATGAGTTTTCGAAGTTCTAGATCTCAAAACTTAAACCATGGATGAACATGTTGAAGAAAGCTTTAAATCAAGAAAAGCTGTGAACAAACTACACTTAGATGATTGAGAGGATGAAGAATCACCTATTGAATTGAGAAATGCTTCGTTGTTCTTGGAGAAAGTTAGAATACTTTAGACCATGGACGAACATGTTTAGGAATGATATGGAGATAACTGTAGTCTCCCTATGATGTGATATGTGGAACCAATGTTACATCACTAATAAGTTTTTTGTAAGGCCACATGCTAGTGTCTTGTTTACAGATTTAACATATATACAATTTCTGTTGCAGGGTTACAATGGAAGTCAACTATGGGATACTTCATTTATCGTCCAAGAAATTATTTCAACTAACCTTATTGAAGAATATGGCCTAACTCTAAGGAAAGCTCATACGTTCATTAAGAATTCACAAGTGACTTTTTACATTTATCATCACAACTTGCATCAGTTTGCCCGTGTTGATCAGAATCTCTTCTCTTTTTTTTTCTTGAAAGGTTTTAGAAGATTGTCCAGGTGATCTTAGCATTTGGTATCGTCACATTTCTAAAGGTGCTTGGACTTTTTCAAGTCCAGATCACGGATGGCCGATTTCTGACTGCACGGCTGAAGGACTGAAAGTAATTATTGATCAAAATATTAGAATTGCTTTTTTGCTTCTTCTGTTTCGATTCATCTGTCCTCTTTCAGGTTGTTCTATTACTATCCAAGAATGCACCTGAAATTGTTGGTGAGCCATTGGATGCAAAGCGATTGTATGATGCTGTAAATGTCATTCTCTCATTACAGGTACCTAGACTCCTCATGATTCAAGCGATATTATCTCAATAATTCTAAAAAATAAATAATGGTAATCATATTATGCTATTGCTTGTGGTTATTGCTTCCTTCCCTAATATAATTATGACACTAATATCATTAAGATGACTAAGTTATTTACTCATCTTCTAAGATCATTCACTATATAGTATAGTATTTTGTTGCAAATTGTATATGGTATAATATATTGAAAGTAAAATTTCATTTATGAAAACACTGATGTAATTTTTTTTTCTAATTTAAATATAGTCGAAGCTTCATCAGAGACAAAATTGGAAACACCAAATGCCTTGATATTATGGTAGTGTTAACATGTTGTGATTACAAAGGTTTTTAAAATAACAATTACAATTAGACACAACTGGGAATTTATATAGGGTACCCTAATTTTGAGAAATATTTTTTGCTAGTGAAAACTACTAAAGTAAGAATGGTATATATTTTTGAAATCTCATCCTTACCACAAGCCTAAACATATGGTGAGATGCTAATAAACCTTCAGTTTGGGCATGAATTAAACTAGGTTTTGAATGCATTAATGGGAGCTTTAGCTTTTTGAGAATTGAGAGAAAAGAGGTACATGTAATGAAATCAACCCATAGGCTTGAATATAAGGTAATAAATACAAAGATTATAATTACCTTAATTACATGATTTGGTTAACTATTACAATGAATCTAGACAAATATGCATAATAATACATGTTTTCAACACACTCTCTCAAGTTTGGGCATATAGGTATATGCGACAAGCTTGTTGGCAATAAATTTTTTCTGAGGAGCTCTCAAAGATTTAGTGAAAGCATCTGCCGGTTGATAATTTGAATTGACAAAACTACCGATGATGTCTCCAGATAAGACATCTTTGGTAAAATGCCAATCCACTTCAATGTGTTTGGTCTTTCAATGGATAACATGATTGGAGGAAATAAATGAAATTTGGTTGTCACAAACAAGTGTCATGTGTTTAATCTCCCCAAATTGAAGCTAATTAAAAAGTTGCTTTAGTAAGATGAGGGCGCAAGTGATGGATGGCAACTCAATATTATGCCTCAACACTTGACCTTGCGATCACATTTTGTTTCTTACTATTAGGTTTCTCTCAAATACCTTGGAAGCCATTGTATCTCAATAATACCATATTTTCTACTCGTTTCTGGTTCAGTTCTATCATTCTCACAATACTAAATGAAGTATATATTCTAGTTATTTTATTCTGTTTGTTTGCCTATAACCCATGACGGTTGAGTTGAGCAACTAGTAATTCTATAAAATCAATTCAATGAGTTTGGAGAATCTATGGCATTATCTGAAGATGTACATTTTATTTTTTATAATCATTGCAGAATACAGACGGTGGCTTTGCAACATATGAGCTCACATGATCTTATAAATGTTTGGAGGTAGCCGTCTTTTATTATTTTCCCCATTCTCATTATTTTTTAGTATATCTTCTTTGAAATTTGAAACACGAAATGGCATGTGAGACATGTTTAACTTCCCATATGAAGAGTGGAATACATCCCTTGGTTTATGAGTTTAGGTACTTTTTTTCAATAATACTCTTTGTTTATAAAACCTTTATCACGGAGAATTGGAAATAAACAACTAGGTTGTGCCGTGTATAATAGAGCATGACAAAATCTGCTAAAACTAAGTACCACAGATACTTTTTCCATTCATGTTAGATATTCAACCACAAGTTTTTGAATTGATGCCAATATGCCACAAAAGCTACTGCATATTGAATCATTGTTTAGGAATAAAGTCATTAAACCTTTTCAGGTTTCATAAGATCGACTTTCCTTTTTGTTTCAGAACTAGGACTAAATAGTTGTCGTGAGAATTTAGGAAGCAGTTTTTGGATTAACTTAAAGATATACATACACATTGATAATGCCTTCTCTGTTGTCAGATAATCAATCCTGCTGAAACTTTTGGCGACGTTGTTATTGTTGGGTATCTCTCACACAGATAAAGGATCGTAAGAACACAAGAAAAATACACTACAGAAAAATAATAGAGAACACAAGAATTTAACGTGGTTCGGCACCTCTTGCCTACGTCCACGGAAACACTCCAATAAATTGTATTCACTATCTCAAATATGTGATTACAATATTTGTAACCCACCCCACTTTTTGTGTATCACTCTACAAACTCAAGTACCACACTCAAGTTACAAGAAATGATAACACTCACTCACACAAGAGACTTTCTCTACAAGTGATCACTCACACACTTGCTCTCTCTTGCTTTGGTTGGGATGATCCTACTCTTCCTCACATGACCCATTTATATAGTGAAGAGTCATGGCCTCCATTCATGAATGTGACTAGTGGACATTAATTGTCTCACCTTCCCAACTAATCTCTCTTTATGATTGTGGAGTCTCCAAGAGTCAAGATACATCCCTCCATCACATGAAATGTATCTCTTAAAATCCCACTCACTTGCATTTATTTGGAAATTTGAATTGCTTTTCCAACAATTCCTCCCTCAATTAAAATTTCCAAATTTCCACATCATCAAAAAAATTTACCTTCTTTCCACCTTTGCTGTCACGGCCGCTTTCCCTTCTCAAAGCTTGCCCTTCCTAGTAGCAAAGGTTCTTCTTACTTTTCTGCCCTCTTAACACCAAGCGTTTTCCCTTATACACCTTGCATCCCCACTTTGAACCAACATACTTGTACCCTTGTGATGCCATCTCCCCCAAAGAAATAATATTGGCAACTGCAGAAGGTACAAACCTCACATTTTGGAAAGTTCTAATGGCACCATCATGGAGCTTCATTCTCACACTGCCAATGCCCTCAACCTTCATTTTTTCACCATTTCCTAACTTGAAATGGCCAAACTCTTCATTAGTTTTCAAGGTGTTAAACATTGCTCGATCTCTACAAATGTGCTTCGAGGCAGCAGAATCCATCACCCAATTTGATTTATCAACATCCTCGGTTGTTGTTAAAAATATATCTTCATCTTCAGCTGTTTTGACCACGTTTGTCTGAGAGTTGTCATCATCCTTCCTCATCATCCTTAATTTCTTCAAATCCTCCCTCATTTGTGTGCACCTTAGTTGCAAATGACCCTTCTCCCCGCAATAATAACATTGCACGTTTGTCATATCTCGTTGAGGACGTGATTGCGATTTTGATCTTCCTCTTGACCCATCATGCCTCCTTGAATGATTCCTCCCTCGTTCAGATTCCTCCGCCATTGCTATTTCACTTAATTTCATCATTGATATTCTCGTTTTTCATCATCCTCTCATTTTCCCTTAAAGTGACGGTCACCTCATCCATCTTCAAAGTTGTTCTCCTGACAAGCAACGTTTGAACCACAGGTTTGTAGGACCTTGGTAGTGATGACAATAACAAAGCGCTTTGCTCCTCATCAGATATTTTATCATCGGCGTTCAACAATTGGCTTACTAGCTGGTTGAACTTGTTGATGTGGTCATGGAGATTTCCTCCCATCTCCATTTTGAGTTGATATATATAACTCCATCTTTAAACAGAGACGATTGGTTAGCGACTTCGACGCATAGATATTCTGGAGCTTCTCCCACAAAGCCGTTGGTGTTGTCTCCTTTAACACATTGTGCTTTATCTCAGGAGCTAGAGCTAACCGAATCGTGCTTACAGCCTTCTTTTGAATTTTTTGTCCATTCTTCTTCCTTCATGGTAGCTGGCTTCTCCTTCTCTAAAGCCTGATCAAGACCATTCTGCACCAAGAGATCTTGAATGGTACACTGCCAGATCATAAAATTTATTTTCCCATCAAATAATGGGATTTCAAACCTTGATGTGTTTCCGGCCATAGCTCTGGTACCACTGTTGGGTATCTCTCACACAGATAAAGGATCGTAAGAACACAAGAAAAATACACTACAGAAAAATAATAGAGAACACAAGAATTTAACGTGGTTCGGCACCTCTTGCCTACATCCACGGAAACACTCCAATAAATTGTATTCACTATCTCAAATATGTGATTACAATATTTGTAACCCACCCCACTTTTTGTGTATCACTCTACAAACTCAAGTACCACACTCAAGTTACAAGAAATGATAACACTCACTCACACAAGAGACTTTCTCTACAAGTGATCACTCACACACTTGCTCTCTCTTGCTTTGGTTGGGATGATCCTACTCTTCCTCACATGACCCATTTATATAGTGAAGAGTCATGGCTTCCATTCATGAATGTGACTAGTGGACATTAATTGTCTCACCTTCCCAACTAATCTCTCTTTATGATTGTGGAGTCTCCAAGAGTCAAGATACATCCCTCCATCACATGAAATGTATCTCTTAAAATCCTACTCACTTGCATTTATTTGGAAATTTGAATTGCTTTTCCAACAGTTATTGATTATCCGTAAGCTATCAAATTCATATCACTTTCTGTATCCCTCTCCCATTCCCCCAATCCCACCATTTAAAATTTTAATCTTTTAATGTTTCGTTATTCTATGTTCTATAGCTATGTGGAATGTACCTCGTCGGCAATTCAAGCTTTGGTATCATTTCAGAAATTATATCCTGGGCATCGTCGAGAAGAAATAGATCGTTGTATTGAAAAAAGCTGCTGCCTTTATTGAAAAAGTACAAGCTTCGGATGGATCATGGTGTGCTCCTCCCTTATGGGAAACCACTTTTTCATATGCTTTTATATGGATTTATATGTAGCCTTCATGATATTTTTATATATGTATGCATGTATCTCAAGTTTGCTCTACTCATTTTTCTCATCGCATTTTGCTTCGCTTGGAATGGAACTTTCTCAATTCAAGTATACTTCTATCTAACCACTCAGATTGTTAAACGGTATGGTTCTTGGGGTGTTTGCTTCACTTATGGCACTTGGTTTGGCATAAAAGGGTTGATCGCTGCTGGAAAGAATTTCAGTAATTGCTCAAGCATCCATCGAGCTTGTGAATTTCTGCTTTCGAAGCAGCTCCCATCTGGTGGCTGGGGAGAGAGTTATCTGTCTTGTCAAAACAAGGTCAAATTTGCCGTTTCTAAAATTGATATCATCTTTTTTTATTGGTTTAATAACTCTATTAATTCCTAAACTTTTTGGGGAAAATTCAAATATTATCCAAAATTAAAATTTTTTAAAGTCCCTAAACTTATGAAAATTTGTATTGTAATTGAGTTCTTCAAACACATTTTTTTTAAGTTTCTATTAGGATTCCCTTAAATGATTCATCCACCTGTGCAGCTGTGGGTCTCTGAACGTTATGGGGAAATTCAATTAGGTCCCTATAATATTAAGGAAAATTCATAACAGTAACTTAACGGAACCCTAACGTTAGGTAGTCAATCACGTGGAATTGCAGCATTATTGTGTTGTTGCATCACATCACATTTTACTAGTGCAGCCCATTGTGACCGCTGTTTTGCTCAACATCCGTCCTTTTTTCTGGTTGTTCCCTTCACAAAGTTGTCAGCTTGTGTCATTAATACCTGTGAGCTCATATCACTGAGTTGTCCAACCAAACTATGAAGTAAATAGATTTAGAGGATTCAGATTTCAGCGATTCACAAAGCTCTTTACATACCAAAGGAAATGCAGCATCACCACAATCATGTGTTAGACTTATACAGAGATAGCAAGGAAAGCTAATTCAAGAGGATAAACAAAATTGGGACCGGTGGTTCTAGGAAATATACTTATGCATAAGCATTAAGTTTTTGAATTAAAAGTGGGTGAGAAAATTGGATCACTTTTAGCAATCTAAATGCTGAGATTTCTTGGGTTATTTTTCTACGAATGTCTCTTTATTCAGGTGTATTCAAATCTGGAAGGCAACAGGTCTCATTTAGTAAACACTGGGTGGGCTATGCTGGCTCTCATTGATGCTGAACAGGTATAAAGCAAGTTTTGCTACTTTTGTAGTGCTGCCATTATATTGATTAGTTTATTATTGAACAAAACCCATTTTTAATTCATTGTAGGGTGTTAATCATGTTTAATGTTTTAAATAAAGAAAGGACCATTCTGCTTTTTAATTAAATACCATAGAGATAGCTGAACTATTTTAATGCATGTATTTCACTAAATACCTATGCTCATAGCTCAATAAATTAATATCATAATAATGTACAGGATGAGTCTCCCCAATTATAGGTTCTCTTGATTTTCCATGGGTCAGGTTCATGTCCCCCCATGGTTTTTTTCTTGTATTATTCATTTTTCTTTATTAATGCTATTCTGCTGTGCTGCAGATGATTGGTAGTGCTAGTGGTGCCAACATAGATGGGATGACTAGTTCTATTGTGATGCCTTTGCATCCCATTTTGTTTTAAAAAAATAATAATTATATTGATTTTGTCAGATAATTTTACACATCATGTTAATACTTAACATGCTATAGGTTTTCAAAATTCAATTCCATTATGAGAGGTGCGAGAATAACTTGGTTGGAGTTTAAAGAAAATACATTTCTAATGCATCACAAAAATGATAAGCTAACACTTGATATTGTAGGATAATATTTTTTCAGAATTACTTGAATCAAATGAGCTCAACAAGATAGATTTATATACACATTAGGAAATAAATACATTGTAGTACACTACTAGAAAATTGTTATTTTTGGACGGATTTTAGACGGAATTTGGACACTTTTCCCATGGATTTTGGACGGACAATTAATTTCAGACGAATTTCAGACGGAACATCCCCCGTCCGAAAAAGCCCCGCTACAAATTGAAAATTCTGTCCGAAATTCCATCTGAAATTAGTTCCAGACAGATTTCGGACAACTTTCAGACAAACACAAAAAATATGAATTTTGGTTATATTGGCTTAATTTCAGACGAATTTCAGACGGATTCAATATTGCCATTCATGCAAATTCTGGACGGATTTCAGACGAATGTTATGATATTATTTTGGACAGATTTCCCACAGATTATATAATCTTATTTAAATAATATTTTTTTGATAAACAAATCATGTTTGTTAATAAAAAAGGGCCAAACTTAAATAATTATGCATACCCAATTAGGTACCTGGACTTGGAATCTAATATAATATAATAAAAAATAATTATTATTAAGGTACCACTCTAGACAAGTATCAAGCTTCAAATTAACAAAAACACAAAGTATCTTGAAATACAAGAATGATATATTAAGATTCAAAGCATTAAAATATCATTACAAACATCAAAGACATAAATTTATTCCTCATTGTTACTTTGATCACTAAACTCTTCATCTTCATTTAGCATATCATCCATCATCTCCTCATCATCACCTTATCCTCGGGCTCTTTTTCTTCAATTTCTTTAGCAGGACTCTCCTTGTTTCCATCTGCTACATCTTCCTCAATTGCAGGCTTCTCATCACCCAAATTCTTTTTCAGTTTCATTCACAACTTCAGTAGTCACCCTATGGTAGATTTTGAATCAGAAATTAGAAAGAAACAAAATACAAGCATTACATATCAAAGAATTTCCTACAGAAACCACCTGACTTTCACTATTAAAATTATAGAAGTATCGAGAAGTAAGAAGAGTGTTTGAATTCATTTCTCTGCAAATAACCTAATCTAATCTAATAGAAGCCACAAGCAACATGGAACCCAGAATTAGAAGCTGTATTAACCTTAAGAATTAGAAAATAAAAGAGAATTGTTCTTACATCTTCGCAATTTTCTTCTTTTGCTCTTCTGAGGGAGGTAGTGGGACATAAGATGCTGCATCAATGATTTCCTATTTTTTCCAATAAAATAAACAGAAAAGTACCATCTAAGTAAAAGTCATTTTTTCAGGGACAAGAAGATGTGAATAAACCAAAGTCTTTGTTATTGTAAATGGGCAAAAAGATTAGATAACTGAAGTGTAGCATTCAAAAAGCACATCATCAGTTTACTTCCATAAAAATTCACTTACCACCACAAGATGATAATGAATATGAATTGCGAGCAAAGCAATATAACACACAACCCTGTCAAGAATGGATACTTCTTTATATGCTAACTCAAGAGTAACAAAAAGAAAATCAAATTTCCTAAAAAAAGTATAGGCCAATAAATTGAAACTTATTATAGCATAAAAAAATGGAAAATATAGTCTGCACCACATCAAGTAAGAGCTCAGTGTCAGTGACCCAAATGTACTCACATCTAGCTCTTCAAGGACTTGATGGCGTTGCAATTTGTTTGCCCCAAGAGGAGATTTAACTCATCATTCTTCACAACCCATCATACCTTAACATAGATTGGCATGTAAAATCCAGGGGAAAGTGGTCTATGTGGCAATGGTAATGCCAAAACCTGGTTCAAAGAATAATTGATTTCTTTTTGCAATTCTAGCTGGTGGATACAATCACCACTGGATATTCAATGCATGTCTGAGTAAAGGAAGAGTTCCTTCTTATTATTTGCAATGTCTCAAGCGACACATAAGACATTCTTGACTAATCAAAGTGACAGGGATGGTTTTAAGTGTGATTGTTCAGCTTATACCGTGAACAGAGACATATATGAAAATGAAAAGGGATTGCCTACCTTCTCTCCAGATGGCCACAAATAAGGGTTAAATCGAACCGCGCGATAACCATCCTAACATAAATAAGAAGGGAACTTCAGTTGATTTCTGTAAAATCAGTTATCTAATAAAAGAAATTATCCATTAATTAGACCTTCAAAACAAGATGCTCAAACTGCTTAAGCCCACTTCCATCATCAGCTGGATTAGCAAGGCAACAATCAATAAATTTGGTTGGGTATTTCTTCAAAACACTGTCCAATGACTGGTTCAAAGAAAACACAAACATTCAAATACTAATTGATTTCTTTCAGCAACAAGCTGAAATGCATAGTCCCAACTACATAAAACTATGTTCAAATTCAAAATTAAACTCTGAATTCAAAAGCTAGGGTTTAGGGTTTCAAAGTCAATTTGGGGTTTTTCTGAATCTGAGCAAAAGATGAGGTTTCACTTACCCGAGGTGAAGGAAGAGAAGATGTCATGGTGGCTGAAGGTAGTCCGGCGCGGCGGAGATGTCATGGTGGCTGAAGATGTCATGGGGAAAGGAGGCGCGTCGCGCGACTGTCTTCACTCCAGGCGCAGTCGGATGGTGGCTGTAACTGGAGGGTGGCACCGGATTTTTGTGGAGGAGCAAGGTGAAGAGAAGAGATGAGTGAAGGAAGAAGAAGAAATAAAAAAATGAAGAAGAAAGAGTGGGTGGCTGTCGTGAAAAAGAAAGAACCGGGAGAGAGAGTTTTATTTTCTTTGTTTTCTTTTTCTTTTTAGTTATGTGGTAGGTAAAATATCTGTTTGAGATTGAGTCTAGAAAAAGAATAATAATGTTGACCATTAGATCTAAAACAATGAATAACAAATATATATTTCCAAAATTCAAATTAGAGTAAAATTTGATGGTTGAATTGATCCACCAAGAAAATCAGTGATCCAAAATTAATCTCCAATTAATGCCAAACCAATATATTTTCAAATCTAAAATTAAATAGAGTAAAATCTGAAAATAAATTTCTTTCAACGATATTATTTAAAATATTTTTCTAAACAAATAATAATAGTGACAATAGCGTAACATTATTGTCCTGCAAGCGTGTATATACTGCAGTAATGCACTATTAACGCACCCAATAAAATAATTTTAAATGAGTAAATAAAATTAATCAAACTAAACAACATAAAAATAACAAAAAATAAACATCCAGATAATTAATTATTTCAATAAAATAATTAAACTTATATGTGAAAAACTAGGGTGTTACAAGGAGAGTTCGAGAGAGAGGGAGCGGTGTGAGTGAATGGGGGGAAATGTGGGAAAGAGATAGATTTTAGGTTTTTGATTAACGACCGAATTATATTGGTCGTGGTTCATTAACTTTTGACCTCAATGTATAGGGACCAAATGAAGATTTTTTGTACGTATAGGGACCATTTTAATAATTTTTTATGTATAGGGACCAAATCGAGAATTCATGTCACGTATAGGGACTAAAGTATTACTTTAACCGGAGATTTTTTACAAGGAGGGAAGTGAGAAATTTGGATGAAAATTCCCCCGTCCCTAGTGAAAAAATTATGGCGCCGTGATCATGTTGCCTATAATTTTGTTGTTGTATATTAGTCTATTGTTATAAATTTTTACAACAATTTAATTTCTAAAATTTAATTTTTGAATTTAATTTTACATTTTAAATTTTATTAGTCTAACTATGTTTTTTAATTTTTTTCATAAAACTTGTTTACTTTGAAATTTATTAAGATCAAATATTTTAATCATATTTGTAAGATAAATTATTTAATCTTTTTCAAGAAAAATATAAAAAATAACAAATCCGTGAGAAATCTATCTCAAATTTTCGAACAGATTTCAGACAGATGTAAGATAAATCAAGAAGAATATAAAAAATAATAAATCCGTGTGAAATCTGTCTCAAATTTTCGGACAGATTTCAGACGGATGATTGAAAAGACCCAAGATAAAAAAAAATATGAAACCGATCCGTGCGAAATCTGTGGGAAATATTTTGGTGCGTTGTTGGCACGAAAGTTTGAGACAAAGTAGAGACGGATTTGAGAAGGAATCTCATTGAATATTACATTCGTCTCAAATCCGTCCGAAATGTTCATAAAATTTCATACAGAAACATTTCCGTCCGAAAATTCCGTTTGAAAATTCAAGTTTTCTAGTAGTGGTATTTATAAGTGACAATAAATGAGGAGAAGCATTTAGTTTCCTAGAACTAATGTAACATTTTAATTAGAAACATTTCCTAGCTAACCCTAAAATTAATGTAATATTTGAATTAAGTTTTGACTTCTCTTAACGAAACCGTCATTTGTGATTTTATGCCAAGCTTGCCAACCTGAATTATAACGATAGCTTTGCCAATTGCCACTACGTACTGTGTTTGTATCCTAGTCATATATGATGATTTGACATTTGAAATTCATTCAGTTTTCCCAAGTATTTGAATACATTCCGCAATTCTGATTACCTAACACCTTATTCTGCCGGGAAAATGAAGAATGGAAGAAATTTGTCCAGATTGTACTTGTTTTCCAATTCTCATTGCTTTTGTAATACTGAAACAGGCTAAGAGAGATCCCACACCTTTGCACCGTGCAGCTGTATATTTGATAAATACCCAAATATGGAGAATGGTGACTTTCCGCAACATGTATTGAAGACAACCATATAGCTTGTTTTTTTATTCCCTTTTTATCCGCGTTGGTTTGCATCATCAACATTATAAAATAAGCCATTTAAATCATCTTACTTGTGTATCACTCTGCAGGAAATAATGGGAGTCTTTAACAAGAATTGCATGATCACCTACGCTGCGCATGAGAAACATATTCCCCATATGGGCGTTGGGAGAATACCGATGTCGTGTACTGCAGGCTCGTTAGTCTCTCTCCATTTAGGGTGCCGTCCGAATCGTTTCAACCTTTACCTATTTCTATTCCTTGTTGAAGTTTATGACTAATGAGATGGGTAGTCACCTAAACAAAAACACAAACTCGTGGATAATGCCTATAAGTTTTTCTCTATTACGACCGCTTCTATTGTGCACCAAACATGAGTGGGGTGTAATTTACACCCTACTTGTTAACATGTGATATTAAGTTTGTAGGTTTCTTTTTATTAATTAAAAATAAATCCCTAATTCTTTTAAATTGAAAAATGCCTACTAACCCGGGTCCTTATCATCCAAACCCGTCTCATTGTCGTCCAAACCCGAACTCTCTGTCAACCTCTAAATACCTCCACTGCCATCAACCATTCAACAGTGCATTTCACAAATCCATATATGTTGAAGACGGCTTCTGCTCGTTTCATGTATACGACGGGTTAAAACGATGATGCTTTCCAATAAAAAACTTGCCAATGTAGGTTCTAATCTAGATACGTGTTTTTCAAATCGTGCCATCGACGTCGATCCAATGGTCATTATCCAATCACTACATGGAGGAGCAACTTACACCCCATTTTACGGGGGGTGCATATAGAAGACAAAACCTTCTATTACTCTTACTCATAAGCACGGGGCTTGTCTTCAATGGGTCTCGAAAAGGTTAGAATCATTGACGCGACGAGCTAAGTATGTATACCGTTGATATCTTAATCAATAAAAGAACAAATTTAGATATACTTTTTTTGAATGCTTGAGTATTATTCTATAATAAAAACCTAATATGCGTAGCAGTTCAATAGTGAAAAACATAATATATGTTAGAACTGTTACACATTTACATTTTTATTGAAAAATGTATCACATGCATCTACAGGATGGCACCAAGCTACCCAATAAAATCGACACTTATGTTTTTTTGACACCTGAATTTGGACACTCGTATAGACATCGTACATTGATATGAGTGTGGGTGGATGGAGGTGCATTGTATTCCGAAATAGAGTAGATATACTGTATGCAATTGTGAGTGTTAGTGTCTGTAACATCCCGGGTTTTATGATTTTGTTTTACGTAAGAGCAACATATTTAATACTTGGATGAAATAGTTAAGAGATGGATTAAGGTCTAGGAACCTTTGCATGGAAAGTACGCAACCATCTGGAGTGAAAAAGAACGTGAGTGTAATCTAGGGTTTCCGTAAGTTGTTTAAAAAGGAATAACTATGTGAAATAAGAAATTTGGATTTAAGATATAATGAGTTTTAGATATAATATTGTTTTTCAAACAAAAAAAATTCTCTTGATTACCGGTAAAAATATAAACAGATAAATAATTACCGATACCGTAAAAATTGATAAAACGTAAGAAAAAGAAAGGGTGTTACATGTTGGGCCTTTTTGTTAGCATATGTGACCTTTTTGTTTTATAAGATCTAAGAGTAAATATTTTTTTGTGGGCCTAAAGCTAGGGAATTAGTAGCTTCACCCTTGGGATGACCATGTATATATATTTATATAGAAATATGTATGTAATGCTTCATTAATGACAAACTTTTAGAAATTTTCGTTACCATTAATGAAATATAAAGGGATGTATTTATCTTTATACAAAGAATATTTTTTCCCAAAAATATTATAAATATCTATCCAAAAAAAAACTATAAAAATCATAATTTATTTTATTTGGTTTACATTGGAATGGGTAGCACATTTTGAAATTGTAAATATCTATCCAATGCAAGTTGAAGAATAAATGTTTTATAATTTATAATTTATATTTCAAAAAAACAAATTCCACCCAATATATATATATATATACATGCATACATATATTATTTATTTTATAAATGTGTAATGTTTTGGCAATTGTAAAAAATAATTGGTAAATTTATATATCAATCATCATGATTGATATATTAATATAAAAATATGTAATGCTTCATTAATAGATTTAAAAATGTTTAGGAATTATTGTTGCTATTAATGAAATTTAATGTCATGATTGAATGATATTTAATTTAATATATATTTGAACAAATTATAATTGAAATTATTAATATTTGAATAAATTATAAAGCTATTTCATATATATGTATTTTTTTGGAAAGTGAACCTAATTAATGACTGTTATTTTTTTATGAGTAATATTGGAAAGTGAAACAATTGAGGGTTATAATAGTCATTATGAATTATGATTACCATGATAATTTGAAAATAATTATTAATTATCTTGAAATGCATTAATTGTGTTGAAAATATGTTTAAAAGATTAAATGTTGAGAGAAGAATTGTGATTGGTCATTAGTTGTTTTGGAAAAAAAAATAACTATAAATATATAAATATAAATTTCTAAAAGTGGAATATTTTGCCAAATGTCAAAATAATTTAAATTTTTTAGTTATTCTAAAGATGACATGTGTCAATACTTTCCATCCATGGTTTTTCCCTCAGAATATTTATAGATTTATGTTTTATGTTTTTAATATTAGTAATTAATGTATTTAATTCTTAAATTTATGTTTTTAAGATTATATTTGATTTTTTATCTCCTAATTAACATGTTAATTAACTAAATAAATCTAACTAAAGGAGAAGAAAGAAGAAGATAAAGGACACGTGCTTTTGATCATTACTGAGGAACAACAACACATGTTTTCAAATTTGAATTTGAATTTTGAGATAAGGATATGGGTCCCAAAAAAAAAGCCTTTAACCATCAATCCAAGCTCCAGACCCTTAAAAAACGTGGAAAGCACATGGACCGAGAGTTTTGAAATGAATTTCTTGAATTGGTAAGATTTTTGGTGAAGAATATTGTGGAAGCCATCCATTGTGAGATTGACACTCGGAAAAAACATGCCCAAACAGTGACCTGAAAATGTATATATATATATATATATATATATATATATATATATATATATATATATATATATATATATCTATATAGATATATATATAGATGATTGCATATATTTCAAGTGACTCATATGACCTTAGGTGACGTTTGGTATCCGGAATGTTTTATTCCCAGTCAAACTACATTCTTGGGAATGTAATGCCCAGGAATAAAGTTTTCTCACCTTCACACATGGGAATAGAGTTTTCCCAAGTTTATTACTATCATTCACTAATTTTATTCCTGAGAATATTTTATGCTCGTGAATAACTTTTTAAAACTTGTACCTGAGAAACGTTTATTCCCATACCTACATTTCCCGGAATATTTTTGTAAAACTTGTTACACACGCTACCTAAATCTTTGTCAATCATCCAAACACTCACGTAATGTAGATTGCGTCTTTATCAGTTCAGCCACTTCTCCCCACTCCACTTCTCCTTCATCCTCCAACCCCTTCTCAGCTGTACTTGATACTTGAACGGAGGTAAGAGAAATAACCATCCATCCCATTCCTCTCCTATTTACTTTTGCTCATTCTTTACATTACGAAATTCTTCTTGTTAATTTGATTGCAAATCACATTACATTACATATATCAAACAGATCAGTGAGCTACTCATGCCGACGCTAAATAAAATGCTTGTTTCATTTCTTTCATCAATCATCTTCATCTCCCAATTTCAATTTTTCATTCTCATTTGTATTTTCTTCGACTGAGAAAGAAATTTACGATGCGCATCGCAAATGCAATTGATGCATTTTCTTAACCTTGGTTTAATTTGTTTGTTAGAAAATAATGTGGAAGCTCAAGATTGCGGAGGGAGGGAGTCCATGGCTTAGGTCATTGAACAATCACGTTGGAAGACAGTTCTGGGAGTTCGATCCTAATCTTGGATCGCCACAAGAACTCTTGGAGATTGAAACAGCTCGCCAAAATTTCCACAAGAATCGCTTCACCCACCCACACAGTGATGATCTACTTATGCGCATTCAGGTGCATGTTTGTGTTCTTGGTGATGCTATGATTATCATGTTAAGGAAACAAAAAGGAATTTATCCCCCGTTTATTAGTTACTATTACAGAAAGAGGTTTATTGGTTTTCTAGAAAATTGAACATGTTCGTACCACTCGCTAGTTGAGACTTATTCCTTCTTCAAATGAGGAAATCAGTTTAATTATTTTTTTCCATTTGTTTTCAAATGAGTGTATCTTAGTAGAACCATTTTATTGTTTTGTTATGCTGAAAGGTGCAACATGATATTTAATGCTTTATAATATGTTTGGATCTGCTGTAACATTTTATGAAGTGCATCTCCACCGCTTTTGCGGGATGCAGTGGTTGTATTATAAGTTTCTTACACAAGAAATTTGACCATTCAATAATTTGCATGTAAAATAATGTAGTTCGCAAAGGAGAACCCAATAGGTGAAGTCTTACCCAAAGTCACTATTGAAGATATTGAAGATGTAACTGAAGAGACTGTGACAAGAACATTAAGAAGGGCTTTAGGTTTCTACTCAACTCTCCAGAGTCATGATGGACACTGGCCAGTAGATTATGGAGGTCCCATGTTTCTTTTGCCTGGCTTGGTAGGTTAAGTTTTAAACATTTCATCTTATTTGTGAAACATGTTCTATGGTATATTACCAATATTCTGGGAAACATGTAGCTTTGACAAAACTGCAATCATTGCCTTCAAGACCTGAGTGTTTTCATTTGGTTGGTTATTTAGATTTTTCTCTTTGCTCCTCCTTGATAACCACGAAAACTCTAATACTATCTGGATATACAATTAAACAGATAATTACTCTGTCTATCACTGGGTCTCTAAATGTAGTCTTAACCGAAGAACATATAAAGGAAATGTGCCGTTACATCTATAATCATCAGGTAAGAACTTCACACCATCGTTCCCCCTAATTATGGGCTGCTTCTAGAAGTTTTCCTAATTTGTTAAATGTAATTGCAGAACAAGGATGGTGGCTGGGGTTTGCATATTGAAGGTCCGAGCACCATGTTCTGCTCCGTCTTGAATTATGTTGCTTTGAGATTACTTGGTGATGGACCTAATGGTGGAAAAGGGGAAATGGAGAAGGCGCGTGACTGGATTCTAGGGCATGGTGGTGCTACTTTTACAACATCATGGGGAAAGATGTGGCTTTCAGTTATGATCTTAGCTTTATTTTGATGGTTTTTTTTAATAAATATTTCATTGTGATATAGTTCTTTTAAAAACTTATTGTGGTATAGGTACTTGGAGTATATGAATGGTCTGGAAATAATCCCTTGCCCCCTGAGATATGGCTCCTTCAATACATGCTTCCATTCCATCCAGGTTCAAGCTCAATATTCTGTTTATGTATGTTTTAACTTGTACAGAGAGAAGAATTTTTTAGGGTACTTGCCTTGCAATAAATGGGAATTTTTTGGTAATCAAATTTCCAGTTTAGGAACAATTAGGCACTTTTATTATAATGTCCAATTAGTCACTTTTAATCAAATTTCCTAAACTTTTATTATGATCAAAATACGCTTCTTTCCTTTACAATTGATTGTTTCTTGTTGAGATTTATACAAATGGATATGTGTTGTGATCAATAAGATCAGCTTGTGTACCTTGTGTAAAACATTTTTTTCACCAACCGCGGGCAAGTCGAGAAGAACAACTATTAAAGGAATGATGATGTGGATATATTGATTTTGGGTTGAACAAAGTTATAGAAGTAGTAATGGATACGATGAAAATGCAGTGTTTAACACTCTTGTTAAATTTATATACATCAAATACAACATACGTGTTACAATCTACAAGAACAATAATGATGAACTATTTCCTAGACTCTAAATTCCAATGTTATAATTAGATAGAGCTAATTATAATGTCTAGTAATAAGCTGAGTCAGCTACCTTCATGTGAACCGTGTTAAGAATGTGCTAATTCTAACAAGGTGACTAATTTAAATTTGTATTGAATATTTTTTATATAAAGTTTGTTCTGGAATTTTTGTTTTGTTGTTCAACCTGTCAGGGCACCTTTACGTTATATGATGTATGATTTTGTCTTAAGGAAACAAAAAATATATTGCCCTCATAAGAATATCCATGATTAAGAACTTAAGTAGTATCCAGGTTTCTGAACAAAAACATCATTTGTTCATGGTACATTGTTAAATTAGTTTCGTTGTTAAATCAGCTGTCTATTTTCATGATTAAGAACTTAAGTAATATATTTTTGAATACTCATAAAAAGTTTCATTGTTAAATTAGTTGTCTATTTTCATCTTAGACAGTGTTTAATTTTCCAGTCATTCTTTACCTAAAATACAAAAGTAGTAATGTTTTTCTGCTTTACAGGAAGGATGTGGTGTCATTGCCGAATGGTCTATTTGCCAATGTCCTATTTATATGGAAAGAGATTTGTTGGTCCAATCACAGAAACAGTTTATTCTTTGAGAAAAGAGCTTTATACCACATCATATCGTGATACAGACTGGAATCAGGCTCGCAATTTGTGTGCAAAGGTTAGTGAACACACTAAACTGGTCCTATGAAAACATTACATGAGAATTGCATCACTTGGATTTTATCATTTGTAAGTCCCACAATAAAATATCCTGGACCTACTTATACTAATAATTGCATTGAAAATAGCTTCCAAACTTTGTCCCTCTATTTTGCTTCTTGCTCTGGTGAATCCATATGTTAGGTTCCTGTTAATTAATATTGCAGCAGGAACTTGCTCAATCATGATTGGTTACAACTGTTATGCCATCATAACCACATCTTGTAACCATCCACAATTACAATCATCATGCCACTATTACTACATTCTACTTGGCTTGCCACCACCTTAACTACCACGTTTTACATGGATTTCTATTCTTATTGCAATTCTAATCATTGTCCTTAGCACAAACTTCACTCCCTCTGTAACCACCATCATAGCCTATTATATCCACTTCCATGAACCATCTCTTACAAAAGCTCAAGCTGTTAGGTGAAGGCATTTGGATGAGTTTTCATCTCTAATACACCATCACACTCAAGAGTCTTTTGGGCTTGAAGCATGGACAATGCACAAGCCTACTTTACCTTATGCCGAAATCAACTTTATTTATTTAGAAGAAAAGAAAAGGTCGGCTAGGAGATTCTTTGGGACCATGTCATGTGAACAACTCTTTGAAAATCTGAAGTTGTTAGCGAAGGCACGTCAATTTTTTCAGGGAAAAGTGTAAATACACCCCCTAAACTTTAGCTCTTTTGCAAATAGGCACCTTAAACTATTCTTTCTTCCCAATTAGTCATTAAACTCCTACTATTAGTAAAATCAATCATTCAACTATTTTTTTGTCCTAATTAGTCCTTAAACTTTTTGTATTAGTAAAATTAATCATTTTGTTAACTCTCAGTTAGATCACTAATGGTGAATAAATCAAATCATTCAATTCGCTTAAATTCAATTTGTTGGTTGTACTTTTTCAGCTATTATTTTTTTATGAATTATTCTACTTATCGTTTTTTTAAAAATAAGAACAAAGCCTTGAGGCTTGTTGGTTGAATGTTTGATTTTAATAATAACATAAGTTTAAGGAATAATTGGAACGAAAAATTAATTGAAAGACTGATTTTACTAATAGTCGGAGTTTAATGTCTATTTATGAAGAAAAAATAGATGAAGGTGTCTATTTGCAAATGAACTGAATTTTGACTTTTCCCATTTTCTATATCTAACAAAAAGATCTCGGCATTTGATATCTCTAACATTGTCAACTAACAATTTAATTGTGCAGGAGTTAAATAACGTTTACAAGAGGATTACATTGTTCTTGTGCAGGAAGATTTGTACTATCCTCACCCACTCGTGCAGGATATTCTTTGGGCAACACTACACAAGGTCCTTGAGCCTATTTTGATGCATAGCACTGGTAACAAGTTGAGAGAAAAGGCTATAAGGTCTGCAATTGAGCATATACATTATGAAGATGAGAATACTCGCTATATTTGCATAGGTCCTGTAAACAAGGTAAATGTTGAGAGGGGTGGATGTCTGTAGACCTCCCTTCAATATTCGTTGTTCTTTTACTGTCCAGCCTTTGTGTAGAAGTGTAAGAATACTGACATACTGTTGATGTTCTACCAACTTATTTCTTTAATGACTAAAATGATTAATAGTTTTCCTTTGCTGACCATTTGTTTACTTTGCCACCTTAGTTTGTTTTCATGGTGTTAATTATATATTTTTTTTATGGATGTCTGAGCTTCCCTTCCATGTTCCACTTATATATTATTTTATATTTCCATCTAAACCCGGACATGCTTTCGAAATACTTGACTACTTTTTAATATTCTCTACTATTATTATTCAGGTTTTAAATATGCTTTGCTGTTGGGTGGAAGATCCAAATTCAGAGGCCTTCAGGCTGCATCTTCCAAGGATCTATGATTATCTATGGATTGCTGAAGATGGCATGAAAATGCAGGTCCACATCTAAGTGATCTTATTTTCACCTTACCGTCGTGACCAAATGATGATATTCATGCAATTGGACATGTTCGCATATGTTTAGGAATGATATGGACATAACTGCAGTCTCCCTATGATGTGATATGTGGAACCAATGTTACATCACTAATGAGTTTTTTGTAAGGCCACATGCTAGTGTCTTGTTTACAGATTTAACATATATACAATTTCTGTTGCAGGGCTACAATGGAAGTCAACTATGGGATACTTCATTAATCGTCCAAGCAATTATTTCAACTAACCTTATTGAAGAATATGGCCCAACTCTAAGGAAAGCTCATATGTTCGTTAAGAATTCACAGGTGACTTTTTACATTTATCATCATAACTTGCATCAATTTGCCCATGTTGATCAGAATCTCTTCTCTTTTTTTTTTCTTGAAAGGTTTTAGAAGATTGTCCAGGTGATCTTAGCATTTGGTATCGTCACATTTCTAAAGGTGCTTGGCCTTTTTCAAGTGCAGATCACGGATGGCCGATTTTTGATTGCACGGATGAAGGACTGAAAGTAATTATTGATCAAAATATTAGAATTACTTTTTTGCTTCTTCTGTTTTGATTCATCTGTCCTCTTTCAGGCTATTCTATTACTATCCAAGATTGCACCTGAGATTGTTGGTGAGCCATTGGATGCAAAGCGATTGTATGATGCTGTAAATGTCATTCTCTCATTACAGGTACCCAGGCTCCTCATGATTCAAGCGAGATTATCTCAATAATTCTAACAAATAAATAATGGTGATCATATTATACTATTGCTTGTGGTTATTGCTTCCTTCCCTAATTATGACACTAATATCATTAAGATGACTAAGTTATTTACTCATCTTCTAAGATCCTTCACTATATAACATAGTATTTTGTTGCAAATTGTATATGGTATAATATATTGAAAGTTAAATTGCATTTATGAAAACACTGATGTAATTTTTTTCAAATTTAAATACAGTAGAAGCTTAATCGGAGACAAAATTGGAAACACCAAATGCCTTGATATTATGGTAGTGTTAACTGGTTGTGATTACTATGGTTTTTAAAATAACAATTACAATTAAACATAGCTGGGAATTTATACAGGGTATCCCTAATTTTGAGAAATATTTTTTATAGTGAAAACTACTAAAGTGAGAATGGTATATATTTTTGATATCTCATCCTTTCCACAAGCCTAAACATTTGGTGAGATGCTAATAAACCTTTAGTTTGGGCATGAAATAAACTAGGTTTTGAATGCATTAATGGGAGCTTTTGCTTTTTCAGAATTGAGAGAAAAGAGGGACATGTAATGATATCAACCCATAGGCTTGAAATAAGGTAATAAATACAAAGATTATAATTACCTTAATTACATGATTTGGTTAACTTTTACAATGAATCTAGACAAATATGCATAATAATACATGTTTTCAACACACTCTCTCAAGTTTGGGCATATAGGTATATGCGACAAGCTTGTTGGCAAGATAGTTTTACTGAGGACCTCTCAAAGATTTAGTGAAAGCATCTGCTGGTTGATAATTTGAATTGACAAAACTACCGGTGATGTCTCCAGATAAGACATCTTTGGTAAAATGCCAATCCACTTCAATGTGTTTGGTTTTTTCATGGAAAACATGATTGGAGGAAATAAATGAAATTTGGTTGTCACAAACAAGTGTCATGTGTTTAATCTCCCCAAATTGAAGCTAATTAAAAAGTTGCTTTAGTCAAATGAGTGTGCAAGTGATGGATGGCAGCTCAATATTATGCCTCAACACTTGACCTTGCGATCACATTTTGTTTCTTACTATTAGGTTTCTCTCATATACCTTGGAAGCCATTGTATCTCAATAATACCATATTTTCTACTCATTCCTGGTTCAGTTCTATCATTCTCACAATACTAAATGAAGTATATATTCTAGTTATTTTATATTGTTTGTTTGCCTATAACCCATGACAGATGAATTGAGCAACTAGTAATTCTATAAAATCAATTCAATGAGTTTGGAGAATCTATGGCATTATCCGAAGAAGTATTTTATTTCTTATAATCATTGCAGAATACAGACGGTGGCTTTGCAACATATGAGCTCACAAGATCTTATAATTGTTTGGAGGTAGCCGTCTTTTATTATTTTCCCGATTCATTATTTTTAGTATATCTTCTTTGAAATGTGAAACACGAAATGGCATGTGAGACATGTTTATCTTCCCATATGAAGTGTGGAATACATCCCTTGGTTTATGTGTTCAGGTACTTTTTTTCAATAATACTCTTTGTATATAAAACCTTTATCATGGAGAATTGGAAATAAACAACTAGGATGTGCCGTGTATAATAGAGCATGACAAAATCTGCTTAAACTAAGTACCGCAGATACTTTTTTCCATTCATGTCAGATATTTAACCACAAGTTTTTGAATCGATGCCAATATGCCACAAAAGCTACTGCATATTGAATCATTGTTTAGGAATAAAGTCATTAAACATTTTCAGGTTTCTTCGGACTTTCCTTTTTGTTTCAGAATTAGGACTAAATAGTTGTCTTGAGAATTTGGGAAGTAGTTTTTGGATTAACTTAAAGATATACATACACATTGATAATGCCTTCTCTGTTGTCAATCAATCCTGCTGAAACTTTTGGCGACGTTGTTATTGATTATCCGTAAGCTATCAAATTCAAATCACTTTATGTATCCCTCTCCCATTCCCCCAATCCCACCATTTCAAATTTTAATCTTTTAATGTTTCCTTATTCTATGTTCTATAGCTATGTGGAATGTACCTCGTCGGCAATTCAAGCTTTGGTATCATTTCAGAAATTATATCCCGGGCATCGTCGAGAAGAAATAGACTGTTGTATTGAAAAAGCTGCTGCCTTTATTGAAAAAGTACAAGCTTCGGATGGATCATGGTTTGCTCCTCCCTTATGGGAAACCACTTTTTTCATATGATTTTATATGGATTTATATGTAGCCTTCACGATATTTTTATATATGTATGCATGTATCTCAAGTTTGCTCTACTCATTTTTCTGTCTGCATTTGCTTCTGCTTGGAATGGAACTTTCTCAGTTCACTATACTTCTATCTAACCACTCAGATTGTTAAACAGGTATGGTTATTGGGGTGTTTGCTTCACTTATGGCACTTGGTTTGGCGTAAAAGGGCTGATTGTTGCTGGAAAGAATTTCAGTAATTGCTCAAGCATCCATCGAGCTTATGAATTTCTGCTGTCGAAGCAGCTCCCTTCTGGTGGCTGGGGAGAGAGTTATCTGTCTTGTCAAAACAAGGTCAAATTTGTCGTTTCTAAAATTGATACCATCTATTTTTATTGGTTCAATTACTCTATTAATCCTAAACTTTTTGGGGAAATTCAAATATTATCCAAAATTAAATTTTTTTAAAGTCCCTAAACTTATGAAAATTTGTATTGTAATTGAGTTCTTCAAACACATTTTTGTTAAGTTTCTATTAGGATTCCCTTAAATGATTCATCCACCTGTGCAGCTGTGGGTCTCTGAACGTTATGGGGAAATTCAATTAGGTCTCTATACTTTTAAGGAAAATTCATAACAGAAACTTAACGGAACCCTAACATTAGGTAGTCAATCACGTGGAATTGCAGCATTATTGAGTTGTTGCATCACATCGCATTTTACTAGAGCAGCCCATTGTGACCGCTGTTATGCTCAACATCCCTCCTTTTTCTGGTTGTTCCCTTCACAAAGTTGTCAGCTTGTGTCATTAATACCTGTGAGCTTATATCACTGAGTTGTCCAACCAAACTATGAAGTAAATAGATTTAGAGGATTCAGATTTCAGCGTTTCACAAAGCTCTTTACATACCAAAGGAAATGCAGCATCATCACAATCATGTGTTAGACTTATACAGAGATAGCAAGGAAAGTTAATTCAAGAGGATAAACAAAATTGGGACCGGTGGTTCTAGGAAATATACTTATGCATAAGCATCAAGTTTTTGAATTAAAAGTGGGTGATAAAATTGGATCACTTTTAGCAATCTAAATGCCGAGATTTCTTGGGTTATTTTTCTACTAATGTCTCTTTATTCAGGTGTATTCAAATCTGGAAGGCAACAAGTCTCATTTAGTAAACATTGGGTGGGCTATGTGATGCGTGATTTTTAGATATAAAGGCAAGTGCACCTCGTCGCAAACAAGTAATACGGTGGTAAGACCGGTTATCGTATCCACAGGGATCGGTTGTCAATTACCAATTCACAAACTCAACAACTATCTAGACTAAACTATGGTATGAGATATCAAAACAGAAAACAAAGCAATACAATATTTTTGGTCTTTTTGGACTTTTAACAAACACTTGGAGTGCAGAATTTACAAATGGTTGAGATTGTCAGGTTTAGACTACACTAATCCTCCCTTGATTGCAATGAAATGGCTAACAACACAAGTCCTAATTCAATTATGCCAATCAAGCCTTTTCTAAAGTACTCTAGCCTAATGTCTTAGGTGCATTGAGCCTAAAATCCCAAATTAAACCCTAATGTCTTAGGTGGATTAATCTGAGATTTTGCATTAAGTCAAGACTTATAAGATTGCAAGCAGCCAACACCTATGTCTAGAATCTTGGACTACTTGGCATATGATTCATGAGCATGCCTTAACACCAACCTTTCAGTTATCTATCAAAGCAACATATCATTCCTATGGGTAGCTAATCCAAGGAAAGCATTAAGCACAGAATCACATACTCATAAAGAAATAGAAACTTGTATTGAAACCAAATCAATTAACAATCAAGTTCAGAAAAGCTACATCTAAACCCAACAATGGGGGAATTAGCTACATATGATACTGTCTACAAAATAGAAAGAGAGAAGAGAGTAAGAAAACTCCATGACGAATCCTTCAATCTTCTTCCAATCCAAGAGCAGAGAAGATGTCATCTTTAAGGTCCTAGCCTTCCCCACCATCGCCCTCTTTAGGGTTCCAAGCCTCTCGCCAAAAGTCCCTTTGTTCTGTCTCTGTGCTCTTATTTATAGATCCGTCGCGGCCACGGCCGTGATGGCCATCACGCCAGGCCGTGACGGATTCTCGCTTTCGGAACTTGGCGTTTTTATCTTTCGCGTGGCGAGCCCCTTCTTCGCCGCGAGTCCTCCTGCTCATGGTCGTGATCTCCATCACGCCAAGCCGTGATGGATTCGACTTGTGATGGTTTTGGGTCACGGCCGTGATGTACATCACGGCTAGGCCGTGATGACTCGACTTGACCTTTTCGCTTTTCGATTTTGCTCGATCATGGCCGTGATGGGCATCACGGCTAGGCCGTGATGGGCTCTGTTTGGCTCATTTTCTTCACTTTTAAGGCTCTAAATCATCCAAGCTTCATCATGGCCAAACCTTGGGCATTTAATCATGAATTCCTGCAAAACAACACCACAACACCACCTTATCCGTTCCAAAGGAAAAACTAAACAAAATCAAACTAAAATTGCCTAAACTATATGCAAATGCATGCAGAAATGTACATGGCAAATGAGGTGAAATCACACTCATCACTATGCTGGCTCTCATTGATGCTGAACAGGTATAAAGCAAGTTTTGCTACTTTTGTAGTGCTTCCATTATATTGATTAGTTTATTATTGAACAAAACCCATTTTTAATTCATTGTAGGGTGTTAATCATGTTTAATGTTTTAAATAAAGAAAGGACATTCTGTTTTTTAATTAAATACCATAGAGATAGCTGAACTATTTTAATGCATGTATTTCACTAAATACCTATGCTCATAGCTGAATAAATTAATATCATAATAATGTACTGGATGAGTCTCCCTAATTATAGGTTCTCTTGATTTTTCATGGGTCAGGTTCATGTCCCCCCATGGTTTTTTTCTTGTATTATTCATTTTTATTTATTAATGCTATTCTGGTTTGCTGCAGATGATTGGTAGTGGTGCCAACATAGATGGGATGACTAGTTCTATTGTGATGCCTTTGCATCCCATTTTGTTTAAAAAAAATAATAATTATATTGATATTGTCAGATAATTTTACACATCATGTTAATACTTAACATGCTATAGGTTTTCAAAATTCAATTCCATTATGAGAGGCGCGAGAATAACTTGGTTGGAGTTTAAAGAAAATACATTTCTAATGCATCATAAAAATGATAAGCTAACACTTGATATTGTAGGATAATATTTTTTCTGAATTTCTTGAATCAAATGAGCTCAACAAGATAGATTTATATACACATTAGGAAATAAATACATTGTAGTACACTACTAGAAAATTGTTATTTTTGGGCGGATTCACGGATGGATTTTAGACGGAATTTGGATACTTTTCCCACGGATTTTGGACGGATAATTAATTTCAGACGGAATATCCCCCGTCCGAAAAAGCCCCATTGCAAATTGAAAATTCTGTCCGAAATCAGTTCCAGACAGATTTCGGACAACGTTCAGACAAACACAAAAAATCCGAATTTTGGTTATATTGGCTTAATTTCTGACGAATTTCAAACGGATTCAATATTGCCATTAATGCAAATTCTGGACAGATTTCAGACGAATGTTATATTATTTTGGACAAATTTCCCACGAATTAGATAATCATATTTAAATAATATTTTTTGATAAACAAATCATGTTTGTTAATAAAAAAGGGCCAAACTTAAATAATTATGCATACCAAATTAGGTACCTAGACTTGGAATCTAATATAATATAATTAAAAGTAATTATTATTAAGGTACCACTCTAGACAAGTATCAAGCATCAAATTAATAAAAACACAAAGTATCTTGAAATACAAGAATGATATATTAAGATTCAAAGCATTAAAATATCATTACAAACATCAAAGACATAAATTTATTCCTCATTGTTACTTACATCACTAAACTCTTCATCTTCATCTAGCATATCATCCATCATCTCCTCATCATCACCTTATCCTCGGGCTCTTTTTCTTCAGTTTCATTAACAGGACTCTCATTGTTTCCATCTGCTACATCTTCCTCAATTGCAGGCTTCTCATCACCCAAATTCTTTTTCAGTTTCATTCACAACTTCAGTAGTCACCCTATGGTAGATTTTGAATCAGAAAGAAACAAAATACAAGCATTACATATCAAAGAATTTCCTACAGAAACCATCTGACTTTCACTGTTAAAATTATAGAAGTATCGGGAAGTAAGAGAGTGTTTGAATTCATTTCTCTGCAAATAACCTAATCTAATCTAATAGAAGCCACAAGCAACATGGAACCCAGAATTAGAAGCTGTATTAACCTTCAGAATTAGAAAATAAAAGAGAATTGTTCTTACATCTTCGCAATTTTCTTCTTTTGCTCTTCTGAGGGAGGTGGTGGGACATAAGATGCTGCATCAATGATTTCCTGTTTTTTCCAATAAAATAAACAGAAAAGTACCATCTAAGTAAAAGTCATTTTTTAAGGGACAAGAAGATGTGAATAAACCGAAGTCTTTGTTATTGAAAATGGGCAAAAAGATTAGATAACTGAAGTGTAGCATTCAAAAAGCACATCATCAGTTTACTTCCATAAAAATTCACTTACCACCACAAGATGCTAATGAATATGAACTGCGAGCAAAGCAATATAACACACAACCCTGTCAAGAATGGATACTTCTTTATATGCTAACTCAAGAGTAACAAAAAGAAAATCAAATTTCCTAAAAAAAGTATGGGCCAATAAATTGAAACTTATTATAGCATAAAAAATGGAAAATATAGTCTGCACCACATCAAGTAAGAGCTCAGTGTCAGTGACCCAAATGTACTCACATCTAGCTCTTCAAGGACTTGATGGCGTTGCAATTTGTTTTCCCCAGGAGGAGATTTAACTCATCATTCTTCACAACCCATCATACCTTAACATAGATTGGCATGTAAAATCCAGGGGAAAGTGGTCTATGTGGCAATGGTAATGCCAAAACCTGGTTCAAAGAATAATTGATTTCTTTCTGCAATTCTAGCTGGTGGATACAATCACCACTGGATATTCAATGCATGTCTGAGTAAAGGAAGAGTTCCTTCTTATTATTTGCAATGTCTCAAGCGACACATAAGACATTCTTGACTAATCAAAGTGACAGGGATGGTTTTAAGTGTGATTGTTCAGCTTATACCATGAACAGAGACATATATGAAAATGAAAAGGGATTGCCTACCTTTTCTCCAGATGGCCACAAATAAGGGTTAAATCGAACAGCGCGACAACCATCCTAACATAAATAAGAAGAGAACTTCAGTTGATTTTTGTAAAATCAGCTATCTAATAAAAGAAATTATCCATTAATTAGACCTTCAAAACAAGATGCTCAAACTGCTTAAGCCCACTTCCATCATCAGCTGGATTAGCAAGGCAACAACCAATAAATTTGGTTGGGTATTTCTTCAAAACACTGTCCAATGACTGGTTCAAAGAAAACACAAACATTCAAATACTAATTGATTTCTTTCAGCAACAAGCTGAAATGCATAGTCCCAACTACATAAAACTATGTTCAAATTCAAAATTAAACTCTGAATTCAAAATCAATTTGGGGTTTTCTGAATCTGAGCAAAAGATGAGGTTTCACTTACCCGAGGTGAAGGAAGAGAAGATGTCATGGTGGCTGAAGGTAGTCCGGCGCGGCGGAGCTCCGCTTCCTAGCGGTGGCAGTGGCCAAGCACCAACCAAACAGACCAGGATGGCGGTGTGTGCGGTGCGTGGATGTCTCCTTTAGATGGCGCGGTAGTCGGACTCCCGCGGTGTACGTCCGACGGTGGAGATCGTGGCGGCTGACGGCGTGAAACAAAGGAACAAGACGGACTGCACGTGTGGGACGAACCATACCCGTGGGGAAAGGAGGCGCGTCGCGCGACTGTCTTCACTCCAGGCGCAGTCGGATGGTGGCTGTAACTGGAGGGTGGCACCGGATTTTTGTGGAGGAGCAAGGTGAAGAGAACAGATGAGTGAAGGAAGAAGAAGGAATAAAAAAATGAAGAAGAAAGAGTGGGTGGCTGTCGTGAAAAAGAAAGAACCAGGAGAGAGAGTTTTATTTTCTTTGTTTTCTTTTTCTTTTTAGTTATGTGGTAGGTAAAATGTCTGTATGAGATTGACTCTAGAAAAAGAATAATAATATTGACCATTAGATCTAAAACAATGAGTGACAAATATATACTTCCAAAATTTAAATTAGAGTAAAATTTGATGGTTGAATTGATCCACCAAGAAAATCAGTGATCCAAAATTAATCTCCAATTAATGCCAAACCAATATATTTTCAAATCTAAAATTAAATAGAGTAAAATCTGAAAATAAATTTCTTTCAACGATATTATTTAAAATATTTTTCTAAACAAATAATAATAGTGACAATAGCGTAACATTATTGTCCTGCAAGCGTGTATATACTGCAGTAACGCACTATTAACGCACCCAATAAAATAATTTTAAATGAGTAAATAAAATTAATCAAACTAAACAACATAAAAATAACCAAAAATAAACATCCAGATAATTAATTATTTCAATAAAATAATTAAACTTATATGTGAAAAACTAGGGTGTTACAAGGAGAGTTCGAGAGAGAGGGAGCAGTGTGAGTGAATGGGGGGAAATGTGGGAAAGAGATAGATTTTAGGTTTTTGATTAACGACCGAATTATATTGGTCGTGGTTCATTAACTTTTGACCTCAATGTATAGGGACCAAATGAAGATTTTTTGTACGTATAGGGACCATTTTAATAATTTTTTATGTATAGGGACCAAATCGAGAATTCATGTCACGTATAGGGACTAAAGTATTACTTTAACCGGAGATTTTTTACAAGGAGGGAAGTGAGAAATTTGGATGAAAATTCCCCCGGCCCCAGTGAAAAAATTATGGCGCCGTGATCATGTTGCCTATAATTTTGTTGTTGTATATTAGTCTATTGTTATAAATTTTTACAACAATTTAATTTCTAAAATTTAATTTTTGAATTTAATTTTACATTTTTAATTTTATTAGTCTAACTATGTTTTTTAATTTTTTTCATAAATCTTGTTTACTTTGAAATTTATTAAGATCAAATATTTTAATCATATTTGTAAGATAAATTATTTAATCTTTTTCAAGAAAAATATAAAAAATAACAAATCCGTGAGAAATCTATCTCAAATTTTGAATGATTTTGCATGACAGATGTAAGATAAATCAAGAAAAATATAAAAATAATAAATCTGTGTGAAATCTGCCTCAAATTTTGGATGATTTAGACGGATGATTGAAAAGACCCAAGATAAAAAAAAAATATGAAACCGATCCGTGCGAAATCTGTGGGAAATATTTTGGTGCGTTGTTGGCACGAAACTTTGAGACAAAGTAGAGACGGATTTAAGACGGAATCTCATTGAATATTACATTCGTCTCAAATCCGTCCGAAATGTTCATAAAATTTCATACGGAAACATTTCCGTCCGAAAATTCCGTCTGAAAATTCAAGTTTTCTAGTAGTGGTATTTATAAGTGACAATAAATGAGGAGAAGCATTTAGTTTCCTAGAACTAATGTAATATTTGGATTAGAAACATTTCCTAGCTAACCCTAAAATTAATGTAATATTTGAATTAAGTTTTGACTTCTCTTAACGAAACCGTCATTTGTGATTTTATGCCAAGCTTGCCAACCTGAATTATAACGATAGCTTTGCCAATTGCCACTACGTCATCGTGTTTGTATCCTAGTCATATATGATGATTTGACATTTGAAATTCATTCAGTTTTCCCAAGTATTTGAATACATTCCGCAATTCTGATTACCTAACACCTTATTCTGCCGGGAAAATGAAGAATGGAAGAAATTTGTCCAGATTGAACTTGTTTTCCAATTCTCATTGCTTTTGTAATACTGAAACAGGCTAAGAGAGATCCCACACCTTTGCACCGTGCAGCTGTATATTTGATAAATACCCAAATATGGAGAATGGTGACTTTCCGCAACAGGTATTGAAGACAACCATATAGCTTGTTTTTTTATTCCCTTTTTATCCGCGTTGGTTTGCATCATCAACATTATAAAATAAGCCATTTAAATCATCTTACTTGTGTATCACTCTGCAGGAAATAATGGGAGTCTTTAACAAGAATTGCATGATCACCTACGCTGCGTACAGAAACATATTCCCCATATGGGCGTTGGGAGAATACCGATGTCGTGTACTGCAGGCTCGTTAGTCTCTCTCCATTTAGGGTGCCGTCCGAATCGTTTCAACCTTTACCTATTTCTATTCCTTGTTGAAGTTTATGACTAATGAGATTGGTAGTCACCTAAACAAAAACACAAACTCGTGGATAATGCCTATAAGTTTTTCTCTATTACGACCGCTTCTATTGTGCACCAAACATGAGTGGGGTGTAATTTACACCCTACTTGTTAACATGTGATATTAAGTTTGTAGGTTTCTTTTTATTAATTAAAAATAAATCCCTAATTCTTTTAAATTGAAAAATGCCTACTAACCCGGGTCCTTATCATCCAAACCCGTCTCATTGTCGTCCAAACCCGAACTCTCTGTCAACCTCTAAATACCTCCACTGCCATCAACCATTCAACAGTGCATTTCACAAATCCAAATATGTTGAAGATGGCTTCTGCTCATTTCATGTATACGACGGGTTAAAACGATGATGCTTTCCAATAAAAAACTTGCCAATGTAGGTTCTAATCTAGATACGTGTTTTTCAAATCGTGCCATCGACGTCGATCCAATGGTCATTATCCAATCACTACATGGAGGAGCCACTTACACCCCATTTTACGGGGGGTGCATATAGAAGACAAAACCTTCTATTACTCTTACTCATAAGCACGAGGCTTGTCTTCAATGGGTCTCGAAAAGGTTAGAATCATTGACGCGACGAGCTAAGTATGTATACCGTTGATATCTTAATCAATAAAAGAACAAATTTGGATATACTTTTTTTGAATGCTTGAGTATTATTCTATAATAAAAACCTAATATGCGTAGCAGTTCAATAGTGAAAAACATAATATATGTTAGAACTGTTACACATTTACATTTTTATTGAAAAATGTATCACATGCATCTACAGGATGGCACCAAGCTACCCAATAAAATCGACACTTATGTTTTTTTGACACCTGAATTTGGACACTCGTATAGACATCATTCATTGATATGAGTGTGGGTGGATGGAGGTGCATTGTATTCCGAAATAGAGTAGATATACTGTATGCAATTGTGAGTGTGAGTGTCTGTAACATCCCGGGTTTTATGATTTTGCTTTACGTAAGAGAAACATGTTTAATACTTGGATTAAATAGTTAAGAGATGGATTAAGGTCTAGGAACCTTTGCATGGAAAGTACGCAACCATCTGGAGTGAAAAAGAACGTGAGTGTAATCTAGGGTTTCCGTAAGTTGTTTAAAAAGGAATAACTATTTGAATTATGAAATTTGGATTTAAGATATAATGAGTTTTAGATATAATATTGTTTTTCAAACAAAAAACATTCTCTTGATTACCGGTGAAAATATAAACAGATAAATAATTACTGATACCGTAAAAATTGATAAAACGTAAGAAAAAGAAAGGGTGTTACATGTTGGGCCTTTTTGTTAGCATATGTGACCTTTTTGTTTTATAAGATCTAAGAGTAAATATTTTTTTGTGGGCCTAAAGCTAGGGAATTAGTAGCTTCACCATTGGGACGACCATGTATATATATTTATATAGAAATATGTATGTAATGCTTCATTAATGACAAACTTTTAGAAATTTTCGTTACCATTAATGAAATATAAAGGGATGTATTTATCTTTATACAAAGAATCTTTTTTCCCAAAAATCTTATAAATATCTATCCAAAAAAAAAACTATAAAAATCATAATTTATTTTATTTGGTTTACATTGGAATGGGTAGCACATTTTGAAATTGTAAATATCTATCCAATGCAAGTTGAAGAATAAATTTTTTATAATTTATAATTTATATTTCAAAAAAACAAATTCCACCCAATATATATATATACATGCATACACATATTATTTATTTTATAAATGCGTAATGTTTTGGCAATTGTAAAAAATAATTGGTAAATTTATATATCAATCATCATGATTGATATATTAATATAAAAATATGTAATGCTTCATTAATAGATTTAAAAATGTTTAGGAATTATTGTTGCTATTAATGAAATTTAATGTCATGATTGAATGATATTTAATTTAATATTTGAACAAATTATAATTGAAATTATTAATATTTGAATAAATTATAAAGCTATTTCATATATATGTATTTTTTTGGAAAGTGAACCTAATTAATGACTGTTATTTTTTTATGAGTAATATTGGAAAGTGAAACAATTGAGGGTTATAATAGTCATTATGAATTATGATTACCATGATAATTTGAAAATAATTATTAATTATCTTGAAATGCATTAATTGTGTTGAAAAGATGTTTAAAAGATTAAATGTTGAGAGAAGAATTGTGATTGGTCATTAGTTGTTTTGGAAAAAAATAACTATAAATATATAAATATAAATTTCTAAAAGTGGAATATTTTGCCAAATGTCAAAATAATTTAAATTTTTTAGTTATTCTAAAGATGACATGTGTCAATACTTTCCATCCATGGTTTTTCCCTTAGAATATTTATAGATTTATGTTTTATGTTTTTAATATTAGTAATTAATGTATTTAATTCTTAAATTTATGTTTTTAATATTATATTTGATTTTTTATCTCCTAATTAACATGTTAATTAACTAAATAAATCTAACTAAAGGAGAAGAAAGAAGAAGATAAAAGACACGTGCTTTTGATCATTACTGAGGAACAGCAACACATGTTTTCAAATTTGAATTTGAATTTTGAGATAAGGATATGGGTCCCAAAAAAAAACCCTTTAACCATCAATCCAAGCTCCAGACCCTTAAAAACGTGGAAAGCACATGGACCGAGAGTTTTGAAATGAATTTCTTGAATTGGTAAGATTTTTAGTGAAGAATATTGTGGAAGCCATCCATTGTGAGATTGACACTCGGAAAAAACATGCCCAAACAGTGACCTGAAAATGTATATGTATATATATATATATATATATATATATATATATATATATATATAGATGATTGCATATATTTAAAGTGACTCATATGACCTTAGGTGACGTTTGGTATCCGGAATGTTTTATTCCCAGTCAAACTACATTCTTGGGAATGTAATGCCCAGGAATTAAGTTTTCTCACCTTCACACATGGGAATAGAGTTTTCCCAAGTTTATTACTATCATTCACTAATTTTATTCCTGAGAATATTTTATGCTCGTGAATAACTTTTTAAAACTTGTAGCTGAGAAACGTTTATTCCCATACCTACATTTCCCGGAATATTTTTGTAAAACTTGTTACACACGCTACCTAAATCTTTGTCACTCATCCAAACACTCACGTAATGTAGTCTGCGTCTTTATCAGTTCAGCCACTTCTCCACACTCCACTTCTCCTTCATCCTCCAACCCCTTCTCAGCTGTACTTGATACTTGAACGGAGGTAAGAGAAATAACCATCCATCCCATTCCTCTCCTATTTACTTTTGCTCATTCTTTACATTACGAAATTCTTCTTGTTAATTTGATTGCAAATCACATTACATTACATATATCAAACAGATCAGTGAGCTACTCATGCCGACGCTAAATAAAATGCTTGTTTCATTTCTTTCATCAATCATCTTCATCTCCCAATTTCAATTTTTCACTCTCATTTGTATATTCTTCGACTGAGAAAGAAATTTACGATGCGCATCGCAAATGCAATTGATGCATTTTCTTAACCTTGGTTTAATTTGTTTGTTAGAAAATAATGTGGAAGCTCAAGATTGCGGAGGGAGGGAGTCCATGGCTTAGGTCATTGAACAATCACGTTGGAAGACAGTTCTGGGAGTTCGATCCTAATCTTGGATCGCCACAAGAACTCTTGGAGATTGAAACAGCTCGCCAAAATTTCCACAAGAATCGCTTCACCCACCCGCACAGTGATGATCTACTTATGTGCATTCAGGTGCATGTCTGTGTTCTTGGTGATGCTATGATTATCATGTTAAGGAAACAAAAAGGAATTTATCCCCCGTTTATTAGTTACTATTACAAAAAGAGGTTTATTGGTTTTCTAGAAAATTGAACAAGTTCGTACCACTCGCTAGTTGAGACTTATTCCTTCTTCAAATGAGGAAATCAGTTTAATTATTTTTTTCCATTTGTTTTCAAATGAGTGTATCATAGTAGAACCATTTTATTGTTTTGTTATGCTGAAAGGTGCAACATGATATTTAATGCTTTATAATATGTTTGGATCTACTGTAACATTTTATGAAGTGCGTCTCCACCGCTTTTGCGGGATGCAGTGGTTGTATTATAAGTTTCTTACACAAGAAATTTGACCATTCAATAATTTTCATGTAAAATAATGTAGTTCGCAAAGGAGAACCCAATAGGTGAAGTCTTACCCAAAGTCACTATTGAAGATATTGAAGATGTAACTGAAGAGACTGTGACAAGAACATTAAGAAGGGCTTTAGGTTTCTACTCAACTCTCCAGAGTCATGATGGACACTGGCCAGTAGATTATGGAGGTCCCATGTTTCTTTTGCCTAGCTTGGTAGGTTAAGTTTTAAACATTTCATCTTATTTGTGAAACATGTTCTATGGTATATTACCAATATTCTGGGAAACATGTAGCTTTGACAAAACTGCAATCATTGCCTTCAAGACCTGAGTGTTTTCATTTGGTTGGTTATTTAGATTTTTCTCTTTGCTCCTCCTTGATAACCACGAAAACTCTAATACTATCTGGATATACAATTAAACAGATAATTACTCTGTCTATCACTGGGTCTCTAAATGTAGTCTTAACCGAAGAACATATAAAGGAAATGTGCCGTTACATCTATAATCATCAGGTAAGAACTTCACACCATCGTTCCCCCTAGTTATGGGCTGCTTCTAGAAGTTTTCCTAATTTGTTAAATGTAATTGCAGAACAAGGATGGTGGCTGGGGTTTGCATATTGAAGGTCCGAGCACCATGTTCTGCTCCGTCTTGAATTATGTTGCTTTGAGATTACTTGGTGATGGACCTAATGGTGGAAAAGGGGAAATGGAGAAGGCGTGTGACTGGATTCTAGGGCATGGTGGTGCTACTTTTACAACATCATGGGGAAAGATGTGGCTTTCAGTTATGATCTTAGCTTTATTTTGATGGTTTTTTTTTAATAAATATGGCATTGTGATATAGTTCTTTTAAAAACTTATTGTGGTATAGGTACTTGGAGTATATGAATGGTCTGGAAATAATCCCTTGCCCCCTGAGATATGGCTCCTTCCATACATGCTTCCATTCCATCCAGGTTCTTGCTCAATATTCTGTTTATGTATGTTTTAACTTGTACAGAGAGAAGAATTTTTTAGGGTACTTGCCTTGCAATAAAAGGGAATTTTTTGGTAATCAAATTTTCAGTTTAGGAACAATTAGGCACTTTTATTATAATGTCCAATTAGTCACTTTTAATCAAATTTCCTAAACTTTTATTGTGATCAAAATACGCTTCTTTCCTTTACAATTGATTGTTTCTTGTTGAGATTTATACAAATGGATATGTGTTGTGATCAATAAGATCGATCAGCTTGTGTGCCTTGTGTAAAACATTTTTTCCACCAACCGCGGGCAAGTCGAGAAGAACAACTATTAAAGGAATGATGATGTGGATATATTGATTTTGGGTTGAACAAAGTTATAGAAGTAGTAATGGATACAATGAAAATGCAGTGTTTAACACTCTTGTTGCATTTATATACATCAAATACAACATACGTGTTACAATCTACAAGAACAATAATGATGAACTATTTCCTAGACTCTAAATTCCAATGTTATAATTAGATAGAGCTAATTATAATGTCTAATAATAAGCTGAGTCAGCTACCTTCATGTGAACCGTGTTAAGAATGTGCTAATTAACAAGGTGACTAATTTAAATTCGTACTGAATATTTTTTATATAAAGTTTGTTATGGAATTTTTGTTTTGTTGTTCAACCTGTCAGGGCACCATTATGTTGTCTGATGTATGATTTTGTCTTAAGGAAACAAAAAATATATTGCCCTCATAAGAATATCCATGATTAAGAACTTAAGTAATGTATCCAGGTTTCTGAACAAAAACATCATTTGTTCATGGTACATTGTTAAATTAGTTTCGTTGTTAAATCAGTTGTCTATTTTCATGATTAAGAACTTAAGTAATATATTTTTGAATACTCATAAAAAGTTTCATTGTTAAATTAGTTGTCTATTTTCATCTTAGACAGTGTTTAATTTTCCAGTCATTCTTTACCTAAAATACAAAAGTAGTAATGTTTTTCTGCTTTACAGGAAGGATGTGGTGTCATTGCCGAATGGTCTATTTGCCAATGTCCTATTTATATGGAAAGAGATTTGTTGGTCCAATCACAGAAACAGTTTATTCTTTGAGAAAAGAGCTTTATACCACATCATATCGTGATATAGACTGGAATCAGGCTCGCAATTTTTGTGCAAAGGTTAGTGAACACACTAAACTGGTCCTATGAAAACATTACATGAGAATTGCATCACTTGGATTTTATCATTTGTAAGTCCCACAATAAAATATCCTGGACCTACTTATACTAATAATTGCATTGAAAATAGCTTCCAAACTTTGTCCCTCTATTTTGCTTCTTGCTCTGGTGAATCCATATGTTAGGTTCCTGTTAATTAATATTGCAGCAGGAACTTGCTCAATCATGATTGGCTACAACTGTTATGCCATCATAACCACATCTTGTAACCATCCACAATTACAATCATCATGCCACTATTACTACATTCTACTTGGCTTGCCACCACCTTAACTACCACGTTTTACATGGGTTTCTATTCTTATTGCAATTCTAATCATTGTCTTTAGCACAAACTTCACTCCCTCTATAACCACCATCATAGCCTATTATATCCACTTCCATGAACCATCTCTTACAAAAGCTCAAGCTGTTAGGTGAAGGCATTTGGATGAGTTTTCATCTCTAATACACCATCACACTCAAGAGTCTTTTGGGCTTGAAGCATGGACAATGCACAAGCCTACTTTACCTTATGCCGAAATCAACTTTATTTATTTAGAAGAAAAGAAAAGGTCGGCTAGGAGATTCTTTGGGACCATGTCATGTGAACAACTCTTTGAAAATATGAAGTTGTTAGCGAAGGCACGTCAATTTTTTCAGGGAAAAGTGTAAATACACCCCCTAAACTTTAGCTCTTTTGCAAATAGGCACCTTAAACTATTCTTTCTTCCCAATTAGTCCTTAAACTCCTACTATTAGTAAAATCAATCCTTCAACTATTTTTTTGTCCTAATTAGTCCTTAAACTTTTTGTATTAGTAAAATTAATCATTTTGTTAACTCTCAGTTAGATCACTAACGGTGAATAAATCAAATCATTCAATTCGCTTAAATTCAATTTGTTGGTTGTACTTTTTCAGCTATTATTTTTTTTATGAATTATTCTACTTATCGTTTTTTTAGAAATAAGAACAAAGCCTTGAGGCTTGTTGGTTGAATGTTTGATTTTAATAATAACATAAGTTTAAGGAATAATTGGAACGAAAAATTAATTGAAAGACTGATTTTACTAATAGTCGGAGTTTAATGTCTATTTACGAAGAAAAAATAGATGAAGGTGGCTATTTGCAAATGAACTGAAGTTTAACTTTTCCCATTTTCTATATCTAACAAAAAGATCTCGGCATTTGATATCTCTAACATTGTCAACTAACAATTTAATTGTGCAGGAGTTAAATAACGTTTACAAGAGGATTACTTTGTTCTTGTGCAGGAAGATTTGTACTATCCTCACCCACTTGTGCAGGATATTCTTTGGGCAACACTACACAAGGTCCTTGAGCCTATTTTGATGCATAGCACTGGTAACAAGTTGAGAGAAAAGGCTATAAGGTCTGCAATTGAGCATATACATTATGAAGATGAGAATACTCGCTATATTTGCATAGGTCCTGTAAACAAGGTAAATGTTGAGAGGGGTGGATGTCTCAGAGACCTCCCTTCAATATTCGTTGTTCTTTTACTGTCCAGCCTTTGTGTAGAAGTGTAAGAATACTGACATATTGTTGATGTTCTACCAACTTATTTCTTTAATGACTAAAATGATTAATAGTTTTCCTTTGCTGACCATTTGTTTACTTTGCCACCTTAGTTTGTTTTCATAGTGTTAATTATATATTTTTTTTATGGATGTCTGAGCTTCCCTTCCATGTTCCATTTATATATTATTTTATATTTCCATCTAAACCCAGACATGCTTTCGAAATACTGACTACTTTTTAATATTCTCTACTATTATTATTCAGGTTTTAAATATGCTTTGCTGTTGGGTGGAAGATCCAAATTCAGAGGCCTTCAGGCTGCATCTTCCAAGGATCTATGATTATCTATGGATTGCTGAAGATGGCATGAAAATGCAGGTCCACATCTAAGTGATCTTATTTTCACCTTACCGTTGTGACCAAATGATGATATTCATACAATTGGACATGTTCGCATATGTTTAGGAATGATATGGACATAACTGCAGTCTCCCTATGATGTGATATGTGGAACGAATGTTACATCACTAATGAGTTTTTGTAAGGCCACATGCTAGTGTCTTGTTTACAGATTTAACATATATACAATTTCTGTTGCAGGGCTACAATGGAAGTCAACTATGGGATACTTCATTAATCGTCCAAGCAATTATTTCAACTAACCTCATTGAAGAATATGGCCCAACTCTAAGGAAAGCTCATACGTTCATTAAGAATTCACAGGTGACTTTTTACATTTATCATCATAACTTGCATCAGTTTGCCCGTGTTGATCAGAATCTCTTCTCTTTTTTTTCTTGAAAGGTTTTAGAAGATTGTCCAGGTGATCTTAGCATTTGGTATCGTCACATTTCTAAAGGTGCTTGGCCTTTTTCAAGTGCAGATCACGGATGGCCGATTTACGATTGCACAATCAAGGACTGAAAGTAATTATTGATCAAAATATTAGAATTACTTTTTTGCTTCTTCTGTTTTGATTCATCTGTCCTCTTTCAGGCTATTCTATTACTATCCAAGATCGCACCTGAGATTGTTGGTGAGCCATTGGATGCAAAGCCATTGTATGATGCTGTAAATGTCATTCTCTCGTTACAGGTACCTAGGCTCCTCATGATTCAAGCGAGATTATCTCAATAATTCTAACAAATAAATAATGGGGATCATATTATGCTATTGCTTGTGGTTATTGCTTCCTTCCCTAATTATGACACTAATATCATTAAGATGACTAAGTTATTTACTCATCTTCTAAGATCCTTCACTATATAATATAGTATTTTGTTGCAAATTGTATATGGTATAATATATTGAAAGTAAAATTGCATTTATGAAAACACTGATGTAATTTTTTTCAAATTTAAATACAGTAGAAGCTTAATCGGAGACAAAATTGGAAACACCAAATGCCTTGATATTATGGTAGTGTTAATTGGTTGTGATTACAATGGTTTTTAAAATAACAATTACAATTAGACATAGCTGGGAATTTATACAGGGTATCCCTAATTTTGAGAAATATTTTTTATAGTGAAAACTACTAAAGTGAGAATGGTATATATTTTTGATATCTCATCCTTTCCACAAGCCTAAACATTTGGTGAGATGCTAATAAACCTTTAGTTTGGGCATGAATTAAACTAGGTTTTGAATGCATTAATGGGAGCTTTAGCTTTTTGAGAATTGAGAGAAAAGAGGGACATGTAATGATATCAACCCATAGGCTTGAAATAAGGTAATAAATACAAAGATTATAATTACCTTAATTACATGATTTGGTTAACTTTTTCAATGAATCTAGACAAATATGCATAATAATACATGTTTCCAACACACCCTCTCAAGTTTGGGCATATAGGTATATGCGACAAGCTTGTTGGCAAGATAGTTTTTCTGAGGACCTCTCAAAGATTTAGTGAAAGCATCTGCCGGTTGATAATTTGAATTGACAAAACTACCGGTGATGTCTCCAGATAAGACATCTTTGGTAAAATGCCAATCCACTTCAATGTGTTTGGTCTTTTCATGGATAACATGATTGGAGGAAATAAAAGAAATTTGGTTGTCACAAACAAGTGTCATGTGTTTGATCTCCCCAAATTGAAGCTAATTAAAATGTTGCTTTAGTCAAACGAGTGTGCAAGTGATGGATGGCAACTCAATATTATGCCTCAACACTTGACCTTGTGATCACATTTTGTTTCTTACTATTAGGTTTCTCTCATATACCTTGGAAGCCATTGTATCTCAATAATACCATATTTTCTACTCATTTCTGGTTCAGTTCTATCATTCTCACAATACTAAATGAAGTATATATTCTAGTTATTTTATATTGTTTGTTTGCCTATAACCCATGACAGATGATTTGAGCAACTAGTAATTCTATAAAATCAATTCAATGAGTTTGGAGAATCTATGGCATTATCCGAAGATGTATTTTATTTCTTATAATCATTGCAGAATACAGACGGTGGCTTTGCAACATATGAGCTCACAAGATCTTATAAATGTTTGGAGGTAGCCGTCTTTTATTATTTTCCCGGTTCTCATTATTTTTTACTATATCTTCTTTGAAATGTGAAACACGAAATGGCATGTGAGACATGTTTATCTTCCCATATGAAGAGTGGAATACATCCCTTGGTTTATGTGTTCAGGTACTTTTTTTCAATAATACTCTTTGTATATAAAACCTTTATCACGGAGAATTGGAAATAAACAACTAGGCTGTGCCGTGTATAACAGAGCATGACAAAATCTGCTTAAACTAAGTACCACATATACTTTTTTCCATTCATGTCAGATATTCAACCACAAGTTTTTGAATCGATGCCAATATGCCACAAAAGCTACTGCATATTGAATCATTGTTTAGGAATAAAGTCATTAAACCTTTTCAGGTTTCATCGGACTTTCCTTTTTGTTTCAGAATTAGGACTAAATAGTTGTCTTGAGAATTTGGGAAGTAGTTTTTGGATTAACTTAAAGATATACATACACATTGATAATGCCTTCTCTGTTGTCAGATAATCAATCCTGCTGAAACTTTTGGCGATGTTGTTATTGATTATCCGTAAGCTATCAAATTCAAATCACTTTATGTATCCCTCTCCCATTCCCCCAATCCCACCATTTCAAATTTTAATCTATTAATGTTTCCTTATTCTATGTTCTATAGCTATGTGGAATGTACCTCGTCGGCAATTCAAGCTTTGGTATCATTTCAGAAATTATATCCTGGGCATCGTCGAGAAGAAATAGACTGTTGTATAAAAAAAGCTGCTGCCTTTATTGAAAAAGTACAAGCTTCGGATGGATCATGGTTTGCTCCTCCCTTATTGGAAACCACTTTTTTCATATGCTTTTATATGGATTTATAAGTAGCCTTCACGATATTTTTATATATGTATGCATGTATCTCAAGTTTGCTCTACTCATTTTTCTGTCTGCATTTACTTCTGCTTGGAATGGAACTTTCTCAGTTCAGTATACTTCTATTTAACCACTTAGATTGTTAAACAGGTATGGTTCTTGGGGTGTTTGCTTCACTTATGGCACTTGGTTTGGCGTAAAAGGGCTGATCGCTGCTGGAAAGAATTTCAGTAATTGTTCAAGCATCCATCGAGCTTGTGAATTTCTTCGTCGCCGGCAGCTCCCTTTCGGTGGTGGGGAGAGAGTTAAGTGTCTTGTCAAAACAAGGTCAAATTTGCCGTTTCTAAAATTGATATCATTTTTTTTATTGGTTCAATTACTCTATTAATTCATAAACTTTTTGGGGAAATTCAAATATTATCCAAAATTAAATTTTTTTAAAGTCCCTAAACTTATGAAAAATTGTATTGTAATTGAGTTCTTCAAACACATTTTTGTTAAGTTTTTATTAGGATTCCCTTAAATGATTCATCCACCTGTGCAGCTGTGGGTCTCTGAATGTTATGGGGAAATTCAATTAGGTCTCATAACTTTTAAGGAAAATTCATAACAGAAACTTAATGGAACCCTAACCTTAGGTAGTCAATCACGTGGAATTGCAGCATTATTGCGTTGTTGCATCACATCGCATTTTACTAGAGCAGCCCATTGTGACCGCTGTTTTCCTCAACATCCCTCCTTTTTTCTGGTTGTTCCCTTCACAAAGTTGTCAGCTTGTGTCATTAATACCTGTGAGCTTATATCACTGAGTTGTCCAACCAAACTATGAAGTAAATAGATTTAGAGGATTCAGATTTCAGCGTTTCACAAAGCTCTTTACATACCAAAGGAAATGCAGCATCATCACAATCATGTGTTAGACTTATACAGAGATAGCAAGGAAAGCTAATTCAAGAGGATAAACAAAATTGGGACCGGTGGTTCTAGGAAATATACTTATGCATAAGCATTAAGTTTTTGAATTAAAAGTGGATGAGAAAATTGGATCACTTTTAGCAATCTAAATGCTGAGATTTCTTGGGTTATTTTTCTACGAATGTCTCTTTATTCAGGTGTATTCAAATCTGGAAGGCAACAGGTCTCATTTAGTAAACACTGGGTGGGCTATGCTGGCTCTCATTGATGCTGAACAGGTATAAAGCAAGTTTTGCTACTTTTCTAGTGCTGCCATTATATTGATTAGTTTATTATTGAAAAAAACCCATTTTTAATTCATTGTAGGGTGTTAATCATGTTTAATGTTTTAAATAAAGAAAGGACCATTCTGCTTTTTAATTAAATACCATAGAGATAGCTGAACTATTTTAATGCATGTATTTCACTAAATACCTATGCTCATAGCTCAATAAATTAATATCATAATAATGTACAGGATGAGTCTCCCCAATTATAGGTTCTCTTGATCTTCCATGGGTCAGGTTCATGTTCCCCCATGGTTTTTTTCTTGTATTATTCATTTTTCTTTATTAATGCTATTCTGGTGTGCTGCAGATGATTGGTAGTGCTAGTGGTGCCAACGTAGATGGGATGACTAGTTCTATTGTGATGCCTTTGCATCCCATTTTGTTTTAAAAAATAATAATTATATTGGTATTGTCAGATAATTTTACACATCATGTTAATACTTAACATGCTATAGGTTTTCAAAAATCAAATCCATTATGAGAAGTGCGAGAATAACTTGGTTGGAGTTTAAAGAAAATACATTTCTAATGCATCATAAAAATGATAAGCTAACACTTGATATTGTGGGATAATATTTTTTCTGAATTGCTTGAATCAAATGAGCTCAACAAGATAGATTTATATACACATTAGGAAATAAATACAATGTAGTATTTATAAGTGACAATAAATGAGGAGAAACATTTAGTTTCCTAGAACTAATGTAATATTTGAATTAGAAACATTTCCAAGCTAACACTAAAATTAATGTAATATTTGAATTAAGTTTTGACTCCTCTTAACGAAACCATAATTTGTGATTTTATGCCAAGCTTGCCGACCTGAATTATAAAGATAGCTTTGCCAATTGCCACTACGTACTGTGTTTGTATCCTAGTCATATATGATGATTTGACATTTGAAATTCATCCAGTTTTCCCAAGTATTTGAATACATTCTGCAATTCTGATTACCTAACACTTTATTCTGCCGGGAAAATGAAGAATGGAAGAATTTTGTCCAGATTGTACTTGTTTTCCAATTCTCTTTGCTTTTGTAATACTGAAACAGGCTAAGAGAGATCCCACACCTTTGCACCGTGCAGCTGTATATTTGATAAATACCCAAATGGAGAATGGTGACTTTCCGCAACAGGTATTGAAGACAACCATATAGCTTGTTTATTTATTCCCTTTTTATCCGCGTTGGTTTACATCATCAGCGGTATAAAATAAGCCATTTAAATCATCTTACTTGTGTATCACTCTGCAGGAAATAATGGGAGTCTTTAACAAGAATTGCATGATCACCTACGCTGCAAACAGAAACATATTCCCCATATGGGCGTTGGGAGAATACCGATGCCGTGTATTGCAAGCTCGTTAGCCTCTCTCCATTTAGGGTGCCGTCCGAATCGTTTCAACCTTTACCTATTTCTATTCCTTGTTGAAGTTTATGACTAATGAGATTGGTAGTCACCTAAACAAAAACACAAACTCGTGGATAATGCCTATAAGTGTTTCTCTATTACGACCGCTTCTATTGTGCACCAAACATGAGTGGGGTGTAATTTACACCCTACTTGTTAACCTGTGACTGTGATATTAATTTTGTAGGTTTCTTTTTATTAATTAAAAATAAATCCCTAATTCTTTTAAATTGAAAAATGCCTACTAACCCGGGTCCTTGTCATCCAAACCTGTCTCATTGTCGTCCAAACCCGAACTCTCTGTCAACCTCTAAATACCTCCACTGCCATCAACCATTCAACAGTGCATTTCACAAATCCAAATATGTTGAAGACGGCTTTTGCTCGTTTCATGTATACGACGGGTTAAAACGATGATGCTTTCCAATAAAAAACTTGCCAATGTAGGTTCTAATCTAGATACGTGTTCTCCAAATCGTGCTACCGACATCGATGGATTACAGTTTGATAGGGGCAAGGATAACATTTTTTGACTGAGAGGCAAGGATAAAATTCAGGTAAGGAGAAATGGCATAGGACCTTCATAGGGTTTAGGAAGCAGACATCGTTCTTAAAAAAATAACTTTTATATATTTTTTTATAAAAAATATAATAAACATTTATTGAAAACTATTATTTTTATAATGGGGTGCCCAAATAAAAATGGAAGCTAAAAGGATTAATGTGTAAAGAATAAAATCATATCACATTACCAGCTGAAAAGGTCACAAGTTGTTAGGGAGCTCTTGTATGGCGATCCAATGGTCATTATCCAATCACTACATGGAGGAGCAACTTACACCCCATTTTACGGGGGGTGCATAGAAGACAAAACCTTCTATTACTCTTACTCATAAGCACGGGGCTTGTCTTCAATGGGTCTCGAAAAAGTTAGAATCGTTGACGCGACGAGCTAAGTATGTATACCGTTGATATCTTAATCAATAAAAGAACAAATTTGGATATACTTTGTTTGAATGCTTGAGTATTATTCTATAATAAAAACCTAATATGCGTAGCAGTTCAATAGTGAAAAACATAATATATGTTAGAACTGTTACACATTTACATTTTTACTGAAAAATGTATCACATGCATCTACTGGATGGCACCAAGCTACCCAATAAAATCGACACTTATGTTTTTTTGACACCTGAATTTGGAAACTCGTATAGACATCGTACATTGATATGAGTGTGGGTGGATGGAGGTGCATTATATTCCGAAATAGAGTAGATATACTGTATGCAATTGTGAGTGTTAGTATCTGTAACATCCCGGGTTTTATGATTTTGTTTTACGTAAGAGCAACATGTTTAATACTTGGATTAAATAGTTAAGAGATGGATTAAGGTCTAGGAACCTTTGCATGGAAAGTACGCAACAATCTGGAGTGAAAAAGAACGTGAGTGTAATCTAGGGTTTCCGTAAGTTGTTTAAAAAGGAATGACTATGTGAAATAAGAAATTTGGATTTAAGATATAATGAGTTTTAGATATAATATTGTTTTTCAAACAAAAAACATTCTCTTGATTACCGGTAAAAATATAAACAGATAAATAATTACCGATACCGCAACAATTGATAAAACGTAAGAAAAAGAAAGGGTGTTACATGTTGGGCCTTTTTGTTAGCATATGTGACCTTTTTGTTTTATAAGATCTAAGAGTAAATATTTTTTTGTGGGCCTAAAGCTAGGGAATTAGTAGCTTCACCCTTGGGACGACCATATATATATATATATATATATATATATATATATATATATATATATATATATATATAGATATTTGTATGTAATGCTTCAGTAATGACAAACTTTTAGAAATTTTCGTTACCATTAATGAAATATAAAGGGATGTATTTATCTATATACAAAGAATCTTTTTTCCCAAAAATCTTATAAATATCTATCCAAAAAAAAAAAACTATAAAAATCATAATTTATTTTATTTTGTTTACATTGGAATGGGTAGCACATTTTGAAATTGTAAATATCTATCCAATGCAAGTTGAAGAATAAATGTTTTATAATTTATAATTTATATTTCATAAAAACAAATTCCACCCAATATATATATATATATATATATATATATATATATATATATACATGCATACATATATTATTTATTTTATAAATGTGTAATGTTTTGGCAATTGTAAAAAATAATTGGTAAATTTATATATCAATCATCATGATTGATATATTAATATAAAAATATGTAATGCTTCATTAATATATTTAAAAATGTTTAGGAATTATTGTTGCTATTAATGAAATTTAATGTCATGATTGAATGATATTTAATTTAATATTTGAACAAATTACAGTTGAAATTATTAATATTTGAATAAATTATAAAACTATTTCATATATATGTATTTTTTTGGAAAGTGAACCTAATTAATGACTGTTATTTTTTTATGAGTAATATTGGAAAGTGAAATAATTGAGGGTTATAATAGTCATTATGAATTATGATTACCATGATAATTTGAAAATAATTATTAATTATCTTGAAATGCATTAATTGTGTTGAAAAGATGTTTAAAAGATTAAATGTTGAGGGAAGAATTGTGATTGGTCATTAGTTGTTTTGGAAAAAAAAATCACTATAAATATATAAATATAAATTTCTAAAAGTGGAATATTTTGCCAAATGTCAAAATAATTTAAATTTTTTAGTTATTCTAAAGATGACGTGTGTCAATACTTTCCATCCATGGTTTTTCCCTTAGAATATTTATAGATTTATGTTTTATGTTTTTAATATTAGTAATTAATGTATTTAATTATTAAATTTATGTTTTTAACATTATATTTGATTTTTTATCTCCTAATTAACATGTTAATTAACTAAATAAATCTAACTAAAGGAGAAGAAAGAAGAAGATAAAGGACACGTGCTTTTGATCATTACTGAGTAACAGCAACACATATTTTCAAATTTGAATTTGAATTTTGAGATAAGGATATGGGTCCCAAAAAAAAGCCTTTAACCATCAATCCAAGCTCCAGACCCTTAAAAAACTTGGAAAGCACATGGACCGAGAGTTTTGAAATGAATTTCTTGAATTGGTAAAATTTTTGGTGAAGAGTATTGTGGAAGCCATCCATTAATTGTGAGATTGACACTCGATAAAAACATGCCCAAACAATGACAAAATATATATATATATATATATATATATATATATATATATATATATATATATATATATATATATGATTGCATATATTTAAAGTGACTCATATGACCTTAGGTGACGTTTAGTATCCGAAATGTTTTATTCCCAGTCAAACTACATTCTTGGGAATGTAATGCCCAGGAATAAAGTTTTCTCACCTTCACACATGGGAATAGAGTTTTCCCAAGTTTATTACTATCATTCACTAATTTTATTCCTGAGAATATTTTATGATCAGGAATAACTTTTTAAAACTTGTACCTGAGAAAACGTTTATTCCCATACCTACATTTCCCGGAATATTTTTGTAAAACTTGTTACACACGCTACCAAAATCTTTGTCACTCATCCAAACACTCACGTAATGTAGTCTGCGTCTTTATCAGTTCAGCCACTTCTCCACACTCCACTTCTCCTTCATCCTCCAACCCCTTCTCAGCTGTACTTGATACTTGAACGGAGGTAAGAGAAATAACCATCCATCCCATTCCTCTCCTATTTACTTTTGCTCATTCTTTACATTACGAAATTCTTCTTGTTTGATTGCAAATCACATTAATATTACATTACATATATCAAATAGAACAGTGAGCTACTCATGACGATGCTAAATAAAATGCTTGTTTCATTTCTTTCATCAATCATCTTCATCTCCCAATTTCAATTTTTCACTCTCATTTGTATTTTCTTCGACTGAGAAAGAAATTTACGATGCGCATCGCAAATGCAATTGATGCATTTTCTTAACCTTGGTTTAATTTGTTTGTCAGAAAATAATGTGGAAGCTCAAGATTGCGGAGGGAGGGAGTCCATGTCATAGGTCATTGAACAATCACGTTGGAAGACAGTTCTGGAAGTTCGATCCTAATCTTGGATCGCCACAAGAACTCTTGGAGATTGAAACAGCTTGCCAAAATTTCCATAAGAATCGGTTCACCCACCCGCACAATGATGATCTACTTATGCGCATTCAGGTGCATGTCTGTGTTCTTGGTGATGCTATGATTATCATGTTAAGGAAACAAAAAGGAATTTATCCCCCGTTTATTAGTTACTATTACAGAAAGAGGTTTATTGGTTTTCTAGAAAATTGAACAAGTTCGTACCACTCGCTAGTTGAGACTTATTCCTTCTTCAAATGAGGAAATCAATTTAATTATTTTTTTCCATTTGTTTTCAAATGAGTATATCTTAGTAGAACCATTTTATTGTTTTGTTATGCTGAAAGGTGCAACATGATATTTAATGCTTTATAAAATGTTTGGATCTGCGGTAACATTTTATGAAGTGCGTCTCCACCGCTATTGCGGGATGCAGTGGTTGTATTATAAGTTTCTTACACAAGAAATTTGACCATTCAATAATTTTCATGTAAAATAATGTAGTTCGCAAAGGAGAACCCAATAGGTGAAGTCTTACCCAAAGTCAGTATTGAAGATATTGAAGATGTAACTGAAGAGACTGTGACAAGAACAATAAGAAGGGCTTTAGGTTTCTACTCAATTCTCCAGAGTCATGATGGACACCGCCGATGAGATTATGGAGGTCCCATGTTTCTTTTGCCTGGCTTGGTAGGTTAAGTTTTAAACATTTCATCTTATTTGTGAAACATGTTCTATGGTATATTACCAATATTCTGGGAAACATGTAGCTTTGACAAAACTGCAATCATTGCCTTCAAGACCTGAGTGTTTTCATTTGGTTGGTTATTTAGATTTTTCTCTTTGCTCCTCCTTGATAACCACGAAAACTCTAATACTATCCTGGATATACAATTAAGCAGATAATTACTCTGTCTATCACTGGGTCTCTAAATGTAGTCTTAACCGAAGAACATATAAAGGAAATGTGCCGTTACATCTATAATCATCAGGTAAGAACTTCACACCATCGTTCCCCCTAATTATGGGCTGCTTCTAGAAGTTTTCCTAATTTGTTAAATGTAATTGCAGAACAAGGATTGTGGCTGGGGTTTGCATATTGAAGGTCCGAGCACCATGTTCTGCTCCGTCTTGAATTATGTTGCTTTGAGATTACTTGGTGATGGACCTAATGGTGGAAAAGGGGAAATGGAGAAGGCGCGTGACTGGATTCTAGGGCATGGTGGTGCTACTTTTACAACATCATGGGGAAAGATGTGGCTTTCAGTTATGATCTTAGCTTTATTTTGATGGTTTTTTTTAATAAATATGGCATTGTGATATAGTTCTTTTAAAAACTTATTGTGGTATAGGTACTTGGAGTATATGAATGGTCTGGAAATAATCCCTTGCCCCCTGAGATATGGCTCCTTCCATACATGCTTCCATTCCATCCAGGTTCTTGCTCAATATTCTGTTTATGTATGTTTTAACTTGTACAGAGAGAAGAATTTTTTAGGGTACTTGCCTTGCAATAAAAGGGAATTTTTTGGTAATCAAATTTCCAGTTTAGGAACAATTAGGCACTTTTATTATAATGTCCAATTAGTCACTTTTAATCAAATTTCCTAAACTTTTATTATGATCAAAATACGCTTATTTCCTTTACAATTGATTGTTTCTTGTTGAGATTTATACAAATGGATATGTGTTGTGATCAATAAGATCGATCAGCTTGTGTGCCTTGTGTAAAACATTTTTTCCACCAACCGCGAGCAAGTCGAGAAGAACAACTATTAAAGGAATGATGATGTGGATATATTGATTTTGGGTTAAACAAAGTTATAGAAGTAGTAATGGATACGATGAAAATGCAGTGTTTAACACTCTTGTTGCATTTATATACATCAAATACAACATACATGTTACAATCTACAAGAACAATAATGATGAACTATTTCCTAGACTCTAAATTCCAATGTTATAATTAGATAGAGCTAATTATAATGTCTAGTAATAAGCTGAGTCAGCTCCCTTCATGTGAACCGTGTTAAGAATGTGCTAATTAACAAGGTGACTAATTTAAATTCGTACTGAATATTTTTTATATAAAGTTTGTTCTGGAATTTTTGTTTTGTTGTTCAACCTGTCAGGGCACCTTTATGTTATCTGATGTATGATTTTGTCTTAAGGAAACAAAAAATATATTGCCCTCATAAGAATATTCATGATTAAGAACTTAGGTAATGTATCCAGGTTTCTGAACAAAAACATCGTTTGTTCATGGTACATTGTTAAATTAGTTTCGTTGTTAAATCAGTTGTCTATTTTCATGATTAAGAACTTAAGTAATATATTTTTGAATACTCATAAAAAGTTTCATTGTTAAATTAGTTGTCTATTTTCATCTTAGACAGTGTTTAATTTTCCAGTCATTCTTTACCTAAAATACAAAAGTAGTAATGTTTTTCTGCTTTACAGGAAGGATGTGGTGTCATTGCCGAATGGTCTATTTGCCAATGTCCTATTTATATGGAAAGAGATTTGTTGGTCCAATCACAGAAACAGTTTATTCTTTGAGAAAAGAGCTTTATACCACATCATATCGTGATATAGACTGGAATCAGGCTCACAATTTTTGTGCAAAGGTTAGTGAACACACTAAACTGGTCCTATGAAAACATTACATGAGAATTGCATACTTGGATTTTATCATTTGTAAGTCCCACAATAAAATATCCTGGACCTACTTATACTAATAATTGCATTGAAAATAGCTTCCAAACTTTGTCCCTCTATTTTGCTTCTTGCTCTGGTGAATCCATATGTTAGGTTCCTGTTAATTAATATTGCAGCAGGAACTTGCTCAATCATGATTGGTTACAACTGTTATGCCATCATAACCACATCTTGTAACCATCCACAATTACAATCATCATGCCACTATTACTACATTCTACTTGGCTTGCCACCACCTTAACTACCACGTTTTACATGGATTTCTATTCTTATTGCAATTCTAATCATTGTCCTTAGCACAAACTTCACTCCCTCTGTAACCACCATCATAGCCTATTATATCCACTTCCATGAACCATCTCTTACAAAAGCTCAAGCTGTTAGGTGAAGGCATTTGGATGAGTTTTCATCTCTAATACACCATCACACTCAAGAGTCTTTTGGGCTTGAAGCATGGACAATGCACAAGCCTACTTTACCTTATGCCGAAATCAACTTTATTTATTTAGAAGAAAAGAAAAGGTCGGCTAGGAGATTCTTTGGGACCATGTCATGTGAACAACTCTTTGAAAATATGAAGTTGTTAGCGAAGGCACGTCAATTTTTTCAGGGAAAAGTGTAAATACACCCCCTAAACTTTAGCTCTTTTGCAAATAGGCACCTTAAACTATTCTTTCTTCCCAATTAGTCCTTAAACTCCTACTATTAGTAAAATCAATCCTTCAACTATTTTTTTGTCCTAATTAGTCCTTAAACTTTTTGTATTAGTAAAATTAATCATTTTGTTAACTCTCAGTTAGATCACTAACGGTGAATAAATCAAATCATTCAATTCGCTTAAATTCAATTTGTTGGTTGTACTTTTTCAGCTATTATTTTTTTATGAATTATTCTACTTATCGTTTTTTTAGAAATAAGAACAAAGCCTTGAGGCTTGTTGGTTGAATGTTTGATTTTAATAATAACATAAGTTTAAGGAATAATTGGAACGAAAAATTAATTGAAAGACTGATTTTACTAATAGTCGGAGTTTAATGTCTATTTACGAAGAAAAAATAGATGAAGGTGTCTATTTGCAAATGAACTGAAGTTTAACTTTTCCCATTTTCTATATCTAACAAAAAGATCTCGGCATTTGATATCTCTAACATTGTCAACTAACAATTTAATTGTGCAGGAGTTAAATAACGTTTACAAGAGGATTACTTTGTTCTTGTGCAGGAAGATTTGAACTATCCTCACCCACTTGTGCAGGATATTCTTTGGGCAACACTACACAAGGTCCTTGAGCCTATTTTGATGCATAGCACTGGTAACAAGTTGAGAGAAAAGGCTATAAGGTCTGCAATTGAGCATATACATTATGAAGATGAGAATACTCGCTATATTTGCATAGGTCCTGTAAACAAGGTAAATGTTGAGAGGGGTGGATGTCTGTAGACCTCCCTTCAATATTCGTTGTTCTTTTACTGTCCAACCTTTGTGTAGAAGTGTAAGAATACTGACATACTGTTGATGTTCTACCAACTTATTTCTTTAATGACTAAAATGATTAATAGTTTTCCTTTCTTTGACCATTTGTTTACTTTGCCACCTTAGTTTGTTTTCATGGTGTTAATTATATATTTTTTTATGGATGTCCGAGCTTCCCTTCCATGTTCCATTTATATATTATTTTATATTTCCATCTAAACCCGGACATGCTTTGAAATACTTGACTACTTTTTAATATTCTCTACTATTATTATTCAGGTTTTAAATATGCTTTCTTTGTTGGGTGGAAGATCCAAATTCATAGGCCTTCACCCTGCATCTTCCAAGGATCTATGATTATCTATGGATTGCTGAAGATGGCATGAAAATGCAGGTCCACATCTAAGTGATCTTATTTTCACCTTACCGTCGTGACCAAATGATGATATTCATACAATTGGACATGTTCTCATATGTTTAGGAATGATATGGACATAACTGCAGTCTCCCTATGATGTGATATGTGGAACCAATGTTACATCACTAATGAGTTTTTTGTAAGGCCACATGCTAGTGTCTTGTTTACAGATTTAACATATATACAATTTCTGTTGCAGGGCTACAATGGAAGTCAACTATGGGATACTTCATTAATCGTCCAAGCAATTATTTCAACTAACCTTATTGAAGAATATGGCCCAACTCTAAGGAAAGCTCATACGTTCGTTAAGAATTCACAGGTGACTTTTTACATTTATCATCATAACTTGCATCAATTTGCCCGTGTTGATCAGAATCTCTTCTCTTTTTTTTTTCTTGAAAGGTTTTAGAAGATTGTCCAGGTGATCTTAGCATTTGGTATCGTCACATTTCTAAAGGTGCTTGGCCTTTTTCAAGTGCAGATCACGGATGGCCGATTTCTGATTGCACGACTGAAGGACTGAAAGTAATTATTGATCAAAATATTAGAATTACTTTTTTGCTTCTTCTGTTTTGATTCATCTGTCCTCTTTCAGGCTATTCTATTACTATCCAAGATTGCACCTGAGATTGTTGGTGAGCCATTGGATGCAAAGCGATTGTATGATGCTGTAAATGTCATTCTCTCGTTACAGGTACCTAGGCTCCTCATGATTCATGCGAGATTATCTCAATAATTCTAACAAATAAATAATGGTGATCATATTATGCTATTGCTTGTGGTTATTGCTTCCTTCCCTAATTATGACACTAATATCATTAAGATGACTAAGTTATTTACTTATCTTCTAAGATCCTTCACTATATAATATAGTATTTTGTTGCAAATTGTATATGGTATAATATATTGAAAGTAAAATTGCATTTATGAAAACACTGATGTAATTTTTTTCAAATTTAAATACAGTAGAAGCTTAATCGGAGACAAAATTGGAAACACCAAATGCCTTGTTATTATGGTAGTGTTAACTGGTTGTGATTACAATGGTTTTTAAAATAACAATTACAATTAGACATAGCTGGGAATTTATACAGGGTATCCCTAATTTTGAGAAATATTTTTTATAGTGAAAACTACTAAAGTGAGAATGGTATATATTTTTGATATCTCATCCTTTCCACAAGCCTAAACATTTGGTGAGATGCTAATAAACCTTTAGTTTGGGCATGAATTAAACTAGGTTTTGAATGCATTAATGGGAGCTTTAGCTTTTTGAGAATTGAGAGAAAAGAGGGACATGTAATGATATCAACTCATAGGCTTGAAATAAGGTAATAAATACAAAGATTATAATTACCTTAATTACATGATTTGGTTAACTTTTACAATGAATCTAGACAAATATGCATAATAATACATGTTTCCAACACACCCTCTCAAGTTTGGGCATATAGGTATATGCGACAAGCTTGTTGGCAAGATAGTTTTTCTGAGGACCTCTCAAAGATTTAGTGAAAGCATCTGCCGGTTGATAATTTGAATTGACAAAACTACTGGTGATGTCTCCAGATAAGATATCTTTGGTAAAATGCCAATCCACTTCAATGTGTTTGGTCTTTTCATGGATAACATGATTGGAGGAAATAAAAGAAATTTGGTTGTCACAAACAAGTGTCATGTGTTTGATCTCCCCAAATTGAAGCTAATTAAAAAGTTGCTTTAGTCAAACGAGTGTGCAAGTGATGGATGGCAACTCAATATTATGCCTCAACACTTGACCTTGCGATCCCATTTTGTTTCTTACTATTAGGTTTCTCTCATATACCTTGGAAGCCAATGTATCTCAATAATACCATATTTTCTACTCATTTCTGGTTCAGTTCTATCATTCTCACAATACTAAATGAAGTATATATTCTAGTTATTTTATATTGTTTGTTTGCCTATAACCCATGACAGATGAGTTGAGCAACTAGTAATTCTATAAAATCAATTCAATGAGTTTGGAGAATCTATGGCATTATCCGAAGATGTATTTTATTTCTTATAATCATTGCAGAATACAGACGGTGGCTTTGCAACATATGAGCTCACAAGATCTTATAAATGTTTGGAGGTAGCCATCTTTTATTATTTTCCCGGTTCTCATTATTTTTTACTATATCTTCTTTGAAATGTGAAACACGAAATGGCATGTGAGACATGTTTATCTTCCCATATGAAGAGTGGAATACATCCCTTGGTTTATGTGTTTAGGTACTTTTTTTCAATAATACTCTTTGTATATAAAACCTTTATCACAGAGAATTGGAAATAAACAACTAGGCTATGCCGTGTATAACAGAGCATGACAAAATCTGCTTAAACTAAGTACCACAGATACTTTTTTCCATTCATGTCAGATATTCAACCACAAGTTTTTGAATCGATGCCAATATGCCACAAAAGCTACTGCATATTGAATCATTGTTTAGGAATAAAGTCATTAAACCTTTTCAGGTTTCATCGGACTTTCCTTTTTGTTTCAGAATTAGGACTAAATAGTTGTCTTGAGAATTTGGGAAGTAGTTTTTGGATTAACTTAAAGATATACATACACATTGATAATGCCTTCTCTGTTGTCAGATAATCAATCCTGCCGAAACTTTTGGCGATGTTGTTATTGATTATCCGTAAGCTATCAAATTCAAATCACTTTATGTATCCCTCTCCCATTCCCCTAATCCCACCATTTCAAATTTTAATCTTTTAATGTTTCCTTATTCTATGTTCTATAGCTATGTGGAATGTACCTCGTCGGCAATTCAAGCTTTGGTATCATTTCAGAAATTATATCCTGGGCATCGTCGAGAAGAAATAGACTGTTGTATTAAAAAAGCAGCTGCCTTTATTGAAAAAGTACAAGCTTCGGATGGATCATGGTTTGCTCCTCCCTTATTGGAAACCACTTTTTTCATATGCTTTTATATGGATTTATAAGTAGCCTTCACGATATTTTTATATATGTATGCATGTATCTCAAGTTTGCTCTACTCATTTTTCTGTTTGAATTTACTTCTGCTTGGAATGGAACTTTCTCAGTTCAGTATACTTCTATTTAACCACTCAGATTGTTAAACAGGTATGGTTCTTGGGGTGTTTGCTTCACTTATGGCACTTGGTTTGGCGTAAAAGGGCTGATCGCTGCTGGAAAGAATTTCAGTAATTGTTCAAGCATCCATCGAGCTTGTGAATTTCTGCTGTCGAAGCAGCTCCCTTCTGGTGGCTGGGGAGAGAGTTAATTGTCTTGTCAAAACAAGGTCAAATTTGCCGTTTCTAAAATTGATATCATTTTTTTTATTGGTTCAATTACTCTATTAATTCATAAACTTTTTGGGGAAATTCAAATATTATCCAAAATTAAATTTTTTTAAAGTCCCTAAACTTATGAAAAATTGTATTGTAATTGAGTTCTTCAAACACATTTTTGTTAAGTTTTTATTAGGATTCCCTTAAATGATTCATCCACCTGTGCAGCTGTGGGTCTCTGAATGTTATGGGGAAATTCAATTAGGTCTCATTACTTTTAAGGAAAATTCATAACAGAAACTTAATGGAACCCTAACCTTAGGTAGTCAATCACGTGGAATTGCAGCATTATTGCGTTGTTGCATCACATCGCATTTTACTAGAGCAGCCCATTGTGACCGCTGTTTTCCTCAACATCCCTCCTTTTTTCTGGTTGTTCCCTTCACAAAGTTGTTAGCTTGTGTCATTAATACCTGTGAGCTTATATCACTGAGTTGTCCAACCAAACTATGAAGTAAATAGATTTAGAGGATTCAGATTTCAGCGTTTCACAAAGCTCTTTACATACCAAAGGAAATGCAGCATCATCACAATCATGTGTTAGACTTATACAGAGATAGCAAGGAAAGCTAATTCAAGAGGATAAACAAAATTGGGACCGGTGGTTCTAGGAAATATACTTATGCATAAGCATTAAGTTTTTGAATTAAAAGTGGATGATAAAATTGGATCACTTTTAGCAATCTAAATGCTGAGATTTCTTGGGTTATTTTTCTACGAATGTCTCTTTATTCAGGTGTATTCAAATCTGGAAGGCAACAGGTCTCATTTAGTAAACACTGGGTGGGCTATGCTGGCTCTCATTGATGCTGAACAGGTATAAAGCAAGTTTTGCTACCTTTCTAGTGCTGCCATTATATTGATTAGTTTATTATTGAACAAAACCCATTTTTAATTCATTGTAGGGTGTTAATCATGTTTAATGTTTTAAATAAAGAAAGGACCATTCTGCTTTTTAATTAAATACCATAGAGATAGCTGAACTATTTTAATGCATGTATTTCACTAAATACCTATGCTCATAGCTCAATAAATTAATATCATAATAATGTACAGGATGAGTCTCCCCAATTATAGGTTCTCTTGATCTTCCATGGGTCAGGTTCATGTTCGCCCATGGTTTTTTTCTTGTATTATTCATTTTTCTTTATTAATTCTATTCTGGTGTGCTGCAGATGATTGGTAGTGCTAGTGGCGCCAACGTAGATGGGATGACTAGTTCTATTGTGATGCCTTTGCATCCCATTTTGTTTTAAAAAATAATAATTATATTGGTATTGTCAGATAATTTTACACATCATGTTAATACTTAACATGCTATAGGTTTTCAAAAATCAAATCCATTATGAGAAGTGCGAGAATAACTTGGTTGGAGTTTAAAGAAAATACATTTCTAATGCATCATAAAAATGATAAGCTAACACTTGATATTGTGGGATAATATTTTTTTCTGAATTGCTTGAATCAAATGAGCTCAACAAGATAGATTTATATACACATTAGGAAATAAATACAATGTAGTATTTATAAGTGACAATAAATGAGGAGAAACATTTAGTTTCCTAGAACTAATGTAATATTTGAATTAGAAACATTTCCAAGCTAACACTAAAATTAATGTAATATTTGAATTAAGTTTTGACTCCTCTTAACGAAACCATAATTTGTGATTTTATGCCAAGCTTGCCGACCTGAATTATAAAGATAGCTTTGCCAATTGCCACTACGTACTGTGTTTGTATCCTAGTCATATATGATGATTTGACATTTGAAATTCATCCAGTTTTCCCAAGTATTTGAATACATTCCGCAATTCTGATTACCTAACACTTTATTCTGCCGGGAAAATGAAGAATGGAAGAATTTTGTCCAAATTGTACTTGTTTTCCAATTCTCTTTGCTTTTGTAATACTGAAACAGGCTAAGAGAGATCCCACACCTTTGCACCGTGCAGCTGTATATTTGATAAATACCCAAATGGAGAATGGTGACTTTCCGCAACAGGTATTGAAGACAACCATATAGCTTGTTTATTTATTCCCTTTTTATCCGCGTTGGTTTACATCATCAATGGTATAAAATAAGCCATTTAAATCATCTTACTTGTGTATCACTCTGCAGGAAATAATGGGAGTCTTTAACAAGAATTGCATGATCACCTACGCTGCGTACAGAAACATATTCCCCATATGGGCGTTGGGAGAATACCGATGCCGTGTACTGCAGGCTCGTTAGCCTCTCTCCATTTAGGGTGCCGTCCAAATCGTTTCAACCTTTACCTATTTCTATTCCCTGTTGAAGTTTATGACTAATGAGATTGGTAGTCACCTAAACAAAAACACAAACTCGTGGATAATGCCTATAAGTGTTTCTCTATTACGACCGCTTCTATTGTGCACCAAACATGAGTGGGGTGTAATTTACACCCTACTTGTTAACCTGTGACTGTGATATTAATTTTGTAGGTTTCTTTTTATTAATTAAAAATAAATCCCTAATTCTTTTAAATTGAAAAATGCCTACTAACCCGGGTCCTTATCATCCAAACCTGTCTCATTGTCGTCCAAACCCGAACTCTCTGTCAACCTCTAAATACCTCCACTGCCATCAACCATTCAACAGTGCATTTCACAAATCCAAATATGTTGAAGACGGCTTTTGCTCGTTTCATGTATACGACGGGTTAAAACGATGATGCTTTCCAATAAAAAACTTGCCAATGTAGGTTCTAATCTAGATACGTGTTCTCCAAATCGTGCTACCGACATCGATGGATTACAGTTTGATAGGGGCAAGGATAACATTTTTTTTTTTGAGAGGCAAGGATAAAATTCAGGTAAGGAGAAATGGCATAGGACCTTCATAGGGTTTGGGAAGCAGACATCGTTCTTAAAAAAATAACTTTTATATATTTTTTTATAAAAAATATAATAAACATTTATTGAAAACTATTATTTTTATAATGGGGTGCCCAAATAAAAATGGAAGCTAAAAGGATTAATGTGTAAAGAATAAAATCATATCACATTACCAATTTGAAAAGGTCACAAGTTGTTAGGGAGCTCTTGTATGGCGATCCAATGGTCATTATCCAATCACTACATGGAGGAGCAACTTACACCCCATTTTACGGGGGTGCATAGAAGACAAAACCTTCTATTACTCTTACTCATAAGCACGGGGCTTGTCTTCAATGGGTCTCGAAAAAGTTAGAATCGTTGACGCGACGAGCTAAGTATGTATACCGTTGATATCTTAATCAATAAAAGAACAAATTTGGATATACTTTGTTTGAATGCTTGAGTATTATTCTATAATAAAAACCTAATATGCGTAGCAGTTCAATAGTGAAAAACATAATATATGATAGAACTGTTACACATTTACATTTTTACTGAAAAATGTATCACATGCATCTACTGGATGGCACCAAGCTACCCAATAAAATCGACACTTATGTTTTTTTTGACACCTGAATTTGGAAACTCGTATAGACATCGTACATTGATATGAGTGTGGGTGGATGGAGGTGCATTATATTCCGAAATAGAGTAGATATACTGTATGCAATTGTGAGTGTTAGTGTCTGTAACATCCCGGGTTTTATGATTTTGTTTTACGTAAGGGCAACATGTTTAATACTTGGATTAAATAGTTAAGAGATGGATTAAGGTTAGGAACCTTTGCATGGAAAGTACGCAACCATCTGGAGTGAAAAAGAACGTGAGTGTAATCTAGGGTTTCCGTAAGTTGTTTAAAAAGGAATAACTATGTGAAATAAGAAATTTGGATTTAAGATATAATGAGTTTTAGATATAATATTGTTTTTCAAACAAAAAACATTCTCTTGATTACCGGTAAAAATATAAACAGATAAATAATTACCGATACCGCAACAATTGATAAAACTTAAGAAAAAGAAAGGGTGTTACATGTTGGGCCTTTTTGTTAGCATATGTGACCTTTTTGTTTTATAAGATCTAAGAGTAAATATTTTTTTGTGGGCCTAATGCTAGGGAATTAGTAGCTTCACCCTTGGGACGACCATATATATATATATATATATATATATATATATATATATATATATATATATATTTATATAGAAATATGTATGTAATGCTTCAGTAATGACAAACTTTTAGAAATTTTCGTTACCATTAATGAAATATAAAGGGATGTATTTATCTATATACAAAGAATCTTTTTTCCCAAAAATCTTATAAATATCTATCCCAAAAAAAAACTATAAAAATCATAATTTATTTTATTTTGTTTACATTGGAATGGGTAGCACATTTTGAAATTGTAAATATCTATCCAATGCAAGTTGAAGAATAAATGTTTTATAATTTATAATTTATATTTCATAAAAACAAATTCCACCCAATATATATATATATATATATATATATATATATATATATATATATATATACATATATATACATACATGCATATTTCATATATATGTATTTTTTTGGAAAGTGAACCTAATTAATGACTGTTATTTTTTTATGAGTAATATTGGAAAGTGAAATAATTGAGGGTTATAATAGTCATTATGAATTATGATTACCATGATAATTTGAAAATAATTATTAATTATCTTGAAATGCATTAATTGTGTTGAAAAGATGTTTAAAAGATTAAATGTTGAGAGAAGAATTGTGATTCGTCATTAGTTGTTTTGAAAAAAAAAATCACTATAAATATATAAATATAAATTTCTAAAAGTGGAATATTTTGCCAAATGTCAAAATAATTTAAATTTTTTAGTTATTCTAAAGATGACGTGTGTCAATACTTTCCATCCATGGTTTTTCCCTTAGAATATTTATAGATTTATGTTTTATGTTTTTAATATTAGTAATTAATGGCCGAGAAGGCCGCAACTCAAGTGGCCTCCATTGTGGGGCTTAAGGGCTAAAGCTCACTGGGACTTGTGTGTCCGGGTTCGAGGCATTGCGGGGGGAATTTGGGAACAAGTGTTGATCCCCGTTTTAAAAATAAAAAAATATATTAGTAATTAATGTATTTAATTCTTAAATTTATGTTTTTAACATTATATTTGATTTTTTATCTCCAAATTAACATGTTAATTAACTAAATAAATCTAACTAAAGGAGAAGAAAGAAGAAGATAAAGGACACGTGCTTTTGATCATTACTGAGTAACAGCAACACATATTTTCAAATTTGAATTTGAATTTTGAGATAAGGATATGGGTCCCAAAAAAAAAGCCTTTAACCATCAATCCAAGCTCCAGACCCTTAAAAAACTTGGAAAGCACATGGACCGAGAGTTTTGAAATGAATTTCTTGAATTGGTAAAATTTTTGGTGAAGAGTATTGTGGAAGCCATCCATTAATTGTGAGATTGACACTCGATAAAAACATGCCCAAAAAATGACCTGAATATATATATATATATATATATATATATATATATATATATATAGATATATATATATATATATATATATATATATATATATATATATATATATAGATGATTGCATATATTTAAAGTGACTCATATGACCTTAGGTGACGTTTGGTATCCGAAATGTTTTATTCCCAGTCAAACTACATTCTTGGGAATGTAATGCCCAGGAATAAAGTTTTCTCACCTTCACACATGGGAATAGAGTTTTCCCAAGTTTATTACTATCATTCACTAATTTTATTCCTGAGAATATTTTATGATCAGGAATAACTTTTTAAAACTTGTACCTGAGAAAACGTTTATTCCCATACCTACATTTCCCGGAATATTTTTGTAAAACTTGTTACACACGCTACCAAAATCTTTGTCACTCATCCAAACACTCATGTAATGTAGTCTGCGTCTTTATCAGTTCAACCACTTCTCCACACTCCACTTCTCCTTCATCCTCCAACCCCTTCTCAGCTGTACTTGATACTTGAACGGAGGTAAGAGAAATAACCATCCATCCCATTCCTCTCCTATTTACTTTTGCTCATTCTTTACATTACGAAATTCTTCTTGTTTGATTGCAAATCACATTAATATTACATTACATATATCAAACAGAACAGTGAGCTACTCATGCCGATGCTAAATAAAATGCTTGTTTCATTTCTTTCATCAATCATCTTCATCTCCCAATTTCAATTTTTCACTCTCATTTGTATTTTCTTCGACTGAGAAAGAAATTTACGATGCGCATCGCAAATGCAATTGATGCATTTTCTTAACCTTGGTTTAATTTGTTTGTCAGAAAATAATGTGGAAGCTCAAGATTGCGGAGGGAGGGAGTCCATGTCATAGGTCATTGAACAATCACGTTGGAAGACAGTTCTGGAAGTTCAATCCTAATCTTGGATCGCCACAAGAACTCTTGGAGATTGAAACAACTCGCCAAAATTTCCACAAGAATCGCTTCACCCACCCGCACAATGATGATCTACTTATGCGCATTCAGGTGCATGTCTGTGTTCTTGGTGATGCTATGATTATCATGTTAAGGAAACAAAAAGGAATTTATCCCCCGTTTATTAGTTACTATTACAGAAAGAGGTTTATTGGTTTTCTAGAAAATTGAACAAGTTCGTACCACTCGCTAGTTGAGACTTATTCCTTCTTCAAATGAGGAAATCAATTTAATTATTTTTTTCCATTTGTTTTCAAATGAGTGTATCTTAGTAGAACCATTTTATTGTTTTGTTATGCTGAAAGGTGCAACATGATATTTAATGCTTTATAAAATGTTTGGATCTGCGGTAACATTTTATGAAGTGCGTCTCCACCGCTATTGCGGGATGCGGTGGTTGTATTATAAGTTTCTTACACAAGAAATTTGACCATTCAATAATTTTCAAGTAAAATGATGTAGTTCGCAAAGGAGAACCCAATAGGTGAAGTCTTACCCAAAGGTGACCATTCTTGTATTATTCATTTTTCTTTATTAATGCTATTCTGGTGTGTTGCTGATAATTGGTAGTGCTAGTGGTGCCAACATAGATGGGATGACTAGTTCTATTGTGATGCCTTTGCATCCCATTTTGTTTTCAAAAATAATAATTATATTGATATTGTCAGATAATTTTACACATCATGTTAATACTTAACATGCTATAGGTTTTCAAAATTCAATCCCATTATGAGAGGTGCGAGAGTAACTTGGTTGGAGTTTAAAGAAAATACATTTCTAATGCATCATAAAAATGATAAGCTAACACTTGATATTGTGGGATAATATTTTTTCTGAATTGCTTGAATCAAATGAGCTCAACAAGATAGATTTATATACACATTAGGAAATAAATACATTGTAGTATTTATAAGTGACAATAAATGAGGAGAAACATTTAGTTTCCTAGAACTAATGTAATATTTGAATTAGAAACATTTCCAAGCTAAACCTAAAATTAATGTAATATTTGAATTAAGTTTTGACTTCTCTTAACGAAACCATCATTTGTGATTTTATGCCAAGCTTGCCGACTTGAATTATAAAGATAGCTTTGCCAATTGCCACTACGTACTGTGTTTGTATCCTAGTCATATATGATGATTTGACATTTGAAATTCATTCACTTTTCCCAAGTATTTGAATACATTCCGCAATTCTGATTACCTAACACCTTATTCTGCCGGGAAAATGAAGAGTGGAAAAATTTTGTCCAGATTGTACTTGTTTTTCAATTCTCTTTGCTTTTGTAATACTGAAACAGGCTAAGAGAGATCCCACACCTTTGCATCGTGCAGCTGTATATTTGATAAATACCCAAATGGAGAATGGTGACTTTACGCAACAGGTATTGAAGACAACCATATAGCTTGTTTTTTTATTCCCTTTTTATCCGCGTTGGTTTGCATCATCAACATTATAAAATAAGCCATTTAAATCATCTTACTTGTGTATCACTCTGCAGGAAATAATGGGAGTCTTTAACAAGAATTGCATGATCACCTACGCTGCGTACAGAAACATATTCCCCATATGGGCGTTGGGAGAATACCGATGTCGTGTACTGCAGGCTCGTTAGTCTCTCTCCATTTAGGGTGCCGTCCGAATCGTTTCAACCTTTACCTATTTCTATTCCTTGTTGAAGTTTATGACTAATGAGATTGGTAGTCACCTAAACAAAAACACAAACTCGTGGATAATGCCTATAAGTGTTTCTCTATTACGACCGCTTCTATCGTGCACCAAACATGAGTGGGGTGTAATTTACACCCTACTTGTTAACCTGTGATATTAAGTTTGTAGGTTTCTTTTTATTAATTAAAAATAAATCCCTAATTCTTTTAAATTGAAAAATGCCTACTAACCCGGGTCCTTATCATCCAAACCCGTCTCATTGTCGTCCAAACCCGAACTCTCTGTCAACCTCTAAATACCTCCACTGCCATCAACCATTCAACAGTGCATTTCACAAATCCAAATATGTTGAAGACGGCTTCTACTCGTTTCATATATACGACGGGTTAAAACGATGATGCTTTCCAATAAAAAACTTGCCAATGTAGGTTCTAATCTAGATACGTGTTCTTCAAATCGTGCTATCGACGTCGATGGATTACAGTTTGATAGGGGCAAGGATAACATTTTTTGACTGAGAGGCAAGGATAAAATTCAGTAAAGGAGAAATGGCATAGGACCTTCATAGGGTTTGGGAAGCAGACATCGTTCTTAAAAAAAATAACTTTTATATTTTTTTTATAAAAAATATAATAAACATTTATTGAAAACTATTATTTTTATAATGGGGTGCCCAAATAAAAATGGAAGGTAAAAGGATTAATGTGTAAAGAATAAAATCATATCACATTACCAGCTGAAAAGGTCACAAGTTGGTAGGGTGCTCTTGTATGGCGATCCAATGGTCATTATCCAATCACTACATGGAGGAGCAACTTACACCCCATTTTATGGGGGGTGCATAGAAGACAAAACCTTCTATTACTCTTACTCATAAGCACAGGGCTTGTCTTCAATGGGTCTCAAAAAAGTTAGAATCGTTGACGCGACGAGCTAATAGTATGTATACCGTCGATATCTTAATCAATAAAAGAACAAATTTGGATATACTTTTTTTGAATGCTTGAGTATTATTCTATAATAAAAACCTAATATGCGTAGCAGTTCAATAGTGAAAAACATAATATATGTTAGAACTGTTACACATTTACATTTTTATTGAAAAATGTATCACATGCATCCACTACAAAAAAAAGGTCATTTAGCGACCGAAAATAGTGACCGAATTTTTAGGTTCCTTTTTACGACCGAAATAGAGACCGATTGTAGGATCTACATGAAACACTGGTTAGAGTTGATTCTGCGACCGAAATAGCGACCGAAATAGAGCGTAGCAGAGATATCGGTCGCTACTTCGGTCGCTAAACAAAGGAAGTAAAAGTCAGAAATTTATGAATTTTTAGCGACCGAAATGGCGACCGAATTAAATGCAACGGTCAAACTGAGTTTATATTAGCGACCGATTAATAAATCCGTCGCTAAATTTATGAATTCACGCTTTAAACTTTATTTATATTTGCGACCGATATTAATTCAGTCACTAAATGGCGCGTTGAAAAATAAAATTGCGCGTGTTAGCGACCGAATTAAATTTCGGTCGCTAAATTACAAATTCAAATTAAGATTAGCGACCGAATTAGCGACCGAATTAATTCGGTCGCTAAAACTGAAATCCCTAAATTCGACAGAACCTCCTTCTTCCTCATTTTTTCCGGCGTTTTCTCTCTCCCACCCACTGTTTCTCTCTTCTACGGTGCGCGCTCCGGCCACCTCAACACCCCAAGACACCTCCGATTGTCGTCACCACTGTCATCTCCCCTCTGCTCAGGTAAGCTCTCCTCTACTCCATCTCTCTGTCTCATTGTCTCACTATGTCACTGTCTATCATTCCCCCCTCATTTCAGGGCTCATTCTGGTCACATTGCTCACACCACCACCACCACCACAACGCCCTCCCTCACACTGACCGAGGTAATTGCTTCTCTCGTTGTTACTGGCTGACCTGCTAAGAATCCCAAGCTCATTCTCTGGTTAAGTTATGACAGTTATGGTGGTTGTGTGCTTAGTATTTTGAGTTGCTAGTTTTGGTGGTAGCTGGTGTGTGCTCTGTTGTTTTTTGGGCTGCATTTTTTCATTCTTTGTCATTTGTTTGTCTTTGGGTGGATTTTTCGTTGCTCACTTTGTGCTCTCTTTTGGCTTTTGGTTCTCTTGGTGGTGTTGATCATTCTTTGGTGTCATGTGGGGTTGGCTTTTAGCTATTATGCAACCTTAGTGCTTCCATTTTGCTTTTGGTTGTAACAATATCTATAGGTTCATCTTGTTAACTGTTTCGACATTTGTGTATTTGGGTTAGGCACTTCTTGTGCTCTTTCTTTTAATATATTTCTTTGATTATCAAAAAAAAAAAATTGCTTCTCTCGTTGTCTTTCTCTACATTGTTGTTTCTGTTGTGTGTTGTGTGTACATTGGTGTTGTGTGTGTGTTTGTTGTGTTGTGTGTGTGTGTGTTGTGAGTGTGTGTTTGTTGTGTGTTCTGTGTACTAAAGTTTGTGTGTTCAATTGGATTGTAATCATAGGGTAGGTGTGTGTGTGTGTCTGTTTGGGATGTTTGTGTGTGTGTGCAGAGATGTGTGTTTAGTGTATGTGTGTGTGTCTGTTTGGGATGTTTGTGTGTGTGTGTGTGTGTGCAGAGATGTGTGTTTAGTGTATGTGTGTGTGTCTGTTTGGGATGTTTGTGTGTGTGTGTGTGTGTGTGCAGAGATGTGTGTTTAGTGTATGTGTGTGTGTTTAGTGTATTTGTGTGAGTTTAGGGATGTGTGTTTTTGTTACTCATCATTTTCATTTTTTCATCCAACACATTTCTCTATTTTCTCTTAGTTTCTCAAGGTGTCTTGATTTCTTACTCAAGGGTCATCACTTAGAGGTAATTTTCCTCCAACATTTCTTCATTACAATTGATGTTGAGTTGATTAGCTTCATTCTTGTTCTTAATTTTGTTCAAAAAGAATTAAGCTTGAAAATGGTAGAAAAATCATAACTCTTTGTACCCATTGATTTAAGTCTTGAAACTTAATATTGGTGCTTCTATAATCATACTCTTCATGCTTGCCAAATGATTTGATGAACAAAAATTTCTCCCCTATTTTCCCCCACTTGGTCGAACCATACCCTTTTATTTTACTCTTGGATTTCAAAAATTTGTAACTCTTTGCATAAAGGGAAACAAATCTCCAAATTTGATATCCGTGCTTGTCTAGTGATCAATGATCATCCTTCCTTTCTCTTCATGTTTTTCATTCAAATCACTAAGTTGCTACAACTTTCCATATTCCTTGATTTTTATGATTTAAATTCTAGAAAATCATAGAAATGGAATTTGTGAGTTATGACAATTTTTCCCTACTAAGACCCTAACATCTTGTCTATCTAGGATGGACTATTAGATCATATAATTAATATAGTTAATTAGTGGTTAGTTACAAATCAGTTGCTTTATCTTACATATAATATAAGTCACTTTTATATATGACTTGATGTAATAAACTTTCTCATTCAATCAATTACACCTTTCAGTTTTCTCTCTATTATTTTCTATTTTAATGGGCACTGTCATGTTTACTAAAATGAACATTGAACAACATGGAAAATCTTCTCTTTGATAGAAAGAAATTCTAGCATTATCCACATTTTTTTTATGGTACTGGATATGTAATATATTGATTCGATTTGTGTAAACAGTTAGGCCCGATTTAAGGATAATTTTTAAAAAAAAAGTCAAAATCAAAATAAATTGACCTTCAGCTCTGCAATCTTATTATTTTTTATGCTTCATTGATTATTTTTTCACAAGACATGCTTTAAAACTAGATATTCATGAGATAAATTATTTAGGTATAACAATTTAACATAATAGAATAGTGATTTGAGAAGAAATGAATAATTTCATTTATGCACGATAAGTCCTTCTTGTCATATTCTTCTACCTGGCTCCTCCACTTATCCTTGCTCAGTTGTGTTTTCTCTCTCGAGTCGGTTCTCCGAACACTCGAGTGTAATGTATTATGTGAATTATCGTCTTGTTTGGTAGTGGAGATCTGAGCTCAATAGGATGTGATCTTGTCTGATTGTATGCTGATAATTAATTTAATGTTTATGCATGTGTTTGTCAATATGTGTTGTTTGTTAGTGGAGAGCGGAGCTCAATAGGATGTGATATTGTATGATTGTATGCTGATAATTTAATGTTTATGCATGTGTTTGTCAATATGTGTTGTTTGTTAGTGGAGAGCGGAGCTCAATAGGATGTGATCCTGTCCGAAAGGCGGGATGCTGGTTGTGTGCTGATAATTTAGAAATTATGCATGTGTTTGACAATTAACTGCTACTTGTTAGTGGAGAGCGAAGCTCAATAGGATGTTTGCTACAATATTTAATCTAAGTTTGTATTGATTTACGCTGCAATTTATATAAACTCAACAATGTTGCAATATTTATAGGTAATGGTTTTATTTTCTGTTAGAGTTAATAATTAATTTACGAAAGCCTTAGTTTCCTATTTGAGATTCAATATTATTAAGCATGCGTAACTTATCAAGGTATGCATGCTCATTGTATTGAATCTTGAATTGTCCAAGTGGGACAGTTTGGGAAAAAACCTTTTTCACACTCGTACAATAGTCATTTCAATGTTCAAATGCCTTATATACTTGTTGAAATCTCGGTCTGATGCATTTCCTTTTGTTCTCCTGGTGCATACTTGATCGTGTAACTTGGAGACTGATGGGAAATGCTGCCGAAATTTTGTCAAGTATAAGGTATTTGAATATGGGAATAACTATTAGTAGCCGAGTGTGACAAAGGTTTCTTCTCGAATGGGATAGGTTCATACCTTGTCATAAGAACGAGATTGATGGAGTTATTGGAATGCACCGTAATATATAAGTGTTATTGTAGGATTGGTCAGGCTATTTAATTGCCAGCAATGGATATTCCGGAGAATCGAAAATGGATGTATCGTAGGTTGGATCGGAATAAATGTCTTAGGGAAGAGTATAGAGTTGGAGTGGGTGAGTTTATAGAGTTTGTTGTTAGCCAGGAGAGATTTATACTGCTGGGCGGTAATCAATTGAGGTGTCCTTGCAAAAGATGCAAGTGTCAATCTTTCAAAAGTGTGGATGAAGTTGTAGCCGATCTTTATGAGAAGGGCTTCATGCCTGATTACTATTGGTGGAGTAACCATAGTGAGACGTTGCCTGACTTAAACCCGATTGTGGCTGAAGGTTCGTACTATGGAAGTGGTGACGGGAGGGAAGAATTGAATCCATACGAGCAGATGATAATGGATCATGCTGGACCATCGGTTGGTGTTGTACTAGAAGAAGATGGGGGAGAAGATGGTGGAATGGGTTCCCAATACATAGAGGAGAATCCGAATCTCGAAGCTCAAAGATTCTATGATATGCTGAGTGCTGCACGATCTCCATTGTGAGAAGGATGTCAGGAGTACACGGAGTTGTCGATGTGCATGGAATGGTTGAGTATCAAATCTGACTACAATATGCAAGAAGGCTGTTTTAATCGTCTCAGCAGGTCAGTGTCCAAGGCGTTGCCAGAAGGCAATCGGATGCCTACAAGTTTTTATCATGCTAAGAAGTCCGTGGAAAATTTAGGTCTGGGGTGTTTGAAAATTGATTGTTGCCCGAATGGATGTATGTTGTACTATAAGGATGATTCAATGGAAAGCATAACGTGTTGTCGATTTTGTGGTGCGGATCGGTATAAGACAACCACTAGGATGGGCATTGAGAAGAAGAGGTCGCTAAAAAAGATGTGGTACTTTCCGCTCGTGCCAAGACTTACAAGATTGTACTCTTCGATGGCCACCTGCAGCTCACATGAGGTGGCATAGTGAGCATGAGAGGGAGCAAGATATCTTGTGTCATCCATCTCGATGGAGAAGCTTGGAAGCATTTTGATAGGGTTCATATGGCATTTTCGCAGGACCCTCGCAATGTCCGATTGGGGTTATCTGGCGATGGATTTAATCCTTTTGGGCGTCTGGAAAAGCATACTCTTGTTGGCCGGTTATCCTGACTCCGTACAATCTTCCCCCGGGGATGTGCATGAAGCGGGAGTTTATGTTCCTAACAGTCATAATTCCGGGTCCGTCTAATCCAAAAGGTAAGATTGATGTGTACTTGCAGCCACTGATAATGAGTTGACAATGCTGTGGAATGATGGTGTGTTGACATATGACGTATCTTTGAGGCAGAATTTCATCATGAAAGCAGCTTTAATGTGGATGATCATCGACTTTCCTGCTTATGGGATGATGTCGGGTTGGATGACGGCGGGGAAGCTTGGATGCCCAATATGTATGGAGCGATCGAAGGCATTCACGCTTAAAAATAGTCGAAAGATCTCATATTTTGATTGTCATCGTCAATTACTTCCAGAAGATCATCCTTATAGGCAGAACAAGAATGCATTCAAGAAGCGTTGTGCGGAGAGAACACCGCCTCCACCACGTTTGACTGGTCCTAATGTATGGCGCAGAGTACAGTACTTACCGCTCGTCCATGAAACCCAAGGAGAACATATTCCTGATTATGGCGTCAACCATAATTGGACAAAACAAAGTATATTTTGGAGGTTACCGTATTGGAGGACGCAACTACTCCGTCACAACATTGATGTCATGCATACTGAGAGGAATGTGTTTTTGAATGTGTTTGACACTGTGATGGACATCAAGGGGAGGACAAAGGATACAAATAAAGCCCGATTGGACCTGGCTGACATTTGTAATCGGAATGAGCTTGAGTTGCAAGACGGTGGTCGTGGCAGACTTATCAAACCGAAGGCAAGTTATACACTAAGCAAAGCACAGAAATTGGCCGTCTGTAAGTGGGTTAAAGAACTAAAGTTACCAGATGGGTATGCTTCCAATCTGGGTAGATGTGTTGACATTAAGGAAGCAAAGTAACATGGAATGAAGAGTCATGATTGCCACGTGTTCATGCAACGGTTGCTTCCAATTGCGTTCGACGCATTACCGAAGCAAATTTGGAACCCACTTGTTGAGCTTAGCCACTTTTTCAGGGAGCTTACATCGACAACACTAAATGTGAATCAATTAAAGGATATGGAAGTCAAGATACCCGTTTTGTTATGTAAGTTGGAGCAAATCTTCCCGCCGAGTTTCTTTGATTCCATGGAACACCTGCCAGTTCATCTACCTTACGAAGCAAGAGTTGGTGGCCCAGTCCAATACCGCTGGATGTATCCATTTGAGAGGTAAACAACATCAACTATTTTACTTAATACATATGAAATTCATGAACACGAGAGCAGTAGTTTAGCTTTCCCTAAAACTAGTAATTATTTGTATGTATCCCTCTTTAATAGGTTCCTGCACTCCCTTAAACACAAAGTCAAGAACAAGGCACGAGTGGAGGGTTCCATTTGTGAAGCATACTTAGTAGAGGAGACTTCCACTTTTGCCTCTTATTACTATCCGGACGAAGTTAACACGAGAAGGACAAGGATGCCTAGAAACGTTGATTCGGGCGAAGGATGTTCAACTAGTCCTCCTATATCAATATTCAACTATCCGGGCAGATTTAGTGGCAAATCAAAAGGATATTTCTTGGAGCAGCGTGACATTAATGCTGCTCATCTGTATATCCTTCAAAATTGTGAAGAGGTGGCGCCATATTTAGAGTAAGTTTCTACAACGTCTTTAATAAGTTCAATTGACATTTATTATTATTAATTGTCCTGCTGTTAATCTCCCATATGTAGGATGTACGACAATTTTCTAAGGGATCTCCAACCTGACATTTCAAATGATCAGGTTGATCGAGAAATTACTTCTCACTTTGCTACGTGGTTCAGTAAATATGTAGGTTAAGCATCTTCATTTTTTGAAGCATACATTTTATCTCCTTAAATATATAGCATGTATAAGAATAATATAATATTTGATTGTTTAGGTACTAGATCCAGAAAACAATGTTCAAAATCCATTGTTGACAAATTTGGCATGGGGGCCTAACAGATGGGTTACATCATGGAATACTTATATTGTAAATGGATATAAATTTAACACAAAAACATAGAATGAAGGAATGCAGACGTGTAACTATGGTGTTTGTGTGCGAGCCACTGATGGCAATGTAGAGGATGATTTCTATGGGGTTCTAACTGACATCCTTGAACTCGATTATACCGGTTTCCCCGTGATGAAATTAGTTATCTTCAAGTGTGATTGGTTTGATCCTACTCTTGACGTAGGGACAAAAATAGATAAAAATTATGGTATTGTTCAACTTAGGCTGTCTCGAAGGTATAACAAGGCGTACGACCCATTCATTTTTTCACAACAAGCAGAGCAGGTTTATTACTCGCCATATCCCGAAGGACATCATGGCTGGTTGGGTGTTATTAAGATAAAGGCTCGCAGTATAATTCACGATAATGTAATCAACCAGCCTGAAAAAGATGCTCCGTACCAAGATGATGAGTTTTCAAGACCCCACGTACCGTTGCAAATTACGCCGGACATTATTGTTAATTCTCTGGCGGACATTTCCGGAAATGGGGAAGAAGTTGAAAGAGAGTTAATGGATCAATCCGAGTTGGACGCATCTAGCGAAGGTACATTCCGATCAAGTGATACTGATGAGACTGACGGTGAATTTAGTGACGGAGATTCTACTTAGGTAATTTATTTATGTCATAATTCATTGTGTGAATGTCATTCTACTTATTAGGTAATTTATTTTTGTATTATTTACACTGTTGTGTAATCATATTTTCATTTTTTTCATAGATGGCAGATTCCTCCAGAGGTAGGGGTCGTCATGGAGGTCGTCGTGGAGGTCGTGCTGCGAGAGTCCCTTCGTCGGCCGACCCACAGCCTTCAGATCAAGACCATCCTACCAGCACCTCTGTTGACGGGACACCTCAGGGTGATGGAGTTGCACCCCTCACCCATCCTCATGTGGTCGGGATACAGGCTGCACCCTCATCATCCACACCTACGACGATAGGACCATCATCATCTTCGGGACAGGAGAATCGTGGTCCATCCGACAGGAGGATTCTTCTTATCCCCAGGGTGGATAACGAGTATGCTAATTTAATTTTTTAATATATATAAAGTATCGTTAATTTCTATTTACTTGTTTTTAAAATTTAATTATAACATTTATTAATGCTCTAATTTTGCTCTGCTTTCTCGCCTGAAGGGCCCTTCTGATTCGATCTCGAAGATCCTGCGACGCAAGTTTGATGGTCCATGGCCTACATGGAAGGCCATCCCACTGGGCCATAGGGATCAGTTGTTTCTAGAGTTTAAGGTAACAGTTTATTAAGTTTTTTAAATTAAATTTACATTATATATATGTACACACGAATTTCCTAACAACTGTAAGTTGCAGAAAGAGTATAGGTGGGACTTAGCTTTAGAGGCTCTCGTCGGGGACATATTTGAGCATAAAGGCTCACTTTGGTTATGAAGAATCGATGAACAAGCCGAGGAAGGGGCAGAATAAGGGGAGGTGGGTTGATCCCGAGATCATGAGGCAGCTGGACCAAGATCTTGGGCACCGAGAAGTTCCAGGAGATCCAGGCCACAGCTCGGCGTAATCGAGCTTCTGATGGTGGCGCATGTGCTTGGACCGGTGGGTCTAAATCAGCCGCCGCCCACTACGACGAGCTGGTAATACATTAAACTTTTGACTTAATATACTATTTAATTAATTAGTTTTCATTTTTAATTATTCTTATGAATTTAATATTATATTATTCTGTGCGAAAGCACGTAAACAATACCCGACTCGCTATGGAGTTGGTGGAGAGGACGAAGAAGTTGAAGTCGGGGACATGGGTCAACGACAAGGCCCGTAACTATGCTGTAAGCAAAAAAATAATTTAGTGTTTACTTGTAATTTATTATAAATGATTTGTTAATATTGGATATAATTATTTTAACTAAATCTATTCAACTATACCTGTAGGCGGGCTTCAACGAGAAGAAGGACGATGCCATATCACGTGCCTCACGGTCACAAGATGAGGCTTTGATTGGTGATGGCTGCTCTCCTGTCTCCGTCGACGATAATGCCATTTATTTGGAGGTCGTCGGGGCGGGGAACAAGAAGGGCACGTGTATGGCCTCGGACACTGGGAGCCGAGTTCATCGCTTCATCGTCCAAGCACGCTTTGCTCCTTGCTGCGCCGATACCGCCGTCCCTCGGGAGCAGTTCCACCAAATGCAGGACACCATCACGCAGTGAACGCGGAGCTTCGGGAGAAGAGCGAGAGAGAGCGGCGAGATGGCGGACAGTTACCACGATTGACTTCGGGCACACCAAAGAATGATGCGGCGAGCATCGAGCGGGGCGACATCTGCGGGTGGTGTTGGAGCAGATGAGGATCCAGACTCAGTTGCTCACGATGATGCTCGACGGTTTGTGCCGCTGCTGCCGCTCCTCCGATTCCGCCGCCGCCATCGATGTCGCTCTCTGCAGAGGACGATCGGCCAGCGACGCGTCGGTGGTACGGACGCTGAGGATGATTGGATTCCTCCATCTCCCCCTCATCATGACTGATTTTTTCTCTCCATATTTTTTACTTTAAACGATTCTTGTACGACATTTTGGATTATTCTTTTTATATATATTTATTATTTTTTATGATTGTATATTTCATAAGTTATTTGGTGTGTTTTATTAGTAATTTTTTTAACGTTTAAAGAAAATCAGAAAAAAATTTATTATATAAATTAAAATTAAAAAAAATTAATAATAACCAGTTTAGCGACCGAATTAGAAACCAATAATTCGGTCGCTAAACTTTATTTAAGATTTCCAGATGATGTATAGCGACCGAAAATCCGTCGCTAATATAGGTTAACAGTAACCAAAATTAGCGACCGAATTAGCAACATATTATCGGTCGCTAAAAATGGTTACCCAAAAAATGCGACCAACCTAATAGTGACCAATTATTATTTTATAGCGACCGAATTTACGGTCGCTAATTAGCGACCGAAATAATAATTCGGTAGCTAAAACTTTAGCGACCAGGTATTTAGCTACCATCATAAATCTGTCTCTGATTCGGTCGCTAAAACAAATAGCGACCGATTTACATGGTTTAGCGACCGAAAAGTACGGTCGCTAAACAATTGTTTTTTTGTAGTGATCTACTGGATGGAACCAAGCTACCCAATAAAATCGACACTTATGTTTTTTTGACACCTGAATTTGGACACTCGTATAGACATCGTACATTGATATGAGTGTGGGTGGATGAAGGTGCATTGTATTCCGAAATAGAGTAGATATACTGTATGCAATTGTGAGTGTTAGTGTCTATAACATCCCGGGTTTTATGATTTTGTTTTACGTAAGAGCAACATATTTAATACTTGGATTAAATAGTTAAGAGATGGATTAAGGTCTAGGAACCTTTGCATGGAAAGTACGCAACCATCTGGAGTGAAAAAGAACGTGAGTGTAATCTAGGGTTTCCGTAAGTTGTTTAAAAAGGAATAACTATGTGAAATAAGAAATTTGGATTTAAGATATAATGAGTTTTAGATATAATATTGTTTTTCAACCAAAAAACATTCTCTTGATTACCGGTAAAAATATAAACAGATAAATAATTACCGATACCGTAAAAATTGATAAAACGTAAGAAAAAGAAAGGGTGTTACATGTTGGGCCTTTTTGTTAGCATATGTGACCTTTTTATTTTATAAGATCTAAGAGTAAATATTTTTTTGTGGGCCTAAAGCTAGGGAATTAGTAGCTTCACCCTTGGGACGACCATGAATATATATTTATATAGAAATATGTATGTAATGCTTCATTAATGACAAACTTTTAGAAATTTTCGTTACCATTAATGAAATATAAAGGGATGTATTTATCTTTATACAAAGAATCTTTTTTCCCAAAAATCTTATAAATATCTATCCAAAAAAAAAAAACTATAAAAATCATAATTTATTTTATTTGGTTTACTTTGGAATGGGTAGCGCATTTTGAAATTGTAAATATCTATCCAATGCAAGTTGAAGAATAAATGTTTTATAATTTATAATTTATATTTCAAAAAAAACAAATTCCACCCAATATATATATATATATATATACATGCATACATATATTATTTATTTTATAAATGTGTAATGTTTTGGCAATTGTAAAAAATAATTGGTAAATTTATATATCAATCATCATGATTGATATATTAATATTAAAATATGTAAATTAATAGATTTAAAAATGTTTAGGAATTATTGTTGCTATTAATGAAATTTAATGTCATGATTGAATGATATTTAATTTAATATTTGAACAAATTATAATTGAAATTATTAATATTTGAATAAATTATAAAGCTATTTCATATATATGTATTTTTTTGGAAAGTGAACCTAATTAATGACTGTTATTTTTTTATGAGTAATATTGGAAAGTGAAACAATTGAGGGTTATAATAGTCATTATGAATTATGATTACCATGATAATTTGAAAATAGTTATTAATTATCTTGAAATGCATTAATTGTGTTGAAAAGATGTTTAAAAGATTAAATGTTGAGAGAAGAATTGTGATTGGTCATTAGTTGTTTTGGAAAAAAAAATCACTATAAATATATAAATATAAATTTCTAAAAGTGGAATATTTTGCCAAATGTCAAAATAATTTATATTTTTTAGTTATTCTAAAGATGACATGTGTCAATATTTTCCATCCATGGTTTTTCCCTTAGAATATTTATAGATTTATGTTTTATGTTTTTAATATTAGTAATTAATGTATTTAATTCTTAAATTTATGTTTTTAATATTATATTTGATTTTTTATCTCCTAATTAACATGTTAATTAACTAAATAAATCTAACTAAAGGAGAAGAAAGAAGAAGATAAAGGACACGTGCTTTTGATCATTACTGAGTAACAACAACACATGTTTTCAAATTTGAAGTTGAATTTTGAGATAAGGATATGGGTCCCCAAAAAAAAGCCTTTAACCATCAATCCAAGCTCCAGACCCTTAAAAAACGTGGAAAGCACATGGACCGAGAGTTTTGAAATGAATTTCTTGAATTGGTAAAATTTTTGGTGAAGAGTATTGTGGAAGCCATCCATTGTGAGATTGACACTCGGAAAAAACATGCCCAAACAGTGACCTGAAAATGTATATATATATATATATATATATATATATATATATATATATATATATATATATAGATGATTGCATATATTTAAAGTGACACATACGACCTTAGGTGACGTTTGGTATACGAAATGTTTTATTCCCCGTCAAACTACATTCTTGGGAATGTAATGCCCAGGAATAAAGTTTTCTCACCTTCACACATGGGAATAGAGTTTTCCGAAGTTTATTACTATCATTCACTAATTTTATTCCTGAGAATATTTTATGCTCGGGAATAATTTTTTAAAACTTGTACCTGAGAAACGTTTATTCCCATACCTACATTTCCCGGAATATTTTTGTAAAACTTGTTACACACGCTACCTAAATCTTTGTCACTCATCCAAACACTCACGTAATGTAGTCTGCGTCTTTATCAGTTCAGCCACTTCTCCACACTCCACTTCTCCTTCATCCTCCAACCCCTTCTCAACTGTACTTGATACTTGAACGGAGGTAAGAGAAATAACCATCCATCCCATTCCTCTCCTATTTACTTTTGCTCATTCTTTACATTATGAAATTCTTCTTGTTTGATTGCAAATCACATTACATTACATATATCAAACAGAACAGTGAGCTACTCATGCCGACGCTAAATAAAATGCTTGTTTCATTTCTTTCATCAATCATCTTCATCTCCCAATTTCAATTTTCACTCTCATTTGTATTTTCTTCGACTGAGAAAGAAATTTACGATGCGCATCGCAAATGCAATTGATGCATTTTCTTAACCTTGGTTTAATTTGTTTGTTAGAAAATAATGTGGAAGCTCAAGATTGCGGAGGGAGGGAGTCCATGGATTAGGTCATTGAACAATCACGTTGGAAGAAAGTTCTGGGAGTTCGATCCTAATCTTGGATCGCCACAAGAACTCTTGGAGATTGAAATAGCTCGCCAAAATTTCCACAAGAATCGCTTCACCCACCCGCACAGTGATGATCTACTTATGCGTATTCAGGTGCATGTCTGTGTTCTTGGTGAAGCTATGATTATCATGTTAAGGAAACAAAAAGGAATTTATCCCCCGTTTATTAGTTACTATTACAGAAAGAGGTTTATTGGTTTTCTAGAAAATTGAACAAGTTCGTACCACTCGCTGGTTGAGACTTATTCCTTCTTCAAATGAGGAAATAAGTTTAATTATTTTTTTTCCATTTGTTTTCAAATGAGTGTATCTTAGTAGAACCATTTTATTGTTTTGTTATACTGAAAGGTGCAACATGATATTTAATGCTTTATAATATGTTTGGATCTGCGGTAACATTTTATGAAGTGCGTCTCCACCGCTTTTGCGGGATGCAGTGGTTGTATTATAAGTTTCTTACACAAGAAATTTGACCATTCAATAATTTTTCATGTAAAATAATGTAGTTCGCAAAGGAGAACCCAATAGGTGAAGTCTTACCCAAAGTCAGTATTGAAGATATTGAAGATGTAACTGAAGAGACTGTGACAAGAACATTAAGAAGGGCTTTAGGTTTCTACTCAACTCTCCAGAGTCATGATGGACACTGGCCAGTAGATTATGGAGGTCCCATGTTTCTTTTGCCTGGCTTGGTAGGTTATGTTTTAAACATTTCATCTTATTTGTGAAACATGTTCTATGGTATATTACCAATATTCTGGGAAATGAGACACCCCATTTTCATGTTATCACATTTACGTAACTTATTGCGGAAATACACTCAATAAAATAGTTTTGCTGGTTGCTTTCGGAAAATATAATTTTCTAGTTATTAATCCCTTTCAAAATTAGTGATAAAATTTTTTTCTTTTTCTTTTACTCCATATATAATCCAACACCATTAACATAATATAAATTGGTATCATGAGAATTTTACACTTAGACCTTCACATAACAGGTCATCTCCAAAAGACTTAGCATAAGAAAATAAAGACGTAATTGTAACGTAGTGGTAATCTGGAATTACAACTCAAAAGAACGACTTTCAATAGTCAAACGTCCAGACTAACCAAGTACCACTACTTTATAAGACACCAAAAGTCCTATAGCTGGTCAGTACTAATAATCATTGTTGGGAAGACCACCATAGTTCTCCCAACCTATCGAAATATCCGGTGAGGATATCTCTTCTTCGGGAACTATGGAAGTATCAGAACATACAAGTTCCTACTCTACAAGAAAACTTGTAAGAAATAGGATATACGGTAAAGATGTCTCCCCTGCCAAAGTCTGGTACGTACTTGATGTAGATACTGAATCATCGCCCTCGTGATATTCCCACTAACGAATACTTCTTCAAGCATCTAGGAGTTAAGTCCTCGAACGACTCAGTGAATTCCTTCGCTTCATCCGTACTAGTGTACCAAAGTACTACCTTAGTCTAAAATAAACCTGATATGTTTGTAAGGGTGAGTTTCCAATATATGAGTTTTAATAAGACAACCCCATGCACGACTCTCAAATAGCAAATACCAAATATTCACAACATAATAAAATTAACTTAAAACAACAGAATGATTTATTTCACAAGGTATCATACCCGGCAGTCATCGTCATTTTATAAAAATGCATGACACTTCAATATTCAACTCTATTTTGATACTAAATCTCCGGAGATCCCACAACTTTCTGTTTCGTTTCAAGCTGATCAGGCTCGCACATGGCGCATTGTAAAAACGAACAAAACAATGCCCAAGAAATCTCAACCTCATGTGACCAGTGCTCAAACAGCTATTGCAACTGTTCACATGACACCTCTGTGACAACCACTCAAACAGCTATTGTAGTTGTACACAGATACACTGTCGGATAATCCACCTCAATCACATGTGACCAATGCTCAAACAGCTATTGCAATTGTTCACACGACCCCTCTGTGGCAACCACTCAAACAGCTATTGCAGTTGTACACAGATACATAACCACTCAAACAGCTATTGCAGTTATGTACAGAGTCACTTGTGCTATAACCATTCAAACAGCTATTGCAGCTATGCACAAATATTATCCGACTTCGTATGATAGCCACTCAAATAGCTATTGCAGCTCAGTCATACGGCCCCTTATGACAACTACCCAACCATTGTTGTAGTCATACACAAGGTAACTCATTGGTCCCCACAGAACACAATGATCATCCTCTCCTGACACGTCTGCCATATACATTGATCCACTCTGGATTCAATGCCCATAATCACATGACACAATTGCCATTGAATGCATGAGAAAAACTTTTATTCTCGTTTAGTTTTCTTTGTCGTAATAATCTTTCCCTGTCGAAGCACAAAGCTTAACGACCATGCTTAATTTCTTTAATTAAGACTTTTCACTTAAAACAAATACAGGACCCACAGTCCAAATCTTTTAATCTCAACACAAGACACATAGTCCGAATGCTCAATCACGAGGCCCTTAAACCGATGCACCAGTTTTAGGCTCGCGGATATGGAACTCACACTGTCCACATCAACTTAGGACACACTGTCCAAAAACAACCACTTTGCAGGACACTCCGTCCCATGACACAGATCCTTGATCTACGTGTCCATACCACACTAGAACCCCGACGTCTCGGTTTCTAGGCTTATTTATCTGCTTGCAAAACATTTCGCTCAGTGAAAATCAAATATAAAACAACAGCTCCGAAAACTTATCCAAGTTTAACGGAATAACTTTACTGAATAAAATATTTTTACAGAAATCCTTTTTCTGTTAAAACGTTGATAAAATCTGAAAATCATTGATAAACCTCTTTATTTCTAATTGTTTCACTTCAAAAATTAATTCTCAATAAAGGTCAACTTAAAAAAATTAATAATAATAAAATTTAATAATTAATTTTCGAAGATTTAAATAATTAAATATTTAATATTTAATAATATTAAATAAATAATATTAAATAACTTGTATCACTTCTCTGTCAGAAGTAATTGTTCTGACTGCTATAAACATTATTTTCAGAGCTTAATCACTTTAAATAACATTTTATAATAAAATTGAATTTATTATATAAAAATTAGAGCCTGTGAAAAAATTTCACGGTTTCGCCCTTACTATGGCTTATTTACATTGTTTCCACAAAATATTATTAAAATAATAATTTTTTTCATTTTTCTCAAAATCTTCCAAATTAATCCCTCTGATTAATTATCCAAGTTTATTAAGGTTTTTATCCTTAATTAAAAATTTTAACACTGACCAATGTCAGGTTACTCAGTCCAACACTCAACAGCAGATAAACTCAAATCACAAAATAGCATGGCATATATCAATTCATGACATGCATCACAATTATAATATAAACAAATAATCATAATCATAATCATGTAAGTTCACACATCACATCAATTCAATTACTCAGATAAACATCACATCAATCTAGCAATTTATAGTAAACAGTATAATAAAATAAAATATTTCATACATAAAATTAATACATGACTCCACAAATAAGCATGAGATTATCTCAACTCCTCAGGCATACCCCCCTTACCTCTTGAAGATTTAACTACAGTTTCTGTTAGTCTCCTGATCTCGATCCGATTTCTCTCCGTCAGCGTAAATCGGCTAACTCAGTTGTTTCCTTCAAACGAATTACAACCAAAATAAATTAAATCAAACAACAATACATTTGGTTCATGAAGGTTAGGGTTCGGCTTCAACCAATTATCTAGGTTAGGAGGATTAAAATTTGGTTAACTTAAGGATTAATGATCCATAAGTTACTTAAGCATGATTAGACACTTTAACCATGATTATGAACCAAGAACATGAACTAAACTCATCTAGTTCTAAGAACTAGGGTTCGGCTTCCTCAAGATTTTTAGGCTAGAAATTTTGAAATTTCATCAACTCTTGGATTTAATCAACATACAAAGCTTAGAGTTGGATTCAAAGATTACCAACAACTTTTGAATCACAAAACCATTAAGTACTCAAACCTAGGGTTTCGGTTTTTGAAGAAACAAATAGGCTCAAGTTTGATTTTTGATCTTCTATATACTTGAATACAAGAACTATCAAGAGATAAAAAGGATTGAATCATGAATCAAGACATGAAAATGAAACAAAACCTAAGAACACAACTTTGACCTAGGTTCGGCCATAACCAGAATTTAGGGAAAGAAATTTCACATGATCTTATGCTTATAGATGATGAAAATAGATATGATTATAAGATCATAGCAATTGGTTTCATGTCAAAAGGATTTTGCTAGAATTAGTTATGAATTTTTGAATCTAGCTCCATGAACTTTGAAGTAAATGAATAACATATGGATTTAAGTCATAGATCTACAAAAGTGATGAAGAGAAATGATTCAAATGACAAGAGAATAAGTTTTTACCTCTTGATGATTCAAGGAAATCAAGATTTGGATGATGTTCTTCACAAATTTTTCATGGTGTTCTTGAGAAACTTAGAGAAGAAGATGAACATAGTTAGGGTTTTAGAACAGTTTTAGTATTTTGGGTAGATATCTCAACATACGTGTCCGTTTTGGATGATATTTATGTCGTTGGAAAGAAGAGAGAAAGATGAACAACTTTCATGTTTAAAGTTTTTCGAGATTCAGAATAGAAAATGGTCAGAATTGCTAATCAAAATCTGACGAATTATGAACACTTTGGAGAAAAAGAACATGGAAATGGAAGAAAATTGCTTAATGAAGAAGACAACCTATTTAAATGAAATAGACAAGAGTGAGCCGTGAGGGTTGGGCAAGGTTTGGTCAACTTTTCCAATGGCATTTACTTGTAATTGTCATAAAAAGACAAGGGCAATTTGGTCATTTCATAGGAAAAATTAACTTTGTCATAAATGTGCCATTATGGCACGGATAAGCTCGTCATAAATGCTCGTCAAGTCGGTCAAATCCATCATCTCTGCTACGTTGCCGACTCCTCGATTCATCTGGCGCAAGCTTTTCCTAGAGACATCTCGACGTATACGCCCGCAACAAATATAATATTTTAATTTTTTTTACCAAAATATTAAAAACTTCCAATATCGTAGTAAATACGATAAAAATATTTTTCATCTCGTTCACGACTCAAAATTAGGTTTTCTGAGCAGTAAACTTTTACTGTCAGTGAAAATGCAGACCGGGTTCCGTCTGAATTTTCAACCCAAAACTTCATCGTAACCCTAAGATATAAAACATAACAGGAAAATAATAGTATTTAGCCTAAAATAATTTTCTAAGTCTCGGATAAAAATATATTTTTATATATTTATTTCTGATATTACAAAGCAGCGAAAATCGGGGTGTTACATTACTACCCCACTAAAAAAAAAAAATTCGTCCTCGAAATTTCGTCACTCGAAACCAAACAGGATTTTGTAATCTCCTCTTAACCTTAAGATTTTATGTTGTCCTCCACATCACTTCTTTCCTCTTATTCTATATTCCATAACACAGTTCATTCTTATGTAATTTCTATATATCCGTACTATCCTCAAAATTTCATCTGAGTCTATCACACTTGAAAAACAAAATCAAAACTTAATCACTTCTTTTATTAACATGGTTCCACCAGAAACCTTGTTCAAATCATCTAACTCTGAATATTATCATTAATACTAATACTGTCTTCACAGTACCACGCATCAACTCCCTACTCAAAATATTTTATCATAGTCTGAGTTTCTCTTCATTATAATTCACCACCCCAAATTTGATATCACCTCACACATCTTATCCTCAAAATAAATTCATTGCATATCTTAATGCAATCAAACCAAAAGGGATTATAGGATAGAATTATCTAATCCTTAACTTTCGAACTTTTCTATCAACTAAATTTTACTCAAGAACTTCTCTTTTCCGTTCACATTCAACTTTGGTAACACTACCATAGACATCTTTCTGTAATTTCTTCCAATCATACGATTAAATCTTAACGATGATCATTTTATCATTATCCTAGTTCCTTTAGCAAATTCTACCTCGATCATAACAAAATATACCGTAATCATCTTACTTACTGATCTTACTTCTGAAAATTCTCAGATTACTAATCACATCTACACCTCAATAAAAATCCATTCACCTCTTGTCATGCTTAGGTATTACACTTACTCTCAGCTAACCTTATAAGGATCAATTCCATTCTTCTTTATCCATCTAACTTAGGATGATAAACTGAACATTAACTTCAACTTGGATCTTAACGCTTGATGTAAACTTTACCCAACACTCGAAGTAAGTTTTTCGGGCTTTACTCAAAACGATGTTGGAAGATTCTTTATCATGTTGGATCAATCCTCTGATACATACCTCTGTTGGTTTTTCCATTACACCGTGGACCTAAGGAGTGAAAAGATGTCGACTTCGTCAACCTACTCCCAATAATCTGAAAAGAGATTTTCAAGACAAGAAATTTCTTGATTTTGCTTTCACAAGAAAGCACAAAGAATAATTTGATCGATCTGAAAGATACAAGTGTCCAATATGTAAAAAGATTCTTCAATAGGTTCGTGTGTGTAAAAATGCATGGCCAATTGATAAGCCTCTGGCTTATCTAGTTTTATGACTAGATGAACTAGGGTTTATGTGCCAATTTATTCGAGTTCACTCTCGTTTTCGCCCAAATTTGCCTTGTTTTGTTCCTAAGTTGGACTTTGACTCGTTTTGCGTCTTTTGTGTAGTTTTTAGGTTATTTTGGATAGAATTACGCTTGTGGTTGCTTGTGTTGTTTTCAGGTCCATAAGTGAGCTCTAAGAATTAAGGAAAGTCAAGAAATAGTGGAGATTGCCATTCTGGAGATTCTCGCCCCGCGAGAGGAAGCTCGCCCCGCGAGAGTTTGAAGACCCGGAAGACAGAGACCATCACGGCCAGCCGTGATTCACATCACGGCCGTGAAGGGAATGTTCGCGTCGCGAGACGTCCGTCGCGTCGCGAGTGTGTGAACCCATAAAAGCACCAGAGACAGAGACCATCACGGCCTAGCCGTGATGTGTATCACGGCCGTGACCTAAATGCCACACAAGTCAGAGACCATCACGGCCTAGCCGTGATGTGTATCACGGCCGTGACCCAAAATCCACACAAGACAGAGAACATCACGGCTTGGCCGTGATTCATATCACGGGCCGTGACAAGAGGACTCGCGTCGCGAGACATCCTTCGCGTCGCGAATGTTCAAATTCCAGAAGTACGCCAGAAGCAGAAGCCATCACGGCCTGGCCGTGATGGCCATCACGGCCGTGACGCGTGGCCTCCTTATAAATAGAGCAAATCAGAACAGAAAAGAGGACTTTTTGGATCAGAATTTTCAGAGATTTTTTGTAATCCTTATTCTGGGGTTTCTTCTCCTTTTCTTCTCTCTTAATTCTTAGGCTTAGGATGAATTCCGATTGTACGTGCGTTGTTGTTACGGACATGAGGAACTAATCCTCTTGTCTAGGGGATCGATGAAGCCACCCATGGCGGCATAGTGTTCATGTAATGTAACTCTCTCTCCTTTAATTCAATTATGGTTTTCCAATTCTGTTTTCATTGTGTCGATTATATGCTAGCGTGATCGACTAGTTAAGCGTGTTGAGGCCTAGCGGCGATTCGCGTTTTAGAACTTGAATTGGGAACATCGGTCGAGTATTGCACGAGAGTGAGTAGGAGATCGATGCAACCTATAGGGAACAAGAATTAATAGAATTCGAGATTAGGGTTAAGAGACCTAGCAAGTAATTAACTCAAATCATCGAATACGTCCTAATGAGCACGAAAGTGGATTTAGGAGAATTTAGGGGTCCCGGTTGACATTAAAAATTGAACTTAGGGAGGAGAATATCATCACTTGGGTACTTTGCATGATTGGGTAGGTGGATTCGAAACCTTAGATGCTTTTATTTCTGAATTTAATCACCGTAGCGTTATTTGATTTGATTCTTGAAATTGCGATCTCAATCTCTTTCTCTCAACCACCTTCTATTGCTTAACCAACGTATCGGATTTCTTGACAATTTAGTCGAATTGGTAACCCAATCCTTGTGTTCGACCTCGGTAGACTCTTACCGTGTTTTTATTACTTGCGACGACCCGGTACACTTGCCGGAGTCACAACAAGTTTTTGGCACCGCTGCCGGGGATTGGCACAACCAATTTTCCTAATTTTTAGGAAATTCGGCTGTTTGGTTAAGCTGATTTTTAGTTTTATTTTCTTTTATTTAATTGCTATTATTTTTCTCTGTTTCTTTGATTCCACTTGGTCTTTGCCTGTTTTTGTATGCGAGGTACCCTCCTACAAGAGGACTTGCTATTTGATTCCGAGATCACCAGGACCGAGAGGCAGTTAAGAAAAGAGGCCAGAGAAAGGAAGAGGTTGGAAGCAATTAAAATAGAAAGCATGGCTGAAGAAAATCCTCCTCCTCCTCCTCCTCGTTACAAGCCTCTCTTCGAGTACGATCTACCAAGCTTGGTAGATTGTGACTCTTCTATTGTGAGGGGCAACCTGAACACAGACTCCTTCAGAGTGGAAGCCTGTGTCACATACCAGATCCGGGAGAATCAGTTCGACGGCAGTGGCAAACAGGACCCGCATAGACACATCACTCGCTTCCTTGAAGCCTGTGACTTACAGAAGACAAGAGGAGTCTCACAGGATGAGTTTCGCTTGCGACTTTTCCCTCTCTCTCTTAGGGATGTCGCTCGCGATTGGGTTGACAGCTTGGATAGGAACAGCATCAGAACTTGGGAGCAAATGGCACAGAAGTTCCTAACCAAATACTTTCCTCCTCAGAAGGCGGCACAAGCAAGAATAGCCGTCACTTCATTCAGGCAAACGGAGGATGAAACATACAATGAAGCGTGGGAGAGGTACAATGGTTTGTTGAGAAGATGTCCCTCTGCGTTCTTTGACCCGGTTTCCAAGGTGCAACATTTCTTTAATGGGTTGAGAGGACGCTATCAGATGAACTGTGATGCCGCAGCTGACAGTTCTTTTGTATATTTATCGGCTGAGGATGGATGGGCACTGTTAGAGAAAATGTCATATAATGATTACAACCGTGGAAGGGAAACCTCAAATGGAATCAGCCTGGGGCAATGGAGGCCATTCTTGAGCAAAACAGATTGTTGAAGATGCAAGTGGCGGCTTTGTCGAGAACAAGAAGGCTAATGTGATACACGAGGGAATGCCTCCAGGTTGTGGTAATTGTAATGGAGATCATGACACTCGAAACTGTCCATTCAACTTCCCTCGAGAACATGTGGACTCATGCCACAACTTTTATGACACCGTGCCCCTTAATAACTATCGGAGGAACAGACAAAATGACTACAATCGGAATCAAAATAGGGGGTACATGAGGAGAGACCATCCGGGCTTCGCATGGAGTAATGCTAGTGGTGGTCTAGCCGGGCAAAGCAACCTCAAGCAGGGTATAAGGCCGAACATTGGAATTCAAAGAGAGCAAAGACCAAAGCAGCTCTTTCCAGGGCCTAATCGATTGCAAATAATGAGATAGTGGAAGACAACCGTGGGAGCTGGCTTTTGAGAAGATGAGTACAGAAGAGTGGAGAAATTGTCAATTAACACGAACACTGCCATTGACAAGTTGGCGACTCATACAAAGTTCAGCAATTCAGAATCTTGAGACACAAATAGCGCAGCTCGCGAAGCAACTTAATGAGCGTCTTCCAGGCACTCTTCCAGGTAGTACTGAGAACAACCCCAAGGGACAATGCAATATCATATCTACTAGAAGCGGAAGGGTGTTGGAACCTAGCAGGGGTACCACTAGTTCTCAGGATGACAAGGGCCCGGAACAACTACCAGTTGAGGAAGAGCAACCAGAGAAAGAAGGGTTGGCAAGTGACAAGGGACCGGAGCAAGGGGGAAGGCTGAAACTTGTGGATGAAGAGTTCCGAAGGAAGAAGTGGGTTGAACCCCAAGACCTCCCGCCCTACATGAAGGTTCCGTATCCGGAAAGATTGAAGAAGCCTCAACAAGATAAGCAATTCAATAAGTTCCTTGATGTCTTCCGAAAACTTCAGATTAACATTCCATTTGCGGAAGCCTTGGAACAAATGTCATCATATGCTCGGTTTATGAAGGAACTTCTCACTAAGAAGCGGAGGATTGTGGATGAAGAAACGGTTGCTTTGACCGAGGAGTGTAGTGTCATTCTTCAACGGAAACTGCCTCCGAAGTTGAAGGATCCTGGTTCCTTCTCGATACCATGCACCATTGGGGGAATTACCTTCGGAAAGGCATTATGTGATCTAGGGGCAAGCATCAACTTGATGCCCCTCTCGATGATGAAGAGGCTAGGGATCAAAGAGGTAAAGGATACGCGAATGTCACTCCAACTGGCCGATCGTTCTATCAAATATCCCTATGGAGTAGTCGAAGACTTGCTCGTGAAAGTTGACAAGTTCATATTCCCAGTGGACTTCGTGGTGCTCGACATGGATGAAGATGCTGAGATCCCTCTCATATTGGGTAGACCCTTTTTGGCCACCGGGGATGCCTTGATAGATGTGCGGCAAGGGAAACTCACTTTAAGGGTGAATGATGATAAGGTGGTCTTCAATGTCTTTGAAGAGATTAAGCACCCGGAAGAGAAGTCAGCTGTGTATCGAGTGGATGTGGTGGACCCAACTGAAAAGGTAAAGGCAACTCGAGAAGACCATGATCCTTCACTTGCAACAAAGATCGATAGAATCTCATGAGGAAGACAGTGAGGAAAAAGGCCCTTCGGGGGATGAGGTCTACCTTGAGTGGCTACGAGACATGGAACCCATACCGAGTCTCCCAAGGGAAGAATGTGCAAGGAAAGAACTCAGCAGCAAGGGAATGAAAGAGAAGGGTAAAGCACCAAGGTTGAAGGGTAGTACAACCGTGGTGGTCAATAAAGACAACAAGTTGATCCAAAAAAAGACCATCGCGGAGTGGAGAGTGCGAGCTGATTAAATAAGGATGCTGGACTTAAATGAGCTGTCCGGGAACAGCTTGCGAGTATATCAAAGTGCACAAACCTACAAAGAACGGGCCAAGGAATGGCATGGCAAGCAGGATCTTCCTCCGGATTAACCCTGAGAGGCGACTTGAGTCAGGCTCGGGACGTTAAACAAGCGCTACTTGGGAGGCAACCCAAGCTAGGTACCCTCTCCTTCCCTCACTCTTGTTTTTGTTTTTGTTTTTGTGTTTGTTTTGTTTTTGTTTGTCACTCTTGAATAATTTGAGAAGATCAAGAGTTGTTGTATGAATGTCGTGTCGGCAAGCCTTTTGGATTTTGATTAAATGGAGCATAGATGGATTGCATGAATTATATTAACCATTGATGATTTCCCCTAGGTTCTAGTAATAGAAAAGTTGATCCCCACTTAAAAATTGAAAACTGAACTTGGAGAATTTTATTATGATTGCTTGATTTATGATAAGTTTGGGGTGAGGGGGTGCACACACTAGGAATCGTATCTTGGTCAAACAATTTACAAAATGTCCAGGTGAGGATTTGAGCCTCCAACTCTGTTTTTGAATGTGTGAATCACTGTTAAGTTGCACTTTCCCGAATTTGCTTGAATCTCTATATGGTTTGCATGATTATGTGTTGCATCAAATGATTTAGGCAATTTTCTTTGAATAACTACTTGGCCTGAAAAGAACCATCCCTAATGCATGTTCCCTAGTTAGCCAAATTGAGCCCAATTGACCTATGGTTTCTTGATGACCCTACATTACGAGCCAAAATCTGAAAAACCATGTTAACCCAATCTTAGGATTAGGAGAGCATGGAAATGAGCAAGAGAAAGGTTGTGAGAAACTAAGTTTGGGGTGGCTACAAGGTATGTGTCATATTGGGATGAGAAAAAGGAAATAAAGGGTGACCCAAAGAAAAGAAAAGAAAAGAAGAAAACAAAAAAAAAATTGCCAAAAGAAAAGGGGCAAAACAAAAATAATATCAAGGAAAAGGTTGTAGTCACCCGAGCCCAAATGAAAAATGGAAAGAAAGGAATTTGAGTGGAAAATGTGTTTAATGCTCATGCTCTCTTAGTTCCTAGGGACTTAAGCCTAAATATCCTTGATTATCCTACTCTCAGCCAGGCCCCATTACAACCTTTAAAAGACCTTTTGATGTTGCATGCATGTTTTCGTGGGAACTATGTTTGAGATGAAAATCAAATTCATGGGAAGTGCTCTTGATAAGTGAAATTGAGTGAAAAAGTTGAAAGCCTAGACAAACTTGAGCGAATGAGTGAAATACTAAATGCCCTTTGTGAGGAAGGCGGTTGTTTGAAATTGGTGATCTTCCTTTTGTGTGTGACCCTGATCCTCAACTTAGACTAATGATTGCATAAATGATAATTTCTCAATTGTTTAAAGTAGATGAATGTGGGGATTACATTGATGAAAAAAGGGGGAATCAAAGAAGAAAAATTGTTTTGTAAAGTCGCATGAAATTTGTGCGAAATTGATTAGATCTTTAGGCTTGCCAAGTCTTGAGTCGTTTTTGAGTTTTAAGCTTGCTTGGGGACAAGCAAGGTTTAAGTTTGGGGTATTTTGATAAGCCTCTGGCTTATCTAGTTTTATGACTAGATGAACTAGGGTTTATGTGCCAATTTATTCGAGTTCACTCTCGTTTTCGCCCAAATTTGCCTTGTTTTGTTCCTAAGTTGGACTTTGACTCGTTTTGCGTCTTTTGTGTAGTTTTTAGGTTATTTTGGATAGAATTACGCTTGTGGTTGCTTGTGTTGTTTTCAGGTCCATAAGTGAGCTCTAAGAATTAAGGAAAGTCAAGAAATAGTGGAGATTGCCATTCTGGAGATTCTCGCCCCGCGAGAGGAAGCTCGCCCCGCGAGAGTTTGAAGACCCGGGAAGACAGAGACCATCACGGCCTAGCCGTGATTCACATCACGGGCCGTGAAGGGAATGTTCGCGTCGCGAGACGTCCGTCGCGTCGCGAGTGTGTGAACTCCAGAAAAGCACCAGAGACAGAGACCATCACGGCCTAGCCGTGATGTGTATCACGGCCGTGACCTAAATGCCACACAAGTCAGAGACCATCACGGCCTAGCCGTGATATGAATCACGTCAGTGACCCAAAATCAACACAAGACAGAGAACATCACGGCTTGGCCGTGATTCATATCACGGGCCGTGACAAGAGGACTCGTGTCGCGAGACATCCTTCGCGTCGCGAATGTTCAAATTCCAGAAGTACGCCAGAAGCAGAAGCCATCACGGCCTGGCCGTGATGGCCATCACGGCCGTGACGCGTGGCCTCCTTATAAATATAGCAAATCGTAACGAGTAAAAGAGGACTTTTTGGATCAGAATTTTCAGAGATTTTTTGTAATCCTTATTCTGGGGTTTCTTCTCCTTTTCTTCTCTCTTAATTCTTAGGCTTAGGATGAATTCCGATTGTACGTGCATTGTTGTTACGGACATGAGGAACTAATCCTCTTGTCTAGGGGATCGATGAAGCCACCCATGGCGGCATAGTGTTCATGTAATGTAACTCTCTCTCCTTTAATTCAATTATGGTTTTCCAATTCTGTTTTCATTGTGTCGATTATATGCTAGCGTGATCGACTAGTTAAGCGTGTTGAGGCCTAGCGGCGATTCGCGTTTTAGAACTTGAATTGGGAACATCGGTCGAGTATTGCACGAGAGTGAGTAGGAGATCGATGCAACCTATAGGGAACAAGAATTAATAGAATTCGAGATTAGGGTTAAGAGACCTAGCAAGTAATTAACTCAAATCATCGAATACGTCCTAATGAGCACGAAAGTGGATTTAGGAGAATTTAGGGGTCCCGGTTGACATTAAAAATTGAACTTAGGGAGGAGAATATCATCACTTGGGTACTTTGCATGATTGGGTAGGTGGATTCGAAACCTTAGATGCTTTTATTTCTGAATTTAATCACCGTAGCGTTATTTGATTTGATTCTTGAAATTGCGATATCAATCTCTTTCTCTTAACCACCTTCTATTGCTTAACCAACGTATCGGATTTCTTGACAATTTAGTCGAATTGGTAACCCAATCCTTGTGTTCGACCTCGGTAGACTCTTACCGTGTTTTTATTACTTGCGACGACCCGGTACACTTGCCGGAGTCACAACACCAATACATGTTTACAAACATGACTCTAATAAAGTTTCTTTCTTCATAAGAACTTTACTACTCAATGATTTAAAAGAACATCAGTCCGACAAAATTTAGACTGGATCACTTCCACCAAAAGTAAAAGTGAATTGACTAAGTCTCATCAAGAAACTTCTTTTATCATAAACGTGTCTATCCTGAACAAAAATAGGATAGTTCCCACATATAAAATTCCACAAAAATTGGTTCATCTAGGGGTTTTGAAACGATCACATCATATGATAAGGAATAAACAGACAACTCAAATGTTTCACACAATCTATCGAAAAAAGAAAAAAAAAATTGCATCGCACCTGAATTTAAAAGTTCAGTTAAAGGATTACCAGCGATGTCAAAACTACCTTAAATGAGATCGTCAGAATTTTGAAGTTTCGGCACCACTCATGGTATAAACTCTCCCCTTAGCCGTTGGTTTATTGGTTCTTGTTTTATTGAAAACTGGTCCACGCCTTGGTGCATTACAATCCTTTGATAAGTGTCCTATTTGGTCACAATTGAAACATTTCCTTTCTTTAAAAGGGAAGTTATTTGCCATGTGATTTGGATCTCCACATTTGAAACATCTCCTGCCTTGGCCTTGGCTTTGGTTCCTTTGGCCTCTACTACCTGATGCAGAAATAACTGGACGATATAGTTGTTGGTTCTGGTCATTTCTTGGTGATCGGAAATATGGTTTTCTCTGGATTTGCTTCTCCTCCTGATTCTGATTTTGAAACTGGTTCTTGATTCGAGAGGGTCCTCTAACATTCCCTCCATTATCTCTCCCTTTCCTCATCAGTTCTACTCTTCTACATTTCTCAATTAAAGCTTGGAAATTCTTGATTTCCAGTGGCAGTCCCGACTCCTTGATTTCAAATCGTAGTCCTTCTTCAAACCTTTCACACTTCCAGTCTTCATCCGGGTTATTTTGGAAGAAGCGAAAATACTTGGCAAGTGACTCAAATTTTTCCGCGTATTCCCCAACAGACATATCCTCCTGCTGCAGACGCAAAAATTCTTGCTCTTTTTCAGCTCGAGCACTCGAGGAAAATACTTGTTCGAAACAAGTTCCAAATATCTCCCAAGTAATCTCCGATTTTCTGCTTCCAGCAGATTGCTTAGTGCCCTTCCACCAATACTCAGCATCTCCAAACAGCAGATAAGTAGCATAAGGCACCTTCACTCATTCTGGACTATGAATCAACTCAAATATTTTCTCTATCTCCTGAATCCACAAATCAGCTTTTGTAGGATCCACATCTCCATGAAATTGTGGAGGATTCTGGCGTCTAAAAGCAGTAATACCTCTTCCCTCGAGCCTGTTCCGCTCGAAGTTGTTCCTGTAAATTCTGGGCAACCATTGTAGCAGTTTGTTGTGCAATAGCATCAGCAACATCAGCCATTGCTTGTGCAGCATAATCCATGCCTCCGACTTCCTCATAGTTCTCTTCGAAGTTACCACGACCGTTAACTCAACCACCTCTACGGCCTCTGCCACAGCCGCGTCCACGTCCACCTTCTGGTTCCATAACTGACCTACAAAACGCAATCAGTTAAATGGCAACCAGAAACTGAAACATATACTTACATGTTCAAAACACATTGCTTCTAAGAAGTAATTCAATAAATGTACCATCTACTATCCATGGTTTCTCATGCTCCTCGTGACTCTTAGAGTAAACGAGAACATCATCGATGAAAATGATGACTAACTTATCAAGAAATGAATGAAAATTATATTTCTTGAAGTTTAACTCAACTAACTTCGTTGGCGATATCCTACACAAAGCGGTTGAGATCTGGCTAAATTTAGAAACTAGATCAATCATAAACTCAACATCCATCCGTCCGTACAAACTTGGGACATTCTTAGAAAATTTTCCCCAAAAACTTTTAATGACAGGTACCTTATTCAAATGTCTGATACTGTCCTAAGGGATAAACGAATGTATCGACATGAACATGAGTACCCTTTACTAAACATGATATCTCTCAAGGTCTCAACCCAATTAGAACCAACCAAAACATACTTACTTGTGTGTCAACACACATTGTTTCAACCAAGAAACAATTCAAACAAGGTTCAACCAGAGATCACACAACAAAAACCTAACAGACCTATTCCCCAAGGTTTCCCGAAAGACTCGACCAGCTCTGATACCACTTATGAGACACCCCATTTTCATGTTATCACATTTACGTAACTTATTGCGGAAATACACTCAATAAAATAGTTTTGCTGGTTGCTTTCGGAAAATATAATTTTCTAGTTATTAATCCCTTTCAAAATTAGTGATAAAATTTTTTTCTTTTTCTTTTACTCCATATATAATCCAACACCATTAACATAATATAAATAGGTATCATGAGAATTTTACACTTAAACCTTCACATAACAGGTCATCTCCAAAAGACTTAACATAAGAAAATAAAGACGTAATTGTAACGTAGTGGTAATCTGGAATTACAACTCAAAAGAATGACTTTCAATAGTTAAACGTCCAGACTAACCAAGTACCACTACTTTATAAGACACCAAAAGTCCTATAGCTGGTCAGTACTAATAATCACTGTTGGGAAGACCACCATAGTTCTCCCAACCTATCGAAATATCCGGTGAGGATATCTCTTCATCCGGAACTATGGAAGTATCAGAACATACAAGTTCCTACTCTACAAGAAAACTTGTAAGAAATAGGATATACGGTAAAGATGTCTCCCCTGCCAAAGTCTGGTACGTACTTGATGTAGATACTGAATCATCGCCCTCGTGATATTCCCACTAACGAATACTTCTTCAAGCATCTAGGAGTTAAGTCCTCGAACGACTCAGTGAATCCCTTCGCTTCATCCGTACTAGTGTACCAAAGTACTACCTTAGTCTAAAATAAACCTGATATGTTTGTAAAGGTGAGTTTCCAATATATGAGTTTTAATAAGACAACCCCATGCACGACTCTCAAATAGCAATTACCAAATATTCACAACATAATAAAATTAACTTAAAACAACAGAATGATTTATTTCACAGGGTATCATACCTAGCAGTCATCGTCATTTTATAAAAATGCATGACACTTCAATATTCAACTCTATTTTGATACCTAATCTCCGGAGATCCCACAACTTTCTGTTTCGTTTCAAGCTGATCAGGCTCGCACATGGCGCATTGTAAAAACGAACAAAACAATGCCCAAGAAATCTCAACCTCATGTGACCAGTGCTCAAACAGCTATTGCAACTGTTCACATGACACCTCTGTGACAACCACTCAAACAGCTATTGCAGTTGTACACGGATACACTGTCGGATAATCCACCTCAATCACATGTGACTAATGCTCTAACAGCTATTGCAATTGTTCACACGACCCCTCTATGGCAACCACTCAAACAGCTATTGCAGTTGTACACAGATACATAACCACTCAAACAGCTATTGCAGTTATGTACAGAGTCACTTGTGCTATAATCACTCAAACAGCTATTGCAGCTATGCACAAATATTATCCGACCTCGTATGATAGCCACTCAAACAGCTATTGCAGCTCAGTCATACGGCCCCTTATGACAACTACCCAACCATTGTTGTAGTCATACACAAGGTAACTCATTGGTCCCCACAGAACACAATGATCATCATCTCCTGACACATCTGCCATATACATTGATCCACTCTGGATTCAATGCCCATAATCACATGACACAATTGCCATTGAATGCATGAGAAAAACTTTTATTCTCGTTTTGTTTTGTTTGTCGTAATAATCTTTCCCCTCGTCAAGCACAAAGCTTAACGACCATGCTTAATTTCTTTAATTAAGACTTTTCACTTAAAACAAATACAGACCCATACCCAAATCTTTTAATCTCAACACAGGACACACAGTCCGAATGCTCAATCACGAGGCCCTTAAACCGATGCACCAGTTTTAGGCTCGCGGATATGGAACTCACACTGTCCACATCAACTTAGGACACACTGTCCAAAAACAACCACTTTGCAGGGCACTCCGTCCCATGACACAGATCCTTGATCTACGTGTCCATACCACACTAGAACCCCGACGTCTCGATTTCTAGGCTTATTTATCTGCTTGTAAAACATTTCGCTCAATGAAAATCAAATACAAAACAACAGCTTCGAAAACTTATCCAAGTTTAACGGAATAACTTTACTGAATAAAATATTTTTACAGAAATCCTTTTTCTGTTAAAACGTTGATAAAATCTGAAAATCATTGATAAATCTCTTTATTTCTAATTGTTTCACTTCAAAAATTAATTCTCAATAAAGGTCAACTTAAAAAAATTAATAATAATAAAATTTAATAATTAATTTTCGAAGATTTAAATAATTAAATATTTAATATTTAATAATATTAAATAAATAATATTAAATAACTTGTATCACTTCTCTGTCAGAAGTAATTGTTCTGACTGCTATAAACATTATTTTCAGAACTTAATCACTTTAAATAACATTTTATAATAAAATTGAATTTATTATATAAAAATTAGAGCCTGTGAAAAAATTTCACGGTTTCGCCCTTACTATGGCTTATTTACACTGTTTACACAAAATATTATTAAAATAATAATTTTTTCATTTTTCTCAAAATCTTCCAAATTAATCCCTCTGATTAATTATCCAAGCTTATTAAGGTTTTTATCCTTAATTAAAAATTTTAACACTGACCAATGTCAGGTTACTCAGTCCAACACTCAACAGCAGATAAACTCAAATCACAAAATAGCATGGCATATATCAATTCATGACATGCATCACAATTATAATATAAACAAATAATCATAATCATAATCATGTAAGTTCACACATCACATCAATTCAATTACTCAGATAAACATCACATCAATCTAGCAATTTATAGTAAACAGTATAATAAAATAAAATATTTCATACATAAAATTAATACATGACTCCACAAATAAGCATGAGATTATCTCAACTCCTCAGGCATACCCCCCTTACCTCTTGAAGATTTAACTACAGTTTCGTTAGTCTCCGATCTCGATCCGATTTCTCTCCGTCGGCCAGAATCGGCTAACTCAGTTGTTTCCTTCAAACGAATTACAACCAAAATAAATTAAATCAAACAACAATACATTTGGTTCATGAAGGTTAGGGTTCGGCTTCAACCAATTATCTAGGTTAGGAGGATTAAAATTTGGTTAACTTAAGGATTAATGATCCATAAGTTACTTAAGCATGATTAGACACTTTAACCATGATTATGAACCAAGAACATGAACTAAACTCATCTAGTTCTAAGAACTAGGGTTCAGTTTCCTCAAGATTTTTAGGCTAGAAATTTTGAAATTTCATCAACTCTTGGATTTAATCAACATACAAAGCTTAGAGTTGGATTCAAAGATTACCAACAACTTTTGAATCACAAAACCATTAAGTACTCAAACCTAGGGTTTCGGTTTTTGAAGAAACAAATAGGCTCAAGTTTGATTTTTGATCTTCTATATACTTGAATACAAGAACTATCAAGATATAAAAAGGATTGAATCATGAATCAAGACATGAAAATGAAACAAAACCTAAGAACACAACTTTGACCTAGGTTCGGCCATAACCAGAATTTAGGGAAAGAAATTTCACATGATCTTATGCTTATAGATGATGAAAATAGATATGATTATAAGATCATAGCAATTGGTTTCATGTCAAAAGGATTTTGCTAGAATTAGTTATGAATTTTTGAATCTAGCTCCATGAACTTTGAAGTAAATGAATAACATATGGATTTAAGTCATAGATCTACAAAAGTGATGAAGAGAAATGATTCAAATGACAAGAGAATAAGTTTTTACCTCTTGATGATTCAAGGAAATCAAGATTTGGATGATGTTCTTCACAAATTTTTCATGGTGTTCTTGAGAAACTTAGAGAAGAAGATGAACATAGTTAGGGTTTTAGAACAGTTTTAGTATTTTGGGTAGATATCTCAACATACGTGTCCGTTTTGGATGATATTTATGTCGTTGGAAATAAGAGAGAAAGATGAACAACTTTCATGTTTAAAGTTTTTCGAGATTCAGAATAGAAAATGGTCAGAATTGCTAATCAAAATCTGACGAATTATGAACACTTTGGAGAAAAAGAACATGGAAATGGAAGAAAATTGCTTAATGAAGAAGACAACCTATTTAAATGAAATAGACAAGAGTGAGCCGTGAGGGTTGGGCAAGGTTTGGTCAACTTTTCCAATGGCATTTGCTTGCAATTGTCCTAAAAAGGCAAGGGCAATTTGGTCATTTCATAGGAAAAATTAACTTTGTCATAAATGTGCCATTATGGCCATTATGACACGGATAAGCTCGTCATAAATGCTCGTCAAGTAGGTCAAATCCATCATCTCTGCTATGTTGCCGACTCCTCGATTCATCTGGTGCAAGCTTTTCCTAGAGACATCTCAACGTATACGCCTGCAACAAATATAATATTTTAATTTTTTTTACCAAAATATTCAAAACTTCCAATATCGTAGTAAATACGATAAAAATATTTTTCATCTCGTTCACGACTCAAAATTAGGTTTTCTGAGCAGTAAACTTTTACTGTCAGTGAAAACGCAGACCGGGTTCCGTCTGAATTTTCAACCCAAAACTTCATCGTAACCCTAAGATATAAAACATAACAGGAAAATAATAGTATTTCACCTAAAATAATTTTCTAAGTCTCGGATAAAAATATATTTTTATATATTTATTACTGATATTACAAAGCAGCGAAAATCGGGGTGTTACAGGAAACATGTAGCTTTGACAAAACTGCAATCATTGCCTTCAAGACCTGAGTGTTTTCATTTGGTTGGTTATTTATATTTTTCTCTTTGCTCCTTCTTGATAACCACGAAAACTCTAATACTATATATCTGGATATACAATTAAACAGATAATTACCCTGTCTATCACTGGGTCTCTAAATGTAGTCTTAACCGAAGAACATATGAAGGAAATGTGCCGTTACATGCATCTATAATCATCAGGTAAGAACTTCACACCATCGTTCCCCCTAATTATGGGCTGCTTCTAGAAGTTTTCCTAATTTGTTAAATGTAATTGCAGAACAAGGATGGTGGCTGGGGTTTGCATACTGAAGGTCCGAGCACCATGTTCTGCTGCGTCTTGAATTATGTTGCTTTGAGATTACTTGGTGATGGACCTAATGGTGGAAAAGGGGAAATGGAGAAGGCGCGTGACTGGATTCTAGGGCATGGTGGTGCTACTTTTACAACATCATGGGGAAAGATGTGGCTTTCAGTTATGATCTTAGCTTTATTTTGATGGTTTTTTTAATAAATATGGCATTGTGATATAGTTCTTTTAAAAACTTATTGTGGTATAGGTACTTGGAGTATATGAATGGTCTGGAAATAATCCCTTGCCCCCTGAGATATGGCTCCTTCCATACATGCTTCCATTCCATCCAGGTTCTTGCTCAATATTCTGTTTATGTATGTTTTAACTTGTACAGAGAGAAGAATTTTTTAGGGTACTTGCCTTGCAATAAAAGGGAATTTTTTGGTAATCAAATTTCCAGTTTAGGAACAATTGGGCACTTTTATTATAATGTCCAATTAGTCACTTTTAATCAAATTTCCTAAACTTTTATTATGATCAAAATACACTTCTTTCCTTTACAATTGATTGTTTCTTGTTGAGATTTATACAAATGGATATGTGTTGTGATCAATAAGATCAGCTTGTGTACCTTGTGTAAAACATTTTTTTCACCAACCGCGGGCAAGTCGAGAAGAACAACTATTAAAGGAATGATGATGTGGATATATTGATTTTGGGTTGAACAAAGTTATAGAAGTAGCAATGGATACGATGAAAATGCAGTGTTTAACACTCTTGTTGCATTTATATACATCAAATACAACATACGTGTTACAATCTACAAGAACAATAATGATGAACTATTTCCTAGACTCTAAATTCCAATGTTATAATTAGATAGAGCTAATTATAATGTCTAGTAATAAGTTTGAGTCAGCTACCTTCATGTGAACCGTGTTAAGAATGTGCTAATTCTAACAAGGTGACTAATTTAAATTGCATCTTGAATATTTTTTATATAAAGTTTGTTCTGGAATTTTTGTTTTGTTGTTCAACCTATCAGGCACCTTTATGTTATCTCGATGTATGATTTTGTCTTAAGGAAACAAAAATATATTGCCCTCATAAGAATATCCATGATTAAGAACTTAAGTAATGTATCCGGGTTTCGAACAAAAACATCATTTGTTCATGGTACATTGTTAAATTAGTTTCATTGTTAAATCAGTTGTCTATTTTCATGATTAAGAACTTAAGTAATATATTTTTGAATACTCATAAAAAGTTTCATTGTTAAATTAGTTGTCTATTTTCATCTTAGACAGTGTTTAATTTTCCAGTCATTCTTTACCTAAAATACAAAAGTAGTAATGTTTTTCTCGCTTTACGAGAAGGATGTGGTGTCATTGCCGAATGGTCTATTTGCCAATGTCCTATTTATATGGAAAGAGATTTGTTGGTCCAATCACAGAAACAGTTTATTCTTTGAGAAAAGAGCTTTATACCACATCATATCGTGATATAGACTGGAATCAGGCTCGCAATTTGTGTGCAAAGGTTAGTGAACACACTAAACTGGTCCTATGAAAACATTACATGAGAATTGCATCACTTGGATTTTATCATTTGTAAGTCCCACAATAAAATATCCTGGACCTACTTATACTAATAATTGCATTGAAAATAGCTTCCAAACTTTGTCCCTCTATTTTGCTTCTTGCTCTGGTGAATCCATATGTTAGGTTCCTGTTAATTAATATTGCAGCGGGAACTTGCTCAATCATGATTGGTTACAACTGTTATGCCATCATAACCACATCTTGTAACCATCCACAATTACAATCATCATGCCACTATTACTACATTCTACTTGGCTTGCCACCACCTTAACTACCACGTTTTACATGGATTTCTATTCTTATTGCAATTCTAATCATTGTCCTTAGCACAAACTTCACTCCCTCTGTAACCACCATCATAGCCTATTATATCCACTTCCATGAACCATCTCTTACAAAAGCTCAAGCTGTTAGGTGAAGGCATTTGGATGAATTTTCATCTCTAATACACCATCACACTCAAGAGTCTTTTGGGCTTGAAGCATGGACAATGCACAAGCCTACTTTACCTTATGCCGAAATCAACTTTATTTATTTAGAAGAAAAGAAAAGGTCGGCTAGGAGATTCTTTGGGACCATGTCATGTGAACAACTCTTTGAAAATCTGAAGTTGTTAGCGAAGGCACGTCAATTTTTTCAGGGAAAAGTGTAAATACACCCCCTAAACTTTAGCTCTTTTGCAAATAGGCACCTTAAACTATTCTTTATTCCCAATTAGTCCTTAAACTCCTACTATTAGTAAAATCAATCCTTCAACTATTTTTTTGTCCTAATTAGTCCTTAAACTTTTTGTATTAGTAAAATTAATCATTTTGTTAACTCTCAGTTAGATCACTAACGGTGAATAAATCAAATCATTCAATTCGCTTAAATTCAATTTGTTGGTTGTACTTTTTCAGCTATTATTTTTTTATGAATTATTCTACTTATCGTTTTTTTAGAAATAAGAACAAAGCCTTGAGGCTTATTGGTTGAATGTTTGATTTTAATAATAACGTAAGTTTAAGGAATGATTGGAACGAAAAATTAATTGAAAGACTGATTTTACTAATAGTGGGAGTTTAATGTCTATTTACGAAGAAAAAATAGATGAAGGTGTCTATTTGCAAATGAACTGAATTTCAACTTTTCCCATTTTCTATATCTAACAAAAAGATCTCGGCATTTGATATCTCTAACATTGTCAACTAACAATTTAATTGTGCAGGAGTTAAATAACGTTTACAAGAGGATTACATTGTTCTTGTGCAGGAAGATTTGTACTATCCTCACCCACTCGTGCGGGATATTCTTTGGGCAACACTACACAAGGTCCTTGAGCCTATTTTGATGCATAGCACTGGTAACAAGTTGAGAGAAAAGGCTATAAGGTCTGCAATTGAGCATATACATTATGAAGATGAGAATACTCGCTATATTTGCATAGGTCCTGTAAACAAGGTAAATGTTGAGAGGGGTGGATGTCTGTAGACCTCCCTTCAATATTCGTTGTTCTTTTACTGTCCAGTCTTTGTGTAGAAGTGTAAGAATACTGACACATACCGTTGATGTTCTACCAACTTATTTCTTTAATGACTAAAATGATTAATAGTTTTCCTTTTGTTGACCATTTGTTTACTTTGCCACCTTAGTTTGTTTTCATGGTGTTAATTATATTTTTTTATGGTTGTCTCGAGCTTCCCTTCCATGTTCCATTTATATATTATTTTATATTTCCATCTAAACCCGGACATGCTTTGAAATACTTGACTACTTTTTAATATTCTCTACTATTATTATTCAGGTTTTAAATATGCTTTGTCTTGTTGGGTGGAAGATCCAAATTCAGAGGCCTTCGAGCTGCATCTTCCAAGGATCTATGATTATCTATGGATTGCTGAAGATGGCATGAAAATGCAGGTCCACATCTAAGTGATCTTATTTTCACCTTTACCGTCGTGACCAAATGATGATATTCATGCAATTGGACATGTTCGCATATGTTTAGGAATGATATGGACATAATCTGCAGCTCTCCTATGATGTGATATGTGGAACCAATGTTACATCACTAATGAGTTTTTTGTAAGGCCACATGCTAGTGTCTTGTTTACAGATTTAACATATATACAATTTCTGTTGCAGGGCTACAATGGAAGTCAACTATGGGATACTTCATTAATCGTCCAAGCAATTATTTCAACTAACCTTATTGAAGAATATGGCCCAACTCTAAGGAAAGCTCATACGTTCATTAAGAATTCACAGGTGACTTTTTACATTTATCATCATAACTTGCATCAGTTTGCCCGTGTTAATCAGAATCTCTTCTCTTTTTTTTCTTGAAAGGTTTTAGAAGATTGTCCAGGTGATCTTAGCATTTGGTATCGTCACATTTCTAAAGGTGCTTGGCCTTTTTCAAGTGCAGATCACGGATGGCCGATTTCTGATTGCACGACTGAAGGACTGAAAGTAATTATTGATCAAAATATTAGAATTACTTTTTTGCTTCTTCTGTTTTGATTCATCTGTCCTCTTTCAGGCTATTCTATTACTATCCAAGATTGCACCTGAGATTGTTGGTGAGCCATTGGATGCAAAGCGATTGTATGGTGCTGTAAATGTCATTCTCTCATTACAGGTACCTAGGCTCCTCATGATTCAAGTGAGATTATCTCAATAATTCTAACAAATAAATAATGGTGATCATATTATGCTATTGCTTGTGGTTATTGCTTCCTTCCCTAATTATGACACTAATATCATTAAGATGACTAAGTTATTTACTCATCTTCTAAGATCCTTCACTATATAATATAGTATTTTGTTGCAAATTGTATATGGTATAATATATTGAAAGTAAAATTGCATTTATGAAAACACTGATGTAATTTTTTTCAAATTTAAATACAGTAGAAGCTTAATCGGAGACAAAATTGGAAACACCAAATGCCTTGATATTATGGTAGTGTTAACTGGTTGTGATTACAATGGTTTTTAAAATAACAATTACAATTAGACATAGCTGGGAATTTATACAGGGTATCCCTAATTTTGAGAAATATTTTTTATAGTGAAAACTACTAAAGTGAGAATGGTATATATTTTTGATATCTCATCCTTTCCACAAGCCTATACATTTGGTGAGATGCTAATAAACCTTTAGTTTGGGCATGAATTAAACTAGGTTTTGAATGCATTAATGGGAGCTTTTGCTTTTTGAGAATTGAGAGAAAAGAGGGACATGTAATGATATCAACCCATAGTCTTGAAATAAGGTAATAAATACAAAGATTATAATTATCTTAATTACATGATTTGGTTAACTTTTACAATGAATCTAGACAAATATGCATAATAATACATGTTTCCAACACACCCTCTCAAGTTTGGGCATATAGGTATATGCGACAAGCTTGTTGGCAAGTTAGTTTTTCTGAGGACCTCTCAAAGATTTAGTGAAAGCATCTGCCGGTTGATAATTTGAATTGACAAAACTACCGGTGATGTCTCCAGATAAGACATCTTTGGTAAAATGCCAATCCACTTCAATGTGTTTGGTCTTTTCATGGATAACATGATTGGAGGAAATAAATGAAATTTGGTTGTCACAAACAAGTGTCATGTGTTCAATCTCCCCAAATTGAAGCTAATTAAAAAGTTGCTTTAGTCAAATGAGTGTGCAAGTGATGGATGGCAACTCAATATTATGCCTCAACACTTGACCTTGCAATCGCATTTTGTTTCTTACTATTAGGTTTCTCTCATATACCTTGGAAGCCATTGTATCTCAATAATACCATATTTTCTACTCATTCCTGGTTCAGTTCTATCATTCTCACAATACTAAATGAAGTATATATTCTAGTTATTTTATATTGTTTGTTTGCCTATAACCCATGACAGATGATTTGAGCAACTAGTAATTCTATAAAATCAATTTAATGAGTTTGGAGAATCTATGGCATTATCCGAAGATGTATTTTATTTCTTATAATCATTGCAGAATACAGACGATGGCTTTGCAACATATGAGCTCACAAGATCTTATAAATGTTTGGAGGTAGTCGTCTTTTATTATTTTCCCGGTTCTCATTATTTTTTAGTATATCTTCTTTGAAATGTGAAATACGAAATGGAATGTGAGACATGTTTATCTTCCCATATGAAGAGTGGAATACATCCATTGGTTTATGTGTTCAGGTACTTTTTTTCAATCAATCCTGCTGAAACTTTTGGCGACGTTGTTATTGATTATCCGTAAGCTATCAAATTCAAATCACTTTATGTATCCCTCTCCCATTCCCCCAATCCCACCATTTCAAATTTTAATCTTTTAATGTTTCCTTATTCTATGTTCTATAGCTATGTGGAATGTACCTCGTCGGCAATTCAAGCTTTGGTATCATTTCAAAAATTATATCCTGGGCATCGTCGAGAAGAAATAGACTGTTGTATTGAAAAAGCTGCTGCCTTTACTGAAAAAGTACAAGCTTCGGATGGATCATGGTTTGCTCCTCCCTTATGGGAAACCACTTTTTTCATATGCTTTTATATGGATTTATATGTAGCCTTCACGATATTTTTAAATATGTATGCATGTATCTCAAGTTTGCTCTACTCATTTTTCTGTCTGCATTTGCTTCTGCTTGGAATGGAACTTTCTCAGTTCAGTATACTTCTATCTAACCACTCAGATTGTTAAACAGGTATGGTTCTTGGGGTGTTTGCTTCACTTATGGCACTTGGTTTGGCGTAAAAGGGCTGATCGCTGCTGGAAATAATTTCAGTAATTGCTCAAGCATCCATCGAGCTTGTGAATTTCTCTTTGTCGGGCAGACTCCCTTCCGTGGTGGGGAGAGAGTTACCTGTCTTGTCAAAACAAGGTCAAATTTGCCGTTTCCAAAATTGATATCATTTTTTTTATTGATTCAATTACTCTATTAATTCCTAAACTTATTGGGGAAATTCAAATATTATCCAAAATTAAATTTTTTTAAAGTCCCTAAACTTATGAAAATTTGTATTGTAATTGAGTTCTTCAAACACATTTTTGTTAAGTTTCTATTAGGATTCCCTTAAATGATTCATCTACCTGTGCAACTGTGGGTCTCTGAACGTTATGGGGAAATTCAATTAGGTCTCATTACTATTAAGGAAAATTCATAATAGAAACTTAATGGAACCCTAACCTTAGTTAGTCAATCACGTGGAATTGCAACATTATTGCGTTGTTGCATCACATGGCATTTTACTAGAGCAGCCCATTGTGACCGCGGTTTTCCTCAACATCCCTCCTTTTTTTCTGGTTGTTCCCTTCACAAAGTTGTCAACTTGTGTCATTAATACCTGTGAGCTTATATCACTGAGTTGTCCAACCAAACTATGAAGTAAATAGATTTAGAGGATTCAAATTTCAGCGTTTCACAAAGCTCTTTATGTAACCCCCCTTTTGGGGCATTACTTACGTAACACGTGCGGAATTTAAATTAAAAGATAATTTGCTGGTGCTTTCGAAAAATAATTTATATAAGTATACAAGTGTCTGAAATTGGGTATAAAAATTTTGTCACGACTCCTAAGCCTTGATTGGCACACAGACTTACTATCATAGTATGGCAAGCCTTTTTAATTTAAAGAATATACTTGAATAAAAGCTAGTATTTTACGAAAATTTCGACAGAGTCTCCTCTGTAATTCGGACATCCCAGGTAAAAGAACACCTGCTAAAATAATTTCATTTTCATTCCAGAATTCCAGTTACACCAAATACAACCAGGCATTAATATGCTAAAGATAGTTATATCGATTAGCTATACATGACCAAAAGGAAAAGTTTAAGTTTTCATTCAAAAGAGACGCTCTCCAAGCCATAAACATTCCGTTTTAAAAATATAGACTCTCTGAGTCATACTCATACATACTTATCAAAAATCCAAGTCTCAAACCCTAAGCTGGTCATTCTAAAAGTTATTCCTGAGAAGAACTCACGTGATCGTTCCACAATCAAATACTTCATCAAGCAACTAGATCTAAGTCTCTGAGTGACTTAGGAAGACTCCTCTGCACCATCTGTACTAAAATACCCAGGGTACAATAGCAAACCAGAAGAAACCTGATATGTTTGTAAGGGTGAGATACCGACAAATGGATATATCACACAACAACCATATACATGATACATACATCACATAATCATATAAGCAGTTAAATCATGCATATACATAACATAACAGTGTTATATCAAAGGGTCTCAAACCCGCACAGTCAATCTTTTGAAAATATGCATGACACTTCAATATCAGGCTCTAACTTAATCTCATGAGATATCAACACCGTTTTTCACTGGAGAAGAATTAGAGTTGGTCAATCTCTAGCCCACCGGGCAGTTGCCTCCTTACCCTCATGCATTAAGGTCTCAAGACGAGCAACGTCACATGTGCCTCTTCACTCGATTTACATGGACAGACTCCCAGATACCATCTTTGTATCTGATTTATATATCAATAGCACGTCTGCTTGGGGAAATGCACATGAGAAAATATTTTATTTAAAAGGTTTTCTTTGTGTTCATTCTTTTTCGCTGTCGCAACTCAAAGCTAACGACTTAATCATCATTTCCCCATCACTTGAAAACTTAAAAGCATAGGACACGCAGTTCGAATGCTCAATCACCACGCCCGAGACCGATGCACCAGTCCTAGGCTTGTGGTCGTAGAAAACAATATTCACTTTTAACAATGTTCATCGCAACGTGGTTAGGATACGCAGTCCACAACAACGTGATTAGGACACACACAGTCCACAACAACAAAATCAGAACGCACTGTCCTCGATTTCGAGAATTGGACTCTTAGTCCATAACATCATAACCAGGACTCGTAGTCCCGAAATAACACTCATAACCAGGACTCGTAGTCCCGAATTAACACTCATAACCAAGACTCGTAGTCCCAAATTAACACTGATCCAAGATCACGTGTGCATAACTGAATACTAGAGGCGACGTCTCGCGTACTAGATTCTCTTTCGTAAGTACTTATTTTTCGTTCAGTGAAAAACAAATTCAAAACCGAATCCTCGATGACCTATCCAGGTTATCGGAAAGTTTCCAAAATATTTAGGAAAAACCTTTTCTTTGAAAATCTTTTATAAAGCATCTTTGAAATTCTTTTATCTTTGAAATATTTCCCCCAATAGGATATTGCCAAATAATCTTGAAAGTTTCCACTTGAAGACACATAGTTCGAAAAGGATTTTTTTCCTCTTGTATAACAATAGTTCACCAAAACCATTTCAACATTTAAAACAAGTACTTTAAGTTTAAAGAGCATTTTGGAAAAGAACACCAATCCCTTCATCTTCAAAGCTTATTAATGTTTTTAATCCTTATAACGGTTGAGCACAGACACAAGTCTGGCTTAGCAAACTTTCAATCAACAGCAGTATATATTATCAGTTCAATGCTAATATCACAGTTGAAAGCAGTTCATCACATATATGCATTATAACATTTAGAACAAGTACAGTTCAACATCAGATAATAGCATAACAGTTCAAGTACATTAGATAATCAAGTAAGCTCAATCAACATATAAATATCCAGTTAAACACCTACACACATGCATACAGTTATTGAATATCCCTAGGCAAACTCCCCTTACCTTTGAAGACAAGTAAAGGATCCTCGTCTTAATACTCACATTAGCTCCAAGAGTGTAACTATCTACTCCATCAAGCAAGCATAGCCGTGTCAAACGTCTCAGAGAGGGAATCCAACAACGCGCAACAACCAAAAATCAGGAAATCAATTTCACATGATCAAACACACATTCTAACTTTATCTAAACACTTAATCTAATTACCAAACAAGGTTATTTTTAAAGAAAATCATGTTTGAAGCTCACGCTTCCCAATACCTTAGGAAACTTTGTTTTGATTAAAAGATCATGAAAAGAACTTTGGAAATCATCCATTTAGAGTCCTAATTGCACTAAATCATAATTAATTTCACAAAAACATACCCAAATTCAAATAAAATCAAATTGGGGTTTTAGGGCTCCTTATTAAAATTTAGGGAAAACTCAGAATAATGAAATTGGTTTAGGGAAACACAAATTCACAGTCCTAATTTCATAAAACAAGCTTTAATCTTAAGATTAAAATCTGAAATCAGAGGGTTAGGGTTAGGGTTTCAAAATCAATTTGGGGATTTACAAAAGAGAAGAGGTTAGAGGTAAAACTCTCACCCAAGGTGAAGAAGATGGGCTTGTGGTGGTGTTATGGAGGTAGAACGGCGGCGGCCGTGGTGGAGGGACGGTGGTACAGTGGCCACACGAACTCTCATGGAACCCAAAACATACAGATCTACGAGCCTAGACGTATGATCGGTGTCTCCCCTTCAAACGGTGGCCGGACGGCGCTACATGACGGCGGGAAGCTCACCCGTGGTGGAGGCACGCTGTAACAGACAGGGACAACGATGTGGTGGTCTTCCCCAGCCCAGCGGCGAGTGGCTCGACGAGCCGTGCTCCAGGCGTGACACACGACGGTCGGAGCTCCTCCCTAGCGGTGGTGTGCGGCTGGTGTTGAGGAGAGAAGAAGGAAGAATATGGAGTTGAGGGAGGAAGGAGAAAAGAGAAAGAAGAAAGAAGAAGAAAGAAGCAGAGAAAGAAAAGAGAAAATGAGAGAGATAGCGTCGAGAAAGAGAGAGAGAAAAGAGAGAAAATGAGTTTTTAAACTAGTTACTTAGTGATGGGTACAAAATGAGTGATAAATATTAGGCCTAAAATAAACATGTTTTTACTTTTTGGATTCTAAAAATAAATATTGATAAAGATATAATTTCGAAATTCAAATTAGAGTAAAGATTAATAATTGAACTGATCCACTAAGAAAATACTCAGTCCAAAATTTAATCTCCGATAAAATGTCAAACCAAAATATTTTTAACTCTAAAGTTAAATAGAATGAGAATATGAAAATGCTTTTCTCTTAATCATATTATGAAAAATATTTTTCTATACTGGTATATTAGTGACAATAACGTAAATTATTGTCTAATAAGCATGCATTCACTGAAATAAGTCAGTGCTAACTCACCCAATAAAATAATTTGAAGAGAGTAATTTAATTACTCAAACTAAACCACATAACAAAATTAACATAAACATCCAAACAAAATAATTAATCATAGGTGTAAAAACTAGGGTGTTACATTACTACCCCTCTAAAAAAAATTTCGTCCTCGAAATTTCGTAGCTCAAAACTAAACAGGATTTTGTAATCACACCTTAACCCTAAAATCTTACTTTGTATTCTCGTCACTTCATTCCTTTCATCTACAACTCTATAACAAGATCGATTCTTATGTCATTCTATTTATCCTCAAGATTTTTCACTACCGCATTATTCCCACTACCTTCGATATTTCACCTTAGTCTATTACACTTCAAAGAACAAAATCAACGCTTAATCTCTTCATTTAACTTTCTCAATACCAATCCGTTAGGAAAAACTTTCTCCAATATCTAACTTTCACAGCTAACATCAAAACCAACACTAACTTTACATAACATCAATTAACCTTCTACTCAAGAGATGCAATCATAGTCTTAGTCCAATTGAGCTTAGTCTACTTTTCTAATCATATCAAATTAACACTTTTCAAGTCTCCAATCAAAACATCGTAACATTCCTGAGTTGCACATGATATACTTTGCGCCAAAAACCTAAGAAATTCAATCTCATTAAAATTGAATCTTACCACATCCAACATAGTCCGTTCTCTTCTTAATTCCTCTCGGATCTTTTGCCTACTTCGATTTCATATCCTTCATTTGCCTCTCATTTTCAATTTAGTTCTCAAGCCCCGTTAGTATCCCTGGTTTAAGAAATTTCCCATGCATCTACCCTATTGTCCAAAGAAAATACACAACTCCTAACAATTCCTTCATCTAAAGGCAGGGCTCCATCACTTATGCAAGGAAATGCTTGTATCGTATATGCCCTTATCTTATTTATTTGCAGCCGAGAAAAGAGATTATAAAACAGAGTTTCTCTAAGGCCATAACCCCTTGGAGTTGCACCAAAACAAAGCCAAGAAATCCAGGTGGACACTCCCTAATGGCAAATCTTGGATTTAAAATATCTAGTTTCCACTATGGATCATCAACCACATTTTTACCAAAATAAGACTTCAAAGATTATAAACATTTCATCATAGCTTATCACACTCGAAAGACACAACCAAAACTTAATCACTTCTTGCCTCAAAATTTGTCTACTAGCAAAACTTCTTCAACACCTTATCCTCACAACGAACATCAAGTTCAACCTTAACTCTATCACATATATCAACTTTCCACCCAAAGCACACAATTATAGTCTTAGTTTTCTTTGAATATATTCCACCACTACAAATTTTATCACAGTCATTCATTTCAATCTTAAAGAATACGATTACATTTCTCCATGCAACTACAACCAAAAGGAATCACTTCAACTTGAATTATCCAAAATCATAATTCTTAAACTTTTCTAACTACTTAGTTTCACTCAAGAACTCCTTTTTACTATTTCTGTTCAAATTAAGGAAAACTACCATATATGTTTTTTCGTTAATCCTCGGACTCACGAAGTCAACATTAACCATAAACTTTGATCACTACTCTAAATTCCTTTAATGATATATCTGCCTCGATCATGATAAAATCCATCGTAATCGTCTCACTCAATGACGTTGAACTTAAGGGTCCTCATAGTACCATTCACATCTATACACTAACGAAACTCCTATCAACTCTGGTTCGTCCTACCATAGAGATGACAAAAATTTAGGTACCACACTATCTCCCAGCTAACCGGCTAAGGATAAGTAATCTCATTACTCATCCATCCCACTAGGGATGATCAATTGGACTTAGTCTCAACTTAGTCCTCAACACTTAAAGTAAATTCAACCGACACACGTTGATAAACTTCCGTTTTTCATCTGAAACAACACTTCAAGATACTCCATGAAGTCTGAACAATCCTCTGATACATTATTCGGTTCACTAACTCTGCTTGTGGATCTTAACTCGTAAGAAGATGTAGGCTTCACCAATCGATCAACGATCACTTGAATTCAATCAAGACTCATACAGGTCTTCAGAAAACTTATAACAAAGATTGAAGGAATGCCAACATCTCAACAAGGAAGGTCTCAATTGTACATCTTGATGTGGAGATATCCAACTCACGACTGATGAGATAGGTCACACATTGACGACATTTGGAGAATACGTAGAACTACAATGATCAAAGACGAAAAGTACGTTCGAACTGCAATAAGATAAGACCTTGGTGATCATAAAAGAATTTCTCAAGAAAAGAAAATTTTTCTTGATTTCACTTTCACATAAGCATAGAAAAGAATTTCATTAATTTGAAGGATATCGGAACATCCAGTATGGAAAAAGATCATTCCATCAGGTTCGTGGGTGTAAAAATGCATGATCAATACACATTTACAAACATGAATCTAATAAAGTTCATTCTTCCACAAGAATCTTCCAACGGATTTAAGGAATCAAGGGATGAATAATGTCTAATCCAAAGAGGATTAATTCTTATTCTTAGTACAAAGAATTTACAAAATGACGACTTTCACCTCTACCAAAAATAGAAGTGACAAAACTAAGCTTCACCAAGAAACTTCTGCTATCACGAAATTATCTGGGTTATAACTCAAGAAATAGTCATAACCACTTTTCTCAACAAAGTGTGAAAGTATCCAGACCAATGGATTCCTTTAAACCAATTCACTCAAATGTCTAATACATCGAGGATCATTTAGAAGTGTGAGTACAACTTCTCACAAACAAAGAAATGAATAACTGGAAATCAATGAATTAGCATAACTAATTCAGGAGTCCTGAAAGATTTCAAATTAAAGTCAGAAAATACTTGTTCATAATTCGTCCTTTACTTAGTTGTCAGGAATCCAGACGGTGACACGAGCCTTCACACAACATTGGTGCTTCACAAGGAAAACACTTGGTCTAACAAACGGTTCAGACCACCGATCATTCAGTTGAATGAGTCATCTAACTCGTTTTAACTTCGTAGGCAACATCCTACACAAAGCGACAGAGATCTGACCGAATCCAGAAACTAGATCAATCAAAAATCAATGTCCTTTGCTAACCATAAACCTAGAATATTTCCAGGGAACACTCCCGGAAAAACCCTTTACACAAGCACCTTGTTTCGAATATCAGACACGATTCGCAAGGATAATCAAATGTCATATTTGAACCCAAGTAACATTCAAGATCTAAGGTCTCCCAGGACATAAAGCCCTTGGAAAACCATCAAGAAACATATACTTGTGCATCAACACACATTGCTTCAACAAGAAACAATTCAAACAAGAGCCAACCAGAGATCACACAACAAAAACTTAACAGACCTATTCCGCAAAGATCCCGAAAGACTCGACCAGCTCTGATACCACCTTGTAACGCCCCCCCTTGGGGCATTACTTACGTAACACGTGCGGAATTTAAATTAAAAGATAATTTGCTGGTGCTTTCGGAAAATAATTTATATAAGTATACAAGTGTCTGAAATTGGGTATAAAAATTTTATCACGACTCCTAAGCCTTGATTGGCACACAGACTTACTATCATAGTATGGTAAGCCTATTTAATTTAAAGAATATACTTGAATAAAGCTAGTATTTTACGAAAATTTCGACAGAGTCTCCTCTGTAATTCGGACATCCCAGGTAAAAGAACACCTGCTAAAATAATTTCATTTTCATTCCAGAATTCCAGTTACACCAAATACAACCAGGCATTAATATGCTAAAGATAGTTATATCGATTAGCTATACATGACCAAAAGGAAAAGTTTAAGTTTTCATTCAAAAGAGACGCTCTCCGAGCCATAAACATTCCATTTTAAAAATATAGACTCTGAGTCATACTCATACATACTTATCAAAAATCCAAGTCTCAAACCCTAAGCTGGTCATTCTAAAAGTTATTCCTGAGAAGAACTCACGTGATCGTTCCACAATCAAATACCTCATCACCCAACGAGAACTAAGTCTCTGAGTGACTTAGGAAGACTCCGCTGCACCATCTGTACTAAAATACCCGTGGTACAATAGCAAACCGAGAAGAAACCCTGATTTGTTTGTAAGGGTGAGATACTGAAATATGGATATATCACACAACTACCATATACATGATACATTCTTCACATAATCATATAAGCGAGTTAAATCATTCATATACATAACATAACAGTGTTATATCAAAGGGTCTCAAACCCGCACAGTCAATCTTTTGAAAATATGCATGACACTTCAATATCAGGCTCTAACTAAATCTCATGAGATATCAACACCGTTTTTCACTGGAGAAGAATTAGAGTTGGTCAATCTCTAGCCCACCGGGCAGTTGCCTCCTTACCCTCATGCATTAAGGTCTCAGGACGAGCAACGTCTCATGTGACACTTCACTCGTTTTACATGGATGAGACTCCCAGATACCATCTTTGTATCTGATTTATATATCAATAGCACGTCTGCTTGGGGAAATGCACATGAGAAAATATTTTATTTAAAAGGTTTTCTTTGTGTTCATTCTTTTTCGCTGTCGCAGCTCAAAGCTAACGACTTAATCATCATTTCCCCATCACATGAAAACTTAGAAGCATAGGACACGCAGTCCGAATGCTCAATCACAACGCCCGAGACCGATGCACCAGTCCTAGGCTTGTGGTCGTAGAAAACAATATTCACTTTTAACAATGTTCATCACAACGTGGTTAGGATACGCAGTCCACAACAACGTGATTAGGACACACAGTCCATAACAACGAAATCAGAACGCACTGTCCTCGATTTCGAGAATTGGACTCTTAGTCCATAACATCATAACCAGGACTCGTAGTCCCGAAATAACACTTATAACCAGGACTCGTAGTCCCGAATTAACACTCATAACTAGGACTCGTAGTCCCGAATTAACACTGATCCAAGATCACGTGTGCATAACTGAATACTAGAGGCGACGTCTCGCGTACTAGATTCTCTTTCGTAAGTACTTATTTTTCGTTCAGTGAAAAACAAATTCAAAACCGAATCATCGATGACCTATCCAGGTTATCGAAAAGTTTCCAAAATATTTAGGAAAAACCTTTTCTTTGAAAATCTTTTATAAAGCATCTTTGAAATTCTTTTATCTTTGAAATATTTCCCCCAATAGGATATTGCCAAATAATCTTGAAAGTTTTCACTTGAAGACACATGGTTCGAAAAGGATTTTTTTCCTCTTGTATAACAATAGTTCACCAAAACCATTTCAACATTTAAAACAAGTACTTTAAGTTTAAAGAGCATTTTGGAAAAGAACACCAATCCCTTCATCTTCAAAGCTTATTAATGTTTTTAATCCTTATGACGGTTGAGCACAGACACAAGTCTGGCTTAGCAAACTTTCAATCAACAGCAGTATATATTATCAGTTCAATGCTAATATCACGGTTGAAAGCAGTTCATCACATATATGCATTATAACATTTAGAACAAGTACAGTTCAACATCAGATAATAGCATAACAGTTCAAGTACATTAGATAATCAAGTAAGCTCAATCAACATATAAATATCCAGTTAAATACTTACACACATGCATACAGTTATTGAATATCCCTAGGCAAACTCCCCTTACCTTTGAAGACAAGTAAAGGATCCTCGTCTTAATACTCACATTAGCTCCAAGAGTGTAACTATCTACTCCATCAAGCAAGCATAGCCGTGTCAAACGTCTTAGAGAGGGAATCCAACAACGCGCAACAACCAAAAATCAGGAAATCAATTTCACATGATCAAACACACATTCTAACTTTATCTAAACACTTAATCTAATTACCAAACAAGGTTATTTTTAAAGAAAATCATGTTTGAAGCTCACGCTTCCCAATACCCTTTAAGGAAACTTTGTTTTGATTAAAAGATCATGAAAAGAACTTTGGAAATCATCCATTTAGAGTCCTAATTGCACTAAATCATAATTAATTTCACAAAAACATACCCAAATTCAAATAAAATCAAATTGGGGTTTTAGGGCTCCTTATTAAAATTTAGGGAAAACTCAGAATAATGAAATTGGTTTAGGGAAACACAAATTCACAGTCCTAATTTCATAAAACAAGCTTTAATCTTAAGATTAAAATCTGAAATCAGAGGGTTAGGGTTTCAAAATCAATTTGGGGATTTACAAAAGAGAAGAGGTTAGAGGTAAAACTCTCACCCAAGGTGAAGAAGATGGGCTTGTGGTGGTGTTATGGAGGTAGAACGGCGGCGGCCGTGGTGGAGGGACGGTGGCAGGCGGTGGTACAGTGGCCACACGAACTCTCATGGAACCCAAAACGTACAGATCTACGAGCCTAGACGTATGATCGGTGTCTCCCCTTCAAACGGTGGCCGGACGACGCTACACGATGGCGGGAAGCTCACCCGCGGTGGAGGCGCGCTGTAACAGACAGGGACAGCGATGTGGTGGTCTTCCCCAGCCCAGCGGCAAGTGGCTCGACGAGCCGTGCTCTAGGCGTGACACACGACGGTCGGAGCTCCTCCCTAGCGGTGGTGTGCGGCTGGTGTTGAGGAGAGAAGAAGGAAGAATATGGAGTTGAGGGAGGAAGGAGAAAAGAGAAAGAAGAAAGAAGAAGAAAGAAGCAGAGAAAGAAAACAGAAAATGAGAGAGATAGCATCGAGAAAGAAAGAGAGAAAATGAGTTTTTAAACTAGTTACTTAGTGATGGGTACAAAATGAGTGATAAATATTAGGCCTAAAATAAACATGTTTTTACTTTTTGGATTCTAAAAATAAATATTGATAAAGATATAATTTCGAAATTCAAATTAGAGTAAAGATTAATAATTGAACTGATCCACTAAGAAAATACTCAGTCCAAAATTTAATCTCCGATAAATGTCAAACCAAAATATTTTTAACTCTAAAGTTAAATAGAATGAGAATATGAAAATGCTTTTCTCTTAATCATATTATGAAAAATATTTTTCTGTACTGGTATATTAGTGACAATAACGTAAATTATTGTCTAATAAGCGTGCATTCACTGAAATAAGTCAGTGCTAACGCACCCAATAAAATAATTTGAAGAGAGTAATTTAATTACTCAAACTAAACCACATAACAAAATTAACATAAACATCCAAATAAAATAATTAATCATAGGTGTAAAAACTAGGGTGTTACACTTTACATACCAAAGGAAATGCAGCATCATCACAATCATGTGTTAGACTTATACAGAGATAGCAAGGAAAGCTAATTCAAGAGGATAAACAAAATTGGGACCGGTGGTTCTAGGAAATATACTTATGCATAAGCATTAAGTTTTTGAATTAAAAGTGGGTGAGAAAATTGGATCACTTTTAGCAATCTAAATGCTGAGATTTCTTGCGTTATTTTTCTATGACTGTCTCTTTATTCAGGTGTATTCAAATCCGGAAGGCAACAGGTCTCATTTAGCAAACACTGGGTGGGCTATGCTGGCTCTCATTGATGCTGAACAGGTATAAAGCAAGTTTTGCTACTTTTGTAGTGCTACCATTATATTGATTAGTTTATTATTGAACAAAACTCATTTTTAATTCATTGTAGGGTGTTAATCATGTTTAATGTTTTAAATAAAGAAAGGACCATTCTGCTTTTTAATTAAATACCATACAGATAGCTGAACTATTTTAATGCATGTATTTCACTAAATACCTATGCTCATAGCTGAATAAATTAATATCATAATAATGTACAGGATGAGTCTCCCCAATTATAGGTTCTCTTGATTTTCCATGTGTCAGGTTCACGTCCCCCCATGGTTTTTTTCTTGTATTATTCATTTTTCTTTATTAATGCTATTCTGGTGTGCTACAGATGATTGGTAGTGCTAGTGGTGCCAACGTAGATGGGATGACTAGTTCTATTGTGATACCTTTGCATCCCATTTTGTTTTCAAAAATAATAATTATATTGATATTGTCAGATAATTTTACACATCATGTTAATACTTAACATGCTATAGGTTTTCAAAATTCAATTCCATTATGAGAGGTGCGAGAATAACTTGGTTGGAGTTTAAAGAAAATACATTTCTAATGCATCATAAAAATGATAAGCTAACACTTGATATTGTGGGATAATATTTTTTTCTGAATTGTTTGAATCAAATGAGCTCAACAAGATAGATTTATATACACATTAGGAAATAAATACATTGTAGTATTTATAAGTGACAATAAATGAGGAGAAACATTTAGTTTCCTAGAACTAATGTAATATTTGAATTAGAAACATTTCCAAGCTAAACCTAAAATTAATGTAATATTTGAATTAAGTTTTGACTTCTCTTAACGAAACCATCATTTGTGATTTTATGCCAAGCTTGCCGACCTGAATTATAAAGATAGCTTTGCCAATTGCCACTACGTACTGTGTTTGTATCCTAGTCATATATGATGATTTGACATTTGAAATTCATTCAGTTTTCCCAAGTATTTGAATACATTCCGCAATTCTGATTTCCTAACACCTTATTCTTCCGGGAAAATGAAGAATGGAAGAATTTTGTCCAGATTGTACTTGTTTTCCAATTCTCTTTGCTTTTGTAATGCTGAAACAGGCTAAGAGAGATCCCACACCTTTGCACCGTGCAGTTGTATATTTGATAAATACCCAAATGGAGAATGGTGACTTTACGCAACAGGTATTGAAGACAACCATATAGCTTGTTTTTTTATTCCCTTTTTATCTGCGTTGGTTTGCATCATCAACATTATAAAATAAGCCATTTAAATCATCTTACTTGTGTATCACTCTGCAGGAAATAATGGGAGTCTTTAACAAGAATTGCATGATCACCTACGCTGCGTACAGAAACATATTCCCCATATGGGCGTTGGGAGAATACCGATGTCGTGTACTGCAGGCTCGTTAGTCTCTCTCCATTTAGGGTGCCGTCCGAATCGTTTCAACCTTTACCTATTTCTATTCTTTGTTGAAGTTTATGACTAATGAGATTGGTAGTCACCTAAACAAAAACACAAACTCGTGGATAATGCCTATAAGTGTTTCTCTATTACGACCGCTTCTATTGTGCACCAAACATGAGTGGGGTGTAATTTACACCCTACTTGTTAACCTGTGATATTAAGTTTGTAGGTTTCTCATTAGTGCAATAAGTGCTTTTTACGTCAGTTAAAATTGATTTTTTACGTCAGAATACTGACTGACGTAAATACAGCTGACGTTAATAGTTAATATTTTAACGTCAGTTGAGAACTGACGTTAAATATAAAACTATTAGCGTCAGTTCCTTAATAAAACCGACGTTAATTTTGTAAAAATTAACGTCGGTTTTTTAAACAACTGGCGTTAAACTAAAACTATTAACGTCAGTTCTTTAATACAACGGACGTTGATTTTGTTAAAACTAACATCAGTTGTTATAAAGAACTGACGTTAAAGGTTTAATTTTAACGTCAGTTGTAATAAACAACTGACGTTAATAGGTTTTTTTTTTTAAATTTAGTTTTAAAATATCACTCCCCTCAGCTATCCCTGCATTCAGTCCCAGTAACACAGAATATCACACACATTACAGAATTGCAAAGGAAAATTGAATAATGGGGGGACTTAAAACCAAAACCCATGTATATATATAAATAAATTTTAGTTCCAATGTCTTAAAAACAAAACTATCTAAGGATATATATATACATGTTATTAATTAGTTTCTAAAGTCTAACAAAAAAAACTATTTATCTAAGTAGTGCGGAGGTATGTTGTCAATTCCTTTTTCAGCCGCATACTTGAAGAAGAATTCAGCGAAGCGCATCCTCAAGTCTCTTAACTCATCTTCTTCAATAGGCGATTGGTCGATAAATTCCTAGACACGTTCAAATAATAACAATAACATCAATGCAAGTCATCTTCAAAACTATAATATATAATTTAACAAGTTGTTTAAATATTACCTTCTTCCATCCATCCGTAATAGATGCGGAGACTATGTTCAGCATATGAAGCATCACATAATAGCCGCACGACCAACTGTCAGTTTGAAATCGAGACTACCAACAAAATTAATTTCAACGTCAGTTGAATATACACATAAATTAGTAATTATAATATTAATTATTTGATAAATAAACTACCAAACCTTGAGGATGTTCCATACAGGATTTGCTTTAGCCTTAGAAGTCCTGCTTCTCCCCGTTGGCGCAACTTATGCTACTCGCCTTGCGCGCTATCATAAACAAATAATCATGTCGATCAATTAACAAACTCATATATCATGTGTGTAATAAACTAAAAACAACTGATATTAAAACTTAAATTAAATTTAAGATTAGTTACTTACATATTCTGACCTTCCACCACCTTCGGTGGCGGATCTTGGTGGAGAGAGCGAGAAGAATATGACAAGTATGCCTAGACGGGTGAAGTACGAACAACTGCCAATGGCGTTCCATACAAGAGGGAGCCAGATATAATTCTTTCGGATTGTCTGCCAACAAGTTCCCTAAGTATTTACTCAATGCATCGCCAGCAAAGAACTCGGGCAGAAGGATTGACAGATCTAAGAAACCGTAAACTGATGCAACGCCCTTATCAAGCTGAAGACGATGGAGATACCTAAGATATGAAAAGGTGTGGATGTTAATTACATAATATATATATTGAAATTAAAATAAATTATTAAATGGAAAAATACCAAAAATAAATAAGTTATAAAATTAAAATTAACTTACGTGCCACGAGACCGATGACATTCTTTGTTCATCCAGACGTTATTTCTGCAGGCATTCCCGAGATCCTCACCAACGAAGGAAAATATCCTCTGTTGATCCGGGCGTGCCACCCATCCATCGTGATCCAATGGACATTCAAAAATCTCAAACGCATAATCCTCACCAAGTGAGAACAAACGAGTGATAGGTGACAGCGAATGAACCGACGTCGACTTGGCCTTGATTTAGGAAAAATAAAATATATAAGTTTTTGATAATTAAAAAAAAACACAAGTAATTATTTGACTAATTTGGACATTAATAATGAATAAATACCTTTGCTAACATTTCGAGCTCACGTCGTTTGGAGTCCAACTCAAGCTCACGCCTTTTCATTTCCAACTCATGCTCATGGCGCTGGACTTCCAACTCCCGCTCCCTAGCTGCCAACTCATCGTCCTCCACATGTGCCATACTAAAACTCTCTTTTGTGCTCACATGTGAAGCGTTGGCAAGCCTTGCGGTGTCCTGGGATGTACCGATGGAGGAAAGCTCTGGCAAGCGCTGCTTGAATTGCAGGTTGGCTATTAAGCCTTGCATCGAGATGTATTGTAATATCTGGGTTGGACATGAGGTCTTTGAGTAATGTCAGCCAAAATTGATGCTTCATTGACCACCCACTTTCGTGAAGCAGACTTGCCATAATATTGTTTGATGGTCACGTTCCCGGGAACACCGAGAACCCGACCAGGATGGTCTTTCTTGCCTAGAGCGAGTCATCAAGACGCCCTGCCATCCGAGGGGGACGAATGCGCCCGGGAGGATTTTGCTTTAAGATCCATCTACAATGAAAAAAATGAAAAAACGTGCAAGTGAAAAGTGTTGCAAATATCTCTACAAATATCAATTGAAATCAAGTTAATTATTTACTTACAATCTTATCACGCCACTTCGCGAGTGGCATCAACTTTAAAAGATCCCGCCTTTGTCATGCGTAGGCTAACCGGACATCCTCGCGGTCGATGTCCGACGGAGGACTTGATGGTGTGCCCTCGGGCACCTCTCCTCTTTCAATCCTAGCGAGAGTGCTCTTCTGCTTCGCCTCGCCTCGCCTATCCGCCATCATCCTTGGATCCGAGTATGGTACCCACCCCGAGACATGGTGTGGCGGTGGACGTTCTTCGCCTGATTCTCGCCGACCCTTATTTGCCTTATCCTATTCAAACAAAAACACATAATTAAATACAGTTAAATGATCTATAATAAGCATACAAAATTAACTTAATCAACCAACCGAAAATTCTCCATCCCGTCGACTCTCGGCAAACATATCCCAAGTATCAGGATCAATCCGGGGATAATCCGAGAACATTTTATCAAGCCGCTTCTTCCCAGATACATAGTACCTGGTAAGATCATGCTTGAACCCATTCCAACGCTTTGATGCCATTTTCATACATTTATGACGATGATCCTCGTCATTTGGCACAGTCCAAGCTACCTACACATTAGATACATATATAACAACTGGATGGATTATAACTCGGATAATTATCTAATAATGTAAATCAAACGAATGTAAAGGTAAAATACCATGATAGCCTCCCAAATCTGATCCTTAACGTTCTGTGGAACGTCATTCCAGTGGTTGTAGTTGATGCTTACGTGCTGCTTCGCTTGTAGAAACACCCACTTATTAAATTCTTTAGCACGGGGTCCCTGGGCATTTAGATTAGCATCGAAGGACACCGAAAGCTTTTGTCCGCTCTGCCTGTCATTCTCTAGTTTCTTCAACGAGGTGGCTCCTCTACCCCGTTTCCTATGAGCCTGTGATGTCTGTATGGACAAAAAAAATGATAAAATAGAGGGTTGTAACATTATAAACTTACATTAACAAGAAGGACTAAAGATAGTATATAACATGTAAACTTACACTAGAATCAGGGCGTAGGCGTGATCGGGTCTGCGAAACCCCCCACAGTGTCCTCCCGTGCATGTGGGCTATCCGACTGATCCATATGTATGCCTGTTCAGAAACAATATATATGTATTAACATAGGTTATAACTCAAAATAAATACAGAAGTATAAATAAAAATAACTAGATAGGTCCTGTAGATATACAAAACATCTATATATCCAATATAAGGACAATACGGGAGATTGAAAACTATAGTTTTTGAAGATTGTCAAACACTGGTCACGGCCTGGCCGTGATGTCCATCACGGTCATAACGTGCCAACTGAACCAGACCCTCATAGGCAGAACTGATCACGGCCTAGCCGTGATGAGCATCACGACCGTGACAGATCAACCAGCAGAGCAACATGCACTCAAAACCAAAAATAGAGACATTCCAAACAACTCAAACTCACGGTTTAAAGTTACAACTACTGAGACTACAGTTTCAACATACACTCAAAACCAAAAATAGAGACATTCCAAACAACTCAAACTCACAGTTTCAAGTTTCAACCTCTCGAGACTACGAGTTTCAAACCAGAGAGCAACATGCATGCACTCAAAACCAAAAATAAAAAAAATGTGCCCTAATTAAAGACTCACCAGAAATAGGCGCTCGCGTGGTGGTGGTGGGGAAGCTCGAGTGGTGGCCAATGTTCGATGTGGTTACTGAGAGCAGAGGGACAAGGAGAGTTAGTGCGCGGGAAGGGGAAAGAGAGATGTCAAGTTATTGCAAAGAATGAGCGGGAAAGACAGAGTTAGGGGTTAAGAGTGTACCTCACGGTGGTGGCGAAGAAGCCCTCGCGGTGGTTGCGGTGGAGATGAGCTCGCGATTAGGGCAGAGTGAGAGCGAGAGTGAGGGTTGAGCGTGATGAAAAGAGAAAAGACGTCAGAGGAAGTGGAGAAGGCGCGCGGGGTAAACGTTATAATTAAAATAAAACAACATTTTACGTCGAGTTTTGGTAAAACCCGACGTTGAAGATCATATATTTAACGTCAGTTGTCTTAATAAACGGACGTTAAAAACTCTCACACTTATTACGTCAGTTGTTAGTAATAACTGACGTTAAAGGTCATATATTTAACGTAAGTTGTATTAAGAAACTGACGTTAAAAACACTCACAACTTCTTACGTCAGTTGTATTACACAACGGACGTTAAAGTTTTATTAGTTTCTGCAAAAACATTCATTCCCTTGACTACTGTGCTACTTACCCATTCACCTTTGTACCTAATCCTCTTAATGAGCATTAAGTTTATAGATAAGTTTTCAAGAAAATCAGAATAACTTAGTAACTTCATCCACTGCTCCTATAAATAGCTTCCTGTCATCCTTTTAATTAATTTTCTGCTTCACAATATGGCTCTGCCGTGGAGATTAACTTCATCACTCTTTCTTCCTATTCCTAGACTCAAAGGTCTTTGTCTTAATGGTCAAACAACTTCTGAGTTTGAGTAAATCACATTACATGGATATTAAGGTTGGGTGAATCACGTAATGTGATTCTCTCACTTTATTTCATCCCCGTCATCCCTTTCACTTTGCTTTGGAAGCAAGTGATTGTGGATTCAAGATGATGCATCAAGGAACTCCACTGAAGAATAAAGATGGAAAGATCCATTTCACTTTGCTTTCGCTGCTAGTGACTGAGGATTTACTTTGCATCATGGAATTCAAGTGAGGGAGGTGATGCATCCATTGGAGTTTCTGATGACAGGACTGAGAAGAAAATGATGTCGATGTAGAAACTTTTTTATATTTTAGGGCTATGTTGCAGAAATTTTTTATCTTTTAATCATGTAATTTTAACTTATGAATCGCTTCAATGTCATACGATTTGATTATACATATAACTTGTTTTATGTTAAGTGTTTATTTATTTTAATTTGTACAATAATTTGTTTACTAATTCAAGCTAATTAATAAAAATTAAAAATAAACTTGTATAAAAAAAAGGTTTAGAAATAAACTGCAGTAATATATGGAGTGATCTGCGTTAAGAGGGACAACAGGGACATGACAACCAATGAAATGAGTTTCATAATTATTTACGTCAATTATTTATAGAATCGACGCAAATAGTTTACCCACCACCTCATTTTTAACGTCAACTTAATTTATGACTGCCAAGTTCCCGTATATTAATTACATTATTTCCAATATTCATTCTGCACGTTTATAATATATAGGATTATTTACGTCAGCTATTTATTTAACTAAAGTAAAAATCAAACTTTTAACGTCAGTTGTATAAAAAACTGACGTTAACAATTAATATTTTTTATTTGAAAAACACTTTTAACGTCAGTTTTTTTAAAAAGCGGCGTTAAAAGTGTATAGATAATCTGCAAAAACATTCATTCCTTTGGTATCTTGTGCTACTTACCCATGTACCTTGTAACTCAATCCTCTTAATGAGCATTAAGTTTATAGGTAAGTTTTCAAGAAAATCGAATAGCTTAGTAACTTCATCCCCCTGCTCCTATAAATAGCTTCCTTCCATCCTTTTAATTTTTCGCTTCACAAATATGGCTCTGTAGTGAGATTAACTTCATCACTCTTTCTTCCTATTCCTAGACTCAAAGGTCTTTGTCTTAATGGTCAAACAACTTCTGAGTTTGAGTAAATTACATTGCATGGGTGATAAGTCTGAGTAAATTACATTATGTGAGTTGCTCACCTTATCACCTTCCGGAGAATCACCTTTGGAGGGCTAATCGGGTGCTCGGGGTCACAGTTCCAAAACCTCAGCTTTGGCAGCAAGTGACCGTCTTGGAAGTCTCTGGAACCACTGCCTTTGCTTGAAACAGATCTAGTGCACCTGTTTTTGCCTCTCTCTTGAGCTCTCTTATGCCCCCCAGTTTTCTGAGGTCTTCGGAGTATAGTTTTCCCTTTGGCATATTTCATAAAACTCTCTGATGGGATGTAGCTTTAATGTTTAGGATTTTAAACCCTTTCAATGTAACTTTTTATAGGATTTTAAACCCTTTCAATCTTCTGTATCAGTCTGTATTACACTTCATGAATGAGATCCGGTTTGGGTTATTGATTCAATTTATAGTTTTCAAAACAGAAACACAAAACATCAAAGCAATTCATGTGAAACTGAAACTTTGAGGAAGGCAATGCGGAAGGGATCGTATACTAGATAAAAAAAATTATTAAAATAACCTTTAACGTCTGTTGATGTAAGGACTGACGTTAAAAGTGAAATGACTTACTTTTAACGTCAGTTCTTTGTAGAACTGACGTTAAAATCTTCGATGTTAACGTCAGTTTTTTATTGAAATGACGTTAAAAGTGAGTCACTTCACTTTTAACGTCAGTCATTAAAACAACTTATGTTAAAATTGAATTAATGAACTCTGATATTTACAAAACTGCCACCGCCTCCTTTTTAACGTCTAGCTTTTGGTTAACTGACGTAAACCTTTACCGTCTAATGTATATTTTCCACTAGTGTCTTTTTATTAATTAAAAATAAATCCCTAATTCTTTTAAATTGAAAAATGCCTACTAACCCGGGTCCTTATCATCCAAACCTGTCTCATTGTCGTCCAAACCCGAACTCTCTGTCAACCTCTAAATACCTCCACTGCCATCAACCATTCAACAGTGCATTTCACAAATCCAAATATGTTGAAGACGGCTTTTGCTCGTTTCATGTATACGACGGGTTAAAACGATGATGCTTTCCAATAAAAAACTTGCCAATGTAGGTTCTAATCTAGATACGTGTTCTTCAAATCGTGCTACCGACGTCGACAGATTACAGTTTGATAGGGGCAAGGATAACATTTTTTGACTGAGAGGCAAGGATAAAATTCAGGTAAGGAGAAATGGCATAGGACCTTCATAGGGTTTGGGAAGCAGACATCGTTCTTAAAAAAATAACTTTTATATTTTTTTTATAAAAAATATAATAAACATTTATTGAAAACTATTATTTTTATAATGGGGTGCCCAAATAAAAATGGAAGCTAAAAGGATTAATGTGTAAAGAATAAAATCATATCACATTACCAGCTGAAAAGGTCACAAGTTGTTAGGGAGCTCTTGTATGGCGATCCAATGGTCATTATCCAATCATTACATGGAGGAGCAACTTACACCCCATTTTACGGGGGTGCATAGAAGACAAAACCTTCTATTACTCTTACTCATAAGCACGGGGCTTGTCTTCATTGGGTCTCGAAAAAGTTAGAATCGTTGACGCGACGAGCTAAGTATGTATACCGTTGATATCTTAATCAATAAAAGAACAAATTTGGATATACTTTTTTTGAATGCTTGAGTATTATTCTATAATAAAAACCTAATATGCGTAGCAGTTCAATAGTGAAAAACATAATATATGTTAGAACTGTTACACATTTACATTTTTATTGAAAAATGTATCACATGCATCTACTGGATGGCACCAAGCTACCCAATAAAATCGACACTTATGTTTTTTTGACACCTGAATTTGGAAACTCATATAGACATCGTACATTGATATGAGTGTGGGTGGATGGAGGTGCATTGTATTCCGAAATAGAGTAGATATACTGTATGCAATTGTGAGTGTTAGTGTCTGTAACATCCCGGGTTTTATGATTTTGTTTTACGTAAGAGCAACATGTTTAATACTTGGATTAAATAGTTAAGAGATGGATTAAGGTCTAGGAACCTTTGCATGGAAAGTACGCAACCATCTGGAGTGAAAAAGAACGTGAGTGTAATCTAGGGTTTCAGTAAGTTGTTTAAAAAGGAATAACTATGTGAAATAAGAAATTTGGATTTAAGATATAATGAGTTTTAGATATAATATTGCTTTTCAAACAAAAAACATTCTCTTGATTACCGGTAAAAATATAAACAAATAAATAATTACCGATACCGCAACAATTGATAAAACGTAAGAAAAAGAAAGGGTGTTACATGCTGGGCCTTTTTGTTAGCATATGTGACCTTTTTGTTTTATAAGATCTAAGAGTAAATATTTTTTTGTGGGACTAAAGCTAGGGAATTAGTAGCTTCACCCTTGGGACGACCATGTATATATATTTATATAGAAATATGTATGTAATGCTTCATTAATGACAAACTTTTAGAAATTTTCGTTACCATTAATGAAATATAAAGGGATGTATTTATCTATATACAAAGAATCTTTTCTCCCAAAAATCTTATAAATATCTATCCAAAAAAAAAAACTATAAAAATCATAATTTATTTTATTTGGTTTACATTGGAATGGGTAGCACATTTTGAAATTGTAAATATCTATCCAATGCAAGTTGAAGAATAAATGTTTTATAATTTATAATTTATATTTCAAAAAAACAAATTCCACCCAATATATATATATATATATATATATATATACATGCATACATATATTATTTATTTTATAAATGTGTAGTGTTTTGGCAATTGTAAAAAATAATTGGTAAATTTATATATCAATCATCATGATTGATATATTAATATAAAAATATGTAATGCTTCATTAATATATTTAAAAATGTTTAGGAATTATTGTTGCTATTAATGAAATTTAATGTCACGATTGAATGATATTTAATTTAATATTTGAACAAATTATAATTGAAATTATTAATATTTGAATAAATTATAAAACTATTTCATATATATGTATTTTTTTGGAAAGTGAACCTAATTAATGACTGTTATTTTTTTATGAGTAATATTGGAAAGTGAAACAATTGAGGGTTATAATAGTCATTATGAATTATGATTACCATGATAATTTGAAAATAATTATTAATTATCTTGAAATGCATTAATTGTGTTGAAAAGATGTTTAAAAGATTAAATGTTGAGAGAAGAATTGCGATTGGAGATTAGTTGTTTTGGAAAAAAAATCACTATAAATATATAAATATAAATTTCTAAAAGTGGAATATTTTGCCAAATGTCAAAATATTTTAAATTTTTTAGTTATTCTAAAGATGACATGTGTCAATACCTTCCATCCATGGTTTTTCCCTTAGAATATTTATAGATTTATGTTTTATGTTTTTAATATTAGTAATTAATGTATTTAATTCTTAAATTTATGTTTTTAACATTATATTTGATTTTTTATCTCCTAATTAGCATGTTAATTAACTAAATAAATCTAACTAAAGGAGAAGAAAGAAGAAGATAAAGGACACGTGCTTTTGATCATTACTGAGTAATAGCAACACATGTTTTCAAATTTGAATTTGAATTTTGAGATAAGGATATGGGTCCCAAAAAAAAAAGCCTTTAACCATCAATCCAAGCTCCAGACCCTTAAAAAACTTGGAAAGCACATGGACCGAGAGTTTTGAAATGAATTTCTTGAATTGGTAAAATTTTTGGTGAAGAGTATTGTGGAAGCCATCCATTAATTGTGAGATTGACACTCGAAAAAAACATACCCAAACAGTGACATGAAAATGTATATATATATAGATGATTGCATATATTTAAAGTGACTCATATGACCTTAGGTGACGTTTGGTATCCGGAATGTTTTATTCCCTGCCAAACTACATTCTTGGGAATGTAATGCCCAGGAATAAAGTTTTCTCACATTCACACATGGGAATAGAGTTTTCCCAAGTTTATTACTATCATTCACTAATTTTATTCCTGAGAATATTTTATGATCAGGAATAACTTTTTAAAACTTGTACCTGAGAAAACGTTTATTCCCATACCTACATTTCCCAGAATATTTTTGTAAAACTTGTTACACACGCTACCAAAATCTTTGTCACTCATCCAAACACTCACGTAATGTAGTCCGCGTCTTTATCAGTTCAGCCACTTCTCCACACTCCACTTCTCCTTCATCCTCCAACCCCTTCTCAGCTGTACTTGATACTTGAACGGAGGTAAGAGAAATAACCATCCATCCCATTCCTCTCCTATTTACTTTTGCTCATTCTTTACATTACGAAATTCTTCTTGTTTGATTGCAAATCACATTACATTACATATATCAAACAGAACAGTGACCTACTCATGCCGATGCTAAATAAAATGCTTGTTTCATTTCTTTCATCAATCATCTTCATCTCCCAATTTCAATTTTTCACTCTCATTTGTATTTTCTTCGATTGAGAAAGAAATTTACGATGCGCATCGCAAATGCAACTGATGCATTTTCTTAACCTTGGTTTAATTTGTTTGTCAGAAAATAATGTGGAAGCTCAAGATTGCGGAGGGAGGGAGTCCATGGCTTAGGTCATTGAACAATCACGTTGGAAGACAGTTCTGGGAGTTCGATCCTAATCTTGGATCGCCACAAGAACTCTTGGAGATTGAAACAGCTCGCCAAAATTTCCATAAGAATCGCTTCACCCACCCGCACAGTGATGATCTACTTATGCGCATTCAGGTGCATGTCTGTGTTCTTGGTGATGCTATGATTATCATGTTAAGGAAACAAAAAGGAATTTATCCCCTGTTTATTAGTTATTATTACAGAAAGAGGTTTATTGGTTTTCTAGAAAATTGAACAAGTTCGTACCACTCGCTAGTTGAGACTTATTCCTTCTTCAAATGAGGAAATCAATTTAATTATTTTTTTCCATTTGTTTTCAAATGAGTGTATCTTAGTAGAACCATTTTATTGTTTTGTTATGCTGAAAGATGCAACATGATATTTAATGCTTTATAACATGTTTGGATCTGCGGTAACATTTTATGAAGTGCGTCTCCACCGCTATTGCGGGATGCAGTGGTTGTATTATAAGTTTCTTACACAAGAAATTTGACCATTCAATAATTTTCATGTAAAATAATGTAGTTCGCAAAGGAGAACCCAATAGGTGAAGTCTTACCTGTAACACCCTAGTTTTTACACCTATGATTAATTATTTTATTTGGATGTTTAAATTTATTATGTTATGTGGTTTAGTTTGAGTAATTAAATTACTCTCTTCAAATTATTTTATTGGGTGCATTAGCACTGACTCAATTCAGTGAATGCACGCTTACTAGACAATAATTACGTTATTGTCACTAATATACCAGTACAAAAAAATATTTTTCATAATATGATTAAGAGAAAAGCATTTTCATATTCTCATTCTATTTAATTTTAGAGTTAAAAATATTTTGGTTTGACATTTATCGGAGATTAAATTTTGGACTGAGTATTTTCTTAGTGGATCAGTTCAACTATTAATCTTTACTCTAATTTGAATTTCGAAATTATAACTTTATCAATCTTTATTTTTAGAATCCAAAAAGTAAAAACATGTTTATTTTAGGCCTAATATTTATCACTCATTTTGTACCTATCACTAAGTAACTAGTTTAAAAACTTAAGTTTCTTTTTTTTTCTCTCTCTCTTTCTCGACGCTATCTCTCTCTTTTCTTCTCCTTCTCTGCAACTTTTTCTTCTTCTTTCTTTTCTCTTCTTCCTCCTGACTCCATCTCTCTCTTCCTTCTCTCATCTCCCAAACGTTGTTTTCCCTAAGATCAGTCGCGCTGCCGCTTTGGAATAACCTCCAACCACCACGACGTGGAGGAGAAGATGCAAGTTTCAGTCCTACGCATTCCCCCTCTGTCCAGCCACCGTCATAAGCCGCGTGCGCCACCCCTGAGAGCACCTCCGACCGCCGCACGACGTGGAGGAAGATACAAGACCGTGTCTGCCTCGTCTAGTTCTATCACATCGCCACCCTCCACCGCAGGAGCTCAGTTCGCCGCTCGCCGGAGCTGTTGTGATGCCGTCGCCACTGTACCCCAAGACAGCCACCGTGTCCTTCTCCTTCTTCCACCTTGGGTGAGTTGTTTCCCCTATGTTTTACTTCTCTTTCAAAACCCCCAAATGGATTTTTAAAACCCTAACCCTCTGATTTCAGATTTTAATCTTGAGATTTAAGCTTGTTTTATGAAATTAGGACTGTGAATTTGTGTTTCCCTAAACCAATTTCATTATTCCGAGTTTTCCCTAAATTTTAATAAGGAGCCCTAAGACCCCAATTTAATTTGATTTAAATTTGGGTATGTTTTTGTGAAATTAATTATGATTTAGTGTAATTAGGACTCTTAATGGATGATTTCTAAAGTTCTTTTTCATGATCTTTTAATCAAAACAAAGTTTCCTTAAAGGGTATTGGGAAGCGTGAGCTTCAAACATGATTTTCTTTAAAAATAACCTTGTTTGGTAATTAGATTAAGTGTTTAGATCAAGTTAGAATGTGTGTTTGATCATGTGTAATTGATTTCTTGATTTCTGGTTGTTGCGCGTTGTTGGATTTACTCTCTGAGACGTTTGGACACGGCTATGCTTGCTTGATGGAGTAGATATGAGCTAACGTGGGCATTAGGACGAGGATCCTTTACTTGTCTTCAAAGGTAAGGGGGGCTTGCCTGATGGATTTTTCTCAATAACCATTTGCTTGTTGTGTAATTTGTATAATTGATGTGGTTGTGGTTATCTGATTATGTGGTTTATGTTGTGTTGTATATCTGAGTATCAGTGTCTGATCTGTTTTAAATTATTTGATTATTTGTACATGATATTGTTATGGTACATGATGCATCCTGGTGGTTTGTTGTTGAATGTTGCTTGTGAGTGTTGTTTGAGAAGCCTGATTGTGGTCAGTGCACAACCTATTAATCAGATAAAAGCTTTAATAAGCTGTGTAAATTATATTCCAGGTTTTATGGGAAACGTTGGAATATAATGGTGGTGGAAAGTATTATTTTGGAAAAATAAGGAGTTTTGATGATGATGATTTATTAGTGTAAAAGTAACTTGAGTCACAATGAGAGTGAAATTGTGAAAATGTTTCTGTACTGCTAATTTTTATATAAGAAAGTTTGCAATATTATACAAAGTTATTTTATAAAATTAATTGTTGAAAAGAAGTTAATGATGATTTTAGAAAGTTGTTTCAGTGGAAAAAGTTAAGTTTTGGCTTGAGAAGCTTTAAAAGTGATAATTGATGAATGATTTGGAAAAGTGTGATAACATATTTGGAAAAATGTAGAGGGCAAGTATTTTGAAACGGCAGTACATATTTTAAGGAAGTTAAAACCTCAAGTGACTCACATTTGTGAAAACCAAGTTTTATTACTTAAGGATTTTATTGATGAATTTCCAATTTTGGAAAATAATTTATGAAAGCAAAACTGATTTAGTGTTAAAAGTGGTGTGGAACTTAGTAACCGAGACGTCAGGGTACTAAGGTTCTATGTTGTGATGGACTCAGTCATTTGGACTTTGAGGGCCTATATTGTATACATGAGGTATACCATGTTGAAACATTGAAGATGTTTCTAGTGCCACGAACCTAAGACTGGTGCACCGGTCGAGAGGTGTCGGGATTGAGCACTCGGACTGTGAGGTCCTATGTTTTGATAAAAGTTTTATGGATAGTGAGGTCCTATGTTTTGATAAAAGTTTTATGGACAGTGAGGTCCTGTGTTGTGATGAAAGTTTTAAAAGTGTTTTAAAACTATGTGAGTCGTAAGCCATTTTGAGCTTCGGCAAAGAAAGAGTGAGCACAAAGAAAAGATCGAAACAAAAGTGTTTTACATGCATTTTGGCAGACGTGCCTGCGGTTTGAGGTTTGATGCATTAATTACCAGCGGCGAAAGGTAATTCCGATATGCATTTTCTCATGTGCCTAGTGAGGACATGGAGACCCCATCTTACTTGCTAATGGTAGGGCCACTGATTGTGGACATTAGCAATGTGTTTGGCAGTGTGCCTCGAGGAGCCACACCTTGTATGCCTGGCTATGTATGCCTTTGAAGATGGGAAGAGGTTGCGCACCTGTTGGCAGTTGGTCAAGTTAGCCAGTGTGGCTATGGAGTCTGATCAACTCATATGATGTTGGGATATCTCATGAGATTAGGACGAAAATTTAGATGATGAATAGAAGTGTCATGCATAATTTCATGGATGATGTTTGGGGTGTTGAACCCATTGATAGACTATTAGCTTATAAATGCTCGTGTGGTAAATGTATATGTGTTATGTGGTATCGCGCATTTAGTTATTGTGTTAAAACCATATATTGGCGTCTCACCCTTACACACATTTCAGGATTCTTCTAGTTCGATATTGTACCCTGGGTACTTTAACACAGATGGTGCAGAGGAGTCTTTCTAAGTCACTCAGAGACTTGGATCTAGTTGCTTGATGAGGTATTACTTGCGAAATAACTTTTAGAACGACCAGCTTCGGGTTGAGACTTAGATTATTTTTGATAGTATGTATGAGTTTGGCTCAGAGAGCCTTTATTCTAAAATGGAATGTCTATTGCTCGGAGAGCCTATATTTTGAATGAAAATCTAAGCTATTTCTTTTGGTCTTGTAAAGATTATGGCTATAACTATTATTTTTATGTATTGATGCCTGGTTGAATTTAGTGTAACTGGAATTCTGGAGTGAAAATGTAATTATTTAACAGGTGTTATTTTATCTGGGATGTCCGAATTACAGAGGAGACTCTGTCGAAATTTTTGTAAAACTACTAGCTTGTATTTAAGTATATTCTTTAAATTAAATAGGCTTGCCAAGCTATGATAGTAAGTTTGTGTGTCGATTAAGGCTTAGGTGTGGAGTTGTAACAAAAAATTTTACACCCAATTTCAGACACTTATGTACTTATATAAGTTATTTTCCGAAAGCACCAGCAAATTATCTTTTAATTTTATTTTCGCACGTGTTTACAAGGTAATGCCCAAGGGGGGTGTTACAGGTGGTATCAGAGCTGGTCGAGTCTTTCAGGATCTTTGGGGAATAGGTCTGTTAAGTTTTTGTTGTGTGATCTCTGGTTGGCTCTTGTATGAATTGTTTCTTGTTGAAGCAATGTGTGTTGACGTACAAGTATATGTTTTGTTGATGGTTTTTCCAAGGGTTTTATGTCCTGGGAGACCGTAGATTTTGAATGTTACTTGGGTTCGAATATGACATTCGATTATTCTTGCGAATCGTGTCAGACATTCGAAACAAGATGTTTGTGTATAGGATTTTTCCGGGAGTGTTCCCTGGAAATATTCTAGGTTTATGGTTAGCAAAGGATATTGATTTTTGATTGATCTAGTTTCTGGATGTGGTCAAATCTCTGTCCCTTTGTGTAGGATGTTGCCTATAAAGATTGAAACGAGTTCGACGACTCGATTCAACTGAAAGATCGGTGGTCTGAATCGTTTGTTAGACCGAGTGTTTTCCTTGTGAAGCACCAACGTTGTGTGGAGGCTCGTGTCACCGTCTAGATTTCTGACGACTAGGTAAAAGGACGAATTATGAATAAGTATTTTCTAACTGGCGTAGTTGATTTGGTAAATTAATTGCGAGGAGTTGTTATCTACTCAAAGATCGACGTGAAGACGAGTTAGTACCAGATTGGAGTGATGACCTATCTAAGGTTTTGCATCGTCAACTCAGTTTATGAGGAAAGATCAACCTTTTGTATGTTGAATCGATTGATTAAGTTGTTCGGGATCGTACCCAATTCAAGGTGGTTATACTAAGCTTGGCTAGAAAGACGTGTATGTTGGTTGGAACCAAGACGAATCGGGTGGATTTTCGATCTTGGGTGAGTGTCTCGTGATTAAGGAACTCTTCATTGTACCCTTTGATTCTCTTGTGTTTGTTAGCTGACATTTATTTCTCGAATCCTGTGATTGTATTAGATAATCACAACGGTGAAGTTTGTGTGGGTCAGATAAATTTTTTATTTTAATTTGCATTCTGTCAAGACTCATGAATTAGTTATGCTGATTCATAAATTTCCAGTTATTCATTTCTTTGGTTGTGAGAATTCGTACTCACACTTCTAAATGATCCTCGATGTATTAGACATTTGAGTGAATTGATTTAACAGAATCCATTGGTCTGGATACTTTCACATTTTGTTTAGAAAAGTGGTTATGACTATTTCTTGAGTTATAACCCAGATAATTTCGTGATAGCAGAAGTTTCTTGGTGAAACTTAGTTTCGTCACTTCTATTTTTTTTTTTTTTTTGTAGAGGTGAAAGTCATCATTTTGTAAATTCTTTGTATTAAGAATAAGAATTAATCCTTTTGGGATTAGACATTATTCACTTCTTGATTATTTGAGTCCGTTGGAAGATTCTTGTGGAAGAATGAACTTTATTAGATTCATGTTTGTAAATGTGTATTGATCATGCATTTTTACACCCACGAACCTGATGGAATGATCTTTTTCCATACTGGATGTTCCGATATTCTTCAAATTAATGAAATTCTTTTCTATGCTTAGGTGAAAGTGAAATCCAGAAAAATTTCTTTTCTTGAGAAATTCTTTTATGATCACTAAGGTCATGTCTTATTGTTGTTCGAAAGTGTTTGTTGTCATTGATCATCTTAGTTCTACGTATTTTCCAAATGTTGTCGATGTGTGACTTATCTCATCAGTCATGAGTTGGATATCTCCACATCAAGATGTACAATTAAGACCTTCCTTGTTGAGATGTTGACATTCCTTTAATCCCTGTTATGAGTTTTCTGAAGACTTACACGAGTTTTGTTTGAATTCAAGTGATCGTTGATCGACTGGTGAAGTCTACACCTTTCTTACGAGTTAAGATCCATAAGCAGTGTTAGTGAACCGAATAATGTATCAGAGGATCATTCAGATGAAAAACGGAAGTTTATCAACGTGTGTCGGTTAAGTTTGATTTAAGTGTTGAGGACTAAGTTGAGGCTAAGTCCAACTGAGCATCCTTAGCGGGATGGATAAGTAATGAGATGACCTATCCTTAGCGGGTTAGTTGGGAGATAGTGTGGTACCTAAGTTTTTGTCATCTCTATGGTAGGACAAACCAGAGTTAATAGGACCTTTATTAATATATAGATGTGAATGGTATTATGAGAACCCTTAAGTTCAACATTATTGAGTGAGATGATTACAATGGATCTTATCATGATCGAGACAGATATATCATTAAAGGAATTTAGAGTAGTGGTCAATGTTTATGGTTAATGTTGACTTAGTGAGTCCGAGGATTAACGGAAAAATATATGGTAGTTTTCCTTAAGCTGAACGGAAATAGTAAAGAGGAGTTCTTGAGTGAAACTAAGTTGTTAGAAAAGTTTAAAATTTATGATTTTGGATAATTCAAACTGAAGTGATTCCTTTTGGTTGTAGTTGCATGGAGGAATGTAATCGTATTCTTTAAGATTGAAATGAATGATTATGATATAATTTGGAGTGGTGGAATATGTTCAAAGGAATGATTAGGATATAATTTTGAGTTGAAGGTTGATGTATGATGGGGTAAAAAGTTAGTGTTGAACTTGATGTTCGTTGTGAGGATAAGGTGTTGAAGTTTTGCTAGTAGACAAATTTGGAGGCAAGAAGTGATTAAGTTTTGAGTATGTCTTTCGAGTGTGATAAGTTATGGCGAAATGTTTATAATCTTTGAGGTCTTATTCTGGTAAATATGTGATTGATGATCCATAGTAGAAACTGGACATTTTTAAATTCAAGATTGCCATTGGGGAGTGTCCACCTGGATTTCTTGGCTTTGTTTTGGTGCAGCTCTTAGGGGTAATGGCCTTAGAGAAACTCTATTTTATAATATCTTTTCTCGGCTACAAATATATAAGATAAGGGCAGATATGATACAAGCACTTCCTTGCGTAAGTGATAGAGCTATGTCTTCAGATGGATAAATTGTTAGGAGTTGTGTATTTTCCTTGGACAATAGGGTAAAGGTGCATAGGAAATTTCTTAAACTAGGGATACTAACGGGGCTTGAGAATCAAATTGAAAATGAGAGGCAAATGAAGGATATGAAATCGAAGTAGGCAAAAGATTCGAGAGGAATTAAGAAGAGAGACTATGTTGGATATGGTAAGATTCAATTTCAATAAGATTGAATTTCTTAGGTTCTTGGCGCAAAGTTTATCATGTGCAAGTCAGGAATGTTATGATGTTTTGATTGGAGACTTGAAAAGTGTAAATTTGATATGACTAGAAGAGTAGACTAAGCCCAATTGGACAAAGATTATGATTGCATCTCTTGAGTAGAAGGTTAATTGATGTTATGTAAAGTTAGTGTTGGTTTTGATGTTAGTTGTGAAAGTTAGATATTGGAGAAAGTTTTTCAAATGTATCTATATTGAGAAGTGAAGAGATTTAGCATTGATTTTGTTCTTTAAAGTGTAATAGACTAAGATGAAATATCGAAGGTAGTGGGGATAATGCGATAGTAAAAAGTCTCGAGGATAAATAGAATGACGTAAGAATCGATCTTGTTATAGAGTTGTAGATGAAAGGAATGGAGCGACGCGAATACAAAGTAAGATTTTAGGGTTAAGGTGTGATTACAAAATCCTGTGTAGTTTTGAGCTACGAAATTTCGAGGACGAATTTTTTTTTAAGAGGGGTAGTAATGTAACACCCTAGTTTTTACACCTATGATTAATTATTTTATTTGGATGTTTAAATTTATTATGTTATGTGGTTTAGTTTGAGTAATTAAATTACTCTATTCAAATTATTTTATTGGGTGCATTAGCATTGACTCAATTCAGTGAATGCACGCTTACTAGACAATAATTACGTTATTGTCACTAATATACCAGTACAGAAAAATATTTTTCATAATATGATTAAGAGAAAAGCATTTTCATATTCTCATTCTATTTAATTTTAGAGTTAAAAATATTTTGGTTTGACATTTATCGGAGATTAATTTTGGACTGAGTATTTTCTTAGTGGATCAGTTCAACTATTAATCTTTACTCTAATTTGAATTTCGAAATTATATCTTTATCAATCTTTATTTTTAGAATCCAAAAAGTAAAAACATGTTTATTTTAGGCCTAATATTTATCACTCATTTTGTACCTATCACTAAGTAACTAGTTTAAAAACTTAAGTTTCTTGTTTTTTTTTCTCTCTCTCTTTCTCGACGCTATCTCTCTCTTTTCTTCTCCTTCTCTGCAACTTTTTCTTCTTCTTTCTTTTCTCTTCTTCCTCCTGACTCCATCTCTCTCTTCCTTCTCTCATCTCCCAAACGTTGTTTTCCCTAAGATCAGTCGCGCTACCGCTTTGGAAGAACCTCCAACCACCACGACGTGGAGGAGAAGACGCAAGTTTCAGTCCTACGCGTTCCCCCTCTGTCCAGCCACCGTCATAAGCAGCGTGCGCCACCCCTGAGAGCGCCTCCGACCGCCGCACGACGTGGAGGAAGATACAAGACCGTGTCTGCCTCGTCCAGTTCTATCACATCGCCACCCTCCACCGCAGGAGCTCAGTCCGCCGCTCGCCGGAGCTGTTGTGATGCCGTCGCCACTGTACCCCAAGACAGCCACCGTGTCCTTCTCCTTCTTCCACCTTGGGTGAGTTGTTTCCCCTATGTTTTACTTCTCTTTCAAAACCCCCAAATGGATTTTTAAAACCCTAACCCTAACCCTCTTATTTCAGATTTTAATCTTGAGATTTAAGCTTGTTTTATTTCAGATTTTAATCTTGTGAAATTAATTATGATTTAGTGTAATTAGGACTCTTAATGGATGATTTCCAAAGTTCTTTTTCATGATCTTTTAATCAAAACAAAGTTTCCTTAAAGGGTACTGGGAAGCGTGAGCTTCAAACATGATTTTCTTTAAAAATAACCTTGTTTGGTAATTAGATTAAGTGTTTAGATCAAGTTAGAATGTGTGTTTGATCATGTGTAATTGATTTCTTGATTTCTGGTTGTTGCGCGTTGTTGGATTTACTCTCTGAGACGTTTAGACACGGCTATGCTTGCTTGATGGAGTAGACATGAGCTAACGTGGGCATTAGGACGAGGATCCTTTACTTGTCTTCAAAGGTAAGGGGGGCTTGCCTGATGGATTTTTCTCAATAACCATTTGCTTGTTGTGTAATTTGTATAATTGATGTGGTTGTGGTTATCTGATTATGTGGTTTATGTTGTGTTGTATATCTGAGTATCAGTGTCTGATCTGTTTTAAATTATTTGATTATTTGTACATGATATTGTTATGGTACATGATCTGTCTGGTGGTTTGTTGTTGAATGTTGCTTGTGAGTGTTGTTTGAGAAGCCTGATTGTGGTCAGTGCACAACCTATTAATCAGATAAAAGCTTTAATAAGCTTTGTAAATTATATTCCAGGTTTTATGGGAAACGTTGGAATATAATGGTGGTGGAAAGTATTATTTTGGAAAAATAAGGAGTTTTCATGATAATGATTTATTAGTGTAAAAGTGACTTGAGTCACAATGAGAGTGAAATTGTGAAAATGTTTCTGTACTGCTAATTTTTATATAAGAAAGTTTGCAATATTATAGAAAGTTATTTTATAAAATTAATTGTTGAAAAGAAGTTAATGATGATTTTAGAAAGTTGTTTCAGCGGAAAAAGTTAAGTTTTGGCTTGAGAAGCTTTAAAAGTGATAATTGATGAATGATTTGGAAAAGTGTGATAACATATTTGGAAAAACGTAGAGGGCAAGTATTTTGAAACGGCAGTACATATTTTAAGGAAGTTAAAACCTCAAGTGACTCACATTTGTGAAAACCAAGTTTTATTACTTAAGGATTTGTTGATGAATTTCCAATTTTGGAAAAGAATTTATGAAAGCAAAACTGATTTAGTGTTAAAAGTGGTGTGGAACTTAGTAACCGAGACGTCAGGGTACTAAGGTTCTGTGTTGTGATGGACTCAGTCATTTGGACTTTGAGGGCCTATATTGTATACATGAGGTATACCATGTTGAAACATTGAAGATGTTTCTAGTGCCACGAACCTAAGACTGGTGCACCGGTCGAGAGGTGTCGGGATTGAGCACTCGGACTGTGAGGTCCTATGTTTTGATAAAAATTTTATGGACAGTGAGGTCCTATGTTTTGATAAAAGTTTTATGGACAGTGAGGTCCTATGTTTTGATAAAAGTTTTATGGACAGTGAGATCCTGTGTTGTGATGAAAGTTTTAAAAGTGTTTTAAAACTATGTGAGTCGTAAGCCATTTTGAGCTTCGGCAAAGAAAGAGTGAGCACAAAGAAAAGATCAAAACAAAAGTGTTTTGCATGCATTTTGGCAGACGTGCCTGCGGTTTGAGGTTTGATGCATTAATTACCAGCGGCGAAAGGTAATTCCGATATGCATTTTCTCATGTGCCTAGTGAGGACATGGAGACCCCATCTTACTTGCTAATGGTAGGGCCACTGATTGTGGACATTAGCAATGTGTTTGTGATGTGCCTCGAGGAGCCACAACTAGTATGCCTGGCTATGTATGCCTTTGAAGATGGGAAGAGGTTGCACACCTGTTGGCAGTTGGCCAAGTTAGCCAGTGTGGCTATGGAGTCTGATCAACTCATATGATGTTGGGATATCTCATAAGATTAGGACAAAATTTAGATGATGAATAGAAGTGTCATGCATAATTTTATGGATGATGTTTGGGGTGTTGAACCTATTGATAGACTATTAGCTTATAAATGCTGGTGTGGTAAATGTATATGTGTTATGTGGTGCCGCCCATTTAGTTATTGTGTTAAAACCATATATTGGCGTCTCACCCTTACACACATTTCAGGATTCTTCTAGTTCGATATTGTACCCTGGGTACTTTAACACAGATGGTGCAGAGAAGTCTTTCTAAGTCACTCAGAGACTTGGATCTAGTTGCTTGATGAGGTATTACTTGCGGAATAACTTTTAGAACGACCAGCTTAGGGTTGAGACTTAGATTATTTTTGATAGTATGTATGAGTATGGCTCAGAGAGCCTTTATTCTAAAATGGAATGCCTATTGCTCGGAGAGCCTATCTTTTGAATGAAAATCTAAGCTATTTCTTTTGGTCTTGTAAAGATTATGGCTATAACTATTATTTTTATGTATTGATGCCTGGTTGAATTTAGTGTAACTGGAATTCTGGAGTGAAAATGTAGGTGTTATTTTATCTGGGATGTCCGAATTACAGAGGAGTTTCTGTCGAAATTTTTGTAAAACTACTAGCTTGTATTTAAGTATATTCTTTAAATTAAATAGGCTTGCCAAGCTATGATAGTAAGTTTGTGTGTCGATTAAGGCTTAGGTGTGGAGTTGTGACAAAAAATTTTACACCCAATTTCAGACACTTATGTACTTATATAAGTTATTTTCCGAAAGCACCAGCAAATTATCTTTTAATTTTATTTTGGCACGTGTTTAGAAGGTAATGCCCAAGGGGGGTGTTACATTACCCAAAGTCAGTATTGAAGATATTGAAGATGTAACTGAAGAGACTGTGACAAGAACATTAAGAAGGGCTTTAGGTTTCTACTCAACTCTCCAGAGTCATGATGGACACTGGCCAGTAGATTATGGAGGTCCCATGTTTCTTTTGCCTGGCTTGGTAGGTTAAGTTTTAAACATTTCATCTTATTTGTGAAACATGTTCTATGGTATATTACCAATATTCTGGGAAACATGTAGCTTTGACAAAACTGCAATCATTGCCTTCAAGACCTGAGTGTTTTCATTTGGTTGGTTATTTAGATTTTTCTCTTTGCTCCTCCTTGATAACCACGAAAACTCTAATACTATCTGGATATACAATTAAACAGATAATTACTCTGTCTATCACTGGGTCTCTAAATGTAGTCTTAACCGAAGAACATATAAAGGAAATGTGTCGTTACATCTATAATCATCAGGTAAGAACTTCACACCATCGTTCCCCCTAATTATGGGCTGCTTCTAGAAGTTTTCCTAATTTGTTAAATGTAATTGCAGAACAAGGATGGTGGTGGGGTTTGCATATTGAAGGTCCGAGCACCATGTTCTCGCTCCGTCTTGAATTATGTTGCTTCGAGATTACTTGGTGATGGACCTAATGGTGGAAAAAGGGAAATGGAGAAGGCGCGTGGATCTGGATTCTGGGGCATGGTGGTGCTACTTTTACAACATCATGGGGAAAGATGTGGCTTTCAGTTATGATCTTAGCTTTATTTTGATGTTTTTTTTTAATAAATATGGCATTGTGATATAGTTCTTTTAAAAACTTATTGTGGTATAGGTACTTGGAGTATATGAATGGTCTGGAAATAATCCCTTGCCCCCTGAGATATGGCTCCTTCCATACATGCTTCCATTCCATCCAGGTTCTTGCTCAATATTCTGTTTATGTATGTTTTAACTTGTACAGAGAGAAGAATTTTTTAGGGTACTTGCCTTGCAATAAAAGGGAATTTTTTGGTAATCAAATTTCCAGTTTAGGAACAATTAGGCACTTTTATTATAATGTCCAATTAGTCACTTTTAATCAAATTTCCTAAACTTTTATTATGATCAAAATACGCTTCTTTCCTTTACAATTGATTGTTTCTTGTTGAGATTTATACAAATGGATATGTGTTGTGATCAATAAGATCAGCTTGTGTACCTTGTGTAAAACATTTTTTTCACCAACCGCGGGCAAGTCGAGAAGAACAACTATTAAAGGAATGATGATGTGGATATATTGATTTTGGGTTGAACAAAGTTATAGAAGTAGTAATGGATACTATGAAAATGCAGTGTTTAACACTCTTGTTGCATTTATATACATCAAATACAACATACGTGTTACAATCTACAAGAACAATAATGATGAACTATTTCCTAGACTCTAAATTCCAATGTTATAATTAGATAGAGCTAATTATAATGTCTAGTAATAAGTTTGAGTCAGCTACCTTCATGTGAACCGTGTTAAGAATGTGCTAATTCTAACAAGGTGACTAATTTAAATTGCATCTTGAATATTTTTTATATAAAGTTTGTTCTGGTATTTTTGTTTTGTTGTTCAACCTGTCAGGGCACCTTTATGTTATCTGATGTATGATTTTGTCTTAAGGAAACAAAAAATATATTGCCCTCATAAGAATATCCATGATTAAGAACTTAAGTAATGTATCCGGGTTTCGAACAAAAACATCATTTGTTCATGGTACATTGTTAAATTAGTTTCGTTGTTAAATCAGTTGTCTATTTTCATGATTAAGAACTTAAGTAATATATTTTTGAATACTCATAAAAAGTTTCATTGTTAAATTAGTTGTCTATTTTCATCTTAGACAGGGTTTAATTTTCCAGTCATTCTTTACCTAAAATAGAAAAGTAGTAATGTTTTTCTGCTTTACAGGAAGGATGTGGTGTCATTGCCGAATGGTCTATTTGCCAATGTCCTATTTATATGGAAAGAGATTTGTTGGTCCAATCACAGAAATAGTTTATTCTCTGAGAAAAGAGCTTTATACCACATCATATCGTGATATGGACTGGAATCAGGCTCGCAATTTGTGTGCAAAGGTTAGTGAACACGCTAAACAGGTCCTATGAAAACATTACATGAGAATTGCATCACTTGGATTTTATCATTTGTAAGTCCCACAATAAAATATCCTGGACCTACTTATACTAATAATTGCATTGAAATAGCTTCCAAACTTTGTCCCTCTATTTTGCTTCTTGCTCTGGTGAATCCATATGTTAGGTTCCTGTTAATTAATATTGCAGCAGGAACTTGCTCAATCATGATTGGTTACAACTGTTATGCCATCATAACCACATCTTGTAACCATCCACAATTACAATCATCATGCCACTATTACTACATTCTACTTGGTTTGCCACCACCTTAACTACCACATTTTACATGGATTTCTATTCTTATTGCAATTCTAATCATTGTCCTTAGCACAAACTTCACTCCCTCTGTAACCACCATCATAGCCTATTATATCCACTTCCATGAACCATCTCTTACAAAAGCTCAAGCTGTTAGGTGAAGGCATTTGGATGAGTTTTCATCTCTAATACACCATCACACTCAAGAGTCTTTTGGGCTTGAAGCATGGACAATGCACAAGCCTACTTTACCTTATGCCGAAATCAACTTTATTTATTTAGAAGAAAAGAAAAGGTCGGCTAGGAGATTCTTTGGGACCATGTCATGTGAACAACTCTTTGAAAATCTGAAGTTGTTAGCGAAGGCATGTCAATTTTTTCAGGGAAAAGTGTAAATACACCCCCTAAACTTTAGCTCTTTTGCAAATAGGCACCTTAAACTATTTTTTCTTCCCAATTAGTCCTTAAACTCCTACTATTAGTAAAATCAATCCTCCAACTATTTTTTTTCCTAATTAGTCCTTAAACTTTTTGTATTAGTAAAATTAATCATTTTGTTAACTCTTAGTTAGATCACTAATGGTGAATAAATCAAATCATTCAATTCGCTTAAATTCAATTTGTTGGTTGTACTTTTTCAGCTATTATTTTTTTATGAATTATTCTACTTATCGTTTTTTTTAGAAATAAGAACAAAGACTTGAGGCTTGTTAGTTGAATGTTTGATTTTAATAATAACATAAGTTTAAGGAATAATTGGAACGAAAAATTAATTGAAAGACTGATTTTACTAATAGTCGGAGTTTAATGTCTATTTACGAAGAAAAAATAGATGAAGGTGTCTATTTGCAAATGAACAGAAGTTTAACTTTTCCCATTTTCTATATCTAACAAAAAGATCTCGGCATTTGATATCTCTAACATTTTCAACTAACAATTTAATTGTGCAGGAGTTAAATAATGTTTACAAGAGGATTACTTTGTTCTTGTGCAGGAAGATTTGTACTATCCTCACCCACTTGTGCAGGATATTCTTTGGGCAACACTACGCAAGGTCCTTGAGCCTATTTTGATGCATAGCACTGGTAACAAGTTGAGAGAAAAGGCTATAAGGTCTGCAATTGAGCATATACATTATGAAGATGAGAATACTCGCTATATTTGCATAGGTCCTGTAAACAAGGTAAATGTTGAGAGGGGTGGATGTCTGTAGACCTCCCTTCAATATTCGTTGTTCTTTTACTGTCCAGCCTTTGTGTAGAAGTGTAAGAATCTTGACACCTGTTGATGTTCTACCAACTTATTTCTTTAATGACTAAAATGATTAATAGTTTTCCTTTGCTGACCATTTGTTTACTTTGCCACCTTAGTTTGTTTTCATGGTGTTAATTATATATTTTTTTTATGGATGTCTGAGCTTCCCTTCCATGTTCCATTTATATATTATTTTATATTTCCATCTAAACTCGGACATGCTTTGAAATACTCGACTACTTTTTAATATTCTCTACTATTATTATTCGGGTTTTAAATATGCTTTCTTTGTTGGGTGGAAGATCTAAATTCGAGAGGCCTTGTGCTGCATCTTCCAAGGATCTATGATTATCTATGGATTCTTGAAGATGGCATGAAAATGCAGGTCCACATCTAAGTGATCTTATTTTCACCTTACCGTCGTGACCAAATGATGATATTCATGCAATTGGACATGTTCGCATATGTTTAGGAATGATATGGACATAACTGCAGTCTCCTATGATGTGATATGTGGAACCAATGTTACATCACTAATGAGTTTTTTGTAAGGCCACATGCTAGTGTCTTGTTTTACGATTTAACATATATACAATTTACATTGCGGGGCTACAATGGAAGTCAACTATGGGATACTTCATTAATCGTCCAAGCAATTATTTCAACTAACCTTATTGAAGAATATGGCCCAACTCTAAGGAAAGCTCATACGTTCATTAAGAATTCACAGGTGACTTTTTACATTTATCATCATAACTTGCATCGGTTTGCCGTGTTGATCGAGAATCTCTTCTTTTTTTTTCTTGAAAGGTTTTAGAAGATTGTCCAGGTGATCTTAGCATTTGGTATCGTCACATTTCTAAAGGTGCTTGGCCTTTTCAAGTGCAGATCACGGATGGCCGATTTTCGATTGCACGGTGAAGGATCTGAAAGTAATTATTGATCAAAATATTAGAATTACTTTTTTGCTTCTTCTGTTTTGATTCATCCGTCCTCTTTCGGGCTATTCTATTACTATCCAAGATTGCACCTGAGATTGTTGGTGAGCCATTGGATGCAAAGCGATTGTATGATGTCAGTAAATGTCATTCTCTCATTACAGGTACCAAGGCTCCGCATGATTCAAGCGAGCGTATCTCAATAATTCTAACAAATAAATAATGGTGATCATAGTATGCTCGTGCTGGGGGGTCTTGCTCCCTTCCCGAATGATGACACTCATATCATTAAGAGGACTCAGTTATTTACTCATCTTCTAAGATCCTTCACTATCGAATATAGTATTGTGTTGCAAATTGTTTATGGTATAATATATTGAAAGTAAAATTGCATTTATGAAAACACGATGTAATTTTTTTCAAATTTAAATACGAGAGAAGCTTAATCGGAGACAAAATTGGAAACACCAAATGCCTTGATATTATGGTAGTGTTAACTGGTTGTGATTACAATGGTTTTTAAAATTACAATTACAATTAGACATAGCTGGGAATTTATACAGGGTATCCCTAATTTTGAGAAATATTTTTTATAGTGAAAACTACTAAAGTGAGAATGGTATATATTTTTGATATCTCATCCTTTCCACAAGCCTATACATTTGGTGAGATGCTAATAAACCTTTAGTTTGGGCATGAATTAAACTAGGTTTTGAATGCATTAATGGGAGCTTTTGCTTTTTGAGAATTGAGACAAAAGAGGGACATGTAATGATATCAACCCATAGTCTTGAAATAAGGTAATAAATACAAAGATTATAATTACCTTAATTACATGATTTGGTTAACTTTTACAATGAATCTAGACAAATATGCATAATAATACATGTTTCCAACACACCCTCTCAAGTTTGGGCATATAGGTATATGCGACAAGCTTGTTGGCAAGATAGTTTTTCTGAGGACCTCTCAAAGATTTAGTGAAAGCATCGCTAGGTTGATAATTTGAATTGACAAAACTACCGGTGATGTCTCCAGATAAGACATCTTTGGTAAAATGCCAATCCACTTCAATGTGTTTGGTCTTTTCATGGATAACATGATTGGAGGAAATAAATGAAATTTGGTTGTCACAAACAAGTGTCATGTGTTTAATCTCCCCAAATTGAAGCTAATTAAAAGGTTGCTTTAGTGAAATGAGTGTGCAAGTGATGGATGGCAACTCAATATTATGACTCAACACTTGACCTTGCAATCACATTTTGTTTCTTACTATTAGGTTTCTCTCATATACCTTGGAAGCCATTGTATCTCAATAATACCATATTTTCTACTCATTCCTGGTTCAGTTCTATCATTCTCACAATACTAAATGAAGTATATATTCTAGTTATTTTATATTGTTTGTTTGCCTATAACCCATGACAGATGAGTTGAGCAACAAGTAATTCTATAAAATCAATTCAATGAGTTTGGAGAATCTATGGCATTATCCGAAGATGTATTTTATTTCTTATAATCATTGCAGATAGAATACAGACGATGGCTTTGCAACATATGAGCTCACAAGATCTTATAAATGTTTGGAGGTAGTCGTCTTTTATTATTTTCCCGGTTCTCATTATTTTTTAGTATATCTTCTTTGAAATGTGAAACACGAAATGGCATGTGAGACATGTTTATCTTCCCATATGAAGAGTGGAATACATCCCTTGGTTTATGTGTTCAGGTACTTTTTTTCAATAATACTCTTTGTATATAAAACCTTTATCACGGAGAATTGGAAATAAACAACTAGGCTGTGCCGTGTATAATAGAGCATGACAAAATCTGCTTAAACTAAGTACCACAGATACTTTTTTCCATTCATGTCAGATATTCAACCACAAGTTTTTGAATCGATGCCAATATGGCACAAAAGCTACTGCATATTGAATCATTGTTTAGGAATAAAGTCATTAAACCTTTTCAGGTTTCATAAGTCATTAAACCTTTTCAGGTTTCATCGGACTTTCATTTTTTTTTTCATAATTAGGACTAAATAGTATTCTTGAGAATTTGGGAAGTAGTTTTTGGATTAACTTAAAGATATACATACACATTGATAATGCCTTCTCTGTTGTCAGATAATCAATCCTGCTGAAACTTTTGGCGACGTTGTTATTGATTATCCGTAAGCTATCAAATTCAAATCACTTTATGTATCCCTCTCCCATTCCCCAAATCCCACCATTTCAAATTTTAATCTTTTAATGTTTCCTTATTCTATGTTCTATAGCTATGTGGAATGTACCTCGTCGGCAATTCAATCTTTGGTATCATTTCAGAAATTATATCCTGGGCATCGTCGAGAAGAAATAGACTGTTGTATTGAAAAAGCTGCTGCCTTTATTGAAAAAGTACAAGCTTCGGATGGATCATGGTTTGCTCCTCCCTTATGGGAAACCACTTTTTTCATATGCTTTTATATGGATTTATATGTAGCCTTCACGATATTTTTAAATATGTATGCATGTATCTCAAGTTTGCTCTACTCATTTTTCTGTCTGCATTTGCTTCTGCTTGGAATGGAACTTTTCGATTCAAGTATACTTCTATCTAACCACTCAGATTGTTAAACAGGTATGGTTCTTGGGGTGTTTGCTTCACTTATGGCACTTGGTTTGGCGTAAAAGGGCTGATCGCTGCTGGAAATAATTTCAGTAATTGCTCAAGCATCCATCGAGCTTGTGAATTTCTGCTATCGAAGCAGCTCCCTTCTGGTGGCTGGGGAGAGAGTTATCTGTCTTGTCAAAACAAGGTCAAATTTGCCGTTTCCAAAATTGATATCATTTTTTTTATTGGTTCAATTACTCTATTAATTCCTAAACTTATTGGGGAAATTCAAATATTATCCAAAATTAATTTTTTTTAAAGTCCCTAAACTTATGAAAATTTGTATTGTAATTGAGTTCTTCAAACACATTTTTGTTAAGTTTCTATTAGGATTCCCTTAAATGATTCATCCACCTGTGCAGCTGTGGGTCTCTGAACGTTATGGGGAAATTCACACTAGTGCAATAAGTACTTTTTACATCAGTTAAAATTGATTTTGTACGTCAGAATACTGACTGATGTAAATACAGCTGACGTTAATAGTTAATATTTTAACGTCAGTTGAGAACTGACGTTAAATATAAAACTATTAACGTCAGTTCCTTAACAAAACCGACTTAATTTTGTAAAAATTAACGTCGGTTTTTTAAACAACTGACGTTAAACTAAAACTATTAACGTCAGTTCTTTAATACAACGGACGTTGATTTTGTTAAAACTAACGTCAGTTGTTATAAAGAACTGACGTTAAAGGTTTAATTTTAACGTCAGTTTTAATAAACAACTGACGTTAATAGTGTACTGTATATTTTATAAAATACTATTAACGTCAGTTGTTTGATAAAACTGGCGTTAATATGTTTTTTTTTTAAATTCAGTTTTAAAATATGACTCCCCTCAGCTATCCCTGTATTCACCCGAAAGAATACGAATATCACACACATTACTGTAATTGCAAAGGAAAAAATTGAACAATGGGGGACTTAAAACCAAAACCCATGTATATATATAAATAAATTTTAGTTCCAATGTCTAAAAAACAAAACTATCTAAGGATATATATATACATGTTATTAATTAGTTTCTAAAGTCTAACAAAAAAACTATTTATCTAAGTAGTGCGGAGGTATGTTGTCAATTCCTTTTTCAGCTGCATACTTGAAGAAGAATTCAATAAGCGCATCCTCAAGTCTCTTAACTCATCTTCTTCAATAGGCGATTGGTCGATAAATGCCTAGACACGTTCAAATAATAACAATAACATCAATGCAAGTCATCTTCAAAACTATAATATATAATTTAACAAGTTGTTTAAATATTACCTTCTTCCATCCATCCGTAATAGATGCGGAGACTATGTTCAGCATATGAAGCATCACATAATAGCCGCACGACCAACTGTCAGTTTGAAATCGAGACTACCAACAAAATTAATTTCAACGTCAGTTGAATATACACATAAATTAGTAATTATAATATTAATTATTTGATAAATAAACTACCAAAATTAGTTACTTACATATTTACAGCTTCCACCACCTTCGGTGGCGGCTCTTGGTGGAGAGAACAGAAGAATATGACAGTATGCCTAGACGGGTGAAGTACGAACAAAAGCATTGGCGATCCATACAAAAGGGAGCCAGATATAATTCTTTCGGATTGTCTCCCAACAAGTTCCCTAAGTATTTACTCAATGCATCGCCAGCAAAGAACTCGGGCAGAAGGATTGACGGATCTAAGAAACCGTAAACTGATGCAACGCCCTTATCAAGCTGAAGACGATGGAGATACCTAAGATATGAAAAGGTGTGGATGTTAATTACATAATATATATATTGAAATTAAAATAAATTATTAAATGGAAAAATACCAAAAATAAATAAGTTATAAAATTAAAATTAACTTACGTGCACCAGAGACTGATGGCATTGCTGTTCATCCAGACTGATGACAAGTAATTATTTGACTAATTTGGACATTAATAATGAATAAATACCTTTGCTAACATTTCGAGCTCACGTCGTTTGGAGTCCAACTCAAGCTCACGCCTTTTCATTTCCAACTCATGCTCATGGCGCTGGACTTCCAACTCCCGCTCCCTAGCTGCCAACTCATCGTCCTCCACATGTGCCATACTAAAACTCTCTTTTGTGCTCACATGTGAAGCGTTGGCAAGCCTTGCGGTGTCCTGGGATGTACCGACGGAGGAAAGCTCTCTGGCAAGCGCCTGCTTGAATTCTAGGTTGGCTATTAAGCCTTGCATCAGATGTGTTGTAATATCTGGGTTGGACATGAGGTGTTGAGTAATGTCAGCCAAAATTGATGCTTCATTGACCACCCGCTTTCGTGAAGCAGACTTGCCATAATATTGTTGATGGTCACGTTCCCAGGAACACCGAGAACCCGACCAGGATGGTCTTTCTTGCCTAGAGCAGTCATCAAGACGTCCTGCCGTCCAGAAGGGACGAATGCGCCTTGGGAGGATTTTGCTTTAAGATCCATCTACAATGAAAAAAAATGAAAAACGTGCAAGTGAAAAGTGTTGCAAATATCTATACAAATATCAATTGAAATCAAGTTAATTATTTACTTACAATCTTATCTGCCACTTCGCGAGTGGCATCAACTTTAAAAGATCCCGCCTTTGTCATGCGGTCGGCTAACCAGACATCCTCGCGATCGATATCCGACGGAGGACTTGATGGTGTGCCCTCAGGCACCTCTCCTCTTTCAATCCTAGCAGAGTGCTCTTCCTGCTTCGCCTCGACCTATCCGCCATCATCTGCTTGGATCCGAGTATGGTACCCACCCCCGAGACATGGTGTGGCGGTGGTAGTTCTTCGCCTGATTCTGACTTCCCTTATTTGCCTTAGCCTATTCAAACAAAAACACATAATTAAATACAGTTAAATGATCTATAATAAGCATACAAAATTAACTTAATCAACCAACCTGAAATTCTCCATCCTGTCGAGTCCTGGCAAACATATCCCAAGTATCCTGATCAATCCAGGGATAATCCGAGAACATTTTATCAAGCCGCTTCTTCCCAGATACATAGTACCTGGTAAGATCATGCTTGAACCCATTCCAACGCTTTGATGCCATTTTCATACATTTATGACGATGATCCTCGTCATTTGGCACAGTCCAAGCTACCTACACATTAGATACATATATAACAACTGGATGGATTATAACTCGGATAATTATCTAATAATGTAAATCAAACGAATGTAAAGGTAAAATACCGTGATAGCCTCCCAAATCCGATCCTTAACGCTACGTGGAACATCATTCCAAAGTGGTTGTAGTTGATGCTTACGTGCCGCTTCGCTTGTAGAAACACCCACTTATTAAATTCTTTAGCACGGGGTCCCCGGGCATTTAGATTAGCATCAAAGGACACCTCAAGCTTCGTCCGCTCTGCCTGTCCTTCTCTAGTTTCTTCAACGAGGTGGCTCCTCTACCCCGTTTCCTACGAGCCTGTGATGTCTGTATGGACAAAAAAAATGATAAAATAAAGGGATGTAACATTATAAACTTACATTAACAAGAATGACTAAAGATAGTATATAACATGTAAACTTACACTAGAATCGGGCGTAGGCGTGATCGGGTCTGCGAAAACCCCACAAAGTGTCCTCCCGTGCATGTGGGCTATCCGACTGATCCATATGTATGCCTGTTCAGAAACAATATATATGTATTAACATAGGTTATAACTCAAAATAAATACAGAAGTATAAATAAAAATAACTAGAAAGGTCCTGTAGATATACAAAACATCTATATATCCAATATAAGGACAATACGGGAGATTGAAAACTATAGTTTTTGAAGATTGCCAAGCACTGGTCACGGCCTGGCCGTGATATCCATCACGGCCGTAACGTGCCAATCGAACCAGACCTCATAGGCGTAACCGATCACGGCCTAGCCGTGATGAGCATCACGGCCGTGACAGATCAACCAGCAGAGCAACATGCACTCAAAACCAAAAATAGAGACATTCCAAACAACTCAAACTCACTGTTTAAAGTTACAACTACTGAGACTACAGTTTCAACATACACTCAAAACAAAAAATAGAGACATTCCAAACAACTCAAACTCACAGTTTCAAGTTTCAACTACTGAGACTACAGTTTCAAACCAGCAGAGCAACATGCATGCACTCAAAACCAAAAATAAAAAAATGTGCCCTAATTAAAGACTCACCAGAAATAGGCGCTCGCGTGGTGGTGGGGTGGAAGCTCGAGTGGTGGCCAACGTTCGATGTGGTTACTGAGAGCAGAGGGACAAGGAGAGTTAGTGCACGGGAAGGGGAAAGAGAGATGTCAAGTTATTGCAAAGAATGAGCGGGAAAGATAGAGTTAGGGGTTAAGAGTGTGCCTCACGGTGGTGGCGAAGAAGCCCTCGCGGTGGTTGCGGTGGAGATGAGCTCGCGATTAGGGCAGAGTGAGAGCGAGAGTGAGGGTTGAGCGTGATGAAAAGAGAAAAGACGTACAGAGAAGTGGAGAAGGCGCGCGGGGGTAAACGTTATAATTAAAATAAAACAACATTTTACATCAGTTTTTGGTAAAACCTGACATTGAAGATCATATATTTAACGTCAGTTGTCTTAATAAACGGACGTTAAAAACTCTCACACTTATTACGTCAGTTGTTAGTAATAACTGACGTTAAAGGTCATATATTTAACGTAAGTTGTATTAAGAAACTGACGTTAAAACACTCACAACTTCTTACGTCAGTTGTATTACACAACGGACGTTAAAGGTTTATTAGTTTCTGCAAAAACATTCATTCCCTTGACTACTGTGCTACTTACCCATTCACCTTTGTACCTAATCCTCTTAATGAGCATTAAGTTTATAGATAAGTTTTCAAGAAAATCAGAATAACTTAGTAACTTCATCCACTGCTCCTATAAATAGCTTCCTTCCATCCTTTTAATTAATTTTCTGGTTCACAATATATTCTCTGCCGTGGAGATTAACTTCATCACTCTTTCTTCCTATTCCTAGACTCAAAGGTCTTTGTCTTAATGGTCAAACAACTTCTGAGTTTGAGTAAATCACATTACATGGATATTAAGGTTGGGTGAATCACGTAATGTGATTCTCTCACTTTATTTCATCCCCGTCATCCCTTTCACTTTGCTTTGGAAGCAAGTGATTGTGGATTCAAGATGATGCATCAAGGAACTCCACTGAAGAAGAAAGATGCAAAGATCCATTTCACTTTGCTTTCGCTGCTAGTGACTGAGGATTTACTTTGCATCATGGAATTCAAGTGAGGGAGGTGATGCATCCATTGGAGTTTCTGATGACAGGACTGAGAAGAAAATGATGTTGATGCAGAAACTTTTTAATATCTTAGGGCTATGTTGCAGAAATTTTTTATCTTTTAATCATGTAATTTTAACTTATGAATCGCTTCAATGTCATACGATTTGATTATACATATAACTTGTTTTATGTTAAGTGTTTATTTATTTTAATTTGCACAATAATTTGTTTACTAATTCAAGCTAATTAATAAAAATTAAAAATAAACTTGTATAAAAAAAGGTTTAGAAATAAACTGCAGTAATATATGGAGTGATCTGCGTTAAGAGGGACAACAGGGACATGACAACCAATGAAATGAGTTTCATAATTATTTACGCCGCTTATTTATAGAACTCGACGCAAATAGTTTACCCACCACCTCATTTTTAACGCCAACTTAATTTATGACCGCCAAGTTCCCGTGATATTAATTACATTATTTCCAATATTCATTCTCGCATGTTTATAATATATAGGATTATTTACGCCAGCTATTTATTTAATCAAGTAAAAATCAAACTTTTAACGTCGATTGTATAAAAATCGACGTTAACAATTAATATTTTTTATTTGAAAAACACTTTTAACGCCGCTTTTTTAAAAACTGACGTTAAAAGTGCATATATATCTGCAAAAACATTCATTCCTTTGACTGTACTGTGCTACTTACCCATGCACCTGGTAACTCAATCCTCTTAATGAGCATTAAGTTTATAGGTAAGTTTTCAAGAAAATCATAATAGCTTAGTAACTTCATCCCCTGCTCCTATAAATAGCTTCCTTCCATCCTTTTAATTTTCTGCTTCACAATATGGCTCTGCCGTGGAGATTAACTTCATCACTCTTTCTTCCTATTCGTAGACTCAAAGGTCTTTGTCTTAATGGTCAAACAACTTCTGAGTTTGAGTAAATTACATTACATGGGTGATAAGTCTGAGTAAATTACATTATGTGAGTTGCTCACCTTATCACCTTCCGAGAATCACTTGGAGGGCTAATCAGGTGCTCGGGGGTCACAGTTCCAAAACCTCAGCTTTGCCAGCAAGTGACTGTCTTGGAAGTCTCTGGAACCACTGCCTTTGCTTGAAACAGATCTAGTGCACCTGTTTTTGCCTCTCTCTTGAGCTCTCTCATGCCCCCCAATTTTCTGAGGTCTTCGGAGTATAGTTTTCCCTTTGGCATATTTCATAAAACTATCTGATGGGATGTAACTTTAATGTTTAGGATTTTAAACCCTTTCAATGTAACTTTTTATAGGATTTTAAACCCTTTCAATCTTCTGTATCAGCCTGTATTACACTTCACGAATGAGATCCGATTTGGGTTATTGATTCAACTTATAGTTTTCAAAACAGAAACACAAAACATCAAAGCAATTCATGTGAAACTGAAACTTTGAGGAAGGCAATGCGGAAGGGATCGTATACTAGAAAAAGAAAATTATTAAAATAACCTTTAACGTCTGTTGATGTAAGGACTGACGTTAAAAGTGAAGTGACTTACTTTTAACGTCAGTTCTTTGTAGAACTGACGTTAAAATCTTCGATGTTAACATCAGTTTTTTATTGAACTGACGTTAAAAGTGAGTCACTTCACTTTTAACGTCAGTCATTAAAACAACTGACGTTAAAATTGAATTAATGAACTCTGATATTTACAAAACTGCCACCACCTCCTTTTTAACGTCTAGCTTTTGGTTAACTGACGTAAACCTTTTCCGTCTAATGTATATTTTCCACTAGTGTCTTTTTATTAATTAAAAATAAATCCCTAATTCTTTTAAATTGAAAAATGCCTACTAACCCGGGTCCTTATCATCCAAACCTGTCTCATTGTCGTCCAAACCCGAACTCTCTGTCAACCTCTAAATACCTCCACTGCCATCAACCATTCAACAGTGCATTTCACAAATCCAAATATGTTGAAGACGGCTTTTGCTCGTTTCATGTATACGACGGGTTAAAACGATGATGCTTTCCAATAAAAAAACTTGCCAATGTAGGTTCTAATATAGATACGTGTTCTTCAAATCGTGCTACAGACGTCGATGGATTACAGTTTGATAGGGGCAAGGATAACATTTTTTGACTGAGAGGCAAGGATAAAATTCAGGTAAGGAGAAATGGCATAGGACCTTCATAGGGTTTGGGAAGCAGACATCGTTCTTAAAAAAATAACTTTTATATTTTTTTATAAAAAATATAATAAACATTTATTGAAAACTATTATTTTTATAATGGGGTGCCCAAATAAAAATGGAAGCTAAAAGGATTAATGTGTAAAGAATAAAATCATATCACATTACCAGCTGAAAAGGTCACAAGTTGTTAGGGAGCTCTTGTATGGCGATCCAATGGTCATTATCCAATCACTACATGGAGGAGCAACTTACACCCCATTTTACGGGGGGTGCATAGAAGACAAAACCTTCTATTACTCTTACTCATAAGCACGGGGCTTGTGTTCAATGGGTCTCAAAAAAGTTAGAATCGTTGACGCGACGAGCTAAGTATGTATACCGTTGATATCTTAATCAATAAAAGAACAAATTTGGATATACTTTTTTTGAATGCTTGAGTATTATTCTATAATAAAAACCTAATATGCGTAGCAGTTCAATAGTGAAAAACATAATATATGTTAGAATTGTTACACATTTACATTTTTATTGAAAAATGTATCACATGCATCTACTGGATGGCACCAAGCTACCCAATAAAATCGACACTTATGTTTTTTTGACACCTGAATTTGGAAACTCGTATAGACATCGTACATTGATATGAGTGTGGGTGGATGGAGGTGCATTGTATTCCGAAATAAAGTAGATATACTGTATGCAATTGTGAGTGTTAGTGTCTGTAACATCCCGGGTTTTATGATTTTGTTTTACGTAAGAGCAACATGTTTAATAATTGGATTAAATAGTTAAGAGATGGATTAAGGTCTAGGAACCTTTGCATGGAAAGTACGCAACCATCTGGAGTGAAAAAGAACGTGAGTGTAATCTAGGGTTTCCGTAAGTTGTTTAAAAAGGAATAACTATGTGAAATAAGAAATTTGGATTTAAGATATAATGAGTTTTAGATATAATATTGTTTTTCAAACAAAAAACATTCTCTTGATTACTGGTAAAAATATAAACAGATAAATAATTACCGATACCGCAACAATTGATAAAACGTAAGAAAAAGAAAGGGTGTTACATGTTGGGCCTTTTTGTTAGCATATGTGACCTTTTTGTTTTATAAGATCTAAGAGTAAATATTTTTTTGTGGGACTAAAGCTAGGGAATTAGTAGCTTCACCCTTGGGACGACCATGTATATATATTTATATAGAAATATGTATGTAATGCTTCATTAATGACAAACTTTTAGAAATTTTCGTTACCATTAATGAAATATAAAGGGATGTATTTATCTATATACAAAGAATATTTTTTCCCAAAAATCTTATAAATATCTATCCAAAAAAAAAACTATAAAAATCATAATTTATTTTATTTGGTTTACATTGGAATGGGTAGCACATTTTGAAATTGTAAATATCTATCCAATGCAAGTTGTAGAATAAATGTTTTATAATTTATAATTTATATTTCAAAAAAACAAATTCCACCCAATATATATATATATATATATACATACATGCATACATATATTATTTATTTTATAAATGTGTAGTGTTTTGGCAATTGTAAAAAATAATTGGTAAAATTTTTGGCGAAGAGTATTGTGGAAGCCATCCATTAATTGTGAGATTGACACTCGAAAAAAACATGCCCAAACAGTGACCTAAAAATGTGTATATATATATATATATATATATATATATATATATATATATATATATATATATATATATATATATATAGATGATTGCATATATTTAAAGCGACTCATATGACCTTAGGTGACGTTTGGTATCCGGAATGTTTTATTCCCAGTCAAACTACATTCTTGGGAATGTAATGCCCAGGAATAAAGTTTTCTCACCTTCACACATGGGAATAGAGTTTTCCCAAGTTTATTACTATCATTCACTAATTTTATTCCTGAGAATATTTTATGATCAGGAATAACTTTTTAAAACTTGTACCTGAGAAAACGTTTATTCCCATACCTACATTTCCCGGAATATTTTTGTAAAACTTGTTACACACGCTACCAAAATCTTTGTCACTCATCCAAACACTCACGTAATGTAGTCCGCGTCTTTATCAGTTCAGCCACTTCTCCACACTCCACTTCTCCTTCATCCTCCAACCCCTTCTCAACTGTACTTGATACTTGAACGGAGGTAATAGAAATAACCATCCATCCCATTCCTCTCCTATTTACTTTTGCTCATTCTTTACATTACGAAATTCTTCTTGTTTGATTGCAAATCACATTACATTACATATATCAAACGATAAAGTGAGCTACTCATGCCGATGCTAAATAAAATGCTTGTTTCATTTCTTTCATCAATCATCTTCATCTCCCAATTTCAATTTTTCACTCTCATTTGTATTTTCTTCGACTGAGAAAGAAATTTACGATGCGCATCGCAAATGCAATTGATGCATTTTCTTAACCTTGGTTTAATTTGTTTGTTAGAAAATAATGTGGAAGCTCAAGATTGCGGAGGGAGGGAGTCCATGTCTTAGGTCATTGAACAATCACGTTGGAAGACAGTTCTGGGAGTTCGATCCTAATCTTGGATCGCCATAAGAACTCTTGGAGATTGAAACAGCTCGCCAAAATTTCCATAAGTATCGCTTCACCCACCCGCACAGTGATGATCTACTTATGCGCATTCAGGTGCATGTCTGTGTTCTTGGTGATGCTATGATTATCATGTTAAGGAAACAAAAAGGAATTTATCCCCCGTTTATTAGTTACTATTACAGAAAGAGGTTTATTGGTTTTCTAGAAAATTGAACAAGTTCGTACCACTCGCTAGTTGAGACTTATTCCTTCTTCAAATGAGGAAATCAATTTAATTATTTTTTTCCATTTGTTTTCAAATGAGTGTATCTTAGTAGAACCATTTTATTGTTTTGTTATGCTGAAAGGTGCAACATGATATTTAATGCTTTATAAAATGTTTGGATCTGCGGTAACATTTTATGAAGTGCGTCTCCACCGCTATTGCGGGATGCAGTGGTTGTATTATAAGTTTCTTACACAAGAAATTTGACCATTCAATAATTTTCATGTAAAATAATGTAGTTCGCAAAGGAGAACCGAATAGGTGAAGTCTTACCCAAAGTCAGTATTGAAGATATTGAAGATGTAACTGAAGAGACTGTGACAAGAACATTAAGAAGGGCTTTAGGTTTCTACTAAACTCTCCAGAGTCATGATGGACACTGGCCAGTAGATTATGGAGGTCCCATGTTTCTTTTGCCTGGCTTGGTAGGTTAAGTTTTAAACATTTCATCTTATTTGTGAAACATGTTCTATGGTATATTACCAATATTCTGGGAAACATGTAGCTTTGACAAAACTGCAATCATTGCCTTCAAGACCTGAGTATTTTCATTTGGTTGGTTATTTAGATTTTTCTCTTTGCTCCTCCTTGATAACCACGAAAACTCTAATACTATCTGGATAAACAATTAAACAGATAATTACTCTGTCTATCACTGGGTCTCTAAATGTAATCTTAACCGAAGAACATATAAAGGAAATGTGTCGTTACATCTATAATCATCAGGTAAGAACTTCACACCATCGTTCCCCCTAATTATGGGCTGCTTCTAGAAGTTTTCCTAATTTGTTAAATGTAATTGCAGAACAAGGATGGTGGCTGGGGTTTGCATATTGAAGGTCCGAGCACCATGTTCTGCTCCGTCTTGAATTATGTTGCTTCGAGATTACTTGGTGATGGACCTAATGGTGGAAAAGGGGAAATGGAGAAGGTGCGTGACTGGATTCTGGGGCATGGTGGTGCTACTTTTACAACATCATGGGGAAATATGTGGCTTTCAGTTATGATCTTAGCTTTATTTTGAAGTTTTTTTTTAATAAATATGGCATTGTGATATAGTTCTTTTAAAAACTTATTGTGGTATAGGTACTTGGAGTATATGAATGGTCTGGAAATAATCCCTTGCCCCCTGAGATATGGTTCCTTCCATACATGCTTCCATTCCATCCAGGTTCTTGCTCAATATTCTGTTTATGTATGTTTTAACTTGTACAGAGAGAAGAATTTTTTAGGGTACTTGCCTTGCAATAAAAGGGAATTTTTTGGTAATCAAATCTCCAGTTTAGGAACAATTAGGCACTTTTATTATAATGTCCAATTAGTCACTTTTAATCAAATTTCCTAAACTTTTATTATGATCAAAATACGCTTCTTTCCTTTACAATTGATTGTTTCTTGTTGAGATTTATACAAATGGATATGTGTTGTGATCAATAAGATCAGCTTGTGTACCTTGTGTAAAACATTTTTTTCACCAACCGCGGGCAAGTCGAGAAGAACAACTATTAAAGGAATGATGATGTGGATATATTGATTTTGGGTTGAACAAAGTTATAGAAGTAGTAATGGATACGATGAAAATGCAGTGTTTAACACTCTTGTTGCATTTATATACATCAAATACAACATACGTGTTACAATCTACAAGAACAATAATGATGAACTATTTCCTAGACTCTAAATTCCAATGTTATAATTAGATAGAGCTAATTATAATGTCTAGTAATAAGTGAGTCAGCTACCTTCATGTGAACCGTGTTAAGAATGTGCTAATTCTAACAAGGTGACTAATTTAAATTGCATCTTGAATATTTTTTATATAAAGTTTGTTCTGGAATTTTTGTTTTGTTGTTCAACCTGTCAGGGCACCTTTATGTTATCTGATGTATGATTTTGTCTTAAGGAAACAAAAAATATATTGCCCTCATAAGAATATCCATGATTAAGAACTTAAGTAATGTATCCAGGTTTCTGAACAAAAACATCATTTGTTCATGGTACATTGTTAAATTAGTTTCGTTGTTAAATCAATTGTCTATTTTCATGATTAAGAACTTAAGTAATATATTTTTGAATACTCATAAAAAGTTTCATTGTTAAATTGGTTGTCTATTTTCATCTTAGACAGGGTTTAATTTTCCAGTCATTCTTTACCTAAAATAGAAAAGTAGTAATGTTTTTCTGCTTTACAGGAAGGATGTGGTGTCATTGCCGAATGGTCTATTTGCCAATGTCCTATTTATATGGAAAGAGATTTGTTGGTCCAATCACAGAAACAGTTTATTCTCTGAGAAAAGAGCTTTATACCACATCATATCGTGATATGGACTGGAATCAGGCTCGCAATTTGTGTGCAAAGGTTAGTGAACACACTAAACTGGTCCTATGAAAACATTACATGAGAATTGCATCACTTGGATTTTATCATTTGTAAGTCCCACAATAAAATATCCTGTACCTACTTATACTAATAATTGCATTGAAAATAGCTTCCAAACTTTGTCCCTCTATTTTGCTTCTTGCTCTGGTGAATCCATATGTTAGGTTCCTGTTAATTAATATTGCAGCAGGAACTTGCTCAATCATGATTGGTTACAACTGTTATGCCATCATAACCACATCTTGTAACCATCCACAATTACAATCATCATGCCACTATTACTACATTCTACTTGGTTTGCCACCACCTTAACTACCACGTTTTACATGGATTTCTATTCTTATTGCAATTCTAATCATTGTCCTTAGCACAAACTTCACTCCCTCTGTAACCACCATCATAGCCTATTATATCCACTTCCATGAACCATCTCTTACAAAAGCTCAAGCTGTTAGGTGAAGGCATTTGGATGAGTTTTCATCTCTAATACACCATCACACTCAAGAGTCTTTTGGGCTTGAAGCATGGACAATGCACAAGCCTACTTTACCTTATGTCGAAATCAACTTTATTTATTTAGAAGAAAAGAAAAGGTCGGCTAGGAGATTCTTTGGGACCATGTCATGTGAACAACTCTTTGAAAATCTGAAGTGGTTAGCGAAGGCATGTCAATTTTTTCAGGGAAAAGTGTAAATACACCCCCTAAACTTTAGCTCTTTTGCAAATAGGCACCTTAAACTATTTTTTCTTCCCAATTAGTCCTTAAACTCCTACTATTAGTAAAATCAATCCTTCAACTATTTTTTTGTCCTAATTAGTCCTTAAACTTTTTGTATTAGTAAAATTAATCATTTTGTTAACTCTCAGTTAGATCACTAATGGTGAATAAATCAAATCATTCAATTCGCTTAAATTCAATTTGTTGGTTGTACTTTTTCAGCTATTATTTTTTTATGAATTATTCTACTTATCGTTTTTTTTAGAAATAAGAACAAAGACTTGAGGCTTGTTAGTTGAATGTTTGATTTTAATAATAACACAAGTTTAAGGAATAATTGGAACGAAAAATTAATTGAAAGATTGATTTTACTAATAGTCGGAGTTTAATGTCTATTTACGAAGAAAAAATAGATGAAGGTGTCTATTTGCAAATGAACTGAAGTTTAACTTTTCCCATTTTCTATATCTAACAAAAAGATCTCGGCATTTGATATCTCTAACATTGCCAACTAACAATTTAATTGTGCAGGAGTTAAATAACGTTTACAAGAGGATTACTTTGTTCTTGTGCAGGAAGATTTGTACTATCCTCACCCACTTGTGCAGGATATTCTTTGGGCAACACTACACAAGGTCCTTGAGCCTATTTTGATGCATAGCACTGGTAACAAGTTGAGAGAAAAGGCTATAAGGTCTGCAATTGAGCATATACATTATGAAGATGAGAATACTCGCTATATTTGCATAGGTCCTGTAAACAAGGTAAATGTTGAGAGGGGTGCATGTCTGTGATAAGCCTCTGGCTCATCTAGTTTTATAGCTAGTATGACCAGGGTTTTGTGCAAATTATATCGTATTTTCACCCAAATTAGATTAGATTGTCCTCAAGCAAGGTTTTGAGTCTCTAGAGTAGTTTTAAGTTAATTTAGCAAGTTTTAAGTCAAAATAATACACTTATGCTTATTTCCTTGTTTTCAGGTTAAGTAGAAGTTGAGAAAATAAAGAACAGGGGATTCGCCCCGCGAAAGCCATGCTCGCCTCGCGACCCGAAGCCCCGACTGTTCCAAGAAATTGCTAAGTCTCCGGGTCGCCTCGCGAAGAAGGTCTCGCCCGCGAGTCTTCCAAACCTGAAAAAGTCGAGAGACGATCACGGCTTGCCCGTGTTGAAGGTCATGGCCGTGGCGTTTTGAAGTGAAGAGTCTCGCCACGCGAGAATCACTTCGCCTCGCGAGAATGCCAAGGGTTGCCGACAGCATTCATGAAATTCGCCTCGCGAATGGTTGTTCGCCTCGCGAGCCCTCCTCCAATTCTGAATTTGTATAAAAGGCTGTTCTGAATATTTTGTAAAAGACTTTTGTCTCTCCAACTTTCGAATATACATTTTCTCTGTGATTTCGTTGTTGCCATGGAGCACTAAGTCCTAGGATTAGTCTACTGTTTGAGGATCCTATATACTTGAGGTTATGTAAATCCCTATTTTAATTGTTTTTCCCTTTTCAATATCATATTGCATATTTCTGTTTGTTATTTCAGGAGTGTGTAATATTGTATTGATTTGTTTTTGATGATGTAAATTTCCTATACATAATCGCGTTTGTTAATTCGGCGTATGCTCATTCATGATCGTTTGATCATGAGCGCTTAATCCCGTTTGTTATTTCGGGAATAGGAATTTGCATCCATAGTAGCAATTACGTTGTTAGTTGTTATCAGAATCGAAAGGGGATTAGAATCTGCTTAGGGCTTGGGTTTACATTAACCAAGGATAGTAAGGAATTCTTGACAGTAGATTAATCGTTGTTTGATAACTGATAATCCCTTTTCAACTGCTTGTTTTTGATTGCTCTGTTTTGTTTGTTTCTTAATTGCATTCCAATCCACCCCCCCAAAAACTTATTTTTTTGGTGAAAAGTAATATTCTCAGAGTCCTTAGAGACGACATCCGAGTTGTCGCACTATACTACACTTTTAACCCGCTCGTCCTTTTTGGTGCGTGCGCGACAGCGCGACCAAAAATTGGCGCCGTTGCCGGGGACTCTGGGTTGTTATTTTTCGCAACTTGTTTTATTTTATTTTTCTTTCTTTCTTTTATTTTGTTTTGTTTTGAATTGGTCTGGCTACTAGGTCTCATTGCCCTGAACTGTGTGATTTTGACCCGGAAATTGAAAGAACATTGCACACACTCCGTAGGGAATTTCGGGCTAGCACTAGTAGTGATACCAATTTTAAAACTGCTTTTGAAAACATGGGAGACCAAAGGACTTTGAGGCAGCTTGCTGCCCCTGATGTGAATTACAATGGTTTGTGCATTGCTTATCCCGGTGCCGACACACCTTTTGAGTTAAAATCCGGGCTAATCCATTTGTTGCCAAGATTTAATGGTCTTGCGGTGAAGATCCACACAAGCACTTGAAGGAGTTCCAAGTTGTCCGCTCCACAACTTTGAGGCCGAAGGAGTAATCGAGGATCATATCAAGTTGAAGGCTTTTCCATTCTCACTCCAGGGAGCCGCAAAAGATTGGCTTTTATACCTTGCGCCGAATTCCATTACCACATGGAACGACTTGAAGAAGCTCTTCCCGGAGAAATATTTTCCCGCCTCCAGAGCCGCTGCAATTAGGAAAGAAATCTGTGGAATAAGGCAAGGAAATGAGTCGCTAGGCCGAGTATTGGGAGAGGTTCAAGCAGCTTGACATCTAGTTGCCCCCAAAGACCAAATTTCTCGAACAGCTCCTCATCCAATATTTTTATGAAGGATTGCAGCCTATGGATAGGAATATTTTGGATGCTTTGCTAGTGGGGAGCATTGGTTGACAAGACCCAGTGCTGCTAAGCAACTTATTGAGAACATGTCGATGAATTCCCAGCAATTCACTACAAGAAGAAATTCTGTTGAGACTAGAGGTGTACATGAGGTCCGCACTTCCTCTTCCAGCCATGACAATGATGATAGAATTGATAGGCTCACTTCTTTGGTAGAGAAATTGGTAATGGATAGGGTTCAGCCTGCGGTGTTGTGTGGCATGTGCGGTTCTCCCGAGCACCCATATGAAGCATGCCCCATTTTGCAAGGAGGGTCGATTCATGAATCACCTCAAGCCTTTGCAGTCCATCAAGTATAATCGGGGCAATAACCAGGCAGATACAAGATTCCGCATCTTTCAACAAATAGGTACCATCCCACCTGGAGTAATCACCCTAATCTGCGGTATGGGAACTCATCCCAACAGCCGATGGCACCTCGTAATCCTCCTCCAGTGACTACTTCAGCACCCTCCGGACCTTCGTAGATGACATGCTCAATAAAATGGCTGCACAAATGGCTGCACAAAATCTACGATTTCAGCAGAAAAATAGGACAGATTCCAGCACGATTCCCAGGCCTCACAGGCACAATTTCAGCAGAGAACGGATGCGAGTATTCAGCATTGCATACACAGATTGGACAGATGGCTACGAGACATAAATAATATAAAGCAAGGTCAAGGAACAACCCAGCTGCCAGGCCAATGCCGGTGATCAATCCTAATGCCTCCAACCCCAATGTGAGTTCTATATCTCCGAGGTCCGGAAAGGTTGTTGAGGCCACTTCGGAAAGAATGAAGAAACTATGAAGGCTACTCCCGAGCCTCTTGTTGAAGTTACTCCCGAGCCTCGTGGTTGAAGTTGAAAGCGAGAGAGTGTATTGACCACCCATTCCATTCCCACACGTAATCCGGAAAAATTTGAAGAGTGGTGGTGAAGATAAAGAGAAGGCAATTCTTGATGTGTTAAGAAAGGTTGGTGTTAATATCCCTCTGTTGGATGTGATCAAGCAAGTGCCCGGATATGCCAAATTTCTCAAGGACCTATGCACCAACAAGAGGACGATGAAGACTAATGAGAGGGTTGACTTGGGAAGAAATGTCTCGGCGCTTATCCGGCCCCGAGCCGAGAAAGAGTTGTTGCTTTCACCCGTGCATCGCCACCGAAGTGCAAGGATCCAGGCACCTTCACTATCCCATGCACTATTGGGGACAAGAAGTTTGAAAACTGCATGCTGGACTTGGGAGCATCTATCAATGTCATGCCTACCTCCATCTTTAACAAACTGGATCTTGGTCCTTTGAAGTACAGGTATCACCATTCGATTTGGCCAACAGGACTGTGCCCGCCCCATGGGAATGGTGGAAGATGTACTAGTGCAAGTTGATGATCCGATCTTCCCAACTGATTTCTACATCTTGGACATGGCAAAGTAGACACATTCCAAGTAAATCACCAATCATCCTGGGCGGCCATTCATGAAGACAGCCAAGACTAACATTGATGTGGGTGATTGGACCATGTCTATGAAGTTTGGGGTTATAGTTGCAAACTTTAACATATTTGATGCCATGAAACATCCAGCGGAAGAGCACTCTGTATTCCACATTTAGCTGGTATCTGAGACTATTGAGGATAACCATGAGAACTTGTTTTCTAATTCTCCACTTAATTCGGTTTGTGATGATATTCTTTCTTTTCTTGATTGTACTAACGCTAACCATTTTGTGGTTTGTGCTTTGAGATTGCTTGCATGTTTAGCGGTGATAAGATTGTCGGTGCGGTGGATGAGAAACATGAAGAAGATGAAGGAGCACCGGAGGCCCTCTCTACCTCTTTGGACTTAGACTGCAAGGAATGGGATCCGGTGTGACAGCTCCGCTTACGCTGCACTTGATCGGGAGTACTCTTTTCCTTTCCCTCACTATGATCTTATAATTCTGTTGTTCATTGGGGACAATGCATGTTTTAAGTGTGGGGGAGGGAATTAGTTGTAGTTTTTCTCTTCTTTGAATAAAGTTTTCTTTTCTTTGAATAAAGCTCCTGAATAATTTGAGAAGCTCAGGAGCATTTGTGTGTTGAGTCTTTTGATTGGCAAGTTTGTTAGATTTTGATTGATGTTGCACAGATTGCTTGCATGATTGATATATGATGATCCCCCCTAGGCTGAAAAATTTGAAAATTTTTTGTGATTCCCATGTGAAATTGAGGACTGAACTTTGGGATTTTGTTATGATAGCATGATGAATGATAAGTTTGGGGTGATAGGGAGCACACACTAGGGATAGTATCTCTTTTCAAATAATTTGCAAATAATGTCCAGGTGAGGTTTTGAGCCTCCAACATGTTTTAAAACGTGTGAAAATCACTTTCAAGTTGCACTTCCCTGGATTTGATTGAATCTCTTTTTGGTTTGCATGATTATATGTGTGTAGCAAATGATTTAGGCAGTTTCTTTGTAAATAGCTACTTGGCCTGAATAAACCAATTCCTAATGCATGTTCCCTAGTTAGCCCTTTTGAGCCTATTAGCCTATTAGTTCTTGATAACCTAATGTTATAAGCCCAAAAATCTGGAAAACCATGTTAACCCGATCTTAGGATTAGGAGAGCATGTAATCTTAGAATGGGTGCAAGAAACTAAAGTTTGGGGTGGCTGCCCGGTGCAATGTGTTGTTTGGGATTGAAAAAAATAATAATAATAATAATAACATAAAAAAAAAATTTGTGAAAAAAAAAGAAGTGAAAAAAAATTATATAAAAAAAAATAGAAAAGAAAAAAAAAAGTGCAAAAATGCCAAAAAGAAATAAAAAGGTTGTAGCCACCCAGAAGTGTAAAGAAAAAAAAATAAAGAGAGGAACTTGAGTGAAATTCAAAGTGTAAAAATGTTTCATGCTCTCTTAGTTCCTAGGGTCTTCAGCCTAGTACCTTTGTATATCCTACCCTTATCCAGGCCCCATTACAACCCAATAAAGACCTTCTGATGTTGCTTGCATGTTTTCTGTGGGAACCATTTTGAGGTGAAAATCAAACTTTTGGGAAGTGTACTTGAAAAGTGAAACTGAGTGCAAGTTGTTAGCCTGACATAAACTGAGTGACTGAGTGAACAAATAATGCCCTTGTGAGGAAGGCAGTTGTTTGGATTTGGTGATCTCCCTCTTGTGTGTGACTTAGATCCCCTGCTTAGATTTCTGATTGTTTTCATGATGAAACTCTCAATTGTTTGGAATAACTGAATGTGGGGATTGCTCTGTTTGAAAAGGGGGAAACAATGAAGAAAAAATTGTCTTTGAAGTTGCTTGAATTTGTGCAATGTTGGTTGAATCTTTTAAGCTTGCCAGGTCCTGAGTCTTTTTGATTTTTGAGTCTTAGTTTGCTTGGGGACAAGCAAAGTTTAAGTTTGGGGTATTTTGATAAGCCTCTGGCTCATCTAGTTTTATAGCTAGTATGACCAGGGTTTTGTGCAAATTATATCGTATTTTCACCCAAATTAGATTAGATTGTCCTCAAGCAAGGTTTTGAGTCTCTAGAGTAGTTTTAAGTTAATTTAGCAAGTTTTAAGTCAAAATAATACACTTATGCTTATTTCCTTGTTTTCAGGTTAAGTAGAAGTTGAGAAAATAAAGAACAGGGGATTCGCCCCGCGAAAGCCATGCTCGCCTCGCGACCCCGAAGCCTGACTGTTCCAAGAAATTGCTAAGTCTCTGGGTCGCCTCGCGAAGAAGGTCTCGCCCCGCGAGTCTTCCAAACCTGAAAAAGTCAGAGACGATCACGGCTTGCCCGTGTTGAAGGTCATGGCCGTGGCAGTTTTGAAGCTGAAGAGTCTCGCCACGCGAGAATCACTTCGCCTCGCGAGAATGCCAAGGGTTGCTGACAGTTCATGAAATTCGCCTCGCGAATGGTTGTTCGCCTCGCGAGCCCTCTGAATTCTGAATTTGTATAAAAGGCTGTTCTGAATATTTTGTAAAAGACTTTTGTCTCTCCAACTTTCGAATATACATTTTCTCTGTGATTTCGTTGTTGCCATGGAGCACTAAGTCCTAGGATTAGTCTACTGTTTGAGGATCCTATATACTTGAGGTTATGTAAATCCCTATTTTAATTGTTTTTCCCTTTTCAATATCATATTGCATATTTCTGTTTGTTATTTCAGGAGTGTGTAATATTGTATTGATTTGTTTCAGTGATGTAAATTTCCTATACATAATCGCGTTTGTTAATTCGCGTGCGTTCATTCATGATCGTTTGATCATGAGCGCTTAATCCCGTTTGTTATTTCGGGAATAGGAATTTGCATCCATAGTAGCAATTACGTTGTTAGTTGTTCTTCAGAATCGAAAGGGGATTAGAATCTGCTTAGGGCTTGGGTTTACATTAACCAAGGATAGTAAGGAATTCTTGACAGTAGATTAATCGTTGTTTGATAACTGATAATCCCTTTTCAACTGCTTGTTTTTGATTGCTCTGTTTTGTTTGTTTCTTAATTGCATTCCAATCCAAACCCCCCCCCCCAAAACTTATTTTTTTTGTGAAAAGTAATATTCTCAGAGTCCTTAGAGACGACATCCGAGTTGTCGCACTATACTACACTTTTAACCCGCTCGTCCTTTTTGGCGCGTGCGCGACAGCGCGACCAGTCTGTAGACCTCCCTTCAATATTCGTTTTTCTTTTACTGTCCAGCCTTTGTGTAGAAGTGTAAGAATACTGACATACTGTTGATGTTCTACCAACTTATTTCTTTAATGACTAAAATGATTAATAGTTTTCCTTTGCTGACCATTTGTTTACTTTGCCACCTTAGTTTGTTTTCATGGTGTTAATTATATATTTTTTGTATGGATGTCTGAGCTTCCCTTCCATGTTCCATTTATATATTATTTTATATTTCCATCTAAACCCGGACATGCTTTCGAAATACTTGACTACTTTTTAATATTCTCTACTATTATTATTCAGGTTTTAAATATGCTTTGCTGTTGGGTGGAAGATCCTAATTCAGAGGCCTTCAGGCTGCATCTTCCAAGGATCTATGATTATCTATGGATTGCTGAAGATGGCATGAAAATGCAGGTCCACATCTAAGTGATCTTATTTTCACCTTACCGTCGTGACCAAATGATGATATTCATGCAGTTGGACATGTTCGCATATGTTTAGGAATGATATGGACATAACTGCAGTCTCCCTATGATGTGATATGTGGAACCAATGTTACATCACTAATGAGTTTTTTGTAAGGCCACATGCTAGTGTCTTGTTTACAGATTTAACATATATACAATTTACATTGCAGGGCTACAATGGAAGTCAACTATGGGATACTTCATTAATCGTCCAAGCAATTATTTCAACTAACCTTATTGAAGAATATGGCCCAACTCTAAGGAAAGCTCATACGTTCATTAAGAATTCACAGGTGACTTTTTACATTTATCATCATAACTTGCATCAGTTTGCCCGTGTTGATCAGAATCTCTTCTCTTTTTTTTCTTGAAAGGTTTTAGAAGATTGTCCAGGTGATCTTAGCATTTGGTATCGTCACATTTCTAAAGGTGCTTGGCCTTTTTCAAGTGCAGATCACGGATGGCCGATTTCTGATTGCACGGCTGAAGGACTGAAAGTAATTATTGATCAAAATATTAGAATTACTTTTTTGCTTCTTCTGTTTTGATTCATCTGTCCTCTTTCAGGCTATTCTATTACTATCCAAGATTGCACCTGAGATTGTTGGTGAGCCATTGGATGCAAAGCGATTGTATGATGCTGTAAATGTCATTCTCTCATTACAGGTACCTAGGCTCCTCATGATTCAAGCGAGATTATCTCAATAATTCTAACAAATAAATAATGGTGATCATATTATGCTATTGCTTGTGGTTATTGCTTCCTTCCCTAATTATGACACTAATATCATTAAGATGACTAAGTTATTTACTCATCTTCTAAGATCCTTCACTATATAATATAGTATTTTGTTGCAAATTGTATATGGTATAATATATTGAAAGTAAAATTGCATTTATGAAAACACTGGTGTAATTTTTTTCAAATTTAAATACAGTAGAAGCTTAATCGGAGACAAAATTGGAAACACCAAATGCCTTGATATTATGGTAGTGTTAACTGGTTGTGATTACAATGGTTTTTAAAATAACAATTACAATTAGACATAGCTGGGAATTTATACAGGGTATCCCTAATTTTGAGAAATATTTTTTATAGTGAAAACTACTAAAGTGAGAATGGTATATATTTTTGATATCTCATCCTTCCCACAAGCCTAAACATTTGGTGAGATGCTAATAAACCTTTAGTTTGGGCATGAATTAAACTAGGTTTTGAATGCATTAATGGGAGCTTTAGCTTTTTGAGAATTGAGAGAAAAGAGGGACATGTAATGATATCAACCCATAGGCTTGAAATAAGGTAATAAATACAAAGATTATAATTACCTTAATTACATGATTTGGTTAACTTTTACAATGAATCTAGACAAATATGCATAATAATACATGTTTCCAACACTCCCTCTCAAGTTTGGGCATATAGGTATATGCGACAAGCTTGTTGGCAAGATAGTTTTTCTGAGGACCTCTCAAAGATTTAGTGAAAGCATCTGCCGGTTGATAATTTGAATTGACAAAACTACCGGTGATGTCTCCAGCTGATAAGACATCTTTGGTAAAATGCCAATCCACTTCAATGTGTTTGGTCTTTTCATGGATAACATGATTGGAGGAAATAAATGAAATTTGGTTGTCACAAACAAGTGTCATGTGTTTGATCTACCCAAATTGAAGCTAATTAAAAAGTTGCTTTAGTCAAATGAGTGTGCAAGTGATGGATGGCAACTCAATATTATGCCTCAACACTTGACCTTGCAATCACATTTTGTTTCTTACTTTTAGGTTTCTCTCATATACCTTGGAAGCCATTGTATCTCAATAATACCATATTTTCTACTCATTTCTGGTTCAGTTCTATCATTCTCACAATACTAAATGAAGTATATATTCTAGTTATTTTATATTGTTTGTTTGCCTATAACCCATGACAGATGAGTTGAGCAACTGGTAATTCTATAAAATCAATTCAATGAGTTTGGAGAATCTATGGCATTATCCGAAGATGTATTTTATTTCTTATAATCATTGCAGAATACAGACGGTGGCTTTGCAACATATGAGCTCACAAGATCTTATAAATGTTTGGAGGTAGCCGTCTTTTATTATTTTCCCGGTTCTCATTATTTTTTACTATATCTTCTTTGAAATGTGAAACACGAAATGGCATGTGAGACATGTTTATCTTCCCATATGAAGAGTGGAATACATCCCTTGGTTTATGTGTTCAGGTACTTTTTTTCAATAATACTCTTTGTATATAAAACCTTTATCACGGAGAATTGGAAATAAACAACTAGGTTGTGCCGTGTATAACAGAGCATGACAAAATTTGCTTAAACTAAGTACCATAGATACTTTTTTCCATTCATGTCAGATATTCAACCACAAGTTTTTGAATCGATGCCAATATGCCACAAAAGCTACTGCATATTGAATCATTGTTTAGGAATAAAGTCATTAAACCTTTTCAGGTTTCATCGGACTTTCCTTTTTGTTTCAGAATTAGGACTAAATAGTTGTCTTGAGAATTTGGGAAGTAGTTTTTGGATTAACTTAAAGATATACATACACATTGATAATGCCTTCTCTGTTGTCAGATAATCAATCCTGCTGAAACTTTTGGCGACGTTGTTATTGATTATCCGTAAGCTATCAAATTCTAATCACTTTATGTATCCCTCTCCCATTCCCCCAATCCCACCATTTCAAATTTTAATCTTTTAATGTTTCCTTATTCTATGTTCTATAGCTATGTGGAATGTACCTCGTCGGCAATTCAAGCTTTGGTATCATTTCAGAAATTATATCCTGGGCATCGTCGAGAAGAAATAGACTGTTGTATTGAAAAAGCTGCTGCCTTTATTGAAAAAGTACAAGCTTCGGATGGATCATGGTTTGCTCCTCCCTTATTGGAAACCACTTTTTTCATATGCTTTTATATGGATTTATATGTAGCCTTCGCGATATTTTTATATATGTATGCATGTATCTCAAGTTTGCTCTACTCATTTTATGTCTGAATTTACTTCTGCTTGGAATGGAACTTTCTCAGTTCAGTATACTTCTATTTAACCACTCAGATTGTTAAACTGGTATGGTTCTTGGGGTGTTTGCTTCACTTATGGCACTTGGTTTGGCGTAAAAGGGCTGATCGATGCTGGAAAGAATTTCAGTAATGGCTCAAGCATCCATCGAGCTTGTGAATTTCTACTGTTGAAGCAGCTCCCTTCTGGTGGCTGGGGAGAGAGTTATCTGTCTTGTCAAAACAAGGTCAAATTTGTCGTTTCTAAAATTGATATCATTTTTTTATTGGTTCAATTACTCTATTAATTCATAAACTTTTTGGGGAAATTCAAATATTATCCAAAATTAAATTTTTTTAAAGTCCCTAAACTTATGAAAAATTGTATTGTAATTGAGTTCTTCAAACACATTTTTGTTAAGTTTTTATTAGGATTCCCTTAAATGATTCATCCACCTGTGCAGCTGTGGGTCTCTGAATGTTATGGGGAAATTCAATTAGGTCTCATTACTTTTAAGGAAAATTCATAACAGAAACTTTATGGAACCCTAACCTTAGGTAGTCAATCACGTGGAATTGCAGCATTATTGCGTTGTTGCATCACATCGCATTTTACTAGAGCAGCCCATTGTGACCGCTGTTTTCCTCAACATCCCTCCTTTTTTCTGGTTGTTCCCTTCACAAAGTTGTCAGCTTGTGTCATTAATACCTGTGAGCTTATATCACTGAGTTGTCCAACCAAACTATGAAGTAAATAGATTTAGAGGATTCAGATTTCAGCGTTTCACAAAGCTCTTTACATACCAAAGGAAATGCAGCATCATCACAATCATGTGTTATACTTATACAGAGATAGCAAGGAAAGCTAATTCAAGAGGATAAACAAAATTGGGACCGGTGGTTCTAGGAAATATACTTATGCATAAGCATTAAGTTTTTGAATTAAAAGTGGATGAGAAAATTGGATCACTTTTAGCAATCTAAATGCTGAGATTTCTTGGGTTATTTTTCTAGGAATGTCTCTTTATTCAGGTGTATTCAAATCTTGAAGGCAACAGGTCTCATTTAGTAAACACTGGGTGGGCTATGCTGGCTCTCATTGATGCTGAACAGGTATAAAGCAAGTTTTGCTACTTTTCTAGTGCTGCCATTATATTGATTAGTTTATTATTGAACAAAACCCATTTTTAATTCATTGTAGGGTGTTAATCATGTTTAATGTTTTAAATAAAGAAAGGACCATTCTGCTTTTTAATTAAATACCATAGAGATAGCTGAACTATTTTAATGCATGTATTTCACTAAATACCTATGCTCATAGCTCAATAAATTAATATCATAATAATGTACAGGATGAGTCTCCCCAATTATAGGTTCTCTTGATCTTCCATGGGTCAGGTTCATGTTCCCCCATGGTTTTTTTCTTGTATTATTCATTTTTCTTTATTAATGTTATTCTGGTGTGCTGCAGATGATTGGTAGTGCTAGTGGTGCCAACGTAGATGGGATGACTAGTTCTATTGTGATGCCTTTGCATCCCATTTTGTTTAAAAAAATAATAATTATATTGATATTGTCAGATAATTTTACACATCATGTTAATACTTAACATGCTATAGGTTTTCAAAATTCAATTCCATTATGAGAAGTGCGAGAATAACTTGGTTGGAGTTTAAAGAAAATACATTTCTAATGCATCATAAAAATGATAAGCTAACACTTGATATTGTGGGATAATATTTTTTCTGAATTGCTTGAATCAAATGAGCTCAACAAGATAGATTTATATACACATTAGGAAATAAATACAATGTAGTATTTATAAGTGACAATAAATGAGGAGAAACATTTAGTTTCCTAGAACTAATGTAATATTTGAATTAGAAACATTTCCAAGCTAACACTAAAATTAATGTAATATTTGAATCAAGTTTTGACTCCTCTTAACGAAACCATAATTTGTGATTTTATGCCAAGCTTGCCGACCTGAATTATAAAGATAGCTTTGCCAATTGCCACTACGTACTGTGTTTGTATCCTAGTCATATATGATGATTTGACATTTGAAATTCATCCAGTTTTCCCAAGTATTTGAATACATTCCGCAATTCTGATTACCTAACACTTTATTCTGCCGGGAAAATGAAGAATGGAAGAATTTTGTCCAGACTGTACTTGTTTTCCAATTCTCTTTGCTTTTGTAATACTGAAACAGGTTAAGAGAGATCCCACACCTTTGCACCGTGCAGCTGTATATTTGATAAATACCCAAAGGGAGAATGGTGACTTTCCGCAACAGGTATTGAAGACAACCATATAGCTTGTTTTTTTATTCCCTTTTTATCCGCGTTGGTTTGCATCATCAACATTATAAAATAAGCCATTTAAATCATCTTACTTGTGTATCACTATGCAGGAAATAATGGGAGTCTTTAACAAGAATTGCATGATCACCTACGCTGCGTACAGAAACATATTCCCCATATGGGCGTTGGGAGAATACCGATGCCGTGTACTGCAGGCTCGTTAGTCTCTCTCCATTTAGGGTGCCGTCCGAATCGTTTCAACCTTTACCTATTTCTATTCCTTGTTGAAGTTTATGACTAATGAGATTGGTAGTCACCTAAACAAAAACACAAACTCGTGGATAATGCCTATAAGTGTTTCTCTATTACGACCGCTTCTATTGTGCACCAAACATGAATGGGGTTTAATTTACACCCTACTTGTTAACCTGTGATATTAAGTTTGTAGGTTTCTTTTTATTAATTAAAAATAAATCCCTAATTCTTTTAAATTGAAAAATGCCTACTAACCCGGGTCCTTATCATCCAGACCTGTCTCATTGTCGTCCAAACCCGAACTCTCTGTTAACCTCTAAATACCTCCACTACCATCAACCATTCAACAGTGCATTTCACAAATCCAAATATGTTGAAGACGGCTTTTGCTCATTTCATGTATACGACGGGTTAAAACGATGATGCTTTCCAATAAAAAACTTGCCAATGTAGGTTCTAATCTAGATACGTGTTCTTCAAATCGTGCTACCGACGTCGATGGATTACAGTTTGATAGGGGCAAGGATAACATTTTTTGACTGAGAGGCAAGGATAAAATTCAGGTAAGGAGAAATGGCATAGGACCTTCATAGGGTTTGGGAAGCAGACATCGTTCTTAAAAAAATAACTTTTATATTTTTTTTATAAAAAATATAATAAACATTTATTGAAAACTATTATTTTTATAATGGGGTGCCCAAATAAAAATGGAAGCTAAAAGGATTAATGTGTAAAGAATAAAATCATATCACATTACCAGCTGAAAAGGTCACAAGTTGTTAGGGAGCTCTTGTATGGCGATCCAATGGTCATTATCCAATCACTACATGGAGGAGCAACTTATACCCCATTTTACAGGGGGTGCATAGAAGACAACACCTTCTATTACTCTTACTCATAAGCACGGGGCTTGTCTTCAATGGGTCTCAAAAAAGTTAGAATCGTTGACGCGACGAGCTAAGTATGTATACCATTGATATCTTAATCAATAAAAGAACAAATTTGGATATAATTTTTTTGAATGCTTGAGTATTATTCTATAATAAAAATCTAATATGCGTAGCAGTTCAATAGTGAAAAACATAATATATGTTAGAACTGTTACACATTTACATTTTTATTGAAAAATGTATCACATGCTTCTACTGGATGGCACCAAGCTACCCAATAAAATCGACACTTATGTTTTTTTGACACCTGAATTTGGAAACTCGTATAGACATCGTACATTGATATGAGTGTGGGTGGATGGAGGTGCATTGTATTCCGAAATAGAGTAGATATACTGTATGCAATTGTGAGTGTTAGTGTCTGTAACATCCTGGGTTTTATGATTTTGTTACGTAAGAGCAACATGTTTAATACTTGGATTAAATAGTTAAGAGATGGATTAAGGTCTAGGAACCTTTGCATGGAAAGTACGCAACCATCTGGAGTGAAAAAGAACGTGAGTGTAATCTAGGGTTTCCGTAAGTTGTTTAAAAAGGAATAACTATGTGAAATAAGAAATTTGGATTTAAGATATAATGAGTTTTAGATATAATATTGTTTTTCAAACAAAAAACATTCTCTTGATTACCGGTAAAAATATAAACAAATAAATAATTACCGATACCGCAACAATTGATAAAACGTAAGAAAAAGAAATGGTGTTACATGTTCGGCCTTTTTATTAGCATATGTGACCTTTTTGTTTTATAAGATCTAAGAGTAAATATTTTTTTGTGGGACTAAAGCTAGGGAATTAGTAGCTTCACCCTTGGGACGACCATGTATATATATTTATATAGAAATATGTATGTAATGCTTCATTAATGACAAACTTTTAGAAATTTTGGTTACCATTAATGAAATATAAAGGGATGTATTTATCTATATACAAAGAATCTTTTTTCCCAAAAATCTTATAAATATCTATCCAAAAAAAAACTATAAAAATCATAATTTATTTTATTTGGTTTACATTGGAATGGGTAGCACATTATGAAATTGTAAATATCTATCCAATGCAAGTTGAAGAATAAATGTTTTATAATTTATAATTTATATTTCAAAAAAACAAATTCCACCTATATATATATATATATATATATATATATATATATATATATATATATATATATATATATACACATGCATACATATATTATTTATTTATAAATGTGTAGTGTTTTGGCAATTGTAAAAAATAATTGGTAAATTTATGTATCAATCATCATGATTGATATATTAATATAAAAATAATTAATGCTTCATTAATATATTTAAAAATGTTTAGGAATTATTGTTGCTATTAATGAAATTTAATGTCACGATTGAGTGATATTTAATTTAATATTTGAACAAATTATAATTGAAATTATTAATATTTGAATAAATTATAAAACTATTTCATATATATGTATTTTTTTGGAAAGTGAACCTAATTAATGACTGTTATTTTTTTATGAGTAATATTGGAAAGTGAAACAATTGAGGGTTATAATAGTCATTATGAATTATGATTACCATGATAATTTGAAAATAATTATTAATTATCTTCAAATGCATTAATTGTGTTGAAAAGATGTTTAAAAGATTAAATGTTGAGAGAAGAATTGTGATTGGTCATTAGTTGTTTTGGAAAAAAAAATCACTATAAATATATAAATATAAATTTCTAAAAGTGGAATATTTTGTCAAATGTCAAAATAATTTAAATTTTTTAGTTATTCTAAAGATGACATGTGTCAATACTTTCCATCCATGGTTTTTCCCTTAGAATATTTATAGATTTATGTTTTATGTTTTTAATATTAGTAATTAATGAATTTAATTCTTAAATTTATGTTTTTAACATTATATTTGATTTTTTATCTCCTAATTAACATGTTAATTAACTAAATAAATCTAACTAAAGGAGAAGAAAGAAGAAGATAAAGGACACGTGCTTTTGATCATTACTGAGTAACAGCAACACATGTTTTCAAATTTGAATTTGAATTTTGAGATAAGGATATGGGTCCCAAAAAAAAAGCCTTTAACCATCAATCAAAGCTCCAGACCCTTAAAAAACTTGGAAAGCACATGGACCGAGAGTTTTGAAATGAATTTCTTGAATTGGTAAAATTTTTGGTGAAGAGTATTGTGGAAGCCATCCATTAATTGTGGGATTGGCACTCGAAAAAAACATGCCCAAACAGTGACCTGAAAATGTATATATATATATATATATATATATATATATATATATATATATATATATATATATATATATAGATGATTGCATATATTTAAAGCGACTCATATGACCTTAGGTGACATTTGGTATCCGGAATGTTTTATTCCCAATCAAACTACATTCTTGGGAATGTAATGCCCAGGAATAAAGTTTTCTCACCTTCACACATGGGAATAGAGTTTTCCCAAGTTTATTACTATCATTCACTAATTTTATTCCTGAGAATATTTTATGATCAGGAATAACTTTTTAAAACTTGTACCTGAGAAAACGTTTATTCCCATACCTACATTTCCCGGAATATTTTTGTAAAACTTGTTACACACGCTACCAAAATCTTTGTCACTCATCCAAACACTCACGTAATGTAGTCTGCGTCTTTATCAGTTCAGCCACTTCTCCACACTCCACTTCTCCTTCATCCTCCAACCCCTTCTCAGCTGTACTTGATACTTGAACGGAGGTAATAGAAATAACCATCCATCCCATTCCTCTCCTATTTACTTTTGCTCATTCTTTACATTACGAAATTCTTCTTGTTTGATTGCAAATCACATTACATTACATATATCAAACAGAACAGTGAGCTACTCATACCGATGCTAAATAAAATGCTTGTTTCATTTCTTTCATCAATCATCTTCATCTCCCAATTTCAATTTTTCACTCTCATTTGTATTTTCTTCGACTGAGAAAGAAATTTACGATGCGCATCGCAAATGCAATTGATGCATTTTCTTAACCTTGGTTTAATTTGTTTGTCAGAAAATAATGTGGAAGCTCAAGATTGCGGAGGGAGGGAGTCCATGTCTTAGGTCATTGAACAATCACGTTCGAAGACAGTTCTGGGAGTTCGATCCTAATCTTGGATCGCCACAAGAACTCTTGGAGATTGAAATAGCTCGCCAAAATTTCCTTAAGAATCGCTTCACCCACCCGCACAGTGATGATCTACTTATGCGCATTCAGGTGCATGTCTGTGTTCTTGGTGATGCTCTGATTATCATGTTAAGGAAACAAAAAGGAATTTATCCCCCGTTTATTAGTTACTATTACATAAAGAGGTTTATTGTTTTTCAAGAAAATTGAACAAGTTCATACCACTCGCTAGTTGAGACTTATTCCTTCTTCAAATGAGGAAATCAATTTAATTATTTTTTTCCATTTGTTTTCAAATGAGTGTATCTTAGTAGAACCATTTTATTGTTTTGTTATGCTGAAAGGTGCAACATGATATTTAATGCTTTATAAAATGTTTGGATCTGCGGTAACATTTTATGAAGTGCGTCTCCACCGCTATTGCGGGATGCAGTGGTTGTATTATAAGTTTCTTACACAAGAAATTTGACCATTCAATAATTTTCATGTAAAATAATGTAGTTCGCAAAGGAGAACCCAATAGGTGAAGTCTTACCCAAAGTCAGTATTGAAGATATTGAAGATTTAACTGAAGAGACTGTGACAAGAACATTAAGAAGGGCTTTAGGTTTCTACTAAACTCTCCAGAGTCATGATGGACACTGGCCAGTAGATTATGGAGGTCCCATGTTTCTTTTGCCTGGCTTGGTAGGTTAAGTTTTAAACATTTCATCTTATTTGTGAATCATGTTCTATGGTATATTACCAATATTCTGGGAAACATGTAGCTTTGACAAAACTGCAATCATTGCCTTCAAGACCTGACTGTTTTCATTTGGTTGGTTATTTAGATTTTTCTCTTTGCTCCTCCTTGATAACCACGAAAACTCTAATACTATCTGGATATACAATTAAACAGATAATTACTCTGTCTATCACTGGGTCTCTAAATGTAGTCTTAACCGAAGAACATATAAAGGAAATGTGCCGTTACATCTATAATCATCAGGTAAGAACTTCACACCATCGTTCCCCCTAATTATGGGCTGCTTCTAGAGGTTTTCCTAATTTTTTAAATGTAATTGCAGAACAAGGATGGTGGCTGGGGTTTGCATATTGAAGGTCCGAGCACCATGTTCTGCTCTGTCTTGAATTATGTTGCTTTGAGATTACTTGGTGATGGACCTAATGGTGGAAAAGGGGAAATGGAGAAGGCGCGTGACTGGATTCTAGGGCATGGTGGTGCTACTTTTACAACATCATGGGGAAAGATGTGGCTTTCAGTTATGATCTTAGCTTTATTTTGATGGTTTTTTTTTTAATAAATATGGCATTGTGATATAGTTCTTTTAAAAACTTATTGTGGTATAGGTACTTGGAGTATATGAATGGTCTGGAAATAATCCCTTGCCCCCTGAGATATGGCTACTTCCATACATGCTTCCATTCCATCCAGGTTCTTGCTCAATATTCTGTTTTTGTATGTTTTAACTTGTACAGGGAGAAGAATTTTTTAGGGTACTTGCCTTGCAATAATAGGGAATTTTTTGGTAATCAAATTTCCAGTTTAGGAACAATTAGGCACTTTTATTATAATGTCCAATTAGTCACTTTTAATCAAATTTCCTAAACTTTTATTATGATCAAAATACGCTTCTTTCCTTTACAATTGATTGTTTCTTGTTGAGATTTATACAAATGGATATGTGTTGTGATCAATAAGATCAGCTTGTGTACCTTGTGTAAAACATTTTTTTCACCAACCGCGGGCAAGTCGAGAAGAACAACTATTAAAGGAATGATGATGTGGATATATTGATTTTGGGTTGAACAAAGTTATAGAAGTAGTAATGGATACGATGAAAATGCAGTGTTTAACACTCTTGTTGCATTTATATACATCAAATACAACATACGTGTTACAATCTACAAGAACAATAATGATGAACTATTTCCTAGACTCTAAATTCCAATGTTATAATTAGATAGAGCTAATTATAATGTCTAGTAATAAGCTGAGTCAGCTACCTTCATGTGAACCGTGTTAAGAATGTGCTAATTCTAACAAGGTGACTAATTTAAATTCGTACTGAATATTTTTTATATAAAGTTTGTTCTGGAATTTTTGTTTTGTTGTTCAACCTGTCAGGGCACCTTTATGTTATCTGATGTATGATTTTGTCTTAAGGAAACAAAAAATATATTGCCCTCATAAGAATATCCATGATTAAGAACTTAAGTAATGTATCCAGGTTTCTGAACAAAAACATCATTTGTTCATGGTACATTGTTAAATTAGTTTCGTTGTTAAATCAGTTGTCTATTTTCATGATTAAGAACTTAAGTAATATATTTTTGAATACTCATAAAAAGTTTCATTGTTAAATTAGTTGTCTATTTTCATCTTAGACAGGGTTTAATTTTCCAGTCATTCTTTACCTAAAATAGAAAAGTAGTAATGTTTTTCTGCTTTACAGGAAGGATGTGGTGTCATTGCCGAATGGTCTATTTGCCAATGTCCTATTTATATGGAAAGAGATTTGTCGGTCCAATCACAGAAACAATTTATTCTCTGAGAAAAGAGCTTTATACCACATCATATCGTGATATGGACTGAAATCAGGCTCGCAATTTGTGTGCAAAGGTTAGTGAACACACTAAACTGGTCCTATGAAAACATTACATGAGAATTGCATCACTTGGATTTTATCATTTGTAAGTCCCACAATAAAATATCCTGGACCTACTTATACTAATAATTGCATTGAAAATAGCTTCCAAACTTTGTCCCTCTATTTTGCTTCTTGCTCTGGTGAATCCATATGTTAGGTTCCTGTTAATTAATATTGCAGCAGGAACTTGCTCAATCATGATTGGTTACAACTGTTATGCCATCATAACCACATCTTGTAACCATCCACAATTACAATCATCATGCCACTATTACTACATTCTACTTGGTTTGCCACCACCTTAACTACCACGTTTTACATGGATTTCTATTCTTATTGCAATTCTAATCATTGTCCTTAGCACACACTTCACTCCCTCTGTAACCACCATCATAGCCTATTATATCCACTTCCATGAACCATCTCTTACAAAAGCTCAAGCTGTTAGGTGAAGGCATTTGGATGAGTTTTCATCTCTAATACACCATCACACTCAAGAGTCTTTTGGGCTTGAAGCATGGACAATGCACAAGCCTACTTTACCTTATGCCAAAATCAACTTTATTTATTTAGAAGAAAAGAAAAGGTCGGCTAGGATATTCTTTGGGGCCATGTCATGTGAACAACTCTTTGAAAATCTGAAGTTGTTAGCGAAGGCATGTCAATTTTTTCAGGGAAAAGTGTAAATACACCCCCTAAACTTTAGCTCTTTTGAAAATAGGCACCTTAAACTATTTTTTCTTACCAATTAGTCCTTAAACTCCTACTATTAGTAAAATCAATCCTTCAACTATTTTTTTGTCCTAATTAGTCCTTAAACTTTTTGTATTAGTAAAATTACTCATTTTGTTAACTCTCAGTTAGATCACTAATGGTGAATAAATCAAATCATTCAATTCGCTTAAATTCAATTTGTTGGTTGTACTTTTTCAGCTATTATTTTTTTATGAATTATTCTACTTATCATTTTTTTTAGAAATAAGAACAAAGACTTGAGGCTTGTTAGTTGAATGTTTGATTTTAATGATAACACAAGTTTAAGGAATAATTGGAACGAAAAATTAATTGAAAGACTGATTTTACTAATAGTCGGAGTTTAATGTCTATTTACGAAGAAAAAATAGATGAAGGTGTCTATTTGCAAATGAACTGAAGTTTAACTTTTCCCATTTTCTATATCTAACAAAAAGATCTCGGCATTTGATATCTCTAACATTGTCAACTAACAATTTAATTGTGCAGGAGTTAAATAACGTTTACAAGAGGATTACTTTGTTCTTGTGCAGGAAGATTTGTACTATCCTCACCCACTTGTGCAGGATATTCTTTGGGCAACACTACACAAGGTCCTTGAGCCTATTTTGATGCATAGCACTGGTAACAAGTTGAGAGAAAAGGCTATAAGGTCTGCAATTGAGCATATACATTATGAAGATGAGAATACTCGCTATATTTGCATAGGTCCTGTAAACAAGGTAAATGTTGAGAGGGGTGGATGTCTGTAGACCTCCCTTCAATTTTCGTTGTTCTTTTACTGTCCGGCCTTTGTGTAGAAGTGTAAGAATACTGACATACTGTTGATGTCCTACCAACTTATTTCTTTAATGACTAAAATGATTAATAGTTTTCCTTTGCTGACCATTTGTTTACTTTGCCACCTTAGTTTGTTTTCATGGTGTTAATTATATATTTTTTTTATGGATGTCTGAGCTTCCCTTCCATGTTCCATTTATATATTATTTTATATTTCCATCTAAACCCGGACTTGCTTTCGAAATACTTGACTACTTTTTAATATTCTCTACTATTATTATTCATGTTGTAAATATGCTTTGCTGTTGGGTGGAAGATCCAAATTCAGAGGCCTTCAGGCTGCATCTTCCAAGGATCTATGATTATCTATGGATTGCTGAAGATGGCATGAAAATGCAGGTCCACATCTAAGTGATCTTATTTTCACCTTACCGTCGTGACCAAATGATGATATTCATGCAGTTGGACATGTTCGCATATGTTTAGGAATGATATGGACATAACTGCAGTCTCCCTATGATGTGATATGTGGAACCAATGTTACATCACTAATGAGTTTTTTGTAAGGCCACATGCTAGTGTCTTGTTTACAGATTTAACATATATACAATTTACATTGCGGGGCTACAATGGAAGTCAACTATGGGATACTTCATTAATCGTCCAAGCAATTATTTCAACTAACCTTATTGAAGAATATGGCCCAACTCTAAGGAAAGCTCATACGTTCATTAAGAATTCACAGGTGACTTTTTACTTTTATCATCATAACTTGCATCAGTTTGCCCGTGTTGATCAGAATCTCTTCTCTTTTTTTTTCTTGAAAGGTTTTAGAAGATTGTCCAGGTGATCTTAGCATTTGGTATCGTCACATTTCTAAAGGTGCTTGGCCTTTTTCAAGTTCAGATCACTGATGGCCGATTTCGATTGCGGTTTGAAGGATTGAAAGTAATTATTTATCAAAATATTAGAATTACTTTTTTGCTTCTTTCTTTTTGATTCATCTGTCCTCTTTCAGGCTATTCTATTACTATCCAAGATTGCACCTGAGATTGTTGGTGAGCCATTGGATGCAAAGCGATTGTATGATGCTGTAAATGTCATTCTCTCATTAAAGGTACCTAGGCTCCTCATGATTCAAGCGATATTATCTCAATAATTCTAACAAATAAATAATGGTGATCATATTATGCTATTGCTTGTGGTTATTGCTTCCTTCCCTAATTATGACACTAATATCATTAAGATGACTAAGTTATTTACTCATCTTCTAAGATCCTTCACTATATAATATAGTATTTTGTTGCAAATTGTATATGGTATAATATATTGAAAGTAAAATTGCATTTATGAAAACACTGATGTAATTTTTTTCAAATTTAAATACGAAGAGAAGCTTAATCGGAGACAGAATTGGAAACACCAAATGCCTTGATATTATGGTAGTGTTAACTGGTTGTGATTACAATGGTTTTTAAAATATCAATTACAATTAGACATAGCTGGGAATTTATACAGGGTATCCCTAATTTTGAGAAATATTTTTTATAGTGAAAACTACTAAAGTGAGAATGGTATATATTTTTGATATCTCATCCTTTCCACAAGCCTAAACATTTGGTGAGATGCTAACAAACCTTTAGTTTGGGCATGAATTAAACTAGGTTTTGAATGCATTAATGGGAGCTTTAGCTTTTTGAGAATTGAGAGAAAAGAGGGACATGTAATGATATCAACCCATAGGCTTGAAATAAGGTAATAAATACAAAGATTATAATTACCTTAATTACATGATTTGGTTAACTTTTACAATGAATCTAGACAAATATGCATAATAATACATGTTTCCAACACACCCTCTCAAGTTTGGGCATATAGGTATATGCGACAAGCTTGTTGGCAAGATAGTTTTTCTGAGGACCTCTCAAAGATTTAGTGAAAGCATCTGCTAGGTTGATAATTTGAATTGACAAAACTACGGTGATGTCTCCAGCTGATAAGACATCTTTGGTAAAATGCCAATCCACTTCAATGTGTTTGGTCTTTTCATGGATAACATGATTGGAGGAAATAAATGAAATTTGGTTGTCACAAACAAGTGTCATGTGTTTGATCTCCCCAGATTGAAGCTAATTAAAAAGTTGCTTTAGTCAAATGAGTGTGCAAGTGATGGATGGCAACTCAATATTATGCCTCAACACTTGACCTTGCAATCACATTTTGTTTCTTACTTTTAGGTTTCTCTCTTATACCTTGGAAGCCATTGTATCTTAATAATACCATATTTTCTACTCATTTCTGGTTCAGTTCTATCATTCTCACAATACTAAATGAAGTATATATTCTAGTTATTTTATATTGTTTGTTTGCCAATAACCCATGACAGATGAGTTGAGCAACTGGTAATTCTATAAAATCAATTCAATGAGTTTGGAGAATCTATGGCATTATCCGAAGATGTATTTTATTTCTTATAATCATTGCAGAATACAGACAGTGGCTTTGCAACATATGAGCTCACAAGATCTTATAAATGTTTGGAGGTAGCCGTCTTTTATTATTTTCCCGGTTCTCATTATTTTTTACTATATCTTCTTTGAAAAGTGAAACACGAAATGGCATGTGAAACATGTTTATCTTCCCATATGAAGAGTGGAATACATCCCTTGGTTTATGTGTTCAGGTACTTTTTTTCAATAATACTCTTTGTATATAAAACCTTTATTACGAAGAATTGCAAATAAACAACTAGGTTGTGCCGTGTATAACAGAGCATGACAAAATCTGCTTAAACTAAGTACCACAGATACTTTTTTCCATTCATGTCAGATATTCAACCACAAGTTTTTGAATCGATGCCAATATGCCACAAAAGCTACTGCATATTGAATCATTGTTTAGGAATAAAGTCATTAAACCTTTTCAGATTTCATCGGACTTTCCTTTTTGTTTCAGAATTAGGACTAAATAGTTGTCTTGAGAATTTGGGAAGTAGTTTTTGGATTAACTTAAAGATATACATACACATTGATAATGCCTTCTATGTTGTCAGATAATCAATCCTGCTGAAACTTTTGGCGACGTTGTTATTGATTATCCGTAAGCTATCAAATTCAAATCACTTTATGTATCCCTCTCCCATTCCCCCAATCCCACCATTTCAAATTTTAATCTTTTAATGTTTCCTTATTCTATGTTCTATAGCTATGTGGAATGTACCTCGTCGGCAATTCAAGCTTTGGTATCATTTCAGAAATTATATCCTGGGCATCGTCGAGAAGAAATAGACCGTTGTATTAAAAAAGCTGCTGCCTTTATTGAAAAAGTACAAGCTTCGGATGGATCATGGTTTGCTCCTCCCTTATTGGAAACCACTTTTTTCATATGCTTTTATATGGATTTATATGTAGCCTTCACGATATTTTTATATATGTATGCATGTATCTCAAGTTTGCACTACTCATTTTTTTGTCTGTATTTACTTCTGCTTGGAATGGAACTTTCTCAGTTCAGTATACTTCTATTTAACAACTCAGATTGTTAAACAGGTATGGTTCTTGGGGTGTTTGCTTCACTTATGGCACTTGGTTTGGCGTAAAAGGGCTGATCGATGCTGGAAAGAATTTCAGTAATTGCTCAAGCATCCATCGAGCTTGTGAATTTCTGCTGTCGAAGCAGCTCCCTTCTGGTGGCTGGGGAGAGATTTATCTGTCTTGTCAAAACAAGGTCAAATTTTCCGTTTCTAAAATTGATATCATTTTTTTTATTGGTTCAATTACTCTATTAATTCATAAACTTTTTGGGGAAATTCAAATATTATCCAAAATTAAATTTTTTTAAAGTCCCTAAACTTATGAAAAATTGTATTGTAATTGAGTTCTTCAAACACATTTTTGTTAAGTTTTTATTAGGATTCCCTTAAATGATTCATCCACCTGTGCATCCGTGGGTCTCTGAATGTTATGGGGAAATTCAATTAGGTCTCATTACTTTTAAGGAAAATTCATAACAGAAACTTAATGGAACCCTAACCTTGGGTAGTCAATCACGTGGAATTGCAGCATTATTGCGTTGTTGCATCACATCGCATTTTACTAGAGCAGCCCATTGTGACCGCTGTTTTCCTCAACATCCCTCCTTTTTTCTGGTTGTTCCCTTCACAAAGTTGTCAGCTTGTGTCATTAATACCTGTGAGCTTATATCACTGAGCTGTCCAACCAAACTATGAAGTAAATAGATTTAGAGGATTCAGATTTCAGCGTTTCACAAAGCTCTTTACATACCAAAGGAAATGCAGCATCATCACAATCATGTGTTAGACTTATACAGAGATAGCAAGGAAAGCTAATTCAAGAGGATAAACAAAATTGGGACCGGTGGTTCTAGGAAATATACTTATGCATAAGCATTAAGTTTTTGAATTAAAAGTGGATGAGAAATTTGGATCACTTTTAGCAATCTAAATGCTGAGATTTCTTGGGTTATTTTTCTACGAATGTCTCTTTATTCAGGTGTATTCAAATCTGGAAGGCAACAGGTCTCATTTAGTAAACACTGGGTGGGCTATGCTGGCTCTCATTGATGTTGAACAGGTATAAAGCAAGTTTTTCTACTTTTCTAGTGCTGCCATTATATTGATTAGTTTATTATTGAACAAAACCCATTTTTAATTCATTGTAGGGTGTTAATCATGTTTAATGTTTTAAATAAAGAAAGGACCATTCTGCTTTTTAATTAAATACCATAGAGATAGCTGAACTATTTTAATGCATGTATTTCACTAAATACCTATGCTCATAGCTCAATAAATTAATATCATAATAATGTACAGGATGAGTCTCCCCAATTATAGGTTCTCTTGATCTTCCATGGGTCAGGTTCATGTTCCCCCATGGTTTTTTTCTTGTATTATTCATTTTTCTTTATTAATGTTATTCTGGTGTGCTGCAGATGATTGGTAGTGCTAGTGGTGCCAACGTAGATGGGATGACTAGTTCTATTGTGATGCCTTTGCATCCCATTTTGTTTAAAAAAATAATAATTATATTGATATTGTCAGATAATTTTACACATCATGTTAATACTTAACATGCTATAGGTTTTCAAAATTCAATTCCATTATGAGAAGTGCGAGAATAACTTGGTTGGAGTTTAAATAAAATACATTTCTAATGCATCATAAAAATGATAAGCTAACACTTGATATTGTGGGATAATATTTTTTCTGAATTGCTTGAATCAAATGAGCTCAACAACATAGATTTATATACACATTAGGAAATAAATACAATGTAGTATTTATAAGTGACAATAAATGAGGAGAAACATCTAGTTTCCTAGAACTAATGTAATATTTGAATTAGAAACATTTCCAAGCTAACACTAAAATTAATGTAATATTGGAATTAAGTTTTGACTCCTCTTAACGAAACCATAATTTGTGATTTTATGCCAAGCTTGCCGACCTGAATTATAAAGATAGCTTTGCCAATTGCCACTACGTACTGTGTTTGTATCCTAGTCATATATGATGATTTGACATTTGAAATTCATCCAGTTTTCCCAAGTATTTGAATACATTCCGCAATTCTGATTACCTAACCCTTTATTCTGCCGGGAAAATGAAGAATGGAAGAATTTTGTCCAGATTGTACTTGTTTTCCAAATCTCTTTGCTTTTGTAATACTGAAACAGGCTAAGAGAGATCCCACACCTTTGCACCATGCAGCTGTATATTTGATAAATACCCAAATGGAGAATGGTGACTTTCCGCAACAGGTATTGAAGACAACCATATAGCTTGTTTTTTTATTCCCTTTTTATCCGCGTTGGTTTGCATCATCAATATTATAAAATAAGCCATTTAAATCATCTTACTTGTGTATCACTCTGCAGGAAATAATGGGAGTCTTTAACAAGAATTGCATGATCACCTACGCTGCGTACAGAAACATATTCCCCATATGGGCGTTGGGAGAATACCGATGCCGTGTACTACAGGCTCGTTAGTCTCTCTCCATTTAGGGTGCCGTCCGAATCGTTTCAACCTTTACCTATTTCTATTCCTTGTTGAAGTTTATGACTAATGAGATTGGTAGTCACCTCAACAAAAACACAAACTCGTGGATAATGCCTATAAGTGTTTCTCTATTACGACCGCTTCTATTGTGCACCAAACATGAGTGGGGTTTAATTTACACCCTACTTGTTAACCTGTGATATTAAGTTTGTAGGTTTCTTTTTATTAATTAAAAATAAATCCCTAATTCTTTTAAATTGAAAAATGCCTACTAACCCAGGTCCTTATCATCCAAACCTGTCTCATTGTCGTCCAAACCCGAACTCTCTGTCAACCTCTAAACACCTCCACTACCATCAACCATTCAACAGTGCATTTCACAAATCCAAATATGTTGAAGACGGCTTTTGCTCGTTTCATGTATTCGACGGGTTAAAACGATGATGCTTTCCAATAAAAAACTTGCCAATGTAGGTTCTAATCTAGATACGTGTTCTTCAAATCGTGCTACCGACGTCGATGGATTACAGTTTGATAGGGGCAAGGATAACATTTTTTGACTGAGAGGCAAGGATAAAATTCTGGTAAGGAGAAATGGCATAGGACCTTCATAGGGTTTGGGAAGCAGACATCGTTCTTAAAAAAATAACTTTTATATTTTTTTTATAAAAAATATAATAAACATTTATTGAAAACTATTATTTTTATAATGGGGTGCCCAAATAAAAATGGAAGCTAAAAGGATTAATGTGTAAAGAATAAAATCATATCACATTACCAGCTGAAAAGGTCACAAGTTGTTAGGGAGCTCTTGTATGGCGATCCAATGGTCATTATCCAATCACTTCATGGAGGAGCAACTTACACCCCATTTTACAGGGGGTGCATAGAAGACAAAACCTTCTATTACTCTTACTCATAAGCACGGGGCTTGTCTTCAATGGGTCTCGAAAAAGTTAGAATCGTTGACGCGACGAGCTAAGAATGTATACCGTAGATATCTTAATCAAAAAAAGAACAAATTTGGATATACAATTTTAGAATGGTAGAGTATTATTCAATAATAAAAACCTAAGATGCGTAGCTGTTCAAAAGAGAAAAAAATAATATATGTTAGAATCGTTTACATTTACATTTTTATTGAAAAATGTATCACATGCATCTACTGGATGGCACCAAGCTACCCAATAAAATCGACACTTATGTTTTTTTGACACCTGAATTTGGAAACTCGTATAGACATCGTACATTGATATGAGTGTGGGTGGATGGAGGTGCATTGTATTCCGAAATAGAGTAGATATCTCGTATGCAATTGTGAGTGTTAGTGTCTGTAACATCCCGGGTTTTATGATTTTGTTTTACGTAAGAGCAACATGTTTAATACTTGGATTAAATAGTTAAGAGATGGATTAAGGTCTAGGAACCTTTGCATGGAAAGTACACAACCATCTGGAGTGAAAAAGAACGTGAGTGTAATCTAGGGTTTCCGTAAGTTGTTTAAAAAGGAATAACTATGTGAAATAAGAAATTTGGATTTAAGATATAATGAGTTTTAGATATAATATTGTTTTTCAAACAAAAAACATTCTCTTGATTACCGGTAAAAATATAAACAAATAAATAATTACCGATACCGCGACAATTGATAAAACGTAAGAAAAAGAAAGGGTGTTACATGTTGGGCCTTTTTGTTAGCATATGTGACCTTTTTGTTTTATAAGATCTAAGAGTAAATATTTTTTTGTGGGACTAAAGCTAGGGAATTAGTAGCTTCACCCTTGGGACGACCATGTATATATATTTATATAGAAATATGTATGTAATGCTTCATTAATGACAAACTTTTAGAAATTTTCGTTACCATTAATGAAATATAAAGGGATGTATTTATCTATATACAAAGAATCTTTTTTCCCAAAAATCTTATAAATATCTATCCAAAAAAAAAACTATAAAAATCATAATTTATTTTATTTGGTTTACATTGGAATGGGTAGCACATTATGAAATTGTAAATATCTATCCAATGCAAGTTGAAGAATAAATGTTTTATAATTTATAATTTATATTTCAAAAAAACAAATTCCACCCAATATATATATATATATATATATATACATGCATACATATATTATTTATTTTATAAATGTGTAGTGTTTTGGCAATTGTAAAAAATAATTGGTAAATTTATATATCAATCATCATGATTGATATATTAATATAAAAATAATTAATGCTTCATTAATATATTTAAAAATGTTTAGGAATTATTGTTGCTATTAATGAAATTTAATGTCACGATTGAGTGATATTTAATTTAATATTTGAACAAATTATAATTGAAATTATTAATATTTGAATAAATTATAAAACTATTTCATATATATGTATTTTTTTGGAAAGTGAACCTAATTAATGACTGTTATTTTTTTATGAGTAATATTGGAAAGTGAAACAATTGAGGGTTATAATAGTCATTATGAATTATGATTACCATGATAATTTGAAAATAATTATTAATTATCTTCAAATGCATTAATTGTGTTGAAAAGATGTTTAAAAGATTAAATGTTGAGAGAAGAATTGTGATTGGTCATTAGTTGTTTTGGAAAAAAAAATCACTATAAATATATAAATATAAATTTCTAAAAGTGGAATATTTTGCCAAATGTCAAAATAATTTAAATTTTTTAGTTATTCTAAAGATGACATGTGTCAATACTTTCCATCCCTGGTTTTTCCCTTAGAATATTTATAGATTTATGTTTTATGTTTTTAATATTAGTAATTAATGAATTTAATTCTTAAATTTATGTTTTTAACATTATATTTGATTTTTTATCTCCTAATTAACATGTTAATTAACTAAATAAATCTAACTAAAGGAGAAGAAAGAAGAAGATAAAGGACACGTGCTTTTGATCATTATTGAGTAACAGCAACACATGTTTTCAAATTTGAATTTGAATTTTGAGATAAGGATATGGGACCCAAAAAAAAAGCCTATAACCATCAATCCAAGCTCCAGACCCTTAAAAAACTTGGAAAGCACATGGACCGAGAGTTTTGAAATGAATTTCTTGAATTGGTAAAATTTTTGGTGAAGAGTATTGTGGAAGCCATCCATTAATTGTGAGATTGACACTCGAAAAAAACATGCCCAAACAGTGACCTGAAAATGTATATATATATATAGATGATTGCATTTATTTAAAGTGACTCATATGACCTTAGGTGACGTTTGGTATCCGTAATGTTTTATTCCCAGTCAAACTATACATTCTTGGGAATGTAATGCCCAGGAATAAAGTTTTCTCACCTTCACACATGGGAATAGAGTTTTCCCAAGTTTATTACTATCATTCACTAATTTTATTCCTGAGAATATTTTATGATTAGGAATAACTTTTTAAAACTTGTACCTGAGAAAACGTTTATTCCCATACCTACATTTCCCAGAATATTTTTGTAAAACTTGTTACACAAGCTACCAAAATCTTTGTCACTCATCCAAACACTCACGTAATGTAGTCTGCGTCTTTATCAGTTCAGCCACTTCTCCACACTCCACTTCTCCTTCATCCTCCAACCCCTTCTCAGCTGTACTTGATACTTGAACGGAGGTAAGAGAAATAACCATCCATCCCATTCCTCTCCTATTTACTTTTGCTCATTCTTTACATTACGAAATTCTTCTTGTTTGATTGCAAATCACATTACATTACATATATCAAACAGAACAGTGAGCTACTCATGCCGATGCTAAATAAAATGCTTGTTTCATTTCTTTCATCAATCATCTTCATCTCCCAATTTCAATTTTTCACTCTCATTTGTATTTTCTTCGACTGAGAAAGAAATTTACGATGCGCATCGCAAATGCAATTGATGCATTTTCTTAACCTTGGTTTAATTTGTTTGTCATAAAATAATGTGGAAGCTCAAGATTGCGAAGGGAGGGAGTCCATGTCTTAGGTCATTGAACAATCACGTTGGAAGACAGTTTTGGGAGTTCGATCCTAATCTTGGATCGCCACAAGAACTCTTGGAGATTGAAACAGCTCGCCAAAATTTCCATAAGAATCGCTTCACCCATCCGCACAGTGATGATCTACTTATGCGCATTCAGGTGCATGTCTGTGTTCTTGGTGATGCTATGATTATCTTGTTAAGGAAACAAAAAGGAATTTATCCCCCGTTTATTAGTTACTATTACAGAAAGAGGTTTATTGGTTTTCTAGAAAATTGAACAAGTTCGTACCACTCGCTAGTTGAGACTTATTCCTTCTTCAAATGAGGAAATCAATTTAATTATTTTTTTCCATTTGTTTTCAAATGAGTGTATCTTAGTAGAACCATTTTATTGTTTTGTTATGCTGAAAGGTGCAACATGATAGTTAATGCTTTATAAAATGTTTGGATCTGTGGTAACATTTTATGAAGTGCGTATCCACCGCTATTACGGGATGCAGTGGTTGTATTATAAGTTTCTTACACAAGAAATTTGACCATTCAATAATTTTCATGTAAAATAATGTAGTTTGCAAAGGAGAACCCAATAGGTGAAGTCTTACCCAAAGTCAGTATTGAAGATATTGAAGATGTAACTGAAGAGACTGTGACAAGAACATTAAGAAGGGCTTTAGGTTTCTACTCAACTCTCCAGAGTCATGATGGACACTGGCCAGTAGATTATGGAGGTCCCATGTTTCTTTTGCCTGGCTTGGTAGGTTAAGTTTTAAACATTTCATCTTATTTGTGAAACATGTTCTATGGTATATTACCAATATTCTGGGAAACATGTAGCTTTGACAAAACTGCAATCATTGCCTTCAAGACCTGAGTGTTTTCATTTGGTTGGTTATTTAGATTTTTCTCTTTGCTCCTCCTTGATAACCACGAAAACTCTAATACTATCTGGATATACAATTAAACAGATAATTACTCTGTCTATCACTGGGTCTCTAAATGTAGTCTTAACCGAAGAACATATAAAGGAAATGTGCCGTTACATCTATAATCATCAGGTAAGAACTTCACACCATCGTTCCCCCTAATTATGGGCTGCTTCTAGAGGTTTTCCTAATTTGTTAAATGTAATTGCAGAACAAGGATGGTGGCTGGGGTTTGCATATTGAAGGTCCGAGCACCATGTTCTGCTCCGTCTTGAATTATGTTGCTTTGAGATTACTTGGTGATGGACCTAATGGTGGAAAAGGGGAAATGGAGAAGGCGCGTGACTGGATTAGAACTAATGTAATATTTGAATTAGAAACATTTCCAAGCTAACACTAAAATTAATGTAATATTTGAATTAAGTTTTGACTCCTCTTAACGAAACCATAATTTGTGATTTTATGCCAAGCTTGCCGACCTGAATTATAAAGATAGCTTTGCCAATTGCCACTACGTACTGTGTTTGTATCCTAGTCATATATGATAATTTGACATTTGAAATTCATCCAGTTTTCCCAAGTATTTGAATACATTCCGCAATTCTGATTACCTAACACTTTATTCTGCCGGGAAAATGAAGAATGGAAGAATTTTGTCCAGATTGTACTTGTTTTCCAAATCTCTTTGCTTTTGTAATACTGAAACAGGCTAAGAGAGATCCCACACCTTTGCACCGTGCAACTGTATATTTGATAAATACCCAAATGGAGAATGGTGACTTTCCGCAACAGGTATTGAAGACAACCATATAGCTTGTTTTTTTATTCCCTTTTTATCCGCGTTGGTTTGCATCATCAACATTATAAAATAAGCCATTTAAATCATCTTACTTGTGTATCACTCTGCAGGAAATAATGGGAGTCTTTAACAAGAATTGCATGATCACCTACGCTGCGTACAGAAACATATTCCCCATATGGGCGTTGGGAGAATACCGATGCCGTGTACTACAGGCTCGTTAGTCTCTCTCCATTTAGGGTGCCGTCCGAATTGTTTCAACCTTTACCTATTTCTATTCCTTGTTGAAGTTTATGACTAATGAGATTGGTAGTCACCTCAACAAAAACACAAACTCGTGGATAATGCCTATAAGTGTTTCTCTATTACGACCGCTTCTATTGTGCACCAAAAATGAGTGGGGTTTAATTTACACCCTACTTGTTAACCTGTGATATTAAGTTTGTAGGTTTCTTTTTATTAATTAAAAATAAATCCCTAATTCTTTTAAATTGAAAAATGCCTACTAACCCGGGTCCTTATCATCCAAACCTGTCTCATTGTCGTCCAAACCGGAACTCTCTGTCAACCTCTAAACACCTCCACTACCATCAACCATTCAACAGTGCATTTCACAAATCCAAATATGTTGAAGACGGCTTTTGCTCGTTTCATGTATTCGACGGGTTAAAATAATGATGCTTTCCAATAAAAAACTTGCCAATGTAGGTTCTAATCTAGATACGTGTTCTTCAAATCGTGCTACCGACGTCGATGGATTACAGTTTGATAGGGGCAAGGATAACATTTTTTGACTGAGAGGCAAGGATAAAATTCTGGTAAGGAGAAATGGCATAGGACCTTCATAGGGTTTGGGAAGCAGACATCGTTCTTAAAAAAATAACTTTTATATTTTTTTTATAAAAAATATAATAAACATTTATTGAAAACTATTATTTTTATAATGGGGTGCCCAAATAAAAATGGAAGCTAAAAGGATTAATGTGTAAAGAATAAAATCATATCACATTACCAGCTGAAAAGGTCACAAGTTGTTAGGGAGCTCTTGTATGGCGATCCAATGGTCATTATCCAATCACTTCATGGAGGAGCAACTTACACCCCATTTTACAGGGGGTGCATAGAAGACAAAACCTTCTATTACTCTTACTGATAAGCACGGGGCTTGTCTTCAATGGGTCTCGAAAAAGTTAGAATCGTTGACGCGACGAGCTAAGTATGTATACCGTTGATATCTTAATCAATAAAAGAACAAATTTGGATATACTTTTTTTGAATGCTTGAGTATTATTCTATAATAAAAACCTAATATGCGTAGCAGTTCAATAGTGAAAAACATAATATATGTTAGAACTGTTACACATTTACATTTTTATTGAAAAATGTATCACATGCATCTACTGGATGGCACCAAGCTACCCAATAAAATCGACACTTATGTTTTTTTGACACCTGAATTTGGAAACTCGTATAGACATCGTACATTGATATGAGTGTGGGTGGATGGAGGTGCATTGTATTCCGAAATAGAGTAGATATACTGTATGCAATTGTGAGTGTTAGTGTCTGTAACATCCCGGTTTTTATGATTTTGTTTTACGTAAGAGCAACATGTTTAATACTTGGATTAAATAGTTAAGAGATGGATTAAGGTCTAGGAACCTTTGCATGGAAAGTACGCAACCATCTGGAGTGAAAAAGAACGTGAGTGTAATCTAGGGTTTCCGTAAGTTGTTTAAAAAGGAATAACTATGTGAAATAAGAAATTTGGATTTAAGATATAATGAGTTTTAGATATAATATTGTTTTTCAAACAAAAAACATTCTCTTGATTACCGGTAAAAATATAAACAAATAAATAATTACCGATACCGCAACAATTGATAAAACGTAAGAAAAAGAAAGGGTGTTACATGTTGGGCCTTTTTGTTAGCATATGTGACCTTTTTGTTTTATAAGATCTAAGAGTAAATATTTTTTTGTGGGACTAAAGCTAGGGAATTAGTAGCTTCACCCTTGGGACGACCATGTATATATATTTATATAGAAATATGTATGTAATGCTTCATTAATGACAAACTTTTAGAAATTTTCGTTACCATTAATGAAATATAAAGGGATGTATTTATCTATATACAAAGAATCTTTTTTCCCAAAAATCTTATAAATATCTATCCAAAAAAAAAAAACTATAAAAATCATAATTTATTTTATTTGGTTTACATTGGAATGGGTAGCACATTATGAAATTGTAAATATCTATCCAATGCAAGTTGAAGAATAAATGTTTTATAATTTATAATTTATATTTCAAAAAAACAAATTCCACCCAATATATATATATATATATATATATATACATGCATACATATATTATTTATTTTATAAATGTGTAGTGTTTTGGCAATTGTAAAAAATAATTGGTAAATTTATATATCAATCATCATGATTGATATATTAATATAAAAATAATTAATGCTTCATTTATATATTTAAAAATGTTTAGGAATTATTGTTGCTATTAATGAAATTTAATGTCACGATTGAATGATATTTAATTTAATATTTGAACAAATTATAATTGAAATTATTAATATTTGAATAAATTATAAAACTATTTCATATATATGTATTTTTTTGGAAAGTGAACCTAATTAATGAATGTTATTTTTTTATGAGTAATATTGGAAAGTGAAACAATTGAGGGTTATAATAGTCATTATGAATTATGATTACCATGATAATTTGAAAATAATTATTAATTATCTTCAAATGCATTAATTGTGTTGAAAAGATGTTTAAAAGATTAAATGTTGAGAGAAGAATTGTGATTGGTCATTAGTTGTTTTGGAAAAAAAAATCACTATAAATATATAAATATAAATTTCTAAAAGTGGAATATTTTGCCAAATGTCAAAATAATTTAAATTTTTTAGTTATTCTAAAGATGACATGTGTCAATACTTTCCATCCATGGTTTTTCCCTTAGAATATTTATAGATTTATGTTTTATGTTTTTAATATTAGTAATTAATGAATTTAATTCTTAAATTTATGTTTTTAACATTATATTTGATTTTTTATCTCCTAATTAACATGTTAATTAACTAAATAAATCTAACTAAAGGAGAAGAAAGAAGAAGATAAAGGACACGTGCTTTTGATCATTACTGAGTAACAGCAACACATGTTTTCAAATTTGAATTTGAATTTTGAGATATGGATATGGGTCCCAAAAAAAAAGCCTTTAACCATCAATCCAAGCTCCAGACCCTTAAAAAACTTGGAAAGCACATGGACCGAGAGTTTTGAAATGAATTTCTTGAATTGGTAAAATTTTTGGTGAAGAGTATTGTTGAAGCCATCCATTAATTGTGAGATTGACACTCGAAAAAAACATGCCCAAATAGTGACCTGAAAATGTATATATATATATATATATATATATATATATATATATATATATATATAGATGATTGCATATATTTAAAGTGACTCATATGACCTTAGGTGACGTTTGGTATCCGTAATGTTTTATTCCCAGTCAAACTATACATTCTTGGGAATGTAATGCCCAGGAATAAAGTTTTCTCACCTTCACACATGGGAATAGAGTTTTCCCAAGTTTATTACTATCATTCACTAATTTTATTCCTGAGAATATTTTATGATCAGGAATAACTTTTTAAAACTTGTACCTGAGAAAACGTTTATTCCCATACCTACATTTCCCAGAATATTTTTGTAAAACTTGTTACACAAGCTACCAAAATCTTTGTCACTCATCCAAACACTCACGTAATGTAGTCCGCGTCTTTATCAGTTCAGCCACTTCTCCACACTCCACTTCTCCTTCATCCTCCAACCCCTTCTCAGCTGTACTTGATACTTGAACGGAGGTAAGAGAAATAACCATCCATCCCATTCCTCTCCTATTTACTTTTGCTCATTCTTTACATTACGAAATTCTTCTTGTTTGATTGCAAATCACATTACATTACATATATCAAACAGAACAGTGAACTACTCATGCCGATGCTAAATAAAATGCTTGTTTCATTTCTTTCATCAATCATCTTCATCTCCCAATTTCAATTTTTCACTCTCATTTGTATTTTCTCCGACTGAGAAAGAAATTTACGATGCGCATCGCAAATGCAATTGATGTATTTTCTTAACCTTGGTTTAATTTGTTTGTCATAAAATAATGTGGAAGCTCAAGATTGCGGAGGGAGGGAGTCCATGTCTTAGGTCATTGAACAATCACGTTGGAAGACAGTTCTGGGAGTTCGATCCTAATCTTGGATCGCCACAAGAACTCTTGGAGATTGAAACAGCTCGCCAAAATTTCCATAAGAATTGCTTCACCCACCCGCACAGTGATGATCTACTTATGTGCATTCAGGTGCATGTCTATGTTCTTGGTGATGCTATGATTATCATGTTAAGGAAACAAAAAGGAATTTATCCCCCGTTTATTAGTTACTATTACAGAAAGAGGTTTATTGGTTTTCTAGAAAATTGAACAAGTTCGTACCACTCGCTAGTTGAGACTTATTCCTTCTTCAAATGAGGAAATCAATTTAATTATTTTTTTCCATTTGTTTTCAAATCAGTGTATCTTAGTAGAACCATTTTATTGTTTTGTTATGCTGAAAGGTGCAACATGATATTTAATGCTTTATAAAATGTTTGGATCTGTGGTAACATTTTATGAAGTGCGTCTCCACCGCTATTGCGGGATGCAGTGGTTGTATTATAAGTTTCTTACACAAGAAATTTGACCATTCAATAATTTTCATGTAAAATAATGTAGTTTGCAAAGGAGAACCCAATAGGTGAAGTCTTACCCAAAGTCAGTATTGAAGATATTGAAGATGTAACTGAAGAGAATGTGACAAGAACATTAAGAAGGGCTTTAGGTTTCTACTCAACTCTCCAGAGTCATGATGGACACTGGCCAGTAGATTATGGTGGTCCCATGTTTCTTTTGCCTGGCTTGGTAGGTTAAGTTTTAAACATTTCATCTTATTTGTGAAAAATGTTCTATGGTATATTACCAATATTCTGGGAAACATGTAGCTTTGACAAAACTGCAATCATTGCCTTCAAGACCTGAGTGTTTTCATTTGGTTGGTTATTTAGATTTTTCTCTTTGCTCCTCCTTGATAACCACGAAAACTCTAATACTATCTGGATATACAATTAAACAGATAATTACTCTGTCTATCACTGGGTCTCTAAATGTAATCTTAACCGAAGAACATATAAAGGAAATGTGTCGTTACATCTATAATCATCAGGTAAGAACTTCACACCATCGTTCCCCCTAATTATGGGCTGCTTCTAGAAGTTTTCCTAATTTGTTAAATGTAATTACAGAACAAGGATGGTGGCTGGGGTTTGCATATTGAAGGTCCGAGCACCATGTTCTGCTCCGTCTTGAATTATGTTGCTTCGAGATTACTTGGTGATGGACCTAATGGTGGAAAAGGGGAAATGGAGAAGGCGCGTGACTGGATTCTGGGGCATGGTGGTGCTACTTTTACAACATCATGGGGAAAGATGTGGCTTTCAGTTATGATCTTAGCTTTATTTTGAAGTTGTTTTTTAATAAATATGGCATTGTGATATAGTTCTTTTAAAAACTTATTGTGGTATAGGTACTTGGAGTATATGAATGGTCTGGAAATAATCCCTTGCCCCCTGAGATATGGCTCCTTCCATACATGCTTCCATTCCATCCAGGTTCTTGCTCAATATTCTGTTTATGTATGTTTTAACTTGTACAGAGAGAAGAATTTTTTAGGGTACTTGCCTTGCAATAAAAGGGAATTTTTTGGTAATCAAATTTCCAGTTTAGGTACAATTAGGCACTTTTATTATAATGTCCAATTAGTCACTTTTAATCAAATTTCCTAAACTTTTATTATGATCAAAATACGCTTCTTTCCTTTACAATTGATTGTTTCTTGTTGAGATTTATACAAATGGATATGTGTTGTGATCAATAAGATCAGCTTGTGTACCTTGTGTAAAACATTTTTTTCACCAACCGCGGGCAAGTCGAGAAGAACAACTATTAAAGGAATGATGATGTGGATATATTGATTTTGGGTTGAACAAAGTTATAGAAGTAGTAATGGATACGATGAAAATGCAGTATTTAACACTCTTGTTGCATTTATATACATCAAATACAACATACGTGTTACAATCTACAAGAACAATAATGATGAACTATTTCCTAGACTCTAAATTCCAATGTTATAATTAGATAGAGCTAATTATAATGTCTAGTAATAAGCTGAGTCAGCTACCTTCATGTGAACCGTGTTAAGAATGTGCTAATTCTAACAAGGTGACTAATTTAAATTCGTACTGAATATTTTTTATATAAAGTTTGTTCTGGAATTTTTGTTTTGTTGTTCAACCTGTCAGGGCACCTGTATGTTATCTGATGTATGATTTTGTCTTAAGGAAACAAAAAATATATTGCCCTCATAAGAATATCCATGATTAAGAACTTAAGTAATGTATCCAGGTTTCTGAACAAAAACATCATTTGTTCATGGTACATTGTTAAATTAGTTTCGTTGTTAAATCAGTTGTCTATTTTCATGATTAAGAACTTAAGTAATATATTTTTGAATACTCATAAAAAAGTTTCATTGTTAAATTAGTTGTCTATTTTCATCTTAGACAGGGTTTAATTTTCCAGTCATTCTTTACCTAAAATAGAAAAGTAGTAATGTTTTTCTGCTTTACAGGAAGGATGTGGTGTCATTGCCGAATGGTCTATTTGCCAATGTCCTATTTATATGGAAAGAGATTTGCTGGTCCAATCACAGAAACAGTTTATTCTCTGAGAAAAGAGCTTTATGCCACATCATATCGTGATATGGACTGGAATCAGGCTCGCAATTTGTGTGCAAAGGTTAGTGAACACACTAAACTGGTCCTATGAAAACATTACATGAGAATTGCATCACTTGGATTTTATCATTTGTAAGTCCCGCAATAAAATATCCTGGACCTACTTATACTAATAATTGCATTGAAAATAGCTTCCAAACTTTGTCCCTCTATTTTGCTTCTTGCTCTGGTGAATCCATATGTTAGGTTCCTGTTAATTAATATTGCAGCAGGAACTTGCTCAATCATGATTGGTTACAACTGTTATGCCATCATAAACACATCTTGTAACCATTCACAATTACAATCATCATGCCACTATTACTACATTCTACTTGGTTTGCCACCACCTTAACTACCACGTTTTACATGGATTTCTATTCTTATTGCAATTCTAATCATTGTCCTTAGCACAAACTTCACTCCCTCTGTAACCACCATCATAGCCTATTATATCCACTTCCATGAACCATCTCTTACAAAAGCTCAAGCTGTTAGGTGAAGGCATTTGGATGAGTTTTCATCTCTAATACACCATCACACTCAAGAGTCTTTTGGGCTTGAAGCATGGACAATGCACAAGCCTACTTTACCTTATGTCGAAATCAACTTTATTTATTTAGAAGAAAAGAAAAGGTCGGCTAGGAGATTCTTTGGGACCATGTCATGTGAACAACTCTTTGAAAATCTGAAGTTGTTAGCGAAGGCATGTCAATTTTTTCAGGGAAAAGTGTAAATACACCCCCTAAACTTTAGCTCTTTTGCAAATAGGCACCTTAAACTATTTTTTCTTCCCAATTAGTCCTTAAACTCCTACTATTAGTAAAATCAATCCTTCAACTATTTTTTTGTCCTAATTAGTCCTTAAACTTTTTGTATTAGTAAAATTAATCATTTTGTTAACTCTCGTTAGATCACTAATGGTGAATAAATCAAATCATTCAATTCGCTTAAATTCAATTTGTTGGTTGTACTTTTTCAGCTATTATTTTTTTATGAATTATTCTACTTATCGTTTTTTTTTAGAAATAAGAACAAAGACTTGAGGCTTGTTAGTTGAATGTTTGATTTTAATAATAACACAAGTTTAAGGAATAATTGGAACGAAAAATTAATTGAAAGACTGATTTTACTAATAGTTGGAGTTTAATGTCTATTTACGAAGAAAAAATAGATGAAGGTGTCTATTTGCAAATGAACTGAAGTTTAACTTTTCCCATTTTCTATATCTAACAAAAAGATCTCGGCATTTGATATCTCTAACATTGTCAACTAACAATTTAATTGTGCAGGAGTTAAATAACGTTTACAAGAGGATTACTTTGTTCTTGTGCTGGAAGATTTGTACTATCCTCACCCACTTCTGCAGGATATTCTTTGGGCAACACTACACAAGGTCCTTGAGCCTATTTTGATGCATAACACTGGTAACAAGTTGAGAGAAAAGGCTATAAGGTCTGCAATTGAGCATATACATTATGAAGATGAGAATACTCGCTATATTTGCATAGGTCCTGTAAACAAGGTAAATGTTGAGAGGGGTGGATGTCTGTAGACCTCCCTTCAATATTCGTTGTTCTTTTACTGTCCAGCCTTTGTGTAGAAGTGTAAGAATACTGACATACTGTTGATGTTCTACCAACTTATTTCTTTAATGACTAAAATGATTAATAGTTTTCCTTTGCTGACCATTTGTTTACTTTGCCACCTTAGTTTGTTTTCATGGTGTTAATTATATATTTTTTTTATGGATGTCTGAGCTTCCCTTCCATGTTCCATTTTTATATTATTTTATATTTCCATCTAAACCCGGACATGCTTTCGAAATACTTGACTACTTTTTAATATTCTCTACTATTATTATTCAGGTTTTAAATATGCTTTCTTTGTTGGGTGGAAGATCCAAATTCAGAGGCCTTCAGGCTGCATCTTCCAAGGATCTATGATTATCTATGGATTGCTGAAGATGGCATGAAAATGCAGGTCCACATCTAAGTGATCTTATTTTCACCTTACCGTCGTGACCAAATGATGATATTCATGCAATTGGACATGTTCGCATATGTTTAGGAATGATATGGACATAACTGCAGTCTCCCTATGATGTGATATGTGGAACGAATGTTACATCACTAATGAGTTTTTGTAAGGCCACATGCTAGTGTCTTGTTTACAGATTTAACATATATACAATTTCTTGCAGGTGGCTACAATGGAAGTCAACTATGGGATACTTCATTAATCGTCCAAGCAATTATTTCAACTAACCTTATTGAAGAATATGGCCCAACTCTAAGGAAAGCTCATACGTTCATTAAGAATTCACATGTGACTTTTTACATTTATCATCATAACTTGCATCGCTTGCCCGTGTTGATCGGAATCTCTTCTTTTTTTTTCTTGAAAGGTTTTAGAAGATTGTCCAGGTGATCTTAGCATTTGGTATCGTCACATTTCTAAAGGTGCTTGGCCTTTTTCAAGTGCAGATCACGGATGGCCGATTTCGATTGCACTATCAAGGACTAAAAGTAATTATTGATCAAAATATTAGAATTACTTTTTTGCTTCTTCGTTTTGATTCATCCTGTCCTCTCTTTCGTGCTATTCTATTACTATCCAAGATTGCACCTGAGATTGTTGGTGAGCCATTGGATGCAAAGCGATTGTATGATGCTGTAAATGTCATTCTCTCATTACAGGTACCTAGGCTCCTCATGATTCAAGTGAGATTATCTCAATAATTCTAACAAATAAATAATGGTGATCATATTATGCTATTGCTTGTGGTTATTGCTTCCTTCCCTAATTATGACACTAATATCATTAAGATGACTAAGTTATTTACTCATCTTCTAAGATCCTTCACTATATAATATAGTATTTTGTTGCAAATTGTATATGGTATAATAAATTGAAAGTAAAATTGCATTTATGAAAACACTGATGTAATTTTTTTCAAATTTAAATACAGTAGAAGCTTAATCGGAGACAGAATTGGAAACACCAAATGCCTTGATATTATGGTAGTGTTAACTGGTTGTGATTACAATGGTTTTTAAAATAACAATTACAATTAGACATAGCTGGGAATTTATACAGGGTATCCCTAATTTTGAGAAATATTTTTTATAGTGAAAACTACTAAAGTGAGAATGGTATATATTTTTGATATCTCATCCTTTCCACAAGCCTAAACATTTGGTGAGATGCTAATAAACCTTTAGTTTGGGCATGAATTAAACTAGGTTTTGAATGCATTAATGGGAGCTTTAGCTTTTTGAGAATTGAGAGAAAAGAGGGACATGTAATGATATCAACCCATAGGCTTGAAATAAGGTAATAAATACAAAGATTATAATTACCTTAATTACATGATTTGGTTAACTTTTACAATGAATCTAGACAAATATGCATAATAATACATGTTTCCAACACACCCTCTCAAGTTTGGGCATATAGGTATATGCGACAAGCTTGTTGGCAAGATAGTTTTTCTGAGGACCTCTCAAAGATTTAGTGAAAGCATCTGCCGGTTGATAATTTGAATTGACAAAACTACCGGTGATGTCTCCAGTTGATAAGACATCTTTGGTAAAATGCCAATCCACTTCAATGTGTTTGGTCTTTTCATGGATAACATGATTGGAGGAAATAAATGAAATTTGGTTGTCACAAACAAGTGTCATGTGTTTGATCTCCCCAAATTGAAGCTAATTAAAAAGTTGCTTTAGTCAAATGAGTGTGCAAGTGATGGATGGCAACTCAATATTATGCCTCAACACTTGACCTTGCAATCACATTTTGTTTCTTACTTTTAGGTTTCTCTCATATACCTTGGAAGCCATTGTATCTCAATAATACCATATTTTCTACTCATTTCTGGTTCAGTTCTATCATACTCACAATACTAAATGAAGTATATATTCTAGTTATTTTATATTGTTTGTTTGCCTATAACCCATGACAGATGAGTTGAGCAACTGGTAATTCTATAAAATCAATTCAATGAGTTTGGAGAATCTATGGCATTATCCGAAGATGTATTTTATTTCTTATAATCATTGCAGAATCATGACGGTGGCTTTGCAACATATGAGCTCACAAGATCTTATAAATGTTTGGAGGTAGCCGTCTTTTATTATTTTCCCGGTTCTCATTATTTTTTACTATATCTTCTTTGAAATGTGAAACACGAAATGGCATGTGAGACATGTTTATCTTCCCATATGAAGAGTGGAATACATCCCTTGGTTTATGTGTTCAGTTACTTTTTTTCAATAATACTCTTTGTATATAAAACCTTTATCACGGAGAATTGGAAATAAACAACTAGGTTGTGCCGTGTATAACAGAGCATGACAAAATTTGCTTAAACTAAGTACCACAGATACTTTTTTCCATTCATGTCAGATATTCAACCACAAGTTTTTGAATCGATGCCAATATGCCACAAAAGCTACTGCATATTGAATCATTGTTTAGGAATAAAGTCATTAAACCTTTTCAGGTTTCATCGAACTTTCCTTTTTGTTTCAGAATTAGGACTAAATAGTTGTCTTGAGAATTTGGGAAGTAGTTTTTGGATTAACTTAAAGATATACATACACATTGATAATGCCTTCTCTGTTGTCGATAATCAATCCCTTTGAAACTTTTGGGACGTTGTTATTGATTATCCGTAAGCTATCAAATTCAAATCACTTTATGTATCCCTCTCCCATTCCCCAAATCCCACCATTTCAAATTTTAATCTTTTAATGTTTCCTTATTCTATGTTCTATAGCTATGTGGAATGTACCTCGTCGGCAATTCAAGCTTTGGTATCATTTCAGAAATTATATCCTGGGCATCGTCGAGAAGAAATAGACTGTTGTATTGAAAAAGCTGCTGCCTTTATTGAAAAAGTACAAGCTTCGGATGGATCATGGTTTGCTCCTCCCTTATTGGAAACCACTTTTTTCATATGCTTTTATATGGATTTATATGTAGCCTTCACGATATTTTTATATATGTATGCATGTATCTCAAGTTTGCTCTACTCATTTTTTTGTCTGCATTTACTTCTGCTTGGAATGGAACTTTCTCAGTTCAGTATACTTCTATTTAACCACTCAGATTGTTAAACAGGTATGGTTCTTGGGGTGTTTGCTTCACTTATGGCACTTGGTTTGGCGTAAAAGGGCTGATCGATGCTGGAAAGAATTTCAGTAATTGCTCAAGCATCCATCGAGCTTGTGAATTTCTCTTTGTCAAGTAGCTCCCTCTCGGTGGTCGGGGAGAGAGTTATCTGTCTTGTCAAAACAAGGTCAAATTTGCCGTTTCTAAAATTGATATCATTTTTTTTATTGGTTCAATTACTCTATTAATTCATAAACTTTTTGGGGAAATTCAAATATTATCCAAAATTAAATTTTTTTAAAGTCCCTAAACTTATGAAAAATTGTATTGTAATTGAGTTCTTCAAACACATTTTTGTTAAGTTTTTATTAGGATTCCCTTAAATGATTCATCCACCTGTGCAGCCGTGGGTCTCTGGATGTTATGGGGAAATTCAATTAGGTCTCATTACTTTTAAGGAAAATTCATAACAGAAACTTAATGGAACCCTAACCTTAGGTAGTCACTCACGTGGAATTGCAGCATTATTGCGTTGTTGCGTCACATCGCATTTTACTAGAGCAGCCCATTGTGACCGCTGTTTTCATCAACATCCCTCCTTTTTTCTGGTTGTTCCCTTCACAAAGTTGTCAGCTTGTGTCATTAATACCTGTGAGCTTATATCACTGAGTTGTCCAACCAAACTATGAAGTAAATAGATTTAGAGGATTCAGATTTCAGCGTTTCACAAAGCTCTTTACATACCAAAGGAAATGCAGCATCATCACAATCATGTGTTAGACTTATACAGAGATAGCAAGGAAAGCTAATTCAAGAGGATAAACAAAATTGGGACCGGTGGTTCTAGGAAATATACTTATGCATAAGCATTAAGTTTTTGAATTAAAAGTGGATGAGAAAATTGGATCACTTTTAGCAATCTAAATTCTGAGATTTCTTGGGTTATTTTTCTACGAATGTCTCTTTATTCAGGTGTATTCAAATCTGGAAGGCAACAGGTCTCATTTAGTAAACACTGGGTGGGCTATGCTGGCTCTCATTGATGCTGAACAGGTATAAAGCAAGTTTTTCTACTTTTCTAGTGCTGCCATTATATTGATTAGTTTATTATTGAACAAAACCCATTTTTAATTCATTGTAGGGTGTTAATCATGTTTAATGTTTTAAATAAAGAAAGGACCATTCTGCTTTTTAATTAAATACCATAGAGATAGCTGAACTATTTTAATGCATGTATTTCACTAAATACCTATGCTCATAGCTCAATAAATTAATATCATAATAATGTACAGGATGAGTCTCCCCAATTATAGGTTCTCTTGATCTTCCATGGGTCAGGTTCATGTTCCCCCATGGTTTTTTTCTTGTATTATTAATTTTTCTTTATTAATGTTATTCTGGTGTGCTGCAGATGATTGGTAGTGCTAGTGGTGCCAACGTAGATGGGATGACTAGTTCTATTGTGATGCCTTTGCATCCCATTTTGTTTAAAAAAATAATAATTATATTGATATTGTCAGATAATTTTACACATCATGTTAATACTTAACATGCTATAGGTTTTCAAAATTCAATTCCATTATGAGAAATGCGAGAATAACTTGGTTGGAGTTTAAAGAAAATACATTTCTAATGCATCATAAAATTAGTTGTCTATTTCTAATACATTCGTTGTTAAATCAGTTGTCTATTTTCATGATTAAGAACTTAAGTATTATATTTTTGAATACTCATAAAAAGTTTCATTGTTAAATTAGTTGTCTATTTTCATCTTAGATAGGGTTTAATTTTCTAGTCATTCTTTACCTAAAATAGAAAAGTAGTAATGTTTTTCTGCTTTACAGGAAGGATGTGGTGTCATTGCCGAATGGTCTATTTGCCAATGTCCTATTTATATGGCAAGAGATTTGTTGGTCCAATCACAAACAGTTTATTCTCTGAGAAAAGAGCTTTATACCACATCATATCGTGATATGGACTGGAATCAGGCTCGCAATTTGTGTGCAAAGGTTAGTGAACACACTAAACTGGTCCTATGAAAACATTACATGAGAATTGCATCACTTGGATTTTATCATTTGTAAGTCCCACAATAAAATATCCTGGACCTACTTATACTAATAATTGCATTGAAAATAGCTTCCAAACTTTGTCCCTCTATTTTGCTTCTTGCTCTGGTGAATCCATATGTTAGGTTCCTGTTAATTAATATTGTAGCATGAACTTGCTCAATCATGATTGGTTACAACTGTTATGCCATCATAACCACATCTTGTAACCATCCACAATTACAATCATCATGCCACTATTACTACATTCTACTTGGTTTGCCACCACCTTAACTACCACGTTTTACATGGATTTCTATTCTTATTGCAATTCTAATCATTGTCCTTAGCACAAACTTCACTCCCTCTGTAACCACCATCATAGCCTATTATATCCACTTCCATGAACCATTTCTTACAAAAGCTCAAGCTGTTAGGTGAAGGCATTTGGATGAGTTTTCATCTCTAATACACCATCACACTCAAGAGTCTTTTGGGCTTGAAGCATGGACAATGCACAAGCCTACTTTACCTTATGCCGAAATCAACTTTATTTATTTAGAAGAAAAGAAAAGGTCGGCTAGGAGATTCTTTGGGACCATGTCATGTGAACAACTCTTTGAAAATCTGAAGTTGTTAGCGAAGGCATGTCAATTTTTTCAGGGAAAAGTGTAAATACACCCCCTAAACTTTAGCTCTTTTGCAAATAGGCACCTTAAACTATTTTTTCTTCCCAATTAGTCCTTAAACTCCTACTATTAGTAAAATCAATCCTTCAACTATTTTTTTGTCCTAATTAGTCCTTAAACTTTTTGTATTAGTAAAATTAATCATTTTGTTAACTCTCAGTTAGATCACTAATGGTGAATAAATCAAATCATTCAATTCGCTTAAATTCAATTTGTTGGTTGTACTTTTTCAGCTATTATTTTTTTATGAATTATTCTACTTATCGTTTTTTTTAGAAATAAGAACAAAGACTTGAGGCTTGTTAGTTGAATGTTTGATTTTAATAATAACACAAGTTTAAGGAATAATTGGAACGAAAAATTAATTGAAAGACTGATTTTACTAATAGTCGGAGTTTAATGTCTATTTACGAAGAAAAAATAGATGAAGGTGTCTATTTGCAAATGAACTGAAGTTTAACTTTTCCCATTTTCTATATCTAACAAAAAGATCTCGGCATTTGATATCTCTAACATTGTCAACTAACAATTTAATTGTGCAGGAGTTAAATAACGTTTACAAGAGGATTACTTTGTTCTTGTGCTGGAAGATTTGTACTATCCTCACCCACTTCTGCAGGATATTCTTTGGGCAACACTACACAAGGTCCTTGAGCCTATTTTGATGCATAGCACTGGTAACAAGTTGAGAGAAAAGGCTATAAGGTCTGCAATTGAGCATATACATTATGAAGATGAGAATACTCGCTATATTTGCATAGGTCCTATAAACAAGGTAAATGTTGAGAGGGGTGGATGTCTGTAGACCTCCCTTCAATATTCGTTGTTCTTTTACTGTCCAGCCTTTGTGTAGAAGTGTAAGAATACTCGACATACTGTTGATGTTCTACCAACTTATTTCTTTAATGACTAAAATGATTAATAGTTTTCCTTTTTGCTGACCATTTGTTTACTTTGCCACCTTAGTTTGTTTTCATGGTGTTAATTATATATTTTTTTATGGATGTCTCGAGCTTCCTTCCATGTTCCATTTATATATTATTTTATATTTCCATCTAAACCCGGACATGCTTTCGAAATACTTGACTACTTTTTAATATTCTCTACTATTATTATTCAGGTTTTAAATATGCTTTGATGTTGGGTGGAAGATCCAAATTCAGAGGCCTTCAGGCTGCATCTTCCAAGGATCTATGATTATCTATGGATTGCTGAAGATGGCATGAAAATGCAGGTCCACATCTAAGTGATCTTATTTTCACCTTACCGTCGTGACCAAATGATGATATTCATGCAATTGGACATGTTCGCATATGTTTAGGAATGATATGGACATAACTGCAGTCTCCCTATGATGTGATATGTGGAACCAATGTTACATCACTAATGAGTTTTTGTAAGGCCACATGCTAGTGTCTTGTTTACAGATTTAACATATATACAATTTCTGTTGCAGGGCTACAATGGAAGTCAACTATGGGATACTTCATTAATCGTCCAAGCAATTATTTCAACTAACCTTATTGAAGAATATGGCCCAACTCTAAGGAAAGCTCATACGTTCATTAAGAATTCACAGGTGACTTTTTACATTTATCATCATAACTTGCATCAGTTTGCCCGTGTTGATCAGAATCTCTTCTCTTTTTTTTCTTGAAAGGTTTTAGAAGATTGTCCAGGTGATCTTAGCATTTGGTATCGTCACATTTCTAAAGGTGCTTGGCCTTTTTCAAGTGCAGATCACGGATGGCCGATTTCTGATTGCACGGCCGAAGGACTGAAAGTAATTATTGATCAAAATATTAGAATTACTTTTTTGCTTCTTCTGTTTTGATTCATCTGTCCTCTTTCAGGCTATTCTATTACTATCCAAGATTGCTCCTGAGATTGTTGGTGAGCCATTGGATGCAAAGCGATTGTATGATGCTGTAAATGTCATTCTCTCATTACAGGTACCTAGGCTCCTCATGATTCAAGCGAGATTATCTCAATAATTCTAACAAATAAATAATGGTGATCATATTATGCTATTGCTTGTGGTTATTGCTTCCTTCCCTAATTATGACACTAATATCATTAAGATGACTAAGTTATTTACTCATCTTCTAAGATCCTTCACTATATAATATAGTATTTTGTTGCAAATTGTATATGGTATAATAAATTGAAAGTAAAATTGCATTTATGAAAACACTGATGTAATTTTTTTCAAATTTAAATACAGTAGAAGCTTAATCGGAGACAGAATTGGAAACACCAAATGCCTTGATATTATGGTAGTGTTAACTGGTTGTGATTACAATGGTTTTTAAAATAACAATTACAATTAGACATAGCTGGGAATTTATACAGGGTATCCCTAATTTTGAGAAATATTTTTTATAGTGAAAACTACTAAAGTGAGAATGGTATATATTTGGATATCTCATCCTTTCCACAAGCCTAAACATTTGGTGAGATGCTAATAAACCTTTAGTTTGGGCATGAATTAAACTAGGTTTTGAATGCATTAATGGGAGCTTTAGCTTTTTGAGAATTGAGAGAAAAGAGGGACATGTAATGATATCAACCCATAGGCTTGAAATAAGGTAATAAATACAAAGATTATAATTACCTTAATTACATGATTTGGTTAACTTTTACAATGAATCTAGACAAATATGCATAATAATACATGTTTCCAACACACCCTCTCAAGTTTGGGCATATAGGTATATGCGACAAGCTTGTTGGCAAGATAGTTTTTCTGAGGACCTCTCAAAGATTTAGTGAAAGCATCTGCCGGTTGATAATTTGAATTGACAAAACTACCGGTGATGTCTCCAGCTGATAAGACATCTTTGGTAAAATGCCAATCCACTTCAATGTGTTTGGTCTTTTCATGGATAACATGATTGGAGGAAATAAATGAAATTTGGTTGTCACAAACAAGTGTCATGTGTTTGATCTCCCCAAATTGAAGCTAATTAAAAAGTTGCTTTAGTCAAATGAGTGTGCAAGTGATGGATGGCAACTCAATATTATACCTCAACACTTGACCTTGCAATCACATTTTGTTTCTTACTTTTAGGTTTCTCTCATATACCTTGGAAGCCATTGTATCTCAATAATATCATATTTTCTACTCATTTCTGGTTCAGTTCTATCATTCTCACAATACTAAATGAAGTATATATTCTAGTTATTTTATATTGTTTGTTTGCCTATAACCCATGACAAATGAGTTGAGCAACTAGTAATTCTATAAAATCAATTCAATGAGTTTGGAGAATCTATGGCATTATCCGAAGATGTATTTTATTTCTTATAATCATTGCAGAATACAGACGGTGGCTTTGCAACATATGAGCTCACAAGATCTTATAAATGTTTGGAGGTAGCCGTCTTTTATTATTTTCCCTGTTCTCATTATTTTTTACTATATCTTTTTTGAAATGTGAAACACGAAATGGCATGTGAGACATGTTTATCTTCCCATATGAAGAGTGGAATACATCCCTTGGTTTATGTGTTCAGGTACTTTTTTTCAATAATACTCTTTGTATATAAAACCTTTATCACGGAGAATTGGAAATAAACAACTAGGCTGTGCCGTGTATAACAGAGCATGACAAAATCTGCTTAAACTAAGTACCACAGATACTTTTTTCCATTCATGTCAGATATTCAACCACAAGTTTTTGAATCGATGCCAATATGCCACAAAATCTACTGCATATTGAATCATTGTTTAGGAATAAATTCATTAAACCTTTTTAGGTTTCATCGGACTTTCCTTTTTGTTTCAGAATTAGGACTAAATAGTTGTCTTGAGAATTTGGGAAGTAGTTTTTGGATTAACTTAAAGATATACATACACATTGATAATGCCTTCTCTGTTGTCAGATAATCAATCCTGCTGAAACTTTTGGTGACGTTGTTATTGATTATCCGTAAGCTATCAAATTCAAATAACTTTATGTATCCCTCTCCCATTCCCCCAATCCCACCATTTCAAATTTTAATCTTTTAATGTTTCCTTATTCTATGTTCTATAGCTATGTGGAATGTACCTCGTCGGCAATTCAATCTTTGGTATCATTTCAGAAATTATATCCTGGGCATCGTCGAGAAGAAATAGACTGTTGTATTGAAAAAGCTGCTGCCTTTATTGAAAAAGTACAAGCTTCGGATGGATCATGGTTTGCTCCTCCCTTATTGGAAACCACTTTTTTCATATGCTTTTATATGGATTTATATGTAGCCTTCACGATATTTTTATATATGTATGCATGTATCTCAAGTTTGCTCTACTCATTTTTCTGTCTGCATTTACTTCTGCTTGGAATGGAACTTTCTCAGTTCAGTATACTTCTATTTAACCACTCAGATTGTTAAACAGGTATGGTTCTTGGGGTGTTTGCTTCACTTATGGCACTTGGTTTGGCGTAAAAGGGCTGATCGATGCTGGAAAGAATTTCAGTAATTGCTCAAGCATCCATCGAGCTTGTGAATTTCTGCTGTCGAAGCAGCTCCCTTCTGGTGGCTGGGGAGAGAGTTATCTGTCTTGTCAAAACAAGGTCAAATTTGCCGTTTCTAAAATTGATATCATTTTTTTTATTGGTTCAATTACTCTATTAATTCATAAACTTTTTGGGGAAATTCAAATATTATCCAAAATTAAATTTTTTTAAAGTCCCTAAACTTATGAAAAATTGTATTGTAATTGAGTTCTTCAAACACATTTTTGTTAAGTTTTTATTAGGATTCCCTTAAATGATTCATCCACATGTGCAGCCGTGGGTCTCTGGATGTTATGGGGAAATTCAATTAGGTCTCATTACTTTTAAGGAATATTCATAACAGAAACTTAATGGAACCCTAACCTTAGGTAGTCAATCACGTGGAATTGCAGCATTATTGCATTGTTGCATCACATCGCATTTTACTAGAGCAGCCCATTGTGACCGCTGTTTTCATCAACATCCCTCCTTTTTTCTGGTTGTTCCCTTCACAAAGTTGTCAGCTTGTGTCATTAATACCTATGAGCTTATATCACTGAGTTGTCCAACCAAACTATGAATTAAATAGATTTAGAGGATTCAGATTTCAGCGTTTCACAAAGCTCTTTACATACCAAAGGAAATGCAGCATCATCACAATCATGTGTTAGACTTATACAGAGATAGCAAGGAAAGCTAATTCAAGAGGATAAACAAAATTGGGACCGGTGGTTCTAGGAAATATACTTATGCATAAGCATTAAGTTTTTGAATTAAAAGTGGATGAGAAAATTGGATCACTTTTAGCAATCTAAATGCTGAGATTTCTTGGGTTATTTTTCTACGAATGTCTCTTTATTCAGGTGTATTCAAATCTGGAAGGCAACAGGTCTCATTTAGTAAACACTGGGTGGGCTATGCTGGCTCTCATTGATGCTGAACAGGTATAAAGCAAGTTTTTATACTTTTCTAGTGCTGCCATTATATTGATTAGTTTATTATTGAACAAAACCCATTTTTAATTCATTGTAGGGTGTTAATCATGTTTAATGTTTTAAATAAAGAAAGGACCATTCTGCTTTTTAATTAAATACCATAGAGATAGCTGAACTATTTTAATGCATGTATTTCACTAAATACCTATGCTCATAGCTCAATAAATTAATATCATAATAATGTACAGGATGAGTCTCCCCAATTATAGGTTCTCTTGATCTTCCATGGGTCAGGTTCATGTTCCCCCATGGTTTTTTTCTTGTATTATTCATTTTTCTTTATTAATGCTATTCGGGTGTGCTGCAGATGATTAGTAGTGCTAGTGGTGCCAACGTAGATGGGATGACTAGTTCCATTGTGACGCCTTTGCATCCCATTTTGTTTAAAAAAATAATAATTATATTGATATTGTCAGATAATTTTACACATCATGTTAATACTTAACATGCTATAGGTTTTCAAAATTCAATTCCATTATGAGAAGTGCGAGAATAACTTGGTTGGAGTTTAAAGAAAATACATTTCTAATGCATCATAAAAATGATAAGGTAACACTTGATATTGTGGGATAATATTTTTTCTGAATTGCTTGAATCAAATGAGCTCAACAAGATAGATTTATATACACATTAGGAAATAAATACAATGTAGTATTTATAAGTGACAATAAATGAGGAGAAACATTTAGTTTCCTAGAACTAATGTAATATTTGAATTAGAAACATTTCCAAGCTAACACTAAAATTAATGTAATATTTGAATTAAGTTTTGACTCCTCTTAACGAAACCATAATTTGTGATTTTATGCCAAGCTTGCCGACCTGAATTATAAAGATAGCTTTGCCAATTGCCACTACGTACTGTGTTTGTATCCTAGTCATATATGATGATTTGACATTTGAAATTCATCCAGTTTTCCCACGTATTTGAATACATTCCACAATTCTGATTACCTAACACTTTATTCTGCCGGGAAAATGAAGAATGGAAGAATTTTGTCCAGATTGTACTTGTTTTCCAATTCTCTTTGCTTTTGTAATACTGAAACAGGCTAAGAGAGATCCCACACCTTTGCACCGTGCAGCTGTATATTTGATAAATACCCAAATGGAGAATGGTGACTCTCCGCAACAGGTATTGAAGACAACCATATAGCTTGTTTTTTTATTCCCTTTTTATCCGCGTTGGTTTGCATCATCAACATTATAAAATAAGCCATTTAAATCATCTTACTTGTGTATCACTCTGCAGGAAATAATGGGAGTCTTTAACAAGAATTGCATGATCACCTACGCTGCGTACAGAAACATATTCCCCATATGGTCGTTGGGAGAATACCGATGCCGTGTACTGCAGGCTCGTTAGTCTCTCTCCATTTAGGGTGCCGTCCGAATCGTTTCAACCTTTACCTATTTCAATTCCTTGTTGAAGTTTATGACTAATGAGATTGGTAGTCACCTAAACAAAAACACAAACTCGTGGATAATGCCTATAAGTGTTTCTCTATTACGACCGCTTCTATTGTGCACCAAACATGAGTTGGGTTTAATTTACACCCTACTTGTTAACCTGTGATATTAAGTTTGTAGGTTTCTTTTTATTAATTAAAAATAAATCCCTAATTCTTTTAAATTGAAAAATGCCTACTAACCCGGGTCCTTATCATCCAAACCTGTCTCATTGTCGTCCAAACCCGAACTCTCTGTCAACCTCTAAATACCTCCACTACCATCAACCATTCAACAGTGCATTTCACAAATCCAAATATGTTGAAGACGGCTTTTGCTCGTTTCATGTATACGACGGGTTAAAACGATGATGCTTTCCAATAAAAAACTTGCCAATGTAGGTTCTAATCTAGATACGTGTTCTTCAAATCGTGCTACCGACGTCGATGGATTACAGTTTGATAGGGGCAAGGATAACATTTTTTGACTGAGAGGCAAGGATAAAATTCAGGTAAGGAGAAAGGGCATAGGACCTTCATAGGGTTTGGGAAGCAGACATCGTTCTTAAAAAAATAACTTTTATATTTTTTTTATAAAAAATATAATAAAAATTTATTGAAAACTATTATTTTTATAATGGGGTGCCCAAATAAAAATGGAAGCTAAAAGGATTAATGTGTAAAGAATAAAATCATATCATTACCAGCTGAAAAGGTCACAAGTTGTTAGGGAGCTCTTGTATGGCGATCCAATGGTCATTATCCAATCACTACATGGAGGAGCAACTTACACCCCATTTTACAGGGGGTGCATAGAAGACAAAACCTTCTATTACTCTTACTCATAAGCACGGGGCTTGTCTTCAATGGGTCTCGAAAAAGTTAGAATCGTTGACGCGACGAGCTAAGTATGTATACCGTTGATATCTTAATCAATAAAAGAACAAATTTGGATATACTTTTTTTGAATGCTTGAGTATTATTCTATAATAAAAACCTAATATGCGTAGCAGTTCAATAGTGAAAAACATAATATATGTTAGAACTGTTACACATTTACATTTTTATTGAAAAATGTATCACATGCATCTACTGGATGGCACCAAGCTACCCAATAAAATCGACACTTATGTTTTTTTGACACCTGAATTTGGAAACTCGTATAGACATCGTACATTGATATGAGTGTGGGTGGATGGAGGTGCATTGTATTCCGAAATAGAGTAGATATAATGTATGCAATTGTGAGTGTTAGTGTCTGTAACATCCCGGGTTTTATGATTTTGTTTTACGTAAGAGCAACATGTTTAATACTTGGATTAAATAGTTAAGAGATGGATTAAGGTCTAGGAACCTTTGCATGGAAAGTACGCAACCATCTGGAGTGAAAAAGAACGTGAGTGTAATCTAGGGTTTCCGTAAGTTGTTTAAAAAGGAATAACTATGTGAAATAAGAAATTTGGATTTAAGATATAATGAGTTTTAGATATAATATTGTTTTTCAAACAAAAAACAATCTCTTGATTACCGGTAAAAATATACACAGATAAATAATTACCGATACCGCAACAAATGATAAAACGTAAGAAAAAGAAAGGGTGTTACATGTTGGGCCTTTTTGTTAGCATATGTGACCTTTTTGTTTTATAAGATCTAAGAGTAAATATTTTTTTGTGGGACTAAAGCTAGGGAATTAGTAGCTTCACCCTTGGGACGACCATGTATATATATTTATATAGAAATATGTATGTAATGCTTCATTAATGACAAACTTTTAGAAATTTTCGTTACCATTAATGAAATATAAAGGGATGTATTTATCTATATACAAAGAATCTTTTTTTCCCAAAAATCTTATAAATATCTATCCAAAAAAAAAAACTATAAAAATCATAATTTATTTTATTTGGTTTACATTGGAATGGGTAGCACATTTTGAAATTGTAAATATCTATCCAATGCAAGTTGAAGAATAAATGTTTTATAATTTATAATTTATATTTCAAAAAAACAAATTCCACCCAATATATATATATATATATATATATATATATATATATATATATATATATATATATACATGCAGACATATATTATTTTTTTTATAAATGTGTAGTGTTTTGGCAATTGTAAAAAATAATTGGTAAATTTATATATCAATCATCATGATTGATATATTAATATAAAAATAATTAATGCTTCATTAATATATTTAAAAATGTTTAGGAATTATTGTTGCTATTAATGAAATTTAATGTCACGATTGAATGATATTTAATTTAATATTTGAACAAATTATAATTGAAATTATTAATATTTGAATAAATTATAAAACTATTTCATATATATGTATTTTTTTGGAAAGTGAACCTAATTAATGACTGTTATTTTTTTATGAGTAATATTGGAAAGTGAAACAATTGAGGGTTATAATAGTCATTATGAATTATGATTACCATGATAATTTGAAAATAATTATTAATTATCTTTAAATGCATTAATTGTGTTGAAAAGAAGTTTAAAAGATTAAATGTTGAGAGAAGAATTGTGATTGGTCGTTAGTTGTTTTGGAAGAAAAAATCACTATAAATATATAAATATAAATTTCTAAAAGTGGAATATTTTGCCAAATGTCAAAATAATTTAAATTTTTTAGTTATTCTAAAGATGACATGTGTCAATACTTTCCCCATGGTTTTTCCCTTAGAATATTTATAGATTTATGTTTTATGTTTTTAATATTAGTAATTAATGAATTTAATTCTTAAATTTATGTTTTTAACATTATATTTGATTTTTTATCTCCTAATTAACATGTTAATTAACTAAATAAATCTAACTAAAGGAGAAGAAAGAAGAAGATAAAGGACACGTGCTTTTGATCATTAATGAGTAACAGCAACACATGTTTTCAAATTTGAATTTGAATTTTGAGATAAGGATATGGGTCTCAAAAAAAAAAGCCTTTAACCATCAATCCAAGCTCCAGACCCTTAAAAAACTTGGAAAGCACATGGACCGAGAGTTTTGAAATGAATTTCTTGAATTGGTAAAATTTTTGGTGAAGAGTATTGTGGAAGCCATCCATTAATTGTGAGATTGACACTCGAAAAAAACATGCCCAAACAAGGGACTGAAAATGATATATATATATATATATATATATATATATATATATATATATATATATATATATATATATATATATAAATATATAGATGATTGCATATATTTAAAGTGACTCATATGACCTTAGGTGACGTTTGGTATCCGGAATGTTTTATTCCCAGTCAAACTACATTCTTGGGAATGTAATGCCCAGGAATAAAGTTTTCTCACCTTCACACATGGGAATAGAGTTTTCCCAAGTTTATTACTATCATTCACTAATTTTATTCCTGAGAATATTGTATGATCGGGAATAACTTTTAAAACTTGTACCGAGAAAACGTTTATTCCCATACCTACATTTCCCAGAATATTTTTGTAAAACTTGTTACACAAGCTACCAAAATCTTTGTCACTCATCCAAACACTCACGTAATGTAGTCCGCGTCTTTATCAGTTCAGCCACTTCTCCACACTCCACTTCTCCTTCATCCTCCAACCCCTTCTCAGCTGTACTTGATACTTGAACGGAGGTAAGAGAAATAACCATCCATCCCATTCCTCTCCTATTTACTTTTGCTCATTCTTTACATTACGAAATTCTTCTTGTTTGATTGCAAATCACATTACATTACATATATCAAACAGAACAGTGAGCTACTCATGCCGATGCTAAATAAAATGCTTGTTTCATTTCTTTCATCAATCATCTTCATCTCCGAATTTCAATTTTTCACTCTCATTTGTATTTTCTTCGACTGAGAAAGAAATTTATGATGCGCATCGCAAATGCAATTGATGCATTTTCTTAACCTTGGTTTAATTTGTTTGTCATAAAATAATGTGGAAGCTCAAGATTGCGGAGGGAGGGAGTCCATGTCTTAGGTCATTGAACAATCACGTTGGAAGACAGTTCTGGGAGTTCGATCCTAATCTTGGATCGCCACAAGAACTCTTGGAGATTGAAACAGCTCGCCAAAATTTCCATAAGAATCGCTTCACCCACCCGCACAGTGATGATCTACTTATGCGCATTCAGGTGCATGTCTGTGTTCTTGGTGATGCTATGATTATCATGTTAAGGAAACAAAAAGGAATTTATCCCCCGTTTATTAGTTACTATTACAGAAAGAGGTTTATTGGTTTTCTAGAAAATTGAACAAGTTCGCACCACTCGCTAGTTGAGACTTATTCCTTCTTCAAATGAGGAAATCAATTTAATTATTTTTTTCCATTTGTTTTCAAATGAGTGTATCTTAGTAGAACCATTTTATTGTTTTGTTATGCTGAAAGGTGCAACATGATATTTAATGCTTTATAAAATGTTTGGATCTGCGGTAACATTTTATAAAGTGCGTCTCCACCGCTATTGCGGGATGCAGTGGTTGTATTATAAGTTTCTTACACAAGAAATTTGACCATTCAATAATTTTCATGTAAAATAATGTAGTTCGCAAAGGAGAACCCAATAGGTGAAGTCTTACCCAAAGTCAGTATTGAAGATATTGAAGATGTAACTGAAGATACTGTGACAAGAACATTAAGAAGGGCTTTAGGTTTCTACTCAACTCTCCAGAGTCATGATGGACACTGGCCAGTAGATTATGGAGGTCCCATGTTTCTTTTACCTGGCTTGGTAGGTTAAGTTTTAAACATTTCATCTTATTTGTGAAACATGTTCTATGGTATATTACCAATATTCTGGGAAACATGTAGCTTTGACAAAACTGCAATCATTGCCTTCAAGACCTGAGTGTTTTCATTTGGTTGGTTATTTAGATTTTTCTCTTTGCTCCTCCTTGATAACCACGAAAACTCTAATACTATCTGGATATACAATTAAACAGATAATTACTCTGTCTATCACTGGGTCTCTAAATGTAGTCTTAACCGAAGAACATATAAAGGAAATGTGCCGTTACATCTATAATCATCAGGTAAGAACTTCACACCATCGTTCCCCCTAATTATGGGCTGCTTCTAGAAGTTTTCCTAATTTGTTAAATGTAATTGCAGAACAAGGATGGTGGCTGGGGTTTGCATATTGAAGGTCCGAGCACCATGTTCTGCTCCGTCTTGAATTATGTTGCTTCGAGATTACTTGGTGATGGACCTAATGGTGGAAAAGGTGAAATGGAGAAGGCGCGTGACTGGATTCTAGGGCATGGTGGTGCTACTTTTACAACATCATGGGGAAAGACGTGGCTTTCGGTTATGATCTTAGCTTTATTTTGATGGTTTTTTTTAATAAATATGGCATTGTGATATAGTTCTTTTAAAAACTTATTGTGGTATAGGTACTTGGAGTAAATGAATGGTCTGGAAATAATCCCTTGCCCCCTGAGATATGGCTCCTTCCATACATGCTTCCATTCCATCCAGGTTCTTGCTCAATATTCTGTTTATGTATGTTTTAACTTGTACAGGGAGAAGAATTTTTTAGGGTACTTGCCTTGCAATAATAGGGAATTTTTTGGTAATCAAATTTCTAGTTTAGGAACAATTAGGCACTTTTATTATAATGTCCAATTAGTCACTTTTAATCAAATTTCCTAAACTTTTATTATGATCAAAATACGCTTCTTTCCTTTACAATTGATTGTTTCTTGTTGAGATTTATACAAATGGATATGTGTTATGATCAATAAGATCAGCTTGTGTACCTTGTGTAAAACATTTTTTTCACCAACCGCGGGCAAGTCGAGAAGAACAACTATTTAAGGAATGATGATGTGGATATATTGATTTTGGGTTGAACAAAGTTATAGAAGTAGTAATGGATACGATGAAAATGCAGTATTTAACACTCTTTTTGCATTTATATACATCAAATACAACATACGTGTTACAATCTACAAGAACAATAATGATGAACTATTTCCTAGACTCTAAATTCCAATGTTATAATTAGATAGAGCTAATTATAATGTCTAGTAATAAGCTGAGTCAGCTACCTTCATGTGAACCGTGTTAAGAATGTGCTAATTCTAACAAGGTGACTAATTTAAATTCGTACTGAAAATTTTTTATATAAAGTTTGTTCTGGAATTTTTGTTTTGTTGTTCAACCTGTCAGGGCACCTTTATGTTATCTGATGTATGATTTTGTCTTAAGGAAACAAAAAATATATTGCCCTCATAAGAATATCCATGATTAAGAACTTAAGTAATGTATCCAGGTTTCTGAACAAAAACATCATTTGTTCATGGTACATTGTTAAATTAGTTTCGTTGTTAAATCAGTTGTCTATTTTCATGATTAAGAACTTAAGTAATATATTTTGAATACTCATAAAAAGTTTCATTGTTAAATTAGTTGTCTATTTTCATCTTAGACATGGTTTAATTTTCCAGTCATTCTTTACCTAAAATAGAAAAGTAGTAATGTTTTTCTGCTTTACAGGAAGGATGTGGTGTCATTGCCGAATGGTCTATTTGCCAATGTCCTATTTATATGGAAAGAGATTTGTTGGTCCAATCACAGAAATAGTTTATTCTCTGAGAAAAGAGCTTTATACCACATCATATCGTGATATGGACTGGAATCAGGCTCGCAATTTGTGTGCAAAGGTTAGTGAACACACTAAACTGGTCCTATGAAAACATTACATGAGAATTGCATCACTTGGATTTTATCATTTGTAAGTCCCACAATAAAATATCCTGGACCTACTTATACTAATAATTGCATTGAAAATAGCTTCCAAACTTTGTCCCTCTATTTTGCTTCTTGCTCTGGTGAATCCATATGTTAGGTTCCTGTTAATTAATATTGCAGCAGGAACTTGCTCAATCATGATTGGTTACAACTGTTATGCCATCATAACCACATCTTGTAACCATCCACAATTACAATCATCATGCCACTCTTACTACATTCTACTTGGTTTGCCACCACCTTAACTACCACGTTTTACATGGATTTCTATTGTTATTGCAATTCTAATCATTGTCCTTAGCACAAACTTCACTCCCTCTGTAACCACCATCATAGCCTATTATATCCACTTCCATGAACCATCTCTTACAAAAGCTCAAGCTGTTAGGTGAAGGCATTTGGATGAGTTTTCATCTCTAATACACCATCACACTCAAGAGTCTTTTGGGCTTGAAGCATGGACAATGCACAAGCCTACTTTACCTTATGCCGAAATCAACTTTATTTATTTAGAAGAAAAGAAAAGGTCGGCTAGGAGATTCTTTGGGACCATGTCATGTGAACAACTCTTTGAAAATCTGAAGTTGTTAGCGAAGGCATGTCAATTTTTTCAGGGAAAAGTGTAAATACACCCCCTAAAATTTAGCTCTTTTGCAAATAGGTACCTTAAACTATTTTTTCTTCCCAATTATTCCTTAAACTCCTACTATTAGTAAAATCAATCCTTCAACTATTTTTTTGTCCTAATTAGTCCGTAAACTTTTTGTATTAGTAAAATTAATCATTTTGTTAACTCTCAGTTAGATCACTAATGGTGAATAAATCAAATCATTCAATTCGCTTAAATTCAATTTGTTGGTTGTACTTTTTCAGCTATTATTTTTTTATGAATTTTTCTACTTATCGTTTTTTTTAGAAATAAGAACAAAGACTTGAGGCTTGTTAGTTGAATGTTTGATTTTAATAATAACATAAGTTTAAGGAATAATTGGAACGAAAAATTAATTGAAAGACTGATTTTACTAATAGTCGGAGTTTAATGTCTATTTACGAAGAAAAAATAGATGAAGGTGTCTATTTGCAAATGAACTGAAGTTTAACTTTTCCCATTTTCTATATCTAACAAAAAGATATCGGCATTTGATATCTCTAACATTGTCAACTAACAATTTAATTGTGCAGGAGTTAAATAACGTTTACAAGAGGATTACTTTGTTCTTGTGCAGGAAGATTTGTACTATCCTCACCCACTTGTGCAGGATATTCTTTGGGCAATACTACACAAGGTCCTTGAGCCTATTTTGATGCATAGCACTAGTAACAAGTTGAGAGAAAAGGCTATAAGGTCTGCAATTGAGCATATACATTATGAAGATGAGAATACTCGCTATATTTGCATAGGTCCTGTAAACAAGGTAAATGTTGAGAGGGGTGGATGTCTGTAGACCTCCCTTCAATATTCGTTGTTCTTTTACTGTCCAGCCTTTGTGTAGAAGTGTAAGAATACTGACATACTGTTGATGTTCTACCAACTTATTTCTTTAATGACTAAAATGATTAATAGTTTTCCTTTGCTGACCATTTGTTTACTTTGCCACCTTAGTTTGTTTTCATGGTGTTAATTATATATTTTTTTTATGGATGTCTGAGCTTCCCTTCCATGTTCCATTTATATATTATTTTATATTTCCATCTAAACCCGGACATGCTTTCGAAATACTTGACTACTTTTTAATATTCTCTACTATTATTATTCAGGTTTTAAATATACCTTGCTGTTGGGTGGAAGATCCAAATTCAGAGGCCTTGTGCTGCATCTTCCAAGGATCTATGATTATCTATGGATTGTTGAAGATGGCATGAAAATGCAGGTCCACATCTAAGTGATCTTATTTTCACCTTACCGTCCGTGACCAAATGATGATATTCATGCAATTGGACATGTTCGCATATGTTTAGGAATGATATGGACATAACTGCAGTCTCCCTATGATGTGATATGTGGAACCAATGTTACATCACTAATGAGTTTTTTGTAAGGCCACATGCTAGTGTCTTGTTTACAGATTTAACATATATACAATTTCTGTTGCAGGGCTACAATGGAAGTCAACTATGGGATACTTCATTAATCGTCCAAGCAATTATTTCAACTAACCTTATTGAAGAATATGGCCCAACTCTAAGGAAAGCTCATACGTTCATTAAGAATTCACAGGTGACTTTTTACATTTATCATCATAACTTGCATAAGTTTGCCCGTGTTGATCAGAATCTCTTCTCTTTTTTTTTCTTGAAAGGTTTTAGAAGATTGTCCAGGTGATCTTAGCATTTGGTATCGTCACATTTCTAAAGGTGCTTGGCCTTTTTCAAGTGCAGATCACGGATGGCCGATTTCTGATTGCACGGCTGAAGGACTGAAAGTAATTATTTATCAAAATATTAGAATTACTTTTTTGCTTCTTCTGTTTTGATTCATCTGTCCTCTTTCAGGCTATTCTATTACTATCCAAGATTGCACCTGAGATTGTTGGTGAGCCATTGGATGCAAAGCGATTGTATGATGCTGTAAATGTCATTCTCTCATTACAGGTACCTAGGCTCCTCATGATTCAAGCGAGATTATGTCAATAATTCTAACAAATAAATAATGGTGATCATATTATGCTATTGCTTGTGGTTATTGCTTCCTTCCCTAATTATGACACTAATATCATTAAGATGACTAAGTTATTTACTCATCTTCTAAGATCCTTCACTATATAATATAGTATTTTGTTGCAAATTGTATATGGTATAATATATTGAAAGTAAAATTGCATTTATGAAAACACTGATGTAATTTTTTTCAAATTTAAATACAGTAGAAGCTTAATCGGAGACAAAATTGGAAACACCAAATGCCTTGATATTATGGTAGTGTTAACTGGTTGTGATTACAATGGTTTTTAAAATAACAATTACAATTAGACATAGCTGGGAATTTATACAGGGTATCCCTAATTTTGAGAAATATTTTTTATAGTGAAAACTACTAAAGTGAGAATGGTATATATTTTTGATATCTCATCCTTTCGACAAGCCTAAACATTTGGTGAGATGCTAATAAACCTTTAGTTTGGGCATGAATTAAACTAGGTTTTGAATGCATTAATGGGAGCTTTAGCTTTTTGAGAATTGAGAGAAAAGAGGGACATGTAATGATATCAACCCATAGGCTTGAAATAAGGTAATAAATACAAAGATTATAATTACCTTAATTACATGATTTGGTTAACTTTTACAATGAATCTAGACAAATATGCATAATAATACATGTTTCCAACACACCCTCTCAAGTTTGGGCATATAGGTATATGCGACAAGCTTGTTGGCAAGATAGTTTTTCTGAGGACCTCTCAAAGATTTAGTGAAAGCATCTGCCGGTTGATAATTTGAATTGACAAAACTACCGGTGATGTCTCCAGCTGATAAGACATCTTTGGTAAAATGCCAATCCACTTCAATGTGTTTGGTCTTTTCATGGATAACATGATTGGAGGAAATAAATGAAATTTGGTTGTCACAAACAAGTGTCATGTGTTTGATCTCCCCAGATTGAAGCTAATTAAAAAGTTGCTTTAGTCAAATGAGTGTGCAAGTGATGGATGGCAACTCAATATTATGCCTCAACACTTGACCTTGCAATCACATTTTGTTTCTTACTTTTAGGTTTCTCTCATATACCTTGGAAGCCATTGTATCTTAATAATACCATATTTTCTACTCATTTCTGGTTCAGTTCTATCATTCTCACAATACTAAATGAAGTATATATTCTAGTTATTTTATATTGTTTGTTTGCCTATAACCCATGACAGATGAGTTGAGCAACTAGTAATTCTATAAAATCAATTCAATGAGTTTGGAGAATCTATGGCATTATCCGAAGATGTATTTTATTTCTTATAATCATTGCAGAATACAGACGGTGGCTTTGCAACATATGAGCTCACAAGATCTTATAAATGTTTGGAGGTAGCCGTCTTTTATTATTTTCCCGGTTCTCATTATTTTTTACTATATCTTCTTTGAAATGTGAAACACGAAATGGCATGTGAGACATGTTTATCTTCCCATATGAAGAGTGGAATACATCCCTTGGTTTATGTGTTCAGGTACTTTTTTTCAATAATACTCTTTGTATATAAAACCTTTATCACGGAGAATTGCAAATAAACAACTAGGATGTGCCGTGTATAACAGAGCATGACAAAATCTGCTTAAACTAAGTACCACAGATACTTTTTTCCATTCATGTCAGATATTCAACCACAAGTTTTTGAATCGATGCCAATATGCCACAAAAGCTACTGCATATTGAATCATTGTTTAGGAATAAAGTCATTAAACCTTTTCAGGTTTCATCGGACTTTCCTTTTTGTTTCAGAATTAGGACTAAATAGTTGTCTTGAGAATTTGGGAAGTAGTTTTTGGATTAACTTAAAGATATACATACACATTGATAATGCCTTATATGTTGTCAGATAATCAATCCTGCTTAAACTTTTGGCGACGTTGTTATTGATTATCCGTAAGCTATCAAATTCAAATCACTTTATGTATCCCTCTCCCATTCCCCCAATCCCACCATTTCAAATTTTAATCTTTTAATGTTTCCTTATTCTATGTTCTATAGCTATGTGGAATGTACCTCGTCGGCAATTCAAGCTTTGGTATCATTTCAGAAATTATATCCTGGGCATCGTCGAGAAGAAATAGACCGTTGTATTAAAAAAGATGCTGCCTTTATTGAAAAAGTACAAGCTTCAGATGGATCATGGTTTGCTCCTCCCTTATTGGAAACCACTTTTTTCATATGCTTTTATATGGATTTATATGTAGCCTTCACGATATTTTTATATATGTATGCATGTATCTCAAGTTTGCTCTACTCATTTTTTTGTCTGCATTTACTTCTGCTTGGAATGGAACTTTCTCAGTTCAGTATACTTCTATTTAACCACTCAGATTGTTAAACAGGTATGGTTCTTGGGGTGTTTGCTTCACTTATGGCACTTGGTTTGGCGTAAAAGGGCTGATCGATGCTGGAAAGAATTTCAGTAATTGCTCAAGCATCCATCGAGCTTGTGAATTTCTGCTGTCGAAGCAACTCCCTTCTGGTGGCTGGGGAGAGAGTTATCTGTCTTGTCAAAACAAGGTCAAATTTGCCGTTTCTAAAATTGATATCATTTTTTTTATTGGTTCAATTACTCTATTAATTCATAAACTTTTTGGGGAAATTCAAATATTATCCAAAATTAAATTTTTTTAAAGTCCCTAAACTTATGAAAAATTGTATTGTAATTGAGTTCTTCAAACACATTTTTGTTAAGTTTTTATTAGGATTCCCTTAAATGATTCATCCACCTGTGCAGCCGTGGGTCTCTGAATGTTATGGGGAAATTCAATTAGGTCTCATTACTTTTAAGGAAAATTCATAACAGAAACTTAATGGAACCCTAACCTTAGGTAGTCAATCACGTGGAATTGCAGCATTATTGCGTTGTTGCATCACATCGCATTTTACTAGAGCAGCCCATTGTGACCGCTGTTTTCCTCAACATCCCTCCTTTTTTCTGGTTGTTCCCTTCACAAAGTTGTCAGCTTGTGTCATTAATACCTGTGAGCTTATATCACTGAGTTGTCCAACCAAACTATGAAGTAAATAGATTTAGAGGATTCAGATTTCAGCGTTTCACAAAGCTCTTTACATACCAAAGGAAATGCAGCATCATCACAATCATGTGTTATACTTATACAGAGATAGCAAGGAAAGCTAATTCAAGAGGATAAACAAAATTGGGACCGGTGGTTCTAGGAAATATACTTATGCATAAGCATTAAGTTTTTGAATTAAAAGTGGATGAGAAAATTGGATCACTTTTAGCAATCTAAATGCTGAGATTTCTTGGGTTATTTTTCTACGAATGTCTCTTTATTCAGGTGTATTCAAATCTGGAAGGCAACAGGTCTCATTTAGTAAACACTGGGTGGGCTATGCTGGCTCTCATTGATGCTGAACAGGTATAAAGCAAGTTTTTCTACTTTTCTAGTGCTGCCATTATATTGATTAGTTTATTATTGAACAAAACCCATTTTTAATTCATTGTAGGGTGTTAATCATGTTTAATGTTTTAAATAAAGAAAGGACCATTCTGCTTTTTAATTAAATACCATAGAGATAGCTGAACTATTTTAATGCATGTATTTCACTAAATACCTATGCTCATAGCTCAATAAATTAATATCATAATAATGTACAGGATGAGTCTCCCCAATTATAGGTTCTCTTGATCTTCCATGGGTCAGGTTCATGTTCCCCCATGGTTTTTTTCTTGTATTATTCATTTTTCTTTATTAATGTTATTCTGGTGTGCTGCAGATGATTGGTAGTGCTAGTGGTGCCAACGTAGATGGGATGACTAGTTCTATTGTGATGCCTTTGCATCCCATTTTGTTTAAAAAAATAATAATTATATTGATATTGTCAGATAATTTTACACATCATGTTAATACTTAACATGCTATAGGTTTTCAAAATTCAATTCCATTATGAGAAGTGCGAGAATAACTTGGTTGGAGTTTAAAGAAAATACATTTCTAATGCATCATAAAAATGATAAGCTAACACTTGATATTGTGGGATAATATTTTTTCTGAATTGCTTGAATCAAATGAGCTCAACAAGATAGATTTATATACACATTAGGAAATAAATACAATGTAGTATTTATAAGTGACAATAAATGAGGAGAAACATTTAGTTTCCTAGAACTAATGTAATATTTGAATTAGAAACATTTCCAAGCTAACACTAAAATTAATGTAATATTTGAATTAAGTTTTGACTCCTCTTAACGAAACCATAATTTGTGATTTTATGCCAAGCTTGCCGACCTGAATTATAAAGATAGCTTTGCCAATTGCCACTACGTACTGTGTTTGTATCCTAGTCATATATGATGATTTGACATTTGAAATTCATCCAGTTTTCCCAAGTATTTGAATACATTCCGCAATTCTGATTACCTAACACTTTATTCTGCCGGGAAAATGAAGAATGGAAGAATTTTGTCCAGATTGTACTTGTTTTCCAATTCTCTTTGCTTTTGTAATACTGAAACAGGCTAAGAGAGATCCCACACCTTTGCACCGTGCAGCTGTATATTTGATAAATACCCAAATGGAGAATGGTGACTTTCCGCAACAGGTATTGAAGACAACCATATAGCTTGTTTTTTTATTCCCTTTTTATCCGCGTTGGTTTGCATCATCAACATTATAAAATAAGCCATTTAAATCATCTTACTTGTGTATCACTCTACAGGAAATAATGGGAGTCTTTAACAAGAATTGCATGATCACCTACGCTGCGTACAGAAACATATTCCCCATATGGGCGTTGGGAGAATACCGATGCCGTGTACTGCAGGCTCGTTAGTCTCTCTCCATTTAGGGTGCCGTCCGAATCGTTTCAACCTTTACCTATTTCTATTCCTTGTTGAAGTTTATGACTAATGAGATTGGTAGTCACCTAAACAAAAACACAAACTCGTGGATAATGCCTATAAGTGTTTCTCTATTACGACCGCTTCTATTGTGCACCAAACATGAGTGGGGTTTAATTTACACCCTACTTGTTAACCTGTGATATTAAGTTTGTTGGTTTCTTTTTATTAATTAAAAATAAATCCCTAATTCTTTTAAATTGAAAAATGCCTACTAACCCGGGTCCTTATCATCCAAACCTGTCTCATTGTCGTCCAAACCCGAACTCTCTGTCAACCTCTAAATACCTCCACTACCATCAACCATTCAACAGTGCATTTCACAAATCCAAATATGTTGAAGACGACTTTTGCTCGTTTCATGTATACGACGGGTTAAAACGATGATGCTTTCCAATATAAAACTTGCCAATGTAGGTTCTAATCTAGATACGTGTTCTTCAAATCGTGCTACCGACGTCGATGGATTACAGTTTGATAGGGGCAAGGATAACATTTTTTGACTGAGAGGCAAGGATAAAATCAGGTAAGGAGAAATGGCATAGGACTTTCATAGGGTTTGGGAAGCAGACATCGTTCTTAAAAAAATAACTTTTATATTTTTTTTATAAAAAATATAATAAACATTTATTGAAAACTATTATTTTTATAATGGGGTGCCCAAATAAAAATGGAAGCTAAAAGGATTAATGTGTAAAGAATAAAATCATATCACATTACCAGCTGAAAAGGTCACAAGTTGTTAGGGAGCTCTTGTATGGTGATCCAATGGTCATTATCCAATCACTACATGGAGGAGCAACTTACACCCCATTTTACAGGGGGTGCATAGAAGACAAAACCTTCTATTACTCTTACTCATAAGCACGGGGCTTGTCTTCAATGGGTCTCGAAAAAGTTAGAATCGTTGACGCGACGAGCTAAGTATGTATACCGTTGATATCTTAATCAATAAAAGAACAAATTTGGATATACTTTTTTTGAATGCTTGAGTATTATTCTATAATAAAAACCTAATATGCGTAGCAGTTCAATAGTGAAAAACATAATATATGTTAGAACTGTTACACATTTACATTTTTATTGAAAAATGTATCACATGCATTACTGGATGGCACCAAGCTACCCAATAAAATCGACACTTATGTTTTTTTGACACCTGAATTTGGAAACTCGTATAGACATCGTACATTGATATGAGTGTGGGTGGATGGAGGTGCATTGTATTCCGAAATAGAGTAGATATACTGTATGCAATTGTGAGTGTTAGTGTCTGTAACATCCCGGGTTTTATGATTTTGTTTTAGGTAAGAGCAACATGTTTAATACTTGGATTAAATAGTTAAGAGATGGATTAAGGTCTAGGAACCTTTGCATGGAAAGTACGCAACCATCTGGAGTGAAAAAGAACGTGAGTGTAATCTAGGGTTTCCGTAAGTTGTTTAAAAAGGAATAACTATGTGAAATAAGAAATTTGGATTTAAGATATAATGAGTTTTAGATAAAATATTGTTTTTCAAACAAAAAACATTCTCTTGATTACCGGTAAAAATATAAACAAATAAATAATTACCGATACCGCAACAATTGATAAAACGTAAGAAAAAGAAAGGGTGTTACATGTTGGGCCTTTTTGTTAGCATATGTGACCTTTTTGTTTTATAAGATCTAAGAGTAAATATTTTTTTGTGGGACTAAAGCTAGGGAATTAGTAGCTTCACCCTTGGGACGACCATGTATATATATTTATATAGAAATATGTATGTAATGCTTCATTAATGACAAACTTTTAGAAATTTTCGTTACCATTAATGAAATATAAAGGGATGTATTTATCTATATACAAAGAATCTTTTTTCCCAAAAATCTTATAAATATCTATCCAAAAAAAAACTATAAAAATCATAATTTATTTTATTTGGTTTACATTGGAATGGGTAGCACATTATGAAATTGTAAATATCTATCCAATGCAAGTTGAAGAATAAATGTTTTATAATTTATAATTTATATTTCAAAAAAACAAATTCCACCCAATATATATATATATATATATATATATATATATATATACATGCATACATATATTATTTTTTTTATAAATGTGTAGTGTTTTGGCAATTGTAAAAAATAATTGGTAAATTTATATATCAATCATCATGATTGATATATTAATATAAAAATAATTAATGCTTCATTAATATATTTAAAAATGTTTAGGAATTATTGTTGCTATTAATGAAATTTAATGTCACGATTGAATGATATTTAATTTAATATTTGAACAAATTATAATTGAAATTATTAATATTTGAATAAATTAAAAACTATTTCATATATATGTATTTTTTTGGAAAGTGAACCTAATTAATGAATGTTATTTTTTTATGAGTAATATTGGAAAGTGAAACAATTGAGGGTTATAATAGTCATTATGAATTATGATTACCATGATAATTTGAAAATAATTATTAATTATCTTCAAATGCATTAATTGTGTTGAAAAGATGTTTAAAAGATTAAATGTTGAGAGAAGAATTGTGATTGGTCATTAGTTGTTTTGGAAAAAAAAATCACTATAAATATATAAATATAAATTTCTAAAAGTGGAATATTTTGCCAAATGTCAAAATAATTTAAATTTTTTAGTTATTCTAAAGATGACATGTGTCAATACTTTCCATCCATGGTTTTTCCATTAGAATATTTATAGATTTATGTTTTATGTTTTTAATATTAGTAATTAATGAATTTAATTCTTAAATTTATGTTTTTAACATTATATTTGATTTTTTATCTCCTAATTAACATGTTAATTAACTAAATAAATCTAACTAAAGGAGAAGAAAGAAGAAGATAAAGGACACGTGCTTTTGATCATTACTGAGTAACAGCAACACATGTTTTCAAATTTGAATTTGAATTTTGAGATAAGGATATGGGTCCCAAAAAAAAAGCCTTTAACCATCAATCCAAGCTCCAGACCCTTAAAAAACTTGGAAAGCACATGGACCGAGAGTTTTGAAATGAATTTCTTGAATTGGTAAAATTTTTGGTGAAGAGTATTGTGGAAGCCATCCATTAATTGTGAGATTGACACTCGAAAAAAACATGCCCAAACAGTGACCTGAAAATGTATATATATATAGATGATTGCATATATTTAAAGTGACTCATATGACCTTAGGTGACGTTTGGTATCCGTAATGTTTTATTCCCAGTCAAACTATACATTCTTGGGAATGTAATGCCCAGGAATAAAGTTTTCTCACCTTCACACATGGGAATAGAGTTTTCCCAAGTTTATTACTATCATTCACTAATTTTATTGCTGAGAATATTTTATGATCAGGAATAACTTTTTAAAACTTGTACCTGAGAAAACGTTTATTCCCATACCTACATTTCCCAGAATATTTTTGTAAAACTTGTTACACAAGCTACCAAAATCTTTGTCACTCATCCAAACACCCACGTAATGTAGTCCGCGTCTTTATCAGTTCAGCCACTTCTCCACACTCCACTTCTCCTTCATCCTCCAACCCCTTCTCAACTGTACTTGATACTTGAACGGAGGTAAGAGAAATAACCATCCATCCCATTCCTCTCCTATTTACTTTTGCTCATTCTTTACATTACGAAATTCTTCTTGTTTGATTACAAATCACATTACATTACATATATCAAACAGAACAGTGAGCTACTCATGCCGATGCTAAATAAAATGCTTGTTTCATTTCTTTCATCAATCATCAACATCTCCGAATTTCAATTTTTCACTCTCATTTGTATTTTCTTCGACTGAGAAAGAAATTTACGATGCGCATCGCAAATGTAATTGATGCATTTTCTTAACCTTGGTTTAATTTGTTTGTCATAAAATAATGTGGAAGCTCAAGATTGCGGAGGGAGGGAGTCCATGTCTTAGGTCATTGAACAATCACGTTGGAAGACAGTTCTGGGAGTTCGATCCTAATCTTGGATCGCCACAAGAACTCTTGGAGATTGAAACAGCTCGCCAAAATTTCCATAAGAATTGCTTCACCCACCCGCACAGTGATGATCTACTTATGCTCATTCAGGTGCATGTCTGTGTTCTTGGTGATGCTATGATTATCATGTTAAGGAAACAAAAAGGAATTTATCCCCCGTTTATTAGTTACTATTACAGAAAGAGGTTTATTGGTTTTCTAGAAAATTGAACAAGTTCGTACCACTCGCTAGTTGAGACTTATTCCTTCTTCAAATGAGGAAATCAATTTAATTATTTTTTTCCATTTGTTTTCAAATGAGTGTATCTTAGTAGAACCATTTTATTGTTTTGTTATGCTGAAAGGTGCAACATGATATTTAATGCTTTATAAAATGTTTGGATCTGCGGTAACATTTTATGAAGTGCGTCTCCACCGCTATTGCGGGATGCAGTGGTTGTATTATAAGTTTCTTACACAAGAAATTTGACCATTCAATAATTTTCATGTAAAATAATGTAGTTTGCAAAGGAGAACCCAATAGGTGAAGTCTTACCCAAAGTCAGTATTGAAGATATTGAAGATGTAACTGAAGAGACTGTGACAAGAACATTAAGAAGGGCTTTAGGTTTCTACTCAACTGTCCAGAGTCATGATGGACACTGGCCAGTAGATTATGGAGGTCCCATGTTTATTTTGCCTGGCTTGGTAGGTTAAGTTTTAAACATTTCATCTTATTTGTGAAACATGTTCTATGGTATATTACCAATATTCTGGGAAACATGTAGCTTTGACAAAACTGCAATCATTGCCTTCAAGACCTGAGTGTTTTCATTTGGTTGGTTATTTAGATTTTTCTCTTTGCTCCTCCTTGATAACCACGAAAACTCTAATACTATCTGGATATACAATTAAACAGATAATTACTCTGTCTATCACTGGGTCTCTAAATGTAGTCTTAACCGAAGAACATATAAAGGAAATGTGCCGTTACATCTATAATCATCAGGTAAGAACTTCACACCATCGTTCCCCCTAATTATGGGCTGCTTCTAGAGGTTTTCCTAATTTGTTAAATGTAATTGCAGAACAAGTTTGGTGGCTGGGGTTTGCATATTGAAGGTCCGAGCACCATGTTCTGCTCCGTCTTGAATTATGTTGCTTTGAGATTACTTGGTGATGGACCTAATGGTGGAAAAGGGGAAATGGAGAAGGCGCGTGACTGGATTCTAGGGCATGGTGGTGCTACTTTTACAACATCATGGGGAAAGATGTGGCTTTCAGTTATGATCTTAGCTTTATTTTGATGGTTTTTTTTAATAAATATGGCATTGTGATATAGTTCTTTTAAAAACTTATTGTGGTATAGGTACTTGGAGTATATGAATGGTCTGGAAATAATCCCTTGCCCCCTGAGATATGGCTCCTTCCATACATGCTTCCATTCCATCCAGGTTCTTGCTCAATATTCTGTTTATGTATGTTTTAACTTGTACAGGGAGAAGAATTTTTTAGGGTACTTGCCTTGCAATAATAGGGAATTTTTTGGTAATCAAATTTCCAGTTTAGGAACAATTAGGCACTTTTATTATAATGTCCAATTAGTCACTTTTAATCAAATTTCCTAAACTTTTATTATGATCAAAATACGCTTCTTTCCTTTACAATTGATTGTTTCTTGTTGAGATTTATACAAATGGATATGTGTTATGATCAATAAGATCAGCTTGTGTACCTTGTGTAAAACATTTTTTTCACCAACCGCGGGCAAGTCGAGAAGAACAACTATTAAAGGAATGATGATGTGGATATATTGATTTTGGGTTGAACAAAGTTATAGAAGTAGTAATGGATACGATGAAAATGCAGTGTTTAACACTCTTGTTGCATTTATATACATCAAATACAACATACGTGTTACAATCTACAAGAACAATAATGATGAACTATTTCCTAGACTCTAAATTCCAATGTTATAATTAGATAGAGCTAATTATAATGTCTAGTAATAAGCTGAGTCAGCTACCTTCATGTGAACCGTGTTAAGAATGTGCTAATTCTAACAAGGTGACTAATTTAAATTCGCATGAATATTTTTTATATAAAGTTTGTTCTGGAATTTTTGTTTTGTTGTTCAACCTGTCAGGGCACCTTTATGTTATCTGATGTATGATTTTGTCTTAAGGAAACAAAAAATATATTGCCCTCATAAGAATATCCATGATTAAGAACTTAAGTAATGTATCCAGGTTTCTGAACAAAAACATCATTTGTTCATGGTACATTGTTAAATTAGTTTCGTTGTTAAATCAGTTGTCTATTTTCATGATTAAGAACTTAAGTAATATATTTTGAATACTCATAAAAAGTTTCATTGTTAAATTAGTTGTCTATTTTCATCTTAGACAGGGTTTAATTTTCCAGTCATTCTTTACCTAAAATAGAAAAGTAGTAATGTTTTTCTCGCTTTACGGGAAGGATGTGGTGTCATTGCCGAATGGTCTATTTGCCAATGTCCTATTTATATGGAAAGAGATTTGTTGGTCCAATCACAGAAATAGTTTATTCTCTGAGAAAAGAGCTTTATACCACATCATATCGTGATATGGACTGGAATCAGGCTCGCAATTTGTGTGCAAAGGTTAGTGAACACACTAAACTGGTCCTATGAAAACATTACATGAGAATTGCATCACTTGGATTTTATCATTTGTAAGTCCCACAATAAAATATCCTGGACCTACTTATACTAATAATTGCATTGAAAATAGCTTCCAAACTTTGTCCCTCTATTTTGCTTCTTGCTCTGGTGAATCCATATGTTAGGTTCCTGTTAATTAATATTGCAGCAGGAACTTGCTCAATCATGATTGGTTACAACTGTATTGCCATCATAACCACATCTTGTAACCATCCACAATTACAATCATCATGCCACTATTACTACATTCTACTTGGTTTGCCACCACCTTAACTACCACGTTTTACATGGATTTCTATTGTTATTGCAATTCTAATCATTGTCCTTAGCACAAACTTCACTCCCTCTGTAACCACCATCATAGCCTATTATATCCACTTCCATGAACCATCTCTTACAAAAGCTCAAGCTGTTAGGTGAAGGCATTTGGATGAGTTTTCATCTCTAATACACCATCACACTCAAGAGTCTTTTGGGCTTGAAGCATGGACAATGCACAAGCCTACTTTACCTTATGCCGAAATCAACTTTATTTATTTAGAAGAAAAGAAAAGGTCGGCTAGGAGATTCTTTGGGACCATGTCATGTGAACAACTCTTTGAAAATCTGAAGTTGTTAGCGAAGGCATGTCAATTTTTTCAGGGAAAAGTGTAAATACACCCCCTAAAATTTAGCTCTTTTGCATATAGGTACCTTAAACTATTTTTTCTTCCCAATTAGTCCTTAAACTCCTACTATTAGTAAAATCAATCCTTCAACTATTTTTTTGTCCTAATTAGTCCTTAAACTTTTTGTATTAGTAAAATTAATCATTTTGTTAACTCTCAGTTAGATCACTAATGGTGAATAAATCAAATCATTCAATTCGCTTAAATTCAATTTGTTGGTTGTACTTTTTCAGCTATTATTTTTTTATGAATTATTCTACTTATCGTTTTTTTAGAAATAAGAACAAAGACTTGAGGCTTGTTAGTTGAATGTTTGATTTTAATAATAACATAAGTTTAAGGAATAATTGGTACGAAAAATTAATTGAAAGACTGATTTTACTAATAGTCGGAGTTTAATGTCTATTTACGAAGAAAAAATAGATGAAGGTGTCTATTTGCAAATGAACTGAAGTTTAACTTTTCCCATTTTCTATATCTAACAAAAAGATATCGGCATTTGATATCTCTAACATTGTCAACTAACAATTTAATTGTGCAGGAGTTAAATAACGTTTACAAGAGGATTACTTTGTTCTTGTGCAGGAAGATTTGTACTATCCTCACCCACTTGTGCAGGATATTCTTTGGGCAACACTACACAAGGTCCTTGAGCCTATTTTGATGCATAGCACTGGTAACAAGTTGAGAGAAAAGGCTATAAGGTCTGCAATTGAGCATATACATTATGAAGATGAGAATACTCGCTATATTTGCATAGGTCCCTGTAAACAAGGTAAATGTTGAGAGGGGTGGATGTCCGTAGACCTCCCTTCAATATTCGTTGTTCTTTTACTGTCCAGCCTTTGTGTAGAAGTGTAAGAATACTTGACATACTGTTGATGTTCTACCAACTTATTTCTTTAATGACTAAAATGATTAATAGTTTTCCTTTGCTGACCATTTGTTTACTTTGCCACCTTAGTTTGTTTTCATGGTGTTAATTATATTTTTTTTTTATGGATGTCTGAGCTTCCCTTCCATGTTCCATTTATATATTATTTTATATTTCCATCTAAACCCGGACATGCTTTCGAAATACTTGACTACTTTTTAATATTCTCTACTATTATTATTCAGGTTTTAAATATGCCTTTTTGTTGGGTGGAAGATCCAAATTCGGAGGCCTTCGTGCTGCATCTTCCAAGGATCTATGATTATCTATGGATTCTTTGAAGATGGCATGAAAATGCAGGTCCACATCTAAGTGATCTTATTTTCACCTTACCGTCGTGACCAAATGATGATATTCATGCAATTGGACATGTTCGCATATGTTTAGGAATGATATGGACATAACTGCAGTCTCCCTATGATGTGATATGTGGAACCAATGTTACATCACTAATGAGTTTTTGTAAGGCCACATGCTAGTGTCTTGTTTATAGATTTAACATATATACAATTTCTGTTGCAGGGCTACAATGGAAGTCAACTATGGGATACTTCATTAATCGTCCAAGCAATTATTTCAACTAACCTTATTGAAGAATATGGCCCAACTCTAAGGAAAGCTCATACGTTCATTAAGAATTCACAGGTGACTTTTTACATTTATCATCATAACTTGCATAAGTTTGCCCGTGTTGATCAGAATCTCTTCTCTTTTTTTTCTTGAAAGGTTTTAGAAGATTGTCCAGGTGATCTTAGCATTTGGTATCGTCACATTTCTAAAGGTGCTTGGCCTTTTTCAAGTGCAGATCACGGATGACCGATTTACGATTGCACAATTTGAAGGATTGAAAGTAATTATTTATCAAAATATTAGAATTACTTTTTTGCTTCTTCTGTTTTGATTCATCTGTCCTCTTTCAGGCTATTCTATTACTATCCAAGATTGCACCTGAGATTGTTGGTGAGCCATTGGATGCAAAGCGATTGTATGATGCTGTAAATGTCATTCTCTCATTACAGGTACCTAGGCTCCTCATGATTCAAGCGAGATTATCTCAATAATTCTAACAAATAAATAATGGTGATCATATTATGCTATTGCTTGTGGTTATTGCTTCCTTCCCTAATTATGACACTAATATCATTAAGATGACTAAGTTATTTACTCATCTTCTAAGATCCTTCACTATATAATATAGTATTTTGTTGTAAATTGTATATGGTATAATATATTGAAAGTAAAATTGCATTTATGAAAACACTGAAGTAATTTTTTTCAAATTTAAATACAGTAGAAGGTTAATCGGAGACAAAATTGGAAACACCAAATGCCTTGATATTATGGTAGTGTTAACTGGTTGTGATTACAATGGTTTTTAAAATAACAATTACAATTAGACATAGCTGGGAATTTATACAGGGTATCCCTAATTTTGAGAAATATTTTTTATAGTGAAAACTACTAAAGTGAGAATGGTATATATTTTTGATATCTCATCCTTTCCACAAGCCTATACATTTGGTGAGATGCTAATAAACCTTTAGTTTGGGCATGAATTAAACTAGGTTTTGAATGCATTAATGGGAGCTTTTGCTTTTTGAGAATTGAGAGAAAAGAGGGACATGTAATGATATCAACCCATAGTCTTGAAATAAGGTAATAAATACAAAGATTATAATTACCTTAATTACATGATTTGGTTAACTTTTACAATGAATCTAGACAAATATGCATAATAATACATGTTTCCAACACACCCTCTCAAGTTTGGGCATATAGGTATATGCGACAAGCTTGTTGGCAAGATAGTTTTTCTGAGGGCCTCTCAAAGATTTAGTGAAAGCATCTGCCGGTTGATAATTTGAATTGACAAAACTACCGGTGATGTCTCCAGATAAGACATCTTTGGTAAAATGCCAATCCACTTCAATGTGTTTGGTCTTTTCATGGATAACATGATTGGAGGAAATAAATGAAATTTGGTTGTCACAAACAAGTGTCATGTGTTTAATCTCCCCAAATTGAAGCTAATTAAAAGTTGCTTTAGTCAAATGAGTGTGCAAGTGATGGATGGCAACTCAATATTATGCCTCAACACTTGACCTTGCAATCACATTTTGTTTCTTACTATTAGGTTTACTCATATACCTTGGAAGCCATTGTATCCCAATAATACCATATTTTCTACTCATTCCTGGTTCAGTTCTATCATTCTCACAATACTAAATGAAGTATATATTCTAGTTATTTTATATTGTTTGTTTTCCTATAACCCATGACAGATGAGTTGAGCAACTAGTAATTCTATAAAATCAATTCAATGAGTTTGGAGAATCTATGGCATTATCCGAAGATGTATTTTATTTCTTATAATCATTGCAGAATACAGATGGTGGCTTTGCAAAATATGAGCTCACAAGATCTTATAAATGTTTGGAGGTAGCCGTCTTTTATTATTTTCCCGGTTCTCATTATTTTTTACTATATCTTCTTTGAAATGTGAAACACGAAATGGCATGTGAGACATGTTTATCTTCCCATATGAAGAGTGGAATACATCCCTTGGTTTATGTGTTCAGGTACTTTTTTTCAATAATACTCTTTGTATATAAAACCTTTATCACGGAGAATTGGAAATAAACAACTAGGTTGTGCCGTGTATAACAGAGCATGACAAAATCTACTTAAACTAAGTACCACAGATACTTTTTTCCATTTATGTCAGATATTCAACCACAAGTTTTTGAATCGATGCCAATATGCCACAAAAGCTACTGCATATTGAATCATTGTTTAGGAATAAAGTCATTAAACCTTTTCAGGTTTCATCGGACTTTCCTTTTTGTTTCAGAATTAGGACTAAATAGTTGTCTTGAGAATTTGGGAAGTAGTTTTTGGATTAACTTAAAGATATACATACATATTGATAATGCCTTCTCTGTTGTCAGATAATCAATCCTGCTGAAACTTTTGGTGACGTTGTTATTGATTATCCGTAAGCTATCAATTTCAAATCACTTTATGTATCCCTCTCCCATTCCCCCAATCTCACCATTTCAAATTTTAATCTTTTAATGTTTCCTTATTCTATGTTCTATAGCTATGTGGAATGTACCTCGTCGGCAATTCAAGCTTTGGTATCATTTCAGAAATTATATCCTGGGCATCGTCGAGAAGAAATAGACTGTTGTATTGATAAAGCTGCTGCCTTTATTCAAAAAGTACAAGCTTCGGATGGATCATGGTTTGCTCCTCCCTTATTGGAAACCACTTTTTTCATATGCTTTTATATGGATTTATATGTAGCCTTCACGATATTTTTATATATGTATGCATGTATCTCAAGTTTGCTCTACTCATTTTTCTGTCTGCATTTACTTCTGCTTGGAATGGAACTTTCTCAGTTCAGTATACTTCTATCTAACCACTCATATTGTTAAACAGGTATGGTTATTTGGGTGTTTGCTTCACTTATGGCACATGGTTTGGCGTAAAAGGGCCAATCGATGCGGGAAAGAATTTCAGTAATTGCTCATGCATCCATCGAGCTTGTGAATTTCTGCTGTCGAAGCAGCTCCCTTCTGGTGGCTGGGGAGAGAGTTATATGTCTTGTCAAAACAAGGTCAAATTTGCCGTTTCTAAAATTGATATCATTTTTTTTATTGGTTCAATTACTCTATTAATTCATAAAGTTACCAGCTGAAAAGGTCACAAGTTGTTAGGGAGCTCTTGTATGGCGATCCAATGGTCATTATCCAATCACTACATGGAGGAGCAACTTACACCCCATTTTACAGGGGGTGCATAGAAGACAAAACCTTCTATTACTCTTACTCATAAGCACGGGGCTTGTCTTCAATGGGTCTCGAAAAAGTTAGAATCGTTGACGCGACGAGCTAAGTATGTATACCGTTGATATCTTAATCAATAAAAGAACAAATTTGGATATACTTTTTTTGAATGCTTGAGTATTATTCTATAATAAAAACCTAATATGTGTAGCAGTTCAATAGTGAAAAACATAAAATATGTTAGAACTGTTACACATTTACATTTTTATTGAAAAATGTATCACATGCATCTACTGGATGGCACCAAGCTACCCAATAAAATCGACACTTATGTTTTTTTGACACCTGAATTTGGAAACTCGTATAGACATCGTACATTGATATGAGTGTGGGTGGATGGAGGTGCATTGTATTCCGAAATAGAGTAGATATACTGTATGCAATTGTGAGTGTTAGTGTCTGTAACATCCCGGGTTTTATGATTTTGTTTTACGTAAGAGCATCATGTTTAATACTTGGATTAAATAGTTAAGAGATGGATTAAGGTCTAGGAACCTTTGCATGGAAAGTACGCAACCATCTGGAGTGAAAAAGAACGTGAGTGTAATCTAGGGTTTCCGTAAGTTGTTTAAAAAGGAATAACTATGTGAAATAAGAAATTTGGATTTAAGATATAATGAGTTTTAGATATAATATTGTTTTTCAAACAAAAAACATTCTCTTGATTACCGGTAAAAATATAAACAGATAAATAATTACCGATACCGCAACAATTGATAAAACGTAAGAAAAAGAAAGGGTGTTACATGTTGGGCCTTTTTGTTAGCATATGTGACCTTTTTGTTTTATAAGATCTAAGAGTAAATATTTTTTTGTGGGCCTAAAGCTAGGGAATTAGTAGCTTCACCCTTGGGACGACCATGTATATATATTTATATAGAAATATGTATGTAATGCTTCATTAATGACAAACTTTTAGAAATTTTCGTTACCATTAATGAAATATAAAGGGATGTATTTATCTATATACAAAGAATCTTTTTTCCCAAAAATCTTATAAATATCTATCCAAAAAAAAACTATAAAAATCATAATTTATTTTATTTGGTTTACATTGGAATGGGTAGCACATTATGAAATTGTAAATATCTATCCAATGCAAGTTGAAGAATAAATGTTTTATAATTTATAATTTATATTTCAAAAAAACAAATTCCACCCAATATATATATATATATATATATATATATATATATATACATGCATACATATATTATTTATTTTATAAATGTGTAATGTTTTGGCAATTGTAAAAAATAATTGGTAAATTTATATATCAATCATCATGATTGATATATTAATATAAAAATATGTAATGCTTCATTAATATATTTAAAAATGTTTAGGAATTATTGTTGCTATTAATGAAATTTAATGTCATGATTGAATGATATTTAATTTAATATTTGAACAAATTATAATTGAAATTATTAATATTTGAATAAATTATAAAACTATTTCATATATATGTATTTTTTTGGAAAGTGAACCTAATTAATGACTGTTATTTTTTTTATGAGTAATAATGGAAAGTGAGATAATTGAGGGTTATAATAGTCATTATGAATTATGATTACCATGATAATTTGAAAATAATTATTAATTATCTTGAAATGCATTAATTGTGTTGAAAAGATGTTTAAAAGATTAAATGTTGAGAGAAGAATTGTGATTGGTCATTAGTTGTTTTGGAAAAAAAAATCACTATAAATATAAAAATATAAATTTCTAAAAGTGGAATATTTTGCCAAATGTCAAAATAATTTAAATTTTTTAGTTATTCTAAAGATGACATGTGTCAATACTTTCCATCCATGGTTTTTCCCTTAGAAATTTTATAGATTTATGTTTTATGTTTTTAATATTAGTAATTAATGTATTTAATTCTTAAATTTATGTTTTTAACATTATATTTTATTTTTTATCTCCTAATTAACATGTTAATTAACTAAATAAATCTAACTAAAGGAGAAGAAAGAAGAAGATAAAGGACACGTGCTTTTGATCATTACTGAGTAACAGCAACACATGTTTTCAAATTTGAATTTGAATTTTGAGATAAGGATATGGGTCCCAAAAAAAAGCCTTTAACCATCAATCCAAGCTCCAGACCCTTAAAAAACTTGGAAAGCACATGGTCCGAGAGTTTTGAAATGAATTTCTTGAATTGGTAAAATTTTTGGTGAAGAGTATTGTGGAAGCCATCCATTAATTGTGAGATTGACACTCGAAAAAAACATGCCCAAACAGTGACCTGAAAATATATATATATATATATATATGATTGCATATATTTAAAGTGACTCATATGACCTTAGGTGACGTTTGGTATCCGGAATGTTTTATTCCCAGTCAAACTACATTCTTGGGAATGTAATGCCCAGGAATAAAGTTTTCTCACCTTCACACATGGGAATAGAGTTTTCCCAAGTTTATTACTATCATTCACTAATTTTATTCCTGAGAATATTTTATGATCAGGAATAACTTTTTAAAACTTGTACCTGAGAAAACGTTTATTCTCATACCTACATTTCCCGGAATATTTTTGTAAAACTTGTTACACACGCTTCCAAAATCTTTGTCACTCCACTACTACATAAAAGGGTTTTAGTAGCGCACTTTCAGTAGCACTTCAATGAAAAACGCTACTAAAAAATAGGCGGAAGGTTTTTAATATAGCACTTCCTTAAGAGAGCGCTATCTATTCCTTATTCTAAGACAGCGCTCCTTTAAGGAAACGCTATTAAATGTAGATTGATAGGAATAGATAGCGTTTTCTTGAAGAAACGCTATTATAAGTAAAAGAATAGATAGCGTTTCCTCTAAAAATTGCTATCATAGGTAAGTAAATAGATAGCGCTTTTTCAAAGAAGCGCTATCTATTCCCCTTCTACTAAATATTTCCCTCACATACCTCTTTTTCTCGCGCGACTCTTTCTCAAACCCTTCACGGCGCCTTCTCCCTCTACCGTGTCTCCCTCTCCTCTGCCGTCGTTTTCTCCCTCTGCTCACAGAGGAAGCCAGAAGCGAAACGGAACGAAGCGTGTCTCCCTCTCCTCTGCCGTCGTTTTCTGGTGAGTATTTCGCAACAAATTTCTGGACAAATATTTTCCCTAGAGTGCTCGGACAGAGAAAGAGCAGGAATTCCTGAGGCTGAGTTAGCGGGACATGACAATGGGGGAATATGCGGCAAGGTTTGAGTCCCTTGCCAAATATTTCCTTTTTTTCCAGAACAACCCCGATGAGGAGTCGAAGTGCTTCTGCGCTTCGAGATCAAGGAATCTGTGATGCCATTGGAAATCCGGAATTTCCAAGACTTAGTAGAGAAGTGTATAAAAGTGGAACTAATGAGGAAGGAAAGAGGCAACGGAGAAACTGTTGGAGGACCCACTCATTCCAAAGACCAGTATCAAAATCAGAATCAAAATCAGAAAGGGAAGCAGCATTAGAGGGAACCTTATTCCCGACCACAAGGAAATAACCAGAATCATCAAAAGCATCATTCTAATAATTATGAATCGGGAAGAGGAAGTCAACAGAACCAAAACCGAGACCAAGTCAGGAGATGTTGCAAGTGTGGAGACCTAGATCACATGGCTAATGTTTGCCCACGCAAAGGAGTGAAGTGTTTCAATTGTGGACAACTAGGACACTTCTCAAGGGATTGTAATGCATCGAGGTTTGAAAAGGCTGTCAATACCTCAGGGACTTCTAGACCCATGGCGAAGGGAAGAGTCTACACCATGACTGGCGCTGGAGCTTCACAAACTGATGATCTTTTACAATGGAAGTAGTGTTGAAAATTTCACAACTTGAAGGTCTTATGGCAGAAAGTTGTAGAGTCCTTCAGGAATCTCAGCAAGTGGATCACCAGACGTTGTTAAGTATAGGAGTCCTATATATGAAGTATGTACTTTAATGATCCATAATTCTAAGTTTGTAATAGGATTCTCAGTATAATCGTGTTTTGTTGCCCTTAAGTATTTGACTCTCTAGGGTCTCCTATGTTACTAGTCTTTCTAGTGAATGTATGTTTCTTATGACTTTTGGGAATAAAAGTCTCTTTAAGAAATTTATTCCAGTTCCCTTCTCTTTCTTTTTTGTTGTAGTCAGTTTAGACTTTGGATCCAATCTTTCTTTTCCTAGAGTTGTGAATTGCCTTGTTGTTGCATGGGATGGGTATGTTTATAAAAGAAGTTTCTTGATGAAACTTAATCTAATCACTTTTACTTTTGGTGGAAGTGATTCAGTTTGAATTCTTATCGAACTGTTGCTCTTTTAAATTGTTAACCAGGAAATTCTAGTGAAAGGAGAAACTTTTTAGATTCATGATTGTAAACGTGTACTGATCATACATTTCTTACCTCCCTGAACCTACTAAAGGATCTTCATACACTGGATGTTTCTGTATTCTTTTGGGATTCTTTTAGATACTTTCTTCTGATAGTATGATCTTGATAATGAGAGATCCTGTTTAGTTTCAAGTTACGTAATTTCGAGGAGCAAATTCTTTTTCGAGGGATAGTATTGTAACACCCTGTTTTTCCTATGCTTTTTGTAGCAGTAAATACATATTTAAATGTGTTTATTTTAGATTAAACTCAGCGTATGATTTTAATTAAACTAAAATCATTTTCTTGTGTTGTTATATTATATGAAGTCACGGTAAAATTTTCGGTTGAAAATTCAGACGGAAGTCGATCTGTGTTTTCACTGTCTGTACGAGTTTACTGTGCAGAAAACCTAATTTTGACCCGTGAACAAAACGGTTAGTGTTTTTATGATGTTTTGTAGGATAATGGAAATTTTCGAAAATTTGAGTTCGGAAATAAAATATAATATTTATTCCGGGTGAAATACGATCGGAAACTTGAACCGGTTATACAATGAAGCTGAATAGGAGACATAAAAGGCTTGAGGTGAGATGAGGGAGTGAGGTGACTCGCTAGAGGTATGGCCTAAGCTACCTCCTAAAAAGTAGTCATGATGACACTTTTTGAAATATAACACATTATATTCTAAAAACCCATTTTTTCTCTCTCTTCTCAAACCAAACAAGGCACAAGATCAAAACTTGCCCTTCAAGCTCATTCCTCTCTCCTCAATTTCATGACTCTCTCACCCCTCTATAACTACCCATTTGATTTCTTCACTTCATCACTTTCTTACTTCTTCCTTTCTCTTCTAACTTCAAACATTTAAAACTTTCATTTTTACTTGTCTTTTTACTTCAAGTTCTTCATCAAAGTTCTTCATAACACTAAGGGTAATACTCTCATGTAAATCTTTTTACAAGTTTCTTCTTTTATTTCATAGTTTACTTTATGTGTCCTTTATGTGCTTTAAACTTCCAAAATCTCTCTAAAATGGTAGAAAACTCCTTTTGAGTTGAAACCAAATTCTATAGTCTTCTATTTACTTGTATTTTATCATACTAAGAGTTTGTGTAAAACAAAAATTTCTAACTCCCTTTTCCTATGATGACCGAATCTACCCCTTAATGGCCTAGGATGTTTTGTTTTCATTTTCCAATATGATCCTGGACTTGAGCTCCTTAATACATTTGGATGCTAAGTCTAAGAGATTGGAAAGTTTAAAGATTTCTAGCTTGTTTATCCTATGATGGTTGTGAACCTAGGATGTTTTGTTTTCATTTTCCAATATGATCATGGACTTGAGCTCCTTAATACATTTGGAAGCTAAGTCTAAAAGATTGGAAAGTATAAAGATTTCTAGCCTATTTATCCTATGATGGCCGAACCTATGTGGTTGTGGACCTAGGATGCTTTTATTTCGACTTTCCAAATATGATCATGAGTTTAGAATTCTTGGTATCTTTTAACGCTAAATCTAAGAGCTTATAAGGGTTGGAAATTTCTAGCCTACTTTTGCTAAAGAGTCCGAAACCCTAAGAATGGATTTATTGGGATTTTTGTTCTATCTTTGTAAAGTGAACCTTGGTTATGAACTCCTAGCACTTAAGGATCATTAATCCATGAGTTGTATTCTTTGTTTGAAAACCTCTAACCCTATTTTATGCCATGGACGAACCTATACCCTCTTGGTTTAGTGTTCTTGGTTAACTTTTAACTTGTGGTATTGTATTCATAAACCTAGACATTCATCGCGAAGAAAGCAAGGACGTTTGTGGTTTGATACTTCAAACAACAAGCACTTTAACCTTCACCAAAGGTAAGGGGTGCTTTCCTAAGGGATACTCAATAACTGTGCGCATGTGTGTATGTGAATTATTTTATTTATCTGGATCGTGTTATAATATTGGAATCAATGTTTGAATGATTTATATAGTTGAACTGTTGTGGTAACTATCTGATGTTGATTTCTTACTTGATTATTTACTTGACTGAAGTATGATGAATCATATATGTCATAGACTGTTATTAACTGTTATACTATTGACTGATATTATATTGATGATTGATTGATGTCTGAGAAGCCTGACATCCGTCGGTGCTCAAATAACTATGAGAATAAAAGCCTTAATAAGCTTTATGAGATCCTGAAACAAAGATATTTCATTTGGAAGTTTTATTTGATTAAAGAATATGATTTGGAAACAAAATATTCAAGTAATGTATTTATTTTGATAGATGAGATTTTAAGAACATGTGTTGAAATATTTTTTCAAGTTAAAGGAAAGCTACCTTGTCATGAATAAGAATTTTACACAAGAGAACATCTTTTAGAGACGTGTGTTTTATGAAAGAAAAACCTTTGAGAAATATTTGACTTTATTCTATTTAGAAATGATTTTAAGAAAAAGATTTGCTGAAGTGTTAAAGTGTTTTGGAAAAACGAAAGGATTTCAAAAGAAAGTAGTTTTTCTATAAATGTTTTATAAATGATTTTCTCAAGGAAAGGATTTCCTACTAAATGCTTTGAAAATATTCCGGTAACTTGGATAGGTTACAGAGGTTTTATTTTGGTATTGGTGTTTCACTGAACAAAAAGTAAGAATATGTGGAAATCGAATCTAGTTCGCGAGACATCGCTTCTAGTATTCTATAATGTGCACGTTGATCTTTGAACCGTGTCAAGTATTGTGGACCGAGAGTCATAATCATGGTGTTATGGACTAAGAGTCCTAATCATGTTGAAACAAAACATGGATAAAATTGTAAGATGTTTTCTATAACCACAAGCCCAAGACTGGTGCATCGGTCTAAAGCGTGGTGATTGAGCACTCGGACTGCGTGTCCCGTGTTGATGTTGAATAATTTCAAATGATGAAAATTATGGAAAGTCGTTAGCTTCTGAGCTTCGACAACGAATGAGAATGAACACAAAGAAAATATCGAGAACAAAAATGTTTTACATTTGCATTTATGGTAGACGTGCCCGACGTGATTTAACGTGAGACCTTAATAGAAAGGGTATCATGTGACGATGAATTATCGTTGTTCTCAAAAGGGACAATGAGACGATGTATTATCGTTGTTCTTAAAAGGGACAATGAGACGATGTACGTGTGTCGTTGTTCCTAAATGGACAATGAGACGATGTACATATCATTGTGCTTAAATGGACAATGAGACGATGTATTATCGTTGTGCGTAGCTAGCCAATGAGACGATGTATCGAGCCTGATCAACTCATTTTGAGGATGTTGGGATCTCCAGAGATTAAGCTTTAGAGCCTGAATATTGAAATGTCATGCATAATCTTCATAAAAGCTGACTGTACGGGTATGAAACCCATTTATATAATACTTGTTGATTCATCTATTAATATTTGGTAATTATTAATATGTTGATGTGATGCATGTATCGTGCATATGGTTATTGTGTTCAATCCATATATTGGTGTCTCACCCTGACAAATATATCAGGTTTCTTCTGGTTTTGCTGTTGTACCTTGGTACTCTAGTACCGATGGTGCAGAGGAGTCTTCCTAAGTACCTCGAAGACGTAGTTTTAAATGGTTGGAGGAGTATTCTGATTGGGGAATGGCCACGGGGGTCTCTCCAATGAATATTTGATAGAGTAACCAGCTTAGGAGTCTGGGTTGGGTTGTATATCTGAAGAGGTCGGTAAATGTAGTGTTATATGTATCAGTCTGTAGTTTACGCTTTTTCCTTCGAATTTTGAAACTTTTGAGAGATGTTGTACGTTGTGGCGACTTTGTTCCAAATGCGACTTTACTGTTTAAAAGTATGTATTTTGGATTCAGAGTTATCCATAGAAGAAATTTTTTTTATACCCCAGTTTTCTGACTTGAAAGAAAATAACTTCCCGAAAAACAACCAGCCAACTATCTTTTAATTTAAATCCGCATGTGTTACGTAGTAATACCTAGTGGGGGTGCTACACTAGTCCGGAGCAACGAAATCAGGACGCACAGTCCTCAATTCTGAGATTTGGACTATTAGCTCATAACATCTTGATTAGGACCATTGGTCCATAATTCTTGACACAGATCCTAGATCACGTGCATATCACGGAAAACTAGAGCGACGTCTCGCGACTAGATTCATATTCACATGTGCTTACTTTTCGCTCAGTGAAAATCAAATCCAAAACAAAACCTCGGTCACTTATCCAAGTAACCGGAACGTTTCCAAATCATTTAGGAGAAAATCATTTTCCTTTTCAAAATATTTTATAAAGCAATTAGGAAATTCGTTTGTTTTTTAAATCCTTGATGGAATAAAGTCAAATATTTTCAAAGGGTTTTTCTTTCATAAAACACATAGTTCAAAAAAGGTTTTCTCTCGTACAAAACTTTAGATCATGAAAGGGTAGTTTCCGTTGACTTAAAATCACTGCAACATTTCTTTTAAAAACGAGAATCTTATTCTTTTAGAAGTAAGCACTTTAAACACAGAACTTTTATAAATGAAACCAAAACTTTCAAAGTTCTATTCAAGGCTTATTAAAGCTTTTAATCCTTATAATCATTGAGCAGAGACTCAAGTCCGGCTTCTCAAACTTCAATCAACAGTAATATATCTCAAACAGTAATATCACAGTTAATGACAGTTCATCACATATATATAATTCACAATACTGTAAAGCAAGTAATAATCAACTTCAAGTAATAATCACAATAGCTCAAGTAAACAAGTCATTCAAGTATTGGCTCCATATCATAATAATATTCAAATCACTCAAGTTAAACACATACACACATGCATATAGTCATTGAATATCCCTAGGCAATCCCCTCTTACCTTTGGTTAGGTAGAGATATGAGATGCTTGGATAGAAGTACCGCGAACATCCTCTCTTTCTCCACGATAGAAGTCTAAGGTTATAAAAACAAGATCACAAGTTAAAATCAACCAAGAACACTAAACTACAAGGTATTAGGTTCGTCCAAGACAATAAATTAGGGTTAGAGATCCCCTAAAATTATACAACTCGTGGATTTATGATCCTTAAGTGTTGGGAGTTCATAAACAATGATCATTTAACAAGGTTGAATTAAAATCCCACTAAGTTATAAACTTAGGGTATTCGGCCAAGGCTATTAAAATAGGGTAGCATTCTCTAAACTTTCTAATCTATTAGGTCTAGCATCCACACATAGTAAGGAGCTCAAAACCATGATCATTTTGGAAAATGAAAAACAAAGTATCATAGGTCCATAACCTTCTAGGTTCGGCTTTCATAGGATTTATAGGCTAGAAATCTCTAAAATTTCCAATCTCTTAGACTTAGCACCCAAATATCTTATGGAGCTCAAGTCCATGATCATTTTGGAAAAAAATGGAAATTTAAACATTCCAATCTCTTAGACTTAGCATCCAAATATCTTATGGAGCTCAAGTCCATGATTATTTTGGAAAATAAGAAATAACACATCCTAGGTTCAATAACATAGAATAAACAAGTTAGAAATCCTTAAACTTTCCAATCTATTAGACTTAGCATCCTTCTATATTAAGGAGCCTTAGTCCATGATCATTTTGGAAAATAAAACTCAAACATCATTGCTCTAAAACCTTTAAGTTTCGGCCTACATAGGATAATGAGGAAAAATATTCTTTGTTTGATAACAACTCTTAGGTTTAGAATCACAAGGTATTAAGAGTTCTAAATCCATGATCATACTTGGAAAGTTGAAACATAGTATCGTAGGCTTACTTATACATATTTTCGACCATCATAGGAAAACAAGCTATCAAACCTTTCAAGATTTATAGATTTAAGATCAAGGAATAGTTACAAACTCAAACACATTATCATATTCCAAAAGTTGAAACAAAAACCACCTAGCCCACATATGCTTAGCATTTGGCCTTCATAGGAAGAGGTAGGTAGAGATTTTTGTTTTACACAACCTCTTAGTATGTGAAAATATAAGTTAATACAAGACTATAGAAAGTGGTCTCAACTCAAAAGGAGTTTTCTACCATTTTAGAGAGATTTTAGAAGTTTAAAGCATATAAAGAACACATAAAGCAAACTAAGAAATAAAAGATGAAACTTGCAAAAAGATTCATATGAGAGCATTAACCTTAGTATAAGGAAGAACTTTAATGAAGAACTCAAGTGGAAAATACTAATAAAAATGGAAGCTTTAAGTGTTTGAAAAAAAAGAAGAAATGGAAGAAGTTGAAGAAGTATGAAGATGGAGGAAGAAAATGAGAGAATGAAGATGAGCGATGATTATATAGAGGAGGGAGAGGGGAGCACGAAATTTTGGAGAGAGGATGAGCTTGGAGAGCAAGTTTTGTCTTTAAGACTTGTTTGGTTGAAGAGGAAAGAGAAAAATAGGTTTTGAGAATATAATTTGAAAAGTGTGATGATTACACTTTTGGAGTGTGTCATAAACCTTTCCCATCATGTCCCGTCAAGTCACTTCACTTCTTTTGTGCACCATAATCTGCTCCATTTCGTACCCGGTTGCATTTTTTATCGTAATTCGTCCGACGTTTTCGCCCGAATAAAATATTATATTCTATTTTTGAACTAAAATTTTCGAAATAACCAAAATTGAAGGAAACATAATAAAAATACTAACCGTCTCGTTCATGGTTCAAAATTATGTTTTCTGCACAGTAAACTTGTACCGGTAGTGAAAATGCAGACCGGCTTCCATCTGAATTTTCAACCGAAAATTTTACCGTGACTTCATATGTTACAACAACACAAGAAAATGATTTTATTTAATTAAAATCATCCTCTTAGTTTAATATAAAATAAACACATTTAAATATGTATTTATTGCTACATAAAGCATAGGAAAAACAGGGTATTACAACTGTCACCTCCGCCTGGGCCAATGAGCACCCAAGTTTATCACCATTAGCATCAACAACTTAACCCATATGAGTCAAGGTCCCCTTGACCAAAAAGCACCAAGGTTCAACTTATCAACACCTCAACCAAAAAACATCGAGGCCACTTTGGCCAAAATAAACCAAAGCATAAAACCCATCGGGCACCGGCTTAACCAACTTATTACTCTTAATTAGCTTAATTAATCTTTAATTAAGTTATCTAACTTGTCATCATTCGATTGGTGTATTGTTTTATCATTGGGGACGATTGGCGTAAACACCCCTTTAATTTCCTTTAATTCGATTCTATTCGGCATGGGGGAGCACGGCGTGCTCCTGTAGCTTGGTCGTACTGTCTAGGCAGATTCAACATGTTATTTTAACCCAAAACTCCCTAAAACACACTTAGATCATTCCTAGAGTCCTTGGCTAAACCATTGGGCATAAACCTCACCCCTCACTATTAATGCATGTTTTATGAACATTTTTGGAGAATTAAATCCTTTAATCATCATGTTAATAAAGAGTCATATTTTAACCAATTAGAGTTTTATTAATACATTCTCATCATCAACCAACAGTCATTCAACCAACAATGCATAACCACATTTCAACCAACAATATCCATGGCATAAACATTCATACCAACTTAACCAAAAACTCATGGCATAAACATATCATTAAGGCATACATGACTGGAATACCAAGTAACCAAATGAACATATAGTCAAACATATCATAGGCATTAACAACATATAGGAATATTCAAAAATAGCATTTAACTTTAACAACCAATGGGGTCATGGGAACCCCTCATCTTACGCAATCCTCTTGCCTAATGTTTACACTATCCTTCTCCCCATACCTGGTATGAAGATTCTAACAACAACAGCCAAACGGTGAACCAAACGTGTTCCCTCGAGCGGCTCAATTTGCTTTCCAAGCCTTGGTCAAACAAACGTGTTAACCAATTAGTTTCCAATTCTAATCAAAGGAAAAGGAACTTTAATGCTAGAATAATATGAGAATTGACATTATACTAACACTGTGTTTGGTTGGATGAGAGAGAGTGAGAGGAAAAAAAGTCTAGGAAAGAAAGGAGAAGGAAAGAAAAGGAGTGGAAAATAAGAGGACTTTAACAAACAACCAAACAAAGAACTTTAACCAATCATTTGCAGGATACCTAAATTCATTAAAAGAAAGAAAGAATACAAAAAATATGGGGGGACATCAAGCCAAAACCCATAAGCAACAATTAAATGAATCTATAGTTAGGCATTCCTAACCTATTTCTATGATAGTCATCACTAATGAAACTAGGAATGTGATTCCACCAAAAGAAGTTTCTAATTACAAAACCTTTAGAAGCTAGAGAATCTACACAAGCATTCCCTTCCCTATATATGTGGGAAACATGAAAATTCATTTTAGAAACCAAGAATAGACAATTTCTCCATCTATTTCTAAGAGACCAAGGCACTAGCTTTATTGAAGCAAAAGCTACCACAACTAATTTGGAAATCACATTCAAGCCCAAGCTTCAACCATCCTCTTTTGAATGCTTCTTCAATTGCAATCATAGCCGCATGAAGCTCTACATGGAAAGCCATTGTGATTCCAACAAAATCAGCAAAGCCACCAAGAAAGATTCCTTTGCAGTCTCTGAAAATGCCTCCAGCTGAAGCAAGACCAGGTGATCCTCTAGATGCACCATCACTATTACACTTGATCCAAGGAGACAAGGGGGGATGCCACTGCACTTGGATAATTTTAGGAGTGTAACCCCCTGATTTTCACTACTTTCTAATATAAGTAATAAATATATAAATATATTTTTTTTATCAGAGACTTAGAAAATGATTTTGGATAAACCAAAGTCATATTCATATTATACTTATTTTTATAATATTACGGTTAAATTTTGGGTTGAAAATTCAGACGGAACCCGGTCTGCGTTTTCACTGACAGTAAAATTTTACTGATCATAAAACCTAATTTTGACTCAAGAACGAAATGGTTAGATTTTATATCCCATTTCCAATGATAGTGGGTATTTTGAAAATTTTCAAAATAAATACGTTATTATACCTTATTCGGGCGTAAAACCTAAATCGGGTAATTGACGGAGTTGAGAACGGATGTGCATAAACAAAGTTTGTTAAATGATACTTGGTTTCACCTCTTTAATCCTTATGGTTTTTGAATCCAAGTGATTAAGAAACCAAAACAACTTCTAACCTATTTTTCTATTAGGGGCCGAAACCCTAAGATTTTGGTATAACTTGATTTCATCTCTATACTATCTATGTTTGTTGAATCCAAGAGATGGAAATCAAATGAAATTCCTAGCTCAATTTTTGTGTCAAGACCGAAAACCCTAACTCATGGAGTTAGATGGTTTTGTTCAAGTTCTTGGTTTATGATCATTGATTTTGTCATTCTAATGCTTAAGGATCATTAATCCAAAAGTTTGTAAAATTTTAACATCCCTAGCTTGGTTAAATCAAGTAGACCGAACCATATCATATGGTTTAGGAAGTTGTGGTGGTTTGATTTTTATTAATTGTGTGATGATTTGTTGTGAAGGATAAATCGTTGTTTGATTATCCTGAGTGTGCGAAGGAAACGGAGATCGAATCGGAAAAAAGTTCGTGAAACGAACACTTGAATCTTCAAGAGGTAAGGGGAGTTTACCTGAGGAGTTTAAGATAGTCATATGCTATCTTAGTGTTGTCTGTATTTTATCAGCTGTGGTTTTCTGTGGCTTTAAGTTAATTTCTCTTTAATTTGTTTATGTGTTTTGATGTGAGTGATTTAATTTTGTGGTTATAATTTTATTTTAAAGTTATAATCTGTGATGCATGCAATAATTGTGATGTATGATATATTGTGTTGTAGTGAATTTATCTGCTGTTGAATGATGGATTCAGAAACCTGACAGTGGTCAATGTTCAATTTAATTTGAGGATAAAAGCTTGATAAACTTATAAATTTAATCAAAGTGATTAAATTGTAAAAAGTTGTCTAAAAGTGGAAAAATATTATTTTAACAATATTTTTGGTGAAATATGAGTCAATGAGTGACAGTAAGGGTGGAACTATGAAAAATTTTCACAGTCGTTAGTTTTTCCATCATAAATTCAATAATATTATAAAATGTTATTTCTAAGTAATTAAGTTCTTAAAATATTGTAATATTGACGTCGGAATAATTATTTACAACAGAAAAGTCATTTTGAGTTATAAAAGGATTTTTACTGCATAAGTTTAGAAAAATGCTTTTATTTTTGTTACAAATTTATTTAGAAACGACTCTCAATCCTCATAAACAATCCTCCGAACCACTCTCTCCGACTGTTCATAAAACCATGGTATAGGAATTCAGAGGTCATTCCTCAAGTCTTAGATGTCTACTATCTAGGAAAACGTTGTGCCGGGGTCATTTTCTGTGAAACATTATTGTTCTGATATGAGTGTAGATATGATTGAATATTGATAATTGTACGTACTTGAGAGTTGTACCAGTGCATGTCTTCCTTATGTGTAAGATAAATAGAAATCTCACCTCCTTATTTTTATATTCCCTATGTCGGCTGGCTATGTGCCTTCTGTATTCTTTTGAGAAGATTGAGACATCAAGATGTCGCTTGGCTGATGCATCGTAGAGGTCGAGGTTCGAGCATGCGGATGATATGTCAATTTCTAGTGGACGTCTTCCAGACTGTTGATGGTTCGCAGACCATGTTTTTCCTTTTGGAAGAGGAAAGGGCTTAGTCTGAGGGTTACTATTGTAGTAGCTCCAGTAGTGTCTTTTGTGACGACGTCGGTAGTGGACACAAATCGAGTTTCCACTAGATCTCGTCAGTTGGGTTTGTCCTTCTCACGAGGTATGAGAGAAGATGGTCTTTTCTATTTTAGTTTGGCCAGCTGGATATGTTTGGGAGTTAATGTAACTATCTATGGAGCTACGACTCCAAGTATCTTATATTTTAGGAGCTGTGTCTCTACATCTTTATGTTGAGTCTGTACATTCTATGATTTCTGTTTATGAGTCGGGTTGGGTATTATGTAAATGATTTTTGAACTCATGACCCTAATTATGATAATGGAATATTTTATTGTCCATTCATTTAAATCAAAGTAGTTATATTTATCACTTACGAAAAAGATAAAAAATTATCTCATTCTTTTATAGACAATTTTAGTTAACCTACTTTTCGGCCTTAAAATGTCACTTACGATGTAGCGCCCGAGAAGGGTGTTACATGCTATATTGTGTTGTAGTGAATTTATCTGTTGTTGAGTGATGGATTGAGAAGCCTGACAGTGGTCAGTTTTCAATTTAATTTGAGGATAAAAGCTTGATAAGCTTATATATTTAATCAAAGTGATTAAATTGTAAAATGTTGAGTAAAAGTGGAAAAATATTATTTTAACAATATTTTTGGTGAAAGATGAGTTAATGAGTAATAGTAAGGGTGAGATTGTGAAAATTTTTCACAGTCGTTAGTTTTTCCAAAATAAATTCAGTAATATTATAAAATGCTATTTAAAGTAATTAAGTTATTAAAATAGTGTAATATTGACGTCGGAATAATTATTTACAATAGAAAAGTCATTTGAGTTATAAAAGAATTTTTACGGCATAAGTTTGGAAAAACGGTTTTATTTTTGTTACAAATTTATTTAGAAAGGACTTTCAAAGAGTTGATTTTTTTTTATGAGAATGGTTTTCAAGAATGAAGTAATTAGGAGAAAAAGGAATTTATCTGCGACTTAAAGTTTTATAAACGATTTTAACGGAAAAGAATTTCGGTAAAGGAGTTTTATTCAGTGTAAATAATTCTGTTAAACTTGGATAAGTTTTCGGAGGTTTGGTTTTGTATTTGTTGTTTCACTGAGCGAAATGTTTTAAAGAGGAAAAATGTACCTAGTAGCCGAGACGTCGGAATTCTAGTGTTCTATTAACACGTAGATCATGGATCCGTGTTATTGGACTGGTGTGTCTTATAAAAGTTTTGTGGACTGGTGTGTCCTATAATTGATATGGTGACTATGTATCCCATATACGCGAGCCTAAGATTGGTGCATCAGTTTAGGGCCTTGCAATTGAGCATTCGGACTGTGTATCCTGTGTTGAGTTTAAAACACTTGGACTGGTGTGTCCTGTGTTTGTTTAAAGTGGTAAATGTCTTAATATTAAATTAAGCATGGTCGTGAGCCTTTAAACTTCGACAAGGGAAGAATGTAAAGAAAAAGAAAACAAGACGCGAATAAAAGTTTTTCTCATGCATTATTTGGCAGACGTACCATGTGTTAAATTATAGATTATTGAGTCGTGGTGTGTTGGCCAATGTATCTTTAAATGGACTATGTTTCTATTTAATGTGATAACCATTGAGTCCTGGTGTATTGGACAATGTGTTATGGACAATGTTTCCATTTGTCGCAGTAACCATTGTGTCTTGGTGTTTTGGCCAATGTGTTACATCTTTGTGGAATAACCATTGTGTCCTATGTGTTATATATTTGTTGGACAATGTTTTTATTTCGTTTTTACAATGATCCATGTAAAGAGATTGATCTTCTCAAAACGAGACAGAAAGTTGTGGGAACTCCGGAGATTAGATATCAAATTAGAGCTTGAATACTGAAGTGTCATGCATTTTTATAAAATCACGATGACTGTCGAGTATGAATCCCATTGATAAAATTACTATGCTGTTTTTGGATAATTTATATATGTTGTGAATATCAACTATATGTTGTTTTGTGTGTCGCACATGATGTTATCTTATCAAAACTCATATTGGTATCTCACCCTTGCATATTTGTTTGTTGTTTCTTCTAATATATATATATATATATATATATATATATATATATATATATATATATATATATATATATATATCCGAGTACAGATGAACTCCGTGGAGATGAATCCATCGTACTAGAGGATCAGATCCTTGACCTGTGGGAATGCCGACGATGGTGGGGCTTGGGTGATCAATACGGGAGCTCGAAGTGCCACTTACACCGGACCAGTTTGTATCATTGAGGGTACTAATTCAGGACCTACATCACGTATGTATCAGACTTTGACGGTGGAGATACCTTTACCACCTCTCTAGTTACTTACTGGTTTTCTTGTAGATAAGGAACTTATATGTTCTGATACTTCCATAGTTCCGGGAGTAGATGTATACTCACCAGATATCCCGACAGGTTGGAAGAACCATGGTGGTCTTCCCAACAGTAATCATTAGTATCGACCAGTTGTAAGATTTTTTAATATTTTTTTAAGGTAATGGTATTTTAGTTAGTATGTCAACTTGGCTGCTGAGAGCTATCATTGTTGAGTTGTGATGCCAGACTACCGCTACGTTGTAGTTATGTCTTTATATTCTTAAGTTATGACTTTGGGAAATGACCTGTTTTGTGTAAAGGTCCTAAATGTTTTTGATATATATATATATATATATATATATATATATATATATATATATATATAAGTTTTGTGTAAAGGTCCTAAATGTTTATGTATATATATATATATATATATATATATATATATATATATATATATATATAGAGGATGTTTGTGGTATGGAAAAGGAAAGATAAATGGGAAAAAATTTGATCACCATTTTTTAATAAGGTTAAGTAACTAGAAGACATTATTTTCCGAAAGCAACCAGGAAATTTTGTTTTAATTTATTTCCGCACGTGTTTACGAGGTAATGCCCAAGGGGGTGTTACAGGGAGCTGGACTAGTTTGGCCATTGACAGCAAAAATTTTCAGAATCACAAACTCTGCCATGGAAGCCGAATTGGAGCCATTGGAGATGGAACCAGATAAACTAGAGAGGCCTATGATTCTGCAAATAGCACTCTTAAAATGAGTCCTATTATTCTGAAACCGAATTTGGTTTATGCAGTACCAAATTGTACAAAAAGTGTGAATATCAACAGCTTAGCACAAGTCTACTGCTTAACTGCTGTGAACATTCTTCAGCGCATCAAAAACAGAATGCACAGAGGATAAGTTGACAGTGCAATTCAGCTGATCACCAAGCCATCTCCACAAAATTGTTGCAAAGTCACAGTGAAGAAACAGGTGATCATAGGACTCTTCATTGCAGCCACATAATGAACAGACTGAAGCTATATAGCAGCCCCTCTTTCTTAAGTTTTCATTTGTGGGGACTTTGTTGTGGAAGAGCCTCCAAACCAAGAAAGAGTTCTTAGAAGGAATGCATGAACTCCAAACTGTCTTAGGCCAAGTCCTATTACTGACAGATGATGAGAAAAAATTGTAGGCCTCCTTGAATCTAAGAATACCTGAGTCACTAAGCTTCCATACCAGCTGATCTTCTTCTGCAGAAACAGGAAGAACAATCTTTGAGATTTCATTTGCTACCAGCTGATCTTCTGATGCACCAAGTAGAGCATGCCAAGAGAGTGGAATGTTGAGCAAATCAGTAATTGGCCTTGAGATCCATTGGTCTGTCCAGAAATTCATAGACTTGCCATTACCAATCAACCAAGAAGAGTTTGAGATAGCTATAGGTAGTTTGCCCCTGATACCTGGCCAAATGGATGATCTAATGTAAACAAACTGGTTTCTTATGCGTGAAGAATCTACCTTTGAGGAAGGCAGCCTAATATTCATTGGAAGCCAGTAAATCCCAGGACAACTTTGACAAGGCAGCATCATTGATTTGTCTAATAGACCTGAGGCCAAGACCACCATTATCAAGAGGAGAACAAACTGTATGCCAAGATACAGTGACTAGCTTTTTGGAGTTGACATCACCAGACCAAATGAAATTTTTGATCCATCTGTCCACTGTCTTAATCAAAGAGATAGGCCAGGCATAGATGTGAAAGCTATAAAGTAACATGCCACTGATTACTGAATTAACTAGTTGGACTCTCCCCATTAAAGATAACAAGGATCCTTTCCAAGCACTCAATTTTGCCCTGATTCTATCAGCAATTGGTTGGAGATGGATACCTCTTGGCTTACCTTTAAAGATAGGCACACCAAGGTAAGTGAAAGGAAGGGAGCCAGGAGGAAAACCAAGCATATTCTTCAAATGCTGCACCCTAGAAGAATTCATTCCCCCAGCATAAAATCTGCATTTACCAATGCTAAAGCATTGCCCTGATGTATCTGCATATTCAGAAAAGTGAGGAAGCAAGTTGGACATATTCCTTTTAGATCCTTTACAAAAGACCATCACATCATCAGCATAAAGAACATGTGAAGGAGTTTGGCAACCTTTGGAACTGGACATAGGCTTCAATAGATTGGAAATGACCAAATGAGTGATTCCTCTACTGAGCACATCCTCAGCCAGGCAGAAAAGCAAGGGTGAAAGAGGATCTCCCTGCCTCACCCCTCTCTTACAAGAGAAATAGCCAATTGGATTTCCATTCACTATGACGGATAACTTAGCAGAATGAAGGATAGTGGAAATCCAATTACAGAATTGGTTGTGAAAATCAAAAGCTTTTAGTACTTTCAAGAGGAAACCCCAATCCAAAATGTCAAAGGCCTTCTTTATATCAAATTTGAGAGCAATATTCCCCCCAAAAGTTTTATTGTCTAACATATTAATGGCCTATGAAGTAGTGTAGATGCATTCAGAGATATGCCTGCCTTTCAAGAAGCCTCTCTGTTGATCAGAGACTATTTTAGGAGCAACCAAAGCTAACCTATCTGCAAGGACTTTGGTGATCACCTTGAATTGAAAATTGGCCAGAGCAATTGGCCTATAGTCTTCAATTTTTTCAGCTTCAGGGAACTTGGGAATAAGGACCACTATATTAGAGTTCATGCCAGGAAGAATCCAATCCTGCTTGAAAATTTGTAAAACAGTTGTGAACATCTTTACCAACTATATTCCAGTAAGCCCTAAAAATCCACCTCCAAAACCATTTGGACCAGAAGAGCCTGTACCATTCATACTAAACACTGCCTTCTTGACCTCCTCAAAGGAAGAAAGGTTAGTTAGCATCATATTGTATTCCATAAAAACCATTGGAGAGATCACTTTATCCACTAAGCCATTATCATTGCAGCTATTTTCTGAAGCATACAGGTTGGAGAAAAAATCCAACACATGATTCTCAATTTCAGTTTGGTTACACAGCACCTCATCACCATTTTTCAACATAGCAATCTGATTTGTAGCCTGTCTTATTTTTGCCATACTATGGAAGAAAGCAGCGTTCCTATCCCCCTTGGCAAACCAATTAGGACAAGACTTTTGCTTCCAGAAATCTTCCTCAATGGCCAAGCACTTCTGCAAGTCAATTTGAGCTAGCCTTTCCTCTTCATACAGAACATCAGAAAAGCCTTGATCTGTTTGCTGTTGTTGGACAGACTCAAGCTTGGCTTTAACATCTTCAACTGAAACCTTAACATTACCAAAAACTTGCTTGTTCCAAAGTTTGAACTCAACCTTCAGCATTTTCAGCTTGTGGACAAGAATGAACATAGGATAAACCAACAACTTGTTTCTTCCAAGTGTCTCTTACTAACCTCTCACAATCTGAGTGCTCCATCCATATATTGAAAAATTTAAAAGAGGAAGGTTTCAGTTTGATACCTTTGTTTAAAGTCAGCAGAAGAGGGAAATGATCTAATTGACTTCTAGGGAGAGTCATGCAAGATATGCTGTTGAAACAAGAGAAGCAGTGCTGATTCACAATTGATCTGTCCAATCTTCTTTCAGTGAAGTCTCTGACTCTACCATTAGCCCAAGTGAATAAGGCACCTTTAGTTTCTTAGTGAACCAGACTATTATTTTCAGTCCATGAAAAGAACGCATCACAGGAAAGCTTCAGAGGTAGCTTACCACCTCTCTGCTCATGAGCTCCAAGAATAGCATTATAATCACCAATACAGATCCAGGGATCCATACAGTTCCTCATCAAAGCAGACAATTCATTCCAAAGCCTTCTTCTGCCTAAATAAGTACAGGAGGCATAAATTGCAGAGAAACAGACCCTTTGATTAGCACTACTGACTCCAAAAGAGTAGTGCTGATCAGAAACAACTATAACAGTAGGAGTAAAATTACATTTGCAAAGACACTAGAATGAAGGAACAGTAGCATCCTTATCATTAAACAGAAAGGCTTTCAGGCCAAGAGATTTCCAATAAGTAGCATTAATTTTGTCAAAGTCAATCATAGGTTCAGCAACTAAGACCAGATCAGGATGATGACTTTTACACATGTTCTTAAGCCAGCCTAGTTTCAGGGTTACCTAGACCTCTAACATTCCAAAATAGTACTTTCATTAAGCAAAATTTCTAGGTCCAGCCCTTGCTTGGGCTCTATTAGCTGGCTGCTGCTATTTTTGATTGTTCTTCCTTCTTAACTTTTTCTTTTGAGACTTAGAACTTTTTTAAAGCCAGAGTCCGGATCATTATTAATAGCATCAGAGGCTTCATTAGAGGCAGAATGATCCTGAGAAGCATGAGAGTTATTTGCAGAATCCACTTCAATTTCCTCATCTGTTTCATCAGTCCAAAGTCTTCCCACAATTCCCATATCATGAGTTACATAGGGATTACTAATCCAATTTACAGGAGTTTGTTGAAACCCCTCTACTGAACCATCTAAATCAGGCATACCTAACCTGAGCAGATCTTGATTAACATCAGTGCCAGCACTTGCATCCTTGATAGAATCAGAAACATGATCCAGTGAATTCAAAACTGAATTTTGAAATTCAACATGTATAGGAGTAACACCAATCTGAGCCACATCAGGCTGATGACTATCAACAATAGGAGTAGCAGCATTCTCCACAGAGTTTCCATTCTGGGCCTGATTTCCATGATCAACTGCCACATCATAAATCAATCTATCAAAGCTGAAAATTTCTTCAATCACATAAGGAACATTATGAGGCAAAAAATTGGGATTCTGTTCTTTGGAATGAATGGCAGATTCCACTTCAGTCTGGTTCTGAACCAAATCCTCATTCTGGTTCAGAGTAATCTGCAAAGTTGGCGGATTTGGATCTTGGATAATTATGTTTGCATTACTACCACAAGGGCCAGCATCATTTATTCTACCACTCATAATAGGAGTCTGTCCTACATTAACCACAGCTTTGCCTTTGTCAATGCCACTGGGAACCTTTCCAACAGGTTGCAAAGTTTCCTTTTTCTTTTCAACATATTTAGAAACCACTTTCCTATTTTCGTTTCCTTTTTGAATAGTAACTCGAGCCCCAATGATCTGGTCTTGTTTTGCTGGATTCTTATTCATCTAGATTTATGACTAGAAAAACCTCAATTATGAAAACATGGTTTCGAGATTAAAACTGTCGTGTACATGATTAGCTTCAAATTAATAAATGGTATTAAATAATTAATAACCATTTTACTAAAAACTGTTGAGTTCAAGCATTATGACTCAACAGGTTCAGACACGTAACATAGACAACATAGACACGTGATATAACAACATAAGACATGTAGTATAGATAGGTTACTTATCAGACATGTCATTCAACAATGTAATGCATGTTTAAATTATCTCTAGTAAATAAAAACCTTTCTTCTACTAATTGTTTAGTGAAAATATCAGCCCATTGATTTTCAGTTTTAACAAACTTAATAACAAAGATACCTTACTGAACATAATCCCTTATAAAGTGATGTTTGATTTCAATATGCTTAGCCTTAGAATGCTGAATTGGATTTTTGGTTAAGCATATGGCACTAGAATTATCACACCACGTAGATATATTATGCTCATAAATAGAATAATCCTCAAGTTGATGTTTTACCCATAAGAGTTGAGAGCAATAACTAGTAGCTGAGATGTATTATGCTTCAACAGTAAACAAGGCAATAGTTGTCTGCCTTTTGCTTGACCAGGAGACTAAGCTTGCTCCAATGAAGTGACATCCTCCACTGGTGCTTAGATACAGTAAACCAAGATTAGTAGTCTCAAGCAAATATATAAATATTCTTTTAACAGCTTTAAGATGAGATTCTCTTGGGTCAGATTGGAATCTAGCACACATACATACACTAAACTGAATGTCAGGTCTGCTTGAGGTTAAGTACAGTAGAGAGCCAATCATACCTCTAGAGACAGTTTGGTCTACCTTTTTTCCTTCATCATCTTTGCTTAGTTTTGCATTGGGTTGCATGGGAGTTTTTATGTGTTTCGCACTTTCCATCTTGTACTTCTTGAGTATCTCCTTGGTATATTTTTGTTGATGGATGTAGATTCCATCACTTGTTTATTTGATTTGTTATCCAAGGAAGAACTTTAATTCTCCCATCATGCTCAACTAAAATTCTGCTTGCATTAACTTGGAAAAATCCTTGCACAACTTTTCGTTAGTTGCTCCAAAAATAATATCATCAACATATATTTGAACTATAATGAAATTCTCTTTAGAACTTTTCTTAAACAAGGTAGTATCTACTTGTCCTATAGTAAAGCCATTATGCATGAGAAAAGAACTAAGTCTATCATACCATGCTCTAGGTGCTTGTTTCAAACCATATAATACCTTTTTAAGTTTGAAAACATGATATGGTCTATCAATATCTTCAAAACCAGGGGGTTGTTTAACATACACTTCTTCTTCAATTATACCATTTAGAAAAGCACTTTTTACATCCATTTGAAAAATTGTGATTTGGTGTTGTGCAGCATATGACATCAATATGCGGATAGCTTCTATTCTAGCTATAGGTGCAAAGGTTTCAGTATAATCAATACCTTCTTGTTGGTTATAGCCTTGAGCTACTAATCTTGCCCTATTTCTGACAACTTTGCCATCCTCATCCAATTTGTTTGTGAAGACCCATCTTGTTCCAATGACAGATTTGTTTTTGGGCTTGGAAACAAGTGTCCAGACATCATTTCTGGTGAACTGGTTGAGTTCTTCTTGCATAGCAAGAATCCAGCTTTCATCCTCAAGAGCTTCTTCAACGCGTTTTGGCTCTATTTTTGACATAAAGGCCACATTGCTTGATTCTCTTAAAGTGGATCCGGTTCTTACTCCTTCTGAGTGATTTCCAATAATAAGATCCTTAGGATGATGAGTTTTGAACTTCCAATCCCTTTTGAGATCATCATGAAGATACTTGTCTGCTGACTTGTCTGTTGACTTGTCTGCTGACTTGTCTGCTCCACTTGTCTGTCTAGCTCATTTACAGGTTCTGTCTTGGTCAGATCAGGTTGTTGGCTTTCTGGCTTGTTTATGTCAAGACCTACAAAATCATATTCTAGATCTGATAATTCCTTATTATTCTTTAAACCTATCGTTGAACTTAACATGAACAGATTCTTCAATAACAGAAGTTCTGGAATTATAAATTCTAAAAGCTTTAGACATTTCAGAATATCCTACAAAAATACATTTATCTACTATGGAATCAAACTTTCCAAGTTGATCCTTAGTATTCAAAATGAAGCAAGCATAACCAAATGCATGAAAGTAAGATATGTTGGGACTTTTACCTTTCCACAATTCATAAGGTGTCTTCTTTAGAAAAGGCCTAATAAGTATTTTGTTTTGTACATAACATGCAGTGTTTACTGCTTCTACCCAGAAGTACTTAGAGAGATTATACATATTAAGCATAGATCCAGTCATCTCTTGCAGAGATCTGTTCTTTCTCTCAACCACTCCATTTTGTTGTGGAGTTCTAGGTGTAGAGAAATTGTCAGAGATCCCATTATCCTCACAGAACTGTCTAAACTGTTCATTTTCAAATTATCCCCCATGGTCACTTCTAAGGGTAGAGATACAAAAACCTGTTCATTTTGTACTCTTTTGAAGAATACTGAGAAAGCCTTAAAAGACTCATCCTTGAGGGTTAAGAAGAGTACCCATGTAAATCTAGAGTAGTCATCAACTATGACAAATCCATATTTTCTTCCAGCCAGGCTAGCAACACTAACTGGTCCAAACAGATCCATGTGTAACAACTGAAGAGGTCCAGAGGTTGATACTTTGTTTTTATATTTGAAACTTGATTTTATTTGCTGACCTCTCTAACATGCATCACACAAGACATCTTCCTTAAAACTAATATCAGACAATCCTCACAAGGTTATCCTTTTTCAGTTTAGAAATTAGTTTCATACTAGCATGTCCTAGTTTCTTATGTCAAAACCATCTTTCATCCTCTTTAGACATCAGACAGGTTACACTTTGATCTGAGAGATCAATCAGTTCAATATTATACATATTTTGTTGCCTTTTAGCTGAAAAGAGGGTTTTGCCACTAAAGCCTTTAACTATGCATAAATCCTTGATAAAGGAGACATCAAATCCACTGTCACATAATTGACTTATGCTAAGCAAATTGTGTCTTAATCCTTCAACCATAAGAACATTAGATGTAGAGGGAAGATGGGGTTTACCATCAATAGTACCAATGCCTATAACCTTCCTTTTCTGATTACCTCCAAAGGCAAAATGTCCTCCTTTCTTAAGTTGGAGGTCTAGGAATATAGACCTTTCTCCTGTCATGTGTCGCGAGCAACCACTGTCCAGGTACCAGCGGTGGTATTTTCTTTGTCCTATTAAGGACATCTGCAACAGAAATTATTTGGTCTTTAGGTACCCATAATATTCTAGGTCCTTTTCTGTTAGTTCTAGGAGTATGTGAAGATTTTCTTCTCTTCTTATGGATACACTTAGACATAACATGTCCAGTTTTTTCACAGAAGTTACCGACAGGTATGGATTTAATTATTGTTGACTTAACAGACACTTTATAATTTATAGTTTATACTTTATGATGTGTCTGATGGACATATCCAATACATTCTTTGATAAGGGAGTGTCTCTGACAGCCAAGCATCTTAGTCAGATTGCCTCTACCATTAACAAATTTGGCAAGATCAGAAGTGAGCTCCTCCACTTTCTGTTGAAGTTTTTCAACTTCTTCAGATTGTAATGTTTCACTTGAGATCTTAGCTTCATCAGACTTTTCAATCTTCAGCTCACTGTTCTCTTTGGCCAGCTTCTCACACTCTTTAGATTTCTGCTTATGCTCACTAAGGAGCTTTACATACTCTTTCTTAAGGGATTTGAAGGCCTTAGATAAGCAGTTGGATTCCTCCAGAAACACCTCATAGGCATCAAGTAATTTCTCATAGTCAGAATGTACCTCATCATCTGAATCTGAGTCAGTGTTGGCCATCAGACAGAGATTATCTTCTTCCTGTCTCTTCTGTAGATGTTGATCTTCCAAACGCGCTTCCAAAGCTACTCAACAAGGAGTTTTGATGATGAGCACGAAAGACATATTTCCAACTTATGAAGACTTGTAATAGTTTTAGGATTTTGATGCATGATTTAAAAATTAGATGTTTTAGTAGTTGGCTCTGGTAAAATATTTTTAAAATGTTTTAAAACATCAAAATGATTTATAAAAAAAATATAGAGAATGTTTAAAATTAAATGGAATATGTTTTGCAAAGAGTTTTGAAGCAAAAACATGATTTTTTTTTTAGTAACGTAATCGATTACTTTTGGAAGTAATCGATTACTACGTGTTTCTTTGCAATCTTGCTTTTCTGGCAAAAAGTAATCGATTACTTTTGAAAGTAATCGACTACTTTTGGGTTTGTTACAGAAAAGTAATCGATTACTTTTGAAAGTAATCGATTACTTTTAGTATAATAGAAAAACAGAATTTTCCATTTCACTTTCTATATAAAGGGACTTTCAGAAATAATTAAGCACGAAATTTTTTATGTTTTCTGTGCGGTTATGCTGTCAAATTGATTACTTGAGCCTTCTTCTTCTACTTTCTAATTGTTGATCATTAATACTTTTTAGAAGTGATGCATCTTTAAAGTGTAATAGTTTTGATAGCATTAATTGAATTGTATTTGTTGTTTTTAGAATTGGGTGGGGTATCCCAATTTGTATCTAAGGTGGGGCATCCTTAGGTGACTAGTTTCTTGATTTGGGAATCTCAAGTGAGGATAAAGGTGGGGAATCCTTTATGTTTGTGTACTTGTAAAAATTGTGTAATTTTTGAAGTATAGTGGTGATACTCAAGTGTATGCTTGAAGACTGGATGTAGAACACTCAGGTTGCGTTCGAACCAGTATAAATTGTTGGTGTGATTCCTCTTCCCTTTATCTCTTGAATTTTTGCTAGTAACATTGAAATTGGTTATATGTATAACACCATGTTTTTCCTATGTTTTCTGTAGTCGTAAATACATATTTAAATGTGTTTATTTTAGATTAAACTCAGAGGATGATTTTAATTAAAATAAAATCATTTTCTTATGTTGTTATATCATATGAAGTCACGGTAAAAATTTCGGTTGAAAATTCAGACGAAAGACGGTCTGTGTTTTCACCGCCGGTACAAGTTTACTGTGAAGAAAACCTAATTTTGACCCGTGAACGAAAAAATTAGTGTTTTTATTTTGTTTCCTTCAACTTTATTATTTTGAAAATTTTTGTTCAAAATTAAAATATAATATTTTATTCGAGCGAAAAAGTCAGAAAAATTACGATCGAAAATGCAACCGGGTACGAAATGGAGCAGAATAGGAGACATAAAAGGCTTGAGGTGAGATGAGGGAGTGAGGTGACTCACTAGAGGTATGGCCTAAGCTACCTCCTAAAAAGTGGTCATGATGGCACTTTTTGAAATATAACATATTATATTCTAAAAACACATTTTTCTCTCTCTTCTCAAACCAAACAAGGCACAAGGTCAGAACTTGCTCTCCAAGTTCATTCCTCTCTCCTCAATTTCATGCCACTCTCTCCCCTCTCTATATATATCCATCTCATTTTCACTTCATCATCTTCCTTCTTCAAACTCTATTAAACCTTCATCTTTTTCCTATGTCTTGAAAGTTCAAGCTCTTAAAGCTTTAGTTTTTATTCATCTTTTCTACTTGAGTTCTTCATTAAAGTTCTTCCTTACTCTAAGGGTAAAGCTCTCATATGAATCTTTTTACAAGTTTCATCTTTTATTTCTTAGTTTACTTTATGTGTTCTTTATATGCTTTAAACTTCTAAAATCTCTCTAAAATGGTAGAGAACTCCTTTTGAGTTGAAACCACTTTCTATAGTCTTGTATTAACTTATATTTTCACATACTAAGAGGTTGTGTAAAACAAAAATCTCTACCCATCTCTTCCAATGAAGGCCGAATGCTTGCAGGTGTGACCTAGGAAGTTTTTGTTTCAACTTTTGGAATATGATCATGTGTTTGAGTTTGTAACTATCCCTTGATCTTGAATCTATAAATATTGGAAGTTTTGATAGCTTGTTCCTATGATGGCCGAAAAATATGAATAAGTAATCCTAGGATACTATGTTTCAACTTTCCAAGTATGATCATGGATTTAGAACTCTTAATACCTTGTGATTCTAAACCTAAGAGTTGTTGTTAAACAAAGAATATTTTCCTCATCATCCAATGATGGCCGAAACTTAGTGTTTAGGTGCTAGGATGTTTGAGTTTTTACTTTTCCAAAATGATCATGGGCTTGACCTCGATAAGATATTTGAATGCTAAGTCTAAGAGATTGGAAAGTTTAAGGATTTCTAACTTGTTTATTCTACGTTATTAAAGCTAGGATGTATTACTTTCATTTTTCCAAGATAATCATGGACTTGAGCTCCATAAGATATTTGGATGCTAAGTCTAAGAGAATGGAATGTTTAAGTTTCCATTGTTTTCCAAAATGATCATGGACTTGAGCTCCATAAGACATTTGGATGCTAAGTCTAAGAGATTGGAATGTTCAAAGATTTCTAGACTATAAATCCTATGAAAGTCGAACCTAGAAGGTTATGGACCTAGGATACTTTGTTCTTATTTTTCCAAAATGATCATGGTTTCGAGCTCCTTAATACATATGGATGCTAAACCCAAGAGATTGGAAAGTTTAGTGAATGATAGCCTATTTTACTAGCCTTGACTGAATACCCTAAGTTTATAACTTAGTGGGATTTTAATTCAACTTTGTTAAATGATCATTGTTTATGAACTCCTAACACTTAAGGATCATAAATCCATGAGTTGTATAATTTTCGGGAATCTATAACCCTAAGAACTAGTCTTGACCGAACCTATACCTTGTGGTTTAGTGTTCTTGTTTGATTTTAACTTGTGATTTTGTGTTCATAACCTTAGACTTCTATCGCGGAGGAAACAAGGACGTTCGTGGTATACCTCTTCGAGCATCTAATCTCCTTACCTTCACAGAAGGTAAGAGGGGATTGCCTAGGGATATTTAATGACTATATGCATGTGTGTATGTGTTTACTTGAGTGATTTGAATATTATTATGATATGGAGCAAATACTTGAATGACTTGTTTACTTGAACTATTGTGATTGTTACTTGAAGTTGATTATTACTTGCCTTAAAGTATCGTGAGTTGCATATATGTGATGAACTGTCGTTAACTGTGATATTATTGTTGATAATGTATTACTGTTGATTGAAGTTTGAGAAGCCGGACTTGAGTCTGTGCATGATGATTATAAGGATTAAAAGCCTTAATAAGCCTTTAATAGAACTTTGAAAGTATTGGTTTCATTTATAAAAGTTCCTTGTTTAAAAAGCTTACTTCAAAAGAATGAGATTCTAGTTTTGGAAAAGAAACGTTGAAGTCTTTTAAACTCAATAGAAATTACCTTTTTGTGATCCAAAGTTTGTACGAGAGAAAACCCTTTTCGAACTATGTGTTTTATGAAGGAAAAACCCCTTTGAAAATATTTGACTTTATTCCATCAAGGATTTCAAAAGCAAACAAATTTCCATATTGTTTTGTAAAAGAGTTTGTAAAGGAAAATATTTTCTCCTAAATGATTTAGAAACGTCCCGGTTACTTGGATAAGTGACCGAGGTTTTGTTTTGGTTTTGATTTTTCACTGAGCGAAAAGTAAGCACATGTGAAAGATAATACTAGTTCGCGAGACGTCGCCTCTAGCATTCATTTTATGCACGTGAACTGGGATCCGTGTCAAGAATTATGGACCAAGGGACCTAATCGTGGTATTATGGGCTAGGAGTCCTAATTTTGGAATTGAGGACTGTGTGTCCTAATTTCATTGTTATTTGCTAGGAGTCCTTATCATGTTGAAATAAAACATCGATAAAATTATAATTGTTTTACGACCACAACCTTGGACTACGGCATCGGTCTAAGGTGTTGTGATTGAGCACTCGGACTGCGTGCCCTGTGTTATTTATTTTCAAGTAATGAAAATTGTGAATAGTCGTTAGCTTTGGGCTTCGACAACAGAAAAGAGTGAACACAAAGAAAAGTCTCGATAATTAAAAGTCTTTTATTCATATGCATTTCCCCTTAGCAAACGTGCTTGAGTTAACCGAATACCCGCTTAAGATGTGGTATTTGATGAGGTATACATCCGAATGGCCGTTATAAGGGATTCGTGATGATGTTGATCCGGGTGCATGAGGTGACGGAGACAACTTGCCAAACGTGGCATATGAGCCTGATCAACTCTTTCTTTCTTAATGATAAAACGGCGATGGTATCTGATGAGATTAATATTAGAGCTTGATGATTGAAGTGTCATGCATTATCTTTATAAAATTGATTGATTCGGGTATGAGACTCACTGAAATAATACTTGTTGTTTACCTATGAGTAATGTTTAAAATGTTAATATGCCAAGGTGTTGTATGTATCATGTGTATGGTCGTTGTACGATATATCCATTTGCCGGTGTCTCACTCTTACAGTTATATCAGGTCTCTTCGTGTTTTGTTGTAGTACCTTGGTACTCTAGTACCAATGTTGCAAATGAGTCTTTCTAAGTCACTTGAAGACCTAGTGTTAGAGTTTGAGAAAGTATTCTGATTGGGGGTCTCTTCAATGAATATTTGATAGAATGACCAGCTTAGGTGTCTGAGTTGGGTTGTATATCTAAAGAGGTCAGTAAATGTAGTGTTGTATACATCCATCTGTAGTTTAAAATTTTTATTTTGAAAATGGAAACTTAGAGAAATGTTGTATGTCATGGTAACTTTGTTACGAACGTGTCTTTACGTTTTAAATGTATGTATGATGGATTTTAGAGTTATCCTTAAAGAAAAATTTTATACCCCAGTTTCCTGACTTAAAAGAAAACAATTTTCCGAAAGAAACCAGCAAATTATCTTTTAATTTACTTCCGCATGTGTTACGTAATAATACCCTAGGGGGTGGGTGTTACTAGTGGTATCAAAGTTGGTCGAGTCTTTCAGGATCTTTAGGAAATAGGTCTGTTGTCTTGACGTTGTGTTTTCTCTGAATTAAGTTTTATTTGGATTACTTCTTAGAAGTAACGTGTGTTGATACGCCTTTACACGTTTCATTTTCTGGTTGTGACCTGACTGATTTGTTCGGCAGGTCAGTTATGGAACCAGCACTAGAAGGTGGACGTGGACGAGGACGTGGATGTGGTCGTGGATGTGGTCTCAGAGGTGGTCCTATTGGCGGATGTGCCAACAAGAATCAGAATTATGACGGCGGGATGGACTTCGCTGCCCAAGCTTTGGCTGACGTTGCTACTGCCATAGCTCTCCAGACTGCCAACGCGGCTGCCCAGAATCAATAGGAGCAGCAAAGAGCTGAACATGCGACAGAAGGGAAGAATCTGAATGCCTTCCGACGCCAGAATCCGTCGTAGTTTGACGGGGACGTAGATTCGACTAAGACCTATCTTTGGATCCTAGAGCTGGTGCACACCCCAGAGGGAACAAAGGTACCTTATGCAACATTCCAACAGATTGGAGATGATGAATACTAGTGGAAGGGCACCAGACAATTGCTAGTAGCTGAGCATCAGGCAATCACCTGGGGAGTATTTCGCAACAAATTTCTGACAAATATTTTCCCCAGAGTGCTCGGACAGAGAAGGAGCAGGAGTTCCTGAGGCTGAGTCAGCGGGACATGACGGTGGGGGAATATGCGGCAAGGTTTGAGTCCCTTGCCTAATATTTCCTCTTTTTCCAGAACAACCCCGATGAGGAGTGGAAGTGCGAAAAGTTGGAAGCCAGTCAGCACTTCGAGATCAAGGGATCTGTGATGCCATTGGAAATCCGGAATTTCCAAGCCTTAGTAGAAAAATGTAGAAAATTGGAACTAATGAGGAAGGAAAGAGGCAACGGAGAAACTATTGGGGGACCCACTCGTTCCAAATACCAATATCAAAATCACAATAAAAAGGGAAGCAGCATCGGAGGGAACCTTATTTCCGACCACAAGGGAATGACAAGAATCAACAACAGCATCGTTCTGATAATTCTGAATCGAGAAGTGGACCAACAGAACCAAAACCGAGGCCAATTTAGAAGATGTTACAAGTGTGGAAACCCAGATCACATGGCTGATGTTTGCCCACGCAAGGGAATGAAATGTTACAACTGTGGACAAATAGGACACTTGTCAAGGGATTGTAATGCACCAAGGTTTGAAAGGGCTGCCAACACCATAGGGACTGATAGACCCACGACAAAGGGAAGAGTTTACACCATGACTGGTGCTGGAGCTTCACAATCTGATGATCTTTACGGACGAAGTAGTGCACAATTTGAAGGTCTTATGGTAGTGGTCTATAATTCTAAGTTGTAATAGGATTCTAAGTATAATCGTGTTTTGACGCCCTTAAGTATTTGACTCTCTAGGGTCTCCTATGTTGCTAGTCGTTCCAGTGAATCTATGTTTCTTATGACTTTTGGGAATAAAAGTCTCTTTAAGAAATTTATTCCAGTTCCCTTCTCTTTTTGATTGTTGTGGTCAGTTTAGACTTTGGATCCAATCTTTCTTTTCCTAGAGTTGTGGATTGCCTTGTTGTTGCACGGGATGGGTATGTTTATAAAAGAAGTTTCTTGATGAAACTTAATCTAATCACTTTTACTTTTGTTGGAAGTGATTAAGTTTGAATGTGTTGACCAGGAAATTCTAGTGAAAGTGAGACGCCCCGACGTCCCATTAAAGAAAACCAAAAATATTATAACCTAATTTCGTTATTATTGTTATGCTGATATATTAAAACAGCGGAAAGAGTAAAAAAAACTTAAAATATACACAACATATACACATACATACATAACATATCCACCTCAAGACCTGATATAGTATAGTAGAGGGAATCCCATCAGTCGGATCCCAAAATGAACAAACTGATAATCAAACAGAAAATAAAAACAACATCCTAAAGAGACAAGACGCACTGGCCATAGACTCTATACTCAACTATGAGGATCCACTGCTCGTCCTCCAACGTCTGGCTCATACGAGGTCCCATCAAGCTCGTCCATAGCTAGCTCCCCCGTAGGATCTTCTCATCACAATCAAATAAAAAAAAACATATGCAATATAGAGAAGACAGGGATAAGAAACCATATAACATCAAATGTGGAAAGGGTTTAGCAACATTTAATTAAATAACGGCACACTAAACATCCGTCTCCCAAGTATAAATATATGTAACACAATCATCCTCAATCCACATCTCGGATCTTTCCTCTACCCTCCATCATGATGCAATGCGAATGTTGTATGAATAATCTCCTCAGGTATCGGCCATATCCGGATATCACAACAATATAATCGACACGTCCCAGAGTCCCCGACGCACACCCTCATCCGTGGATGGAGGGTTCCCACTCAAAGCAATGACACTATAGCTACGCATCCCGGTGCACACCTCTGGACCACAATCCAGGATGCTCATGCAATACATGAAATATAGCTGCAACTAAAATGAAATCATCTCTGGACGGTCCGCCGTTAGCCTATCCCCAGGAATTCTACCTCCGAGGCATAGACCCCACTCGACTGTGTTTCAGGTCCACTCGACCATGTTTCAGGTCCCTCATATCACAGACCATGTTTCAGGTCACCCCCTAGTGTAACAGCCTGATTTTTAATTACGCTGTTTAACCGGTTAAAATATAATTAATTATATTTTAATATGAGAGTTAGAAAGTGATTTTAAATAAGTTAAAATCATATTCATAGTCTCTCTTATGGTAGAAGGTTACGGTGAAATCTTGGGTTGAAAATTCAGACGGAGCCCGGTCTGCATTTTTTAACTGACAGTATAATTTATACTGACAGAAAACCCTAATTTGACCCGAAAAATAAAATTTGTAGATTTTTTATATTTTGTCCGTGAGGAAGTCTACTTTCCAAATTTCTGATCAGAAATAAAATATTATGTTTATTCGGACGAATTTTGGTAAAAGTTCGGACGGAAAACAATCGGTGTTTTCACTGACAGTAAGATTTTAATGATCAGAAAACCTAATTTTGACTCGTGAAAGAAATGGTTTATATTTAAATCATATTTCCAACGAGTTTGATTAGTTTGAAAATTTTCAGTCAAAAACGAAATATTACGCTTTTATACGGGCATAAAACCCTAATCGGGGAGCCGACGGAGTCGAAAACGGAACTGCAGAGACCCGTCAAGAGATCGGGACAACGAGTCATACATGATGACTCATGAAGGATGAGTCACCAAGCATTTATGAGAATTAAATGCAAGTAATCATGACATTTATGTAAAAAAAACCAAAATACCCCCAAGCTTTTGCGGGTATTAACAAGACGCATCTACGCACTCTTAACTACTCATTTTACGTGGTTGAAAACCTCCCACATCTCTCCAATTTCGTGCATCCACCTCCATTAAATCTTACCTATTTTATTTTGCTTTCCTTTCATTATTTTCCTCTCAAAAACCGAAATCGGGTAAACGACGGAGCTGCGTACGGAATTTCCGGGAACCGCTAACGGATAGGATCGGTGACTCGTTAGTGAGTCACTTTGTGTGGCCCAAAATCAGCCACACCTACATTAAATGTGAGCCACATATTTATTAACTATAGTTAAGCAAAGTAACCCTAGTTAAGTTAATTATTAACTATGGTTAACCTTATATTAATTTAATATTCACAAAACCCGTTAAACCAATTCCTTATAACCAAACAAGGCATAAGATTACTCCTATAAATACCCTCCAAACCGTGGCCTCCCTCACCATTTCACTCATCTTCTTCATTCTCTTCATCTTCCTCACCAACTAAGTTACAAAACCCTAAGAACACCGAATCCCCACCAAACATATGACCCTCTTCCTTTCTGAAACTCGGAAAACACTCAACATAAAAGTTGTTACGCTTTCTATCTTCTTTCCAACAAGCTAAAGATCATCAAAAACGGATAAGTGGATTGGGAGATAGGATCAAAATACCGAAACTGCCCAGAATTCTCAGCAACCCACGAAACAGAAGAAAGAAGTCCCTTTTCACCCATGTTATGATCCGAACCAAATGAAACCTTAAACACCAAAGTTGTTCCTTTTCTTCTTATATTTCTATCCAGCCAAAGTTAGTAATTTTTGGATAAGTATATTGTGAGGTACACTCACAATACCATCACACCCTCAAGCTGTCCAGTTTTCAGCTTAGTGAAGGTTGATCATTTTCTTCATTACTTCAATCTTCAAGAGGTAAAAGCTCATCTCCTTGATAACATAAGCTTTCATATTCATGTATTTCTCATGTTTATGCCATGAATCATATTTTTCCATTCCTAGATCTAGAACTTCAAATAATTCTAGAAAATTGTAGAAAAATCATAAAATGTGAAACCAATTTCTATGATCTAGTTATGATCCCTCCTTTATTTATCCAAGATCATGTGATCAAAATCATTTTCCTTCCCTATTAACCATTAATGGCCGAACCTAGGTAGGAAAATGGGTTTGGTGTTTTGTTGTTTGTTTTGAAAGTTAGTACTTGACTTAAGTTCTATAATACATGTATAGCTTAAATCCAAGAGCTTAGGTCCAAAAAAAATCCCTAGCTTAAATTCCTATACATGGCCAAAACCCTAACCCTATAGGGTAGAGAATTTCGTTCCAAACTTTAGTCTTGTAATAATTAATCTATGTTAGTTAAGACTCTAGTAACTAGGATCCAAAAGATGGCATTAAGAAGATAATCCTAAACCTATTTTCTAAGTCTTGGCCTAACCTATCCCTAAAGTGTCATAGATGGTTGTTAGTTGATTAATTATAGTTATGTTGTTTGAATGAAGGTGTTTGTGTTAACTCGTGGCGGGATAACAAAGATCGTCGTGTACGTGTTTCCGGTGATAACTCAGGTGGGGAAAAGAATCAACCTATCGTCGGAATCGATAAGTGGTAGATTATATGATAATTGTGTAGGGCGACCTAAACCCTACTAGTAGTCGAGTAATCGACAAGACCAAAATCCCATTGGAAACCTTTTCTGTAAAACCAATGTGATTCGGGGATTGTAGGTTTATCGACATTAAGTTGATTTTAAGTATTTGAGGATGTTTGATTTTATGTTATCAAATTTACTGTGATACGCTGGTTGAGGTATTCCATATGCATGTGACGTATTATTTCGGTGTTTGAATATTTATGATATTGAGGATGTTTGTTGTCTGTCACGGCCGTGATGGCTATCACTGCCAGGCCGTGACAGAGTCTGACTTTGTTATTTATTTGGTTTGATTATTATGAGTTGGTTGTGATAAATTGCTGTGTATGATATTGAGATATTTGAATATTCTGTTGATTAATGTGTTATGCATGATCTGCCTGGGTTTAATACTATGCTTAGATGATTTTAAGGAAAGATATATATTGATCGGAGGTATTTTGTTTGGGTGAGAGTTTTTTTTTTATTAGAAGTGTTTCGCTATTATTTTATAGAAGTGATGTGATATAGAATGTAAGTGGAGGTTGTGAGGAAAAGCTTGAGGTACTAGGTTGCTATTGATAAAAGTCAGTGAGAATCACACCGTGCTTATGCATTATTTCCTATTAGAGATTAGGGAATAGTGGCGCACCGAATTATAAGGTCTTTTATGCTTACGTAGTATTTCCAATGGGGGCAATAGTGACGCATATCGTGCTTATGCACTATTTCCTATAAGAGAGTAGGGAATAGGGGCGCACCGAGTTATTATTTATTATATGCTTATGTGTTATTTCAAATGGGGAAATAGTGACGCATATCGTGCTTATGCACTATTTCCTATAAGAGAGTAGGGAATAGGGGCGCACCGAGTTATTATTTATTATATGCTTATGTGCTATTTCAAATGGGGAAATAGTGACGCATATCGTGCTTATGCATTATTTCCTATGAGAGAGTAGGGAATAGGGGCGCACCGAGTTATCAGTTATTATGTGCTTATGTGCTATTTCCAATGGGGGAAATAGTGACGCATACTATGCTTATGCACTATTTCCTGTGAGAGATACAGGAATAGGGGCGCACTAAGTTTTGACCCTAAATAGTTCTGGACTACTGACTAATGTGACAGGAGTGAATATGGCCACATCAGTATAAAGTTTTAGTTGCATGGGCTGAGGGTAGAGGATGATATAGTGAATTGAGGATGATTGTTGATTTTGAGTGATGTGTGTCTGTGACAATTACTGTATAATTTACTATTACTCTTTTCCGCTTTTTGATGATAAAACTGTTTCTTATTCCCTATATCTTTGTGTGTTGTATTTTATTTCTGATGTGATCGTACGAGAAGACCCGATGGATGAACCAATTGCTGAGGAGTTAGATGAAACTCCGTATGAACCAGATGCTGGAGGTCGAGCTGTGATCCATGGCGATTAGAGTATAGACATTATGGCCAGTGTGTCTAAGAAGTATTTATATTTCCGCTAAGTATGTCTGTAGTGCAGTTTATGCCTGTGAGGGATCCTACTGAGAAGGTACCCTCAACAGTGTTTTGGTAATGTAATAAATAAACATGTGCGTATTTATGTAATATAGTTTGGTGTGTTTTATATTTGTAGAAGTTATATGATTATTAATTAAGTTTTAATTTTTACGTATTTTCAACGATAAGCGTGCGATTAAGTAAATAAATAATAAGGTTCTAATTTAATAATACAATGGGGCACAGCGGGGTGTCTCACCTAGTGCCCTAACCGCTCATCATAATCTCATAGATAACCTCAAAATAATCTCATCTCATTAATCTCAGCCTCATATCATGATAATCATCTCGTTTAGGCACTGCTATCACATATAGTATGCAATCCCAGATACATCCTCGTGTCTCAACATAACTTATGATTTACTCAATCCTCTAAGCACAATCATAACTCATCATATCATCATAATCATCATCATGTTATCCAAAATCATCATCATATATCATCATGTCATAATATCATTTCCAAATAATAAATACCAAAATATAATAATAATTATAATAATAATAATAATAAGTATAAATACTTTCAAAAATAATTACAACACTCATGATATCATACATCAAGTACCAAGTTCAAATCAACCAGTCAAACAGGCAATCATCACGTAATAAAATAATATATACATGTAGCGTAACGATGATAAACGCACAATTTCTATATCATCATCGGTACCACTGAGTAGTCCCCAATGTGGTATAGACATTGTCCGTTACTCTCTCTCGTGTAGAGTTTGGGTCGCCCTATGCTATTATCTAATTAAATGTAACAGTGCCAATTCTGACGTTAACTAGTTTCTTTCCCCCACCTGTGATATCTTAGGCTAGCTCTGGAGCAACGAAACGAACCCCCTCTCAACCTCTTAGTTGCTGCCACGTAAAGAACTAAGGCCTCTGGGTCTCCAAAAATTCACCTGAACACATCATTGTGAAGCATACGTTACAAGGAATCCTAATCTGAAAACGGAATCGAAAACCGATAGACGGATTGAAAGATAACCTCAATATCGTCGCCGACGGCATTTTGGCATAACAATTTTTTTTTTGTTCACGGCTGCACTTCCCTTTTATAAGCTGAATCATCAAGACTACTCCTTGGCTAGGTTGATACGGTGGGCAATAAGTGACAAGGGATGAGAAGAAATCAAGTAGGAGGTGTTACTCATACAAACCTTGTCATCTTTTCACTATGCATGAGGTGTCATGCTAAGCATTTGTAAGTTATTTCCTAGTCAAATATATAACCATGCAAGCTGTCCAAAGAAATGTAAACTTACATTTCTTGTTTAATAAAATATAGCTATGGTAATCTAGATATGATGAAGTGATTCAATTAATCTCAAGTATCATGAACTAGCTAATAAATTGAGATTAGTATTAATTAATCATGATTAGTAAAACCTGAGTAAATTGATCACAATTAGTTAGATATGATTAAGGTCTATATCTATTGCTAATTATCTTTTAATTTTGTTAATGATAAATCACCTTAATTAAGAATTTAAATTGAGGTGCTTCCAATAGAGGTTTTGACGTGCTTGTTTGAGGTGCTTGCCTAATGAAATTTTTTGAAGTGCTTGAATTTTATTTTAAACTTGCATATGTGTTTAGATTCTTAAATAATTTTAATTTATCTAACCCTCATTCCCAACTAATTAAGATATCTAATTTTTATTCACGAAAGATAGGATGTTACAAAAAGGAGAAACTTTTTAGATTCATGATTGTAAACGTGTACCGATCATACATTTTTACCTCCCTGAAACTACAAAAGGATCTTTATACACTGAATGTTTCTGAATTCTTTTGGATTGATGAAATTCTTCTAGATACTTTCTTCTGATAGTATGATCCTGATAGTGATAGATCCTGTTTAGTTTCAGGTTACGTAATTTCTAGGACGAAATTCTTTTTAGAGGGGTGGTATTGTAACACCTTGTTTTTCCTATGCTTTATGTAGCAGTAAATACATATTTAAATGTGTTTATTTTAGATTAAACTCGGAGGATGATTTTAATTAAACTAAAATCATTTTCTTGTATTGTTATATCATATGAAGTCACGGTAAAAATTTCGGTTGAAAATTCAGACGAAAGCCGCTCTGTGTTTTCACTGCCGGTACAAGTTTACTGTGCAGAAAACCTAATTTTGACCCGTGAACGAAACAATTAGTGTTTTTATTTTATTTCCTTCAACTTTGGTTATTTTGAAAATTTTCGTTCAAAAATAACATAATATTTTATTCGGGTGAAAACGTCGGAAGAATTACGATCGGAAATACAACCGAGTACGAAATGGAACAAAATAGGAGACATAAAAGGCTTGAGGTGAGATGAGGGAGAGAGGCGACTCACTAGAGGTATGGCCTAAGCTACCACCTAAAAAGTGGTCATGATGACACTTTTTGAAATATAACATATTATATTCTAAAAACCCATTTTTCTCTCTCTTCTCAAACCAAAAAAGTCACAAGGTCAAAACATGCTCTCCAAGCTCATTCCTTTCTCCTCAATTTCGTGCCACTCTCTCCCCTCTCTATATATATCCCTCTCGTTTTCACTTGATCATTTTCCTTCTTCAAACTCCATTAAACCTTCATCTTTTTCCTTTCTCTTGAAAGTTCAAGCTCTTAAAGCTTTAGTTTTTATTCATCTTTTGGACTTGAGTTCTTCATTAAAGTTCTTCCTTACTCTAAGGGTAATGCTCTCATATGAATCTTTTTGCAAGTTTCATCTTTTATTTCTTAGTTTACTTTATGTGTTCTTTATATGCTTTAAACTTCTGAAATATCTCTAAAATGGTACAAAACTCCTTTTGAGTTGAAACCACTTTCTATAGTCTTGTATTAAATTATATTTTCACATACTAAGAGGTTGTGTAAAACAAAAATCTCTACCCATCTCTTCCAATGAAGGCTGAATGCTTGCATTTGTGACCTAGGAAGTTTTGTTTCAACTTTTGGAATATGATCATGTGTTTGAGTTTCTAACTATCCCTTGATCTTGAATCTATAAATCTCGGAAGTTTTGATAGCTTGTTCCTCTAATGGCCAAAAAATATGAATAAGTAAGCCTAGGATACTAAGTTTCAACTTTCCAAGTATGATCATGGATTTAGAACTCTTAATACCTTGTGATTCTAAACCTAAGAGTTGTTGTTAAACAAAGAATATTTTCCTCATCATCCTATGATGGCCGAAACTTAGTGTTTAGGTGATAGGATGTTTGAGTTTTCATTTTTTCCAAAATGATCATGGACTTGAGCTCCATAAGATATTTGGATGCTAAGCCTAAGAGATTGGAAAGTTTAAGGATTTCAAACTTGTTTATTCTATGTTATTAAAGCTAGGATGTATTACTTTCATTTTTCCAAGATGATCATAGACTTGAGCTCCATAAGATATTTGGATGCTAAGTCTAAGAGATTGGAATGCTTAAGTTTCCATTGTTTTCCAAAATGATCATGGACTTGAGCTCCATAAGATATTTGGATGCTAAGTCTAAGAGATTTGAATGTTTAAATATTTCTCGACTATAAATCCTATGAAGGCCGAACCTAGAAGGTTATGGACCTAGGATACTTTGTTCTTATTTTTCCAAAATGATCATGGTTTCGAGCTCCTTAATACATATGGATGCTAAACCTATGAGATTGGAAAGTTTAGTTAATGATAGCCTATTTTACTAGCCTTGACCGAATACCCTAAGTTTATAACTTAGTGGGATTTTAATTCAACTTTGTTAAATGATCATTGTTTATGAACTTCTAACACTTAAGGATCATAAATATATGAGTTGTATAATTTTCGTTAATCCCTAACCCTAAGAACTAGTCTTGGCCAAACCTATACCTTGTGGTTTAGTGTTCTTGTTTGATTTTAACTTGTGATTTTGTGTTCATAACCTTAGACTTCTATCACGGAGGAAACAAGGACGTTCGTGGTATACCTCCTCGAGCATCTAATCTCCTTACCTTCACATAAGGTAAGAGGGGATTGCCTAGGGATATTCAATTACTATATGCATGTGTGTATGTGTTTACTTGAGTGATTTGAATATTATTATAATGTGGAGCAAATACTTGAATGACTTGTTTACTTGAACTATTATGATTGTTACTTGAAGTTGATTATTACTTGCCTTAAAGTATCGTGAGTTGTATATATGTGATGAACTGTCGTTAACTGTGATATTATTGTTGAGAATGTATTACTGTTTATTGAAGTTTGAGAAGCCGGACTTGAGTCTGTGCACAATGATTATAAGGATTAAAAGCCTTAATAAGCCTTGAATAGAACTTTGAAAGTATTGGTTTCATTTATAAAAGTTCCTTGTTTTAAAACGCTTACTTCAAGAGAATGAGATTCTAGTTTTGGAAAAGAAACGTTGAAGTGTTTTTAAGTCGATGGAAATTACCTTTTTATGAACCAAAGTTTGTATGAGAGAAAAACCCTTTTCGAACTGTGTTTTATGAAGGAAAAACCCCCTTTGAAAATATTTGATTTTATTCCATCAAGGATTTCAAAAGCAAACGAATTTCCAGATTGTTTTGTAAAAGAGTTTGTAAAGGAAAAGATTTTCTCCTAAATGATTTAGAAACTTCCCGGTTACTTGGATAAGTGACCGAGGTTTTGTTTTAGTTTTGATTTTTCACTGAGCTAAAAGTAAGCACATGTGAAAGAGAATACTAGTTCGCGAGACGTCGCCTCTAGCATTCAGTTTATGTAAGTGATCTGGGATCCGTGTCAAGAATTATGCACCAAGGGACCTAATCGTGATATTATGGGCTAGGAGTCCTAATTTTGGAATTGAGGACTGTGTGTCCTAATTTCGTTGTTATGGGCTAGAAGTCCTTATCATTTTGAAATAAAACATCGATAAAATTATAATTGTTTCTACGACCACAACCTTGGACTGCGGCATCGATCTAAGGTGTTGTGATTGAGCACTCGGACTGCGTGTCCTGTGTTATTGATTTTCAAGTAATGAAAATTATGAATAGTCGTTAGCTTTGGTATTTGACAACAGAAAAGAGTGAACACAAAGAAAAGTCTCGATAATGAAAAGTCTTTTATTCATATGCATTTCCCCTTAGCCGACGTGCTTGAGTTAACCAAATACCCCTCTTAAGATGTGGTATTCGATGAGGTATACATCCGAATGGCCGTTATAAGGGATTCGTGATGATGTTGATCCGGGTGCATGAGGTGACGAAGACAACTTGCCAAACGTGGCGTATGAGCCTGATAAACTCTTTCTTTCTTAATGATAAAACGGTGATGGTATCTCATGAGATTAAGATTAGAGCCTGATGATTGAAGTGTCATGCATTATCTTTATAAAATTGATTGATTCGGGTATGAGACCCACTGAAATAATACTTGTTGTTTACCTATGAGTAATGTTGAAAATGTTAATATGCCAAGGTGTTGTATGTATCATATGTATGGTTGTTGTACGATATATCCATTTGTCGATGTCTCACTCTTACAGTTATATCAGGTCTCTTCGGGTTTTGCTGTAGTACCTTGGTACTCTAGTACCGATGTTGCATATGAGTCTTTCTAAGTCACTTGAAGACCTAGTGTTAGAGGTTGGGAAAGTATTCTGATTGGGGGTCTCTCCAATGAATATTTGATAGAATGACCAGCTTAGGAGTCTGAGTTGGATTGTATATCTAAAGAGGTCGGTAAATGTAGTGTTATATACATCCATCTATAGTTTAAACTTTTTCTTTCGAAAATGGAAACTTAGAGAAATGTTGTACGTCATGGTAACTTTGTTACGAACGTGTCTTTACGTTTTAAATGTATGTATGATGGATTTCAGAGTCATCCTTAAAGAAAAATTTTATACCCCAGTTTCCTGACTTAAAAGAAAACAATTTTTCGAAAGAAACCAGCAAATTATCTTTTAATTTACTTCCGCATGTGTTACATAGTAATATCCTAGGGGGTGGGTGTTACAATATGCTTTATGATATTGATGATACATTGCATATTGTTCAAGTTGTGTTAAATTCTTGAATTGTGGCCATATTCTTGCAAGATTCCATATTGTTCTTGTTTCTGATTATTCTCTCTTATCTTTTCTTTGATATATTTGGTGCATCATTAAAAGAGAAGAAAAAAGTTATTGTAAGAAATTAAGATTTTCTAAGAGTTTTGCAAAACCTCAATTCAAACCCCCCTCTCTTGAGGTGCCTTTTATTTCAACAATTGGTATCTAGAGCTAGGGTCTTGATTAAGGCTTAATCGATTTCAAGAGTTTTTTTTCGAAAATGGCACTTGTATCAAGTAGGAAACATAAACACATTTCTATATCTTCTCCTCCAATTTTTGATGGTGAGGCCTATCCTTATTGGAAAGCTAGAATGAAAATTTTCATTGAAGGTATTGACATTGATTTGTGGGAAATTATTGAAAATGGTCCCTTCATTCCCAAACATGGTGTTGGAAGTGAAGAGAAAGACAAACCCAAAAATCTATGGACAAGAGAATAGAAGAAAAAAGTCCAACTAGACTTTGAAGCTAAGAATATCCTCACCACCGCTATATCAATTGATGAGTTCTTTCGAATCTCAAATTGCAAGAATGCAAAAGAGATTTGGGACACTTTACAAGTGACCCATGAAGGAACAAGTGTGGTTAAAAGATCAAAGATTAACATCTTCATGCATCAATATGAGTTGTTTAGAATGAAAAATGACGAATCCATAAATGATGTGCAAAATCGTTTCCAACTTATTGCCAACCAATTGCTTGCATTTGATAAAAGTTTTACTAATGAGGATCTTGTTACTAAGGTGATTAGGTGTCTTAGTCGATAATGGCAACCAAAGGTAACGGCCATCATGGAGTCAAGAGACCTTTCAACCATGTAACTAGCAACATTGTTTGGAAAGCTCAATGAGCACGAGTTGGAACTAACAAGGCTCAAGGAGAATGAAGAAGTGGATAAAAAGGGCAAAGGAATATCACTTATTGCTTCTTCCTCCAAGAGAGATGAAAGTGACAAAGAAAGCATTGACACCAATGATGAAGACCAAGAGAATGAGGAAATCAACCTACTAGTAAGGAGATTTGGCAAGTTCCTCAAAAACAAAGGCAATTGGAAAAGATACAACAATTCCAAGAAACTTACCAATAAAGATGCACCATCATCAACACCTCTATGATACGAATGTGAAAAGCCCGGACACATCAAATTTGAATGTCCTACTCTCCAAAAGAAAGATAAAGGTGACAAGAGGCCTAAGAAGGAAAAGAAGGGGAGAAGGGCATACATATCATGGGAAGACAATGATCTAAGTTCATCAAGTGGTGATATCAAGGATGATGAAGTCTCCAATCTTTGCTTGATGGCAAGTCAAAAAGATGACCAAGAGGTAAGTGACGATGAATTTGCATTATCTTTCACTTATGATGAATTGCAATTAGCCTTTGAAGAATTGCATGAGGAATCTATAGAACTTGCTAGAAAGGTAACTAAACAAAATTCAATAATCTCTATGCATGAAAATGATAAAATGAAACTAGCTAAGGAGATAAATGATTTGAAATTAGAAATCAATTCTATGACCTTGAAGCATGCTAGTTCTAGAAATAATATGCCTAGTTCATCAAAATGTGATCAATTCATGTATCTTGAAAAGGAGAATAAGGACCTAAAGAATACTCTTACTAAATTTACAAATGGAAGAAGGAATTTGAATCATTTACTCGGTAATCAACAATCTCCTTTTGTAAAAACCGGCTTAGGGTATAATTCTTATATTAAGAAAGAAACACATTCAACAATATTTTTTTCATCTAGTAAAAATGCTAGAAATAAGGTAACATGTCATTATTGTTGTAAACACGGTCATACTTCTCCTACATGCTATATTAAGAGAATTGGTATTGAAAAAGCTAAGATGATATGGGTTCCTAAAAATATGGTACCCAAGACTAATGCTCAAGGACCTAAACTAGATTGGGTACCAAAAACTTAAATTCATTTTGTAGAATTGCTTGAGGACCCAAGGCAAAAATGGTATCTTGATAGTGGGTGCTCCAAGCAAGTGATGGAGAGCATCTCGAAGTTTATTCATCTCTCCTAAAACATAGTGACCTTGTAATATATGGTGACATCATTGAAGGTAAAATTCTTGGTATTGGTAAAATAGGAAATACTATATTGAAAATGTTCTTTTAGTAGATGGTTTAAAGCATAATTTACTTAGCATAAACCAACTTTGTGATAAAGGTTATAGGTTATATTTGATAATAAATGTTTCATGATATGTTTTTTCTAGGATCTAAAAATTTGATTCTTTTTTGTTTCTTGGAAGAAATAGTCTTAACAACAAACTTTCAAATTGAAATTTCCTACACATGCTTTTAGACTATTTTGTACTGTTTTGGACTTTATTCTGGACTTATGCATGTTTTATGGACCTATGCTTATTATCATGTTTAATCATGCTTTACTATTTGGTCCTATATGTGTATGTTCGTTATATTATGTGGATGACATATTTCCCTTATATGCATCTTATATTTTTGTGACTTTTTGATAATGCCAAAGGGGAGAAAGGTTGATTGTTTTGTTTATGCAGGAAATTCATATATTGAGGGGGAGAAATATATTGAGGGGGAGAACTTTCCTCAAATCAAAACAATCTTGATCATTTACAAACTTTACATCAAAATCCATACTTGTCTTGCACTACAAAATTATGAAGGAAATGCTCTATTAAAGAATTGTTTTGTCATCATCAAAAAGGGAGAGATTGTAAATCTTGATCTTCCAAACGTGTTTCCAAAGCTACTCAACAAGAAGTTTTGATGATGATCACCAAAGACACATTTCCAACTTATGCAGACTTGTAATAGTTTTAGGATTTTGATGCATGATTTAAAAATTAGATGTTTTAGTAGTTGGCACAAGTAAAATATTTTTAAAAGGTTTTAAAACATCAAAATGATTCATAACAAAATATAGAGAATGTTTAAAATTAAATGGAATATGTTTTGCAAATAGTTTTGAAGCAAAAACATGATTTTTTTAGTAAAGTAATTGATTACTTTTGGAAGTAATCGATTACCACGTGTATCTTTGCAATCTTGCTTTTCTGACAAAAAGTAATCGACTACTTTTGGGTTTGTTACAGAAAAGTAATGGATTACTTTTGAAAGTAATCGATTACTTTTAGCGTAACAGAAAAACCGAATTTTACATTTCACTCTCTATATAAGGAACTTTTCAGAAATAATTAAGGACGAAATTTTTTATGTTTTCTGTGTTGTTATGCTGTCAAATTGATTACTTGAGCCTTCTTCTTCTACTTTCTAATTGTTGATCATTAATGCTTTTTAGAAGTGATGCATCTTTAAATTGTAATAGTTTTGATAGCATTAATTGAATTGTATTTGCTGTTTTTAGAATTGGGTGGGGTATCCTGAATGATTTGATTTTAATTATGTTGTTCAACCGGTTAAAATATAATTAATTATATTTTAATTTGAGAGTTAGAAAGTGTTTTTGATTAAAATAAAATCATATTCACAGTCTACTTTATGGTAGGGGTTACGGTAAAATTTTCGGTTGAAAATTCAGACGAAAGCCGGTCTGCGTTTTCACTGCCGGTACAAGTTTACTATGCAGAAAACCTAATTTTGACATGTGAACGAGATAGTTAGTGTTTTTATTATGTTTCCTTAAACTTTGGTTATTTTGAAAATTTTCGTTCAAAAAATAAAATATAATATTTTATTCGGACGAAATCGTCGGAAGAATTACGATCGGAAATGCAACCGGGTACTAAATGGAGCAGAATAGGAGACATAAAAGGCTTGAGGTGACATGAGGGAGTGAGGTGACTCACTAGAGGTATGACATAAGCTACCTCCTAAAAAGTGGTCATGATGGACTTTTTGAAATATATCATATTATATTCTAAAAACCTATTTTTCTCTTTCCTCTTCAACCAAACAAGGCACAAGGTCAAAACTTGCTCTCCAAGCTCATCCTCTCTCTGAAATTTCGTGCTCCCCTCTCCCTCCTCTATATAATCATCACTCATCTTCATTCTCTCATTTTCCTCCTCCATCTTCATACTTCTTCAACTTCTTCCATTTCTTCTTTTTTCAAACAAGCTTCCATTTTTATTAGTATTTTCCACTTGAGTTCTTCATTAAAGTTCTTCCTTATACTAAGGGTAATGCTCTCATATGAATCTTTTTTCAAGTTTAATCTTTTTATTTCTTAGTTTACTTTATGTGTTCTTTATATGCTTTAAACTTCTAAAATCTCTCTAAAATGGTAGAAAACTCCTTTTGAGTTGAAACCACTTTCTATAGTCTTGTATTAACTTATATTTTCACATACTAAGAGGTTGTGTAAAACAAAAATCTCTACCTATCTCTTCCAATGAAGGCAGAATGCTTGCATTTGTGACCTAGAAAGTTTTTGTTTCAACTTTTGGAATATGATCATATGTTTGAGTTTCTAACTATCCATTGATCTTAAATCTATAAGTCTTGGAAGTTTAGATAGCTTGTTCCTATGATGGCTGAAAATGTGAATAAGTAAGCCTAGGATACTATGTTTCAACTTTCCAAGTATGATCGTGGATTTAGAACACTTAATACCTACTGATTCTAAACCTAAGAGTTATTGTTAAACAGAATATTTTCCTCATCATCCTATGATGTCCTAAACTTAGTGTTTAGGTGCTAGGATGTGTGAGTTTTTATTTTTCCAAAATGATCATGGACTTAAGCTCCATAAGATATTTGGATGCTAAGTCTAAGAGATTGGAAAGTTTAAGGATTTCTAACTTGTTTATTCTATGTTATTAAAGCTAGGATGTATTACTTTCATTTTTTCCAAAATGATCATGGACTTGAGCTCCAGAAGATATTTGGATGCTAAGTCTAAGAGATTGGAATGTTTAAGTTTCCATTGTTTTCCAAGACGATCATGGATTTGAGCTCCATAAGATATTTGGATGCTAAGTCTAAGAGATTGGAATGTTTAAGTTTCCATTGTTTTCCAAAATGATCATGGACTTGAGCTCCATAAGATATTTGGATGCTAAGTCTAAGAGATTGGAAAGCTTAAGGATTTCTAACTTGTTTATTCTATGTTATTAAATCTAGGATGTATTACTTTCATTTTTCCAAGATGATCATGGACTTGAGATCCGTAAGATATTTGGATGCTAAGTCTAAGAGATTTGAATGTTTAAATTTCCATTGTTTTCCAAAATGATCATGGACTTGAGCTCCATAAGATATTTGGATGCTAAGTCTAAGAGATTGGAACGTTTAAAGATTTCTAACCTAAAAATCCTATGAAGACCGAACCTAGAAGGTTATGGACCTAGGATACTTTGTTATTATTTTTCCAAAATTATCATGGTTTTGAGCTCCTTAATACATATGGATGCTAAACCTAAGAGATTGGAAAGTTTAGTGAATGCTAGCCTATTTTACTAACCTTGGCCGAATACCCCAAGTTGATAACTTATTGGGATTTTAATTCAACTTTGTTAAGTGATCGTTGTTTATGAACTCCTAACACTTAAGGATCGTAAATCCATGAGTTGTATAATTTTCGGGAATATCTAACCCTAAGAACTAGTCTTGGCCGAACCTATACCTTGTGGTTTAGTGTTCTTGTTTGATTTTAACTCGTGATTTTGTGTTCATAACCTTAGACTTCCATCACGGAGGAAATGAGGACGTTCGTGGTATACCTATTCGAGCATCTAATCTCCTTACCTTCGCAGAAGGTGGAGTTAGTACTTTGTGGTGTGACAACGAGGAGCTTCGAGTTCGGGAGTCCGGTGATAACCCAGGTGGGAGAAAGAACCAACCTATCGTCGGAATGGATAAGTAGTAAATTATATAATAATTGTGTAGGGCGACCTAAACCCTACTAGTAGTCGAGTAATCGACAAGACCAAAATCACATTGGAAACCTTTTCTGAAAAACCAATGGCGATTCGGGGATTGTAGGTTTATTGACATTAGGTCGATCTTTATATTGTTGATGGTTGATTTGATTTTATTACCTTTATTGAATTGATTTTGTGCTATGTTGGTAATATGGGAATATTTTGATTGATATTGTGTTATGCATGATCTGCCTGGTTTTTATTATTATGCTTAGTGGATTTTAGGCAAAGATATATATGTTGTCTAAGAGATGATTGTTTTGGGTGTGAGGATAATGATGATTTAGAAGTGCCTAACTTAGTTGAGGAATGTTAAAGATGTGTTATGGCATAGAATATGTGTCAAGTTCTAATGGAAGGTTAAGGCACTAAGATGTTGTTAAAACGGGTTGGTGAGATTCATGTATAGGTGTTGTTGTCCACAACCATGTATTGGTAATATAATACACAAGGACAAAAGTGTATTGGTAATATAATACGCAAAGACAAAAGTGTATTGGTAATATAATACGCAAGGACATCTGTGTATTGGTAATATAATACACCGTATATTGGTAATATAATATACGTAAAACACTTATGTGTATTGGTAATATAATACACCGTGTATTGGTAATATAATACACGTAAAAAATTTCTTTGTATTGGTAATATAATACACCGTGTATTGATAATATAATACACGTAAAACACTTCTGTGTATTTGGTAATAAAATACACCGTGTATTGGTAATATAATACACGTAAAATCAAGAGTTCTCGCAAGACCACTTCCACCTTAGGGAATGGGGTTGGAACACCTTAACGGGAATGGGGGTGGAACACCTTAACGTGAATGGAGGTGTGCACTAGGTGGAACATCCTAACGGGAATGAGGGTGTGCCCCGATGCGAATGAGGGATGGTGACAGGAGTGGTAGTGGCCACGATAACATAAAGACATGGTAACAGGATTAGAGAGGTTACGTGTTAGATTGCCTGAGAATAAGGGTAGGGGATGATATATATTGACCTGAGGATGATTCGTTAGTTATGTGTGTTGATTGTCTATGACAATTAATGTATAATTTATTATGACTCTTTTCCGCTTTTTGATGATAGAACTGTTTCTTATCCCCTATGTTTCTGTATTTTTGTGGGTTACTTTGGTTTACGTTAGAAGACCCGATGGAGGGTTACGTTGCTGAGGAGCTGGACGGAACTCTGTATGAAACGGAGATTGCTGAGGAGTTGGATGGAACTCCTTACGAACCAGACGCTGGGGGTCGAGCTGTGATCCATGGCGATTAGAGTCTAGACATTATGGCCAGTGTGTCTAAGGAGTATTTTTATATTTCCGCTAAGTACGTCTGTTATTAATGTTATGCCTGTGAGGGATTCTACTGAGAGGATACCCTCAACAGTGTTTTGGTATTGTAATGAACAATTAGGTGTGTATTTACATATGTTAAAGTTGTTGTGTTTTTTTAAATTTGCAGAAGTTATACGATAATTAAATAAGTTTTAATTTTTACGTATTTTCACGATAAGCGTGCGGTTAAGAATTGATTTAAGAAGGTAATTAATCTAATGACACAAAGAGGCACAGTGGGGTGTCTCATTTTGGTATCAGAGAAGTTTGGTTCTAAAACGGACTGTGGGTTATGTCCGATCAGAATCAAGGACTGCGAGGTTTAGGATGTTGTTACTAGCCGTGTCTAGTTGAATCCACATCGGATATTGACTATGCTTAGAAGTTGGGTAGTGAGTCCGAATGCAATAACTAACATTGGTATGTAGCAGTCGGTAGCTGATGATAGAGGAGTCAATGTTCAGAGAGGAGGTGCTGGAAAAGTAGTTCCAGCAACAGGAATGCCGATGGCCAGACCTCAGGTCACTGGGAGAGTGTTTACTGTGAGGGGAGTTGAATCCTCTCAACCTGGGGACCTTATACGAGGTATGTATTTGATATCTGGTAGACTTTGTTTGTTTGTCTAAGTAGCATGATAGACAAGAAAGTGATGAGAATTTTGTTGAGGTGTAGTTGTGACTGGTAGGATTTGAACCCTTAAGATCAATATCAGTGATTGAGACAATTTCTATACGTCAAATGTTGATCGAGGCATAGTATTACTAAGAGAATCTAAGGTAATGATCAAATACTCGTAGTTAGTATGGATGGTATGAATTTGGAAGATTAAAGGAAAAGTACCTATAGTAGTTTTACCTAAGATGAATATGACCAGGAAAGATAACTTCTTTTGGTTTTAATTGCATTAAGAGGTGCAATAATGTTCTTTTGAGGATTAAGATGTGTGATTTTGATATAATCTGGAATAGTGGAATACGCTACAAGGATCTAAGACTGTGAATGGATACATTAAGTAGGAAGTTAGGGTAGTATTGATTGTGGTGTTAATTGTAGAAGTTAGATGTTGGAATTGATTGTGGTGATAATTGCGGGAGTTAGATGTTGAAATAAGGTCCTCTAGTGGATCAGTAGTAAGAAGAAGGAAAGGATTAAGTTTTAATTATGTCCTTCAAAGATGATAGATCAAGGTGAAATGTTAAGGACAATGAATATAATGTAGTGATGGAATGTTTCGAGGATAAATAGAACAATATAAGAATGAATCCTGTTATGAAGTTACTGTTGTCACCTAGGGGAAATACAGCGATGAGAAATATAACGTGGGATCTTTAGATTAAGATACGATTACAAGATAAGGTCTAGTTTTGAGTTAAGAAATTCCGAGAACGCTTTTTTTTTTAGAGGGGTAGTAATGTAACATCCTGATTTTAATTATGTTGTTCAACCGGTTAAAATATAATTAATTATATTTTAATTTGAGAGTTAGAAAGTGTTTTTGATTAAAATAAAATCATATTCACAATCTACTTTATGGTAGAGGGTTACTGTAAAATTTTCGGTTGAAAATTCAGACGAAAGCCGGTCTGCGTTTTCACTGCCGGTACAAGTTTACTATGCATAAAACCTAATTTTGACCCATGAACGATATAGTTAGTGTTTTTATTATGTTTCCTTCAACTTCGATTATTTTGAAAATTTTTGTTCAAAAAATAAAATAAAATATTTTATTCTGGCGAAAACGTCGGAAGAATTACGATCGGAAATGCAACCGGGTACGAAATGGAGCAGAATAGGAGACATAAAAGACTTGAGGTGACATGAGGGAGTGAGGTGACTCACTAGAGGTATGGCCTAAGCTACCTCCTAAAAAGTGGTCATGATGGACTTTTCGAAATATATCATATTATATTCTAAAAACCTATTTTTCTCTTTCCTCTTCAACCAAACAAAGCACAAGGTCAAAACTTGCACTCCAAGCTCATACTCTCTCCAAAATTTCGTGCTCCCCTCTCCCTCCTCTATATAATCATCACTCATCTTCATTCTCTCATTTTCTTCCTCCATCTTCATACTTCTTCAACTTCTTCCATTTCTTCTTTTTTCAAACACTTAAAGCTTCCATTTTTTTTAGTCTTTTCCACTTGAGTTCTTCATTAAAGTTCTTCCTTATACTAAGGGTAATGCTCTCATATGAATCTTTTTGCAAGTTTCATCTTTTTATTTCTTAGTTTACTTTATGTGTTCTTTATATGCTTTAAACTTCTAAAATCTCTCTAAAATGGTAGAAAACTCCTTTTGAGTTGAAACCACTTTCTATAGTCTTGTATTAACTTATATTTTCACATACTAAGAGGTTGTGTAAAACAAAAATCTCTACCTATCTCTTCCAATGAAGGCAGAATGCTTGCATTTGTGACCTAGGAAGTTTTTGTTTCAACTTTTGGAATATGATCATGTGTTTGAGTTTCTAACTATCCATTGATCTTAAATCTAAAAATCTTGGAAGTTTTGATAGCTTGTTCCTATGATGACTGAAAATGTGAATAAGTAAGCCTAGGATACTATGTTTCACCTTTCCAAGTATGATCATGGATTTAGAACTCTTAATACCTTGTGATTCTAAACCTAAGAGTTATTGTTAAACAAAGAATATTTTCCTCATCATCCTATGATGGCCGAAACTTAGTGTTTAGGTGCTAGGATGTGTGAGTTTTTATTTTTCCAAAATGATCATGGACTTAAGCTCCATAAGATATTTGGATGCTAAGTCTAAGAGATTGGAAAGTTTAAGGATTTCTAACTTGTTTATTCTATGTTATTAAAGCTAGGATGTATTACTTTCATTTTTTCCAAAATGATCATGGACTTGAGCTCCAGAAGATATTTGGATGCTAAGTCTAAGAGATTGGAATGTTTAAGTTTCCATTGTTTTCCAAGACGATCATGGATTTGAGCTCCATAAGATATTTGGATGCTAAGTCTAAGAGATTGGAATGTTTAAGTTTCCATTGTTTTCCAAAATGATCATGGACTTGAGCTCCATAAGATATTTGGATGCTAAGTCTAAGAGATTGGAAAGCTTAAGGATTTCTAACTTGTTTATTCTATGTTATTAAATCTAGGATGTATTACTTTCATTTTTCCAAGATGATCATGGACTTGAGATCCGTAATATATTTGGATGCTAAGTCTAAGAGATTTGAATGTTTAAATTTCCATTGTTTTCCAAAATGATCATGGACTTGAGCTCCATAAGATATTTGGATGCTAAGTCTAAGAGATTGGAACGTTTAAAGATTTCTAACCTAAAAATCCTATGAAGACCGAACCTAGAAGGTTATGGACCTAGGATACTTTGTTATTATTTTTCCAAAATTATCATGGTTTTGAGCTCCTTAATAGATATGGATGCTAAACCTAAGAGATTGGAAAGTTTAGTGAATGCTAGCCTATTTTACTAACCTTGGCCGAATACCCCAAGTTGATAACTTATTGGGATTTTAATTCAACTTTGTTAAGTGATCATTGTTTATGAACTCCTAACACTTAAGGATCGTAAATCCATGAGTTGTATAATTTTCGGGAATATCTAACCCTAAGAACTAGTCTTGGCCGAACCTATACCTTGTGGTTTAGTGTTCTTGTTTGATTTTAACTCGTGATTTTGTGTTCATAACCTTAGACTTCCATCACGGAGGAAATGAGGACGTTCGTGGTATACCTATTCGAGCATCTAATCTCCTTACCTTCGCAGAAGGTGGAGTTAGTACTTTGTGGTGTGACAACGAGGAGCTTCGAGTTCGGGAGTCCGGTGATAACCCAGGTGGGAGAAAGAACCAACCTATCGTCGGAATGGATAAGTAGTAAATTATATAATAATTGTGTAGGGCGACCTAAACCCTACTAGTAGTCGAGTAATCGACAAGACCAAAATCACATTGGAAACCTTTTCTGAAAAACCAATGGCGATTCGGGGATTGTAGGTTTATTGACATTAGGTCGATCTTTATATTGTTGATGGTTGATTTGATTTTATTACCTTTATTGAATTGATTTTGTGCTATGTTGGTAATATGGGAATATTTTGATTGATATTGTGTTATGCATGATCTGCCTGGTTTTTATTATTATGCTTAGTGGATTTTAGGCAAAGATATATATGTTGTCTAAGAGATGATTGTTTTGGGTGTGAGGATAATGATGATTTAGAAGTGCCTAACTTAGTTGAGGAATGTTAAAGATGTGTTATGGCATAGAATATGTGTCAAGTTCTAATGGAAGGTTAAGGCACTAAGATGTTGTTAAAACGGGTTGGTGAGATTCATGTATAGGTGTTGTTGTCCACAACCGTGTATTGGTAATATAATACACAAGGACAAAAGTGTATTGGTAATATAATACGCAAAGACAAAAGTGTATTGGTAATATAATACGCAAGGACATCTGTGTATTGGTAATATAATACACCGTATATTGGTAATATAATATACGTAAAACACTTATGTGTATTGGTAATATAATACACCGTGTATTGGTAATATAATACACGTAAAAAATTTCTTTGTATTGGTAATATAATACACCGTGTATTGATAATATAATACACGTAAAACACTTCTGTGTATTTGGTAATAAAATACACCGTGTATTGGTAATATAATACACGTAAAATCAAGAGTTCTCGCAAGACCACTTCCACCTTAGGGAATGGGGTTGGAACACCTTAACGGGAATGGGGGTGGAACACCTTAACGTGAATGGAGGTGTGCACTAGGTGGAACATCCTAACGGGAATGAGGGTGTGCCCCGATGCGAATGAGGGATGGTGACAGGAGTGGTAGTGGCCACGATAACATAAAGACATGGTAACAGGATTAGAGAGGTTACGTGTTAGATTGCCTGAGAATAAGGGTAGGGGATGATATATATTGACCTGAGGATGATTCGTTAGTTATGTGTGTTGATTGTCTATGACAATTAATGTATAATTTATTATGACTCTTTTCCGCTTTTTGATGATAGAACTGTTTCTTATCCCCTATGTTTCTGTATTTTTGTGGGTTACTTTGGTTTACGTTAGAAGACCCGATGGAGGGTTACGTTCTGCCGAGGAGCCGGACGGAACTCGTATGAAACGGAGATTGCTTGAGGAGTTGGATGGAACTCCTTACGAACCAGACGCTGGGGGTCGAGCTGTGGTCCATGGCGATTAGAGTCTAGACATTATGGCCAGTGTGTCTAAGGAGTTTTTTTATATTTCCGCTAAGTACGTCTGTTATTAATGTTATGTCTGTGAGGGATTCTACTGAGAGGATACCCTCAACAGTGTTTTGGTATTGTAATGAACAATTAGGTGTGTATTTACATATGTTAAAGTTGTTGTGTTTTTTTAAATTTGCAGAAGTTATACGATAATTAAATAAGTTTTAATTTTTACGTATTTTCACGATAAGCGTGCGGTTAAGAATTGATTTAAGAAGGTAATTAATCTAATGACACAAAGAGGCACAGTGGGGTGTCTCATTTTGGTATCAGAGAAGTTTGGTTCTAAAACGGACTGTGGGTTATGTCCGATCAGAATCAAGGACTGCGAGGTTTAGGATGTTGTTACTAGCCGTGTCTAGTTGAATCCACATCGGATATTGACTATGCTTAGAAGTTGGGTAGTGAGTCCGAATGCGATAACTAACATTGGTATGTAGCAGTCGGTAGCTGATGATAGAGGAGACAATGTTCAGAGAGGAGGAGCTGGAAAAGGAGTTCCAGCAACAGGAATGCCGATGGCCAGACCTCAGGTCACTGGGAGAGTGTTTACTGTGAGGGGAGTTGAATCCTTTCAACCTGGGGACCTTATACGAGGTATGTATTTGATATCTGGTAGACTTTGTTTGTTTGTCTAAGTAGCATGATAGACAAGAAAGTGATGAGAATTTTGTTGAGGTGTAGTTGTGACTGGTAGGATTTGAACCCTTAAGATCAATATCAGTGATTGAGACAATTTCTATACGTCAAATGTTGATCGAGGCATAGTATTACTAAGAGAATCTAAGGTAATGATCAAATACTCGTAGTTAGTATGGATGGTATGAATTTGGAAGATTAAAGGAAAAGTACCTATAGTAGTTTTACCTAAGATGAATATGACCAGGAAAGATAACTTCTTTTGGTTTTAATTGCATTAAGAGGTGCAATAATGTTCTTTTGAGGATTAAGATGTGTGATTTTGATATAATCTGGAATAGTGGAATACGCTACAAGGATCTAAGACTGTGAATGGATACATTAAGTAGGAAGTTAGGGTAGTATTGATTGCGGTGTTAATTGTAGAAGTTAGATGTTGGAATTGATTGTGGTGATAATTGTGGGAGTTAGATGTTGAAATAAGGTCCTCTAGTGGATCAGTAGTAAGAAGAAGGAAAGGATTAAGTTTTAATTATGTCCTTCAAAGATGATAGATCAAGGTGAAATGTTAAGGACAATGAATATAATGTAGTGATGGAATGTTTCGAGGATAAATAGAACAATATAAGAATGAATCCTGTTATGAAGTTACTGTTGTCACCTAGGGGAAATACAGCGATGAGAAATATAACGTGGGATCTTTAGATTAAGATACGATTACAAGATGAGGTCTAGTTTTGAGTTAAGAAATTCCGAGAACGCTTTTTTTTTTTAGAGGGGTAGTAATGTAACATCCTGATTTTAATTATGTTGTTCAACCGGTTAAAATATAATTAATTATATTTTAATTTGAGAGTTAGAAAGTGTTTTTGATTAAAATAAAATCATATTCACAATCTACTTTATGGTAGAGGGTTACTGTAAAATTTTCGGTTGAAAATTCAGACGAAAGCCGGTCTGCGTTTTCACTGCCGGTACAAGTTTACTATGCATAAAACCTAATTTTGACCCATGAACGATATAGTTAGTGTTTTTATTATGTTTCCTTCAACTTCGATTATTTTGAAAATTTTTGTTCAAAAAATAAAATAAAATATTTTATTCTGGCGAAAACGTCGGAAGAATTACGATCGGAAATGCAACCGGGTACGAAATGGAGCAGAATAGGAGACATAAAAGGCTTGAGGTGACATGAGGGAGTGAGGTGACTCACTAGAGGTATGGCCTAAGCTACCTCCTAAAAAGTGGTCATGATGGACTTTTCGAAATATATCATATTATATTCTAAAAACCTATTTTTCTCTTTCCTCTTCAACCAAACAAAGCACAAGGTCAAAACTTGCACTCCAAGCTCATACTCTCTCCAAAATTTCGTGCTCCCCTCTCCCTCCTCTATATAATCATCACTCATCTTCATTCTCTCATTTTCTTCCTCCATCTTCATTCTTCTTCAACTTCTTCCATTTCTTCTTTTTTCAAACACTTAAAGCTTCCATTTTTTTTAGTCTTTTCCACTTGAGTTCTTCATTAAAGTTCTTCCTTATACTAAGGGTAATGCTCTCATATGAATCTTTTTGCAAGTTTCATCTTTTTATTTCTTAGTTTACTTTATGTGTTCTTTATATGCTTTAAACTTCTAAAATCTCTGTAAAATGGTAGAAAACTCCTTTTGAGTTGAAACCACTTTCTATAGTCTTGTATTAACTTATATTTTCACATACTAAGAGGTTGTGTAAAACAAAAATCTCTACCTATCTCTTCCAATGAAGGCAGAATGCTTGCATTTGTGACCTAGGAAGTTTTTGTTTCAACTTTTGGAATATGATCATGTGTTTGAGTTTCTAACTATCCATTGATCTTAAATCTAAAAATCTTGGAAGTTTTGATAGCTTGTTCCTATGATGACTGAAAATGTGAATAAGTAAGCCTAGGATACTATGTTTCAACTTTCCAAGTATGATCATGGATTTAGAACTCTTAATACCTTGTGATTCTAAACCTAAGAGTTATTGTTAAACAAAGAATATTTTCCTCATCATCCTATGATGGCCGAAACTTAGTGTTTAGGTGCTAGGATGTGTGAGTTTTTATTTTTCCAAAATGATCATGGACTTAAGCTCCATAAGATATTTGGATGCTAAGTCTAAGAGATTGGAAAGTTTAAGGATTTCTAACTTGTTTATTCTATGTTATTAAAGCTAGGATGTATTACTTTCATTTTTTCCAAAATGATCATGGACTTGAGCTCCAGAAGATATTTGGATGCTAAGTCTAAGAGATTGGAATGTTTAAGTTTCCATTGTTTTCCAAGACGATCATGGATTTGAGCTCCATAAGATATTTGGATGCTAAGTCTAAGAGATTGGAATGTTTAAGTTTCCATTGTTTTCCAAAATGATCATGGACTTGAGCTCCATAAGATATTTGGATGCTAAGTCTAAGAGATTGGAAAGCTTAAGGATTTCTAACTTGTTTATTCTATGTTATTAAATCTAGGATGTATTACTTTCATTTTTCCAAGATGATCATGGACTTGAGATCCGTAAGATATTTGGATGCTAAGTCTAAGAGATTTGAATGTTTAAATTTCCATTGTTTTCCAAAATGATCATGGACTTGAGCTCCATAAGATATTTGGATGCTAAGTCTAAGACATTGGAACGTTTAAAGATTTCTAACCTAAAAATCCTATGAAGACCGAACCTAGAAGGTTATGGACCTAGGATACTTTGTTATTATTTTTCCAAAATTATCATGGTTTTGAGCTCCTTAATACATATGGATGCTAAACCTAAGAGATTGGAAAGTTTAGTGAATGCTAGCCTATTTTACTAACCTTGGCCGAATACCCTAAGTTGATAACTTTTTGGGATTTTAATTCAACTTTGTTAAGTGATCGTTGTTTATGAACTCCTAACACTTAAGGATCGTAAATCCATGAGTTGTATAATTTTCGGGAATATCTAACCCTAAGAACTAGTCTTGGCCGAACCTATACCTTGTGGTTTAGTGTTCTTGTTTGATTTTAACTCGTGATTTTGTGTTCATAACCTTAGACTTCCATCACGGAGGAAATGAGGATGTTCGTTGTATACCTATTCGAGCATCTAATCTCCTTACCTTCGCAGAAGGTGGAGTTAGTACTTTGTGGTGTGACAACGAGGAGCTTCGAGTTCGGGAGTCCGGTGATAACCCAGGTGGGAGAAAGAGCCAACCTATCGTCGGAATGGATAAGTAGTAAATTATATAATAATTGTGTAGGGCGACCTAAACCCTACTAGTAGTCGAGTAATCAACAAGACCAAAATCACATTGGAAACCTTTTCTGAAAAACCAATGGCGATTCAGGGATTGTAGGTTTATTGACATTAGGTCGATCTTTATATTGTTGATGGTTGATTTGATTTTATTACCTTTATTGAATTGATTTTGTGCTATGTTGGGAATGTAGGTTTATTGACATTAGGTCGATCTTTATATTGTTGATGGTTGATTTGATTTTATTACCTTTATTGAATTGATTTTGTGCTATGTTGGTAATATGGGAATATTTTGATTGATAGTGTTATGCATGATCTACCTGGTTTTTATTATTATGCTTAGTGGATTTTAGGCAAAGATATATATGTTGTCTAAGAGATGATTGTGTTGGGTGTGAGGATAATGATGATTTAGAAGTGCCTAACTTATATGAGGAATGTTAAAGATGTGTACCCCAAACTTAAACTTTGCTTGTCCCCAAGCAAACTACAACTCAAAAACTTAAAAAGACTCAAGACCTGGCAAGCTCAAAAGATTCAATCAACTTTCGCACAGATTTCAAGCAATTTATCAAAATATTTTTCAATGTTCCCCCCTTTTAAACAAAGTAATCCCCACATTCATTTATTCTAAACAGTTGAGAAATTAATCATTCAGACAATCAGAAATCTAAGCAGGGGGTCTAAGTTACACATACAAGGGAGATCACCAAGTTCAAACAACTGCCTTCCTCACAAGGGAAATTTATGTTCACTCAATCGCTCAGTTTGTGTCAGGTTATCAACAATTCACTCAGTTTCACTTTTAAGAGCACTTCCCATAAATTTGATTTTCATCTCAAAATGATTCCCACAGAAAACATGCAAGCAACATCAAAAGGTCTTTTATGGGTTGTAATGGGGCCTGACTAAGGGTAGGATATACAAAGGAACTAGGCTGAAGACCCTAGGAACTAAGAGAGCATGAACATTATTTACACTTTGAAATTCACTCAAGTTCCTTTCTTAATTTTTTTCTTTATGCTTCTGGGTGGCTACAGCCTTTTTATTTCTTTTTGGCATTTTTGCACTTTTTATTTTTTTTTCTGTTTTTCTTTTCTTTTCTTTTTTTCTTTTCTTTTTTTTTTCCAATCCCAAACAACACATTGCACCGGGTAGCCACCCCAAACTTTAGTTTCTTGCACCCATTCTAAGATTCCATGCTCTCCTAATCCTAAGATCGGGTTAACATGGTTTTCCAGATTTTTGGGCTTATAACATTAGGTTATCAAGAATAAACAATAGGCTAATCAGGCTCAAAGGGGCTAACTAAGGAACATGCATTAAGGATGGTTATTTTAGGCTAAGTAGCTATTTACAAAGAAAATGCCTAAATCATTTGAAGCAAACACATAATCATGCAAATCAAAAAGAGATTCAAGCAAATTTGGGAAAGTGCAACTTAAAAAGTGATTTTCACACAGTCAAAAACATGTTGGAGGCTCAAAACCTCATCTGGACATTCATGCAAATTGTTTGAAAGAGATTCTATCCCTAGTGTGTGCTCCCTATCACCCCAAACTTATCATAAGTCATGCCATCATAACAAAATCTCAAAGTTCATTTTTCAATTACATGGGGATCATTTTTCAAAAAATTTTCAAATCCTAGGGGGAAAACAGTCAACACACATTATGCAATCAATCTATGCAATTTCAATCAAACCAATAAACTTGCCGACCAAAGACTCAAACACAACTCCTGAGCTTCTCAAATTATTCAGGAGCTTTATTAAAAACAAAACAGCAATAAAGCAAGGAAAAGAAAATTAAAAAGAAGAAAGGGTTAAGAAAACTCATTAAGGGCGGTTCCACCAGGATCCCATTGCTTGTAGCATAAGGCCCACGTGGTGGCCAAAGGGCGGAAGCTCATTCCATGCTTCCATAACTTGCAGCTTTGATGTGGGGGTGAGCACTTGACAATTATGATGACTTCGCCGAGTGCGGCGGACTTCTCACTCCCCTTCGGGTCACAGCTGACCTCTTTATCTATAAAGTCTCCCCAATAGAAGTGGGGCTCAACCTCTTGGACCGGCCATGGTGCAAAATCCAAAGGCTTAAACTCCATCACTGGTGGCTCCTCAGGGGGAGGTGGCAAACAGTTAGTTGGGGTTAATGGTGTTGTTTCATTTTCTACACGTTCTTCATTCACTGCATTAACAAATTCATTACCTGCTAAACATGCAGAAATTTCAGCACACACCACACAAAGGTTAGAGTTAGTAGAGTCAGTACATATATTACAATAAAATGAATCAGAAAAAGTTAGAATGTCTGGAAATTCATCAATCAATTCATCCACCCCATTACTCTCAACACATGCATTTGATTTAATTGAATCATCTACTTCCAAAGGTTCTTCGTCATCCTCAGGTACGGGGAAGCAGATGTCCTCCTGATCCTCCTGATCCTCATTTTGTGTTTCCTGAACAGTATAAAGCTGCATAACAGTGTATACACAAAGCAGTGCCACCATCACAATAACAATCAGTACATGAATTAGAATCAGGGGATTCAACACTCAGTTCATCAATAGAAACATTATCAACATTATCATCAGAAGTGTCTTCAAGGGGCTGTGGAGTTAGCATTGCAGCCGAGTTGGCGGTAACTTGATCAATTAGAGCGGACAACTTCTGAGATTCAGATTGGCTCCTCTGGTATTCAGCCTCCATCCTCTGTTGAAATTCAAGATTTTGTTGTGCCCACCGTTGATTGTTCTCTTCCATCATCCGTTGAGTGTTCTCAGCCATTTGTTGTAGCATACAAGCAATCTCATCCAAGGTGCTCTGTGAAGGTTCGGAAGGTGCAGAGGTGGTCACTTGGCTTGGATAGTATCTAAACAGGAAGACTTCCTTCAAATCAAACCAGCTTGAGATGGAATGCTCATCAAGACAATACAACCAATCTCTTGCAGCACCTTCAAGTGAGAACTGGAAAGCTTCCATCTTGATGTGATCTTCTGTTATTCCTGCAGGTCTCAGCATTATAGAACAAGCAATCTGGAATTCCCTCAGATGCTCCTGTGGATTTTCACCTGCAAAACCACTAAACCTTGGCAACCAGTGTGATAAACCAAAAAAATCAGGAAAATATATACATGGTGGTGGTTCATAGTAAACATTAGGCATGTAACCATATATGTGATTATCCATGGGGGGTGCTAAAATTCACAACCAGACAAGCAGAAAAAACTGCTAAAACTAATTCAGCAAAGATTTTTTTTTATTTTTTTTAAAAAAATAATTTTCTGCTAATAACAACAAACCAGAGTCCCCGGCAACGGCGCCAATTTTTGACCGCGCTGTCGCCACGCGCCAAAAAGAACGAGCGATTATTAAAATAATGTAGTATAGAGCGACAACTCGGATATCGTCTCTCAAGGACTCTTTAGTTGTTGTTATTATTAGCAGAAAATCAAAAGTTAGTTTTGGGGGTTTTGGATTGAGTGCAATTAAAATAAAGAAAACAAAGCAATAAAAAAAACAAAGCAGTTAAAAGATTAACAAATAAACTAAAGACGATTAACCTACTGTTCTCGGTTTCCCACTATCATTGGTTCATATAAATCCAAGCCCTAAGCAGATTCTAATCCCCTTTCAGTTGTAGCAACAATTAACAAACGAAATCGCTACTACGGATATATATTCCTATTCCCGAATTAAACAAACGGGGTTAAGCCCTCATGAACTAAACGAACATGAATGAACACACGCGAATTAAGCAAACGCGATTATATATAGGAACATGATATCACCGAAATAAATCAATACAACACAATATACTCCTGAATTAAGCAAACAGAAATATAAAGCATGGCATTGAAAAGAGAAAAGAAAATGAAAACAGGAAATACAAGAACCTCAAGTATGGATAGAAACCAATTACAGTAGATTAATCTAGGAGACTAGTTCTCCATAACAAACATAAGCAGAAAAGGAAACAAAACAAACTACAACTACTGACTAGCTAAGACTAGCCAAAACTGACTAGCCTCCCTTTTCATTCTGCCATAGAGCAGTTTATATACAATTTCTGGAATCCAAGGCCTCGCGAGGCGAAGCACTGCTCGTGAGGCGAATAACACGAAAGGTCTGCAACTCTTGGTCTTCTCGCGAGGCGAGCATATCTTAGCGAGGCGAACTCTTCAAATTCCCAACTGTAACGCCTGTGACCTTCAACATGCGCAAACCGTGATGGCTTCTGGTCTTCCAAGGCTCGCGAGGCGAATGTATGCTCGCGAGGCGAACGCTTCAACTTCAAAACTGCCACAACCGTGATCTTCAACACGGGTAAACCGTGATCGTCTCTGACTTTTCAGGCTTGCGTGACTCGCGGGGCGAGATAACCTTCGCGGGGCGAGTGGCTCCAGATTTATTTTATTTTATTTTATTAACCTGAAAAACAGAAAATAACATAAGTACTTTATTTAACTCTAAATCAACTAAATTAACATAAAAACACTTTACAGACTCAAAATACTACTTAAGGACAATCAAGTCTAATTTGGGTGAAAATGATATAAAATTAGCACAAAGCCAAGGTCTTTACTAGTTATAAAACCAGTCAAACAGAGGCTCATCAATGTGTTATGGCATAGAATATGTGTCAAGTTCTAATGGAAGGTTAAGGCACTAAGATGTTGTTAAAACGGGTTGGTGAGATTCAAGTATATGTGTTGTTGTCCACAACCGTGTATTGGTAATATAATACACAAGGACAAAAGTGTATTAGTAATATAATACACAAAGAAAAAAGTGTATTGGTAATATAATACGCAAGGACATCTGTGTATTGGTAATATAATACACCGTGTATTGGTAATATAATACACGTAAAACACTTCTGTGTATTGGTATTATAATACACCGTGTATTGGTAATATAATACACGTAAAACACTTATGTGTATTTGGTAATATAATACACCGTGTATTGGTAATATAATACACGTAAAATCAAGAATTCTCGCAAGATCACTTCCACCTTAGGGAATGGGGTTGGAACACTTTAACGGGAATGGGGGTGGAACACCTTAACGTGAATGGAGGTGTGCACTAGGTGGAACATCCTAACGGGAATGAGGGTGTGCCCCGATGCAAATGAGGGATGGTGACAAGAGTGGTAGTGGCCACGATAACATAAAGACATGGTGACAGGATTAGAGAGGTTACGTGTTAGATTGCCTGAGAAAAAGGGTAGAGGATGATATATATTGACTTGAGGATGATTCGTTAGTTATGTGTGTTGATTGTCTATGACAATTACTGTATAATTTACTATGACTCTTTTCCGCTTTTTGATGATAGAACTGTGTCTTATCCCCTATGTTTCTGTATTTTTGTGGGTTACTTTGGTTTACGTTAGAAGATCCCCGATGGAGGGTTACGTTGCTGAGGAGCTGGACGGAACTCTGTATGAAACGGAGATTGCTGAGGAGTTGGATGGAACTCCTTACAAACCAGATGCTGGGGGTCGAGCTATGATCCATGGCGATTAGAGTCTAGACATTATGGCCAGTGTGTCTAAGGAGTATTTTTATATTTCCGCTGAGTACGTCTGTTATTAATTTTATGCCTGTGAGGGATCCTACTGAGAGGATACCTTCAACTGTGTTTTGGTATTGTAATGAACAATTAGGCGTGTATTTACATATGTTAAAGTTGTTGTGTTTTTTTAAATTTGCAGAAATTATATGATAATTAAATAAGTTTTAATTTTTACGTATTGTCACGATAAGCGTGCGATTAAGAATTGATTTAAGAAGGTAATTAATCTAATGATACAAAGAGGCACAGCGGGGTGTCTTATATCCCAATTTGTATCTAAGGTGGTGTATCCTTAGGTGACTAGTTTCTTGAGTAGGGAATCTCAAGTTAGGATAAAGGTGGGGAATCCTTTATGTTTGTATACTTGTAAAAATTGTGTAATTTTTGAAGTATAGTGGTGATACTCAAGTGTATGCTTGAGGACTGGATGTAGAACACTCAGGTTGTGTTCGAACCAGTATAAATTGTTGGTGTGATTCCTTTTCCCTTTATCTCTTGAATTTTTGCTAGTAACATTGAAATTGGTTATATGTTTTATGATATTGATGATATATTGCATATTGTTCATGTTGTGTTAAATTCTTGAATTGTGGCCATATTCTTGCAAGATTCCATATTGTTCTTGTCTCTTATTATTCTCTTTTCTCTTTTCTTTGATATATTTGGTGCATCATTAAAAGAGAGACAAAATGTTATTGTAAGAAATTAAGATTTTCTAAGAGTTTTACAAAACCTCAATTCACCCCCCCCCCCTCTTGAGGTGCCTTTTATTTCAACATCTTCATCAGACGATATTGACTCCAGATCCTCCCAAGTAGCCATCATCCCTTTCTTCTTCTTTTCGAAGAACTTCTTAAAAGGGGCTTTCTTGAGTTGAGGACATTCGGCTTTGATGTGACCAGGCTTCTTGCACTCATAGCAGACAATTGAACTCTTGTCTGTTGAAGTGGATTCTTTGAAGTTCTTATCCTTTTTGAGCCTTCTAAATGGTTTATCCTTTCTGAACTTCTTTTTCTATAAGAGAAGCATTATCTTTCTGGTCATGAGAGACAGGTCAGCATCACTGGGTGACTCATCTGCCTTTAGAGCCTTGGAAGCTTTTGCTGACTTTTGATAAGCCTTCAGAGCAATTGACTTGCCCTTCTTTGTTGCAATTTTATCTCCAAGTTCTTGCTCATGAACAGTGAGTGTTCCAAGAAGTTCATCCATAGTCAAGATAGTGAGATCCTTGGCTTGAGAAATAGTAGTGACCAAAGGTCTCCACTGCTTAGGTAGACTTCTTAGTATCTTTCCAACCTTCTCAGCATTAGTATAAATTTTGCCAAGAGACTTTAGGCCATTGATGATAGTTTGGAATCTTCCTATCATCTGAGCAACATATTCTCCTTCCTCCATGAGAAACAGTTCATACTTTCTGACAAGTATGGCAATCTTTGATTCTTTAACTTTGGTTGTTCCTTCATGTGAGACAGCTAAAGTATCCCATATTTTTTTAGCAGAATCACAGGCACAAACTTTTTCAAATTCTTCAGGACTGAGAGCACAAATGATGTTGTATCTGGCTTTGTGGTTCAGCTCCCATTTTGTCTTTTCTGCAGGGGTCCACTGAGCTTTTGGCTTGTTAGTGTTGTCATAATTTTTAGGAATGAATGGACCATCGGTGATGACATCCCAGAGATCAGAGTTTGTAGATAGAATGAAGCATTGAAATCTATCTTTCCAATAGTTGTAGTTTTCTCCATTGAAGAATGGAGGTCTGGTTAGGGAAGCTCCTTCAGTCTGGCGACTCCCACTTGAACTAGTTCCAACAATCAAGTCTATTCTTCAGGACCTTTACCTCTACATTATTAGATGCTCAACCTAGAGGCTGAGCTCTGATACCAACTGAAATAAACAACTATAAAGACGAGAAGGGGGGGTTGAATTGTGTTTATCAGAAATTAAAACAAAGTTGAAAACTTTTCACAAACAGAAGCTAGGTTCAGACAAGTGTGAAAACACTCCACAGACAGGTGACCCGTCTGTTGTGATTTTAACAGAAAAACACACAAGCACACAACTTGAAAACAAGTTTGATATTTACACTTTAACACCTTTAATTAGAAAACATATAATATAATCAAAGCAACTAAAGAGTTTAAGGGAAGAGAGATTAACACAGCTATTTATCCTAGTTCACTCTTTAACACAAAGAGCTATGTCCAGTCCTTGGCAGCACCAAGTTTTATCCACTATAATTGATCAGGTTACAGACTCCAAGTATTGTTTGCACACCTAACCTCTTCAGACTCAAGACAAGTATTCTTTTCTCACCTAGCCTCTTTAGGCTCACTCAAGTTTGTTTGAAAAGTTTGTTTGTAATAAATACAATTAGACAGACAGTTCTTTCACTAACACTCAGAGTGGATTAAATGTAAGCTTAGGAAAGACTGTGTAATAACTTCAAATGATTGAAGAATACAGATTGAAAGAATGAAGAAATAAGTGCGCATCGTAATGATTCTTTTTAATGCTGTGTGTTCTATATCTTAATCTTTAATGACTTCTGTATTTATAGCCTTCAAGTATTTAAGATCCGTTAGAGACATTCCTTCAAATGTTGGCTTCAAGCATAGCTCCATTAAATGCAATAGAGTCGTTCTGGGCAGTCATTAATGCAATAGGAACGTTGGTTGTACTCTAACACAGAGGATCAAGGCTTATTGCATCGTGCAGTAGCCAAATCAGAGATGTGCAGAGTGCTTTTGTACTTTGCAGAACACATTTCCATTTTCGTGTAATAACCAAGTGTACTAGGGAATAAAGCATGTTGGAAACATTCTTTAACTGGACTTCATCTTTGATTTCCTAGGTTACTTGTGAGAATGACTTCTGGCTTTTCTTGATAAATTTGAAACGAAGAAAGAGAAAGCTTCAGAGTCTTCTGTATGAGGAGACAACTTCCAAAAGCTCTTTGTACTTGAGTTCTTCATCGAAGAATCATAGACAAGTATTTGAACTTATCAGAAGACAAGTTAAAACTTCAATGCAGAGAGTCAATATCCTAATCACCAGACAGGTTGAGTTTTGCTTCTTCAGACAGGTGATCATCTATGTGGGCAGACAGGTGAGAAAGTGACGTCTTACTATTTTGATCTGCACACTGGATGACAGGTTAGCAACCAATATGAAGATTAATTAAATCATTAACAAATGTTTAATTTTCATCAAAACTTAAAAAAATACACATCACATATTTTAGAGACTTAACAATAACGAAGTTAACTCGTAGTTAAATATAATTGGTAAGGTCGTGCGAAAATTTTGCCGCTAGTGCAACTTAACAATTATTCGTATTTTAATCAATTAATAATTAAAAATGATTACGAGTTGGGGTGTTACACGACAAATACAAATTTGATACAGTGTGCATGTTAATCGTGTTTTGAACTAGTTTTTCATGGACTCTTGATTGTGCTGAAACTTTAATTTTAATGATTATTATTATTATTATTATTATTATTATTATTATTATTAGTTTTTGATGGACTCTTGATTGTGCTGAAATTTTAATTTTAATGATTATTATTATTATTATTAGTTTTTGATGGACTCTTGATTGTGCTGAATTTTTAATTTTAATGATTATTATTATTATTATTATTATTATTATTATTATTATTATTATATAGTGTTTCTGAGTTCTGTCAGTTTTTAATGTTATTAAGTCCTGAATTCTTCCTCTATAATGAAAATACAAAGTTTGATTAATTTGAATGTGGGCCCCAGAGCTTTTCATTGACTAGTCTTGCTCATATCTGGGCTTAGCCAATTCTTTCTTCAAAAGTAACAATCGAGTTCAGATGTTCATCAAAAAAAAAAAAAAAAATGGAGTTCAGAATGGAAACAGACACTAGTCTTTGTTATTGTTATTGTCCTTGCCCATTATTTCTTCCATTATTGTATTTTTGTATATTTGATCTTCATTTGGTGTCTAGCATCTTTCAATTTTTTTTTATCAAAAAGAATAAAAATAAAATCAGTTTAATTATTTTATATTGTCAGTATAAAGTTTTTTTTTAATTTTTTTTATCAAAAAGAATAAAAATAAAATCAGTTTAATTATTGTATACTGTCATGTAAAGTTTTTTACACTGTCAACCAATCACAAATCATGATATTGATTATTTTTAAGGTGATTAAGATAAAAATCAAATATTTTCAATGATATGATAACTTATGATTGATTAATAGTATAAAAAAATATTTACAATGGCCATATATATCAATTAAACTCGAATAAAATTGAAGGCTTCATGTGGACGTTGATATATATAGCAAATGAATTTAAAACCAACATTTTGAGTTTTTAGTTTTCTTTCCAAGGCTGCCTCATCTATACTTTTCCCGCTTTTTTTTATTATCAAAATGAGTTTTTTTTAGAAACTATTTAGTAGTTTAGGGTTGTTCTAAAACTATTTATCAATGGGGTCCTTTTGGACACGTGGCATATTTTATTTTTTTCACTATGACGGGTCAAAGGCGCCAGTCTAACTGGCGTCTTCCTGAGTCAAAGGCGCCCGTCTACCAGTATTAAAAAAAAACGACAATTGATAGCAATAATAAGAGGCATAAAAAAATAATAGCAATAACAATTTACACCAATAAATATTCATCAATTATTACAGTAGTAAAAAAAAATTACATTGTAATAGCATTAATGTCATCGTTACTCCATATACTTATAATATAATTTTTTTTAGCAGTGTTCCTTCTAAATTGCAGGTAACTTTCTTTTAATTCTTACAAGGTAAAATTTTTTTTAACTACTGTAATAATTGATTAATATTTATTGGTGTAAATTGTTATTGTTATTTTTTTATGCCTCTTGTGATATTATTTGCTACTTGTTATTGGAGGATTTTTTTTTATTGTCTCTTGTTGTTTTAAATAGATGCTTTATCATATTATCGTTACTCCATATACTTATAGTATAATTTTTTTTGTAACAGTGTTCCTTCTGAATTGCAGGTAACTTTCTTTTAATTCTTACAAGGTAATTTTCTTTTTTACTACTGTAATAATTGATGAATATTTATTGGTGTAAATTGTTATTGCTATTATTTTTTTATGACTCTTATGATATTATTTGTTACTTGTTATTAGGAGATTTTTTTTTATTGCTTCTGGTTGTTTAACCAAATATTTACGTGATTAACCATATAGCGGGTGTCGCTCTTGGGTGTCCCAACCGGGTGTGAAAAAAACATTTCTGATATTTTATGTGTGTTTGGTTTTATAGTGTAAACCTCCATAATTGATTTTTGTCTTTATCAAATGTGATTTTTAGTAAAAAATGAGATGTTTAATTACTGTCAAGTAAAATTAATTTTAATTTTAAAAACAATTTTGATTAGAAGCTATAAAAAAATATCTTTTATGTTGGATCGAAAAATTTACAATAAGTTTTCTATGAAATTTATTTAAAATTAAAATTAAAATTAATTACTTTTAATTTAATTCAAAATAACTTTTATGACAAATTCACTCAATTGTACTGTTCACTTTGAAAAATAGATCAATCCATAGGATTTTTTTTAAAGCTAGCAACAACACTACTATAAAATCTAATATATCAACTAAATTAATATCATAGATCCTATCCTTCATTTACAGTATACCAAAATTTTATTAAAAAAAATGAAAAATTACAAAAAAAAAAATTGAAAACATAAACCTTTATCCATGATTAAAAGAAAAAAATAAAAAAAACCTATAATTTGATAATCCTAGCCTCAGATGGATAAACTCATCCAGTGGGATTTAATCCATCGGATCTGATTCATTCAGCAAAACCTCCTCATCCTTTCTCCGGCCAAGATAATCCAACGGCTGACAGAGAATCCATACACTAATTTGTCCCTCTCCTCTCAAGTTCACTTCAATACTGTTTCGAATCACTCACTTCACCTGCCACCACAGCACACGATGGAGGAGATCATCAAAGGTGACTTGGTCACACGACTTCAAGCTGTTAAGCAAAAGTCTGGTAAGTCCTACAATCAGTTAGCAGAGGAGACAGGACTCACCAACGTCTATGTAGCTCAGCTTTTCAGGAGACAAGCTCAGCTCAAACCTGACACTGCCCAGAAACTACGGGCAGCGCTGCCCGACCTGCCCCAAGAATTTGTGCTCGAGATGATGAGACCCCCTTTGAGGTCTTATGACCCAAATCTCATCCAAGAGCCCACTGTCTACAGGTCTGTCTTCTATGAGAAATTATATTTCAACAACCAAATTGGATGTGTGTCCTTTTTTGTTGTATTATTGAGATTCTTGAGACGTGTACTTAAAGAAGATAAAAAAATAAACGAGAGATAGAAATATATACATATGATATTACACATAATATTTAAAATCTGATGGTTACCTAGCATAACTCTTTTATGTACATGTATATATTTAGCTATCCTTTATGTAAAAAAATTTGGGCTGACAGTGGTTTTTTTTTATAGGTAAATATTAGTAATTAATATATTGTGTTAATGCTACTGATTGGTTTGTTGTTTTTTGTTTTATTTTCTTTTTCATTGATTATTACAAAAAGACACCGATTTTGCTTTACAAATTTTATAAAACAGAAAATCAAATGAATAATGAAAACAGAGAAAATAAAAATAAAAAATAGCAAACAAAGCAAAGGCACCCTTGGATTTTCAGATGTGAAATTGTGAATTGAACATGGATCTGTTGTCTGAGGTGCAATGGGTATGTCAGGTCGTCTTTAGAGTGGACATATGATCAATTGTCAACTTTTTTTTTTTTTACTATTTTCATGTCACTAATAATGTTCAACATATATTTCATTAAATGGAGGTGGATCAAAATTAAACTCTGTAATTTATATGTAGCTATTCTGTGTGTAAGATATGATTTTTAGTTGTTAAAGTTGTAAGTGTGAGCCCTCCGAAGCCAATGATGATGAATGATGATCAAGCTGTTGAGAAGTAAACATTCATATGATGTCAGAGGTGAAATGGGTATGGCAGGGTTTCTTGTAAATTATTTATGCAATTAACATGCATGTCTTGATAAAAGTGTAAGAAATACTTATTATGGGGATTTTTAGATGTAGAACTGTAGGTGAAAATGCTAATTCTGGTGTCTTGTTGTTTAATAATCTTGAAATAAAGCCATTTTTATTGTTAAAGATCTGTGTTAATATTATAGAAGTAGGACACGCTCTAGTCCAAAGTGATTGACATATAATAATTTTAACTCAATGTTTTTTTTACTATTCTGATGTTTAGAATATGTTATGGATCATATCGGCTCCAGATTTCTGATGCGGATTATGCTTATCTTCTATTTCATAGGTTGAATGAAGCAGTTATGCATTTTGGGGAGAGCATCAAAGAAATCATCAATGAGGAGTTTGGTGATGGGATGTGAGTTTCCATTTATATCATGATGAATTAATCTCACATGTTCTCTATATATTTTGTTTGATCTGTTTCTTCATACAATTTCTATTGAGAAAGCTATACTAAGGTTATCATATTTGCTTGATCTTTCTGCTTTAGAGCTCATCCATCATAAAAGTACGTTAGTTTTAGGAAACACTCAACATTTTTGTGTCGATACTTCTATCCAAATTAAATTACTTCATCTGCATCAAATATAAAAGTTTCCTATCAAAACCTGTTTCTCTTTGCTGAATTTGCAGTAAGTTGTGCATCTTGGATGTTCTTAAGTTAAGAACCACAATGTATATTAAACCTGCTGAGGCTAGATGATGAAACATAGCTTCCATGTTACGCAACTCGGGGAAAGTTGCAGCATCTAAGTACTTCAGAGAGAATCATTACGTGATACTACATTGCATATTCCCATGATGGTGGTTATGCCATTTGCAATCAAGGAGAAACCGAGCCATGGTTGCCTCTCTTTCTTCAAAAATGTTGGCTCATATCATGGCAACCTCCATCTCTTTGAAGTACTCATCCACACTCCTACCCCCTTGAGAGAGTCTTGGTAACTTATTGTGTAGCTCCCTATGATAATAAAATAAGAAGGTTCGAATCTCCTCCTCCTCATCAAAGCCTACATTTCATGCCAAGTGATGATAGGATACTCTCTATATCTCGCCCTTTCTTTTTGAACTTGATCCCACCAAATCAATGCATAATCCGTGAACTCAGGTGCAGCCATCTTTTTCTTCTCTTCATTGTAGTTGTGGCAACTGGCACGGGAAGATTTGCTCAATTTTCGTCTCCCACTCAAGATAGGCACTTAATGGAAGTAGCTTGAGCACTCTTAATTTTCATGAAATTTACTAAATTTTTGGGTCAATTGAAGGCCTGCCTCTGTTCTAAATTGTTGGATACCTTACCTGCTATTTCATACTCATTTATGTTCTCTTCTTGAATGTTTGCTTGTGCTTGTTTTGTTGATGATGTATTTTCTTATGTCTGCAAGCTAGGATCCTATTCTTAAATGTATCTTCTTGCGTTGTTGTTATTATTATCTGATAGACATGGTAGTAGTGAGGTACACGCGAATGAGTATGGGAGGGGGAACAATGTATAGCTCCACCCATGCACTAAGGACAAGATAGGAAATGTGGAGAATGTTCATGCTAATGATGCAGATGCTGATTGGGCAATGAGAGAGAGAGAAAGGGGGGGGGGGGGGGGGGTGGGGTTGGTTAGAAGAGGGTTATGTATATATGTGAAAGAAGGAGAGAAGGGTAGGCAATTATTCATTGAGGGTTTTGGGGCCATTTGGCTAGGGAGGTTGCAGCTCTTTAAGTCTGCAGGAATTCTTTCTTTTCTTACTGATTTTTCTGGTTTGTAAAGAGCTGGACTCCATTTTACTTGGGAAGAATCTCTGGTACCTATCATTATCATTATTAGAAAGGTTATTCGTCATGGTTATTGAAGTGCAAATTGGAATTGGAAGGCCAATTTTCGAAATTGTAAATCATAAGATTCATGACTCAACGTTAAGCTATACATAACATGCATCTTTTATAGAATGAAGTACAGTCCAATAACACTTCAAAAATAACCCATAAGGTACAAAAAGATTTTTAAAAATAAGTCAGATGACTTCAATTTTAAACATTGGGGGATCACAGTCATTAAACTAAATGAGAGTGAGGGCTTCAGGAGAGTTGTGAGGTATAATCCAAAAATAAAAGGCAGTGAATTAGGAAATGCACGGGTTATATGCTGAATCAGAAGGTCTTTTTCAGTCCTTTCCTCCCTTTTCCTATAAAGTGGGAAAAAAAGATAGATAAAAGAAGGGGAGGGGAGGGGGTGAAGACATTTTTCAATTCAATTATCACAAGAACTGTACTGGATCCTTTCAAGACTTGGCTAGAAATTATGGATTCAGAATCGTTTGAATCAATTCCGTTGCGAAAAGGAGTAACTGCTCAATTCAACTCCCATATAGTATGACTTGTGAATCGATTTGCGATTTTGACTACACCATTTATTGTTGTTAGTCACCTAGCTTGGGTACTTGTTTTTTTATTGGTTACAAAGGAGGTATAAGACCTGGTGTTAGGAGGGGGAGGCCACCTGATAGGCATAATACATGTGTATCGAAGAAGGGGGCAAAATGGAAATGAAGGCAGAAAGGAGGAGGCAGATGGGCCTAGGAAGCAAGGCCTGTTAGTGTATGAAAGAAGAAAGAAACAAATGGGTCAAGGGGAGGGAGAAAGAGGAGTGGAAAAACTAACAGATTGGATAAGTAGCAAAGAGGGAGTGGAGGAAAATAATACGGGGATCATGCAAGGAGAGGGAGGAGAATGATTATAAGGCAAGGAATAATAGAATGAGGGGGCATCGTGGAATTAGAGTGGTGAAAGGAGGGTGAGGCTGAGTGCAGGGTGGGCTCGTGCTCTCAGTCCGGGAGCTATTTCTCTGTTATCATTTACATTTCCATCTAGGGGTGTAAGACCTGAACCAATAACCGATGAACCCGAAAGTCCGAACCAAACCAGTTAAATTGGTTCGGATTTTTTAGTGTTCGGAACCAAATCGAACCGAACCTGATGGTGATTGGTTCGGTTCTCGGGTTTAAGGATTCTGGAAGTGAACCAAAGCATCTTATAGGGAGCTCCATCCATAGTCATCTTTCTTTTGCATTCTTCTGCTATTACCCAGTCCTTCTCTGGTTTAGAGGGAGATTTTTATTTTTGATAGGCAAATGTTAAATTGTTAGTATTTGTTATGTTAGTGGGGGAGTTGAACCCATGACGTCCACCTTATCACTCCAAACCCTATCTCCCTCCTCCCAAACCACCAAGTCATGTTATAACTCCCTAGAGGGAGATACTAATACAGATTCTGCACTTTCTTCTTCTATATAGTTTTTTCTTAACACCACCTAAAGTGGAGTGTCAGATCTGTCTTAATGGGATTCGATCCCGGGAACAAGTGGGTTCCCTTTCTCTAACAAATTCCTTTATCCCATCTTGGCCTCTTCCTACTCCCATTGCTTCTCTTCCTCATATCTGTACTGGTCGCACAAAGGAAAAGAAAATCTGCAAGACAAATTTATGGTTTTCTCAATTGCATTTTATGTATTTCATTATGGTGGATTTTGGTTCATGGAATGTTTCCAGGATTACTGGGAATGCTTTAACATTCCCATATTTGGCTCAATGTTGGAAAATAATTACTGAGAATTTATCATTCTCAAGAATTCAATATCCAATGTTTTGGAGATTTGATGATGCAGGTGGTGAAACATGCCATGCCTAACAGATGGCATAAATGCATATGATGTTATTTTCTGTAAATATTAACTTTGAAAGATTTTCTTTGCTATTTTTAATTTGTTCATTTTATATTTAGTATGTCAGCTATAGACTTCTACTGCTCAGTTGACAAAATTAAAGGAGTAGATGGGAAGGATCGTGTGGTAGTGACATTTGATGGGAAATATTTGCCTTATACAGAGCAGGTATGTTGCTAATTATGCCTTTTCTCTTCTGCGGTTTTGTTCGAGAAAACAATGATTTATCAAAGGAATGAAAAGTGAAAAAGGAAACTGGTCACTACATGAAACTAATCAGTGGTTTATGATCAATTTTATTTTCGTGAGCCACATAATCGATTATGAAGCTGAATCTAAATAAGAGTAAAACATGTTATTGCTATGCATTAAACTATTCAGCCTGTGTCTTTCATTTTTTTTTATCCTGAAACTGTTTGCTTTGCTTGTGCTGAGTCTGTTTGCTTTATTTCCATGTTTCTATTTTTATTTACTGTTTTAAAAAATAATTACAAAATTGTCATCTTATTTTTCACTCTATTTCCTGTTTTCAAATATTTATACAGTAAAGCGAAAATAGAAAAAAATTGTTTTTAATGTTTCCTATACAAATATATAAAAACAGGAAACACAATGAAAACAAGAAACTGGAAATGAAAACAAGAAATTAGAAACATGAATGAAAACAAAAAACTGAAAACAAAGCAAACAGGTTTTTATGGACGATGTTTCTTTCCTTCACCTATGTTTTATGTAAACTTTTCTGATGTGGACAGAAATCAGAGCACATGGTTTCAATTTCAAGAACAGGGCCACAGGGAATTGTCCTCTTATTTTTCACTCTATTTCCTGTTTTCAAATATTTATACAGTAAAGCGAAAATAGAAAAAAATTGTTTTTAATGTTTCCTATACAAATATATAAAAACAGGAAACACAATGAAAACAAGAAACTGGAAATGAAAACAAGAAATTAGAAACATGAATGAAAACAAAAAACTGAAAACAAAGCAAACAGGTTTTTATGGACGATGTTTCTTTCCTTCACCTATGTTTTATGTAAACTTTTCTGATGTGGACAGAAATCAGAGCACATGGTTTCAATTTCAAGAACAGGGCCACAGGGAAATCATTGAGTTTCCTCCGGCAGACCAAAGCGAAAATCTTCAACTCCCATCTTCTTGCACAAACAAATTCCTATCGTGTTTTCTGCAAGCTTATATGTGCTATTTTGTTTAAGTTGCTATACAGACATTAGAAGAGAAAAATAAAATTATTAAGACTTACAAATTAAAAGTAGCCAATCATGGGCATTTATGCAGTCGTTTATGGCTTTGGGGATTCCATGGCACTTCTTAGAAGTAAATGTCAAATACTTGAGATGGAGAAGCTAGTTTATTTTCTGCCCGTGCTTGGTTGAATAATTCAAGTAAACCTAATTATATTCATCCTACCCATCTTTATCTTGTATCGTTAGTTAAATCTGAGTGAGATCCTTGAGATAGAAAATGTGTGTGGTATAGGTCAACTTTACTTCACCTATCAATGCTACCTATGGTTGTGCATTCCACCCAACTCGAGAAGTTTTCGAATAGTGTTTGTTTATTTAAAATTTAATTTTGATACATCATCACCATAATCTTGTTATTAGGAAATTATGTTGATCTCCTTTCTCGTTCGTCGTGACTCAACACCTTATTTCAAAAGCTATACTCATCTCCCCTTAAGGGTGGTTGGGTAATTACAACCATCTCAGTTGAGGGAGTTTATGATTTGGTTTGGATTGATTCTAAGGTAAAAAACTCTGTTCCGAACATGAAAATTAGTTGTGGTGAGGTTTGGGTTGATTACAATATTAAATTTGATTCAATCCAATTAAAATTGATTTGGATTGAATTGAATGATTTATTTTTTAATTATTTTTTATGTTTCTATTTAAAATATTAATTTACCACTTCAAATACAATATCCCATGAGTCAAAACATGGTCGACTGTATAAAAGACTCATTAGAAAGAGAGGCATGTAGGAAATTTGTCTAAGGTTAAAGGGTGGGGGTAGAATAAGAAACTCATTAGAGAAGCATTGTTATTTTTATTGTAATTTTTTTTTGCTTTACATTATTATTGTAATTATAAAATAAATATATATAATATTAGAGTGTATGATTCGATTTGAATTGAATTGGTTGGAAAAGTTGGAGTCCAAAGCCGAACTGATCCAAAGAAAAAATTTCAGTTGTTCAGTTTCTTCGGTTATCGGTTTTTTGGTTTGATTTAAATGGGTTGGAATGAATTGGATTATATTTGAACACTCTTACCTTCATGGGAGGTAAGTGTAATGCTACTTTAATTTTACAGGAGATAAGGGTACCTTTTGAAACAAGAGAGGTGTCAATTGTATTTAAGGCAAACCTCAAGGATGACTAATATAATTTTCCCCTTGTTTTTACTGGATTGGGTATCAATTTCTCATACAATTATGTGAAATAGTTAACTCATTAAATAATGTGGCTCAACATATTATATGATTGTTTAACATTTTTATAATAATTGTTTATTACAATCAATTTCTTTTATCTGATACTACTGTTTGAAATGTTTAGGAATTCTACATATATACAAGTTTTTAGCTTAAATATGTTTTTAGATGATTGTTTTTAGTTCCTCATTCAAACTTTAGGATCGAGTATTTCATTTATTCCCTTTTCCACATCCTATGCGGGTCTAATGGTAGAAGGGGTAAGTCTCACATTGAAATGAGATTGGATAAGGTTGTTTGCAATGATGATGGATCTCTTTTTTGGAATACCATTTCTTGCGGCACTCTTACTAGAAGCCATTTGGATCACCATCATATTCTTATGATCTTAAAGAAAGGTATTAGTTCTCATCCTTCATCTTTCAAGTTTTTCAATATGTGGACTGAGCATCCAGAATGCCATAGGCTTGTTTATGAGGTTTTGACAAAGATCTGTTGTGGGCTGCCCTATGTCCATCCTTAGTCATAAGTTGAAATCTATGAAATTGGAACTCAATCTGGAACAAAGAAGTCTTTGGTAATGTTCACCTAAAAGATGATAAAGCAATGGCTCATGTGGATTCTATTCAAGCTGAGATCTCAAAGCATGGTTACTCAGATGTTTTATATATGAGTAGGAATTAAATGCTCAGTTAGGGTTACAGCAGGCCTTGTCCTATCAAGAGGAATTGGCACACTTATGGAGATAGTTTCTCTATTTTTTTATAACATACAAGCATAATTTAGTGTATAATCAGAAATTTCAAATTTGAAAGTATTTGAAGTAGAATCAATTTGATAAAGAATGTCATTGGGAGTACAAGAAATTAAAACGAAGTATTTGGAATAACAAAAATCATTAATAAGATAGACAATGATTATTATATATAATATAGATTCATGATTTGTTCATTCATAATAATGTTCCAAGAATGGCTATAATAGCTTATTACTGAAATTTGGGAAAGGTAAGGAAGCTGCACTAGCATTCTCTTCATCTTTCAATAGTTACACAGAAATCACAAACGACTATCTCAATACAACACGAATTATCAACTCTTTTCTTGCAGAAATTGGCATTCTTTTATTAGATATAAACTATAAACTATTCCTTGAAATACATATTATTTAGTGCAATAATAACACAACATCTTATTTAATGCAGCAATATAAGCCTTGACACTGGAAACAACCACATCCATTCCCGCTCCAGTCCCACTAAAAAAAACATATTAAACATTAGTCGTGTTAGGGGGAAATTAGAAAGAACATAATAGACAAAAGTAATCAACTTCTAAATTCACAATACCTAAATGTTGGATGAACTGATTCTTCATTAAAAATATGAGTATTGTTCGCCTTACTAATTACAACATCTGTAGTGGCATTTGCATCAATGCCTTCAGTGACTGTAGTCATTGAGTACTGAAGAAGTTTCACAGGTTCCTACATAAAAATAAAAAAGAGTCTTCTATCATACTAGTAGTGCTAACAATTGTTTCATAATCCCATTAAAATGAACAGAAGAGGGAACTTTGGAGATATTGAATATTTACATTCCATGAAACATCCTAATAATTAAACATCCTAATAATTAAGTTTAACTTTAGTACCTTGATTTTTCAATAAACACCACAACTTTAGGCAAAAGGAAAAAAAAAAATCCATAACAATATTGAACATTCTTCTTTGTAAAAGACGAGTCTTTACATACCATTTGAGTTCTAAAAGATGTACTAGATACCAAAAGGACAAGACTTTGGTACAATTCCATATGTATATTAAGTGATGTTTTTCAATGATAATAGGATATGTATAACAGCTCATCAATGAAAACATAACATGTGTACAAGGGCCAAAATAGGAATACATGCAAAGAGTTGTCTGATAAGCTTTCAAAATCATTTTGAAGAAGAAGTAGCAACAAGTTACTTATCGAAGTTCAAACCTTCGCAATAAGATTAACAGCCTTGTAAGTTGAATCCACTGGTCCTGTACCAACAGCACAAGCAACATGTGTGCTGCCATCAATATTAACAAGTTTGACAGTTGTTGTTGAAAGACCCAGAGTTCCACAAGTCACCTGCAATGATAGATATAGATTAATTTGTGTTTGTTCTATATTTTCAAGTCAAGCCAGTAGATCAAAAATCAAGTTTAAAAACATATTTCAATTCACCTGTAAATCACCAAGTTTCCAGATAGGTTTTGTCTGAAAAACTTCATTTGAAACCAATGATCTAAGGTCTGCATCAGTGACTCTCTAAGGAAACCAAACATTAGAGTCAAAAAGTAGGAAAAATAATTTTAAATAATGATTGAGATGAATCCATAGGTAGTTTAGCATATAAGACAAGAATAAAACCAAAAATTGTAAGGTCTTATGAAGAGACCAAGATCTCACATAGGCAAGACTAGAAGTCTCTTGAGCAGGAATTTTTCTCATGAAAGTGTGATATACAAAGCTTCAAAGTTGAAGTAGTACATTAAAGAAGGGTGGATTCTAGGAGACAATGAAGAAGACGAAGACTACGAAGAGCCACGTCCGATGAAGCAGGAGAACCTTTCCTCTCTCACCGTGAAGTCGGAATCCCCTGCCGCAATGCCCGATCCGAACAACAATGGTGGGTGGTGGTGAATGGGAGGGGTTGAGGTTGGAGCTCCGGTAGGTTGAAGAAGGCAGAAGGGTGGGGATGGAGGTAGTGGTGAAGGAGGGATAAAATGGGATTTTTAAAATTAAAAAAACTAAAATCTAAAAATAAAACCTGGAAAACCTGTTACAACCAGTTAATTTAATGGTTCAGCGGTGTACCACTTTTCATTATACTTCATCCTAGAATCCACCAGAAAGAAGTCATAAAGATAGTTAAGAAGTTTGGAGCCGGCAAACTATACCTGATGAGCTGAGTCATCAAAAGAGGTGTTGTAACAGCTAGTTTGTGACTAGAATTAAGAAACAAATCCTAAATACTAATGGCTTGCTTCCAAAGTCTGTATAATGATTCAAATTTGACGAATCACAGGATTGATCCACTTGAAATTCAATACAATAGTCATTACCGCTATTCAGTTCTTCTCATTCTTTCCCCTTGCTGTCTGCTTGTAATCCCTTGGCTAAAATCTTGTTGTAGGTGTCCCAATATATAGCTCTGTAAATTGTGTAAGCACTCTTCAAGTGATCGTGAGAGCTACCTAAACCATTTCCTAAGTTGTTCACGTTTGAGATTAGTTAGCAGTTATATGCAAGCCATTGTGAATTTCTTTTCGAGTTGTTACCTTCAAAGACTTTACTGGGTTTTAGCTACCTAGCCCTAGGAGTCTGCGGTCCAAAGAATACACATAAGCATTAGCCTTTAGAGGATGTATCACTCAAAGAATATACCACATGGTTAATGGTGATCCAAAATAAATCTGTTGTGTTGAATTTTCTCTTCTATTATATTATTATTGGACAGTCCATTGAGGCTTGGTATATGTTTTGTATATTTAAAATGTTTCATAAACCTTATTGAATATTATTCTGTACGAAGCATTTATGTGTCAACAACAAATTAAACAAAGTACAATCGTTAATGCCGGGGCCTCGAGTTGGCCTGTGTTCCATTCGGATTTGACGTGATCCTTTAAGCTCTTTCATCACGCGTGACTCGGAGCTTGGGGGACTTCTGTTGATGTTGGGGTCTTAAGTCAGCTCGCATTCCATTGGATCCAACATGATCCTTGAAGCTCTTTCGTCACACGTGACTCAGAGCTTGGGAGACTTCTGTTGACGTCTTGGCCACAAGTCGGTGCTAACTACTCGGATTTGTCTTGGGCCTCAACTCAGCTAATGTAACTACTCAGATTCATCAAGAGGCGCAGATTCTTGATTCAAATAAGACATTTGGTCCACGACTTAAACATGCACTAATATCTAGGAGAGGATCATGGCCAAAGACAAGGAAGTACATGACCAGGGATAAATATCAAATGACGTGGTAAGGAGGCACTCGAGTAAATATGGAATAATCCTAGTTGGGATCTCGGTGAGGACAAAGCCAAACGGTCGCTATGGACTAGGTCTATAAATAGTGTAAGGCACAAAGATGAAACCAAGCATTACGTATACTAGGTTTCCAGCCTCTGAGACTCTACTCGGATCATTGTTTTGCCTGCTCGAACAACAAAAAAGTACACATCAAGTCAATGAAGCCAAGGAAACTCTCTAACACTGTTATGCTATTGTTGCTTTATCATCCTAAGAAATGAATCGCAGAAAAGAACTTTCAATCTTAACAGAATAAAAACAACAATGTTTTTCACTAAGCTAATAACCAAAACTACTTTTCAGAAGAAGCAACATAAGCTAAAAGAGCTATCAAGGCTCAAACGTTATCAAGCATTAAATGCTATCTCAGAACGAATATATTTATTGCCGCTAATAAAGAATTGCATGAAGACTCTCTCTCAAATCATGAAATCTATAAATACAAGAAGTCTCTCATGAAGAAAATAGTAGATTTTTACTCGCTGAAAAGTCAAGTGATCAAGTGCTGCAAAACTTTCATATTCTCTTATTTAGAGTTGTCTCTTTTCTGAGCTTACAACTTGTTATATTCTCACACATAGTGAGTTGAATATACTTTAAACCTTTTATTTACTCTTTGTTGAGTGAGCCTGAAGAGGCTTGTATGTAAAGAATACTTGGTGAGTTGTCTTGAGAGGTGTCAAATACTTGTTGTAGCCTAAAGAGGCAAGTGAAAGAATACTTTTATTTATGCTAAGAGAATTAATTAGTGGAAAAGCCTTCAAATAGAAGAGACTAGGTGTAGCTCTTGTTTGAAGAGTGAACTAGGATAACTTTCTCATGTGAATCTCTTTTTCCCTATCTCTAGTTTATTTATTTGGACTAACTTATGGCGATTGATATTTATTGTTCTTAACATCTCTTAGTTATTTTCAAAATGTTTTCCTAGTTTATATGTTTGCATCCAAAGCTATGATCCTTTGAGTTTTTACACGCCTTGTTTTTTAAAAAGCTTTTAAAAGTTAAGAAACATAATTCAACCCCCTTCTTATGTTTCACATGTATATTTCAAAAAGAGTGAATATGGCAACTGATTTTGGAGCACGAAAGAAGGCATGCGAATGACTAGATAGAATGCGGTAGCCGGTAAGATCATGTCGCCCCGAAAAATTAAGTGGCACATTCAAGTTTTGTAGCAACCTACAAGCTGTTTCGACCAAGTGTTTAATTTTTCTTTTAGCGAGACCAGTCTATTGTATGGTACTAGCAGATGGCAATTACCAAAAAAATCCCTTTGAAGTGAAAAAGCAATGAAACAAAGAAGAGAAATATTTATATTCAATATCACTTCATAAAATTTTAATAATTAAGGCTTTCAAATTGAGCTTGAGTCAATGAACAAAAGACTTTAAATATATAAAAAAAATGTTCAAAACTATTTTTCACTCGCATAAAAATCAATAAAGTTAAGAAGGCATTGGTAATATCTCAATGGACTAAAGTAAATAGAGACATTAAGATTGTGGAACATCCCAAATTGGTATTGAGAAGAAGAATTTTTTTGTTTTAGTGAAATTGCATAGGAAAGTGTGCATATGTTACTTTGAATTCTCCAAGATCTAAAACAAATGGATTTGATTTGAATTCGATTGATACTCGACAAGTTAATAGCATGGTATCAACATAAGCATTATTAGATCGTACCATTTGATATAGTGAATGCTAGCTATAATAAGTTATACATTATAATCACAATTAACAGGGAAAGATAGGAAAGCAAATAACTAGTTCTCATTTACCTTTTTTTTCTCAGCCACTACTTTGAAATGCCAAAACATACTTTCAAATTCATCGTCTTTAAGTTCATAACCAAGCTGAAACAAAAGAGAATAACTCATAAAATAGAGGAAAATATTGACTATGCCTTTAAACTCAAAGGAAATATTTTCATACCTCTTCAAGTCGCTTTCTCAAAGCATGGCGTCCACTACATCAATAAGTAAAAAAGTGTTAGTTTAGAAAAGAAAATAAAAGAACAGCAGATCAATTGCATGAGGTTAAAGAGGTTTGTTTCTCTTTGCAAAATTTCTGGTGTCACCTTTTCCCTTTGCTCCTTCTTTAAACAATTCACACATTGATAACTAAAATAAAGCATTGAAAACTCCATTTTTTGTTTTTTTCAATCTCTTGTAAGGCCAAGTGAAATTTTCAAACAAAAAATTGTGTTCCAAATTTGACTATAATTTTAAGATCTACTATTTGGGAATAGTGATAGCTGGGAGCCATGACTTGGAAGTAGTAGCTGAAAAATATGCCCTTGGCTTAGTGCTTGTAGCAAAAAAAAAAGGTTACTATGGTTTGGTGGTGGTATTGTAAATATAAAAGCTATGGCCTAATTACGGGGAACAGAAAATAGTGACGCTTTATGGTGCTTGTGGTGGCTGTTGCAAAGTAGTGATGCTTTTTCGCCATGATAATAGAGAACAGGATTTGGAATCATTTTTATTTTTCTGGTTCGGAACCCACCCTAATTAGCCTTTTGGACCGAGTGAGTCCATCAGAGTATTCACACGGTTTAGGCTATTTGGACCCGCTATAGGACTAATCTTTGGTTCGGCTAATTGGACAGGCTCTTATCCCTTGGTTCTCAACCTCACAATGAGGGTGACTACACAAGGATTAGAACCCGAGTTCCTCATGTTCTCATAATTATGATGTCAAGTTGCTTCCACTTGTCTAACACCTATTGGTGGATTGGAATAAAAGTTTTATCACATCATATAAAGGAGTGAGGGGCTTATCATATAACAACTATTGACCAACAAAAATTTCCTTTATATGACTATACTTTCTTTTTTTATAAAATATTTGACTATACTATAACGGGTGTTCCAAGAACCTAATAAACATTAATAGTGTTTTTTTATTTTTGGTTCATAGGAGACAAGCCTTATAGAGAAGGAGGAAATTGGAGGTATCGTGGGATCGAACCCGCAATCTTACTGACACCAAATTTCCATAAGCTCTACCACTTGAGTTACACTAGCAGGACAATAGTGTTTTTTGATAATATTATTTCTTCCTTATTCAATACACAAAACCTTAGCCTATACTATGAACCTAATTGCTCAATACTATGTTATAAGATGATAAGCAAATAATACGCATTTATGACATTTCAATAGATGAGTACCTTTTACAAAATCTCCCAAAATCTTGATTCTTTCAAAAGTCAATATGACCAAATGGCTCTGCTAGTTGTCGAGACCATCACTTAATATTTTATATCTACATTTGATCTTTTGACAATATATATTTTGTTTCTGATTTTCTCAATCGGAAAGCTTTCCCAAACAGCACGTGAGTATGCAAGAATCTTTATGCCCGATTATGTTAAAACATGAGGCTTTTTCTTGGAGCCCAATAGTATATTTTAAGGTAGGAACCATTGCATCTCAATGACTCCAATGTGGAAGTTTCAAGAAATTAATGATTAATCACACTAGTTGAAAAAGATATGTCTAGAATGCACGGCAGTTGATAATATGCTAGATTATATGTTTTATATGTATGTTGTAAGTGGGTTTCACCAATTCTAGCAAAGTGGCCCAAAGTTCTATTTTTAGTTACTTCATCCAATGAAATAGGGATGCCAACACCCCCTGTATTTTCAAACAAGATTTTCGACCTCCAATATTCTTGAGGTAGTCCATGTATGCTAACCCAACACTGTGCGTGTGTTTGCCTTAAAGAATTAGGACTGAAATCAGGAAACCAAGAAAACAGATGAAAGAATCCCGGTGTGAGATTCCAAGAACCCACCGTCCAAATGCTACACGGATCTTCTAGGGAGGAAAATTCAAACTCATAAAATCCTTTCCCAAGAGAAATCATCCTCCATTGACCAAGAAGTTTCCAAAGCTTCGATAATTTGGAGCGCAAGTCTTCATACTTGACGGGTGAATCACCTTTCGAGATGATTCAACAACCATGAAGATTGTTTTTATATCCATCCAAGCCAGCTTTGTATTCTTCCTCGGAATTTTTGATCGATAGCGCATCACCTTGTTGGAAGAAGAGGAATTTTATTACTTTGCCACACAAAATAAAAGAGTATGATCCCCAATTTATACTAGAATAGAGTGATCATTTGGCTAATCACATAATTGCTTCACTTAATGCTTAGTGCCTTATTCCAAGAAACTAAATGCTACTTGGTAACTACAAGGCTTGGTAACTGATAACTTTGACTTGGTAACTTACAACTTTGACTTAGTAACTCATAACTTTTAACTTAGAAACTTGCATAATTATAAGACTCATAACTATTAACTTAAAAACTTGCAATTATTGTGACACCCGGGACTGACGAGAGCGGGGAGTGGTCGCCGGTACGAGAAGACATGAATAAGGAGCGACTCCTGGCTGGATTCTAGGCGTAGGGACACATGGATGAACCGATTACACACCAGAATGAGAGGGATCCTAAGACTGTGTAGGTATGTGACTATACTGTTGAGGATGACTTACATGAATTGATTGGTACTACCTATACCAACAAGATGCATCTTCTTTTTGGGAGCCCATCACTTAAGAACTCCACGGTTAAGCGTGCTTGACTTGGAGCAAATTCTAGGATGGGCGACCTCCTGGGAAGTTTTCCTTGGAAGTGTGTGAGTGAGGACAAAGCACACTGAAAAGACTTATGTTGGTTTGTGGGGATAGTCATCAATCCGTAAAGCAGCCAGGGATGATACAAATGGTATAAGAGCGGCACCTTTCCCAGTATGGTGTGGTTCGGGGACAAACCAAGCAGAAGCTGGTGGGCATGTGACACCCAGAGCTGACGAGGGCGAGGAGTGGTCACCGGTTCGAGAAGGCACGAACTAGGAGAGCCTCCTGTCAGGCTTCTAGGCGGAGGGATAGTCATCAATCCGTAAAGCATCCAGGGATGATACAAATGGTATCAGAGCGGCACCTCTCCCAGTATGGTGTGGTTCGGGGACAAACCAAGCAGAAGCTGGTGGGCATGTGACACCCGGAGCTGACGAGGGCGAGGAGTGGTCACCGGTGCGAGAAGGCACGAACTAGGAGCGGCTCCTGTCAGGCTTCTAGGCGGAGGGACATATGGATGAACCGATTACACACCGGAATGAGAGGGATCCTGAGACTGTGTAGGTATGAGACTATGCAGTTGAGGATGACTTATATGAATTGAAAGCAGCTAGGGATGTGATGACTGTGATTTCACCTCATTTTTCCATGTATATTTCTGCATGCATTGCATATAGTTAGGCCATTTTAGTTTGATTTTGGTTAGTTTTTCCCTTGGAACAGATAAGGTAGTTTTGTGTGTTGTTTTGCAGGAATTTGTGATTAATTGCCTAAGATTTGGCCTTGATAAAGCTTGGTTGAAGTGAGAGCCTGAAAAGAGAAGAAATTGAGCCAAGCAGAACTTTGAAGATTCACCTCGCGAGACTGGATCTCGCCACGCGAACCTGAAGGCCAGCTGATCAGCAACAGTCAGCCTTTCTGTGTCGCCTCGCGAATCATGTTTCGCCTCGCGAACCAGAAGGCCTGACTGTGCCAGAAACTTCACCCTTTCTGTATCGCCTCGCGAGTTACCTTCTCGCCTCGCGAAAGGACGGATCTCTGAAGGACAGATTTTTAAGACTCGCCTCGCGAGCCACTTCTCGCCCCGCGAGCGCGCGAATCTCAGAACCCCTGTTATAAGCTGTCTTAGGGCAGAATGGAAGGGGGGATTGGATTTGGAAAGAAAGGAGGCGGCTGCAAACCCTAAAAAGGCATTCTCTGCTCTTGTGGCTGCTACTGGGCATCTTCCATGGAGTTCCTCACTTTCTCCATCTTTGTATCTCTTCCTTTCCCTTTTACTTTGATGATGTGTAGCTAAACTCCCCTTGTTGGGGTTAGACAATGGTTTTTCTGATTTTGGTTGTAACATGAAGTGATTATAATGCAATTTCCTATTTCTTTATGAGTGTTTGATTCCATGCTTAATGCTTTCCTTGGCTTGATCATCCTAGGAATGATATGTTGCTTTAATAGACAATTGAAAGGTTGATGTTAGGGCATGCTCTTGAATCAAATGCCAAGTAGTTCATGAACCTAGACATAGGTCTTGAGGTGCTTGCAATCTTATGAATCTTGATTCTTAATGCAATTTCTCATGTTAATCCACCTAAGACATTAGGGTTTAATTTGGGAGATTAGGCTTATTCCACCTAAGACATTAGGGTTTGAGTATTTGAAGAAGATTTGATTGTCATAATTAAAGTAGGAATTGTGTTATTTATCATTTCATAGCACCAAGGGAGGATTAGCCTAGTCTAACCCTAGCAATTCTATCCATTTGTTGTTCACATTTCTGTTTGCCCACTAAGTGTTTGATAAAATACCTAAAAGAACAAAAACATTTTATTCTTGTTTGTTTCATTAGATGTTAGAGCTACCTTCATTCCAAACAAGATTCGCCTAGATAGTAGTTCAATTTGTGAAGTGGTACTTGTCCACGATCCCTGAGGACGATTTCCGGTTCTTACCGTTTTATTACTTGCAACTACCCGGTACACTTGCCGAGTTCGTGTCAAGTTTTTGGCGCCGTTGCCGGGGATCGGTGTGCCAATATCACGAGTACCAAAGGGGACTCCTAATTTAGGCATTTTTCAGTGTTTTCCTATTGCTGTTTTTCTTTTCTGTTTTCTATTTTCTTATTTTCAGTTTTGTTCTGTTCTTTTTCTGCGCTACTCTGTTTGTTCCTTGTATGCGAGGTACAATCGACCCAGGTGAACTTCAATTTGATCCTGAGATCGAGAGGTTTTGCAGACAGAATAGAAAGGAAACCAAAGCAAGGAAAAACAGAGAAAGACAATCTTCTAGTATACAAGAGCCACAAGTGGAGTTACCCAGTGTTCAAGAACTACAAGTTGAAATAGCAACTGTCACCATGGCTGAAGAAAATGCACCAAGAAGGACAATGGGGGACTATACTTCCCCTAGAGTCGATAGATGTGGGACTCCCATTGTTAGACCTACAATGGCCTGCAACAATTTTGAAATAAAGGCATCACTTCTCAATCTTGTGCAACAAAATCAGTTTGGAGGTTTGGAGAGTGAAGACCCTCATGCTCACATTGGCACATTCATTGAGTTGTGTGACACCATCAAGTTAAATGGAGCTTCCGATGAGGCCATTCGTTTAAGGCTTTTCCCTTTCTCTTTGAGGGATAGAGCTAAGTCATGGCTTCAATCTCATCCTCATGGAAGCATTATCACTTGGAATGATTTGGTGAGCAAGTTCTTATCTCGCTTCTTCCCTCCTTCAAGAATGATCAAGCTGAGGTCCGAGATTAATGCCTTTGCACAGAGAGATGGTGAGTCACTTTATGAAGCCTGGGAGAGGTTCAAGTCTTTGCTCACAGCTTGTCCAAATCATGAGTTAGAGACATGGCAGCAAGTGGCAACCTTTGTTAATGGGCTTAACAGGAATTCCAGAAGTATGATTGAAGCGGCTGCAGGTGGATCATTGAGTCAAAAGACACCTAAAGAGGCAAAGAACCTGATTGAAACTATGGCTAATAATGATTATCAAATGCCTAGTTCTCGATCATTGGTCAAGAGAGGTGTGTTGGAGCTTGATGAAATTGGCGCTCTTAAGGCACAAATGGCTATTCTTACCAAGCAATTGGGGTCCGTTCAACTGCAGAATTCTCAACTACAAGCTGTCCAAGTTCAACCTACCTCAGTGTGTGATTTTTGTGGAGGTAACCATGCAAATGGAAATTGTGAGATTAATGTGGTTGGAAGTTCTGGACAAGAAGAGGTGAACTACATGGGGAACCAAGGGCCTAAGAATGATCCCTACTCTAACACCTACAATCCAGGGTGGCGTAGCCATCCTAACTTTGGTTGGAAACAAGGGCAAGGATCAAGTTCTCAAGCAAAGCCCTCTCAAGAGAAATCAAGCAACTTAGAGAATATTCTAGGCCAGTTCATGCAAGAGACCCAAGCCAATTTTCAAGCAACTCAAGAGACTATGAAGAATCAAAATGCCTCCATCAAAAATCTTGAGCACCAAATAGGCCAACTGGCAAAGCAAACGGCGGAGAGACCTCAAGGACAATTGCCGGGAGACACCGAGAAAAATCCAAGAGAGGATTGCAAGGCAATTGCTACAAGAAGTGGAAGGGTAGTAGGGCCATAAGAAAAGATCGAACAGAAGGAAGAAAAGAGGGTTAGTGATGAGGTGATTGTTGAAGATGTAACCAATGAAGAAACCGAGACTTCCCAAGCCACTACCTCTAGTCCCATTGTTGTTGAAGCTGAAAACCACAAAGAGAAAAATTGGTGGATGAAGAATTTGCAAGAAAGAAGACTAGAAGGCAAATTCTTGAAGAAGTTGACAATCCCAAAGAGTTGCCACCATATTTCAAGATACCCTATCCTCAAAGGTTGAAGAAGGAGGCAAAAGATCAACAATTCTCTAAATTCTTGGATGTGTTCAAAAAATTGCAAATCAACATCCCTTTTACTGAAGCTCTTCAATAAATGCCTTCCTATGCCAAGTTTATGAAGGAGATTCTTACTAACAAGAGAAGGTGGAAAGAGGAGACGGTCATGCTCACAGAAGAGTGTAGTGCTATACTCCAAAGGAAGTTACTGGTGAAGATGAAGGATCCGGGAAGCTTTACTATTCCATGCACTATTGGTCATTTGAATATTGGGAGAGCCTTGTGTGATCTCGGTGCAAGTATAAACCTTATGCCTCTCTCCATTTTCAAGAAGCTGGGAATTGGTGAAGTCAAGCCAACTAGGATTTCTCTCTAATTGGCGGATCGCTCCATTACATATCCTTATGGTGTAGTGGAGGATTTGTTGGTCAAAGTAGACAAATTCATCTTTCCGGCACATTTTGTGGTGTTGGATATAGAGGAAGATAGTGAGACTCCGTTGATTCTTGGAAGACCATTCCTAGCAAGGGGTAGAGCTTTGATTGATGTAAATCAAGGGGAATTGGTGCTTCGAGTCCAAGATGAAAAGGTCACCTTCAATGTTTTTGAAGCAATGAGGCATCCAAGTGACAAGGATACGTGTATGAGTGTGGACCTTGTTGATTCATTGACTGATAAGAGTGTGCAACAGACTTTTGAAGATTCTTTGGAAGCGGCTCTTATGATGGAGGATGTAGAAGAAGAGGTGTGTGCGGAGGAAGTTGAATTCATGGTTAAATTCCTTGAGGCTTGTTTGGGGGTGAATAATGTTGAAGACAAAGTTGTGGAAGATGTGAGGATTGAAGACAAGGGTGAACCATCTGTGCTAGTGTTGAAAGAACTTCCATCCCATCTCCGTTATGCTTTCCTTGGGATAAATTCTTCATTCCCAGTTATCATTAGTAGTGAATTGAACTCTCTGGAGGAAGAGAAACTGTTAAGGGTGCTCAGGGAGCACAAATCTGCAATTGGGTGGTCTATGTCCGACTTGAAGGGGATAAGTCCCTCATTCTGTATGCACAAAATCCTCTTGGAGGAAAATTTCAAGCCGGTTAGACAACCCCAAATAAGACTCAACCCAAATATGAAAGAAGTTGTAAGGAAGGAGGTTGTGAAGCTGTTGGATGCGGGAATAATCTATCCAATCTCCGATAGTCCATGGGTGAGTCCGGTCCAAGTTGTTCCCAAGAAATGGGGGATGACGGTGGTGGCAAATGATAAAAATGAGCTCATCCCCTCAAGGACCGTTTCTGGATGGAGGGTGTGTATTGATTACAGAAGACTAAATGAAGCCACCAGAAAAGATCACTTTCCATTGCCCTTCATTGATCAGATGTTAGAGAGGTTGGCGGGCCATGCTTTTTATTGCTTCCTTGATGGATACTCAGTATATAACCAGATTGTGGTTGACCCACAGGACCAAGAGAAGACCGCTTTCACTTGTCCCTATGGAGTCTACGCATATCGGAGAATGCCATTCGGGTTGTGTAATGCACCCGCTACTTTTCAAAGGTGCATGCTTTCTATATTCTCTAACATGACTGGAAAATTCATGGAGGTATTTATGGATGATTTTTCTGTGTTTGGTAATTCTTTTGATAATTGTCTGAATAATCTTGCATGTGTTCTAAAAAGATGCCAAGAAACTAACCTTGTTTTAAATTGGGAAAAATGTCATTTCATGGTTAGGGAAGGTATAGTTCTTGGTCATAAAATTTCATCACGGGGGATGGAAGTTGATAAAGCAAAAATTGAAGCGATTGAAAAACTTCCCCCACCCATAAATGTGAAAGGTGTTAGAAGCTTCCTAGGGCATGCGGGTTTCTATAGGAGGTTTATAAAAGATTTTTCAAAGATTGTGAAACCCTTATGCAAGCTTTTGGTAGTTGATACTCTTTTTATATTTGATGATGATTGCATGCACGCCTTCCAACTTTTGGAAGAAAAACTCACCACCGCACCGGTCATTGCACCTCCAGATTGGAGTTTACCATTTGAGTTAATGTGTGATGCAAGTGACTATACGGTGGGAGCCATTTTGGGCCAAAGAAAAAATAAAGTGTTGCATGTCATTTACTATGCCAGTCGTGTGCTGAATGATGCTCAATTGAATTATACCACGACTGAAAAAGAATTGCTTGCTGTGGTGTTTGCGTTTGATAAATTTAGATCCTACTTGATTGGCTCTAAAACTACTGTCTACACTGATCATTCTGCTTTGAAGTATCTTATGACTAAACAGGATGCCAAGCCAAGGCTCATTAGGTGGATACTACTGCTCCAAGAGTTTGATTTGGATATTAAGGACAAGAAAGGAGTAGAGAATGTGGTGGCCAACCATTTGTCTAGGCTTCCACAAGCAGATGTTCAAGCAAAACCTGAGTTGCCAATTCAAGAGGAATTTCCAAATGAAAAGCTGTTTATGGTACAAGTGGCACCTTGGTTTGCAGACATTGCGAATTATAAGGCCGCCAACAAAATTCTGAAGGACTTCAATGCACAACAAAGGAAGAAGCTCATCCATGATGCCAAATACTATGTATGGGATGAGCCTTATCTTTTCAAAAGAGGAGAATGAAAGAGGAGATTGAGGGGGTACTGACTCATTGCCACAACTCACCATATGGGGGACACTTTGGTGGTGAGAGGACCGCCATGAAGATCTTGCAATGCGGGTTATTTTGGTCCACTATTTTCAAAGACTCCAGATCTTGGGTGATGAAATGTGATAAGTGTCAGAGGACCGGAAGTATTTCCAAGCGGAATGAGATGCCCTTGAAATGTATTCTAAAGGTGGAGCTCTTTGATGTATGGGGGATCGACTTCATGGGTCCTTTCCCATCATCATACAACAACAAATACATTCTTGTTGCGGTGGACTATGTGAGAAAATGGGTGGAAGCTGTTCCAACTGTGAAGGATGATGCAAAAGCTGTGATTAGTATTGTAAGGAAGAACATCTTCACTCGATTTGGAACCCCTAGAGCTATTATTAGTGATGGGGGTACCCATTTTTGTAACAAAGAGTTCAATGCAGTGCTTGCCAAGTTTGGGGTGAATCATAAAGTTGCCACACCATACCACCCTCAAACCAGTGGGCAAGTGGAGTTGTCCAATCGGGAGTTGAAAAGAATTTTGGAGAAAACTGTGAACAATGCTAGGAAGGATTGGACGAAGAAACTGAATGATGCACTCTGGGCCTATCGGACTGCATATAAAACACCTATTGGTATGTCACCTTACCAATTAGTGTTTGGAAAATCATGTCACCTTCCGGTAGAGCTCCAACATCGTGCTTTCTGGGCAGTGAAGGCCCTAAACTTTGATACTAAGCTGGCCATGGATAATAGACTGCTTCAATTGAATGAGTTGGATGAATTCCGACTCTTGGGTTATGAGAGTGCAAGGATTTACAAGGAAAGAACAAAATTCTGGCATGACAAGTACATTCTTCCTAAGCAATTTGAAGAAGGCCAATCAGTTTTGCTCTTTAACTCACGACTCAAGCTCTTTCCAGGCAAACTGAGATCAAGGTGGTCGGGCCCATTCTATGTCAAGTCGGTTTCCCCATTTGGTTCAATTGAATTGGAAGATCCATCATCCGGAGGTACTTTCACTGTTAATGGGAAAAGGCTCAAGCACTACCTTGGAGGAGACTTTGATCGTCAAACAGTTTCCGTCCCTCTTAAAGCACCATCTTAGAGATCACCCGTCAAGCTAGTGACGTTAAAGAAGCGCTTATTGGGAGGCAACCCAAGTTTTCTTTTCCTTTTCTCTTTTGTTTTTGATTTTCATCTCTTGAATAATTTGATAAGATCAAGAGATTTGTTAATAGTTTTGTTAAGTGCTTTCAGATTTTGAAGGAAGGAGGAGAAAAAGGGCAGGGAGAAACAAAGCCATAAAGCATGTGATCCAGCACCCGCTACCACCCTGGTGAGTTGTTCCATTTTCACCCCTCTCCAACTTGATTATTTACATTGGGGACAATGTAAGTTTTTAAGCTTGAGGTAGGGGTATTTTTGTAAATTTTTGAATTTTTTCATTGTTCATATTGCATTCATCTAGGCATAGTTTTGCATGATCGCATGATTCGGTTATCCCTGATTAGATTGAGCATCTGATTGTGAGAACTGAGTGCCAATTTATTTGTGATAGTGAATTTTTGAATGATTTTTCTATTCTTGTGATATGGCTTCAAATAAATATTCTTGAGATGGTCTTGGATAGTTGATGATTAGCATGTGTTTTTATAGACTTGTGTTCCTCACGGATTTTTGAACTGATAAATGTGTGCTTTTGAGCCATTATGGGGTACTCACTAAATCTACCCAATTTCTTGTGTTAGAGTGTTATTCCTCTTGGATTGTATTCCTCTAGAACTTGACTTAAAACCATGTTGAAGCTTAAAAATTTTTGAAAACATTTTTGAAAATGATGGAGGCACTAGGTATTTTTTTGGCCTTCTGAGCTTTGAATGACAAAATGCTACCCCCTTAGTTGCCCAATTTTGAGCTGAAAGAATAAAAATACTTTTCTTGGTACCTTGAAATATATTGATGAATGATGCTTGATAGGACCTTCTAAAGTATTACAAAAAAAGGTGAAAAAGGTAGTTGAAAAAAAAAGTATGGGATGAAAGAATCAGAAAAAAAGTTTCTCTTGAGCTGACAAATCTCCCCTTCTCCAAACAAAAGAAAAAGAAAAATATATGGAGAAGGGGATGACAAAAAGAAATGAGAAATAAAACAAAAGGAAATGAAGAAAGGTGGAAAGTGATTTGAAACCCAAAAGGTATTTTAGAAGGTCATGTTTTGCAATACTTGATGTTTATGTAGCCTTTTGAAATGTCCTTTTCTTGATTTCCCCACCTAACAATTAATCCCATGGCCACATTACAACCAAGTAAAAGACCTCTTGATTCTTAATTGTTTTCATTAATAAAGTAGAGATTTGGTTGATAGTCAAGCCTATGGTAGGATTCATTCCTTGAGGAAAATTGAGCGAATTGTCTTATTCCCCTAAACACTTGAGTGAGGTAGAAAGAGAGCGAAGCAAATGAACAAGCTTGGGGTGACCTTCAAGTGAGCAAGAGTGCCCGAATTAGTGAGAATATGAGTCTAGGAAACCTAAGCCCCTAATTGGACTTGAATTGATTGTCTCTTGCTGAATTATTTGAATGCTTGTTACTTGGATCATTTTACTCGGGTTCTTAGTTCACTATCATTGCTCTGTTTGTTTGCATCTTCTGGCCTTGGTTTTTGCTTGAGGACAAGCAAAGTCTTAAGCTTGGGGTGATTTGATGAGTGTGATTTCACCTCATTTTTCCATGTATATTTCTGCATGCATTGCATATAGTTAGGCCATTTTAGTTTGATTTTGGTTAGTTTTTCCCTTGGAACAGATAAGGTGGTTTTGTGTGTTGTTTTGCAGGAATTTGTGATTAATTGCCTAAGATTTGGCCTTGATAAAGCTTGGTTGAAGAGAGAGCCTGAAAAGAGAAGAAATTGAGCCAAGCAGAACTTTGAAGATTCGCCTTGCGAGACTGGATCTCGCCACGCGAACCTGAAGGCCAGCTGATCAGCAACAGTCAGCCTTTCTGTGTCGCCTCGCAAATCATGTTTCGCCTCGTGAACCAGAAGGCCTGACTGTGCCAGAAACTTCACCCTTTCTGTATCGCCTCGCGAGTTACCTTCTCGCCTCGCGAAAGGACGGATCTCTGAAGGACAGATTTTTAAGACTCGCCTCGCGAGCCACTTCTCGCCCCGCGAGCGCACGAATCTCAGAACCCCTGTTATAAGCTGTCTTAGGGCAGAATGGAAGGGGGGATTGGATTTGGAAAGAAAAGAGGCGGCTGCAAACCCTAAAAAGGCATTCTCTGCTCTTGTGGCTGCTACTGGGCATCTTCCATGGAGTTCCTCACTTTCTCCATCTTTGTATCTCTTCCTTTCCCTTTTACTTTGATGATGTGTAGCTAAACTCCCCTTGTTGGGGTTAGACAATGGTTTTTCTGATTTTGGTTGTAACATGAAGTGATTATAATGCAATTTCCTATTTCTTTATGAGTGTTTGATTCCATGCTTAATGCTTTCCTTGGCTTGATCATCCTAGGAATGATATGTTGCTTTAATAGACAATTGAAAGGTTGATGTTAGGGCATGCTCTTGAATCAAATGCCAAGTAGTTCATGAACCTAGACATAGGTCTTGAGGTGTTTGCAATCTTATGAATCTTGATTCTTAATGCAATTTCTCATGTTAATCCACCTAAGACATTAGGGTTTAATTTGGGAGATTAGGCTCATTCCACCTAAGACATTAGGGTTTGAGTATTTTAAGAAGATTTGATTGTCATAATTAAAGTAGGAATTGTGTTATTTATCATTTCATAGCACCAAGGGAGGATTAGCCTAGTCTAACCGTAGCAATTCTATCCATTTGTTGTTCACATTTCTGTTTGCCCACTAAGTGTTTGATAAAATACCTAAAAGAACAAAAACATTTTATTCTTGTTTGTTTCATTAGATGTTAGAGCTACCTTCATTCCAAACAAGATTCGCCTAGATAGTAGTTCAATTTGTGAAGTGGTACTTGTCCATGATCCCTGAGGACGATTTCCGGTTCTTACCGTTTTATTACTTGCAATGACCCGGTACACTTGCCGAGTTCGTGTCAGGATGTTACAATCATTAATTTTCTAATTATTATCTAACATCCTCCCTTAATTGGAAAATTCTTATGCACTCTAAGCCTTCCTCGCAATCTTCAAAAATTTTCAAATTTGAGAGGCTTAGTGAAAATATCTGCAACTTGGTCTTGAGTCTTCACATGAGTCAACTGCATTTCTTTCTTGGTAATGCATTCTCTGATGAAATGATACCTTGTATCTATATGCTTACTTCGTTGATGGAACACCGGGTTCTTAGCAAGCTCTTGTGCAGATCTATTATCAATATAGATCTCCGTGCTCTCCTTTTTCAACAAGTTAAGTTCCTTCAACTGGCATGACATGTGCAAGAAGTTGCATCCACATACTCAGCTTCACAAGGAGAAAGTGTCACAACAGCTTGCTTCTTAGAACTCCAGGTAAAAGCACAACCACCCATGAAAAACACAAATACGATAGTACTTTTTCTATCATCAACATCTCCCACAAAATCACTATCACAAAACCCCACAAGCTTGAAGTTATTAGAAGGAGAATAAAGCAATCCAAAATCAATTGTACCTTTCAAGTAACGAAGAATTCTTTTTGCAGCTTTGAGGTGAGTAGAGGTAGGAGCTTCCACAAAGCGACACACAACTCCTACTGCATACAGAATATCAGGCCTTGTATTGGTTAGGTACCTCAAACTCCCCACAAGACTCTTGAAGATCGTAGGATCTACCTTCTCTCCTTCATCAAACTTTGACATCTTCAAGCCACCTTCCATTGGGATTGCAATCAAGCATATTAAATTTCTTCAACAATTCTTTTGTTTAGCTCTCTTGTGAGACAAAGATGCTATTCTCCATTTGCTTCACTTCCATTCCCAAGTAGTATGACACGAGTCCCATATCTGTCATCTCAAATTCATGAGACATGGCCTTCTTGAAGTCTTCAAACAGATTTGGGTTATTGCCGGTAAAGATAAGGTCATCCACATAAATACAAATAAATAAAACATCACCATTATCAAAAGCTTTAACATAAAGAGCATACTCATTTTGGCAACAGACAAACCCATTGTCCTGGAAGTACTTGTCAATGCGACTATTCCACGCCCTCGGTGCTTGCTTTAGACCATACAACGCCTTGTTCAATTTCAAGACTTTTCCTTCTTGACTTTCGACGACAAAACCCATTGGTTGTTCAACATAGACATCTTCAAGATAGCCATTTAGAAATGCTGATTTTACATCAAGCTGAAAAACTCTCCACTTCATTTGAGCTTCCAAGGAAATAAGAAGACTGATTGTCTCCATGCGGGCAACCGGTGCAAACACTTCATCATAATCAACTCCATGTTGTTGTTTGTAGCCTTTAGCAACGAGTCTTGCTTTGTGTCTCTCCACCTCTCCTTTTGCATTCTTCTTAGTTTTGAACACCCATTTGACTCCAATTGCCTCATGACCTTTGGAAAGGCTTGATAACTCCCATGTGTTGTTCTTCTCAATGGCTTTGATTTCTAATTCCATGACTTGTCTCCACCTTTTGTCTTTCATGGTTTCATCGAAGTTTAAGGGCTCACTGTCAACAAAAAGACAAAATAAATCATTTATAGCTTTTGTTTCATCATATAATTCTTGAATGCTTCTCATTTTCTTGGCCTTTCACTTGAACACCCTTCGGAAGACGACAAGGCTTCATCGGTTGAATGAGTTGGTAAAGGAGGTGGCGTTGAATCATTTGGAGTCAAGGCTTTTTCATATCTTTCTTCAAATCATGGGAAAAAATCATAAGTGTCTTCTTTCTCCTCCCAATTCCATGTGTCTTCTTTATCAAACTCAACATCTCGGCTCACAATTGTTTTTCCATTTCTTGGGTTGTACAATTTATAGCCTTTTGAGCTTGCATCATAGCCAATGAACACATGTTTCACACTCCGATCGTCAAGCTTGGATCTTCATTGGTCGGGTACATGAGCATATGCAATGCTTCCAAATACTCTCAAGTGATCAACTCTTGGCTTCACTCCACTCCATGCTTCTTGTGGTGTTTGATCTTTGACATTCTTTGTTAGGGAGTGATATATTGGACAAATAAACTACACATGCAACAGCTTCGGCCCAAAATTCCTTGGGCATATTTTTAGCATTCAACATACATCTAGCCATATTCAGAATAGTTCTATTTTCCCTTTCCACTACCCCATTTTGTTGTGCAGATATAGGAACCGTTAGAAGGCAACGAATCCCATGTTTTTCACAAAACTCATTAAATTCTTTTGAAGTGAATTCGCCACCTCTATTGCTACAAATGCCTCGGATTTTTGCTTTAGAAAATAAACCCAATTCTTTCTAATATAATCATCAATAAAGAGCAAGAAATATTTATTGTTACCACATGAAGGAGGATTGATTGGGCCACACACATCAGTGTGAACAAGTTAAAGAGGCTCCTTTGCTCTTGAATTGACTTCTTTTGGAAAGCTCCTTCTTGCATGCTTTCCAAGGAGACATGCTTCACACAATTGATTAGGATGGTTGATGAGAGGCATCCCTTTCACCATCTTCTCGTCTCCTAAGACTTTTAGTGCTCCAAAATTCAAGTGCCCAAATCTCATATGCCAACACCATGATTCATCTTTTATGCTAGTCTTCAAACATTTTGCTTCATTGGTCTTGATGTTCAAAGTGAACATTCTATTTCTTGACATAAACACCTTGGCAATCAAATTAGAATTTTGATCTCGTAGCCATAAACAACAATCTTTCAAATGAATTTCATACCCCTTTTCAACAAGTTGTCCCAAACTCAAAATGTTGCTTTTTAGTTTAGGAACATAGTAAACATCCGTGACTAATTTGTGAGCACCATCTTTTAGAGAAATTAAAATGGTACCTTTCCCTTGGATTTGCACCTTGGAAGAATCTCCAAAGGAAACATTTCCTTTCACCTTCTCATCAAGCTCCAAAATTTTCTCTCTGCATCCACACATGTGATTGCTTGCTCCATTGTCAAGATACCATAAGCATTTGTCATCCTTCTCATCATTGTTAAGTGATAGCAATAGTGTTGGCTCTTCAACTTCTTTGTCATCAACAAGATTGACCTTCTCTTCAACGTTAGTTCTACAATCCCAAGAGTAATGGGCATATTTATGACAATTAAAACATTCAACATTAGATTTATTATACTTCCTTTCATATGCTCTTTCATAATTGCCTCGACCTCTTCCTCTTCCTCTTCCTCTTCCTCTTCCTCTTCCACGACCTCTAGTGGATTGATGTCTCCTCCATTCATTATTGTCAAAATTATCACGATCTCATCTTCCTCCTCTTCCTTGGCCACGTCCACGTCCACGACCACGTCCTCTTCCACGTCCACGTCCTCTTTGACTACTTTCTCCTCGATTTTCTTTCAAAGAATCTTTGGCTTTGAGGACTTGCTCCAACGGCTCATCATGTCTTCTCTTGAACCTTTCTTCATAGGCTTGAAGAGAACCTATAAATTGGTCTATGGTCATTGAGTCTAAATCCTTTGACTCTTCAATAACACAAACCACATAACCAAATTTTGCGGTTAAGGAACGAAGGATCTTTTCCACCACACGAACATCGTCCATCTTTTCTCCATAACGATTCATTTGGTTCACAATAGCCAACAACTTATTACCAAAATTCGAAATAGATTCGGATTCCTTCATATGCAATGATTCAAACTCTCTTCGTAGATTTTGTAGGCGCACCTTCTTCACCTTATCAACACCTTCAAGGGAGGTTTTCAAAATCTCCCATGCTTCTTTGGATGTGGCTGCATTTGACTAAAATGGCTTCATCCAAACCTTAATAAATGAAGGCAAGTGCTTGTTGATCCTTCTTCTTCGACTTCAACAAAGTCTCCTTCTCATTTGGTGACAAAGTAGCCTCTTTTTGAGGTTGAGTATAGCCTCTCTACAATCTCCCAAGCATCTTGCGAACTTAGTAAGGCTTTCATGTGACGACACAAATTATCATAATTCCCTTTGGTAAGACGAGGGAATTGAAACATACTTAAGCCATTGTTTGCCATCTCTCAACTCTCTAGAACTCAAGCTCTAATGTCACTTTGTTGGAAGAAGATGATTTTTGTTAATTTGCCACACAAAATACAAGAGTATGGTCCCCAATTTATACTAGAATAGAGTGACCATTTGGCTAATCACATAATTGATTCACTTAATGCTTAGTGCCTTATACCAAGAAACTAAATGCTACTTGGTAACTACATGACTTAGTAACTTACAACTTTGACATAGTAACTCACAATTTTGACTTGGTAACTAACAACTTTTAACTTAGAAACTTGTACAATTATAAGACTCATAACTTTAACTTAGAAACTTGCTATTATTAATTTTCTAATTAATATCTAACATACCTTTCATGCAAGGTCACGTAAATTGACTTAGAGGGATATCACATGATGCATTACTGAAAGCTTGTGCGAAGGTCTTCCAAGAGGAGAAGAAACCTTTGAAGAAGCACCGTCTTCCCAGTCCATTGACAGATCGGAAGTAGACGATAGGTTGGGAGCGGCATAGCAACCTTATTCACCAATTCACTTTTTTCTACCTTTTTCCAAGTGCTTCAAGAATGCACATAGAACACGTAAGTTGCGGGACAAACTTGCGAAGGCAGAGCAGAACGAATGCGAAGCAGGAGGTCACAGCCTTGCGGCTGGGTGGCACATCTCTAAGTTGCACATCTCTAGGAAGTCAGGGTATCTAACAATATTTTATTGGTATACACTTCATGTGGGTTTCACCTTTTCCATCTTGTGAGTGGTGAAAATAGGATCAACATAGTTTTAAAAACATAGGTTTCCACCTTTAGAGCATTTATTTGACTAGAGATAGTCATGAATTAGACCACAAAAGAGTAAAACTAAAACCACAAGCTACCTAATATGGATTTGGACATAGAGAAGTGTCTCAAGTTTGTATTGGAGAAGTAGAGGACAAGACTTGGTTAAAACTTTGATGGAAAGCACATACATTATGTTACTAGCACTCACTTTATGTTGTCCTGATGAAAATATTGAGGCTAGAAATAGCACAAAAATTTAGGAGATAATTTTGAAGGAAAAAAAGGCATATACCTAAGCTTCCCCAATACAATGTCAATTCCATTGGATCTTTCAAGCGATATATCCTCAAGAGATATTATTTGATATGTAGCTTTGTGTTTTAGCATTCCATCCTGTGAAACGAAATATAGAAACATGGTAATAAAATAAAATGGGACAAAATCAAAGGATTCTTGATTTGCTTAGAATAGAGTCAATCCAACCAAAAGAATAAATGCTTGAGTCCCCAAAATAGACGAAATTAGGATAAAAAATTGAAATGAAAAGCTCAACTGTATTTCATGCGAAGAAAAGCAAACCAAGTGTGCAAAAGCAATCAAAACCAAATATTGTCGACTTTGGTTGTTTGAATTAACTTTAAAAAATTACCTTTTGTTATTGAATTTATAATCCTATATTTCAAAGTCTTTTTTTTATTAGCCAAAGAATATATAGTATAAGAGTATAAGAGATACTCAAATCCATATACAAGAAGTTCCACCACCAGTTCAAGTACTAGTTCAACCAAAGCCAACAGTAACAAACCAGCTCAAAGGTTGAAGAAATAACTAAACAACAAAACAACTAAGAAGCTATAGGAAAAAAAAAAAAGAACAGAGAAACCAACACAGTTCAAAAGCCAAGAAGCACAGCATAGTCACAGAAAATAGCAGTAGATTGCGCCACCAAGCTGAAGTCAACAGCATTTGCTAGCGATGAGACAATTAGCAAGACTGATAAAGCCAAAGAACCATTATAAGCAGCCAGCCACCATTTAGAGTGTGAGAAAAGATCCTAATTGCTGTTTGCTTGTAGCATACAAATGACAGGGCAGGTACACCAATCGTAATAAGAAAAGTCCCCTCCTATCTTAATTTTGACCCAATGCCAAGAGCGTACCTTAATCAGATCAAGAGTACTAAGAACATCCACCTGCTGCTGTTTGAATATGATATTATTTCTATGTCGAAATCAGATACTCACATCAAACATTCTGTATGTCCAATGGGATAAGGAATTCAAAGAATGTCCTTGTTCTAGATTGGATTTCGGCGTATGTTTAGTGGGCATAAAGGCAAACCAACCCACCTCCAGCTATCTCAGGACCACATATCCATTAATACAAATTATCACCTCTTAATATCCTAACAGAATTATTTATAAAATTCTTACACTATATAAAAAGGGTCGTCATATCTAAGGTAAGCGTCTAACCCTAATTCATTCTTCACCTTTCGCTCACACTAACTTGAGCCACGGAGTGATACTGTAGACCGAAGAGTAAAACTCGGCTATCGAGTTTGGATACCCGATCCAATAAAGGTGGGAAGGATAAGATATCGATATTATCTTTAATAATCCTGATATTATCTCAAATAACCTTATTCGGTTAGAAGAGATAAATCCCTCAAATTAAGGAGATCATACATATCTTTAATAATCCTGATATTATCTCAAATAACCTTATCCGGTTAGAAAACATAAATCCCTCAAACTAAGGAGATCACACCTATCTTTAATAATCCTGATATTATCTCAAATAACCTTATCCGGTTAGAAGAGATAAATCCCTCAAATTAAGGAATCTCAAAGAAGATTTAAGAGATAAAAGAAGAAAAATCCAGATCTCTTAAAGATATGAGATCCTATTGTAAAAAGAGTAGAACCGAAGAGAGAGACTCACTTTTCACTAACCCAGGTGACTCTCCCTTAGGCGTATTAGAGAAATTAGCTCGACCGAGAGCTCGACCAAGAGACTATTGAAGAGTCATTGCTCGCTAGTATTCATCATATACAAGATTAGGGGATTGAGATCACTATATGACCAAGGGTTGAACCGAGAACTACGTCTGACTTTGATTCCCATTGGGATACGTAGGATCGGAGGACCGGAATACAATACTCTGTCGAGCCATAATCTAAAACAACCCCTGTATTCACTCTTGGTTTAACGTTCTACGGCGAGATTCCGGCAAGTCAGATCTCGACAGGAACAAGACCCATATCTCTACTTGCAGCTCGTCGAGCCTACCATGGTCATTTATCCTCTAGCTTGGTCTTGGTAGAACAATCTTAATTTACACCAGGCTAACAAATTTGCATGCAAAGAATGTTTTATATGATGTAACTTGGCTTGTAATATTTGATGCAACTCAGGAATGAAAGAGACAACAATCTTTCACTGGTTGACAATGACATACTAAGAGTTAAAAACTTACATATACATATAAGAATACTATTTTAGATGTTAAATTCAATTGAGTGTGTTTTTCTTTTCTTCTAGTCTCCGTATTAATTACCACTGCCAAGTGCCAAGGTATTCTTACTTATCAATATCATTAGCACATTGGGAAGTAAAGATAAAGTAAACAATAGTCATATTCAAAAAGCAACAACCAAATATCAGGCATGAGATCCAAAGGACATCAAGTATAATATTAATTAAAGTCATAAAGCATGCATCCCGCAATGTATTGATCCACTTGTAGCACCTAATTTTAAATTCCATATATTAACAAAAATTAAGAAACACAAATCATACAACTAATTTTGAATTCTAGTCAATGCATTAAGAACTAAGAAGCATCTTCTAAGACTTTGTTCATTTATCAAGAACTTTAGTATACACATTAGAAGAACGAAAAACCCTGAAGCTACTACTACATGAAAACTCATGACCTAAAAGTTATAAACTTTAGAAATACAATTACTAGTGACAATGTCTGAGTGCTATTTTAGAGGTATACAAGCAAGCAAGTATTTATCACCACCAACCTGATGAATGCCACTTTCATGAACAAAGGCATTAGCACCCACAAGAGCCTTGTGCGGCTGTAAATGCATACCAGAGTACTCTTCGACCTATTGATAAGATTATGAAAATGCAAACTGAATAAAACTAAACCAAAATAAAAACAAATAAAATAACAAGAGTATTAGTTTTAGACATAAAACCATTTTGCTTGTCATTAATATGTGCATTGTATTGATTCTCGTATACAGGCCGCCAAAGACATGGTCTCCTCTGCATTTTAAGGCCATCACAACCTTGAAAGCAAAATTTTTAAAACAATTGAATAAAAGACAAAGTAATTAGTGAAACAATATTATGGGGGAAAAACAATCAATAATTCAACATAATTTATAGAGAAACCTATGCAAACAACACAACAAGTAGTGAGTGTATATATATATTTTCTACAAATAAAGAAGCGTAGATGAATGTTTTTATAATAATTTTATTAAGGAGGGATATGATCCGGTCAAAACTGATTTTTATCGTTATCAAAGATAATTTGTTAGAAGGAAAGTTGAATTACACGGAGGGGAGTAAATACACTAAAGAATTAAAACTCCAATGTCGGGTTAATATCAGTATAAGAGGGAATGATATATGCATCATGAGACTATTTACTATGTCAATGATATATCAAGGCAGGTAGCAATACCAATGATATATGAATCATGGCAGGTAGCAGTACCAACACTGCAATCTTTGAGGTTACTGACACGATAAAGAATTGGAGGCATTGGATTAACTAGTCTATTCTAATTGTCTCCTTTCACCTCATTCCCTTTCTGTTTCAGAGGATGCGTATCTAGAAGACCGAAGTGCGGATTTGAACCTTAAACGGCAAAACCTATTTTCTATAAGATCCCGGATTGAGAATTCAGTTCCCCTTACTGTAAGCACTCTTTCAGTGGCCTGAGGTCTGGCCATCTGTTGTCCTGCTACTAGAACTCCATTTCCAGCTCCACCTCTTTGAACACTGGTATACGACATATAATGCTACATAAAACTGGTATATATATGTCATATAACTATTAACTATCGCGTCGGGACTCACTACCCAACTTCTAAGCATAGTTAAAATTCGATGTGGATTCAACTAGACACGTCCAGTAACAGCTTCCTAGACCTCATAGTCCGATTAGAATCGAACTGCTCTGATATCAAATGAGACACCCCGTTGTGTCCCGGTGTTTTATTAGACTAAATCATTCTTAATTAAATTCTTAACCGCATACATAACGTGAAAATACGTAAAAATTAAAACTTATATAATAATCATATAACTTCTGTAAATGAAACACACCAACGCTGTAATATATAAATACACACATGTTTGTTTATTACATTACCAAAACAGGGTTGAGGGTAATCCTTTCAGTAGGATCCCTCACAGGTATATATATAAACAAAAGTTATACTAGCGGAAACATGTACAAATACTTCCATGAGACACACTGGCTATACTATCTAGATCCTAAACACCATGGATCATAGCTCGTCCTCCGGCCTCCGGTTCATACGGAGTTCCATCCAACTCCTCCTCAATCAGCTCATCAACAGGGTCTTCTCAAATGATTCCATAGAAAGATAAAATACAACACACAGAAAGATATAGGGGATAAGAAGCAGTTCTACCATCGAAAACCGGGTATATAACATAATGAAAGTCATGGACAATCAACACATATAACTAACAAATCATCCTCGAAATTAAGGCATCATCCTCTACCCTCAACCTCACGCAACTAAACCTTTATGATGACATGACCACTAATTCCCCATATCCGTTAGGGATGTTAGTCCGTCGTCCAAGCGACGCGTCCCCAAAACTGGTGCACACCTTTATTCATGGTGAGAATGCTCATGCAAAGCAATGACACTACTATAGCTGCACGATAAAGTTGGTGCACAGCCTGGGCCAAAGGTGCTCATGCATAGCAATGACACTATAGCTGCACAGTACAGTCGGTGCACAACCTCATCCATGATAAGAATGTTTATGTAATACAATGACACTATAACTGCACGGTACAGTCGGTGCACACCTTGATTCTCTTTTGAGGGTGCTCAAGCAAAGCATTGACACTATAACTGCACAAATTAAATCTAACATTGGACTGTCCCACAAGGACTTTGGACCTCGTATGTGTCAAACATACGGTTATAAACACAATACAACTTATAAACCTCACTGAAGTACATCAATAACAACCTAGTGCCTCAAGCTTCCATCCTAGCCTTGACTCACATTATATGACACATTTCATCTTTAAAATAATCAATTTATGCTAGGCACTTCAAATTCACCGATACTTTCTCACCCAAACAATTATCTCCCGAACAACATATATCCTCACTTAAAATCAACTAAACATAGTACTAAAAACCAGGCAGATCATGTATAACACAATATCATAAAATATTCAAATACCACAAAATATCACATAAACAATTCAATAATAATAATAATAATAAATTCAATCAACCTTAGATAAGATAAAATCATCCTAACGTTGGTAAACCTACAATCCCCGAATCACCATTGGTTTTAGAGAAAAGGTTCCCAATGTGATTTTGGTCTTGTCGATTACTTGATTACTAGTAGGGTTAAGGCCGCCCTACACAATTATTATATAATATACTACTTATCGATTCCGACGATAGGTTGATTCTTTCCCCCACCTGGGTTAGCACCGAAATCCCGAACTCGATGGTCCTCACTATCACACCGCCGCTTAACAGTTTCACCTTGAGCCAAACAACATAACTCTAATTAATCAAACAAACCCAACTATACCCTTTTTATGCTAGATTCGGCCATTCAATTCAAATTAGGGCTAGGATCATTTTCTCATTCTAATCTTTTGGGTACTAACTACTTAGGTCTTAGATAGCTAGAATAAATTGCTATAAGTTGAAAATATGGAATAAAATCATCCAACCACTTAGGGTAGGGTTTCGGTCTTAAATACAAAAATATGTGAGAAAATTTAGTTGGACCTGAGATCTTGGATTTGAATTATATACATACTAGAGAGCTTAAATCAAGCATTATATTTCAAAAATGAAACAAAAACACTAAACCCCTTTTCTAACATAGGTTCGGCCCACTCACACAATTAGGGAAGGAAAAAGATTTTGATCACATGCTTTTGGATAATGAAAGTAGTGATCATAACTAGATCATAGAAATTGGTTTCACATTTTTGGGATTTTTTTACCATTTTCTAGAATTCTTTAAAGTTCTAGATCTAAGAAAATAAAATCATGAAATAGAATAAAAATGACTTCAAGTAGGAGAATAGATGAGCAAGGATCATCATATTACCTCAAGTGATGATGGAAATGGAAATAAGATGATGATCTTGATGCACTTTAACAAGGATGCACCTCGAGCTCTTGAAAATGGAGTTTATGTTATGAATGAAGAAGAAAAACAAATGAAGAAATGAAGGAGAAGATATCGTGGGGGGCTGCCGTGGGGGAGAGGGGTATTTGTAGATATGGAATTAACTTAACCTAGATGAAGTTTAACTAACCATGGTTAAGTTAAGATATAAATATCTAGATATTTTCAAATAAATATCTAGATATTTGTTTTTACAAAATATCTAGATATTTTTTTATCTCTACTCGGCTCTGTCGATTACCTGATTAAAGACCAAAATTCCCGAGAATCGTCTAATATCTTTTTTTTTACAAAATTTTCAAAATAACCTATCTCGTTGGAAACATGATAAAAACCTATATTGTTTTGTTCACGAGTCAAAATTATTTTTTTTGATCATTAAAATATTACTGTCAGTGAAAATACCGATTGTTTTCCATTCGAACTTTCACCAAAATTCGCTCGAATATACATAATATTTTATTTCTGATCATAAATTTGGAAAGTAGACTTCCTCACGGAAAAAATATAAAAAATCTACAAATTTCAGTTTTCGGGCGAAATTAGGGTTTTCTGTCGGTATAAAATTATACTGTCAGTTAAAAACGCAGACCTGGCTCCATCTGAATTTTCAACCCAAAATTTCACCGTAGCCTTCTACCCTAAGAGAGACCATGAATATGATTTTATTTTATTTAAAATCACTTTCTAACTCTCATATTAAAATATAATTAATTATATTTTAACCGGTTAAACAACATAATTGAAAATCGGGCTGTTACAGTGCTCGTCCTACTAAGCAGGCTCTGTCAAAAGAATGATTGTTTGGACTCTGAATATGACAAGCACTCTCAAACTTCCTCGATGAGGTACTCTAGTCCCCGATAAAACTCGCATGCACAAATGGACAATCTACATTGATCGGTCCTCTAACCTAGAAAGGAGCGGCAACAGAGTCATACTCAAAAACTTCAAAATACTAACCTTTTAACATTCCCTCAAGTTTTACTTCCCTATGTCAAGCAATCAAGCAGGAAATGAAACTCGCATCACTAGACTCATCGTAGCCATTTATCTAGGTGCCTCTGAGGTTACCCTCTATAGTGGCGCATAACTCGGCATGTAGTAGGTAAAGGGCAAGTTTCAGACCAAATAACCCCTTATGCATAAGTATTTAACAAAAGGAAATGAAATCCTAACGAGCTTTACAACGATTAGGATCCAGCGCATCCCTAGCTAACAAAACTCACATACTGACATTTTCTTCAAGTTAGCCATGCACGATAGTCATGGCTTCCAAGTCTTTTGTTTCCTCGATGATGGTGACAATATGTTCAAACTTCGGATCTAAAGATCTAAGAATCTAATAATCTTCTCCATAACTTTTACATCATCTAGATTCTCACCATTTCTCTTTAGTTGGTTGGTAAGCATTAGGAGTCTAGAAAAGTAGTTAGAGATGATCTCACCTTCTTTCCTATGCAAGGCTTTAAACTCGACTCTTAATGTTTGAAGACGTACCTTCTTGACTGGATTTGCTCCCTTGTAAGAGATTTGAAGCTTCTCCAATGCTTCCTTAGCAGTCTTTGCTCCTGAAATCTTTTCAAAAGCATCGTCATCATCTAACCCTTGATAAATAAGATAGAGAGCTTTCTTGTCTCTCTTTCTCTAATCCCTCAAAATATCCTTTTGATATTGGGATAGACTAGCCTCATTTTTCAGCACATTGTAGCCTTTTTCAACTATCTCCCATACATCTTGTGATCCAAGGAAAGCCTCCATCTTGATGCTCCAATTGTCGTAGTTGCTCTTGTTGAGCATTGGGACTTGGAATGAAACCATGCCACCATTTGCTATCTCACTAAATTGTTCCTAGCTCCGGTACTAATTTGTTGGAATGGAAATTTTTAGAATTGGGAGAAGGATTGAATAGGAGAAACTAGATGATTTTGGAAGAAGAGGTTACTCTATTATTACTAACACTTTCTTTTTGGCTTGATACAAACTGAAGACTAATGGCACCTCCTTAACCAATGACTAAGATTATGGCAAAACATTTTATTAGAAATGACTTCTAGAGTTTTCTTTACAAATATCAAGTCAGTACTAAAATCTAGATTTTTCAATAGAGAAAATATTTCTAAAATAGATTAATCTAGACCTTGTTTCTAGAAATGAACTCTTATTTAGATAATTAAAGCTCAATACTAAATTGACCAAAAATGAAGTTTATTTGGGAATTTTCAAGTAAGTCCCAAAAGTAAAAAATTCTATTCGGGTCCTCGGACGTTTATAAATTTTTCAGTTGGGTCCCTGAACTAAAAAAGTTTCTAATTGAATCATCGAACTTAATTGTATAAAATTTTCAATTAGATCCTTGGGGTAGAGTTTTGTGAAGAGGTTGTTAAGTTTTCTGACGTGGAACTTGACTAGGAATTCCCCCCTCCCCCAAATTTGTATTTAAGGTTGAATGAGACCAAAATGCAGAACCAGGAGTCCAGAAGACCAAAACGTGACTTGTGACTGCTTCTCCTCCATCGGAACAAATAGTTCATTCCTTCCCCAATCCGTGTTTCACGGTTGCACATCCTCCCTCGAAATAGCTTTGTCCAAAATAGCTCCCCCACTTGCAAGTTACTACATCTCACTTCATGTTATTGCATCTTGCTGTGAAAATGTCTCAATGTTCACCCTCCACCCAAACCAACCATAGATGGCTGATATGGGTATCCAACTTGGAAGGAATGAGTAATATTTCGTCCAATTCAACAGATCACTAATTGATTTTATACTTTAGGGACTCAATTGAAAATTTTATATATGTTCAGGGACCCAATTAGAAACTTTTTAAATTTAGGACCCAATTGAAAACTTTATAAAAGTTCGAGGTCCCAATTAAAAACTTTATTAGTTAAGGGACCTACTTGAAAATTCTCAAAATAGTTCAAGGGCCAACTCAATAGTTAAACCTTTTATTTTTCAATAGGATTCACATCCCATTAGTTGAACATGTGGTAACTAGCAAAACACACCCACTCGTCAACATGCACATGGTGTAGACAGTTGTAGCTGGAAGATGAAAGGACCTCAAAATGATAACCAAAGGTCAACAACATATCACCTCAATGGTGCAACCCCATTTGGCGAATGTTGCACGTACACAACAGAACCTAGACAAACAATCAAGCTGGAACCTGGTTAGGCCATTACAATGTTCCTTAGAACTCTACAACACGGGTAGAGTACCTACTTATAGATAGGGGTTTAATCGGGTGATTTGGATTAGATTTGGAATATTTCAGTATCTAAATCGATTAAATTTGATTAGATATGATTTTGTCAAAAAACTTTATGAATATGAATCGATTCGATTGCAATCGGGTTAGTTCCATTCAGATCATCGGAATACCCATCTTTTAAAAAAAATAAAAAATTTAGTGAAAAATCAGATAGAAAATGTAAAAAAATTGTAGTTCAACTATTAAGTTGGTCATTGAACTATATGATAATTTTCAAATATGTCCCTAATCTATTTTTTTTAATTGGGTCCCTGAAGTTATATAAAATTTTCAATTGGGTCCCTGAAATAAAAAAGTTTCTAATTGGGTCCCTAGACTTATCTAAAATTTTCAATGGGGTCCCCGAATCAGGAAAACCGTTAGTGATCCGATGAATTGGACGGAATATTACTAATTATATCCAAATTTAACACCCATGTCAGCCATCTATGAGTGGCTTGGGTGGAGGATGAACCTTGAGACGTTGTCACAGCAAGATGAAATAAGATGAAGTAAGTTGTTGTAACACCCTGTTTTCTCGCGTCTTAACTAGTAATTATTTTCTATATATTTACCAACGATCCAGAAGATGATTTTGAGGAAAATAAAATCACATTTGAGACCTTCTATATCAAAGGAAGTTACGATAAAATTTTGGGTTTAAAACTCAGACAGAAACCGGTCTGCGTTTTCACAGACAATATAATTTTGTACCAGCAGAAACCCTAATTTGACCCGAAACTGAGAAATTCTAAATTCTATCATTATTTTAGTGATAAAGTCTATTTTTAAAGTTTTCGCACAAAAATAAGATATTATATTCCATTCGGGCGAATCTTGACAAAAAACGATCGACAACCCTAATCGAATAAACGACAGAGCTGGATTCGGAACTGCAGTGATAAGTCAGAGGATATGGATGGTGAGTCAACTTAGCTAACTCACCTAGTGAGTCACCATGATGACTCATCATTGTGATCATGACTTTTGGCAAAAATATCTTAATGCGAAATGACCATTTTACCCTTAAGTTCTTTTGTTAATTACCAAATGACCAAAAGATGTTAATAAATGTTTAAGTTTTATCTAAGTTCTTATTTGTGAAAAGAAATAAGGAAGAATAAATCCATATCTTTAGAAAATTTATTTCCGCGTTAAACGATTTTGCCAAAATGTCACATACAATGTAGTGCCCGAGAATGGTGTTGCATTATTTGGTATCAGAGCTGGTCGAGTCTTTTTATGGCTTGGGGTTTAGGCCTGTCGTCGTTTTTGTTGTGTTTTCTCTGGTTGTGTCTTGTGTTGTTTTTTGTTCTTGGTTCAATGAAGAACCAATGTTTGGAAGGATATTGACATTAGTCTATCCTTAATTGAGTTCATGTTTTCCATGACGTTGTTCCGAAAGGTTACAACATTGTTTGTTGTTATTTTCATTATTGTATCTAAGGATAAATGATAGTGGAAATAATTTGATGTCTTGTTTTCTTCCTAGTTTTGACTATCATGTTTTTATAGTAAATCGTGGCTAGTCCTGGAACGAGTAGATCTGGTTCAGCAAGCAAGCATTCTACAGATATGATTGCAATTGTACAAGTCCCGAGGGAGCTAGCAACAACTGTGGTACGTCAGAATGAGGAAATTGCTTAGAGGCAAATACTAGATGAGCTCTGTCATAGACCATAGTAATCCACCTAAATTTGATGGTGAGCTTATCCCGAGGAAGTTGAACTCTGGATTAAGAAGATGGAGAAAATATTTGGAACTATGGAATACCCTGATAACTGGAAGGTAGCATGTGGAGCGTTTATGTTGATAAGAGATGCTAGATTTTGGTGGGAAGAAACTCGCCAGCTGTTAGTGTTAGAACATAGAGTAATTACTTGGGGTGTGTTTCGGATTAAGTTTCTGGAGAAATATGTTCACACTGAAATGGGTCTTACCAAGGAGACTGAGTTCCTACAACAAGGACAAGGTGACATGACGACCAGTGCGTATGCCACTGAGTTTGAAGAATTGATTAAGTTTAAGGAGTTGTTTTTAGAGGATTCCAGTGATGAACGAAAATATAAAAAGATAGAGGAGGATATAAAGTTCGAAATAAGGAAAGCAATCTTGTCATGGAAACTCCTACAGTTTCCAACTTTGAGGAATAAGTGTCGATCTCCTCAAGATCTGAATATGTGTCAAGGCAGAAAGGGAAATTATGGACCTCTGGGGTACAGAGACAACAAGAAGTTACAGAAGAAGCCATTCGCGAAACCAACACGGCTACAGCTGCGACGGAAGTCAAAGTTGTGCGAGAGAGGCACTGGAGAGTCTGGTCCATCTTTGATGCCTCCATACACGTGTATGAAATGCGGTAAAGGACATGCAACTCATGACTGTGTTATCAATGGTATTATATGCTTTAAGTGTGGGAAGCCCGGGTACCTTTCTAGGGAGTGCGACAGCCCAGAGTGAAACCTTCTGGAAGCAACATGTAGACTGTGAGGCCTAAGACAAGGACCTGATTAAAGAACAATGTGCAAGAGGAAGTAGTTCACCAATGTTTAAAGTGTGAATCTGCGACTAGTTATTAACGTGTGAAACCTTCATAATAAGATTGGACTGAAGTATCACAATCGGATGAAAACATTTAAGTGAAATGTGTCATAGAAAGTAGACTTTTGACTGTACTGTAAATTCACATAGGAAAATAATTTTGATTTTCAATGGAGAGGTAATTACTTTGTGTATTTATCTATGTACTGCCTATGTTTTAGTCAACCTATTTGTGAGTCGGTTTAGTTTCATCGTCGCATCTTTTGTTGTCTACATTGTATGCGAAAGGATATGAGTTTGTACTACTCTGTTATCCCTTAATAGGATTACCTTTACAGTTTCTTAATAACTCATCCTAGTCGGAGAGCTCTGTTTGGATACTCCTGTATTGTTGAGAATTGAGTTTTGTAAACTCAACCATCTGTTTTTCCGCAAATGAGTACAATTGAGAAATGGAGTGATCTCTTGCAGACCATATCTAGTTAGTCTGTGTGGGTAAAGAGTTATAAATTTTCTGGCAGATGAAAATTTTGTCAATTCATTTTGTTGTTGTGACAAACGAGTTGGAGTTACTTCAATTGAGGAAACTCATAAATTCTTTTACTGTGGTTTTCTTAAAAACCAAGAGTAATTTTGACTTGAGTCTTAGGCGCTTGGAAAGAAATAAAATCACCGCCTTCAAAGATTTTTCCTTCGAAGGGAGTTCTTGTGGGAAGAGTAGCTTTATTAGAGTCATGTTTGTAAATCTGTACCGGCCAGGTACTTTACATTTAAGAATCTATTAAAGAACTTTCTTGTTTGAATTCCGAGTTCTTATTTATTGTTGGTGTGTTAGAATCGCCACTGGAAATGGAAGTCAAAGTTTTGTATCATTCAAATTTCAAAATCTATCGGAAGTTTGTGTATTTCATTCTATTGACATTCGAATTATTCGAGTGTGCTTCGAGTCTTGAGACTTTAAAAAGGATTTGCCAAATTTATTTTATCGGGTGGTTTTGCAAATACAGTATAAGTCAGAGCGATGATCTAATCTATGAGGTACTTCACACCGCGTTTCGAAAAACGAGAATAATATGCTTCTGAAGCATGAAATAAAATGACATTATTCGTGTTCGTTTCCTTTAGATAAGTGAATTTTGGGGACAAAATTCCTTTTAGTGGGGTAGTATTGTAACACCCTATTTTCTTACATCTTAACCTATAATTATATTCTATATTTTTACCAGCGATCCAGAAAATGATTTTGAGGAAAACAAAATCACATTTGAGACCTCCTTTATTGAAGGAAGTTATGGTTTTATTTTGGGTTTAAAACTCAGACGGAAACTAGTTTGCGTTTTCAGTGATGGTATAATTTTGTACCGACAGAAACCCTAATTTGACTCGAAACTGAGAAATTCTATATTTTATCATTACTTTAGTGATAAAGCCTATTTTAAAGTTTTTGCTAAAAAATAAGATATTATATTCCTTTCGGGTGAATCTTGACGAAAAATGATCGACAACCCTAATCGGGTAAACGACGGAGCCGAATTCGGAACTGCAGAGATAAGCCAAAGGATAGGGATGGTGAGTCAACTTAGCCAACTCACCTAATGAGTCACCATGATGACTCACTATTGTCATCATGACTTTTTTCAAAAATATCTTAATGCGAAATGACCACTTTACCCTTAAGTTCTTTTGTTAATTACCAAATGCCCAAAAGATGTTAATAAATGTTTAAGTTTTATCTAATTTCTTATTTGCGAAAAGAAATAAGGAAGAATAAATCCGTATCTTTAGAAAATTTATTTCCGCGTTAAACGATTTTGAGAAAATGTCACAGATAATGTAGTGCTTGAGAAGGGTGTTTCAGTTGCAAGTGGGAAATCTATTTTGGACGAAGCTATTTCAAGGGGGATATGCAACCGCGAAATAGAAATTGGAGAAGGAAGGAGTTGTTTGTTCAGATGCGGGCGAAGCGGTCGCATATCACGTTTTGGTCTTCTTGTTTAACATTTTGTCTCTTGCAACCCTAAATACTAATTTGGTTAAAAAATATTCTAGGTCAAGTTCCATATCAACAAGCTTAATGTCCTCTTCACGGAACCATATCGTAGGAACCTAATTGAAAATTTTATATAAGTTCAGGGACCCAATTAAAAAAATAGTTTAGTGATCTATTTGAAAATTTTCAAATAGTTCAGGGACCAACTCAATAGTTAAACAAAAAATATAAGATACTTCCATATCAGAGTTTAAATTAAACAGATCAAGAACCAGGATTTCACAGAGTGATCAAACCAACAAGAGTTCAAGAACAAAGAAATAGCAGGAAAGAAGCTGATGAACATTAACAAGTGTTTCATATAGCAAGCATATAACACAAATCATAGAGCAAGATGAAGAGCACCGACTGGTGAAGTTGACTGGAAAGAGGAAGAGCGTGTGCTAGTGAAGATGATCAGAAAGAGGAGAGTCAACAAAAGCAAAGAAGAAGACCAGATAGAGGAAGAGCGTTGGTAAAGAGACGAGGGACGCGGTGAAGAGGATTAACATGATAGTGGTACTCTGGTGTGTGGTGCATAGTGAAGAGGAAGACTGGAAACCTCATTGGTGCTTGGTACGCTGATAATGGGAAGACCAGAAACAGGTGGTAGTGCGATGACAGGTAGTGGTGACTCACCAATCAAAAGTTAAAGGACGAAGACATAGGGACATAAGGGTGCATTTGAGTAAACAACTTAATTAAGAGCTTATCACATAAGACCTTATCGCATGAGAGCTTATGTCATAAGCGCTTAAAGAAAGAAAAAGAAAAGGAAGGGGCATGAGAGGATTCAAATAGTGAAAACCACGAAGAGGGTGTTTAGTGCATAAGCTCTTATGATAATTCCATAAGCTTCTCCCAGTGACTTATGAAAATAAGTCAAAAACTCCTTATGGGATGTCATAAGTTATTTTTATAAGCTCTGCCAAACACACTGCATAAGAACTTATATCATCAGATAAGTCAAAAGGAGTTTAAATTAGCTCTTCCAAACGCCACCATAGGCATGCATGAATTACAAGTCACGAAGGTTCTGGTGAGTTAGGTTCTGATTAGATTAGGTAATAAAATCAAAATAAATAAATAAAAATTATATTAAAATATTAATTTAATAATAAAATGTTTTTTTTATTTTTTTTAAAGTTATCGGTTAGGATCGGTTATCGGTTCCTATTTTCCAAATCCGAGATCCAAACCAAAGGTCATCGGATTTGACTTTTTGAATTAGATCTGATTCGACGATTCAATTCAATCAGTCAAAATCAATTTGGATCGCTTCAGATCCAACGCATCCATGGATCGGATCCGCTTACACCCTTAAACTTAGGAACACTTGGGTGATCGATAATCCCAACAACAACTATCTCAGCTCAATATGCTTGTAAAAGAATATACAACCAGGATTTAAAACATTGCCCCTTGATAATACTTGTGCCATTAGAGTTGAGGTTCTCGCCCCACTAAGTGGATATCATACCAACTAGGATACAAACAACCACTCCTTATCCCATTAGAAATGCACTCACCCCCACATGCTATTAGTAAATCAAACCAATCCATGACCCAAGTAAGCCACATCTTTCACAATCAACCTCCTTTCATGTTACTCATTGTGACTTGGACGTTATTGTCTATTGCGAGCACGCTCCCTCACCTAAGCTCTTCAAACGACCATGTAAGAAAGGAGAATCAGCCTCTGAATCAACCCTTTGAAGGTGTTGATTACGTGGAAAAATTTCCGATCAGCCGAGTGAGAACTCAGCCGAGAACCACGTATGGATTTTGAAGTGATCAAGCGATTATGAGCCAAGGGCAAGATCCAACCCTCAGCATCGGTTCCCAGACTAACTAAAGAAAGCGTCTGGTGTAGAAGGTAAGGTGGGAAGCTATCTAAGGTTGGATAAAAGCGGTAAAGGAAAACAATAAAGGAAAATGATAAAGGAAAGCGATAAAGGAAAGAAAAGTAAAGTAAATAACAATATGAATAAATTGTTTGATTGATGGGTGTTGTGTGTAAAAATAATCTATACAATTGGTATTTATAGGCAACAACCTCAGCTACTCTAAAATTTAAGCAGTTACAAGCACATTATGACTGACAAAAACAGCTAAGAATAATGCCCACTAAGACCACTAACTCCATTCAGCTGACCACCTGCTAACCATGTCTACCCAAGTTCCTAAACTTGAGGTACGTTGCATTTTTGTCTGTTGGCAACAGCTCCAACCATCCTCTATCCACTATCCCATGTTTTTAGGAATTAAGGGTTACTGCACTATGACTTGGTCATCTTCAGGCTATTTCTTTCTTCTAAACAAAATAATAGTCTCTTGGGCCCTTAGTCAACATCCACACGAGCCCAATAACAGTCTCCAAGCCCATCTAGACTTAGCAGCCAAGTTCAGCTGATTCTGCATCGACTAATTCTGCATCAACTGATTTTCTTAGCTAAACCTGACTCAGCTACTGATTATCAGCTACATATCCCAACTCAGCAACTGTGTTCAGCTAATCCTAATCTAGATCATCTTGGTTCAGTCGTTGGTTTCAGCTAAATAAACAAATAAGCTAATTACCGTAAACGGCTATCAACTAAATTATTTTTTGGTGATAATAAATTCCCCCTGCATCTTTTAGCTGACGATGATAAATGGAAGGTGAAAGATGCATTAAGTCATTCGAATTCAATTGCCGATTTTGATACTGAACCTGCACCCTATCGGCTGCTCTAGTTCTCAGCTGACATGATTCATTGACTTGTAGGATCTTCTTTCTGCTGCCCTTGCTATAGACTAACATGACTATGTTGCATGTAGAAACTTGAATCTCCTGGAACTACTAGGTTTGTAGATAGTAGACATGACGACTAAATCCCCCCCCCCCCCAACTTTAACTGATTCAGTTGATCCAAGAAACTCCAACCTTCTAAAGAGACTGGGTTTACAGATAGTAGCCTCATCTTGCGTAGTTGACACGGCTAAATGTCCCCCCATTCTATCTTATTCAGTTGATCTTGGGCACTCCAACCTCTTAAAGACATTATATTGGCAGTTAGTAGACTTATGTTGCCGATTCGACACATAGTTAAATGTCCTTTTACTTTGTCTTGTTCAGTTGGTATCCCCTTCTGTTTCCATTGCTTGCTTATGCCACGGCTATTTACATTGACCTTTGATGTAGGAAATGGTGAGCCGTATATTGTGCGACAACTATTTCCACTTACCCTTTAATGTAGGAAATGGTAAGCCGTACACTGAAACCATGTTAGTGAATGCAGCTGAGAATAAATTATTACCAGCTGCCATTTTAGCTACACCCTTGTAAGCTAATTTGGACTTTCCATCCTTCAAAGTCTTTTGGACATCATTCCCTCAAGATCTCGGCTACCATGACATTAGCTGCCTAATCACTGTGATAATCGGTTGCTTCTTCAGACTCATCATAATCTTCAATGGAAATTTAGTGCTGCATATCTAGAATGAATCGTTCAGTTGTGGAAGCTTTGGATGCTACTTGATTCAAGTTTAAAAATTTCTTGGCTAGCAACTTTTCTCTCAGCTGAGGGTGCATGTTACCTACAGCTATGGCAGCATACTCTGCTTCTGGAAGCTGTGTTGTACACCTTCTACTCAGCTTCCTGAATCTTTCTATGAAGTCAGCAACCGTCTCATCCTCTTCTTGTTTTAAATTCATCAAGTCAGTTGTTGTAGCTTCAGACTAAGATCTATGAAACCTATCGTGGAAACACATTTCCATGTCTACCCAATTTTGCACAAAATTAGAAGGTAAATAGGAATACCAAGTGAATGTTATTCCTGTCAATGATAAAGGGAATAGCTACAGCTTATAGTATTTATTCTGGCTTGCCTCTCCACACTGGGCAGTAAATATGCCATTATGCTCAATGGTAGACTTGCCATCTTCTCCTAAGAAAGTTGAGAATTTTGGGGTCTCAAACCCTTTTGGCAATGGCATCACTTTGTCCACCCATTCGGGATATGGCTTTTGATACTCAGACCTATTTAATGGCCTTAGTTGCATGCCAAAGTATCTTTTTATAGTGTCAGCTATCATGTAGGGATTGATAAGCTGAGGGACTGTCGGTCTACTCTCAGCCGTTGTCGGCTGGGCAAAGATTGACACTTGGGTTGGAGCAAAACCTGACTGTCTGACCTGCGTTTGGAACATCGGCTCTGGCATGTTTGGAATCACTGTTTGATTAGCCGCAGTAGGTGGAATTGATATCCATGGTTGCTCTTCTGCATAATCATCAAGATTCATATATTGAGCCCTGTTGACAGCTGATTGATTAGCCGAGGTAGGTGGAATTGGATTCCATTGCTGCTCCCCAACATAATCATCAGGTGCCTTATACAAAATCCCTCGAGGAGGAATTGAACCCACTTGATCATAAAGTGGTTGTTCCGGGGCTAGTTGATAGTTTGGCATATTAGCCGAGGTAGGTGGAATCATGTTCCATGCCTGCTCCCCAGCATAATTTCCAGGATTCATATATTTAGCCCTGTTGACAGCTGATTGATTAGCCGAGGTAGGTGGAATTGGATTACATTGCTGTTCCCCAACATAATCATTAGGTGCCTTATACAAAATCCCTCGAGGAGGAATTGAACCCACTTGATTATAAAGCGGTTGTTTCGGGGCTAGCTGATAGTCTGACATATTAGCCGAGGTAGGTGGAATCATGTTCCATGGCTGCGCCCCAAAATAATTTCAAGGCAACTTTGTGTGAATTGCCCCATAGCCCGGGATAGGATACGTCATACCCCCAAGCATAGTAACCTGTGAGTTTGCACCAATAACCGTAGCATTTGATACAAAACATGGCATACCAAGTTGGTCTGACGTATCTAATGGACTTTTAGCTGAGTGAACATTTCCGTACTTTAATACTGGTTGAGATACTTAATCATTTACAACCACTTGCCCCCAAGGCTAGCAGTAGTAAGACCAGTAAGCGCTTGTGTGACAGAACTTGGTTGAGAGGTCTGTTGAAGCATGTTCGGCTGGCTCAGTTGAGATGGTCCTGCTTGAACATATTGATTTGGACTTGGCTGCATTTGTTGTGCATCACCAGCTGATATTTGTTGTGTATGATTCAACTATCTTGATTGCCCAAAAGTAGAAGAATTAGCCAATTTTCCTCCAAAATTCAATTCTAGTTGTTCTTGCTCCCTCACCTGAAGCTCTTTGTTATGCACCCTTGGTTTAACAATGTCTGCCTGTTGTTTAGAAAGATGGTACATAATGTCATGTACTCTCATATCTATTTGCTGGCGGATAGACGAAGTGGTCATCTCACTTGGATGATTTTGATCAGTCGTACAAGCTGCTATTGTTAAATGTCCACCGGCAGTCATCGCCGATGTAGTAGACATTGATTGTTTAGAAGATGGCATGCCTAAGGCAGTTGAAGGTTCAACTGCTAAATGGCTACCAATTTTCTTAATAGCTTCTTGAGAAGGTTCCAGGCTAAAACAATGTAATTGTGACCCGAAGAGGTAAACTTCCCAATGATTTCACCTTCTAGCTTGGTCCCACCGGGCGTGCCAATTGTTGATTATGTGGAAAATTTTTGATTAGCCGAGTGAGAACTCAGCCGAGAACCACGTATGGATTTTGAAGTGATCAAGCAATTATGAGCCAAGAGTAAAATCCAACCCTCAGCATGGGTTCCCAGACTAACTAAAGAAAGCGTCTTGTGTAGAAGGTGAGGTGGGAAGCTATCTAAGGTTGTATAAAAGCGGTAAAGGAAAGCAATAAAGGAAAATGATAAAGGAAAGCGACAAAGGAAAGAAAAGTAAAGTAAAGAACAATATGAATAAATTGTTTTATTTATGGGTGTTGTGTGTAAAAACAATCTATAAAATTGGTATTTATAGGAAGAAACCTCAGCTACTCTAAAGCTATTCCCATTAGCCACTAACTCCTAAATTTAAGCAGTTATGAGCACATTATGGCTGACAAAAACAGCTAAGAATAATGCCCACTAAGACCACTAACTCCATTCAGCTGACCACCTGCTAACCATGTCTACCCAAGTCCTGAAACTTTAGGCACATTGCATTTTTGTTGGCAACAGCTCCAGCCATCATCTATCCACTGTCCCATGTTTTTAGGAATTAGTGATTACTGCACTATGACTTGGTCATCTTCATACTATTTTTTTATCTAAACAAAATAATAGTCTCTTGGGCCCTTAGTTAACATCCACAATGAGGCAAATAACAGCCTCCAAGCCCATCTAGACTTAGCAGTCACGTTCAGCTGATTCTGCATCGGTTAATTCTACATCAGCTGATTTCCTTAGCTACTGGTTATCAGCTACATATCCCAACTCAGCAACTGCGTTCAGCTCATCCTAATCTAGCTGATCTTGGTTCAGCCGTTGGTTTCAGCTAAATAAACAAATAAGCTAATTACAACAATCGGCTATCAACTAAATTGTTTTTTGGTGATAGCAGAAGGTTCACGTAGACCTTTTGAATCTTGTCAGATCAGGTCGTTAATAGTAACTCTTTCACATAAGATAACATTTACATTTAATTATGCATGATTATGCTCCAGTAATGTCTATCACATCAACTACTTGTTAAAAGATTGATATTTACCTCTTCTAATGAGGCGTTACCAGCCCTTTCACCAATACCATTAATTGTTACTTCCAATTGCCTTGCACCGGCACGTCCACCCTGAAAGCAACAAAGACTAGATAAAAACTACAATTTAGATTTATTCTCTGCAATAAGTAGTAGAGTTATGGTAATACTTATACCTCTATTGTGTTAGCAGTAGCAAGACCAAGATCGTTGTGGCAATGTGTTGCAATAATAACATTTTCAATTCCAGGGGTATTGGCTTGTATATCAATAATGAGTTTTCCATACTCGCATGGCATTGCTATGCCCACAGTATCTGGAATGGACACAGTTGTTGCTCCAGCCTTGATAACTTCTCCAATAATTTGATACAGAAATTCTCTATCCGATCTGGTCGCATAAAGATTGAATAGTACAAAAATAAGACTCAAGAATCAAGATATGACTGAATCATCATGTTCAACAAACAAAAAAAAGTATATATTCATTAGGTTCTAAAGGTCACGACGAGCGGAATAGTTACTTGGATAAACCAAACCGACATCCTCTAGGTAAAGGAAGACCCCAGAGAGAGAGAGAATGTCCAGGAATCAGTATTCCCTATGAGAGTGATAGGCCGACATGCATAGGGGTGTGACTCCTTAGAGGAATGATCCTAGATGTATAATTTGAGGATGTTTGTAAAAGAATGACTCGAGAGATGTGTGTTGTTTATGTACACGTGTTGTTTGATAACGTGTTGTATTGTGTTCCCCATCCCCTTTTACGATTTTGTTAGTATTCTTACCTCCTTCTTCTCTATCTTTCTGTGTATGTTTATATACGATGAATGAGCAAAGACAAAACGGATCGGGACAACGGCATGGCGGTATTACAGACCGCCGCATTACCTGCAGAGGATCCTATCCAGGGGCCTGGTTCTGGGTGATATATATAGAGATAGTCTACCCTGATGCTGATGGGTGGTAGGCCGACCACCCTCAATTCTTCATGATCCACATCAGCCCAGTTAGTCTGTACATACGTCTTATAGGAGGTCCATGCTTTAGTATGATCGGCCCGTATCGTATTGTCCAGCGTCTACCGTTTGCTGAGATGTGGTATCCACCACGTCAGAGAGAGTTTCATGATGACATGTAGAATATGGCGGATAACTCAGAGGCCAGGAGCAGAGTAGGCATGGTGAACAAAGGCAGGAGGAGGAGGAGGAGCGCTCAAGCTATGTAAGGATATCGTCGTCGCCGTATTGTGATGAGTAGCATTGAGTCAGTATGGGAGCCAAGGGCTAGGGTTTATAGACGTAGATTCGGTGAGGGCGAGGGTAGTTCTAGATACTCACACCATTGAGAGTGTGGATTGCTGGATGTGTAACCTCTGTGAGCTTTTTTATTTGATATGTTTTGAGAGGCAGGTTGGGTAGTTTTAGGACCTCTCTATGTTTATCTCTGTGGCCAGTTATCTGTATCTTTTCTTTTAGAGGTGTCTTTATAGTTTGGGTTAGGAGGCGGTGATGGTCCCACTGAGGGGACTAAGCATACTCTAATATATATATATATGTGTGTGTGTGTGTGTGTGTTTCGGTGTGTATGTTTTGAATATTTTTAATTTTCCTGTTTTTATATTTAATACTTTTGCATGTAATAAAGTGCGTTAACGACGTTAATAACCAGGTTAAGGCTTAGTTAATTTCTTTTTTAATGAGACATCAGGATGTCTCTCATCAAGACATCTGATTTGGTTATTTGTCACTTGGTACCTGTGGTTGTAAAGAGATAAAATTATTTTTCAAGGAGTTGTTTTTGATATTACAGTTGTATTAGCTAATATTAAGATTGATTATTGGTATTGGTTTATCAATATAAGGAGGGTAGGAATTCTGGTCTTTTTTCCCTATTGATGTATTAATCCGATTCAATGTTTAAGTTGGATTCATTCTTGATTTGTCATTATTTATAAATGAGTTAGAGTAATGGGTTAGAGTACCCTGTACTTAATTCAATAAATCTTTTTGCTTATTAAAAAAAAAAAAAATAGAAACCGACCTGACAGCATCTTCAGAAGCGAACTGGACGTCATTGCAACCTAAACTCTTTGCAAATTTCACCATATTCCGAGCGATCTCAAGAACCTCATCTTTACTCTTTCTCAACTTGTACTCCATATGAATAGGACTAGTAGCTATGAAAGTACAAAGCCTTGGCCTCTTAGCATATTTCACAGCCTCCCAAGCAGTTGCAAGATCCTTCTCATTACACCTAGCTACACCAGCGATAACTGGAACATACCCATCATCATCAACACAATTTCCAACCTCTTGTGCTATCATCTTCACAGCTTTAAAGTCATCCTTTGATGAACAAGGGAACCCTGCCTCAATTATGTCCACACCCAACTTTGCTAGCTGCCGAGCGATGTCTAGTTTCTCGTCGGACGTCATTGCCGCTCCCGGGGACTGCTCTCCGTCGCGGAGGGTGGTGTCCAGTATCCGGACATAGTTGGGGTCGGGGATGTGGTTGGGAATGTATTGTGGGCGCTTATGAGTGCCGATTTGGGTTGAAGAACAAGAGATGGATGTTTTGGATGCCATGAGTGAAGACTACAATGGAGGAGTGTATGGGTTGGGTGGTCAATATGGATATATATATACTCGCTAGACTCAACATTTAGCTGATATAAATCTGGTGTTCCAAAATTTGGTGTTTCATATTCTCTATCAATTAAAGGCTAGAAATCTATATAAATATTATTGAGTTATATTTGCATTTTATTAAGTAACAAATTATGATCGGTGGGAATAAAAAATGAGACAGAAAAAAGGGATAGAGGATCTCCATCCACATTTATCAGGCATTGGTAGACAGATTTATTTTTTATTTTTTCCCTCTTAAATCATGATTCTCATTAATTAGAAAGTTAAAAATGTGTTTAATAGACTTTAAACAATCGTGAAAAATGCTGCTTAGGTTCTCTTTGAATCTTTGATTTTCATGTTTGATTGGAGGATATTTTTCCTAAAAATGTTAATATTATTTTTAACAATACTCACGAATATATAGATTTATTGAAAATAAAAAATAAAAATAAAATTATTACAAAAATGTTGAAAATTAAAATAATTTTAAAAATTTGTATAGACCATTACAAGAGTTCTTCTTTATCAAATATATATATATATATATATATATATATATATATATATATATATATATATATATATATATATATCAGCATAATATTAATATTAGTAACGGGTCTTCACTAAAATTATGGGGTTAGTTGACAGTGTAAAAATATCTACACTCAAAATGCATTTCAACTAAATGGATATAATTTTTGATTTAATTAATATCCACTTTCACTATGGATATAATTTTTGATTCAACTAGATGATTTATGATTGATTGTCAATGTAAAAAACTTTACACTAACATTATATCAAAATTAAATAGTAATTTTATAAAAGTTTTAAAATAATATACATATTCAATGCTTTGAAGTAAATATATTGAAATAATACAATTTTCATCTTTATTATAAGATTTCATCAAAAAATATGACTTTTTTATGTTTAACCATTACATTTTCAAGATATAAAATATCACTCTTAAAACACCTAAGATCATATTCATAATAGTATTTTTAAGGGTAACATATTGAATTTTTTTTTATTAAAAAATTGATAAAAAAATGTGGGGTGAGCCATTGCTCCCTCTTGCTTTAAAGAAGGTCGCCGCTGATTAATAATATTCATGAAAAACTAGGATATAATAGTCTATTCTACAAACCTTTTTCATATTCATGGGAAACTAGGGATTTGTTTGTTTTATTTCCGGTTTTCATTTCTTGTTTTTAATATTAATTATAAAATTGTCATATTATTTTCATTTTGTTTCATATTTCTAAATATTTGTATAAGAAAAAGTGAGAACAAAAAATAATTGTTTTCAATATTTCCTATATAAATTCCTTGAAAACAAGAAATAAAATGAAAATAAAGTAATAACTTTGTAAATATTTTAAAAAAAATGAAAATAGAAACAATGCAAACAGACATAAGGATTCTCATCCCACAACGAAATGTTTTTCGGAAAAACATAACCAAACACCATTCCTCAGAATGTGATTTTTTTTTATTTAAAAAAAATAGCAAAAATTTACAATTTAGGAATTCCAAGTTAGAATTCCTAGCAACTAACAAAATATCTCTATCAAATCTCCCCATTACACTAATATCTATAAAGGATACAAATACTGAACCTTCAATCCCACTGTTAATGTTACTATTCATTCCCATGTAACCAGCTGTTCATAATATATATATATATATATATATATATATATATATATATATATATATATATATATATATATAAAAGATGCAAACCTCCATCTCTGTTCATGTTTTTATTCATCACCAGGCGGCAAGCTAGAAACGATACAATTACACGGTTATATTATTCTGATGCCCCGGACTGTAGAGGATCTTGAAAAATTGAAATTTATCCACAAAGACGTGACATGCATGTGAATAAATATTATATATATTCTGATTAGAATGCAGTTAAATGTACAGCTATATTATGACATTACACACTAAGCTGGGAAGAATGTTATACAAATATTACTGTATGTCTCGTGAGTATCAGATCTCTCCATTACAAGAATAATATTAAAATGATCGATCTTATTTACATTTATAATTCAATATTTCTTAAGATTAATGTTAGAATTATAATTGATTGTATTCGTATTATTAAGTGAATTTAATTTATATGTATAATTAGTGTACAAAATTTTTATAACATCGATAAATCATATACTATGATATTATTAAAAATATTTGACTCTTAACTATCTTAAAAGTCATACGTAATCTATGATTGCTTGATATTTTTAAAATTTTAACACTGAAAATGCCTCAAAATTAAACTCTTATTATATAGAGTTTAATTTGTATGTACTGTCAGTGTAACGGTTTTTTCTGTACTGACAACCAAACACAAATTATTGAATTGATGACTTTTATGATAGTTAGATAAGAGTCAAATATTTTTAGTGATGTGTCAATTTCTGATTGATTGACAGTGTAAAAAAATTTATACTGTTAGTATATATATATGAATTAAATCCTAAGAATTTAAATTTTATTTAAAATATTAAAGTGTTAATCTTAACTAATTAATTTAAATAATTTATTCATAAATCTGCTTCCAAATTGTATTAATGTTTAGTAAAAAAAAGAGTATCAAATTCAATCGAAATATATTTTAATTTTACTCATTTGGGGTAGATGTATGAAGAGGACGTAGACAATATTACAGGTGAGTGGTACGTAATTTATGTCTTCTCTTCAACCAATGATGACGACAACAAAGTAGATTGAGGTACTTACAAAAGGATCAGATTCCCTACAGTTAAATATTCCTACATTTATCACATTCATTATGTTGGAACTATTGGATGAAGATTGGATGATTATATTTTGAGCTCGATAATCTGGATTTAAAAATAAATTTGGAATGTAAGTTGTCTGATTTTCATCCAATGATTTTGATTCATTGAATATAGTGAATTTAGGGGATTTTGAATGCAGGAATTTCATCTCATTTACAAAGACACTCTATGATACGATAAGAGGCAACATTGGCCTTAGACCAGAAGTTGGGCCAAGTGGGTCAAGGGAGACTAAGCCCGAGAGGCCCAAAGCATCAAGAAAGTTCCAAAATGGTTAACAAATTACTAGTGACCCAGCATAGGAGTATCAACACGATTTCTGGGATTCCTTTAGTTGCATTCCATTTTTAACTTTTGCAATTATGTATCTGATTCCGCATTCTGTTATTGCATTACAAGGATCATGAGCCACTTGGTAGAAGATCCGTAGTGGTAGGAAATGTAATGTGTCTTTAAATATCATCTTCATGAATGGAAGAGATAGAGAAGAAGTTCAGAAAATTTTCTTTGTTATCTTTTATCCCTCTCCCATTTCTGGAGCTTCATCCTTGCTCGAAAATGATACCCTATCACTCTGACATACCAAAGAAATACTAGAAGACAAGATGCCAATGGAAGATGGTTATCTATGAGCCATGATCACTCATTCATAGGGGGCGTTGTGTGGTGCTAGCGTGTTGTTGACATTATGATCATGGTCAAGATATTCGCGAGGAGGTAATGGGCATAACTTCAAGGCAGGGGTCATGGTTAGAGGATGTGGATTACTACTAGCAAAAACTGATTTTAGATGGAAATTGTTCCATATATAATAAAGACAAATTTACACCATCAGAAATGTCATTTAGCGACCGAAAATAGCGACTCAAACGATCTGTGGCAATTTAGCGACCAAATTTCATGGTAGCAATATAATTGAATCGATCGCTAAATCGAACGGTCACTAAACCAATAAATTTTAAAGTAGGCTTTGTTGATCATTTAACGATCGAAATAACGACCATTTTTTTTTAATATAACAGTCATATTGGATTCTTATAGCGACCAGAACTTGTTTGGTTGCTAAAACGCTCAAATAAAAATTTAGCTAGAGCCATTCAACGATCAAATTAGCGGCAATTTTGTATTTATTTAATTTCAGTGACCAAATTAGCAACCAAATAATTTGATAGCTAAAACTCAAATCCCTAATATGCACATCCCTCTTTTCTTCCTCACTTCTGCGTTTTGTCTTTGGTTTTTCTCCCTTTCTCTCTATGTTTTCGCTTCGGCCACCATGCCCTTGCTCATCCCTGATAGGAGATCACTTAGGACCGTCTTGAAAACAAGCAAAGGACACAAGGAACTTGACCCTAACCGCGACCTGCCGGTAGAACCAGAGTTATCAAAGGAAGCGTGACCCTAACCGCGACCTGCTAATAGAACCAACACTATAAAGTTCTTAACCCAAGAACAAAGGGAAAAGCTCTCACAATAGAGAAACTCTCAAATTTCATTAATCATCAAAATCTGAATTGTGTAGTACAAGAGTTCCCTATTTAAAGTCTAACTAGGAAATACAAGAATTAAATTCCCACTACCATGCATTTACCGCATACATTGACAAATGCATGTACACTACCTAGAAAGTAAGCATAATCAAGGTGTTAAATTCCCACCAGCTATTATTATGACTTATGGAACTACTAGGAAGCATTTATTGGACTTAGGGGAAAACTAAAAGTCACCAGAAAATTGTGCCCAAAATAACTACGAAAATTACAAATAAAAAATGGTAAAAATTGGGCTTTAATTATTATCTAATCATTCCATTGATAAAGTCCACTAATCAGCCCTTGAATGCTTCTTGTCTTTTGAATTGGGCCTTCCAAAACAGTCTTCAAGTTGGACTGAAATCAACCTCATCAAGTTGGAGCAAAGTGACCCAATTTGGAGCAGCCTCTAATGCATGTTGGTCTTCCTTCTCTTTGATCATTATGATTAGGCCTTGTAAAGCTTGCTTCATCCTCTTAGTCTTGGACCTAGTCATAGGACCTCCAATTCCATGCAAATGATCTTTAGATGGGATGGCTGCATCTCTATCATTCCCTCCCTCTTCGAAAGGATTCGTCCTCGAATATGATCCATCACCTACATCAAACAAAGATAGATCAGCCACATTAAAAGTAGCACTCACATTACCATATTCACTTGGCAAATCCAGCTTGTAGGGATTGTCATTTATCTTCTCTAGGACTTGAAAAGGCCCATCTCCTCTTGGAAGCAATTTGGATTTCCTTTGAGTAGGAAACCTTTCCTTCCTCATATGAACCCATACCCAATCTCCAGGTTCAAAAATAACCTTAACACGCCCCTTATTTGCTTACTTTGCATATTGTTCATTCTTCTTCTCAATGTTGGCTCGAACTTTTGCATGCAACTCCTTAATAGCATCTGCCTTTTTCTTACCATCCAAATTAGCACACTCATTAGTAGGAAAAGGTAAGATATCCAAAGGAGTCAAAGGATTAAAGCCATATACAATTTCAAAAGGAGAATAGGAAGTTGTAGAACGAACACTCCTATTATAAGCAAATTCAACATGTGGCAGGCATTTCTCCCAGTTTTTCAAATTCTTTTGAATGATAGCATGCAACAAGGTAGTAAGTGTCCTATTTACCACTTCAGTTTGTCCATCCGTTTGAGGATGTGCAATGGTTGAAAACAAGAGTTTTGTTCCCAGCTTATTCCACAAAGTTCTCCAAAAATGGCTTAGGAACTTTACATCTCTATCACTCACTATTGTCCTTGGCAATCCATGCAAGCGCAACACTTCTCTAAAGAAGAGATCAACAATATGTGTTGCATCATTTGTTTTAGAACATGCAATGAAATGTGCCATTTTTCTAAACCTATCAACAACAACAAATACACTGTCTTTGCCACCTTGAGATCGAGGCAGCCCTAACACAAAATCCATTGAAATATCAGTCCAAGGTTGATTGGGAACAGGCAAAGGTGTATAGAAACCATGGGGCATGACTTTAGATTTATCTTGTTTACATTGTTATGCACTTATTACAAATAGATTGCACATCATGCTTCATGCTAGGCCAATAAAAATGTTCATGCAGAATTTCCAAGGTCTTTTTTACTCCAAAATGTCCCATCAACCCTCCACCAGGACTTTCCCTAACTAACATCTCACGCAAAGAACAAATAGGCACACACAATTTATTTTTCTTAAACAAGAACCCATCATGTCTATAATAGTCCCCAAAAGCATGTTTAGAGCAAGAATCCCATACTTTAACAAAGTCAGAATCATTAGCATACAAGTCCTTTATAAGATCAAAGCCAAGTAACTTAGTTTGCAAGGAAGTAAGCAATGCATACCTTCGGGACAATGCATCAGCAACTATGTTTTCCTTACCATTCTTGTACTTGATCACATAAGGAAACATCTCAATGAATTCCAACCACTTAGCATGTCTCTTTTGCAGCTTACCTTGAGATCTTAGAAACTTCAAGCTTTGATGGTCAGAATGAATTATGAATTCTCTTGGCCACAAGTAGTGTTGCCATGTTTGCAAGGCCCTCACCAATGCGTACAACTCCTTGTCATATGTGGAATAATTCAATACTGCCCCATTCAGCTTTTCACTAAAGTATGCAATTGGTTTAGAGTCCTGCATCAATACAGCCCATATCCCAACACCAGAAGCATCACATTCAATTTCAAAAGCTTTATCAAAATTAGGCAAACAAAGCACAGGTGCATTAGTCTACTTATCTTTCAACAATTTAAAAGCTTTTTCATGCACTTCAGTCCACTTGAACACAACATTCTTTTTTACAAGTTCATTTAAAGGTGCAGCAATTGAACTAAAGTTCTTCACAAACCTTCTATAGAAACTTGCTAAACCATGCAAACTTCTTACCTCATTGGCATTCTTAGGAACTGGCCATTCCTTAATTGCCCTTACCTTTTCTTCATCCACACTTACTCCTTTGGAAACCCAAAAACACAACAGATTCAAGGCAAAATGAACACTTTTTTCAGATTGGCATACAATTTATTTTCTCTCAAGACATTAAGAACATCATGCAAATGATCAACATGTTCATCCAAGGTTTTGTTATAAACCAAAATATCATCAAAGTACACTACCACAAATTTTCCAATGAAAGAACGCAAAACATGATTCATTAACCTCATGAAGGTGCTGGGTGCATTAGTTAAGCCAAATGGCATCACTAACCACTCATACAAACCATATTTTGTTTTAAAAGCTGTTTTCCATTCATCACCTTCTTTCATGCGAATTTGATAGTATCCACTCTTCAAATCAATTTTAGAAAACACACAAGAACCATGCAACTCATCAAGCATATCATCCAATCTAGGGATAGGATATCTATACTTTACAGTGATTTTGTTTATGGCTCGACAGTCACTACACATGCGCCATGTTCCATCTTTTTTTTGGAACCAAGATCACAGGAACAGAACATGGGCTAAGACTCTCCCTCACAAATCCCTTTTGCAAGAATTCATCCACTTGCCTTTGAATCTCCTTTGCTTCCTAAGGACTTGATCTATAGGCTGGTCTGTTTGGAAGTGAAGCACCTGGGACGAAGTCAATTTGATGTTCAATACCTCTTAAAGGAGGTAATCCATGGGGAACCTCTTATGGAAAAACATCAACAAATTCCTGCAATAAGGAAACAAACTCACTAGGCAAAGAATAATTAAGGTCGTTAGTGAGAAAAAACATCCTTGTGCAGGAGTACAAGTAGCTGCTCTCTAGCTATCAAAGCACTCTCAACCTCTCTTTTCTTTGCAAATGCACTCACTCTCTTAGTTTTCTCTTCTTTGTTTTCTGAATTTTTTTTTGCTCACTCTCATTTTTCTTATCTTTCCTCTCCTTTTCTTTTAAGCTCATTTGCTCTTCTCTCAACTCACACTCTCTTGAAATTCTGATTTGGTCAGCATAAGCCTCCGCAGGTTGGAGAGGTGTTAAAACAATGGTGCGATTGTCCATAACAAGACTGTATCTATTTTTGTACCCATCATGAGTAACTCTTCTATCAAATTGCCACGGACTCCCAAGAAGTAAATGTCCAGCATGCATAGGAGCCACATCACAAAGAACTTCATCCTTGTACTTCCCAATAGAAAATGAAATTAACACTTGCTTAGTCACCCTTATGTCTCCACAATCATTCAACCACTGGAGTCTATATGGATTTGGATGCTTTAAAGTGGGCAAACTCAGTTTCTCAACCAACAAGGCGCTAGCAACATTTGTGCAACTACCACTATCAATGATTAAACTACATACCTTATTATTGACATGGCATCTTGTATGAAAGATATGCTCATGCTGCTCATCATCACCATTTACTTTAGGTTGCATGTTAAGAGCACGCCTAGTAACAAGTACATCTCCATTTACAGGTTCAACAACCTCAACATCACTACAATCCTCCAAAGATGGCATATCATCCTCACTTGAGCTCACACTCTCTATATCTCCATTGTCCAACAGTATCATGGCTCTTTTATTTGGGCATTGAGAAGCAATATGCCCAATTCCTTGACACCTGTAACATTTGACATCACGAGATCTAGAAGATGAATTAGTCTCCATTTTACCTTTGGGTACACCAATTGAATTTTTGGCCTTTGCATCTTCTTTTGTCTTTGGCACAGATTTGTTGTTTTGCCAATTTGATTTCCATGAAGAATTAGAAGGAAATTTGGAAGTGCTCTTAGCTTTTAGTTGCCTTTCCACTTGAATAGCTTTGTGCAGCAAATCCTCCATCTCCACATAATGTTGCAATTCTACCACATCAGCTATCTCCTTCTTTAATCATCCAATGAATCTAGCCATAGTTGCCTCTCGGTCTTCTTCAACATTTGCTCTAATCATGGCTATTTCCATCTCCTTGTAGTAATCTTCCACACTCGTAGAACCTTGAGTTAGGCTTTAAAATCTCCGATACAAGTCCTTATGGTAGTGGCTAGGGACAAATCTTTTCCTGATGGCAGCCTTCATCTCTTCCCATGTACGAATAGGCCTCTCCCAATTTCTCCGCCTACTAATAACAAATTGATCCCACCAAATACTAGCATATTCGGTGAATTCAACAACTGCTAGTTTAATCTTCTTCTCCTCCGAATAATTGTGACAGTCAAACACATGTTCAACCTTTCTCTCCCACTCCGAGTACAATTCAGGATCATTCTTTCCTTGAAATGAAGGAATTGTCAGCTTAATACTTCCCAAATTTGTGTCTCTTGTTTCAACTCTTCTCCTCCTATTAACTCTCCTACTCGAATGCTCCTCTTCCTCTTCTTCAGAACTGGATTGTGGCGGTGTTCTAGAACTGGATGCAGGTTGTAGATTGTCTAATCTTGTGTTTAGAGCTCGGAATTGTTCTTGAACAACCTTCACAAACAACCTAAGATCAAACTCTCCTTCTTGTCCTCCACTCATGATAAAAAATGCTGCAAAAATTATGTTTGAAGTGATAACAAATGAATAATAATCCAACACTAGGGAAATCCTCACACAAACACTCTCTTATGTGTTTCACACTTTTGGCTTTTTCCCTCTGATGTTCTCACCACTCTTGCCTTTTACCACTCAGCTTTTACCTTATGAGTTCTTAAGTAAGAACCTTTGGATGGTTCTACACAACAAGAAACAGCAAGGAATTGATGATAACTTTGGTGAACCAAAAACTAACAAGGAACAACAGAATAGAAACAAGAAATTCAAGAAAAGTACTGTAATGAGGACAAGATCAATGAAGGAATTATAGAATAACCAAGAATTAAGCCAAAGAAACTCAATTTTTTTTTGTGTGGCTTGTAATTAGAAGCAAATCTGCCCAGGAATTTCTTTCTTTTTTTTTCACGTTTTTTTTTCCACTTTTGTTTGCAAATTCTTCTTTTTCTTTCAATCTGGAATTCCTTCTTTTTTTTGCTCGAATTTTTTTTCAAAAGCAAAACAGAAACAAACAAAGGAAGATGACGTAGAATAAAGAGAGAAACAACAGCGGAATTTTTTTTTTTTTTGAAAACAAAGGATAGATAACACCTAATTTCAAGAGCCGAAGCTCTGATGCCAAATGATAGGAGATCACTTAGGACCGTCTTGAAAATAGGCAAAGGACACAAGGAACTTGACCCTAACCGCGACCTGCCGATAGAACCAGAGTTATCAAAGGAAGCGTGACCCTAACCGCGACCTGCCGGTGGAACCAACACTATAAAGTTCTTAACCCAAGAACAAAGGGAAAAGCTCTCACAATAGAGAAACTCTCAAATTTCGACCTGCCGATAGAACCAGAGTTATCAAAGGAAGCGTGACCCTAACCACGACCTGCCGGTGGAACCAACATTATAAAGTTCTTAACCCAAGAACAAAGGGAAAAGCTCTCACAATAGAGAAACTCTCAAATTTCATTAATCATCAAAATCTGAATTGTGTAGTATAAGAGTTCCCTATTTAAAGTCTAACTAGGAAATACAAGAATTAAATTCCCATTACCATGCATTTACCACATACATTGACAAATGCATGTACACTACCTAGAAAGTAAGCATAATCAAGGTGTTAAATTCCCACCAGCTATTATAATGACTTATGGAACTACTAGGAAGCATTTATTGGACTTAGGGGAAAACTAAAAGTCACCAGAAAATTGTGCCCAAAATAACTACGAAAATTACAAATAAAAAATGGTAAAAGTTGAGCTTTAATTATTATCTAATCAGTCCATTGATAAAGTCCACTAATCAGCCCTTGAATGCTTCTTGTCTTTTGAATTGGGCCTTCCAAAACAGTCTTCAAGTTGGACTGAAATCAACCTCATCAAGTTGGAGCAAAGTGACCCAATTTGGAGCAGCCTCTAATGCATGTTGGTCTTCCTTCTCTTTGATCATTATGATTAGGCCTTGTAAAGCTTGCTTCATCCTCTTAGTCTTGGACCTAGTCATAGGACCTCCAATTCCATGCAAAGGATCTTTAGATGAGCTGGCTGCATCTCTATCAATCCCTCTCTACTTCGCCACAACTCCAGTAAGTTTGCTACTCCCTCTTCTCAACTCACCGCTCCTTCTTCCTATTATGTTTTTCTTCTATTTTTTATTTTGTATTAGTGCCTTCTCTCCCTCTTTAGTGCTCACTACTCACTCTCCAGCCCACCAGTGGTCTGGTTGCCACCTCGATAATTTTCTTTCTCTTTTATCTATATTTTTTATTTATTTGTTAAAATGTGTTCAATTTTTTTCTGGTGTATATCTGGCCACCACCAGTTCTCCAGCCACTACTCCGTCCACCTCCCTCCGTGCTCAGTCTCCTAGTAAGGTCTGGGGAACCGTATGTTAAGTCACAAAGCGTCTGACTTTGTCATGCGTCTGACTCACACTCCAGTTTAGCCCGTGTGTGTTTTGATGAACATAAACATTAAGAAAATGATTTTAATTGAACTATCTGAGTATTGCAAATCATCTACTTGAGATGTGCAAAGAAAGATAGTAATCTTAGCAGATCAATTCATTGAAAGGATCAAAGCATAGTTAATGCGTATGATCTTTAGAAACTAAATGCACTATGCAAGAACAATGCGTCTGATGAAAGACTCAAGCTCTAAAGTACTGAAGCAATCATCATATCTCGGACTCCTTATAGATAAAGGAAGAAGCTATGAGCAAGAAGACAAAGTACTACTCACTATCGAGCATCCTGGAGAATGAAAGATGAAGACAATACAACAACTACACATCAAGCCAATTAGTATGACGACTCTATCAAAGAATGAAGAGCGATATACTCAAGGATTGTTATTTCTTCTCTCAGTTGAAGGACAAAGAAAATCTCCAAAAGGCTATACACTATTCAAATACTCTTCGAAACAACAAAGAGTACAAATACAATCTTCTGAAGAAAGTTGAAAGAAGATATATCAAGAATACAGACTGTACCATCAATAAAGGCTCATATCAAGAAGCGTCTAATTATTTAAAGATGTGTCTGGAGTTCAGACAAATCAAGGAAGATACTCATCTCATGTCAGAATCATTCAAAAGTTCTAAAGTATGTTCAAGTTCAATCTCCATGTTGGAAGACTCGAAGTATTAAAGTATGAAGATATATTTTCTCTCCCGTGACTGAATCAACGTTCAAAAAGAGAAAATATTTTATGAAGAAATTACTTGGAATCTGGATGGAAGTATTTCATTGAAGAAAGGAATTAAAATATTCAAATGAAGTATATTACTTTATTCCTTGTCTTCTATTGAGTACAGAAAAGAAGAAAAGACAAAGGCATTGCTGCAAAACGTCCCTTATGCAATAAAGTGAAAATCACATTTATCTGAGCTTTTCAAAGTGTTGCACAAATAAGGAAAGAAATGATACTCGGGTAAAGAAAGCATATTTGCTATGCTCTGCGGTCAACACAGGACCTCCAACCACTAGTGCAGGAAGCACTTTTTACGTCTTTTAACGTCTAAAAAAGCCAGACGTTAATACAGCAGACATCAAATGTGTGACTTTTAATGTCTGTTTTGAACAGACGTAAAAGTTTACATTTCACGTCTGTCTTTTATTATACTAACGTTAAATATAACACCTTTAACGTCCGTTCTTTTATTTAATAGACGTTAAAAGTGCTATTTTTAACGTATGTTGTCAGACGTTAAAAGTATTTTTTTTAAAAAAAAAATTATGTTACAATATCCCTTCCCCCAGCTAGCTCCCTGCATTCACTAATTCCAGAATACAGAATTTGCACACACACTAATCACTAACAAGTCCATATACATTAACTCATGCATTTGCATTCCAATATATATATATATATATATATATATATATATATATATATATATATATATAACTATTACTAGCTAATTAACACAATTCTTAATTAAAACAATTAGAACTATAACTATCTTAATTAATACAATTCAGGCCACAATACATGCAAAATTCATAACATAATAAAACATATATAGTCTATACATATATATGCAATCATTGGGGCATGCATGTATCTTCTTATACTCCATACCCATCCGACACAATACCTTCTTCGCCTCATAGTTATGGTCAGGCAATGTGTTGCCCTCTGGAAGCAAGTCTTTCAACAATTCAAGCAATTCGGTGAAGCTTTGATCGCTCCAACCATTTCTTGCCTTCATACAAACCAATTTTAACACCGCCGAGAACCGTGTATGAGTAGTACACCTCGGATACAAAGGCTTATCTGCATCACTGCACAATCTTTCATACACATGTGCTCGTCAAAAATATTCTTGTCCAATATCACGGATCATGTCCTCCACTCGATCATCCTCTATATCTACGTCAATGTCCTCACATTGGGAGACACTTGTCTTATTATTTAACAACACATCACCATGCCATATCCATCTTGTATAATTCAAGCAAATCCCAAAACAAATAAGATGAGTACTATATCCTTGACTGCACATTTCCTTGTATTCAAACATTTGACACAAGGACAACAGAACATTCCTTTACTATTAGGATCATTCCTTTGAGCAAATTCTATAAACTCTTCCACTCCCTTCAGATACTCATCACTTGTGCATTTACAGACCATCCAACTACGATCCATAGCTAGATAGGTTCTGTAGATATACACATAAATATCCAATATAAGCACAATAGGGGAGATTGGAAAAGCGCACTAGTATTTGAAAACCTAACAACCATATATACACACTACTACACTTTCTTCCTCTTCTCCTAGGTCAAGGAACCAAATATGCTAAACACAATTGCAATAACAGTACATAGTAGCTACCAAATCTGTTACGTGATTAGTCAACTTCTCTTCTAAGAAATTAAGAAAACTTTGGCTTATGAATCTTTAAACAAGAACACCAAGTAACTCCAACAAACCAAACACATTCAGTCATTTATTTCATGCTTAAACATGCTAGGAGGATCTTAAAATACTTTCAATGAATTGAATGAAGAATAACCAAAATGAATCCAGCTTGATTCATTCTAACATGATAACAACATTTCATACTATAGATACAGAAAAAAAAATGAATGAACCAGAGGCAATAACAGTAACAGAAACTGAATTCCCTAAAAAGAAGACCACCAGAGACCCTGAGGGTTTAGACGTTACCTGCGTTCACAGAGAGGAGAAGGAGAGAGTTAGAGCTTAGTGGTGGTGCTACCGGGGTGGTGGTGCGACGTCTCGGTGGTGGTGGAGAGGAGCTCGCGGTGGTGACTGAGAGTGAGAGGGACGGAGAGAGTTAGGGTGCGAAATGTTTAGAAAGAGTGTGAAGTTCAGAGAGAGAGAGAGAGAAAGAGTTAGGGCAGAGAAGTTGTACCTCGCAGTGGTGGTGGAGAGGACCTTGCGATGGTCGCGGTGGAGAGGACCTCACGGTGGAGAAAATGGGTTAGGACAGAGAACGGAGGCAGAGAGTGTAAGTGGAAGAAAGGAATACGCGAGGGTAACTTACTAAAAAAAATTAAAATCACCTTTAACGTCTGTTTTTAAAACAACAGACATTAAAGTTCATCTTTTCCGTCTGTTGTATAAAGAACAAACGTTAAAGGTGATCTATTTTCCACCGCCTCTTTTTTAACGGCTACTTTATGCTTACCACGCCTTGTAACTTCATCCCCTACTACCCTTATAAATAGCTTCCTTCCTTTCATGACCAAAATATGACTCCACTACTCTTTCTTTTTATAATGAATTTCTGCAAAGGCTTCGTCCCTTTTATTTTTCTGCTTCACAATATGGCTCTGCCATGATTATTATTCTTTCTTCCCATTCCTAGACTCAAAGGTTTTTGTCTTAATGGTCAAACAACTTCTGAGGTTGTGCGAATCACATAACATGGGTGATAAGGTTGAGTAAATCACATAATGTGAGTTGCTAGAGGGCAAATGGTTCCAAAACCTCAGCTTTGGCAACAAGTGATTGTCTTGGAAGTCTCTGGAACCATTGCTGACACAGATCGAGTGCACCCTCTCTAGAAAACTCAGCCGCTCGACTCCTCTCTTGCTCACCCTCGACATGTGAAGGGAATGAAGCCTCCTAAAATGTTTAGCCTAGGCATAAACCCTTTCAATGTAACTTTATAGGATTTTAAATTTTGAATGTATCTTGTATCTGCCAAATCACTTCAATGAGATCCGGTTTGGGTTATTGATTCAACTTAGTTTTACTTCGCACATATTTTAGTTTTCAATGTAGGAACATAGCAAAGTTAGAATAGATCGAACAGAAACACAAAACGCAAAAGCAAGTGAAACTGAAACTTTGAGGAAGGCAATGCGTGAAGGTATACTAACTAAAAAAATTAGTAAAATCACCTTTAAGTCTGTTGTTGAAACAACGGACGTAAAATATTCACTTTTAACGTCTATTTTTTAAACAACAGACGTTAAAAGTAACACTCATCACTTTTACCGTCAGTTGTATATAAAAATGACGTAAAAGATGATTTAAATGAACATCATATTTATGGTTCTACACCGCCTCCTTTTTGACGTCCACTTTTTAATTAACAAACGTTATATCTGATCGTTTATTCCATATTTTCCACTAGTGAATGTTCTCAAACATTAAATGCCAAAGTCAGAACGACTATTGTTTTTCCAGAAGATAAAGTAGAAGATCACTGACCATGCCTCAACGGATCTATTATGGACAAGTATAAATAGAAGAACTTGAAGAGCTGAAAAAGAGTTGCACAATACAGAATTGTTGCTGTAATATTGAAGCTGTGCTTCAAACAAACTTTCAAACTCTATGAGCCTGAAGAGGCTTGTTTCAAGAATACTTGTTAAGTCTAAAGAGGCTAGGTGTGCAAACAATACTTGTGATTGAGCCTGGAGAGGCTAGGTGTGTAAATAATACTCGTCTGTAACCTTGATCAGTTATAGTGTTAAAACTTAGTGAAACCAAGGACTGGATGTAACCTAAAGGTTGTGGGTGAACCAGGATAAACCTATGAGTACTTTCTTCCCCAAACTCTTTACTTTATTTACAAGTTACTTATTTGTTGTTACTAATTGTTTAGGGAATGTTTATAATTACCCTTAGTAATTTAGCTTGCTGAATCAGACATATGTATTAAAGCGTCTTATTTGCACTGAATTTTGTTTTGTGCTTGAAAAACTCCGATTTGTGAAAACACTATTCAACCCCTCTTCTAGTGTTGTTTTGTGCCATTTCACCGTGCACACATGTATATATAATTATTTTTCTACGCTTGCCTCCCCGACGATGTCGTTTACTTTCTCCCCACCTTGGCTTTTTACGTAGGCTTCCTCGACACTTCGAACCACGTCCTCTCCTTCCCTAGCTTGCTGTCACGCACACTCTGAGGCTCCTCGAAGCTCTAAAATTTACCCTAACACATGGACAGAGTCCCGGCAATGTCATAAACCCTAATCTTGCAACATATTTTTAAATAAGGCTAGAATCGAAGCAAGAATAGAAAAAGAATGGAAATGACGATGTCGAGGTGTCAACGCGTTAGGGATTCGGATATTACCTCAGTTCTATCGAAGAATCGATAGTTGATACCTGTAGTATTCGTTGCCCTGATCACAAAAACAAAGTCTGAATCGCGATAAGATGATTGAATAGCTCTCAACCACACACTCTCTCTCTCCTTAGCTCTATTTTCTCCCTCAAAGAGGTCTAAAGTCGCAGAAGAAAGAAATGATAAAATGAGTCAAGATAGAAAAGAAGAAAAACTAAAGTGTGGTGTTGTCAGTCGAGCACGCTCTAGCGTGCTGGGACTCCATGTAACATCCTACTTTTTATCTAGGCTGTATTACTGATAACGATATATTTATTTATATTTTTACCCGAGACAAATAAAATGATTTTGGATAAAAAAATCATATTTAGACTCTACTTCATGATAAAAGCCTACGGTTAAATTTTGTGTTTAAAATTCAGACGGAATCCGGTCTGCCTTTTCACTGGCAGTAAAATTTTACTGATCAGAAAACCTATTTTGACCTGAGAACGAAACAGTTTAGTTTTATATTACATTTTCAACGATATAGGCTATTTTGAAATTTTTGCTCAAAAATAAATTATTATACTTTATTCAAGCAAATTTTCAAAGAAAACGTGAAAGAAAATCTAAATCGGGTAAACGACGGAGTCGAGAACGGATGTGCAGAGATAGAACCGAACACCGGATGGAGGTGACACTTGCCACCTGGGGGTGGTGAGTCATGGGGTGAGTCACCACCATGACTCACCAAGTAATGATGGTGTTTTAACAAAAATGCAAACCTTCTTAGGGAAATGTCCAAATTACCCTTTTCCTTCCATCAAAATTCCAACCTTGTCCCAACAATTTGTGACCAAAATACCCCCATTCTACACGACCCTAATCCATTCAAGGCACTTAGGCATTTCATTTTCTTCTTCTTCAAACATGCTTAAGTTCATTTTCTACAAAAACTCTAAGAAACACCATAGTTGAAGTTTGCTAGTTTCTTCAAATTTCTTCACTTTCTTATTCATTTAGAGGTATATACTCATCAACTATTAGTATGACTACTCTTCTATCCATTCATTTCAATTTATTAATGTCAAGATCCTTAGATTTTCATTCTCTTGGAGTTTCTTCATTTAATCCTAGAAAATCATAGAAAAACGATTTTGATGTGCTAACAATTTCTATGAAATCTCTAAGGCCTCTAGATTCAAAATCCAAAAGGATGAGAGAAAAATCAATTTCTAGCCAATTTTTCCTCTCTTGGCCGAATCCTATACCAAATGGGTTAAATGAGTTTTCTTCAATCTTTAACTTGTATGATGATTTTTATAAGCTATCCAAGATCCCTAGATTGATGATCCAAGAGAATGAGAACAAAGGAAATTTCCTCCCTAAAATTTTATCTCTTGGCCGAAACCTCCCTAGTGGGTTAAGTGGTGTTGTTTTCAAATTTTTGACTTGTGACAATTTCTCCATGCTATCTAAGACCCTAGAAACTAGTATCCAAAAGATTGAAATGAGAAAAGAACCCTAGCCCCTTTTTGATTTCTTGGCCGAACCCTAGCTCTTTGTTCTCTAGATGGAGTTTGTTAACTTAGCTTGTTTTATGTTGTTTTGGTTGAAGGTTGATTGGTAGATTGTGGTGTGGTAAAGAGGAGCTTCAATTTCGTGATTCCAGTGTTAGCTGTATATACCTCAGGTGGGAGAAAGAAGCATCCTATTGTCGGAACGACTAAGTAGTATATTTTATAATAATAGTGTAAGGCGACCTAAACCCTACTAGTGGTCGAGTAATCGACAATACCAAAATCACATTGGAAACTACCCCGTAGTACCGATCATGATTTGGGGATTGTAGGTTTATCACTGTTAGGATAATTTTATTATATTCGAGGATGTATGATTTTATCCTTGTTGAGCTGCTTGTGATGCGCTGATTGTGATAAACTGCTTAATGTGATGTTTGCTGATACATGAATATTTTATTATTATTATTTTACTGTGTATAATATGCTTTGCTCTGAAAACCTGCAATACATGTTGGTTTATGCTTATTTGACATCTAGGCAATGATATATGTTGGTCGTGAGATATATATATTGGGGAGAGAATGAATGTGACTTAGAGGTGCCTAGCCTGATAAATATTTTTTTTATATAAGAGATGTGACATGGAATAAGTGTTGAGACTGTGATGGAAGGTTGAGGCATTAGGTTGTAACCGATGCGAGTCAGTGAGACCCATATAGATGCATTGTTGTTCACAACCGTGTGAGTGAAACACACAAGGTCAGAGTATCCTATTACGGATACCGGATATTGCGGGTGAGTGCCCTACGAATGCTGAGATTCGAGGAAGACCACCATAATACTCATTTTAGTCCTGGATAAGTTGCTTTGATTATTCTATCGATGATATAGATACTGTGTATTTTGTTCTTATGCGCTATTTCCAATGGGGAAAATAGTGGCGTACTGTGCTTATGCACCTTTCCCTACTAGAGATAAGGGAATAGGGGCGCACCGAGTTCTTGGAAACACACCGTTTGGACTACTGACTAACATCGCTAATGGGAATGGGGGATGATGACAGGATTAGAGATGACAAAGTCAGCATAAAGGTTTAGTTGCATGAGATTAAGGGTAGAGGATGATATCGTAAATTAAGGATGATTGTTATTTATATGTGATGCGTGTCTTTGACTATTATTGTATTGGATGCTATGTATTCCTTTTCCGCTTATGATGATAGAACTGTTTCTTATCTCCTATTTTACTGTATTGTATATATTTTGTTATGTGACCGTATGAGAAGACCCTATGGAGGAGCCAGTTACTGAGGATCTGGATGAAACTCCTTATTGTTAAGTCTTAAAGCGTCTGACTCGTTATGCGTCTGACTCACACTCCTGTGTCTCTTGTGTGTTTTGATTAACCCAAACATTGAGTAATTGATTTTACATTGAACCATATGAACGTTGCTAATCATCTACTTGAGTTGTGTAGCCAAAGCTTTCTATCATAGCAGGACAAGTCAAAAAAAGATTATGAAAGAATCAAATGATTGCTACAAGCGTCTGAAGTACAATGCGTCTGAAGTCTGACTCACTGAAGCTTACATCAACATCTTTCAGACCCATCTTTCTTTGAAGAACAACAAGTATCAAAGCAGTATTGAGGCAGTATCAAAGCAAAGCAAGCAATGATTGTCATCTTCAATGAAAACTAAAAAGGATTCACTCAATCATAAGTAAATGAAAGAGTAAAAAGCATCAAGCAACACCCTTATGAAAGGTTATTAGTTCTTATTTGACTGAATATGCTGAAGACCAAAGAAGCATGAAGTCATCATTCAGAGTAATGATCAAAGTGTTCAAAGAATACAAACACTATCTTCTGAAGTAAGTTGAAAGAAGAAGAAGGATCAAGATTATAGATCATGAAGTCTCACTTCAATGAAGCGTCTATCTCTCCCAGTATGCGTCTAAGCCTCTGACAAAGTTAGCACCCACTCTTTTGTCAGATTAACTTGTTTGACTCAAGAGATATTCAAACATCCACAAACTTGGAAGATGTGAGAACAAAAGTCACTATTGCGATATTGAAGCACGCACCAAGAAGAAAAACTCTCTATGAAGGAATCACTTAATCTCTGATTCAAAGTTAAGAGTGATTTGAAATACTTTTAAATAAACTTAAGAGAAGTTTATTAATATATTTCTTATCTTCAATCGAAGTCAGAGAAATGAGAAAAGACAAAAGGGCAAAGCTACAGAAAAGCATTCCTTATGTTAGCAAAAGAAAAGCTACTTTATCTGAGCCTTTCTTAGTGTTACACAAATAAGGAAAGAACGCTGCCAAAGCCAGAAAAGCATATCTGCTATTCTCAGTTATCAACAAGGAATCTTCAATGTTCTTCAAAGCATTTATTATCAAGTCAGAACGACTATTTCTCAAATAACAAAGCTGAAGACCTTCAAATGCATCTCAACGGATCTTTGTGATCAAATATAAATAGAAGAAGTAGAAGACCAAGAAAGTAGAGACAACATATACAAGTGACGTGATACAGTGCAACCAGAGAAATCTCTTATCAACTGAAAAGCTATATGATTCAAAGAAGAACTCATCTTATAAATCGATAGCTGAAAGCTCTCATCATCATATATCTTCGTCACACTCTGAATAACATTTGAAGAAGAACTCATCTGCAACTCACCAAGTTCCAAGTTCATATCCACTCCCTGCAGTGTTTGAAGGTTGGTAGAATTGTTGTGTAACTTTGAAGCTGTGCTTCAAGACTCTCTCAAAACTCTCCGAGCCTTAAGAGGCTTGTTTCAAGAATACTTGTTGAGCCTGAAGAGGCTAGGTGTGCAAACAATACTTGTGTTTGATCCTGGAGAAGCTAGGTGTTCAAATAATACTCGTCTATAACATTGATCAGTTATAGTGTTAAAACTTGGTTAAGCCAAGGACTAGATGTAGCCCAAGGTTTGTGGGTGAACCAGGACAAATCTCTGAGTATACTCTCTCCTTATCTTTTACTTTATTATTCAATTTGTTTAACTGTTTCAAGTAACTAACTTGGGTGTGTTATATAGTTGCTAATCAGTATGTTGTAAAAGGCGTTTGTCCTAAGAGCACCTTTCATTCACTGATTTTGTTTTATGCTTCTTAAACTCTGATTTTCAAAAACACTATTCAACCCCCCTTCTAGTGTTGTTTTGTGCCATTTCAGTTGGTATCAAAGCTCAGCCTCTGGGTTGAGCGCCTCAAAGTGTAGAGGAAAATATTCTGAAGAATAGCAAATGAAACAGCCTCAAGCAACAATATGTACAATCAGGGTACATATCTCAGTAAACCACCCATGTTTAGTGGAAGAGATTGTAAGTACTGGAGGAGTAAAATGAGAATGTTCATAGAGTCAACTGATCTAGATCTATGGGAAATCATATATCAAGGTCCTTACAGTCTAACTGATGAAAGTGGAAATGTTATTCCAAGAAACAGATGGACATCAGAGCACAAAAATATTGTGCAACTCAATGCCAAAGCAAAATATCTTCTTGTATGTTCTCTAAGAAGGTTTGAATATGATAAAGTTAGTAGCTGTGAAATAGCCAAAGATATCTGGACCAGACTTGAAGAACTATATGATGAGGATGTTGTTGTCAAAGAAACATCTGAAGAAAGATCAGCTAACAATCTTGACAACCTTCCATCTTCAAATACACCAACAGATCAATATTCTCAAAATGATGATGAAGAAGTTTCTGAAGCAACCAGAAAGATGAGAAGATTCTGGAATAAAATAAGAGCCAAGAAAGTAGCAATCAGAATAGCAGGTGACAGAATGACACCTCTCAAAAAGATGATCACTTGGGAAGATCTGGACAAAGAATCAGATGAAGAGTTCAAATGTCTACTTGAAGACACTGACTCAGATTATGAGGTAAATTCTGAATTTGAGGATTTACAATATGCTATCATGAACTTCTCAGTGAATCTAACTGTATTCTTAATAAATTCAAAGAACTTAAGAAAAAGTATGTGAAGCTCACTAATGAGCATGAACAGAAAAATCTTAAGATTGATGAACTAGTCTTAGAAAACAAAGCTTAATGCAAAAATGCTTAAAGTTGAGATCATTACTGAGACACCATCATCTGAAGAAGTTGTCAAACATCAACATAAGGTTGAAGAGCTCACTAATGATCTTGCTAGATTTTTCAATGGCAAGAACAACCTAATGAAACTTCTCGGAAGTCAAAGCTCTAGTTTTGACAAAACTGGTATTGGATACATTGAAGAAAATCATGATAAAGTATCTGACAAACTCTCAGATAATGTGAAAATTCCTATTAAATCCTTCTTTAATATATAATGTACTTTTTGTGGTAAATCTGAATATATCACGTCCAAGTGCTTTCACAAAAGAAAAGCCAAGTCTTCATAGACTAAAATAACTAACAAAAGAGGACCTAAAAAGGTATGGGTACCAAAGCACCTTATAATTCCTCTTGCAGATTTATTGAGTAGAACTAAGAAGACTCCTTTAATAGAGATTGGAAAATGGTCTCTCACTACTCACAATTACAAAAGAGTATATATTCCAAAGTCTCCAATTTATGCAAGAGCATCTCAGAGAAAAAGGAAGTCAATACACGAGGTCAGTGATTTTTACAAATCACTTACAAGTAAGTATTTAAGAAATCCTATTTTAAGAATCTTATGTGTGATTGTGTGAATATTTGATTTAATGCGTCTATTAGTTTAAAATCCGTCTGATATGACGTGGACCCTCTTTAAAGACTGAGAAAGACATATTAATTTCAAAATTCTCGAATGATTAAGTGGGAACTTAACGAGAAAATGTTTCACTCCCTTCAGCTAGTTCTCTCTCCACACGTCAGTGTAATAAATACGAAGTGCTTTTTGTAAACCTCTTCATCACACACAAAACCGTTCACCTTCAGACTCGCTTCTCTATCTCTCTCAAAAGTTTCAACCTTTCGCTCTCCGTCTGCCCTAAATCTCTCTTCACCTTCTACCCTAATGGCTCCAAGGAAATCAGCAAACCCTACTGTCATTCCTATTTGGACATTGATAACAAGATTTTATATAGCTTAAAACCATGTCCTCATTGCAATTATTCATTGATTTTTGTCTTTTCAAGGGATGGATTCTCATAAATTGTGATTACTTTTGAAGATTATTGAGAGTGAACTAAGTTGGAGCATAAGTGGAGCAAAAATTGTATTTTTGGAGCTTAAAAATTGGGTGAATTAAGAGTTGGGGTATGAGATACAGCTTTGTGTCTTGATAGACACAGCTGTGTCTCCAAAAGTGGACATTTCTCTCTCCTGGAGTTCGACACAACTGTGTCTCCATATAGACACAACTGTGTCTAATCTTCCCATGTGTTGTTCTGCAAAAAGACATAGCTGTGTCTCCTACTAGACACAGTTGTGTCTAGTTTCGTAAGCGTGGTTTCATCAAGAGACACAGCCGTGTCCCCTAATAGACACAACTGTGCCTATTCTGTTTGTTCTGAAAATGTCAATTTTACCCTTTTTTAAGTGTAGGGTTATAACCTTTGTTTAGGGGATCTTTTTGATTGTTTAGAGACGGCGTGAACCAGTATAGCACAGCGTCGCTGTGACATTGGAGCAGAGGCAAGTGTGTGGAGTCTAGGAGTGGAGATTTCTCTTATAAAAGGGTTCTTTTTACTCTTGTTCTCCATGAACTCTTATTTGATTTTAGTTTTCATTGTTATTATGAGTAGCTAAATTCCTTTCGAGGATTATGGTGGATCTTATTATTTGAGAAACCTCTATACCCTAATTTTATTTGAGTTCCTGTTTGTTCTTCCAATTAAATTGTTCTATTATTTTAATCCTTGCTAGGACTTAGCTACCCCTTGCATGTCTTAATCAGTTAATTGATCAGCGGCCGTGCTGCAGTTAATTGGTATATCTATAGGGCAATTGAGATTAGCATTATTGCATGACCAAACTTTAATCCTAATTTTCCATTCGGGTTAATCAATTAGATTAATCAACGTCTATGTGCTTGCTTTCTCTGAATTTGAGTCTCTTGCATGACTAAACTTGGGAACAATTTGGTGAAAAGATTATTAATAGCGAATGACCAAACATATTAATAGGATTCGTAGAGGGATTGGTAATTGTAGTTTAACTCAGGACTCTTATAGAATTAGGATTGGGGGAATCGAAGGTACAAGTGAAACCGTGATCCTAGGCTTCTCTATACTGCTTTCTCTACTTGTGTTAATGCTCTCTTTATAGTTACTACAATTCACACCACCACCAAATTTACTCGTCTAAATAACATAGGAGCTCGACTAGTTTGGTAACTGTTAATTAATCCCTGTGAGATCGATACTTGGAGTCCCAAATACTCCTATATTACTTTTGCGATAGAGTACACTTGCTCTAAGTGTGTTCTGCACGCAACAGACATCTCCAAAGCAAGGAAGTTGGCTATAGAACACATAGTCGAGTTCCAAGAGATCAAGGATGCTGGCTTAGATGTTTTTACATAACTAGAGTTCGCTGGTTGGATGAACTTCTTTATGATTAGAGAAAATGTCTGCCCATATGTGGTTAAAGAGTTTTCGAAGAACTTTGCCTCATCAAGGCATGCTCACCTCTTCAGCGTTGTCGGAAACGTGAATTTCGTCAGACATAGATTTGATATTGGTGATATCATTCAAGCAACTGGTTGTCCTAGGGAAGGAACTGGAATGTCGAATGACTGGGAAGATTATGAAGACAAGGAAGAAGTTAATCTCACTTTGTTTGGAGACAGACTCGTGGAAAGCAAGTTTACTCGCTATCTTCTACCCAAGGCAAGGTTTTTACATATTCTCTTAACTAGGTGTGTGACCCCTAGGAAAGGCTCTTTAAATGTCATTTCTAGAGATGATAAGTATTCTTTATATCGACTTCTTCAATTTAGAAAAGTATATATGAATGATCTTATCTTCAATCATATGCTTAAGATAGTTAGTGGAAAGACATGCTATCCTTATGCAATGCTTTTGACAACACTGATAAGGAATAAGGGAACCGTCTTAAGTTCAGAAGTTATGGATCAAATTCCTGTTATTTCAGTAAAAATCCTTATAGATTCAGAAATGAAGACTGAATCTGGAACTGATTTCATGATTGCTGAAAACCCCGTTGTTGAAGAAACCCATGAAAGAGTCTCTGAAGACTCAGATGGTGATAAGCACATAGCCTGTATCATGAAAAGAAGTAGGAAGGAAGTGTCTATTACTGAAAAGAGTAGGAAAAAAAGAAAAATGAAGAAACCAAGGTCGGGGGAATCATCAGTAACTAGTATCTGAACTAGTTACTGGTGTGTCTGACTGTTTTAATAAAAAAGAAAAGATTGACTAGGAAAAGGAAATGAAGAAGGATTAACAAGGAGGAAGGAAGACTGAATAATGGAATCAGGATCTGTGAACATAGGAATGAGGAGATCAGGCTGTCTGATCAAGAAGAACAAGAAGAAGAAGAACAAGAAGGAATGCAACAAGAAGAAACTGTTGAAGAATCCGAGGAACAAAGAAGAAAAAGATTGGATGAGTTTGACCAAAGTTGGGAGAAGTACAAATGTGGACGGTGCATGAGGTACAGACCAAGTCAAGATATTTCACCACAACCAATGAAGACAATTGGTGAATTATTTGAAAAATATTTAGAAGCCCTACAAGCTCTTGAAGCTTTGAAGAAACCTGTTAAAGCAAGAAAGTTCATTGCAAACGACACTCATGTCCCCATTCCAAGATTCCTTCTGGATGACACTCAGAGAAAGGATCTAAAGAGAAAGATTGATAAGAGGATCTGCACCCCAAGGGATGTAGTTGTGTATCTAGAGGACTAAAAGGGTCAATGGGATGCAGAGTCATCTGGATCTGGGCTGACAGAATATCAGAAGTGGAAGACTCCAACTCTGAATGGAAGGATTGGTTTTGTTGCATTGCAACATTTTAGGTATGTCGGACCCCCAAAACCCCTGCCTCTGTATCCTTGGTACAAAAGCTATCTTTTTCTGATCGTTCATGAACCTAGTGTCTATTTCTTTGATAATACCTTCTTTCTGTGCTGTGTTGGGCCAAGATATTTGATTAATTGGCTGGTAGATTCCATCATCTATGAGGAAGAAAGAGAGTCTCTCCCTGTTCAAAGAACAACTAATAGTTTGTTCTATACCATAGTGACTAATTCCTTGATTAATAGATTGAGTCTGGTGCAAAACTCCTGTGTTTGAAGAACCTGTTTCTGAAAACCTCCCTAATCTTTATCAATTTCTGTGTTTGAACAATTTGCGTCTTTTCATTTGCTCCATTTCTATCACTTTTCACGAGTTAAGAAATTCTGTTTCTATTCTTTCTGAAAACCATGTTTCAAGTTTGGTTATCTCGTCTGAACCAAGCTTCCAAGAAAGAGTTCCTTTGCACGAGTAAGAAACCGATGTATTTCCACGGGTCTCCCTCGTTTCGTATATGAGTTCTTTTGAATTTCTCATATCGTTTTTCGTGGATTAGCATCTCGAGGTCCTTTGGCATCTGTCTTATCGGTCTTAAAAAGGTGCTACCAAGACCTAACGATTAGAAAGCGGTTTAACACGACTTTCAAGGGTATCAGTAAGCAAATGGTAAAGACGTTTTACTTTTAGTAGCATCTGTCCTGCAGCGGCGAGGAACTTTATCCCTTAAATCTCCATCGCAAAAATCTTTTTTTAGCTTAGGAGCATAGCGATAACTAGAGACCTTCCGAGAGTCACGGCCTGGCCATGACAACCATCACGACCGTGATAGACAACAAACATCCTCAATATCATAAATATTCAAACACCAAAATAATATGTCACATGCATATGGAATACCTCAACCAGTGTATCACAGTAAATTCAACAACATAAAGTCAGAAAAGGTTTCCAAAGTGATGCATCAAGGTGTTAATCTTATATCAAATAACCTCACTAGTTCCTTCATGGGTCACTTGTAAAGTGTCCCAAATCTCTTTTGCACTCTTACAATTAGAGATACGAATTCAAATTCAAGTTGAACTTTTTGCTTTTCTTCTTTAGTCCATAGACTTTTGGGTTTGTTTCTCTCTTCATCTCCAACACCTTGTTTGGGGGCGAAGGGACCATTTTCAATAGTATCCCATAATTCTATGTCTATTCCTTAAATAAAAATTTTAATCCTTGCCTTCCAATAAGGATATCCTTCATCATCAAAAATTAGAGGAGAGGTGGTAGAAATGTGTTTATGTGTCCTACTTGATTCAAGTGCCATTTTTGAAAATAATCTTGAAAGCTATTAAGCCTTATTCAAGACCCTAGCTCTTGATATCATTTGTTAATCAATATGGCACCTCAAGAGGGGGGTGAATTGAGGTTTAATCACTTTCATGGAAACTTTGGTTTCTTAAAAAAATTGTTCAAGAAACACTATGTATGATGCAAAGAAATTGAGTAGAAGAAGAGAATAATTATGTATGAATGACCTCAATTAAAAATCAGAGTATTAAATCCACCACAATTAACCAAATACAATCAAGAACAACAATTAAGCAATAATTGCAAGAACTAGAAGAGTGAGGAAAAGAGGAGATCACAAACGATTTTACTGGTTCGATCACAACCTGAGTGATCTACATCCAGCTCTCAAGAAACCTTGAGAGATTCCACTATTTGAAAATTGTTTACAAGATTACTATTATCGAAAACTAAAGGATACCCCACCTTTACCTTGATTACTTTGAGATGCCCAACTCAAAGTAATCCTTACTTCCTAAGGATGCCTCACCTTAGATCCAAGGATTCCCCACCTTGGCTTCAAGGATTCCCCACCTTGAAATTGACTTGGATGCCCCACCAAATCAATGTTGCAATTATCCTATTGCTTACAAGAGAATTGTCTCCAAAAGGAAATACAAAAGAAAACTACAATTGCCTTTTACAAGATGAAGTATGAAAGCTCTAATGATTTTTGTGGAGGTATTTTGGCAGAGTTTTGTTAGCTCAAAAAGTCTTAACTTTCGTGCCAAAGTAACCCCTATTTATAGAGAAAAAGTTTAGAAGAGATTTTGAAAAATTTTAATTCTGTTTTACCTGAAGTAGTCGACTACTTTATAGTAGTAATCCACTACTTTAGTGTAAAAGAACCGAGATTCAAGAATTTCAGCTGAGTAGTCGACAACCTGACTGAAGTAGTAGACTACCTGACTTAAGTAATCGACTACCTGACTAAAGTGGTAGACTACCTGACTTAAGTAGTCGACTAGTAGGCTACCAGACTGAAGTAGTCGATTACTTTGATTAAACACGTTTTTGGAATGCTGAAGAACAAAGTAGTTGACTGCTTAACCCAAGTAGTCGACTACTTGCCTTTTTCACATAAAAAATCAATTTTTTATTTTCAAAGGCAAGTCCAGAAACTTGTTTTTAATGTCTTGAATCAAAGTGAAATAATCTTCTAAAACATTTTAAATCTAAAACACTTATTACATCACTTATAACTTATACTTCAATCTTAAAGGTAATTTTACAAAAATATTCCTTAAGAAAAATTAAGGCCTTCAGCAATTAGAGAGCATTTGGAGATCATCATCAAAACCATATATTGAACTTCAAACACTGGTGATGTGGTCAACTTTTCCTTCAACTTCTGAAAACTCTCCTCACACTTCTCCGTCCAAACAAACGTTGTACCTTTTCTCTTTAACTGCGTCATAGGCAACGCAATCTTCAAAAAACCCTCGATGAACCTCCAATAATATCCTGCCAATCCTAAGAAACTTCTCACCTCACTCACTGACTTAGATTGCTCCCACTCGAGCACTGCTTGAACTTTGGTAGGATCTACAGTTATTCCTTCCTTGTTAATTACATGACCAAAAAATTGAACCTCCTCCAACCAAAACTCACACTTAGAAAGCTTGGCATACAACTGTCTATCCTTCAACACCTGCAACACTATTCTCAGATGTTCCTCATGCTCTTCCCGTGTACGGGATTAGATAAGGATATCATCTATAAACACCACCACAAACTTATCGAGGAACAGTCTAAAGAACCTGTTCATATAATCCATAAATACTCCTGGAGCATTATTCACACCAAAAGGCATAATTAAATACTCGTAATGTTCGTACCTTGTCCTAAAAGCTGTCTTGGATATATCCTCCTTCTTCACCCTAATCTGATGGTATCCGGACCTCAGATCAATCTTGGAAAATATCGAAGCTCCCTTCAACTGATCCATCAGATCATCTATCCTAGGCAACTGATACTTATTCTTTATTGTTACCATATTCAACAGTCTGTAATCCGTGCACAACCTAGCACTTCCATCCTTCTTCTTAACAAACAACACTGGAGCTCCCCACGGTGAAACACTAGGTCTAATGAATTCCTTCTTCAACATATCATCCAATTGTTTCTTCAACTCAGCCAACTCCACGTGTGACATCCGATAGGTTGCTATCGATATAAGTCTTATATACCAAATCTATGGTGAACTCCACTTCCCTCTCAGGTGGCAAACCCGGAACGTCGGGAGGGAAAACCTCAAGAAACTCTCTCACAATAGGCATAGAATCTATACTCGGAGTCTCCTTAGCTTCCACTCAGAAAAGCATCACGTACTGTCGAGAATCATCACTCCTCATAGATACTCCTTCATTGGCAGATACTACGCTAGAAGGCTCAAGAAATAATAAGGGCTTTCTAGAACAGTCTAACCTTATATGGTTAGCTGAAAGCCAATCCATGCCTAGAATAACGTCTATCTGCTGCATAGGCAAGCAGACAAGATCTATGAGGAATGTCCTATTCTCAACAACCATAGGACACTGTAAGCAAACAGACATGGTAGTCAAAGAATCACTAGTCGGAGTAGAAACGGTAAGGGTATATGGTAATTAAGAAACATATAACTGTAAATGATCCACACAATCATGCGAAATAAATGAATGTGTAGCACTTGAGTTAAACAACACAGACGAGAGTCTACCGGATATCAAACACATACCCTGGATAAGATCTGCAGATTGAGAGGACTCAGCTCCCCTCACAGTAAACACTCTCCCAGCGGCCTGAGGTCTAGCCATCTGCAGTCCCACTGTTGGAATTCTCCCCCAGATCCACCTTTGTAAGCACTAGCTCCTCTATCAGCAGCTACTGGCTGCTGGGTACCTTTCTACCTGCAATCATGGGCAAAATGACCCAGTTTACCACAAATGTAACACCCAGGTCTCTCTCTACAATATCTGATATGATGCGGACCTCCGCATCTATAACAAACTAGGCCTCTATACTGCTGGCCTACTCCACCAACTGGTCCTGTAGTAACAAGTACTGGTGCAGATGTCTGAACAGTCTGCCCTAGCCTGGTATATGGTCCTCGTCTCCACTGGGAATCACTGCCTCCTCTCCTCTGTGTCCCTGATCTGATAGGACCTCCACTCCTAATCTGTCTCTGCTCAGCCTCTCTCCTCTGATCAATGCTCACAATGGCACTGCATCTCTCAACCAGCTCTGGAAAACTCTGAATATCAAGCGGCACTATAGCTCTCTGTAACTCATGCCGCAGACCTTCCTCAAACTGTCGACACTGTCAATCCTCATCTGGATATCTTTGGTAAAACTCTGAGAACTGAATCAGAGCCTTAAATCGTGCTGCATAATCACCAACCGCGTCGGACCATAAACTCCCTCTCTTTCTCGCGTCGGACCAACCATGGGAAATACTTCTTGAAAAAGTACTCACGGAACAAGTGCCAGCTAATAAGTCTGTCCTCGGCCTCCAATAATATCCTCTTGCCTCTCCACCAGGCCTCTGCTCCTCCAGTCAACATGAAGGCAGCATAAGTCACCTTCCGATCCTCGCCACAGTGCATAGTATCAAAGATGTTCTCCAACTCCTGAATCCACCACTCTGCCTTCTCAGGGTCATAGTCACCTCGGAACTATGGTGGCTCCCTTTCAGGAAGGTAGCCATCCCTGCATTCTCTGCCATTGCAGCTCTCCGCTGGTTCTGTTACTCCTGGTGCCCTCTGGTCATCTGCAGCATCTGAGGGTTCTGGTAAGTCTACTGTAACATAGCAGTAGCAAGCTCACGGATAGTCTGGAGAGTCTCAGATGACTCCCCTCCACCTCCTGCTCCTCCTCCAGTATGAGAAGCCTCTCCGTTGCCACCTCCGGTAACTCCCTCTATAGCTCTATCTCGAGCCATGATCCTGTTACAAGAAATCATCAACTCACATTTATATGACATATAATACCACATAAAACTGGTATATAAATACTATATGCCATACAAATGTTAACTATCGTGTCCGGACTCACTACCCAACTTCTAAACATAGTCAACATCCGATGTGGATTCAACTAAATTGGCCAGTACACCCTAACCTAGTCTGATCAGAATCAAACTGCTCTTATACCACTAAATGAGACACCCTGATGTCCCATTAAAGAAAATCTTAAATTTATTAAAACTTAATCATGATATTTAAAAGGATTGTATTATTCCTTGAAATGATACATGATACAACATGCTATAAATAGATACAATATTTGAATTTAAACAGAAACTAAACTCCTTAGAATCAGGAGCTGATACACGGCTAAAACACAGCTACAAACAGTTGTACATAATCTGAAATTTAAATGAAATTTAAAACTAATAACAACAGCAATAACTACTTTGCTAACTTAAAGACCTTATCTAGTTGACTGATTCAATCTTATCCCTATTACGCCCCTTCAAGTTTGGGTCACCATTGGTGACAGCAATAATGATTCTATCAGGTCTGTCATCAATCAGTCAGATGTTGTAGGTACTGAAATGCAGGGGAAGCAAAGTGCAGTTGATAGAGTTCATCATCTGAACTCTCTTGAAAATCCAGTTAATGTTGATCCCACTGTTCTATCTGTTGAAGAGGTTCTGGATAGGACTGGCTTTGTTAACATTAATAATGTGGTGGTTCCTCAGCAAAATTTCAACCAGGCTACAAGTCCTATATTTGGTTTTATTCAAGATTATGCAGCTTCCTCTACTCATTTTTTAGAAGATGCCAGGAACAGTATGCAAGGTTCTTATGTCTCAGACTCGTATCGTATCTGTGCAACATAGGACTCTCTGAAGTCAATTTCTAAGGTTCTTGATTCAGATTTATCTGGTAATGTTTCATAAAAAACTCCATCATTTAGAATTGGTTCTGCTGATAGGAATTCCTTGGACTTGCAAGATGATGTTGGGGGCAGTCCTTTTCGGGTGATCCATTGACTCATCCACCAATTGATCCTCCAATCACTGATAGTGTTGCTCATGATTTGGTAGTCATTGGCAAATTTTGGTGTGAATACTGAAAAAAAATGTTCAAGATTGTGGTAATGAAGAGCTTTATGATGCTGGTGCTGGTGATAATTTTCAAATTGTCCTTTCCAAGTCTCAAAATAAAAAGTTAAGGCAGAAAAAAAAGGAAACTCAAAAGTCTGAGCAGTATTACACTCGATCTAGAGCAGGTTCTAAATCTATTTCTTTTTAAAATGAAGGTTCTATATTGGAATATTCATGGTGTAGGTAATCTAGTTACTAGATTGGTTTTGAAAAGGTTGTGTAAATTGCATAAGCCCGACTTTTTATTTCTTTCTGAGCCCTGGATTTTCATTGAGAATGTCCCGGCAAACTTTTGGAAAACGATTGGCCTTAAACCTTTTGTGGTGAATGATACGGGTTCCCTTAAACCAAAAATTTGGGTATTGTGTACTGAAAATTTCAATCCTACTGTAATTTCAAATTCAGATCAGCAAGTTGTTATTTCTGTTGTCTATGATTCTCAACCAATTTATATCTCAACCATTTATGCAAGTACAAGTCATATTATCAGGAGGCAGCTCTGGTTGGAGTTAGCTTCTTTACAGTAGAATTTCAAAGGCCCTTGGCTTTTTATAGGTGATTATAATGTTGTTTTGGGGGCTCATGAGAAGGGGGGTGGTAATCTGCCATCTAGGACTTCTTGTGATGAATTTAAAGGGTGGACTGAAACTTGTAACCTTATCCATCTTCCAACTAAAGGTGTCAAGTTTACATTGGCTAATGGTAGAAGAGGAGAATCTTATACAAAACAGGGGCTTGACAGATCCATATCCAATGAAGCTTGGCTGTCCTTTTAACAAAGTTCAACTTGTTGTTCTTTAACAAAAAGCCATTCAGATCATTTTCCTTTTTTGATGGTTCTTAAGAGAGGCAATGTCACTTTCCCTTCTACTTTCAAATTCTTTAGTATGTGGACTGATAATGGAGATTGTAGGAGATTGGTTAAAGATGTTTGGGATAGGCATATTGTTGGATGTCTAATGTTTCTCTTGGCTAAACAATTGAAAATTCTCAAGAAAGAACTGAAAATATGGAATAAGGAAGTATTTGGTGATGTCAACATCAAAGTGGATCAAGCTCAAGCTGATCTAGACAATAAAATATTCAATCAAAAATCTCTGAATTTGGCATTTCTGATGATCTGCAGAGTCAGGAAAAGGCTGCTCAAGCTAATTTTAGCTATTTCTTTCCAAGAAAGATTTTGGAAAGATAAATCTAAGATGTAGTGGTTTAATCAAGGAGATAGAAACACAAGCTTCTTTCATAAGGTTGCAAAGATAAAGTGTTCTTAAAAGAAAATGTCTACTCTTAGAAGTGGTGATATCATTCTAGATTCTGCACCTGAAATTGAGCAGCATATTCTTGAATACTATTCTACCCTTTACGCTTCTGAAATTGATTGTGAACCTGCTTCTTTTATTAAGCATGTGATTCCTAAAAGTGTTTCAAGGGAGGATAATGCTATGTTAACAAATATGTTATCTGTTGAAGAGGTGAAGGATGTTGTTTTTGCCATGAATGCTTCTGGTTCTCTTGGACCAGATGGCTATGCTGGGATTTTTTACCAAAAGTTTTGGGAGATAGTGGGTATGGATGTTCATAAATCTGTCCTGCAGTTCTTCTCTGAATCCTGGTTGCTTCCCAATCTTAATTCTAACTTAGTGGTGCTAATTCCTAAGTTTAAAGGCGCTGACAGAATAGAAGATTTCAGGCCTATTGCTCTTGCAAATTTTCAGTTTAAGATTATCACTAAAGTCTTAGTTGACAGGTTGGCTAACATTGCTCCAAAGATAGCTTCGGTGCAGCAAAGGGGTTTTGTCAGAGGCAGACAAATCATGGATTGTGTATGTATTGCATCCGAGGCAGTTAATCTTCTGGATTCCAAGACTTTTGATGGCAACTTGTCTTTTAAATTGGACATTCGAAAAGCATTTGACACAGTTGATTGGAATTTCCTAATTCATGTTCTTTTGGCTTTTGGTTTTGATCAAATATTTTGCATATGGGTTAGAGTTATCCTAGAATGTGCTAAACTATCTTTTTCAGTGAATGGTCATTCTATTGACTTTTTTAATTGCAAAAGAGGTGTGAGACAGGGTGATCCTCTCTCCCAACTTCTTTTCTACCTTGCTGAGGAAGTATTAAGTAGAGGCATATCTAGATTAGTTGATTCAGGCAAGCTTAAGCTGATGGCATGCCCTAGGGATCATAGCACTCTAATAAAGATTTGGTTCATCTAGTTTATAACTAGAAAGATCACAATTTTGATACCAATTGTGCGGGTTTAATCTCCTTTTCACCCAAATTTGGCTTTATTTGTCCACGAGCAACATTTTGAGTTTTTTTAATTAATTTTTAGGAACTTTGCTATTTTTTAGTCAAATAAAGCACTGGGTGCTATTTTTATTTTCAGGTTAAAAGTGATGCTCAAGAAAGCATTGAATAAAACAAGCAAAAAAGAGAGATTCAATGTCCCGTCCCGCGAGCCAGAAGCAGGACTGAGCAGAATCTGAAGTCTTTCTGTCTCGCCCGACGAGACAGTGTTTGCCCCATGAACATTCAAAATTTATTGAAGCCAACTTCAAGTACTCGCCCGGCGAGCGTGCATAGATCCAGTTTCCTATAAATAACATGTTTCAGTACGAATTAAAGGATCCAATCCTAGTTTTCTCTACGATGCGTCTCGTTTATGTTTACATACAATTTGCTTAGTCTTATTTCATGTTTATTTTTGATTTTATGATGTTGAAGTACGCTATGAGGAACTAATCCTTTTCTCTAAGGAAGAGATGAAGCCGCTCATGACGGCATAGTGAAACAGTGATGTTTTCTACTCCCTATTCTTAATTCTTTCTTCTTAATTATGTTTTATTTGCGTTAATCATATGAGCTCGTGGTTAACTAGTCATGTGTGATGAGTCCGACCGGAGATTCATTGTTTAGGACTTGAATTAAGAACACAAGTTGAATATTGATAGAGATATAATAGGAGATTTGTGCAATCGTTATAGAGAACCAATGACTTAATGAATATAACTTGTTAATATTCGAATAGAGATATAGTTGATTGGCATGCTTAGGTGTTTTCTCTTATGCACGACCGAGACATTAGAATAATTTAGGGTTCCTGGTTGGCATATAATTGAACCTAGGGGTAGAAAATAATCACTTGGATCTATTGCTTAATTGGGTTGGTGAATTCGTAACCTTAGAACTCTCCTAACCTTAATCACAACTTTGATAATTGCTTTTTATTTACTTTTGCTTTCGAATTGATAATTGAATTAGATAAACAACTTAATCTAAACAACTTCTCTCATTTGACTTGGTCAATAGTAACTGCTTCTTTTGGATATTGATAACAATTGGTCACCCAATCCCTGTGTTCGACCTCGGTAATTACCTACATTGATTTTTATTACTTGTTTCGATCCGGTACACTTGCCGGAGCCCATCGAGTTTTTGGCGCTGTTACCGGGGACTGGCATAGCCAATTTTTCTTTATTTAAAGAAAATAGTTAAATTGAGCAGGCCAAATTTTATTTTTCTTTTTAATTGTTCTAAAAAAATTTATCTCTTTTAATTTCCTTGATTTCACTTGGTCTTGTAAGTTATTGTTGTATGCGAGGTACCGTTCCACCAGGAGAATTGCTATACGACCCAGAGATTCGTAAGACCGAAAAAGGGCTGAGGAAACAGCTTAGAGAATAGAGGAGCCTTGAGGCATTGAATTCTCTTAATCTTGAGGAGATTACTGAAGAACAATAACTCATCTACAAGCCCATTTATGAGTACAACCTTCCTAGCTTGGAGGATTGCGCGTCTACTATTGTGAGGCCTTCCCTCACGGCTAATGCTTTTGATATCAAGCCGTCAGTTCTTCAATTGATACAAAAACATCAATTTGATGGGGGAGTTCATGAAGATTCTTACACGCATATCTTGCGTTTCTTGGAGATATGTGATATTTCAAAATATGCTGGAGTTTCAAATGATGTATATCTCTTGCGTCTATTCCCTTTCTCTCTGCGGGATAGAGCTCGCGATTGGTTGGATTTGAACATGGATCGCGGAAGCATCACTACTTGGGAGGACATAGCTCAGAAGTTTCTTACAAGGTTCTTTCCTCCTCAGAAAACGGCTCAATTGCAAAAAGTTGTCACCTCTTTCAGGCAATATGAGATTGAGACTTATAATAAGGCTTGAGAGCGGTACAATGTGCTCTTAAGGAGGTGTCCATCTTCTTTCTTTGATTTGGTAACGAAAGTACAGAATTGTTTCAATGGTTTGAGGGGTTCTTCTCAAATTATTTGTGATGTCACAGCTGGCGGTTTTTTTTCTTGCAAATCATCGGAGGATGCATGGGCGCTATTAGACAAAATGGCTAAGAATGATTACAACCGCATGAAGGACGAGCGTGGTATACAACAAATTCCTAATTCACCTCCCAAGAATTATACATCCGGATATAGTGCTACTTCTATTGAGGCTATTCTTGCACAAAACGCACTTTTGAAGTAACAAAATGAAGCATTTACAAAGGTGAAGGTGAATGCTATAAGAGAAGGATTCGCTCCGGGTTGTAACTTTTGTCAAGGTGACCATGATAGTGCTAGTTGTCTAGGTAATTTTTTACATGAGCATGTGGATTCGTGTTACAATTTTTATGATACGATACCACAACACAATGATTATCAGAGGAACAGGCAAAACAACTACCACCAGGGGCAGAATTGGAATTCAAGAGGAAGGATCATCCAGGCTTATCTTGGAGCAGTACTAGTGGAGTTTTGGGAGGAGGACAACAAAAACAACAACAACAAAGACCGTATTGTGGGAATAACCAGAATAATCAACAAGCACTCCCGAGGTCGAATCAATTGCAAATCACGGATGGGAACAAGCAACCTTGGGAGATGGCTCTTGAGAAGACTAGTGCAGTCATTGAAAAGCTGACAGTGCACACAGACACGACAATTGACAAGTTAGTAACTCATACAAGTACAACGATCAAGAATCTCGAAGCCCAGGTAGCTCAACTTGCAAAACAATTTAACGAGCGCCTTCCAGGCTCTTTTCCAAGTAATACAAAAGTCAACCCCAAGAACCAATGCAATGACGTAACAACTCGAAGTGGTAAGGTGTTGGATTCACAGGAAAGTCCTTCTAGTTCTATTGAGGAAGAAATTCCTAAGGTACCACATGTGGAAGCGGAGAAAGTAGCGGAAGAAGAAGGGATAGTTGAAAAGGTGATAGAGCAAGAGGGGAAGTTGAAGTTGGTTGATGACGACTTTGTGAAGAAGAAGTATGTAGAGCCCAAGGACCTTACTCCTATCATGACGGTGCCATATCCAAAATGCTTGAAGAAGCCTTTGCAAGACAAACAATTTTCTAGGTTCCTTGATGTTTCTTCAAACTACAAATCAACATTCCTTTTGCGGAAGCCTTGGAACAAATGTCATCCTATTCTAAGTTTATGAAGGAGCTTCTCTCCAAGAAGTGAAAAATTATTGATGAAGCAACGGTTGCTTTGACCGAGGAGTGTAGTGCAATCTTACAACGCAAACTACCTCCGAAGTTGAAGGATTACTCAACCAATTGTGATGCTTTTGCATTCCAATAACTTTATTTAAAAAAGTATTAACATTTAAGAGAGAAGTGACTTTTTTTTCTTAGTTGGTAGCATTTTATTGGGGATGCTTTATTTGGGACAAGGAGAGGGTGACAGAAGGTTTGAATCCAGCCTAGTACTAGTGGATCACAAACTACAAAATCCCTTGCTTTCTACTTTAATTGGCAATGAAACATAAACAATTGAAAAGTAAACATATTTTTTTTAGTAAAATAGAATGCAAAGGCCTCACTATTGGAACTAACATCCCAGCTAGGCTGACATCCCAGAACCAATCAATCATTTGTAGCATATTATATAATATTAACAAAAATAGACAAGAATACAAAAAATATGGGGGGCATTAAACCAAACCCGTGAGAAAGAATCATCTAAACCTATAAGAAAGTAAATTCAATCTATTATGACTAAAGTCCTCAAAAATGAAATCTGGGACAAAATCCCACCAAAATGAACCTATATGTCTAGTACCATCAGAGGCCAATTTATCTGCACAACAATTTCCTTCGCGAAAAATATGAGTCACTACCACTGTCATAGCTTGAGACAACACTTTACAGTTTGACCATTCATTCTTAAGCCTCCAAGGAACATTATTGGACTTGAAATCTTCCACCACTTGAATGGAATCACACTCAATCCAGAGCTTGAACCAACCCTTAGCATAAGCTAAATTTATTGTAGCAATAACAGCTGAAAGTTCTGCAACAAAAGAAGATGCAACTCCAATGTTCTTCGGAAAAAAACCAAGGAAACTTGCCATTCTATCTCGAAAAATACCTCCACAAGCAGCCATTCCCTGATTCCCCTTGGATGCATCATCAGTTTTAAATTTAATCCAAAATACGAGAGGATCGGATGCCAATTAACTTAAACTATTTTTGGTGCTGTATTCACATGACCCGAGACAACAAATGTCCTCAATATACTAAATTCAGAAATGCTGGAAGACATGGTTCCTGAGGACTGATTTCCAGTGAGAGAGAACAATGTCATTCACCTGCAAGCTCCAATTCCTGTCACAAACTGAGAGCAGAGAGGAAAAAGTGTCTAACTGTAATCTGCATTGAAGCACACCAGCTAGACAATTCTAAAGATCAACAGAATAGGAGCAACCAAGGAATAAGTGATTGGAAGTTTCTTATGTTTTCCCTCATAGAGAACAAACAGAAACAACAACACAACTTTTGTTTCTGAGATTTTCATCTGTAGGAAGTTTTCTATGCATGAGCCTCCAAAGGATAAAAGACTTGGGAAGTGGTACAAACCTGCTCCAAATAGACTTACCCCAACTTACCAATTGATTACTTGGATTCAAGTATGAAAAAGCATCCTTAAAAGACAGTGAACCCGAGTCAGAATACTACCACACGAGCTGATCAGTTACAGGAATTACAGGCAGCACTATCTATTCTATTTCAGCACACATTGCAGGGAATTTCATAGATAATTTAACAGGAAGATACCATGATTGGTTAATGATAAAATCACTCACTGTTGCTTGTAAAGAGTGATAAAGATAACCTGGAATCTGCAAAATATCAACTAGAGGCTCAGAGATCCATCCATCCTTCTAAAAAACTAGTGTCCATACCATCACCAATCATCCAAATTGCATTTCTCATCACTGTATTAAAACAGTTTCTCAATGCAGGCCAAATTGAGGATCTCACAAAATAAGACACCATTATGTTCCTCTTAAAGAACCTAGCTTTAATGAGAGTATACCACTGTGTTTTTTTAGAAAGCTTCTTCCAGCAAAGCTTGAGTGTACCAGCCTCATTAATTTCCCTTAGAGACCTAATTCCAAGTCCACCCTCCTGAATAGACTTGCAAGTTTTATGCCAAGCAACTGTAACAAGCTTCCTAGTACAAGTATCACCAGACCAGATGAAATTCCTAATCTACTTGTCTACTTGCTTAATTAAAGCAATTGGCCAAGCATAGACCAAGAAGTTGTGGATGAGCATGCCCCTGAATTACATATTTCTCTAGTTGGACCCTTCCCATGATTTATAGTAAGGATCATTTCCATGTTGCCAATTTGGATTTAATCCTACCTGCAATTGGTTGAAGGTGCACTTTCCTAGGTTTTCCTTTGAAGATTGGAACACCTAAATAGATGAATGGCGAAACACCAGCTGAAAAACCAAGGACTTCCTTAAAGACATCATTTCTTTTGTGAGATTTGGAACTAGAGTAGTACTTGCTTTTGCTTAAACTTAGGAGTAGACCTGACACTTCTCCATAAGCTTTAAAAAGGGCCGTTAGGTTCTTCAAACTCTGCTTGGTTCCTTTACAAAAGACCATAATATCATCAGCATAAAGGATGTGACTAGGAGGTTGAATGCCTCTAGGACCAACCATGGATTGCAGTTTTCCCTCTTGAACCAGAAGAGAAATACATCTACTTAAAAAATCTTCAGATAAACAAAACAAAAGAGGAGAAAGTGGATCTCCTTGCCTTGCACCCCTCTTACATGAAAAATAGCCAATTGAGTGACCATTGACTAGAAATGAAAGCTTAGCAGATTGAAGTATAACCTGGATCCAGTGACAAAACTTTTGATCAAAGCCAAAAGCTACCAAGGCATTTAAAAAGATGTTCCAATCCATGGTATCAAATGCCTTCCTTATATCAAATTTCAATCCCATATTACCACCAAAAGCCTTGTTGTCTAACAAGTTAATTGCCTCAGAAGCAATGCAAACACATTCCCCAAGCTGCCCACCCTTGGTGCACTGAAATGATTTTTGGGGCAATAAGAGCCAACCTATCTGCAATCACTTTGGTAATAATCTTAAATTGCAAGTTTGCAAGTGCTATAGACCTGAAATTCTCAGTAGTATCTGCATTAGGGACCTTTGGAATCAAAACTACCAAATTAGAATTCAAATAAGGAAGAATCCATTCTTGAATGAAAATTTGGCAAACTAAGTTAAATACATCCTGAACAATAATGTCCCAATATGCTTGATAAAAGGAACCACCAAACCCATCAGGACCTGGAGCTCCATCACCATTCATTGAAAAAACTGCAGCTTTAACCTCATCTAAAGAAGGAACATTAGTCAACATTGGATTGTCTTCCACAGAAACTGAAGATTGAATAGTTTGTTGGAACCAAAGTGGTTTTTGGATTAAATAATCTCTATGTTTTGATGTTAACAAAAGGATTAAATTTGCTTTGCAAAGTATTAGTTGATATCTAACAAGTTTATTGAGTTATGCAGGAACACTTAAAATTATAAGACAAGGAAACTCAGAATAAGTTTTCATTTGTATCTGCTTGGACCCATAAAGAGAAATGCACGTCCACCCGTGTATACGGGCTACTCAATAGTGTGCTAAAGTCATTTATTTATTGAGTAGACTGGTTTCTTTAAGTAGACGAGGCACTAAATGTTTACTAGACGGATTTTTAGTTTAAAATCAATTAGACTAGTTTTAACTTGCCATGTCAGCAGATGGGAATACTTGGTAGAATTAGATAAACGGAATAATAAAAATCAAGTAGACGAGCTCTAACTGCCATGTCACCAGACGAAGATTATAATAACTCACTAAGGAATAGCAAGTCCAAAGACTTGATAGACGAGCTCTGTATGCCACGTCATCAGACGAGCCTTATAAAAGAACGAACAAACCTAGTCTCACAAATAACTGAGTAGACAGAGATTTTTGAATAGATGAGCCTCTATCTCTTATGTATATGTTGTTCTAAAAATGAATAAATGCAATCTGACCCACCAAAGGACTGATAGCTTGAAAGAGTTTAGTGATAAAAGATTCACACAAAGGCTTATGTATATGTTAGCTCTTATGTATATGTTGTTCTATTTTTTAATCTTCTTTTGTGCAAAAATTGTTTTAAAGGCTATTTTTCGAAAATTATTAACAAACATAATTCAACGCCCCCCCCCCCCCCCCCCCCCCCCCTTCTTGTGTTTGCCTGTGTCAACTTCAGTTGGTATCAAAGCTCAGCCTCGAAAGGGTTGAGCATCTAACAAGTGCTGAGGGAGTACGATCCAACAACCAAGGATGCAGAAGAAGAGAATGATGGCCTTCTTGGATGCACAGAATGCAGATATTTAGGAGCCTATCGAAACTGGCTACTCAGATCCAAGAGATGAAGCTGGAGCTACTGTTCCTAGAGCCCAATGGACTCAAGAGCAAAAAAACCAACATCAGTTGAATCTGAAAGCTAAGCACTAACTCATGTGTGCTATTACCAGATCTGAACATGATAAAGTTCACAGTTGTAATTCTGCTAAAAAAATCTGGGATACTCTTGCCCTAGCTCATGAGGGTTCATCACAAGTGAAGGAATAAAAAATAAGCATGTTGGTTCACCAATATGAACTGTTTAAGATGACTGATCATGAATCTATAGATCAAATGTTTGGGAGATTTCAGACTATCACCAACAGTCTCAGATCTCTGGGAAAACCATATTAAAATAGAGATCATGTCAGTAAAATTCTGAGGAGCTTATCCAAGCAATGGAGACCCAAAGTTACTGCTATTCAGGAAGCCAAAAACCTGAATACACTCTCTCTGAAAGAGCTTCTTGGATCTCTCAAGGTTCATGAACTTGAACTTAATGAAGAAGAAAATTCCAGAAAAGGAAAATCTATTATCCTAAAGGCGAAGAAAGCAAGCTCATCAAAGGTTCTCAAAGCTGCTGAGTCATCAGATGAGTCTAGATCCTCTGACAATGATCAAGGATCAGATGAGGATGAATTGTCTTTCATCTCCAGGAAGATTCAACACATGTGGAGAAAGAAAGGTGGTTTCAGAAGGAAGCAATTCAACAAAAAGTTTTCCAAGGAGAAGTCAGACTCCAAGGAAAAAGGTCCACCCTTCTGCTTTGAATGCAAGAAACCTAGCCATTTCAAAGCTGATTGTTCTGAGCTAAAGGATAAAAAGAAATTCTTCAAAAAGAAGAAAGGCTTAATGGCTACATGGGAGGATCTTGATCTGTCTTCATCAGATGAAGAAGATAATGCGAAGGAAGAGGCAAATATCTGCCTCATGGCAGATACTGCATCAGAAAGTGAATATACTGATGCTGAGGTAATGGACTCTAACCCGTCCACTCTTCAAAATGCTTTTGATGAATTGTTGCATGAGTCGTCCATACTATCACGAGAGTATAAAAGTCTCAAAAAGAAATTTTCTAAACTGTCTAGAGAATATGATAGGGCCTGCACTGAGAAACAAAACCTTAAAGATGAAAATAACATACTAAAATCAGTGAATGTCAGTCTAGCTGACAAAAAGGAATGTAATCCTGATGCTTCCTGTGAAGTTGCAAAACTGAAGCAAGAAATAACATATCTGACAGACTTTCTGTCAAAGCTTGTAAGTGGCTCAGAGAAGCTTAGTCTCATTTTAGGGTACTCTAGGTCACCACATGACAAATCTGGTATCGGTTATGACAAAGAGAAGCAAGAAGCATCTCAACAAAAGTCAACACCACATACTCAGCACAGAGCTTCAAAAGCTCAAGCTAAAAATGCTAAAACAAAGTTTGTCCAGTCCAACACCTTTTGCAAAGTGTGTGTAAAGAATGGCAATAATTCATCTAGATGCATACATAATAAACATGCTAAGCATACTCGTCCGGTGACAACTAACAAGAAAGGACCCAATTCCGTTTGGGTATCTAAAGATAAGATAATACATGTTGCAGATTTGCTTAACAATAGGAAGAATATAGACGTCTTGGTACTTGGACAGTGGCTGCTCACGTCATATGACGGGAGAAAGGTGTATGTTCCAAAACCTTAAGCCCAAAGATGGTGGCTGGGTTACTTTTGGAGGAAATCAGAAAGGGAAGATCATTGGTATAGGTAAAATTGGTAAACACCATTTTTCCTCCATTTATAATGTTCTGTTAGTAAGTGGCTTAAAACATAATCTGCTGAGCATAAGTCAATTATGTGACAGTGGATATGATGTTTCTTTTGATAAGAACTTGTGTACTGTCCAGAAAGATGACGGATCACTTTTATTCACTGCTAAAAGGCAAAACAATCTTTATAAGATTGACTTGGAGGACCTCTCAAATCAAAGCGTCTCATATCTAGTGTCCATTGAAGATGAGCGATGGATTTGGCACAAAAGGCTAGGTCATGCAAGCTTGAAATTAATTTCAAAGTTAATCAAGCATAACCTCGTGAGAGGGCTACCAAACCTTAAGTTCAAATCTGATGCTCTCTGTGATGCACGTAAAAAGGGAAAACAAGTCAAAGGTTCTTTTGAATCTAAGAATATTGTTAGTACCAATAGACCACTAGAGTTGCTACACCTTGATCTTTTTGGTCCAACAAGGACTGCTTCTGTCAGTGGTAAGAAATATGGTCTTGTCATAGTAGACGACTACACTAGATGGACATGGGTTATGTTCCTAACTCACAAGGATGAGTCCTTCAAGGTCTTTTATGTATTCTACAAACGTGTACAGAATGAAAAAGGCATGTGTATCACTTCAATCAGAAATGGCCATGGGGAGAGTTTGAAAATGAGCTATTTCATAAGTTCTGTGAAGAAAGTGGTATTCTTCACATCTTCTCAATACCTAGAACACCACAGCAAAACGATGTGGTAGAGAGAAAGAACAGATCTCTTCAAGAAATGGCTAGGACTATGCTCAATGACAACTCTGTCCCTACACACTTCTGGGCTGAAGCTGTTAATACTACCTGCTACATTCAGAACAAAATGTACATTAGACCTATCCCGAACAAGACTCCTTATGAAATGTCGAAATGACGAAAACCCAACATATCTTATTTTCACCCTTTTGGTTGTAAATGCTATATCCTTAACACTAAAGATCAACTTGGTAAATTTAATGCAAAATTAGATAATGGAATCCTATTAGGATATTCTGAAACTTCAAAAGGCTTTAGAGTTTACAATTCTAGAACTCTAGTAGTAGAAGAAAGTATTCATGTCAAGTTTGATGACAAATAGCCTGATAAGAAATTATTAGAGCTAGATGAAGCTTTTACAGATCTTGATCTAAACATCTTAGGAGATACACTAGAGATAAAGACTGATGATCAAGCAGACGACCCCACTCAACAACCAGAAACCTCAACTTCTCAACATGATACAGTTCAAAAATCTTGGTACTTCAGGAACTATCATCCACAAGATCAAATCATTGGAAACCCCAATGATAGACTGAGAACCAGATCAACCTTCAAAGAGCTAGAAGACTCTGCACTAGTCTTTGAGTTGGAACCAAAAACAGTAGACGAGGCTCTGCTGGACGATGGTTGGATTATGGCTATGCAAGAAGAACTGAACCAGTTTGAAAGAAGTGAAGTTTGGACTCTGGTTCCTCTGCCTAAAGATAAATCAGTGATTGTAACAAAGTGGGTTTACAGAAACAAACTTGATGAAAATGGTAAGGTGGTGAGAAACAAGGCAAGACTTGTTTCTCAAGGTTTCTCTCAAGAAGAAGGTATATATTACACTGAAACCTTTGCACCTGTTTCTAGATTAGAAGCAATTAGAATTCTACTTTCATTTGATGCACATCATAGTATTATGCTTTTTCAAATGGATGTTAAAAGTGCCTTTCTAAATGGCTTTATTAATGAAGAAGTGTATGTTATGAGACCTCCAGGTTTTGAGAGTGAAACCCATCTTGAACATGTATATAAGCTTAAGAAAGCTTTGTACAGCCTTAAACAAGCTCCTAGAGCTTGGTATGATAGACTAAGTTCCTTTCTTATGGAAAATGGATTCAATAGAGGAAAGGTTGACACAACCTTATTTAGGAAGTCCATTAAGTCTAATTTCATAATTGTACAAATATATGTTTATGATATTATATTTGGTGCTACTAATGAATCTCTATGCAAAGAATTCTCTAAGTTAATGCAGAAAGAGTTTGAAATGAGCATGATGGGAGAACTCAAATTATTCCTTGGACTTCAAGTAAAACAAACTATGGACGATGTGCTCATCCACCAAACCAAGTATACAAAGGAACTCCTGAAGAAGTTCAACTTTGACGATTGCAAACCAATGAATACCCCTATGCACCCCACGTCCATACTGAACAAAGATGATAAAGAGAAAAAGGTAGACCAAAAGGTATATAAAGGTATGATAGGATCTCTTTTATATCTTACAGTGTCCAGACCTGACATTATGTTCAGTGTATGTTTGTGTGCTCGTTTTCAATCCGATCCTAGAGAATCTCACTTGTCTGCAGTTAAGAGAATATTTAGATATTTGAAAGGTACTACTAATCTGTGTTTATGTTTTAAGAAATATAAAGATTACAGATTAGTTGGATTCTATGATGCTGACTATGCTGGAGATAGAATTGAAAGAAAAAGAACTATTGGAGGATGTCACTTCATTGGAGCTAATCTTGTCTCATGGTCAAGCAAAAGACAAAGTACCATTGCTTTATCAACTGCTGAAGCTGAGTATATTTCAGCTGCTAATTGCTGCTCACAACTTCTTTGGATCAAACATCAGTTGGAAGACTACAATGTTTTTGTAAGTAGTATTCCACTCATGTGTGACAATACTGCTGCAATTAATTTATCTAAGAATCTAATACTGCAATTTAGAGCTAAGCATATAGAAATCAAACATCATTTCATTAGGGATTATGTGTAAAAAGGTGTGTTTGATATACAATTCGTAGATACTGACCATCAATGGGCAAATATCTTTACTAAACCTCTTGCGGAGGACATATTTATTTTTATTATGAAGCATCTAAATATGTTATGTATAGATTAATTTAAGCGTTCAGACCTGAGAATGTTGTTCTGATAAATATACGACTATAGATTTTGTTTAATGCATGTTAAAAATTTTGCGTCCAGAGCATGACAAAACTTATTTGCGTCTATTGCATATTCAACTGCGTGTCTACTGCATAACGCGTCTACCACTTTTGCTTGCCGCGTCCATTGCATATTTATATTTGCGTCCATACTTTCTTATGCTTGAACCCATCTATGCATATATTTATTAAATGCATTTATTTTGTCTTAAAGACATTTTTTTAGTATATTCTCCCTGCTGAGTCAGTAACCTCCATCAATCCCATCATGACCTTTTTTAGAGTTCCAAAATACCAATGTCGTTTTATTCTTAATGACATGTCTTGTCATTTTATTTTAATTAATTTCCAAAATAAAAACCTTTGAAATTCAAAACCTTTTTAAGTAAGTTTCTTTCCCTCTGAAAACCTTTCACTACCCATCTTCCCTGATAACTATCTCTCTCAACCTCTCGAGCTCTATGTTTCCTCTGTCTCTAAACCATATCCTTCAAACCTCAAAAATGGCTTCTTCTTCAACCTTCAACGTAGATAAACTCAACTTGGCTATTGAGCATCATTTAAACTTTGGAGTATTTGAAGACTATAACTTGGATGTTAGCAAGTATATTAATGCAGTTGGCTGGGGAGGACTCTTCACAGAAAAAGTCCTTGTTTTTCCAAACCTAATTAGGGACTTCTAGAGGAATGTTCGAATTTCTGATACAGACTTCTCCTCTATGGTGTCGATAAAGAAGATTGTAGTTTCTAAAAGCACCATCGCTGATGCTATTTTCTGCGCCCAGGAAGGATTGGTTCTCACTGAGACTTGGGAAGCTGATCTGTGTGGCTCTGAGGCTATTGAAGTCTGTTTAATGAAAGAAGACACTGTCAGAAATCACTCTTGGAAGGTTGTTGAAATGAAGGATATTGTTTGCATCCTTCATCAACTACTAAATAAAGTGGTTCTTCATAAGGTTGGATCCAAGGACAACCACTCTTCTCTACACAAGTTTTGCCTCTGCCACCTCATGATTGAAACGAAGATCAATCTTCCAAGAATTCTGTATGGATGATTTAGGGATGCTGTAATGAACAAGAATAGACTATCAGCATTTCCCTATTGTCACCTGCTTTCAAAAATCTTCAAGGCACAAGGAATCCATGAATACATTGCTGCAAGGAGTCCTGAGGAACAAGCCAGAATTTTGATTGAAAAACCAATGTCAGCTGTTGACTTTGGAAAAATGAACATAGCAAACATGAACCTCAGTACATATGCTGCTGCTGCTATTGCCAAGACTGAGGAATTGATGAAAATTAAAGAAGAAATGGTAGACCAAAACATGGTTGAGGCTGTGGAGCCAAGGAAGATTATCAAGAAAAAGACCACTGCAGCCAGTAAGCCTATGTCTAAAAGGCCTACTGGTATTGTCATCAGGGAACGTATTGCTGCTCCCCCTCAACCTGCTATTTCCCAAAAGAGGACAAGAAATCTGGTGATATCATAAGATGATGATGAGGAAGATGAGGATAGAATTCCCATCAGCTCTGTTTTGAAGAAACAAAAGACTGTTGTTGCTGCTGCTGCCCCCTCTGCCATTCCAACCAGAACGAGGCAACCACAGAGGAAAGCCATAACTGTCTTTGAGACTGAGTTAACTCTACATGCTAATGACCCTGTTAAGTTAGCAGTAGATGCCCTAGTTTCTAGCTTTGAGTATAGGATAGATGTTTCTGATGTATACATCCCCATACCCCTTTCACCACAAACAAACCTTCCAGACCAACCACAAATAACCCTACCTACTAAATCAACCTTCCAACCAATTATTCATGCTGATGACCCTTGGTTCAACCAGCCTGATGATGAAATTTGCCCTGGTGCCCCTTTCCAAAAATCAAGAAAATCAACTTTCCCTATACCGATCCATCAGTATTATATGAGGGAAAAGCTGAGAATTGGGAAAAAGTCAAGAGGGACTGGAAGATTCTTTTCCATATTCACCAAACTAAACCTGAGTCTATTCTAACCATATGGTACCCTTTACCAGAATATGAGTATGAACCTGAAAACATCTACTCATATTGGGTTAACCCAGAACCACACTCACCTGCTGGACCATTTCCATCTGAACTATTCAATTCCTTTGGACCTCTTCTAACCCATCTACCACAAAAGAAATTCCCACCTAGAAAGATTTACCCCAACATCATTAGACTTCCACCATTTAAACCATTCACTGAAGGAGTTCAGAGGCACATCATTTCAAACTGGCATACTGACCCTGCCAAGAAGGATCTATCTGATGTCACATGCAAAAGATCTAGATCATTCAGGCAGGTGCCCATCATCATGGACATGAACACTGGTTGGGAAACATTTTAGCACCCCAGTGTGTATGGCAGAGCTGCAAATTTTGTTGATACATTAATGTATGAGACGCTGAAGTGGGAGTTTAGCCATTTTAAAATTGATAGAGCTGCAAACTTTGTTCCACCAACTTGGCTAAGACACTCATCTGCAACTAATATTAGGATCAAGTCATACAAAATTGCACCAAGACTGCCCATGCTTGATTTCAACAAAGACAAAGACAAGAAGAGAAGAATTTTCAAAGGCAAGATACCAGCAGATGAGTTAATTATGCTGGATCTCAATTCAGAACCCTTTAACTATACCCTTCTGGATCATTGGCAATCTATTTTCACTGAAGAAATCTCTGAAAAGGCACATGCAAGTGACTTCTGGAAATCACATGTTATTCACTACACAAGAAAAGCCTCCTCCTCTAGACTGTCTCAAGAAAAAAAGAAAGCCATTCCAACAGTCAGAGGAAATGTGGTATTTCAGACTGCAAGTTTATCATTATCAATGATATCTTTGGACTACATGTCATTAGTCCTCTTATGGAAGATGAAGATGAAATTATGTGGTTTGAGGACCCAGTTCTAGAACCTGCTACTTCACCACCTCCATCACCTCCATCAGAACACACAGAAGAAGAAATCACTATTGAGGAACCTGTTGTAGAGCATGAAGCAGTCAAGTTGATAAATGAACATGAGGAAGTTGCTGAGTCTGCTCCCAGACCAAGTACTTCAGATAATCACTCTTCTCAACCTCTGGCTCTCACAATAATTCATCCACAAGATCAACCTGAACATTCAAGAGCATTGGACACCCTGCCTAGTCATGCTCAAGATAGTGGTGAAAGCTCTAGATCATCACTCTCACTACCTCCAAACTTTGAAGAGATGATAGGTAAGATCATTGAGGAAAGAGTAAAAGCAGAAGTGAATGAGCAATTCAGAGAATAGGTTGCCGAAGCTCTGGTCCCCACAAATCAAATGATGAATCAAATGATGAGCATCATGCTCAGTTTTCAGCAAAGCCAAAATTTTCCTACACAGATTCCTACTCCTCCACCAAACCAAAACCCTCCTCCTCCACCTCCACCCTCCTCTTAGCTTATTCTTTTCTTTTTACTGACAATGATATTCCAACTCCTTTACCTTTTTGTCTGATGACAAAAAAGGGGGAGAAAGGAAGAGAATTAAATTAATAAGAAAAGTTTTTCTAATTTGAAAAGCATATGTCTGCCTGCACATGTTTATCTCTGCTTATGCTTTATATGTTCTAAGTCTACATGTTTTTCACTCTGTTTGATATGTTAAGTAAATGATCTGATACAATCCTAACCTACTATAAAATGTTTTTATGCTTTGTCTTAGGGGGGGGGGCTTTAGTTGATATCTAACAAGTTTATTGAGTTATGCAGGAACACTTAAAATTATAAGACATGGAAACTTAGAATAAGTTTTCATTTGTATCTGCTTGGACTCATAAAGAGAAATGCACGTCCAACCGTGTAGACGGGATACTCAATAGTATGGTAAAGTCATTTATTTATTGAGTAGACTGGTTTCTTTAAGTAGACGAGGCACTAAATGTTTACTAGATGGATTTTAAGTTTAAAATCAATTAGACTAGTTTTAACTTGCCATGTCAGCAGACGTGAATACTTGGTAGAATTAGATAAACGGAAAAATAAAAATCAAGTGGACGAGCTCTAAGTGCCATGTCACCAGACGGAGATTATAATAACTCACTAAGGAATAGCAAGTCTAAAGACTTGATAGACGAGCTCTGTATGCCACGTCATCAGACGAGCCATATAAAAGAACGAACAAACCTAGTCACACAAAGAATTGAGTAGACAGAGATTTTTGAGTAGACGAGCCTCTATCTCTTATGTATATGTTGTTCTAAAAATGAATAAATCCAATCTGACCCACATTGAATTTATTTTAAATGATTGATATTTAATTCAATAGAATATTTGTTCTTTCCATTTGTTTTATCCGGTTAATGCTTTGTTTCCTTGTAAGAAAATAATAGTACCATCGAGGAAATACAAAAAGCAAATAGTACAATGAGGAAATGAAAAGTGACTTGTACAAATTTTTTCTTTACTGCTGGAAAAAGCTGGATTATACACAAAGGAGGAAAGAAAGTTTTCAATGTACAAATTGCTCTGAAGCAATGACCCTCTATTCTGTGTAAATGTGATAACCAAAAGTACATTTCACAAAGGCCACAATCAAGCTATCAGTCAAGTTTATTTGTATCTGCTTGGACTCAAAATTATAACAAGTTTATTGAGTTATGCAGGAACACTTAAAATTATAAGACATGGAAACTTAGAATAAGTTTTCATTTGTATCTGCTTGGACTCATAAAGAGAAATGCACGTCCAACCGTGTAGACGGGATACTCAATAGTATGGTAAAGTCATTTATTTATTGAGTAGACTGGTTTCTTTAAGTAGACGAGGCACTAAATGTTTACTAGATGGATTTTAAGTTTAAAATCAATTAGACTAGTTTTAACTTGCCATGTCAGCAGACGTGAATACTTGGTAGAATTAGATAAACGGAAAAATAAAAATCAAGTGGACGAGCTCTAAGTGCCATGTCACCAGACGGAGATTATAATAACTCACTAAGGAATAGCAAGTCTAAAGACTTGATAGACGAGCTCTGTATGCCACGTCATCAGACGAGCCATATAAAAGAACGAACAAACCTAGTCACACAAAGAATTGAGTAGACAGAGATTTTTGAGTAGACGAGCCTCTATCTCTTATGTATATGTTGTTCTAAAAATGAATAAATCCAATCTGACCCACATTGAATTTATTTTAAATGATTGATATTTAATTCAATAGAATATTTGTTCTTTCCATTTGTTTTATCCGGTTAATGCTTTGTTTCCTTGTAAGAAAATAATAGTACCATCGAGGAAATACAAAAAGCAAATAGTACAATGAGGAAATGAAAAGTGACTTGTACAAATTTTTTCTTTACTGCTGGAAAAAGCTGGATTATACACAAAGGAGGAAAGAAAGTTTTCAATGTACAAATTGCTCTGAAGCAATGACCCTCTATTCTGTGTAAATGTGATAACCAAAAGTACATTTCACAAAGGCCACAATCAAGCTATCAGTCAAGTTTATTTGTATCTGCTTGGACTCAAAATTATAACAAGTTTATTGAGTTATGCAGGAACACTTAAAATTATAAGACATGGAAACTTAGAATAAGTTTTCATTTGTATCTGCTTGGACTCATAAAGAGAAATGCACGTCCAACCGTGTAGACGGGATACTCAATAGTATGGTAAAGTCATTTATTTATTGAGTAGACTGGTTTCTTTAAGTAGACGAGGCACTAAATGTTTACTAGATGGATTTTAAGTTTAAAATCAATTAGACTAGTTTTAACTTGCCATGTCAGCAGACGTGAATACTTGGTAGAATTAGATAAACGGAAAAATAAAAATCAAGTGGACGAGCTCTAAGTGCCATGTCACCAGACGGAGATTATAATAACTCACTAAGGAATAGCAAGTCTAAAGACTTGATAGACGAGCTCTGTATGCCACGTCATCAGACGAGCCATATAAAAGAACGAACAAACCTAGTCACACAAAGAATTGAGTAGACAGAGATTTTTGAGTAGACGAGCCTCTATCTCTTATGTATATGTTGTTCTAAAAATGAATAAATCCAATCTGACCCACATTGAATTTATTTTAAATGATTGATATTTAATTCAATAGAATATTTGTTCTTTCCATTTGTTTTATCCGGTTAATGCTTTGTTTCCTTGTAAGAAAATAATAGTACCATCGAGGAAATACAAAAAGCAAATAGTACAATGAGGAAATGAAAAGTGACTTGTACAAATTTTTTCTTTACTGCTGGAAAAAGCTGGATTATACACAAAGGAGGAAAGAAAGTTTTCAATGTACAAATTGCTCTGAAGCAATGACCCTCTATTCTGTGTAAATGTGATAACCAAAAGTACATTTCACAAAGGCCACAATCAAGCTATCAGTCACAATGGATAACATGTATTCAATGTTATCTCTAAACGGGACTATTCAAAATAACCGTTGAAGAAATACAAGTGAAGAAGAAGGTCACTATAAATAGAAGACCTGAAGTTCTGAAGAACAACTTTTGCCAATCGATAATCACTCATTCTAATATTCTTTCAAAAGCAAAAGTCTGCATTCTTTAGTTTGAATATTGTTGTAATATTCATCTGATCTTAAGCTTTCATATCCTCACACATAGTGAGTTAAGAAGATCATAAGTTAAATCTCTTTGTTAGAGTTAGAGCCTGGAGAGGCTTGATAAGAAAGGAATACTTGTAAGCCTGGAGAGGTGTTGAATACTTGGTTGTAATCTATTTGGAGAAGAAGTGGATAAGTCCTTCAAGTCAAAGGGACTGGATGTAACTCTTGGTTGAAAGAGAGTAAACCAGGATAAAATCCTTTGTGTGAATCTTCTATCCCTAAACTCTTTCAGTTTTATATGTTTTTACTGACTGAGGGGTTTTGATATTGCTTTTGTTAAAAGCTTTTAAAAGATCTACTTCTGTGTGCTTGCTTCTGTTTTTTAATCTTCTTGTGTGCAAAAATTGTTTTAAAGGTTGTTTTTCGAAAATTATTACCAAACACAATTCAACCCCCCTTCTTGTGTTTGCCTGTGTCAACTTCATAGTTTTCTGTATCATATCATTTGTTGTGCAGGAGCTTTCTGTAGCATACCGGTCGTGATAGAAGTCCAGAACAATTTTTTCTATATCAGCAGGTTCATCATAAATCACACCATCCTTCCTGAATGTTGTCATTTGCTTAGGCGAGTTCCTAATTCTGGTTAGATTGTGAAAGAAAGATGTGTTTCTATCACCAAAAGAATGCCAATTCAATTTGGACTTTTGCTTCCAAAACGATTGCTGATAGGACAATGCTTGTTGCAATTCTAATTGAGCCTTTAATTACTGATCCTGCAGAGTTTCTGAAAAACAAGCAGAGAGCATTTAATTTTTTAATAGAATCCACAGTTTCAAGACCTTGATCCACTTTCAAATTAACATCACCAAAGACAGATGCATTCCAAGTCTTAAACTCGATCCTGTTTCAGATTCTTTAATTTCCTAGATAGCACAAACATAGGGCAACCCGAGACAGGTCTTTGCCAAACTTCTCTAACTAACCTTTTACAATCTGGAAGCTCAGTCCACATTTTAAAGAATTTAAATGAAGAAGGAAAAGTTGGATCACCTTATTTAAGAGTCAAAAGGATTGGATGATGATCAAACTGACTTCTAGGCAATGTGCAACAAGATGAATTCCAAAAGGAGAACCGGCTATCATTACATATAGCTCTGTCAAGTCTCATTAAAGTATTGTAAGATCCTCTTCTATTATTAGTCCAAGGGAACTCATCCCCCTTAGTTAAATGATGAGTTAAATTGCAGCTATCAGTCCATGATCTAAAATCCTCACAGGAAGCTTTAGAAGGAAGGAAGCCACCTCTTTTCTCATGAGATCCAAGAATGGCATTGAAGTCAGCCAGGAAGCACCATGGTCCAGAATGATTTTCCAAAAGATTAGCAAGCTCAAGCCAAAGGTCTCTTCTGGTAGTATGCGATGTAGAAGCATACACACGAGAGAAGAACACATCTTGACCATTAATAGCAACTGAAATTGCAATTTACTGAGCAGAAACATAAATAACATAAGGGGCAAGCTGATCATAGCAAACACCCCATAAATTAGGTCTGAGATTCTGCCTATTATTAACAGTAAAAGGCTTCATTTTAAGTTGTTTCCAGAAGGATGAAGGGAAGTTTTCAATCAGCATCCATGGTTCGAACAAAACAACAAATCAGGTTTGTGAGCAGAACAAAGTTTCTTTAAAACCAACTTAGTATCTTGGTTGGCAAAACCTCTAACATTCCAATAAAGGACCTTCATCGATAACTTTTGTATCACCCTAGTTTTTACACATATGATTAATTATTTTATTTGGATGTTTATGTTTATTTTGTTATGTGGTTTAGTTTGAGTAATTAAATTACTCTCTTCAAATTATTTTATTGGGTGCGTTAGCATTGACTTATTTCAATGAATGCACGCTTACTAGACAATAATTTACGTTATTGTCGCTATTATTACCGGTGCATAAAAATGTTTTAAATAATATGATTAAGAGAAAAGCATTTCCATATTTTCATTCTATTTAATTTTAGATTTGAAAATAAACTGGTTTGACATTAATCGAACAATAAATTTTGGACCGAGTATTTTCTTAGTTGATCATTTCAACTATTAATCTTTACTTTAATTTGAATTTCGAAATCATATATTTATCAATCTTTTTTTTTAGATTCCAAAAAGTAAAAACATGTTTATTTTAGGCTTAATATTTACCACTCATTTTGTACCCACTAATACAAAAATCAGATTTTCCCTCTCCTATTTCTATCTAACCCCCCCCCCCCCCCCTCTCACTCTTTTCTTTTTTTCTTTCCATGCTACTCCTTCTTCCTCCCTACTTCATCTTCTCCTCCCGCTTCCTTGCTCTGCTCTGATCGGCGCCGCCCAGCCCGGCCGCTGCCACCGTTCGATGACGCTACAGGGGAGCTGCTCATTGCCGTCGCCGCTCGCCGCAGGGGAGGAAGACCACCGCACCTGGTCTCGTGCTACCTAGATCTCCGTCGCGCGAAATACGCGCTCAACTGCGGTAAGTGCTGGCCGCACCGCCTCCTCATGGTGGTTATCCACCATGTGAGCTCCTTTCAAGCTCCTCCTTCTTCCTTGAGTTGATGTACCTCTTTCTCTCTTTTGTTGTCACGGAACGAGCCACCGCCACGAATCGCCATCCTCCTCCATGGCTTCCGTCACAGCCACCATCTTGTCTCTTCTTCTTTCATTTTGGGTAAGTGTTTTACCCTCTAATCTCTTCTAGATTGAAAATCCCCAAATCTGATTTTGAAACCCTAACCCTAGCTCCTTGATTTCATGTTGTAATATGAAATTAGACTATGTTTTTATGGAATTGGGACTATAAATTAGTGTTTTATTAAACTAATTTTGTTATCCTTTGATCAAATGAGTTTTCCCCAAATTGTGTTTAGGAACCCTAAACCCCAATTTGATTTTATTGAAATCGATTGTGTTTCTATAAAATTAGGTTTTATTCAAATTAGGACCTTTAATTTGAGATTTCTAAGTTCAATTTCATGTTTCTCAAACCAAATCAAATGTTTCCCAATTTTAATTATAGATCCTTTTTACCCAAATCGATGTTATTGAGAAATCGATTCTATTTACTGAAAATGTATGGTTTCTTTTGATTATATGTTTTGAGAATGAAAATTGGATTGGTGAATTTATTTGTTTGTTATCATGCTTGGTTTGTGTCTCTGTGATGTTGAACATGGCTATGCTTACTTGGTGGAGTAGAGTTTGCACTCTTGGAGCTAACGTGAGCATTAAGACGAGGATCCTTTACTTGTCTTCAAAGGTAAGGGGAGCTTGCCTAAGGATATTCAATGACTATATGCATGTGTGTATGTGTTGAATTGAGTGTTGTGAATATTAATCGTGATATTGAGCCAATACTTGAATAACTTGGTTACTTGAACTATTGTGGTTATTACTTGGAGTTGAACATTACTTGCTTTAAGGTGTTATGAATTATGTGTGTGTGTGTGTGTGTGTGTGTGTGTGTGTGATAAACTGTCATTAACTGTAATATTATTATTTTTGTGAATATATTACTGTTGATTGAAGTTTGAGAAGCCGAACTTGAGTCTGTGCTCAATGACTATAAGGATTAAAAGCCTTAATAAGCCTTGAATAGAACCTTGAAAGTTTTGGGTTCATTTATAAAAGTTCTTTGTTTAAAGTGCTTACTTCATAAGAATAAGATCTTTGTTTTTAGAAAAATGTTGAAGTGATTTTAAGTTGAAGGAAACTACCTTTTTATGATCAAGAGTTTTGTACAAGAGAAAACCCTTTCGAACTATAGGTTTATGAAGGAAAAACCCTTTGAAAATATTTGACTTTATTCCATCAAGAAATTTCAAAAACAAACGAATTTCCTAAATGTTTTAGAAAAGATTTTGCAAAGGAAAATGATTTTCTCCTAAATGATTTAGAAACGTTCCGGTTACTTGAATAAGTGACCGAGGTTTTGTTTTGGTTTTGATTTTCACTGAGCGTAAAGTAAGCACATGTGAAAGAGAATACTAGTTTGCGAGACGTCGCCTCTAGTATTCAGTTGTATGCACGCGATCTGGGATCCGTGTCAAATATTATGGGCTAGCTAGGAGTCCTAATTTTGGAATTGAGGACTGTGTGTCCTAATTTCGTTGTTATGGGCTAGGAGTCCTTATCATGTTGAAATAAAACATGGATAAAATCATAATTGTTTCTACGACCACAACCTTGGACTGCGGCATCGAACTAAGGTGTTGTGATTGAGCACTCGGACTGCGCATCCTGTGTTATTGATTTTCAAGTAATGAAAATTGTGAATAGTAGTTAGCTTTGGGCTTCGACAACGGAAAAGAGTGAACACAAAGAACAGTCTCGATAATGAAAAATCTTTTATTCATATGCATTTCCCCTTTGCAGACGTGCTTGAGTTAACCGAATACGCGCTTAAGATGTGGTATTCGATGAGGTATACATCTGAATGGCCGTTATAAGGGATTCGTGATAATGTTGATCCGAGTGCATGAGGTGACAGAGACAACTTGCCAAACGGGGCGTATGAGCCTGATCAACTCTTTCTTTCTTAATGATAAAACGGCGTTGGTATCTCATGAGATTAAGTTAAGAGCCTAATTATTGAAGTGTCATGCATTCTCTTTATAAAACTGATTGTTCGGGTATGAGAACCACTGATATAACACTTGTCATTTTATCTCTGAATAATAATTAAATGTTAATGTGCTGAGATGATGTATGTATCGTGTATATGTTGTTGTGTGATATATCAATTTGTCGGTATCTCACCCTTACAGATATATCAAGTTTCTTCTGGTTCGCTATTGTACCCTGGGTACTTTAGTACAGATGGTGCAAAGGAGTCTTCCTAAGTCACTCGGAGACTTAGATCTAGTTGTTTGATGAAGTATTTGATTGTGGAATGACCACGTGAGTTTTCCTAATGAATAACTTTTAGAACGACCAGCTTAGGATTTGAGACTTAGATTTTTGATAAGTATGTATGAGTAAGGCTCGGAGAGTCTTTATTTTAAAATGGAATGTTTATGGCTCGGAGAGCATCTCTTTTGAATGAAAAACGAAGTTTTTCCTTTTCGTCATGTATAACTTATTGATGTAACTATTTTTAGTATACTACTGTCTGGTGGTATTTGGTGTAACTGAAATTCTGGAATGAAAATGTAATTATTTTAACATGTGTTCTTTTACCTGGGATGTTCGAATTACAGAGGAGACTCTGTCGAAATTTTTGTAAAAATACTAGCTTTTATTCAAGTATATCTCTGAATTAAATAGACTTGTCAGGCTAGGATTGTAAACCGATGTGCCGATCAAGGCTTAGGTTCAGGGGTCGTGACAAAAATTTTTATACCCAATTTCATACGTTTATGTATTTATATAAATTATTTTCTGAAAGCAACCAGTGAATTATCTTTTTAATTTAAATTCCACATGAGTTACGTATTAATACCTAGCGGGGGTGTTACAACTTTTCCCAGAACCACCCTTAGATCGGCTTTGAATAACATTAGGACTAGCTACTTGTCTTTGCTTCCTTCTCAGATTCTTCTTTTGAGACTTTGTTAGAACAACAATAAATTCAGCCTCATTATCCTGAATTTCTGGACTCAAAAGAATCGTCAGCAATAATATTATCTTCATCTCCATCAGCCCAGAACTTAGACAAAAATCTCATGTCTTGCTTAACAATATGAGAAGCTGAACACGATCGAAAAGGAGTCTGAACATGAACCAACCAGCTTGTTCATTAGTATGCAAATCTATTCTAGCATCTGAAGATCCAACATCCTCATGAGAGATTGAGTTTGCAACAAAAGAAAGGGAATCAGGATGAATTGACTCATCATCTCTTAAATCATCATCCACAAAACTATCAAATCTATCAGCATCATGATTAACATTCTTATTATGATCAGAATCATTGACCAAAATAAGCTCATTATCCTGTTGCTTAGTCATCTCTTTATTAGAAACAAACCCAAGTAATGGATTAACTTTTAAAGACTTTTCTCCTATTGCATAGTTAACAGGAATATCCTCAATGTCAATCACAGTCTTATCTCTATTTTCAAAGACATTGTTTCCAGCCTCATTCACGATAACATTACCTTTCAGACCTGAAGATCTTTTTTCAACATCACGAACTGGCTGTTGCTTTGGGACATAAATTTTCCTAGGCTCAGGAATTACATTCTTCTGATTAACTCGATTAACTGGCCCATCATCTTGCCTACTCATTTGCTTCTATTTTTTACAAACGTCAATAGAATGTCCAATAAATTGATAGAAAGAACAAAAAGGAGAAAGCTTTTCATATTCAATCCTAACAAAAAATGTAAACTCTTCCCTTTCCACAAGAACCTGTTCATGTAAAACACCCTTAAGATCAATATCCACCAACACACGAGCGAAATGTACAAAGACTCTCTAGCTGGTTGCATCATCAAGGCATATAGGGACACCCCTATACTTCCAGAAATTGCAAAAACTGTTTTAGGCCTCTAATATTCTTGAGGCAAACCAATGAATCTTACCCAACATTGAGCATTTGAGTTGCGCTGGAGATCCAGGATTCAAAAACTCCATATACCAACTGCTTACACACTACGCAAATCTACCAAGGAGGAAAAAGAGAACTCGTAAAAGCCCCTACCCAAGGAGATCCTCCCCCATTGACCTATAGGTTTCCACAATGATGATAACTTAGCCCGCAAGTCAGGGTTCTTGATAGGTGCATCACCTTTGGCCAGAATCAACCTACCATGAAGGTGTTTCTTGCATTCTTCCAAACCAGCAAGGCATTCTTCCTCTGGAATCTTGATGGAAAGACGATCACCTTTGAGACATGGCTTAGGTAATTGGCTAAAGGGGATATTACAAGAATTATTCAAGGTTTGGGGAAAAGACTTTTTTTGCACAGAAAGAAGGAGAAGAAGGAGACGAAGAAGAAGAGCGCTGAGGCAAGGAAGGAGCGGGAGGGGCAATAGATTCCGGGAACAAGCATTGCCAAGATGCAATGTCAACCGTGGTGGCACCCTAAACCCTCGTGCAAACCCTAGCAGAGAGTTTTCTAATATATCATAATTCAAATCTTAATGTCCATTGCAAAGTAAACTTATGGTGCAATAAAGAATAACTTTTCATGCATAGAAGCTTAAAAGCCTTGCGCAGTTTTTGTTACTTCAAGCAAGCGTGTCCATGACTTGTTAATCGATCTCATCGGTGAATAGTTGCATACAAGGCTATATAATATACACGATATGTGCAATGTAGCTTACTGAGTGTAGCAATAAATTACACCACCTCCATTAGTAACCACATTGACAATGAACAAAACCAAAAGCACAATATGAGGCCTTGCATCATTGTTGATATATTCATAATCTATATATTATAAAACTAATTTTCATAAGCAAAATGTAACTAGATAAGGTTACTCAAATTAAACCAAACATCCTCTAAGACCAGTTTCCCATTTAAACAACACAACATTCTTTTTTACATTAAGATGTACAAAGATCATCATGTGTCAACATAAATTCAGGAGGAAGAAAATAATGAAATTTAAACTACTTATATTTCTTAGTTGTCGGCCTACGACCTCTGTTGATAGCTTGAAAGATAAGCCTCAAGAATTCAAAACTGGTAAACTTTATTTCCATTCAGATTGTTGCATATATAGACAATAATACATCATAATAATTATTTATATTACAGCAAAAAGGAAAAATGATATGGATGTTGGAGCCAATATATTTGTTCTTTTGCATGATTGAATCACAAAATTTCATGGGTTGCACCATTAGTATGGTCACTTCTCTTCAATCGTGAATACAACCAAAAAGAAAGAAGAAGATCAGAAAGTTTCTCAACTAGAGTAGCTTTTATTTCACCATAAGTCTTCTTTGTATACTCAGTCAATTAATTAGACTACATACGCCATTGATAATAACATTCATGTTGTTTGTTTGTTATTTTTTGCACTATTTTTATCATGGTAATTCAAGCTGACAATTTCGAGCAATCTTTGAGGTAGTGAACTATATGCTTCTTGAAAGCTACATGAAAGTACCAAATAGGAAAAGAAGCAAGGTGATGCTTTAAAATTATTGAAAAATGACCTAGTAAGATATATTTAAAATAGTGGTACTGAGAATCTTAAAAAACATAATGATGACTGGATACTTTTATTACTATCATTTGTAGGGTCAAGGAGTGAATAAATCGAAAAAATTGAAAAAGGAAGGGCTTTCTCCTTGTCAAAATTCTCAGCAAATCAAGGACAAGAAAGAAAATCTTGAATCCATCAATACTTCAAAGGAAATATTGCAAAGTAAATGGGAAGTGCCATATAGGAAAAGAAGCAGCATAATACTTCAAATTATTTGATCAATGACCTAGTATGATACATTTAAAATATCAGTGATGAGAATTTTAAAAAACCTAATGATGACTGAATACATTTATTACTATCATTTATAGGGTCAAGGAGTGAAGGTATATAGAAAAATTGAAAAAGGATGGCCGTTCTCCTAGTCAAAATTCCCAGCACACCGAGGACAAGAAAGAAAATCATGAATCGAGTAATACTTCAAAGGAAATATTGCAAAGTCAGCTAGAAGTACATGCTAATTCTGAACAGGAGCATGAATCTCATGTTGTGGCAATGAAAGAGAAGGAAAGTGTCAATGTAGAATCTACAAATATTGTTATCACAGAAGAACCTCCAGAATATGAAATCCAACATAAATATAGATTCTGGAGATTCTTATGTGACAACAATTAACATTTGTAGATTCTACATCGAAACTTTCCTTCTCTTTCATTGCCTCAACTCAACATGAGTTTCATGCTCCTATTCAGATGACTGGTGTGTACGCTTGCTTCACCGGTCATCGTTCAGACGCTTGGTTTAGTAACCACACATGTTTGATAACTTTTTAGACGCTTAATTCACTTTGTGAAATCCATCTAAGGAATGATATTTTCAGCACACTTAATACACTTGTTAGTAGACTTCTGATAGTTCAAATAAAATCATTCATCATAAATGTTTGGTTCTACCAAAATCAAAGGTAACAAAGTTTTAAATACTTAAAGACTCAACACACCCTTCTTTGCCATTTGCAAAAAACCATCACCATTACAGACAGAATTGTAACTGAAACCCAAAATGTCTCCCGAGCCACACGTAGAGTATTTAGCAACCTTGGTCCAAACGAGGAGTGCTAGTAACACACACTCTAGCACACTCTTTTCAACACACTCTCTCTTATTGGTTGAAATTCGCGTGCGTCCCACTATTTTGGAAATGGATCTCATTAATTCATGTGGATCCCACTTGAATTTTATAGGACCCACATGAATTTCAACCAATGGGAGGGAGTGTGTTTTTGGAAAGAGTATGTTAGAGAGTGTGTTGCTAGCATTTCTCTAATCGAAATACTTCATCAAATTTGATGCTCCTAAAAGTCAATCTATGAACCCTTGAATTTCATTTAACTAAATTTGTCTCTTCTAAAGTGAGAAAATCTCTAAAATAAGAAAGTATGGATGTATTTATCATTTTTGTTTACGGAAAGATTACATCTATCATTGTATCATTTTTAATGGGTTAAGATTTCTATTTATTTATCAAATCAATTGTAAATGCATCCTTATTTTATTACTTTAGAGATTTTTTTACTTTAGAAGAGATGAATTTCTTTAGAGATTTTTTTACTTTACCATGGAAGCTTGTTTTAGGTGCACTACTTGGGTATAGGCTATTGTAAAATTAATAATGGCTTAGTGGTAGTATTATTATTAAAGTGTGCCTTCCTATTCTGATTTTCTTTTGTACATGGGTTAGCACATTATATTCTCATCAATATATTTTATGCTTGGAAAAAAAAAAAGAGCTGAATTTCATTTAAGTGATATGAAATGGAAGACATTTCTCAAATTCATCAAAGATTTCAGCAAATACAATTTATTATGTCTACCTCTTGTCATTGCACGAGCCGCAACTTGATTAATCGAAAGACCAACCTGCCCAAAATAATTTTTATCGTCTCTTCCACTCAGCTTTGAACTTGGGAGCCACAATTTTCCAAAGAGACGTATTGTTAAAATCCCATTGGCATGACAAAAGTTATATCTATACGGCCCCTACAGAGTGAATGTATATTTTTTTAGAAATAGTTATCTATATGTATATATATTATTCTTCTGGACGTATATTATATTTAACATTTCTACTGGATCCCTCCCTGTTAATATATGTTAATAAAATTATATGAACAATTATTTTCTCAATAATTTCCGAATTGATCTGTTTTCATAACACATAGTAATGGTATGCCTGCCCTGTACTATATAAGGATAGATGTTCGGTAACACTTGTTGTCGGCCAACAAGGACAGATGTATCAATATCTAACACGCAAGTTTGGGACTTCTCTTTTACAATTATTTTACTCAAACGTGTACTCCATGATAAATAGTAAGCACATCAGACCATTCATCTTCGCATTGTTGTGACTAACAACGTTAACATGTCTAGCACTGCCGGTCTTGTAATTCCTTGCAAAGGTATGGAGATCATGCTTTCATTGCCCTTGTACAAAATGTGGGTAAGAGAAGAAATTGCAAAGTTAATTTCCCTTGCTGTGCTTTCCATTTCTCCTTCCACTTTACAAACATCCGTTGTTCCAGAAATTTGTGTCTCTGACTCTCTGGTCTTCCATGTTCGTTTCTTATTTTTCCCTTTTTTTTATTTTTTTATAAACAAATGTTTGTCTATTAGTTGTTATATGTTAATTTTTCCTCTCCTATACCCATATACCCATGTTTGAACATTCGTCTTCGACTTTTTATTCCCTTAGCTCAAACTAGTTAAGCTATCACCCCATGTATTTTCCTTATTTATTTTTTGTTTTTTTTGTGTGTTTTATTTTCAATGTTCTTTTGGTTTGTGGAATCGTTATTGTACCAATAATGGATCCAATTGATGTTTCCAATCTTTTTTTTTTTGGGGGGTACATTTGTAGCGGCCGTTGCATGGGAAGCAGGGAAACCATTGGTGATAGAACGTGTGGAGGTGGCTCCACCACAGGCCATGGAAGTGAGGATCAAGGTCAAGTACACCTCACTTTGCCATACTGATATCCACTTCTGGGATGCCAAGGTCTGTTTTAGATCTACCCGCTTAATTATGAAGTTACATTAGTTTATTTAATTTTGTTCCATAATAATTTGTTCCGTGCACACTGGGTTACTAGGTTCAATCAACCAACTGAAACCAAAGAATGTGAAACAGAGTCTTTTGCAACTAATAATGCCGTAAAAATTCTGATAGTGGTCTTCAAAGAAGAATGGACTTGAACTAAGTTTTTTTTTCTTTTGTATGGGGGTCTTGAACTAAAGTTATCAGCTATGGGGAAGGAGTTAAGGTTTCAGAAGAAAAAAAATAGATATATGGGTAATGGGTAATGTTTTTCTTTAGGGGATGCTATTCGTACATTGCATTTTACTATTTACTCCTTGCATTGGTTTTTTTTATAACTTTTTTCCTAAACCACTCCGGAGAAGTGGGCTAGGGAGGTGGACGAATCACCAGAAGGAAACGAGCAGGTTTTGTTGGGTTCCATTTTCATATATATGCTTAATAACACATGTGATTGGAGAAGTAAAGCACCTGGTTTCGGTCCCAACAGGCACAGAAGAACAGGAAGAAGAAAAGGTGCGGGGTTTTCCGGAAATGTTATCAAGGGTATTTTTAGAAAAAAAAACTAAAAAATAAGATTGGAAGGTGTGGGAACTGGAAAGCAATTTGCAAGGTACAAATAGCATTCCCCTTTTCTTTATTAGTTTGGAGTTTTTTATCTGATAGGATTAGGCCCAATGGATTCCTTTTTTTATTTTTACTCCTTTTTCCTCCCTTCTCATTTTTTTACGAGTTGTGTTATTTGAACATAAAATTTAGACATCGTATATTTTTGTTTCTATCTCTCACCTACTTTTATTATTTATCATCTTTATATACATGTATTTCGAGAATACCACAAAAAAATCAAAAGGGACATTCCAATATGTGTTCAACAAATATAATTCTTTTTTTAATAGGATTAGGCCCAATGCATCAATGCAGTATTTTTCGTTTTTATTAGATAAAAAAATAAAGTGGTTTTTTTTTCCTAAATAGAATGATATCTTTTTTTTTTTACAGTAAATAGAATGATATCTTTAATATATAATATATTTATAAGTTCATATATTTGTTTAAGCTTTGTATAACTTAATAAGAAAAATTATGAAATTATATGACACTTATAGAATCTATAAATTGATAATATAAAAAATGAATCACGAACGAACCACATTCTTGATAACTATGGTTCCACATATAGAGTAGCATGTTTTCATGCAAATTGTCCTCAAGATGTTGATGCGATTTCCAAATTCCAATTAATAGTTGATGAATTTACTTGACCTTCACCAACTTTGAAATGATGCTTTTTTTCTTCTCTGCAAGTGAAATCAATAGGTGGTAGGTATTATCCTTCCTGAATGGTAACTTGAGTTCTAATAATTTAATTTCTCTTTATGCTTTGATCTCAGGGGCAAACTCCTCTATTTCCCCGAATTTTTGGCCACGAGGCAGCTGGGTATGTCGTTTCAATAATTATGTCACTAGGGAGCTAATGTTGAAACTCGTGCTATATTTTAATTTCAGTTATTGGTACAAAAATGTATCCATTGTGATTTATATATTCTTTCCAAGTCTTATTGCCATTTTGAAACAGAGGTACATTTAAAAACTAAACAAATAGACCCCTCAGAACAATCGTTAAGGTTTTGAAAATCATCAGTTTGGACTTGATAAACAAATTGTTGCTGGCAGATTTTTTTTTTTTATGCATTTTAATTAGCATAGTAATCCCTCTTTGACAAAAATTAGATGACAAATTCCTCTTAAATGTCTTGAGTGTCACTTAAAATCATGAATGTTTTAATGTCACCATGTTTGCAAGCAGCAAATCTCCAAGGTCTGTATCTGCTCAGTGATTTAGCCCTCATTGCAGAGTTTCCTTCTTTGGACAGAATTGTGGAGAGTGTAGGAAACGGAGTCTCAAACGTGCAGAATAGACACAAAGAGAGGAGTCATGCATAGTGATGGTAAATGCAGGTTCTCCATTAATGGTACCCCAATAAACCATTTTGTTGGCACATCAACTTTTAGTGAATACACTGTGGTACATTCTGGCTGCCTAGCAAAGATCAATCCACAAGCACCTATGGATAAAGTCTGTATCCTAAGTTGTGGCATCTCAACAGGTTTGATCCTATTCCTATTTCAATTTAGCCATCTCTTTTTATGGTTTTGTTTCTAATTAAGTGACAGATTTCTTAGAACAATGAATTTCATATCTCAGGATTAGGAGCAGCTTTAAATGTTGCAAAACCAAAGAAGGGTTCTACAGTGGCAATCTTTGGTCTTGGAGCTGTTGGCCTTGCTGTATGTTTGAAAACTCACTCATCCTGCTTTCTCTCTAGTTGTCATGTTGCTTCCACACTCTAGTTTCTTTCTCTCAGTTTTGATGTATTAATTAGTATATACAACTCTATCTTTTAGGCTGCTGAGGGTGCAAGAATTGCTGGTGCATCTAGGATTATTGGGGTTAATTTGAACCCAAAGAGGTTTGAGCTAGGTAACATCTGCTGTTTTTTACTTTATAAACTCTCATATTGATCTTGCCAAGTTAATGTTTTGTACATTATGACGAAATAAATATAACTTGATTACTTGTTTTCGTTTCTTTTATGGATGCTAGCCAAAAAATTTGGAGTAACCGAGTTTGTGAATCCAAAGGACCATGATAGGCCAGTTCAAGAGGTAAGAATTCTTCATACATAATATTTTGCTCACATGATCCTGAGTCCTGATGACCTTGTAAACTTATTGTTATGAATGGCAGGTGATTGCAGATATGACCAATGGAGGAGTAGACCGAAGTATAGAGTGCACTGGCAACATCAATTTCATGATATCCGCTTTTGAATGTGTTCATGATGTAAGCAATTAGTGTCACATACTAATAGCTAATAATTTATCAAACTTATTAGAGAATGAAGAACTATTGTGTCACTATGCTGTCACATATTCTGTCCCCATCAATATTGTCTTGCCAGATATTCCACCTTGCTAACATTATATAGAATTTTTAACTGATTTGACAAGATAATATTGGTGGGAACAGGAAGTATGACAGCAAAATGAGACAGCAAATCTTCATCCCTTATTAGTTACTTTAGTAAAAGCACACGTTTGGCTCTTTTAATGCAATTAGATCTCGTTTTGACTCTTGAGAAAATGCTGTTATTGATCAGTAAATTGTTAGGAACCTTCTTTTAGGAAGATGAAGATCCTAACTATGGAGAGAACCTCTCATAAATCATAACAAAAAAAGAAAAGAGATAGGGAAATAATGGTACAAATGTACCCCAAAGGAGCACTCTCCTTTCACAACTAGACAATTGTTTAGTTCACAAAATATAATTCTTCATTCATCTCCTGAAAATACAGAATGACCTCTTATTTATAGGCCTAACAATACCTATCAATACTCCTAACAACCAGCTTATCAAAACCAACAAACTCCTAACAGATAAGAACAACTCCTAACAAAGCTAACTGAATATACAACAACAACAACCAAGCCTTATCCCACTAGGTGGGGTCGGCTACATGGATCATACGACGTCATAATGTTCTATCATGAATCATGTTAATAGTTAAATCATTGGCCTCTAAATCTTTCTTAATATTTTCTCCTATAGTTTTTCTCGGCCTACATCTGCCTCTACCTATTGGATTGCCCTCCACCTGGTCCACTCTCCTTACTACAGAATCTAAAGGTCTCCTCCATACATGCCCAAACCACCTAAGTCGAGATTCAACCATCTTTTCTACAATAGGTGCTACCCCAACTCTCACTCTAATGCTATCATTCCTAATCCTATCACGTCTAGTTTTTTCGCTCATCCAGCACAACATTCTCATCTCTGCTACATTGATCTTACTCTCGTGTTGATTTTTTACCACCAACACTCCGTCCCATACAACATCGCCGGTCTAATAGTTGTACGGTAAAATTTTCCCTTTAGCTTAAGAGGTACCTTTTTATCACACAAAAAACCTGAAGCCTTCCTCCATTTCGACCACCCTGATTTAATCCGATGGTTTACATCTCCCTCAATTTCTCCGTCATTTTGTATAATAGACCCAAGATATTTAAACCGTGTGACTTGTGGTATGTTGTGGTCTCCAACTTTCACCTCTAAGCTAGAGGTGTTTCGCCTTTTGCTAAACTTACATTCCATATACTCCGTCTTGCTTCTACTCAAACGGAAGCCATGTGCTTCTAAAGCTTGTCTCCAAGTCTCCAACCTTCCATTTATATCCTCTCTCGACTCCAACTAGAACTATATCATCTGCGAAAAGCATGCATCGCCATGCTGGCTCTTGAATTTGCTCCATAAGTATATCAAAGACCAAGGTAAACAGATAGGAGCTTAAAGCTGACCCTTGGTGCAGACCTATGGTTATTGGGAAATCTTCTGTGGCTCCACCCTGCTTTCTCACACTAGTCGTGGCCCCCTCATACATATCCTTGATAGCTCGAATATAGGCAATCCGAACACCTTTCTTTTCTAGGGCTTTCCACAAAACCTCTTTTGGCACCCTATCATACGCTTTCTCAAATCAATGAAGGCCATGTGTAAATCTTTTTGATCCCTTCAATATTGTTCCATCACTTGTCGTAGCAAGTAAATTGCTTCCATGGTCGACCTCTCGGGCATAAAACTAAATTGGTTGTCGGTGATTTTGGTTTCTTTTCTTAGTCTCCGTTCAAGCACCCTTTCTCATAGCTTCATAGTATGACTCATAACCTTAATCCCCCTATAATTTGCGCAATTTTGTATATCTCCCTTGTTCTTGTAAATCGGAACTAAAGTGATTCTCCTCCATTCGTCCGGTATTTTCTTTGACCTCATAATCTCGTTAAAAAACTTCGTGAGCCAACTAATGCCTCTATTTCCTAGACTCTTCCATACCTCCACAGGTATATTGTCCGGTCCAACTGTCTTGCCATTATCCATCCTTCTCAAAGCTTCTTTTACCTCATGCAGTTGGATTCTACGATAAAAAAGTGTAATTTTGGTCCTCCTCTCTGATGTCAAGCACCCGTGAGCATGATAAAACTTCAAATCCTTCATTAAATAACTTGTGGAAATAATTCTTCCATTTATCTTTAATATTTTGTTCCTTGACCAAAACTATACCTTCTTCATCCTTAATACACTTCACTTGGTCCAAGTCTCTTGTCTTTCTTTCCTTATTTTTAGCAAACCTATAAATAGATTTCTCACCATCTTTGGTGCCTAAGGATTGGTACAACCCGTCAAAAGCCTTAGTTCTAGCTTCGCTCACTGCCTTCTTGGTCTCTTTTATGGCCACCTTATAATTTTCCCAATTTTCAGCATTTTTACATAAAGATCAAGCTTTAAAACATTCCCTTTTAACCCGAACCTTAGCTTGCACACTTTCATCCCACCACCAGGATTCTTTACCCCTAGGTCCGAATCCTCTTGATTCACCAAGCCTCTCTAAAGCTACCTTCCTAACCCCCTTGGCCATCTTGTCCCACATATCATTTGCACTTCTGTTTGCCTCCCAAAACCCTCCCTCCAAAACCTTGTGTTGGAAGATCCTTTGCTTTTCACCCTTCAGTTGCCACCACTTGAACCTTGAAACCTTTTCGTGGCCTCTTCTCTTCACACTCCTCTTAACTCTTACATCCATAATCAAGACTCTATGTTGGGTAGTCAAGCTCTCTCCAGGTATGACTTTACAGTCCAAGCAAATCTTTCTATCTGATCTCCTAATAAGAAAGAAATCTATTTGAGAGCTTGTCACCCCACTTTTGTACATGATAAGATGCTCCTCACGTTTCCTAAAACACGTATTAGCTATAGTAAGATCGAAAGAAGATGAAAAGTCTATAATAGACTTACCCTCACCATTTACCTCCCCTAGGCCATATCCCCCATGCAAACCCTCATAACATCTAGGTGCCCTCCCTACATGTCCATTTAGATCCCCTCCTAAGAAAATCTTTTCACCTAGCGGTATTTCCTGAATTAGGCCTTCTAAATCCTCCCAAAATTTCACCTTGAAGTGTTCTTCTAACCCTACCTGAGGTGCGTAAGCACTAATCACATTAAAGGTGTCTTGTTCCACTACAAATTTTAGGGCAATGATCCTATCTCCAACCCTTTTTACATCCACAATATCATTATTCCAATATTTATCCACAATTATGTCCACCCCATTTCTCGATTTTACTTTGCCAGTGTACCAAAGGTTAAAACCGAAGAGTCTAATTCCTTTGTCTTTTCTCCCACCCACTTAGTTTCTTGTAGGCACATGAAATTGATCCTCCTCCTAATCATAGTGTCAACTATTTCCATTGATTTACCTGTAAATGAGCCTATATTCCAAGTTCCAAAGCGAATTATACTCTCATGAACTAGCTTCTTTACCCACACTCGTTCACAAAAATGTAGGAACCCTTGCTTATTTTTCACTACATCCAGGCGGCGATGCAGCGGCCCTTGTTCATTTGACATTGTACTCGAGCTATACAACGCGTTGCTACTGGGCAATGACCTAGCATTAATATTATTACTTATTGGACTGGGCCCTAACAATACTGCCCTCCTCAAAAATAACCTTGTCCTCAAGGTTGAAGCATCCACCGGAGTCCCACAACTTGAAGCATGATGACATAGAAATTCCCTCCTGGGTCAAATGTTCTGTTTTTGGTGGCATTTTTGGCCCAAAAATAGGGTGTCATTGTTGCTCTGTAAGTGTTACACGAAAGCATCTTCTTAGTTGCAATGCATGAATCCATCAACAAATGTTGGTGTACAATGTCAGTTTTATTCACAGCCATTTTCATATTTTCCTTGATAATCTCATTAGTGTAGCAAAATTGATTAGCAAACGCAAGGTCATAAATTTAGACAGTCACATGCCAAAAACTTGATAATTCCATATTGCATGCTGCAGGTTGGTGAAGAAGTAACTCATCGAATTATGTCCTCCCCTGCACCACCCTCCAAACTTCAATATTGGAATGGAATGAATTTAACCCAGCTCCCGCATCTATTAAGGGCCTTGGCCCACCAACTTTTGCAGTAGTTATGAGGAATGGGTCCTCCATGTAAACCCGTATTTCTAATAACATTAGAGAATCCACTACTCTTTGGGCCTCCATCCCCTCCTTAGTAACTGAATCTATTGAGCCGATTAAAACATAAAGACATTCACAGTTCTTGGCAGTTTCATGGACCACCTCCTGCATCCTATCAAACTTGGCATCGACTCCATTTTCACCTTTAGAGAAGATCTCATCATGATTTTCCATTTCAGAAACAATTTGATAAAGATGATTGGAAATAGGAAGCGATGGTAAAGATTTTTCTACGTAATAATGGGTTGGCCAAGAAAAGATGGTGTCTTCCTTTTGATGGACAGAGGGATCTTGGGCTAGACCCAATGAAATTAGGCTACCTAAGATGGTTTTTTCCTGAATGAAGAGGTAATCATCAATTTGGGCCAGGCCCATTAGGTTTAGAGTTGGATCCAGCTCATAGAATACCAGTCTCGCCCCTCTACCTTCCTCTTTCATCAGAGTCGGCTCTTCAAACAAACATGACCATGGTGAATCATTCAATAACGACCCAATCACCATCTTATGAGGGCTAGCATCCGGTGGCTTTGGTGGCGGTGGGGTGGGGTCAATGGCACAAGGTTGACCGAAGCACTTAGGGACTCATAATTTTTGACCTTCGAATTGTACTCCCACCCATGCTCACCTTTATCCTTGTTGATTCTTACCTGGACGCCACGACATGGCCACAAAGATTTCTGTATCGCTGCAACAACTTCTTTCGTCATTTCAACATTATCATTGGAGCCGTCCTTTATCTTCTTCATTTCGCCAAAATCTTGGCTACTGCTCCCTTCCTCTTCCAAGATGTTCCTTGTTTCTTCTTCAAAGGCAAACAAGATTCTGGTTTTGTTTCTTGTTTTTTCGGCATCACCGACTCCACCAAGTGCTCCATCTATGCTCCAAATCTTCCAATCAAAACCATTGAAAATGACTCCCAACTTTGATTTGAGACCTCTTGGCACCAAGAACAAAACCAAAGCATGGGTACATCCTCCATGTTCATGAACGCCCACTGCACTTTGTCAGAAGAGTGAATTTCTTGCTCGACAAAGAACCATTCAGCTCTAGCAATCCACCCAACCGGGTTTGTCCCCGTATAATTCGGTAACTCCACCTTCTTGGCCCATATGTCCTCCATCTCCGGCGACACTGGCTCCACCTCAAAGATCTGGCAGGTCGAACCAATTTGTTAGGAACCTTCTTTTAGGAAGATGAAAATCCTAACTATGGAGAGAACCGCTTCTAAATCATAACAGGAAAAAAAGGAAAAGAGATAGGGAAATAATGGTGCAAACGTACCCCAAAGGAGCACTCTCCTTTCACAACTAAACCACTGTTTAGTTCACAAAATATAATTCTTCATTCATCTCCTGAAAATACAAAATAACCTCTTATTTATAGGCCTAACAATACCTGTCAATACTCCTAACAACCAGCTTATCAAAACTAACAAACTCCAAACAAATAAGAACAACTCCTAACAAAGCTAACTGAATATCCTAATCTAATAATAGTCATTACCAACTCCCTAATCTACTAACAAACTCTTATATTTATCTTTATTACTTGTTGGACTCGGCCCTAACATAAATGGATCATTACATTATGATTATTTATTGAAGCTAAACATTTTCCTTGTTTATGCATACATGAAATTTTTGTGACAAGTAACACTCTGGTATGAATGTGATTATGTGCCTGATCATTTTAATGAACTATGCAGGGGTGGGGTGTTGCTGTGCTTGTTGGAGTACCCAATAAGGATGCAGTTTTCATGACCAAGCCCATTAATGTGCTTAACGAACGAACACTCAAGGGAACTTTCTTTGGAAATTACAAGCCCAGGACTGACCTCCCTTCTGTTGTTGATATGTACATGAACAAGGTGACTATGATACCTTATGCAAGGGTATCCATAATTCTTGTAAAACCTTGTGATAAGATATTTGGTCAAGTTAAAGCACTTTAACCACCTTTGCTTTCCTTGGTTTCTTGCAGAAATTGGATTTGGACAAGTTTATAACCCACAGAGTTCCTTTCTCTGACATCAACAAGGCATTTGACTTGATGGTGAAAGGAAAGGGACTAAGGTGTATCATTAGCATGGAAGACTAGAATTTGGGAAAATGATAGAGAATTTTATTGTTCTCCTTCCATTCTTAAGACTCATTCCATATGTATGTCTTAACTTTGATCTAATAAATAAATGTTTCTTCATCATTCCTAAAGCTGAAAATGAGTAGGCCTCACATAATCCAAAATCATTCTGACTAGTTTTGGAACAACTGCAACTGAAGAAAAATCTGGGCGGCTTTTTGGAACATACTATTCTTAGTATTATGCTCCATTGTATGAGCTATAAGCTATAGTATTTTTGGAACACATGCAACTGAAGAAAAATGATAAGCTATAAGTTCAAATGTTACTTCAAGTAGCATATGGAAAAAATACTATAAGCTAGTGAAAAAATGTTATAAGCTAATTTTTAAAATGGTAACTAAACATGACTATTTTTTAATCCGCTGTAAGCTACTGGATTTGGCAAGTCAAACATACCCAGGTATTTTACTTGATTTAAGCTATTACAAGGACATTTTAACCAAATTAATAAATGACTAAAGTGAAAATCTAAAAACTGCTGCTTTTTGTTTTTAACAATTTGATCAACATCTTCCGATTTGCATTTAGCTAAAATTTAAAATATGTAAATTCACATGAAAAATTCGTTGTAAGTTTGTAACTATATTTTTTTTCAAAAGAAACTTTAATTAAATGTTCAAAAAATGTTACAATTTAAAAAATTCAAAATGAAAATTTCGTTTGAACTTTTTAAAAAAAATATTTTAAGTAAAAGTTTAAGTAACTTTTTTTAATGTAAGGTGATCCTATGACACCATAATTTATTGATAAAAAGAAGCAAAACAAAAGAAAACAAAAGCATGGGGGACATAAACCAAAACCCATGCAAAATAAACAACAATCATTTAAATATAACATTAGGCTTTCTATTTTTCCTCAGGTTATATTTCTGAGATTTAGACATAACTACTGTGAAATTAGAATCAACTTTACCTAGCATGATCATTATTCAACTGCTCTGGTGAGAGAGAGGGAGAGAGTCATTCTTTAGGTCATCCTCATCCTTATTTCCCAAAAATATGGCAAGTATTTTCATATGATCATGAGTGATGGGGGGCGAGTCCGCAAGTGTACGGCTTCGTCAACAAGTAATAAAAAAGATCGAATCCACAGGGACCGTGATCTTAAATAACAATCAATTATTAAAATCAATTAAACTGGACTAGAAAAAGATTTGGAAAAGACTGCTCATGTTACTAAATTGACTACCTTCTTGTTAATAATCAAAATTTGCTTTGAAGGTGAATTTATCCTAAATAAGTTAATGTTCCTTCTCAGGATACAAGAACCGTGCCCGATTAAACCAACCCCTACTCTCGTGGTAATTGAATTTAAATCGAACCATTTAAGTTTTGTGACAACTCAGTGAACCCTCGAAGTACCACTTCTAACTCTCGTGAACCAAAAAGCACAATCAAGGAATAAAAGTTAAGAGAAATTGTACATATATTGGTTCCAAAAGCATGAAAGATTGGAAATGATATTTTTATTTGGTGAGTTTGTTTGAACTTCACTACTCTAGGTTCTTATCCTGCTTCTTTCCTATTATATTGAAGAAATGATGTTCGAGATTCTAAACCTTACCTCCTATCATAGAATAGAAGTGTTGACTTACAGGATTGGAGTTGAGGCACCATTCATGCTATAATTGTGGAAGTTTTGTTCTAATTTTGTAAAAAATTAACATTCATTTTTGTATTTCAAAAGCATTAATTCAATGTAAAAATTTGATTCTAAAAGATTACCAGAATAGTATTTGATTGTGATACATCACTCTTTTCTCATTTTACTTTTTATATAACTTTCTCCATATCTAAACCACTGACTGCCATGTGGTGCTTCAGTCTGGACATATTGTAACTATACTGTGTACATAGAATTGATGCAATTAAATTCTATTCTATCATTTCTCCAGAAAAAAAAAAACTAGTTCTCCATGTCGATGACAGTCCTTAAACTCTGTCCCTTGATCATGTAGTCAAAGGCCTTGTTGATTTCAGACAGAGCAACCCTATGAGTTATAAACTTCTCAGGATCCAATTTCTGCGAGAAAACAAGCAATGCAAGGGGATATGAATTGGTTAACTTCTCTTCTGTTGTTTGACACATAAAATTCAATTTCAGGAGAGAGATGTAATTGTACTTACATTGTTCATTAACATATCTACCACAGATGGAAGGCCTGTCTTAGGCTTGTAGTTCCCAAAGGTACTACCTGTAACTGTTTTTTCATCAAGGAAATTGTAGGGAGTGGTTTTGAATGTTGCATCCATACTAGGTACTCCAACAAGGACAGCAACACCCCATCCCTTCACAATTCAAATAGGGAAAAAGTAGGTGATTAGCAAGGAACAGACTTTGCTTCCATCACTGAGTAAAGTAGTAAACACTAAGATCAAGATGGGTATGTATGTAATTATGGTAACTGACTAACTGAAAACTATACATCATGAACAGCTTCAAAAGCAGACATCAAAGAGTTGATGTTCCCAGTGCATTCTATACTCCTATCAACTCCACCATTTGTCATCTCTTTGAGGATCTGTAGCTTGTAACAAAGATTTTGCAAGCATGAGGAAATATTGTGAAAGAGTTTAAATGTAAAAAATTGTAAAGAATATTCTACCTCATGTACTGGTTTTTCATGTTCTTTTGGATTTATAAAATCAGTTAGTCCAAATTTCTTGGCTGGCATTGAGAGACAAGAAAAAGAAAACAAATTAATCAGGTCACTGCTTTCTTGACCTTCTTGTCAACAACAATTTGATGAGTGGAATGTGATAATTTGGTGAAGTTGAAGAAGCAATGCACCTTGCTCATATTTGTTGGGATTCAAGTCAATCCCAATGATCTTGGATGCCCCAGCAATTCTTGCACCTTCAGCTGCCTGATCTTATAGCCAAGGTAAGGTTCATTGTTAATAGTAAATAAATTCCCTGGAATGAAACTTTAAAAAATTATTTTACTACATAAGCTAGACAAATCTTACAGCTAGCCCAACAGCTCCAAGCCCAAAGATTGCTATTGAAGCACCCTTCTTTGGTTTGGCAACATTCAGAATTGCTCCTAATCCTGGAATTTGAAATTTGTTGTTTTAAATAAGTTTGTTAGTGGGAGGAAACCTCACCTTTTATTTATTCAGAGATATGTTGACAGTTGCATATCATGATTCTAAATAATCGCAGATAATACTAGAAAAAAACAGTTATAATTATGGTTGCGACACAGTTACAGAGACTATCAAAACTGCAATATTGCAGTAGTGACTGCAATTTAAAACCATGGTGCATATCTAAGTGGTGAAGAACCTGTTGAGATGCCTGTTAAGATAGTTATAATTGGTTAGAGTTACTTAGAATTAGTTTTAATGATTAGTTAGTTTACTTGGATTAGTTGGCTATAAAAGCCAAGGTTACTTATTGTATTCTCACCTTTTTACCATTTCATCAATATACAATTTTCTCAATTTCTCTAAACTTTCTCTTCTTCCCTCACTCTGAAACCATGAAATTCAACATGGTATCAGAGCCCTACCATCCGCCTTGAACACTCTTCTGCTGCATTTTCTTTTCTTTTTCTCTTTCTTAGTTTATTTTCTTTTCTTTTTACACTTTCCCGAGAAAATCGACAAATTTGTTTCCTTCTCCTCAGAAAATTCAAGATTCGATTTTTTTGTTACCTTTCTGCATCCTCGTTTCTTCTCCTCTGCACTTTGTTTTTCTCCTTTTTCTGTATGGTTGAAGATTTGGCCTCCTTCTCCGTCACATCAAATTTCCATTTTTCTTCTATTCGTATGCGTTTTTTTTTTCTTGATTTCCTTTTGCGTTTTTCATCATCCATATCCAAACCCTAGAAAATTCGTTGCACAATCTCTACCATTTCATCTTTCTCCCAAGTTGAAGATCGATACAGAAAAGCCTTTTTCCTCTACCATTGTGGTAGTTTCTTCTCAGTTCTGGTTTGTGGTCTCATCTCCGTCGAAGGTGCCCCCACAGGTTGTCGTTTTTCGCATCATCGAATCTCATATCTACGTTTTTGCTGCTGGTATGGTGATTTGTTGCAATTTTGTGCAGTTGGTCCACTGTTCTTGAACTCTCTGTGGTTATCAAATTTTCTTGATCATTCAGACACAGGGAGGACAGTGGTATATCATGGATTGGTGTGGTGTCACCGCATTCTTCGAGCTCCGACCTTGTCCTCAGTGCCAGAGAATCGGCAATTTGATGCTCTTAGATATCTGATCAGCAAGATGCAATTGATGATGGAATTCTCCAAATCTCTGCTCGATTTCAGAAATTGTAGTGTATGCTTTCTTGTTCGATTTTTGGCTCTGCGCGTGTTTTCCTTTGGCTTTGTTTTCTCCCCTGCTTTAGTACCGAAAGGCAACAAAAAGGACGAAAGCCATCAATTGGTTTGATACATCGATTATGCTTTCTATGAGATGCTTCTGAGTTTGATCTTAATGGAGTTGTTTTGAAGGCTCTGTTGTTTCTGGTTGAGCTCAATTTGGATGCTCAAAAGATGTTTGTGTTATGTCCTCTGTTAAGACACATTCCAATTCTTGCTTCACTGATTTTCGGTTCAAGATTGTTGAAGATGATTGTTCAGTGTTCTAGTTCTGATTTTTGATTAGCCTATTGGCTTTATTGATGCAAGCTTCTGTCCATGGTGGTTAAGCATTGCATGAGCTTCTGCCATGGATGGTTAAGCATTGATATTTTTGTTGCAAGCTTCTGCCCATGGTGGTGGTTAAGCATTGATGATGTTCTTGCTTCTGTTAAGTGGTTAAGCCTTGAGTAGTGGCTTCTGCTTAATGGTTAAGCTTTTGCCCTTGTTGGCTTTGATGATTTCAAGCCACGCCTTGTATGGTGGTTAAGCACTTGGAGCTTCTGCCTTTTACGGTGGTTAAGCATTGGTTGGTTTTGTTGGCCTGCGTTCCTTTTGTATTTGCCAATATGTTCTTGGTATTTTCATTATAATTTTTTGGGTATGAATTTGTATTGATCATTCCAAGCTGGAAGTGTTATGTACACCTTCCAGCTTGGGGGGGCTGTTAAGATAGTTATAATTGGTTAGAGTTAGTTAGAATTAGTTTTAATGATTAGTTAGTTTACTTGGATTAGTTGGCTATATAAGTCAAGGTTACTAATTGTATTCTCACCTTTTTACCATTTCATCAATATACAATTTTCTCAATTTCTCTAAACTTTCTCTTCTTCCCTCACTCTGAAACCATGAAATTCAACAATGCCACAACCGAGGATGCAAGCTTTGTCCAGAGGAACAGTGGGATTGATCTTTACAATGCAGTCTGAATGAACAACAGTGTACTGGCTAAAAGTAGATGTGCCAAGAAAGTGATTTATGGGATTGCCATTAATAGAGAACCTAGACTTGCCATCACTGATCATGACACATCTTGCATGATCTATTCTCAACAAATCACACATATTACTCTCCTCAGACTTGCAATGTGGGCATTCGCCGCACTCACCGGTGAATACTGGAAGCACATGGTCCCCAGGCTTGAGGTCTGATTCTGATACACCCTCACCAACACTCTCCACAACCCTGCTTAAATGGGGAAACTTAACAATGAGTTTTGACTAGTATACCTGATATATATTGATATATAGTAAAACTCATGTGTTCATTTATTCACTCTGTGAAATGGCTTTAATTGCTGGGATGTCTTTCCGTTTGGCCATTTGGAACTCACTTTATTGATGAAGTTTCTAAGGTCATCATCATTCAGATCACAATCAAACTATTCTACACCTTTGTTTAGTAACTTTGTATTAACTTTTTAAGTTAGCATCTAATGACAAGGGCAGTGATGCAATAGCTTACCCTGATGCTTCGTGGCCAAATATGCGTGGAAACATAGGTGGGAATCCCTGAAACATACATTAACAAGGGAAGATTATTAAAAGATTTAATTTAAGGGCAGGGTGTTAGACTGTTAGCCAACCATGTCATGAACAAAAAATGTTCTCCATGATCAAGTAAGCAACATTTTGGGCCAAAAGTCAAGAAATGCATAACTGAATTTATTCATAGAATCTTGAGGTCAAATACTGAAATTGGATTTGACTAGTCATGAGGTTAAAGAAACATATGAATTTTCAAGCATTACCAACCTTGGATTCCCAGAAATGGAGATCAGTATGGCAAAGTGAGGAATATTTGATCTTGATCCTAACTTCTTTCTCCTTTGGTGGAGCAACCTCCACATTCTCAACCACCAATGGCTTCCCTGCTTCCCATGCAACTGCAGCTGCAGATTCATAGAGTAAATGCCATTTCTGATGGAATTTTTGAAAGTGAAGAAAGCCAATGATTAAATTTTTTGTTAGAAATATGAAGTAGTGAAAAAAATAAAAAGTGAATGTCAAACTAAAATCCAAGAAAAGTTATCCACCTCTAGTCTTAATCCTATTGTCAATTATTTCAATCATACCTTGTTTACACATTCTTTGCAAACAAACTTATACAACAACAACAACAACCAAACCTTATCCCACTAGGTGGGGTCGGCTACATGGATTATACGGCGCCATAATGTTCTATCATGAATCATGTTAATAGTTAAATCATTGGCCTCCAAATCTTTCTTAATAGTTTCCCCTATAGTTTTTCTTGGCCTACCCCTACCTCTAGCTATTGGATTGTCCTCCACTTGGTCCACTCTCCTTACTACATAGTCTAAAGGTCTCCTCCATACATGCCCAAACCACCTAAGTCGAGATTCAACCATCTTTTCTACAATAGGTGCTACCCCAACTCTCTCTCTAATGCTATCATTCATAATCCTATCACATTAAAAGTGGACCAGCTTTTTGTTAGAAATGAAAGTAGTAAAAACAAAAAGTGAATATTCTTATTGTGATTTATTTCACTCATACCTTGTTCACATATTCTTTGCAAACAAACAATTAATGCATTAAACGTTGACTACTTATCTAATATACATGATCACATTAAGAAGCACATGGCTAAGGAGCTGATGACATTGCTCATAATTATTTCTGCTCATACCTTTGCAAGTTATCAACTTGCCAGAAGTGGAAGACATGCTTCTGGCTAATGCAGAAGACCGGAGCAGTATATATATTGTTTTGTGATTGCAGGTACTGAAATGCGCCACGTAGCTTCTGAAGACTATGCATTTTCTTCTGATTTGTGGAATGATGCAGGCTGGTAGAGTAGGAGAACTCCAGGAAGAAGAGAGTAAAAACATAAAACAAGAATTTGTCCAAGCTTTTCTGATTTTCCTTTTTTTTTTTCCATTTTCTATTTATAGTCTCCTGATTTACATCATTTGTAAAAGAATGATGCCAAGTGGCCAGCCATACATAATATAAGGAAACCAAAATTGAATTGAGAATATTTCTATGGCAATCTTACTAATAGAATGACTTAAAATAGCCGAAAGGTCACAGGTTCAAATTTTGGAAGCATCTTCTCCACTTGCGGGGTAAGACTGCGTAGATCTACCCTCTTCAGATCCAACTATGTGGGAACCTTGTGAACTGGTCCACCCTTTATTAACTTCTTAAAGTGTGTGGTTGGATTTTGTGAAAGAAAATAGCACTATTTAATTGCCTAGCATGTTGGCTCAAGTTTACAGATGAATATATTGTCTAATGTCTAGACCATGTTAAAATAAGTTTTTTTCCAAACCATGCCTTTGTATACATGTGTAACTGTTGATTTAAGTGTCTATGATAACAGTATGTAGTATGTACTTAAGAATTTCTAAGAAAGAACTGTAGCATTCATATATGCAGTTCAGCTTGACATGAAAAGAAGTGATGGCCATGCAGCCCACATTGCTATCTTGTCTTATATTACTCAAAGACAAACACCACAAGGGAAGGCCATCTTATTTTTTCTCAAAGGTAGAACATATGTATAGCCTTATTAAAAACAACATTCAACTAGTTTTGGACTCCTATCAGTAACTATTTTTATGTTTTGGATGAAGGCTATTGTGCCCATCAAAGTGGTGCAGTGGTGCACCATCTAAGTAACACTTTGTTGGCCAATCTTTTTGCAATTTGGGATATGTTGACCATTCAACACATTTTGTATTTTTCACTAATGAAAGATATATTGTATATTTGTATTTGGTATTTTCGTATTTGGTATTTTCAAAATACATGGATTGTGGCTTAAGAATCGTGGTCGGCGGTGGTGGCCGACCGACAGTAGGCGGTGGGAGGTGGCCAGCGGTGGTAGGTGACACATGAGATGATAGAGGGAATTTCAAAATTCCTACTCTTTATATTTCAATTCCCTCAAATTTACCTCAAATAAAATACCTCCTATAATCCATGCATTTTTAAAATTCTTCATATTTAATACCCAAATAAGATATTTTGCATTGATGTATTTTAATTACACTCTTAAAATATTTTATTAGCTATACATCCATCGTAGTTGAAGCCAAATTAATTAATACACCACAAATACACATTTGGTTATAACTAAGATTGAAAAGTCAAACTCAAAAAACACTAACTCAATTGCATAACTATTGACCCACAATGTGGCCCACGGGTGGTGTATCACTTTGATGAGTGATATGCATCACGTGGACAGCTCAGCTCCAAACTATGCCCAATGTGACATCAAAAAGTAAGCCAGCACATTGGCCATCAAAAGTAGAAACCAACTCCGTGACCAATTCAAATTTTTTTTCAGAAATTAAATCTTTAAGGCAACTACTTGCTCCTTTTTTATTTATCTTTGGACAAATCCAGGAAGCAGGAAATGAAAAGATTTGAGTTTTATCTCAACGAGAAGTCTTACTCTGCCAATCCATGGAGAAGGAACTAGATCCTGTTATTCCTATACAAATTGCCTTGCTCTTTTATTATCCTGAAAGGATATCATGGATATACGCAATTGCCTGTTACCAATACAGTGCAGTTATTTGAATACAGTTGGCATGTTGGACACATAATAAAATATCACATCTGAAAATTAAATTCCAAACATATAAAATTTTATATGTTCGAAAATTTAAATTTCGGATGTCTAGAATTTTACATCTGGAAATCAAATTATGCTAACTCTAAAAACATTCGGATTGTCATTTTACATATTCAGACTTTAATTTTTGAAAAGCCATTTTACACATCCGAAATTTAATTTCCCGAAGAAACACGATGTCGGGATTCTGTGTTCAAAAAACATTTCTGTTACCAATAATGGGTATTTAAAGAAATATTTGAAGACAATCTATTTTGTTTGGGCGTTACAAAAAAAATCATTTTTATATAGTAAATTAAAAAAAATGGTATTAAGTTATTTGTATAATTTAATAATATCTGTTTAGAAGTTAGTTTTGTAAGGGTAAATAGGGAAGAGAGCTTTGAGAATAAAAATAATCAAATCACAACAATCTTAAGCTAAAATCTATCAGGTGGCTTTAAACAGTTTTTTTTAATAAATTTTTTTTTAAAAAAAAATTAGAGACCCAAACATAATAAATTATCTATGTAACAACTTTTTAGCCAAAAAACTGTGGAAATAGGGAAATTAATCTTTCCCAAACACACTCTGAGTTTGTCTCTAAACTATTTGACAATTTTCAAATAGGTCCCTAAACTAAAAAAATTTTAATTGAGTCCTTGAACTTATATAAAATTTTCAATTGGGTCCTTGAACTAAAAAAGTTTCTAATTGAATATCTAAACTTAAATAAAATTTTCGATTAGATCCCTAAAATAGAAAATTTGGTAGTGATTCGTTGAATTGGACAGAATATTATTGATTACATCCAAGTCGGACACGTATATCAACAATCTATGGGTGGTTTGGATGAGGATGAACCTTGAGACATTGTTACAGGAAGATGCAACAAGATAAAGTGAGATGTAGTAAGTTGCAAGTGAGAGAATTATTTTGGACGAAGCTATTTCAAGGAAATGATATGCAACCGTGAAATAGAGATGAGGGAGGGAAGAAGTTGTTTGTTCAGAAGGGGGAGAGGCAGCTACATGTCACGTTTTGGTTTTCTGGTCCAACATTTTGGTCTTTTGCAACCCTAAATACAAATTTTAGGGAAAAAAAAGTTTCAGATTATGATCCACATCAGCAAGCTTAACGACCTCTTCACAAAACCTTATCCTAGAAACTCAATTGAAAATTTTATATAAGTGCAGGTACTGAAAGGCACCACATAGCTTCTGAAGACTATCCATTTTGTTCTGATTTGTGGAAGTTCTTGTTGTAACAAAATTCAATGCCTTACCTTGACAAAATACTAATGACAAAATCTCTTTTAGAAACTTCAGGTTCAGTTCTACACTGTGTAATTGGAATTGGATTGTTTCCCTGCTTCCCTTTATCTGTTTATGTAAACAAAACCTGGATGGAGAGGAGAGCATTGTTTTGAAAAATTGTCTTTGATGAATGTAACATCTCGTTTTCTCGCGTCTTAATTGGTAATTATATTTTGTATTTTTACCAGGGATTCATAAAATGATTTTGAGGAAAACAAAATCATAGTTCAGACCTTCTATATCGAAGGAAATTATGTTTAAATTCTTAGTTTAAAACTCAGACGGAGCCCGATTTGTGTTTTTTTTTGCCGACAAGACGATTTGTCTAGGTCGAAACCCTAATTTGATCCAAAATTGAAAAAATTTAGATTTTATCATTATTTTAGTGATAAAGTCTATTTTGAAAATTTTCGCTCAAAAAAATATTATATTTTATTCAGACATATTTTCGAAAAAGTCTTTGAGAAAAATCGATATAGGGTAAACAACAGAGTGGATACGAAGCTGTAGAGGTATGCCAGGAGACAGGAACTGCGAGACATCACCTACATGAGTCACCATGGTGAATCACCACCATGACTCATCAAAGTAATGATGAAGATTTGAAAATATCTAGTTTCCAAGTAAAATGACCAAAATGCCCTTGGATCTTTTTATGAATTCCTTTCATGTCCAACAAGTGTTTTGACAAATTTGCCCTCCCTTTCTCTGTATGATAAATTCGGCCAAGACCCTCAAATGGTCATTTTTTCATTCATTCTCAACATGATGGTTTATGAAAATATCTTAGGAAATTTCTAGAAACCCATGCGAAAATGACATTTTTGCCCTTAAACTCTTTTGATAATTACCAAACGACCAAAAGATGAAAATATCTTCATCCTCTCCTTATGTCTCACACGGCCACATCCCCCTAGATACACCTTTCATTTTATTTCATTCTTATCATGAAGATTCATGAAAATATCTTAGATATTTTATGACAATCCTTAACTTAACCTAAACCATGGTCATCACCTAAGGTTAACACCTAAGACAACAACCAAAATATCCTCTCCCCACTAGAGTGAGCTACACGGCCAACACCTCCCTTCCACACACTTCATCTTGATTTCTAATTTATCATCTTTGTTCGTAACACAAAATCCTTCATTCCTTTCCTTCATACTCAAATTCGGCCAACTCCACCAATCCACCTTCCACTTGCTTGATTCAAAAACCAAGAACATATCCTTACTCCTCTCATCATTCTAAGCCTCTCTTATCTCACAATAAAATCCATTTGGAGTAAGTTTGAACAATGGATTTCCTAGATCTAGAATTCGGCCAACACCTCTAGTTCATCAACCTTTCTAGACTAAGATCATCAACTTCTTGATCATCCTTTCCTTTCACTTCAAGTAAGGAACTTACTATGATCTATCCTCCTTGGTTATGTCTAAGTTCATTTGTGTAATCCTTTTGGTTTGTTGTTGGTTTTGCTAGGTTTTGAGAGCTAAAACCGTTGCCACCTCTTGGAGGATTCACCTCCATCTATCTTGTTTTTAAGTGATCTACAAGAGGTATAGGGGAGACTAACCACCATCATACCATATTGTGGGTGAGTGTGTGGTTTGCTTAATTGTTGGTTTGTCTTGAAAACCCTAAGTCAAAAGGGCCTTGTGTATATGTTTATTGATCCTCTCGGAGGAATTATTATGATGGTTGTGTGTGGTGGTTAATTGTGCATCATTTTATATGTGATTGGTTGGATACATGATAGTTGATAAAAAAAATAGTTATTTTGCTCTCTTGAACCTTGACATGAAAGTATGCCTAACATGTTAAGTATATGCCATGATAATTGTGTATGAGTACATTAATATGTATATGAATGATTTCGGGCTGTTTAGTGATGTGAAAATCTTCACTGTGTTGTGACTTGGTCTCGGTCAAGAATGATAATAATGTGATGAACAACTTGTTTTTGACAAACTATACAACTATATGTATAGTTAGAATTTTTAAGAATTAATAAAAGCAAGGAAGAAATAATGTTTTGCAAAACTGTTTTCATAGCAGTTAAATCTGACTTTGGTGTTTTAATGACTCCAAAATGGTTTTAATTTGATTTTAAGGTCTTTAGCGAACAAGAAATCATGTTTTAGCGGACCTAAAAACGGAATGTTTTCAAGAATCGGGCAATTAAAATGAACTAGGGTTTGAACTTCAATCGGCCAAACTATCTTGGGACAGTTAGAGACTGTTTTAAGACCTAACTAAGTGTCCTAAGACTCCAAAATGAGTTTTGGGCCATTGGGGTTAAAAATCATTGAAAAATGAGTGACGCAATTTTTGAACTTAGCAACGTTCGGTCAAGTTTTAAGGTTTTTGTGTAAATTGTAGCGTAACACTTGGAATTTGTGTTTTAATACCTTAAGATGGGTATTGGAACTTAGTAAAGTGAAGGATTCGATAAATAGAGTTAGAATTTTGAAAATATGTAGTTTAGGCTAAAATCCAGTAAAACGGTATTTTAAGTATTTCAAGTGGCGTCGAAAGGCTATTTTGCGAAAGTTGGTACCTATGTACCTTTGTTGGAGTTTTCTTTCAAATTGATTTGGTTTTAGCTAAAGGTTTTTGATTTTAAGCTAAAAAGGACTTTAGTCTTCAAAGACTAGCATTTACAATAAAATGCAAAATCTAAGTCATAGATGACTTAGTGAAAATATCAATTTAATGATTTATGACTTATGGTGAAGCAAGACCATTTGTCATAAAGTATGGATAATTCAATATCCACACATCCATAATACTTAATGACAAAGAGTATTTCTCGACCAATAATCCCGTTAGGGAATGGACTTAAAGAGGCATAATGAGTTGGTGACGAACGACCAACCTTCATAATATACTAAATCGTTGAAACATGGATAGTCCAACGAGGGTGATTCCCAACAGGTTGGTACCATATACTTTGCCTCTATAATGGCTTTTTGTTTCTGCAAGGAACCCTGAAATTTATCTGGTGGATAAATATGAACGCACACGCCGTTATCGGCTTAATCCAAACGAATTTGTCAGTAAGGCCTTTGTGCTTAGGAAGCAGGCTTACATGTATGTGCGCATGCGAACATGCTAGTGACGATCTTCAATGGTCTCAGGGATGGTCAGGGTAGGATGGTCACAGATGTCTAGTTGGTGATTCTTCTGGTTATGACGTTCCATGCAATACACTACATCTACGACTAGATTCTAACCGGTCCAGGTTATTGAGAGTGTTTCACAATCAGTTCTAATTACACATGTGGCTGTTATTATTGATACGCACAAGATGCCAATACCGTAAGTTGTGAAACATGTGCTCTAACCACTCCTTTTGAAAGTTCTCTTAGCTCCGAAGTTTGGGTCAGATCTTCCTTGAGGCTGTGTAGGTATGGGACTATGCAATTTCAATCAGTTGCCTCCATTCTCGTGTCTCTATGAATTGATAGTGTCTGTCATGTCTTGATAAGATTACTGTTAGAGCGATATTGTTTACCTTCGGGTATGTGTGGTTTTGCTATTAATTATCTGGTTATACTGAATTGTCGAATAAGAATGAATAATCATACTGTGATATGTATGTTGTCATATGTATATGTGTCGTACCACTACATGTCTGCTTTATGTTGTATGATGAATGGAGATCTCACCTCATTTTCTGTTTGACTGGCTATGACTCTATTGTAACAGCCCGATTTTCGGGTACGCTGTATTAAGGTAAAGATATATTTATTTATATTTTTATCTGAGACCTAGAAAATGATTTTGGAGGGAAAAAATCATATCTAGAACCTATTCTGTGGTAGGAAGCTTTGGTTAAAATTTGGGTTTAAAACTCAGACGGAAACCGGTCTGCATTTTTAACTGACAATATAATTTTATACCGGCAGAAAACCCAAATTTGACCCGAAACTGAAATTTGTAGATTTTTTATATTTTGTCCATGAGGAATTCTATTTTCCAAATCTATGATCAGAAATAAAATATTATGTTTATTCGGACGAATTTTGGTGAAAGTTCGAACGGAAAATGGTCGATGTTTTCACTGACAATAAGATTTTAATGATCAGAGAACCTAATTTTGACTTATGAACGAAATGATTTATTTTTAAATCATATTTTCAACGAGTTTGGTCGTTTTAAAAATTTTCAACCGAAAATGAAATATTATGTTTTTTTTTTTTGGGCGTAAAACCCTAATCGGGAAACCGACGGAGTCAAGAAGGGAGGTGCAGAAACAAAACCGGACACCATAGGAGTTGAGTCATGGGGTGAGTCACCACCAAAATGCCCTTAATCTTAACCTAACCGAAGTTTATTTAATTTCTAACCATGTTTAAGTAACCATGGCTAATTCTTGTGGCCAAGAATCAGCCACACCCTTCCTAAAATGTGAGCCACATGTTTATTAACCATAGTTAGCAAAGTAACCCTAGTTAAGTTAATTATTAACCATAATTAACTATTATATTATTTAATATTCATAAAACCCATTAATTCAATTCCTAAAAACCAAACAAAGCCTAAGATCTACCCTATAAATACCCCAAGGACGCAGCCCCCTCCCCATCTTCACTCTCCATCTCTTTCATTTCTTTTCTTCACAAAAAACACACAAAACTCCATTTTCTTCTTCAAGAGCTTCAAGTGCTTCCATTGAAGAACTTGCCAAGATCATCATCATTTCTTCATGTCCTTTACACACTTGAGGTAACATGATCATCCATGATCATCTCCTCTCTTCTTGAATTCATTTTCTTCCTATTTCATGAGTTTTCCATTTCTAGATCTAGAACTTTAAATAATTCTAGAAAATTATAGAAAAACCAGAAAAATGTGAAACCAATTTCTATGATCTAGTTATGATCTCTACTATCATCATCTAAGAGTATGTAATCAAAATCATTTTCCTCCCTATTTTTCATAGTGATTTTTAGGTAAATGAAGTTTTGTTCAATTTTTAACTAAATCATGATTTGTATGAACTAGCTAAGGTGTGTAGGTTCTAAATCCAAGAACTTGAATCAAAAGAAGTTTTCTAACATATTTTTATACTTGAGTATGAAACCCTTCCCTAAGTAGTTGAATGATTTTTATTTCATATTTTCAACTTATAGCAATTTATCCAAGCTATCTAAGACCTAAGTAGTTAGTATCCAAAATATTAGAATGAGAAAATGATCCTAGCCCTAATTTGAAATGTGTTATAGGATGTGAGTCTAGGCTATGATGGAAGCTTGAGGCACTAGGCTGTTATTGATATAATTCAGTGAGGTTCATAGGTTTTATTGTGTTTAAGACCGTATGTTTGAAACATACAAGGTCCGAAGTCCTCGGGGAACCGTCCAATGTTAGATTTAATTCGTCCAGCTATAGTGTCAATGCTTTGATTGAGCACCCTCGAAAAAGAATCAAGGTGTGCACCAACTGTACCGTGCAACTATAGTGTCATTGTATTACATAAACATTCTTACCATGGATGAGGTTGTGCACTGACTGTACCGTGTAACTATAGTGTCATTGCTACGCATGAGCACCTTTGGTCTAGGGTGTGCATCGACTTTACCTTGTAGCTATAGTGTCATTGCTTTGCATGAGCATTATCACCATGAATAAGGGTGTGCACCGGTTTTAGGGACACGTCACTTGGACGACAGACTAACATCCCTAACGTATATGAGGAATTAGTGGCCACGTCATCATAAAGGTTTAGTTACGTGAGGTTGAGGGTAGAGGATGGTATCTTAATTTCGATGATGATTTGTTAGTTATATGTGTTGATTGTCTGTGACTTTTATTATGTTATATGCTCTGACTCTTTTCCATTTGTTGATGTTTCTAAATTCAGAGGTATAATAGGCTCACTACTTTATCTTACTGCTTGTAGGCCAGATATCATGTTTAGTGTATGCATGTGTTCCAGGTATCAAGAAAATCCAAAAGAATCACACTTAACATCAGTTAAAAGGATAATTAAGTATCTGTTAGGAACAAAAGACATGGGATTATGGTATCCCAAAGGATCTACATGTACTTTAATTAGTTATTCAGACTCTAATTTTGCTGGTTGTAAACTAGACAGAAAGAGTACTAGTGGAACTTGCCATTTACTAGGACTCATTAGTATCATGGTTCAGTAAGAAACAATCTAGTGTGGCTTTATCCACTGCAAAGGCTGAATATGTAGCAGCCGGTAACTGTTGTGCACAAGTTTTATGGATGAAACAACAATTAGTTGATTATGGTGTACAACTAAACCAAGTTCCTATTAGATGTGACAATACGAGTGCAATTAACTTAACTAAGAATCCCATAATGCACTCTAGAACTAAACACATAGAAATCAGACATCATTTCATTAGAGACCATATACAAAATAGAGAAATTGAGATTGAATGTGTTGATACAACTAAACTTGCCAATATCTTTACCAAGCCCTTGAACAAGGAAATCTTCTTTTTCATTAGAAGAGAATTGGGCATAATCGATAAATCCTATATCTAATCTCTAAAGAAACTGATTATGTGACTGTATCTTCGTATAAATATGCTCTGATTCTTGTATGATTTGATTTGGAATATCTATGAATGATCAGAAGAGAGCTTTGGAACATCTATGCGAGTTGGACGCATCTTTTTGATTTGCCCCTGCACCTATCCCTCTATCATGAACAATTTTAAATGCTATGTTTGAATGATTAAGTGCTTACCTTCTCTATTGCTTCGAATGTTTCTTTTCTTTACCTTTTTGATAATGCCAAAAGGGGGAGAAAAAGTATGATATAGAGAAAGGGATAATAACAAATTATACATGAAAAAAATATGATATAGAGAAAACGAATTATACATGCATATTTTGAGGGGGAGCTTAAAAGCTTACATGATTAATGGGGAGTAAATCAAATTCTGCTATGATAATTTTTTTTTGCTCTGATATACTTCTGCTCTGACTGCTTTGATACCATGATATAAATCTGACAAAAACACTTAGCGTCTGTTACACTTATACTCTGATCTTATAATTTGTTAAAAGGTTTGTCATAATCAAAAAGGGGGAGATTGTTAAACTCAATGACTTAGAGATTTTGATATATGACAAATACAACTTAATGTGTATGCAAGTGTTTTTAGTGTCAAATTACAAAGATAGGTATCAAGCAATACTCAACAAGTTCAGTGAGCAATCAATGGAGAATATTCAAGGAAGAACTTGGAGGCATCAAAGAGCAAAGACGAAGATCAAGGAATCATCAAGACAAGAGCTTAACGAATAAATTAGTGTTAAGTCTTAGATGATTTGTAAGAGATGAAATCTCTTATTCACAAATAATCTCAATTTGAAAAGATGCATGAAAGAAAATCATTTTTCATAACCTGCATTAAAAGGAATAGGTTTTCGTAAATGAAAATGATTTTTGAAATAAGATTTCAAAGCGCTCTTCCATCACTGGAATAATATAAGCGCTCATCCAACACTGGGAATAGTAAAAACTGGCGTCCAAGAAAGTGACAAGCTCACGTCTACTAAAGTGACAGAAGTGCTCGTCCACTAAAGTGATACAAGCGCACATCCACTAAAGTGATACAAGCCGACATCCACTAAAGTGATACAAGCGCACGTCCACTAAAGTGACACAAGCGCACGTCCACTGAAGTGATAAAAGTGCTCGTCCACACAAGTCTTTGGAATTGCTAAGATCTTAATGAGAAGTTCCATCCACTGACATGGCATATGGAGCTCGTCTACTAGTTGGAGCACGTCCAATTACTTTGTGTTAGTACTCCCGTCTGCTGACGTGGCAAATGGACGCGGCTATTTTTCCAAATGGACGCCGCTATTTTCTTCAAATGGACTCGACAATTTTTTAAGATGGACGCGGTTATTTTTTAAGATAGACGCGGCTATTTTTCCAAATGGTCTTGGTTATTTTATGGACACGAATTCTACAAGAACAATCAGAATCTTATTTCAAGAACGAGAATCAAGAAAAACAGATTCTATTAATCAGATCCAAATATGTTTTGATTGATCCCAACGACTATAACTTTTTTTCTATATAAAGAGGGATCAAAGGAACACTTTAATAACATATACGAATTTCATAACATATCACAGTTTTACGAAATCGTTTTGAGAAATCAATTGTGAAAATCATTCATCATCTTTATTGAGCTTACTGAGAAAAGAGTGTTTCAATACTCAGAGTGCTTCAATTTGTTTATCTGACTATTAAGAGTTAGGAATCAACTTTTGTTTTTTACTTTTGATTGTAAAGAGAGAGGGAGTCTCTCTGAGTGATTAGGGTGAGATATCTCTAAGGTTGAACATTGAGCCTCTTCACAAGAGTGTGGTATCTTGAGGTGAAGGAGTGCTCTGTGGTGTAAAGGTTTTTCAAGCTACCTGGCAAAAGTTGTGTGTTAGTGTGTGAAATCCCACAGGTGGAGTGGGGATTGGATGTAGGTCACAGTGGAGGTGACTGAACCAGGATAAATCTGGTTGTGTGATATCCCTAAAACTCAAACTCCTTTACTTTCTGTTTATGTTCAAAAACCTGCAACTTTGATTTTTAAAGTTCAATATAATTTCTGTTCTTGATCTATATAAACTGAATTGAAACCTGAATCAGATTGTAATCAAGATTGTGTTATCTACGTTTAAAAATGAGATTGATCAAAACCATTCTTGATTACTGAAACTGAACTATTACTAATTATTAAACCCAAACCTATTCTGAATCTATTATCTATTAATTCTGAATTAATCTTTCTTATCCTCATCACATTCTATTCAAGATTTTATACAAACCCTTCATTGATCTTGTAAAAGATCCTGAGAACACTAATCCGCAACTCTGATTTACAAAGCATTGTGAAAAAGTTTTAAGAGGGAAATATTTTTTGAAAACTCAATTCACCCCCCTCTTGAGTCGTTGAAGCCAAAACAACAACCTAGCGCTGCCTAGGGAACAACGCCTCATTACTTTCTCAATCACGGTCTCGTGTAACGGTACTGCATCACTTTTATTCGCGGCGGGTCTCTATTTCTCTATCTGAAGTTTTCTCATTTGTTTCTGGATTTGAATTTAATGGCATGTCCTTGGGCGTTTCTTAATCCGGAACCTCCTTCTTCAAAAGCCTCGTCTTTTCCACAGCAAAAATATTTTGCTCTGGCTTTGAATGGTTCGTTTGACATCCCAATTAGTCAACTTCCTCGGCTGTGCGTGAAGGGAGACTCTATCTCTATCAAAATCTTTGAGGATGAATATGAAATAGGGTTGGAATGTTGCAAAACAACCTTCATGGCCGCTTGTTGTTGTTGAAGGGTGACATTCCTGTAAAGATCTCCGATTTATGTGACAAACTTTCAAAATTATGGAAGTCTTTGGGTCAATGGAGAATGATTCCGTTAGGTAAGGGATTTTATTAATTCAATTTTGAATCTCAAAAGGATTTGCGTAGTGTCTTGCCTGTTGGGGCTTGGAACCTTCAACCAGGGTATTGCATCTTTTTCAGTTATTCATGACTTGCGGCAAGAATATTGGTGCTCGAAATTGTTGTTTGAAATTGCAGGCAGTTTAGGTACTCCAATAAGTTTGGATGAAGCTACCCGTACTAGGGTATATAGTCACTATGCTCGGGTTTTAGTGAATGTTGATCTAACAGGGAAGTTGCTCAAGGAGGTTATGGTTGAACGTGAAGGTTTTGCATTTTCTGTAGGTATCAAATATGAGAAGCTTCCTTTTTTTTTGTTCTCATTGTAAATCAATTGGGAACTAGGCTTCGACTTATAAATATGGCAAGGAGAACGTGGTGCATAATGATCCACCATTGGTGCATAAGACTAAGCAAGCATACGTCCCTAAAGTTGCAGAGCAAAAACCAATTGAAGATAACTGGCAGATGGATACATCACCGGGTGAAAAATTGAATGACATTGAATCGGTTGAAACCGTTTATGATGAGTCTTTATCCCCTAATCATGTTGAAGATAATGTTGCAACTAATGCTGTCAATGGCTCTTCAAACAAGATCTCAACTTCTGTTGCAACTAAAGCTGACTCTACAGTCAATGATATTTTGGTGCTCGAGCATTCCATGGCTACCATTGATTTAACAGTTAGTGGTAAGAATCTTGTGACTCCTGAGACTAATTCAACTCCTATGCATCCTAATATTGCTCATGATATGAAAATACTTGCCAAGTTTTTAGGAAATAGGGATGAGAATGACCTAGAGAATGACTCTTTCTCAGCAGAGCAGAATAATGATTGATGCTGTTGAAGTTGATTCTGATTTCACGGTTATTATGTCTAAGTCTCTAAAATATAACATGAGGAAGAATATGAAATATAATGTTAGATTTACATGACTGTTGTTTATTTTGCATGAGTTTTGGTTTATGTCCCTCCATGCTTTTTTTTCTTCTTCTTGTTTTTCTTCTTTTTATCAATAAATTCGGGACATGGGTCACCTAGCCTTAAAAAAAAAAGCTTGATTTCTTCAAATGCCTCTCTTTCGGGTAACCTTACCTCAAGTACTGTGCAGTCTTCAATAAATGAATTCTCAGTGTTAAAGCAGTTCTCAATCTCTATTCATCTTTGCCCTGCTCCAAGTATCAAGCAAGTGAATTGGTTTCCTCCACCCTGCTATTGGATAAAGTGCAACACAGATGATGTTTCTAAAGGATCTCTAGACATCTCTGCTAGTGGTGGTCTATTTAGGGACTATAGAGCTTCTATCCTTGGCTGTTTTGCATCAAATTTGGGCATTACTTACTCTTTGCATGCTGAAATGATTGGTGCTACGTTGGCTCTAGAATTGGCCTTTGCTAGAGGTTGGCACAATTTATGGTTGGAGTGTGATTCTAAATTAGTAGTTGATTCTTTTAAATCGTATAAAGTGGTTCCTTGGAAGTAAAAAACCAGTTGAAGAAATTTTTTGATTTTGACTAGGCAGATGAATTTTTTTGTTCTCATATTTATAGGGAGGGGAATGTTTGTGGGGATTAATTAGCCTCTCATGGACTTTCTATTAATGGTTTCATTTGGTGGAATTTAATTCCTAGTTTTATTAGGGAGGACTTTAACCGAAATAGGTTTAATCTTCTTGATTTAGATTCAAATAATGTTTTCTTGTATGGTTTTGGTCTATGTCCCCCCATTATTTTATATTCTTTAATTTTTATTATTTTTTATTAATATTTAGATATGCTGCAAATGATTGATAGAGTGAGGGTACCAGTATAGTTGAGATGTCCTTCTCTACCGTGATGTTTTTACATACCATTTGCTTAAAAATTTTTTTAAAAAAAAGACCATTTGATATATTTATTTTTAGATTACCAAACTGATCGCTTTTGCATATTTAGAGTTCCAAAATGAGTATTTGATTGTGATACATCACTTTATTCTAATTTTCCTGTTTATATAAATTTCTCCGCATCTGAATCACCAACTGGCATGTGGTGCATCAATCAAGACACAGTGTAATAATATACTCCTCCGATCCATTTTTATGGTAATTTAAAGCTTTTATACATAGATTAAGAAAATATTAATTTATTTACATTTGTATCAAATTACTCTTATTATTAATTATTTATACATTCTAATTATATTTACTCCACATTCCACCTGCCATTAATAAACATTCGGAATGTACATATTTATTGGTAAAAAAAAAGTTCCATTCATGTGACTTTTATTTTAGAACAAGTATTAGCATTTATGATTGAATTTAAGTACGGAATAATGGTTGAATTTAAATAGGGAGTATAAGGGTATATATGAAAAAAAAAAATTATCAAATATATCTTGGATTTGCAATAGATCCATTGTTTAGGACAAAAAAACAAAAAAAATAAATTTACCATAGAAATGGAACGAAATGAGTAGTCTATGCATAGAACTGATGCAATTAAATTCTATTCTATCGCTTCTCCCGGGGAAAAATCTAGTTTTCCATGTCTATGATGGTCCTTATACTGTGTCCCTTGATCATGTAATCAAAGGCCTTGTTGATTTCAGACAGAGGAACCCTATGAGTTATAAACTTCTCCAGATCCAACTTCTGCAAGAAAACAAGTAATGCTAGGGGATATGAAGTGGTTAACTTTTGTTCTGTTATTTGACACATAAAATTCAATTTCAGGAGAGAGATGTAACTTACATTGTTCATTAACATATCTACTACTGATGGAAGGCCTGTCTTAGGCTTATAGTTCCCAAAGGTAGTACCTGTAACTGTTTTTTCATTAAGGAAATTATAGGGAGTGGTCTTGAATGTTGCATCCATACTAGGTACTCCAACAAGGACAGTAACACCCCATCCCTGCACATTTCAAATATGGAAAAAGTAGGTTATGAGCAAGGAACAGACTTTGGTATGCATGTAACAATGGTAACTGACTAACTGATAACCTTACATCATGAACAGCTTCAAAAGCAGATATCAAAGAGTTGATGTTCCCAGTGCATTCTATACTCCTATCAACTCCACCATTTGTCATCTCTTTGAGGACCTGTAGCTTGTAACAAAGATTTAGCAAGCATGAGGAAATATTGTGATAGAGTTTAAATGTATAAAATTGTAAAGAATATTCTACCTCATGTACTGGTTTTTTATGTTCTTTTGGATTTATGAACTCAGTTAGTCCAAATTTCTTAGCTGGCATTGAGAGACAAGAAAAAGAAAATAAATTGACCAGGTAACTGCTTTCTTGATCTTCTACTTGTCAACAACAATTTGATTAGTGGAATGTGATAATCTGGTGAAGTTGAAGAAGCAATGCACCTTGCTCATATTTGTTGGGATTCAAGTCAATCCCAATGATCCTGGATGCCCCAGCAATTCTTGCACCTTCAGCTGCCTGATCTTATAACCATGGTAAGTTTCATTATAAATAGTAAATACATTACCAGGAATGAAGTTTTTATTTAAGAAAAAAATTATTTTACTACATAAGCTAGACAAATCTTACAGCCAGCCCAACAGCTCCAAGCCCAAAGATTGCTATTGAAGCACCCTTCTTTGGTTTGGCAACATTCAGAATTGCCCCTAATCCTGGAATATGAAATTTGTTAGTGGGAAACTTCACCTTGTATTCAGAGATATGTTTACAGGTGCATATCATGATTTTAAATTGCACTTATGGTTGTAATTGTGCTTACATAACCGCGGATAATAATTAAAAAATGCAGCTATAATTGTAGTTGCGATACAATTGTAGAGACTATCAAGACCGCAATATTGCAGCCACGATTGCAACACTGATGGCAATTTAGAACATATCTAAGTGGTGAAGAACCTGTTGAGATGCCACAACCAAGGATGCAAGCTTTGTCCAGAGGAACATTGGGATTGATCTTTACAACACAGCCTGAATGAACAACAGTGTACTGGCTAAAAGTAGATGTGCCAAGAAAGTGGTTTATGGGATTGCCATCAATAGAGAACCTAGACTTGCCATCACTGATCATGACACATCTTGCATGATCTATTCTCAACAAATCACACATATTGCTCTCCTCAGACTTGCAATGTGGGCATTCCCCGCACTCACCGGTGAATACTGGAAGCACATGGTCCCCAGGCTTGAGGTCTGATTCTGATACACCTTCACCAACACTCTCCACAACCCTGCTTAATTGGGAAACTTAACAATGAGTTTTGACTTATTACCAGTATACCTGATATATATAGATATATATATATATATATATATATATATATATATATATATATATATTTTATAGAATAAATTTAGGGTGAGGGGTTGGTGCCTCATTCCAAGATAGGAAAAACCTTCGAGCTCTACGAGCACTTACAAAAGGATTTACATTTACTTCACCCCAATGTGACTAGTGGGGACTCGAACCTGCAACCTGTCCCTATTATGCTGCACTAGATCAACCTCTTGAGGTTGATATATATATCTTTTTTAATATATATTACAGCTAATGTGTTCATTTATTCACTTTGTGAAATGGCTTTAATTGCTGGGATGTCTTTCTGTTTGGCCATTTGGAACTCACTTTATTGATGAAGTTTCTAAGGTCATCATCATTCAGATCACAATCAAACTATTCTGCACCTTTGTTTAGTAACTTTGGTCTTAACTTTTTAAGTTAGCATCTAATGACAAGGGCAGTGATGCAATAGCTTACCCTGATGCTTCATGGCCAAATATGCGTGGAAACATAGGTGGGAATCCCTGAAACATATATTAACAAGGGAAGATTATTGAAAGAGTTAATTGAAGGGCAGGGTGTTAGCCAATCATGTCATGAACAAAAGTGTTCACCATAATCAAGTTAGCAATATTTTGGGCAAAATGGCAGAAAATGCATAACTGAATTTATTCATAGAATCTTGAGGTTAAAACTGAAATTGGATTTGACTAATCATGAGGTTAAATAAGCATATGAATTTTCAAGCATTACTAACCTTGGATTCCCAGAAATGGATATCAGTATGGCAAAGTGAGGAATATTTGATCTTGATCCTAACTTCTTTCTCCTGTGGTGGACCAACCTCCACATTCTCAATCACCAATGGCTTCCCTGCTTCCCATGCAACTGCAGCTGCTGACATGAATAGAGTGAATGCCATTTTTTATGGAATTTTTGGAAGGGAAGAAAGCCAATGAGTAATGTTTTCTTAGAAATGAAAGTAGTGAACAGAAAAAGTGAATATCAAACTAAAATCCAAGAAAAGTGATCCACCTCTAGTCTTAATCTTATTGTCAATTTTTTCATTCATACATTGTTCACACATTCTTTACAAAAAAACTTATAATAGCATTAAAAGTATTTGTTAGAAATGAAAGTAGTGAAAAACAAAAGTGAATATCAAACTAAAATCCAAGTTATTTCAGTCATACCTTGTTCACATATTCTTTGCTGACAAACTGTTAATAGCATTAACCATGGACTACTTATATGGGAAGTCATGCTCATACCTTTGCATTGAATCACCTTGCCAGCAGTGGAATTCATGCTTCTGGCTAATGCAGAACACCAGAGCACTGTACTGTTTTGTGAGTGCAGGTACTGAAATGCACCACGTAGCTTCTGAAGACTATGCATATTCTCCTGATCTGTGGAAGTTCTTGTAACAAAAATCCAATGCCTTTCCTTGACAAAATACTAATGACAAAATCTCCCTTTACTTGTATATATGTAAACAAAATCTGAGTGAAGAGGAGAGCACAGCATAGGTAAGGTTTGGTCCCCCATGATCTCTTGTATTCTTTTTTACTTTTTTTACTTTTTAATAATATGTAGGTATGCTGCAAATGATTGGTAAGGACTGACCAGCCTGGCTCAGATGCCTTTCCTTATAGTGATGCTTTGCATACCTTTTGATTAAAATAAGAAAATTAACTACTTTATGTTAATGTTCCACTTACTTTTTTTCGTGAAATCTCAAATTTTCCATTAATATTAACTTCTTAAAATAGAGGGTAAGTCTTAACGCAATGGTAAGGTTGCTACCTTGTAGCTAGGAGGTCAGAGGTTCAAATCATGAAAACATATTTCTCTACTTATGGGGATAAGACTGCGTACATCTACCCTCTCCAGATCCAACTATGTGGGAACCTTGTTAAGTGACCCACCCTTTATTAACTTCTTAAAGTGTGTGGATTGGATTTTGTGAAAGAAAATATCACTATTTAATTGCCTAGGATGTAGGCTCAAATTCACAGATGAATGTATAGTCTAGACCATGTTAAAATAAGTGTTTTCCAAAACATGCCTTTGTATATATGTGTAACTAATGATTTAAGCGTCTATAGTAACAGTTTACTTATTAAGAGTTTCTAAGAAAGAACTGTAGCATTCATATATGCAGTTCGGCTTGACATGAAAAGAAGTGATGGCCATGCAGTCTGTCCTTGAAGAATACACATTGCTATATCTTGTCTTATATTTCCCAAAGATAAACCCCACAAGGGAAGGCCATCTTATTTTTTTCTCAAAGGTTGAACATACATTAGCCTTCTTAAAAACAAAGTTCAACTAGTTTTTGATTTCTATCAGTATCTAGTTTTATGGTTTGTGTATCCACAGGGCAGCATCACCTGGACAGCTCCAAACCATGTCCAATGTGACCTCAGAAAGTAAGCCACTAAGCCAGCACATTAGCCATCAAAACCAGAAACCAACTCTATGACCAATTCAAATGTTAATTCAGAAATTAAGGGCGTGATTTTTTTTTAATAAATAATTATAACAATATCACATTGTTTTCGTTCTATTTCTTATTTTCAAAAATTTATACATGAAATACCGAAAACAAATTTTTATTTAACTCAAATCTTTGGAATCTAAAAACCAAATGAAAACAATGCGACAGTTTGTAATTATTTTTGTAGTAATTATTTTTGAAATCAATAAATGACAACTGGAAATAAACCAATTAAGATCCTAAGGGTTCGTTTGGTGGTCAAGATAAGAGAGACATGATAGGATAAACTATCATATCATGTCTGAAACTATTGTTTTGTGAGACAACAGGATAGGATAAGTCAATCCTGTCATCTATCATATCCTATCCATCTAGTTAACATTCTATCCTGAGGTGAGAGTTGGGTTAGAACTCAATAGGATATGATAGGGTGATTTAAAGTATGATAAATTATAAAAACATTTTACATATAAAATAATTAAATTATAATAAAATAATATTTTTAAAGTATAATAAAATATAACATGGTTAAAAAAAAGGTATAGTAAAATATAAAATATTTAAAATAATAAATATATTAATAATTAATTTTAAAATTATTTTTTATCACAAGGCTAATTTTATTATTTTATATTATTTTAAAAAACCAAAAAAATATTTTAAAAAAATATTCTAATAATTTAACTATATGTAAAGTAAAAACTCAAAATTATAAAAAAATTGAAGTTAGACATTATTTTAAAAAATTTAAAAATTATATGTAATTTTATGATAAAGATAATTTTGTCTTTTATATAATTTAAAAAATTGAAAATTATTAAAAAAAATAAAATATGAAAACATTTAGAATAAAAACGAAAATTTTAACATTTATACTAAAATTATAATGTTATCCGGTTTGTTTTTTATTTGTTTGAATAAGCAAAAGTATATTTATAGTAGTGCTAGAGGCATACTAACCCATCTACAACAGTACAAAAGAGCTTTAAAGTATAAAGAACAAGTACAACTACAAACACTTTTTATCTGGTAGATACCAAACGTTGGATACGATAATAAATTATCCTGCTTATATCTCATCATACCCCTATCATATTCTCTTATCCTATTCGTCCATATCACATCTTGATCACCAAACGAGGTATAAATCTTTTAAGGCAACAGCTTGTTCCATTTTAATTATCTTTGGACCAATCAAGGTAGCAGGAAATGAAGAGATGAATTTTATCTCAAGAGAAGTCTTACTCTCTGCCAATTCACTGGGAAAGGAACAAGGTCTTGTAAAAATTGCCTTACTCTTATTATACTGACAGTATTTAGCGAAAGGATCGAAACAGTATCAGTAGGCAGTAACAAACAATCAACATCATTGATCTCTATAACACTTGATTCAATAAAACTATCTAGCAACTTATTACCCAAAAATAAAATAAAGAATAATTCTATATCCTCTACTACTTAGTTTCGATAATTTTCCTATTTATTGAATAAAAAAATATATTAAATACATTTTATATTTTCAAAACATCTAGTTAAAGAATGAATGATAGAAAGTCTTTATTAAAAACTGATATATTCAATACAATTTAAATTCAAAACACTACCTTTAAATAAATATTTTTTATAATTTGGCTCCTTAACCATATATAGCCACACTATGTCTCTTGCTTTTTATTTGATCAGCTCAAACTGTATATTCCTTTATCTTATTTTTTTATGAACAAAAATTGTATTGAATAAAGGATACAAATGATACACTAACCCATATACAATAACTAAAAATACACTTAATGATAAATCTAATGTAAATAAAATACTTGACAAACCAATATTACTATTACAACAGTCCAGGGTTTTAAATCTGGGTCCGAAATCGAGATTTGGGCCCGATGTGTTGCTTTTGACAGTCACCGAAACCACATCGCAATCATAATAACAATCACATTGATCATATTTTCTCATAATTATCCACAATACAACACGATCATAATACAACCGCGATCATAATTTAAAACCTTGCAATAGCCTATCCCAACCACCAAAGCCTATCCCAACCACCAAAGCAATAGAGAAGTGGAGTTGCGTACGTATATTAAATAGTTGAACACCTAACTCATATCTTCACAGATCCTTAGTTGTAACCATTAATAGATCTATTCAAAATCGGTTGTGTTTAGATGCTGTGGTCCCCAGTTATGCTCATTTTCTTTTCAACAGTCTTCATGTCGAGCCCACCCGCATGCATAATAATGAAATTAAAAGGGTATTGTTAATGATTGCTTTAAAGACATTAAGAAATCTATGAAAGAAAAATTCGTATTGAAAAGTTAAGTGTTATACTCTTCAAAATGCTAAATTCATATTTTTTTATATAATTTTTTTTTCGGTTCCTTAAACAATGCTCTAAGAACACTTGCTAGTATTTTTTTTTAGTGACATGCATCATATATATTTCTCCTCCTACTCACTTCATTCATTGTTTATTTATTTCATTTTCTTCTTCATGTTCCATATATTTTTATTACTACAATGTTAATTTGTCCCATTATTGTCAACTTATTGTGCGGCTTTGAACTTGTGGAAGAAAATAAATGTCCACAAAGTGAGCAAGAACGGCAAGTTAGATAGCAGTCACAAGGTGTTCCTATTGTGAGCAGTTCGCGTTTGGTTTTGGGGATGAGAGTTGTAGATGGAGCAATGATATTGAATGCAAACTAACTCGTGCAAACTCTCCCTCCCTCTCTCCCCCTCCCCACTCCTCCCTCGCCGCTTCACAAAAAGCAAAAGTAAAATATTCGAACACACGATTTAAACATCTCGTATAAATATTGTAGAATTTATGAGTGTATTGAGAATAATGGAATACATGACGAAAGAAAAGACAGCAATAAATAAGAAGGAAAAAATACTTTTATATAATGTTGAACACTATTTTTATGTCCAAATATCGTTACTCAAAAGCTAAGCTTTAATTTCATTTTGACGTTGTTGTCAATCGGTAATCCTAGAACCAAGTCCAATATGACTGACTAGGTCCAGACTAGGTCCAGACAAGAGCAACTCATTTCTCTCATAAATCTTAACGGTGTATTACTTTAATGAGCAACGGTGGCAGATCTTTACTAAGATCTTGAGGGGAGCCATCTAGAGCATCTTCAATGATAAGCAACCCACTTAGGTTCTTTAAGATTTTGTTTGTGTGTTTGGAGGGGAAGGAAAGAGAAGAGATTAAAGAGGAGGGGAAGGAGAGTATTGACCCTCCCCTTATTTCTAAATACATATTATATGAGGAGAAGCAAATGAATGGTTTATAACATACTTTTACAATTTTATCTTTATTTTAGAAAATTAACATAAGTAATATTTTTTAAATAACAGTAATGCACCTTTCAAAAAATAATAATAATACTAATGCAAAAAAAATTTATTCATTTTCCTCTAAAAATTGGGGTAAACCCCAAAAAAAAACCCCAAAATGGGGTAAACCAAAAAATTGAGGTGAGGAGGGGTTTGGGGGTTTTCTAAAATCCTTAAAAACTTCTCCTCCAATTTTTTACACTCACAAACAAGGGAGGGATTATCATAAACCTTCATTTTCCCTTACATTTCCTTCTAAACAAGACTCACAAACAAAACCTAAATGAACCCCCACTATATCACATCATATTTAAACAACTCATCCATTTTTCACTCCAACGCTACATACAATGAGCAACCAAATATTTTATTCTTTTTATTTGTACTTGAATTTATTTTATTTATTTTATCTTAAAATATTAATTCATTTATTTTATTAATTTATTTTAACTCCATGAATGTTTATTTGCACTCCATGAATGTTTATTCGCACGCCATGAATTTTTACTATTACTCACCCATTAATTTTTATTACCCTTTGTTGAATGTATCTAGTCAAGTTAATACCCTAGATTCATTCTGATAGTTAACTTTCTGTTTTCTGTTAGAATTAGTTGGTTTTCTGTTAGAATTAGTTAGCTTTCTGTTTGGTAGTTAGATTTCTGTTATTACAGTTGCTCTTTCTCCCTTGTATATAATGCCTCTGTAAAGTGCTAAGATTATTGATTCTGAGAGAAAGAAATTCTCAGTTGTATTTTGTTGAAAGGTGTGATTCCCTTCTTATCTCTCTAATTGTCTGCATTTCCTAAAATCAATGGAATCCATAGTGAATTTTCACATGGTATCAGAGCTCCTTTCCTAGGGGCTCAGCATCTTTCTGCGTTCTATTCTTTCTTTACAAATTCATTCCTATATCTTCAATCTCTGCGTATACCTCTTTTTCTTGGTCGAAACCCTAAAAATTGAAAATGGTCAAGTTGTTAACAATGGAGGTCTTTGAACGAATGGTCTTTGGAAATGGAGGTGTTGATCCTTCTAGCCCGTATTTTCAACATTACAATGAGAATCCAGGTGCGATTCTTGTTCCTGATTTGTTAACTGGTGAGAACTATCATGTTTGGTCGAGAGCTATGTTCATGGCTCTAAAAGCAAAAAATAAAGAGGTCTTCATCGATGGATCTCTGGAGAAACCTGCTCGGAATAACCCTAATTTCGTAGCATGGGACAAATGCAATACATTGGTGATGTCCTGGATCACCAGATCAATGGATCGTTCAATCGTTCGTTGTGTGCTTTGGATGAACACGGCCTTGGATATATGGAAAGATCTCAAGAAGAGATATTATCAGGGAGATGTCTTTCGAATTAGTGAATTAGAATAGGAGATGTTCATGCTTAAGCAGGGAGATTCCTCAATTACTGAGTACTACAGCCACCTTCAAGAGTGTGGCGGGTGAATTGGATAACTTCATGCCAATTCCTGGATGTTCCTGTGAGATGAAGTGTTCTTGCGATTTAGTTCCCACTATTAAGTCTTACAGGGAAAGGAATTATGTGATTAGGTTTTTGAGAGGCCTGAACGAGCAATACTCTGCTGTTAGGTCACAAATCATGATGATGAAACCTCTACCAGATGTTGGAGAAGCATTCTCACTGCTAATTCAACAAGAAAGACAGATGAACTTTCAATTTGGTGACTCTCGTGCCTTAGTAGCTGCCACTGATTCGAGAGGAAGAGGCAGAGGAAATAGAGGAAGAAATCAAAATTATGGAGGAAGGAATGGAGACAAAGGGAGAGGATACAAGGTTTGCACTTATTGCAACAGAGTGGACATACAAGTGGATACATGCTACAAAAAGCATGGATATCCACCAAACTATGAAAGAAATAGAGTAGCAAACAACTATGTAATGGATGATGACATTCAAGATGAAGATGATAACCAACTGTGAAGTCTATAAGGAACAAAGAAATGGCAAATGATGTTGCACAGGCCTTCTTCACACTGAACAAAGACAAAGCTCTTGAGCTTATTACAGAAAGGTGGTTCTACTTCTCACAATGCAAACCAAGTGGTTGCAACCGGATCGGTATCATATGTTCGATCCACGAATTTAGAAAAATCAAGATGTTGGATATTAGACACAGGGGCAACTGATCATGTTTGTCACTCAATGACATTTTTTCACTGTCACAAGAAGATAAAGCCAATTTCTGTGAAATTGCCTGATGGAAATCAAATAGTAACTGATATAGCAGGAACTGTGTTCTTTACCAAAGATCTATTCCTCACAGATGTCCTATACATTCCCAATTTTGCCTTCAATTTGATATCCATTTCAAAATTGACCAAGTTACTTAATTGTAAACTGATTTTCACTGATACTGTTTGTCATATACAGGACAATCACTCATTGAGGATGATTGGTGCAGCTGAGTCAAGAGCTGGATTGTATTCTTTGAGTTCACAGAGTTCTTTGAAAGTTCCTAGTCCTTCTATGAATGTAAGATGTGTCAATTCCTTTGATTCTGTTAAGAATAATGTTTGGCATATGAGACTTGGACATCCATCTCATGTAAAACTTGCTGAAATCAATAAAATCTTTCCTTTTGTTGATTGTACCAAGCTGCATAATCCCTGTGATGTTTGCCACATTGCAAAACAAAAACGTTTGCCTTTTCCTAATAGTGAGTCTAGGTCTCAGCACCCTTTTGATCTTTTACACATGGATATTTGGGGACCTATCTCATCCCCTTCCATGTTGGGACATAGATACTTCCTTACAGTAGTTGATGATGCTTCTCGGCATACATGGATCTTCTTTATGAAATTGAAATCAGAAACTTCAACTCACATTAGAGGCTTTCTCTCATTAGTTGAAACTCAGTTCAATGCCAAAGTTAAGATCATCCGATCTGATAATGGGGGGGAATTCAAACTAGACCAATCGTATGCGAGATAAAGGAATTATCCACCAGACCTCATGTGTGGAAACCCCACAACAAAATGGAATAGTTGAGAGAAAACACCAACATATTCTAGGTGTGGCTCGGGCCCTCTTGTTTCAATCAAACCTCCCCAAAATATTTTGGACTCAAGCTGTCACTCATGCAATATACCTTATAAACAGACTACCTACTCTTTACTTATCAAACAAATCTCCATATGAAATCCTATACCAAACACTACCTGATTTTTCTCATCTAAAGGTTTTTGGGTGTTTAAGCTTTGCATCCACTTTGACTGCCAACAGAAAGAAATTTGATCCTAGAGCTAGAAAGTGTATTCACTTGGGTTTCAAGAGTGGGACAAAAGGATATCTTCTATTCGATCCTAAATCCAAAGAAATCTTCATCTCTAGAAATGTGGACTTCTATGAGAATGTTTTTCCTTATAAGACAGCAGAACACAATCCCCAACATATGCCTGACCAAACCAACAATAATATCCAAGATCCTTGGCTCGATATTACACCACAATCCTCAGCAAGTCAGTGTTTCAACCCACCTCAAAATACCGAAAATGTTCCTAACCAAGTCAATCTAGAACCAAGTCCTCAAAATATTCCTGTTAGAGGTCCACTAGAGAGAGAAGACCCCCATCTTATCTCTGCAAGAATACCACTGTTCTTTGGTCTCATCGCCAGCTAATGACTCGGCTCACACATCTCCTAATAGTATCGGGTACCCTATTTGTAGATTCCTTTCATATGATAAACCCGTCGCCAATTACAAACATTTTTCTTTAAACATATCCACTCTTTGTTGAACTCGGTACCTATGAAGAAGCTGCTAAGCATTCTTCTTTGGCAACAAGCCATAGACAATGAATTGGCTGCACCGACAAAAACCAAAACTTGGACACTCACCACTTTACCTCCAAAAAAAAGAGCAAGTAGGATGCAAGTGGGTTTTCAAGGTAAAGCATAAGGCGGATGGGACTGTGGAAAGGCATAAGGCTCTACTGGTAGCCAAGGGCTTCACTCAAAAGAAGGTCTTGACTACTTGGAAACTTTTAGTCCAAAGAGTTAAAATGACTCTTCGTTAGACTCCTCCTCTCCCTTGCTGCTTCACTTGGTCTGGCACTTACAAAGAATTAGATGTAAATACAAGCTTTCTTACATGGAGATCTATTGGAGGAAGTGTATATGAAGGTGCCACCTGGTTTTGACAAGTCCTTAGCACCGATCCGGTCCGCAGCTGCAGAGGTCTCTATATGGCTTGAAACAAGAAAGTAGGCAATGGAATTCAAAGTTAAATGAAACACTGGTGTGATTTGGGTATGCACAATCCAAATCTGACTATTCCTAATTCACAAAGTCAGGTCATACAGGGTTCACTGCCATCTTTGTGTATGTGTATGATTTAGTTCTTGCTGGAAGTGATCCTGATGAAATCAAGAGTATAAAAACCACTCTTGATCAAAAATTCAGTATTAAAGATCTAGGAGAACTCAAGTACTTCCTAGGTTTTGAAGTTGCCAAGTCTCAATCTGGAATTGCCTTATATCGTAGGAAATACACTCTTGACTTACTTCAAGAAACCGGTCCGTTGGGATCCAAGCCCTGTTCGACCCCAATGGACCCGAATCAAAAATCGTAAGGACTCAGTGCAGTCTTATCCAATCCTCGCTACTTACAGGAGGCTTATTGGTAAACTTTCGTATCTAACTCACACAAGACCAGATATATGCTATCTTTGTTAGCAACCTCGGTCAATTCCTCTCCGCCCCAACCAATGTGCACTACATCGCTGCATTAAGGATTGTTCGATTTCTAAGCAGTCTCCGGTTCGGGCATATTCTTTCCCAAGAACTCAGACCTATCTATAAAGGGTTTTCTTGACTCAGATTGGGGGCATGTCCCAGGACACTAGAAGGTCTGTGGATCGGTTTTTGCTTCTTCCTTGGCAATTCTCCTATATCTTGGAAGAGCAAGAAGCAGTCCATAGTGTCCAGGTCATCTGCAGAAGCAGAATATCGAGCATTGGCTCAAGCCACTTGTGAAGCTCAGTGGTTACTTTATCTACTACAAGACTTAAGAGTGAGTCATCTCAAACCAGTGGTGTTGTACTGTGATAACCTATCTGCACTTCATATAGCAGCCAACCCAGTCTTCCACGAGCGTACTAAACATATAGAATTAGACTGTCACACTGTCAGGGACAAACTCCAAGCAGGATTACTTCATTTGCTTCCTATTGGCACTTCTGATCAGGTTGCAGATATCTTGACTAAACCTCTCCAACCAGGTCCATTCACAAAGCTACATGCCAAGCTAGGAATGCTCAACATTCACACTCCAGCTTGTGGGGGGATGTTGAATGTATCTAGTCAAGTTAATACCCTAGATTCATTCTGATAGTTAACTTTCTGTTTTCTGTTAGAATTAGTTGGTTTTCTGTTAGAATTAGTTAGCTTTCTGTTTGGTAGTTAGATTTCTGTTATTACAGTTGCTCTTTCTCCCTTGTATATAATGCCTCTGTAAAGTGCTAAGATTATTGATTCTGAGAGAAAGAAATTCTCAGTTGTATTTTGTTGAAAGGTGTGATTCCCTTCTTATCTCTCTAATTGTCTGCATTTCCTAAAATCAATGGAATCCATAGTGAATTTTCACACCCTTGCTCTAGAACCTTCCGTTTGTCTCACACATTCACACATTTCTCTCAAAAAATCTCGTCCCACTTTCTCTCGATCAAACCATTTCCCTGTTTCCACATTTTCTTTTTCATTCATTTTGTTGGAACCAAAGTGATTTTGATTTAAATAATCTTTATATTTTGATATTAATAAAAGGATTAAATTTATTTAGTAAAGTGTTAGTTGAGATCTAACATGTGTTTTCAGTTATGCAGGAATATTTATAATATAAGTAGTGGAAACTTGAGATAAGTTTTCGTTGAACTCCTTGAGAAAAATATGCGTCCACGTACCCTTTTAGACGGCTGTTCTAATATTGGTAAAGTTATTTATTTATTTGAGTAGATTGGTTTTCTTAAGTAGACGACGCACTAAATGTTTACTAGATGGAAATCAAGATAACTTACTTAGATACAACAAGTCCAAAGACTTGATAGTAGACATGTCTAGCTTGTCACGTCAGTAGACGGGAATAATTGGTAGAATTGAATGAACTGAAATATAAAATAATAAAGTAGACGAGCTCTAAGTGTCACGTCACCAGACGAAGATTATGATAACTCACTGAGGTATAGCAAGTCCAAAGACTTGATAGACGAGAGGATATGTCATGTCAGCAGACGAGCAAAATAAAATAATGAACAGACTTAGTCTCACATAAGTAGACGAAATTCTTAAGTAGACGAGCTCCATCTCTTTAATGAATAAATGCAATCCGAATCTCTTGAATTTATTTCAAATGATTGATATTTATTTCTATAGAATATTTGTTCTTCACATTTGTTTTATCTGCTTCAATATTTTACCTTGTTGTAAAAGAAACATAGTATCATCAAAGAAATGCAAAAAGCAGAATCGTACAATAAGAAACTGAAAAACGATCTATACGATGACAACTTTATGACTGAAAAAGCTGGATTGTACACAAAGGAGGAACAACAAGTTTTCAAGTTGCAATGCTCAGAGCAGTGAGCCTCCATTTCGTGATACCTCGATAACCAATAGTACTTTTCAGCATTGCCACAATCTAGCTATCAGTCACAACGGATATCATGCATTGAATGCTATCTCTGAACGGGACTATTCAAAATAACCGTTGAAGAAATACAAGTGAAGAAGAAGGTCGCTATATATAGAAGACCTCAAGTTCTGAAGAATAACCTTTTTGTCAATCGACAATCACTCATTCTAATTTCCTTTTAAAAGAGCAAGAGTCTGTATTCTTTAGTTTGAATATTGTTGCAATATTCAACTGATCTTAAACTTTCATATCCCCACACAAAGTGAGTTAAGAAGATCATATGTTAAATATCTTTGTTAGAGTTAGAGCTTGGAGAGGCTTGATAAAAAAGGAATACTTGTAAGCCTGGAGAGGTGTTGAATACTTGGTTATAATCTATTTGGAAAATAGTGGAGAAAAACCTTCAAGTAGAATGGACTGAACGTAACTCTTGGTTGGAAGAGAGTGAACCAGAATAAAATATCTTGTGTGAATATTCTATCACTAAACTCTTATGTTTTTATTTGCTTTTACTGACTGAGGGGTTTTGATATTGTTTTTGTTAAAGCTTTTTTTTTAAAGGGATCTATTTCTTTGTGCTTGTTTCTGATTTAATATTGTTATATGCAAAGATTGTTTTAAAGTTTATTTTGAAAATTATTAGCAAACACAATTCAACCCCTCCTTATGTTTGCCCGTGTCAACTTCACCTCTCACCTCTTGGTCTTCCTTCTCTTTATCTCCCTGGCTCGCATGTCCATCCCTTTCTCACTCTCCGATTCTCCCTCTCGGTCCCTCATCTCCCTTTCCCCCTCTTCTTCTCTCTTCTCCCTTCCATTCTCTGTTTCAAAACCCAGATCGGTGTGCTGCCATGCGAGATCCAACAGAGGGAGGCCATGAGAACGCCAACAACGGTGGGACCATGCTTGCTAATGGCGAGGTGAGCTCATTCCAGAACCCAGGTGGAGGTGCGGCATAATATTGGGGCTTCTGCTGAAGTGGGATTTCTCTGATGGGGGTTTTCTGATTTGGGGTTTTTGTGATTTGGGACATTCTGATTTGGGGACTTCTGATTTGGGGTTTTCTTGATTGGGTTTTTTAAATTTTTTTTAAAAAAAATTGTTCTTGATAGTGAACTGTGTTGTATATTTGTTGGAGACAAATCAATTATTTTCCCTCTATTATCTCTGCAATCAATTAAAACTAGATTCACCAAACTAGATAATTGTTTTTTAATTGATAAGCAACGCTTCATGGAGATATGCTTACTTTTAAGCAACCCTTGTCGTCACGTAAGTCAGCTCCAATGCTGAAAGAACTTAAGCAACGGTTGCTTAAGTTTAAGCAACCCACGAGAACCATGGGATGGAGTTGCTCTTAGTTATTAACTAAAATAATATAATTAAACTTTATATAAATTATATACAATTTATCTAAATTAATTACATAAGAATTTAGAAAAACTATACTAATCAACAATAAAAATTGTGTTTTTTTCTTTTCATACGTGATTTTATTATAAAAAAAGATAGAGGTGTTTAATTACTCTCAAGTAAAGTTTATTTTGCCTTCAATTGTGATTCTAGAGGAAGTTACAGAAAATAACTTTTACATTAAGTTGGGAATTTTATACTAAGTTTTATACTCGTGTCGCAACCAAAAATTACGGCAGGGACGGTGATAAAAAGAAATTTAAAAAAAAAAAGTAGAGTCGTCACCAATTTTATTTAATTTAGGAAAAAATTGGAAAACCTTTTAAAAAAAAAAAGGTCTTTGAAACCAAGTTGAGTTCGGGAGTTGGTTATGAGTAGGGAAGCTGTTAAGCACCCTACATCACCCATCCTACGAATGGTACCTTGAATTAATCGCGCAAAATTAAATTATTTATTTTTTTACCCCAAAGATATTCGCAAGGAAGGATTTATTTATTTATTAATATTTTTTTATTTTTATGTTTCTTTATTGTTTTTTTTGGATTTTAATTTTTTTTAGAAAGAAAAATATTATTGATAAATCCTAAATGAGGTTGAACATGGCACGTAAGTCCATTGGGCAACCTCGAAGCTAAGGGATTGAGCATGACACTTGTCATAGAGCAACCCAAAAACATTAAATAAATTATTAATTAATTATCCACATTAAATAAATTAAAAAAGAACACAAAATAAAAGAAAAATTAATTTTGGCTTGACGAGATGATTGATCCTGCTCCTACGTATTCCCTGCTTCGATGGGAAACTCAAAGCCACGTAGTTCTTATAGAAAACATTTTGTTTGTTGGTTTTAATTTTTATCAAAAAGGTTTTTATTTCATTTAAAAAAAGGGTTTTTGATATATTTCATTTTTTTGACATATTTTTTTTATCGAAAACTCCAAAATGAGATAGAACATGGCATATACATCCACAGAGCTATCCCGCATCTAAGGAATTGAGTGTGAAAACTCTCACAAAGCAAATCCCAAAATTAATTTTTTTGGTAATTCCCTTTTTACGTCATTTTATTTATTTGTTAAAAAAAATATTTCACACTAAAGAAAATCAGGTTCAATGTTATTTTCAGCCCACTTATTTTTTTTTGTAAAAAAAAAAATTTGTTAAACTTACTTAGCTGCCTTACTCACCCATTAGCCCAACAACTATCCCAAATTAACATTAAAAGAATAAGACAAACAAATAAAATAATAAAAAAAGAAAATAAATAAAATAAAGAGTACAATACCTAGTCACTGAATCAAGACCCTGGATGCTTTTACTTGCTTTTTCATGTTTGTACTTTTGTGGTCTAACGCTAGGCGCATGCATTGGGTAGCATCAGGGGAGTAATTACTTTGCTTTTACTTGCTTTTAATTTTTTTTGTTTCCATCAACCACTGTGCGTGCGAGAACAAGAAGAAGCAACGTTTTGGCTTGCGGCTTCGGAGAAGACAACACGCAGAGGTGATGGTGGCTGGACAGATTCACTTTCGTGTCACCCGCCATGGTTGTACTGGCGCAAGACCAGATCGGAGTGAAGGTTGCGGTTGCGTCGCGCGATGCCGGCCCGACGACGGCTGGACAGTGGTCGCGAGGAACAGGGACTGAGGCAGCCTAAAAAAAATTGATTTCTCGCTCTTTTTTCTATGTAGGTTGTTCTGAGTGTTTTTTATTGCCCTTTTGTTCATAGCATTTTTTCAGAGGAATTCGGAAAAAAATTTCTCACTGTTGTTCCTCTTGTTGTTCTCCAAAAATCCCCCCCTTTCCTGATCTGTGTTGTGATTTTTATAATGTCCATTCATCTGATCATGATCCTAAAATCCTGTCAAGATTCAGATTGCTATCTGATCCTGATCCTAAAAATATGCCCAGGTTAACATTTCTATCTCTGATTTGAAAATTAAATTCAAATTCAAAATAAAGTGGTTGCTAGGAAGGAGGATCAGATGGGTTTTTATTTTCTTTTCAAATTTTTATTTTATTATTTTTATTTATTTATTTATTTATTTATTTATTTATTTATTTTGGAATTTTTTTGTGAAGACTAAAAGACCCGGTCAAAATGGGGTGTTCACAGTTGCCCCTCTTTACTTGTTCATTACTAGAATACATGAAGAAAGAACCATTTTTCATGTGATAGTAGTAAGGAACTAGTAAAGAAAATGAACTCGCATTTTGGCCGGGAAGGGAAACAGGTTGGAGAAAATTAAACTTTAGAGCTTGGAAAACAAAAATGACAGGTGATCCTTAGAGCTCGAAAAATAAAATGCAATGGGCCTCAGATCCCAAAAATAAAATGCAGTGCACCTTGAGTCAAAATATGTGAGCCTGGAGCCAAAACAAGTAAGCCATGAGCCTTAAAAACAGACCATTGAGTCAGAAAAAAAAAATTTATGATCGGGCCATGACCCGCGAATTTCATGTAGTGGACAAGTGAGCCATGAGCCTTAAAAATAGACCATTGAGTCAGAAAATTTTTTATGATTGGGCCATGACCCGAGAATTGCATGCAGTGGACCTTGAGTCAAAACAGGTGAGCCATGAGCCTTAAAAAGTAGACCATTGAGTCCGAAAAGTTTTATGATTGGGCCATGACCCGAGAATTTCATGCAGTGGACCTTGAGTCAAAATATGTGAGCCTGGAGCCAAAACAAGTAAGCCATGAGCCTTAAAAATAGACCATTGAGTCAAAAAAAAAACTATGATTGGGCCATGACCCGCGAATTTCATGCAGTGGACCTTGAGTCAAAACAGGTGAGCCATGAGCCTTAAAAAGTAGACCATTGAGTCTGAAAAGTTTTATGATTGGGCCATGATCCGAGAATTTCATGCAGTGGACCTTGAGTCAAAACATGTAGCCATGAGCCTTAAAAATAGACCATTGAGTCAATTTTTATGATTGGGCCATGACCCGAGAATTTCATATAGTGGACAAGTGAGCCATGAGTCTTAAAAAATAGACCATTGAGTCAGAAAATTTTTTATGATTGGGACATGACCCGAGAATTTCATGCAGTGGATCTTGAGTCAAAACAGGTGAGCCATGAGCCTTAAAAAGTAGACCATTGAGTCCGAAAAGTTTTATGATTGGGCCATGACCCGAGAATTTCATGCAGTGGACCTTGAGTCAAAATATGTGAGCCTGGAGCCAAAACAAGTAAGCCATGAGCCTTAAAAGTAGACCATTGAGTCAAAAAAATTTTATGATTGGGCCATGACCCGAGAATTTCAAGCAGTGGACCTTGAGTCAAAACATGTAGTCATGAGCCTTAAAAATAGACCATTGAGTCAGAAAAATTTTATGATTGGGCCATGACCCGAGAATTTAATGCAATAGACCTTGAGTCAAAACAGGTGAGCCATTAGCCTTAAAAAGTAGATTATCGAGTCCGAAAAATTTTATGATTGGGCCATGACCCGAGACATTTATTGAAAACTGCCTTTTAGAAAATGTGGAACCAAACGCTTCTCAGAAAAGCTTTCACTAATCAAACTCATGTTCAAATGGAATCTTCTGCAAAATTGATCTTTGCCTATATCCCTTTTCACTTGACAATGCCTCCTTGAGGCTTGCTACTTCCAGTATATCCATTTCTACCTCTCAGTCTTTATTGTCCATAAGGATGTCATTTCCTTCCATTACTGAAACTTCATAGCTCTTTTGGTCTGGACTGTTCATCAAAAGATTACCATTAGATGGTTAAATCATACTATTATGTCCAGGTTCATCTTTCTTGAAACATAATATAACAGATATGCTTTGATTCAAAAGTGTAATGAAAAAGGATTTGATTGACTCGATAACTTTGACTTGTGCATTTGACTTCACAAGATACGGAAAACAAGGAAAGGGACACAAAGGATGGTAGGGATTTCAAAAGGGTTGTTTTCTTAATCTGGATTGTTCTGATCTTAATGAGATTGCCCTTTTCTCAACAAGTGGATATCACGATCGAAATTTGCCCTAGTGTAAGGTATTCCAAAACAAAAACTGAAACATGGGTAAAACTTTCAAGAATAAAATTGCCCCAGTGTAAGGCGTTCTATAATAAACACAATCAAGGATACACCTTTTAAGAACGACATTGCCCCCAAAAAAAATTGCCCCAGTTTATGGTTCTGAGGATGAAGTTATCCTCATTCAAGCCAAATCTCGCCCTAACTTTTCCTTAGACCGCCCTTTCGAGTTTTCAGTCTAACAGGCTTTTCTTTTCTTTTCTTTTTTTCCTTTTTTTTAAAGAGCAAAGTGCTTGGAAAAGAAAGTGTGGATACCTTGTCTCACGATTAATATTTTATGAAAATAAGAGTAATTCCTCATTGATCAGAATGAACTTTTAAAGCTTGTAACATGGCCATGGTTTAAGGGTTAAGAAACAAAAGGTATAAAAGGCTCAAACAAGTGTTTAAGGGTGAACGAGACAAAGGATCTTACATCATCAAGAGAATTGCTTGCTTTAACTTGCACACACAACTTTTTTATTTTTTCATTTCATTTTTCTCCTTCTCATCCTTTTTTTTTTCAATTCAATTACATTGCCATCTCTTTTTTTGCTTTCAGCATCACATTTTCCTTCCTTTTCTTTTTCTTTTTCTTTTGCTTCCTTTTCTTCTCTCTTTTAGCATCTCCTTCAAATTCTTCTTCCTTTTTCCTTCACTTATTGTGGTTGCAATCGATCTTTTATACGAGCCCCTTTTTGCAGCGGTGATCCTTGTCCAAGGTTATTTTGAAAGAATTTATAAGGCTTAACAGGGGTAACTGGTGTGGCGTAAGTCGACGAGCGACGACGCGCGTGCGATTCCGGCAAGTGTACCGGATTGCCGTCAAGTAATAAAAGATATCGAACCCACAGAGACTGTGTTCTCGAATCGCAATCGGTTTTCGAATCGATTAGATCTGGACTTTTTAGAGGGTTTTGAAAAAGGTTTGAATTGAGAGATAAACAAACAGAATCAATTAAAACAGAAAACAAATGTTTTTGGGGTTTTCGATTTAAACGGATTCCTAGGGATTTGGGTTACCTTTGAGGCTGTTTATGTTGCTAATCTGATTTACCTTTGTTGATTACCGAAATTGCCTAGAAGGCGAGTTTATCCTCTGATAGCTTAAGCTCCCTCTCGGGTTACAAAAGCCGTGCCCAATTGACCCGACCCCTACTCTCGTGGTAGTCGATCCCAGATTGGACCCTTTGCGTTCCGTGACAACTCGTTGCTCCTCGAGGGACGGCTTCTAACTCTCGTGATTTCAGTCCCAAGTCTGACTTCTATAGGTCCGACACCTAAGTTCACCGCTAGGTTCCTCCTTAGAATGTCTCAGTCATGCAAATAACCTAAGTTCACCGCTAGGTTCCTCCTTGGATCATCCACATCTCACAACCCAGTGGCTGCCGAATTTTACGAGTGAAATACCCTAGAAATCCTAAGTTCACCGCTAGGTTCCTCCTTAGAACGTCTACGTCACGCAAATAAGCGGTTGCCGAAATTTATGAGTGGTTAACACACTAGAAATCAGATCTAAAACAATAACGAAATCAACAACGATTTTTCATCAAATCAACAACATTTACAAAACTCGGGCAGAGCCCCAATCCCTAGAAACTAAGCTACTACTCCAGTCTTGCCATGGAGATGACAAGCTGGGTTGACAACATAGTGAAAAATCAGAAAAGAGAAGAGAGGAGGAGAAGAGAGATCTATGCCTAGAGTCCTAGTTGTTATGGATGTGATCCTTGATCGAATGTGTCCATGATCTGATGCCTTGATCCTTATTTATAGAAATTGGGAAGTTAGAGTCCCAAACCAACTCAAAATCTGATCTATTTCGGTTTCTTCAGGTCCAAGTAATGCGCGTCACGGCCGTGATGGCCATCACGGCCAGGCCGTGACGGTCTCTGCCTCTGGCACTTTTGGAAAATTCGGTCTCTCGCGACGCGAAATGTGGCTCACGACGCGAGCCTCCTTTCATGGCCCGTGATGAATTTCACGGCTGGGCCGTGATGTGCTCTGACTTGTGGTGGTTTTGGGTCACGGCCGTGATGGCTATCACGGCCAGGCCGTGACAGACTCTAACTTCAGCCCTTGTTCTTTTTCAGTTTTGCTCGATCATGGCCGTGATGGGCATCACGGCTAGGCCGTGATGGGCATCACGGCTAGGCCGTGATGGGCTCTGTTTGGCTCATTTTCTTCAGTTTTAAAGCCCTATCTTCATCCAAACTCCATCATGGTTGATCTTGAGCAATTTACCCTTGATATCTGCAAAACAACACACGAAAACCGCCTTACCCGTTCCAAAGGAAAATTAACCTAAAATCTAATAAAAATATGCCTAAACTACATGAAAATGCATGCAAAATGATAGACAAAGATGAGGTGAAATCACACTCATCAAATCACCCCAAGCTTAAAACTTTGCTTGTCCTCAAGCAATTACTCAGGCCATAAGATAAATCAATTAAAACGTGGATAGTGAACCAAAAACCCTAGAAGCTAATCCAAGTGACAGGCATATTCAATAAGCACCCAATAGATAATCAAGTTCAAGTCCAATTAGAAGCTTAGGTTTTTTTTTTTTCAAGTTCATGTCCTCACTGATTTGGGCACTCATCTCACCTCACTCAAGTGTTTTAGGGTTTATTGACAATTCACTCAATTTCCTCAAGGAAAGTATTCTACCATAGGCTTGACTATTAACCAAATCTCCACTTTATTAATGAAAACACTTAAGAATCAAGAGGTCTTTTCCTTTGGTTGTAATGTGGCCATGGGATTTATGTTAGGTGGGAAAATCAAGGAAAGGGAATTTCAAGAAGGCTAGACAAATTATAGAACATTGCAAAGCATGACACCTTCTAAAATACCTTTTAGGGGTTTTGATTTACTTCTCCACCTTTCTTCCTTCTATTATATTTTTTTTTCTTTTTCTTTTCATTTCTCACTTTCTTTGTCATCCCCTTCTCCATTTTTTTTCTTTCGTTTATTTCATTTTATTAGTTTAGAGAAGGGGAGATTTATAGCTCAAGAGAAATTACTTTCTAACCCTTTTTTTTTTTATCCCATACTTTTTCCAACTACCATTTTGCCCTTTTTGTAATACTTTAAAAGGTGCCATACCAAGCATTATTTATCAAAGTAATTCAAGGTACCAAGAAAATTATTTTATCTTTAGGCTCAAAATTGGGCAACTAAGGGGTAGCATTTATCATTCAAAGCTCGGGAGGCCGGAAAAATACCTAGTGCCTCAATCATTTCCAAAAATGTTTTCAGAAATTTTTAAGTTTTGAAATGGTTTCAAGTCAAGTTCTAGAAAATACAGTCCAAGAGGAATTACAACACTCTATCACAAGAATTGGGGTAGATTTAGTGAATACCCCTTTTGGCTCAAAATCTTACATTTAGTAGTTCAAAAATCAGTGAGGTACACAAGTTTAAGGAACCACACGCTAATTATCAACTATCAAATGACTATCTCAAGAAATTTCATTTTTAGCCATATCACAAGAATAATGAAAAATTGGATTCAAAATTCACTATCTCAATTCATTTGGCACCAAGTTCTCACAATCGGATGCATGTTCTAAGTGAGGGGCAATCTATAGAATGTGATCATACCAATCTATGCCTATGTGAATGCAATATGAATGCAACAATGCAAATGCAAAAATAAATACCCCTACCCCAAGCTTGATTACTTACATTGTCTCCAATGTAAATAATCAAGTCGGAGAGAGGAGAAAAATGGAACAACTTACCGAATCGGTAGCGGGTGTTGGCTCACATTCCAGTCAAAACTTGGGTAGAAATTTCATCACGGTCGTGAGGCTCATCACGGGCAGGCCGTGATCAATTCTGTCCTCAGGAGTTGCTCTGTCACGGCCGTGATATACATCACGGCTAGGCCGTGATGCTCTCTGATCTTGGCATCCTACTCATCACGCCCGTGATGGTTGTCACGGCTAGGCGGTGATCCTTTCTGTGTTCTTGTATAGCTTATCACGGCCGTGACCACTGTCACGGCCAGGGCGTGATGGCCTCTGACTTTATCTTTCTCTGCTCTTCTTCCCTTTCTCAACCTGAAAACACTAGACAAACCTATTAATGATATTTTTGCCCTTGATCTTCTCAAATTATTCAAGAGGTTAAATCAAAAACAAAAGGAAAAAGGGAAAGAAAACTTGGGTTGCCTCCCAAGAAGCGCTTATTTATGGTCTTAAGCTTGACCATACTTCCTTAAATCAACCGGGGTCGGCTGGGCGTAGAAGTACAGGCACACTTCTCTTCCAAGGAACTCCTTCAAAAAGCCGTTTCTGCTCATACGGCCAATAATGCTTCCGCTTCGCTCTTTTCTCTCGGAGCTTCCTAGCCTTCCTTTCTTCCGGCGGAAGTTTTGTTTCAGTATGGACATCAACTCCAATTCCATCACTGCTGGGTGCATCATTAGACATGCATGTCTTCGGAGTTGCTTCCATGTTCAGCTCTTCTTTTACCACTGGAGACGTTATATCAATTCTGCACACATGGCTCTCAAAAGGAGGGTTGTTATAAGAGTTAGTCAACCGAAAATTTACCCTACCTTCCTCTACATTTAGAGAGAGTTTACCATTCCTTACGTCTATCACTGCCCCAGCGGTTGCCAAAAATGGCCTTCCTAAAATGATGGGGAATTCTGAATTCCCTTTCATGTCCAACACCAGGAAGTCGGTAGGGATGAGAATTTTCCCTACCTTTACAGGAACATTCTCTAGTATGCCTAGAGGAGTCCTAGTTGAGCCGTCCGCAAATTGTAAGGAGAATTTGAACGGTCTCAACTCTTTACTTTCCAACCTTTCCATGATAGTGAGGGGCATCAAGCTCGCACTAGCCCCTAAGTCACACAAGGCTCGGTCTATTTCCACCTTTTCAATCGAGCAAGCGATAGAGAAACTACCTGGGTCTTTCAGTTTAGTAGGCATTTTAGTCTCTACATCTACTTGCTTTTTCCTGACCAACCTTTGTGGGAAAGGTATCGGGGGTTGGTACGGTGGTGGAGGGACATACTTCGGTTCGGCTCTTCCTTTTCGCTCTTGTCCTCCTCCGGTTCCACGTCCATTTCAGCTACCCCCACCCCAAGCTTATCATCCCTTAAGTGTATGACATTGCAATGCTCATTGGGATTTGCTTGGGTTGCCCAGGAATGCACCCTTAGGTCTCGAGTACGTGCTGGCTTGTTGGGCAATCTGGGTTTCTAGCATCTTGTTATGAGTTGCTAAGTTGTCTACCTTAGATGCTAGCTCCTTTATTGCTTCACTCACTGCCCTTCCTTGTTGTCTAAACTCCTCATTCTGTTTTTTGTCGAGTTTCAACAAAACTTTCAAATAAAGTCTCGAGTTTAGATCTTTGTACCTGAGGATACCCCGGTGCTGCTCTCTTATTACCTTGACCCTCTTGGAACTCATGGTTGAGCGTGTTGTTGTAGTTGCCGTAGGAGAGGTAAGGGTTGTTCCTCCTTTGATTGTAGGGATTTGGGGGAGCATAGTTGGGCAGCTTCGGGTTCGTATCGTAGAAGTTGTTACAAGAGTTCACTTGCTCACCCGAAGCGCCGGATCCATGTGGGCATTCCATCATGTCATGTCCCTGCATTCCACAAATCTCACAAACAAGGTTAGTAGCACCTAATGCACTCATATTAGCTCTTTCAAGCCGATCAAAACGTTTATTAAGTGAGTCTATTTTTGACATAATAAGATCTGTGCTATTTACCTCAAACTTACCCCCCGAAATCTTGTTCGGGTTATTACCTCTTTCGGATCCCCATTGGTGGTAGTTGGTGGTGACATTCTCAATGATGTTGAATGCCTCAGTGAGAGGCCTATTCATAAACGCTCCACCGGCTGCAGAATCAAGTGACGCCTTCGAAGAGTAGTCCAATCCGTTATAGAAGGTGTGCACTATTAACCACCTCTCGAGTCCGTGATGTGGGCACGACTCCAACAGTCCCTTGTAGCGATCCCAAGCTTCTGATAATGATTCTCCGTCTTTCTGGAAGAAGCCGGTGATCTGGGTTCTTATGTAGGCCGTCTTGGATGGAGGGAAGAATTTCTCCAAGAACGCCTGCTCCAGTTGGTCCCAAGTGGTCAACGTGTTAGCGGGAATTTGCTTAAGCCAGGCCTTCGCCTTCCCAGTGAGAGATGAGGGGAACAGTCTCAAACGCACAACATCGACCGAGGCTCCATTAATTCTGATTGCGTCGGTGAACTCTAAGAATGTTTCTATATGATCGGTCGGGTCCTCCGAAGGAAATCCTCCGAATTGATGTTGCCTAATCATGTTGATTAGCATAGGTGGTATCGTGTAGTTTTCCGCCTCAATCTCTGGCCTTGCAATCCCAGTTCGCAAGCCTCTCGCATTTGGGGCTGCGTAGTCCTTCAAAGGTTTTGTATCCGGTTGATTCGCCATGAGTGGAATGGGACTCAACTTTTCTCCCTCTCTTTGTAGTCTTCTGCGTCTGTGGAAGGTCCTCTCGATCTCCGGATCAATCTCACTAAGGCTCCCAAGACTTAGGGATCTTTGCATATAACACACAGAGAGATGGATACAATAGAAGGAAAAGAATTTTTTTTTTTGATTTTTTTTTGATTTTTTTTTTAAATTTCAGAAATAAAAATCAAATAAAAAAGAAAAGGGTCCAGAAAAAATCAATTTAAAAACTAATTGAAATTCGAAAAGGCACAGTCCCCGGCAACGGCGCCAAAAACTTGGTGTGGCGTAAGTCGACGAGCGACGACGCGCGTGCGATTCCGGCAAGTGTACCGGATTGCCGTCAAGTAATAAAAGATATCGAACCCACAGAGACTGTGTTCTCGAATCGCAATCGGTTTTCGAATCGATTAGATCTGGACTTTTTAGAGGGTTTTGAAAAAGGTTTGAATTGAGAGATAAACAAACAGAATCAATTAAAACAGAAAACAAATGTTTTTGGGGTTTTCGATTTAAACGGATTCCTAGGGATTTGGGTTACCTTTGAGGCTGTTTATGTTGCTAATCTGATTTACCTTTGTTGATTACCGAAATTGCCTAGAAGGCGAGTTTATCCTCTGATAGCTTAAGCTCCCTCTCGGGTTACAAAAGCCGTGCCCAATTGACCCGACCCATACTCTCGTGGTAGTCGATCCCAGATTGGACCCTTTGTGTTCCGTGACAACTCGTTGCTCCTCGAGGGACGGCTTCTAACTCTCGTGATTTCAGTCCCAAGTCTGACTTCTATAGGTCCGACACCTAAGTTCACCGCTAGGTTCCTCCTTAGAATGTCTCAGTCATGCAAATAACCTAAGTTCACTGCTAGGTTCCTCCTTGGATCATCCACATCTCACAACCCAGTGGCCGCCGAATTTTACCAGTGAAATACCCTAGAAATCCTAAGTTCACCGCTAGGTTCCTCCTTAGAACGTCTACGTCACGCAAATAAGCGGTTGCCGAAATTTATGAGTGGTTAACACACTAGAAATCAGATCTAAAACAATAACGAAATCAACAACGATTTTTCATCAAATCAACAACATTTACAAAACTCGGGCAGAGCCCCAATCCCTAGAAACTAAGCTACTACTCCAGTCTTGCCATGGAGATGACAAGCTGGGTTGACAACATAGTGAAAAATCAGAAAAGAGAAGAGAGGAGGAGAAGAGAGATCTATGCCTAGAGTCCTAGTTGTTATGGATGTGATCCTTGGTCCAATGTGTCCATGATCTGATGCCTTGATCCTTATTTATAGAAATTGGGAAGTTAGAGTCCCAAACCAACTCAAAATCTGATCTATTTCGGTTTCTTCAGGTCCAAGTAATGCGCGTCACGACCGTGATGGCCATCACGGCCAGGCCGTGACGGTCTCTGCCTCTGGCACTTTTGGAAAATTCGGTCTCTCGCGACGCGAAATGTGGCTCGCGACGCGAGCCTCCTTTCATGGCCCGTGATGAATTTCACGGCTGGGCCGTGATGTGCTCTGACTTGTGGTGGTTTTGGGTCACGGCCGTGATGGCTATCACGGCCAGGCCGTGACAGACTCTGACTTCAGCCCTTGTTCTTTTTCAGTTTTGCTCGATCATGGCAGTGATGGGCATCACGGCTAGGCCGTGATGGGCTCTGTTTGGCTCATTTTCTTTAGTTTTAAAGCCCTATCTTCATCCAAACTCCATCATGGTTGATCTTGAGCAATTTACCCTTGATATCTGTAAAACAACACACGAAAACCGCCTTACCCGTTCCAAAGGAAAATTAACCTAAAATCTAATAAAAATATGCCTAAACTACATGAAAATGCATGCAAAATGATAGACAAAGATGAGGTGAAATCACACTCATCAGTAACAAAGGATAATGATTTTTTTTTAATGAAGGATAGAGAAAGATGGCCAATCTTCATTTCAAATTAGGATTACTCATTTTTTCATAAAGAATTAAACTTGAGACACGGTAAAAAAAAAAAATACACCTTCATTCATTTACTCTTTTTTTTCTTTTTTCTTTTCTTTTTTTTCTTTTCTTTCCCTGGGGCAAATAGGACATGCGCAAAGGGTTTCATCAAGAAAGGGAAAAAAAAAATCCAAGGGCTGGATACCCACATAGTTCCAATGTCAAAGAAGAAACCAACAAGAAAGATAAAGGTAAACACATAAATGAAGAAGCTAAACTATGATGGAATCCAAGCAAATTTATTATATTAATGCTTCAAGAAGCATGACAAAAACTTAGATCTCAACAGATTCTAATCACTAAACACAACAAATAGTTAAACCATCATCATGACAATCTATTGATGAACAAAACAAAATGCCAAATATTGTCTTTCCTAAACTATTATCAAAAGAATCATTTGTAATAATAAGCTCTTACCCTTGAACACTTACTAGTCCAGATGCTAACAGCCTTCTCACAGTGGTCTTGAAATCTTCACAATTATCAATAGAGTGACCACCTACCCCCATGTGAAACTTACAAGTGACATTTGGGTCATACCATACTGGAAATGGGGGTTCCCTTGGGCGCACAGGCTTCTCCGAAATCATATGGACATCAAATAATCGTTGGAATAACTCATCCTTGGAAATGGATAGCCTTGGGAAAGGTGGTAGGGTTGATGGAGGGCGAAAGGTTCTTCTCATTTGTGGGTTCACTTTGGGTTGGAATTGGTTGGGGTGATTTAGTGGGGAAACAGTGGGATATGATGAGTGTGGTTGTGTGTATGGACAAGGTGATGATGGAGCTTGGAAAACATTTGTGGGATGGAAGATATGGTGAGGTGGGTATACGAATGTAGGTGTCTGGTATAGAAAGTAAGGGTTAGGATCATATGGTGGTGTTTGATATCTTGGGTACAATGTTGAACATTGGGGAATGGTGGTTTCTTGGTGTTGTATGTGATTTACCTCAGCTTCCTTCTTCCTTGGGTCAACCACTTTTTTTAGCTCTCTACCTTCTGCATCATCAACCGGCAGCTTCCCAGCTTTAGCCAAAATTTCGATTCTCTCCCCTACAGAGATCAAATATGAAAAATCTTTATAAGCAGCTCCTGCCATTGCCCATATAAAGGGCGCTCCCAGAGTTCCTAAAAAATACGAGCATGTCTCGGATAATGTCAATGGGGGTTGAACTTGTGCTGCCAAACTTCTCCATCTTTGTGCATACTGCTTGAAGGATTCATCGTTTCTTTTTTGCATCACAATAAGTTGTTCACGGGTGGGAGCCGCATCCAGATTGTACTTGTATTGATCCATGAACATATCAGCCAATTCCGTCCACCTTGAGATCTTAGAATGATCTAATTGAAGGTAGCATTCTAATGTGAGACCTGTCAAACTTTCATGGAAAAAAACTGATGAGGAATCTGTCATCCTTAGACCAAATTGCCATTTTGGTCGCATAGCTGATTAAGTGAAATCGTGGATTCCCATTTTCGTTATACTTGGAAAAATCGGGAACCTTAAAATCCTTGGGGATCATGACTTCCGTGGCAGGACACAGTTCCTCTATTTTGAGGGAGCCATAAGCACTAGAACCTCTAATTGCCTTGATCTCCTTTTCCACTTTCTCCATCCATTCCTCCTCCCTTTTGTCCTTGAGAATGGACACATGAGGTTGTTTCCCGGTGAGTCCTACATATCCAGGAGTTTTGTGATAGGCATTTTCCAAAGATTAATATCCTTCTCCGATGGGAATTACTATTGGCGTTGTGCAATGCGACTGCTCTTGGTAAGGCAACCCCTGAGTAAAGCTTGTATTTATGCTTGAGAAAATTGGTGTTGTTACCATGGAAGAGGTTTGTTGTGAAGTCTTATATGGACCAGCTTCATTTGCAATTCTATTTGTACTAAGCAAACTTAGTGACTCCCTCATATCCTGCAATATTGCTTCTAGTCTTGCTTGGGTCTCATTCATCTCATCTATTCTTCCTCTCATTCCATCCATTTCCAAACTCAGATTCCTTCCCGCTTCATGATTGCTAGCAGCCATTCTAGCTCTAGTGTTGTGAACACGAGTTTGATTGGTGACTTCTTTTCTGGGACGCGCAAAGATTCAATTTTTCTTCTGTGAGAAAGTCATTCTTGGGATTAAAATAGATAAAATCATCATCCCTACTTTTTCTTAGATGCAAAACTTATGTTGAGGTGAGACACACACATATATATATATATATATATATATATATATATATATATATATATATATATATTTGCTTGAAATGAATCCTTTTTTTCTCAAAATATTTTCAATTAAGCTTCTTTTTTTTGATTTTTTTTTAAAAATAACGAGAATAAAAATAATGCATGGCATGTTTGGAAAGAAAAATGCAAGTTAGTGCATGTGGTGAGTCTTTTTTATTTAAAGTTTAAAAATGCATGAGATACATGAAACAAGTTTTTTTTGAAGGGGAAATTTATGGGGAAAAAAAGAAATATCAAATCAAATTTTTTTTTTTTTTAAAAAGTTGACCATACATCCCTTTTTTTTTTATAGGTGCAAGAACATGTAGGATAGAGGGAAAAAATGCTCTCTATGTCCTAAAATAGTCCACTATGCCGTAAAGGGTCATGACTCAAAGGGGATTGGACACTAAGTTGAACTATTAGTGAAAATTTCTGGGTGGATCTAGAATTCTAAAGGTAGTGGTCCCCAGATTGCCCTTGTCAAGGACCTAGTTCATGAACCTAATCACAAGTAGGGATAAACCCTCCAGGACGATTAGTCCATGACACTGGTAACAATCTGAGTGGTGGGTCAACAAATATCAGAGAGACACTAGGCCTTCAATGACAATGCTGAGTCACCGCCTAATCCTTAAGGTCCCACAAGCTCGGGTATAGAGCTGAAAGTGTGTGAAAATGAGTGTCGGTATTGTGTGTGCTGGAGGCATACAAACTTGTACAATCCTAATACAGAACTACTTGAACCTGCTCGACAATCAAACAAAATAAAAATAAAAATATCATGGTCTTCTATCATAATGTAAGAAAAATAATTATTAAAGCAAAAAGGAAACAAATATATAAAAAAATAAAAAATAAAAGAACACAATAAAAAGGGGTAAACAATAAATACCAAAATGCACAACTCATTACTTAGGCCTGACTCTCGAAAGGTCCCCAGTGGAGTCGCCATCTGTCGCAACCGAAAATTACGGCAGGGACGGCGATAAAAAGAAATTTTAAAAAAAAAGTAGAGTCGCCACCAATTTTATTTAATTTAGGAAAAAATTGGAAAACCTTTAAAAAAAAAAGGTATTTGAAACCAAGTTGAGTTCGGGAGTCGGTTATGAGTAGGGAAGGTGTTAAGCACCCTACATCACCCATCCTACGAATGGTACCTTGAATTAATCGCGCAAAATTAAATTATTTATTTTTTTACCCCAAAGATATTCGCAAGGAAGGATTTATTTATTTATTAATATTTTTTTTTATTTTTATGTTTCTTTATTGTTTTTTTTTGCATTTTAATATTTTTTAGAAAGAAAAATATTATTGATAAATCCTAAATGAGGTTGAACATGGCACGTAAGTCCATTGGGCAACCTGGAAGCTAAGGGATTGAGCATGACACTTGTCATAGAGCAACCCAAAAACATTAAATAAATTATTAATTAATTATTCACATTAAATAAATTAAAAAAGAACACAAAATAAAAGAAAAATTAATTTTGGCTTGACGAGATGATTGATCCCGCTCCTACGTATTCCTTGCTTCGATGGGAAACTCAAAGCCACGTAGTTCTTGTAGAAAATATTTTGTTTGTTGGTTTTAATTTTTATCAAAAAGGTTTTTATTTCATTTAAAAAAAGGGTTTTTGATATATTTCATTTTTTTGATATATTTTTTTTATCGAAAACTCCAAAATGAGATAGAACATGACATATACATCCACAGAGCTATCCCGCATCTAAGGAATTGAGTGTGAAAACTCTCACAAAGCAAATCCCAAAATTATTTTTTTTGGTAATTCCCTTTTTAAGTCATTTTATTTATTTGTTAAAAAAAATATTTCACACTAAAGAAAATCAGGTTCAATGTTATTTTCAGCCCACTTATTTTTTTTTGTAAAAAAAAAATTTGTTAAACTTACTTAGCTGCCTTACTCACCCATTAGCCCAACAACTATCCCAAATTAACATTAAAAGAATAAGACAAACAAATAAAATAATAAAAAAAGAAAATAAATAAAATAAAGAGTACAATACATAGTCACTGAATCAAGACCCTGGATGCTTTTACTTGCTTTTTCATGTTTGTACTTTTGTGGTCTAACGCTAGGCGCATGCATTGGGTAGCATTAGGGGAGTAATTACTTTGCTTTTACTTGCTTTTAATTTTTTTGTTTCCATCAACCACTGTGCGTGCGAGAACAAGAAGAAGCAACGTTTTGGCTTACGGCTTCGGAGAAGACAACACGCAGAGGTGATGGTGGCTGGACAGATTCACGTTCGTGTCGGTCGCCATGGTCGGTAATACGGCACAAAGCAGACGGAGTGAAGGTTGCGGTTGCGTCGCGCGATGCCGGCCCGACGACGGCTGGACAGTGGTCGCGAGGAACAGGGACTGAGGCAGCCTAAAAAAAACTGATTTCTCTCTCTTTTTTCTATGTAGGTTGTTCTGAGTGTTTTTTATTGCCCTTTTGTTCATAGCATTTTTTCGGAGGAATTCGGAAAAAAATTTCTCACTGTTGTTCTCCAAAAATCCCCCTTTCCTGATCTGTGTTGTGATTTTTATAATATCCATTCATCTGATCTTGATCCTAAAATCCTGTCAAGATTCAGATTGCTATCTGATCCTGATCCTAAAAATATGCCCAGGTTAACATTTCTATCTCTGATTTGAAAATTAAATTCAAATTCAAAATAAAGTGGTTGCTAGGGAGGAGGATCAGATGGGTTTTTATTTTCTTTTCAAATTTTTATTTTATTATTTTTATTTATTTATTTATTTATTTTGGAATTTTTTTGTGAAGACTAAAAGACCTGATCAAAATGGGGTGTTCACAACTCGGACTTGGTTTTTTTAAAAAAAAATATCCAAACTCTGGCACTATCTTCTATTATTGACCGAGACAGCTAAAAAGAGGTGTGCCATAAAGAACGCTGTCTTGCAAGAGCACGAGGAGGTGTAGAGAAGGTCTTTCAACAATATCTTTATCTTGTCAAAATTCATACGTACTTTCAATGTAATTTTACCATCTCAATATTGTAAGGAAAAATACAAGCATTTTTTTAAAGATTTATTACCAAATTCCCTAACTTATTATAGAATATAAAAATATATTATTCAATAAAAAAAATTAAGTTTTGAATATATATTTAATAAAAAAACAGATCTTATGCCAGCACACCAAAAGAAAAAGAAAGGGCACTAGGCAAAGGCAAGCCCACCAGCATCATTGTTGGAAGGCTGTCCAATGTTTATTTCATTTCTCCATTTCGCCGCCCTCTCAGCCACTACTTCATATCTCTCCCCTCCAAACTAAAACAGCTAGCACACCAAATGAACTTAGAAAGAGGAGCCCAACACGCTTTTGAAACTTTTGATGAATAAGCCTATATATCTTGAGCTGAGATTTGATAACGCAAGTCAGAGGGTGCCATTGAAGTTTTTTATATTAAAATAAAATTGGTTATAATTTTTTTAGGGGAGCAGCTCCAACAAAGGTTCGCCACTGAATTGAGCAAGGATACATTACGTTAGAAACCACCTTTAACGAGGTTTATTATTGGCATTTAATAGCATTTTTGAACACTTTCTATCTTAACGTTATTAAAGATGGCAACTAACTAAAGATAGCATTTTCGACATGCTATCATAGATGTACCTACAATAGTGCTTGTCCAAGACAACACTATCTAAGGTTTGGACATGAGGAAGCGCTTTGTTTAGGAAACACTATATAAAGTTAGTACCACTTGAAAGACTAGAGTAAGTTTGGACTAGATGATTGTGAGTTGGTTGAGAAATTTGCACTCAGATGAATTTGTATTTATAAACACTCTTGGCAATAAACATAATTAGTGTTGTTGACCCGTGCGAGACGCACGGACATCCGTTAGATGATTATTTTCGTAATAGTTTATTATAAATAAATTTAACATGAACAACATTAAATGTACTATTTTTTTAAATATAAATTAATACTATTGTGTGCAACAGCTGGATTCGTATATTCAATAGTTAATCAATAACAGGCTACATGACAAATTTGTATGATAAAAATTTTAGTAGGTTTTATAAAAGCTTGGCTTTTCATTACGGATATGAGTTCATGATATGCAATATGTTAATCTTTTATGTTTATGAAAAAAATGCACATTTCCATGATATTATATGTCATTATACTGAACATTTCTATAACAACAATAAAAGAAACGTTGATGGGAAAAAAAAGCAATCATAGTTTGATATTTAACAGTATTTTAAATCTGTATGATCCTGTTATTTAGGGTAAGTTATAATCTTAAATTGTTATGTTCAATTTAAGTATCATAAAGATATTGTAAAATCAATAAATATTACAAATCAAAGGTAAAGAAAATGAAAATAAAAAATCCAAGAGGCGGACACAATGATTTTATTTTTTCATAAGTAAATGACATGTGCCGCCCATTTATTCGTCCACAATAAAATCATGCTACAATATAAATTTAAGAAAATGCCCTAGTATGAATAACACAATAATTAAAATAATTAAATAATTATTTTTAAGAAAATATCAGATGACTAAAATATATGTGGAACCTGTCGGTGACAAGTGTTGCCCGTTTATTCATCCACGAAAAATCAAGCTACCATTTGTTTTAAACAAAATATCTAATATTTATCAATTTAAAATAAATATTTTTTTAATTTAAAAGTTTTTTTAATAATTTTTTTAAAAAAAGCTTAATTTAAAAAATTATTATTTTTAAAAAAATGCTACAAAAATTTTATTTAAAAAATGTTTTTGTAAAAACAATAAATATTACGAATCAAAGGTAAAGAAAATGAAAATAAAAAATCCAAGAGGCTTGATACAATGATTTTATTTTTTCATAAGTAAGTGACACGTGCCGTCCGTTTATTCGTCCACAATAAAATCATGGTACAATATAAATTTAAGAAAATGCCCTAGTATGAATAACACAATAATTAAAATAATTGAATAATTTTTTTAAAGAAAATGTCAGATGACTAAAATATATGTGGACCCCATTGCTGACACATGTTGCCCGTTTATTCGTCCACGAAAAATAAAGGTACCATTTGTTTAAAACAAATTATCTAATATTTAACAATTTAAAATATTTTAAAAAAATAAAATAAAAAGCGACATTTTTTTTTAAATAAAGAATTTTTTCTAATGGAAATTTTTTAAATTAACAAATATTTGTAAAAGAAAAACAATTGTCAAATAGAAATAAAAATTTAAAAAAGAATTCGGAATTTTTTTAGATAAAAAAAAATTTAAAATCAAGCTATCATTTGTTCTAAACAAATTATCTAATATTTAATAATCTAAAATAAATATTTTTTAATTTAAATTTTTTTATTAAAATATTTTTTTAAAAAAACTCAATTAAAAAAAGTACTATTTTTAAAAAAATGCTAAATTTTTTTATAAATTTTTTTTGTTAATTAAAAAAATATTGATTTAAAAGATTAAATTTTTAAATTAAAAAAAGTGAAAAAAAACAAATTTCGACATTTGTTAGATGACTAAAATATATGTGGACTCCGTCAATGACACGTGTTGCACGTTTATTTGTTCACGAAAAATCAATCTACCATTTGTTTAAAACAAATTATCTAATATTTCACAATTTAAAATATTTTTTTAAAGAAAACAATTTTCGACAATGTTTTTAAATAAAAAAGTTTTCTAATGGAAATTTATTAAATAAAAAAATATTTTTAAAAGAAAAACATTTTTCATGTCAAATAAAAAGGAAATTTTAAAAAAGAATTCGGAATTTTTTTGAGATAAAAAAATATTTTAATTGAAAAATATTTTAAAATCAAGCTACCATTTGTTTTCGGCAAATTATCTAATATTTAATAATTTAAAATAAATTATTTAAAATTTAAAATTATTTTTAATAATTTTTTTTTAAAAAATCAATTAAAAAAAGTAATTTTTTTAAAAAATGCAAAAAAAAATTTATAAAAAAATGTTTTTGTTAATTAAAAAAAGCTTGATTTAAAAGAATAAATTTGTAATTAGAAAAAGTTTAAAAAAAAATTTCGACATTTTTTTAAAAAAAATGTTTTTTTCTAATGGAATTTTTTGGAATTAAAATTTTTTTTAAAAGAAAAACAAATTTTTTGTCAAATAAAAATTTTTTTTTAAAAAAGAATTCGGAATTTTTGTTTAGATAAAAAATATTTTAATTAAAAAATATTTTAAAATCAAGCTACCATTTGTTTTAAACAAATTAACTAATATTTAATAATTTTAAATAAATATTTTTTAATTTAAAAGTTTGGTTTTTAAAAAAAGTCAATTAAAAAAGTACTATTTTTTAAAAAATGCTAAAGAAATTTTATAAAAAAAATGTTTTTGTTAATTAAAAAAAGATTACTTTAAAAGAATAAATGTTTTAATTAAAAAAAGTTAAAATAAATTTTTTTTTAATTTTAAAAAAATTTAATTGTTTAGTAAAAAAATGTAAAAAAAATTATTTTTTAAAACAAATTCCTGTTTTTTTTAAATAAAAAAATTGTAATGAAAAACAAATTTTAAATACAATTATTTTAAATTTTATTTGAAAAGGAAAGACAAAATTTAAATTTTTTTAAAAAAGCTACAGTAGCATTATCATTTTTTAATAAAAAATGTAAAAAAATTGTTTAAAAAAAATATTAATGAACATTTTTTTTAAATAAATCTTTTTTTCTTTTAAAAAGAAAGTCAAAACTTAAAAAAAAAAAAGGTTACAATGGCGCTACAGTAGAGCCACTTGTCAAACCCTCATCCATTCAATTATGAACAGTAAAAATGGGGTTCACCCATTATATAGTATATAGATATAGATTTACATTTACAAGAAAATTAACAATGTATTGCTACTTTCTAAGCGCATGTATGATACTCTTTCGGGGTGTAAATGAGTCGAGCCTTGAATCTTGGACTTGGCTTGTGAAAAAATAGTAACGCTTGAGTTTGACTCATTTATTTAAACGAGCCTAACTAAAAGCTTGATCTTGTTTAAAATAATAAAGCTTTAGCTTGACTTGCTTAGCTCATTTATAATTTAATTATTGCATTTATGTAATTGTTTATTTAATTGCTTTTAACAAATTTCGTACATAATAATTCTTTATCAATTTAGTACATAATAAAGATTTTAATATTATATGATAATCTATAAAAATAGAGATATGTACATAACATATGGTATAAGAAATTCAAGATTTCTAAACAACTACAGAAAAGAAACTTCAAAAGCTTGACCAAAACATCCTAAAAACATGACCTTGTCAAATGCAATTTAAGCTTAACCATTACAAAAACATGAGTCCAAATATATAATATAAGCTTAACCATTACAAAAGTATGAGTAAAAAAAAAACATGACCACCATCTATTTATTGAGATATCTAGTCCAAAAAGGCATTTGTATAATAACCACCACACTGATCAAACATGCTTTGCAGGATGCACCAATTCAAAGTCCACTCAAGCACCTTGGTTAGTATGAGACGATATTGTGTTCCAATAGTGAGACTAGATTTCACTGTCGGACCAGCACCTGGAATCCACTAAGAAAAGGGGAAAGCAAGAACACCCTTGTTGAGCATTCGGATTAAGTAATTCTCCTTCCGCATCAATCTCACACGACAATGTCATGGGCAGAAAGTTCCTTTACCACAACAACTTTTTCAAGAACTGTAGCCGAGGGCATGATTTGAATGTCATCTTTATATATATATATATATATATATATATATATAAATAAGGTAGTCTAGGGTTGCCTTAGGGGTAGTTTAGTAATTTAAGTTATTCTTGCATTGGCATAATCCAGTTTTCATCAACAATTGCATCATCTATAGTTTTAGGTTCAATTTGAGATACAAAAGCCTTGTTATTACATGCATTTCTAAAGGAATGTCTAGTAAATCTAGAGAAATCATCAACAATTACAAGAGCATAAAGATTTCCACCAAAACTTTTTGTTCTAGAAGGTCCAAAAAGATCCATATGCAATAATTGTAAAGGTCTACTAGTTGAAACAATGTTTTTAGACTTGAAAGGAGTTTTCACTTGTTTACCTTTTTGACAAGCATCACATAAACCATATTTTATAAACTTCTTCTTAGTAAACCAATTACAGGTTCTTTGGAAATAAATTTGTTCAAGTGATCCATATGAATATGAGTTATTCTCCTATGCCAATGCCAATTTTCTTCTTCTTTTGATATTAAACAACATGCATCATTATAAGATAAATTGTCTAAATCTAACATATAGATGTTATTCACTCTATTTCCAATCAACTTCATGTTACTATCATGTCTAGATTCAATCATACACATGTTTGAGTTAAAGTCTACCTTATACCCCTTGTGACAAAGTTGACTTATGCTCAATAGGTTATGTTTGAGCCCTTCCACATAGAGAACTCCTTCAATCTTAGTTGCTGGACATTTTCCAATTGTGCCAACACCAAGAATTCTTCCTTTGTTGTTTTCACCATATGTTACATTTCCACCTTGTTTGGAAGTGAAGGAAGTAAATTTTGTGGTGTCTCCAGTCATGTGTTTGGAGCAGCCACTATCTAAGTACTAACTTGAGCTTTTGGCCTTCAAACACACCTACAAAAATAGATTTTCATACTTTTTCTTTAGATACCCAAATCTGGTTGGGTCCTTTGATGTTAGTCATGACATATGTTCCCTTAGGAACCCATATTTACTTGACACTTATCCTTGAAGGATTTCTAAAGTAGCATGTAGAAGCAGTATGTCCTTTTCTTGCACAATAGAAACATTTTACAAAAGGACTGGTAGAAGATTTAGGTGCAACAAAGAGTTTCTTAAAAGGTTTTTCATGCATTGCTGGTTTGTAACCTATTCCGGCTTTATCATATACTCCTTTTTGTTGTCCTAATATGGCATTTAGATTATCTCTATCCATTGTAAATTTAGATAGGGTACTTTTCAGTTTTTCTACCTCTTTTTCCAGAATGTTGCAATTAAAGCATGTAGAACTAGATGCACTTAGCCTACTATTTTTAGTTTCTAATTATTTATTCTTAATTTGAAGAGATGCATAATCACTACATTGTTTAGCAATGACTTTCCTAGATGACATTAATTGCTTAACAATTTTCAGATATTCATTATGCAATTCATCAAAAGCATCTTGTAGTTCATCATAGGTAGGGGAAGATCATTTACCTCTTCTTCATTTTCATTGTTACTTTGATGGTTAGCCATGAGACAAAGATTGGCCTCTTCTTGCTCAGAATCTTCAGAGGAATCCATATATATATCATTTTCCTCCCAAGCTGTGTATGCTCTTCTTGGCTTTCTATTCTTCTTGTCCTTGGACTCATGATTGTCATACTTGTCCTTCTTTTGAAGTTTAGGATACTTATTCTTATAATATTCAGGTTTGCCACATTCATAGCACTTCACATTTGATGTTGAACTTTCAGCTTTTGAAGTGTTCTTCTTAGGAAAGAAGTTTGAAGGCTTTTTATTGAAGGATTTCTTCTTTTTGAGGAACCTTTTGAATTTCCTGACCAGCAGTCCCATTTCCTCTTCAGAATTTTTATCCTCTTCAACTTTTTCACCTTCATCACTATCAAGAACTTCTTTGGAGACATGTGCTTTAAGTGATAATCCTTTCTTCTTTTTCTCTTTCTCTTCATGATCCTTCAACCTATGAAGCTCCATCTCGGGTTCTTTGAGCTTTCCAAATAGTGTAGCAATGTTCATAGTTTCTAAATCTCTTGATTCAGCTATAGCAGTGATCTTTGGTTGCCATTCTCTTGTCAAACATCTCATAACCTTGTTGATTTGTTGTTCATCTGAAGTGCTCTTTCCAAGTCCATTCAATTGATTCACAATGTGAGTGAATCTCCTCTGCATATCATTGATGTCTTCATCTTTCTTCATGTGAAAGAGTTCATACTCATGCATGAGTGAGTTCATTCTTGCTCTCTTCACATTGCTTGTTCCTTCATGAGTAATTTGCAGCGTATCCCACATTTACTTGGTTGTCTTACAATTTGAGACCCTAAAAAATTCATCATAGCTCAAGGCAGTAGTTATAATATTTTTAGCTTTAGCATTATAACCTACTCTCTTTTTGTCCTCATCATCCCATTCACTTCTAAGCTTTTCTTTCTCGGTGCCATTTGCATCAAGAGAGTGAGGGATGTATGGACCATTCTCAACAACATCTAATACATCAATGCCACTTGCCTTAAGGAATATCAACATCTATCCTTTCCAATACATCACTACTAGAAATCTATCTTTTTCGGACAGATTTACAGACGGATTTCAGACGGAAATCGGACAAGTTTCCTACAGATTTCGGACGGATAATTCATTCTGGATGAATTTCAGACGGAATGACACCCGTCTGAAAAAGCCTCGTGGGAAATTATAAAATCCGTCCCAAATTCTGTCCGAAAATATTTACAGACGGATTGCGGACGGAATATGGACAACGTGCAAATCCGGATTTTGGTTATTGTTCGGACGAATTTCGGACAGATTTATTTTTGTTTTCCAACGGATTTGGGATGGATGTTGTGATTTTATTGGTTATTGTTCGGACGAATTTCGGACAGATTTATTTTTGTTTTCCAATGGATTTGGGACGGATGTTGTGATTTTATTTGGGACAGATTTCCCACGGAAGAATGAAAAGTCAGAATCTGTCACGGCCAGGTCGTGATGACCATCACGGCCGTGACATGTCAACTGAGGCAGACCCCTTCTAGGCAGAATCTGTCACGGCCAGGCCAAAGGGGATAAGAATCATAATTGCACCTCTTCAACCTAAAATCAACACATTCACCCAAAAACCAAGAAACAATCACCAAATAAAAACCAACCTTGTGCACATTATTGTGTGTGAGTGTGTCCCAGAACTTTACAATACTTCATTCACCCCAAAAAAATTGTACATTAAATCACAATACAGGTGACTGAACCTGATCTCCACTAATACACAGAAAAATGAATGGTAACCATAAAATGGATCATGTGTAGTAGCAATTAACTTAAACATATTGATGACTCAGTTTTGTCTTCAAACCCCATACTCTTTAGATCATATTTGACAATACCAAGCTTACTTCCAAATTTCATAAAAGTGAAGCCAAAGCTAATACATCAAGCATAGCTAGATTATTGATTGAAAATGGAGCATCCTCTACCCAAGTGGTGTCCCTGAAAGAGAAAGTTAGTGATGCTAAGACATGAGCAAGTGAGAAACTCTATTACCTCTCCACTCTTAACATAAGAAAACTGACAAACTCTAATATCAAACCAAATAGATACATTCATCAGCTAGCATAGCAAGGTGTCATTTGCTATAGGAATTACTAACAAAGAGTCTAGACACAAACATATTTTACAAGGGGATGTTAAATCCTCTATTAGCTTTCTACCTGTATTTTGTAGAAGTCCTTTCATGACATTATCCAACAGCATCCTCAGAGGGTCACCTAACGTTACAAGAAAAATTTTCTAGTCCTTAACACTAAAATAAATGAATCAAAACATACAACTAAAGTTGATGCAGTGATTATGAAAAAAGCCATCCTATAGCAGTGTACACATAAACAAGTTAAGTCCTTCCCTTCTTGTCTTGTGAGTCCCTTCATCTCCAATTGTTTCAAAGCTTCTTTATCATACAAATAGCCATTAACTTTCACATTCAATATGTAAGATCCAACTAGGCTTACTACAAGGATTACAAGATAATAGAAGGAAGAAGGGGAACGGGGATGATGCAGATTGCTTACTAAATATAAGCAATCATATATAGCTCAACCTACCCTTTGTCTGAATTTACTATCTAAGCTAGTCAGACTTCTTAGCCAGACTTAAGAGCACTCCGATGGTAAGACTTGAGGCTACAAAAACAAGAGATGCCTCCGTTGAGACATGGATTCCTGTAGGAATGAGAAGATGTGAAAATTCAAGTACAAACAATAGTATATAAATTGGAAAATGAACATGTATATACCCACCAAAATAGTCCAGGATCATCTTGCACCCTATAAATCCCAGAACAACAGCAATGGACGGCTAACAAGACCAAAATTAGCATATCATCTTGCACCCTATAAATCCCATTTAAGTATTGCCCAATGCGGACCTATATATAAAAGAGGATCAGGAACAACATCTCAAAAACTGTATTTAAACACTTAATGTAAGTCAAACGGTGACATATCGAGGACAAAAAGGGATGTACAGTTCAAATAAATTGAGTAATGAGCAATGCTCCATCTTTAAACCATAAATATTGCTATTTTTACTTTGTTACTTATTGTCTTCCTTTGATTCTCCTGTAACTTTTGAAATATAAATAATGGACCAAGGTCAAATACTTGTAGGCGTTCTCTACATAACCAAGGTCATGAACATCCCTGAGCTTCAGTTAGTTGTAAAAACAACACCACTTGAAAGCTTCCTATTAAAAAATAAATAATATAAAGAGCCACATGAACTTTAAACTACAATAATGTTTTTCAATAAAGAAACATATAAATTTTTTTTAAACCAATAATATTAACAACACTCAATTACACACATACACATATGCATATAGTTATTGAATATCCCTAGGCAAGCTCCCCTTAAAATCAAATTGGGGTTTAGGGTTCCTAAACACAATTTGGGGAAAACTCATTTGATCAAAGTATAACAAAATTAGTTTAATAAAACACTAATTTATAGTCCCAATTTCATAAAACAAGGTTTAATTTCAAGATTAAAATCTGAAATCAAAGGGTTAGGGTTTCAAAATCAATTTGGGGACTTTCAATTTTGACCAAAGAAGGATGAAATCCAACTCACCCACAAGGAAGGAAGAAGACGGCGGCGAACTACGGTGGTAGAGGCAGTGGATGGCGGCAACAAAGTGACTGAAACACCATGGAACAAAACAAGGAAGGTGAGTTTCATAAAATTAAAGAAAGAGTTTTCCAACACCCAAGACAAGACAAAAACCACCATGAACGGCAGTTAGGGGCTTACTACGACGGTGACAACGGCGGTACTGCAGAGGAAACGAATCTGCAGGTGACGGGTCGCATGGTGGCCTCCTCCACGACGTACGACAACTCCGAGCGACGTGCAGGGGCGGTGATCGCGCTGCTGTGAGCTTGAAGTGAGAGAGATGAGTTTGATGGATGAAGGAAGAAGAATGGAGTTTGAGAGAGATGGTGTCAGGAGGAAGAAGAGAAAAAGAAAGAAGAAAGGAGAAATAAGAATAAAGAAGAAGAAAAAGAAGGAAAGAAAGAAAAAAAGGGGGTTACGGGTCTGATAGTAGAAGTAGGAGAGAAAAATTCATGTTTTTAACTTCATATTTAGTAATAGGTATAAAAACGAGTGATAAAAGTTAAGTCTAAAATAAACATGTTTTTACTTTTTGGAATCTAAAAATAAAGGTTGATAAATATATGATTTCGAAATTCAAACTAGAGTAGAGATTAATAATTGAACTGATCAACTAAGAAAATACTCGGTCCAAAATTTAATCTCCGATTAATGTCAAACCAGTTTATTTTCAAATCTAAAATTAAATAGAATGAAAATATGGAATGCTTTTCTCTTAATCATATTATTTAAAACATTTTTCTGTACTGGTAATAATAGTGACAATAACGTAAATTATTGTCTAGTAAGCGTGCATTCACTAAAATAAACAAAAATAAACATCTAGATAATTAATTATTTCAATAAAATAATTAGGGACAGATTTAATTATGTTTTGCTCGTATAGGAACCAAACGGGTAATGTATAGGGACCAAATGGATGTAAGATAAATCAAGAAAAAATATAAAAAATAACAAATCCGTGTGAAATCCGTCCGAAAATATAAAAAGTAACAAATCCGTGTGAAATCCGTCCGAAATTTTCGGACAGATTCCAGACGGATGTAAGATAAATCAAGAAAAATATAAAAAATAACAAATCCGTGTGAAATCCGTCCAAAATTTTTGGACAGATTTCAGACGGATGTAAGATAAATCAAGAAAATAACAAATCCGTGTGAAATCCGTCCGAAAATAAATCAAGAAAATAACAAATCCGTGTGAAATCCGTCCGAAATTTTCGGACAGATTCCAGACGGATGTAAGATAAATCAAGGAAAATATAAAAAAATAACAAATCCGTGTGAAATCCGTTCGAAATTTTCAGACAGATTTCAGACGGATGTAAGATAAATATAAAAAATAACAAATCCGTGTGAAATCCGTCCGAAATTTTCGGACAGATTTCAGACGGATGTAAGATAAATCAAGAAAAATATAAAAAATAACAAATCCGTGTGAAATCCGTCCGAAATTTTCATAAGATTTCAGACGGAAACATTTCCGTCCGAAAATTCCGTCCGAAAATAACAATTTTCTAGTAGTGCATATAGGTTGTGCCATTGAAAGCAAGGGGTCTTGTCAGAGAAGCTCATTCTCCCAAGATGTCATTTAAAGCCATCCTCTTAAGTTGTTAAGCTTTACACAAGAGTGAAAGCTCTGATAGCACTTGTTGGTTGTGGCTTCTTAATACTCAAGAAGGGGGGTTGAATTGAGTATGGATACTTTTTAAAAACTTTTCCCCTTTTTTCAAAAACTAATTCCTTTCCGTAACTTTGAAAAAGTTTTTGTCAACCAACAAACCAAAAAATGTTTTCACAAAAGTAATTAACACAAGACTTGAAATTTAACAAGAAAGATTAACAAAGAGATTGATTTCAGATATGAACAAACAGATTATATCATGCAGGTTTCCTTAACCAATTTCTTAAACATACATTCACCAATAAAGCAAATAAAGAGTTCACGGATAGAGAAAAATGCAAACCGAGATTTTATCCTGGTTCAAATACCTCCTCTGATAACCTACATCGAGTCCCCACATTACTGTGAGTTTCGTCCATCAAAGATCAATTACAAGATTCTTTACAAGCTTCAACACTAGGTTCCTTCTACCCAATGACAGCTTTTCCAGACAAAGCAATCTTGCAATTCACAAGAGTCCCTTCTACTCTTGTCAAACCACCAAGAGTCCTTTTTACTCTTGATCCAAACAGCGAGAGAACCTTCTCTCTTATCTTTCTTTTACAGTAAGAAAAGATTTGATTCAGATTCTAAGAAATCAGATATCACAATTTGAAGTTCTACAGAAAAACTCTAAGTTTCTCGATGAAAAGCTCTATCACAAAAATTCGTTTTTTAATCTCAGTATTGAATGAATTGTTATTGAGAAAGTGTTTGCCCGTGCCTTTATATAGTTATATTTAAAAATAGATCCATTGGGCACACTTTATAGATCAATTAAGATCAAAACAAACTTTATCTAAAAATTCAGTTTATCAGTCATTCGATTGTGTAATCGATGTATTAAACAAAGACTTCACTTTTTAGCCTGTGTACATCGATTGCCCAATTAATTGTGTTCTTGGATATTCTTGATCTTGAATGATACAAAGATGTGTACATCGATTGTGTTCTTGAGGAACTCATGCATTTTCAGCCCAGAAGTCTTTACATCGATTGATCAATCGATTGCATAATGATTATAAAAAGTCCTTGCCTCTGTTTGGGCTTATGCATCGATGTACCAATCGATTGTTCCTTTATTTCAAAAAGACCTTACTTCTATTCTGGCTTGTGTATCAATGTATCAAACGATTGTATGCTTATTTCAAAAAGATTTGGCTTCTGTTTTCCTTTATACATCGATGTATCAATCGATTTCCATAAGCTAATTTGCATACTGATCAAGTAAGTCCAGAATCAATCGATGTATACATTGATGTATAGCATTTATACATAGATGTACACATAGGTTTTCATTAAAAGTTAGTTAATTAACTGAAAGTACATCGATGTACACATAGATGTACAGAACTTTCAATTAATCATTTTTCATTTTAAGTTGTGAAAACCATTTTAATTAGTTTCGATAGCTTAATCAAAGAGAAAAAAATAAGTGCTTTTCTTTACATAAAATTCCTAATGATCTTGCTTGAGGTCCATCTTTATGGTGCTTCATCTTCAAGCCTTTCTTCATGATCCTTGCTTTGCTCCATGATCCTTTGCATCCACTTTCCTTGCTTCATTGAAATCTTATTGAAAACTTAAGCTTGACAAGTAGTTAGTGAATCAAAGTAATAATCAAATTTAGCTTAGTCATTAATCAAAACATACTAGGGTCATTTATCCACAGACGAGCATCCTGATATGCTGGGGATATTTCGTGACGAGTATCCTGAAATGCTGGGGATACGTCATGGCAGCAGACAATCATCCTGAAATGCTGGGGATGGATTGAGATAGTGGACGAGCATCCTGATCTGCTAGGGATGGGTCGTGACGAGTATCCTGATCTGCTGGGGATACGTCGTGGTAGTGGGAGGACATCTTGATTTGATGGGGATGTGTGACACGGTGATGGATGATACAACTTGATCTGTTGAGGAAGTATTGGGGTGGCTATGTCCTTAAGCATGGTCAGTGGTATGAGCGAGAGTGAGCCTAATTGGCATGAGAGCTTTGTGGATGATTGTTATGTGTGACTCGAAGGATGGTTGTGTGCTATGCTTGTCCGCCTGTTGTCATCGTATTTTATTCTAATTCTCTATCTCGTTTTATGATGACTAGTGTAGATTCTTATCCCCTGTTTCCCTTTATTGTATTTATTATTTTTGGATGAGAAGACTTCTTCAACGATTCCTCTTTTGGAGAGAGAGACGCATCGCAGGAGTGAGCAGACTCGAGAGCAGCAGGAAAACATTCAGCGGAGGCGGTCTAAGAAGTAGTGGAGTCCTTGTTCCTACTACTAGTGTAGGTGGGAATGTTAAGCTAGTCCTTTGATATATGGCCAGTGAGTCTTTTATATTTCAATGTATTTTGATATGAGGTGCCAGCTAGGTCAAGTGGTTGTATTTTCTATGTACCTTCACTACTTTTCGTACTCTGATGTTCTGTATTTACTGTTCTGAATGAAAATATATGTTTTTATATTTTGAAGTTTTTTTTAAGTAGTGTTTTAAGTTATTAAGGCTAAGTGTTCCGTTCCATGTGACACTCGGAAGGGTGTTATATACACGACATATTAGGAGATACTTAATGGTCACTGTGAGCCTCCTAAGTCCAGTTCGTACATCCTCAAGGTCTCTTCATAGACCGTCCCCTCCATAATATATACTCGCAATCGAGTACAACGAACCTCGTATAACTCATAGTCATACGACTCGCCATTTGGCAATATGCAATGCAATATACATCGCTATAGTTAACACCAGAACCTTCTTATATGTTTACACTCTCACAACAGATGCCCATACATCCCCGGCCTCAAAGCCACAGTTTCAAGCCATTACCACGGTGTTAACCCTCAACTCATCCATACAAATAGATATTCATCAGATCATTAACCAATCATCAGTTCATATATACAGGCATATGATATTCATATAATAACGTTAGACATATCAAATATATCAAAGATCACGTATAATCAAATATCAGTCAAACAACATAGCAACATGCAATCCAAGCAACCTCAACCAACATAATATTGCTAACCTAGGGTTTTAGGCCTATAGTCGATAAACCTACAACAACTAAACCCAAGACAACATTAAAATATTATTTTATTAGGGTTTAGCCATTGACGATTATTCGATATACTGAAATGGCACAAAACAACACTAGAAGGGGGGTTGAATAGTGTTTTCAAAAATCAAAGTTTAAGAAGCACAAAACAAAATCAGTGAATAAAAGTGACTCTTAGAGCAGACGCCTTTCACACACACTGATCAACAACTATATAACATGCTCGTGTTAGTTACTTAAAAGCAGTTAAACAACTGAATAATAAAGTGAAGGATACAGAGAGTATACTCAGATTTATCCTGGTTCACCCACAAACCTTGGGCTACATCCAGTCCTTGGCTTTACCAAGTTTTAACATTATAACTGATCAGGTTATAGATGAGTATTATTTGCACAGATAGCCTCTCCAGGCTCAACCACAAGTATTGTTTGCACACCTAGCCTCTTCTGGCTCAACAAGTATTCTTGATACAAGCCTCTTCAGGCTCAGAGTTTTCAGAGAGTTTTGAAGCACAAATTCAAAGTTACAAAGCAATTCAACCTATCTTTAAACACTACAGAGAGTGAATATGAACTTGGAACTTGGTGAGTTGCAGATGAGTTCTTCTTCAAATGATTTTTCAGAGTGTGAAGAAGATATATGAGTGATGAGAGCTTTTAGCTATTGATATAATAAGATGAGTACTGTTCTTTGAGTAATATAGATTTTCAAATGATGAGTAATTTCTTTGATTGCTTATCACTGTATCACATCACTATTGTTGATTCTTCGACTTCTTCTATTTATACTTGATCACAAAGATCCGTTGAGATGCATTTGAGAGTCTTCAGCTTTGTTCTTCAGAAAATAGCTGACTTGATAATAAATGCTTTGAAGAACGTTGGAGATTTCGTGTTAATATCTGAGTATAGCTAATATGCTTTTCTGGCTTTGAACAACGTTCTTTCCTTATTTGTGTAACACTTAGAAAGGCTCAGATAAAGTAGTTTTTCTCTTACTAACATAAGGAATGCTTTTCTGTAGCTTTACCCTTTTGTCTTTTCTCCTTTCTTTGATTTCGATTGAAGATAAGAAATATATTAATAAACTTCTTTCAAGTTTAATTAACTATATTTCAAATCACTTTTAACTTTGAATCAGAGATTAAGTGATTCCTTCACAGAGAGCTTTTCTCCTTGGCGTGTGCTTCAATATCACAAAAGTTACTTAGTGTTTCACATCTTCTAAGCTTGTGGATGTTTGAATACCTTTTGAATCAAACATGTTAATCTGAAAGAATAGTGGTTCTGACTTTGTCAGAGGCTTAGACGCATATTGAGAGAGATAGATGCTTCATTGAAGTGAGACTTAATGATTTGTAATATTGATCCTTCTTATTCTTTCAACTTACTTCAGAAGATAGTGTTTGTATTCTTTGAATACTTTGATCATTACTCTGACTGATAACTTCATGCTTCTTGGTCTTAAGCATAGTCAGTCAAGTAAGAACGAATAGTCGTCCCTAAGAGTATTGCTTGACACTTTCTATTCTTTCATTTGATCATGATCGAGTAAGTCCTTTTCCTTCAGCTTTCATTGAAGATGACAATCATTGATTGCTTTGCTTTGATACTGCTACTAGCTATTCTTCTTCATAGATTGATAAGTCTGAAAGATGTTGATGTAGGCTTCAGTGAGTCAGACTTCAGACGCATTGTACTTCAGACACTTGTATGCAACCATTTGATTCTTTCATATTCTTTTGTTGACTTGTTCTGATAAGATAGAAAGCTTTGGCTACACAACTCAAGTAAACAATTAGCAACGTTCATATGGTTCAATCTAAAATCAATTACTTAATGTTTGAGTTCATCAAAACACACAAGGGCCACATGAGTGTGAGTAAGACGCTTTATGACTTAACATTCTCCCCCTTTTTGATGATGACAAACATTCCATAAGATTTTATATTGAACAAGCAACAGAGACAAAGATGATAAAACTTTGGCACTAACAAATAAGAGATTATCAAAACCTTTGTTTCCAAGAAAGTTTAGAGATGAAGTTGGCACAGGCAAACACAAGAAGAGGGGGTTGAATTGTGTTTGTTAATTATTTTCGCAAAAACCCTTTTGAACAACTTTTTCACAAGCAGAAGATAAAAAGATTAAGCACACAAGAAATTCTTTTTAAAATATTAACAAAAGCAATATCAAAACCCCACAGTTAGTATAAGCAAATAAAACTGAAGAGTTTAGGAATAGAAAATTCACGCAGGAGATTTGGTCGCGCTGTCGCCACGCGCCAAAAAGAACGAGTGTTTACAAAATAATGTAGATAGGGAAGCGACAACTCGGATGTCGTCTCTCAAGGACTCTTAGGCGTTGTTATTATTAACAGAAAATCAAAAGTTAGTTTTGGGGGGTTTGGGTAATTGAAATAAAATAAAGAAAACAAAAGAGAAACAGAGTAAGAAAACAAAGCAGTTAAAATATTATCAAATAAACTAAAGAACGATTAACCTACTGTTCTCGGTTTCCCACTATCATCGGTTCATATAAATCCAAGCCCTAAGCAGATTCTAATCCCCTTTCAGTTGTAGCAACAATTAACAAACGAAATCGCTACTACGGATACATGCTCCTATTCCCGAATTAAACAAACGGGGTTAAGCCCTCATGAACTAAACGAACATGAATGAACACACGCGAATTAAACAAACACGATTAAGTATAGGAACATAGCATCACTGAAATGAATCAACACAACATTACACACTCCTGAATTAAACAAACAGAAATGTATAACATGGCATTGAAAAGAGAAAAGCAAACAAAATAGGAAATACAGAACCTCAAGTGATAATAGAAACCAATCACAGTAGATTAATCTAGGAGACTAGTTCTCCATTACAAAATAAAACAATAAACTAAAGAGAAAACCAAAAGACTAACTACTGACTAAAACTAGCCAGCTTACTAGCCCAGAGACTAGCCAACCTCTCAGTTCTGTCTACAACAGACTTATATACAAGTTTCTGGAATCAGCTTTCTCGCGAGGCGAAGCCTCTCTCGCGACGCGGAAATTGTGAATGGTCTGCAACCTTTGGTATTATCGCGAGGCGAACACACCTTCGCGAGGCGAGAATCTGAAGAGTCTTCTTATTACGCCCGTTATGAACATCAGGGGCCAACCGTGATGCTTTCTGACTTCCAGTCTCGCGAGGCGAATGGATGCTCGCGAGGCGAGACTCTTCAACTTCAAAACTGCCACAGTCGTGATCTTCAACACGGGTAAGCCGTGATAGTCTCTGACTTTCAGGGCTGGGTGACTCGCGGGGCGAGATATTCTTCGCGGGGCGAACCAGATTTATTCCTTTTTATTAACCTGAAAACAGAAAATAGCAGTAAGTACTTTATTCGACTCTAAATTAGCTAAATTAACCTAAAAATACTTTATAGACTCAAAATACTGCTTAAAGACAATCAAGTCTAATTTGGGTGAAAATGATATAAAATTAGCACAAAGCCAAGGTTTTTATTAGTTATAAAACCAGTCAACCAGAGGCTCATCAAAATACCCCAAACTTAAACTTTGCTTGTCCCCAAGCAAACTACAACTCAAAAACTTAAAAAGACTCAAGACATGGCAAAACATGGCAAGCTTAAGGATTCAATCAGTTTCGCACAGATTTCAAGCAATTCATCAAAATACTTCAATGTTCCCCCCTTTCAAATAAAGTAATCCCCACAATCATTCATTATAAATAATTGAGAATTTCATCATTCAACCAATCATTAATCTAAGCAGGGGATCTAAGTCACACACAAGAAGGAGATCACCAAATTCAAACAACTGCCTTCCTCACAAGGGAAATTTGTGTTTCACTCATCGCTCAGTTTTTGTCTAGGCTTTCACTCAATTTCACTTTTAAGAGCACTTCCCATAAATTTGATTTTCATCTCTAAATGGTTCCCACAGAAAACATGCAAGCAACATCAAAAGGTCTTTTATGGGTTGTAATGGGGCTTGGCTAAGGGTAGGATATACACAGGAACTAGGCTGAAGACCCTAGGAACTAAGAGAGCATGAACATTATTTACACTTTGAAATTCCACTCAAGTTCCTTTTCTCATTTTTCTTTATGCCTTGGGTGACTACAGCCTCTTTTTTTTCTAACACTTTTATCTTTAACATTTTTACAATTTTCTCTTTTTTTTATATATATATATATTTTTTCTCTTTCTTTCTTTCTTTTTTTCTTTTCATTTCTACACTTTTCTTTTTTTCTTTTTCTTTTTCCCAATCCCGAACAACATATTGTACCGGGTAGCCACCCCAAACTTAATTTCTTGCAACCAAATTTCTTACTAAGATTCCATACTCTCCTAATCCTAAGATCGGGCTAACATGGTTTTCCAGATTTTAGCTTATAACATAAGGTTAACAAGAATTAACAGGCTAATTAGGCTCAATGGGCTAACTAGGGAACATGCATTGGGGATGGTTATTTTTAGGCTAAGTAGCTATTTACAAAGAAAATGCCTAAATCATCTGAAGCAAACATATAATCATGCAAACCAAAAAGAGACTCAAGCAAATTCAGGAAAGTACAACTTAAAAAGTGATTCTCACATAGTTTTAAACATGTTGGATGCTCAAAACCTCACCTGGACATTCATGCAAATTGTTTGACAGAGATTCTATCCCTAGTGTGTGCTTCCTATCACCCCAAACTTATCATAAATCATGCCATCATAATAAAATCTCAAAGTTCAGTTTTCAATCATATGGGGATCATTTTTCAAAAATTTTCAAATCCTAGAGGGAAAACAATCAACACTATCATGCAATCAATCTATGAAAAATCAGTAAAATCCAATAAACTTGCCAATACCAGACTCACACAACTCCTGAGCTTCTCAAATTATTCAGGAGTTTTATTAAAAACAAAGCAGAAATAAAGCAAGCAAAGAAAATTAAAAAGAAGCAAGGTTCAGAGAAACTCATTGAGGGTGATTCCACCAGGATCCCATTGCTTGTAACATAAGTCCCACATGGTAGCCAAAGGGTGGTAGTTCATTCCATGCTTCCCTAACTCGCAGCCTTTATATGGAAGTGGGTGCTTGACAGTCATGGTAACTCCGCCAAGTGCGGCGGACTTCTCACTTCCTCTTGGGTCACATATGACCTCTTTCTCAACTTTGTCTAGAAAGTCCTCCCAATAGAAGTGGGGCTCAACCTCTTGGACTGGCCACAGTGACAAATCCAAAGGCTGGAACTCCATCAATGGTGGTTCCACAGGGGGAGGTGGCAAACAGTTAGCTGGGGTTACTGGTGCTGCTTCAACTTCTGCATTTTCTTCATTCACTGCACTAACAAATTTATCACCTGCTATACATGGAGAAATTTCAGCACACACCACACAAAGGTTAGAGTTAGTAGAGTCAGTACATATATCACAATAAAATGAATCAGTAAAAGTTAGAATGTCTGGAAATTCAACACTCAATTCATCCATCCCATCATTCTCAACACATGCATTTGATTTACTTGAATCATCTACTTCCAAAGGTTCTTCATCATCCTCAGGCACGGTGAAGCAGATGTCCTCCTGATCCTCCTGATCCTCCTGATCCTCATTTTCTATGTTTCCTGAACAGAATAAAGCTGCATAACAGTCTATACACAAAGCAGTGCCATCACAATAACAATCAGCACAGACATTAGAATCAGGGGATTCAACACACAGTTCATCATCAACAGAAACATTATCACAATTATCATCAGAAGTGTTTTCAGGAATAGCTATCTGTGAATTTGTATGTTCTTCAAGGGGCTGTGGAGTTAGCATTGCAGCCGAGTTGGCGACAACTTGATCAATTAGAGCGGACAACTTCTGAGATTCAGCTTGGCTCCTCTGGTATTCAAGATTACTTGCCTCCATCCTCTGTTGGAATTCAAGATTTTGTTGTGCCAACCGTTGATTGTTCTCTTTCATTTGTTGTATCATCTCTGCCAGACTGAGTTGGGCTAGTGTAGGATCAGGCCGATATTGCTGGCTTATTGCCATCCGTTGATTGTTCTCGGCAAATTGTTGTATCATAAAAGCAATCTCATCCAGGCTGCCTTGATCTCTACCCTGTTGGCTAGGATAATCATTCACTCCAAACATGCCAAAATCATTATTAAACTCATAATCTCCAACAAAATTAGGATAATTTGTGCATGGTGGTGGTGTACCAAAATCAGGATAATACATGCATGGTTGCTCATAATAAACATTAGGCACATAATTTTGCATATAATTATCCATGGGGCAAAATAAAATTCACAACCAGACAAAACTAATCCAGCAAAGTTTTTTTTTTTTTAATTTCATTTTCTGCTAATAACAACAAACAAGAGTCCCCGGCAACGGCGCCAATTTTTGGTCACGCTGTCGCCACGCGCCAAAAAGAACGAGCGTTTACAAAATAATGTAGATAGGGAAGCGACAACTCGGATGTCGTCTCTCAAGGACTCTTAGGCGTTGTTATTATTAACAGAAAATCAAAACTTAGTTTTGGGGGGTTTGGGTAATTGAAATAAAATAAAGAAAACAAAATAGAAACAGAGTAAGAAAACAAAGCAGTTAAAATATTATCAAATAAACTAAAGAACGATTAACCTACTGTTCTCGGTTTCCCACTATCATCGGTTCATATAAATCCAAGCCCTAAGCAGATTCTAATCCCCTTTCAGTTGTAGCAACAATTAACAAACGAAATCGCTACTACGGATACATGCTCCTATTCCCGAATTAAACAAACGGGGTTAAGCCCTCATGAACTAAACGAACATGAATGAACACACGCGAATTAAACAAACGCGATTAAGTATAGGAACATAGCATCACTGAAATGAATCAACACAACATTACACACTCCTGAATTAAACAAACAGAAATGTATAACATGGCATTGAAAAGAGAAAAGCAAACAAAATAGGAAATACAGAACCTCAAGTGATAATAGAAACCAATCACAGTAGATTAATCTAGGAGACTAGTTCTCCATTACAAAAGAAAACAATAAACTAAAGAGAAAACCAAAAGACTAACTACTGACTAAAACTAGCCAGCTTACTAGCCCAGAGACTAGCCAACCTCTCAGTTCTGTCTACAACAGACTTATATACAAGTTTCTGGAATCAGCTTTCTCGCGAGGCGAAGCCTCTCTCGCGACGCGGAAATTGTGAATGGTCTGCAACCTTTGGTATTATCGCGAGGCGAACACACCTTCGCGAGGCGAGAATCTGAAGAGTCTTCTTATTACGCCCGTTATGAACATCAGGGGCCAACCGTGATGCTTTCTGACTTCCAGTCTCGCGAGGCGAATGGATGCTCGCGAGGCGAGACTCTTCAACTTCAAAACTGCCACAGCCGTGATCTTCAACACGGGTAAGCCGTGATAGTCTCTGACTTTCAGGGCTGGGTGACTCGCGGGGCGAGATATTCTTCGCGGGGCGAACCAGATTTATTCCTTTTTATTAACCTGAAAACAGAAAATAGCAGTAAGTACTTTATTCGACTCTAAATTAGCTAAATTAACCTAAAAATACTTTATAGACTCAAAATACTGCTTAAAGACAATCAAGTCTAATTTGGGTGAAAATGATATAAAATTAGCACAAAGCCAAGGTTTTTATTAGTTATAAAACCAGTCAACCAGAGGCTCATCAAGATTTTATCCTGATTCACTATCTTCCAACCAAGAGCTACGTCCAATCCCTTCAACTTGAAGGAATTTTCCACTATTTCTCCAAATAGATTACAAACAAGTATTCAACACCTCTTCAGGCTACAAGTATTGCTTTCTTGCAAAGCCTCTTCAGGCTCTAACTTTACCACAGAGATTTAAAAGTTGATCTTATTAACTCACCAAGTGTGAGAATATGACAGTTGAAGATCAGTTGAATATTACAAGAATATTCAAACTAATGAATACAGACTCTTGCTCTTGAAAGAATAATAGAATAATGGCAAAAGTTCAGCTAGCAAGATTTGTGCAGGCAAGAGTTCTTTTCTCCAGTATCCGAGGTCTTCAATATATAGTGACCTTCTTCTTCTCTTGTAATTCTTCAACGGTTACTTTGAATAATCCCGTTTAGTGATAGCATTAAATGCATGATATCCGTTGAGACTGATAGCTTGATTTTGGCCATGTTGAAAAGTATCCTTGGTTATCAGAAAATCACAAAATGAAGGCTCACTGTTCTGAGCAATTGTACCTTAAAAACTTTCTTTCCTCCTTTTGTATAACCCATCTTTTGTTCAGTAATAAAGATGTCATCGTACAGATCGTTTTACAATTCCAATTGTACTTTTTACTTTTTGTATTTCCTTTATAGTACTATGAATTTTACCAAGGGAAAGAAGACATTAAATCAGATAAAAACAAATGGAAAGAACAAATAGAACTGTCTACTTATTTTTAAGAACGCATCTACACAAGATTTTAATTCTGCTCATTCACTGATGTGGCAGGAGCGCTTGTCCACTAATGTGGTAGAAGCGCTCGTCCACACAAATCTTTGGACTTGCTAAGTCCTAAGAGAACCTCCATCCAATGACGTGGCACTATGGACTTCTACTGAATTTTAGTTTAGGCACTATGGATGTATACTTGAGTTTCAAGGATAGCACTCGTCTGCTGACGTGGCACAATGGATGCGCTTATTTTCAAGTCTTTGGACTTGCTGTTCTTAACAAGTTATTTAGGTATTCATTTATAGCCCCGTCTACTAAAGAAAGCCAGTCTACCTATTGATTAAAAGATAAACAGTTTAAATAACCTTTGGACGGGTAATTCTTTGCACGAGTCCAAGCATTGTATACCGTATATTATTTTGGATATTCCTTCATAAACTGAACTCACTTGTTAGATCTCAATTAACACTTTGCCAAGTAAATTTAATCCTTTTGTTAACATCAAAATTTAGAGATTATTAAATCCAAAACCACTTTGGTTCCAACAATCTCCCCCTTTTTGATGATGACAAAAATTGATTAAATTTAAATAGCAAAGTCTAAGAGAGCTTGCAAGGCTCCCCCTAAGACAAAACATTCAAATACTTAAGCAGATGAACAGATAGGTACAAACACTTATCATTCTTAGAATCTAGATAATCATAAGTATAGCAGAGCAATATATCAAGTAGAAAAGAATATGCAAATGCAAACATATAAGAGCTTTTCAACAACCGACTTTATATATAATTTTCTTTCTTTTTCTTTCTCCTCCTCTTTGTCATCAGCCAAAAAGGGAAAAAGGGAGTGGACCATCATTGTCAGCAAAACAGATAAGAAAGAAGAGATTTTAAGAAGAAGAAGGTGGTGGAGGGGGTTGGTTTGGATTTTGATTTTTCTGAAATTCCATTAACATGGACAGCATTTGAATCACCATGCCATTTGTAGGGGACAAGGTATATTACACTTGCTTTTGTACTCTTTCCTCAATTTGTTGTGCCATCTGCTCAGTCTTCTCTTCAACTATCTTTCCAACCTTATCATCAACAATTCTGCCAATGATGTCCTCAAGATTTGGTGGCAGGGATAATTGTCTTGAGCTCTCAGCAGAGTTTGAGATAGTGTCTTGAGATTGGGCTGGTGGATGAACCATAGCAAGAGCTAATGGTTGAGAAGATGTCTTAGCAGACTCAGCACCTTGCTTAGAAGCACATATCTCATCAGACTGTTCTGTCATAGTTGGCTCAACAGTAGCAACAGCAATTGCATCAGCTAAGGGAGTGGAAGGTTCAGAAGCAGGTTTTGAGAAGATTTCTACATTCAGGTCCTTCCCCAACTAATTCTTCAGTTGTATGCTTAGAGGATGAGGTTGAAGCAGAGGAAGAAACATATTGTAGAATTGGCTCAGGGATATCCTTTGCCCAGTGAATTGGATTAGGAATTTCCACATCATGTCTAGTTATTGGCAGACCCCACGGATCCTTAAAGATCAGATATCTGACACTAGAGAGTCCACATCTGCCTCTGAATTTTGGAGTTTTCTTCTTCTCTTCAGCAGGCAGGCCAGAAGTGGAGGCTTCTCTGGTGCAGTGAATCAAGTGGGATTTCCAGAAGGCTCCGGTATAGTTAGCCTCAGTGACCATCTCAATTGTCAAGGACTGAATATAATCCATTTGTGAGTGGTCAAAGGTTTCATAATTGAGATCCAGCATAATGTCTTCAACTACTGGCATCTTTCCTTTGTGCCTTAGATGCTTCCTGTCCTTGTCCTTGTCCTTGTCCTTGTCCTTGTTCAAATCAATCATTAACAACCTAGGACAGATCTTGTTGGGCTTGACTACAACATTTGTCGAAGTGGAGTGTCTTACCCAGGTTGGAGGGGCAAATCGTGCAGCTCTGTCTGCTCTGAAGTGACTGAATTCCCATTTCAGCATCTCATACATCAGAGTGTCCACAAACTGGTCGATAACAGCTCCATATATTCTTGGATGTTTGAAAGTCATCCATTTTTTAGTCTAATCCATGACAAAGGGAATTTTCCTGAATGATTTGGCTTTTTTCTCAAGAACACTCCCAAGATTCTTCTTGCTTGGATCTGTTTGCAATCAGATATGGTAACTTTTTCTACTCCATCAGTGAATGGTTTAAGAGGTGGAAGTTTCACTAGGTTGGGGTAGATTTTTCTGGCATGGAAACTTTGTTGGGGAAGGTGGATGAGGAGAGGTCCATGTTCATTGAACATTTGAGAAGGGAATGGGCCAGTTGGAGTGTGGGGTTCAGGGTTGACCCAGTAAGGATAGATGTTGAGGGGTTCATACTCATACTCAGCCAAGGGATACCATTTTGTTAGAATTAGTTCTGGTTCTTGTGGAATGGTGTGGAAGAGTATTTTCCATTCTCTCTGTACTTTGGCCCAATTTTCAGACTTGCCAGCATAGAGAGTGGAAGAGGGAATTATGGGTGGAAATAAAGTTTTCAAGGGTTTTGGAAAGTGGGCTCCAATGGTAATGCTGTTATCTACATGTGTTAGTGGTGTGGGTGGTGATTGTGGCAGGTCCACATCATGTGGAGCAGAGATATTATCATCATGAGTTGTCAAATTAGATACTAATTCATCTACTGCTAACCTAACAGGGTCATCAGCAGAGATTACTACCTCAGAAGGCAAGGTTGTTCTAGCCCTCTTTGCTGGTTGCCTTTTCTTCTTAGCAATTGGACCAGCAACAACAGCAGCTTGTTTTTCTAGAATGGCAGCAATAGGAAGTTCATCATCATCATCTTCTTCAGACATGATGACTTTCCTTGTCCTTTTTGGTGCAGGTGGAAGAGTAGCTCCAGAAGATACAGAGGGAACAGATCCTCTAGTAGTCCTCTTGGGAATGGGTTGCCTTACAGCCACAGTCTTTCTCTTGGTTCCTTTATTTAAACCAAGAATTGCAGCTTCATTGGCTTCAACTTATTCTTCCTTAATCTTCATTTTCTCTTCAAGCTCTACCAACTCCACTTGCTTGTAAGTGCTGAGTTGTATGCCACTGAGATTTGCTCGGCCAAAGTCAACAGCTTGCAATCCTTTCTCACGAAGGAGTCTTTCTTGTTCATCCTTAGGCTTTGCACTTAGAATATCGTACACCCATTGCTGCTTGAAAAATTTTGACAGAAGATGAGTGAAAGTAATGTGAGAAGCAGATTCTCTGTTGGTAATGGCATCCTTGAAGCGATGAAATAGGATCCATGGTAGGTTAATCTTGGTTTCAAAAACCAGATGGCAAAGGCAGAACTTGTGAAGAGCTGATAAATTGTCCTTAGAGCCAATCTTATGCAGCACCACTTTATTCAGAATCTGGTGAAGAATCCTGATGTGATCTTTTATCTCAGATGATTTCCAAGAATGAGTTCTCACGCTGTCTTGCCTCATAAGGGTAACAGCAATTGTCTCTAGATCACCTAGGTCTTCTTCCCAGTTTTCAGTGAAGACTAATCCTTCTTGAGCACAAGCAATCGCATCAGAGATGGTTTTCTCTGATACTATCACTTTCCTTCCCAGCACGAATCCAACAACTTCTGTTTCATAGATCTTTGGTCTCCTCCAGAATTCCCTTATCAAATCGGGATATACCGAGACCTTTTCCAAAAAGATTCCATCCCAACCAGCAGCATTAATGAACTTACATATTAATTGTATTCTTGTAGAATTCCAAAGTTGAAGTGGTGTTCCACGGATATGGACATAGTATCAGTTGCAAAAGCAGGCATGGGAGCAGTGGTTGAAGCCATTGTTAAGTAAGATGAGTTTTGGAAGATCAAGGGAGACAGAGAGTTCGAAAGATTGAGAGAGAGAGGTTGATAGGGATGAAGAGATGCGAAACGATTTTCAGAGGGAAAGAGGTTACTTTTAAAGATTTCTGAAAACCAACAGTTTCCAAAAAAAGATAATGACAAGACATGTCATTAAGTGTAAAACAGCGTTGGTAATCTTGGAACCGTAAAAAGTTAAGATAGGATTGATGAGGGTAGCTGACTCAGCAAGGAAATAGAAGCATTTTATATAAATGTGTTCAAGAACAAATTAATATAAGCAATAAATGTGTGCATAGACGAGTCCACACAAGACTAAGAGTGGACGTGCAAACAAGATGTCATGACTAGTGGATGTTCCGAGAAAACATGCAATGGACGACCAATTTAACAATAAATATACTAGCTCAATCCACATACAACATATTCAAATGCTTTCTTATAAAGATAAATCTGTCATCAGCAAGAGGTTTATTGAAGATATCTGCCCATTGGTGGTCAGTATCTACAAATTGACCATCAAACACACCTTTTTGCACATAATCCCTAATAAAATGATGTTTAATCTCTATGTACTTAGCTCTAGAATGCAATATTGGATTCTTAGATAAATTGATTGTAGCAGTATTATCACACATAAGTTGAATACTACTTACAAATACATTGTAGTCTTCCAATTGGTGTTTGATCCATAGAAGTTGTGAGCAGCAACTTGCAGCTAATATGTATTCTGCTTCAGCAGTTGATAGAGCAATGATACTTTTTCTTTTGCTTGACCATGATACTAGGTTAGCTACAATGAAGTGACATCCTCCACTGGTGCTTTTTCTTTCAATTCTATCTCCAGCATAGTCAGCATCACAAAAACCAACTAATCTGTAATCATCATTTTTCTTAAATCACAAGCCCATATTAGTAGTACCTTTTAAATATCTAAATATTCTCTTAACTGCTGAGAGATAAGACTCTCTAGAATCAGATTGAAAACGAGCACATAAGCAAACACTGAACATTATATCAGGACTAGACGCAGTCAGATATAAAAGAGATCATATCATACCTCTATATACCTTTTGGTCTACCTTTTTCTCTTTATCATCTTTGTTCAGTATTGAAGTGGGATGTATAGGGGTATTCATTGGTTTGCAATCATCAATCTTAAACCTTTTTTGAAGTTCCTTTGTATACTTAGTCTGATGGATGTACACCTCGTCCATAGACTGTTTAACTTGAAGTCCAAGGAATAATTTGAGTTCTCCCATCATGCTCATTTCAAATTCGTTTTGCATTAACTTAGAGAATTCCTTGCACAGAGATTCATTAGTAGAACCGAAAATGATATCATCAACATAAATCTGTACTATAATGAAATCTGACTTAATAGACTTTCTAAATAGAGTTGTGTCTACTTTTCCTCTGTTAAAGCCATTTTCCATTAGAAACGAACTTAACCTATCATACCAAGCTCTAGGAGCTTGCTTAAGTCCATACAATGCTTTCTTAAGCTTATAAACATGTTCATGGTGATTTGTATTTTCAAAGCCAGAAGGTTGCATGACATATACTTCTTCATTAATAAAGCCATTTAAAAAGGCACTTTTACCATCCATTTGAAAAAGCATAAAGCTATGATGTGCAGCAAATGATATTAAAATTCATATAGCTTCTAGTCTAGCAACCAGTGCAAAAGTTTCAGTGTAGGCTATACCTTCTTCTTGAGAGTAGCCTTGAGCAACAAGTCTTGCCTTGTTTCTCACAACCTTACCATCTTCATCAAGCTTGTTTTTGTAGACCCACTTTGTTCCAATGACTGACTTGTCTTCAGGCAGGGGTACAAGCTACAAGACTCCACTTCTCTCAAAGTGATTTAGCTCTTCTTGCATAGCAAGAATCCATCCTTCATCCAGTAGAGCTCATTAACTGTTTTCGGTTCACATTCAGAGATAAGAGCAGAATTACTTTGTTCTCTGAAGGTTGACCTAGTTCTTAGCTTGTCATTGGGGTCACCAATGATTTGATCTTGAGGATGGTAGTTCCTGAAATACCAAGATTTCTAAGCATTTTCCTGTTGAGAGGTAGATGTTTCAGGTTGTTGTTGAGAAGTGTCGTCTACTTGGATATCAGTCTTGATTTCTGGTTTCTCTCCTGAGATATTTAGATCAAGATCTGCAAAAGCTTCATCTAGCTCCGATAGTCTCTTATCAGGCTGTTTGTCATCAAATTTTACATGAATATCTTCGACAACTAAAGTTCTAGAATTATAAACTCTAAAGCCTTTTTACGTTTTAGAAAATCCTAGAAGGATTCCATTATCTACTTTAGCATCAAATTTACCAAGTTGATCTTTTGTATTCAAAATATAACATTTACATCTAAAAGGGTGGAAGTATAAAATGTTGGGTTTTCTACCATTCCACAATTCATAAGGAGTCTTATTTAGAATAGGTCTAATGTATATTCTGTTCTGAATGTAGCAGGCAGTGTTCACAACTTCAACCCATAAGTGCTTAGGGACAGAATTGTCATTGAGCATAGTCCTAGCCATCTCTTGAAGAGACCTGTTCTTTCTCTCTACCACACCATTTTACTGTGGTGTTCTTGGTATTGAGAAGTTGTGTTGAATACCACTTTCTTCACAAAACTCATCGAATAGCTCAATGACAAATTCTCCCCCATGATCACTTCTAAATGAAGCTATACACATGCCTTTTTCATTCTGTACACGTTTTCCGAATACAGAAAAGACCTTGAATGACTCATCCTTGTGAGAAAGGAACATAACCCATGTCCATCTAGTGTAGTCGTCTACTATGACAAGACCATATTTCTTACCACTGACAGAGGCAGTCCTTGTTGGACCAAAGAGATCAAGGTGTAGCAATTCTAGAGGTGTGTTAGTACTAACAACATTCTTATATTCAAAGGAACCTTTGAATTGTTTTCCCTTCTGACATGCATCACAGAGAGTATCAGATTTAAAACTAAGGTTTGGTAGACCTCTTACAAGGTTATGCTTTTTCAGTTTTGAGATTAATCTCAAACTTGCATGACCCAACCTTTTGTGCCAAACCCATCGTTCATCCTCAATGGACACTAGACATGACACATATTCTTATTAAATGAAACAACAAACCCACTATCACATAATTGACTAATGCTAAGCAGATTGTGTTTAAGACCATTTACTAACGGAACATTATCAATGGAGGGAAAATGATGTTTACCAATTTTACCTATACCAATGATCTTTCCTTTTTGGTTTCCTCCAAAAGTGACCCAGCCACCATCTTTGGGTCTAAGGTCTTGGAATATATACCTTTCTCCTGTCATGTGTCGTGAGCACCCACTGTCCAAGTACCAGGGCTTCTGTTTCTTTCCTGTTGTTAAGCAGATCTGCAACAGGGAAAATGATGTTTACCAATTTTACCTATACCAATGATCTTTCCATTTTGGTTTCCTCCAAAAGTGACCAAGCCACCATCTTTGGGTCTAAGGTCTTGGAACATATACCTTTCTCCTGTCATGTGTCGTGAGCACCCACTATCCAAGTACCAGGACTTCTGTTTCTTTCCCGTTGTTAAGCAGATCTGTAATAGGTATTATCTTATCTTTAGGTACCCAAATTGACTTGGGTCCTTTCTTGTTAGTGATCATAGGTCGTGAATGCTTTGCATGCTTGTTATGTATGCATTTAGATGACAGATGCCCACTTTTTCCACATACTTTGCAGTATGTATTGGAAGGGCTTGGTTTTGACTTAGTATGTTGTGGACGGACTTTAAAAGCCTTATATTGTGTATGAACTTTTGGTATATTCAAAGATGCATCCTGCTTCTCTTTATCATAACCAATGTCAGATTTGTCATGTGGTGATCTAGAATATCTTAATATAAGATTTAATTTATTTGAGCTACCAACCAGTTTTGACAGAGAGTCTGTCAAGTATGTCACATCTTGTTTCAGTTGTTCAACTTCACAAGAGCTATTAGACTTACACTTAGTCTTGTCAGTCAGACTAACATTGTTTGATTTTAATGTTTCATTCTCATCCCTAAGGTTTTGATTTACTGTGCAGACCTTATCATAGTCTCTAGAAAGTTTAATAAACTTCTTTTTGAGACTCTTATACTCTTTAGACACTATGCATGATTCATGCAGCAATTTATCAAAAATAGTTTGAAGAGTATATGGATCAGACTCTATTACCCCAGCATCAGTGAATTGACTTTCTGATGCAGTGTCAACCATGAATCAAATGTTTGCTTCTTCTCTTGCTTCATCTTCTTCATCTAAAGAAGACAGGTCAAGATCCTCCCAAGTAGCCATCAAGCCTTTCTTCGTTTTGAAGAATTTCTTTTTCTCCTTCAGCTCAGGCAGTCAGCTTTGAAATGTCCTGGTTTCTTACATTCAAAGCACAGGGGTGGACCTTTCTCCTTAGAATCTGACTTCTCCTTGGAGAATTTTTTGTTGAACTACTTCCTTCTGAATCCACCTTTCTTTCTCCACATGTGGTTGATTTTTCTGGAGATGAAAGATAGTTCATCATCATCTGAGTCATCTTCATTATTTGATGAATCAGCTTCATCTGAGGACTCAGCAACTTTAAGCATCTTTTAGGAACTAGCTTTCTTGGCCTTGAAGGCAATGGACTTTCCTTTTCTGGAGTTTTCCTCTTCATTAAGTTCAAGTTCATGAACTTTTAATGACCCCAGAAGCTCTTCTAGAGAAAGAGTATTCAGATTCTTTGTTTCTTGGATAGTAGTTACCTTGGGTCTCCACTGCTTTGAGAGACTTCTTAAAAATTTTCTCACATGATCTCTATTCTCATAGACCTTTCCAAGAGATATGAGACTGTTGGTGATTGTTTGGAATCTTCCAAACATCTGGTCTATAGTTTCATGATCAGCCATCTTGAATAGCTTATACTGGTGAACCATCATGCTTATCTTTGATTCCTTCACTTGTGAGGAACCTTCATGAGCTAGTGCAAGAGTATCCCGGATTTCTTTCGCTGTGTTGCAACTATGAACCTTGTCATGCTCAGATATGGTGATAGCACACGAGATAGTGCCTAGCTTTCAAGTTTAGTTGATGTTGGCTTTTCTACTCTTGAGTCCATTCAGCTGTAGGCATTGCAACTCCAGCTTCACTCCTTGGCTCAGTGTAGCCATTTTCAATTAGTTCCCATATGTCAGCATTCTGTGCATCCAAGAATGCCATCATCATCTTTTCCAATAATCATAATTAGTTTCATCAAAGAGAGGAGGTCTATTGATAGCTTGTCCTTCTGCATCCATGATTGTAGGATCGAAATGCCTAAGTACTTGTTAGATGCTCAACCCTGTCAAGGTTGAGCTCTGATACCAACTGAAGTTGGCACAGACAAACACAAGAAGGGGGGGTTGAATTGTGTTTGTTAATTATTTTTGCAAAAATCCTTTTGAACAAATTTTTCACAAGCAGAAGATAAAAAGATTAAGCACACAAGAAATCCTTTTTAAAAGATTAACAAAAGCAATATCAAAACCCCACAGTTAGTATAAGCAAATAAAACTGAAGAGTTTAGGGATAGAAAATTCATGCAAGAGATTTTATCCTGGTTCACTATCTTCCAACCAAGAGCTACGTCCAGTCCCTTCGACTTGAAGGAATTTTCCACTATTTCTCCAAATAGATTACAAACAAGTATTCAACACCTCTTCAGGCTACAAGTATTGCTTTCTTGCCAAGCCTCTTCAGGCTCTAACTTTATCACAGATTTAAAAGTTGATCTTCTTAACTCACTAAGTGTGAGAATATGACAGTTTAAGATGAGTTGAATATTACAACAATATTCAAACTAATGAATAAAGACTCTTGCTCTGGAAAGAATAATAGAATAATGGTAAAAGTTCAGCTAGCAAGATTTGTGCAGGCAAGAGTTCTTTTCTTCAGTATCTGAGGTCTTCAATATATAGTGACCTTCTTCTTCTCTTGTAATTCTTCATCTGTTACTTTGAATAATCCTGTTTAGAGATAGCATTAAATGCATGATATCGGTTGAGACTGATAGCTTGATTTTGGCCATGTTGAAAAGTATCATTGGTTATCAGAAAATCATAAAATGGAAGCTCACTGTTCTGAGCAATTGTACCTTAATGTAAGAAACCTAACTATGACAGAGAGAAGGGAATAGACGAGAGAATATTATTTCAGAAAGTGTATTTATGATTTTCTTGATTTGAGAGGCAGTTACACTTTGTATTTATACAAGGGAATAGAGTGTTCTAGAAACACTTTGCTGTAACTGCTTAGGGCAGCTGACTCAGCAAGAAAACTCAATTCACCCCCCCCCCCCCAAACCAACAACAAGCAAGTCCAAAGACTTGTGTGGACGAGCGCTTCTACCACATTAGTGGACGAGTGCTTCTGCCACATCAGTGGACGAGCAGAATTAAAATCTTGTGTAGATGCGTTCATAAAAATAAGTAGATGGTTCTATATGTTTACTACCTTGAATGTGATTTAATGCAATCTGGTCCACAATGAATTTATTTCAAATGAATATTTGTTCTTTCCATTTGTTTTTATCCGATTTAATGTCTTGTTTCCCTTGAGAAAATTCATAGTACTATCAAGGAAATACAAAAAGCAAAAAGTACAATAGGAATTGCAAAACGATCTGTATGATGACATCTTTATTGCTGAACAAAGCTAGGTTATACACAAAGGAGGAAATAAAGTTTTTAAGTGTGAATAAACTTGAATAAAGACCTTACAATAAGAATAAACTTGAATATCGTTCTTGAGAATGTACCTTTCTTGGTTATTCCACCTCACACAAGGGTTATAAATGTCTGTCCAAAGATGGGAGGTTGTACATCTCTAAAGATGTTCAATTTGATGAATTGAAGTTTCCCTTTGCTGTTGATGGCAAGCCAGCACCTGTATCACCTAGTCCTTCCTCTCTTTCCTCTTATGGTGGCAGCCCTATGCCTCTCAATGTTGTGCCTCATCACTCTGTTCCCTCCACTCTTCATCGACCCAGCCCTCCCTCTCTAATCTCGGCTCATGACCGGCACCTAATCCGAGTCATAGTCCTCATCCTCCTTCACATCCTAGTCCTTTGTCATCTGTGTCTCCTCTCCTTCCCTCACTTCACTCAGGTTTAACACCTCTTTATGAGTCACAATTGTCAAATTCAGCCTCATCCAGTTCCACTGATTCACAGGTTCCACCCACTAATATTCACCCTATGGCTACTAGGTCTAAAACTAGACAGCTTGCTTCCCAACCCAGTGCCTTGTTAACACATGCAGAACCCTCATCTCCTAAGCAAGCCTTAGCCTTACCACAGTGGCAGCAAGCTATGCAGTGTGAATTTGATGCCTTGCTGGCCAATGGCACTTGGACTCTTGTGGATTTACCACCTGGAAAGCAATCTATAGGGTGCAAATGGGTGTTTAGAGTCAAGGAGAACCCGGATGGGTCTGTTAATAAATATAAGGCTTGCTTAGTTTCCTAGGGGTTTCATCAAAAGCTTGGGAGGGACTATACTGAGACCTTTTCGCCAATAGTAAAACCTGTCACAATTCGCATCATACTCACTCTTGCTGTCACTTATAATTGGCCTATACAACAGCTGGATATAAATAACGCCTTTTTAAATGGGATCCTAGAAGAATAAGTCTACATGGACCAACCCTATGGCTTTGTAAGTGATAAACCTGCTCAAGTATGTCGCCTAAACAAAGCTATCTATGGTTTAAAACAAGCCCCGAGGGCATGGTTTGAGCGTCTGACTAAAACTCTACTGCAGTTTGGTTTTAGACCCAGTACGTGTGATCCCTCTCTATTCATTCACACTAGAGATGGTCACAATACTTATGTGTTAGTTTACATTGATGACATTATTATTATTGGTTCCTCTTCTCAACGAATTTCAGCTCGTATTAGCAAGCTAAATGCAGCCTTTGCCCTCAAACAAATGGGTGATTTGGACTATTTTCTTGGCATTGAGATTAAAAGGTTGCCTTCTGGTACTCTCTTGTTGTCACGGTCCAAATACATCACAGATCCCCTCTCCAAGGCCAATATGGCAGCAACAAAGAGTCTTCCAACTCCAATGGTCAGTAATTGCAAACTCACAAAGTATGGAGGCAATTACATGGATAATCCTACCCTTTACAGGTCAGTTGTGGGTGCATTGCAATATGCAACCATAACTAGACCTGAGATATGTTATAGTGTGGGCAAAGTGTGTCAATTTTTGGCACAACCACTGAAGAACATTGGAAGGCTATAAAAAGGATCCTCGGGTACCTTCAAGGTACTGTGTCGTATGGTCTACTTCTCAAACCAGCTGTGGCACACAAACCTTTCTCACTACAAGCCTTCAGTGATGCAGATTGGGGAGCAGATCTTGATGATAGAAGGTCTGTCTCTGGATCATGTGTGTACTTTGGCCCGAATTTAGTTTCATGGTGGTCAAGAAAACAAACACTGGTTGCAAGCTGGAGGGTGTTGGTTTTACAGAATTCCCTAACACACCCCTTTGCAAGATGAACTTTAGAGAACTTATCTGCTACACATAGATGCTGTCTTAGTTTCTCAAATCTGGTTTGACTGAGGGGTTTTGTGAGCACATCAGCAACTTGCTCAGTTCCCGGAAGGTGGCACACTTGGAGTGACTTGTTGAGAACCCTTTCTCTCACAAAAAATAAGTCTAGCTCCATGTGTTTTGTTCTGGAATGCAAAACTGGATTGCAAGACAGAAACTGTGGACAAGTTGTCACAATAGATCACTGGAAGTTTAGTTTCAACTTGCAGCTCCTTGAGAAGTGATTGAACCCAAAGAACTTCTGAAGTTGTGGCTGCCAAGCTTCTGTATTCTGCCTTGGTACTGGACCTTGCAACCAGTGTTTGTTTTCTTGACCACCATGAAACTAAATTCGGGCCAAAGTACACACATGATCCAGAGACAGACCTTCTATCATCAAGATCTGCTCCCCAATCTGCATCACTGAAGGCTTGTAGTGAGAAAGGTTTGTGTGCCACAGCTGGTTTGAGAAGTAGACCATACGACACAGTACCTTGAAGGTACCCGAGGATCCTTTTTACAGTCTTCCAATGTTCCTCCAGTGGTTGTGCCAAAAATTGACACACTTTGCCCACACTATAACATATCTCAGGTCTAATTATGGTTGCATATTGCAATGCACCCACAACTGACCTGTAAAGGGTAGGATTATCCATGTAATTGCCTCCATACTTTGTGAGTTTGCAATTACTAACCATTGGAGTTGGAAGACTCTTTGTTGCTGCCATATTGGCCTTGGAGAGGGGATCTGTGATGTATTTGGACCGTGACAACAAGAGAGTACCAGAAGGCAACCTTTTAATCTCAATGCCAAGAAAATAGTCCAAATCACCCATTTGTTTGAGGGCAAAGGCTGCATTTAGCTTGCTAATACGAGCTGAAATTCGTTGAGAAGAGGAACCAATAATAATAATGTCATCAATGTAAACTAACACATAAGTATTGTGACCATCTCTAGTGTGAATGAATAGAGAGGGATCACACGTACTGGGTCTAAAACCAAACTGCAGTAGAGTTTTAGTCAGACGCTCAAACCATGCCCTCGGGGCTTGTTTTAAACCATAGATAGCTTTGTTTAGGCGACATACTTGAGCAGGTTTATCACTTACAAAGCCACAGGGTTGGTCCATGTAGACTTATTCTTCTAGGATCCCATTTAAAAAGGCGTTATTTATATCCAGCTGTTGTATAGGCCAATTATAAGTGACAGCAAGAGTGAGTATGATGCGAATTGTGACAGGTTTTACTATTGGCGAAAAGGTCTCAGTATAGTCCCTCCCAAGCTTTTGATGAAACCCCTAGGAAACTAAGCAAGCCTTATATTTATTAACAGACCCATCCGGGTTCTCCTTGACTCTAAACACCCATTTGCACCCTATAGATTGCTTTCCAGGTGGTAAATCCACAAGAGTCCAAGTGCCATTGGCCAGCAAGGCATCAAATTCACACTGCATAGCTTGCTGCCACTGTGGTAAGGCTAAGGCTTGCTTAGGAGATGAGGGTTCTGCATGTGTTAACAAGGCACTGGGTTGGGAAGCAAGCTGTCTAGTTTTAGACCTAGTAGCCATAGGGTGAATATTAGTGGGTGGAACCTGTGAATCAGTGGAACTGGATGAGGCTGAATTTGACAATTGTGACTCATAAAGAGGTGTTAAACCTGAGTGAAGTGAGGGAAGGAGAGGAGACACAGATGACAAAGGACTAGGATGTGAAGGAGGATGAGGACTATGACTCAGATTAGGTGCTGGTTGTGAGCCAGGATTAGAGAGGGAAGGGCTGGACCGATGAAGAGTGGAGGGAACAGAGTGATGAGGCACAACATTGAGAGGCATAGGGCTGCCACCATAAGAGGAAAGAGAGGAAGGACTAGGTGATACAGGTGCTGGCTTGCCATCAACAGCAAAGGGAAACTTCAATTCATCAAATTCAACATCTTTAGAGATGTACAACCTCCCATCTTTGGACAGACATTTATAACCCTTGTGTGAGGTGGAATAACCAAGAAAGGTACATTCTCAAGAACGATATTCAAGTTTATTCTTATTGTAAGGTCTTTATTCAAGTTTATTCACACTTAAAAACTTTATTTCCTCCTTTGTGTATAACCTAGCTTTGTTCAGCAATAAAGATGTCATCATACAGATCGTTTTGCAATTCCTATTGTACTTTTTGCTTTTTGTATTTCCTTGATAGTACTATGAATTTTTTCAAGGGAAACAAGACATTAAATCGGATAAAAACAAATGGGAAGAACAAATATTCATTTGAAATAAATTCATTGTGGACCAGATTGCATTAAATCACATTCAAGGTAGTAAACATATAGAACCATCTACTTATTTTTATGAACGCATCTACACAAGATTTTAATTCTGCTCGTCCACTGATGTGGCAGAAGCGCTCGTCCACTAATGTGGTAGAAGCGCTCGTCCACACAAGTCTTTGGACTTGCTTGTTGTTGGTTGGGGGGGGGGGGGGTGAATTGAGTTTTCTTAAAAATATTTCCCTCTTAAAACTTTTCAAATCAGAGTTGCGGATTTGTGGCCTCAGGATCTTTTACAAAATCAATGAAGGGCTTATATAAAATCTTGAATAAAGGGTGATGAGGATAAGAAAGATTAATTCAGAATTAATTCAGAATAGATTCAGATTCAATAACTCTGTAATAACAAGATACAGAAACTGATTAATCCTTTAAAGATTAAGAACAAGTTACGCAAGTTTCAGTATAGTTCAGTTTCAGTAATCAAGAATGGTTTTGATCAACTCAGTTTTGAATGCAGATAACACAGACTTGATTACAATCACACCCAGGTTTCAATACAGTTTATACAGATCAAGAACAGAAATTATATTGAACTTTAAACATCAAAATCACAGGTTCTTGATCATAAATAGAAAGTAAAGGAGTTTGAGTTTAGAGATACTACACAACCAGATTTATCCTGGTTCAGTCACCTCCACTGTGACCTACATCCAGTCCCCACTCCACCTATGGGATTTCGCACACTAACACACAAGCTTTGCCAGGTAGCCTGAAAAACCTTTACACCACAGAGCACCCCTTCACATCGAGATACCACACTCTTGTGAAGAGCCTCAATGTTCTTCCTTAGGGATACCTCACCCTAATCACTCTGAGAGACTCCCTCTCTTTTTACAATCGAAAAGTAAAACAAAAGTTGATTCCTAACTCTCAATAGTCAGATAAACAAATTGAAGCACTTATGAGAATGAAACACTCTTTTCACAATAAGCCCAAGAAAGATGATGAATGATATGTGTTCTGTTGTTATGATTGTTATCGTTAGTTAAAAGTGTTCCTTTGATCCCTCTATATATAGAAAACAAGTTATAGTCGTTGGGATCAATCAAAAGAGATTTGGATCTGATTAACAGTATCTGTTTTCTTGATTCTGGTTCTTGAAATAAGATTCTGATAGTTCTTATAGAATTCGCGTCCATCTTGAAAATAACCGCATCCATCTAGCCATTAAGATTTTACATTCGGATGGGCTAGTAGACGAGCTCCATATGCCATGTCAGCAGACGGGAGTACAAAAACACAAAGTAATTGGACGTGCTCTAATTAGTAGATGAGCTCCATATTCCATGTCATTGGATGGAGCTTCTCATTTAAGGATTTAGCAGGTCCAAAGACTTTTGTGGACGAGCGCTTCTGTCACTACAGTGGACGAGCGCTTCTGTCACTTGTGTTGGACGGGCGCTTCTATTACTTCAGTGTTGGACGAGCGCTTCTATTACTTCAGTGTTGGACGAGTGCTTGCATTACTTCAGTGTTGGACGAGCTCTTGTATTGCTTCAATTGGGCGAGTGCTTGTGTCACTTGTGTTGGATGAGCACTTCTTATTTCCACAAATCATTTTCATTAACGAAAACTTATTCATTTTAATGCAGGTTATGAAAAATGATTTTCTTCATGCATCTTTTTAATTGAGCTATTTGTGAATAAGAGATTTCATCTCTTACAAATCATCTAAGACTTAAATCAAATTTCTCCTTTAAGATCTTGTCTTGATGATCCTTTGATCGCTGTCTTTGCTATTTGATTCCTTCAAGTTCTTCCTTGAATATTCTCCTTTGATTTCTCACTGAACTTGTTGATCATTGCTTGATACCTGTCTTTGTAATTTGACACTAAAACACTTTCATACACATTAAGTTGTATTTGTCATATATCAAAATCTATAAGTCATTGAGTCTAACATTGCTAAGTCCTTAGAGAACCTCCTTCCAATGACGTGGCACTATGGACTTCTACTGAATTTTAGTTTAGGCACTATGGATGTATACTTGAGTTTCAAGGATAGCACTCGTCTGCTGACGTGGCAAAATGGACGTGCTTATTTTCAAGTCTTTGGACTTGCTGTTCTTAAAATGTTATTTAGATATTCATTTATAGCCTCGTCTACTAAAGAAAGTCTGTCTACCTATTGATTAAAATATAAACAGTTTAAATACCCTTTGGACGGGTAATTCTTTGCATGAGTCCAAGCATTGTATACCTTATATTATTTTGGATATTCCTGCATAAACTGAACTCACTTGTTAGATCTCAACTAACACTTTGCCAAGCAAATTTAATCCCTTTGTTAACATCAAAACTTAGAGATTATTAAATCCAAAACCACTTTGGTTCCAACAATCTCCCCCTTTTCGATGTTGACAAAAACTGATTAAATTTAAATAGCAAAGTCTAAGGGAGCTTGCAAGGCTCCCCTTAAGACAAAGCATTCAAATACTTAAGCAGACTAACAGATGGGTACAAACACTTATCATTCTTAGAATCTATATAATCACAAGTATAGCAGAGCAATATATCAAGTAGGAAAGAATATGCAAATGCAAACACATAAGAGCTTTTCAACAACTGACTTTATATATAATTTTATTTCTTTTTCTTTCTCCCCCTTTTTGTCATAAGCCAAAAAGGGAAAAAGGGAGTGGACCATCATTGTCAGCAAAACAGATAAGAAAGAAGAGACTTTAAAAAGAAGGAGGTGGTGGAGGGGGTTGGTTTGGATTTTGATTTTTCTGAAATTCCATTAACAAGACCAGCATTTGAGTCACCATGCCATTTGTAGGGGTCAAGGTATCTTGCATTTGCTTTTGAACTCTTTCCTCAATTTGTTGTGCCATCTGCTCAGTCTTCTCTTCAACTATCTTTCTAACCTTATCATCAACAATTCTGCCAATGATTTCCTCAAGATTTGGTGGCAAGGATAATTGTCTTGAGCTCTCAGCAGAGTCTGAGGTAGTGTCTTGAGCTTGGGCTGGTGGATGAACCATAGCAAGAGCTAATGGTTGAGAAGATGTCTTAGCAGACTCAGCACCTTGCTTAGAAGCACATATCTCATCAGACTGCTCTGTCATAGTTGGCTCAACAGTAGCAACAACATTTGCATCAGCTAAGGGAGTGGAAGGTTCAGAAGCAGGTTTTGAGAAGATTTCTAAATTCAGCTCTGGTCCTTCCACAACTAATTCTTCAGTTGTATGCTCAGAGGATGAGGTTGAAGCTGAGGAAAAATCATATTGTAGAATTGACTCAGGGATATCCTTTGCCCAGTGAATTGGATTAGGAATTTGCATATCATGGCTAGTTATTGGCAGACCCCACAGATCCTTAAAGATCAGATATCTGACACTAGAGAGTCCACATCTGCCTCTGAATTTTGGAGTTTTCTTCTTCTCTTCAGCAGGAAGGCCACAAGTGGAGGCTTCTCTGGTGTAGTGAATCAAGTGGGGTTGCCCAAAGGCTCCTGCATAGTTAGCCTTAGTGACCATCTCAATTGGCAAGGACTGAATATAATCCATTTGTGAGTTATCAAAGGGTTCAGAATTGAGATCCAGCATAATGTCTTCAACTACCGGCATCTTTCCTTTGTGCCTTGGATGCTTCCTGTCCTTGTCCTTGTTCAGATCAATCACTGACAACCTTGGACAGATCTTGTTGGGCTTGACTCCAAAATTTGTAGAAGTGGAGTGTCTTAACCAGGTTGGAGGGACAAATCGTGCAGCTCTGTCTGCTCTGAAGTGGCTGAATTCCCATTTCAGCATCTCATACATCAGAGTGTCCACAAACTGGTCAACAATAGCTCCATATATTCTTGGATGTTTGAAAGTCATCCATTTTGTAGTCTGATCCGTGACAAAAGGAATTTGCCTGAGTGATCTAGCTCTTTTCTTTAGAATACTCCCAAGATTCTTCTTGCTTGTATCTGTATGCCCATCACATATGATAGCTCTTTCTACTCCATCAGTGTATGGTTTAAGAGGTGAAAATTTCACTAGGTTGGGGTAGATTTTTCTGGCAAGGAAACTTTGTTGGGGAAGGTGGATGAGGAGACGTCCATGTTCATTGAACATTTGAGAAGGAAACGGACCAGTTGGAGTGTAGGGTTCAGGGTTGACCCAGTAAGGATAGCTGTTGAGGGGTTCATACTCATACTCAGCCAAGGGATACCATTTTGTTAGAATGAGTTCTGGTTCTTGTGGAATGGTGTGGAAGAGCATTTTCCATTCTCTCTATACTTTGGCCCAATTTTCAGATTTGCCAGCATAGAGAGTGGAAGAGGGAATTATGGGTGGAAATAAAGTTTTCAAGAGTTTTGGAAAGGTGGCTCCAATGGTAATGCTGTTATCTACATGTGTTAGTGGTGAGGTGGTGATTGTGGCAAGGTAGGAACATAAGCATCATCCACATCATGTGGAGCAGAGATATTATCATCATGAGTTGTCAAATTAGATACTAATTCATCTACTGCTAACCTAACAGGGTCATCAGCAGAGATTACTACCTCAGAAGTCAAGGTTGTTCTAGCCCTCTTTGCTGGTTGCCTTTTCTTCTTAGCAATTGGACCAGCAACAACAGCAGCTTGTTTTTCTAGAATGGTAGCAATAGGAAGTTCATCATCATCATCTTCTTCAGACATGATGACTTTCCTTGTCCTTTTTGGTGCAGGTGGAAGAGTAGCTCCAGAAGATACAGAGGGAACAGATCCTCTAGTAGTCCTCTTGGGAATGGGTTGCCTTACAGCCACAGTCTTTCTCTTGGTTCCTTTCTTTAAACCAAGAATTGCAGCTTCGTTGGCTTCAATTGATTCGTTGTATACCTTATATTTTTTTGGATATTCCTGCATAAACTGAACTCACTTGTTAGATCTTAACTAACACTTTGTCAAGCAAATTTAATCCTTTTGTTAACATCAAAACTTAGAGATTATTAAATCCAAAACCACTTTGGTTCCAACAAGAGACTCCCTCTAAACTTATGCTATATTTAAAACAAGAGCATTATCCTAACATACATTCTCACTCTTTTTAAACTTATTTTCTTTTGCTTTTAGTCTATGTTGCTTCATGTTATTTCTCCCAATTTTGACTATCAAAAAGGAAAGTACTTTGGTACTTTTTGGGGAGGCATTTTGCTAGAAAACAGACAAGTAAGGTTGATAAATAACACAACAGTCTGTACTAACACACATATATAAGATAAACATTAACCAGCAAATAGGTAAATATGAGTCCAACCGAAGGCTCAAAAAAGCTTATCAAAACATACCGAGTCCACAAAAACGGCTCAAACAAGGAGAAATATTTAAAACATAATATCAGAAATAGGGTGAATTAGGAACATCATCGAAAGGCGGGTTAATTCATCTGTTCAAGAATTTTATGTAGAAGAGTCAAGACTTGTTTCATTTCTCGGCGCATTCCTCGTAGTTCAGCTCTGGCTACAGGATCACCGACCACTGCAAGATTTTGTTCAGCCTTAGATTCATATTGATTAGCTTGTTGTTCTGGCTACGACCTTTAGGAATACGGGTAGCTTCAACCATATCTTCATCATAAATAATTGCCTCATGTTAGTTATCATACCATGGCAGAAGTAGGAGATTTGAAGGGGTTGCAGACAACATATTAGGAGCAGAGAGAGATACCAAACTTGTTTCAGAAACTTCAGCAGTCATAGCTTCTTCCATTACCACTTCAGCACATTGTAGACCTTCCTCTACTACAATTTGCTCAGAAGATACAACCAACATATTCCTTGTTTCTTCTTCAAAAAGATTAATCACAGACGGAATTATTGCAAATAAGTTAATTAGAGATGGAGTAGACACAGATACAGAAACTTGAGGAACAGGAGCATAGTCTTCATCATCAATATCAGATAAGTTTGGTTCATATGTGATAACCAGATTTGAAACACAGTTTTCAGACAGAATGGTGGTAGAATTTCTTAACACAAGAAAAGTGTTAGAAATGGAGCATATGAAGTGATGAAGAGAGTTTAGACACATGAATTGGCACAAGGGAGATAGGTTTCCAGATACAGATTCTTCATACATAGGAGTTCTGCAGAGAATGGGTCACTATGGTATAGAACAAACTTTCAATTGACCTTTGAGGAGGGAGAGGCTCTTTTTCATCCTCATAGAAGATGGAATCCTCAAGCCATGTGATGAAATCTCTTGGTTCATCAAAGATGATACAGAAAGTGTTCTTGAACATATAGACTTTTGTTCCAGATACAACCATGAACATATAACTTCTGAAAAAGGGATAGAGATGTAATGGTTGTGAGGGTCCAACGTACCCAAAATGTTGCAAAGCAACAAAGCCGATCCTTCTATTCTCATTGGGAGTCTTCCACTTATGATATTCTGTCAGCCCAGATCTAGATGACTCTGCATCCCATTGACCCTTCTCGTCCTCTAGATACACAACCACATCCCTTGGAGATCATATTCTTTTATCAATTCTCCTTTTGAGATCTTTCCTAAGTGTCATCCAGAAGAAATCTTGGAATGGGGGCATGAGTATCGTTTGTAATAAATTTCCTTGCCTTAAAAGGTTTCTTCTTTCCCTTGGTCATTGCTGCTTCAAACTGTTTTTCAGAAACTTCACCAATTTTTTCATTGGCTGTGGTGTAGTATCTTGAGTTGGTCTGTACCTCATGCACCAGTCATATTTGTACTTTTCCCAACTTTGGTCAAAGTCATATAGTCTTTTTCTTCTTTGTTCCTCGGATTCTTCAACAATCTCTTCTTGTTGCATTCCTTCTTGTTCTTATTGATCTTCTTCTTGTTCTTGTTCTTGTTCTTGTTCAGACAACCTTATCTCTTCATTCCTTGGTTCACAGATTTTGATCCCTTTACTTAATCTTCCCTCTTCTTTGTCAATCCTTCCTCATTTTGTTTTTCTTGGTAATCTTTTCTTTTTGTTGAAACAATCAAACACACTAGCAACTAATTCAAATACAATTTTAGTTACTGAGATTGATGATTCTCTAGACTTTGGTTTCTTTACTTTTCTCTTCTTCCTACTATTCTCAACTACAGACACTTCCTTTCTTTTTCTATTAACAATACAAGCTATGGGCTTGTCACCATCTGAGTCCTCAAAGACTCTTTCAGGGGCTACTTCTTCAACATGGTTTTCAGTAATTATGAAATCATTTCCAGATGAGAAATGTTTTTTGAACACCCCATTTGGGACACCTCCAGCGACACCTAAATATTTGGTTAATCACGTGCAAATATTTGGTTAATGCAGTTCATTATATGGTTATCAGGTGCAAATATTTGATTAATTTATGATGACCCATTAATCATATAAAGAACTGAATTAACCAGATATTTGCATGTGATTAACCAAATATTTACATGGTTATGGAAAATAAGCTTCAGATGACCCATTAACCATATAACGAACTGAATTTACCAAATATTTGTACGTGATTAACCAAATATTTAGGTGTCGCTGGAGGTATCCCAAATAGGGTGTTCAAATAACCCTAGTGTTTCCAGATTCAGTCTTTATTTCTAGTTCTATAAGAGTTCTTACTGAAATAACAGGAATCTGATTCATAACTTCATAACTTAAGACGGTTCCCATATTCCTTATCAGTCTTGTCAAGAGCATAGCATAAGGATAGCATGTCTTATTTCCACTAACTACCTTAAGTATGTGATTGAAGATAAGATCATTTATATCTACTTTCCTAAACTGAAAAAGTCGATATAAAGCATACTTATCAGCTATAGAAATGACATTTAAGGAACCTTTTCTAGGAGTCACACACCTAGTTAAGAGAAGATGTAAAAACCTTGCCTTTGGTTGAAGATATCGAACAAACTTGCTTTCCACGGGTCTGTCTCCGAACAAAGTTAGATTAACTTCTTCCTTGTTCTCATACTCTTCCCAGTCATCTGACATTCATGTTCCTTCCCTTGGACAAACAGTTGCTTGAATAATGTCGCGATTGTCAAACCTGTGTCTCACGGTGTTTACGTTTCCAACAACACTAAATAAGTGTGCATGCCTTGATGAGGCAGAGTTCTTCCAAAACTCCTTAACAACGTGAGGGAAGACATTTTCTCTAATCATAAAGAAGTTCTTCCAACCAGCGAACTCCAGTTCTGTGAAAACATCCAAGCCAGCATCCTTGATCTCTTGGAACTCGATTATGTTTTCTATAGCCAACTTCCTCACTTCAGAATCTTCCATTTTAGGGATAGCAGAAGGGTTTGGTGATCTCCTTGAAAGCCATTTGGGTAAGAAGGTGAAGAGAGATTAGGGCAGAAGAAGGGTGAAAGGTAGAAACTTTAGAGAGAGAGGAGTCTGAAGGTGAACGGTTGTGTATGAGTGAGAGGTTTACGAAAAGCACTTTAGCATTTATGATGCTGACTTACGGAGAGAGAAACTAGCCGAAGGGAGTGAAACGTTTTCTCGTTAACTTCCCACATAATCATTCGAGAATTTTGAAATTAATTATGTCTTTCTCAATCTTTAAAGAGGATCCACGTCATATCAAACGGGTTTTAAACTAACAGACGCATTAATCAAATTCTTAAAATAAGATTTTAAATACTTACTTGTAAATGATTTGTCTCAAAAATCACTGACCTCTTTTATTGTTTCTCTTTTTCTCTAAGACACTCTTGCTTAAATTGGAGGCTTTGGAATATATACTCTTTTGTAATTGTGAGTAGTGAGAGTCCATTTTCCAATCTCTATTAAAGGAGTCTTCTTTGTTCTACTCAATAAATCTGCAAGGGGAATTATAAGGTGCTTTGGTACCCATACCTTTTTGGGTCCACTTTTGTTAGTTATTTTGGTCTGTGAAGACTTAGCTTTTCTTTTGTGAAAGCACTTGGACGTGATATGTCCAGATTTACCACAAAAGGTACATGATATATTAAAAGATGGTTTAATGGGAATTTTCACATTATCTGAGAGTTTGTCAGATACTTTATCATGATTCTCTTCAATGTAACCAATACCAGTTTTGTCAAAACTAGACCTTTGACTTCCGAGAAGTTTCATCAGGTTGTTCTTACCATTGACAAATCTAGCAAGATCATTAGTGAGCTCTTCCACTTCCTGTTGAAGTTTCACAACTTCTTCAGATGGCGGTGCTTCAGTAATGATCTCAGCTCTAAGCATTCCTGCCTTGAGCTTTCTGTTTTCTAAGATGAGTGATAGAACCAAAGTGGTTTTGGATTAAAGTAATCTCTTAAGTTTTGATGTTAACAAAAAGTTTAAATTTGTATGGAGAAGTATTTGTAAAAAATCTAACTTATTTTTTTATAAATATGCAGGGACTATTTGATTTATATGAGTCATAGGAACTTAAATTTAAAGTATGGAATCTATCCGATTCTATTTCAAACCTCTAGACCAGTCTGAAACTCTTGGTAAAATTTCGAGTCTTTAGCTTTATGGTAGACGAGATCGTTAAAATAAGAATAGACGAGGTGTTAAAATTAACTTAGGAAGACACATTACTAAGTCTAAAGAAAAATCAAGTAGACGAGACATTGATAACAAGTCCAAAGACTTGATAGACGAAGTAGCTTCACTATACGCCACGTCAGCAAATGAGCTCTTGAGTATAGCATGTCCATCTCTCAAAACTAGGCGAAAAGTCTGTAAACGCAGTATCAGTAGAAGAGCCTATCTCACTGATAAGTAAATCTTGCACGTCCAAAGACCTGCGCGTCCACTAGTTTTAAAACGTGAACTCGTCTAACCTTATTTGTATTTATTTCAAATAATTGCTTATTTAATTCAAAGAATATATGTCTTTCTACCCTTGCTGCTTCTATTGAATAAAATCTTTATCTCTTGGATAAAAGAACTAAGTACCATCGAAGCCATAAGCCTTTGTACTCTGTCAACTACATTGTTGTAAAGATCAAGTCAAGTACAAAGAAGGAAAGTTTGAAAGCAACATTTGGTACAACAGAGAAGTGACAGTTCTACTTTGAGCATTCCTCTGATAATCAAAAGCACTTCTCAGTGAAGCATATCAAGTGACCAGTCTTATCGGATCCAGGCATTTAATGCTAAGTCTAAACGGATACAATTTGAAGACCGTTGAAGAAGATCAAGACAGAGAAGCACTTCAGATATATATACTTGAAGAACTTCAAGAAGATATATAGATATACAATAACAGTTATATACAAACATATACAAGCTCTGATATCATAAGTGCAGAAACTCTGTTAAAATTGTAAAACAAGTTTACGTGTAAATCTTGTTGATCTTAAACTTTCAAATCCTCACACATAGTGAGTTCTTAGATCAAAGTTGTAAACCTCTTTATTAGAGTTAGAGCCTAAAGAGGCTTGGTAGAGAAATATACTTGTAGCCCGAAGAGGTGTTGAATACTTGTAATCTATTTGGAGAATAGTGGATAAAACCTTCAGGTAGAAGGGACTGGATGTAGCTTTTGGTTGGAAGAGAGTGAACCAGGATAAAACTCTTATGTGATTCTTCTAACCCTTATCTTTTACAGTTTTTGGTTATACTAACTGTGGGGTTTTGAATCTGAGTTTGTTAACTCTTCAAAAACATTTTCCTGTTTGTGTGCTGTTTATTTTGATATGCTTGTAAAAGTGTTTGAGAAAAGGCTTTTTTGAAAATTTGTTAAGAAACACAATTCATCCCCCTTCTTGTGTTTCCCTGTGTCAACTTCAGTTGGTGTCAGAGCTCTGCCTCGAAAGGGTTAAGCATCTAACAAGTGCTGAGGGAGTATGATCCAACAAGCATGGATACAGAAGGACAAGCAATCAACAGACCTCCTCTCTTTGATGGTGGTGATTATGACTACTGGAAAAAGAGATTGATGGCTTTTCTTGATGTACAAAACGTGGAGATCTGGGAGCTGATCGAAACTGGCTACACTGAGCCAAGAGGTGATGCTGGAGCTGCTATTCCTAGAGCTCAATGGACTTAAGAGCAGAAAACTCAACATCAACTCAATGTGAAAGCTAAGCACTATTTGATGTGTGCTATCACCAGATCTGAGCATGATAAAGTCCATAGCTGTAACATTACTAAGGAAATATGGGATACTCTTGCTCTAGCTCATGAAGGGTCATCCCAAGTTAAGGAGTCAAAAATAAGCATGCTGGTTCATCAGTATGAATTATTTAAAAAGGCTGAACATGAAACTATAGATCAAATGTTTGGAAGATTCCAAACTATCACCACAGTCTTAGATCTCTTGGAAAAACCTATGAAAATAGAGATCATGTCATAAATATTTTGAGGAGCTTACATAAACAGTGGAGACCTAATGTCACTACTATTCAGGAAGCAAAGAACCTCAATACTCTCACTTTGGAGGAACTTCTTGGATCTTTAAAAGTTCATGAGCTTGAGCTAAATGAAGAAGAAAGTTCCAGAAAAGGAAAATCTATTGTCCTAAAAGCAAAGAAGTCTATCTCTTCAAAAGTTCTTAAAGCAGAGGAATCTTATGATGAAGAAGACCCTTCTGATAGTGATGAAGGATCTGATGAGGATGAACTGCCTTTCATCTCCAGAAAGATTCAACATATGTGGAGAAAGAAAGGTGGTTTCAGAAGGAAGCAGTTCAACAAAAAGTTCATCAAGGAGAAATCGGACTCTAAGGAAAAAGGTCCACCTCTGTGCTTCGAGTGCAAAAAGCTCGATCATTTCAAAGCCGACTGCCCAGAACTGAAGGATAAAAAGAAATTCTTCAAAAAGAAGAAGGGCTTGGTGGCTACTTGGGAGGATCTGGATCTGTCTTTGTCTTCATCTGATGAAGAGAATGAAGCAGAGGAAGAGGCAAATATCTGTCTCATGGCTGGTACATCATCCGAAAGTGAATACAATGATGCTGAGGTAATGGATTCTAACCCTTCCATTCTTCAAGATGCTTTTGAGGAATTACTGCATAACTCATCAATTATGTCTTATGAATATAGAAGTCTTAAAAAGAAATTTTTCAAACTATCTTAAGAATTTGATAAGGTTTGCATGGAGAAAATAAGTCTTGTAAATGAAAATGGCAAAATAAAATCAGAGAATGTCAGTCTAACTGACAAACTCAAGTGTGTGCCAACTGTCTCTTGTGAAGTTGCAAAACTAAAACAAGATGTGACATATCTGACAGACACTCTGTCTAAATTTGTAGGTGGCTCAGATAAACTAAAACTCTAGGTCCCCTCATGATAAGTTTGGCCTTGGTTATGACAAAGAAAAGCATGAAGCATGCTCGTCCATTTACTACTAACAAGAAAGGACCCAAGTCAATTTGGGTACCTAAAGATAAGATTGTACCTGTTGCAGACTTGCTTAACAACAGGAAAGAAACACACATCTTGGTACTTGGACAGTGGTTGCTCACGTCACATGACAGGAGAAAGGTGTATGTTCCAAGACCTTAAACATAGGGATGGTGACTGGGTTACCTTTGGAGGTAATCAGAAAGGGAAGATCATTGGAGTAGGTAAAATAGGTAAACATCATTTTCCCTCCATTGATAATGTTCTTTTAGTTAATGGTTTAAAACACAATCTGCTAAGCATAAGTCAATTATGTGATAGTGGGTTTGTTGTTTCTTTTGATAAGAACATGTGTAATGTCAAGAAACCTGATGGATCACTTTTATTCACTGCCAAGAGACAAAACAATCTGTATAAGATTGACTTGGAGGAACTTACGAATCAAAGTGTCTCATGTCTAGTATCCATTGAAGATGAGCGATGGATTTGGCACAAAAGGCTAGGTCATGCAAGCTTGAAGTTAATTTCAAAGCTAAATAAGCATAACCTCGTGAGAGGATTACCAAACCTTAAGTTCAAATCTGATGCTCTTTGTGATGCATGTCAAAAGGGAAAACAAGTCAAAGGTTCCTTTGAATCTAAGAATGTTGTTAGTACCAACAAACCACTAGAATTGCTACACTTTGATTTGTTTGGACCAACTAGGACTGCCTCTGTTAATGGAAAGAAATATGGTCTAGTCATAGTAGACGGCTACACTAGATGTAATGGGTTATGTTCCTAGCTCACAAGGATGAGTCTTTCAAGGTCTTCTCTGTATTTTGCAAACGTGTACATAATGAAAAAGGCATGTGTGTCACTTCAATCAGAAGTGACCATAGGGGAGAGTTTGAAAATGAGCTATTTCATAAGTTCTATGAAGAAAGTGGTATACTTCACAACTTCTCAATACCTAGAACACCACAACAAAATGGTGTGGTAGAGAGAAAGAACAGATCTCTTCAAGAGATGACTAAAACAATGCTCAATGATAACTTTATCCCTAGACACTTATGGGTTGAAGCTGTTAATACTGCCTGCTACATTCAGAACAGAATATACATTAGACCACTTTTGAATAAGACTCCTTATGAATTGTGGAAAGGAAGAAAACCCAACATATCTTACTTTCATCCTTTTGGTTGTAAATGCTATATATTGAATACTAAAGATCAACTTGGTAAGTTTGATGCTAAAGTAGATAATGGAATTCTGTTAGGATATTCTGAATCATCAAAAGGGTTTAGAGTTTATAATTCTAGAACTTTAGTAGTAGAAGAATGTATATATGTTAAGTTTGATGACAAGTAGCCGGATAAGAAATTATCAGAGCTTGATGAAGCTATTGCAGATTTGAATCTCAAGGACTCTGAAATTCAAGAAAATGTCAAACATGATGATCAAGTGGACAACCCTCAACAACATGAGTCAGAAACTTCAACTTCTCAACAAGAAAATGTTCAGAGATCTTAGTACTTCATGAATTATCATCCACAAGATCAAATCATTAGGAATCCTAATGATATGCTAAGAACCAGATCAACATTCAGAGAGCAAGATGATTCTGCCTTAGTCTCTGAGTTAGAACCAAAGACAGTATATGAGGCTCTACTGGACGAGGACTGGATTCTTGCAAAGCAGGAAGAACTAAACCAGTTTGAGAGAAGTGAAGTATGGACTCTTTAGCCTTTACCAAAAGACAAATCAGTTATTAGAACCAAATGGGTTTACAGAAACAAGCTTGATGAAAATGGTAAGGTGATAAGAAATAAAGCTAGACTTGTTGCACAAGGTTATTCTTAGGAAGAAGGTATAGACTACACTGAAACTTTTTCACTTGCTGCTAGATTAGAGGCAATTCGCATCTTATTATCATTTGCTGCACATCATAGTATAATGTAATATCAAATGGATGTAAAAAGTGATTTTCTAAATGGTGTTATTAATAAGGAAGTATATGTTATGTAACCTCCGGGTTTTGAAAGTGAAACCCAACCTGAACATGTATATAAGCTAAAGAAAGCTTTATACGACCTCAAACAAGCTCCTAGAGCTTAGTATGAAAGGTTAAGTTCATTCTTAATGGATAATGGATTCAGTAGAGGAAAGGTTGATACAACATTATTTAGAAAATCCAATAAATCCAGTTTTATCTTTGTTCAAATATATTATGATGATATAATTTTTGGTGCCACTAATGAATCTCTCTGTAAAGAATTCTCTAAGCTTATGCAGAAAGAATTTGAAATGAGCATGATGGGAGAACTGAAGTTCTTTCTTGGACTTCAAGTTAAGCAAACAGTGGACGAGGTGTACATCCATCAAACTAAGTATACAAAGGAGTTGTTAAAGAAATTCAAGATGGATGATTCACTAGTGGAAAATATACATTAGACGGTAAAGGTTTACGTCAGTTAACCAAAAGCTAGACGTTAAAAAGGAGGCGGTGGCAGTTTTGTAAATATCAGGCTTCATTAATTCAATTTTAACGTCAGTTGTTTTAATGACTGACGTTAAAAGTGAAGTGACTCACTTTTAACGTCAGTTCAATAAAAAACTGACGTTAAAAGTGAACATTTTAACGTCAGTTCGATAAAGAACTGACGTTAGAAGTAAGTCTCTTCACTTTTAACATCAGTCCCTACATCAACAGACGTTAAAAGTTATTTTAATAATTTTTTTATCTAGTATACGATTCCTTCCGCATTGCCTTCCTCAAAGTTTCAGTTTCACATGAATTGCTTTGATGTTTTGTGTTTCTGTTTTGAAAACTAAAATATATGTGCGAAGTATAAGTTGAATCAATAACCCAAACCGGATCTCATTCATGAAGTGTAATCTGATCGATCGATGAGAAGATTGAAAGGGTTTAAAATCCTATAAAAAGTTACATTGAAAGGGTTTAAAATCCTATAAAAAGTTACATTGAAAGGGTTTAAAATCCTAAACATTAAAGCTACATCCCATCAGAGAGTTTTATGAAATATGCCAAAGGGAAAACTATATATACTCCGAAGACCTCGAAAACCGGGGGCATGAGAGAGCTCAAGAGAGAGGCAAAAACAGGTGCACCAGATCCGTTTCAAGCAAAGGCAGTGGTTCCAGAGACTTCCAAGACGGTCACTTGCTGCCAAAGCTGAGGTTTTGGAACTGTGACCCCCGAGCACCTGATTAGCCCTCCAGCAGCTGATTCTCTGGAAGGTGATAAGGTGAGCAACTCACACAATGTAATTTACTCAGACTTATCACCCATGCAATGTAATTTACTCAAACTCAGAAGTTGTTTGACCATTAAGACAAAGACCTTTGAGTCTAGGAATAGGAAGAAAGAGTGATGAAGTTAATCTCCACGGCAGAGCCATATTATGAAGCAGAAAATTAAAAGGATGGAAGGAAGCTATTTATAGGAGCAGGGGATGAAGTTACTAAGCTATTCTGATTTTGTTGAAAACTTACCTATAAACTTAATGCTCATTAAGAGGATTGAGTTACAAGGTGCATGGGTAAGTAGCACAGTACAGTCAAAGGAATGAATGTTTTTGCAGATATCTATACACTTTTAACGTCAGTTTTTTTTAAAAAACTGACGTTAAAAGTGTTTTTAAAAAAATATTAATTGTTAACGTCGTTTTTTATACAACCGACGTTAAAAGTTTGATTTTTACTTGATTAAATAAATAGCTGGCGTAAATAATCCTATATATTATAAACGTGCAGAATGAATATTGGAAATAATGTAATTAATATACGGGAACTTGGCAGTCATCAATTAAGTTGACGTTAAAAATGAGGTGGTGGGTAAACTATTTGCGTCAGTTCTATAAATAACTTACGTAAATAATTATGAAACTCATTTCATTGGTTGTCATGTCCCTGTTGTCCCTCTTAACGCAGATCACTCCATATAGTACTGCAGTTTATTTCTAAACCTTTTTTTATACAAGTTTATTTTTAATTTTTATTAATTAGCTTGAATTAGTAAACAAATTATTGTGCAAATTAAAATAAATAAACACTTAACATAAAACAAGTTATATGTATAATCAAATCGTATGACATTGAAGCGATTCATAAGTTAAAATTACATGATTAAAAGATAAAAAACTTTCTGCAACATAGCCCTAAAATATAAAAAAGTTTCTGCATCAACATCATTTTCTTGTCAGTCCTGTCATCAGAAACTCCAATGGATGCATCACCTCCCTCACTTGAATTCCAAGATGCAAAGTAAATCCTCGAGTCACTAGCAGGAAAGCAAAGTGAAATGGATCTTTGCATCTTTCTTCTTGATGGAGTTCCTTGATGCATCATCTTGAATCCACAATCACTTGCTTCCAAAGCAAAGTGAAAGGGATGATGGGGATGAAATAAAGTGAGAGAATCACATTACGTGATTCACCCAACCTTAATATCCATGCAATGTAATTTACTCAAACTCAGAAGTTGTTTGACCATTAAGACAAAGACCTTTGAGTCTAGGAATAGGAAGAAAGAGTGATGAAGTTAATCTCCACGACAGAGCCATATTGTGAAGCAGAAAATTAATTAAAAGGATGGAAGGAAGCTATTTATAGGAGCAGTGGATGAAGTTACTAAGTTATTCTGATTTTCTTGAAAACTTATCTATAAACTTAATGCTCATTAAGAGGATTAGGTACAAAGGTGAATGGGTAAGTAGTACAGTAGTCAAGGGAATGAATGTTTTTGCAGAAACTAATAAACCTTTAACGTCCGTTGTGTAATACAACTGACGTAAGAAGTTGTGAGTATTTTTAACGTCAGTTTCTTAATACAACTTACGTTAAATATATGACCTTTAACGTCAGTTATTACTAACAACTGACGTTATAAGTGTGAGAGTTTTTAACGTCAGTTTATTAAGACAATTGACGTTAAATATATGATCTTCAACGTCAGGTTTTACCAAAAAATGACGTAAAATGTTGTTTTATTTTAATTATTACGTTTACCCCCGCGCGCCTTCTCCACTTCTCTGTACGTCTTTTCTCTTTTCATCATGCTCAACCCTCACTCTCACTCTCACTCTGCCCTAATCGCGAGCTCATCTCCACCGCAACCACCGCGAGGGCTTCTTCGCCACCACCGTGAGGTACACTCTTAACCCCTAACTCTGTCTTTCCCGCTCATTCTTTGCAATAACTTGACATCTCTCTTTCCCCTGGCCCTCCCGCGCACTAACTCTTCTTGTCCCTCTGCTTTAGTAACCACATCAAACGTTGGCCACCACTCGAGCTTCCCCCCCACCACCATGCGAGCGCCTATTTCTGGTGAGTCTTTAATTAGGGCACATTTTTTTATTCACGGTTTTGAGTGCATGCATGTTGCTCTGCTGGTTTGAAACTGTAGTCTCAGTAGTTGAAACTTGAAACTGTGAGTTTGAGTTGTTTGGAATGTCTCTATTTTTGGTTTTGAGTGTATGTTGAAACTGTAGTCTCAGTAGTTGTAACTTTAAACCGTGAGTTTGAGTTGTTTGGAATGTCTCTATTTTTGGTTTTGAGTGCATGTTGCTCTCTGTTGATCTGATCACGGCCGTGATGCTAATCACGGCTAGGCCGTGATCAATTCTGCCTATGAGGGTCTGGTTCGGTTGGCACGTTACGGCCGTGATGGACATCACGGCCAGGCCGTGACCAGTGCTTGGCAATCTTCAAAAACTATAGTTTTCAATCTCCCGTATTGTCCTTATATTGGATATATAGATGTTTTGTATATCTACAGGACATATCTAGTTATTTTTATTTATACTTCTATATTTATTTTGAGTTATAACCTATGTTAATACATATATATTGTTTACGAACAGGCATACATATGGATCGGTCGGATAGCCCACATGCAGGGGAGGACACTTGTGGGGTTTCGCGAGACCCGATCACGCCTACGCCCTGATTCTAGTGTAAGTTTACATGTTATATACTATCTTTAGTCCTTCTTGTTAATGTAAGTTTATAATGTTACAACCCTCTATTTTATCATTTTTTTTGTCCATACGAGACATCACAGGCTCATAGGAAACGGGGTAGAGGAGTCACCTCGTTGAAGAAACTAGAGAAGGAGCGGAGAGCGGACGGAAGCTTGAGGTGTCCTTCGATGCTAATCTAAATGCCCGGGGACCCCGTGCTAAAGAATTTAATAAGTGGGTGTTTCTACAAGCGAAGAAAGCACGTAAGCATCAACTACAACCCTTTGGAATGACGTTCCACAAAACGTTAAGGATCAGATTTGGGAGGCTATCACGGTATTTTACCTTTACATTCGTTTGATTTACATTATTAGATAATTAGCCGAGTTATAATCCATCCAGTTGTTATATATGTATCTAATGTGTAGGTAGCTTGGACTGTGCCAAATGACGAGGATCATCGTCATAAATGTATGAAAATGGCATCAAAGCGTTGGAATGGGTTCAAGCATGATCTTACCAGGTACTATCTATCTGGGAAGAAGCGGCTTGATAAAATGTTCTCGGATTATCCCTGGATTGATCAGGATACTTGGGATATGTTTGCCAGGAGTCGACAGGATGAAGAATTTCAGGTTGGTTGATTAAGTTAATTTTGTATGCTTATTATAGATCATTTAACTGTATTTAATTATGTGTTTTTGTTTGAATAGGCTAAGGCAAATAAGGGTCGGCAGAATCAGGCGAAGAACGTCCACCGCCACACCATGTCTCAGGGTGGGTACCATACTCGGATCCAGCGAGATGATGGCGGATAGGTGAGGCGAAGCAGGAAGAGCACTCTGCTAGGATTGAAAGAGGAGAGGTGCCTGAGGGCACACCATCAAGTCCTCCGTCGGACATCGACCGCGAGGATGTCTGGTTAGCCGGTCGCATGACAAAGGCGGGATCTTTTAAAGCTGATGCCACTCGCGAAGTGGCAGATAAGATTGTAAGTAAATAATTAACTTGATTTCAATTGATATTGGTATAGATATTTGCAACACTTTTCACTTGCATGTTTTTTCATTTTTTTCATTGTAGATGGATCTTAAAGCAAAATCCTCCCGGGCGCATTCGTCCCCTTCGGATGGCGGGGCGTCTTGATGACTGCTCTAGGCAAGAAAGACCATCCTGGTCGGGTTCTCGGTGTTCCTGGGAACGTGACCATCAAAAAATATTATGGCAAGTCTGCCTTCACAAAGCGGGTGGTCAATGAAGCATCAATTTTGGCTGACATTACTCAGCACCTCATGACCAACCCAGATATTACAACACATCTGATGCAAGGCTTAATAGCCAACCCAGAATTCAAGCAGGCGCTTGCCAGAGAGCTTTCCTCCGTCGGTACATCCCAAGACACCGCAAGGCTTGCCAACGCTTCACATGTGAGCACAAAAGAGAGTTTTAGTATGGCACATGTGGAGGACGATGAGTTGGCAGCTAGGGAGCGGGAGTTGGAAGTCCAGCGCCATGAGCATGAGTTGGAAATGAAAAGGCGTGAGCTTGAGTTGGACTCCAAACGACGTGAGCTCGAAATGTTAGCAAAGGTATTTATTCATTATTAATGTCCAAATTAATCAAATAATTACTTGTGTTCTTTTTAATTATCAAAAACTTATACATTTTATTTTTCCTAAACTGAAGGCCAAGTCGACGTCGGTGTCGCTGTCACCTATCACTCGTTTGTTCTCACTTGGTGAGGATTATGCGTATGAGATATTTGAATGTCCATTGGATCACGATGGATGGGTGGCACGCCCAGATCAACAGAGGATATTTTCCTTCGCTGGTGACGATCTCGGGAATGCCTGCAGAAATAACGTCTGGATGAACAGCAATGTCATCAGTCTCTGGTGCACGTAAGTTAATTTTAATTTTATAACTTATTTATTTTTGGTATTTTTCCATTTAATAATTTATTTTAATTTCAATATATATATTATGTAATTAACATCCACACCCTTTTCATATCTTAGGTATCTCCATCGTCTTCAGCTTGATAAGGGCGTTGCATCAGTTTACGGTTTCTTAGATCCGTCAATCCTTCTGCCCGAGTTCTTTGCTGGCGATGCATTGAGTAAATACATAGGGAAATTGTTGGGAGACAATCCGAAAGAATTATATCTGGCTCCCTACTGTATGGATGACCATTGGCAGTTGTTGGTACTTCACCCGTCTAGGCATACTGTCATATTCTTCTGCTCTCTCCACCATGATCAGCCACCGAAGGTGGTGGAAGCTGTAAATATGTAAGTAACTAATCTTAAATTTAATTTAAGTTTTAATATCAGTTGTTTTTAGTTTATTACACACATGATATATGAGTTTGTTAATTGATCGACATGATTATTTGTTTATGATAGCGCGCTGAAGGCGAGTAGCATAAGTTGCGCCAACGGGAGAAGTAGGACTTCTAAGGCTAAAGAAAATCCTGTATGGAACATCCTCAAGGTTTGGTAGTTTATTTATCAAATAATTAATATTATAATTACTAATTTATGTGTATATTCAACTGACGTTGAAATTAATTTTGTTGGTAGTCTCGATTTCAACCTGACAGTTGGTCGTGCGGCTATTATGTGATGCTTCATATGCTGAATGATACGTGTATTTTAAAGATATATAAATAAAGGCAAGTGCACCTCGTCGCAATCAAGTAATACGGTGGTGAGACCGGTTATCGTATCCACAGGGATTGGATGTCAATTACCAATTCGCAAATTCAACAACTATCTAGACTTAACTAAAATCTGAGAGATTGAACGGAAACTAAAGAAACAAAATATTTTTGTCTTTTTGTAATTTTGTCAAACACTTGGTATGCAAACAGGGATGTGGTTAGAATTGTCGGGTTCAGACTACACTAATCCTCCCTTAATTGCAATGAAATGGTAATCAACACAAGTCCTAATTCAATTATGCCAATCAAGCCTTTTCTAAAGTACTCAAGCCTAATGTCTTAGGTGCATTGAGCCTAAAACCCCAAATTAAACCCTAATGTCTTAGGTGGAATAACTTGAGATTTTGCATTAAGTTAAGACTTATAAGATTGCAAGCAGCCAACACCTATGTCTAGATTCTTGACCTACTTGGCATATGATTCATGAGCATGCCTTAATACCAACCTTCCAGTCATCTATCAAAGCAACAAATCATTCCTATGGGTAGCTAATCCAAGGAAAGCATTAAACACAGAATCACATACTCATAACGAAATAGAAACTTGTATTAAAATACCAAATCAATTACAACAAGTTCGGAAAAGTTACATCTAACCCAAACAATGATGATTTAACTACTCATGATAATTAAATAAAAAAATGAAAAAGAGAAGGGATGAATAACACTAATAGACAAGCTTCATCCAATCTTCTCTCCATCCAAGAGCAGAGAAAACGCCCCCTTTTTGGGTAGAAACCCTCTCTCCGACCACCAGCCTCGACTGCCTCCAAGTGCAGATTATTTTAGGTTAGAAGTTAGTCCCCTTTTTTGTCTGCTGTGCTGTCATTTATAGGTCCGTCGCCCGTCACGGCCGTGATGGCCATCACGGCCAGGCCGTGATGGTCTCTGACTTGGGCGCCTCTTCATTCACTTATTCATCACGGTCGTGATGTCCATCACGGCTAGGCCGTGATCGTTTCTGACTTTTCCAACTAGCAGGTCACGGCCGTGATAGCCATCACGGCCAGGCCGTGACAGCTTCTGACTTTTGGCTCAATCTTTCTTCAGCTACTGCTCCCTCACGGTCGTGAGGGCCATCACGGCCAGGCCGTGATACTCTCTGTTTGGCTCATAACCTTCACTTTTCAAGCTCTTTTTCAGCCAAGCTCTACCAAGGCTGATTTCTGGGCATTTTTCCATTAAATCCTGCAAAACAACACACAGAAACCACCTCATCCGTTCCAAAGGAAAACTATACAAAATCAACACTAAATTGGCCTAACTATATGCAAATGCATGCATAAATGTACATGGAAAAATAGGTGAAATCACACTCATCACTGAACATAGTCTCCGCATCTATTACGGATGGATGGAAGAAGGTAATATTTAAACAACTTGTTAAATTATATATTATAGTTTTGAAGATGACTTGCATTGATGTTATTGTTATTATTTGAACGTGTCTAGGCATTTATCAACCAATCGCCTATTCAAGAAGATGAGTTAAGAGACTTGAGGATGGGCTTCGCTGAATTCTTCTTCAAGTATGCGGCTGAAAAAGGAATTGACAACATACCTCCGCACTAATTAGATAAATAGTTTTTTTGTTAGACTTTAGAAACTAATTAATAACATGTATATATATATATATCCTTAGATAGTTTTGTTTTTTAGACATTGGAACTAAAATTTATTTATATATATACATGGGTTTTGGTTTTAAGTCCCCCCATTGTTCAATTTTCCTTTGCAATTCTGTAATGTGTGTGATATTCTGTGTTACTGGGATTGAATGCAGGGATAGCTGAGGGGAGTCATATTTTAAAACTGAATTTAAAAAAAAAAAACCTATTAACGTCAGTTGTATCAAACAACTGACGTTAATAGTATTTTATAAAATATACAGTACACTATTAACGTTAGTTGTTTATTACAACTGACGTTAAAATTAAACCTTTAACGTCAGTTCTTTAAAACAACTGACGTTAGTTTTAACAAAATCAACGTCCGTTGTATTAAAGAACTGATGTTAATAGTTTTAGTTTAACGTCAGTTGTTTAAAAAACCGACGTTAATTCTTACAAAATTAACGTTGGTTTTGTTACGGAACTGACGTTAATAGTGTTATATTTAACGTCAGTTCTCAACTGACGTTAAAATATTAACTATTAACGTCAGCTGTATTTACGTCAGTCAGTATTCTGACGTAAAAAAACAATTTTAACTGACGTAAAAAGCACTTATTGCACTAGTGATTGCAAGCCTATGAACACCCCTATGCATCCCACGTCCATAGTGAACAAAGATGATAAAGATAAAAAGGTAGACCAAAATGTATATAGAGGCATGATAGGATCTCTGCTATATCTTACTGCATCTAGACCTGATATTATGTTCAGTGTATGCTTATGTGCTCGATTTCAATCTGATCCAAAAGAATCTCATTTATCAGCAATTAAAAGAATATTTAGATATTTAAAAGGTACTACTAATCTGGGTTTGTGCTTTAAGAAAAATGGTGATTACAAATTAGTTGGTTTTTGTGATGCTGACTATGCTGGAGATAGAATAGAAAGAAAACGTACCAGTGCAGGATAACACTTCATTGGAGCTAATCTAGCCTCATGGTCAATCAAAATACAAAGCACTATTGCCTTATCAACTGCTGAAGCTGAGTATATTTCAGCTGCTAGTTGCTGCTCACAACTTCTATGGATCAAACATCAATTGGACTACAATGTGTTTGTAAGTAGTATTCCAGTTATGTGTGATAATACTGTTGTAATAAATCTATCTAAGAATCCAATATTGCATTCAAGGTCTAAGAATATAGAGATTAAACATCACTTTTTTAGAGATTATGTGCAAAAAGGCATTATTGATATACAATTTGTAGATACTGATCATCAATGGGCAGATATCTTTACTAAACCTCTTGCAGAGGACAGATTCATATTTATTAGAAAACATCTTAATATGATTTGTGTGGATTGATTGTGCGTCCAATGCATATTGCATGCGTGTCTATTGCTTAAGTGCATCCAATGCATGTTGCATGCGCGTCCAGTGGGCATTGCGTCTATTGATTGTTTGCATGGTTTGATCAGACTCGTCCATGCTATCTTTTATTATATTTGTATTGATTCATGTCCAAGACATATTTAATAATATCCTTATGCTGAGTCAGTTATTTCCATCAATCCCATCAATAGCTTTTTATGGTTTCAAAAACCTGCGTCGCATCAGTACTCATGACTCCTTTTCTCACATGTTCATTTTATTTTATTTCTTTAAGAAAAATCTTCAAATTCGAAACCTTTTTAATTAATACTCTTTCTATATGAAAAACCTTTCACAATCTTCTCTCTTTGAATCCTCGAGTACTCTGTTTCTTGCTACCAAACCCTAAACTCTCAAACCTCATCAATGGCTTCCTCTTCTGTTGCTGCAACTTTTAATGTGGACAAGCTGAACCTTGCTATTGAGAACCACTTTAACTTTCGGATTTTGCAAAAATACAACTTAGATGTGAGTAAGAACATCAATGCTGCTGGTTGGGGAGGACGCTTTGTTGAAAAAGCCTCTATCTACCCTAACCTAATTAGGGAATTCTGGAGAAACCTTCAAGTATCAGATGCTGAGATTTCTGCTGTGGTTCTCGGAAAAAGAGTAGTGGTCTCTGAAAAGACCATCTCTGATGCTATCAAATGCACTCAAGAAGAAGTGGTTTTTACTGATACTTGGGAGACGAACCTTGGTGGTTCTGAGGTGATAGCTGCCTTCCTGATGAGAGAAGATACCGTAAGAACTCATTCCTGGAAGTCAGTGGAGATGAAGGATGATGTTCGCATTCTTCATCAGTTGCTGAACAAGGTTGTTTTGAACAAAATTGGGTATGAGGACAACTTATCAGCTTTACACAAGTTTTGTCTCTGCCATCTCATCACTGAGACTAAAATCAACCTACCCAGAATTCTCTATGGAAGATTCACGGATGCTGCTGTTCACAAGAAGAAGCTCTCTGCAATTTCATACTGTCATCTTCTATCCAAGATCTTCAAGTCTCAAGGAGTCTATGACATACTTGCTACCAAATATCCTGAAGAACAAGTAAGAATTCTATCTGAAAGGGAATGTATGTTGCTGACTTTAGGAAGATGAACATAGCCAACATGAATCTCAGCACATATGCTACTGCTGCTTTGGCTAAAACAGAAGAGATGATGAAGATTAAGGAGGAGCAGATTGAGTAGAACAATGCTGAAGTACTAGGGCCGAAGAGAACAGTTAGAAGAAAAACAACTGCTGCAAGGAAACCAATTGCCAGAAAGCCTGCTGCTGGCATTGTGATCAGGGAGCCAGAAGCCGTTGCCCCTCAACCTGCTCCTTCTCATAAAAGAACAAGAAATCTCATCTTGTCTCATAATGAAGATGAGGATGAAGAGAATGTCACTATTGGACCTATTCAGAAGAAGCATAAAACTACTGTTGCTGCTGCTGATGTTGTTGTTCCTACCAGGAGAAGGCAACCCTCAAGAAAAGCTAAGTCCTATGTGACTTCTTAGGTAAATATCTCTGCTAATGATCTTGTCCAATTAGCAGTAGATGCCTTAGTAGAAAGCTTAGAAAGTAGGGATGATGATGTTGTTGCTGTTGCACCCGACACTGATGTGTACATACCCACACTACCATCACCACAAACGGCCTCACCTTTCTACTCACCTGTACAAACCTCACCAAATATACCACATTTTCAACCCATAATATCTGCAAATGATCCCCGGTTCAACCAACCAAATGATGTAGGGATTAACCCTGGAGCCCCCTTTCCCAAAATACCTAGAACCAAATTTCCTTACACTAACCCTTCAGTTCTCTATGATGGTAAAGCTGAAAGCTGGGTCAAAGTAAAAAAAGACTGGAAAATACTCTTTCATAAGCATGAACCAGAACCTGAATCAACCAGACCTTTCTATCCCCTACCTGAATATGAATATGAACCTGAACCTACCTACACCCCATGGCATGTACCCATTCCCTATGTGCCAAACAACAACAATCCTCTTCCATCCACTCCGCACAACCACATTGGACCTGCCCTTACTCACCTTCCACTACACAAATTCCCCCTAGAAAAATCTACCCAAACCTCATCAAATCTCCTCCTTTCAAACCTTTCACTGATGGTGTCAACAGGCATATCATACCTGTTTGGTCTACTGACCCCTGCAAAGCCAAAGCTCCAACAATTATCCACAAAAGGTCAAGAACAGAAGGAAGACCTCAATTCATTTTGGACAGAGAAACATCTTGGGTGACTTTTAGGCATCCAAGTGTATATGGCAAAGCTGTTCATATTGTAGATCATCTCTTATATGCTTTTCTGTAAAATGAATTTGAGCCGCCAAGATATGTCAGAGCTGCAATCTTTGTCCCTCCAACATGGATGTTTCATACCAAGAAGGAGACAAAGATTAGTGTCAAACCTTCCATGATTGTTCCAAGACTACCCATGATAGATCTGAACAAAGATAAGGATCTGAAGAAGCAAAGGAGCACTAAAGAAACCAGAAGACAATTCATGCATGATCAATCCTGATACTGTTGAACCTATTGATCAGAATCTGATTGATTTCTAGTTGTCACAGCCAGTTGAAGACATAGATGAAGATTCTGCAGTTGCTATTTGGTCAAATCACATGGTGGCTTGTGCTAAGGAAGTTTTATCTTCTGGATTAAGTGAACAAGAGAAGAAAAGTATTCCTAAAGTTAGAGGAATATGTGGACTCTCAAATGTCAGATTCTTCTTTTACAAGGACACTCTTGGAATTCCTGTCATAAGTCCTATCTATGAAGAAGACCCTGTCCACTGGGCTAAAGAGCTGCCTCCTCCTATACTCACTATTGCTTCATCACCATCACCATCTCCTCATTCTAAGCATACTGAGGAAGATATCATAGTTGAAGAACCAGATTTAATTGCTAATGATGTTCAACTAGTAGCTGGAAATGAGGAAGTTGCTGAGTCTGCTCCAAGATCAAGTACCTCTGAAAAGCACTCATCTTAGCCATTGGATTTGATAGTCATTCATCCACATGATCAACCTCAAGTTTCCAGAGCACTAGACACCATTCCAAATCAAGCATATGCTCAAGACAATGCTGAAAGTTCAAGACCCTCTCTGCCATAGAACTTTGAAGAGATTATTGGAAGGATTAGAGTGGAGAGAGTAAAGGTTGAGGTCAAGGAGCAAGTTGATGAATGTGCAAAATATGTTAGTTTCGAAGTGTAATTAGGAAAGAGTTTGTAAATAATCCTAGAAATCATAGGAAAAGTAATAGGAAAATACATACTTTGATATGAATAAAGTTTGGATTCATTGGATTAGAGTTTTGATCTTTTTATGTGAAAATTATACTCAAAATATGCTGAAAATATGTAGGATTGAAGGCCTAACGCTCAACTCTGGAACCTGGCGATCAACCCGGATAGAAACGGAAGAAATCAGCGTGTGCAGGAAGCTGCCCAGCGCATGAGTCTGGCGCTCAGCACACATAGAAGCCTGGCAGCCAGCGCCCAGCGCTCAGCGTTGGTTAAAACAGTAAGCTGTTGTTTCGCGTAAAGTAGGGCACCCAGCACAGGCCAGGGGCGCCTAGCACTGGACGAAGTCCAGAAACTATAAATTCAAGTTTGAGCAGAGTTTGAATGATCTTTGGATCATTTTAGGCACGATTTCACCCTGATTCACCTCATTCTCTCTGCATCCATTGGAGATTCAAGCTTGGGCCCAAGATTTGGAGCTTCCATGGCTTCCTCCACTAAATCCTACTCAAGTTCTTCATTCTCTTCTCTTTCTACTATGAGTTTCTAGATCATTTAGGTTAGGTTTAGGATGAACTTGATTGAATCTTGATGTAATGAAGTTTGATTTGTGATTTCAATGCAATTTTGTTCAGTTTGGTTAATCTCTTCTATGCTTAATGCTTTTCTTGGATTGATCAACCTTGAAATGATTTTAGAATCAATTTCACAATTGGAAAATTGGTTATTGAATTTGGAATTGAAGTGATTAATATTGTGATGTTGATTTTAGGAATAGAACTATATTGCAATACATTCTTGTGAATCCAATGCTTAATGTTTGTTCTAATATTGCATCATCTAAGGAATCAGGGTTCTTGATTTGTAACAAAAGGATTATCACCTAAGAAATTAGGGATAAATCTAGGTTAGTGATTTGAATGTCAATTGAATGAATTGGATTGAGATTAATATTGAGCAAAGTTACATTAGGTAAAAATTGAGAGATTCCGATACCTAACCGATTTTACCTACATTGACTTCATTCTTTATTTTTACTTGTTTCATTCATTGTTGTGACAACTTGTAATAACAAATTCATAAAAACTCTTTTACAAAAATGACATTCATTGGTTCAAATATCAATTGCCTACGCCACGTTGTTACTTGAAACACAATCCTCGCTGGGAACGATACTCTACTCTCACTTTATTACTTGTCGCGATTTGGTGCACCTGCCGAACCATTAACACAAGTCAAGGAGCAAGTTGCTGAAGCCTTGGCTCCAACGAATGTAATGATCAACCAAATGATGAGCATTCTGCAAACTTTCCAACAGAGTCACAATCTGCCTGCTCAACCTCATCCACCTCCACCAAACCAGAACCCTCCTCCACCACCTCCACCGTCTTCTTAGCCTTCTTTTATTTCTTTAAACTGACAATGATGGTCCACTCATGTTTCCTTTTTGTCTGATGACAAAAAAGGGGCAGAAAGGATATAGAAATTAAATTTTTATTTATTTATATAAAGTCAGTTTTTGGTCATACATATATGTTTTCACATGCATACTATTTTGCCTCATACTTGTGCTTGATATGATTTGATATTGCTATCTGTGTTTTGACTTATAAGCTCGGATACTATGTTTATCTCTGATACTATGTTTTTGATTTTGACTACGTTAAAACTGATATGTGTTGTTACTTATGTGTTTTACTCTTTTAAGTTTGAATGCTTTGTCTTATGGGGGAGCTCTGTAGCTCTCTTAGACTTTGCTCACTGGTCGCGCTGTCGCGCACGCGCCAAAAAGGACGAGCGGGTTTAAAACTGTAGTTTAGTGCGACAACTCGGATGTCGTCTCTCAAGGACTCTGAAAATGTTACCTTTCACAAAAACCAGTTTTTGGGGGGTTTGGATTGGAGTGCAAATAAGAAACAAACAAAACAGAGCAATCAAAAACAGGGCAGTTGAAAAGGGATTATCAATTATCAAACAACGATTAATCTACTGTCAAGAATTCCCAACTATCCTTGGTTAATGTAATCCCAAGCCCTTAGCAGATTCTAATCCCCTTTCAGTTACAGCAACAACTAACAACGTAATTGCTGCTATAGATGCAAGTTCCTATTCCCGAAATAACAAACGGGGTTAAGCTCTCATGAACAAACGAACATGAATGAACGCACGCGAAATAACAAACGCGATTAAGTATAGGAAAATGACATCACTGAAACAAATCAATACAATACTACACACTCCTGAAATAACAAACATAAATGTATAATATGATATTGAAAAGGGTAAAGCAATTAAAATAGGGATTTACAAAACCTCAAGTATATGGAATCCTCAAACAGTAGACTAATCCTAGAACTTAGTTCTCCATAACAAACGAAATTACACAGAGAAAAACGTAAAACTAAACAATGGAGAAGCAAGAGTCTTTACAAAATGTTCAGAACAGCCTTTTATACAAATTCTGAAATTAGCTAGCTCGCGAGGCGAGCACACATTCGCGAGGCGAATTTCATGAACAGTCAGCAACCTTTGGCATTCTCGCGAGGCGAAGTGTTGCTCGCGAGGCGAGGATATGAAGAGTTTTCTCCTTACGCCCGTTATGGCCATCAGGGCCTAACCGTGATGCTCTCTGACTTCCAGACTCGCGAGGCGAATGGATGCTCGCGAGGCGAAACTCTTCAACTTCAAAACTGCCACGACCATGACCTTCAACACGGGCAAGCCGTGATCGTCTCTGACTTTTTCAGGTTTGCAAGACTCGCGGGGCGAGGCCTTCTTCGCGAGGCGAACCAGAGACTTAGCATTTTCTTGGAACAGTCAGGCTTCGGGGTCGCGTGGCGAGCGTGTCCTTCGCGGGGCGAATCCCCTGCTCTTTATTTTCTCAACTTCTTTTTAACCTGAAAACAAGGAAATAACCATAAGTGTATTATTTTGACTCAAAACTAGCTAAATTAACTTAAAACTACTCTAGAGACTCAAAACCTTGCTTGAGGACAATCTAATCTAATTTGGGTGAAAATACGATATAATTTGCACAAAACCCTGGTCATACTAGCTATAAAACTAGATGAGCCAGAGGCTTATCACTCACTCAAATTTAATTGGTTTTTGTCATCATCAAAAAGGGGGAGATTGTTATAACCAAAATGGTTTTGGATTAAAATAAACTCTTAAGTTTTGATGTTAACAAAAAGGTTAAATATGTATGGCAAAGTATTTGTCAAAAATCTAACTTGTTTGTTATAAGTATGCAGGGACTATTTGATTTATACGAGTCAGAGGAACTTAAATTTAAAGTATGGAATCTATCAGATTCTATTTCAAACCTCTAGACCAGTCTACAACTCTTGGTAAAATTCTGATTCTTTAGCTTTATGGTAGACAAGATCGTTAAAATAAGAATAGACGAGGTCTTAAAATTAATTTAGGAAGACGCATTACTAAGTCTAAAGAAAAATCAAGTAGACAAAACATTGAAATATAACAATCCCAAAGACTTGATAGATGGATTAGCTTCACTATACGCCATGTCAGCAGACGAGCTCTTGAGTATAGCACGTCCATCTCTCGAAACTAGGCGAAAAGTCTGTAGACGCACTATCAGTAGACGAGCCCGTCTCACTGACAAGTAAATCTTGCACGTCCAAAGACCTGCACGTCCACTAGTTTTAAAACATGAACCCGTCTAAGATTATTTGTATTTATTTCAAATGATTGCTTATTTAATTCAAAGAATATATGTCTTTCTACCCTTGCTGATTCTATTGTATAAAATCTTTATCTCTTGGATAAAAGAACTTCGTACCATCGAAACCATAACCCATTGTACTCTGACAACTACATTGTTATAAAGATCTAGTCAAGTACAAAGAAGGAAAGTTTGAAAGCAACCTTTGGTACAATAGAGAAGTGACAGTTCTACTTTGAGCATTCCTCTGATAATCAAAAGCACTTCTCAATGAAGCATATCAAGTTATCAGTCTCAACGGATCCAAGCATTTAATGCTAAGTCTAAACGGATACAATTTGAAGATCGTTGAAGAAGGTCAAGACAGAGAAGCACTTCAGCCATATGTACTTGAAGAACTTCAAGAAGATATATAGATATACAAGAACAGTTTTATACAAACATATACAAGCTCTAATATCATCAGTGCAGAAACTTTGTTGAAATTGTAAAACAATTTTACATGTAAATCTTGTTGATCTTAAACTTTCAAATCCTCACACATAGTGAGTTCTTAGATCAAAGTTGTAATCCTCTTTATTAGAGTTAGAGCCTGAAGAGGCTTGGTAGAGAAAGAATACTTGTAGCTTGAAGAGGTGTTGAATACTTCTAATCTATTTGGAGAATAGTGGATAAAACCTTCAGGTAGAAGGGACTGGATATAGATCTTGGTTAGAAGAGGGTGAACCAGGATAAAACTCTTGTGTGATTCTTCTAACCCTTATCTTTTTACAGTTTTTGGTTATAGTAACTGTGGGGTTTTGAATCTGAGTTTGTTAACTCTTCAAAAATATTTTCCTATTTGTGTGTTGTTTATTTTGATCTGCTTGTAAAAGTGTTTGAGAAAAGGCTTTTTCAAAAATCTGTTAAGAAACACAATTCAAGCCCCCTTCTTATGTTTCCCTGTGTCAACTTCAATGAGTTCATTGACCTCAAGATTTTTCTGTTCATGCTCCTTAGTGAGCTTTACATACTTTTTCTTAAGTACTTCGAACTTATCAAGAATACAGTTTGATTCACCGAGAAGTTCACGATAGGCATCTTGTAAATCCTCAAATTCAGGATTTACCTCATAATCTGAGTCAGTGTCTCCAAGTAGACATTTAAGCTCTTCATCTGATTCTTTGTCCAAATCTTCCCAAGTGATCAACTTTTTGAGAGGTGGCATTCTATCACCTGCTGTTCTGATTGCTACTTTCTTAGCTCTTATTTTATTCTAGAATCTTCTCATCTTTCTGGTTGCTTCAGAAACTTCTTCATATTCATCATTATTTTGAGAATGTTGATTTATTGGTGTATTTGAGGATGGAAGCTTGTCAACATTGTTAACTGATTTTTCTTCAGATGTTTCTTTGACAACAACATCTTCATCATATAGTTCTTCAAGTCTGATCCAGATATCTTTGGCTGTTTCACAGCTACTGACTTATCATATTCAGACCTGCTAAGAGAACATACAAGAAGATATTTTTCTTTGGCATTAAGTTGAACCATATTTTTGTGTTCTGGTGTCCATCTTCTTCTTGGAATATTATTTTCACTTTCATTAGTTGGACTGTAAGGACCTTGAGAAATGAATTCCCATAGATCTAGATCAGTTGACTCTATGAACATTCTCATCTTACTCCTCCAGTACTTATAGTATTTTCCACTAAACATGGGTGGTTTATTGCGATATGTACCCTGATTGTACATATTGTTGCTTGAGGCTGCTTCACTTGCCATTCTTCAGAATCTTTTCCTCTACATTGTGAGTTACTGAAAGCATAGGCTGAGCTCTGATACCAACTGAAATAGCACAAAACAACACTAGAAGGGGGGTTGAATAGTGTTTTGGAAAATCAAAGTTTAAGAAGCACAAAATAAAATCAGTGAATGAAAGTGACTCTTAGAGCAGACGCCTTTCACAACACACTGATCAAAAACTATATAACACGCCCGAGTTTGTTACTTAAAAATAGTTAAATAATAAAGTGAAGGACAGAGAGAGAGTATACTCAGATTTATCCTGGTTCACCCACAAACCTTGGGCTACAGCCAGTCATTGGCTTTACCAAGTTTTAACACTATAGCTGATCAGGTTATAGACGAGTATTATTTGCACACCTAGCCTTTCTAGGCTCAACCACAATTATTGTTTGCACACCTAGCCTCTTTAGGCTCAAAAAGTATCCTTGAAACAAGCCTCTTCAGGCTCAGTTTTGAGAGAGTTTTGAAGCACAGCTTCAAAGTTACGAAGAAATTCAACCAATCTTTAAACATTACAGAGAGTGAATATGAACTTGGAACTTGGTGAGTTGCGGATGAGTTCTTCTTCAAATGATTTTTCAGAGTGTGAAGAAGATATACGAGTGATGAGAGCTTTTAGCTATTGATATGATAAGATGAGTATTGTTCTTTTTGCAATATAGCTTTTCAATTTATGAGTAATTTCTTTGATTGCTTATCAATGTATCACATCACTATTGTTCAGTCTTCGAGTTCTTCTATTTATACTTGATCACAAAGATCCGTTGAGATGCATTTGAGAATCTTTAGCTTTGTTCTTCAGAAAATAGTCGTTCTGACTTGATAATAAATGCTTTGAAGAACGCTGGAGATTCCTCGTTGATATCTGAGTATAGCAGATATGATTTTTTGGCTTTGAACAACGTTCTTTCCTTATTTGTGTAACACTTAGAAAGGCTCAGATAAAGTAGCTTTTCTCTTACTAACATAAGGAATGCTTTTATGTAGCTTTTCCCTTTTGTCTTTTCTCCTTTCTCTGATTTGGATTGAAGATAAGAAATATATTAATAAACTTATTTCAAGTTTAATTAACTATGTTTCAAATCAATCATAACTTTGAATCATAGATTAAGTAATTCCTTCATAGAGAGCTTTTCTCCTTGGCACATGCTTCAACATCACAGAAGTGACTTAGTGTTTCATATCTTCTAAGCTTGTGGATGATTGAATACCTTTTGAATCAAATATGTTAATCTGACAGAAAAGTGGTTCTGACTTTGTCTAAGGCTTAGACACATACTGAGAGAGATAGACGCTTCATTGAAGTGAGACTTAATGATCTGTAATCTTGATCCTTCTTCTTCTTTCAACTTACTTCAGAAGATGGTGTTTGTATTCTTTGAATACTTTGATCATTACTCTAACTGATAACTTCATGCTTCTTGGTCTTAAGCATAGTCAGTCAAGTAAGAACGAATAGTCTTCCATAAGAGTATTGGTTGACACTTTCTATTCTTTCACTTGCTCATGATCGAGTAAGTCCTTTTCCTTTAGCTTCCAGTGAAGATGACAATAATTGATTGCTTTGCTTTGATACTGCTTCTAGCTATTCTTCTTCATAGATTGATAAGTCTGAAAGATGTTGATGTAGGCTTCAGTGAGTCAGACTTCAGACGCATTGTACTTCAGATGCTTGTATGCAACCATTTGATTCTTTCATAGTCATTTGTTAACTTGTTCTGCTAAGATAGAAAGCTTTGGCTACACAACTTAAGTAGATAATTAGCAACGTTCATATGGTTTAATGTAAAACCAATTACTTAATGTTTGAGTTCATCATCAAAACACACAAGGGCCACAGGAGTGTGAGTCAGACACATGACGAGTCAGATGCTTTATGACTTAACATATACTAGTAGGGTCTGGGGCACCCTACACACATGCATATAAAACTATTACTCTACGCTTGCATCCCCGACAATGTCGATTACTTTCTCCCCAGCTTGGCTATTCGTTTAGGCTGTCTCAACACCTCGAACCACGTGTTCCACTTCCTCTCCTTCCTGCCTTGCACACCATAGGACTCCTCGAATCTCCAAAATTTGTCCTAATCTTCCTCAGGCATAGTCATAAACCCTAATCTCACTTGAAATTGTGAATCGAAGCAAGAAACAACGAAAGAAATAGGGAAAATGACTAAGAACACTAATGTTGACGATGTCGACACGTTAGGGATTAGGACATTACCGCAGTCGTATCGTAGAATCGATAGTCGATACTTGATAAACTCGTCGCTCTGATCATAATGGTGTTATCAGAATTGCGATAAGACGAATGGATTTTTCTCGAGCTTGATTTCTCTCACTAAATTATTCTCCCTATTTCTCTAACTCTCTCAGATGCGCATAAGAAGAAAGGATGAAATGGCCTCCAAGAGCTCTCTGAAGTTCACATGTGATCTCAAAGGCTCAACTTAAGGCTTAAATCATAACGTACGTACAATCATAATCACATGTGATCTCAAACTCTCCATAAGACATCAGACTCTTTATGAAACCTCTACAACCATGAAGCTTGGCTTCCTAGGCACAACGACCTCAACAAACATAGTATAAACTATGTATTTGGGCAAAATTGTCGGAATACGTCCAATTAGTCTATCCACGGGATAAACCTCATGATTCCACCAGAATCCATTTGATGTCAATTTCAAACGTACGATATCCTCAGGTCCGAATCACCGGCCCTTCGTTGAACCACAATTCTCAAGCAGACTTTCCATGATTGTGCAAAGATGTTTTACGGCACTTGCTTATGAGTCCTAACAAATTATGGAATTGGATCGACAACCCAATTGTTTTTTTATTTGTAATTTTATAGTGGAGCCTTTTGCTTGGCTTCCAAGAAATCAAATTATTCTGAGTTCATTAAGTCTTATGGATGTGTGGATATTGAATTATCCATACTTTATGACAAATGGTCTTGCTTCACAGTAGGTCATAACTCATTAAGTTCGTATTTTCACTAAGTCGCCTATGACTTAGGTTTTACATTTTACTGTACATACAAGTCTTTGAAGACTAAAATCCTTTCTGGCTTAAACCAAAACCTTTAGCTAAAACCAAATCATTTTGAATGAAACTCCAAGAAAAGTACATAGGTACCAACTTTCGCAAAATAGTCTAAACTCTGTATTTTCAAAAGTCTAATTCTTTTTATCGAATATTTCATTTTACTAAGTTCCAATATCCATGTTAAGGTATTAATACATAAATTCCAAGTGTCACGCTACAGTTTACACAAAAACCCTAAAACTCGACCAAACATCGCTAAGTTCGAAAATTGCTTAACTCATTTTTCAATTTTTTTTAACCCTAATGGTCAGAACTCATTTTGGAGTCTTAGGAAACTTAGTTAGGTATTAAAAACAGTTTTTAACTGTCGAAAATAGTTTTGGCTGAAAATCATGCCTTGGTTCATTTTACATATCTGAATCTTTAATAAATTCTGATTTTTAGGTCCACTAAAACATGGTTTTTGTTCTCTTAAGATCTAAACTCAATTTAAAAATATTTTGGAGTCATTGAAGCCTAAAAAGTCAGATTTCACAACCTTGAAAACAATTTTTCAAACTTTCATTTTCTTCTTGATTTTATTACTTTTTAAACTTTTAAACAAACTTAGAATTACATAGTTTTCCAAGATCAAGTTGTTCACACATTTTTGTCATCCTTGACCGAAACCAAGGCACAACCAAGTGAAGATTTTCACTTCACTAATCAACTCACAATTATGTATACGCATCAACATATCATGTTATATCCAATGATCACAGTAATCAATTTATTTTCAATAACCAAGTATTAAAATCCTCACTTTGATACAATGATCAAAGTAATGGTTTTCATCATGCCATAAACCAATTTCTCACCACATGACCATATTTAGCATATAAACCAAGCCATAAACAAATAATACAACCATTTCCACACAAAGGACCAAACAAACATAGTGGGTGACCCTTGGTTAAGGGTTTCCACAACAACACAAAATAAGCCACTTTAACACTCACCAATATGGCGTGATGTGGTTAACTCCCCCTTACATCTTGTAGCCTTCAAAAGCAAGCCATCCTCTTTGATCCACAAAGCCACAAAACCAACTCCATCACCATCACCATCACCTTCATCCATCATCCAATTATCCAAGTTAAAACAAACAAAAACCCAAAGGTACAATTAGGGTAAGCTCACAGATACATAAATATAAAAGGGCTAGGATCATTTGTTTTCAAAACCATTCTGTAGACATGTATAGATAGGTATTTCTACCATAGAAAAATTGTTGAAAGTCCAAAAACAACATCATGCAAATTCCTATGAATTAATACATGATTTTTCAAAAGTATGTAACTTGAAATAAATTAAATATTTATGAAGCTAATGAAGCAAGGGACAAAGTTACTAACTATAGGTAAGAGAGATTACCCCTTGGTTGATGAGAAATGATGAACAAAGTTCATGAGTCCTAGAAAACCCATTTGGCTAGAGAGCTCTAGACCAAATTTTGTGTGAAATAACTTGTCTCTAGATGGTCTATGGGAGTAGGAATATATAATTGGAATGTCGAAACAAAGATTGGTTGGTGAACTAGAGGGTTGGCCGAATTCTAGATCAAGGAAACCCATTTTGAAAACAAGCTCCAAATGGATTTTTGCGTGAAATAGAAAGTGCTTAGATCATGTAGGGGAGTGAAGATAAGGTCTTAGAATTTTGAAACAAGGATTGGAACTCCATAATATTGGGTTGGCTGAAACACGAGCGAAGGAGGAAGGAAGGAAAGAAAATGAAAAACAAAGGTTTTAATCTTTGAAAACCACTTAGGTTGTCAACTTAGTGTTTTTGTACAAGGAAATGAAGTGAAATAATTGGGAGGAATGGGTGGAGGTGGGTTGGTCGTGTCTTACAAGTGAGTAGCGGGGGGGGGAACTTGTCAAAAATACACTATGACATGAAAAGAATTCATAAGGAAGGTCAAGGGCATTTTGGTCTTTTGATTGTATAAATATCTAGATATTTTTAATATGCCACCATGACATGTGGTGAGTCACGTGATGACTCGCCTTGTGAGTTGTCATGGTGATTCAGTGTCCTCATCCGTCCGACCTATCTCTGCAATTTCGTTTCCAGCTCCGCGTTTTCCTTATTAGGGTTTTCGATTTTTTTTCGCAACTTTTTCAAAAAATTTCCCTAATAAACTATAATATTTTATTTTTTTTCCGAAAATTTTAAAAAAGAGTATATCAAAAAAAAAAAAGTGATAAAATCTATGATTTTTCAGTTTTGGTCAAATTAGGGTTTTCTGACCGGTACAAATCGAACTGTCAGCGAAAATGCAAACTAGGCTCCGTTTGAGTTTTAAACCCAAGATTGTACCGTAACTTCCTTCGATATAGAAGGCCTCAACTATGATTTCGTTTTCCTCAAAATCATTTTCTGGTTCCTTGGTAAAAATACAGAATATATTTACCAGTTAAGACGCGAGAAAACAGGGTGTTACAAATAAGAGATTAACGCTTAGTTAATTAGGGTTCTTCTTTAATGGGACATCGGGGTGTCTCAGTGAGCATGAGAAAATGCACCTCTGTTGGTCCTAAAGGGCTTGGAACATTCTAAAGCCCAACTACAAGCCTTACTAAGTCAAAATCCATCTTGAATTGCATTCTAAACTTGTAGTCCACTTTTAGGCATGATAGATGCTGAATCTGGTTTGGAGTCATGAAATAAGACTCGTAGATAATCTTATGAAACATTTTTATTGGGATTTGTTTCAAAGTTGACTTGCACTTGTCCTTGGCCCATTAAGGTTGTGCTTCCTAGGATCATATCACCCAATGAAAGGAATATGACTAGTAGGACCCTTAGAATGAATACTAAATCTTAATATGGATTTTCATAATTGAATTAGGTCCATTAGTAAGTATGACAATATTTCAATTAGGTTAAAGAAGGTCAATTAATTTTAGGTTGGAAGCCGATTAAATTAGAGGAAAGATTCTTGAATGGACCCGAAGTCCATACCTTGGGCCGAAATTAAAAAATGTGTGTCACATATATTGACTAAATTTATAGTTTAACCGTACAAATAAGCATCCATGTTGGTCTCCATTTGCCATGTTGAACTTTTAGTGACATTGTTAGAAACTTGGTTGATTGACCAGGATGACATTGCTAGCAATTGCACATGTAAGGACCAACTTACAAGCCTTTTAGGTATATATACTAAATTAAAATTGGAAAGCCTAAATCTAATTCCTAGGATAAGGCCATCACAACTAATTGAAAGTGTCTTTTCAATTTTTTGAGGGTTAGAGATTGGGAAAAAGTTTATGAAAGAAGAAAATTAAAATAAACTAAAATAAAAGACATAAGATTTCTTTTAAAATTAAAAATATGCATGTTTAGTGCATCAGGAATATAAGGACATAAAATACAACACTTAAAAGAGACAAGATATTGATTTTAAAAAATGTAAAAACATTATGATAAAAAACAAATCTTAAGTAAAAATGACTCGTTTTGGTCTTCAAAGCATCATCATGAAGACAACACATAAAAACATCAAATTAAAAAAAACTATACTTTTATTCTAAGCTGAAAGATCTGCCTTGTGTCTCGAGCTAAACATAATTACCTAACTCTTGGAGGCGAAAATTGGCCATCTTGAAGTCACACACACACACACACACACATATATATAACCATTGCCTCCTTATCCATTTGTGTGGCTACAGAGAAAAACATGGTTTTCTCAAAGGCTTATTATAACTTCTTCGCTCTTACAAAACTTTCCCGTTTTATTTAGTAAAATTCATACAGTCCTTCAAATAAACTTAATGGCACACATAAGACAGGGCAAAATAGTTTCCTATACACTTTTACTTCCAAATTCAAAGGTCAACGTGTACCTCAGACATCGAAATTTGAAGGTCAGTCAAACCCTCATAGTCTAACAATAGAAAATACTTGCAGGATGTCAAAATTTGGAGATCTATCAGGCATTCAGGCATCAAAATTCCGAGGTCCACTAGGACCTGGTACTCTAGCATTTTGGTTTCTATCCTTTTTTTTATAATTTGGTTGCTAAATTTTTATAAATATTTTTTCTATTCTATTAATCCACAAAATTGAGATCCAACTCCAGGTCTATTTTCTCCATATCCAAATCCAGATCAAATTCTAGAACCAGATCCATTTCCATATCCAAGTCCAATTCTAGATCAACTTCCAAGTCCAAGAATTCTAGATTCATTTCAAGGTCCAAAAATTCCATATCCAAATTAAATTCCAGGTATAGATATTTGAGATTCAGATCAATAAATCCTATAACCAACTATTATTGCCAATTGAATACCAAGGAACCGGGCCAGCCATTCTTTGGAATGGCATATCTATATATGTCGACTATGTGCACAAGAAAATTGGAATAAAAGCTAATAATTCATACAAGATTAAGGTTATTATGTGTTGCTTAAATGATGCTTTATTTCTATATGCTTTGCTTTAGAATGTTGTATGGGATTTTTAGTAAAGTTAATAGCACTAGTATTATCACACCAAACAGGTATATTATGCTCAAACATTGAATAATCCTCAAGTTGATATTTTACCCAAAGCAGTTGTGAACAACAACTTGTTGCAGATATGTACTCAGCTTCAGCAGTTGAGAGAGCAATGGTGCTTTGCCTTTTGCTTGACCAAGAGATCATATTTGCTCCAATGAAGTGACATCCTCCACTGGTACTTTTTCTATCAATTATATCTCCAGCAAAATCAGCATCACAGAATCCAACTAACCTGAAATCTTCAGATTTCTTATATAATAGACCAAGGTTAGTGGTTCCAATTAAATATCTGAAAATTCTTTTAACAGCCTTATGATGAGATTCCTTAGGATCTGATTGAAATCTAGCACATAAACAAACACTGAATTGAATATCAGGTCTGCTAGCAGTTAAGTATAGAAGAGATCCAATCATACCTCGGTAAATAGTTTGATCTACCTTTTTACCTTCCTCATCCTTGTTTAGAATAACTGATGGATGCATAGGAGTACTCATATGCTTTGAATTTTCCATCTTATACTTTTTCAGAAGCTCCTCGGTGTAATTTTGTTGATGGATATAGATTCCATCACTTGTCTGTTTTATTTGAATACCAAGGAAGAACTTCAATTCTCCCATCATGCTCATCTCAAACTAATTCTGCATCAACTCAGAACTCTTTGCAAAGCTTTTCATTAGTAGCACCAAATATAATATCATCAACATAAATCTATACTACTATGAAATCTTTCTTTGAGCATTTCTTGAAAAGTGTAGTGTCTACTTTTCCTCTAATGAAATCATTTTCCATTAGATATGTGCTTAACCTATCATACCAAGCTATGGGAGCTTGTTTGAGTCCATATAAAGCTTTGTTAAGCTTATAGACATGGTGAGGATTTTCAGAATCCTCAAACCCAGGAGGTTGCTTGACATAAACTTCCTCCTTAATTATCATATTTAGAAATGCACTTTTAACATCCTTTTGATAGAGAGTTGTATCATGTTGTGCAGCATAAGACATGATAATTCAAATTGCTACTAATCTAGCTACAGGTGCAAAGGTTTCAGTGAAATCAATACTTTCCTGTTGATTATACCCTTGAGCAACTAGTCTTGCCTTGTTTCTTACTACTTTTCCATCTTCATCTAGTTTGTTTCTAAATACCCATCTGGTTCCAATAACAAATTTATCTTTGGGTTTAGAAACTAGAGTCCAAACATCATTTCTCTTGAATTGATTCAGTTCTTCTTGCATGGCTAGAATCCAGCTTTCATCTAGTCAGGCTTCTACAATCTTTTTGGGTTCCAAATCTGATATGAAGGCCATGTTGTTATTTTCATTGAAAGCAGATCTGGTTCTAACTCCTTGAGATGGACTTCCAATGTAAGATCTTCTAGATGATAGGTCTTGAATTTCTAGTCTTTCTTTTCATTCTGAATTTCATACATATCAGCACTTGTCTGATTTTCAGACATGTCTACTTTTGACTTGTTTGAAGAATTTTCCACTGCAGGATTAAGTTCAATACCTGCAATATCATCTTCTAGATCTGATAGTTCCCTATTAGTCTTCAAACCATCATTAAACTTTACATTAATTGATTCCTCTACTACAAAAGTTCTAGAGTTAAAGATTCTAAAAGCTTTAGACAGTTCAGAATATCCAATGAATATGCCTTTATCTACTTTAGAGTCAAATTTGCCAAGATGATCTTTTGTATTAAGAATATAACATTCACATCTAAATGCATGAAAAAATCATATGTTGGGTTTTCTACCTTTCCATAATTCATAAGGAGTCTTAGTTAGGATAGGTCTAACCAGAATTTTGTTTTGCACATAACAAGCAGTGTTAATGGCTTTTGCCTAGAAGTACTTAGGCAAATTATTTTCATTAAGCATTGTTCTGCCCATTTCTTGAAGAGATATGTTCTTTCTCTCAACCACTCCATTTTGCTGTGGAGTTTTGGGTGTGGAGAAATTGTGAGAAATACTATTTTCCTCACAAAATAGTTTGAACTGCTCATTTTCAAATTCTCCCCCATGGTCACTTCTGATAGCAGAGATACAAAAACCATGCTCATTCTGTTCTCTTTTACTGAATACTATAAAGACCTTATAATACTCATCATTGTGGGTTAAGAAGAGTACCCATGTAAATCTAGAATAGTCATCAACTATGACAAAACCATATTTCTTTCTACCTAGGCTAGCTACACTGACTGGTCCAAACAGATCCATGTGTAATAGTTGCAAAGGTCTAGAGGAGGTGACTTTTTTCTTAGATTTGAAACTTGATTTTACTTGTTTACCTCACTGACATGCATCACACAAAACATCTTTCTTAAAGGAAATATCAGACAATCCTCTCACAAGGTTATGCTTTTTCAATTTAGAAATTTGTTTCATACTAACATGTCCTAGTTTCTTATGACATAGCCAATTTTCATCCTCTTTAGACATAAAGCATGTTACACTTTGATCTGAAAGTTCAGACAGGTCAATCTTATACAAATTGTGTTGCCTTTTAGCAGAAAAGAGGGTCTTTCCACTACAATCATTGACTATGCATGCATCCTTAGAAAAAGATACATAAAATCCACTCTCACACAATTGACTTATGCTAAGCAGATTATGTTTCAGCCCTTTCACATATAAAACATCACAAATAATAGGCAAAGGAGGTTTACCACCAATTTTACCTACACCAACAACTTTTCCTTTCTAGTTGCCACCAAAGGTTACATGTCCACCTTTCTTAGGTTGGAGGTCTAGGAACATAGACCTTTCTCCTGTCATATGTCGTGAGCATCCACTGTCCAGGTACCATGATAGGTGTTTGCTTTGTCTTGTTAAGCATGTCTACAACAGGAATGATCATAGACTTAGGTACCCATATTTTCTTGGGTCCTTTTCTGTTAGTATAAGGAGTCTGTGAAGATTTCCTTCTCTTTTTGTGATTGCACTTAGACATGATATGTCCAGCTTTTGCATAGTAGGTACATATAGATTTATTTAAACTAATTGGCAAAGATTTGACAGTTATTTTTGAGAACTTTGTTGATCCTTTATGATGTTCTTGACTGGAATAACCTATACCTTCTTTGTTAAGGGAGTGCCTCTGACTTCGCAAAAGTTTAGTCAAATTATCTCTACCATTAACAAACTTGGCAAGATCTGAGGAGAGCTCTTCTACTTTCTGTTGAAGTTTAATCACTTCTTCAGAGGGTAGAGTTTCAACTGAGATCTTAGCTTTAGACTTTTCAGTCTTAAGCCTGCCATTCTCTTCAGCTAACTTCTCTCACTCTTGATATTTATGTGTATACTCATTTGAGAGTTTAACATACTATCTCTTGAGGGATTTGAAAGCTTTAGATATACAGTTGGATTCTTCCAACAGTTCATCATAGGCATTACTCAATTTCTCAAGTTCATATTGTACCTCAGTTTCTGATTCTGAATCAGTATCTGCCATAAGACAGATATTTGCTTCAAGCTCCTCTCCTTCACTTTCAATAGAGCTTTCATCAAGATCTTCCCAAGTGGCCATCATTCCCCTCTTCTTTTTGTTGAAGAACTTCTTGGGAAGTTTCTTCTTGAGTTGAGGACATTCTGCCTTGATGTGACTAGGCTTTTTGCATTCATAACACACAATGACATTTCTGTCATTTGATCCACCATCTTTGTTGTATTTTTCTTTGTTGAAACACCTGAAAGATTTGTCCTTTCTGAAGTTGCTTTTATTCCAGAGCTTCTTCATTTTTCTGGTAAGAAGAGAAAGTTCATCATCTTCATCATCAGAGTCATCCTCATTTGATTCCTCATATTCATCTAAAGATTCATCAACTTTGAGAGCTTTTGATACAAATCCCTTAGATGATTTCTTGTCAGCTTTGAGAGCAATGGTTTTGCTCTTCTTTCCTTTATTTTCTTCAATCAACTCCTGTTCGTGGATCTGAAGGGTGCCAAGAAGCTCATCTAGCTTCATTGTTGATAGATCTTTGGCATGAGACACTGCAGTTACAAGAGGTCTCCATTGTTTTGGAAGACTTCTGAGAATATTTTGAATATGTTCCTCAGTCTTGTAAACTTTTCTCAGAGATTTCAATCCATTGGTTATAGTTTGAAATCTCCTATACATTTGGCCAATAGTTTCTCCTTCTTCCATTTTAAACAGTTCATACTTTCTGACTAACATACTGACTTTGGTCTCCTTTACTTTGTTAGTTCCTTCATGAGCAATAGCTAGTGAATCCCATATTTCTTTAGCAGATTTACAATCACAGACTTTTTCAAACTCTTCTCTTCTCAAAGTGCTCATGATTGCATATTTAGCTTTGGCATTAAATTGCCATTTTGTTCTTTGATCAGCAGTCATGCTGGCTTTAGGAACTTCTGCTCCTTTATCATCTTTAGGAACATATGGACCTTTTTCAATGATATCCTAGAGATCAGAGTTAATGGATTGTAAAAACCAATTCATTTTCTCTTTCCAGTAGATGTAGTCATTTCCATTGAAGTATGGAGGTCTCGACATTAAGGATCCTTCTCTTGCATGATTCTTGCTTGTGCTGGCTTGTCCTGCCATTTCCAAGATCTTTTCCTCTACACTGTTAAGTGCTCAACCCAGAGGCTGAGCTCTGATGCCAACTAAAATAACCAAAGTTAACACAAGAAGGGTGGTTGAATTGTGTTTACCAACTTATTAGGAAACTTTGAAAATTATTTTCGCAGGCACAACATGCAAAAATAAGACAACAGAAAATTAGAAAGGTGACTTGTCTAATTTTGAGACAGAACACACTCGCATACAAAGAAGGTTAAAATAGAGATTGATATTCACAATATTAACTCCCCAAGTTAAAAGCTAAAATAAATAACACTTAAGTAAATTAAAGAGATAAGGGAAGAGGAATGTCACTCAAGAGTTTCATACTAGTTCACCCCAAAATTCACAGGGCTACGTCTAGTTTCTTGGAAGCACCAAGTTTCCACTATAATTGATCATATTACAGTACAAGTATTCTTTTCACACCTAGCCTTTCCAGGCTCAACACTTAAACAAGTATTCTTTTCTCACCTAGCCTCTTCAGGCTCAACACAGTAAGGAGTACAGGTTTTGTGTAATTAATACAACTTGTAAATCTTTCAAATAACACTCAGAGAGTGAAATAAATATGAAGTGTGAAAGACTTATAATAAATATCAAATGATTGAAGAGGTATTCAATGAAAGAATGAAGAAGTTAGTGAAGCGGGTAAATGCTTTTTGCGTAGTGTTCTTAATGATATTCAAATTCTTGTCTTCATCTTCATAGTTTGATCTATATAAGGACTTCAATCAATTTATACGTTAGGCATAACTTCAGAAAGTATGTTCTTTGATTTGAGCTTTTGGAACGCCATTAATGTCAAAGAGTTATTATGTGTTGGAATTAAATGTTTAGGGACGTTGAGTTTTAACAAGGCATTCCAAGAGTACACTTTTGTTCTGAGCAGCTGTTGTATCAGAGTTGCAGCAGCAGGCTTCTTGTACTTGAAGCAGAGAGCTTTTCTCTTCTAGTGCAACACTCAGTTCACTTTCTGCAAAGCACTTTTACTTTGTACTAAAACAGCTAAAAGGTTACTATTGTGGTACAGAAGTTGCGTGTTTATTCCTTAAATCCTTGAAACAAATGCTCTTTATTCTTTGTCATTTGTGTTATTGTCCAGAGGTCTTCAAGATCCTTAAGGAAGGCCTCTTATTTGAATAAGGTTGACTTGGACTTCATTATGAAAAACTGACACTTTATCAAGTGTAGCGGTGTTTGAAACTTAGAAGGGTGCTTGTGTAGTACAGATTTAGACGGGTGATAATGAACCAAAACTTAGACGAGTGATCCATTGAGGCTTCTTCAGAAATATGATTCTTGCCACGTCATCAATAAGATCAGAATCTTGATTGAGCTTTGAGTTGGTCTATGTCTGAGTTGACTATATTTTAGACGAGTGAGTTTTTAGACAAGTCTAAAAACTTTGTTGTACCAAAATGTAGATAGGTCAAAATTTAGATGAGTGACCTTAAGTCTATTTTCCTGCACACTGATCAGACATATCAGAAATTTCATATGGTTCAATATTACCATACTTAATCTATTTGGTATCATCAAAACTTAGAGAATCTACACATTAAATGTATCTCAGACTTATGAGGTCTCAACATTATTAGCTGCACCACATCCACTAAGTATTCTATCATGAGATTATGTATTTTGTGTGTTTGAGAGGGTGTAGTTGCTTCCCATTACTTAACGAATTGCTTTGATTCACCGCTCTTAGACATCCATTTCACATTGAAAAAAATTACGTTATATTTTGAGTATTTATATCATTTTTTATCGTTTATAGATCTTTATAATATTTTCCTTTTATAAAAATATCTGCAGATTTTTTTTTCCCTAACTAACCAAAATATATGGATCTGTCACTAGTTATGCTAGTGAGTAGCGAAAGGGATAGAGGTGGAAGAAAATTATGAACAATTTCGTTTATTTTGGGTGGAAATTTTATCTATATTGAAATAAATTGATAAAGAACATGAGTTTGAAGGACTAAATTAATGATTCTTGATTTCTACTTTTATTTTGTGTTATACACACACACACACACACACACACACACACACACACACACACACACACACACACACACACACACACACACACACACACACACACACACACACACACACACACACACACACACACACACACACACACACACACACACACACACACACACGAAGACAGTGGCACTACAAGTCGAGAAATTCAAAATCCAAATCCATGTCCAGAAATTCAAAACCTAAATACTGGAGGTCTAGATATTCAAGATCGAAATCTAGGTCTACAAAGTGGAGATGTAAATCCAATTCTATATTCTCCAATTCCAGTTCCAGATCTATATCCAAATCCTTTTCCAGCTCCAAAACCAGATCCAAGAATTTAGATCAATTTCAAGGTCCAAAAACTCCATATTCAAATACAAATCCAAATCCATGTATAGATATTTGAGATTCAAATCCATAAATCCTAGATCCAATGACTATTGCCAGTTGAAGACAAAGGAGCTGGGCAAAAAACAATGGAATAAAATGTAATAATTTATATAAGATTAAGGGTGTTATGTGTTTCTTAAAATGCATATATACGATTAAGGCTAGCTATTATATGTTGCTTATAGTTATAGCTTATAGGCTATACGAAACTCTACCATGTTTACATACTTATGATCTACATAAATAAACTTTATCAATTAATTCCTTCAAATTTAAAATTGTCAATTTTTTATTACCATAAATAATTTCCATCCATTTAATATAATAGAATTAATTTTTCTACCAATAATAGACCAATGCCCTTTACCCACCTCTAACCTTTGCTACTCATTTGAATGACGCACAATTTGGGATATTATTATTCCAACAAAGAATTTATTAACCCAAATGACAACTAGAAAAATGAGAGCCAATAGCTAGAACAAATCAAATACCTGACCAACAGAGTGAGTATAGTGAGAACCACTTTTCTAGATTGATTATCTTACTGGGATTAGAACACAATATCTTCTCTCAAGTTAACCACAAAAAATAAAAGCCGAGACACCCCGATGTCCCATTAAAGAAAAACCCTAATTAAGTAAGCCTTAATCCATTATTACCATTAGCATGCTTATTACAGTCGAAAATATTATGATAATAAAACGGTAAAGAAATAAAAAAAATTTAAACATGCACAAACGATCAACCTCCAACAGATATAAACAACATATATACATGTGTACGTGATATCCTAATAGATGGACCACATACCTAAGAAAGTTATACAGACACTGGAAATGAAAAAGACACGAAAACTGGCCATAGAGAAACTATACAAAGGAGAGGTCCTATACTATCCTACCAGCCTCCAAAAATACATCAAAATAAGAAAATAAGCTCACAGAGGTAAACCCTAGCAGACGTATCCAACAGATCCACACCATCAGTGATGTCGGTGTCTGGATCTACCATCTCCCTCGCAGAAGCGACGACTGTAAACACTGGCATCTCTGGATCTTGGCTCCCAGATTGACTCATCACCACCCCACGGCGACAAAGTGATACATGGTCTGCACACTCCTCCTTCTACTACCTCTATGAACCATGCCCACATCGCTCCTAGCTCTGAACTATCCATCATATTCCACATATCGTCAGGGACCTCCCTCTAATGGGGTGGATACCACATCACTGAAAATGGTAGGCACTGAGCAATCGTTACGGGCCGATAAAGGAAAATTAAGGACCTCCTCCAATATGAACATACCAACGATTTGCTACCAACGATCGTAATGATACACAACATCGATATCACTGAGAATAGGGATCCTGGGAGGGAACCTCTGAAGGTGATGCACTGGGTGATAGTCCTTCCAAGCAGCTATCCCCGCCCCCGTCCTCGCTTCTCATCTACCGTTGTCCCCGTCCGGCTGTTGCTACTTATTGATGTGACTCTGGAAAGTGTACCAGATCGAAGCAAGTAATAAAACACGATAAGTAGTTACCGAGATCGAACACAGGGATTGGGTGACTGAATTATACCAAAATTCAAGGGAATTCAAAATAGTTTAACCAAGTCAACAAGTAGTTTGTCATGAAGAGAAAGAATTATCAATAACAAATCAATTATATTAACTAACAGATAACAACGAGATTCAAATTAAGACTAAGGCTTCTAAGGTCACGATTCCACCTACCTAATCTTGCAAGCTACCCAAGTGATTAATCTTTTATCCCTATTTTCAATTTCTTTGCCAACCAGGAACCCAGAATTATCATAATGTCACTCTCGAGCACGAAAGGACATACCTAAGCATACAAATTACCTATCTCTCGATCCGACAACCCACAAGTTAGATTCATTAAGCCCATGGTTCCCTATAATGATTGCTCGATTGGTGTTCCTATTTCAAGTCCTAAAGGGCGAATCTCCTCATCGGACTCATCGTGCTTGACTAGTTAAACACGGACCCTTGTGATTAACTCAATAAAAATAGAAATAGGAAATAAGAAATTAAGAGAAGGGAATAAGAAATCCCACAATGGATAAACTATGCCGTCATGAGCGGCTTCATCGTTTCCTCAGAAAAGAGGATTAGTTCCTCATAGTAACAATAACAAAATCAAATGAAAAGAAAGAATTCATCTTAAAGAGAAGAAAACTATGCAAAACAGTGGGAGAACCAGCTCCAAAGAAACTATGATTAGGTCTCTAAAACTCTTTTTTTCTGCACCAAAACAAGCTTTTTATAGAGGATTGAATCTATGCGTGCTCGTAAGGCGAGCAGGGGCTCGCGAGGCGAGCAGGGGCTCGCGAGGCGAGCCTTAAGTTTGGTCCAGTTCAAATTTGAATTCTCGTGAGGCGAGCCTGAATGGTCTTCAGCTTTCCTGCTTTTGGCTCGTGAGGCGATGCTGAATGGCTTCCTGTTCCTGTTCAATCGGATCCTCTGGCTCGCGAGGCGAGCCTTTGTTCGCGAGACGAATCTCCCCTTTTTGCATTTAAGCTTGATTTCTTCAGTTTCCTAGCTTCCTCAAGTTTCACTTTTAACCTGAAATGTAAAAGTATCATTTTAATGCTTTATTGACTCAGAATTAACCAAAAAATCCTAAAAACTATCTAAGAGACTCAAAGTATTGCTTAGGGACAAAAGAAGTCAAATTTGGATGATTAGCGAGGTTAAATTGCTTAATTGGCATAACAACCTTAACCTTTCTAGCTATAAAACCAGATAAGCTAGAGGGTTATCAAAATGCCCCAAACTTAAACTTTGTTTGTCCGCAAGCAAACAAAAATAAAAAAGACTCAAGACAAGGTAAGTTGATGGACTGAATCAAATTTAACTGGTCTTCATGCAATTGTTAACAATTCCTTTTTCAAATTGATGCCCCCCCCCCCCCCCCCCAATTATTCATTATAGTAATCCCCTCATGCATCTACTTTTGAACAAAGAGAAGTTAACCATGAATGTAATCATTATTCAAAGCCAAGGATGCAAAATTACACACAAAGGAAGATCAACAATTCAAACAATTGCCTTCCTCATACAGGGCATTTAGTAATTCACTCTTCGGCTCAATTTGTCTAGGTTATAGAATTTTTCACTCTTTTCACAGTTAAGTGCACTTTCCTTAGATTTGATTTTCATCTCAACAAAGTTCCCACAAAAACATGCATGCATCATCAAAAGGTCTTTCCAAGGTTGTAATGTGGCATGGCTTAAGGTGAGATATTCAAAGGATCAAGGCTAAATCACTAAGATTTATGAGAGCATGAAATTTCACATTCAAGTACTTTACCCTCACTCTCATTTAATCATCTTTTTCTTCTTTTGGTTGCTACAACCCTTTTCCTTTTCATAATGCTTTTTCACTTTGCCTTATTTGGCATTTTTGCATTCTTTTTCATTCTCCAGCCTTTGGCTTCAACCTTTTTGCTTTTTCTTTTTCTCAACCAAAACACATGACAATTGTAGCCACCCCAAACTTAGTTCTCACACAACACTTACATTGTTTAACATTTCATGCTCTCCTAAATCCTAGGATTGGGATATCATGGTTTTTCCGGATTTATGGCTGGTATTGTAAGGTTATTAAGAATAAAAGTCTTTAAGGCTCAATGTGGCTAACTAGGGATCATGTATCAAGGTTGGTTCATTTTTGGCCAAGTAGTTTATTCAAAGAAAATTTCCTTAATCATATGATGTAAATATGTATATATGCAAACCATAAAGAGATTCAAGCAAATCCGGGAAAATGTGACTTAACGTGATTCACTCAATTAAAACAATGATGGAGGCTCAAATTTTCATCCGGTTATTTTTCGTAAATTGTTTGACTGAGATACAATTCCTAGAATGTGCACCCCTTCACCCCAAACTTATTACAAATCAAGCAATCATAACGAAAATCCTCTAACTTCTTATTTTCAATTTTTCACATGGGGAATTAACTTTCAAAACATCAAGGGGGGTTCATCAAAATGGTTTTCACAAAAAAAAAAACTCATGCATTCAACCATGTTGCATTCAATTTAATCCATAAACTTACCAACTAGACTCGATGACACTATTGTTTTTCTTATTGACCAATTATTAACAAGCAAACAAGAATTAATAGAGTAGGGGAGAGAAAGGGAAGAAAGAAAAGAAAATAAAAGAAAAAGAGAGGAGAAGAGTTTAAGAAACGTTAGCTCAAGGAGTCCGAGGGGACTCCTTCTCTTTTTCCTCCGCTTTTGATTCTTCCGAATTTCCTTCCAATGCTAGCTTAGCAAGCCTAGCCTCTTCCATCTTTAGCCATGCATAGTCATTCACGCTCTTGAGAGTTTCCAACCAGGTCCAATCCCAACTTTATGCTTCTTCCACGGTATAGTTCTCTACTTCCAGAAACGGGATCACTTTTTGCTTCCTTATCTTCTTTTCGATCAACTCATCATACCATTTATGCCCATCACTAATGCACGGAAGAAATTCTCTTTATATCCTTTCAACATCTTTACGAATCTCAATCCGGGAGTATTCATTCGCACCCCAACAAAACTCCAAACGAGATGAATTGAATCTGGGATTAGAATCCAGTAAAAAAAAATCCCTTTGATCGTGAGTTACAGTTTCAATTTATTGGAATAGGATTCGTCTAACCCGGATTGCATTTTTGATGTTTTGGAATTTGGGGTGGTCTGAAGAGATTGTGAATTGCATCTAATTCCAAAAGTAAAACATTGGTCAATATTATAATAAAAAATATATATATAATGAATAAAAGAAACACTAAACTAAACATGCACCACAAGATATATATAAGTCAAAATCAGTGCTTCAAAGTATGAGTTTCTAGCTATATATCAATATACAGCCATATCGAATCAAATATATAATAGCTAGAACTCGGAGAAACTAGGGAATAAAACTGGAGAACTAGTAATGATGGGGCCCGGATTAGTGCTCAAAATCAGTCTCATCCACCGGGTCACCCTGCTGAGCTGCTGCTGCTGCTGCCTCATCCTCCGCTGGTACCTCGGGCATCCCCCCTGTGGCATAGCATCCCGGTCCCCAGGATAGTCCTGCCACCCAAGTTGAGGTGTCAAATCCTCCTCGGAAGGGTAAAGGGATACCCGGCCCTCCTGCTGGGATAGTGATAGCTCTCTAAAAACTCCCACAGCACCACCTGATCCCTCCTTATAGCCTGTTGGTTCTGCAAGAGCAGAGTCTTGTCATATGATCGTGGTCTCCTGGGGGTTGCGGGCTTTGTGAAGCAGAAGCGGCATATGTAGTCTCTGTCGATCGATTGATGGGGCACCTTCTCTACCCTGTCAGTCATCGGAACGCCCGCTCTGCTGATGAGCTTAGTGATCAGAAATACATGCCCCAAACACTCCTTCTGAGCCCTCGAGTTGGCCTTCTGCTGGATGTCGGTCGCTATGATCGAGCCAACATTTACGCTCTTCTCCTTCATAATGGCATATAGGTGGTGGGCCCGGGCGACAGTAATGGTGGACTCATGAGAGCTCACACTAAGGTTGACGTGTATAAACACCGACCATACCCGGGCCATCGGGGTCAGATCCTGCCTCCTCACCCTCAGGAGGTTCCCCGAGGTTCTAATCTCCCACTCGACCCTTGGATTGCAGCAAGTCTCTAGAATATCCCTTGCCATGCCCTGAACATCCGGCAGCAACTCATACTCACTTCGATCTTCCCAAGTGATGGGGATCCCTAAACATGTGTTGATGACCTTTGGAGTGAAGGAGATGGGTATGCCCCTAACCTCGGAAATGCATCCGGGATGGGTAATATCGGTGTTGAGGGTGTTGGTGTAAAATTCCTGCACCAATCTAATGTTAAACCGGCGAGGAAGATCAGCCAACACACCCCAACTTCGAGTGCTAATCTGCCCAGAGACTGACGGGTATTGTTTCGCACCAGGACCACGCTCCTCTAGAGGACTATCTCTTTTTGTGTCACATTTCCCAATGCTTCGCATGATGCAAAGATCGCAAACTAGGATTAGAAGAGGCAGACCCAAAAGAAGAGCCGGGTCCCGAAGGCAACTCTATGTCGTCCTCATGAGCAGATGCGCGCTTCTTGCGCTTAATAGGTTGTTTTTCTGCATTCTTTGGCGGTGCCATAACCTAAAAACTAGACGATTCCCAATACAATTCATAACAAAAAGTACAGATAACTAAGAATTCATAAATCCATTCCTAGTCACTAATAGTCATGCATCAGGCAGTCCAAATAACAGTCAAGAACACAGTTTAATTCTTGAAAATTTTCAGAAAACTCACCCAAGGCCCTCTAAACATGCCTCAACTCTAACAAATACCCAGAACAACCCCAAACCCGAGTCTCTAATCAAAGCACAGTTCGGTTCAATTCATCGCATTTAAAGCCAAAAACATACATTATCATCATATTCAACAATGGCAAAATTCTCACAAACCTTACTTTTATCATTTTTGGACAACACTCAACAATGCACATTCATCATTTAGGCATATTTACAATAACATCAATATCAAAACCATAACATGAATAATTCAAACTTCAACTCTAATGTTTCTAAAATAAATCCTCAAGAGTTCTTGAGGTTCTTGAATCCCAAAATCAAAGGAAAAAGGATTAGAGATAATGAAACTTACCTTTGTGAGTGTGAGAGTGAGAAAGTGATGAATGATGATGAATGCTTGAAGGCCCGTGCGAGAAATATCAGAGAGAACTTTGAAAGTTTTTCAAGAAGAATGGTTCGCTCTCAGCTCGCGGGGCTAAAAACATTCCACGTTCGTGAGGCAAACAACAGTTCGCGAGACGAATTTTTAAAAAATTCCAAAATTCAGAAACCCTAATTTTGGGTTTCGCGGGTTGAACCAAGATTTGCGAGGTGAATCTAGACTTTCAGCTCTTTTTCATATTCCCAGATTCGCGGGGCGAGGAGTGTTTTGCAGGGCGAATCTGGAATTTTCATCCATCTTCAAAGCTGCCCAGATTCGCGAGGCGAGCTTGATACTCGTGACGTGAAGCAGAAAGAGGTGAGAACCTATGAGATTTTACCTTTCGGGCTGGCCAGGCGAACAATGGTTCGCAGGGCGAGCTAGCCAAAATTACCTTTCCTGTGTTTCCCAGGTTCGCGGGGCGAGGCTTGGTTCACGAGGCGAGCCAGAAGCAGGGATTTTGACATCCCTCTGGCTCGTGAGGTAAATTCCTGTTCGTGAGGCGAATCTGAAAGCAATTCTACGTACCCTTCTAATTCCTAAATGCAACTAAGTCCTAAATGCTTTACCTAATGCAATTTTCTAACTAAGGACCCTAAATGAAAACACTTTTTAGGTTTTTAAGACTCTATAAATGCATAAAAAGGATATCAAGCTTGGCTTGCCTCCCAAGTAGCACTTGTTTAACGTCCTGAGTCTGACGAGAAAGGCCCCCTAAGGGCTAGTCAAGTTTGAAAATCTGTTGATCTTCTTGAAATGCTTCCCCATAGTAGTGCTTGAGCCTCTGGCCATTCACCTTGAAGATATCTCCAGGATCATTGCCTTCCAATTTTAACGCTCCATGTGGAAAACATTATGGACCTTGAAGGGTCTGGACCATCGAGATTTTAGCTTTCCTGGAAATAGTCTCAACCTAGAGTTGTAGAGAAATACCCACTGCCCCAGTTCAAATATTCTAGGTAAGATGTGCTTGTCATGCCATGCCTTAGTCCGTTCCTTATAAATTCTATCATTCCCATACGCTTGCAAGCGGATCTCTGACAATTCATTCAAATCAAGTAGCCTTTTCTCACCAGCCTTCTTTAAATCATAATGGAGCTCTTTAATTGCCTTATAAGATTTGTGTTCCAATTCAACCGGCAAGTGACACGCCTTTCCAAACACTAAGCTGTATGGAGATCTTCCAATTGGTGTTTTGAAAGCAGACCTATAGGCCCATAAAGCATCATCCACTTTCCTTGACCAATCCTTCCGTGAAGAGTTGACAGTTTTCTCAAGAATGCGCTTCAATTCACGGTTGGATATTTCAACTTGCCCACTTGTTTGTGGATGGTAAGGAGTTGTTACCTTATGCTTGATCCCATATCTCTCAAGTAAGTGACTCATTTGTTTGTTACAAAAATGAGAACCACCATCACTAATCAAGACCCTCGGGACACCAAACCTTGAGAAGATGTTGTGCCTTAAGAAATCCATGAATACCCACGCATCATCCGTTGTTGTTGGTATTGGTTCCACCTATTTTGACACATAATCTATCGCTACCAAAATGTATTGGTAAGAGAAGGAACTTTGGAATGGTCCCATGAAATATATCCCCAAAACATCAAAAATCTCCACTTCTAGCATGATTTGGAGAGGGAGTTCATGTCGCCTTGAGATGTTTCCAACCAGTTGGCAATGATCACACCTTTCCACAAAAGTACGTGCATCCTTGAAGAAAGTAGGCCAATAGAGCCCGCTTTGAAGGACTTTTTCCGCGGTCTTCTTTCCAACAAAGTGTCCACCATATTCTGAGCTATGGCAATGCCACAACACATTCCCAATTTGCTCATGGGGAATTCATCTCCGCAACAACCCATCCGAACATTACTTGAAAAGATAAGGATCCTCTCAAATATAGTATTTTGCAGTTGAGAAGAACTTCTTCCTTTGTTGCATTGTCAAGCTTTGCGGACCTTTGAAGATTTGAAGTTAGCCATATCCGCGAACCAAGGATAAACTTTTTCAAAAATTGCAAACAATCTCTGATCAGAAAATTCTTCCTTGATGTCTAGCAATTTCTACTCAGTGTCGGGATTAACCAACCTCGACAAGTGGTCCGCCACTCCATTTTCTGAGCTTTTTCGATCCTTGATTTCAAGATCAAACTCCTGCAAGAGAATAATCCACCGAATTAGTCTAGGTTTGGCCTCTTGTTTTGTCATCAAGTGTTTTATAGCCGCATGATCGGTGAAAACTACAATTTTAGACCCTACTACATAAGATCTAAATTTATCTAATGAAAATACCACTGCAAGGAGTTCTATCTTAGTGGTGGAATAGTTAGCTTGTCCCTTATTTAAAACTTTACTTGCATAGTAAATCACATGAGCTAACTTTTCCACCCTCTGTCCTAAAACCGCCCCCACCGCATAATCACTTGCATCACACATGATTTCAAAAGGTAATTCCCAATTGGGCGCAATGATTATGGGTGGGGTAACAAGCATATTTTTCAAAGTATTGAAGGAATTTAAATAATAAGCATTAAACTCAAAGGATACATCCTTCACAAAAAGGTCACATAGTGGTTTTGCTATTTTGGAGAAATATCGGATGAATCTTCGATAGAATCCGGCATGTCCTAAGAAACTCTTTACCCCCTTCATATTGGTTGGCGGGGGTAGCTTTTCGATCAACTCTATCTTGGCTTGATCCACTTCAATCCATTTTTGAGAGATTTTGTGCCCCAAAACTATACCTTCTTGAACCATGAAATGACATTTTTCCCAATAAAGCACAAGGTTGGTTTCTTGACATCTTTCTAGCACGCAAGCCAAGTTCTTCAAACAATTATCAAAGGACGTCCCAAAAACCGAGAAGTCATCCATAAATACCTCAATGAATTTCTCCACCTTGTCTAAAAAGATAGAGAGCACGCGCTTCGGAAAATCGCTGGAGTGTTGCATAATCCGAAAGGCATCCTCCTATAAGCAAAGACTGCATAGGGACATGTGAAGGCCGTCTTCTCTTGGTCCTTTGGATCCACCACAATTTGGTTGTAACCGGAATAGTCATCTAAGAAGCAATAGTACTCATACCCGGTCAACCTCTCAACCATTTGATCAATGAAGGGAAGAGGAAAGTGATCCTTCCTTGTTGCATCATTTAGCTTTCTATAATCCACACAAAATCTCCACCCCGTGACGGTCCTTGTTGGAATAATCTCATTATTCTCATTGACCACCACAGTTGTGCCACCTTTCTTTGGGAACACATGAATTGGACTAACCCAATTACTATCCGAGATTGGATAGATGATTCCGGCATCTAAAAGCTTAATCACCTCTTACGCACTGCTTCTTTCATGATGGGATTTAACATCCTCCATCAAAATTTTGTGCATGCATAAAGAAGGACTTATACCTTTCAAATCTGAAATGTTCCACCCAATGGCGGATTTTTGTTCCCTAAGAACTCTTAAGAGCTTGTCTTCCTCATCCTTTTTCAAGGCATTACTAAATATGACTAGGTGATGTCCCCCCTCACTAAAAAATGCATACCTCAAGTGAGTTGGGAGTTGCTTCAACTCCGTTGTCTTGTTGTCCTCTTCCGATCCTTCCTTATCAAGATCATTTTTTTGGCATTCTTCCTTTGAATATTTGGCAATGCTTCCATATACTTCAAACACTCAAGATAATCTTCATCTTCCAAGATGTCTCCCTCTTCATCTTCAACATGGGATTTTACCAACACTTTTGCAAGTGAAGAACCATGGGCTTCTTGTGTGTCTATAGAATTCACAATTGGTTCTACCGCATCAACACTGTATACACATGATTGCTCAACGGGATGCTTCATTGCTTCAAAGACATTGAAAACCACATTCTCATCTTGCATCCTAAGTGTGAGCTTTCCTTATTGCACATCAATCAAAGCACGTCCGGTGGCCAAGAAAGGCCTACCCAATATGAGACGGATCTCAGCATCTTCATCCATGTCTAGCACCACAAAGTCCCCCTGAAAAATGAACTGGTCCACCTTTACAAACAAATCCTCCACCACCCATAGGGGTATTTAATCAAACGATCTGCTAGTTTGAGTGACATCATATACCCTTAACCTCTTGAATGCCAAGCTTCCTCATCATAGATAGGGGCATTAAGTTGATGCTTGACCCTAAATCACATAGTGCCTTCTCAATAGTCATCTCTTCAAAGGTGCATGGTATACTAAAAGAACCCGGATCCTTCAACTTGGGAGGTAGTTTCCTTTGAAGAATTTCAATACATTCCTCGGTCAAAGTAACTGTTTCCTCAACCACTAACTACCACTTCTTGGAGAGAAGCTCCTTCATGAACCGGTTATATGATGGCATTTGTTCCAAGGCCTCCACAAATGGAATGTTGATCTGAAGCTTACGGAAAACATCAAGGAACTTGTTGAACTGTTTATCTTGCAATGGTTTCTTCAGTCTCTCTGGATATGGTACCTTCATGTAAGGAGATAAATCCTTGGCTTCAATCCACTTCTTCTTTCGGAATTCCTCATCCACTAATTTCAATCTCCCCTCTTGCTATGGCACCTTTTCACTAGGCACTACTTCCTTAGTTTGCTCTGTCTCTACCTAGGGTACTTCTGGAATTACAACTTCAGGAGAACTAGTTGCACTCCCATTTGATTCCAACACCTTACCGCTTCTCGTTGTCACGGCATTACATTGGTTCTTGGGGTTGTTCTCTATATTACCTGGAAAAGAGCCTAGAAGACGCTCATTCAACTACTTTGCAAGTTGTGCTACCTGAGTCTCAAGGTTCTGGATCGCTGCCCCGGTATGAGTTGATAACTTGTCAATGGTCGTGTCTATATGAACTATCAACTTCTCAATGGCAGTAATAGCCTTCTCAATAGCCAATTCCCATGGTTGTCTCCCACCGTCTGTAATCTGTAACTGATTAGGCCTAAGGAGAGCTTGTTGAGTATTGTTCTGTTGAATTCCATAGTTCTGCCTCTGATTATGTTGTTATTGCCCGCCCAGTCCAACACTGGTGTTACTCCAAGAAAAACCCGGATGGCCTCTCCTGATGTTTCAGTTCCACCCATTGTGGTAGTCATTCTATCTGTTCCTCTGATAATCATTGCGATGTGGCACTGTGTCATAGAAATTGTGACACGAGTCTGCATGCTCCTGAGAAAAGTTACCCGGACAACATTCACTGTCATGATCACCATTGCAAAAATCATAACCCGGTGGCAATCCTTCTCGCACTGTGTTTACCTTCATCTTGCTATTAAGTGCCTCATTCTGTTTCTTCAAAAGTGCGTTCTGTTCAAGAATGGCTTAAATAGATGTTGTACTGAGTCCATTTTTTTTTTTTGAAGAGATGTACTAGAAGATTGACTCATATTACGATTGTACTCATTCCTTGACATCTTCTCCAACAAAGCCCATGCATCTTCCGCTGACTTACAAGAGAAAGAACTGTCAGCTGTGGCATCACAATTCATCTGATAGCGATCTCTCAAACCTTTGAAAAAGTGTTGAACCTTTGTTCCTAGATCAAAGAACAAAGAAGGACATCTCCTGAAAAGCACATTATACCTCTCCCAAGCTTCATTATAAGTTTCATCCTCATGTTGCCTGAAAGAAGTTACGACAATTATCAACGGTGCTGCCTTCTGAGGAGGAAAGAATCTAGTGAGGAATTTCTGAGCCATATCCTCCCACGTAGTGATGTTTCCACGATCCAAAAAGTGAGCGATATGCCTGTGAGGATCTTGGTGTGCACTCCCATCAAATTGATCTCTTTGCACCTGGTTAAGAACTGATGTCTTGATTTCAAATGAATTTGCCGTGATGGGAGACCTAACAACAGTAGAAGCACATTCGTCCAAGTTAGGAAGATTGTACTCATAAAGAGGCTTGTAATCCGGAGGATTTTCTTCCGTCATCCCTTCAAGATTGATGGGTTGGATTGCTTCAAGTCTCCTTTTCTCTCTTATTTCCTTCCTCAACCTCTTCTCAGTCCTACGAATCTCTGGGTCGTATAGCAAGTCTTCCGGTGGAACGGTACCTCGCATACAACAAAAACAAGGCAAGCCCAAGTGATATCAAAGAAGTTTAAAAGAGATAAAAAAATGAAAAAAATTAAAATAAAATTTTTCTTTTTTAAAAAGAATTGATTTTTCCTAAAATTTAGGAAAATTGGTTGTGCCAATCCCAGGCAACAGCGCCAAAAACTTGATGTGACTCCGGCAAGTGTACCGGATCGAAGCAAGTAATAAAACACGGTAAGTAGTTACCGAGATCGAACATAGGGATTGTGCGACCAAATTATACCAAAATTCAAGGGAATTCAAAATAGTTTGCCAAGTCAACAAGTAGTTTGTTATGAAGATAGAGAATTATCAATAACAAATCAATTATCTTAACTAACAGATAACAACGAGATTCAAATTAAGACTAAGGCTTCTAAGGTCACGAGTCCACCTACCCAATCATGCAAGCTACCCAAGTGATTAATCTCTTATCCTATTTTCAATTTCTTTGCCAACCAAGAACCCAGAATTATCCTAATGTCTCTCTCGAGCACGAAAGGACATACCTAAGCATATAAATTGCCTATATATCGATCTGATAACCCACAATTTAGATTCATTATGCCCTTGGTTCCCTATAATGATTGCACCAATCTCCTACTCTATCTCTAGCAATGCTCAATCGATGTTCCTATTTCAAGTCCTAAAGGGTGAATCTCCTCTCGGACTCATCGCGCTTGGCTAGTTAAATACGAGCCCTTGTGATTAACTCAACAAAAATAGAAATAGGAAACAAGAAATTAGATAAGGGAATAAGAAATCACCACATTGGATAAACTATGCCGTCATGAGCGGCTTCATCATTTCCTCATAAAAGAGGATTAGTTCCTCATAGTAACAATAACAAAATCAAACGAAAAGAAAGAATTCATCCTAAAGAGAAGAAAACTACGTAAAACAGTGGGAGACGCTCTAAATCACTTTTTTTTCTGCACCAAAACAAGCTTTTTATTGAGGGTTGAACCTGCGCACGCTCGCGAGGCGAGCCTTAAGTTTGGTTCCAGTTCAAATTTGAATTCTCGTGAGGCGAGACAGTGCTCGTGAGGTGAGCCTGAATGGTCTTCAGCTTTCCTGCTTCTGGCTCGCGAGGCAAGTAATGCCTCGCGAGGCGAGGCTGGATGGCTGCTTGTTCCTGTTCAATCTGCTCCTTTGGCTTGCGAGGCGAGTCTTTGTTCATGAGGAGAATCTCCCCCTTTTGCCTTTAAGCTTGATTTCTTCAGTTTCCTAGCTTCCTCGAGCTTCACTTTTAACCTGAAATGTAAAAGTAACATTTTAATGCTTTATTGACGCAGAAATAACCGAAAATTCCTAAAAACTATCTAAGAGACTCAAAGTGTTGCTTAGGGACAAAAGAAACCAAATTTGGGTGATCAGCAAGGTTAAATCGCTCAATTAGTATAAAAACCTTAGCCTTTCTAGCTATAAAACTAGATAAGCTAGAGGCTTATCACTCATCTAACGTAGAATATACATACACAAAAGGAAAAATAAGAGAAGGGAGATAAGCAACTAACCAACGTCATAAAAGGGGTTGGCTTCCACATGTTATCAAACACATATTTGTACAAACAACAAACATATCTCAAGTCAATCTTTTACAAACATCCTCAATTGTACATCTACAGAAATAAGCAATTAGAACATCTCACATACTCACAAGAAATCAAAAGTGATTTCTTGGGTGAACCAAACATTATAGCCGAAAGTTTACTCTCTGTGGTACATTTTCACCTCGGTTGGATCATACCTTCTTGCAGTATGCCCTGGTCCTCCACAACGAAAGCAGATGACAACTCTGGTGATGCATTGCTTCCTTTAGTAGTTGCTCCCACATCTTCGAAACCCTCGAGAAGATGCTCTAACTTCGCGAGCTCCTTATCACTCCTTCTTTGGGTTCGTTATTGTTGCAGTTGTTTTCTTAGCGCCTTTATATGTGACGATCATTGAAACTCAACGTAAAACTCACGTATTCTTTAATAGCCAGATTGTCTTGACATGATTGTAGAAACTCCATCTTCTGATGCGTCTTAGACTTTGTCAGAAAACACTTGTTCAAGAGACTGATCCATAAAACATCCTCAGTGACAGTCCTACACTCTGCTTCTATCAACAAACAGTCAATCCTTATCGAGGTTAAGGATGATAAACTTACAAAAAATTACGCACCAAAATTCTATCCAATATTATTCCTCCTTGGGAACAATAATGAAAGAATAGCAAACAATGTTGTCTCCTTACGGAACAACATCATGAAGATCATAACACAAACAAGGTTAACCAATGTCGTCATCCTTACAAGCATTGGTTCTTCATGAAAACAAGAACATATAACAATATTGGAAACAATCAGAGAAGTAACAACACAAACGATGACAGACCTATACCCCATGCCCAAAAGACTCGGCCATATCTGATACCAAAAAATGTAACACCCTTCTCGGGTGCTACATTGTCCGTAACGTTTTAAGGCAAAAAATAAGGTAATTTAAAATCTTGCTGTGATAAAATGGGGAAATTTTTTGCTTTTGTAAGACAAAAAATAAATATCTGGAAATAGTTATTGTACAATAAAATACTTCATAGTACATTTCAGGTCATAAGTTCAAAAATAGAATTACATAAAAATCCCACCTGACTCATCGAACAAAACATATACACATACAGACCCAAAATAAATATATAGAGTCGTAGCTCCTAAAAGCATAAGGTACTTGGTGTCACAGCTCCATAAACCATTAACACTAACTCCCAAACATACCAAGCCGACCAATCTAAAATATAAAAGACAGTCATCTCTTGTACATCGTGAGAAGGACAAATCCAACTGACGAAATCTAGTGGAAACTCTACAAGAGACCACTGTAAATATCAGACTAAGAAACGTGTAGGCTAAAAGCTGTGTTATCCTCTCTAGGAATTCTCATATAAATATTGTTCAATACAAATAAATACAAGCTGATTTTCAGCCCTGAAAATTAGCTAAACTACCATATATTCCTATCCTACAGCCGTTCTATCCTAATTAAGGAAAGAACATCAGATTTACAGTTACAGACATGCTTTTAAATGTCTTAACAATTACAGTTGGGCTTTTAAATGGATTTAAATGTACAAATGTATTCAGAATTATTTCCATTGACACCCCCCCTCAAATTGATGCTGGTAAATCTAAAAGTATCAATTTTGCCAAGTAGGAAATCGTGTCGTTGACGTGTTAATGATTTAGTGAAGATGTCGGCAAGCTGGACAGAGGTGGAGACATGAGGTAGAGTGATAACTCTGCAGTCATAGGCCTCCCTGATAGAGTGACAATCGACTTCTATGTGCTTTGTGCGTTCATGATAAACTGGATTTGCTACAATTTGTATAGCACTGGTGTTGTCAGCATGTAATGGAGTTAGTTGAGCTTGAGTAAAACCAAGTTCTATAAGGATACCACGCAACCAAATTATCTCAGAGCAGGCAGCAGACATGGCGCGATACTCCGATTCAGTGGATGACTTAGAGACTGAGTCTTGTTTCTTGGATTTCCAAAAGATTAGAGCATCACCTAGGAACATACACCAACCAGTAGTAGACTTCCTTGTGTCTGGACATCCAGCCCAGTCGGCATCACTGTAGGCTCGGAGCTGGAGTGATGAATCGGTAGGGAAGAATAAGCCACGACGGGAAGTGCCAAGAAGATATCGAATGATGCGATGGACTGCTGAAAGGTGGAGATGCCGAGGGGATTGCATGAATCTGCTTACTGTGTGGACAGTAAATGATATGTTTGGGTGAGTCAAGTTTAGGTAGATAAGACTACCAACCAGCCCGCGATATAGAGTTTGGTCTTCAAGGGGGCACCTTCATCACGGCTATATTTGACATTAATTTCCATGGGGGTATCAACAGTAGTTGCATTGGTGAGACCGGCTAACTGGACCAAATCTTGAATATACTTGTGTTGATTTAAAAAAAGACTTGTCGGTTGATAGTATACTTCTAATCCCAAGAAGTAAGTGAGCTGGCCAAGGTCTTTCATGTGGAAGGTGGAATGCAATAGCTGCTGAATTGTAGAGATAGTTGTTTGATCAGAACCGGTCACCACAATATCATTCACATAAACAAGAAGTACCACAATCCCTTTAGAAGTTCTTTGTAGAAAAAGAGAGTGGTCATACTGACTCTGAGTGAATGAGAAGTCAAGAAGGGTGGATCGAAAATTCTCAAACCATACTCTTGGTGCCTGCTTCAAGCCATATAAAGAGCGTTTTAGTTTACAAACAGCATTAGACGAGGGAGTTGTCATACCAGTGGGAAGTTTGACGTAACCTTCCTCCTTTAGGTCACCATGGAGGAATGCATTTTTGACATACAATTGGTGTAATGGCCAAGATTGAGAGGCAACAAGAGCAAGAACATTGTGCACGGTAGTCATTTTGGCAACAGGTGCGAAGGTCTCGTCATAATCAAGACCATACTCTTGCTTATTTCCAAGAACAACCAACCGAGCCTTGTAACGATCTATGGATCCATCTGAACGAAGCTTTATAGAAAACACAAACTAGATGCCAAGAGGTTTAATAGATGGAGGACATGGAACAACATCCCATGTCTAATTTTCTTCAAGTGCTAGAAGTTCTGTTTCAATAGCTTTTTGCCAACATTCATGCTCCATTGCCTGTTTATAAGAAGAAGGAATTGGAACAGAGGATAATGTTTCTGTCAATGATAAAGGAGAGGTGAAACCATACTTTTCAGGGGGTTTACGTATGCGAGAATAGTGTCGTAGTGGAGCTGGTGCAGGGGCAGGTGCTGGATCAACAGCCAGAGAGTGATCCGAAGGGGGCCCAGAAGGTTCGGATGGCTGATCTTGAGTGGCATGATTATGACGTTGGTAAACCAAGAAAGGTCTAGATGATGGTGGTCTTGCATAAGAGGTATTAAGCAATGGTAGAATATAAATTTATGGAGAGAGGGGGTCATGGTGAGTAGCAAAAAAATATGTATTTTCCTGAAATATGACATTTCTAGAGACCCGAATCCGACGTAGATTAGGATCATACCATAGATAACCTTTCTAGTGAGGAGAATAACCAAGAAATGCACATTCAACTGATTGAGCAGTGAGCTTTGTCTGTTCTTGTGGAGGAAGATGGACGTAACATACACAACCAAAGGTACAAATATTAGAATAAGTGGGTGGGTGACCAAACAACCGAGTGAAAGGAGAGTCATGGTTCAATGATGGAGAGGGCAAGCGATTAATAAGGTGAATGTAACAGCCTGATTTTAATTATGTTGTTCAACCGGTTAAAATATAATTAAATTATATTTTAAATTTGAGAGTTAGAAAGTGTTTTTGATTAAAATAAAATCATATTCATAGTCTACTTTATGGTCGAGGGTTACGATAAAATTTTAGGTTGAAAATTCAAACGAAAGCCGGTCTGCGTTTTCACTGCCGGTACAAGTTTACTGTGCAGAAAACCTAATTTTGACCCATGAACGAGATAGTTAGTGCTTTTATTATGTTTCCTTCAACTTTGGTTTATTCGGGCGAAAACGTCGGAAGAATTACGATCGGAAATACAACCGGGTACGAAAATGGAGCAGAATAGTAGACATAAAAGGCTTGAGATGAGATGAGGGAGTGAGGTGACTCACTAGAGGTATGGACTAAGCTACCTCCTAAAAAGTGGTCATGATGGACTTTTTGAAATATATAATATTATATTCTAAAAACCTATTTTTTTCTCATTCCTCTTCAACCAAACAAGGCACAAGGTCAAAACTTGCTCTCCAAGCTCATTCCTCTCTCCTCAATTTCGTGCCACTCTCTCCCCTCTCTATATATACCCCTTTCATTTTCACTTCATCATCTTCCTCCTTCAACCTCCATTAAACCTTCATCTTCTTCTTTCTTCTAAAAGTTCAAGCTCGTAAAGCTTTAGTTTTTATTCATCTTTTCTACTTAAGTTCTTCATTAAAGTTCTTCCTTATACTAAGGGTAATGCTCTCATATGAATCTTTTTGCAAGTTTCATCTTTTATTTCTTAGTTTACTTTATGTGTTCTTTACATGCTACAAACTTCTAAAATCTCTCTAAAAGGGTAGGAAACACCTTTTGAGTTGAAACCACTTTCTATAGTCTTGTATTAACTTATATTTTCACATACTAAGAGGTTATGTAAAACAAAAATCTCTACCTATGTCTTCCAATGAAGGCCGAATGCTTGCATTTGGGACCTAGGAAGTTTTTGTTTCAACTTTTGGAATATGATCATGTGATTGAGTTTCTAACTATCCGTTGATCTTAAATCTATAAATCTTGGAAGTTTTGATAGCTTGTTCCTATGATGGCTGAAAATATGAATAAGTAAGCCTAGGATACTATGTTTCAACTTTCCAAGTATGATCATGGATTTAGAACTCTTAATACCTTGTGATTCTAAACCTAAGAGTTATTGGTAAACAAAGAATATTTTTCCTCATCATCCTATGATGGCCAAACCTTAGTGCTTAGGTACTAGGATGTTTGAGTTTTTATTTTTCCAAAATGATCATGGACTTAAACTCCATAAGATATTTGGATGCTAAGTCTAAGAGATTGGAAAGTTTAAGGATTTCTAACTTGTTTATTCTATGTTATTAAAGATAGGATGTATTACTTTCATTTTTCCAAGATGATCATGGACTTGAGCTCCGTAAGATATTTGGATGCTAAGTATAAGAGATTGGAATGTTTAAATTTCCATTGTTTTCCAAAATGATCATGGACTTGAGCTCCATAAGATATTTGGATGCTACGTCTAAGAGATTGGAAAGTTTAAAGATTTATAACCTATAAATCCTATGAAGGCCGAACCTAGAAGGTTATGGACCTAGGATACTTTGTTCTTATTTTTCCAAAATGATCATGGTTTTGAGCTCCTTAATACATATGGATGCTAAACCTAAGAGATTAGAAAGTTTAGTGAATGCTAGCCTATTTTACTAGCCTTGGCCGAATACCCTAAGTTTATAACTTAGTGGGATTTTAATTCAACTTTATTAAGTGATCATTGTTTATGAACTCCTAACACTTAAGGATCATAAATCCATGAGTTGTATAATTTTTGGGAATCTCTAACCCTAAGAACTAGTCTTGACTGAACCTATACCTTGTGGTTTAGTGTTCTTTTTTTGATTTTAACTTGTGATTTTGTGTTCATAACCTTAGACTTCCATCACGGAGGAAACGAGGACGTTCGTGGTATACCTCTTCGAGCATCTAATCTCCTTACCTTCACAGAAGGTGGAGTTAGTATTTTGTGGTGTGACAACGAGGAGCTTCGAGTTCGGGAGTCCGGTGATAACCCAGGTGGGGGAAAGAACCAAACTATCGTCGGAATGGAGAAGCAGTAGATTATATAATAATTGTGTAGGGCGACCTAAACCCTACTAGTGGTCAAGTAATCGACAAAACCAAAATCACATTGAAAACCTTTTTCTAAAAAACCAATGGCGATTCGGGGATTGTAGGTTTATCGATATTAGGTTGATTTTAGATTGTTGATGGTTGATTTGATTTTATTACCTTTATTGAATTGAGTTTGTGCTATATTGGTGATATGGGAATATTTGGATTGATATTGTGTTATGCATGATCTGCCTGTTTGTATTATTATGCTTATTGGTTTTTAAGCAAAGATATATATGTTGTCTAAGAGATGATTGTTTTGGGTGTGAGGATAATGATGATTTAGAAGTGTGATAAGCCTCTGGCTCGTCTAGTTTTATAACTAGTAAGACCATGGCTTTTGTACCAATTACTCGAGTTTAACCTCGTTTTGTCCAAATTTGGATTTAATTGTCCTCAAGCAACATTTTGAGTCTCTTAAGTAGGTTTAGGACATTTTAGTTAATTTCGAGTCAAATAAAGCATTTACTGCTATTTCGTATTTTCAGGATAATAAGAAGAGCAAAAAGGGAAGGACTCTTAAAGCAGAAGCCATCACGGCCAGGCCGTGACACTGGTCACGGCCGTGATGAGCTACCCATGAAGATCAGAGAGCATCACGGCCCAGTCGTGATACCCATCACGGGCGTGATGAGAGAACCCTGAAGAACAGAATTGATCACGGCCTAGCCGTGATGGAGGTCACGGCCGTGACAGATCAGCACCCAAAGTCAGAAAGCATCACGGCCTGGCCGTGATTGGCATCACGATCGTGATAGACTGGAATTTGAATGCGCGCCCTTGGCAGAATGCGTCACGGCCGTGAGGCGAATCCTGATTTATAAAAGGCACCAGGGTAGACGCAAATCAGAGAGAATTTTCACTGTTTTCAATTTATTCCAAGGGTTTGTATTATGTTAATGATGGAGAACTAATCACCAGGGATTAGTCTGCTGTAATCGGTTTCCGCCAACACTTGAGGTTCCATAATTCCCGATCAAACTGCTTATCTCTTTCAATATTATACTATATGCCTTGTTTGCTTAATTCAAGTTGTATAGAATAAGTATTGATTAATTTCGATGATTCTATCACTACAAAAAAAAACCTATTTAGCGACTGAATATTTCGGTCGCTAAACATGATAATTCGGTTGCTAAACTGTATAGCGACCGAATTAAGGGGGTAGCAGAAACCCTGGTCGCTAAATGTTTAGCGACCGAACTTATATTTCGGTCGCAAATCTGCGACCGATATTTCGGTTGCAAAAGTATATATTTCGGTCGTCGTATAGTTGGTCGCATACCCAGCTCGCCTAATTTGGTGACCGATATTCGGTCTCTATTTCGGTCGCAAAATTTTGATTTTTTTTTTCCTGTAACGATCCTGCCGACCAAATATAGTTTTTCAACTATTACCCCATTGATTTTTAATTTCTGATATAAACAAAATACACCAATATTTTTTTTAAATAAATAGAAAACATAAATATGATGTACTAACGATCCAAAACACCACAGTCAATATGATCAAGAAAACATATACATTAATTAACGCAAGTTTAATAATGGTTTATAAAAAAAAGTTTAATAAGTATTAATTAACGATCAAAACATAAAAATACACCACAGTCAATAAGTACTAATCAAAATATCAAAACTCATCAATCTTCCAAAGGGATGAACATGTAGAAACGAGAACCCCCAAGGTACTTAAACTTTGCCAATGCACCAGTGGACAACAAATACAACTCCCTGATACCATTTGTATCTGTTGCAAAATATGGGCGATCCTCATGGATTACTATATTCCCATTATACAGATTTCCGCTTTTGTCTTCAATAGTCACAACACGCGGTATTTGTTGTCCCCAATGACGGTAGAATGATCGCGGGATTGAAATCAAATCCTGCAAATACACAAGAACAATTTAGTAAATGATTAGCTTATGCCTTAACCATCATTACGTGAATCCGATCGTTATTCTTAAGTTGATGAGATACTGTACCTGGTCTATATGGATGGCTGTCTCAAAACATTTAGTCGGGTCCATTTTCTGATAAAACGATAAGGAAAACAAGTCATATGTCTAAACTTCATCAAGTGATAATAAGAAAAGATGGAAAGATCCATGTAGCATACTATCATGTTAAAATAGAACAAAGAAATGCAACTTCACATGCAACTTTACATATTAGCAAACATAGTAGTTTTCAGGAAAGCAGATGCTTTTACGTCGTTTTGAAGGATGGTCATAGGGAGGACTTTTCCTACCGGAAGTGCCTAGATAACCTAGTAAGGATGGTCATCAACAACTATTTCTGGAAAGCTCCATTTCCTAATAAAACAAATGAGTAAAAAACCAGAGTTGTTTTTATAATATTGTGTACAAAGCTGCTTTCTAATGTGAATAATGTTTTAATGATGACGGCACGTCATGCATGTGCCTGGCAAACTGTGCCTAGCCCTTCATTTTATCTAACCCTATACTTAATCCTTCATTATCTAAGAGACTCGCTTTTGTTGGCTTCAAGAAGAGACTTTCTAATTAAGCTCATGGACTTTAAATTAGTAAATGAATATTAACAACAACAAAGTCATGCCATTTACGAACTAATAACACTTTATCAATTCATTCCAATGCTTATAATGTAAATATATACAAATATGATTCCATAATCATTTCCAAACAAGTTATCAATAAATACATATCAAATTATTCTAATTACATTGATTCATTGTTATTGAAAGATTTTTATTTTAAAGAGAATAAACTATTCTTCATAGCAATCCAAATGTATGAACATGCTCAGATATAAGTACCAGCCTTCAATAAATTTACATCATCAAACAGAAAAGAGATAAGTAGAATTACCAAATGAATCCGATTCAAAATGAGTGAAAAGCTCTCTTGGAATTACAGGCTACAATAATGTTTTTAGATCATTTCATACTCCAACAAAGAATATTTTTTTTGTTTACAAAGAAGTGAACAAGAACTTGACATCCCTAAAACCCTCTTTTGAAATTTTTGAAACAGATTCAGACAAGAACCAACAAATTTATGGATTCCAAACGAATCAAAATACAATACAATCAGAATGCATACACGTACAATACGATATGAAATTATTCAAGTAAACAGCTGCATCACAGAGGCTATAGATCATACTATTGTGAGATATTCAAAGACATAAATTCAGCCAAGATATGGAAAGATAAACAGATTGTGGTCGATGCAGTCCGCAATCACGGTCCGATGCGGTTTCAGTGGCCACCGCAACCGAGATGTTGCGGCCGCATCACGTGATGCAGTCCACAATTTAAAACCTTGATCTTCACACTCATTCTCACTCTACCAATTTCCCAATACAAATATTAAAATTTATAAATCACAAAACTTTACTTGACAAATCCAACAAAAAAAACGTAATTGGCAAAGTAGCCACACTTACTCTCCTGTCAAAACTCTTTGCTCTCCCTGTAATTTTACCTTCTCTTAAGCAACCCGTATCATATTCTTAATTTTCTAGTTCAAACAAATCTCACATATCTCATATCAAAACATATCTTCCACAAATCTCAGTATTAAATATAAGATATGAATCTATTAACAAGATTAATTACAAATTAATGTCTGTAATATCAGTCTCAATCTCTTTTATCCACAATTTCTTGCCATTATCTCTACATCTCTACAACACATCTCAATTAATGTCACCCCTTCATATACCTTTACCAATTCCCCCAAACAAGTATTTATAACCCATAAGAATTAAACTTGACAAGTAACCACTAACCACCATAATTTTTTTTTTATAAACAAGCAAGTCGTGTACATAAGAGTACAAGAAGTGTTCTAATAACCCGATACATCATTACACTTAACGGTCCATTCTATAATCAACATAAAATGGATTAAAACCAAAACCTGATTGCACTCAAAGCAAAACTAATTGCTCTCCACACAATTAATCTTACTTTCTACAAGCAATCTTTATCATATACTTGGTTTCTTATTTTAAACAAATCTCACATCTCATATAATGACATCTATTATATGTATCTTAATATTCATTACACGATATAAATATATGAATGAAAATTGAAAACCACAGTAATTTTTAAATAGGAATTTACATCAAGATTAATCACAACTTACATTAGAAACAATGGTAAGGTGTTCTACTCAATCACAGTCACCTATAACACAATTCACAACTCACATGAAATACACAAGTAGCTCTTCTCAGTAGTAAGCAATAAAGCAAGCAATGAAACAATGAAGCAAAATAAAAAATGATACATAGAGAGTCCATGCATGGTTACCTCAAAGCAGAGCAGGGAATGCACAAAATGAGGAGAGAAGAGGGTAGGAGGAGCTCTGCGCGTGCGTGGTGACCGGAGAGCTGCGTATGGCGGCCTGAAACAGAGGGGGCGGAGTATGGCGGCCTGAAACAGAGGGGGGGGGGGGGGGATTAAAAATAGAGCAGGAAGAGGGGAAAGGAAGAGAGGAGAGGAAGAGGGAAGAGATGGAAGAAGAGGAAGAGGAGGACGGAGGCTTACCGGAGACGGCGGTGGTGGCGGTGCCCACTGCACGGTGGTGGCGGCCTGAACGCGAGGGAGAAGATCGAAGATGGGTGAGGGAGGAAGGAAGAGAAGGCAGAAATGAGGAAGAAGGGGAAGATTTCACGATTTTATGGATTTATAATTTGGCGACCGAAATAATCGGTCGCGAAATCGGTCGCCAATCACTTAAATAAAAAATGGTCGCTAAATTCGGTCGCGGGATGAGTTAATTTGAAATTTGAATTCATAAATTTAGCGACGGAGTATTCAATCGGTCGCTAACACGCGCGATTTTAATTTTTTTACGCGCCGTTTAGCGACCGAATTCAAATCGGTCGCAAATGTAAATAAAATTTAATCGTTGCATTTAATTCGGTCGCTAATAATACATAAAATTTCTGACTTTCAACCGTTGTATGTAATTCGATCGCTATTTCAGTCGCTAAGAAGGGATAAAATTACTGACTTTTAAGTTCCTTTATTTAGCGACGGAAATAGCGACCGATAACCCTGCTACGCTCTATTTCGGTCGCAATTTCGGTCGCAGTATTATCTCTAATCACTACTTCATGTAGATCCTACAATCGGTCGCCAGTTCGGTCGCAAAAAGCAATCGAAAAATTCGGTCACTATTTTCGGTCGCTAAACAACCTTTTTTTTTGTAGTGTATGTTCCTATACCTTGATTGCGTTTGCTTAATTCGCGTGTGTTGGTCGTGTTTGCTTAATTCACGAGAGCTTCAATCCGTTTGCTTAATTCGGAAATAGGAACATATATCTCGTAGTGTCAATTGCGCTTATTTAATTGCTGCTACAATCGAAAAGGGATTAGAATCCGCTTAGGGCATGGAATTTATGTAAATCAATGATAGTTAGGAAACCGAAACAGCAGATTAATCGTTTCAGCTTATTGACAATCACTTAATTGCATTGTTTTCTTAATCAATTCTTCTATCATTGAATCTAACCCGCCCAAAAAAAAAAAAAATCGATTTGTAGGTTAATAACAAATCCAAGAGTCCTTGAGATACGATACTCGAGTTATCGTGCCCTCACTACAGTTTTTTTCTAATCACTCGTTTTTGACCCGTGTGCGACAGCGGATCAAATTGGCACCGTTGCCGGGGACTCTTGTTGTTATTAACATATTTGTTGATTAATTTTTGAATTAGTTCTGGCTACTGGGTCTGGTTGTTCTGACTTGTTTGATTTCGATCCTGAAATTGAGAGAACTTTGCACACACGCCGTAGAGCAATTCAGGCTAGCACTAGTTCACCGACCAATAGTGATAACATGGCTGATCAAAGAACATTAAGACAGCTTGCTGCTCCTGATGTTAATTATAATGATTTGTGTATTGAATATGCTGATGTCGTTGCTCCTTTTGAATTGAAATCTGGTTTAATACACTTGTTGCCAAGGTTTAGTGGTCTTGCAGGCGAGGATCCGCATAAGCATCTAAAAGAATTCCAGGTTGTTTGCTCTACACCTTTGAGACCTGAAGGAAAAACAGAAGACCATATCAAGCTGAGAGCCTTCCCATTCTCACTTCAAGGTGATGCGAAGGATTGGTTGTATTATCTTGAGCCGAATTCAGTTACAACCTGGAATGATTTGAAGAAGGTCTTCCTAGAGAGATACTTCCCTGCCTCCAGAGCTGCATCAATCAGGAAGGAAATATGTGGTATTAGACAAGGCAATGAATCATTGGCCGAGTACTGGGAGAGATTTAAGAAGTTAGTGTCCAGTTGTCCTCAGCACCAGATTTCCGAGCAGCTGCTTATTCAGTACTTTTATGAGGGATTGCTACCAATGGACAGAAACATTTTAGATGCTTCTAGCGGGGGAGCACTTGTTGATAAGACTCCAGCTGTCGCCAAGTCATTGATTGAGAACATGTCACTCAACTCCCAGCAGTTCACAACCAGAAACAATTCTGTCGAAACAAGGGGTGTGAATGAGGTCCATGTTTCTTCTTCCCACAAGGCCCTTGAAACTAGACTTGATGAGCTTACTTCCTTAGTGAAGCAGTTGGCAGTGGATAAAGCTCAAACAGCAAGGTTGTGTGGTATTTGTACTTCTCCGGAACACCTGACCGATACATGTCCCATTCTGAAAGATGAGTCGGTCACCGATTTGCCTCAAGCATATGCAGCCAATCTTTACAATCAAGGCAACAATCAGAACAGGTACAACATTCCTGACCTTTCCACTATAAGTACCACCCCAACTGGAGAAACCATCCAAACCTTCGGTATGGAAACTCATCCACACAACAACAGCTGATGTTACCACCACAGAATTCTCCCCAAGTGACTACCTCTGCACCTTCCGGACCTTCACTGGAGGACCTTGTCAAGCAAATGGCTACAAACAATCTCCAGTTTCAGCAACGAACGGATTCTAGTATTCATGCTTTGCAGACACAAATTGGACAGCTTGCCACTTCGATGAATGCCATGCAGGAAGCTCAAGGACCGAACCAACTACTTGCACAAACAGTGGTGAATCCTAATGTCCCAAATCCTAATGTGAGTGCAATTACTTTGAGATCCGGAAAGGTTGCAGAACCAGCCCCTGAGAAAAATAAAAAAAATTTGCTGAGGTAACACCTGAACCTTCTGTTGTTGTTGTTGAGGCTGAAAAAGAGTATGTGCCACCAATTCCATTCCCGCAAAGAGTACTGAAAAATAAAAAGGTTGATGAGGAAGACAAGGAGAGAGAGATTCTGGATGTATTCAGAAAAGTGGCAGTAAACATTCTGCTCCTTGATGCGATTAAGCGGAGGTTAGAAATACGCAAAGTTTCTAAAGGATTTGTGCACACACAAGAGGAGGCTGAAGGGTAATGAGAGAGTCAATTTGGTGAGAAATGTTTCAGCCCTCATTCAACCTAAGCCTGCACCTGAAAAGGTTACTGTTTCAGCCCTCACTCAGGCAATGCCACAGAAATGCAAGGATCCGGGAACTTTTGCTATTCCATGTACCATTGGGGATAGTAAATTCGACAATTGCATGTTGGATTTAGGAGCTTCTATTAATGTCATGCCTACTTCTATTTTCAACAATCTTGATCTTGGTCCTTGGGAGCATACAAGCCTTACTATTCAGTTTACAAACAGGACCAGTGCTTGCCCCATTGGAGTAGTAGAAGATGTGCTTGTCCAAGTCAATGACTTGATTTTCCCTACTGATTTTTACATCCTGGACATGGCAGGGGAAACGAATTCAAGCAGATCACGAATCATTATGGGCAGACCGTTCATGAAAACGGTGAAGACAAAGATTGATGTCGACGATGGAACCATGTCCATGGAGTTTGGTGACATTGTTGCGAAATTCAACATTTTCGATGCTATGAAGCATCCCTTGGAAGAGCACTCTGTTTTCCAAATAGAGTTGCTCTCTGAAATTGTTGATGACACTTATGATGATTTGGTTGCAACTGCTGATTTTCAATCTATTTCTGGTTTTGATGATGTTTATTCATGTGCTGATTATACTAACGCTGACCCTTGTGCTGTTTGTGTTGAGATTGATGCTGCCTTGCAGGGTGACAGTGTAAATGAAGCTGTTTATTCAGCTGAAGTTCTTGACAGCACGACTGCCCCAAACATACCATCTATTGAGAAGCCACCCTCCCTAGAGCTTAAGCCACTTCCTGAAAATCTGAAATATACTTATTTAGAGAGGAATGAAAAATTTCCTGTTATAATTTCCTCTAACCTTGATTTTGACCAGGAAACTAAGCTCTTGCAGGTTTTGAAGAAGCATAAAAAGGCGATTGGGTGGACCTTGGCCGACATTCCAGGTATTAGCCCATCCAGGTGTATGCATAGGATTATGTTGGAGGATGGGGCTAAAACAGTTAGGCAGCCCCAGAGGCGGCTTAACCCCTTGATTCTTGATGTTGTGAAGAAGGAGGTAACAAAACTCTTGCATGCGGGTTTCATATACCCTATCTCTTATAGCAATTGGGTGAGTCCAGTGCAAGTTGTACCTAAGAAATCTGGACTCACAGTGGTAAAAAATGAAAACAATGAACTTTTCCCCACTAGAGTTCAGAATAGCTAGAGAGTTTGTATTGATTACAGGAGATTGAACCAGGCTAATAGAAATGATCACTTTCCTTTGCCGTTAATCGATCAGATGCTTGAACAGCTAACTGGTAAATCACACTATTGTTTTCTTGATGGTTTCTCAGGTTATTTTCAGATCCACATTGCACCAGAGGATCAAGAAAAGACAACCTTCACATGCCATTTCGGCACTTTTGCTTACAGGAGGATGCCATTTGGTCTTTGCAATGCTCTTGGCACATTCCAAAGATGCATGATTAGTATTTTTACTGAATATATTGAAAATTGCATGGAAGTGTTTATGGATGATTTCACTGTTTATGGTTCTTCATTTGATGCATGCTTGGATAGTTTGAATCTGGTTTTGGAGAGATGCATTGAAACTGACCTTGTCTTGAATTATGAAAAATGCCATTTTATGGTTGAACAGGGGATTGTTTTGGGGCATATTATTTCTGAAAAAGGTATTTCAGTAGATCCTGCTAAGATTCAGGTGATTTCTACACTGCCTTACCCATCTTGCATTCGCGAGATTCGCTCTTTTCTTGGTCATGCAGGTTTTTACAGGCGCTTCATAAAGGATTTCAGCAAGATAGCTCTTCCTCTGTCAAACTTGTTGAAGAATGATGCCATTTTCAACTTTGATGACAACTGCAAAAAGGCGTTTGATTTCTTGAAGAAAGCATTGACCTCTACTCCCATCATCCAGCCTCCTGACTGGACCCTCCCTTTTGAGATTATGTGTGATGCCTCTAACTATGCCGTGGGGGCGGTCCTTGCACAAAGGGTGGGAAAGGCCGCCCATGTGATTTACTATGCTTCTAGAACTTTGGATGCTGCACAGGCTAATTACACCATTACTGAAAAGGAACTTCTAGCTATTATTTTTGCTCTTGATAAATTCAGGTCATATTTGCTAGGTTCCAAGGTTGATGTTTTCACTGACCGTGCAGCTTTAAAGTACTTGTTGAAGAAACCAGAAGCAAAACCGAGATTGATTCGATGGATGTTGTTGCTCCAAGAGTTTAGTGTAGAGATAAAAGATAAGAGTGGAGCTGAGAATTTAGTGGCTGATCACTTGAGCAGAATAGAGAGGGATAAAGATCCTTCCCCCATTCAGGATGACTTTCCTGATGAGCAGCTTTTACAGTTACATGGGGTAACTCCTTGGTTTGCTGATATTGTTAATTATCTTGTTGCTGGTGTTTTTCCGACAGGTGCAACTAGGTCACAAATTCACAAACTCAAGAGTGATGCCAAATATTATGTTTGGGATGATCCATATCTTTGGAAATTTGGCAATGATCAGGTAATTAGGAGATGTGTCCCCGAGTATGAGATTGAATCTATTCTGCATTTTTCTCATGCTTCTCAAGTAGGGGGACATTTTGGGCCACAAAGGACTGCAAGAAAAATCCTAGATTCAGGTTTTTATTGGCCCACCATTTTTAAAGATGCTTATGAGATCTACCGCACTTGTAAAGAGTGTCAGACAGCAGGTACAACCATCACTCGTAAAAGTGAAATGCCTCAGCAACCTATGCTTTTCTGTGAGGTGTTTGATGTGTGGGGAATTGACTTTATGGGTCCTTTCCCTGCATCTTTTGGTTTTCTCTACATTTTACTTGTTGTTGATTATGTTTCAAAGTGGGTGGAAGCTATCCCCACTAGGACTAATGATTCTAGAGTTGTTGCAAATTTTGTCAGGTCCAATATTTTCTACAGGTTCGGAATACCTCATGCTATCATAAGTGACCAAGGCACTCATTTCTGTAACCGCACCATGGAAGCTTTACTCCGAAAGTATGGAGTTGTGCATAGGGTCTCCACTGCATATCATCCCCAAACTAATGGGCAAGCTGAGATCTCAAACAGAGAAATCAAACAGATCTTAGAGAAAGTGGTGCAGCCAAATAGGAAGGATTGGAGCCACCGTCTAGAAGACGCACTTTGGGCTCAAAGAACAGCTTTCAAGACACCAATAGGGATGTCTCCCTATAGACTTGTGTTCGGTAAGGCATGCCATCTTCCTGTAGAGATTGAGCACCGTGCTTATTGGGCGGTCAAAAGCTGTAATTTGGAAATGCAAAAAGCAGGCATTGAAAGGAAACTCCAATTACAGCAGCTTGAAGAGATTAGGTTGGAAGCCTATGAAAGCTCTCGAATTTATAAAGAGAAAACCAAGCACTTCCATGATAAGATGATTTCTATGAAGGAATTCTCTGTGGGCCAACAAGTTTTATTGTTTAACTCCCGCCTGAAAGTGATGGATGGGAAACTTCGATCCAAGTGGATTGGCCCATTTATTGTTACTGATGTTTTCCTTCATGGTGCGGTAGACATAAAAAGTGCATGGATCAACAAGGTTTTTAAGGTTAATGGGCAGCGCTTGAAGCTATTCCATGAGAGCTCGGTGCCTGAAGATGCAACCGTTGAAGAGCTCTCCTTCGAAGAGCCCACCTACACTTCAACTTGATCAGGGAGCACCTTCTCCTTTCCCTCACTCTTATTTTATATCTATGTTCTTTCATTGAGGACAATGTATGTCTTAAGTGTGGGGGAGGGAACCAATTGTTTTGTTTTTGTTTCATTTTCCTTGTTTGTGTTGCTTTGTGTCGTATGTGTGTGAGTCTTGTGTCGGTGAGCTTGAATGGATTCTAATTAAATTTAGCATAGACTGATTGCATGATATTTGTTGACTGTTGATGATTTCCCCCTAGGTTTTGAAAATTGAAAATTGATCCCCATGTGAAAAATTGAAAATTGAACTTTGAGATATTCTATTGTGATTGCATGATTTATGATAAGTTTGGGGTGAAGGGATGCACACACTAGGGATTGAATCTCAGTCAAACAATTTGCGAAAAATGTCCAGGTGAGGATTTAGCCTCCAACATGTTTTTAATTGTGTAAATCACTTTTAAGTTGCACTTTCCCGGATTTGCTTGAATCTCTTCATGGTTTGCATGCTTATGTGGTTGCATCAAATGATTTAGGCAATTTTCTTTGAAATAACTACTTGGCCTAAAAGAACCATCCCTAATGCATGTTCCCTAGTTAGCCACATTGAGCCTAATAAGCCTATTGTTTCTTGATGACCTTATGCTATAAGCCAAAAATCTGAAAAAAACCATGTTAACCCAATCTTAGGATTAGGAGAGCATGGATGCTTAGAAAGACAAGGGTTGTGAGAAACTAAGTTTGGGGTGGCTACAAGGATACGATATGTATTTTGGGTTGAGAAAAATAAAAATAAAGGCTGGAGCCAAAGGCAAAAAGAAAAAAAAAAGCACAAAAATGTCAAAAAAGGGTATTAGAAGAAAAAGGTTGTAGTCACCCAAAGCAAAAAGAAAAATGGAAAAAGGAATTTGAGTGGAAGTTCAATGTGTCAAAATGATCATGCTCTCTTAGTTCCTAGGGACTTAAGCCTAGAACCTTTGAATATCCTACCTTTAGCCAGGCCCCATTACAACCTTTAAAAGACCTTTTGATGTTGCATGCATGTTTTCGTGGGAACTTTGTTTGAGATGAAAATCAAATTCATAGGAAGTGCTCTTGAAATGTGAAATTGAGTGAAAAGTTGATAGCCTAGACAAATTGAGCGAATGAGTGAAATATTAAATGCCCTTGTGAGGAAGGCAATTGTTTGGAATTGGTGATCTCCCTTTTTGTGTGTAACTCAGATCCTCAACTTAGATTACTGATTGCATGAATGATGGAATTCTCAATTGTTTAAAGTAAATGAATGTGGGGATTACATTGTTGCAAAGGGGGGAAACATTGAAGAAAAATTGTTTTGATTAAATTGCATGAAGTTTGTGCAAAATTGGTTGAATCCTTTAAGCTTGCCAAGTTTGAGTCTTTTTGAGTTTTAGTTTGGTTGGGGACAAGCAAAGTTTAAGTTTGGGGTATTTTGATAAGCCTCTGGCTCGTCTAGTTTTATAACTAGTAAGACCATGGCTTTTGTACCAATTACTCGAGTTTAACCTCGTTTTCACCCAAATTTGGATTTAATTGTCCTCAAGCAACATTTTGAGTCTCTTAAGTAGTTTTAGGACATTTTAGTTAATTTCGAGTCAAATAAAGCATTTACTGCTATTTCGTATTTTCAGGTTAATAAGAAGAGCAAAAAGGGAAGGACTCTTAAAGCAGAAGCCATCACGGCCAGGCCGTGACACTGGTCACGGCCGTGATGAGCTACCCATGAAGATCAGAGAGCATCACGGCCCAGCCATGATACCCATCACGGGCGTGATGAGAGAACCTTGAAGAACAGAATTGATCACGACCTAGCCGTGATGGAGGTCACGACCGTGACAGATCAGCACCCAAAGTCACAAAGCATCACGGCCTAGCCGTGATTGGCATCACGGCCGTGATAGACTGGAATTTGAATGCGCGCCCTTGGCAGAATGCGTCACGGTCGTAACGAGAATCTTGATTTATAAAAGGCACCAGGGAAAACGCAAATCAGAGAGAATTTTCACTGTTTTCAATTTATTCCAAGGGTTTGTATTATGTTTGTGATGGAGAACTAATCACCAGGGATTAGTCTGCTGTAATCGATTTCCGCCAACACTTGAGGTTCCTTAATTCCCGATCAAACTGCTTATCTCTTTCAATATTATACTATATGCCTTGTTTGCTTAATTCAAGTTGTATAGAATAAGTATTGATTAATTTCGATGATTCTATGTTCCTATACCTTGATCGCGTTTGCTTAATTCGCGTGTGTTGATCATGTTTGCTTAATTCACGAGAGCTTCAATCCATTTGCTTAATTCAGAAATAGGAACATATATCTCGTAGTGTCAATTGCGCTTGTTTAATTGCTGCTACAATCGAAAATGGATTAGAATCCGCTTAGGGCATGGAATTTATGTAAATCAATGATAGTTAGGAAACCGAAACAACAGATTAATCGTTTCAGCTTATTGATAATCACTTAATTGCATTATTTTCTTAATCAATTCTTCTCTCATTGAATCCCCCCCCCCCCCCCCCCCCCCCAAATCGATTTGTAGGTTAATAACAAATCCAAGAGTCCTTGAGATACGATACTCGAGTTGTCGTGCCCTCACTACAGTTTTTTTCTAATCACTCGTTTTTGACCCGTGTACGACAGCGGATCAAAGTGCCTAACCTAGATGATGTATGTTAAAAAGGTGTTATGGCATAGAATATGTGTCAAGTTCTAATGGAAGGTTAAGGCACTAGGATGTTGCTAAAACGGGTTGGTGAGATTCAAGTATAGGTGTTGTTGTCCACAACCGTGTATTGGTAATATAATACACAAGGACAAAAGTGTATTGGTAATATAATACACAAGGACGAAAGTGTATTGGTAATATAATACACAAGGACATCTGTGTATTGGTAATATAATACACCATGTATTGGTAATATAATACACGTAAAGCACTTCTGTGTATTGGTAATATAATACACGTAAAATCAAGAGTTCTCGCGAGACCGCTTCCACCTTAGGAAATAGGTGTGCCACTATGGTGTCTTTGAGTAGCATGAGATTGGGGGTAGAGGATGATATATTAACTTGAGGGTGATCTGTTAGCTATGTACGTTGTTTGTCTGTGACAATTAATGTATGATTTATTATGACTCTTTTTCGCTTTTTGATGATAGAACTGTTTGCTTATCCCCTATGTTTCTGTATTCTTGTGGGTTACTTTACTTAAATTAGAAGACCCGATGGAGGATTATGTTGTTGTGGAACTGGACGGAGCTCTGTATGAAATGGAGGTTGTTGAGGAATTGGATGGAACTCCTTACGAACCAGACGCTGGAGGTCAAGTTGTGATCCATGGCGAGTAGAGTATAGATAGTATGGCCAGTGTGTCTAAGAAGGAGTATTTTTATATGTTTCCGCTAAGTATGGCTTTTATTTTAAGTTTATGCCTATGAGGAATCCTACTGAGAGGATTCCCTCAACAGTGTTTTGATAATGTGATAAATAAACAGGTGTGTATTTATATATATTACAACCTTGGTGTGTTTAATTTACAGAAGTTATATGATTGTTTAAATAAAGTTTTAATTTTTACGTACTTTTCACGCTAAGCGTGCGATTAAAGAATTAATTAATAAGGTTTTTAAGCTAATAAAACATTGGGGCACAATGGGGTGTCTCAGTGAATAGCAGTAGAGAGAGCTTCACACCAGAACCGAGATGGCACTGAAGATTCCAACAAAAGGGTGTGAACAACGTCGAGAAGACGACGATTTTTTCTTTCGGCTACCCCGTTTTGTTGAGGGGTTGAAGGACAAGACCTTTGAGAGACAATACCATTTGTTTGCAAGAATTCCTTAAATAAATGAGGCATGTACGCCCCCCCCCCCACCCCCACCCCAATTGTCAGAGCGAAGTATTTTAATTTTGGAAGAAAATTGGGTTTGAGCATAAGCATGAAAAAATTTGAAAGCAATGAATACCTCGTCTTTTGAGCATATAAAATAAATCCATGTGAAACGACTATAATCGTCAATAAAAGTGATGAAGTACTTGTGATTAGCATGAGATATAACAGGTGCCATCCCTCATAAATCACTATGGATCATATCAAAAGGTTATTCTACAGTTGATTTATGAGTTGGAAATGGTAAAATTTTACTTTTGCCAAGTTTACAAGAAACACAATCAAATTGAACTGCACGAAGAGATGGTGATTCTTTATTTCCAAGAAAACCAGATTTCAGTAAATCATGAATTACATTGGAGTTTGGATGTCCAAGACGCTTATGCCACGTGTGAGAATCAACACGAGTAGAATTACGGGAAATAAAAGGTAAGAAAAGACATGGAGACAAAGATAAATGGAGTGGGAAAAGGCGTCCAACTTTAGGCCCCTTCGCGATCATCTTCCCTGAGTGTTGATCCTGCACAAGACAACCAGATTTTGAGAATTCTACTCGACAATTATTGTCAACTAATTGACCAACAGAAATAAGATTACTTGTTAGGTCAGCAGAGACAAAGACATCAGTTAAAGATGATGAAATATCACCAAAGGATCGTGATGTGTAAATGGTTGCCAACAGCAGTATGAATCTTAAGATCTCCAGAATATTTGTTGACATTAGTAAGTAAATGAGCATTGTTTATCATATGGTTGGAAGAACCAGAGTCAAAGTACCAAGGAAAAGAGGTATAAAAGGCTTTACCTGAGAGTCCTAAAGCAGAGAATGCAGAAATGATCATTTGTTGAATCATTTCAGGAGTCAAAGTTTGAACAACGGCAGGAGCATTTTGTTGGACAGAAGCTATATTCATAGAGCTACTAGCAGCAGAAGAACCAACTGAGGATGTAAAGACCATTGCTGATCTCTTGGGCGGTCTCTTGTGGGACATTCTTTGATAATATGCCCATTCTTTTTACATTAACTGTAGAATTTTTTGGGACAGTTGGAAGCATAATGACCAAATCCTTTGCAGCAGAAACATTGAATAGCATTCATGTCCCGTCCTTTTGGCCTGGCTTGTGCTGCATACACCACTGGAACAGTTGTGAATTTGTGTTGGTCCATGGTGGTTTGAGTGAGAAGGCGTTGTTCCACACGAAATAGATCATTGAGGCATGCATCCAAAGAGGGTACGGGGTTTCTGTTCACTAGATTGGACCTGATACCTTCAAATTCATATCGCAGTTTCATGAAATTGATCACATTTAGTAGTTTCATGAACAGATTGTACCGAACTAAGCCTTCAGAAGTTAAGTTTTCATAGACTATGTCTGTGTAAAATGAGAGTAAAATTCAGAGATAGAGAGATTGTCCTGTTGAAAAATCGCGATTTCATGCTCAAGCTGGAATCTTCTAGCCGTGTTATTCTGATTGTAGATTTTCTTTAGATAGGCCCACATCTGGGCTGCAGTCTTGAAGGGTTGAAGATTGAGGACAATGGTGGGATCGACAGAGGCGATAATCCAGGCCATGACTTGAGCATCCTTGACTGCCCACTTGGTATGCTCATCCTTATGGGTGGCTTTGTTAGGAGCAGGGTTGCTGCCATCAATATGACCCCACATGTCCTTACTGGTGACAAATATCTGGAGTTGAAAGGCCCAAGTTGAGTAGTTTTTGCCATTAAGACAGACCAACAAGACATCATACTTTTTGGAAGACATGAAGCTGAGAAAAAAAATTGATCATGAAGAACCATTTCAAACTAGGAAAGATCTGAAAAACAACCTAGAAAGAACTTGATCTGGACTAGGACAGACTAGGACTGGAATTACCAATCATTTGGCAGTTCCTTTTTCTTAAGATGTTGAAAGAGCAACGTTTAGTCATCAATGTGGATTTTGTATAGTTTTATTGTCAATTTTAATTGGCATTGATAAGTGGAGTGAATGCCTTAATTGGCACCTTAATTGGCAGTCACTCTATTTTCTGGGTAACTGTATTGTGTAAACTCTATTGCTCTTGGCCTTGAGTGCACAAGTTCAAGAGCTTGCCGTGTTAACCTTGGGGAGCAAACCGGTTATCAGATTGCACCTAAGGTCTATCAGAATCTTGTTTTTAAGGCAGTGGTTTGTCCACGGCACATCTATCGATCTTCCCTATTTTTCCTACAATTGAAGTACAGCCATCGATTTATGCTATTTTCCAACAATTTAAATGCAAGATTTATTTCGATCGATGATTGTTCATCAACCAAAAGCGCAAGCCAATGTGAGGAAAGGTTCTCAATCCATCTTTGAGGTTGGTGATTATGACGAATATTACATGCACATGCCTTGGACAACATTGAAGCAACGATTTCACCAAAGGCGCAAACAAAAAATAAGGGAAGACTCTCTATCCACTTTTGAGATTATTGCTTTGTGTTTGCTTTTAAATGGCCACTGAAGATAAATTTGTCCTACTTTCTATGTTGGTGTTTAGATGCTTCCCTATATAAGTTTCTTTCAGGTACTAATGTGCCATTTCTGTAGTTGAAGTACATATGTATATATCTATTTATGTTGATGTGGTGTGACTAAATGGCACATATATATATATATTGTCCAGAGTATAAGTTTTAAGCTTTCTTAGCTTATATTTTAAATATATGCATTTGCGCTAGCTTTCCTTGACATATTGCATTGCTTATATCACTGTTTTCTGGCTATCCGAAATTGTATAAGAACGCAGGAGTGCTGCATGGTCAAGCTTCAAGTGGGAGTGCGTGATTATTATCAAATTAGTCAAGAAGCTAACGATGGCAACATAATATACATGGGAAATGCAACAACGGCTGAAGTGAACGGTAAAGGGAAAATTTTACTATAATTGACTTCTGGTAAGATCTTGGCTTTAATTAATGTATTATATGTGCCATTCATATGTAAAAATTTAGTATCTGGATCTTTGCTTAATAATTCTGGACTAAAAATTGTTTTTGAGGCTAATAAAATTATAATAACTAGAAATGGTGATTTTGTGGGAAATGGATATTTGAATGGTGGGCTGTTTGTTTTGAGCACGGTCGATATGAATATTTCTTAGAATAAGAAATATGATGATAAAATTCTGAGTATTGTTAAAACTTAAAGTCTTAGAATGTGAAAATAAAATTGTTTGAATTTATCTTCATGGTGAATTTGGATGGAAAAAAAATGCTTGATGTATCTAATAATGTTTATTGTGAGGTTGAGTTATAAAACTCTTAATAGATACATATCCTATATTTTGGATGGTGTTAGAGAGACGCACTTGATGTATCTACCTACGTGAGTGAGAAGGTAGAAGTCATCTTCTATGAAAGACTTAGGCAATCTTTCTAAAACACTCATGAGAAACCCAAGGTATTTGAGAAGGCTTTTATAATGTGTATATTTGTGTTGTTATTTATCGCGGAGTTTACACTAATTTAAAGGTACAATGCGTGTTGTGAGGGTCTCAACTAAATCCATTTAGTTCAAGAGCAATTCACTTCTTGGACAGAGTTGTTGCCTCACTTCACTACGTGTTTGTTCAAACCTTAAGGATATTAACACTTAAGCATTAATCATTTCCTTTGCCCAGAAATACTTTTTGTTACTTGCTTGTCATTAGTGGGGGAAAGTTGGTATAATGATAACAAGTAAGTAATATTGAATTATTACTAATAACAAATTAAGATTAAAAAATAGCAGCAATTTAATTATTATTTAAAGCCCAACAGTTTTATCATATTATTAAGATAACATTATATTGTTTTTAATGAGTTTTTATATATTTTAATAGCTGCTGAACGTTATCTTTCTTGTCTCAGTGTATAACAAATCATTAGAATGGTTTTGGTTTTGGTTTTAGGGGGGGCTCAAGCGTTTCTTGCGATATATATATATAGGGAGAGATATGGAGAAACAAGAAACGCATATAACGATATAGAATATTACATCTCTTGTATTAGTTTTATAAATTTCACACATTATACACTCACTCTATTTTTTGGGCAACTGTATTCACTAGTGCAAAATATATTTTTAACATCGGGGTTTTAATATCGGTTTTCAGAAAATCGATGTGAAAAATGAGGCGGTGACATTTTTGAAATTAAATTGAAAATTTTTAACATCGGTTTTATATTAAACCGATGTTATAAAGTTTTTAACATCGGTTTCTAAAAACCCGATATTGAAAATTGAACCAAAAATAAAAAAAATTAAAAATGCATAACTTAACACATCGGTTTTGTCATAACCGATGTGGAAATGTGTATGTTTTAACATCGGTTTTTTAAAAACCGATGTGGAAAAACGAATAAAAAAATTATGGAAATTATAACTTTTAACATCGGTTTTAATAATAACTGATGTGTAAAACCTTATAACATCAGTTTTTGTTTAATCGATGTGTATTGTTATCTGTCATTTTTTAATTCCCTCTTCCTCCTTTTCATTTTCGCGCTGCTATATAAGAGACATTTTCATCTGTCCTTTTCATCCGTCATTTTTAATTCCCTCTTGCATGCCTGTGCTCACTCTCCCTCCTTTTCGTTTTGATTTCTTTGAATATTTGTGCCAGTTGCTATCATCATTTCACTCATCGCTGCCACCATTCACTCCTCGAAAGGGTTCTTCAACCCTTACACCAACAGCGGCGGCGGGGAAAGGGTTATGTGTTGCGGCTTCAGAGCAATCAAAGTGGAAAGTCCTGACCTCTAACCCCCACGACGGCGTCGACTCGTCAAGGAGGAGACCCACCCCACCCACATCGTTACTGGTTGCTGCGCCTGCAACTTAAGGAGACCCACCACTCCGTTCGTGCTTCCGCGAAGAGGACCGTTACTCACGACTGCAGAAAAACGAGAACCACCACTCCGGTCTCTTAGCATCTCACAACTCTGGTATGTTCTCTCTGCTGAAAATATTTTTAAACCCAAAAACTATTTCCTAAAATTGAAGGTTATGTTTGTTTGAAATTCAGAAATTCTTTGTACTAACTAAGTCTGTTGCTAATGTTTTTGTTATAGAATCTAAGAACTGTGTATCTTTTATCTCCACATAAAATCAATTTGGAAGTATCTGCATGTCCTTTTTTGATTGATATGCTTGAGTCCGTACTCCCTAGTAACTTGAGTGAACTGAGTATTTGTTTTGCCCAAAAATGTGTTTAAAGAGAAAATGCTAGTGATATGGCTTGGTCAGAAAAAAATTGACTACAGTGGCACATTATGTCTCTTGGCAATAAAGAACTTGACTTATTTCTAGTTTCATTTTCATCTGAGTACATCTTACATTGTGCAAGAACTGATTCAAATCCATTTTTTTATGATTATGGTTTTTTATGTTGTTCCTTTCTTATAATTTATTGCGAATGGGTTGGGATGTTGGTTAGGCAATGACATTTGTGTGTTTTGTTGTTGTTTAAATTCTCGTGCTTCATATTATACTGCAGAGATAAATTACAGATGTGTAAATGTATGATAGATATTTTATGATGCTCTCTTTTTCATTCCTTTCTGAAATCGATAAGTTTTGGTAAATGATATCAGATTAATTATCTTTATTTGACTCAAGTCTTTAAATGTGGTTGCTTTGTTCTCTTGTATATTATTGATCTTTCTTTTTCTAAAGCTATTTTGATTATGAACTTAGTGAAGCCTTAGTTTCCCGTTTAAGATTCAATACTAATGAGCACGCGTGTACGTGCTTAATGTACCGCTCATTGTGTTGGATCTTGAATTGTCCAAAGTTGAACAGTTTGGGAAAAGCTTTTTCTTCATTCAGTTAAAATAGTTATTCATTGATTCTAATATTATATACTTGATGAAAGTTCGGATTGATACATTTCCTTTCGTTCTCCGGGTGCATACTTTATTGTGGTGGATGTCATCGCGTTCAAGTCGTGTATGTCGGAGATCGAAGGGAAATGCTGCCGAAATTTTGTCGAGTATGAGCATGAGAGTTAAGGACTAACTGTTAACCGAATGTTGAAAAAGTTTATTCTCGAATGGGATAGGGCCATACCCTGTCATAAGAAGTGGTTGATGAATATGTTGGACTAAGTACGAAGTTATTGGTTTAGTCATGGATCGCGGTTGGATGAATGCTAGACGGACAAGTGATGAGTATGAGAATGGAGTGGAAGATTTTCTACAGTTTGCAAAAACAAATGCTCCTGATAGTGGTAACAGAAGGTTTTATTGTCCTTGTGTTAACTGTTTCAATGAGAGACGACTAGAAGCTGAGGAGATACGTGATCATCTTATTTGTGAGGGGATTTGCAAGAGTTATACAACATGGATATGTCATGGTGAATCGTTAGATAGGCCGAGGGTGTCAGATAGAGAGGAAGTTGATGACGTGGAAATGGACGATGGACTAGAGGACATGATCCGTGATGTTGGGCAAGAGTCTTTTCGGCGCGCACATGTGTATGATACTTTGTGCAGTGATGCGGAAGTGGCTTTGTATCCGGGGTGCACTAATGATATGATCCTAACAAGGAACATATATATTTTCGGATCTATCCTTGAGTGACCAAGCAAAATTGTAGAAGAAGATGAAATACAAAATTGGATAAGATGAGAAATGGGAGGTAGGCGCCACAAATCCAAGGGGATTTGATAAGCCAATGTGAGGTTCACCACAAGAATCTTGGATTCTTGATAAGAACAAGGGTTGGCTCAATGAAGAACCCAAGAGAGAAAACACTCTCACAATTGGAATCAATCCAAAATGAACTCAAAGTTGTTTATTCATCATGTTTGGGGCATGTACAAATAGTAGTGGGGAAATAAAAACCAAAGGTCATCATAAGATGACATAAACACCTAATAACTAGACATAACTCTCCACTATGTGGTTATTAAAAGAACATAACTATCCTACTTAAGAAAATAATAAAAGTGGTTCCATAACTTCTAAAGGAGTTACCTAGGCATGCAAGCCAAAGGTTGCTCTCCTTTGTAAGTTCCAAAAACGTGCCAGCCACCATTCATAATGGGCTTTGCTCATTCATCAAGCTTAGTGTAGCCCAATTAACATATAACTCATTTAAGGTCCAAGAATTCGTATTAAACTTGCAGCCCTTTTTCACCATGATAGAAGCCGAATTTGGTCAAGAGGCCTGAGATATTTTTTGTAGATAATTCCCTAAGCTTTCCAACGCACCAAAGAATGCATCAATCGGATATTCGTAGCTCAAGATCTGACCAAATCAAGCATACGGGTTCACCACAATGAAAATAAAAGTTTCATCAAAAATATTAATTTGGCCTCAAATTGGACATCATCCTTGGTTTGCATCAACTAATTTCACACGGTTGTCAGCGGTGTTAATATTGTTCAATGTGAAGGCGAGAAATGGGTGGAGCGATAAAAGCTTTACCGAATTGCTTGAGTTGTTGAAAGACATGCTTCCAGAAGGCAACACATTGCCATCTCAAAACTATGAGGCGAAGAAGATATTGTGTCCGATGGGTATGGAGTATAAGAAAATACACGCTTACCCCAATGATTGCATATTGTACAGGTTTGAAGAGATGCACGAGTGCCCCAGGTGTGGGTATCACGCTACAAAGTGAAGGATGGTGATTCTAGTTGTGATGTGGTCACCAAAGGTCCTCCTGCGAAGGTGTTATGGTATCTTCCCGTGATTCCTCTGTTCAAGCGATTGTTTGCTAATGTAAATGACGCAAAGAACATTAGATGGCTGTTGGACTAAAATATAGGCAAGTATACCTAGTCGCACAAGTAATACGGTGGTGAGACCAGTTATCGTATCCACAGGAATCGGTTGCCAATTACCAATTCACAATTTCAACAACTATTTAGACTAAATGAAGAAAGATCAAAAAAAATAAAATTAAACAAACAAAAGCAATAAAATATTTTTGGTATTTTTGGGATTTTTATCAAACACTTGGAATGCAAATAGGGGTGTTGGGATTAAATTTCACTAAACCTTAGCCTCATGCAATACCAAGACTACCAATCCAGTTTATGCTTCAATTATTAAAATCAACCCACGAAATTACTTAAGCCCTGATTCCTCAGATGACAAGAGCCTAAATCCACTAATAAGCCCTAATTCCTTAGGTGGCCTAGATTAATGAATTTGCATTAAGATTAAGGATTACGCGATTACTAAAAAACCAAACTCCATTCCTAGATGCAAGGTTTACTAGGTGAATAATTCAAGATCAAGAATTGATAAGAACGTCTCCATTGCAAATCAAATCTTAAAATCAGTTTATGGGTAGCTAAACCACAAAAAGCATTAAGCGATGGAATTAAACACTAATACGAAGGCATAAACATAGATTAATACAATCAAGGCAAATACATGATATTCAGTTAAGTTACATCTAATCCCAACAAAAAGGGATTTAGCTACTCATAGAGAAAGAGAAACCCAAAACCAGAACAATAAGAACAAAGGGAAGAAGAAACTCCATTGAAGCTCTCCACAGTCGTCACCGCAGCCCCTTGGTTCAGAGAAATCACGCCCCTTTTTGCTTCCCAAGAGTCTCCCTAGGGTAAAAGTGCTCCTAGGTTAAAAATCCCATTTTTCTGTCTAAGCCTCATCTATCTTTGTGCTGATGGCGCTGCTGTCTATATAATGCACAGGATCAGCCCTTTATTTTTGGTTTGAGCTCATTATCCATATAGCAATTAATTTAAGATTTCAATCTTTGATTACTCAATCTGTATCTTTGATTTCACATGTAGGTCCCTTGTGCATTTAATTTACGTTGCTGCCCAAGTCCAGGGAGTAATTCTTCTCCAATTTCCAATTGAACTTATTATTTGATGGTTGCAATCACGAATTGATCCCCTAATTAATGCTGACTTTATCTCCTTGCATATGGTGATTGATATTCTTTAATGACTTCAAATCTTCTGAATTAATTGCCCAATCTTCATCTTCTATTTTTATGGCAAGTCATTAATATCCAAATCACTAAATCCATCAATTAGGCCTCTTACATTTCTGCTGGACTTTTGTCAATTGTCATCAAATATTTTCATTCCAAATTTAATTGGAGTCATCCAATATCTTCACTTTTCAAGCTCCAATTTAATCTAGGCTCCATTATGGCTTATCTGGGGCATTTTCTCTTTAATTTCTGCAAAACAACACCACGAAACCACCTTATCCGTTCCAGGGTAAAAACTAACTAAAATCAATTTAAATATGCCTAAACTATATGAAAATGCATGCAAAAATGTACATAAATTATGATGTGAAATCACACTATCAAATCACCCCAAGCTTATTCATTTGTTTGTCCTCAAGCAATCACTAAGGCCAGAAGATATAAATAATCAGAACATGGATAGTGAACCAAAAACCCGAGTAACTAATCCAAGTAACAGGCATTGTCAAATAATTCAGCAAGAGACAATCAATTTCAAGTCCAATTAGAAGCTTAGGTTTCTTAGACTCATATTCTCACTGATCCGGGCACTCTTTCTCACCTGAAGATCACCCCAAGCTTGTTCATTTGCTTAGCACTCTTTCTCACCTCACTCAAGTGTTTAGGGATATATGACAATTCGCTCCATTTTTCTCAAGGAATGAATTCTACCATAGGCTTGACTATCAACCAAATCTCTACTTTATTAATGAAAACAATTAAGAATCAAGAGGTCTTTGCTTTGGTTGTAACGGGGCCATGGGATTAATCGTTAGGTGGGGAAATCAAGAAAAGGACATTTCAAAAGGCTACATAAAACATCAAGCATTGCAAATCATGACACCTTCTAAAATACATTTGTGGGTTTTGATTCACTTTCCACCTTTCTTACTTTCTTTTTCTTTTATTTCTCACTTTTCTTTTTGTCATCCCCTTCTCTATTTTCTCTCTTTTATTTTCTCATTTTTCTCTTTTCTTTTTCCATTTGGAGAAGGGGAGATTTTAAATTCAAGAGAACTATTTTTCTGATTTTCTCATCCCATGCTTTTTTTTTCAACTACCTTTTACTCTTTTTGTAATACTTTAAAAGGTGCCCTACCAAGCATATTCATCAAAGTAATTTAAGGTACCAAGAAAAGTATTTTATTCTTTCAGGCTCAAAATCGGGCAACTAAGGGTAGCATTTAGTCAATCAAAGCTCAGAAGGCCGGAAAAATACCTAGTGCCTCAATCACTTTCAAAAATGTTTTCAAAAATTTTTAAGCTTCAAAACGGTTTCAAGTCAAGTTCTAGAGAATACAATCCAAGAGGAATAACACTCTATCACAAGAATGGGGTAAATTTAGTGAGTACCCCTTTGGCTCAAAAATCTGACATTTAGTAGTTCAAAAATCAATGAGAAACACAAATCTACGGAACCACATGATAATTATCAACTATCAAAGATCTCAAGCATTTTCATTTGTAGCCTTATCACAAGAATAAAAAATTGGGTTAAAAAATTCACTATCTCAATTTATTTGGCACTAAGTTCTTACAATCGGATGCAACATCTAAACAAGGGGCAATCGAATCATGTGATCATGCAAAGCTATGCCTATATGAATGCAACATGCAAAATACAAAAGTATGCAAAAGTACCCCTACCCCAAGCTTAAGAATTTACATTGTCCCCAATGTAAACAATCAAGTTGGAGAGAGGAGAAAATTTGGAACAAGTCACCGAGGAGGTAGCGGGTGTTGGCTCACATTCCAGTCAAAAGCTTGTTGGAAATTGTATCACGGCCATGAGGTTCATCACGGGCAGGCCGTGATCAATTCTGTTCCAGAGGATGAAGCCTGTCACGGCCGTGACCTTCATCACGGCCAGGCCGTGATGGTCTCTGATCTTCAGGGTCCTCTCATCACGCTCGTGATGGTTATCACGGCTGGGCCGTGATCCTTTTTGATCTTCATGACTGGCCCATCACGACCGTGACCAGTGTCACGGCCTGGGCGTGATGGTTGTTGACTTTGTTTGTCTTATCTTCTTGCTCTTCCCTCCTTCTTTCTTACCCTGAAAACACTTGGCAAATTTATTAGTAAAAGAAAACTCTTGATCTTCTCAAATTATTAAAGAGTGAAATTGAAAAACAACAGGGGAATGGAAAAGAAAACTTGGGTTGCCTCCCAAGAAGCGCTTCTTTAACGTCACTAGCTTGACTCATTAAGAAGTATCCACCTAGATCCCATAGCCTGTGGTATAAGGACCAAGGGGTGCTCAAGATGTAAGATCATCCACCCGGATCCCATGGTTTATGGAGTGGCAATTGCAGAAGCAATATGACTCCAATCTTAATTCCTCCTAGCCAGTGTATGAAAACTCCATTGACCTCCTTAACAACAATAATGAACTCGCTTCCTCTTGGGTCAAATGGAATTTTCACAAGGAGGTTTGACAGATACGTGGAAGGGACTAACTTTGCAGTGTCCACACATGCCTGTAAGCCAACATATTTATTTAATGCATCAAAATCAGATTGCTCAGCAAGCATGGTGGAGTCCACTACCACTTCATCTTCATTTCGAACTATCCCCCAAACCAGATTTTGCTCAAATTGTGCTTCATCTAACTCTTGTGCTAACTGTTTGCAAATCTCCTCAACTTGCGTTTTGAAGTTTTGCTTCACAGTTTCGATACTGTCACAATTGGCTCTTGCCTTGGCCTCAGAGATGGATAGTTCTTGGGAATATTGTTCTAGAGCAGCTTTCAAAGGTGTCTGCTCATTCCATTCCCATTCCTAAGTTTCCCAAGGATTTGTGAAAGGTACTTCCTCTTCTTATGACTCGTCCACCATCACCACTTCATCTTCAATTTGATCCATTCCCACAACCAGATTCTGCTCAATTTCTGCTTCATGTGGATCTTTGGGAATCGACTGTAAACATGGTGGTGGAGGTGGTAAATACGAGCAAAAGGTTTCCCAATCCTCCTCGGAGATGTTATACATAAGCCTACCCGTCACACTATCAACCTGTGCTGGAATAATATGATTCAGAAAATCCATGCAGTCTCCCAAACACCAGTCGTCCTCCGAAGTGTGACTTGAGGCTTCCTAATCAGGTGGATAATAATAATTGTCCATGAATTTCGTCCACCTACCACAAACAAAACTCAAAACAAAAAGATCAAATATATACAGAAAAATAAGAAAAATAAAATAAAATAAAGATGTCTAAATTAGTTGTCTCACTTGTTACTAGTGATATTGGCAAAACCAATCCCCGGTAACGGCGCCAAAAACTTGTTGGACTAAAATATAGGCAAGTATACCTAGTCGTACAAGTAATACGGTGGTGAGACCGGTTATCGTATCCACAGGGATCGGTTGCCAATTACCAATTCACAATTTCAACAACTATTTAGACTAAATGAAGAAAGATCAAAATAAATAAAATTAAACAAACAAAAGCAATAAAATATTTTTGGGATTTTTGGGATTTTTATCAAACACTTGGAATGCAAATAGAGGTGTTGGGATTAAATTTCACTAAACCTTAGCCTCATGCAATACCAAAACTACCAATCCAGTTTATGCTTCAATTATTAAAATCAACCCACGAAATTACTCAAGCCCTGATTCCTCAGATGACAAGAGCCTAAATCCACTAATAGACCCTAATTCCTTAGGTGGCCTAGATTAATGAATTTGTATTAAGATTAAGGATTACGCGATTACTAATAAACCAAACTCCATTCCTAGATGCAAGGTTTACTAGGTGAATAATTCAAGATCAAGAATTGATAAGAATGTCCCCATTGCAAATCAAATCTTAAAATCAGTTTATGGGTAGCTAAACCACAAAAAGCATTAAGCGACGGAATTAAACACTGATACGAAGGCATAAACATAGATTAATACAATCAGGGCAAATACATGATATTCAGTTAAGTTACATCTAATCCCAATAAAAAGGGATTTAGCTACTCATAGAGAAAGAGAAACCCAAAACCAGAACAATAAGAACAAAGGGAAGAAGAAACTCCATTGAAGCTCTCCACAGTCGTCACTGCAGCCCCTTGGTTCAGAGAAATCATGCCCCTTTTTGCTTCCCAAGAGTCTCCCTAGGGTAAAAGTGCTCCTAGGTTAAAAATCCTATTTTTCTGTCTAAGCCTCATCTATCTTTGTGCTGATGGCGCTGCTGTCTATATAATGCATAGGATCGGTCCTTTATTTTTGGTTTGAGCTCATTATCCATATAGCAATTAATTGAAGATTTCAATCTTTGATTACTCAATCTGTATCTTTGATTTCACATGTGGGTCCCTTGTGCATTTAATTTACGTTGCTGCCCAAGTCCAGGGAGTAATTCTTCTCCAATTTCCAATTGAACTTATTATTTGATGGTTGCAATCACGAATTGATCCCCTAATTAATGCTGACGTTATCTCCTTGCATATGGTGATTGATATTCTTTAATGACTTCAAATCTTCTGAATTAATTGCCCAATCTTCATCTTCTATTTTTATGGCAAGTAATTAATATCCAAATCATCAAATCCATCAATTAGGCCTCTTACATTTCTGCTGGACTTTTGTCAATTGTCATCAAATATTTTCATTCCAAATTAAATTGGAGTCATCCAATATCTTCACTTTTCAAGCTCCAATTTAATCTAGGCTCCATTATGGCTTATCTGGGGCATTTTCTCTTTAATTTGTGCAAAACAACACCACGAAACCACCTTATCCGTTCCAAGGTAAAAACTAACTAAAATCAATTTAAATATGCCTAAACTATATGAAAATGCATGCAAAAATGTACATAAATTATGATGTGAAATCACACTATCAATGGCATGCAGATGACAGGAAGTGTGATGGACAGCTTCGGCATCTGGACGATTCTTTGCAATGGAAGAGAATTGATAGTTTGTTTCTGGATTTCGGCAATGAGACCAGAAACCTAAGGCTTGGACTTGCTACCGATGGAATGAATCCATATGGAAACTTAAGTAGTATTCATAGTTCATGGCCTGTTCTCCTTGTAATTTACAACCCGTCTCCTTGGTTGTGCATGAAGCGCAAATACATTATGTTAAGTATGATGATTTCGGGTCCTAAACAGCCAGGAAATGATATTGATGTTTATCTGAGTCCCTTGATTGAAGACTTGAGAATGTTGTGGGATGAAGGCTTTGATGTGATCGACGGGTATTGCCGTGAGACATTCAGATTGTGTGCCATGTTATTTTGCACCATCAATGACTTTCCAGCATACGGGAACTGTGTGGGTATAGTGTTAAGGGGCATAAAGCATGTCCAATATGTGAAGAAGGCACATGTTACCATCAACTGCAACATGGAAGGAAGACAGTTTACCTTGGGCATCAAAGATTTCTCCGACGTAATCATCCTTATTGTAGATTGAGAAAAGATTTCAATGGACTTCCGGAGAATGAAATTGCTCCGGTGGACTTGACTGGAGAGCAAGTTTATGAAAGGGTGAACAACACTAATGTTATCTATGGGAAGACCCAGAAGAAGGCTATCGAGAAGAAAATATGGAATAAGAGGTCGATCTTCTTTGATCTTCCATACTGGTGCAAGCTTGATGTAAGACATTGTATTGATGTGATGCATGTGGAGAAAAATGTGTGTGACAATTTAATCGGAACGCTTCTCAACATTCAAGGCAAGACAAAGGATGGTGTGAATGCTCGTATGGATCTAGTTGCGATGGGTATACGAGAGCAGTTAGCTCCACTTAAAGTGGGGGATAAGAAGACTTATTTGCCCCCAGCATGTCATACTTTATCAAAAAAAGAGAAAAGAAGTTTCTGTGAATGTCTACGGGGAGTCAAAGTGCCATAGGGTTACTCTTCAAATATCAAAAGACTTGTCTCAATGAAAGATCTCAAATTAGTTGGCTTAAAGTCTCGTGATCGTCATGTTTTGATGCAACAACTACTACCGGTGGCCATTCGTGACATATTGCCTAAAAAAGTCAGACATGCCATTACTAGGCTATGCTTATTCTTCAATGCTATATGTAGCAAGGTCATTGACACTAAAAAGTTGGATGACTTGAAAAATGAGGCAGCCATTATCTTGTGCCAATTGGAAATGTATTTTCCACCTTCATTTTTTGACATCATGGTTCATTTGATTGTTCATCTAGTGAGGGAGATTAGATTGTGCGGCCCCGTTTATTTAAGGTGGATGTACCCGGTTGAGCGATACATGCAGATCTTGAAAGGATATATGAAGAATCCACACCGTCCCAAAGCATCTATTGTTGAAAGGTATGTTGCAGAAGAAGCTATTGAGTTTTGTACAGACTACATGTCAGAAGCAGAACCTGTAGGGCTTTCGAAGTCTCGCCGCGAAGGAAGATATGATGGTAAGGGTACACGAGGTATCACTGTTAAGAGCATGGATCGGGAGGAAGTACTTCAAGCACCTTTGTATATATTGAATAACACTGATGAGGTTGAACCATACTTATGTGAGCACAAAAGCATCATCAATGAAACTTACCCTAGAATGAATGAAAAATGGTGTTTGAACAAGCATAACAAGACTTTCTTGAACTGGTTTAAAGAAAAAATTGCAAAGGATGGTATTGCTTCTGATACATTAAAATGGCTAGCACAGGGGCCTAACTTTGATGTCATATGCTGGAGTGGGTACGATATCAATAAGTTTTCCTTCTATACAAAGTCCCAGGATGACAAAAGTACTATGCAAAACAGTGGGGTTATGGTCATCGTTGAGTCCATGCATTTCTCTAGTTCGAAAGATATAAACCCTGTTATGGCATCCGTTTCATACTTTGGAATCATTGAAGAGATATGGGAGGTTGATTACACGAAGTTTAGAGTACCTGTTTTTAAATGTCAGTGGGTCGACAGTAACAATGGTGTGCAAACCGATGAGTTAGGATTCGAATTGGTGGACCTTAATAAGGAAGGTAATAAAGAGGAGCCTTTCATCATGGCATCCCAAGCAAAACAAGTGTTTTATATCCGCAATCCTTCTAAAAAAAGGTGGTCAGTGGTTCTCCAGGGAAAAAACATGTATAATGGTAGTGAGGGAAATCGAGATTCAACTCTTGATATTTCTGATACTCCTTCTTTCTCAACACGAGTGCCTAATTTCAATGAGGAAAATGAAGTGGATGATGTACATGCTACACGTAATGATCACCAAGAAGGGTTATGGGAGAACTTTACTAATTGACCACAAAGTAAGTTTAGTTTGAGTTATGTTTAAAGGCATATTATATGTTTACGTTGATATTTGTAAGTTATGTTTACGTACGTTGATCGATATTTATAAGTTATGTATGATATTTATCCTGACATACTAACAAGTTTTTTTTTGTTTAAACAGGTATACATGGTTGATCTTGAGGATATCCCTCCTTCATGCAGCGGGTCGGAGACCCCGTCTACGGGTAGAAAGGGTAGACGTGCCACACAAATGAGGAATTTGACTGCCAACCGTGGTTCAAATCAAAGGATAAGAATAGACTTTGATAATAACCTCAATCCTATTGGGCCAATGGCAGAGCAGTTTAACAGTTTTGTGGCGACCCTTGCTAAGAGCAGGCCAAGTATACTCATTGATAATTGGAAAGATGTACCGACGGACTTGAAGGATCAGATATGGGAGAGTATTCTGGTATTTATACGTTTACATCCTGTGTTTTTCTATATCTACTTTATTTTAATCTTACTAATATCATATAGTAATTCGTTGATTCTTTTGGTCTTAATGTAGCTCACCTTTGACATACCGGATACGACGGTTATGAAGAAGCATTTGATAAAGTTTGCTGGTGAGCGTTGGAGGGATTTTAAGGTCGACCTGGGCAGATACTATGTATTCAATCCAACATGTGAAAAGAACCCACTTGAGGTGTACCCGTTTCTTGACCAGGCGACGTGGGATCGCTTTGTTCAGAGCCGACATGATCCCGGCTTTCAGGTTAACTTATTTGATTTGTCTCTAAATTTATGTAATTTCATTAATTTTATTTACTTATGTAATTTAATTGTCTTCTATTTATAACAGGAGAAGAGGGAAAAGGGGCAGGAAAACCAAAGCAAGAATGTCTACCCCATGTCATGTCTCGTGGGGGATATAAAAAGCTTGGTCAGATAATGGTGGAAGAGGAAAATAAAGCACGTCAGGAAGCAGCATCTCAGGCGGATCCTAACGCTGAAAATCGTCCAGAGGTTGCTGATCCACCTCCACCCCCATGCCATCGTAAATGGAAGAGGGCCCGACAAAGAAAAACGGGACAATATACATCTGAGGAGGCCTGGCAAGTAGCTGAGAAGATTGTAAGTATAGTTTGAATTGTAATTGTCATTTTAAGATTTTTACCGAATTGTAATTTGACCTGATATTTTATATGTGATAGGATGCCTTGGACGAGCAGGTAACCCAAGGAACCTTTGTTCCTAGAGGACGCGATGATATCTTAGCTGCTGCCATCGGTAAACCAGACCACCCAGGCCGTGTCATTGGTGTTGGATGGGGCGTCGGCATTCGCCAATACCATGGTTCATCTTCACACCAATGCCACAGGGATGTTGATGCAGATAGAGCATGGCTAAAACAGGAGATTGCAGCTGAGCTTAGACAGGAGATGGCCGAGCAGTTTGCCCAGCAGATGGCAATATTGACTTCTATGTCCCAGCAGATGACAGTCGGTGTCCAACCCTCTGTCCATGTGAGCACTAAGGGCTCATGTGATCCTCCTCATCAGCCTGAAAATGATGATGATGGTGAGGATGATGATGATGACGACCCTGATAGGTGTGAGTCGTATGTTGACGATCATCATGATCGCCGCTTAGTGGCATTGGGGAGGGCACATAATAACTTAGGTAATACCATACACCATCGTTTATTACCGGATGATCAGGTGAGGGTCGTTGTTGAGATTATTCGAGATGTTGATGCTCGAGTCCCTGTGCCCACTGAGGAGGTTCAAACAGTGGGTCAAGCCCCCGTAACTTCATCCTCTGGCCAAGAAGACTGGTCAGCTTTCTTGTTGCATCTGAGGTATTCAGTTAGTTGTGTTTTTCTATATTCATAGTTGAAATTATTTATTATTGTTTAAAGATAATGCTTTATTTTTATTCGTTATTGGATGTTGGAAATGATATTCTGCCTAAAAGGTCGGATCCAGGAAGACCAGAGATGTCTGCTCCTGCCAAAGTATTCATTTGACCATTTAATTAATTACGAATGAAATAACTTATCTGTGATTACTAATATATATCTTTGTTGTTTAGGGGACCGACAAAGGAGCACCTGGTGATGTTTTTAAACTTCTGGCTATACAGGTTGTCACCATGGAGAATGACGCAGCTTTAGTAAGGTTGGAACATGATGCCAGCCCAGGTGATGAACTGTATATCCCAAAGAAGGAACTTATGGAGATTGTACTCAATAAAGAAATGGCTAGTTCTGCACACCTATCGTTATGGTGCACGTAAGTACATTTTATTTATAAGTTAAGTAATTAATTTTTAAATACTATGATAATTAACATGTTTTTTCAATATATTAGGTATCTGCATCGTATGTCAGTTGATCAGGGTAACCTCGCCCTTTATGGGTTCATTGACCCCATGTTCATTCATGGTGATGTTCTCCTAGCATCAGAAGACCAGGTCACCACCATACGTGATATACTTGCCCGAGACGATCATGAATTCTACCTTGCACCTTATCTCAATAAGTAAGTACCGGTTATTTAATTATAACTATATATGACTTAGTCACTAACTGTTCCGCAAATACAGCCAGCATTGTCAACTGTTGATCTTGTACCCTAGTATGAACGTCGTGGTCTTCTTCTGCTCAATTGGAAATAAGTCGGCGAATGAACTGAAGACGATCATCGAAACGTAAGCATTAAAATACTTTATAATCAGTAATGCAGTTGTTTTAATTATCTGAAATCTATTAGATATACTTTAATTAATGTTTATTTTGTCATGATAGTTCTATTAATGCAAACCACATGTTGCGTGGTGAAAGGCGTCGGGCTATCAGATGGATTATTCCTAGCGTAAGATATTTATTAGTTCAAATGCATCAAATGCGGTGGGTATAATTATTGATTTCTATTTAATTCCTCATATTCTAATTGGGTTTCATTTGTACGTAATCACGTATACAACGTGGATCATGGGAATGTGGCTACTATGTGATGTAGTGGATGTTGGAAATTATCTCATCCAGGACCACTGAAAGATGGCACGAGGTAAATGTTAATTGATAACAATTAGAAGTAACAGTTATAGATTCGTTATATGTTTTATGTTAGTTTATTACTTAAAAGATATAATCTTTTGTCCAATTAAACTTGCAGATATTCAACAATCCAACTCCATTATCTGATTTCGACATCAACAACATAAGGAGGCGTTGGACAACTTTCTTTCTTGAAGTGTACCAACCATAGTTTGTATATATGTAGTTAGTTTAAAAACTTATCATGTACTAGCTATAGTGTACTTTTGACTGATCATATGTATTTTGATATGAAATCTATAATATATCATGGTGCTTTTTGGTTTCTAATTATCTTTGTTGTCTGAATGTAATTGAACGTACATATGTATTGTTCGTAATAAATTCAGTATATATTAGTTGTGTTTTTATTGTACAAAAGTGATTGTGTTGAGAATATTTAGAGTATGTTATTCTGGTATTGATCTGCATTACTGAAACAGGGGAAAGGAATGATAGAAATGTAAATAACAATTTCAAAGAAAAAATGAAACTTTACACATCGGTTTTTAAAAAACCGTCAATTTCAACATCGGTTTTACTGAAAACCGATGTGGAAAGTGAAATTTCCACATCGGTTTTCAGAAAAACCGATGTGTAAATTGAAATTTTCACATGGGTTTTTTAAAAACTGATGTGTAAAGTCTAATAGCCACATCGATTTTCTTAAAACCGATGTGGAAAGTGATCTTTCCAATAGTTTACCAATTGACAAAAGAACTTTCCACATTGGTTAAGGTAAAAACCGCAGTTAAAAATGTACTATAAACATCGGTTTTAAAACCAATGTGAAAAGTGGCAATAAACCACATCATTCTTTTCAACATTAGTTTGAAAACCGATGTGAAAAGCCAAAAATAACCGATGTGAAATCCCTTTTCTGTACTAGTGATTGTATAAACACTATTGCTCTTGGCCTTGAGTGCACAAGTTCAAGAGCTTGCTGTGTTAACCTTGGGGAGCAAGCCGATTATCAGATTTCACCTAAGGTCTACTGAAATCTTGCTTTTAAGGCAATGGTTCATCCACGGCACAGCTATCAATCTTCCCTATTTTTCCTATAATTGAAGTACAGCCATCGGTTCATGCTATTTTCCAATAATGGAAATAACATTTTTCTGAATACAGCTGTACATTTAAAGCCATTTAAAAGCCCAGCTATAATTGTTAAGACATTTAAAAGCTTGTATGTAACTGGAAATCTGATATTTTCTCCTTAATTAGGATAGAAAAGATGTAGGATAGGAATATATGGTAGTTTACCTAATTTTCAGGGTTGAAAATTAGCTTGTATTTATTTGTATTGAACAATATTTATATGAGAATTCCCAGAGAGGAAAACACAGCTTTTAGCCTACACGTTTCTTAGTCTGGCATGGTATCAGAGTCAGAGCCCATCTTCCTGCATATATGGCAATCTTCCTGTGTAGCGCGTGTTCTGACAGACATCTGTGGAGGAGAGGTGTTGGAAGTCCCACATCGTCTGCCTCAAATCCTAGGGTGCGGTTTAAATACCTGTTGGTCAAATCCACTTAATACTAGTTGGTTTTAAGATTGAATCTGACAGTCGACGTCGTCACAAAAGACACTTCTAGAACCACCACTAAAGTAGCTCTCAAACTAAGACCTTTTCCCTTCCAAGGGAAAATACATGGCCTACGAACCAACGACAGTCATGCCTATCTGAAGAAAAAGAAGATTGGGCACGATTGGAAACACAGACATCCTCGTCTTGAACCATCCAAAAGCTGGAAGTGACGTCCCCTATAGACTTCCCCATGTCGTCCTCATGCTTGAACCTCAACACCTTTGGTGGTTCAGTCGAGTGACATCTCGACATCCCATCCTTCTTAGGAGAACACAAATGGCACATAGCCAAACCAGACACATCAATATAAAACAAAGGAGGTGAGATTCCCAACATCACACAGCACATGGCATATATGAAAATAGAACGACACAACATGGCACATATGCATGCACATACTCTTACTAACATATCTCATATTATCATCCATTTGTAGACCAACAATTCAATCAATATACCAACAACATACAGTATATACATATCATCCAAAGCATGCAACATCAAAGCATGACGGGATATGACTTATACACAAATATGACCAAGTGAAACTGCATAGTCCCATACCTACACACTCTCACAAGAACAGAGAGATGACTGATTGAAACTACATAGTCCCATTCCTACATCCTACATAGCCTCATGGAAGATCTGACTCTACTCCGGAGTTAAGAGAATGTTCGGAATGAGTGGTTAGAACACACGTTTCACAACTGCCAGCATTAGGCATACTTGTGCATCAATAATAACAACCCTATTGATTGTGAAACGCCATCGATAACTAGGATTGTACAGCAGCAAGTAGAATCTGTCGGGGTTTTGCATAGGACTCCACGACCCATACCCCTGAATTGCCATCCGTGGTCTTCCCAACCCCGAATTTCCCAAGATCATTGAAGAATCGTCACCCTACAATCCACATGCACACAAAACATGTAGACCCACTTTCTAGGCACAAAGGCCTTACTGACAATATTCTTTGGATCAAGTCGATCACGGCATGTGCGTTCGTATTTATCCGTCGGATAAATTTTAGGATTCCTTTGACGGAATCAAGAGCCATTCTAGAGGCAAGATAGTATCAACCCGTGAATCCTTGCACAAGTTTAGGACCCCCTCATTGGTCTATCCATGTTTCAACGCTTAAGTGTATTATGGAGATTGGTCATTCCCCAGTCCATTATATTTCTTCTGGTTCTTCCCGAACGAGATTGCTTAATAGGCAAGCAATCTTAGAATACTCTTGGTTATTAAGTATTATGGATCATTGGATGATAAAATCATCTAGGGTATGAAGACATAGTCTTGCTCCATTATATCTCATACTTTAAACATTCCATTTCTTTTAATCGCTAAGTCCTACACCTCAACTTATGTTTTGGAATAGACGTTTGCTTTGGTTTTAAAATCCTCTTGATGGTAAATCCAAATGTTTAAATCATTTCTTTTGTAAACACATCTCCTTAAATACCTCAGTATTATGGTCTTAAGTACCTCATTATTAAGGGTTTGAAATTAAAATATAAGAAGAGTTCTAAAGGCTTAACTTCCTTTTTCATCACTCTTAAAACTCCAAATGATAGAACTTTTATGACCCAACAAATGTCAACCAATTGAATGTCATGTGGAAACTTTACAAAAGTCCCTTATTTAAGTGAAATCATTCAACGCCTAAACCATGGTTCCATATTTCATTCATTTGTGTTTTGAAATATGTTTTGAAAAACCTTTAGAGTCATCACATAAAGTTTAGAAATCAAACTAGTTATACTGGTCATTCTCACCAAAAACATTTGATCTATTCGATCTTTGACTTAGATAAAAGCATTTAGCTGGTGAACTAAGTATATAAAACATTTTCATATTCAATTTGTACCTCAAAACCGAATTAAAATAAGCAACCTTTTTGGATGGTTTTACTTCATGAAAACTTATGTCCATTGATTTCCAAATACAATTTCAACTACACAGTTACTTTGATTGTAAATCAAAACATTCTAAGTGAGGATTCTAAGGAAATCGTACCTATACCTCACTTAGAGTAGGCGTTAAATTAAATCTTTCCTTGTAATAATTGCATAATTTCATAGCTCAAGAACTTGTTCTTTTCCTTTCTTCATTGTTTTTGCTCATATCCCCACTTAAGTGTTGTGAAATCCACTTAAAACTCGGGAATTGGAGTTAAACTCCCATTTGTTCCATATGTAGCCGAAACTTGGCCACGATTCAAGAGAAGATTCCACTTCTTCAAAAACACTCATAACCATAACCTTACATCAAACATAGCATATAATTACTCAAAAGTCCTGATATATCCATATTGACAATTCAAACAAATTACTCAAGTCAAGACATATAAATAAATCAATCCAACATAGCATGTTCGTGAGCACATAATCATATCAATTTTCAACAAAGACCACATATCAAAGCACATAAATCAAACCACAACCACTGTTACAATCATGTCCTCATAGAGGATCAAACCAAATTTCACCAAGTTAAAGCAAACAAAACCCTAGGGTAAAAGTTCTATATAACTCACGGCCTCAAGAAGTTCATAGGGCTAGGATCATTTGCTTTTAACACCATTCGGTAGACATAAAGACAAAGGTGTTTCCATGGTACAAAAATTGTTCTAAGTCCAAAAAGAACATCATGCAAATTCCTATGAATTAATACATGATTTTTCGAAAGTATGTAATTTGAAAAAATTACATATTCATGAAGCTAATGAAGCATAGAATAAAGTTACAAACTAGGGTCGAGAGAAATTGCCCCTTTGTTGATGAGAAAGTGGTGAACAACATTTCACAAATCAACCCCGAATGAGTTTTTGTGTCAAATGATACGTCTCTAGATGATCTAGAGGAACAAGTATATGTAGTTGGAATGGTGAAACAATGATAGGATGCCTCTCTGTAGAGCCTGGCCGAAAAATAGCCTACGAAACCATTTTGAAAACAAGCTCTAAATGAATTTTTGTGTGAAACAGAAAGTGTGTAAATCATGTTGGTGAGCATGGATATGGTCTTAGAAAATTAAAACTATATTTGGGTGAGGATTTTTTGGTCTTGGCCGAATTTAATAGAAGAAAGGAGAAGACTAATATGTTCTTGAAATAAGGAACAAAATGGATCAAAGTGAAGGCAAGGATCTAAGGAACAAGTTTCGTGAATTTAGAATCATGAAATCATGCCCTCTAAGATGATTAAACATGGAGGATAAATGAAGAACATGTTATGAACTTTCTCAAGAACAAAGGAGAGAAAGTGAAAAATGCTAGTTTGATCTTGAAACTTCCTAACTTAACTAGTTTAGGTGTTTTATGAAATGAAACATGAATAAATGGATATTGATGAAGCTTGGCAAGAAAATAACAAGTGTCCAACGGAGGCAAACAAGTCATATTGGTTGTATAACCATGATTGAAAGGGTGGTTAGCTCATAGGATAATATTGGTTAGTATTTTAGGATATTTTAGGATATTTTGGATATTTTCATAAAAAGTCATCATGACTTGGTGACTCACTAGGGTGAGTTGTCCATGTGAGGAGAAGGTTCTAGCATTTGAAGTTAAGTATAATCATGGTTGGTTTGAAAGAAACTAGGATAGGTTAGGAAATATTCATAAAATACTTAGATATTTGCATAACCATCATGATCAAGTAAAATGGAATGAAATGATAGTTATCCAGAGGCTTGGCCATGTGTCACTTAGGAGAGAATAGAATGAGATATTTCAAACTTTGCAATTTGGTCGTTTGGTAATAACAAAAGAACTTAAGGGTAAAATGGTCATTTATTATGGATTTCTAAGATATTTTCCAAGAATGTCATAATGGCAATGGTGAGTCATGGTGGAAACCCATGGCTAGAGTAAGAGAAATTGGACACAATCACTTAATCTTAATGGGCAAGAAAGAATGACTCACATTTGGCATTAATGGCTTGTGGTAATTCACCATTTGTCATTAATGCACATTTAATGCACAATTATGACTATGGTAACTCATGGTGTGACTCACCATGGTAACTCACCCATGTGAGTTGTCATGGTGACTCATTGATCCGATCCTCCCGGCCTATCTCTGCGATTCCGTTTCCAGCTCCGATGTTTTACCCAATTAGGGTTTCCGCTTGTTTTTCGCCAAAATTCACCCCGAATAAAATAAAATATTTTATTTTTGAGCGAAAATTCTAGAAATAGACTTTGTCACTAAAATAATGATAAAATCTAAGATTTTTCAGTTTTGGTACAAATTAGGGTTTTCTGTCGGTAAAAAATTATACCGTCAGCCAAAATGCAGACAGGTCTCCGTCTGAGTTTTGAACCCAAAATTGAACCATAACTTCCCACGATATGATAGGTTCCAACTTTAATTTTGTTTTTCTCAAAATCATTTTCTGGATCTCTGGTAATAATATAAAATATAATTACCAGTCAAGAGACGAGAAAACGGGGTGTTACAAATAAGCCTACGATAACTAAACCCTAACAAGCGGGAGTTATAAGGTGGTCAAGGTGGTTTTGGGGGAGGGACATAGGGTTTGGAGTGATAAGGAGGTCATGGGTTCAACTCCCTCACTAACATAACATACTAATCACTAACATTTGGCTATCAGGAAAAAAAAAACCCTAACAAGCATTTACAAACCATTTTCAACGACAGTTTAGCCATTGTTGACTACTCGACAAATAGTAGGGTTTGGGGTCCTCTACACATACAGTCTAATATAAAGTGCTATGCTTGCCTCCCTGATATAACAGGTACTTTCTCCCCACCTTAGACAGTCACGTACACTTGTCTGACATCTCGAAACACGTGCTCCTCACTACACACAGTCGCTGCCATGTTCCCTACAGAGCTCCTCGGTGCTCTAAAATTCTCCCTAACACTGAGAGACCCTCTAAACATTGTCAGAAACCCTAATCTTGCAATAAATCCATAACTGAAGCAAAAAATCATGCAAGAATGAGGATAGAACGAAGAAAGACAATGTCGACATGTCGATGAGTTAGGGATTCAAGCATTATCTCGGCTGATCGACAAATCGAAAGAAGATATATGACGTTCTTTTTGCCCTAATCGCATATTCGAAGTCAAAATTAAAATCAAACGGACGAACGGTGCTTAGACGTCACACTCTCTCTAAAACATGCAGAGCCTCTCTAACTACAAGTCTGGTTCGTATGCAAAATGATCATGAGAAGGGAGAAGAGAAAACTTAGTCAACCATTTTCTGTTGTGGACGCTCAAGCGTGTTGGGTATGCATGCTCAAGCGTGCCCACACTCTGGCCTGGAGTCTCTCTATGCTTGAGCATGGAACCCTGCTCGCCACATCTCTGCCACGCGTCATTCACACACTACCACGTGTCTGGGACCATGCATGCTCGAGCGTCTGAAAGGCCAATGTTTTAGCGTGCCAACTTTCAAACATTGGACTTTTCCATGCATAAACATAGAAGGTCAATTTTTGCGTGTTTCGGTGCGTTCTAAACTCGTTTGAAGTCTGATTGACCTCAAATTTGAAACACAAGCTCATTGCCACCCAAGGAACATGATTAAGCCTTAAAATATATCTAATCCTTTTCCTCTTACACTGATCGAGAAAACAAAGAGTTACAAAAGCGGAAAAGACAACATATGCCATTTCTATTTTGTAGTTGTTTATAGATTTTGAAGGAGAAGGGTGTTTTGTGGGATGTGGAGTTATTTGGATTAATAAATCGTTTCTTTGAAAAATAGTATTTCAAGCTATGGATTCTGCCTAGGGACAGATCTATTAACAACGGTTTGGGAGCAATTATTGCCCCCCTAAAATAATTTTTATATTGACATATTTAGTAATTTTTGTTTACCCTATAAAAGAAATTAGATATTGCCCCCAAACGTTAAATCGTGGTCACTCATCTTATTTTTCTTCACCCCATCCACTATTTATTATGTCATGACATTATGTATTTTGTGTGTGAGAGAGGGTGTATAATTGTTTCCCATTTCCTAATGAATTGCTTTTATTTCCCACTCGTTGACATATATTTCACATTGCTTTTATTTCCCACTCGTTGACATATATTTCACATTTATTCATATTTATAATATTTTTATCTTTTTATAAAAAAATATGTAGATTATTTTCTTTCCCCCACTAGCCAAAGTTTCTGGATCTGTCATTGGCGTAAAGGTTATAAAGGTGGAAGAAAAATATGGAAAATTTCATTTATTTTGAGTGGAAATTTTATATATATTGAAATAAATTGATAAAGAACGTGAGTTTGAAGGACTAAAGTAAAATTATACTTTAACATTAAAACAGTCAGAGCCAATTACATCCAACAAAACCAAGTTTTCTTGTGTATGCGAAAATGTATATTGAGTTTGGAAAATGTAAATATGGTAAACCAAATGAAAAAAAATTGTGACACCCCGATGTCCCATTAAAGATAAACTCTAATTAACTAAGTTTTAATCAATTTAATTAGAATTAACGCGTTTATTAACATTCGAAAATAATATATATTGTGGAAGCGGTAAATTAAAAACTCTGTAAAACATGCACAACGGAAAACATAAAACATAACATATATACAATATGTACAGAAAGTCATCAAGGTATTCTGGATCCCAACATAGGGATCATAAATCTAGTAAAAGCTATACAGAAAGGAAAAAGATACTGCATCTACCCACCCGCCTCTCTGTTAAAATATATCAAAATACAAAAAGCTAACAGATCGAGGCACACTCCTAGAAGATGAAACCAACAATCCAAAACACGGACGATATGGGCGTCTGGAACTACCCTCACCCTTGCTGTAGCGGTGCCTATAAACACTAGTCCTCATAGACTCATCCCTGCTCATCACGACCCTCCGACGACATAAATGATACATAGTCTTCATGCTCATCCTCTTCCGACTTCTGTGCACTATCCCAACTCCACTGCGAGCCTCAGAGCGATCTACCATGTTCCACATATTATCCGAGAACTCCTGGTGACGGGGTGGATACCGCATCTCGGAGAAAGGAAGACGTTGGGAGTTGCGGTAGGATCCTAGAAGAGTGAAGAAAGGGCCTCCTCCTAAGCGGATGTAGATGCTGACTGGGCAAACATAGCACATGAAGAACTGTGAGACACCCCAATGTCCCACTAAAGAAAACCCTAATTAACTAAGTCTTAATCCATAATTAACTTTAACACGATTATTACATGCGAAAATATTATAATATTAAAAATTTTAAAGAAATAAAATAGTTTAAACATGCAAAAGCGATGTCATCCACACATATATACAATATATACATCATGTCCATCAGAGTACAAATTGTCCCAATAGAGGGACCATAACCTACGGAAGCTATACACACTTATAAAAAGAAATTGAACATAGGTACATGAACTGGTCACAGAAAAAGGAAAAGATCATATAGCTACCCGGCCCGTATCTCTCAAAAATAAATCAAAATATCAAAAACAAGCTCACGGAGGTTCACAACCTAACAGACAGGTCTTCATCCCTGATGCACTGGCCTCGTCTCTATCCTGGAAGAACTTGTCAGCCCTAGGGTTCGATTTGGTCAAGAACTGTCTTTCTGACAACTGTTTTCTCGTCCCAAGCATTGATGTATATGCTCCAACTTGAGTGGGAGTGTTGAGATATTATCTTATCTTATCATATAGAATATTTATCTTACCTTATTAGATACTATCAAATAGGATATTATTCAATTTAGTTATTTATTTTTATTTGAGGGCGGAATGCATTTTTTTATGTAACAAGCTTAAAGCTTAGTAAGCCTTATCTTGAGGGAGGGTGTTAGAATATTTGAAATATATCATAATTTATTTTCTTATCAATTCGGGATTTTATCTTCTCTTTAATAAGTTATTTGTTTCCTATTTAATTAGGATTGGGAAATTAATATTAGTATAAATAGGCCTATTGAGTTTGTCTTATGTATCAAACTATCACCACATCAAATCAACATTAGTTTCAAGTTTCCATTTTCTCTTTCTCTTTGTCCCTATCTAAAACCCTTACATTCAACAATATAGGACAAAGATAACATCATGGCTAGTTCTTAAAGAACTAGACTTGTTTGTTTTTATATAGTCTTGCCTAAAATATTGTTGATCATCTATCTTATTGTTTGATTTCAATTTGATCCTCTACTTAATTTTCATTCCAAAGTGATCCCTTATCTTGTTAAAGCTACACCAAGTTGGTCATTCCTGTCAGATTTGCACTAACATTGTCGCAAAAGACACTTTCCCTTTGCCGGAATCTATGTTTTTGAGAGAGAGAAACTTAGGTGTTGTTTTGGCTTTTAATCCCTAGATTTGAATGGCCATCTCCCTCTAAAACAAATAAATCATAAAAAAAATTGAAAAAAAGAAAAAAGAAAAATAGCAAGAAAAACCCATAGATCAAGGAAAGAGCACATACTACCATAGAGGGTACAACAACATAGGGAGAAATTTCATTTGTTGAAGGTGCGGGGATCACTAGAGAAGAGTCAATCTTGGTTTGGATCCCACACTTGTGGTTTCTCTATGGAATCTTGCCACGATGAGGAGTTCCGAGAACAATTGTCTTCTGAAGAAAATGGTGATGGCAAACACAAATCACTGGTGCCCTGATCTTTTGTCTTCTTTTTCTTCTAGGCTAAAATACTTTTTTTTGGTCTTGTATCTTATTTTTAGTTTTACTTTGGTTCCTTGTGTTTTAAAAGTTTCAGTTTGGTCCCTAATTGTATCTCGGTGATAGCAAGTTAGTCCTTTTCATCATATTTTTGCAGGATTCTGGAAAATTTCACCAGAAACTAGAATATATCGTCAAGGAACTGGAAAACCCTTCTCACTCTTCCCCCTCTTTCTTCCCCTATCTTCCACTCTCTTACTGATTCGGGACCTCAAATCCTCAAGGAACTATAAAAAAAAATGAAAGAGAATGCTTAATACATAAACCAAATTGTCATCACCACAAACTACACTTTTTATTGTCCAATTTTAAATTTGCATAGTTTTTAGCATTTGAATGGGAGAGAGGAATAGGAAGAGAGAGATAGAGAGGGAGGAAGAGAGAAGAGTTTTTTAGCTTCTGGCCAATTTTTTCCCGTTTTCGACAAGATTTTCCAGAATGTGGCAAGATTTTCTAGAATCCGGTGAAAGTATGATGGAAAAGACTAACTTGCTATACCTGAGACATAACTGAAACTTTTTAAGTTTTAAAGGACCAAAATGAAACTAAAAAAATAAGATAGAGGATCAAAATAGCATTTTAGCCTTTATTCAATTTACAACCGCTGCAGGTATTTTAAGAAGTCCTCATGTTTTTAACAAAGCATTCAAAGATGCCATTTGATGTACAAATTGTAATAACTACACTCATCAATAGAAAGACTCAATTTTCATAGACAAACGAGGGAAGTTAGTTGGAATTGGGACACCAGACATTCATAGTTGCACCCACCAACAGTCAGCTGACGTTGGCAAGGACTGAAAAATTACCAGTAGTCCATACAAGAACATGACCCGTGCTCAAAATGGTGAAAGCGCTTCCTGTCCCTAACACTTATCTTACGCTCATAAATTTTGGAGATTAATTTCATTGAGGAATGACAATCTTCACATATTCTTAAGTTTTTAACAATCTGAAGTGGTGTCTTAGGGGATGTACTAATTAAGCCAAATGCAACTGCAATCTTCTCACTGTGGTAATGCAGCACTGTTTCTTTAATTTTCTCATCCATCTTAAGCAAGACTTGTGTGGTGTCTGGCATATAACCTTCCAAATTCAACTTGTTGGAAATTTCTTCTAACATTGAATGTATTTCCTTGGCTCTAGGATGGGAATCATCTTCAACAAGAAATTCATGAATAACACCATCAATCTCAATCCAACTACATCCAGGGTCTTTCCTAATGTCCATGTCTTTCATCATTGACCTCACCTCTGCGACTCCATCCCAATCTCCTGCTGAGGCATACATGTTTGATAGAGCCACATATGCCCCGCTATCATGTGGCGCCAATTGCATTAAAACCTCTGCAGCATGCCTGCCAATTTCAATATTTTTATGCATCTTACAAGCACCAAGCAAGGCCTTCCATATTACATCATCTGATCTTATTGGCATGTTCAATATAAGCTCTTCAGCTTCTTCTAGATAGCCAGCACGACCGAGTAGGTCAACCATGCACCCGTAGTGTTCTATCCTAGGCTCTAATCCTACCACATTAATCATGTGATTAAAAAATGATCTCCCCTTGTTTACTAAACCTGCGTGGCTACAAGCGCTCAAGATTGCTATGTATGTGACATCACTAGGGGATACTCCACTTCTTTCCATCCTAGAAAAGTAATCAAACAAATCGTTGGCTTTACCGTGCATGGCAAGACCACCAATTATAGCATTCCAAGTTATGACATTTTTCTTAGGCAGCCTCTCAAAGACCTGAATTGCCTTCTCAATGCTCCCACACTTTGCATACATATCAACCAAAGCAGAGCCAAGGACATCATCAATCTGAATCTTATTCTTCTCTGCATACAAATGCACCCATTTCCCCAACTCAAGTGCTCCAAGACGTGAAATTGCAGGCAGCACGCTTACCAGAGTAACCCGGTTCGGCAACACATCTCCCATCTGCATCTGATGAAACATTTCCACAGCCTCCATGAAGAACCCATTTTGTGCATATCCAGAAATGATCACATTCCAAGAAACCACACTTCTTTGGTGCATCTTGTCAAACAATTCCCTAGCAGCCTTAAGGTTCCCAAGTCTTACATACCCATCAATCATCACATTGCAAAGAACCACATTACCCTCTTGCTTCCTCTTATCTCTCACCATTCTGCTCATATTATCAATACCATCAATATTCCTATAAAACAAAACATGTGCATCCTCCATATTCCCACACATCACATACATCCTCAACAGATTGCTGACTACAAACTCATCATCACCCAATCCAAACTTAACAACTAAACCATGAACCTGCTTCCCTTCTTCCAACCTAGCCACAACTGAGCAGGCCTTTAACACCGAAGGGAAGGTAAACCTATCAGGTTCCACCATTCCATCAGACACCATCTTACAGAAAAGAAACAAGGCATCAAGTGCCCTATCATGGCTTTCAGCAAGTGACCTGATCAAAGTGTTCCAAGCAAAGCAATTTGGTTCAGGCATTTGGTCGAACACTGAGAGAGCATACCCAATATCACGAAAATCTGAAGTTGCACAGTGCTTGAGGAGCTCTGTTGCCACTGTGAGGTTATGGGTTTGAGCTGTTTTGATCAAAAAGGCATGGACTTGCTTCAATTCTCGGATGCTTTTGCATATCCTTATTTGTGGGACTGGCAACTGTGGATGAGATGATGCAGTATTGGTGTTCAACATTAGAGAACTCATCTTCGGAAAAATAAATGTGTGGATGACATCAGATGTTTCGGCAAAAAAGGTGTGTATAATATTGTAACTTTTTTCGTCCTCGAAGTGTTATTCCTACAAAAAAAAAAAAAAAATTGTTATGGAATTGCACAACAAAATTTGACAACTACGACCACTAAATTTAAAATCTTGATTAATGTCATGTTCAAATTTATTAATGATATATCAAAATGATTATTTCATTAATCATTCATCAAGTTTCATTAATCAAAATTGTATATATCATTAATCAAATTATCTATTAACAAATTACTTTATTACATATATATCTATTGATCAAATCAAATATATTATTAACTATAATTTTAAACATCATTAATCAAACATAAAATATTGTCAAATTTTATTATCCAAATCATATTTATATATGTGTTATAAAAATCAAGATTGTTAAAAAGTTGTCTGAGAATATTCTCGCTTTGCTTCAACTAATTCTTTTCAATTATTTTATTAAAGATTAAAAGAGAACTATCAAAAAGAAAGAGAGAGAGGGAGAGAGACATGACATGTGATAAAGAGATTTTACGAAAACTATTTTCTATGAAATAACATTTTTCTAAAAGAAGTAATTATAAATATTATATGAGATATGTATACAATTTAATCTACTTTTAAAAAAAATCAATTCTAGTTGTAAAAATAGTTAAGAGGTTGGAACACCAGGGACAGTGATGAGATTGGATTTCTCCTTAATACTTTCTAAGAGTGCCTCTAGCCCTTCCTATCTCCAATGATGACAAAATGGAACGACCCGTTCTTATCTGTATAAATTGAGGTGAGACAGGTTGACTCGTTTCTCGAATATGGATTGAGAATACCAACCAACCCTGTTTTAAGGTGGATTGACGGGTCAACCCGTCTAAATAATAAAAGTATGAAAAATTGATTTTTGAAGGACCAAAATTTAAATTAGTAAAATTTTAAGAATTGGTATTTTTAAAAGACTAATCTATAATGATAACAAAAAATAAAAATTAAAAGAAATATATAAGATTACTAAAAAATTGTATCCAACTGTGACATTCAAAACTATGATTAGAAAATTAGAAAATATATTTTAAAAAGATTGACCTGAAGGGTCAACCCGCCTCGGATACAGGTTGATCCATCACAACCCGTGAGTTTGACATGGCGGGTTATGTGGGTTGGTGGGTTATGAATGGTAACCTAATCGGCCAAATTTAATGGGTTATACGGGTTGGACCCGTTTTGCCATCTCCAACCCATATCCCTTTCTTCCTCTTGGTCCTACTAAATATTTGTTTAATTTGATAAAAAAAAAGTGAAAATAAAGAAGATAAAAAGAAAGGGTATGGATAGAAAGAAATTAGTGAGAAAAAGAAAAGATTTTAAGGGTTGTTTGATATAAGAAAAAGCGAAAAGAAAGATGAGTTTTTAAATAGAGAACTACGTCTCTAGAGTGTGAATCCTCTCCTGCAAGTTTCTCTCTAGCAACTCTCCAACAAAACTTCAACTATTGGATGCTTTATCTCAACCATTAGATGTATTGAGATTCCTCATACATATTTATCTCAACCATTAGATTTATCTCTGCATCGTGCAACAATTGGAGACAATCCAGGTCCATATCTCTATCACATGAGAGCGTTGCTCGTAGACGAGAGACAAATTTGACATTTAACTTCCTATTTTCCACTTAACTTGTTGGGCCAACGCGATGGGTTAAGGTCCAGAACAATTGCCCATAGGCTAGTCCTTGTCTAAAGTTGACATAGGGAAACACAAGAAGGGGGTTGAATTATGTTTCTTAATTTTTTTGAAAATTCTTTTCAAATTTTTTTTACAAGCAAGCCGAAAGTAAACACACTCTAATAAAATCTTTTCGAAACAGATGTTAATAAACTCAATATCAAATCCCCACTAGTTAGTTCAAAACAAAACTAAAGGAGATAAGGGATAAAAGATTAACCACACAGAAGATTTATCCTGATTCTCTCTCTTCCAACCGAGAGCTTCTACTTGAAGGTTTTATCCTCTATTAACCAAATAGATTACGAGTATTCTTTACACTTGCCTCTTCAGGCTTACAAGGCACTCAAATATTCTTTTCCATTCAAGCCTCTTCAGGCTCACTCTAACTTGAGAGTTTAAAAGGTTGATCTAAAGATAACTCACTGTGTGTGAGGATATGAAGGTTTAAGTTCGCAAACAATTACAAATGAATATTACAAAGAAAACTTGAGGAGAGTTTTGACACTTTGATTTTTTATAGCTTCGGTGCCTTCTTTACTGGGACCGTCCAGTATTTATAGAAGGAGTGCTTCTTCAACTCTCATTCTTCAACGGTCTTCAAGATATGTCCATTTAGAAATAACATTTAATGCTGAGATCCGTTGAGTCTGATAACTTGATACTTGATCTTTAGAAAATAGCTCTTGGTTATCAGAAAGCTAAAGTAGAACTGTAACTTCCTTGTTGTACCAGAGAGTTGCCTTTTGTCTTTCCTTGTTTGAGTAGGGTCAACTTTGCAGCACCCCCATGTCAGAGCAGAAATACAATTATGTAAATGAGGGTACTATGTTTCTTTTACCAAGATGAATGATATTTAAAAAATTTGAGCATGCAAGGTAAGTTACATGAAACATATAGATAGAACAGTTAAAGAGATAGACGAGTTTTGCTTTTACAAAGCAAATACGTCTTTGGACGTCTACTCGATAATATTGATTTGTTGATCATTGGTCGTCTAGTAACTAGTCGTCTAGTTACTTAAGTTGACTAGTGATAAGTCTTTGGACTTCTTTTATAGACTAATTTACTGGTGATGACAACCAAATGGATAGGTTGCCTTTTGATGATCTTAGGTTGAATTAATCCATGTATATTAACCAAGTCCAAATTGTGTTTTAATTTTTAGAAGAAGAAAACAACAAATGGAAGAAGAGAAGGAATGGAATGGCGCCACAAATCCAAGGGGATTTGATAAGCCAAGTGAAGTTCGCCACAAGAATATTGGATTCTTGATAAGAACAAGGATGGCTCAATCAAGAACCAAAGAGAACAAAATTCTCACAAAATGGATTTCAATTCAAATTCAACATCCAAGTTAATTTTTTATTCATGTTCTAGATGCATATATATAGGAAAATGGGGTGCGTAGAATATGCTTACAAAATTGTCATCTTAATGTGACTAATTCCCCATAAAACAATAATTAATCCACTAAGTGACTAATTAAAACAACTAATGAAAACTAAGTGGATAATAAAAGTGGTTCATGACTAAAAAAGAGTTTCCTAGGCATGCAAGCCAAAGGTTGCCCTCCCAATTAACATGTGCACCATCCACACAAGCATAATTAACATGTGCACCGTTCACACAAGCATAATTAACATGTGCAACGTCCAAAATTTATTACACTTTTATTGATTTAAAATAAACTAGAAAATACTACTTTAGAGAAGTGGGCTTCCAAGCCATCATGGGTCTTCAAGTTGGATGAGAAAAGTGACCAATTTGGGCTCCACTCCATCAAGACTTGAATTTGGGCTTGCTTCAATTAAAGTTGTTACCATTTGATTTAGGACTTCTTGGACTTTCTTGATCCTAGCTCTTGTCATAGGTCCACCAAGTCCTTGTAATGCTCCTTGATCCATGCTCCTTATTAGGCTCATATCATCCCCTCCTTCTTGAAGTGAATTCGACCTCGAATTGAAATCTTCATCACCTACATCAAAAAGAGATAAATCAGCCACATTGAAAGTTGCACTAATTCCACCATACTCACCAGGAAGATATATCTTGTATGCATTATCATTGATCTTGGCCACAACTTGAAATGGCCCATCACCTCTTGGTTGAAGCTTAGATTTTCTTTGGGAAGGAAATCTTTCCTTTCTCATGTGCACCCAAACCCAATCTCCGGGTTCAAACACCACCTTCCTCCTCCCTTTGATGGCTTGCTTAACATAACTTTATGTCCTCTTTTCAATTTGAGCCTTCACTTGCTCATGTAACTTCCTCACATATTCCGCTTTAGCCCTGCCATCTTTATGCTTTAAAATTGAAGAGTTAGGCAATGACAATAAATCAAGAGGAGTTAAAGGGTTAAATCCATAAACAACCTCAAAAGGAGAATATTGAGTAGTACTATGAACAACCCTATTATATGCAAATTCCACATGAGGCAAACACTCCTCCCAAGACTTAATATTCTTTTTAATCACAGCCCTTATAAGGGAAGAAAGTGTCCTATTTACTACCTCAGTTTGCCAATCCGTTTGGGGATGGCAAGTAGTGGAGAAGAGAAGCTTTGTACCTACCTTTCCCCACAATGTCCTCCAAAAATGACTTAGGAACTTTGTGTCCCTATCACTAACAATACTTCTAGAAAGGCCATGAAGCCTTACCACTTCCTTAAAGAACAAATCAACAACATGACAAGCATCATCTACCTTTTTGCATGGTATAAAATGTGCCATTTTTGAAAATCTATCCACCACGACAAAAATTGAATCCTTTCCATTCCTCGTCCTAGGTAGTCCCACAACAAAATCCATTGATAAATCAATCCAAGGAAAATCAGGAATGAGCAAAGGAGTGTAAAGACCGTGAGGCATCACTTTAGATTTTGACCTTTTACAAACAATGCATTTTTCACAAAACTTTTGCACATCATGTTTCATGTGTGGCCAATGAAAATGCTCATGCAACATATCTAAAGTCTTTTGAACCCCAAAATGCCCCATTAGGCCACCTTCATCAGCTTCTTTCAAAAGCAAATCTCTTATGGAACCTTTGGGCACACATAATCTCTTCTCTTTAAACAAAAACCCTTGGTGCCTAAAATACCCATTTTGAGCCGAATGTAAACATTTAGCGTAGATATGGGAAAAATCTTTATCATGCTCATACAATTCTTTAATGCATTCAAGCCCAAACAATTTTGTTTCAAGGGTGGAGAGTAAGGTATACCTTCTTGAAAGTGCATCCTCCACAATGTTGGCCTTACCTTTTTTGTGCTTAATCACATATGGGAACTGTTCAAGAAACACAACCCATTTTGCATGTCTCTTATTCAACTTTCCTTGTCCTTTCAAATACTTCAAGGACTCATGATCACTATGAATTACAAACTCTTTGGGCAAAAGATAATGTTGCCATGTTTGCAAAGCCCCCACTAAGGCGTACAATTCCTTATCATAGGTGGGATAATTAAGGGCAGCTCCACTTAATTTCTCACTAAAATAAGCAATTGGATGCCCTTCTTGCATCAAAACAGCTCCAACACCAACATTCGAAGCATCACATTCAATCTCAAAAGATTTAGCAAAATTAGGCAAAACAAGTATTGGTGCATGAGTAAGTTTTTCCTTAAGCTCTTTAAATGCATGTTCTTGTTTCTCCCCCCATTTAAACCCAACATTTTTCTTGACAATTTCATTAAGAGGTGCAGCCAAAGTACTAAAGTCCTTAACAAACCTCCTATAGAAACTAGCCAAACCATGAAAGCTCCTCACATCACTCACATTTTTGGGGTTTGGCCAATCTTGAATGGCCTTAATTTTCTCTTTATCAACATGGACTCCTTTAGCATTTACAACAAATCCAAGGAAAATCACATGGTCCGTACAAAAAGTACACTTTTCCAAATTAGCAAACAATTTTTTTTCCCTTAATACAAGCAAAACAGCCCTTAAGTGTTCATGATGTTCATTTAAGCTTTTGCTATATATCAAGATATCATCAAAATACACCACAACAAACTTGCCTAAAAATTCTCTTAAAACATGGTTCATAAGCCTCATGAAAGTACTAGGTGCATTTGTTAAACCAAAAGGCATTACCAACCATTCATACAAACCATATTTAGTTTTAAAGGCAGTTTTCCATTCATCCCTTTCCCTTATCCTAATTTGATGGTACCCACTTTTTAAATCAATTTTAGAAAACAAACAAGCACCATGCAATTCATCAAGCAAATCATCAAGTCTAGCGATAGGATGTCTATACTTTATAGTGATGTTGTTCACAGCCCTACAATCTGTGCACATCCTCCAAGTCCCATCCTTTTTAGGCACTAAGATCACCGGAACCGCACATGGACTCAAGCTCTCTTGCACCCATCCTTTTTGCATCAGCTCCTCCACTTGCTTTTGAATTTCTTTGGTCTCTTGAGGATTACTCCTATAGGCTAGTCTATTGGGTAATGATGCACCCAGAATGAGATCAATATGGTGCTCAATCACCCTTAAAGGAGGTAGGCCATGTGGCACTTCCTTTGGGAACACATCACCAAATTCCTGCAAAAGATTTTCAACACCACTAGGCAAAGAGAGTTCATTAGGAACATTAGCATTCAAACAAAATTCCCCACAATAAAGCATGTATAGGGGCTGCCTTGAAAACAAAGCACTCTTCACCTCACCTTTTGATGCAAAATAGCTTTCTTTTCTCTCTATACTTTTCTCACTTTTTTTCTCTTGATTCTTTTTCACTTTTTTATCACTCTTCTTTTCACTCTTTTTCTCACTCTCTCTTTCTTTTCTCTCTTGTTCTCTTTTTTCGCTCATCTTTAGTTGATCCTCACTAACTTCTTTTGGAGACAAAGGAGTAAGAATGACCTTTCGGTCTTGATACATAAAGGAGAATTTATTTGAAAACCCATCATGGGTGGCCTTCCTATCATATTGCCAAGGCCTCCCAAGTAACATATGACTTGCCTCCATAGGCACCACATCACAAAGCACACTATCATGATACTTCCCAATTGAGAATGGAATCTCAACTTGCTTGTTCACCATCATTTCTCCAACTTCACTAAGCCATTGAAGTCTGTATGGCCGTGGGTGTGGCTTAGTCACAAGATTTAATTTTGAAACCATTCTAGCACTAGCAACATTAGCACAACTACCACCATCAATAATTAAAGAGCATATCTTCCCTTGGATCATGCATCTAGTATGGAAGATATTCTCCCTTTGACTCTCGTCATGTTCCTTGACTTGGCTTCCCAAAAGTCTCCTCACCATGAGCAAATCTCCTCCTTCCGGAACTACTTCTCCCCCACTTTCTTCTTCACTAGAAGCCTCATATTGTGTGACAACTTCTCCATTTCTTGATACCATTGTCCTTTTAGTTGGACATTGAGATGCAATATGTCCATGACCCAAGAACTTGAAACACTTCACATCACGGTTTCTAGGAGATGCTTCCATAGGCTTCTTTCCATGAGATGTAGGCACGACCTCCTTTGAAGATGAAGTACCCTCCTTCTTTGATTTGTCCTTCCAACTTGAAGATGAAAGGTTAGAAGAAGAAGAAAATTTGGACTTCTTCCTCTTGACTTGTTGCTCCACCTTTATGGCTTGTTGGACCAAATCTTCAAGCTCCACATAGTTTTGAAGCTCCACTATGTCTTGAATGTCTTGATTCAACCCATGTAAGAACCAAGCCATAGTTGCCTCCATATCTTCATTAAAGTTGGACCTAAACAAGGCCAACTCCATCTCCTTGTGGTACTCATCAACACTTTTGGATCCTTGAGTCAATCTTTGCAATTTGTTGTGAAGATCCCTATGGTAGTGATTTGGAACAAATCTCTTCCTCATGACTTGTTTCATTTCTGCCCAAGTCTCAATAGGCTCCTCCTCATACCTTCTTCTATCCTTTTGTATTTGATCCCACCAAACAAGTGCATAGTCTTTGAATTCAAGATCAGCTACCTTCACTCTCTTTCTTTCATTGTAATTGTTGCAATCAAACACTTGCTCCATCTTCATCTCCCACTCCAGGTAGGCTTCGAGATCACTCTTCCCATGAAAGGTAGGAACTTTGATTTTGACCCCTTCAATTCTATCCGCTCCATCACGCCTCCTCCCTCTACGTGGTCCATGTCTAGGTCTGTCCTCACTCTCATAACCACTTCCATGATTTGATTCTTCTCGGTTTTGGAGGTTGGCAAGTTGTTCATTGAAGTTTGCATTCATTTGCTCCATTTTCCTTGCAAGGATTTGCATTTGAGTAGTCATCCTAGCATGAAGAACCGCGGACCTTGGAGAAAGAGGTGGACTATCACCTTGGGCTGCCATCACTTAAAGTACACAATATCAAAAATAACAAGATAGTATAAATCCTCACCACACTCCCTCACGTGTGCACACAATGTGTATTTCACTCAAATAGGCTTTTTCCATACAAGATGTAATCTTCACTCTTGCCTCTTTCCACTCAATTTGTTCTCTTTTAGGTCTTAGAGGAGTCAAACACCAATCCAAACAAAATATCCAAAATCAAGTAACAAAAATCACAAAACTTATCAAAACAAAGGAAATCAAAGGAAAGGCTAGAAAAATAAAAGCTTTAAGAATAATGAAACAAGGAAGAAGGGAATTTTTTTATTTTTTTTTTAAGAACACAAGTTGCCCAAATATGATTTTTTCGTCTCCTTTTCTTGAAGTTCTAGGCACTGTTTTCCTCTTTATTTTCTATTTTTTTTAATTCATACAACACACTAGAGAAGAGCTTCCAAAGAGACCCATAAATGTCTATAAATGTCATCTATATATATATCTATATATATATATATATATATATATTTATATATATATTTTTTTTTTTTTTGGGCAGCAAAGAAATGGGCACAAAGACACAACAATTCCCTTAAAAACAGAATCAAAGTAATATATATTTTTTTTGGTTTAATGTTTTGGGTGGAAAGGTAGAAAGGTAGAAGATGAAGAACAAGGAAGAAATGAAGAACACAAATACAAAAATTCAACCAAACCTGAGCTTTGATGCCACTTGATGACAACCAAATGGATAGGTTGCCTTTTGATGATCTTAGGTTGAATTAATCCATGTATATTAACCAAGTCCAAATTGTGTTTTAATTTTTAGAAGAAGAAAACAACAAATGGAAGAAGAGAAGGAATGGAATAGCACCACAAATCCAAGGGGATTTGATAAGCCAAGTGAAGTTCGCCACAAGAATCTTTGATTCTTGATAAGAACAAGGATGGTTCAACCAAGAACCAAAGAGAACAAAATTCTCACAAAATGGATTTCAATTCAAATTCAACATCCAAGTTAATTTTTTATTCATCTTCTAGATGCATATATATAGGAAAATGGGGTGCATAGAATATGCTTACAAAATTGTCATCTTAATGTGACTAATTCCCCATAAAACAATAATTAATCCACTAAGTGACTAATTAAAACAACTAATGAAAACTAAGTGGATAACAAAAGTGGTTCATGACTAAAAAGGAGTTTCCTAGGCATGCAAGCCAAAGGTTGCCCTCCCAATTAACATGTGCACCATCCACACAAGCATAATTAACATGTGTACCATCCACACAAGCATAATTAACATGTGCACCGTCCAAAATTTATTACACTTTTATTTATTTAAAATAAACTAGAAAATACTACTTTAGAGAAGTGGGCTTCCAAGCTATCATGGGTCTTCAAGTTGGATGAGAAAAGTGACCAATTTGGGCTCCACTCCATCAAGACTTGAATTTGGGCTTGCTTCAATTAAAGTTGTTACCATTTGATTTATGACTTCTTGGGCTTTCTTGATCCTAGCTCTTGTCATGGGTCCACCAAGTCCTTGTAATGCTCCTAAATCCATGCTCCTTATTAGGCTCATATCAACTGGACTAGTCTACTCGTCTACTAGATTGAATTCATTATTACACACTTAAACAAAAAAGTTAGTCATTAAAACTAACTTTTTCATATAAATTTAACCTTTTTGTTAATATCATAATTAAGGGTACCATAACCACTTTGGTTCCAATAATATATTCCCTAACGAGTGTTGGGCTATGATTCTTCGGTTGGTTCTTGTGTTGCCGCCTTTATCTAAGGTCATTCCTCTCATATCTCTTGACAAGAAGGATGCATTTTTCGAGATTCATCACCATTGTTTTGTTTGAATTTTGCTTTGATCATGTGTCCTGAGGTGTATCTTTTCATCAGCCATTATCAATGTTATGGGGGCTGTGACATTTAGAGTATGTCATTCCGTATCGAAATGATGCTTTGCATTCCTCAAGGTAAATGCTTTTATATTTTGGGGTGTTGAATGGTGCGTGTTCATTCTTTTCTGTCACCTTGGTTGCCAGTTGCGTTTATAAATAGAGTGGGGTTGTTTTGAGTCTTTCCTTTTTTTCATCTCTAGTCTTTATGTACTCTTTGATTTTGGGTTTGGATTTCTAAAAGTCATAACTAGGGTTGTAATGAATCTTGTTACTTGTATGCTTTATTTCTCAATTTAATATCATTTTATGATTCTTAATTGTTCTATCATTTTACCGTGTGTTAAGAATTGATCATCATTGACATGTTCCAGTTGATTGATTGATCAGCGCGATCATACCACAATTAGTTAACAAACATATAGAACAATTAAGTTTATGATTAACAAATGACAAAATTTTAATCCTATTATTTCCAATCAAATTAATCAATTAAGATTTTAATTTGTTGGATGTGGAAACCATTACCAAAGAGAGAGGTGAATTGTCTATTCATGTATTTTGAAACTCTTTTTGAACAAATTAACAGATATATGCAAAGGAATGTTAAATCAAAGTTGTTCGATCAACAGTTATAAAATTGTGGAGCTGCTTGTGTAGAGAAAATCATGTCTCCATTCGTTCCATGTTTTTCTAACCTTTTTATTTTTTATATTATAAGTGAAAAGTCGATCATTGCAAGTGAATTTTAAAAATATTTTACGACATATATTTTATTTTTATGGTAGGGTGGGGTGAGAAACTATGGTCTATGTCTCTTATGATCTTTATCATTTGGCAAAGTTCTATGCTAGACTAGTATGATAGGTACCACCATCGTGGACAAGAATGTTAAAACTAAGGGTGACAAATAGATGGATCGGATAAATTTTTATTCGGATCTTAAAGGATGGATTAAAAACAATCCATTAATCCATTAAAAAAATACAATCCATCCATGATCCATTAAATAAAATCCATCTGATCCATCAAATAAAATCCATCCTATCCATCAATTAACAACTTTTCATGGATGAATATACAATCCATCCGCTAAAATTTATTTTAAGAAATTAAATAATTTTATATCTCTTTTATCCATCCATAAATTTTTTTTAAAATAAAATAATTTGTAAAAAAAATTAAAATATTATCTCTAGCTCACCCTCGCTCTCTTTCTTCCTCTCTCTACCCTTTCTCTCTCCCTTTTTTCCTACTTTCTATCTGTACTTTCTCCACTTTATCTCACGATCATTTTGTATCACGGTCGTTATTTTTCTATTATTATATGGGAGTTATTGATTATGTGTATTTACAGAGGTTGTTTTGCCACAACGTTTCATGATATTGTTTTACGAAACTTGTTACGACTTTCTGTGTTTTCAATTAGTTAATATTTTTTTTTCAAGTTTCTCAGCAAAAAAAAGGCAACAAAAAAAGAAAAAGTACGTGATAACATGGACTACAACTGGTGCTTGAGAACAATTAATTAGTTAATACTTAATGTAAAAAAAAAAGAAAAAAAATACAGATAAATAAAATAAAAAATAGTGAAGAAAAAATAATAGGGAACGGAAGAGAAAATTAGATGGAGTGTTTTTTTTTTGTTACAAATGGAGGTTTTTTTTATTTGGTGAAAAATAATATGAAAAAAAATAAATTGGTTTTGGAATGGATAAAAGTTGATCCATTACTTTTTTTATTGTTGGTCCAATGGATTTTAACAAATATTGGATGGATCATAAACCATTCACTAGAAAAATAATCAAATCCATCCAATCCATTTATATTATTTTTTTATAAATGGATGGATTGAATGGATTTTCTTATAGATGGACTGGATGAATGATGGACAAATGGATCATTTTGCCACCCCTAGTTAAAACCATCCGATAAAACATAAGTATAAAGAGAAGAAAGTATTGATTCAAACAAATGCACAACTGACTGTTGCAATAATACATTATTTTTTCCAATGTTTTTGTCCATTCATTTAGGACATATCATGAAGGGCATACAAAGAGATTCGAGAGGTTACTAGTAGACAAGGCCAAAGTCTAGGGATAAGTAGGAAGAAGAAAAGAAGCTACAGGGGAAGAGAAAAGAGTAGATTTTGTTCCCCATGGAAAATTAAGAGGAGAACTCTTGTACAAGTGAAGAATGGGAAATGGTTTTCTCTAAGCAATCACTATTATCAATTTGATAACTGTAAGACATTTGAAAAATGTACATATCTTTCCAATATCTAACTGGGGACAAGACAGAACTGTGACCATAATTGTTGCGAACTCACTCAAAACACCTATAACAATGAAATAATAAGGAGGAGAAAGAATGAAAATTTTTCTTTCTTCCTTTCTTTCTTTATGCTACTCTCTTTTTGGTTTCTTTTTCTCTGTTTGCATTTGGTTCATCCATGTGTTTTTTCTTTTCCTTTCGGTTGCTGATAGTGTACTGTTTGGTATTAACACATGGAGCCCCTGCGGCAGCTAAGAACACCAGCACCAGAAGTGAGGGTTCCAACCAAAGAAGAGGATTTGGCCCCCAGACTTGAGGCTCTGGCATAGCTTGCTGCAGATCGAGCTCCAGAAGAAGTGAAAAAGGCTCCATTCAGTAGCAGGTCTCCATTAGACCTCCAATTCCAACTTTTCCATTCTTCCCCTGCATCCACCCTATGTGTCACCTGCCCAATATCAATTTTCCAATTTTTAAAGATAAGTTTCATCATTGTCACAAACTGATTGCCACTACTAACATTTACACACTTAAAAGATTTTAACAAATTACCTCCTTAGCGAAAGGGTTCTGAGGTGCAAGGTACCGGTTACCCTGGCTGTTAATTGTGGGATCAGCACTGCCACCAATTGCATACATTTCCCAGTGGGTATAGTCATTGTTTACCACGTGGAAATACCCATGTCTGCACCTGCGTTGTCAATATCCCATCTTCATTGTTAGTAGATGTTAAAGCATCGTGAAGCTATTAATATCTAATCATTTTTTGTTTCTTGACCAAAACAAATTAACACCACAGACACATGGCATTGGCAAGAAAAAGGTCTATTTCTCATTTTTCTCTATTAGAGGCTTCTTATATCCCAGAGGCCCAAAGAAATCCTTAAGGCAAAGTATGAACTTGGATACCCCAAGTTCTTGATTTCTGAATGGGCATCCGAGAGCCCTACATCAATAATATCCATATAATAAAGCCTAAGGTCCAGCTCATACTGAGGTGACAAAAAACAACTTTAATAACATAATAACACCCAAAATATTAAAATCAAAAGACACTGCACCCACAGTTATATATGATATATTTATTTCAATTTTTAATACAATAATGATAGTATTCAGTCACTTTCGCATCAGACACGATGTCTCACCTATGTGTTGTATTTGAAGTGTACAAGAAAAAAAAATAAAAAAATCTCTTTTAATAATGGCTTCGCTAGAAGATGTTACCTTGGCATTCTTTGAATAAGACCCTCCCCAAAATGGTTGTAGGCAATGGTCACTTGCATCTGCTTGTCTCGGACGTAAGTGTCACTATGACCCAGTAACATGACCTGTATAATTTTGAAATCAGTAAAGTTGATACTTCAGCTCTTTGATTTATGTTTAGAGTCATGCTACAAGCCCGGGTAATTGTAGCATGGAAGCTCCTAACTCATAAAAATTCAAATTGATAGGTGTTAGAAGAATTTTAAAAAATAAAAAGAAAAAACTTAAAAAACAAAGTATCCCGCAATTCCATGGGAAACATAGAAATGGATTTTCTGCATTGAAAAAATCATGCATTCATGCATTCACCCACAAACATACTATTGGATTAAACACTGAAAGTGTCTAAGAAAGTCTAAGATTAATCCCACGATATATTAATGATTATTGTTTGAATGCATAATTTTTTGAAGGTTAAATTAGTGTTTTGGTCCCTTATCCTTATTTTAGTTTTTATTTTGATCTCTTGTCTTTTTTTTGTTCCGTTTTCCTCTCGATAAGGGATCAAAATAGAGATTTAGCTTTATTTTCAATGTAGGGAATTGAAGTGATATTGTCCATATAACTACCTCAATTACTTAAGACATTGAAGTTTAAAATATGGTTTACCTCATTATGGTGGGTGAAGTAGTTGTTAGAAATGGTAATGGCAGTTGAGCCCATAATGGCGTCAACAAGGCCATCTGCACAATTAGACAGTGAGTTGTGGTCAATCCAAATGTGGCTTGAACCGAAGATGGAAATTCCATCCCCGTCAGCCATGGTCCTCCATCCATAATGTGAAGGTGAGCTACGAACCATGGCATTGCCAGTTGGCTTGCAGTCATGGATATGTAGGCCATGGATGATGACATTGGTTACGAACTGGATGGTAATGCAAGCACCATAAGCAATGTGCACATTGACACCACGACCATCAATGGTCTTGAAGCTATTCATGATGAGTTCCTGCTTCAAAGTGATGACCATGTCCCTCTTGAACACAATCCACAAGGGTCTGTCTTGAATGACGGCGTGGCGGAGGGTACCTGGTTTGGGGTTGACAGGGTCATCGTCACGTGGGTCAGTCACAACGTAATACCTTCCATCACGGCCACCAATGGCATTGCGTCCGAAACCGATGGAGCAATCAGCCAAGTGCTTTCGGCGAGCATACCAACGCCGGTCACACCGCCAGCAGTCATCAATTGGGTTCCCGGTCCCACATGAGAAGAAATTCAGATTCCTCCTCGCTGTGTAATTGCGAATGCTCCTGTGTTCAAATTCATCAAAGTAACATTAACACCAGAAGAATATTTCACTGCATTATGTTTTTTATTTGCATTTATTCTAGCTACTTTTTCAAGAATAAGTTCATTTTATGGATGATTTGAAGAATAAGTTCATTTCTATGGTCTCTTCACTAATAATATCTTATCACATGTTCTATATTTTTACAATTACAAGAAATCTTAATTTATGTGATAATATATTATTGATAGGGAGTGATACATTAAAATAGGAGCAGATCTCCATCCCATTTTTATACACTTATACATTATTATATTGAAAAGACATTGATTACGATAATAATTATTTTAGGGCTCAAGAGCACATAATTATATAATATAAAGAAAATTAATTACTAAGGTATGAAATGAATATCAGAGGTACATGTAAGAAGAAACTATTACTAGTTTAGGAAGCAAGTTACAAGCAAAGCATGTGGAACTATTTATGCGTTTGATTATAAATTTCCGACCACAGCTGGACTAGTGGGTCATGTGGGTCTTCAATTATGTATACGGATAGGACGATACGGTCCATACGGAAAATGGGGGTTGACATCTCTTACCTCAATATAATTTCTCTACAAGAAATATATAGATGCCAAGGACCATGGTGGGCTTTTATCAACAAAAAAAAAAAGGGACCATGGTGGGCAAAAGCTAATTTCAGCCTAGAAGTCTAGAACTTGGGCTGTCGGTGACATAATTATTAACTTCTCGGCCATTATTAAGTTCATGGAGATCTCATTGAATAACATATAATTGTATCAAAACAACATATAATTGTGTCAGACAGCAGCTGCTAGATCAGCAAAAATACAACTATGTGTAGGAAGTGTTCTGATTAACTCGACCTTACGTGCTGTTTGGAGTTTGTGTTTGTGGACTGGCTGGAGAGAGGTAGCCCATTCATGTGGCATACCCCACCTGGCTGGAGAATGTGGAATTTGAATAAGTTCCTAATAGTAATTGGTTTATAGGACATTAAATTTGATTCTATGGGGCAAAGGCAACAAATGGCACACACCAGAGTTTTCTTTACTAATTTGTAACATGGTAGGACCAAATAATCATGTGCAATAGACGATACTACAATTATTGTATCCATTTGTACTGAAGACTTGAGGTATTTACGTACAGATTTGCATCAATCAACTATTGAATTCCCTATACTTTGGGAAATTTGATTTACCAGTTTCTGTTCTAGTAAACCCCAATAACAATAGTAGAACGGTTAGCCGACAATCCTTTTACACTTAAAATTCAAAATTATCATATGGTCATTTTACCCTCAAAAGATTAGAAGTTGTAATTGTAATTCATATAAAAAAAATAAGAAATGATGAGGGGAAAAAACACATCTTAATGATAGTTTTTACATTGTATTAACTATTAATTGTTATTGGACCCAGAAGAAAGTAACTTTAACCTACTGTCGACCAATGAATGTGATCAGGTAAGCAATTAGGGACCACTAGAGTGCAGATGTGTAAGGAGAAAGTTAGATCATTAGTATGCATAAGAAATAATGACTCAATGAAGTCATGTAACGTGGATTTAGGTATGAAAATGTATTTATACTTGGAAATAAAATTCGGATAAGGAAAATAAAAGAATCTAGTATATTATAAGCCACAGGGCTGGATCTGGGGACATTAGCATGTGGGTTAAGTTGGCAAATAGAATATAAGGGGCTTAAAAACTTTTTAAAGAGATAACGTCTGCAAAGAACATGTATGGTGGTTAATTTCTGTTAACCGTGAAAGGAAACTTGGGAATGTGAATGACTATTAAAGCAAGAATTATATTTCATATTAAGGAGGAAAAGATAGAGAATTTTGAAGAATAATGGTGCCGTAGGTGAAAAGGAACAGATGTCCTCCTATTTCTGAGTATGAAAGGCATCAAATAACAATCAAAGGTAATTTACTAGGGAATCGGATAATCCTATTTTTGGCACAAAATACAAATTTTCATTAAATGATTCCTGCACAAACAATTCTAATTTTGCTCCAGAGGTTGTGTTTGTTCAAGGAAAGATTTTGCACCTAATTTCCCTAGCTCCAATGATGTGGAGTTCATCATGAATCATTCATGGGTTGTCTCTTACTCTAATACTAATGAAGCAAAAGCTTTAAGTTAAGCCCCAAGATAGGAAAGTCATGTAGCTACAGCTTCTTATCAAAGAAGTAGCCAAGTAGGTTGAACAAAAGAGAAAAAAGTACAGCAGTCTTCAAATAAAATTAACACTTGGGTTGACCACTTTGACCGGGTTTCAATACATAAGCCAAATGGACCAATAAAGGATGAAAGGTACATCTAATTATATAATTTTATATATATATATATATATATATATATATATATATATATATATATATATATTCTAAAAGTGGAATCACGAGAAGTTATCAAGGGTATTTTGTCCTTCTTTTCTTCTGTACCTCAGTTACTGTCAAAAGTTAAAACCAACAAATGGGTTTGCTGTGCAGAATCTGTTAGAAGTATACGCTAGTACTCATGTCATGTGAGTCCTAATCCTAAGCCCAAGACAAAAATAAACTAATATACCAAGCACATGAGATATGACATATGATTAGAGATAGAAACAAATAATATAACTAGAAAAGTAATGAAATGATAAAATCTAATTTAATAAGCCTATAGTTTATATATGTGAAGGAAGAGAGAGAAAAATATTACATGTCAACCATAGAAGCTATCTCCTCTGGGTTATCAACAGCATGCTCATTCAAAGCAACACCTGACCTGAAAAATTGCAGTAAAAAATATCAGCTGCTTAAATCAGGAAAAAAATACATTTCCACGTAGTCAAACGACACCGTTTACACGCTGAAATGACTGAAATAACCTCCTTGCCTTGTGCTCGGACTTCCGAGTTCAGACACAAGCAAAATTTTGTGAAAATGCCACTGAATTGGGATTTCCTACTTTAAAAAGAAAATTACCCAAAATTATTAAAAATTAAAAAGCATGGGCCAATTTTTTTTATACGAACATTTGAAAACATGAAAAAAATTGAAATTATTTCAAAAAGTAATAAATGAAAATAGAAATTGGAAACAAAACAAAGGTAATCTAGGTGAATATGTTTCTCCAAAGACTGAAATACAAACTTTCCAGTGGAGAACTTCAGTGATACAAGAGGAAAAGTAGCATAAGGAAAACATGAAAAGAGTAGTATTACCTGAACATTTATTTTTAACAATTTTTTTGATAATTTTACTATTTATTAAGTAAATAGTAAAGTTATATAGAAATTGTTTAAAATAGTTATTTAAATAACGTATGTAAAAACAAACTCACATAAGCTAGTATATTAACTATCAAGATTCTTCAGATCCGATCTCATGGGGCTCAGATTGTTCCTACACCCCCAAAGCTCTCTACGTGCTACGTCCACATGGACGGCCATGATTACAAGTTTCACGACGTCGTTGAAGATCTAAACCGCGAAAGCTGTAAAAAGCTCGAAACTGTAGTTACTAGTAAACGACACTAACCTTTCCGCCATGGACAAGTTCTTCAACCTCTGCAACAAGCTCTCTGTTCCTGCATTGTTCCTGTTCGCCACAGCATCGAAATTCAAACATACCAAAGTCACAAACGCATTTACAAAAACAAAAATTCAAAATTAAACCAAAAAAATTGAGACAGTAGGAAAATTCACAGACTCATTTTCATTGATTGCAGTGGCGCAAGTTGAAAGCAGTGTCATGACCAGAAGGAAAAACGTGAACCATGTCGAAGAAAACTCCATTGATTCTTCTACGTTCTGTTTGTGTGTATTGTAACGAGAGAGTGTTAAGAAGAAGAAGGGAAAAGAAAAGGAATGAAATGGAATGGAGCTAAGAAAAAGAAGGAGGGAGTGGGGTTTATATAGCACATGGCATGAGAGAAGAATAAGGAACGTGGTGCCACACTGCCACTGTGGGACTAAAGTCTGCGCTGGCCAAAAACATGCTTCTACTCTACCTAACCCGAGACCCTAACCATGGTTAAGTCAATAAGCTAAATTAATAACCATGATTAACTAACTTATCAGCTATTCAGCTTCCCCTAACCGCCATCAACTGCCTCTAATTTCTATCTTTCTCGATTGATTCTCCTCTCTTACTCTCTACATTGTAGCATGCACGTCGTCGGTCACTTGTCTGCCAAGCCTTTATTTTAAGCTCTTTCGTGGGACCACCTAGCGTTTTTTTTTTTTCCCATGGAAATTAATTTATTTTGAATTTGATATAATTTATAGTTAAAAAAAGTTCGTAATTTTTTTTTAAAAAATTACTTAATTATTTTCTTAAAATAATTGTTCTCAAATGATTAGATTTGAATTATGAAAAATAATTGCTTATCTTTAAAAAGTTCTGTATAAATTTTTTAATATGAAATAAATTAACCCAAACATACTCTAAATTATAAATTATTAGTTTTTTTTAACCAAATTATTAGCTTGTTATTGCTCTATGATTTAACTTTTAGATTTAATTAATATGCACGGTTTAATCATAAAAAAAATCTGATTCTTATTATTAGTATCTTAAAAGGTTACATATAAGATGATTTATGAATTGGTGAGTATAAAAATCTTATATTAAAAATATATCAAAATTGAATTCTATACTATTTTCATAAGTTCTAATAATCAATTCAGAAAAAACAAAAAAAAAACAATAAGGGACGTTGTGAATACATTTTCTCAAGTAAGTTTTTTTGACATAATTAAGTATAGTGGAGAAAATAGATAAATACAAAAAAAAATGATTTATTAATAGAGGGTAAACTGATTTTCAAATATTGTTTTATTAATTAATTACCAAGTTTTTGAAATTAATTGTCAATTTTTAATTTTTTTATGAAACATGTCAATTTTTATATATGAAAAGTCTCTGTGGCTTAATTATGATCATCAAATTCCAAATTAAATTAGTTGTGAGACATTGAAAGCTTAAATATATTAATTACTAGAGCTAAGAACCAAGATTTATTCGTTCAATGGTCTAGTAAAAATTGAAGCAAACTATTAGGGGAAAAAATGAAGCTTTTTTCTTTTTTGACAATTAGGGAAAAAAATGAAGCTGATAACTTGAAATTCAGCATTTTTGTAGAACACCTTTTATTTTCATTTTGGAAGTTCTTGTATGAATGCGGTAGCTAGACGAGTTGTAGTTGAAAATACACGACGGTGCGATGCTACAGCGCAGTTTGTGAGCCACGTGGAGTACAAGAGAAGAAAGTGGCATTGACACTTTGTTTGGGTAAGAAGAGGAATAGGTAGGAGAGAAGTTGGGAAGAAAGACATAGAAGAGGAGATAGAATGCGTAGAAATTGATTAGATTTGTAGGTTGTTTGAATTTACAGAAATATAAGAGAAGTAGAAGAGAAAGAAAAGTTGCTTTTATTTCCATCCGTTTGATTGGATAGAAAAGTAAAGAGAAAGAAAATGGATTTTATTAAAAGGACAAATATGTCCCTCGTAACATTTTATTGTCAAATAATAATAGATAAATATTGGAGTGTGAAATTAAATTCTTAAATTTTTATATCAATAAAAAAGTGATTAAATTCTTAAATTGAATTATAAAAATATAATTAATATTAATGATTAATATAATCGTAAAATGCGAAACCTTTCTTTTTTATAAATAAAAAAATCGTTTTGTCCCATTGCAATATCAAACTGCAGTCCTTTTCCTCATTCAAAATCCATATATAATATTACTGATTCAATCTATTGATCCCATGAGTTCCATCAATAAACCTGTAAAACATGACAAAAGGAATACTACGGGAAATCCCAATGATGTAATTTCACGGAAAAACCTCCCTTCTACTCCCATTCTGTCACCATTGATGGAGAAATTTCATGTGCTGTGGGTTCCATGCATTTTTTTTCTCTCTTCCCTGACTCTCTCCTTTCCCAAATGACAGAAAATGACTTTTTCACTCCTCTTTTCTCTCTTGCCTAGTTCTCTCTACTCAAAATCTATCGAAATTAAACAAACACCCTTTGAGAGTGATGAGGGGGACGACCTTGTTACCTTGTATCTAGGGGTGCTCGTAGATTGGTTTGGATCGATTTTGAGGCAAAAATATATCCTATTCAAAGATTAAAAAATGTTGTTTGGTTCGATTTGGATTGTCTCGTTAAAAAAAAATATGTTTCGATCCGATTCAATTAAATATGATTTGGATTGGACCGACTAATTCGGTTCTTATCGACACATCGTTAAATATTTATATTAGATCAAAGAGTCAACATTACAAGTTAATTGAGCAAAATATTAAACACATATATTGTAACAGCCTGATTTTTAATTACGATGTTTAACTAGTTAAAATATAATTAATTATATTTCCATCTGAGAGTTAGAAAGTGATTTTAAATAAAATAAAATAAAATCATATTCATAGTATCCATTATGGTAGAAGGTTACGGTGAAAATTTAGGTTTAAGATTCAGACGGAAGCCGGTCTGCGTTTTTACTGACAGTATAATTTTATACCGACAGAAAACCCTAATTTGACCCGACTGAAATTTGTAGATTTTTTATACTTTATCTGTGAGGAATTCTATTTTCCAAATTTATGATCAGAAATAAAATATTATATTTATTCGAACGATTTTTGGTGAAAGTTCGAACGGAAAACGGTTAGTGTTTTCACTGACAATAAGATTTTAATGATCAGAAAACCTAATTTTGACTCGTGAAGGAAATGGTTTATTTTTAAATCATGTTTCCAACGAGTTTGGTTGTTTTGAAAATTTTCAACCGAAAACGAAATATTATGCTTTTATTCGGGCGTAAAACCCTAATCGGGAAATCGACGGAGTCGGTCGAGAAGGGAGGTGCAGAGACAAAACCGGACACCGGAGGAGCTGAGTCATGGGGTGAGTCGCCACCATGACTCACCAAGCATTTATGAAGCATTAAATGTAAATTTAGGTGAAATGACCAAAATACCCTTAATCTTAACCTAACCAAAGTTTAGTTAATTTCTAACCATGGTTAAGTAACCATGACTAATTCTTGTGGCCAAGAATCAGTCACACCCTTCCTAAAATGTGAGCCACATGTTTATTAACCATAGTTAGCAAAGTAACCCTAGTTAAGTTAATTATTAACCACAATTAACTATTATATTATTTAATATTCACAAAACCCATTAATTCAATTCCTAAAAACTAAACAAAGCCCAAGATCTACCCTATAAATACCCCAAGGATGCAGTCCCCCCTCCCCATCTTCACTCTTCATCTCTTTCATTTCTTTATTTCACAAAAAACGCACAAAACTCCATTTTCTTCTTCAAGAGCTTCAAGTGCTTCCATTGAAGAACTTGCCAAGATCATCATCACTTCTTCGTTTCCTTCACACACTTGAGGTAACATGATCTTCCATGATCATCTCCTCTCTTCTTGAATTCATTTTCTTCCTATTTCATGAGTTTTCCATTTCTAGATCTAGAACTTTAAATAATTCTAGAAAATTGTAGAAAAATCATAAAAATGTGAAACTGATTTCTATGATCTAGTTATGATCTCTACTATCATCATCTAAGAGTGTGTAATCAAAATTATTTTCCTTCCCATGTTTCATAGTGAGGCCGAGCCTAGGTATTTCTAGGTAAATGAAGTTTTGTTCAATTTTTAAAATATGACACTTGATCTTAACTCTTCAATACCTCTAGTTGTTATATCTAGAAACTTGAAATCAAAAGAAATTCCTAGCCCTATTTTCTAGCCTTGGCCGAATTTGTGTTCATGTGAGCAAAATAAGTTCTCTTCAATCTTTAACTAAATCATGGTTTGTATGAACTAGCTAAGGAGTGTAGGTTATATATCCAAGAGTTTGTGAGCAAAAGGAATCTATTTTTCTCATTGAGGCCGAAACCCTAACCTGGTTGGTTAGAAGGTTTTGTTTCATAATTTTAACTATTAATACTTAACTTATGTTAGTTAATACTCTAGGAATTAGTATCTAAAAGATCGAATTAAGAAAATAACCCTAGCCTTATTTTGATGAGTTGGCCGAACCTAGCACCATATGTCCATATTTATATTTGTTTGATTAATTCGTTTTATCGTTGATTTGGTTGAAGGTGGAATTGGTAACTTGTGGCGTGACAACGAGGATCGTCGATTTCGTGTTTCCAGTATTAACTTAGGTGGGGGAAAGAATCATTCTACCGTCGGAATCGATAAGTAGTATATTCTATAATAATTGTGTAGGGCGACCTAAACCCTACTAGTAGTTGAGTAATCGACAAGACCAAAATCACATTGGAAACCTTTTCTGTAAAACCAATGGTGATTCGGGGATTGTAGGTTTATTAACATTAGGTTGGTTTTAAGTATTTTATGATGTCTGAGTTTATGTTGTTGAATTTCTGTGATACACTGGTTGAGGTATTCCATTGCATGTGACGTATTATTTTTGGTGTTTGAATATTTCCTAATATTGTGTCATGCATGATCTGCCTAGTTTTAGTATTGTGCTTAGTGGATTTTAGGCAAAGATATATGTTGTTCGAGAGATAATTGTTGGTTTGGGTGTGAGGATAATGGTGACTTAGAGGTTCCTAACCTAAATGATTTTTTTAAAGAGGAAGTGTGACATAGAATATATGTTAAGGCTTTGATGGAATGTTAATGCACTAGGATGTTATTAATGTGGGTTAGTGAGATTCATGTGTTTGCGTTGTTGTTCACAGTCGTATATTTGGAATATACGAGGTCAAGAGTTTTCGCTAGACCGTTCCACCTTAGAATTTAAGTTGTGCAACTATAGTATCATTGCTATGCATGAGCACCCTTGATAGAGATGAGAGAGAACCAGGGTGTGCATTGATGGTATTGTACAGCTATAGTGTCATTGCTTTGCATGTGCATTCTCACTATGGATGAGAGTGTGCACTGGCATTGGGAACGCGTCACTTGGACGACTGAATGACATTCCTAACAAGGAATGTGTGACAGGATTAGTGGTGGCCACGTCAGTATAAAAGTTTAGTTGTATGAGATTGGGGTAGAGGATGATACATTAATTTGATGATGATTTGTTAGTCATGTATGTTGATTGTCTGTGACATTTATTGTATGATATGCTATGACTCTTTGTGTGTTGTATTTTATCTTTTATGGGATTGTACGAGAAGACCCTGTGGCTGATCTTGATGCTGAGGCGTTGAGTGGAACTCAGTATGAACCGAATGCGAGATGACGAGATGTGGTTTTCAGCAATGTAGTTTAGTGTCTAGGGCCAGTGAGTCTTATAAGATGTTTTGTTTTCCGCAATTAATAGTTGTTTTAAGATGCCTGTTAGGGATCCTACTGATGGGATACCCTCGACAGTGTTTTAAATACTCTGATACATAAACCTATGGTATGTATGTTATATATATATATATATATATATATATATATATATATATATGGTGTGTTGCTTTGAATTTGTCTTCCGCTATGTGTTTATAAGTTAAGTTCTAATTTTTTTACATGTTTCGGATTACACGTATAACGTTAAGAGCGTGATTAAATAATTAATTAATAATGTTTTAATTTAATGGCACAAAGGGGCATAACGAGGTGTCTCATATATACTTGTTGATACACTCATGTAATAACATTTCATAAAATATATATATAATAAATATATATCACCATCTAGTTTCAAAACATCTTTTATTTATGTCTAGAACTAAGGATGTCAATGGGGCAGGGGCGGGGAGTATCCTCCCGCTCCCCGTCCCCGTCCTTGTCCCTGTCCTTGTCCCCTATTTTCCTCCCCATCCCCATCCTTGTTCCCCGTCTCGGGGAGTATTTCTCCCCCGTCCCCGTTCCCCGCCTACCCATGGGGACCTCGAAAGGGCAACTGACCCAGACTCAAATAATAAATTTCTTGTTGTCAATACCTATCTTTTCTTCACATCAATCTCCTTTTAGATTGCATTAAGTTCACTCAACCCTGCCTTATTGTTGTCAGCATCGTCGAAGACGTTTGATTCCTTAGTCTACACTTGTTTTACGGATTCCAGACCCCTCAATCCGCTTTTTCTTTCAACTTTCACGAATTAATTTACAAAAAAATTGTAAAAGGATTTAATATAATAAAGTAACAGATTTGGTCGTTGTGTTTGAGGCTACAATTTCTAATTTTTAAATGGAATATACTTTAAGTTTCTTTTATTAATTTAATAAAATTATATATATAAAATTACAAAAATAGGTTTATATATATATACATAATATTATATCAAGGGTACTTTTGTAAGGTTCTCGGGGACGGGGTCCCCACGGGGCGGGAGGTATGCTCCCCATCCCCATATTGCCTTCGGGGGGATTTTCTTCCCCATCCCCATCCCCCTGGGGAAAAAATCCTCGCCCATGGGGTCCCAAACAGGATAGTCCCCGCGGGGATCCCCATGTACGAGTGAAAATTGCCATCCCTATTTAGAACATTAGAAATAATAAAAAATTACGTCAAGTCAAACTAGTATGCATTATTAGGAAAAAAACCAACAAATAAAAATTAATAATGCAAAAAATAGAATAAACATATATTAAATTTATATATATGGTTTGGTTTGGATTAGTTGGGTTTTAAAAAAGGGATCCAAAATCCGATCCGATATGATCGGTTTTCACAAAACAGGATCAAAAAAATCAATAGACATCGATTTTGTTCGCTTTTCGATTTTTTTTTGGATCGGTTTTCGATTTTATTTTGGATCAGTTTGGATATGAACACCCTACTTATATCCCAGAGTTTAATAAAAAAGGAGTGTTAGCAATACACTCTTTAATACTCTTTTTATAATATATTTTCTTCTATTTGTTGAAATTCATGTGGGTTCCATTATTTTTGAAATGAGCCCCACTAATTTATGTGGGTTTCACTTAAATTTTATAGGACCCGCATGAATTTCAACCAATAAGTGAGAGTATGTTGGGAAGATAATGTTATAGAGGGTGTTACTAACATTTCTCTAATAAAAATGGTAACGCATGCAAAAGAGACTAATTTAACATTATTTCCACAAGAATTTAATTTTAATATATTATTGGTGAAACATTATTTATAACTATAATTAATTACATATCATCGCATGTATAACTTTTAAGATAATTATTTTAGAGTCAAATATTTTTAACAAGCTAACAATATATAATTGATTGATACTGTAATTTTTTTTATACTATTAATGACTTATAATTATATGCTATAAATTAATAACAGTATAAATTACATTTATATTAAGAAAGTATCAAAGTTCAATTTATATTTTAAAATTTATCTTCTTTTTTTGGAAACAAGAACTTGAGTCTGGCGCGGGAAGAGAGAGAGAGATGATGATGGCATATGAGGTGTCAGGAGAATAAGTATGAGAGTTTTTTTGGTGAACCCAGGTATCCTCCGACCGAGAGCCAGAGACTAATCCCTCGAGGTACTAAGATCCATTTAAGGGGTTGACATCTCCCAGCAGATGCTCTTCCATACGCATGAGCCAGGAACCGAACCTCTGACCACATGCTTAAGGGGCCCAGTTATCTACCAACTGTGTCACACCATGTTGGTAATATGTATGAGAGTTTAAATGAAATAATCGTAGCCTTTAGATTAAATCATAATTAAGGGATATAATTTGGTGTCGAAGCTTAAGTTTGACAATTCTAACATGTGTCGCTCGATAACGTCGCCACTTAATTGGAGAGCATTGAATTTCTCACTCATAACTTGCTTCCATTCATAGAATTTGATTGCTTTTGATGCACAAGAAGGCTCAATAGATGGTGGAATTGGAACTTTGCTCAGTGTATTAATTCAGTTTCGTTGTTTTGTAAATGCCACTCTTGGATCTTGTGATCATAACAAGATGAGATAAGGAAGAGCCCGAGGAAGGTACTGGTTCTGAGGAGGAAGCATGAAGATGATCAACTTGCTGTATGTTAGGGGAGACTTGATTGAATTTTGTGATGGACAAGAGGAGATGGGACTGACAGGTTGATATGGTGAGTGAGAGGGATGTGTGGGACTGATAGGGTCTAATGGTTCTTGAGAGAATGAAGGGGAGTGAGATGAAGTTAAATTTTTTGAGGATTGGAGGTGAGATTCGAATATGTGAGTGTGAGGAGAGGTTGTTGTGATTCGGTTGAGGTGTTAGTTTGAAAAAGGTCAAAGTTTGTTAGTGTTGAAGGTTGTTGGACAATTGATAGATTTGAATTTGAATTTGATTGAGAGGATGGACAACGATAAGATAGAAAATGAAAAAATATCCTAAAAAAATGGAAATGTCACTACAAAAAAAAGGCCATTTAGCGACCGAAAATAGTGACCAAATTTTTTGGTTGCTTTTTGCGACCGAAATAGCGACCGATTGCAGGATCTACATGAAACACTGGTTAGAGTTGATTCTGCGATCGAAATAGCGACCGAAATAGAGCGTAGCAGATACATCGGTCGCTACTTCGGTCGCTAAACAAAGGAAAGTAAAAGTCAGAAATGTATGAATTGTTAGCGACCGAAATGGCGACCGAATTAAATGCAACGGTCAAACTGTATTTAGATTAGCGACCGATTTAGAAATCCGTCGCTAAGTCTATGAATTCACACTTTAAAATTTATTATATTTGCGACCGATATTAATTCGGTCGCTAAATGGCGCGTTAAAAAAATAAAATTGCGCGTGTTAGCGACCGAAATTTAAATCGGTCGCTAAAATTACAAATTCAAATTAAAACTAACCATATTAGCGACCGAATTAATTCGGTCGCTAAAACTGAAATCCCTAAATTCGACAGAACCTCCTTCTTCCTCATTTTTTCCGTCGCATTTCTCTCTCCCACCCACTGTTTCTCTCTTCTACGACGCGCGCTCCGACCACCCTAACACCCCAAGACACCTCCGGTCACCACCGTCATCTCCCCTCTGCTCAGGTAAGCTCTCCTCTACTCCATCTCTCTGTCTCTGTTTCTCTCGCATATATCTCTCTCTGTCTCACTGTCTCACTATTATGAAGTGCATGTTTTTGCTGTTGGTTTTTCTGTTCAATTTCTATTGATTTCTTTGGAATTTATATGTTCCCTGTTCTCTGGTTGGTGCATTAATTTGGAGGTGCTATCTTGGCATTGTCTTGTATATTTTGGTTTGTTTATGTGGTGTGGTCAAACTCATTTGCAAGGATCATTTTGTAGTTTAGGTGTTGGGTGAGGTGGTGACTAGATGATTTTTCATTCTGTTTTTTTTTTCCACTTCTTGTTTGGACTGGTAGGTAGTTTGGAGAGGTTTTTTCTAGGTCTTTTTAGCTCTGCTGGTTCAGGTGGTGGCTGATATGGTTTATTTTTGGTTGGTCATGGATATTTCAATGTATTGAAATTTAGATTATAATCTCAATGTTACAATTCATTTGTCTCTCTTCAGTCCATCAATTTCTCTCTTTAATTCTGTTTTATGGTTGGATTGATTTCAAAATAACCCGTATGAAGAAACTATGAAACATGAAGTCATAAACTTGTTATTGAATTAGAGTTGTCTATGACTATAGGTCTCTTACTACATGACAAATTATTTTGCTACATGATACAAGGCAATGAAGCTACTGCTTTGTGTAGACATTCTATTCGATAGTATAATTTATTGACTGGAGAACTAAATTCAACTGGATTATAATAATAAAACAATGTTGGTTATCTCAGCAACAACATGAATGTAGATTGAAAGATTGTTTGCTTGAACCAGTGCTCGATTGTCTTTTGAATTTGACAAGAAATTCACGTTTATTTCCCCTGTAAACATGACATGTTAATGACAAAGATTTAAGCAAGGATACACATATTCCTATGCCTAACGTTAATTTACATTCTTCCTTTTCACAAATAGGGGTAGGTATCAATTGCAAGGTGACTTGAATCCCACATTGGAAGTAGGATTTCGTTGTAAGGTTTATATGACCTTCAGCTCTCCAATCATAACAACTTTCGAGTTCTAAAAAGCTTACGATCATATTATTGTAACTAGCTTTTAAACCAGATCTAGTCTATTGAAAATACAGAAATAAAGGATTTTTTTATTGACCAATAGTTAATTATCTGCATGAAATGAATTTTCCTTGATACTGTAGATTGTGGAACAAAAGGGGTGATTTTATGTAACACTAATGAGGTCCTTTCATTGCAAATTAAGCAACTCTAATCATCTTCCCTTGCTTGAAAAGTTTTATAGGAACTAGTGACACTGATTTTTATAATGGAACTCAATTGTATCACAACTCTGCATATAAACATCAGTGATATCTTGTTCCCTTAATTGGTTGTTTCTTAGTTGTACTTCTGATATACTAATGCCTCCACATGTAAATTAATTAATTTCTCCCATCTATCACACAACTCCATCAAAAGTAAATTATTTGTCATAATCCAACAGTAGGAAATTTCAGCCAAACCACACGATTGCAGGATCCCTTTAAATAATCTGTCAAGGCTGAAGCAAATATTAGCCAACCCCAAAACCATCTTTCTCCATAGTTTCAAAGCACCTAATTTCAGAAACCAAAAACTTCAAAACAATGACTCAGTTTCTTTTCCTTTGCTTTCTCTTAGCAAATATTTTCCTTGGTTTTGGAAGTTAAATTGCAATTATCCAGTGTAGGATCTACTACACCATTCTGTAGCCATTATATTAATTTGAATGATTTTAACGTTGGAGAATAATTGGTATGCCCTATGATGTTTGATAATTTACTATTGATTCAGGGAAATATAATCATACGTTTTCTTATTATTTTTTATGCTTCATTGATTATTTTTTCGTGAGCACATGCTTTAACACTAGATATTCATGAGATAAATTATTTAGGTATAACAATTTAACATAATAGAATAGTGATTTGATTTGAAATGAATAATTTCATTTATGCACGATAGGTCCTTGTTGTCATATTCTTCTATCGGCTCCTCCACTTATCCTTACTCAGTTGTGTTTTCTCTCTCAGGTCAGTTCTCTGAACACTCAGTGTAATGTATTATGTGAATTATCGTCTTGTTTGGTAGCGGAGAGCTGAGCTCAATAGGATGTGATCTTGTCTGATTGTATGCTGATAATTAATTTAATGTTTATGCATGTGTTTGTCAATAAGTGTTGTTTGTTAGTGGAGAGCGGAGCTCAATAGGATGTGATCTTGTCTGATTGTATGCTGATAATTTAATGTTTATGCATGTGTTTGTCAATATGTGTTGTTTGTTAGTGGAGAGCGGAACTCAATAGGATGTGATCCTGTCCGAAAGGCGGGATGCTGGTTGTGTACTGATAATTTAGAAATTATGCATGTGTTTGACAATTAACTGCTACTTGTTAGTGGAGAGTGGAGCTCAATATGATGTTTGCTACAATATTTAATCTAAGTTTGTATTGATTTACGCTGCAATTTATATAAACTCAACAATGTTGCAATATTTATAGGTTAATGGTTTTATTTTCTGTTAGAGTTAATAATTAATTTACGAAAGCCTTAGTTTCCTATTTGAGATTCAATATTAATGAGCATGCGTAACTTATCAAGGTATGCATGCTCATTGTATTGAATCTTGAATTGTCCAAGTGAGACAGTTTGGGAAAAAACCTTTTTCACACTCGTACAATAGTCATTTCAATGTTCAAATGCCTTATATACTTGTTGAAATCTCGGTCTGATGCATTTCCTTTTGTTCTCCTGGTGCATACTTGATCGCGGTGATTCTGACCGTGCTCGAGTCGTGTAACTTAGAGACCGATGGGAAATGCTGCCGAAATTTTGTCAAGTATAAGGTATTTGAATATGGGAATAACTATTAGTAGCCGAGTGTGGCAAAGGTTTCTTCTCGAATGGGATAGGTTCATACCTTGTCATAAGAACGAGATTGATGGAGTTATTGGAATGCACCGTAATATATAAGTGTTATTGTAGGATTGGTCAGGCTATTTAATTGCCAGCAATGGATATTCCGGAGAATCGGAAATGGATGTATCGTATGTTGGATCGGAATAAACGTCTTAGGGAAGAGTATAGAGTTGGAGTGGGTGAGTTTATAGAGTTTGTTGTTAGCCAGGAGAGATTTATATGGCTGGGCGGTGATCAATTGAGGTGTCCTTGCAAAAGATGCAAGTGTCAATCTTTCAAAAGCGTGGATGGAGTTGTAGCCGATCTTTATGAGAAGGGCTTCATGCCTGATTACTATTGGTGGAGTAACCATGGTGAGACGTTGCCCGACTTAAACCCGATTGTGGTGAAGGTTCGTACTATGGAAGTGGTGACGGGAGGGAAGAATTGAATCCATACGAGCAGATGATAATGGATCATGCTTGGACCATCGGTTGGTGTTGTACTAGAAGAAGATGGGGAGAAGATGGTGGAATGGGTTCCCAATACATAGAGGAGAATCCGAATCCCGAAGCTCAAAGATTCTATGATATGCTTTGAGTCTTTGCACGATCTCCATTGTGGGAAGGATGTCAGGAGTACACGGAGTTGTCGATGTGCATGGAATGATTGAGTATCAAATCTGACTACAATATGCAAGAAGGCTGTTTTAATTGCCTCACCAGGTCAGTGTCCAAGGCGTTGCCAGAAGGCAATCGGATGCCTACAAGTTTTTATCATGCTAAGAAGTCCGTGGAAAATTTGGGTCTGGGGTGTTTGAAAATTGATTGTTGCCCGAATGGATGTATGTTGTACTATAAGGATGATTCAGCGGAAAGCATAACGTGTTTTCGATTTTGTGGTGCGGATCGGTATAAGACAACCACTAGGATGGGCATTGAGAAGAAGAGGTCGCTATAAAAGATGTGGTACTTTCCGCTCGTGCCAAGACTTACAAGATTGTACTCTTCGATGGCCACTGCAGCTCACATGAGGTGGCATAGTGAGCATGAGAGGGAGCAAGATATCTTGTGTCATCCATCTGATGGAGAAGCTTGGAAGCATTTTGATAGGGTTCATATGGCATTTTCGCAGGACCCTCGCAATGTCCGATTGGGGTTATCTGCTTATGGATTTAATCCTTTTGGGCAGTCTGGAAAAGCATACTCTTGTTGGCGGTTATCCCGACTCGTACAATCTTCCCAGGGATGTGCATGAAGCGGGAGTTTATGTTCCTAATGATCATAATTCCGGGTCCGTCTAATCCAAAAGGTAAGATTGATGTGTACTTGCAGCCACTGATAGATGAGTTGACAATGCTGTGGAATGATGGTGTGTTGACATATGACATATCTTTGAGGCAGAATTTCATCATGAAAGCAGCTTTAATGTGGACGATCAACGACTTTCCTGCTTATGGGATGATGTCGGGTTGGATGACCGTGGGGAAGCTTGGATGCCCAATATGTATGGAGTGATCGAAGGCATTCACGGTTAAAAACAGTCGAAAGATCTCATATTTTGATTGTCATCGTCAATTCCTTCCAGAAGATCATCCTTATAGGCGGAACAAGAATGCATTCAAGAAGCGTTGTACGGAGAGAACACCGCCTCCACCACGTTTGACTGGTCCTAATGTATGGCGTAGAGTACAGTACTTACCGCTCGTCCATGAAACCCAAAGAGAACATATTCCTGATTATGGCGTCAACCATAATTGGACAAAACAAAGTATATTTTGGAGGTTGCCGTATTGGAGGACGCAGCTACTCCGTCACAACATTGATGTCATGCATACTGAGAGGAATGTGTTTTTGAATGTGTTTGACACTGTGATGGACATCAAGGGAAGGACAAAGGATACAAATAAAGCCCGATTGGACCTGACTGACATTTGTAATCGGAAGGAGCTTGAGTTGCAGGACGGTGGTCGTGGCAGACTTATCAAACCGAAGGCAAGTTATACACTAAGCAAAGCACAGAAAGTGGCCGTCTGTAAGTGGGTTAAAGAACTAAAGTTACCAGATGGGTATGCTTCCAATCTGGGTAGATGTGTTGACATTAAGGAAGCAAAGTTACATGGAATGAAGAGTCATGATTGCCACGTGTTCATGCAATGGTTGCTTCCAATTGCGTTCGATGCATTACCGAATCAAATTTGGAACCCACTTGTTGAGCTTAGCCACTTTTTCAGGGAGCTTACATCAACAACACTAAATGTGAATCAATTAAAGGATATGGAATTCAAGATACCCGTTTTGTTATGTAAGCTGGAGCAAATCTTCCCGCCGAGTTTCTTTCGTGGCAGACTTATCAAACCGAAGGCAAGTTATACACTAAGCAAAGCACAGAAAGTGGCCGTCTGTAAGTGGGTTAAAGAACTAAAGTTACCAGATGGGTATGCTTCCAATCTGGGTAGATGTGTTGACATTAAGGAAGCAAAGTTACATGGAATGAAGAGTCGTGATTGCCACGTGTTCATGCAACAGTTGCTTCCAATTGCGTTCGACGCATTACCAAAGCAAATTTGGAACCCACTTGTTGAGCTTAGCCACTTTTTCAGGGAGCTTACATCAACAACACTAAATGTGAATCAATTAAAGGATATGGAAGTCAAGATACCCGTTTTGTTATGTAAGCTGGAGCAAATCTTCCCGCCGATTTTCTTTGATTCCATGGAACACCTGCCAGTTCATCTACCCTACGAAGCAAGAGTTGGTGGCCCAGTCCAATACCGCTGGATGTATCCATTTGAGAGGTAAACAACATCAACTATTTTACTTAATACATATGAAATTCACGAGCACGAGAGCGTAGTTTAGCTTTCCCTAAAACTAGTAATTATTTGTATGTATCCCTCTGTAATAGGTTCCTGCACTCCCTTAAACACAAAGTCAAGAACAAGGCACGAGTGGAGGGTTCCATTTGTGAAGCATACTTAGTAGAGGAGACTTCCACTTTTGCCTCTTAGTACTATCCGGACGAAGTTAACACGAGAAGGACAAGGATGCCTAGAAACGTTGATTCGGGCGAAGGATGTTTAACTAGTCCTCCTATATCAATATTCAACTATCCGGGCAGATTTAGTGGCAAATCAAAAGGATATTTCTTGGAGCAGCGTGACATTAATGCTGCTCATCTGTATATCCTTCAAAATTGTGAAGAGGTGGCGCCATATTTAGAGTAAGTTTCTACAACGTCTTTAATAAGTTCAATTGACATTTATGATTATTAATCGTCCTGCTGTTAATCTCCCATATGTAGGATGTACGGCAATTTTCTAAGGGATCTCCAACCTGACATTTCAAACGATCAGGTTGCTCGAGAAATTACTTCTCACTTTGCTACGTGGTTCAGTAAATATGTAGGTTAAGCATCTTCATTTGTTGAAATACATTTTATCTCCTTAAATATATAGCATGTATAAGAATAATATAATATTTGATTTTTTAGGTACTAGATCCAGAAAACAATGTTCAAAATCCATTGTTGACAAATTTGGCATGGGGGCCTAACAGATGGGTTACATCATGGAATACTTATATTGTAAATGGATATAAATTTAACACAAAAACATGGAATGAAGGAATGCAGACGTGTAACTATGGTGTTTGTGTGCGAGCCACTGATGGCAATGTAGAGGATGATTTCTATGGGGTTCTAACTGACATCCTTGAACTTGATTATACCGGTTTCCCCGTGATGAAATTAGTTATCTTCAAGTGTGATTGGTTTGATCCTACTCTTGACGTAGGGACAAAAATAGATAAAAATTATGGTATTGTTCAAGTTAGACTGTCTCGAAGGTATAACAAGGCGTACGACCCATTCATTTTTTCACAACAGGCAGAGCAGGTTTATTACTCGCCATATCCCGAAGGACATCATGGCTGGTTGGGTGTTATTAAGATAAAGGCTTGCAGTATAATTACTGATAATGTAATCAACCAGCATGAAAAAGATGCTCCGTACCAAGATGATGAGTTTTCAAGACCCCACGTACCGTTGCAAATTACGCCGGACATTATTGTTAATTCTCTGGCGGACATTTTCGGAAATGGGGAAGAAGTTGAAAGAGAGTTAATGGATCAATCCGAGTTGGACGCATCTAGCGAATGTACATTCCGATCAAGTGATACTGATGAGAGTGAGGGTGAATTTAGTGACGGAGATTCTACTTAGGTAATTTATTTATGTCATAATTCATTGTGTGAATGTCATTCTACTTATTAGGTAATTTATTTTTGTATTATTTACACTGTTGTGTAATCATCTTTTCATTTTTTTCAAGATGGCAGATTCCTCTAGAGGTAGGGGTCGTCGTGGAGGTTGTGCTGCGAGAGTCCCTTCACCGGCCGACCCACAGCCTTCAGATCGAGACCACCCTACCAGCACCTCTGTGGACGGGACACCTCAGGGTGATGGAGTTGCACCCCCCACCCAGCCTCATGTGGTCGGGACACAGGCTGCACCCTCATCATCCATACCTACGACGATAGGACCATCATCATCATCGGGAGAGGAGAGTCGTGGTCCATCCGACAGGAGGATTCTTCTTATCCCCAGGGGGGATAACGAGTATGCTAATTTAATTTTTTAATATATATAAAGTATCGTTAATTTCTATTTACTTGTTTTTTTAATTTAATTATAACATTTATTAATGCTCTAATTTTGCTGCAGACTTTACGCATGAAGGGCCCTTCGATTCGATATCGAAGATCCTGCGATGCAAGTTTGATGGTCCATGGCCTACATGGAAGGCCATCCCACCGGGCCATAGGGATCGAGTTGTTTCTAGAGTTTAAGGTAACAATTTATTAAGTTTTTTAAATTAAATTTACATTATATATATGTACACACGAATTTCCTAACAACTGTAAGTTGCAGAAAGAGTATAGGTGGGACTTAGCTTTAGAGGCTCTCGTCAGGGACATATTTGAGCATAAAGGGTCCCTGGTCATGAAGAATCTGATGAACAAGCTGAGGAAGGGTCAGAATAAGGGGAGGTGGGTGGATCCGGAGATCAAGAGGAGGCACTGGACCAAGATTGGGCTCACGAGAAGTTCCAGGAGATCCAGGCCACAGCTCGGCGTAATCGAGCTTCTGATGGTGGCGCATGTGCTTGGACCGGTGGGTCTAAATCAGCTGCCGCCCACTACGACGAGTTGGTAATACATTAAACTTTTGACTTAATATACTATTTAATTAATTAGTTTTCATTTTTAATTATTCTTATGAATTTAAGATTATATTTTTCTGTGCAGAAAGCACAGAAACAGCGGGCCCCCACTGCTATGGAGTTGGTGGAGAGGACGAAGAAGTTGAAGTCGGGGACATGGGTCAACGACAAGGCCCGTAACTATGATGTAAGCAAAAAATTAATTTAGTGTTTACTTGTAATTTATTATAAATGATTTGTTAATATTGGATATAATTTTAACTAAATCTCTTCAACTATACTTTGTAGGTGGGCTTCAACGAGAAGAAGGACGATGCCATATCACGTGCCTCACAGTCTCAAGATGAGGCTTTGACTGGTGATGGCCCTGTGATGCGAGCCCAATACCAATGAAGCCCAATTTGGACCAAGAGGCCATTCAAGGCCTAGGAGGCCCAATGACAAGAGCAAGAGCTAAGAGGGCCCAACAAGCCCTAAGTCAAATGATTGGACTCCTAATGGAAGCAAGGCCCGAGTCAAATGATGAAGAGCCCAAATGGATTAATGTGATCATCCAAGAGGAAGGACCAAATGAAAAGGGGGTGTATGAAGAAGAAACAAGTGGGGCACATATGTGAGTCAAGGCCCAATTTTATGTTCAAATTCAATTGAATAAGTGGAGAATCATGCAAGTAGGACCACATGCATGTTCTACACGAATTTAGGGGAATTGTTTTTCTATTTTGAATAAAGTTGTAAATTGTGGGAGTTACATTTTAATGTGATAAGAAAGTGTAACCCCCCCCCCACAATTATGAGTCTTTTATGCACATGTTTTTTTTTGTCTTGGTGGCTGCCATAACACTTTTGTGGCCATTCAAAAGGTTGTCTTAATGTGGGTAATTAGTGTCATGAATAGGCTAATCAATAAATGTGGGTAATTAGTGTCATGAATAGGCTAATCAAATGCTATTTTCGTTTTTTTTTCTTGGATGCCAAAAGTTGGGCAGCCTACACTATTTGTAAAGCATGAAACACCTTGGAAATGGAACTTTGGATGTGATTTGGAATTTTCCATTGTAAGTGAGCATTGTTCTCCTAAGTTCTTGGTTGAACCAAGGTTACTATCCTTATCAAGAATTCCAACATTCTTGTGGCGGATTTCATTTGGCTTATCAAACAAATCCTTATTTGTTTGTGGCGCCTTCACCCATCTTCTACTCTTTCCATTTTCTTCTTTTATTCTTCAATTCTTGTTTTGGTTACAATTTGGAATCATCTCACTTTGAGTTTTAATTTGAAAATTGCACAACACCTAACAAGATTTCAATCAAATAGATCATAACAAGGCAACCCCATCTTGGTTGTCATCAAGTGGTATCAAAGCTTAGGCTTTGATTGAAATTGTGTTGTGTTCTTCTTTGTTCTTCTTCTTCCCCATTTTTCTTCGTTTCTTTCAAAACCAAAACCACAAAAAAATTACTACTTTGATTCAGTTTTGGAAGGGAAAATTTTTCATGGCTATTGTTTGATCATACACAAGTGTTCTTCTCTTGTTGAAAGTAAAAAAAAAAATAAAATCTGGGCAAAAAAAAAAAATCGAATATTACAAAAAAAAAAAAAGTGTTCTTGAAGTGTTGAGAAAAGAGAAGAGAAAAGAAGTTTCCAATTGATCAATTACTGTTCTTACAATTTTTTCCCTTCTTCCTTTTTTTTTTCATTTCCAAATCTTTCCCTTTCTAGCCTTTCTTTCTTTGTTTCCTTTAGTTTGATAAGTTTTGTGATTTTTGTTACTTGAGTTTTGGAAATTTTTGTGTTTTTGACTTGATTCCTCTAAGAACCCAAGGAGAACATAGAGTGGAAAAAGGCTTGAGAGATAAATTACATCTTGTGTGGAAAAAGCCAAAAAGAGTAAAAAAAAAAAAAAATACACTTTTGTGAGAAAAGAGAGGAAGTGTTGTGAGGACAAATTACATTTTCTACTACTCAAATGGGTGATAGTCCACCATTGTCACCAAGGACAGCCACTCTACATGCTAGAATGGCCAATCAAGTTCAAGCACTCCAAAGACAAATGGAGCAAATGCAAGCCAACTATGATAGACAACTAGCCAACCTTCAACGGGATGACTCAAGTGGCTATGATAGTGAAGAAAGAGGGAGGCCAAGAGGAGGAAGACCTAGAAGAGGAGGCCATAGGGGAGGAAGGCGTGATGAGAGGATTGAAGGGGTTAAAATCAAAGTTCCTTCCTTTTTTGGAAAGAATGACCCCGAAGCTTATTTGGAGTGGGAGCTTAAAATGGAGCAAGTCTTTGATTGTAACACTTACAATGAAAGAAAGAAAGTGAAGGTGGCAGCCTTGGAGTTCAAGGAGTATGCACTAGTATGGTGGGATCAATTCCAAAAGGAGAGGAGGAGAATTGGAGAGGAGCCAATTGAAACTTGGGAAGACATGAAAATTGTAATGAGGAGGAGATTTGTCCCAAAACACTACCAAAGGGACATTCACAATAAATTACAAAGACTCACCCAAGGTTCTAAAAGTGTGGATGAGTACTTCAAGGAGATGGAGTTGGCCTTACTAAGGTCAAATTTTGAAGAAGACCGTGAAGCAACTATGGCAAGGTTCTTGCATGGCTTGAACCAAGAAATTCAAGATGTGGTGGAGTTGCAAAACTATGTAGAGCTTGAAGATTTGGTGCAACAATCAATTAAGGTGGAGCAACAATTAAAGAGGAGGAAATCCAAATATTCCTCTTCATCATCTTCCAAATTCCCATCTTCAAATTGGAAGGACAAGCAAAAGAAGGAGGGTGCACCAAGCAAGGAGGCCGTGAGCACCTCTCAAGGCAAGAAGCCCATGGAGCCAACCACAAGGAGCCGAGATGTCAAGTGTTTCAAGTGTCTTGGTCATGGCCACATAGCCTCTCAATGTCCAACCAAGAGAACTATGGTGTCCATGAATGGTGAAGTGATGTCTCAATCCGAAGCTTCAAGTAGAGAGGAAAGTGAAGAAGAAGTGTTCATGCCGGATGGTGACTTACTTATGGTGAGGAGGCTTTTGGGAAGTCAAGTGAAGGAACATGAAGCTAGCCAAAGGGAGAACATTTTCCACTCTAGATGCCTAATTCAAGGTAAAGTTTGTTCTCTAATAATTGATGGAGGTAGTTGTGCAAATGTAGTAAGTTCTAGGTTGGTGTCTAAATTAAACCTTAGCACTAAAACCCATCCAACACCATATAGACTTCAATGGTTGAGTGAGGTTGGGGAGATGGTGGTGAACAAACAAGTGGAGGTTCCATTCTCCATTGGGAAGTATGAGGATAATGTTCTTTGTGATGTAGTGCCTATGGAGGCAAGCCATATGTTGTTGGGAAGGCCTTGGCAATATGACAAGAAGACCATTCATGATGGATTTTCAAACAAGTTCACTTTCATGGACAAGGAGCGAAAGGTTGTACTCTCTCCTTTATCTCCAAAACAAGTTAGTGAGGATCAAAAGAAAATGAGAGAAAAAAAGAGAGCAAGAGAGAAAAGAAAAAGAGAGTGAACAAGAGAAAAAAAGTGATTAAAAATCAAAAAATATCATGACAAAATAAGAGAGAAAAACCAAGATGAAAAAGAGAGAAAAGAGAGTTGTCTTGCCACAAAAAGTGAGGTGAAAAGTGCATTGGTTTCAAGGCAGCCCCTATACATGCTTTTGTGTAGGGAATTTTGTTTAAATACTAACATTTCTAATGATCATTCTTTGTCTAGTGGTGTGAAAAATCTTTTGCAGGAATTTGAGGATATCTTCCCTAAGGAAGTGCCACATGGCCTTCCACCTTTGAGGGAATTGAGCACCATATTGACCTTATTCCGGTGCATCATTGCCCAATAGGCCAGCCTATAGGAGCAATCCTCAAGAGACCAAAGAAATCCAAAAACAAGTGGAGGACTTGTTGCAAAGAGGATGGGTGCAAGAAAGCTTAAGTCCATGTGCGGTACCCGTCATTTTGGTGCCCAAAAAGGATGGCACTTGGAGGATGTGCACGGATTGTAGGGCCGTGAACAACATCACCATTAAGTATAGACATCCTATCCCTAGACTTGATGATTTACTTGATGAATTGTTTGGTGCTTGCATTTTTTCTAAAATTGATTTGAAAAGTGGGTACCATCAAATTAGGATAAGGGAAGGGGATGAATGGAAAACCGCTTTCAAAACCAAATTTGGTTTGTATGAATGGTTGGTAATGCCTTTTGGTTTAACAAATGCACCAAGCACTTTTATGAGGCTTATGAACCATGTCTTAAGAGAATTTTTGGGAAAATTTGTGGTGGTATATTTTGATGATATCTTAATATATAGCAAAAACTTAGATGAGCACCATGAACATTTAAGGGCTGTTTTGCTTGTATTAAGAAAAGAAAGGTTGTATGCAAACTTGGAAAAATGTACTTTTTGTGTGGATCATGTGATTTTCCTTGGTTTTGTGATTAATGCTAAAGGGGTCCATGTGGATCAAGAAAAGATTAAGGCCATTCAAGATTGGCCAACCCCCAAAAATGTGAGTGATGTGAGGAGCTTTCATGGTTTGGCTAGTTTCTATAGGAGGTTTGTTAAAGATTTTAGCACATTGGCTGCACCTCTTAATGAAATTGTCAAAAAGAATGTTGGGTTTAAATGGGGGGAAAACAAGAACAAGCTTTTAAGGAACTTAAGAAAAAGCTCACCCATGCACCAATTCTTGCTTTGCCTAATTTTGCAAAATCTTTTGAAATTGAATGTGATGCTTCTAATGTTGGTGTTGGGGCTGTTTTGATGCAAGAGGGGCATCCAATTGCTTATTTTAGTGAGAAGTTAAGTGGAGCTGCACTTAATTATCCCACCTATGATAAGGAGTTGTATGCCTTAGTGAGAGCTTTGCAAACTTGGCAACACTATCTTTTGCCTAAGGAATTTGTAATTCATAGTGACCATGAATCTTTGAAATATTTGAAGGGTCAAGGAAAATTGAATAAGAGACATGCTAAATGGGTTGAATTTCTTGAACAATTTCCTTATGTTGTAAAACATAAAAAGGGTAAGGCCAATGTTGTGGCGGATGCACTTTCAAGGAGACATGCTTTACTTTCCACTCTTGAAACAAAGTTGTTTGGACTTGAATGTGTTAAGGAATTGTATGAGCATGATGATGACTTTTCTCAAATCTTTGCAAATTGTGTGCATTCAGCCCAAAATGGATTTTTTAGGCACCAAGGTTTTTTATTCAAAGAAAAGAGGTTGTGTGTGCCTAAAAGCTCCATTAGGGACTTACTTGTGAAAGAGGCACATGAAGGGGGGACTAATGGGGCATTTTGGGGTTCAAAAGACTTTGGACATGTTGCATGAACATTTTTATTGGCCTCATATGAAATATGATGTGCAAAAATTTTGTGAAAAATGCATTGTGTGCAAAAAGTCAAAATCCAAAGTTATGCCTCATGGACTTTACACTCCTTTGCCTATTCCTGATTTTCCTTGGATTGATTTATCAATGGACTTTGTTGTTGGGTTGCCTAGGACAAAAAGTGGAAAAGATTCAATCTTTGTTGTGGTAGATAGATTTTCAAAAATGGCACATTTTATACCATGCAAAAAGATTGATGATGCTTGTCATGTGGCGGATTTGTTCTTTAAAGAAGTGGTGAGACTTCATGGTCTCCCAAGAAGCATTGTTAGTGATAGGGACACCAAGTTCCTAAGCCACTTTTGGAGGACTTTGTGGGGAAAGCTTGGAACAAAGCTTCTTTTCTCCACTACTTGCCATCCTCAAACGGATGGACAAGCTGAAGTTGTGAATAGGACTCTTTCTTCCCTTTTAAGGGCTGTGATTAAAAAGAATATTAAGTATTGGGAGGAGTGTTTGCCTCATGTGGAGTTTGCATACAATAGGGCTATTCATAGCACCACTCAATTTTCTCCTTTTGAGGTTGTTTATGGTTTTAATCCTCTAACTCCTCTTGATTTATTGCCACTGCCTAATTCTTCCATTTTGAAGCATAAAGATGGTAGGTCCAAGGCAGAATATGTGAAGAAGCTCCATGAGCAAGTTAAGGCCCAAATTGAAAAAAAAGACCGAGAGCTATGCAAGACAAGCCAACAAGGGAAGGAAGAAAGTCGTTTTTGAACCCGGAGATTGGGTATGGGTGCATATGAGGAAAGAAAGGTTTCCTTCCCAAAGGAAATCAAAACTTCAACCAAGGGGAGATGGGCCATTTCAAGTTGTAGCCAAGATCAATGACAATGCTTACAAGTTGGACCTTCCTAGTGAACATGGGGGTATTAGTGCAACTTTTAATGTGGCTGATTTGTCTCTTTTTGATGTAGGTGATGACGACTCTAATTCGAGGACGAATTCACTTGAAGAATGAGGGGATGATGCGAGCCCAATACCAATGAAGCCCAATTTGGACCAAGAGGCCATTCAAGGCCTAGGAGGCCCAATGACAAGAGCAAGAGCTAAGAGGGCCCAACAAGCCCTAAGTCAAATGATTGGACTCCTAATGGAAGCAAGGCCCGAGTCAAATGATGAAGAGCCCAAATGGATTAATGTGATCATCCAAGAGGAAGGCCCAAATGAAAAGGGGGTGTATGAAGAAGAAACAAGTGGGGCACATATGTGAGTCAAGGCCCAATTTTATGTTCAAATTCAATTGAATAAGTGGAGAATCATGCAAGTAGGACCACATGCATGTTCTACACGAATTTAGGGGAATTGTTTTTCTATTTTGAATAAAGTTGTAAATTGTGGGAGTTACATTTTAATGTGATAAGAAAGTGTAACCCCCCACAATTATGAGTCTTTATGCACATGTTTTTTTTTGTCTTGGTGGCTGCCATAACACTTTTGTGGCCATTCAAAAGGTTGTCTTAATGTGGGTAATTAGTGTCATGAATAGGCTAATCAATAAATGTGGGTAATTAGTGTCATGAATAGGCTAATCAAATGCTATTTTCGTTTTTTTTCTTGGATGCCAAAAGTTGGGCAGCCTACACTATTTGTAAAGCATGAAACACCTTGGAAATGGAACTTTGGATGTGATTTGGAATTTTCCATTGTTAGTGAGCATTGTTCTCCTAAGTTCTTGGTTGAACCAAGGTTACTATCCTTATCAAGAATTCCAACATTCTTGTGGCGGATTTCATTTGGCTTATCAAACAAATCCTTATTTGTTTGTGGCGCCTTCACCCATCTTCTACTCTTTCCATTTTCTTCTTTTATTCTTCAATTCTTGTTTTGGTTACAATTTGGAATCATCTCACTTTGAGTTTTAATTTGAAAATTGCACAACACCTAACAAGATTTCAATCAAATAGATCATAACAAGGCAACCCCATCTTGGTTGTCATCACCCTGCTCTCCTGTCTCCGTCGACGATAATGCCATTTATTTGGAGGTCGTCGGGGGCAGGAATAAGAAGGGGCACGTGTATGGCCTCGGACACCTGGGAGCCGAGTTCATCGCTTCATCGTCCGGCACGCCTGCTCCTTCCTGTGCTGATACCATCCCTTAGGAGCAGTTCCACCAAATGCAGAACACCATCACGCAGCTGAACGCGGAGCTTCGGGAGAAGAGCGAGAGAGAGCAGCAGATGGCGAACCAGTTGCACAGTTGACTCAGGCACACCAGCAGCTGATGCATACGAGCATCGAGCAGGGCCAGACACTGCGGCTGGTGTTGGAGCAGATGAGGATCCAGACTCCAGTTGCTCGGGATGATGCTCTGACGGTTGTGCCGCCGCCGCTTCCGCTCCTCGTCCGCCGCCACTCGATGCCGCTACTCCGGAGGACGATCAACTAGCAGACGGCGGTGGTACGGACACTGAGGATGATTGGATTCCTCCATCTCCCCCTCATCATGACTGATTTTTTTTCTCCATATTTTTTACTTTAAACGATTCTTGTACGACATTTTGGATTATTCTTTTTATATATATTTATTCTTTCTTATGATTGTATATTTCATAAGTAATTTGGTGTGTTTTATTAGTAAGTTTGCTAACGTTTAAAGAAAATCAGAAAAAAAAATTTATTTTAAAAATTTTATTTATTTTAAAAAAATAATAACCAGTTTAGCGACCGAATTGGAAACCAACAATTCGGTCGCTAAACTTTATTTAACATTTACATATGAGGTATAGCGACCGAAAATCCGTCGCTAATATAGGTTAACAATGACCAAATTTAGCGACCGAAATATTAATTCGGTCGCTAAAACTTTAACGACCAGGTATTCAGCTACCACTATAAATCGGTCGCTGACCGATTTACACTGTTTAGCGACCGAAAATTACGATCGCTAAACAATTGTTTTTTTGTAGTGTGTCTCGAGGCATAGAGTTTGTTGTTAATTGGATTGAAGCATAATTAGGCACTTTGAGATGAACTGCTGAAGTTCGTTTCATACATAGGGAGAGTGCCAAGGATACCATAGGTAGCCAAAGGTTCTTATTTTGAGTTCGGGGATCAAATTTGAATAACTGTTGGAGTGATGATTTCATCTTCAAACTAGGAGTTAGTAGTATTTTAATGAGGTACGCTAATAGCACCATAATTTTGAAGGAAGGGAGGCCTGGTTGAAAACGCATATGGCAGGTCCCACAAGATGCCTATCTTTTCTTTTTGAAATGCCTTTGTGTTATGGCGTATAGGGAGGTGTGGTGAGGTGTGAGATTCCATGTATTTGGAAGAAAGGTTTTAGCTTGATATATTCTCCACCATTATCTGAGTACACTATTTTGATATTGGAATTAGATTGATTTTCGACTAAGGGCTTAAAGGTTGGGAAACTAATTGAAACATCTGATTTTAATTACTGGGATAAATCCACACATATCTTGAGTAGTGATAAATGAAAATAGGATATTAAAGGAAAGCATTTATTGATTTATTTGGAGCAGGGCCCAATCATCATAAAAGATAATCTCAAGAGGACTACTACTAGATAGAGTGGACTTATTGAAAGACAATTTGTGATTTTTATTTACTGGGCAATCTAGACACTCTGAGGGTATGATGCAGAATTCTTGAATCAGGATGTCCTAGTTGATGAGGCCAAACAGAAGAGGTTGATTTTAGGAAGTGATGGACTTGTGGAGTAGAGAGAGAAAAGGGAAATTTGTAGATATGGTCATTTCTTCATTGCAACAGTACCTTCCTGATTGTCAAGTCCTCGACCTCATAATGCCAAAGAAAGAATTCAAAAGAAACGTTATTAGTTTGGCATAGCTGAGAAACTGAAACTAAATTTTGAGATACACTAGGTACATATTGAATATCATAGAGCTGAAATTGCTTAGTAGATGTATTCAAAACATCAGAAATAATGACTTTTATTATTAAGGGCTTACCATCAGCAACATAAAGTTGGCCAGAGATTAGTGCATCCTTTGAAATGTGATGGTTGGATAGATCATGAGTAACATAATGGGAGGCACCCGAGTCCAGTAACCTTTTTGAATCTGGATTGGAAGATAGTTGCATATTGTGTTCTTGTGACCTTTTTGATAATCAAGGAGGGTGGCCATGCAATTTGTAGCAAGTTTTTACTATGTGATCTTCTTTGTCATAGAATTGACAAGTGGGAGCAGAATTGGATGAGTGTGATACTTGCCTGTGGTTTGGATTGGACCTTCTACGATTGGACTGATTAGAGGCTTGATGACTAAAGTTGGCAGTGACTGGGGCTGGTGCATGATGCCTCTCATCTCTCTGGAGAAAAATATCAAAGTCAACAAGTTTATCAAATAACTCATCAAATGGAGGAGGGCTATCACGGGTTCTGATTGAAGCACTGAATTCATGAAAGGATGGATCTAAGCTATTGAGGGTTACAATGACAAGGTCAATGTCATCAATAGGATGACTCATGAGAGCAAGTTCATACGTTATGGTTCTGATGGAACGAAGATAGTTATGGAAACTAGAGGCGCCCTTTGTAATTGAAGCAAGTCTCTCTTTCAATGACATAATTCTGGCATGAGAGTGGTTGGAGAAAGTCTTCTGAAGTTTAGTCCAGGCATCTGTGGATGAGGTGGTTGAGGACATAAGAGCTTATGCTTTAGGGCTACATGTACCAAGGAGAGCAAGAGAAACATGGTTATCTTGACGACACTAGTGTAGGTAAACTGGACTTTTGACAGTAGAATCTCCACTTCCAATTTGGGCTGAAGGACAAGAAATGGAGCCAAAAACATAGCCTTCCAAGTTGTTGGCTTTGAGGAGATGAATGATTTGTTTGCCCAGTGTAGGGTAGTTTGTCGAACAAAGCTTAATTATAAGGTTTGATACAAAATTGAGTTCCACCAGTGGTGTAGTTGGAGAGGTTGAAGAAGAATGATTGATGGTTATGGAAGTGGTGGAAGTGGGAGCCATAGGATAGAAAAAAAGCTATTAGGCAAGGGAGCTCTGTGATACCATATAGAGATTATGAAATGAATGCTAATTCCATTACTCACATTGATTGTTACAAGGTAATATATAGAGATACAAGTTGAGGTTGTTACAATACAAATTTGAAATTTAAATACAAGAGAGATAGGATAAGATATTCTAAGAGATAAGATAAAAACTACCAAGAGTTTATAACAGGAAAGATAATCTCAGCTAGAGATAACTCCAACATCCAGGATACCGTAGCCTCAAAACTCAAAAACCCAGAAAACCCAGAGGTCTTGGACTCGATCTTTGTACCTGAGATCCTGGTCTCCGAGCTCATGACCTGGAGCTCGAGCCCTTACTCTTCAGAGGCATGAAAACCTCTATCTAGCCCGAGAGAGCTTCAAGCACATTAAAAAGAGAGAAACTTCTAGGAGAAATGAGCACACATGGGAAGCAACAAAGTAAAATCCACCTGAGATAACGAAATCATGCCCTCCATGCCTCTCTAAGGACTATATAAAACCACTCTCATGACATTAATCAGCAAGCATTCTACATATGTTAGAGTAGGGTATTCCAACATGCACTCTAGAATATATCTATTCTGCCATGATGGAACAGATGGTAATTTGAAAGATAACCAATATTCAGGAGTTGCGTATGTTCCGGTCCAAAAATGACAAGGCCTAAATCCCTTCTTCCATTTGTTCCAACAAAGGTTCGATTTGAAAAATCCTTGATAAAAGGTCGAGCAAACTACTCTGGCCCACCAGATTGCTCGGACACCCCCACCTTTTCCGTACAGAGTGGACTTTGCCGCCTCGGGAAAGAACCCAATCATACCTAGCCCCAAGCACATCAGAGAGGAAGGGAAACCTCCCTTATCCTCCTGACACATGCGATTACCTACCAAAACTATCATTACGGACACCCCTTCTGGCAAGATTAGAGAGGGAAAAACACGCCACACAACATGGGGTATCACACTTGGATTCACCATACCGAATCCAAGAGACATGTATATAAAGGAACCTCCATCATAAGAGGAAGGTATGCATTTTATCATTACAAGAGCACACCTATAATATCTGCTAGATCATTGCTGACTTAAGCATTAAAGTGTCTTCGCAGGTACCCCCCCTAATTCGGTTCAATGAGAAGGAGAAGAAGAAAGAAGGAGAAACACCATCATGTTGGGCCAAATCAGCACAGGCCCAATTCAGAAGGAGATACTTTGTGTTTTGTTTTTTGGCTAAAACATTGGCACCGTCTTAGGGAACATAAAACTTCTATTCCCACTAACATGGTAAATACAAGGAGACAAACCATATCAGAAAGTGGCAGAAGGAAGGAAGACGAAGTTATCCACCCAACTCCTCGGGGGCGAGACACGATTGGGTCCGAAGTTCGTATCTAGTCTGAATGTCTGGGGAGTAGGATGCATTCAGGAATTCCCCAACAGGGAAGAGGAAGGCAATCCCTTTCTCAACAAGAACTCCGTAAACAGAAAGAAGCGATCAAGGCTTAGGTGCGCTTGCTCGAGGATTTGAGGCCAAGTGTATTCTCTATGGACGACCCCACATATCAAGACTCATCCTTCGAGATGGACCAGACGACTCAAACAACCCCCAGCCGTACCCAAGATCCCCGACGGGCTTGAGGACCAACGGAAGAGCCAGTCGGACATCCATTCACCGGCAAGATCATGTGCACCAGTGTGCCAGCAGACCTCAGAAAACCGATTAACATGGATATGTATGAAGAAACCTTGGGTCCGAAATACCATGTGAACACGTTCTCCACAGGGATGTTGTTCCACAAAGTGCGTGAACATCTCATGTGCCGTGCGTTCCCACTAACCCTCGGAAGGGCATATTTACGATAGTTCACCACGCCGCGAGAAGGATCGATTGATGGATGGGGGGAACTGAAAGGAAAATTTTTAGTAAGTTTTACCACAAACATTCAACAACCTCACTCATCTCACACCTGGCCAAGGTCCAGTAACAGAAGGGGAATCGCTCGGGACTGTATCCACCAATTTAGTCGTGCCACCCTACAAGTACACAACCTTGACCCTAAAGTGGCCCTACACCTACTTGTCGCAGGGCAAAGCCCACGACCCTCCACAACCTCCTTGGCAAAAGAAGAAGCGGAAAGCATGGATGAACTAGGAGCGCGGTCCCGAAAATTCATCAATTTGGAAGAGTTTGAGCAAATAGACACCGTTGGGCAAAAAAGAGGAAAAGCACAAAACCAAGCAGAAAAACTCCCTAATGTCTGACCCAATGTCGAACATCGACGGAGACCCCACCAGAAACAAGCAATAAGGATACCAGATCAGCTACACCCCGGCCATCACAAGAGATGGGAAAAACCAACCGGGGAAGATCACGACGAGCACCCGCAGACGCGATCCCCTCCCCTGGAAAGATGATTGCCAGATTGCCAAGGCATGTTCAAGATCGCAGGAGGGTTCACCCGCAATGGGAAGAACTGCTTGTAACAGGGAAAGCCAACAAAACGACTCTTGGGGCCCCCAGTGAAAAAGACTTTCAAAAGGAAAGATGCCAAGATCCCCCGAGTCTCTTTTGGGCACGACGATTACGGCCCTACCATCCCAGATCATGATGGCCCATTGGTTATTTTCGGACACCTAGCCAACTGCGAAGTGAGGAGAATATTCTTTGACCAAGGAAGTTCGAGAGATATAATCTTTGAGGATTTATACAAAATGTTGAAATTACCACCGGAGGAGCTCATTTCGCACGAGGAGGAGCTGGTAGGATTCATTGGAGAAAGGATAACACCAAAGAATATGTAAGGTTAGAATTAACGCTTGGCACACACCCAGTGACAAAGACAATAAAAGCAAAGTTCCTCATGGTGGACTGCCCATCAGTGTACAACATGATCATAGGACGCCCTATATTGAACACACTGGGGGCCATAGTCTGCACCCCAGTTAGGCATAAAATTTGCCACAACAGGAGGTAATATATGCACTGTGATGGGAGACCAGGCGACGACGAGAAGCTGCTACTGTGTCAGTACAAACAAATCTAAAGGGGGGTCGAAGGGTTCTCAAAGGAAAGCAGTAAAGGCGCACTGACCACCACTTGGGATGCTAGGGATAAGAGCAGTGTCACTCAACCCGAACCTGAGGGAGAAACATTCCCCTTCCAAATCAGGGTCGAAAAGGACCAAACGGTCAGGATAAGTAGTAGCTTGGCGTCCGACGAGCGAAAGGATGTCACGAACCACCTCTTGAAAAATAAAGACTTGTTTACACGGACACCATCGGACATGCCCAGAGTCAACCTTGTTAGACTCAATGACTTAGAGATTTTGATATATGACAAATACAACTTAATGTGTATGAAAGTGTTTTTAGTGTCAAATTGTAAAGACAGGTATCAAGCAATGCTCAACAAATTCAGTGAGCAATTAAAGGAGAATATTTAAGGAAGAACTTGAAGGAATCGAAAGAGCTACATGGATGAGTCAAAGAGCAGAGACAGAGATCAAAGGAATCATCAAGACAAAATCTTAACGGAGAAATTAGATTTAAGTCTTAGATGATTTGTAAGAGAAATAAATCTCTTAGTCACAAAGAAGCTCAATAAAAAAGATGCATGAAGAAAATCATTTTTCATAACCTGCATTAAAAGGAATAAGTTTTCGTTAATGAAAATGATTTTCAGAAGTAAGATTTCATAAGAAGCATTCGTCCAACACAAGTAATAGAAGCGCACGTCCAACACAAGTGATAGAAGCGCACGTCCAAACACGAGTGATAGAAGCGCTCGTCCAACATAAGTGACAGAAGCGCACGTCCACTAAAGTGACACAAGCACTCGTCCACTAAAGTGACAGAAGTGCTCATCCACTAAAGTGATACAAGCGCTCGTCCACTAAAGTGATATAAGTGCTCATCCACTAAAGTGACAGAAGCGCTCGTCCACTAAAGTGATACAAGCGCTCGTCCACACATGTCTTTGGACTTGCTAAGTTCTTAAAGGAGTATCCGTCCAATGACGTGGCATATAGAGCTCGTCTACTAGCCCATCCGAATGTAAAATCTTAATGACTACATGGATGCGGTTATTTTCACGATGGACGCGAATTCTATAAGAACTATCAGAATCTTATTTCAAGAACCAGAATCAAGAAAATAGATTCTGTTAATCAGATCCAAATCTGTTTTGATTGATCCCAACAACTATAACTTGTTTTCTATATAAAGAGGGATCAAAGGAACACTTAAACATATATCGATCATTACATACGAAATTAAATTTTGAAAATCATTCATCTTCTTTCTTGAGCTTATTGTGAAAAGAGTGTTTCGTTCTCATAAGTGTTTCAATTTGTATATCTGACTATTGAGAGTTAGGAATCAATTTTTGTTTTACATTTTGATTGTAAAGAGAGAGGGAGTCTCTCTGAGTGATTAGGGTGAGGTTTCCCTAAGGTTGAACATTGAGGCTCTTCACAAGACTGTGGTATCTCTAGGTGAAGGAGTGCTCTGTGGTGTGAAGGTTTTTCAAGCTACCTGGCAAAGCTTGTGTGTTAGTGTGTGAAATCCCACAGGTGGAGTGGGGAATGGATGTAGGTCACAGTGGAGGTGACTGAACCAGGATAAATCTGGTTGTGTAGTATCTCTAAACTCAAACTCCTTATTTTCTGTTTATGATCAAGAACCTGTGATTTTGATGTTTAAAGTTCAATATAATTTCTGTTCTTGATCTGTATAAACTGTATTGAAATCTGAGTTCGATTGTAATCAAGACTGTGTTATCTGCGTTCAAAACTGAGTTGATCAAAACCATTCTTGATTGCTGAAACTGAACTAATACTGAAACCTGCAAGTTCGTTCTTAATTGTTAATGCTTATATCTCAAACTTGCATAACTTGTTCTTAATCTTTAAAGGTTTAATCAGTTTCTGTATCTTGTTATTATTGAATCTTGAACCCGAACCTATTCTGAATTAATTCTGAATCAATCTTTCTTATCCTCATCACCTTCAATTCAAGATTTTATATAAGGCCTTCATTGATTTTGTAAAAGATCCCGAGGCCACAAATCCGCAACTCTGATTTGTAAACTTTTGTGAAAACTTTTTAAGAGGGAAATATTTTTTAATAAAATCCCCCCCCCCCCCCCCCCCCCTCTCGAATTGTTGAAGCCAAAACAACAGACCTAACTTTTATCTGCCACAAATTGGCGGGAGACCCACTAACCAAGCCAATGGCACAAAAAAAGGAGGAAAATAGGGGTCGAAAGGCAAGAAGCCATGCTACACCAAACCAAAGATATGCTTAAAGCATGGATAATCAGGGAAATCACGTACACTACTTGGCTCGCGAACGTGGTCTTGTTCAAGAAGTCAAACGGCAAGTGGAGGATGTGTGTGAACTACACCGATTTAAACAAGGTATGCCCAAAAGACCCTTATCCCCTTCCAAATATAGATAAACTTGTAGACAAATTTTCCGAGTATCAGTACCTGTCACTCATGAATGCCTACTCCGGGTACAATCAAATTCCAATGTATCCCGAGGATGAAGAAAAACGACTTTCTTCATCGAGAGAGGGACCTATTGTTACCGAATGATGGAAGTCTACATCGACGATATGATCGCCAAAGGAAATGACCACCAAGAGTACATTGTCAACCTAGAAACTATCTTTGAGCAACTGAAGGCTCGCCGATTGCGCCTTATGTTGACAAGTGACTCCAAACACAAGAGGGGGGGGGGGGGGGGTGAATTGTGATTTTCAAAAACTTTAATAAAATTGAACCCTTTTTGTTATTAAAAATATTTGTCGAAATGAATTAACCAAAGCGCGTGCAAGTAAAAACAATTTGCGGAAAACAAAGCGAGAAATAAAAGAGTTAAGGGTAAGAAAATTGACACGGCGATGTATCCTGGTTCGGCCACAGACTAACCACTTGGCCTACCTCCAGTCCCCAAGGCAATACCACCAAAGGTTTTCACTCAATCCCTAGCTTTTAAAACAGATGCAGCTAGAACCTTTATAACGAGAACTCTTCACAGACCAGGGACGTACTATCCCCCTGTGATAGTCTCAAAAACGTGAGATAACGACTCACAAAAGTTTACCAGAAGATTACAATCAGAAAGCACTCAAAAGTGAAGATATAAAACAAATTGAAGCTCAATAACAATCACCTATATGGTGTGTATGTCTCTCTCCAGTAATTAATAGATATCCAAGTGTAAGAGTATGAGAGTGATATAGAGTTATGTTCAAGAGTATAGAAGGCTTAGAGAAAATGATCAGAAATTTCGTTCAGGTGTTGTGTGTTTTTGTGTTTAGACCAATATATATCTCTTTGAAGCTTAGGTCAAAACTCTTGAAAACTCATTTTTATCCAGCCATAATCGATTATTAGAAAAGCATAATCGATTATTTTAACCAAAGTCAAAAGGTGCATGAAGAAACAGTCAGGACATAATTGATTACAATAATCGATTACATAGTCTCAATGAAAAAGCTCAGACTGAATCAACTAAGCATAATCGATTAACCTAATCGATTATAAAGCCTCTGACTTTTTATCAGAAAAGCAGATGCAGCTAGAACCTTTATAACGAGAACTCTTCACAGACCAGGGACGTACTATCCCCCTGTGATAGTCTCAAAAACGTGAGATAACGACTCACAAAAGTTTACCAGAAGATTACAATCAGAAAGCACTCAAAAGTGAAGATATAAAACAAATTGAAGCTCAATAACAATCACCTATATGGTGTGTATGTCTCTCTCCAGTAATTAATAGATATCCAAGTGTAAGAGTATGAGAGTGATATAGAGTTATGTTCAAGAGTATAGAAGGCTTAGAGAAAATGATCAGAAATTTCGTTCAGGTGTTGTGTGTTTTTGTGTTTAGACCAATATATATCTCTTTGAAGCTTAGGTCAAAACTCTTGAAAACTCATTTTTATCCAGCCATAATCGATTATTAGAAAAGCATAATCGATTATTTTAACCAAAGTCAAAAGGTGCATGAAGAAACAGTCAGGACATAATTGATTACAATAATCGATTACATAGTCTCAATGAAAAAGCTCAGACTGAATCAACTAAGCATAATCGATTAACCTAATCGATTATAAAGCCTCTGACTTTTTATCAGAAAAGTAATAATCGATTTTTGCAATACCAATCGATTATAGTTCAAATTTTAAACTCAACGGCTAAGACAGAATCAAATCTCCATTAAAGCACATTTATGCCATTTAAAAGACTGAGTTTAAAACATGTTGAAAATATACATTATCGATTACCGTAATCGATTATGACAGTTTAAATTTTGAACTTTCAACAGGCAACACCTCTATCATTTAAAGACTCAATTAAGCATAAGTAAGAGCTGAATAATTGATTACCATAATCGATTATCCCTGTTCAAATTTTGATTTTCAAAAACCTGACAGCTCTGTTATTTTGGAAACTCATTTATGCACATTTAGGAGTTGCATATTCGATTACCATAATCGATTATCCTTCGAGTAAAATGGTTTTGAAAATATTTGAAAATATTTTAAGGTCTTAAAAAGATGTGGTAAAATTAATTTCGAAGACCTTTTTCAAAACAAATTTTTTTGTGTATGTGTGTGTGTGATTTATTTTACTTTTGAGAGATACACACCCATTTACACTTTATCTAAAACAAACAATACAGTGAAAGAAAATTTCCCCTTTTAACCCCTTTATTTGTTTGTTCGGTCCTTTCCATGCTTTTTGCAATTTGATCCTTTCAGCTTTGGATTTTGCGTGTTGGTCCTTGGACTTGAAATTCCCCTTTTGATCATCATCAAAACCAAAATATATGTCAAGGCATGTATCCATAAACTCCCCCTTTTTGATGATGACAAACATCTCATGAGGGAATTTCTTAAAGATGAAGCTAGAGCAATAATATATTACGTATTTTAGATCCGCTCTAATCCCCCTCAAACATGCAATCATACATAATATTTACATATCATAGAGTTAGAGCAATACTATATATATCTCATTTAACAAATTTTTGTTCTACTCCCCCTTAAGCATGTAATCAAGTGATTTGTGAATAAAATCTTGCAAATCTCCCCGTTAATCATTCACTTATATAAATTGGTATCACCCTTAATAATTAAAATATCTCCCCCTTAATCATTCACTCATGTAATTCTCTCCCTTTTGTCATTATCAAAAAGCGGGAAAAGCATTGTAGCATAGTCATGACATATATCCAAAAAGTCAATTATTTCAAATGTAGATCATAGAGTATACCATGCGAGATTGAATCAGATATCTGCTGAAGCAAATAAGAATACCAGGAAGAATAAGATTAAGATTTTCAAAATGGAGGGAACAGTATGAAAGCTTCTCTGATTGTCATTTTGACTCATAATCGATTTATGTAATCGATTATTTGCTCTCTGGATTGAGATTTATGAGATAATCGATGTCCATAATCGATTATTGCTTCTCTGTTAGGATTCCTCGAAAATCCAGTGGTTTCCTAATCGATTCCTCTAATCGATTATTCCTTTTCTGTTGATTTTTCTTGAATGGCCAGTGATTCCCTAATCGATTCCTCTAATCGATTATTCATTCTCTGTTTTGGGAAATGTAAAATTTTATTGGCATAATCGATTAATGTAATCGATTATTATCTCTCTATCTACACACTTAATAAACATTTCAGTAAGTAACAAGGTGCGGTACAAACTTTAATTTGTTCATGATGGATCCAAGATTCCTAGTTCAGTTCTTATGAAAAAGAAACTTTCTTTAGATAGGGGTTTTGTAAAGATATCCGCTAGTTGTTTCGATGTTTCCACAAACTCTACCGTGCAATCACCCTTTTGAACATGATATCTAATGAAGTGATGCCTAATCTCAATGTGTTTAGTTCTTGAGTGATAAACATGATTCTTTGTGAGGTTTATTGCACTGGTGTTGTCACATTTGATAGGTATTGTATTAATCTTAATGCCATACTCATTCAATTGTTGTTTCATCCAATTTATTTGTGCATAACAACTACTCGCTGCAACGTATTCCGCTTCAGCGATGGATAAAGCCACACTTGATTGTTTCTTGCTATGCCAAGAAACTAAAACAATCCCTAGTAAGTGAAAGGTTCCACTAGTGCTTTTTCGGTCTAACTTGCAACCCACAAAATCAGAATCCGAATACCTAATTAGGGTGCAGTCAGCCTCTTTGGGATACCGTAGACCCATATTTTGTGTGCCAATTAAATATCTCATAATACGTTTTACTGTAGTGAGATGTGATTCTTTTGGGTTTGATTGAAAACATGCACACATGCAAACACTAAACATAATATCAGGACGACTAGCAGTAAGATAGATAAGGGATCCGATCATACCTCTATACTTACTTACATCTACTGACTTACCATCTTCATCTTTATCAAGATAGCAAGATGTGCTCATGAGAGTTGATAGTTCCTTTGAATTGTTCATCCCAAACTTCTTGAGTAGCTCTTTACAATACTTGGATTGGTTGATAAATGTACCTTCCTTTGCTTGCTTAATTTGCAATCCAAGAAAGTAATTGAGCTCTCCCATCATTGACATTTCGAATTCACTTTGCACAGATTTAGAAAATTCCTTGCACAAAGCTTCGTTAGTTGCACCAAATGTAATATCACCCACATAAATTTTTACAAGTAAGATGTCATGCTTTTTATTTTTGATAAAAAGAGTGGTATCAACTTTTCCTCTTTGAAAATCATTTTCCAACAAAAATTTACTCAAATGCTCATACCAAGCTCTAGGAGCTTGTTTCAAACCATATAAAGCATTTTTCAATTTGAAAACATGATTTGGAAATTCAAAATTTGAAAAACCCGGAGGTTGATCCACATAAACTTCCTCTTGTATAAACCCATTTAGGAAAGCGCTCTTAACATCCATTTGAAAAATTTGAAATCCATGATGCAAGCAAATGCAAGAAACATACGAATAGCCTCTAATCTAGCTACGGGAGCATAGGTTACATCAAAGTCAATGCCTTCTTCTTGATTGTATCCCTTTGCAGCAAGCCTAGTTTTGTTTCTAGTGATTATTCCATTTTAATCTAGCTTGTTACGAAAGACCCATTTAGTTCGAATGACTTATTGGTTTTTAGGTTTAGGGACTAATTCCCAAACATCGTTTCTTTCAAATTGGCTTAGCTCCTCTTGCATAGCAAGAGTCCAATGTTCATCTACTATAGACTCATCAACATTTTTAGGTTCAATTTGAGATACAAAGGCCATATAATGACAAGCATGATTAAGAGAGTTTCGAGTTGTTACCCCTTTAGAGATATCACCTATAATATTGTCAAGAGGATGGTATCTAAAAGTTCTCCATTCTCTTGGAAGATCGGAATGAGGTGCCTCTTCTTCTTCTTCTTCTTGTGGAGGTGTTTGATCTACTTTGTCCTTCTCTTGAGTTCTTTTCTCATCAAGATAAGTGTTACCCAAAATTTCTGCAAGATCATCAACACTTTCTTCCACTACAACTTTATGGCTAACCTCATCAAAAGATACATGTACAGATTCTTAAATAGTCATTGTTCTCTTGTTATAAATTCTAAAGGCCTTACTCGTATTGGAATATCCAAGGAATTTTCCTTCATCAGCTTTAGCATCAAATTTACTAAGGTTATTTTTACCATTATTTAAAACAAAGCACTTACATCCGAATACGTGAACGTGGGAGATGTTAGGCTTCTTTCCCTTATAAATTTCATAGGGTGTTTGTTTCATAATTGGTCTTATGAGGACTCTATTCATCACATAGCATGCAGTGTTAACCGCATCTTCCCAGAAATACTTAGGAAGGTTGATCTCATTGAGCATCGTCCTCGCCAGCTCTACTAGAGACCGATTTTTCCTTTCCACCACCCCATTTTGTTGGGGAGTCCTTGGTGAGGAAAAAATTGTGCCCAATGCCATTTTCAGCATAGAAAGCCTCAAATGACTCGTTTTGAAACTCACCACCATGATCACTTCGGATAGTTACAATGTTTAATCCCGTCTTGTTTTGTATAACCTTGGCAAGTTTCCGAAAGGCATCAAAAGCGTTGTTTTTGTGAGAAATGAACAAGGTCCATGTATAATGAGAATAGTCATCCACAATGACAAGTCCATAGTAATTACCACCAAAGCTCATGGTTCTACAAGGTCCAAATAAATCCATGTGTAAAAGCTGTAAAGGCTGGTTTGTAGAAACAACGTTTTTAGATTTAAAAGTGACCTTTACTTGTTTTCCTTTTTGACAAGCGTCACACATTTTATCTTTTTCAAAATGGAGCTTTGGTAAACCAATTACTAGGTCCTTGCGAACCAATCTATTTAGATGGTTCATGTGAACATGAGCCATCCTCCTATGCCATAACCAAGTTTCAACCTCTTTACTAATTAGACAGCATGCATCATTTGAAGGTAGATCATCTAAACAAACCATATAGATATTTCCAATTCTTTGGCCAATTAGTTTAGTTTGATTATTATCATTCATAACCTTGCATTTAGTATTGTCAAACACAACATTATAACCTTTATCACTTAGTTGACTTATACTAAGCAAGTTATGTTTCAAACCTTCAACATAGAGAACATTTTCTATCGTAGGATTTGGACCTTTACCAACAGTCTCAATTCCCAAGATTCTACCTTTGTTATTATCACCATAGAAGACATATCCACCTTTTTTTAGTGTGAGAGGGGAGAACTTGCTTTTATCTCCCGTCATGTGCTTGGAGCATCTGCTATCAAGATACCAACTTGAGCTCTTAGCTTTCAAGCACACTTACAAAACATATTCAGTTTTTAACTTTTGGTACCCAAATCATGTTGGGTCCATGAGAGCTAGTCTTGGGCACATTGCCTTTTTGTACCCACACTTTCTTGCCCTTTAAATTATTGTTCTTTCTAGCATTGTAAATAGAGGCAGTATGTCCTTTTCCACCATAATAAAGACATTTTACAAAAGGACTACTAGATTTGTTTGTTGGGCTAAAGAACCTTTTAAAAGATTTTTCATGCAGCTTAGGGTGATAACCCAAACCGGCTTTATCATAGTTCCCTTTTTGATTGCCTAGCAAGATATTTAGGTTATCCCTTCCATTAGTGAATTTAGCAAGAGTATCATATAAATCTCGAATTTTCACTTTCAAAACCTTGCATTCACTACAACTTGAACCTTCATTATTTTTGTTTTCACATGGCAAGCACAATGAAGTTCTATTCAACAAAATTTGGTTTTGTTTGATTTCTTCCATTTCTTTATTCAAAGAGTTAATTTTCAATTCAAGACTAGAAATGGTTTTTCTTGATGAAGAAATTGTTTTTCTAAGACGTGTGGTTTCATCATTTAAATCTTCACAAGAAACAAGTAATTCATTATAAGATAAACCAAGAATAGTTTCATCATCCGTTACCTCATCATCATCATCCTCATGATTGGCCATGAGACAAAGATTAGCTTCTTCTTCTTCTTCTTCTTCTTCTTCTTCTTCTTCTTCTTCTTCTTCTTCTTCTTCTTCTTCTTCTTCTTCTTCTTCTTCTTCTTCTTCTTCTTCACGGTGTAATCTGTGTCATTGTCCTCCCATGCGATGTAGACCTTTCTACCTTTCTTATCCATTTGTGGTCTCTTTTCCGTTATTTCATTTTTATTTTGAGCTAGTGGACACTCGGGACGAATGTGGCCTTTCTTTTTGCAGTTGAAGCATATTGGAGTATAGGAGTTTGTTTCTTCTTCACTTTTCTTTTGAGGGGTGAAGTTTTGACGAGCTCTCCCTTTGTTCCTTAGGAAACATTTGAATTTTTGGACCATCAAACTCAAACTATCATCTCCATCATCAAGTCCTTCAAGCCCATCAAATTCGCCATCTTCATCAATGGATTCATTCATACTTGTCTTAAGAGCAAGCCCCTTTTTCTTCTTGTCGTTTTCTTCACTTTCAGTGAGGCGATTCAGCTCTAGTTCATGTTCCTGCAATTTACCAAACAAAGTAGCCAAAGACATAGAAGACAAATCCCTTGACTCAGAAATAGTAGTTACTTTGGGCTGCCAACTTCTATTTAGACATCTAAGAATTTTATTTATTAAATCTTCATTTGAAAATGTTTTTCCAAGAGCCCTAAGATGATTAATTATATGAGTGAAACATTTTTGCATATCTTGTATGCTTTCACCCTGTTTCATCCTAAATAGCTCATACTCATGGGTCATCGTGTTCATCCTAGCCCTTTTGACCTCGGTAGTACCTTCATGGGTCAATTGAAGGGTATCCCACATCTCCTTGGCGGTCGCGCAACTTGATGATGTTCCTAGCTTTCAAATTGTGTTGGACCTTTTTATTATCTTCCTCGTTCTAGAGATATCTCGGTTTATCCACCGAAGCACCATCAACTTCTTGCTTGGGGACAAATGGACCATTTTCAACAGCATCCCAAATATCAATGTCAAAAGCTTCTAAAAATATTTTCATTCTTTCTTTCTAGTAACCATACCCTTCACCATTGAAAGATGGGGGTCTGTTTACAGAAGAACTTTCGTTACAAAAACTGTTTGAAGTCATCTTTCCTCTTAAGATGGTATTGTCCTTTATATCCAAGAGTTAAGCTATGATGCCACTTGTTGACAAGTGACTCCAAACACCGGGGGGGCTGTGAATTGTGATTTTCAAAAGCTTTAATAAAATTGAACCCTTTTTGTTATTGAAAATATTTGTCGAAATGAATTAACAAAAGCACGTGGCAAGTAAAAACGATTTGCGGAAAACAAAACGAGAAATAAAAGAGTTAAGGGTAAGAAAATTGACAAGGCGATGTACCCTGGTTCAGCCACAGACTACCCACTTGGCCTATGTCCAGTCCCTAAGGGTTTACACTCAATCCCTAGCTTTTAAAACAGGCACAGCTAGAACCTTTACAAGGAGAACTCTTCACAGACCAGGGATGTACTATCCCCCAATAATAGAGTCTAAAAAACGTGAGATAACGACTTACAAAAGTTTACCAAAAGATTACAATCAGAAATCACTCAAAAGTGTAGATATAAAACAATTTGAAGCTCAATAACAAGCACCTATATGGTGTGTATGTCTCTCTCCAGTAATTAATAGATATGCAAGTATAAGAGTATGAGAGTGATATAGAGTTATGTTCAAGATTATAGAAGGCTTAAAGAAAATGATCAGAAATTTCGTTCAGGTGTTGTGTGTTTTTCTGTGTTTAGACCAATATATATCTCTTTGAAGCTTAGGTCAAAACTCTTGAAAACTCATTTTTCTCGAGCCATAATCGATTATTAGAAAAGCATAATTGATTATTTTAACCAAAGTCAAAAGGCGCATGAAGAAACAGTCAGGACATAATTGATTACATTAATCGATTACATAGTCTCGGTGAAAAAGCTCAGACTGAATCAACTAAGCATAATCGATTAACCTAATCGATTACGAAGCCTCTGACTTTTGATCAGAAAAGTAATAATCGATTTTTGCAATACCATAATCGATTATAGTTCAAATTTTAAACTCAACGGCTAAGACAGAATCAAATCTCCATTAAAACACATTTAAGTCATTTAAAAAACTGAGTTTAAAACGTGTTGAAAATATACATAATCGATTACCGTAATGGATTATGACAGTTTAAATTATGAACTTTCAACAGGCAACAACTCTATCATTTAGAGACTCAATTAAGCATAATTGAGAGCTGACTAATCAATTACCCTAATCGATTATCCCTGTTCAAATTTTGAATTTCAAAAACCCGATGTACTCGCTTATTTTGGAAACTTATTTAAGCACATTTAGGAGCTGCATAATCGATTACCATAATCGATTATCCTTCGAGTAAAATTGTTTTTAAAAATCTTTGAAAATATTTTAAGGTCTTAAAAAGATGTGGTAAAATTAATTTCAAAGACCTTTTTCAAAATAGATTTTTGTGTGTGTGTGTGTGTGTGTGTGTGTGTGTGTGATTTATTTTACTTTTGAGAGACACACACCCATTTACACTTTATCTAAAACAAACAATACAATAAAATAAAATTTCCCTTTTTAACCCCTGTATTTGTTTGTTCGGTCCTTTCCACGCTTTTTGCAATTTGATCCTCTTTGCTTTGGATTTTACGTGTTGGTCCTTTCCACACTTTTTGCAATTTGATCCTTTCATCTTTGAATTTTGCGTGTTGGTCCTTGGACTTGAAATTCCCCTTTTGCTCATCATCAAAACCAAAATACCTGTCAAGGCTTTATATCCACACCTTAATCCACAAAAAACTGCACATTCGGCATCCAGGCATGGAAATTCCTCGGATTCATGCTCACGCACCAAGGAATCGAAGCCAATCCATACATATGTCGTGCCATCCTAGAAATGAGAAGTCCAACTTCAGTCAAGGAAGTCCAACAGCTGAACGGGAGGATAGCCGCTCTCACTAGATTTTTTTCCAAAAGCAGCCCAGAAGTCACTCCCACTGTTTGGGGTTTTGTTGAAAGGAAAAAGCTTTTAATGGACGAAACATTGCGAAGAAGCCATCAACACTTTGAAAGCAGATCTAGCCACACTGACCATCCTCAGACGGCCTGACCTGGGAGAAACCTTATTCATCTACCTTGCGGTAACAGAGGAAGCAATCAGTGCGACACTGGTTAGAGAAGGGGAAGAGGGGAAAAAACCAGTATACTTCGTAAGCCAGGCCCTCCAGCGAGCAGAGACGAGGTACCAAAAGATTGATAAAGTAGCCCTAGCCTTAGTTTTCATGGCAAGGAGATTAAGGCCCTACTTCCAATGCCACCCCATCACCGTGCGCACCGATCGGCCCATCAAACAAGTGTTGCTCAAGCCGGAGCTAGCCGGAAGATTGATTGTATGGTCCATAGAACTCTCGGAATACGGGATAATCTATGAACCATGGACCGAGATCAAAGCTCAAGATTTGGCAGACTTTATTGTGAAACTCACCGAGGATGACAAGCCTATACCACTCATGGAGTGGTCAATATTCATCGATGGATCATCCAACCCCAAGGGATATGGAGCTGGAATCATTCTGGAAAATCACTTGGCAAAGGAACTTGGAGCCACAAGAGTAAAGGTGATGACCGACTCACAGCTAGTGGCCTCTCAGATAAATGGACAAAACCAAGCCAAAGTGCCCTTACTACAAAAATATCTGGCAAAGGTACGAGGAGAGAAACCCGCTTCGAGAAAGTAATTGTGGAACATGTCCCTCGGACCATGAATGCAAGAGACGACGTCTTGGTAAAGCTGGCTAGCACTAGAAAAATCAGAAACTACCGGTCAATCATTCAGATGAATTTCCAGCAACCGAGCATCACTGGAAACATAATGACCGTCGAGGAGGTAGCCCATCATGGATTACCTCAACAACCGTCTCTAGTCGGACAATAGCATAGAAATCAGGAAAACGGCTCGGAATTCTACTAGGTACACCATCCGTAAAGGGTAATTCTATCGCAGAGGTTTTTCCACCTCTTTACAGAAGTGCATCTCGAGGCACTGAGCAGCTTACATCCTAGCCGAGGTACACAAAGGCAGCTGTGGAAGACACATAGGGGGAAGATCACTATCAAACAAATCTTTCAGGTCGGATACTGTTGGCAAACACTGAGAGCCAACACTGACGAATACATCCAAAAGTGCGATCAATGCCAGCGGAACGCGGATCTCCATCAAGCAACACTTCACCTCTCAGACCAACGATCAAGCCGAGGTTGCGAACAAGGTAATACTCAAAGGAATCAAAAAGAGACTCGACCAAGCTAAAGGAAGATGGGCGGAAGAACTCGACCACGTACTATGGAGCTACCAAACCACCCTCCACAGCACTACAAACAAAACCCCCTTCGGTTTAGTCTACGGATGTGAAGTAGTAATTCCAGTGGAGCTGGAGGAACCTTCCTAGCGGTGTGAAAACTTCCACCCGAAGGAAACAAGCAAATCTTAAGATATGACTTGGATGGAGTCGAGGAAATAAGAGAGATGGCATGTATCCGGGAGGCCGCCCTAAAATAGAGGGTGGCCTCAAAGTACAGCACCCGGATAATCAAGAGGAAATTTGTAGAATGGGATTTAGTGTTAAGAAGAGCAGACGTAGGGAACAAGAATATCGCTCAGTGAAAATTAGCCCCTAGCTGGGAAGGGCCATACAGGATAATAGAACGAGCCAGAAAAGGAGCGTATGTACTAGAAACCTTATCCGGTGACCCAATCCCAAGATACTGGAACGCCGCGAAACACCGGAGGCAGTACAGATAGGGCCACAATTGTAATCCACGTTCTCAATTGCAATCAATGACAAAAACACTTAGAGTCTTCACTCAGTCCCATTAAAAGACTTAGTTTTCACTCAGTCTCAAAATAACCAGACTCCTCACTGACCGGTCGACGAAGAAGCAGTCAGAGTCTTAACTCGGCCCCCAGACTAGAGTCTTCACTTAGTTCCATCAAAATAATTAGAGTTTTCACTTAGTCGCAAAATGAATCGAGTCCTCATTGACAAGTCAACGAAGAAGCGGTCAGAGTCTTAAGTCGGTCCTCAGACTAGAGTCTTCACTCAGTTCCGTAAAAAGACTTAGAGTTTGCACTCAGTCTCAAAATGACCCGAGTCTTCACTGACCGATCGACGAATAAGCGGCTAGAGTCTTAATTCGGTTCCCGAACTAGAGTCTTCACTCAGTCCATAAAAAGATTTAAAGTTTTCACTCAATTTCAAAACTACCTGAGTCCTCACTGACCGACCGATGAAGAAGTGGCCAGAGTCTTAACTCGGCACCCGGACTAGAGTCTTCACTCAGTCCCATAAAAAGACTTAGAGTTTTCACTCAGTTTCAAAATGACCCGAATACTCACCGACCGGTCAACAAAGAAGCGGTCCTAGTGTTAACTCGGTCCCTGGAGTAAAGTCTTCACTTAGCCCTATAAAAAGACTTGGAGGTTTCACTCAGTCCCAAAATGACTGATAGTGTGATTTTACATCATATTTTATGTACACTTTTGCATGCATTTTTCATATAGATTAGGCATTCTTTATTTGATTTTAGTTAGTTTTTCCCTTGGAACGGGTGAAGCGGTTTCTTGGTGTTGTTTTGCAGGAACTTAAGGAAAACTGTGCAGATTTGGCCATAATGAAGCTTGGATGAATTTAGAGCTTGAAAAGAGAAAAAATTGAGCCAAGCGCATCAAGATTCGCCTCGCGAGACCTGGATATCGCCCGCGAGACCGAAGACCGTGTGTGCCAGAAAATGTAACTATTTCTGTCTCGCCACGCGAATCGTGTATCGCCCCGCGAGCCTGAAGAACAGAAGCCATCACGCCCAGGCCCTGATACTCATCACGGGCGTATTTGAGAAGAACCTTTCGGTCTCGCCCCGCGAGCAACTCTCGCCTCGCGAGAGATCCAATCTCTGAAGCCAATTTTTAATATTCGCCTCGCGAGAAGCCATTCGCCTCACGAGCGCGCGCAGAACTGATTGGTATAAGTTGCTGTTTTAGGGCAGAAAGAAGGAGTTTTTAGTTTTAGTTTAAGGGTTTTGAGTAGAGAGGCACTTGGAGGCTGCGGCTGAGGGAGGATTGCAACCCTATAAGGGAGTTGCTGAGAGGGGCTGCTGTGACGACGGTGGAAAGCTCCCATGGAGCTTGTTCTCTCCTCTTCTCCTATTTCTCTGGTTTGCCTTTCTCTGTAATTATGAGTAGCTAATCCCAGTTTGTTGGGATTAGATGTAACCAAACTGATTATTATGTATTTATCTTGACTGATTGTTCTGTGTTCATGCCTTCGTATTAGTGATTAATTTTCCATGCTTAATGCTTGTTGTGTCTAGCCCCCCCATGACTCGATTTGTGTTTTGATATGCAATTGAGAAATTCGTATTAGAACCGGAATTGAATTTAATCACCTAGTAACCCTTGCGTCTAGAAATGGAGTTTGGTTTACTAGTAATCGCGTAATCCCTAATCCTAATGCAAATTCATTAATCTAGGCCACTAAGGAATTAGGGTCTATTAGTGGATTTAGGCTCTTGCCATCCGAGAGATCGGGGCTTGAGTAATCTAGTGGATTGATTTTAATATGTGAAGCATGAATGGGAGGTATCTAGTCCTGGTATTGCATGAGATAGAGGTTTGGTGAAGTCTAGTCCCAACATATCCTTTCTGCACTCCAAGTGTTTGTTAAAAGTCCCCAAAAAGACAAAAAGATTTTATTTTTTTTTCTTTTGTTTATTTTGATTTCTCTTCATAGTCTAGATAGTTGCTGAGTTTGTGAATTGGTACTTGACATTCAATCCCCGTGGATACGATAACCGGTCTCACCACCGTATTACTTGCACGACTGGCTATACTTGCCCAGAACCGTTAACAAGTTTTTGGTGCCGTTGCCGGCGATTGGTTTTGCCAATATCATTAGTAACAAAGGAGGAAACTAATTTAGACATTTTTTTTTTATTTCTGTATATATTTGATCTTTTTGTTTTGAGTTTTGTTTTTGCAAGGTGGACGAAGTCATGGAAAATTTTTATTATCCACCTGATGAGGAAGCTTCTGGTCATATTTTGGAGGATAACTTGTGTTGGGAAGACGATATAAATTTGGGAGAATTCTTCGAGGAGTTTTCTCTATCTCATAATATTCCATCACGAGTCGATCCTATGACTGGTGAGCTTATATATATATACTCCAAGGAGGATTGGGAAACCTTTTTGTCATATTTACCACCTCCACCACCGTGTATTGTGATTCCCATAGAGCCACATGAAGCAGAAGTTGAGCAGAATCTGGTTGTGGGAATGGATCAAATTAAAGATGAAGTGGTGGTGGTAAGCGAATCACAAGAAGAGGGATTACCTTTCGCGCATCCTTGGGGAGGAACAAGTGAGAAGGCAGGGCATTTGGAAAGCATTCAATCCACTATGCTTGTTGAGCAATCTGATTTTACTGCATTAGAAAAATATGTTGGATTGCATGCAGGTGTGGACGCTGGTAAGTTAGCCCCTTCCACTTGTCTGTCAAACTTCCTGGTGAAAATGCCATTTGACCCGCTAGGAAGTGAGTGCATTATTGTAGTTAAAGAGGTCAGTGGTTCTTTCACACCATGGCTAGGTGGAACCATGGATAAAGTCATATTACTTCTGCAATCTCCACTCCACAGACCATGGGATCCGGGAGGAGGATCCTAGAACGTCAAGCTAGTGACGTTAAAGAAGCGCTTATTGGGAGGCAACCCAATTTTTTATTTTCCTTTTTCCTTTTGTTTTTGATTTTTAACTCTTGAATAATTTGAGAAGATCAAGAGTTTTCTTTTACTAATAAAATTGCCAAGTGATTTCAGGGAAAGAAGGAAGGAAAAGCAAGAAGACGAGAAAAATCAAAGTCAGCACCCCACGGCCGTGACGTATTTCCCAACAAGTTTCTGACTGGAATGAGAGCCAATACCCACTACCGCCTCGGTAAGTCGTTCCATTTTTTTCTCCTCTCTCTAACTTGATTGTTTACATTGGGGACAATGTAAATTCTTAAGCTTGGGGTAGGGGTATTTTGCATTTGCAAGTTGCATTCATATAGTTTTGCATGATAGTTTTGCATGATCACACAATTAGATTGCCCTCATTTAGATTTTGCATCCAATTGTGAGAACTGAGTGCCAATTAAATTGTGATAGTGAAATTTTGAACCCAATTTTTTCATTCTTGTGATAAGACTGCAAATATAAATGCTTGAGATGATCTGTGATAGTTGATAATTAGCATATGGTTCTATAGATTTGTGTTTCTCATTGAGTTCTGAACTACTAAAATGTGAGATTTTGAGCCATAAAGGGGTACTCACTTAATCTACCCCATTCTTTGTGTTAGAGTGTTATTCCTCTTGGATTGTTTTCTCTAAAACTTGACTTGAAACCATTTTGAAGCTTAAAAATTTTTGAAAACATCTTTGAAAATGATTGAGGCACTAGGTATTTTTCTGGCCTTCTGAACTTTGAATGGCTAAATGCTACCCCTTAGTTGCCCAATTTTGAGCCTACAAGAATAGAATACTTTTCTTGGTACCTTGAAATATATTGTTGAATGTGCTTGATAGGATACCTTCTAAAGTATTACAAAAGGGTAAAAAGGTAGTTGAAAAAAGTTTGGGATGAAAGAATCAGAAAAATATTTCTCTTGAGTTGAAAAATCTCCCCTTCTTCAAACAAAAAGAAAAAGAAAAGAAAAAGAAAAATATATAGAGAAGGGGATGACAAAAAGAAATGAGAAATAAAAAGAAAAAGAAAGAAAAGAAAGGTGGAAAAAGGAATCAAAACCCATAAGGGTATTTTAGAAGGTCATGTTTGCAATGCTTGATATTTTGTTAGCCCTTTTGAAATTTCCTTTTCTTGATTTCCCCACCTAACTATTAATCCCATGGCCACGTTACAACCAAAGCTAAAAACCTCTTGATTCTTAATTGTTTTCATTAATAAAGTATAGATTTGGTTGATAGTCAAGCTTATGGTAGGATTCTTTCCTTGAGGAAAATAGAGCGAATTGTCTTATGCCCCTAACTCTTGAGTGAGGTGAGAAAGAGAGCCAAGCAAATGAATAAGCTTGGGGTGAGCTTCAGGTGAGAAAGAGTGCCCGAATCAGTGAGAATATGAGTCTAGGAAACCTAAGCGTCTAATTGGACTTGAATTGATTGTCTCTTGCTGAATTGTTTGAAATGCCTATTACTTGGATTATACTCGGGTTCTTGGTTCACTATCCATGCTTTGATTATTTTGATCTTCTGGCCTTAGTGATTGCTTGAGGACAAGCAATTGAATAAGCTTGGGGTGATTTGATAGTGTGATTTTACATCATATTCTCTGTACACTTTTGCATGCATTTTTCATATAGATTAGGCATTCTTTATTTGATTTTAGTTAGTTTTTCCCTTGTAACGGGTGAAGCGGTTTCTTGGTGTTGTTTTGCAGGAACTTAAGGAAAACTGTGCAGATTTGGCCATAATGAAGCTTGGATGAATTTAGAGCTTGAAAAGAGAAAAAATTGAGCCAAGCAGAATTCTGAAGATTCGCCTCGCGAGACTGGATCTCGCCCTGCGAGACTGAAGACTGACTGTGCTAGAAAATGCAACTATTTCTGTCTCACCACGCGAACCGTGTATCGCCCCGCGAGCCTGAAGAACAGAAGCCATCACGTCCAGGCCCTGATACTCATCACGGGCGTATTTGAGAAGAACCTTTCGGTCTCACCCCGCGAGCAACTCTCGCCTCGCGAGAGATCCAATCTCTGAAGCCAATTTTAAATATTCGCCTCGCGAGAAGCCATTCGCCTCGCGAGCACGCGCAGAACTGATTGGTATAAGTTGTTGTTTTAGGGCAGAAAGAAGGATTTTTTTAGTTTTAGTTTGAGGGTTTTGAGTAGAGAGGCACTTGGAGGCTGCGGCTGAGGGAGGATTGCAACCCTTGAAGGGAGTTGCTGAGAGGGGCTGCTGTGACGATGGTGGAAAGCTCCCATGGAGCTTGTTCTCTCCTCTTCTCCTATTTCTCTGGTTTGGCTTTCTCTGTAATTATGAGTAGCTAATCCCAGTTTGTTGGGATTAGATGTAACCAAAATGATTATTATGTATTTATCTTGACTGATTATTCTGTGTTCATGCCTTCGTATTAGTGATTAATTTTCCATGCTTAATGCTTGTTGTGGCTAGCACCCCCATGACTCGATTTGTGTTTTGATATGCAATTGAGAAATTCGTATTAGAACCGGAATTGAATTTAATCACCTAGTAACCCTTGCGTCTAGAAATGGAGTTTGGTTTACTAGTAATCGCGTAATCCCTAATCCTAATGCAAATTCATTAATCTAGGCCACTAAGGAATTAGGGTCTATTAGTGGATTTAGGCTCTTGCCATCCGAGAGATCGGGGCTTGAGTAATCTAGTGGATTGATTTTAATATGTGAAGCATGAATGGGAGGTATCTAGTCCTGGTATTGCATAAGACAAAAAGATTTTATTTTTTTTTCTTTTGTTTGTTTTGATTTCTCTTCATAGTGTAGATAGTTGCTGAGTTTGTGAATTGGTACTTGACATCCAATCCCCGTGGATACGATAACCGGTCTCACCACCGTATTACTTGCACGACAGGGTATACTTGCCCAGAACCGTCAACAATGACTCGAGTCCTCACTGATCGGTCAACGAAGAAGCGGTCCAAGTCTTAACTCGGCCCCCAGAGTAGAGTCTTCACTTAGTCCCATTAAAAGACTTTCAAAAAAACCCGAGTCCTCACTGATCGGTCAACGAAGAAGCAGCCAGAGTCTTAACTCGGCCCCCGTACTAGAGTCTTCACTCAGTCCCATAAAAAGACTTAATGTTTTCCCTCAGTCTAAAAAACCACACGAGTCCCTATTGACCGGTAAAAAAGGAAGTGGTCGGAATCCCAACTCAACCCTTTAAAACAAATAAATAAAGAGAGCAAAAGTGATTAAAACAAAACAACGTTCTTGTTGGGAATTTGCGTATAAAACAAAAGAAATGCAGCGGAAAAATTCCCATCGAAGGATCCTTGCGAATGGTCATGATTCATGATCAGAAGGTTTACCTCTTGAAGCGATGGCTGTTGATCAGAATTCGTCTATCACGAACACCGCACGAACGATGTCTCTAAAGGTATCCACACGAGCAGATTCTGTGAACGTCCAACGTCACGAACTCGAAGCGTCTCTGTCTCACAGTGCTAGCTTCAAAACCGAGACTTGATGTTCACACTTACTCTCTATGTGCGGCTAGGTTATCAACCGTGTGGGCACAACAACTTAAGTGGTCTACTTATAGTAGCGCCTCCTTAAGTGAGTTAGTGAGCAGCATTTGACCTAAGCCCATGTACTATGCTCTAGGCCCAATAGGAAAGTCCAACTCTCCTTTTAATGCTTCTTTTAATCTGCTCTTATGTGTGTGACCCTATAGGTTCCCAAAACGTTAGTAGTAATATTAAATCCCATTTAATATTACAAACAGTGAGCGGTATCTAGCAATACATCACTGCTACCTAAGTAGTGAGAAAGTCGGTGATTTGACGAAACCTTTCTGTGACAAATATTCATGTGCATTATTATCCCTTTGTCCATATATCTCTATTGAACACAAGACATAGAATGTGTCACCCTTGTGTGGTTCAATATCATGTTCCCTGATACCCGAGTAGACTTAACAACAAATGAGGTCAATATCTCATATTGACTCATTTCAGAACGGCCATGCATTTTACAGTCTCACTCTATCAGGGGGCCCACAGATATTACTCCTGTTATGTAGGAGGGACAAATTCCATCTAGGTCACTCACATCCCTCTGCACGCCTCGTGGTATGCCCAATGACCGTCTTTATAATCATCCTATTACAGATGACGTTTGATGTTATTAAAGCACACGACTCCTCATGTAGGGATCGTAGTGATTTCAGGTCGAAGGATTGCATACACCATTGTCACTATGAGAACTACTTATGACACTCACATAACGCTCCATGTAGTGTTCTCATGGTGGGTCAATCCAGTACATCATTACTCTAATGTGTACCTATGTGGCGACTCGATATCTCATATCCATGACCCGTGAGATATGGCCATCAGTCTGCACACATAATAGTCTCAATGTATTATTATTGTCCTTATTAATAAAATACTTGACTACGGATATTTAAGAATAGGATTTCATTGTTCAATAGTGTCTCACGATCAAGTCATATACTTGATATTCTATTAAACTGAAATTTCCATTCTAAGGACTTTATTATGTTTAAACAAGTAACACAATAAACTGGAATGCCTCATATCATATATATGTAATAACAAGATACAAATGTAAGTCTAAAGAAATACATTGGCCTCTAGGGCTTACACCAACAATATCCCACTAGCACTAGAGCCAATCAGGCATCAATCTAATGCCCATCGATCTAGTGTGACCTTCATGCTTCTGTTGAGCAAGAGGTTTCGTAAGTGGGTCAGCAACGTTATCAAGTGTTGGTACTCTGCATATTTTCACATCTCCTCTATCGATGATCTCTCGAATGAGATGGAAGCGCCTAAGTATATGTTTGGATCGCTGATGAGATCTAGGTTCCTTGGCTTGTGCAATGGCCCCATTGTTATCACAATAGAGATCAATGGGGTCCACAATACTTGGAACCGTACCAAGTTCAAAGAATGAACTTCCCGATCCAAACAGCCTCCTTTGCTGCATTGGAGGCGGCAATATACTCAGCCTCTGTAGTAGAATCGGCAACTGTCTCCCGCTTTGAACTCTTCCACCCACTCCCTTCCATTCAGGCAGAACACATAACCAGATTGCGATCTGGAATCATCCTTATCGGTCTAGAAGCTAGCATCGGTGTAACCTATTACAGCAAGCTCTTCCTCGCCTCCATATACCAAGAACGAATCCTTAGTTCTTCTCAAGTACTTAAGGATGTTCTTGACCACTGACACTGACTTTCACCGGATCGATCGGGTACCTGCTCGTTATGCTTAAAGCATACGATACATCTGGTCGAGTACATAACATGGCATACATGATAGATCCAATTGTGGATGCATATGGAATCTTACTCATGCGATCCCGTTCTTCTTGAGTGGAAGGGGATTGTGCCTTTGATAGGCATATACCATGTGACATAGGCAAGAGTCCTTTCTTGGATTCATGCATGTTAAAGCGTCTCAACACTTTATCTATGTATGTACTCTGACTTAGGCCATGCAATTTCAGTGATCTATCCCTATAGATCCTGATTCCCAATACATAGGTAGCTTCACCCAAATCTTTGATAGAGAAGCTTTTCCCTAACCTTGTCTTTACATTTTGTTGTGTAGGGATGCCATTTCCAATGAGTAATATGTCATCTACATATAACACCAGTAAAAACAACAATGCTCCCACTAACCTTTTTGTAGACACAAGGTTCATCTTCATTTTTGATGAATCCGCATCGACTTACAAGATCATCAAAACGAAGGTTCCAACTTCCGAAGCTTGCTTCAATCCATAGATTGATCGCTGCAATTTACATACCTTTAGGCATCCTCTCGAAATGTCAAAGCCTTCAGGTTGTGTCATGTACACATCCTCAAGAAGCTTTCCATTAAGGAAGGCAGTTTTGACATCCATCTCGCCATATCTCATAATCATGGTATGCAGCGATAGCAAGTAAGATCCGGGACGGATTTAAGCATCGCAACAGGTGAAAAGGTCTCATTATAGTCGACACCATGAATTTGCTTGAAACCCTTGGCCACCAATCGTGCCTTAAAGGTATGTACTTTACCATCCATGTCAGTTTTCTTTTTGAAAACCCACTTGCACCCTATAGGTTTTACCCTTCGGTGGCTCTACCAAGGTCCATACCTGGTTGGTGTACATGGAATCCATCTCGATTTCATGGCCTCAAGCCACTTCTCGATTCTCGGGGCTGATGGCCTCCCGGTAAGTCACGGGCTCATCTTGATCCATGAGCAATACATCACCTTGTGGAGTCATGAGAAATCCATATCTCTCAGGTTGGTGACGTATCCTGTTAGACCTACGCTGGTCTTGTGCTACTGGAGCAGGTTGTTCCTCCACAACATTTTGTGAAGGTTGCTCCTGTTCCACCAATGGTAGGTCACTACTCTGTGATTCTTGAATTTCTTCAAGTTCTATCTTCCTCCCACCGGTTCCTATGGAGATAAACTCCTTTTCTAGGAATACACCAGTCCGTGCGACAAACACTTTGCCTTCGGAAGGATTATAGAAATAGTATCCCTTGGTTTCTTTGGGATACCCCACAAAGAAGCATTTATCAGATTTGGGATCAAGCTTATTAGAAACTTGACGTTTTACATATGCTTCACAACCCCAAATCTTCATAAAAGACATGTTGGGTCGTCTACCACCCATATCTCATATGGTGTCTTTTCTACCGTTTTGGATGGAACACGGTTAAGTGTAAAAGCTCTTGTTAATAGAGCATGTCCCAGAAAGAGTTTGGAAGGTTTGCATGACTCATCATAGACCGAACCATGTCCAACAAGGTTCGATTTCTCCTCTCAGAAACACCATTCCATTGTGGTGTTCCAGGTGGAGTGAGTTGAGATAAAATTCCACACTCTCTCAGATGATCATCAAACTCTAGGCTCAAATATTCACCACCTCGATCTGATCGAAGAGTTTTAATATTCTTACCAAGTTGGTTTTGTACCTCATTTTTGACTTCCTTGAACTTTTCAAAGGATTCCGATTTATATTTCATAAGATAGACAAATCCATATCTACTGAAATCATCAGTAAATGTGATGAAGTACTGAAAACCACCTCTAGCTAATGTGTTTAGGGGTCCGCATACATCGCTATGTATAAGACCCAAAAGATCGTTGGCTCTTTCACCTTTGCCGGTGAATGGAGCTTTAGTCATCTTTCCCAATAAACAATACTCACATATCTCATATGATTCATAATCAAATGAGTCCAAGAGTCCATCTTTATGGAGCTTCGAAATGCGCTTCTCATTTATATGGCCTAAACGACAATGCCAATGATAAGATGGGTTCAACTCATTTGGTTTGAACCTCTTAGTATTTATGTTATAGATGGGCATTTCAAGATCAAGGACATAAAGTCCATTACTCATGTGTGCACTAGCATAGAAAATATCATCCAAATAAATAGAACAACTTTTGTTCTTTATTATAAAAGAAAAACCAATCTTGTCCAAACAAGAAACGGAAATGATATTCCTGCTAATTACAGGCACAAAATAACAGTTCTCTAACTGAATAGTAAGCCCAGTGGGCAAAGTTAATACATAAGTCCCTACAGCTAAAGCAGCAACCTTTGCTCCATTTCCGACTCGTAGATCGACTTCGCCCTTTGTCAATGGTCTACTCCTGTTTAGATCCTGCACATTTGTACAAATGTGAGAACCACATCCAGTATCTAATACCCATGATGCAGAAGTAGATAAATTGACTTCTATAACAAACATACCTGAAGCGGAAGTCTCACTTCCCTTCTTCTTCTTGATTTCTTCCAGGTATTTTGGGCAGTTCCTCTTCCAATGTCCGGTCCGACCACAGTGGAAGCAATTGCCTTCCTTAGCCACACCACCCACAGGCTTCAAGCCAGAAATACTGGGCTTGATCTTGTTGATGGCCTTGCCCTTGCCCTTGCCCTTTTGTTTGTTCTTGGGCTTCTTGGGCTGCTTCTTGCTATTTCCAGCCTGGACCATCAAAATGGCCTTTCCCTTTCCTTTGTTAATATTTTGTTCAGCAGTTCTCAACATGCTCAACAATTCTGGCAAAGGTTTGTCAAGATCATTCATATTAAAGTTCATGACAAACTGACTATAGCTCTCAGGCAACGATTGCAGAACTAAGTCGGTGGCCAACTCTTGGCCTAAAGGAAAACCCAGTCTCTCGAGATTCTCAATGTACCCGATCATCTGGAGTACATGAGGACTCACAGGGCTCCCTTCTGCCAATTTACACTGGAAAAGGGCTCTGGAAACTTCGAACCGCTCATGCCTTGCTTGCTCTTGGTAGAGAAACTTGAGGTGCACGATCATATCGTACGCCTCCATGGTCTCATGTTGCTTTTGTAGCTCAGAGGTCATGGTAGCAAACATAAGACAGCCGACGTCTAAGGCGTCATCCTGATGCTTCTTATAAGCATCCCTGTTAGCCCTAGGAGCACTTGAAGCCGGTGGCTCCTCAGGAATAGGCTCCTCAAGAACATACAGCTTTTTCTCATGTTTGAGGACAATCCTCAAGTTTCTGTACCAGTCCAGAAAATTTGTTCCGGATAGTTTGTCCTTCTCAAGGACGGATCGCAATGACAGGTTACTTGATGTGTTTGATGCCATGGTTATCTACAGAGATAAATATGAAAAATATAAGTATCATGCCATGAAGTTATTTAATAAGGTCTTTAATTAAATACGCCTCCCACTATTTTACTCAAAACAATGACCCTCATCATTGATTCAGAAAATCCCGTTGGAAGATTTTCTAGTGGGCCAAGATCCATATTTCACCTAGCTTTAAGTCAGCTTTGGCTGATCACTCAAAATTCGGTTATTTAGGTAGGAAACATTTTCCGATTGCATCTCATGCAACTCTTGGACAATTGGGTGAATAACTCTTATTCAAATCCATCACATGGACTAAAGCCCAACTTATAAGCCTCTAAGCCTTTCAATCCTATTGAAGTTGGCTTAGTTAAGTCAGACCCAATGGATAGCAGTTGAACATTACATTTGTCCCATCGCGTCTTACTAGTATAGATAAAGGTACCCCGCTTTGGCGAACCCACACTTAATCGATGCTAGTCTTGACGAGTGCCATGCATTGGAAGGCCTTTAAATGTGACTTAATATTTCCTTTTGAGGGATTTGATTAAATTTTGATCTCATCATTTGTTAAACTCTTTAACTTATTATTTACATACATGCATCTCATACATATATTAGTTAAACTCTTTTAACATACTATATACATACATGCATCTCATACATATATAAGGCAAATAAATGTGATATGGTTATGGCCCCTAACGCATTGATTCTCCCAAGTCAATGAGAGAATCTAAACTTAAACCTAGGAGCGTCCAAGCTTCTCCAAGCATGATCTCCCAGAGGATGACGTCTTCTTGTCTCCATCATTACATTACATAAACAGAAACCTCGTTTTACATATGAGGGGAATGAGATGAGAAAAGAAGATACATATGGAATATAAGAGAAAGGAACGACACGCAGGCCGTATTTCAAAATATAAACCAAAAGATTAAAGGACTAAGGCCATAACCATTCACCATACATCACCAAATAAATAGTAACAACCAATAATAATACATAATTATTATTATTAAGTTTATTAATTAGAGATTTCAAAATCTGAATTTTGAAAACATAACATATATATAACAAATCACATTTATTATAATTGATGTTACTATAAATCACATTTATTGTAATTGATGTTACTATAAATCACATTTATTGTAATTGATGTTACTATTAGTTAAGTATTTCAAAATCTGAATTTTGAAACCATATCATATATATAACAAATCACATTTATTATAATTGATATCGTTATTAAATGGTGACATAAAAGATTTCAAAATTGAATTTCGAAATAACACGCTACGCAGAGGTAGCACGGGGGTCAACCCTTGGAACCTCAGCCGCAACAACATGAACTCTTAATGTCTGAAACCCCTTAACGCCGCCAACAGAGAACTGAAACCAATCATGTTTAACATCAACATTTGACGCCATCGCAGAACATAATAAGGATTCAGAACCAATGTACATATCGCATACATACACAAACATGCAATAGACGCATATATCATATACATACGAAAATTACAGAAACAAGGTTTCGCAAAACGGATGCAAACGATTTTCAAAAAACAAATTTCAGAAAAACGATTCACATTATAAACATGTTATCATACATAACAGGTAAACCACGTAACAGAATCATGGTTTCGCAAGCGGCTCTGATACCATTGTTGGGAATTTGCGTATAAAGCAAAAGAAACGCAGCGGAAAAATTCCCATCGAAGGATCCTTGCGAATGGTCATGATTCATGATTAGAAGGTTTACCTCTTGAAGCGATGTTTGTTGATCAGAATTCGTCTATCACGAACACTGTACGAACGATGTCTCTAAAGGTATCCACACGAGCAGATTCCGTGAACGTCCAACGTCACGAACCCGAAGCGTCTCTGTCTCACAGTGCTAGCTTCAAAATCGAGACTTGTTGTTCACACTTACTCTCTATGTGCGGCTAGGTTATCAACCGTGTGGGCACAACAACTTAAGTGGTCTACTTATAGTAGCACCTCCTTAAGTGAGTTAGTGAGCAGCATTTGACCTAAGCCCATGTACTATGCTCTAGGCCCAATAGGAAAGTCCAACTCTCCTTTTAATGCTTCTTTTAATCCGCTCTTATGTGTGTGACCCTATAGGTTCCCAAAACGTTAGTAGTAATATTAAATCCCATTTAATATTACAAACAGTGAGCGGTATCTAGCAATACATCACTGCTACCTAAGTAGTGAGAAAGTCGGTGATTTGACGAAACCTTTCTGTGACAAATATTCATGTGCATTATTATCCCTTTGTCCATATATCTCTATTGAACACAAGACATAGAATGTGTCACCCTTGTATGGTTCAATATCATGTTCCCTGATACCCGAGTAGACTTAACAACAAATGAGGTCAATATCTCATATTGACTCATTTCAAGACGGCGACCATGCATTTTACAGTCTCACTCTATCAGGGGGCCCACAGATATTACTCATGTTATGTAGGAGGGACAAATTCCATCTAGGTCACTCACATCCCTCTGCACGGCTCGTGGTATGCCCAATGACCGGCTTTATAATCATCATATTACAGATGACGTTTGACGATATTAAAGCACACGACTCCTCATGTAGGGATCGTAGTGATTTCAGGTCGAAGGATTGCATACACCATTGTCACTATGAGAACTACTTATGACACTCACATAACTCTCCATGTAGTGTTCTCATGGTGGGTCAATCCAGTACATCATTACTCTAATGTGTACCTATGTGGCGACTCGATATCTCATATCCATGACCCGTGAGATATGGACATCAGTCTGCACACATAATAGTCTCAATGTATTATTATTGTCCTTATTAATAAAATACTTGACTACGAATATTTAAGAATAGGATTTCATTGTTCAATAGTGTCTCACGATCAAGTCATATACTTGATATTCTATTAAACTGAAATTTCTATTCTAAGGACTTTATTATGTTTAAACAAGTAACACAATAAACTGGAATGCCTCATATCATATATATATATAATAGCAAGATACAAATGTAAGTCTAAAGAAATACACAGGCCTCTAGGGCTTACACCAACAGTTCTTTCATTAAAGAGAAATTGAGAATACAAATGATTGGATACATATAAAAGAGAATACAAAGCAATCATAAGCTATCCTAAAGAAGGGGCAGCACCAAGGACCAAAGTCGTCTGAACGAAAGAAGCTTTCTGGGCAGAAAGCAAACCCGTCTCAAGAGGTATTCTCTCTGAATACCCCCAACCAAGTCGGTGGAGAAAAACGGTAGGTGGTCACGACCACGACGAACCAACTCCAAACGCCGTCTCAACCACAGACCATAGCCCTCCGCCGCGCCCGATCCTCCTGGACCCAATAAGCAGGAAGGAAGGATTCAAAGGAAAAAGATAGGGGGCACGAGGGATCCACTCCAAGAATACAAATAGCCAAGGGTAGAACCTCAACCGCCGGAACAACTTGAAGGGCAGTGACCTATTTCGAGGTCACTATGGTCAAGTGAAAAGGAGGGAAAACTTCAGGGTTCAACCTTCCCACCTCCATACAAAGGCAAAGCTGGTATCCAGCACTGGCAAGGACGTGGTGTCCTATCCAAGTGTCCAAAAATCATGCTTCCCTTCCAAGTGAGGGATGAACTAGGTTTCCCCCTAAACCCCCTTTCACCCATGAGGATGTGGGCGACGAAGAGATGTCACAAACTTCATCGCCACTCACCCCTGCGTCGCAAACATCATCACCACTCAAAATGTACAATACCAATAATACATAGCCTCCCAAAGAAAAACCATCGCTCTAAGGTCTGGTGAGGAAAAGAGGCATCCATTAATGTAGAAGAAACAGAAAGTTCACAGAGCAAACAAGAAATCCATTTTGCTATTTATAGCAAAAACTAGGATTCCCCCTCCTCGAAGAAAGAGAGCGATCTGAAGAAGATCTCAAAATGGTAGAGTCCCCAAGGAGGATAATCCCACGTGATTGAAAAGACCATTGGGCAAAAAACATGGTTGAAGTAAATATAACATTGAAAACGTCGCATCGGAAAGACCAAACGAATAAGAAGCGTCTCTGACTGGACTTGCACCAAAACCAATGAAAAGTAACTCCGAGGAAATAAAAGAAGAAATAACACGTGTCTCTCCCATCTCTTAATGGAACGACCCTACCTGAGACCAGCTAGGACCGTCCTAAGGGCATCTGTTCCGGTCCAAAAATGACAAGGCCCAAAGCCCTTCTTCCATTTGGCCCTAGAAGGGTTCGACCTGATAAATCCCTGATAAAAGGCTGAGAAAACTATTCTGGCTGACCAGATTTCTCGGCCACCCCTACCTTTTCGGTACAGAGTGGACTTTCCCACTTCGGGAAAGAACCCAATCATACATACCCCCAAGCACATCAAAGTGGAAGGGAAACCGCCCCTCTACTCCTGACACACGCGATCACCTACCAAAACTATCATTACAGACACCCATTCTGGCAAGATTAGAGAGGGAAAAACACACCTCAAAACATGGGGTATCATAGTTGGATTCACTATATTGGATCCAAGAGACAGGTATATAAAGGAACCTCCACCATAAGCGGAAGGTATGCATTTTATCATTACAAGAGCACAACTATACTATCTGCTAGACCATCACTGACCTAAGCATCAAAGTGTCTTCACAGGTACCCCCCCCCCCCCCCCCCCCAAACCCAACACCCACCCACATTCAATTCAACGAGAACCCACACACATTCAATTCAACGAGAAGGAGAAGAAGAAAGGAGGAGAAGCAACCATCATATTAGGCCAAATCAGCACATGCCCAATCCAGAAGGAGATACTTTGTGTGTTGGTTTTTTGGCCAAAACAACATACATACTTTTTTTCTCCTATGAAATTATAAGAACTAAAATAAATTAACTATATTTCTTCTTTCTTTCTTTTTTTATATGTTGAACTTGATTATTGGTGCCTGCCTAAAATTTTATCAGGATAAGATATGAAGGTTTTTTTTATTGTAATAATAATAAAAAAAATTATTTACCGAAATGCTCATTGTAGAGGATTATGTACCAAAATGCTCACTTTTTTTTAGCCAATATGGGAATGTCAATCAGCAAAAGTCGACTTTCCTCTTTGCAATTTTGTTTACATAATTGGGAAGTTAGCTTTGGCACCTAAACCTTTCTAACTTCCTTATTTTTGTCAATTATAATTTTTAAAATTGTTTTAGTGCTTATGATTTTGATCTAAGGTTTAGGGTTAAAATTATGGATTTTTTTGTGTAAAAATATGATCGAATTATATTATATCAGTATACAAATTAATTGATCTTTTATTAGACACTATATCTTAATTAAAAAATATTACAATTTAAGCAATTTAATAATTCAAATCCAATATGAACTTGTCTACCATATGGGTGAATTTAGAAATGACTGACCATATGATCAAATCATTGATTTTAATTTAAGTGAGATTGTGTAGCAAGATGAGTCACCCATCAATAATCAAGAACAACAAATGCAAGGTAGGCAACACCATCAACTACCTACAAAAATAGGCATCCTCCACTGGCACCATATAGGAGATTAAATTTGTTGTAAGTAATATTTGTATTGCAATCAGAAATTTTAGTATTAATATTTTTATATTATTTATAAATTTTAATATTTTTTATTAAGATATTAATTGTAATATTTATAATACAATTTGATCATATTTTTACATTAAAAAAAATACCATTATAACCTTAAACCCTAACCGGCCCTTACCCTAAATCAAAACACTCCACAATAAAACACAGTTAAAATTTTCAATTAACAAGAATTTTAAACTTGTGTGATTTGACTTCTCTAAAGTGAGAAAGTAAAAGTATATCCATCATTAATTTGATAAAGTGCATATAGATCTCAACCTAAAATAATCAAATTAAAGGTAGATATACTTACTTTCTCAATTTAGATACAAGTCCACTTTAAAGGAGTAAATCCAATAATGTGTAGGCATCATTAAAAGATGGTGTAAAATATTTTACACAGATACAGAGGAAATTTAAACTCTTTATATAAATTAATTAAGGAGCCTTGAGATCGTGAAATTTAGCTAAAAATCATAACCAATTAACCATGTTCAAATCTATAAAAGTGAAGGCTCATAATATATAGGAAGTGTTCCTACCCAACTTAGACCAAGGGCCTAATGTAGGACATACCCAACTATGTTGGGCGAATGGTCCAATAAGGATGGAGACCAATCAGGATCAGCTCGGTCAACCCAAGAGGAAGACATCTGGGTCAGGACAAGAATACATATCGATCGGGGCAAGAAGACAACACGGGAGATTGGGCCAAGACCCAATTCCTTGAAGACCGAACTAGGTCAAGCCCAATAAGGATGCTATATAATAAGAGTCTACCTACAGATAAAGGGGACATCTTTCACCACTAAACAAAAACCTAGAACTACGTGAGCTTGATTCCCTACGGATACATAGGAGCATAATAATACATTATGTCAGGCCATATCCACAAAACCCTAGTTTTTCAAAGGATTACCCTAGATCCCGTTCCGCCGCCGGAACAGGAATCTAGTCTTATAAGGGAGGGGGGAGAAAGGAAAGGGAAAAGGAAATGAGCAGAGCATATTGATGGGATTTGAATCTGTATATTCACAATTTATGTATCACGACTTAATCAATTTAGTTGACTAAATGGATTGTGTTAATTCTATTAGAATCATAATTATTTGTGCCTAAACATGTTTCTAATTCCTTAAACATCATGTAGACAAAATCAATATCAACAAGAAACATGTTCATCTTCAAGCACAAACACAAAAGAAAATTTTATCTATAATCCCATGGCAATTCAAGATGATTATCGAATGCGGAAGCGTACCCGGAGGATCCATGAAATCTTGTTGGAAATGTTGAAGTTCCTGATAAAGTAATGATCTTCCAATTGTAGATTCTCCTTAGCCTTAATTCCTCCTCTAATGGGATGAAGAGAATTGAAATTCATTTCCTTTTATTATTATGTCTACAATTGGGGACCATAACCCTTTATTTATAAGAATTGCATGCCCTTTCATGAAGAGTGATGTCCCTTCGAATTCAAACTCTTTCATGAAGAGTTATGACTATCCACACATTTCTTATCTCTAATTTTGCCCATCATAAAAATAGAAATAAGACCTTATGGTATCTACACAATAATTTTCATAACAATTATGTCCATAGCCATAAACCTTACTTGAATTAGATCACTTTAATTTGACTAATTAAAAATAATGGCCCTAACACATTTAAACATTACAAGTGTGACCAAAAAATTTCTAACAATCTCCCACTGGTCACATATGTATGCTTATAAATGTGTTATGCTTTATGAGCTCCAAATTTGCCATTATAAACCTTGGACATATCCCTATCTCGTCCATTAGTTATATCAATATATAGAACCAAAGCGGCTTTCGTTATATCAATCATAACTAAATCCATCAATGATCACTAATATTAACACAACCAAATGACATAGATTAATCATGAAATGTGCAGCATGAAAGTCACACGAAGGTGATCTGTACATGTCGATTTTTAACTGGTCCTACTTTACTTTAGTGAGATCATTAAAGACATTATCGTACAAAGTGTAATAAACTAAATGCCAAAATTTATTTCTGATCAGAACAGTATCCAAATATAATAGTATGCATACATAATTTCAAATATAGAACATGAATTACATCAATGACTAACTCCCACTAAACCAAAGAATCCTCAAACTGTATGACACCCATGTGAGCAGTGTGCTCATGAAAGACCTTGGGTGGAAGGCCCTTTGTTAGAGGGTCTGCTATCATGGAGTTTGTTCCTAAGTGTTTTATGGAAATCTGTCCACTCTGTACTCTCTCCTTGACAACTAGGAACTTGATGTCGATGTGTTTCGACTTTGTCGAGCTCCTATTGTTATTGGAGTATAAGACGGCTGATTTGTTGTCACAGTATAACTTAAGTGGTCTTTCAATCCCTTCCAAAATTCGCAGCCCGGTGACAAAATTCCTCAACCAAATCCCATGATTTGATGCCTCATAACATGCTACAAACTCTGCTGCCATGGTGGATGGAGCAATAAGCGTTTGCTTGGCACTGCGCCAAGAAACTGCACCACCAGCCAACAGATAGATATAGCCCGAAGTGGATCTTCTACTATCTTGGCATCTGTCAAAATCGGAGTCAGAATACCCAATGATCTCCAAAGAGTCTGATCTCCTATATGTGAGCATATGATCTTTTGTTCTCTTCAAATACCTCATAACTCTTTTGGCTGCTTTCCAATGATCCATTCTTGGATTGCTTAAGTATCTGCCTAAAACTCCAACAATGTACGCTATGTCCGGACCCGTACAAACCTGGGCATACATTAGACTCCCTACAGCTGATGCATAGGGAATCTTCTGCATCTCCTGAATCTCAATATTTCCTTTTGGGCATTCACTGAGACTAAATTTGTCTCTCTTAGCGACCGGGGTATCACCTGGTTTGCAGTCCTGCATGCCAAATCTTTTGAGCACCTTATCGATATAGATGCTTTGTGATAATCCTAGAATACCTCGAGATCGATCTCGATGTATCTGGATCCCTAATACAAAGGAGGCGTCACCAAGATCTTTCATCTCGAAATTTCTTGATAGAAATCTCTTGGTTTCATGTAACATGCCTATATTGTTAGTGGCAAGCAGTATGTCATCAACATACAATACCAGGAAAATATACTTGCTCCCACTGAATTTGTGATACACACAATCGTCAACCGCATTCATCTCAAAACCAAATGAGAGAACTACCTGATGAAACTTGTGGTACCACTGACGAGACGCCTGTTTTAGTCCATAGATGGATTTTGTCAATTTGCAAACCATTTTCTTTGGGTCTCCCGACACAAAGTTTTCTGGTTGCACCATATAGATTGTTTCATCAATGTTGCCATTGAGAAACGCTGTCTTAACATCCATCTGATGAAGCTCCAAATCATAATGTGCAACATGAGCCATGATTGTCCTAAAAGAGTCCTTCAATGAAACCGGAGAGAAGGTCTCTTTAAAGTCAATCCCTTCCTTTTGAGTATAGCCCTTGGCTACAAGACGAGCCTTATACCTTTCCACATTACCTTTGGAATCCCTTTTGGTCTTAAATATCCATTTGCAACCAATGGGTTTCGCACCTTTCCAGTAATGGGACAAGATCCCAAACCTTATTGTCTTGCATGGACTTATACTCCTCATTCATTGCTTCAATCCATTTTTCCGAGTTGGAATCTTGCATGGCTTCACGGAAATTGATTGGATCATTTTCCATCATACCATCATTTTCCTCATGTTCTTGGAGAAATACTATGTAATCATACGGAATAGCATTTCTTCTTTCTCTAGTGGATCGTCGCAACGACACTGGTTCTTGAAGCACTGGTTCTTGAGGATCTTGAGTTTGTTCTTCTGGGACAACTAATTCATCTTGAATGGGAGTTTGAACAACAATGTCTTGGAGAGGTTCCGTACTTGCTTCATCAGAAGCAACTGTATGAACCAGGTCCCCTGGAATTGAAACCGATTCTTCCTCAAAGACAAAGTCTCTAACCTTATTTCTCCCGCCAAACTCAATATCCTCAAAGAACGTGGCAGTTCCCGTCTCAAAAATTGTCTTTAATTTGGGATCGTAAAACTTATAGCCCCTGGATCGTTCAGAATAGCCAATAAAGTAGCTGCTCCTTTGTTCGGGATCCAATTTCCTTTCATTTGGCCTATAAGGCCTTGCCTCATCTGGACATCCCCATACATGAAGGTGATTTAGACTAGGCTTTCTACCTGTCCAAAGCTCATAGGGTGTTTTGGCAGCTGCCTTAGTTGGCACTCTGTTCAAAATGTAAGCTGCAGTCTTCAATGCCTCTCCCCAGAGTGACTCCGGTAAAGTAGAATGATATAGCATACTCCTTACCATATCCTTAAGAGTCCGATTTCGTCTTTCAGCTACACCATTCATGCTAGGTGACCCCGACATGGTGTACTGTGGGACGATCCCACATTCCTGAAGGTATTTGGCAAATGGTCCCGGACGTTGTTCACCTGAACCGTCATACCTACCGTAATATTCACCTCCACGGTCAGATTTGACACTCTTAATTCTTTTATCGAGTTGATTTTCAACTTCAGCCTTAAATGATTTGAACACGTCCAAAGATTGAGACTTTTCATGTATAAGAAATAGGTACGCATATCTGGAATAATCGTCTATGAATGATATAAAGTATTGTTGACCATTCCAAGATGGTGTTGGAAATGGCCCACAAATGTCCGTATGTATCAATTCTAAGACATCTGTAGCTCTATATGCTCCCAATTTCTTTTGTTTGGTTTGTTTGCCCTTAATGCACTCAACACAGACATTAAAGTCTGTAAAGTCAATGGAATCAAGGATCCCATTTGACACAAGTCGTTCAACTCTATTTCTAGAGATGTGACCTAGACGCTTGTGCCATAACGCTCCTGAATTTGCATTGTCAACTTTGCGCTTAGTACCACGTGATTCCACATTCAAGTTTTCATTATAGGAAGCAATAGTGTCAAGCAAATATAGATTGTCATACACCATAAGAGTACCAGTTCCAACAACATTTGAATTAATAGATAAACTGAATTGATTGTTTCCAAATGAACAATGATAACCAAATTTGTCCAAACAAGAAACAGAAACTAAATTCCGTCTAAAAGACGGTACAACAAAAGTATCCATTAAATCCAAATAATAACCAGTACTTAATAACAACCTAAAATGCCCTATTGCCTCTACTTCTACCGACTTGCCATCTCCCACATAAATGCGTCTTTCAGCATCAGTTGGCCTTCGGTAACTCAGGTAACCCTGCATTGAAACACTGATGTTAGTAGTAGCCCCGGAATCTAACCACCAAGTGTTTCTAGGTACTGAAGCTAAATTTACCTCAGAACAGACCAAAGTAAGGAACATACCTTTCTTTTCACGCCAGGCATGATACTTGGTACATTCCTTCTCGACATGTCCAGTCATGCCACAAAAGAAGCAACCGTTGTCACCCTTATTTTGCTTCTTTTGTGTTAGACCCTTAGCAGCTTCATTCTTAGTATCCTTATGTTTCCTCTTTTTTCCCTTGTCTTTAGAGGTGCTTGCTAGGTGAGCACTTTCTGTCCTTTCTTGCTTCATCCTCTCTTCCTCTTGCACACAATATGAAATGAGCTCGTTAAGAGACCATTTCTCCTTCTGACAGTTATAACTGATCTTAAATTGACTGAATTGTGAAGGAAGAGATATTAGCACCAAATGTGCGAGTAAGTCATCTGATAACTCGAGCTTTAGAGCCTTAATCTTGGAAGCAATATTAGACATTTCCATTATGTACTCCCTTACATTTCCTTTGCCCTTATACTTCATAGAAATCAAGCTTTGAAGGAGTGTGCTTGTTTCTGCCTTATCACTTTTGGCAAAGCGTTTCTCAATTTCGGTAAGGAATTCTTTGGAACTTGTTATCTTTTCAGATATAGCACCCCTAAATGCCTCCGGAATGCCGCGCTTAATGATCATGAGACTCATACGATTGGAGCGTTCCCACTTCTCATAAGTTTTCCTCTCTTCAGAGGTACTGGAGTCCGTAAGAGAAGAGGGTTGCTCCATCCTTAGTGCAAGGTCAAGATCCATGCAGCCCAGAACAATTAAAATGTTCTCTTTCCAGTCCTTAAAGTTGGTACCATTAAGGACCGGAACCGAATTCATGTTAGCAGAATCTGAGAGCAATATTAGCTGGAAAGAGAACAAAACAAACAACATAAATATACTCACATCATAATTTAAATTCAAACATAAACAAATTCAAATAATGGCATAACTCATCTCAAGATACCTAGTGCAACATCAATATCAAGTCTTTGGACAGTAATATTAATTGCTAGTGGTACTCTTATTGCAATGATCAAACACTGATAATAATGCATGTCAAATAATAAACCGTTCTTTGGACTGATTTATCATTCACATATACAACCTTATAATTATCACATGTTTACCATCACGGGTGTACATATAATCCGGCCAAAATATTAACCTTCCTTTGGGCCAATTAATACTCGCATGGATACATATACACACTAGCATTTAACATCTCTCATGAGAAATCTACACAAGAGATGTCACTTTGGCGACTTCTTGTTTCAATTGGCTCACTTAAAATGTTAAACAATTATAACCATATATTTGAATTCAATCTGATTACTTTATTTTAAATGTTTGAACAAATATTTACATAACCGAAATTGTAGTCCAGCGGTCAATGTTGCATGATATCTCAGGTTTGATGTCTTAGGTTCGATTCCCATGTGGTGGCAAATTTAACTGTTTTGTCCAATTTTTCAGAAAATAGTTCCCTTTTTTTTTAAAAGGAAAACGGACGAAAAACACAACCAGATGGGAATCAATCCCTTCCCACTCACAGAACAATGCAACGATTCAACCACTAGACCAAGGGACGCACTGCTTAATACAACGAACTTTAAAGATTAAATTTAAACTCCGTTGTTTCATACATACAGAAACAAAACGGAAAGAAGTCACACCATCACAATCAGAGATTGCAACTTTAAACAAATAAAACTTGCAACACAACAATATCCACATATTATAACAACAGGAAACCAAGTTACTTTTAAATATGCAATATTCAGTAATTAATATGATAGACCCAGGCCCCAAAATTAAACCAGAATTGCAATACAGGAAATAGAAATTGTTAAATCAAAAGTGTTACATGATTAATTGTAAACCACATTTCAGGGACCGTATATACATGATAGTGCACCACGTATGTTGCAATAATTATTGAAAGAAGAGTGATATCAATTATCACAGTGACACAGTGACATTACGTAAACATAGTTTAACATGTAACTCTCTTGCGCATGGACAAGTACTTAAACTAACACGTAATCATGCATCTTTATAGACACATTAAAATACCAGAATCATGGAAATTTTCATCATGGAAGATCACAAATAAAATTTCAGAAAAACTTGAAAACTCCATTAATCAAACTAAACCTCAGAATACCTTAAATCATACATGAATTGATCATGGGTGGCTCTGATACCACTTGTTAGAATCATAATTATTTGTGCCTAAACATGTTTCTAATTCCTTAAACATCATGTAGACAAAATCAATATCAACAAGAAACATGTTCATCTTCAAGCACAAATACAAAAGAAAATTTTATCTATAATCCCATGACAATTCAAGATGATTATCGAATGCGGAAGCGTACCCGGAGGATCCATGAAATCTTGTTGGAAATGTTGAAGTTCCTGATAAAGTAATGATCTTCCAATTGTAGATTCTCCTTAGCCTTAATTCCTCCTCTAATGGGATGAAGAGAATTGAAATTCCTTTCCTTTTATTATTATGTCTACAATTGGGGACCATAACCCTTTATTTAGAAGAATTGCATGCCCTTTTATGAAGAGTGATGTCCCTTCGAATTCAAACTCTTTCATGAAGAGTCATGACTATCCACACATTTCTTATCTCTAATTTTGCCCATCATAAAAATAGAAATAAGACCTTATGGTATCTACACAATAATTTTCATAACAATTATGTCCATAGCCATAAACCTTACTTGAATTAGATCACTTTAATTTGACTAATTAAAAATAATGGCCCTAACATATTTAAACATTACAAGTGTGACAAAAAAATTTCTAACAAATTCTTCTAACATCAAATAAATTGTATACTATCGTCAATGAGATCAAACAAAAATCATTAGGATGTATCCTTTTTGGCCATTTCCTTTATATTTTTGTTTCTTGCTCATCAACTGTGTGAGAATAAATTTTAAAAGAGTTATCTGTTAGAAAATATAATTAGAAACATATAGAAATTCTTTTAGATCAAACCTTTATTGCGACAGAAGCTGTTAAAATCAACGTGATCAACACAATCACTGATCTAAGCTCACTCCGTAAATTCCTAATAATATCATGTTTTAAATTAATAATCAAATGTTTCCACGAATTCAACTAAAATAAATACCTGAACATTCTCCTTTGCATGTACGTATGTCTAAATTTTCACTACCAGTAAAAATAGATAAAACCTTATGTATATGTTTCTCCAAAGATTATAATATTATATTGAGGTACAATTTGATTTTCTTTGAAAACAAGGAAATGTTGGTCCAAGTGGTAACAAGCTTGGGCTTATCAAGCAAGTGGTCAGGGGTTTGATCCATGATTCTTGCATATGGAGAAAATCGAGTTGGGAGATATCAGTCATTAAATGTCGTCCAGTATTTCGATAAATTAGTCTCCGCAGTTGCACGCGGAGGATACCCTTGGAAAAACAGAATAAAAGAAAACAAGGGAAAGAAATGGAGAAAAAAAGAATAGTGTCTAGCTTTCCGATTAAATGGAATATGTGATCAATTAATGTCATCTACTAATTAGGATGGTGACTTCTATCTTGAGCTTTTATGTTAGGGATGAAAATCTGTGGTCCAATTTTGCTGTCACATTCTTTATTCTCTATTAATGTTAATTTATCATTTAAAAAATAAAATAAAATAATTAATTAACATATCTGTCCATTCCCAATTTTTGTGATGTGGCACATCGAGACACTTTTTTTAGGATACCATATTGTTCTTATGTTAGATAACAAAGAACTATGTCATTTAAGCTGACTTTTAATAAGTACAAGGAAAGCATCAAGTTAAAGAGTCATGAACACTCTTACGTAATTACATCATAACAACTTTGCAAACTCTTCAGCGTTTGGTTTGAAATAAAAGCTAGCAACAAGTTTTTGCAATCTCAAATACGTCTAAGCCTTCCTTGCGGATGCCAACATTTTGATCTTTATACTTTACTTTTTTTTGTTGCTTTTAATTTTGCTATCTGTTCATCTCAAAAGAGAGAACGAAGGTGTAGGCCATCCATCTCCTTACTTCACCACACACATACACACAAGGGTGTAGGCTATCCATCTCCACTTCGCTGAAAGATTTGTAGTTTGTATTTAAAAAGCCATCTCTCTTCATTTATTTCTTAGTATGGAACATTGAGAGGCTAAGTGAGAAAATAATACTTTTCCTTCTCTAGCCCAAGGAGGTTAGATGTGTAAACAATATTTATTGCAATCAAGTTGAAGAGGTCAAATATGTAAAGAATACTCTCTTATAACCGGCAATTGTAATTGAAAGTTTTAGTGAAGCCAAGGATTGGACGTAGTCCAAGATTAACGATAAACTAGAATAAGATTTATGTGTCAATCTCTCTATTCCTTAAACTTTATTAGTTATTGATTTAGTTACTATCTTATTTTATTATCTAACAAGGGGTTAAAGCCACAATAAGTTGTTTTTAAAACGTCTTTTTGTGCTTCTTACCTTTTAAGTGATAGATCACTTGTCAAGATAAGTCTTTTCAAAATTGTTCAATAGACGTTTAATCTGTTGCTTCTTCAATCATTTACTCGTTTGCTTTTAGAAAAGTTTTTCTATTTGCAAAAAAAAAAAAAAAACATTTGTAAAAATTCCATTATTTTAACGTGCATGTTTACTTTGATTATTTCAAATGACACAAATATTGCGTGTATAATATACATGGTTGAATTGGAGGTTTATCAATGTGATCATAATAACGTGGTAGTAGTTGTGGACATGGTGGAGACATTTGTGATAAACGTGTAATGCATCGAGCAAAGTTGGGCATTTGTGGCGGGGAAGATGAAGAAGCATTATCAAGAAGTGATTAAATTCGTGGTTTCATATTTGGCAGAGCATTGCCATTTAAGAGTTGTGAAGCGAGCACTTGTGAAGAATCTAGCTTAAAAAAACCCTTTGTCAAGTTTCTGCCTAATCCAACTAAAAGGATCACAATAATAATGCTACGGAATGTATGTGCCAGTCAATAAAATGCTAGATGTATCTCTCATTCAAAGTGACGTGTATGATTTGATAGAATTAAATAATAAAGGTGCATAAATAACATGGCAACGTCATATATAATAAGATGATTAAAAGTAGGTTTAATTAATTTGTACCTTCCTCAATCTTTTTTTTTTTTTGTAATCATAAATATAGATACGAAGTATTCACCATCATAATGTCTTATTTTAAAATTATCAAAAGTAGTTCAGAAACCTACATTTTTTTTTTTTGAAAAGCCAAAATAATGTTGTTAAATAGAGAAACTTAGCATAAGGAATGCTAACAAAGAAATAGTATAATGGGAACAAAATGAATAGTGTAAAATTAATTCCGAGAAAGTGATTTTGTCATTGTCACCTAGACTTTGATAGAGATCACATTTGGTTAATTTCGTCGTCTCAACCACATTGTTCCACTTTGGATCAGTTTCAAAGGACAACAGATGAGCAAAGATGCAGAGTTTAGAAGATTAGTGTTTGACAAAATTATTGATAGTGCTTAGAACTCACTGAGAAAGGGACTTTTTAAACCCTAAAGTATTCATAGTCTTATTACTCGCACTCTAGCAGTATAGCCATAATTTCACAACTTGGGAGAAAGCGCACTAAAGCTTGTGTCTTGTGCATAATTAACATTTGACTAGCCTAACTTAAATACCCATACATCAATACGGCATATATTTATAGTTTTTCAATTCCACGGGTGCATTCCGTAGTTGTCGTCATTGTAATAAAAAAGGGGGGAAAGAAATTGTGTATGAAAAAAACTTCTTGGGAGAAGGAAAACCCAATTTGATGATTTTACATTTTTACTCCTCGAAATGGATTAGTTCATGACTATTGACAGAAGGATTCTCTTGGTGGAAAAAGAATTTTTTTTTTGATAAAAGTGGTATAGTGGTAATCCATTTTATTTAAATTGAAAAACTTTAAAAAAAAAATTGGTACTTGAAATCAAATTGAGTTCAACATCCATTTTGTAGAGGGAAGTGTCGTGACGACGGGTGCTAGAAAAAAGATGGATTAAAGAGGAGTTACCACCAAGTTACTAAATTTATGCAATTAATTTAGAATGGATAACATAGGATGTTAACATATTCCCTACTCATAACCGACGCTCGATCGAACTCAAAGGATGAGAGTTTAACCCTATTCACAACACTTCTAATACGCCCATTAAAAAAACGTTACGTACCCAAATTGATTGTACAAATGATGAATGAGTTTAAAAATAAAAATGAATTGTTAGGAATATATATTATTAATTTTTTTTTTTAACATATCAATTAATTCTAGGTACGATTGAAAGATATATAATTATGTCCATAAAGCAACTCCATAACGAAAAGAATCAGGCATATAACTAATCGCGCAAATAGTTCAAACATTTGTGAGTTGTTTCAAGATTAAGTATGTAAATTGAGTCCACAGAGCAAATTAACCAAAAAAAAAAAAAACTAAAGGTCATGTTGCACCTCAAAGCTTGTAAGACCTTCCAATATTGGAGATATTTTTTTTTTAAGTCAAAGATAGGGTGCAAAGCATCATTAAGGAAGTAGGCATCCCAACTATGTTGGCACCCCTAATCCCAACAATCATTTGCAGTACCCTAAAATTTTATTGAAAAATAGAAAAATGAAGTTTACAAAGCAATGGGGACTATACCAAAACCCATGAACTAACAGAACCTATATGAAGGCATAAAGGATCTATTTCTATTGAAATCCTCTAAGATAAAATTAGGAACTAAGTCCCACCACGTAAAACAATGATGAGTTAAGCCGTAATTGGCTAAACCATCCGTGCAAGCATTTCCTTCCCTATATACATGTGTTAACGTGGTGTTTTGGTTCTTGACCAAAATTCCTTCGTGACAAATAATTGAAGATCAAACGAGTGTGGGACATACGAGTTATGCGGTAATCTCGTCAAGAATGTGCTATTTTGAAGGTAATGTCTGCCAAGTACAAATTTAACAATTTTAGTCAAATCTGACAATATATTGGCAAAGACAAATGCTAAGTTAAATGAGAAAAAGTATTGACGAAGTTGAAAGTTGTCAATACTTAGATTTGAATTTGAAAATATAATTTAAATTTGAAAGTATGAAGCAGTTTCTAGATTGGAAAGTAACTTCCTAATTACACTGAGTAACTGATAAAAAGAACAGAAGTTTGAGAGAAAAAATAAGTAAAATAGGATCTAAGTAATACTAATTGCGAAGAAGTAAAGGAAATTAAAAGAACAAAACCAAAAGTAAATACTGGAAATAATGAAGAACAATTGAAGAACTTGAAGAACATAACCAGTATTGCATTGGATTTTCACATAGTATTGAAATAAGAAAGATGGAGGGAGTACTTGGATGTTTATCCGTCAATCTGCTTTGAGTTTGAGATATGTAGGACGTGTATCCAGTAACCGACCTCTTTTACATTATATTTACAAGTATTTATAGGCAAAAAAGTAACTTCCTATTACTAACTTCCTATCTTAATGACTGCCACGTATCTTGGCAATTTCTAAACTTAAATTTGAACTGCTTGTCAAACAACTTTGATAACTGCTCAATTCTTTGAACTGCTCCGTGTCAACTTGATTGTCTTTGACGGTTTGGCTGCTTGACAACTTGTATTGATAACCCTTTTGTCGGATCGGGGGACTTAGCCAATTTCTTCACTTTCTTTCTCTTTTGACAACTTTTCCTTTTGGCTAGTTATATTTCCTCTTTTGCGTCATCATGAATTCGTCTGTCGAAGTCTCCCCTTTTACCAGACTATGTTCTTTTCTTATCAACTAAACATTTTCAATACTTTAGAAAATTTTAGTCATCACTCCAATTCTTTCGTCAGCCTGTCGAGAAAACATCTATCAGAAATTTGAATTTTCCCTCTTAACAGATGGCCCCAAGTTTTTCTTTTCGACGGCCTCGCCTAAAAGAATAGCAAAATTTGAAATTTTAAATCCTTAACAGATTTTTTAATTCTGGGTTTAACTCCAGTAATCAAACGATTTTATCAACTTAATCATATCCCTACTTAATAGGAATAATCATAACGTTATAGCTATCTTGGAAATCGAACCACCAACTCCCACTTTCTTTAAATTTCCATCACATCACCGTTCATCTTCTTCTTCTTCTACTACTCGTTCTCTTTCTCTGCTAAAAGTTTTCCTTTTTCACAAAGTTATTACATCATTCACCATTTCGTTCAATTTCCATGGCGACTTCTTCCAAAACCTCTACTTCAGCACCTCAATCTTTGGTTGCTGCTCCTATAGCGGTGGTTCAGGATCCAATCTTGGATAAATCGGAGCTATGGCAAAAATCCAAGGTAATTTACCCTATTCATGACCCTTCCATTTCTCTCAATCCTCCTGCTGTGTTGTTAGGTCCCCTTATTTCTCAGAACGAATTTCCTGAGGATTTGCATGATTCTTTTTCTTGCAAAAATCCAGATGAAGATATCTTAGCTTCTTTACCCTCACTCCCTATCCATGCATTTAAAAAGGGTGATAGGATTTTTAGGATGCCCCCTACTACTAAATTCGATGCTTATGTTAATTGGATTGACTGCATCTAGGCCAAAAAATGTGATGTGTGGGAAGAAGCTAGAATCTTTGAGTTCATTCAGCTTTCCCGCCATCTTAAGCTAGTAGGTTTTTCTTTGATAGGGGCATCAGTCCTTTTCTGTAATAAAACTACCAACAATTTCCATTTTCCATACGGAATGATGGGTCCAACTCTTTTCGACATGTCAGCCATTATAGGGCTTCGTCCAGATGGTCCTGCTATGCATTCTAGTGTCGAGGTCAAAAGATAAATTGATGTTTATGTCCCAAGATGTTCTTTCTCCAAATACATCACAGATTTTAAAGGTGGAGATAAAGAACCTGTGTCGGACACTGAGCATGTAGCGTTTTTATTTTTTTGGCTATGTGCTTATGTCTTTTGTAGCAAGTCTGCTACTTTAATTGCAACCTACGTCCCTCTTGCCAACCTCCTTGCCACTGGTAAAAGGGTAGCGTTAGGCCAATGTGTTCTGGCCAATCTCTATGACAGCATGAGTATGTTAGTTGATACTGTCAGATCCAAGAAAAAGAAAACCAACATAGGAGGACCCCTTTGGCTTCTCCAATTATGGTTGCATGCTGTCTTAGAGCGTCGACTGTCTTACAAAGCTCCTGTAGACTTGTCAATTGACACCTATGGCTCTTATCTTTGTTATGTATCCACTGAATCTTCGTCAAAAGATGAGGTTGTCAATTTCAAGTTCTACTTCAAAATCTTCCATTCCCTTTCGTCAACTTCTTTAGGGATCAATTTTGCCCCTTTTGTAACCGAAAGTATGGTCCACAGTGGTTTACCAAACTTAGTACGCTGTATCCAAGTCCAACGAAGCGATTTGGGCTAACTTCCTCTGTTAAAGAATCCTTTTTGTCGATGGTTCTGGTTTTAAAACCCATCGAATTTATCTCCATTTACCTAATACCATTGCTTGTCAGCTTGGTTTTTGTCAAACCATCCCTGCCCCTTATTCACCGAATCTAGCTGAACACTTCATCAATGCTAAAGCCCCAACATATGGAGATGCCATAGCCATTAGTGACGAAGATAAAGCTCGCAAGGTCTTCTTACAGCTTGCCCCCTCCTCTGTCTTTCATGGAGCAACTCAAAGCTTCCTTGACTGGTGGAATGAATATTATTCCAACTTCCATCCAAGTTTAAAAGTTTGCTTGAGTCGTATTGAAGACTCCGCTGGTAAGGGCAAGCCTGCCAAGAAAGGATCACGATTGATAAAAGCTCCTATCCCCAAGACTAAAATGATTAGAGGGACCAAGAAATGAAATGAAAAGAAAAAGCTCCAGTCTCTGATTCTCCTTCCAAGAAATCAAGATCTGTCAGAAGCTCTTCAATCTCAGCAGATTATGATGCTTCCAAGTTTAAAACTCCATCCAAACCACAAGACATTATTGCTGGCTCATCCAACAATTCTCCTTCTAACCAACCCAAGGTAAAATTTCGACTCTTATGATTGGTTTGTCAGATTATATCTACTTATTCATATTCTCCCCTTTTCACTTTGACAGAATAAGAATACTGCCCAGCCTATTCAAGCAATGAAGAAGACAAGTGTAGACATCAACTTGGTGTCTTCATACTCCAATATGGTATTCTTTCATCATCTTGTCACCTTGTTTTTATCTTACACCTATATCTCATTTCTATTTCCTATATCAGGAAAAAAAACTCCTCAAATTGAGGACTCGATAACTATCCGGTAAATTTTCAACAAAACTGTCAGACCGGTAAGTCAACCTGATCCAAAGGTACGTCATTTTGTTTATTATCCCCTTTTATTCAGTAATTTTAACTCTGACTTATTCATTTTCTTGCCTTTTTCAGGTTGAAGAAAACTTAGAGAGCATAGCTCCTGAGGGTGAGGTTCTGACGAAAAAGTTTCCAAATCCTAAATCCAGTCAGGAAGTGCCCCCTAGTCCTCAACAACACCCTTCAACCACTCCAACCTCAACTCTCATGGGTGACAAATCAGTTGAAGCTTCTGTTGTGATTGAGATTCCAGATGAAGATATGGACATGGAGTCTTTATTGGCTGAAACGATCCCTGTTGCTCTTCCTCCACCTCCAGTCAGACTCCCAACTATGAAGTTCCCTAATCCCAAGCCTGTTCTTCATTTTAACACTTGGATCAACATGCTGGAAGAAGTTAGCCGAAAAGAATATACGTTTTCTTCCAATTCTTCGTCAACCCGGCATGATTCCAGTGACTCTCGAGTCATCAATCTCATGCATGACCTGTAAGCTCTTCTTGATAGTTCCTTCAACACTCTTTGCTCTGATGTTAGCATTCAGCAAGAGCTGTCGAGGCTGATCAAAGAAATCACTCCTTTTCATTCCAACCTTCCTATGTCTAGCAGTACCCATTTTCTTTCAATCTACAAATTCTGGGAGCGGCTGGAGAAGATGATCTCTGTCATTCATTCTTATGAAGAAGAGGAAAAGGTTAAGGACAATCTTCTGGCTAAGTTCCAAGATCTGGAAGTTTCCAAACAGAAAGAACTCGAACTCATCTTGACAGGAACTCAAACCAAAGAATCCCTCCTGGAATATAAGAAGAGGTTGTTGGCAGAGATTGAATTGACATATCTGAAATGTGCCAAGTTTGACAAGGCTTTGGAGAAGAGTAGAGACAAGGTTAAGGCCATTGATGACGAATCTATACAACTTGACCAAAAAGCTGAAATCGTGGTTGGTAAACTTCGTGCATTACAACTTGAATATGATGTTGCTGATGCTGACAGGACTGATCTTGCTTTTGCATGGGATCAGTTGTCCCTCGACATTAGCTTAGATAAGAATTAATTGTTGTAATTCTTCCTTCTGTCAGTCAAATTTTGTAATCCTGACATTCATTTTGTTATATAATCAATGAGAATGACTCTTGGCTTATCCGCACGTTTATTTATCGTTTGATCTAACTGCTTATTCCCAATGAATTTCGTAACTCATCTTGGCCAAATCATAATTAATGTTGTGATAAGTTTCAAAACATTGGTAAACCCCTCGCATTTAATTTCTTGTCTCTCCAGGCCAATTATAAATAGCAAGGCTTGCAAATCAAACATTTTAACACTTGAACATTGTTACTTCAAATAAAATATGCTCCCATTAGAAACAAGCCTTTCTTCACTTTTCTTGCTTCCTCCATGGGAGCCTGACCTTATAACCTTCGAACCTCAGACTCAAAGTCTTTGTCTTGATGGTCATTTTCCAACTGAAGGTCAGTAACCAACGTAATAAGTGTAGTGGAGGTCAGCAACCAACGTAACAACTAGAGCTGACCTCGCTGCACATCCGGGGAGAAGGCAATCTGGAAACAGAACGAGTGCATCTTGTTCTAGTTCCATCATCTTCTTCCCAGAGGATGGTTGTTCTCTCTTGGTGTCACCTTTATTGCACCATATCAACCACAACCTTCTGGGTTAAATGATGGTGAGATCTGCTCATGCCATCTCCCCTTCATGTACCTCTGCGCACTCTCGACATATGAAGCAGATGAAACCTCATCAAGTGGGAAGGAAGCCTCAACAAATTGGGCTATACTGTGGCATTGTCGAAGAGCATAAGGGAAAAGTCTGTCAAACTTATCAGAGTCTTGGACTCTTAGTCATTTTTAGGAACAAATTAGCTTAGATTGACAATTTGTACTTTTGACAATATATGTTGTATTTCCAAACAATGACTAGCTTAGATTGACAATTTGTACTTTTGACAATATATTATTGTATTGCCAAGTTAGTGAATAAGAATTTCCATTTCTTTCACTTGTTGTCAATCTTTACTTCTAGCATTGTCGGTTTATATTTCTTCAAATACTTGCCATTAATCGATTTAATTGTTAGGCTTGTATTGACATCGACGAGTGCATAAGCATTCACAGAAAAGACTTTGGAAATTTTAAATGGTCCTTCCCACTTTGGTGACCATTTGCCATAATCTCGACAGCTTTTGTCCATAGGCAAAATGACCTTCCACACTAAATCATCAACACTAAATGATTTAAACTTAACTCGACCATCATAGAATTTTGCAATCCTTTCTTTCTGTTGAATCAAGTTTTCCAATGCAACCAACCTCTCATCACTTAACTCATCCAATTCATCCAACATTGCATCCCAATATTGGTCAACGGGTAAATAATCTTGCCTTTGAATGCGAGTTGATTGAAGATTGATTTCAACAGGTAATACAGGTTCATGTCCGTATACTAACCTATATGGTGATGTCCCTATCGACTGTCTAGGTGAATTCCTATATGCCCATAGTATTTGATCAAGAGTGTTATGCCAATTTCTAGGCTGTCGACCCACATGCTTTTTAATAATACCAATAATAATTTTATTTATAGCCTCAACTTGGCCATTGGCCTGTGCATAATATGGTGTGGACGTAAGAATTTTTATATGCCTAGAACTAGCATATTTTACAATTTTCTTACCAGTAAAAACTGACCCTTGATCAGTTGTCAAAGTTTGCGGTATATCAAACCGACAAACAATGTGATTTTCTATGAAGTCAATTACATCTTGTTGGGTGACTGCTTTAAAGCAAACTGCTTCTACCCATTTGGAGAAGTAATCAACTTTAACCAAAATGAATTGATGTCATTTCGACGAAGAAGGGTGTATTTGGCCAATAAAATCCAAGGCCCATCCTTTGAATGGCCAAGGTTTGACGATAGAATGCAACTCACTGGCTGGAATATTTTGTATATGGTCATGTTTCTGACATTGCTCAAAAGACTTGGCAAGCAAAATGCAATCTCTAACCATAGTTGGCCAATAATACAAACTCCGTCGAAGCACCCACTTCATTTTGTCTCCCACTTTGTGGGCTCCACATATGCCCTCATGGACTTCTGACAAACCCAAATAAGCATCTTGCTCACTCAGGCACTTGTGCAAAGTTCCATCGACATACCTTCTGTGTAATAGTCCACCCTGCATTGTATAATTCAATTCTTTATATTTTATCTTTCTATCTGCATCCTGACTTGGATTTTCCAAGTACTCAATTATTGGCAACCTCCAGTCATTAGGCAGAATTACGTCATTGACCAAAACATCTCTTTCTTCCAATGGATATAATAATTCTCTAATTTTCATTAGATCCGACAAAGTCTTTTAAGATATCTTGTATCCTGAAGCTATTTGAGCTAATTCATTAGCCTATTGATTTAACTCCCTAAGGATATACTTGACAATTACGTCGTCGAATTTCCTCACCAACTTACTTGCTATAATACAATATTTTGTCAGGTTGTAACTGACACACTTGTATTATTGGGTAAGTTGTTTAATAACCAACTAAGAATCCCCAAAGATATACACATTTCGTGCTTTCATTTCCACTAGTATCTTTAGTCCGACTATTAAAGCTTCATACTCAGCTTCATTGTTAGAACATGGATACTTATGTTCAAACATGAACTTGGTAGGGGTTCCTTGAGGAGTTACAATTAAGACTCCTACTCCACTACCTCCTTGATGCCTTGACCCATCAAAGTGGAGTCTCCAAGGTTGTAAACCGACAAAGTTTATTTCTGGCACATCCAATCCTGGATGTTCTACCTAGAAATCAGCAACTTCCTAACCTTTGACAGCTTTGGCTGGCACATATTGTAAAGAATACTCTGACAAAGCAATGGTCCATTTACCAATACACCCGTTAACGACTTGTTTTGACAACATATACTTTATTACATCAGTCTTAGAAATAACCAATACATTACAAGGCATCATATAATATTTAAGTTTGGTACATGAAAAATACAATGCTAAACATAATCTCTCTATAGCACTATATCTTCTTTCAGCATCATTGAGGACTCTGCTTAGATAATACACAGCCCTTTCGACATTGTCATTGTCATCCTGGGCCAAGAGACATCCTATAGTATCTTCAGATGCTGAAATGTATAACTTCAATGGTCGACGAGGTACAACTGGCATCATGATCGGTGGATTTACTAGGTATTGCTTGATCTGGTCAAAAGCCTCTTGGTGACAAGGTTCCCACATGAAGCTTTGTTCTGCTTTCAACTTGACCAATGGTGAAAATACTCTTGTTCTTCCCGACAAATTCGATATGAACCTCCTCAAAAAGTTGACCTTTCCTAGGAAGGATTGTAATTCTTCTTGTTTGTCGGTGTTGCGGCTTCCATAACTCCTTTGGCTTTATTCTTGTCCACCTCAATTCCTTTTTTGTGAACTAAAAAGCCCAAGAATTTGGCAGCCGACACTCCGAAGCTGCACTTTTCTGGGTTCATTTTGAGGTTGTGTTTTCTCATTCTTTCAAACCCTTGCTTCAAGTGTTCTAAGTGGTCATATTTAGTTTTGGATTTGACAACCACATCGTCAATGTACACCTCTATAAATTTCCCAATCATATCATGGAAAATGGTATTCATTGCTCGTTGATAGGTGGCCCCTGCATTCTTTAAACCGAAAGGCATGACAATCCATTCATATGTCCCAATTGCTCCTGGATACCTGAAGGCAGTCTTTGACACATCTTCTTCGGCTACAAAGATTTGATTATAACCTGCATGGCCATCCATACAACTTAAAATTTCGTTTCCTGATGCTGAGTCGACAAGCATGTCGGCTATTAGCATCGGGTATTCATCTTTAGGGGTAGCACTATTTAGATTTCTAAAATCTATGTATACCCTCATCCTGCCATTTTTCTTACTAACAGGAACTACATTAGAAAGCCAATCGACATACCTGGTTGTTCGAATGAACTTTACCTTAAGCAGTCTCTCTACTTCTTCTTTGATCTTAAGCACCACCTCTGAGGCAAACCTTCTGCTTGCTTGTTTGACAGGTTTGCAATCTTCTCTAAGTGGTAGCCAATGTTCGACGAGATCCCTGCTCAACCCAGGCATTTCATCATAATCCCATGCAAAGCAATCTTTGTACTCTGTAATTAATCTGACAAGTTTTTGTTTATAATCCTCTGGCAGAAATGCACTCACTAAGATAGGCCTTTTCTTGGCCTCAGTGTCTAAGTTTATTTGTTCCAGGGGATCCTCAACTTCCACATTCTGTTTCACTTCGGCTCCCTCTTCAAAATCCAAAGGGCCGTCGTCAATGATACAATCTGCTAACACACTGTCTGAAGTGTGTACTTCTTTGTCGGCTAGATAAGCCGACAATCTTTTCAACTATGTTTCAAGACTCATTATCAGAATTTGGCCAAGTTTTGTCAGCCTCTTACTTTACCTTAACACCAAATTAGCTGAGAAGGCTTGCTTCCAATGCATCCTATGACACCCTTCTACCCCGCACGTTAATATAAATCATTTACTTAAAAGAAGAAATATAAAAACATGCATTTAATTGCATAAAATAAAACTTGGATAAAAAGGTTTCACATCTCAACATAAACAACGTAGAAATAACATAGTTTTTAAAAGATAAACATAAAGATGACAGATAAAGAAAACCCAACCTCGATGTCACACACAGAGCTGGTATAACCAAAATCCGGATACATCACTAAAACAAACTGAAAAATAGTAAACAAAACTAACAACTATAACTAAGCATCCTAACTAGAGCCGCGGCTCCTCAGAGTCACTCCTCCACTGGCTGCTCACCATCCTGTTCACAAGAGATACATGCAACAACAGAACAAGAAAACCGGGAGTAAGAAATTATAAACACAACGACATGGGAATAGAGAATAAGATGAACATACATCATATCAGCCATAACAACAAACATCATACATCATCATTTACATATTACAAGTCAATAGTTAAAAGATGCTATGCGGTGCAACACCTACTCCGCTACTCCGTTATGCATGTGGATCCAACTATCTTAGGAAGTCAACTTTGGAGTTACATATCCGTATTGGCCAAAAAGCACCAACACCGGCAGTTCCCAAACCATGGAGGAACCCCTAGGATAGCCAATGTATCATAACTGGATACACCACCTCGGGAGCGCACGGTTCACCAAACCAGGGGTGAACCACCCGAGACTTGGGCTAGATCATCATAACTAGGACGACCTCCCCTATGTTGAACATCCCCCAGTAATCAACTCCAACGTATGAATGCGTGATCACAAAACACACAAGGCAACCACCTCCTTTGCTTGGGCCAAAAAGCACCCAAGACTTACCACCATCATCAGTGTCAACACCTTAAACCAAAACCGTGGGGTCAAGGCCCCCTTGGCCAAAAAGCACCAAGGTCCAACATAATAACATTTCGACCAAAAAGCATCGAGAGCACTTTGGCCAAAAACCACCAAAGCATAACAACGTGCGATAACCCATCGGCTACCAGCTTAACCAGCTTATTGCTATTGGTCATCTTAATTAATCTTTAAATTATATTATCTAACTTGATATCATTCGATTAGTGTATTATTACTTCGTTCGGGGATAATCGGAGTGAAACACCCCTTTAATCCATTAGTTTCCGTTTCTGACCAGAAAGGAGAGCACAGGCGTGCTCACCCTAGCACGGTCGTGCTGCCACTTAAGTGGAGCACGGTCGTGCTCACTGTCCTGCACGGTCGTGCTAAACGCGCGGCCTGCCTTCCAGAATATAACTGGGAGCACGGTCATGCTCCCAGTTCAGCACGGTCGTTCTCCTGGGCAGGGCCATGCATACTGTTATGGGCAGAATTCAACGTGTTCTTGGAGTTTAGGCTCCCAAATTCTCTCAAATCAGATCCTAGGGTCTTAACTAAAACATTCGGCATGAAACCTCACCCCTCACTAACGTGGTTCATGTCTTATGAAGCTTTGGGGAATTATGATAAGCCTTTGGCTTATCTAGTTTTATAACTAGATGGACTGTGGTTTTTGTGCAAATTATTCGAGTTCAATCTCGTTTTCGCCCAAATTTGGCCTTGTTTTGTTCCTAAGTAGACTTTTACTCGTTCTAGGCATTTTTAGTAGTTTTTAGTCTATTTTGAATAGAATTACGCTTTTTATGTCTTTTTATTGTTTCAGGTTAGAAGTGAAGCTCCGGGAGTCAAGAAACAGTGGAAATTGTCAGTCTGGAGACACTCGCCCCGCGAGTGTATTCTCGCCACGCGAACCTGAAGGCCTGACTGTGCCAGAAAAGTCATCCTTTCGGGTTCGCCTCGCCAATCAAAGTTCGCCTCGCGATCATTCAAACTCAGGATGGATCCAAAACTGAAATTCGCCCCGTGAGAGCCTGAAGACCCTGGAAGACAGAAACCATCACGGCCTAGCCATGATGAAGGTCACGGCTGTGACAGATTAAGGTTTGAAGACTCGCCACGCGAATACACTCTCGCCTCGCGAGAATCCAAATTGAAAGCGCGCCAAAACTAATGTTCGCCTCGCAAAAGCTTGTTCGCCCCGTGAGCGGCCGAGAACCAGAATCCCTATTTATAGGCTGTTTCAGATCAGAATCAGGGAGCTTTTGGGAGATCCGAATCCTAGTAGTTTTTTTTCCACTGTAGAGTAGCGTTTAGGAAGATTTCTTTTCTCTTTGGAGCTGTGTCTCCTCTTTTCTTTTTATTTTATCATGGTGGTTATGTCGGATTGCTTGTCTAAGAGCATGAGGAACTAATCCCCTAAATGCGAGGAACAATGAAGCCACCCATGACAGTGTAGATTCGATGTGATGTATGTCTTTCTCCCTTGTCTCAATTTATGTTTTCCAATTCTGATTTGATTGCGTTGATCATATGCTTGCGTGATTGACTAGTTAAACGTATTGAGGCTGAGAGGCGATTCGCGTTTTAGAACTTGAATTGGGATCATCGATCGAATATTGCACGAAAGTGAGTAGGAGATCGGTGCAACCTTATAGGGAACAAGAATTAACAGAGTTTGATGATTAGGATTATGAGACCTAGTAAGTAATTAATCCAATCTTCGAATATGTCCTAATGAGCACGACAGTGGATTTAGGAGAATTTGGGGGTCCCGGTTGACATTGTAATTGAACTTAGAGAGGAATTCATCATCACTTGGGTATGCATATTGGGTAGGTGGATTTGTGACCTTGGACATTTTAATTTCAGATTTTTAGTTAATTATTTTATTAGATTTGTTAATTGAATTTTTTATCCTAATCTCTCTCTCTCTCAACCACTTTCCTCTCTTGACCAAACGTATCGGATTTCCCGCGGATTAGTTGAATTGGTAGCCCAATCCTTGTGTTCGACCTCGGTAAATTCTTACCGTGTTATTTTATTACTTGCGACGACCCGGTACACTTGCCAGTGACTCAACAAGTTTTTGGCGCCGTTGCCGGGGATTGTCACAACCAATTTTCCTAATTTTTAGGGAAGTTTGATTATTTGGTTAAGTTATTTTTATTTTTATTTTTATTTTTATTTTTATTTTTATTTTTATTTTTATTTTTATTTTTATCTCTCTCTACTTCTTTGATTCCACTTGGTCTTGCCTTGTTTTGTATGCGAGGTACACGAGGGAATGCTTCCGGGTTGTGAATATTGTAATGGAGACCATGACACTTGGAGTTGTCCGTTCTACTTCTCTCAAGAATATGTGGACTCATGCCATAATTTCTATGACAGCGTGCCCCAGGACAACTATCAGAGTCAGAATCAGTATTGGGGTTATATGAGTAGAGACCATCCGGATTCCGTTTGGAGTAATGATGGCGATGGTCTAACCTGGCAACCACAACCTCAACAGAATTGGCAACCACAACCTTGGGAGTTGGCTCTGGAGAAGATGAATGCGGCAATGGAAAAGTTTGCAATCGATACAAGCACAGCCATTGACAAGTTGGCAACTCATACAGGGATGGCACTGCAGAATCTAGAGATGCAGATTGCCCAGCTTGCAAAGCAACTAAATGAGCCTCTTCCAGACACTTTCCCAGGTGATACAGAGAACAACCCTAAGGACCAATGCGAAGCCATAACAACTAGAAGTAGTGGGGTGTTGAGATCTGACTGGGATGCAACTAGTTCTCAGGAAGTTGAGGAAGAGCTACCACATGTTGAGGAAGAGCAACCTAAGGAAGAGGAGTTGACAAGTGACAAGGCACCGGAGCAAGGGGGTAGAGATCAAAATGCAGATAAAGTGATAGAGGATTTCACCATGCTTGCCAAGCAACCTGAAATTACTGCATTGGATAACTATGTTGGCTTACATGCATGTGTGAACATTGGTAAGTTAGACCCTCCCACTTGTCTGGCACACTTCCTCGTGAAAACACAATTTGACCCGAGAGGAAGTGAGTTCATCATTGCGGAGGTCAAAGAAGTTTTCACACTCAGGCCAGGTGAAATCATGGATAGAGTCATATTGCTCCTGCAAGGGCCACTTCACAAACCATGGGATCCGGGTGGAGGATTTGATATGATGAGCGTCTCTTGGCCCTTGTGCCACAGGCTATGGGATCCAGGTGGATGCGACTTGAGTCAGGCTCGGGACGTTAAACAAGTGCTACTTGGGAGGCAACCCAAGCTAGGTATCCTTTGGTTTTAGTTTCTGTCATTATCATTTATATTATTATATAATAAAAAAAAGCTTGATTCGCCACGCGAATCCACAGTGGCCGCGCGAGACAAGCCCTGAATCTCAGAGGCTTGCTCACGCTTCTGTCTCAGGTCGCGAGGTATACTTTAGTCTCACGATTCTGGGCATCATCATCTGTTGGAATTCCAGATTCACCTCGCGAGATACTACTCGCCTCGCTATTCTGGAAAGTGTGAAAACAATTTTTCCAGATTCGCCTCGCGAGGGATCTCTCGCCTCGCGAATCTGCACTTAAGGTTTTAATTTGCAGGAGTTCTTCCAGGATGCTATGCAACAGAAGGGAGCCCGTGAGACCTATTGGATGAGGAGGCAACCATGGAAATTTGATCAGGGAGCACCCTCTCCTTTCCTCACTTTTGTTTTGTCTTTGTTTTTGTTTTTGTTTTTGTTTGTCGCTCTTGAATAATTTGAGAAGATCAAGAGTTTGTGTATGAATGTCGTGTCGGCAAGCTTGTTGGATTTTAATTAAATTGAGCATAGATTGATTGCATAAATTATTTTGACCATCGATGATTTCCCCCTAGGTTCTGAAAATAGAAAAGTTGATCCCCATGTGAAAAATTGAAAATTGAACTTTGAGAATTTTATTGTGATTACTTGATTTATGATAAGTTTGGGGTGAGGGGGTGCACACACTAGGAATTGTATCTCGGTCAAACAATTTGCAAAATGTCCAGGTGAGGATTTGAGCCTCCAACTTTGTTTTTGATTGTGTGAATCACTTTTAAGTTGCACTTTCCCGGATTTGCTTGAATCTCTTCATGGTTTGCATGTTTATGTGTTGCATTAAATGATTTAGGCAATTTTCTTTGAAATAGCTACTTGGCCTAAAAAGAACCATACCTAATGCATGTTCCCTAGTTAGCCACATTGAGCCTAATTAGCCTATTGTTTCTTGATGACCCTATACTATAAGCCAAAATCTGAAAAAACCATGTTAACCCAATCTTAGGATTAGGAGAGCATGGAAGCTTAGCAGGAGAAGGATTGTGAGAAACTAAGTTTGGGGTGGCTACAAGGTGATGTGTCATATTGGGGTGAGAAAAAGAAAAATAAAGGTTGGAACCCAAGGCAGTAAAAAAAAAAAATTGCCAAAGGAAAAGGGGCAAAACAAAAAAAAATAGCAAGAAAAAGGCTGTAGTCACCCGAGGCAAAAAGAAAAAAGAAAAATGGAAAAAGGAACTTGAGTGGAAGATGTGTCAAATGCTCATGCTCTCTTAGTTCCTAGGAACTTAAGCCTAGTATCCTTGAATATCCTACCCTCAGCCAGGCCCCATTACAACCTTTATAAGACCTTCTGATGTTGCATGCATGTTTTCGTGGGAACTATTTTTGAGATGAAAATCAAATCCATGGGAAGTGCTCTTGATATGTGAAATTGAGTGAAAAGTTGATAGCATAGATGACTTTGAGAGAATGAGTGAAATTTTACATACCCTTGTGAGGAAGGCAATTGTTTGAAATTGGTGATCTTCCTTCTGTGTGTGACTCTGATCCTCAACTTAGATTAATGATTGCATGAATGATGAAGTTCCCAATTGTTTAAAGTAAATGAATGTGGGGATTACATTGATGTAAAGGGGGAGATCATTCGAGAAAAACTGTTTTGAGTGCATGAAATTTGTGCGAAATCGATTGATTCCCTTAAGCTTGCCAAGTCTTGAGTCGTTTTTGAGTTTTAGCTTGCTTGGGGACAAGCAAGGTTTAAGTTTGGGGTGTTTTGATAAGCCTTTGGCTTATCTAGTTTTATAACTAGATAGACTGTGGTTTTTGTGCAAATTATTCGAGTTCAATCTCGTTTTCGCCCAAATTTGGCCTTGTTTTGTTCCTAAGTAGACTTTTACTCGTTCTAGGCATTTTTAGTAGTTTTTAGTCTATTTTGAATAGAATTACGCTTTTTATGTCTTTTTATTGTTTCAGGTTAGAAGTGAAGCTCCGGGAGTCAAGAAACAGTGGAAATTGTCAGTCTGGAGACACTCGCCCCGCGAGTGTATTCTCGCCACGCGAACCTGAAGGCCTGACTGTGCCAGAAAAGTCATCCTTTCGGGTTCGCCTCGCCAATCAAAGTTCGCCTCGCGATCATTCAAACTCAGGATGGAGCCAAAACTGAAATTCGCCCCGCGAGAGGCTTCTCGCCTCGCGAGAGCCTGAAGACCCTGGAAGACAGAAACCATCACGGCCTAGCCGTGATGAAGGTCACGGCTGTGACAGATTAAGGTTTGAAGACTCGCCACGCGAATACACTCTCGCCTCGCGAGAATCCAAATTGAAAGCGCGCCAAAACTAATGTTCGCCTCGCGAAAGCTTGTTCGCCCCGCGAGCGGCCGAGAACCAGAATCCCTATTTATAGGCTGTTTCAGATCAGAATCAGGGAGCTTTTGGGAGATCCGAATCCTAGTAGTTTTTTTTCCACTGTAGAGTAGCGTTTAGGAAGATTTCTTTTCTCTTTGGAGCTGCGTCTCCTCTTTTCTTTTTATTTTATCATGGTGGTTATGTCGGATTGCTTGTCTATGAGCATGAGGAACTAATCCCCTCGTCTGAGGGAACAATGAAGCCACCCATGACAGTGTAGATTCGATGTGATGTATGTCTTTCTCCCTTGTCTCAATTTATGTTTTCCAATTCTGATTTGATTGCGTTGATCATATGCTTGCGTGATTGACTAGTTAAACGTGTTGAGGCTGAGAGGCGATTCGCGTTTTAGAACTTGAATTGGGATCATCGATCGAATATTGCACGAAAGTGAGTAGGAGATCGGTGCAACCTTATAGGGAACAAGAATTAACAGAGTTTGATGATTAGGATTATGAGACCTAGTAAGTAATTAATCCAATCTTCGAATATGTCCTAATGAGCACGACAGTGGATTTAGGAGAATTTGGGGGTCCCGGTTGACATTGTAATTGAACTTAGGGAGGAATTCATCATCACTTGGGTATGCATATTGGGTAGTTTGTGACCTTGGACATTTTAATTTCAGATTTTTAGTTAATTATTTTATTAGATTTGTTAATTGAATTTTTTATCCTAATCTCTCTCTCTCTCAACCACTTTCCTCTCTTGACCAAACGTATCGGATTTCCCGCGGATTAGTTGAATTGGTAGCCCAATCCTTGTGTTCGACCTCGGTAAATTCTTAACGTGTTATTGTATTACTTGCGACGACCCGGTACACTTGCCGGTGACTCAACAAATTAATCCCTTGATTCCTATGTTAACCAAGAGTCCTAATTAAACCAATTAGAGTCTTATTAACAAATTCAACATATTAAAAACATCAGCCAACCAACATTCAACATAATCCATATCATAACAACAACATCCATAACATAGGCATTCGTACCAAACTCATGGCACAGGACAATTCAATATGCATACCATATCATGAACAACTCAACAATTATAACAAATAGGCATACCAATTAATCCAATTAAACATTTAAACAATTCAATCATACAACCAGGCAGATCATGGCATCAATAACATTATAACAACAATAAACGGGGCTACGTGAACCCCTTATCTTACACTACTCCATAGCCTAGTATATACATTATTCTTCTCCCATACCTGAATTGACGATTCCACAACAAGTCGCTAAACGACGAACTAGTTACGTTCCCTTAAGCGGCTCAGTTACTCTCCAAGCCTATACGATCAACACTGACCTACTAGACGCTCCCACAAGTCTCCAAAACTCCTACAAAGCAATGGGTTTAGAGAAGATAGGGAAGAAAAGGGTTGCTGCCATTCTAAGGTGGCTGTTGTCGTCACAATAGGGTTTATGACGTAAACGACGTAAACCCTAGATAACTTTTATGTTTATAAAGGCACATACTCGAGCACAGTCGTGCTCCTCCTTGAGCACGGGCGTGCTCAACTTAAAAGTTGAAACACGCTTCAGCTTTTAAGCACGGGCTTGCTGGCTATTGAGCATAGGCGTGCTCAACCACCAGAAAGGGAATTTTGAACCAAAATCCCACTATGCCCTCAACTAACCAAACAACCTAAATAAAAGCACTTAAACGAAAAATCAGGGTGTTACAATTCCACCCCCCTTATAAAAATTTTGTCCTCGAAATTTCTACTCACCTTGGTTGAAAAGGTGCGGGTACGACTCCATCATCTTGCTTTCCAGCTCCCACGTAGCACTTTCCTCAGTAGCCCCACTCCAAACGACTTTGAACAAGGGAATTCTCTTACCTCTTAGCTACTTCACCCTCTTATCCTCGACTCGAAGAGGTAACACCTCCAAAGTCAGGTTCTCTTTTAACTGTATGGCATCAGGGACTATCACGTGGCTAAGGTCATGAACATACTTTGAGTTGAGACACATGGAAAACACTATGAAGGTTGGACAAGAACGGTGGTAAGGCTATTTGGTAGGCGACTTCGCCAACTCTTTTCAGGATTTGGTAAGGACCAATGAATCTAGGAGTAAGTTTCTTCGCATTCATCACTCTACCAACCCCAGTTGTCGGAGTAACTCTCAAGAATACATGATCGCCTCCCTGGAATTCGAGCGCCTTCCTCCTTTTGTCATCGTAGCTCTTCTGCCTACTTTGTGCCACCTTCATCTTTTCCTGAATCATCCTCACATTTTCAGTGGTTTCTTGCAACACTTCAGGTCCTAATACAACACTATCACCAGGTTCACTCAAACACAAGGGTGTCCTACATCTCCTCACATAAAGAGCTTTATAAGGTGCCATCCCAATACTGGAATGGAAACTATTGAAGTAGGTAAACTCTATTAGGGGCAAAAACTTGTCCCAACTACCCGGTTGCTCTAGCACACAAGCCCTCAATAAGTTCTCCAAGGACTGGATGGTTCTCTCAGACTGCCCATCTGTCTGTGCGTGATAAGCTGAACTTAGCCTAAGCTTGGTTCCTAAAGCCTCTAGCAAACTGTTCCAAAACCTAGAGGTAAACCTCGGGTCTCTATCTGAAACTATGCTAGAAGGTACACCATGTAGCCTAACTATTTCCCTGATGTACAACTTAGTCAACTTTTCCAAAGAGTATCCCATGTTCATCGGGATGAAATGGGCGGACTTAGTCAGTCTATCCACAATAACCCATATAGCTTCAAAACCAGCTGGAGTCCTAGGGAGTCCAGCCACAAAATCCATGAAAATAATGTCCCACTTCCATTCTGGGATACCTAACAGTTGTAACTTACCTGATGGTTTTTGGTGTTCTATCTTAGCCTTTTGGCACACTAAACAAGCATATACAAACTCAGCCACATCTTTCTTCATCCTAGGCCACCAAAACATTCTCTTAAGATCCTGATACATCTTAGTGGCACCTGGGTGCACACTCAGTCCACTCCTATGTCCTTCTTCAAGGATCAACTTTCTAAGCTCCGGGATGTTTGGTATACAGACTCTATCCTTGAACCTCAAGACTCCATTGCTTCCTTCCTTCCTTCCTTAAAACTAAGGTCTCTACCCTGCTCAAGCAACTCACGCTGGTCTAAGAGATACTGGTCTAACTTCTGACCCTCTCTAACCTGATCCATCAAACTGTTGGTAACCTTCAAGGTTCCAAGCCTAATGCTCCTAGGGGTAACTTCCCAAGCTAAACTCTGGTCTCTAAACTCCTCAATTAGATCCATCTCCCTAATCATCAAAGCGGAGATGTGCATGGTTTTTCTACTTAAGGTATCGGCCACTACATTGGCCTTTCCTGGGTGGTAGGTTAGATCAAACTCATAATCCTTTAAAAACTCCATCCACCTACGTTGCCTCATATTCAACTCCTTTTGATCAAAGAGATTCTTCAGATTTTTATGATCACTAAAGACCTCAGACTTCGCTCCATACAGGTAATGCCTCCAGATCTTTAAGGCAAATACCACAGCTCCTAATTCTAGGTCATGGGTATGGTAGTTCTTCTCATGGGTTTTCAACTACCTATAAGCATAAGCTACTACCTTACTATCTTGCATCAACACTCCACCTAGACCCTGCTTCGATGCATCGCAGTACACTACGAAAGGTTTACTAGGATCGGGAAACACTGAAACTGGTGCTGATGTCAACCTATTCTTAAGGGTTTGGAAACTCTCTTCAGACCTAGAGTCCCACACAAACAACTGCCCCTTCTTGGTGAGACGGGTTAAGGGTAAGGCTATCTTAGAGAAACCTTTTATGAACCGCCTATAATACCCTGCTAAACCCAAGAAACTCCTAATCTCGGTCACTGACTTTGGCGCTTCCCATTGGAGCACCTTCTCAACCTTAGCCGGGTCCACGGCTATCCTACCTTTTGAGGTCACGTGACCTAAAAAACTAACCTCTTCTAACCAAAACTCACACTTAGATATCTTGGCATACAACTGCTTCTCCTTAAGGGTCTGCAAGATAACCCTCAAGTGCTCCTAATGTTCCTCCTTAGTCTTGGAGTATACTAAGATGTCATCTATGAAGACCACCACAAACTTATCTAACTAAGGTGAAAGGTCTTGTTCATGTAGTCCATGAATACAGCAGGGGCATTGGTCACACCAAAGGGCATAACCAAGTACTCATAGTGACCATAACGCGTCCTAAATGCTGTCTTCGGGATGTCCTCAGACTTAACCCGAATCTGATGGTACCCTGCCCTCAAATCTATCTTCGAAAAGACATAAGCTCCAATCAATTGATCAATAAGATCATCAATCCTAGGGAGGGGATACCGATTCTTAATGGTCACCTTGTTGAGCTGTCGATAGTCGACACACAACCTCATACTACCATCCTTCTTCTTTACTAGCAACACAGGTGCTCCCCACGGAGACACACTCGGCCTAATAAATTGCTTTTGGATAAGGTCCTCTAATTGTTCCTTCAACTTGACTAGCTCTAGAGGAGACATTCTATAGGGTGCTATGGAAATAGGCTCGGTACCAGGTACTAAATCTATGGTGAACTCCACATCTCTTTCTGGGGGTAGTTCGTAAACGTCCCCCGGGAACACTTCAGGAAACTCCCGCACAACAGCTCTCAACTTCCAATAAAGACAACATCATGAACACTTGGGCTTCGTCTTTCATCGAAGCTTTTACTTGGTTGGCAGAGAGAAAGGTTGGATTCTTAGACTCCTCAGGAGTTCCAAAAATCAGGGTTTTAACAAAACAATTTAAAAGGACATGGTTGGAAGATAACCAGTCCATGCCAAGAATAATGTCAAGCTGTTTTAAAGGTAAGCATACAAGATCAACAATAAAAGTCCTATCATCAATAGTAATATGACAGTTCTTGCATGCATGTGAAGTGAGAACAGGCTTCTTTGTAGGTGTGGCAACAATTAAATCATTACTCAGAATGGTAACAGGAAAATTAAGACTCTTGACCCTATCAAGCGATATAAACGAGTGCGTAGCACCCGAGTCATACAACACAGTTAAAAGGGTTCCACCAATTAAGCATGTACCTTGGATCAAGTCATCCGACTCGGAGGCTTCGGCCCCACTAAGAGTGAAGACTCTCCCAGTGGTCTTCAGTCGATTGGCTTGAGACTGCTGACTCTTGCTAGCACTTGGAGGTTCTGACTTTGCTCCTCCACAATCTCGACTGATGTGGCCAGACTTGCCACACTTGAAGCAGATGACGTCTGGTTCCCTACACTAGATAGTGAAATGATCTGATGCACCGCACTTCCTGGGCCTAGAGGCATTAGAATTGCCACCTCTGGACCCATCATACGAAAATTACTACTTCCTGCCGCTCTGTTTGAAGTCCCGTCCGGTTGGAGCATAACGCTGCTTACCCTTATCCTTATCCTTTTGCTCAGTCTTCTTGCTACCCTGGCTGTCTGAATTCCTGTAGCTGGCGACTCTGGACTTGTAGGCATCCTCAAAGATCCTACACTTGTTCACCAAGGTTGGGAAAACTCTAATCTCCTGGTAGCTGATTGCCTGCTTGATCTCCGGACGAAGGCCATCCTCGAACTTTACACACTTTGATCGGTCATCCACCATGACCTGATAAGGTGTATAATACCTAGCTAGCTCCTCGAATCTTGCCGCATACTCTCCTACTGACATATTTCCTTGCTTCAGTGCCATGAACTCCATCTCTTTCTTGTCACGCACATCCGTACGAAAATACTTCTCCATGAACCTATCTCTGAACACAGCCTAGGTGACTACTGTACCCTCAGTCACCATCCTATGTGGGAAGTTCTCCCACCAGTTTTCAGCCTCCTTAGTGAGCATGAAGGTCGTGAAGATAACCCGCTGCTGATCATTGTGGTCCATAGCTCTGAAGTTCTTCTCGATCTCCCTCATCTATAGCAAAGCTCCCTCGGGGTGGTAAGCTCCTCTAAAAGACGGCGTATTGTTCCGCTGGAACTTATCGAGACCCTGAAACTCTGCTGGTCCTCCGTGGTTGTTGTTCTGAACTTGGTCGATCGCGTTGGAAAGGAGTGCCAATGCGTTAGCGATTGCCTGATCGTTCCTACCTCTTCTTGCCATTGGTACCTACATTTACCCGAGACAACAGTTAAAAACAGGAACCAAGCGGGAAGGACTAACGGATCTTAATTCTAAAGCACCATTATCTATAAGAGTATAGACAATTCAAACAAGAGTACACAACAGACTCAAAACAGATTCATACCACATCCGAACAAGGTCGAACTGCTCTGATACCACTAAATGTGACTCCCTTCTACCCCGCACGTTAATATAAATCATTTACTTAAAAGAGGAAATATAAAACATGCATTTAATTGGATAAAATAAAACTTGGATAAAAAGGTTTCACATCTCAACATAAACAACGTAGAAATAACATAGTTTTTAAAAGATAAACATAAACATGACAGATAAAGAAAACCCAACCCCGATGTCACACACAGAGCTGGTATAACCAAAATCCGGATACATCACGGAAACAAATTGAAAACTAGTAAACAAAACTAACAACTATAACTAAGCATCATAACTAGAGCCGCGGCTCCTCAGAGGCACTCCTCCACTGGCTGCTCACCATCCTCTGCACAAGAGATACATGCAACAACAGAACAAGAAAACAGGGAGTAAGAAATCATGTAAACACAATGACATGGGAATAGGGAATAAGATGAACATACATCATATCAGGAATAACAACAAACATCATACATCATCATTTACATATTACAAGTCAACAGTTAAAAGATGCTATGCGGTGCAACACCTACTCCGCTACTCCGTTATGCATGTGGATCCAACTATCTCAGGAAGTCAACTTCGGAGTTACATATCCGTATTGGCCAAAAAGCACCAACACCGACAGTTAACCAAACAACTTTAAAAAAAGCACTTAAACGAAAAAGCAGGGTGTTACGCGTCCCTGTCGATAACCCCTTCATTTGCAGTAATGGGTCTAACATTTGGTGAGTATAATTTGAAGTCTACATGTTGTTGCTGAGCATATCAAGCACTGTCATCTGCTTCAACTATCTCTACTTGATCTTGATCATTCCACGGGATCACTTTTTGATGCACCATTGACGGAATTGCTCCTACTGCATGAATCCAGTCCCTACCAAGCAATAAACTGTAGCTTGACTTGGCTGGAATTATCACAAATAATGTCATCCTCTCGAGAGTGCCAACTTGAATATTCAACAGGATGACACCATCTGACGGAGAAGTCTTGCCACTAAAATCAGTGACAGCCGTATTTGTCGGGATTAGATCCGACTGATCCTTTCGGAGCTTTTTGTACATTTATCTCGGTATCAGATTCACAGCGGCTCCTCCGTCAATCAAAACCCTATTAGTAGTTCTTCCATCTATTATGGTCTTTACATGCAATGGCCTCAAATGGTTTCTCTGCTCATCTGTTGGTTTCTCCAACTGGGCCACATTATCAAACACCATAACCAAGTTTTCTTGAACATACATCCAAAAATCGCATGGATCTCTATCATTGTTGACAACATCTTCGCCGTCAGAGAAATCAACTTCGAGATATCCCTCATATTCTGCTGGGATAAACAAAATCAGTCCTATCTTCATTTTCATCCCTGGTTCCAGTATGATTTCATTTTCTGGATCCTCATCCAAGAATGCACCTCCAAACATTCTGCCATAATTTCTTTTTAAATCACTCTCATCGTCCGATCATGACCTATCTGACAGAGGTCGGGATATCCCTGAGCCACAGTTGTCCAATGCCTTAATAATATCAGCTAGATCTTCATTTTGGACATCCATGTCCATGCCTTTACTGATGTTTATGTCATCAATTGGATCATTCAGTGCTTCGATGACACAATCGAAAGACAAGTATTCTTTGGTTAGGTCGCATTCAGGCTTGAACGTTACCAACTGTTGTTCTTCCATTCTTGCCTCAACCTCCTTCTCGAGTCCTGCAACCTTTTCCAAGTCTGCCAAACCGACAGGCCATTTGCCTGTAGATTTTGTTGGCGGTGATGCCATTTCTAAGGCCTTCGTCTTCTCTATATAGACTTGTGATATTGGCTTACTTTGCTTGACTTGAATAACAGGCACTCTTGTATCAACGTCCATTGGGCGAGACTCTATCACGCTCTTCATTTTGATATCTCCATTCTTGTCAGCTATGTTGTCCATCACTGCAACCAAGCAACTGGTATCTTGTGAAGGCAGTTCCTTTATAGTGATGCCCTCTTGCTTGGCAAGCTTCTTCTTTTCAGCCTGTCGGAGCCTCTGCAGCCTCATCTTCTGACACTTAGATATGGCTGGCTGACTTGACGGTCCTGACAAACCAGGCCCTGTCATCTGAGTGTTTTGAGCTAATTGCCCCTTTCAGTAATCCTCATTCCATAAGGGTGGATTCCGACCGCTGAACTTATTCCTTTTGGCCCATTTCTGCTTTCGCAGTTCTGAGTAACGGGCCATTGCAAAATTTCTTACGCATCGATCCACCATTACGTTGGACGGGGGTTTCCTCGTCTTAACGAAATTGAAACCTCCGTTTCCTGACTTGTTACTTTCCACTGATTCTCTGACTGGATCTTCAAGCCAACCTCCAGTGTTATATTTTCTAGATCTTGCTTGATGCATATGCTACTGACGACTATTTCTCTGCCTGTCGAAAACATGCCCAGCACTTCCGTGCAGACTGTTAAACCTAGTATGGCTCCTTGGGTGCATGAACTTGCCTTGACTACTGCCACCATGAGACTCGGTTCTGTCCTGCGGGTGATATGATGGCGCTTTCTGCGCCCTTGCTTTCTCGACAGTAGTATCGTCATAAAACTCCTCACATCTTGGGCAGACTTTAAGCATGCCACTAGATTTTTTCCGTGTCATAAATGTTGTTTTGGCTTCCAAGACTCAAGAGGGGGGGGGGGGGGGGGGGGCGGGGGTGAATTTAGCTTTCAAAAACTTTACTTTTCAAATCAGAGTTGCCTCAGCATCTTTTACAAAAATAGTGAAGGGCTTTTATGAAATTTTGAATAGAAGGTGGTGAGGAAAGAAAGATTAATTCAGAAAGATAAATTAGTTCAGGGTCGTACGGGTATTAGATACAGGTCTTAGTCAGTCGAGAATTGAAGTTACAATATATCAGATTCAGTTATCAAGAACAGTTTTAATCAACTCGGTTTTGAACAATTAATAACTCAAGATTGATTGCAGTAATACTCTAGTTTTAATTCAAATTAAACAGATCAAGAACTAATATCAATTGAAAACTTTGAACATCAAGATCACAGTTATATGCGGAAGACATAAATTAAAGAGTTTGAGTTTAGAGATACCACACAATCAGTTTTATACTGGTTCAGTCACCACCACTGTGAATTACATCCAGTCCCCACTCCACCTGTGGGTATTCACACACTAACACAACAGGCTTTAGCCAGGTAGCTTGAAAAACTTTTTCACCACAGAGCACTCCTTCACCTCGAGATACCACACTCATGTGAAGAGCCTCAATCAATGTTCTTCCTTAGGATTCCTCACCCTAATCACACAGAGAGACTCCCTCTCTCTTTACAATCGAAAAGTACAGAAAGATTGATTCTTAACTCTCAGAAGTCAGATATACAAGTTGAAGTTCTTATGAGAATTGAAACACTCTTTTTCACAATGAAGCTCAAGCAAGAAGATGAATGATTTTCACAATTGATCTCTCTAATTGATTTTGTAAACTTCTGATATGTTAAAAGTGTTCTTTTGATCACTCTATATATAGGAAACAAGTTATAGTTATTGGGATCAATTAAAATAGATTTGGGTTTGATAGCAAAATCTGTTTTCTTGATTCTGATTCTTGAATAGGGGTTGCATACATGGCTGTATTAACCAATTTCATACTGATAGTTGATGCGTGTATTTTTAAGATATAGAATTAAAGGCAAGTGCACCTTGTCGCAACAAGTAATAAAACGGTGAGACCGGTTATCGTATCCACAGGGATTGGATGTCAATTACCAATTCGCAAATTCAACAACTATTTAGACTTAACTAAAGTGTGAGGGATTAAAACAGAAACTAAAGAAACAAAATATTTTTGTCTTTTTGGAATTTTGTCAAACACTTGGTATGCAAACAGGGATGTGGCTAGAATTGTCAGGGTTAGACTACACTAATCCTCCCTTAATTGCAATGAAATGGTAATCAACACAAGTCCTAATTCAATTATGCCAATCAAGCCTTTTCTAAAGAATCTGAAGCCTAATGTCTTAGGTGCATTGAGCCTAAAACCCCAAATTAAACCCTAATGTCTTAGGTGGAATAACTTGAGATTTTGCATTAAGTTAAGACTTATAAGATTGCAAGCAGCCAACACACTGTGTCTAGATTCTTGACCTACTTGGCATATGATTCATGAGCATGCCTTAATACCAACCTTCCCAGTCATCTATCAAAGCAACAAATCATTCCTATGGGTAGCTAATCCAAGGAAAGCATTAAACACAGAATCACATACTCATAACGAAATAGAAACTTGTATTAAAATACCAAATCAATTACAACAAGTTCAGAAAAGTTACATCTAACCCCAACAATGGGGATTTAACTACTCATGATAAGGAAATACAAAAAGGAAAAAGAGAAGGGATGAAGAACACTCATAGACAAGCTTCCTCCAATCTTCTCTCCATCCATGAGCAGAGAAAACGCCCCCTTTTGGGTAGAAACCCTCTCCGACCACCAGCCCTTTGCCTCCAAGTGCAGATTATTTTAGGTTAGAAGTTAGTCCCCTTTTCTCGTCTCTTTGTGCTGTTATTTATAGGTCCGCCGCCGTCACGGCGTGATGGCCATCACGGCCAGGCCGTGATGGTTCTCGACTTGGGCGCCTCTTCATTCACTTATTCATCACGGTAGTGATATCCATCACGCAGCAGGCCGTGATCGTTTCGACTTTTCCAACTAGCAAGGTCACGGTAGTGATAGCCATCACGCCAGGCCGTGATGACTTCCGACTTTTGGCTCAATCTTTCTTCACTATCGCTCCCTCACGGCCGTGAGGGCCATCACGCCAGGCAGTGATACTCTCGCTTGGCTCATAATCTTCACTTTTCAAGCTCTTTTTCATCCAAGCTCCACCAAGGCTGATTTCTGGGCATTTTTCCACTAAATCCTGCAAAACAACACACAGAAACCACCTCATCCGTTCCAAGGGAAAAACTATACAAAATCAACACTAAATTGGCCTAACTATATGCAAATGCATGCAGAAATGTAAATGAAAAATGATGTAAAATCACAATCATCAAATCACCCCAAGCTTAAGACTTTGCTTGTCCTCAAGCAAAAACTAAGGCCAGAAGAGATAAACAGTCAAAGCATGGATAGTGAACTAAGAACCCGAGTAAAATGATCCAAGCAATAGGCAATTCAAACAATTCAGCAAGAGACAATCAATTCAAGTCCAATTAGGGGCTTAAGTTTCCTAGACTCACATTCTCACTGATTCGGGCACTCTTGCTCACTTGAAGCTCACCCCAAGCTTGTTTATTTGCTTGGCTCTCTTTCTTGCCTCACTCACTCAAGTGTTCAAGTATATATAACAATTCGCTCCATTTTCCTCAAGGAATGATTCCTACCATATGCTTGACTATCAACCAAATCTCCACTATATTTATGAAAAACACTTAAGAATCAAGAGGTCTTTTATTTGGTTGTAACGTGGCCATGGGATTAATCTTTAGGTGGGGATAACAAGAAAGGGATATCTCAAAAGGCTAAACCAAGTATCAAACATTTCAACACAAGAAACCTTCTAAAATACCTTCTTGGGTTTTAAATACATTTTTCCACCCTTCTTTTCTTTCTTTTTCTTTTTATTATTTTTCACTTCTTTTTGTCATCCCCTTCTCTACTTTATTATTCTCTTTCTTTCTTTCTTTCTTTTCTTTTTCTTCTATTTGGAGAAGGGGAAAATTTTTTTTTTTTTTTTTTGATTCTTTTCCCAAACTTTCAACTACCTTTTTCACCCTTTTTGTGATACTTTAGAAGGTCCCTTATCAAGTATATGTATCCAAATTTTTCAGGGTACCAAGAAAAGCATTTTATTCATTTTGGCTCAGAATTGGGCAACTAAGGGTAGCATATACACATTCAAAGCTCAGAAGGCCAGAAAAATACCTATTGCCTCAATCATTTTCAAAAATGTTTCCAAAAATTTTCTAAGCTTCAAAATGGTTTTAAGTCAAGTTCTAGAGAAAACAAACCAAGAGGAATAACACTCTACACAAAGAATGGGGGCAGGTTTAGTGAGTACCCCCTAATGGCTCAAAAGCTCACATTTATCAGTTCAAGAACCAGTGAGAAACACAAGTCTAAAGAAACATATGCTAATCATCAACTATCCGAAATCATCTCAAGCATATTCATTTGCAGCCATATCACAAGAATAAACAGAATTGGGTTCGAAAATCCACTATCACAATTTAATTGGCACTTAGCTCTCACAATCATAAGCTCAATCAAAGCAAGGGCAATCAATTCATGTGATCATGCAAGACTAAACCTATATGAATGCAATATTTACAATGCAAGCAAAAAGATTACCCCTACCCCAAGCTTAAAGATTTACATTGTCCCCAATGTAAACAATCAAGTTGGAGAGGGGAAAGGAAAATAAAAATAAAAAAAATAAAATAAAGCAGAAAATTGGAACGGCTTACCGAGGCGGTAACGGGTGTTGGCTCACATGCTTTTTGGCTTTGTTTCTCCCTGCTCTTTTTCTCCTTCCTTTATTCAAAATCTGAAGACACTTAACAAAATTATTAACAAACCTCTTGAGCTTCTCAAATTATTCAAGAGGTTAAAGCAAAAACAAAATTAACTAAAGAGAAGGGTTAAGAAAAATTGGGTTGCCTCCCAATAAGCGCTTCTTTAACGTCACTAGCTTGACTTATTAAGAAGCATCCACCTGGATCCCATAACCTGTGGTATAAGGACCAAGGGATGCTAACCATGTGAGATCCTTCAATCGGATCCCACAGTTTGCAGCAAAAATATGGGAGTGAGTTCTTGAAAATCATGGTGACCTCACCAAATGTGTTGAATTTCTCACTCCCTCTCGGGTCAAGATTGACCCCTTTATCAATAAAATCTTCCCAATAAAAATGGGGTTCAACCTCAGGTAGAGGCATGAACTCCATTGTTGACTGCTTCAAAATGTGAGGTGGCAAACAAATCGAGAGGATCATTGGTGCTGTTCTGGCTTCTGTACTATCTTCACTCTCAGCATCGCCAAATCCATCACCTTCCAAATATGCAGAAATCTCCGCACAAACCACACAAGTGTTTCTCCCATCACATTCCACACATGCATAGGGGCCAATAGCATCATTTAATTTCACAAATTCTTCATCATCCCCGAGCATGGTGACATAGCTATCCTCCAAATGCCTCTTCCTTTCAAGCTCTTTAGTCAAGGGTTCAATGGGGAGTGGTGCAACTATGTTCTCCAAAACAGGGTCTTCACTTCTTGACTCGGTTGCTCCCACTTCTTCTTCTTCCTCCTTATCCATCATTGCATCATCTTCATCATCATCCATCAAGTCCTCATTTGGCATTTTGGATAGTAGGTTAGAGAGTTCCTCAATACGTACCCCGAGACTTCGAATGGCATCTTCTTGATTCTTTAATTCTTCCATTGTTGTTGCCATGAAGTTCTCCAAAACAGCCTCTAAGTGAGGTTGACTATCCGGGATAGGTTGCTCAACCTCGACTGGGAATGCAGATTTGAAGTTCTCCCAAACAACTTCCAATGGGGATGGCTCATCATACCAAGGTGTGGAAGATTCCCAATGTTCCCCTTCATCCATCAAAGTGTTATTTGGAGGGTTCCCCCACCATGGAGTAGAAGTGTTGGGAAATTGATTTCCCCATTCAGAACAACCTACCATTGGTGGAGGAGAGATTTGTGCCCTTGACAACTCATCACTCACTTGTTGGATTTTTACGGCCAACTGCAGCATATCTACCCGCAGCTGCAGCTCAGATAATTCACTTTCTGCATCAGATGGTTGATACCAATTGTAGTCCATGATCCTATCTAATCAATTTTTCACCTCACAGACAATTAAGCCCAAGATCAAAGAAACACAAAAACAAATATATACAAAACTAACAAAATAAAGATATCAAATATATACAGAAAAATAAGATAAAAAAATGTCTAAACTAGTTGTCTCATTTGTTACTAATGATATTGACAAAACCAATCCCCGGCAACGGCGCCAAAAACTTGATGCGTGTATTTTTAAGATATAGAATTAAAGGCAAGTGCACCTTGTCGCAACAAGTAATAAAACGGTGAGACCGGTTATCGTATCCACAGGGATTGGATGTCAATTACCAATTCGCAAATTCAACAACTATTTAGACTTAACTAAAGTGTGAGGGATTAAAACAGAAACTAAAGAAACAAAATATTTTTGTCTTTTTGGAATTTTGTCAAACACTTGGTATGCAAACAGGGATGTGGCTAGAATTGTCAGGGTTAGACTACACTAATCCTCCCTTAATTGCAATGAAATGGTAATCAACACAAGTCCTAATTCAATTATGCCAATCAAGCCTTTTCTAAAGTACTGAAGCCTAATGTCTTAGGTGCATTGAGCCTAAAACCCCAAATTAAACCCTAATGTCTTAGGTGGAATAACTTGAGATTTTGCATTAAGTTAAGACTTATAAGATTGCAAGCAGCCAACACCTATGTCTAGATTCTTGACCTACTTGGCATATGATTCATGAGCATGCCTTAATACCAACCTTCCAGTCATCTATCAAAGCAACAAATCATTCCTATGGGTAGCTAATCCAAGGAAAGCATTAAACACAGAATCACATACTCATAACGAAATAGAAACTTGTATTAAAATACCAAATCAATTACAACAAGTTCAGAAAAGTTACATCTAACCCCAACAATGGGGATTTAACTACTCATGATAAGGAAATACAAAAAGGAAAAAGAGAAGGGATGAAGAACACTCATAGACAAGCTTCCTCCAATCTTCTCTCCATCCAAGAGCAGAGAAAACGCCCTCTTTTTGGGTAGAAACCCTCTCCGACCACCAGCCTCCTTGCCTCCAAGTGCAGATTATTTTAGGTTAGAAGTTAGTCCCCTTTTCTGTCTGCTGTGCTGTTATTTATAGGTCCGTCGCCCGTCACGGCCGTGATGGCCATCACGGCCAGGCCGTGATGGTCTCTGACTTGGGCGCCTCTTCATTCACTTATTCATCACGGCCGTGATATCCATCACGGCTAGGCCGTGATCGTTTCTGACTTTTCCAACTAGCAGGTCACGGCAGTGATAGCCATCACGGCCAGGCCGTGACAGCTTCTGACTTTTGGCTCAATCTTTCTTCAGCTCTTTGCTCCTCACAGTAGTGAGGGACATCACGGCCAGGCCGTGATACTCTCTGCTTGGCTCATAATCTTCACTTTTCAAGCTCTTTTTCATCCAAGCTCCACCAAGGCTGATTTCTGGGCATTTTTCCACTAAATCCTGCAAAACAACACACAGAAACCACCTCATCCGTTCCAAGGGAAAAACTATACAAAATCAACACTAAATTGGCCTAACTATATGCAAATGCATGCAGAAATGTAAATGAAAAATGATGTAAAATCACAATCATCAATAGTTCTGATAGTTTTTGTACACCTGTGTAATACATGACTGTACGTGTTTTTAAAAAACTTGAACTTGGTTAATCCATCAGTACACCCATTAAGTACATCTATGTATTAATGAACATCAGATTTTCCAGAAAACTTGAATACACCCGTACATAGCATATGTGCAGGATTGTATTCAGTTAACCATTTATAACTGATTTGATTTCATATTGTGCATAGGTGTTACTGAATCAAGAACCTTAAATTCATTTGTCAGTTACAGTAGTAGACATACATCCATTGATTACATGGCTGTACGTGACAAATAATTTTCTTATTTCCAAAAATCATTTTTATTAAAAAACCTTATTCCTTTTAATGCAGGTTATGAAAATTGATTTTCTTCATGCATATTTTTAGTTGAGCTATTCTGTGACTAAGAGATTTCTTTCTCTTACAAATCATCTAAGACTTAAATCTAAAATTCTCCTTTAAGCTTGGTCTTGAAGATCCTTTGATCTTTGACTTTGCTCTTTTGATTTCTAGATGAAGCTCCTTGATTCCTTCAAGTTTTTCCTTGAATATTTTCCTTGAATTTGCTTAATGAACTTGTTGATCACTGCTTGATACCTGTCTTTGCAATTTGACACTAAAACACTTGCACACACATTAAATTGTATTTGTCATATATCAAAATCTCTAGGTCATTGAGTCTTACAATAAAATCGACAAGCGGTTCTCCTGGCTTTGGATATATATCGAACGAATCCGACAAGTCCATCTGGATGTTCTGCCCAACTCTTATATTGACCATGCCTATTCCCAAAGGGACTTGGCGGTCAGCCTTGCTGACTTCAGGACCAAATGGTTCTGTATCAATCTTCATGTCTGGTTTCTTGTCTGAAAATTTCAGTCTTCCTTCTGCTAGACCTTTCTGAATGATATCCCTGAAATGCATACAGTCGTTAGTTACATGACCAAAAGTGTTATGAAACTTACAATACTTCCGATCTTTTATTTCATGGGCTTTCAACAGCCTATGATTATCTGACAGTTTTAATTGCTTATCCTTAAGCAATATGTCAAATATTTGGTCTACTTTGGTAACGTCAAACGTATATACTTTCTTATTAACGAAGGGAATCCTTTCTCTAGCCCTGGTGGGCCTCAAGGCTTGGCATATATAAGTTGGACCGTTTTTCAATTCGACATAATCTACCTCATATTCTTCAGAATTATTATCTTCTTCGTCGGAATCATTGCATCCGACAAAATTAATCTTTTCCCTTTTGAGGAATTTCCTTTGCTTGAAAACCTTTTCGGCCTTCGGCTGTTCTATTTGTCAAACTTTATCACCCAACTGGGCGAGATCAATTAGATGTTGGTTGACAAATTTCTTCCTAGTGTAATAATCTAGACCTCCGGGAGTAATCTTCACTATTTCTGCCTCAGAAATAGGGGTGAAGCAACGACTCCTCATCTGACAGAATCAGGCAAGGTAGTCGTCGACAGACTCGTTATTCATTCTCTTGATGCCAAAAAAGTCTGTCAACCCAACCTTTAGGTCACCCCTAAAGAATTGATCATGAAAACTCCTCTCTAATTGATTCCAGGAATGTATAGAATTAGGTCTCAAAGTTGAAAACCAAGAGAGTGCATTTTTCGTCAGGGAACTTGGGAAGAACCTCATCTTGAGGCCTTCTTCTAATGCTAAGTCTCCTATTTCGATAGTGTATCGAGCAATGTGTTCCACTGTTGACTCACTGCTCTCTCCTGAGAATTTTGTTAACTTTGGCATTTTCACAACTCTAGGCATTTATGCCTGTTGTACCCAATCTGGAAACATAGAAGCGAAATATGGCTAATTGGCGTAGCCAATGTTGAAGCCAAACCGATTTAATGCTTGTTCCACTACCTGATTCACATTTTGATTCAAGACATTCTGCCTTGTTGCTCCTAAAGGACCTTTGTTGGCAATCATGTGCTCGTCCTCCCCTGGTTGGAGAATATGGACGTTGTCATGTCTTAAAGGAACTTGACGTCGTGTTCGTCAAGGGGGTTCCTCATCACCCTGATCTATCATTTCCTGTTGGGCATTCAGTGGTTCATTCTGGGGCGGATTGTCACCCCTTCGACCCCTGTTAGGATTTCGGTTGTCCTCTAGGGCTACATCGCCCAAAGCTTGGTTCAACCTTCAAATTTCCAATGCCAATGCATTACACGCATTACTAGTATTGCTCATCACTGGGGTAATTACCGTTCCTAATAGTTGGGTCATATGGTGTATCATATCTATGTTACTAAGATCCATATGATGTTGAACATTCGCCAGTGAGGCTTGTGTCAGACCAACGACATTTGATGGTGCATGCCTTGCTGGTGATACTGGGGGTTGGAGTGTTGGACGCTCCTGTCGAATAGGGGTCATAACCATGGACCCTGTCACTCCCAGGCCTTGAGTAGGGGCTTGCCCTCAAATCACCAAAGGCCCATGCTGGCTAGATGAACCAGCGGCTGTTCCATTGGGATATGGTGTCATCCTATTTGGATATGGCATATAAAATTGAGGATTCAAATTTGGATTGTAAGGGACAGACCAGAAAGGCATCCCATACACAGGTTGTTGCAAAGGCTGGGTGATTCCCCTTGGGTTTGTCGAGTTGACAATACTCTTTGGGGATAATCATGTACACTGCATAGCAACTGTTTGCAAATGTGGCGAATGTGGCGCCGGGAGTGATACAGGAGGGATATGGTCATGGAGATTATCTGCTTGTGTCACTGGCATTCCTCCTGCAACAACTTGATTATTTTCGGGATTCGTAGTGGTCGCAGCAAACACAGGGGGAGCGTCTACTGTCGACACAGCCGCATTTGTATTGTTTATGGCAGCATTTGTTGCACTACACATATTTTATAAAGTGTGGGAAATTGATGAATTTTTTATCATTTTCTCGCTTCTCAGACGCGTACAAATAATTTGTATGGAAACTGGAAAATAATGGCACTGTACGAGTTACTCTAAATTCGTCCCACCGGGCGTGCCAATTTGTTAACGTGGTTTTTTTATTCATGACCAAAACTCCTTCGTGACAAATAATTAAAGATCAAACGAGTGTGGGACCTACGAGTTATACGATAATCTCGTCAAGAATGTGCTATTTTGAAGGTAATGTCTGCCGTGTACAAATTTTACAATTTTAGTCAAATCTGGCAATATACTGGCAAAGACAAATGCTAAGTTAAATGAGAAAAAGTATTGACGAAGTTGAAAGTTGTCAATACTTAGATTTGAATTTGAAGATATGATTTAAATTTGAAAGTAAGAAGCAGTTTCTAGATTGGAAAGTAACTTCCTAATTACACTGAGTAACTGATAAAAAGAACAAAAGTTTGAGAGAGAAATTAAGTAAAATAGGATCTAAGTAATAATAATTGCAAAGAAGTAAAGGAAATTAAAAGAACAAAACCAGAAGTAAATACTGGAAATAATGAAGAACATAACCGGTATTGCACTGGATTTTCACATAGTATTGAAATAAGAAAGATGGAAGGAGTACTTGGATGTTTATCCGTCAATCTGCTTTAAGTTTGAGATATGTAGGATGTGTCTCTAGTAACCGACCTCTTTTACATTGTATTTACAAGTATTTATAGGCAAATAAAGTAACTTCCTATTACTAACTTTTTATCTTAATGACTGCCACGTATCTTGGCAATTTCTAAACTTAAAATTGAACTACTTGTCAAACAACTTTGATAACTGCTCAATTCTTTGAACTGCTCCATATCAACTTGATTGTCTTTGACGGTTTGGCAGCTTGACAACTTGTATTGATAACTCTTTTGTCGGATCGGGGACTTAGCCAATTTCTTCACTTTCTTTCTCTTTTGACAACTTTTCATTTTTGCTAGTTATATTTCCTCTTTTGCATCATCATGAATTCATCTGTCGAAGTCTCCTCTTTTACCAGACTATGTTCTTTTCTTGTCAACTAAAAATTTTCAATACTTAGAAAATTTTAGTCATCACTCCGATTCTCTCGTCAGCCTGTCGAGAAAACATCTGTCAGAAATTTGAATTTTCACCCTTAACAACATGAGAAACCATAAAGCTCATATTCCTAGTTAAAATTATACAATTTCTTCATCTAGCTATCAAATGCCAAGGAACAACTCTATCATTTTGGAAGGCTTGGACAACAAGCATTGAGTCCGATTCCAACCAAATGCTAAGCCACCCTTTGGAGGAAACAATTTCAATGGCAGACATTGCTCCACATAGTTCTGCTTCTGCCGAATTTGCACCACCAATGTATTCAGAAAACCATCCAAGCACTGCTCCTCTACTGTCCCGAAACATAGCTCCACAAGTTACAACTCCTTGGCTTCCTATAGCTGCTCCATCACAATTACACTTGAACCAGTCGCATGGGGTAGGCTGCCATGTAACTTCAATGATCTTTGGGGCCTTTGGAGCATGAGTCTGAACCTTGAAGTGCTTTACAATGCTGAATTCTTCCATTGAAGAGTACACACCTTTAGAAAGATTACCTGAAACATGAACAACAACACAAACTAGGGAGATCACGGTAGACATAGAAATAACCTTGTTATTGAATCTAGCTTGGTTTCTAGCAAACCAAATAAACCAAACGATATGCATGACAGTAGATTTAACTATATCTAAAACTTGGAAGCTCCAAGCATGATTCAAAATTGAAAGAATAGAATTAAAAGAGGTTAAGTCAACTTTCACCTTTGCAATATCATAAAACCAATTCCAAATTCCTGATGCAAATCTGCATTAAAGGAAAAGATGGGAGGATGATTCTTCATTAGCTCCACAAAGACAACAAGCAGAGACAACTATGCAGCCTCTTCTCCTCAAATTTTCATCAGTAGATAATTTGTTATGCAGTAGCCTCCATAACAAAAAAGACCTCGAAGGAGAGATGCAAGGACTCCAAACTTCCTTGCCCCAATTTACATCCTGGACCTGAAAATGGGATCTTCTAATAAAAGAATATGTATCCTTAAAACTCAAAACTCCACTAGTAGAATCCTACCAGACCAGAGAGTCTTCACATGGAATCAGAAGAATATGAACATTATTTATACAATGAATAATATCAAGAAACTGATTTACAAATTCATCAGGGAAATGCCATGAATTCTCCTAAATAATGTCTTTTACCTTTGGCTTCAAAAAGGGAAGAAGGGAAGCAGGTATGTTAAGCATAATGGACAAGGAATTTGTAAGTCATTTATCTCTCCATAAACTAACACTCTTGCCATTACCAATGATCCAACAACTGTGATCTATAACAGTGTTTAGATGATGTCTAATACCTAACCATATAGAGGATTTAACATGATACATAATAGGACTATTATGCCTAATATACCTAGATCTTAATAGGACAACCCATGATTTATTTGAGGAATACAATTCCTGGCTTAATTTCAGCAAGGCAACATCATTAATAGACCTAAGAGGTCTCAAGCCAAGACCACCAACATCTAAATCAGAGCAAAGCTTATCCCATGATATGGTTACAAGTTTTCTAGTAAAAATAACACCAAACCAAATAAAATTCCTAATCCACCTATCCAACGTCTTAAGCAGAGAAATAGGCCATTGATAAATTTGAAAACTATAACTGATCATGCCTTGAATAACAGATTTTACTAATTGGATTATCCCCATTATGGAAAGAATGGAACCCTTCCAGTTAGCTAATTTGGCCTTTATCTTATCTGCAATTGGCTAAAGGTGAGCCATTCTAGGCTTGCCTTGGAAGAGAGGCACACCAAGGTACAAAAAAGGCATATGCCCTGCTGTAAAACCCATTAGTCTAGATGTTTCAGAAATTATGTTGGAGGACATGGATCCAGCATAGAACCTACACTTGTCTAGGCTTAAGTGCTGACCAGAAATTTCTGCATAATCTTTAAAGAGCTTCATTAAAACAGTAAGGTTTCTTTTAGAGCCTTTGCAAAAGACAAATATGTCATCTGCATAAAGCACGTGGGAAGGGAAAGCAACGTTTCTAGACCCTGATATTGGCTGTGACTTACCAGATTCTACAAGCATACTTAAGCCTCTACTTAGGACATACTCTGCTAAACAAAACAAGAGGGGTGATAGAGGGTCATATTGCCTTACACCCCTCTTGCAGGACATGAAACCTACTGAATGACCATTGATGTTAAAAGACAACTTAGTAGAATTCAAGATAATGGAAATCCAATTGAAAAAAACATCATTAAAACCAAAAGCTTTAAGAATTCTAATCAGAAAAGACCATTCAATAGTGTCAAAAGCTCTTTTAATATCAAATTTCAAAGCAACATTGTTGGAACCAAAATGGTTTTGGATTTAATAATCTCCAAGTTTTGATGCTAACAAAACGATTAAATTTGCTTGGCAAAGTGTTAGTTTAGATCTAACATGTGCTTTCAGTTATGCAGGAATACTTTAATATAAGTAAACATAGGATAAGTTTTCATTGAAAGTTACGCGTCCACCCTTGTAGACGGGCTGCTTACCTTGGTAAAGTTACTTGTTTAGTTAATTTAGTAGACTGGTTTTCTTAAGTGAACGAGGCTTAAAATGTTTGCTAGACGAATACCAAAATAACTTGTTAGATACAGCAAGTCCAAAGACTTGATAATAAGCGCGTCCATCTTGCCACGTAAGCAGACGGAAGTAATTAGTAGAAGTAAATGAACTGAAAAAAAAAGTAATCTAGTAGACGAGCTCTAACCGCCATGTCACCAGACGGAGATCTTTATAACTCATTGAGGAATAGCAAGTCTGATGACTTGATAGACAAGAGGATATGCCACGTCATCAAACGAGCAAAATAAAATATTGAACATACTTAGTCTCTCATATAACTAAGTAAACGGAGTTTCTTTTTAGACGAGCTCCATCTTTAAAATGAATTAAATGCAACCCGAATCTCTTGAATTTATTTCAAATGATTGATATTTATTTCAATAGAATATTTGTTCTTCACATTTGTTTTATCTGCTTTAATGTTTCACCTTGTTGTAAAAGAAACACAGTACCATAAAGAAATGCAAAAAGCAGAATCGTACAATAAGATACTACAAAACGATCTGTATGATGACAACTTTTTGGCTGAAAAAGCTGAATTATACACAAAGGAGGAACAACAAGTTCTCAAGCCACAATACTCAGAGCAGTAAGCCTCCAATCTCAAGCTACCTCGATAACCAAGAGTACTATTCAGCATTGCCACAATCAAGCTCTCAGTCACAACGGATACATGCAGTAAATGGTACCTCTAAACGGGATTATGCAAAGTAACTGTTGAAGAAATACAAGTGAAGAAGAAGGTCACTATAAATAGGTGACCTGAGATACTGAAACTAGAACTCTTGACTGCACAACCTTATGAGCTCAACTTTTGTAAAACTACACTCACTCGTACTTATATTTCTTTAAAGAACAAGAGTCAGTATTTCTTAGTTTGAATATTGTGAAAATATTCATCTGATCTTAACTGTCATATTCTCACACATGGTGAGTTAAGAGGATCAAACATTAAATCACTTTGTTAGAGTTAGAGCCTGAAGAGGCTTGGTAAGAAAGAAATACTTGTAGCCTGGAGAGGTGTTGAATACTTGGCTGTAATCTATTTTGATAATAGTGGAGAAAATCCTTCAAGTAGAAGGGACTGGACGTAGCTCTTGGTTGGAAGAGAGTGAACAAGGATAAAAACATCTTGTGTGATTCTTCTATCTCTTAACTCTTACAGCTTTATTTGTTTCTTACTAACCGAGGGGTTTTGATATTGCTTTTGTTAAAGTCTTTTTAAAAGGATCTTTTTCTTTGTGCTTGTTTCTGTTTCTAATCTCCTTGAGTGCAAAAATTGTTTTAAAGGTTGTTTTCGAAAATTATTAACAAACATAATTCAACCCCCCTTCTTGTGTTTGCCTGTGTCAACTTCAAACATTACCACCATAAGATCTAGTGTCTAGTCTATTCACCACTATAAGGTAACACTAAGATAAAAAAAAACCAAGTTATGATAGTTCCAACCACTAAACCACACAAAGAGTCCTATGAACAACCTAAAGAAGGGAAAGTCACATCCACTGAAGAAGCGATCTTCAGGGAAAAAAAAAGACACAACAACCCGAGAGAAGAAGCCATAACAGCCCTAAACCAAAGAGCTTTGATAAACCACCAGGGAAGTACATTCCCACCCAAAACCATAGCAAGGAGACAACCAACCAAAACCAAAAAGCATCAAGAAAAGTTACCATTCACTAAATTAAGCAGAACAACATGATGAGGAAATTAAATCGATTCACCATTCACTTTTGTAACTCACGATTTTCATAAAAAGAAACCATATACATATTAGAACAAGAGGAAGACGATAGACATGGACATTCAAAAGCACAACAAACTTATTAACCAACCTAGAAAGTCAGAGTCCAATAGAAGCATAAAGTATACTCAACCAATTCTTCAAATTCACAGCTAACATGAAACATATGGCAGAAAATATCAAAATCTTAGGGCATGTTTGTTTTATTTCCAGTTTCCTGTTTTCAATTCTTGTTTTGAGAAATAATTCTAAAATTGCTACCTTGTTTTCATTGTGTTTCATGTTCTCAAAGATTGGTACAGAAAACATTGAAAAAAGTTTTTTTGTTTTCACTGTTTCCTGTACAAATATTTGAAAACAGGAAACAGAATGAAAACAATGTGACATTTTGTAATTTATTTTATGGCAAAATGGCATGCAAAAGCATCATTGAGTGTTATTATGTTAAGTATAAGTTTTTTGACATCTCTAATTTTGATGAATCCAAATGACAATGATTTTAATTGGACCTTTTCAAATCTACTAATATGTGTATTAAGTGTGCTTGATATAAAACAAAGATCATTTTAGTAAGACAACACGTCTGATAAATGGGTCTGTGTTTACTTAGAAAATGCATCTGGATGGCAACCTAGTAGCGACCTATTGTGAAAATGCGCCTGACCCAATAAAGTGTCTGGAAGTGCATCTCTGTACTCATTCGAAAGTCAAGCATATTCCTTAGAATTTTCAAATCAAAGAACGCTGACCCAAGTATACAAATCATAAAGCATAAAGCACCTGCTGCAAATTCTTTTTGTTGCAACAAGTTAAGGCACCTTTACATGGCCATATATCAATGTTGCACAAATAAGGAAAATTGTGCTAGCCAAGCCAAAAAAGCAACTGCAACTGTGTCTGTTCTGAATCATGCTGGCTCTGATAAAGTTATGCCGAAAAACATGTTCAACTTGTCTTGAAGCTCTCCAATGATCATAAACATCAAATGGAGATTCAGAACGACTCTTTGGCATTTATGAATGGAAGAAAAAAAATATATTCATTTGAAGAATGTCCTACAACATATTTTTGCTGATGAATATAAAAGGAAGACTTTGAAGACTACTTAAAAACAACAATCATCCATCAATCATCTACTCTCAGCTAAAAGCATTCGATTTTCTTCTTGCATTCAAAGCACTTAAAGTTTTTCATTATGAGAATACTTCTCTTCTCAATCATTTGTATTTTTTCAGAAGTTATTTCTGCAGTCACACCAACCTTATTTCATATTCACTCATTGAGTGTCACTTCGCTTGACTTGCAAAGTTGTAAACCTTGAAGCTGCTGCTTCATTAAATCTTACTCTCTGTAGAGCCTGAAGAGGCATGCTAAAAAAATACTGGTTAAGGAGCCTAGAGAGGCTAGGTGTGCAAACAATACTTGAATGAGCCTGAAAAGGCTAGGTGTGCAAATAATACTTGTTTGTAACCTAAACAATTATAGTGAAACCAAGGACTGGATGTAGCCCAAGGTATGGGGTGAACTTGTATAAATCTTTGTGTCAACTTCCTTATCCCTATCCTCTTTAAGTTCGCTTTATATTTTTATTGTTCTAATTGGGGCTAAAAGTGTTAAACTTTAAACAAATCATTATATGTTTAAGCTGTCTCAGACGCATTAAAGTGTCTGATACTGTTTGTTTGAAAAAATATTTTTATTTTCGAAAAGTTTAAGTAAAACACAATTCAACCCCCTTCTCGTATTTTCATTTGTTCATTTCAGTTGGCATCAGAGCTTAACCTCTAAGTTGAGCACTTAACAGTGTTGAGGAAAGATCTTGTTGAATAGAAATCAGGACAGTTGGAGCTAGCACAAGCGGAAGCAACTCAGGTATCGAAGGAGCATCCATGACCAGACCTCCCTTCTTCAATGGAGAAAATTACTTGTATTGGAAATAAAGATTCCAATGGTTCATAATGTCAACAAACTCGGATCTATTGGAGATAATCCCAAATGGTCCATGCATACCCAAAGATGTTTCAACAAATGCAGAGATACATAAGACTTGGTGGACTGCTGCTCAAAAAACCAAATGTGAGCTGAATCATAAAGTAAGGTACTCATTAATGTGTGCCTTGAGTTAGGAAGAGTTAGAAAAGGTTCATGCATGTGGATCTGCAAAAAAGATTTGGGATACTCTAGAAGTAAGTCATGAAGTTTCATCCAAAGTAAAAGAAACAAAGATAAACATGCTTGTACGAAAGTATGAGTTGTTTATTGTGGGGAAAGGAGAAAGTATTGCTCAAATGATAGAAAGATTACAGACCATCACCAATAGTCTGAAATCTCTGAGAAAAACTTACACCAATGCATAGAAGGTAGGAAAAATTCTAAGAAGCCTTCCATAACAGTGGAGACCTCTTGTCACAACAATATCTCAAGCCAAAGATCTCTCAACTCTTCAAATGAGTGATCTTCTTGGAACTCTTCAAGTTCACGAACAAGAACTAAATGAAGATAGCACCACCAAGAAAGGGAAATCCATTGCTCTCAAGACTGACAAAACCCTTCAAAAGCACTGAAGGTTGGACATTCGGATTAAAAGTCAGATGCATCTGAAGACGACTCTGATAATGATGATGAAATGTCATTGCTGACAAGAAAAGTGAGAAACCTATGGAAAAATAAAAATTTCAGAAAGGATAGACCACCATTCAAGAAGTTCAATAAAGAAAAGTTCTTCAAAGAGGGAAGCAAAATAGATAAAAGTCCTATTGTTTGCTATGAATGTAACAAACCTGGACACATCAAGTTAGAATATCCTCAGTTGAAGAAGCAAAGCCACAAAAAGTTCTTCAAAAAGAAAAAGAAAGGAATGATGGCTACCTGGGGGGATCTAGATGATAGCTTATCAGATGATGATGCAAAAAGTGAGGAAGTAAATCTATGTCTAATGTCAGATTCTGATTCTGATTCAAAGGTAATTTCTGATCTTAAGGAATTGCAAGAAGCCTATGATGGGTTAATTGAAGAATCCAACTGTTTAACTATGGCATTCAAATCACTCAAAAGGCAATATGTGAAACTCTTAAAAGAGCATGAACATAAGACTCAAAAGTATGATAGACTGATTCAGGAAAACAACTAGTTAAAGGATGCAAAGCCTGAAACCGAGATCACAGTTGAGAAACTACAGTCTGAAGAAGGCATCAGATTTCAAAAGAAAATAAAAGATCTCACCACTGATCTTGCTCGTTTTGTCAATGGTAGAGATAATCTGACAAAGCCTTTAGGATGTCGGAGGCATTCTATTGATAAAATTGGTATAGGATTCATTGAACAGACACATCATAAAGCATCTAACAAAATCTTAGGACAAAGGCCTAAATCTCTTTATAATAAAATCAAATCGATTCCTAACAAAAATAGTTGTACGAATTGTGGTAAAATTGGACATATCACGTATGAGTGTATTCATAAGAGAAAGAAGTTGTCACAAACTTCTATAACTAACAAGAAATGACCCAATAAAATATGAGTACCTAAATCCTTGATTAGTCCTATTGCAGATATCCTTAATAGGACAAAGAGCATACCTATCATGGTACCTGGACAGTGGCTGATCACGACGCATGACAGGAGAAAGGTCTGTTTTCTGAGACCTCCAACATAAAGAAGGAGGACATGTTACCTTTGGAGGAAATCAAAAAGGAAATGTTATAGGGATAGGTAAAATTGGTGGAAGATCTCCTCTGCCGTCTATTTCTAATGTTCTTTCGGTTGAAGGATTAAGACATAGTCTACTTAGCATAAGTCAATTATGTGATAGTTGATACAATGTCTCCTTTACCAAGAATGCATGTATAGTCAAAGACACAAATGTCGAAGTTATATTTTCAGCAAACAAGCAACAAAATTTGTATAAGATTGATCTAACTGAACTGTCAGTTCAAAGTGTAACCTGTTTTATGTCAAAAGAAGATGAAATATGGATTTGGCATAAGAAGCTGGGACATGCAAGTATGAAACCAATATCCAAACTTCAGAAAAATAGTCTTGTAAAAGGTCTACCTGACATTAGTTTCAAAAGGGATGTCTTATGCGACTCTTGTCAGAGAGGTAAGCAAGTTAAGTCTAGTTTCAAATCCAAAAATCTAGTATCTTCTTCTAGACCACTATAGCTGTTGCACATGGATCAGTTTGGTCTAATAAGTATTTCTAGTAAGGCATGAAAGAAATATGGTTTTGTCATGGTATATGACTATTCTAGATAGACTTGGGTACTCTTCTTAACCAACAAGGATGAGTCATTTAAGATGTTTTTCATATTCTGTAAGAAAGTACAAAATGAGCAAGGATTTTGCATCTCAGCTATTAAAAGTGGTCACGGGGGAGAGTTTGAAAATGAACATTTCAACATATTCTATGAAGAAAATGAAATTTCTCACAATTCCTTTGCTAGAAACTAGATCAGCATTCAAAGACTCAAACTATATGGCATTTCTATCTGAGATAGAACCCAAAAATATTGGTCAAGTTCTTGAAGATGAAAGCTGGATCTTAGCTATGCAAGAGGAACTAAATCAATTCAAGAGAAATGATGTATGGTCTCTTGTTCCAAAAGTTAAAGAAAAATGAGTTATTGGAACAAGATGGGTTTTCAGAAACAAGCTTGATGAGGATGACAATGTTGTCAGAAACAAAGCAAGGTTAGTAGCTCAAGGCTATAACCAACATGAAGGTATTGACTACACTGAAACCTTTAAACCTGTGGCTAGAATAGAAGCTATATGCATACTCATGTCATATGTTGCACAATTTCAAATCACATTATTTCAAATGGATGAGAAAAGTGATTTTATAAATGGAATAATTGGAGAAGAAATGTATGTTAAATAACCACTTGGTTTTGAAGACCCTGATAAACCAGATATTGTTTTTAAACTTAAAAAGGCTTTATATGGTCTGAAACAAGCACCAAGAGCATGGTATGATAGATTTAGTTCTTTTCTCGTCCATAATGTATTTATTAGAGGAAAAGTTGATGCAACTCTTTTCAAGAAAAGCTCAAAGAAAGATTTCATTATAGTACAAATTTATGTTGATGTTGTTATATTTGATACTATTAATGAAAATCTTTGCAAATAGTTCTCAAAGCTAATGCAGAATGAATTTGAAATGAGCATAACGGGAGAATTGAAGTTCTTCATTGGTTTAAAAATCAAGATAACAAATGATGAAATCTACATCCATCAACAGAAGTACACCATAGGAGATCTTAAAGAAATATAATCTGGATATTGCAAAGCCAATTAAACTCCCATGCAAATCTAAACAAAGATGGAGAAGGTAAAAAGGTAGACCAAAATATCTATAGAGGTATGTTTGGTTCTCCTCTGTACTTAACTTCAAGCAGACCTGATATCCAATTTAGTGTCGGCATGTGGGCAAGATTCCAATCTGATCGTAGAGAATCCCAACATAAGGTTGTTAAAATAATATTTAGATATTTGCTTGGGACAACTAATCATGGTCTGATGTATTTAAGAACACAAGAATACATATTAGTTGGTTTCTGTGATACTGATTATGCTCGAGATAGAGTTGAAAGAAAGAGCACTAGTAGAGGATGTCAGTTCATTGGAGCAAGTTTAGTCTCGTGGACAAGCAGAATACATTTCAGCTGCAAGTTGTTTCTCATAGCTTCTATGGGTAAAAAACCAACTACAAGACTATTCTATTTTTGAACATAATATATTTGTATGGTGTGATAATTCAAGTGTTATCAGTTTATCGAAGAATCCCATACAACATTCTAAGGAAAAGCATATAGAAATTAAACATCGTTTTATAAGGGATTATGTCAAAAGGGTGTTTTTGATATTAAGTTTGTTAAAAGTGAAAACCAACGGGCTGATATTCTCATAAAACTCTTAGATGAATACAAGTTTGTCTACATAAGAGATAATTTGAACATGCATTTCATTAATGACTAATATGTATGAATGCATCTGATACTTAAAGTAACTGGAAAGTGTCTGATGATGTGGTTAAATGACTGAGACATTACATTGCAGTTTTCTAAAACATATTTGAAATTCAAAACGTTTTTGTCTTTAGTTAGCATTTATTATTCTCAACTGCTCTCTTGCTTTTTGAAACCTCGTTCTCTCTCTCTTTAAAAAGAAAGCATCCTTTTGTCAGAACCATTTCACCTTGTTCAATCGTCTTTATCTCATCTCTCTCTCTCGTGCAAAAAACTTTCAAAATCTCTCTTCTCCATCAAACTCCAATCCATGGCCCCCAAAGGACCTTCTAAAAAACTCGTCTGCCTTGGTATGACTATAACAGATATGCAGAAGGTTGTCTCAGAAAGATTTGTAAATCTGAGAAAAAATCAGAAAGTAGGAATGGATGTACTTCCTGAATTAGAAGCGTCTCTACGGGTCAAATTCTTTAAATTGAAGGACATTGTGTACCCTCTTCTTATTCATCAATTCTAGGAAAGAAAGGTTGGAAGAAGCAAGGCTCTATATTCGCACCAAGTTAAATGGGAAACTCTACACCTTCTCATTGAAGAATATTCAAGATGTAACTGGTTGTCCTAGAGAATGAGCTGGCTTTTCTAATGACTGCGAAGATTCTGTTAGGGGAAGCTACTATGAATAGGGTCCTGTAAGGAGCATCAAACCCCAAGAACAAAGCTGCTTCAAAGCTTGTTGTAAAAGGATGATTTTTGCATGTCGTTTTACTAAACTATGTAATGCCCAGGAGTGGGGCAAGGGATAATGTCAACAAAATGGACAGGTTTGCCATATTCCACTTTTTGAGTCTAAGGAAGAAAGATCTGAATGATCTAATCTTCAATTACATGTTGAAAATGGTGAAACTCCAAAACCGCACCTCCTACACATATGGGATGTTCCTCACCAAGCTGCTGGAGAATAAGGGTTATCAACTCAGTACCGGAAGAGTTGACATGACAACTGTCATTGATGAGAGAACCCTCTCTCAAATGAAGCTGAGAAAAACAGGGAAGATTCCTTATTCAAATGAAGACAAGGCCAAGAAGCTTGCTGAAGAGTCTCCTGATGCATATTATGAGGAATCTGAAGAATCAGAAGCATCTAAAGAGTCTGTGCCTTTAGACCCTAAGGCAAGACCAAAACTTCAAGTTAAGAGGAAACTGATCTTCACTGAAGAGTCTGATGATGATAATGAACCTATTTCCAAGGTTCTAAAGAAGGAACTACCTAGAGGGAGTCTAATGCTACTCCGAAGAAGGATTTGAAGATAAAAGGCTGAAGTAGAGGCTACTCCAGTGAGAAGATCTACAAGGTTGAAGGTTACTGAGCCTGTACAAATTTCTGTACCAATAGCTTCACCTCCTGCTTCTCCAACAAGGTCACCAATACCCTCACCATCCTAACCAACTTAGGTTCACTTGCCCTCTACCTCTACTTCTACAACTTCACCTAACAATTCCCCTCTCTTTAACCAAATTTCTATGACCAAAATCCTTCTTTCTCAATCCCTCGGAAATTTCAATCTTAACCTTACACAGACAACTTTTCACTAGAACCGTATCCACATATCTCACCAAATCCATCACCCGTTCACTCCCCACAAACTTCCTCACCACCAACAGAAAATCAAGCACTTGTTCCAGTTGGACAAGTTTTTGATTCTCTCTTATAACCCCTAGTCACTTCCTGGAAACCTCAAATTTCCTAGAAGGTGCCCTCATCCGTTCTCACCACACCTCATAGAGGCATACCAAAAACAACTACCCCTCCTTTTAGATATATCTCTCTCACTACCCAACCAATTGACTTCATCAACCCTGATATCTTGACCCCTGCTGAAGAAGCAATTTGATTGTAGAATAGGCTGCAGTAAGGCTCAATAGAAATTGTTGGAGATACAAGCTGAATCCTACTACTTGCATGTGGCCATACACTATTCTGAAGATATGTCCTGACAGAGGACCATATTACAAGCCACAGAAGCTGGTACTAAATAGCAAGAAGTAGATCTATCAACTGAAAAGAGATGAAGTGAAGCTGAAGTTCCCTAAATGGACTACTTCCTTGTAGAGTTATCTTCCTCCAAGGATTGTTCAAGACCCAACTCACTATTCTAGACTGAACTAGTCTTATAGGCTTCAGATGCCTACTTCTGGAGATAGACTCTCCTACTATCATATCCTTGGGTTGGATACCCTGATGGAGAAAGACAAGAATCCAGGCAGCTCTACCCTTTCTTCCCAACCCTCATCTTTACCCCTTATCTTATTATTTTACCTCTTCGTTTTTACATAAATCCTTTTTCAGTTTATACTTTTAATTTTCCTGTTACACCTAAAATTTTATCTTGGTTTTTCTGTCATCTCTCACCTCTTTTTATTTCTTTTTCAAACCTTGAACATGTCTCTTTTCAAATTCCTTGCCTTATGCCCTTTGTCTCTTTACACTCTGTATTTCCTTTATCTTTTTCTCTTGTTCCTTTTGTTTTTGACATTACTTTTATATATTCATCTGGTTTTTCTCTTCCTTAGCATTGTCTTGAGATTGTTCCATATGAACCTCCTCAGACATACAAAGAAACCAATGAGCCTGGACCTTCTACATCTTCTGTGATCTCTTCTTTTGCCTCTCTTGCATCAACTATTATAGCTATGGATCTTGTTGCCAGATCTAAATTTGATGGTCTCAATGAGAAGCTGGATGCAGTCACAGAGCTCCTCCAACAACTTCTTGCTCAGCAAAATCAATAACTTTGTTGTATTTTTGTTTAAATTGTCATAATGTACTGTCAATGATGTTCTTAATATAATAATAATATTATGTTACCTTTAGTTATGATTTTTGTTGATGACAAAGGGGGAGAAACACAAATAAAAAAGAACACATGTTTACATAAAAAGGAATACATGCTTACTTGTTATAAAAAGGAATACATGCTTACTTGTTAATGCATTTTCAAATAAAAAGAAAAATAACCCTAAATATAAATATGTTGAATATAAGAACAAGTTTGGGGGGAGCATGAGAATAAGCATTACCTTTATATAAATGCGTCTGATCTTAATACATCTGCTCTAAATTGCTGTATTTTATGAAGTTCATTAAAATCATAAGAAAATGTTTGTCATCATCAAAAGGGGGAGATTGTTAAGTCTAAGTTTTTGACATCTCTAACTTTGATGAATCCAAACAACAATGATTTTAATTGAGCCTTTTGAAATCTACAAATATGTGTATTAAGTGTGCAGTATATAAAACAAAGAGCATTTAAGTAAGACAACGCGTCTGATAAATGCATCTGTGTTTACTTAGAAAATGCGCCTGGATGGCAACCCAGTAGCAACCTATTCTGAAAATGAGTCTGACCCAACAAATTGTCTGAAAGTGCATCTTTGTACTCTCATTTCGAAAGTCAAGCATATTCCTTAGCATTTTCAAATCAAAGAACGTTGACCCAAGTATACCAAGCATAAAGCACCTGCTGCTAATTCTATTTGTTGCAACAAAGTTAAGGCACCTTTACATGGTCATATATCAATGTTTCAAAAATACGGAAAGTCGCACTGCCTATGCTAGAAAAGCAACTGTAATTGCTCTGAGTCATGCTGCACTCTGATAAAGCTATGCAAAGAAACACGTTCAACTTGTCTCGAAGCTCTCTAATGATCATAAACACTAAATGGAGATTCAGAACGACTCTTTGGCTTTTATGAATGGAAGAACAAAATATATTCATCTGAAGAATTTATCACAATGGATTTATTGCTGATGAATATAAAAGGAAGACTTTGAAGAATGCTTAAAAACAACAATCATCCATCAATCATCTATTCTCAGCTGAAAGTATTCAATTCTCTTATTGCATTCAAACCTCTTAAAGTTTTTCATTCTAAGAATACATATCTGCTCAATCATTTGTATTTATTGAGAAGTTATTTCTATAGTCACACCAGTCTTATTTCATATTCACTCATTGAGTGTTACTTCGTTGACTTGCAAAGTTGTAAACCTTGAAGGTGTTGCTTCATTAAACCTTAATCTCTGCAGAGTCTAAAGAGGCTTGCTAAAAAGAACACTTGTTAAGGAGCCTGGAGAGACTAGATGTGCAAACAATACTTGAAGGAGTCTAAAGAAGCTAAGTGTGCAAATAATACTTGTCTGTAACTTGATCAGTTATAGTGAAATACTAAGTGAAACCAAGGACTGAACGTAGCCCAGGGTTTGGGGTGAACCAGTATAAATCTCTGTCCTTATCCCTATCCTCTTTGCTTTGATTTATATTTTTAATTTGCTAACTGGGGCTAAAAGTGTTAAATTTTAAACAAATTGTTCTGTGTTTATGCTATCTCAGACGCATTAACGTGTCTGATATTATTTCTTTGAGAAATGATTTCTCTTTTCAAAAAGTTTAAGTAAAACACAATCCTACCCCCTTCTCGTGTTTTCATTTGTTTATTTCATAATCATCCCAACCAGGTTGGCACCCAAACGACTACCAATCATCTGCAACACACCATAATATTATTAAAAATAGAAAAATGGAACATACAAAGATCATGGGGGGCATGAACCAAACCCATGAAGAGAAAAGAGATTTATGTTAACCTAAAATTAGGCAGACGCCGTCTATTACAAAGGAAATCTAACCTAATAAAATTGGGAATCAAATCCAACTAAGTATTGCACTTTGTGGTTACCCTAAAAGTGGCTAACTAATCAGCATAGTGGTTGGCCTCTCTAAATACATGAGAAATCCTAAAATCAAAATTGGAGGTCATCACAATACAGTTTCTCCACTTATTTATAAGTTTCCAAGGAACAATAGCAGGATTAGAGAAAGCTTGAACCACCAAGGAAGAATCACATTCCATCCATAGTCTTGTCCATCCTTTCTTAGAAGCTACACAAATGGCAGACATTGCAGCATATAACTCAGCAGAAAAAGAGTCTAATATACCATAGTACTTGGCAAAGCAACCTAGGACATCTTTACTTTTATCTCAGAAAATGTCCCCTTCACCAGCATGCCTGGGAGATCCTTTAGCAACATCATCCATATTCACTTTGATCCGCCACAAATTGGAGGAATCCAGGTAACCTGAATGATTGATGGAGATTTGCCAGGGTGGCCTGTTACACTAAACTACTTGAGGATTCTGAACTCCTCAACAGAAGAGGACACAAAGTTTGTAGACAAATTTCCAGTAAGAGTAATAGATGCCTTGATTATACTAATAGCAGCCCTGGCTGAAATTCTCTTATAATCAAACTTCATTTTATTTCTAGAGAACCAAATTATCCAAATGGTGTCAATGATGGATGTAGAAATAGTATCTTTTAATTGCAAGCTCCAAAGCTTGTTGCAAAGTTAAAGAATTGAGTGAATGGAGGTAGTGTCCACCTTCTTTCTAATAATCGAGCTAAGCCATTGCAAAATCTGCTTAGAATAAGAACAACTAAAAAAGAGATGTTCTGAGGTTTCTGCAGCAGAGTAGCACAAACTAGAAATTGAAACCATAGTGCATTGTCTCTTCTGCAGATGGTCCTCAGTAGGTAACTTGTTCTAAATTAGCCTCCAAGTAACAAAAGATTTGGAGGGACGTATTGCATTATTACATATTAGCTTGGACCAAGTGCAATGAGATTGGGCAGGTTTAAAGTATAGAAATGCATCATTAAATGATAACTCACCCGAAGAAGAACCTTGCCAAATAAGTTGATCTGGTGCATAGAAAGCAGGAACAACTAACTGAGATAGCTCCTGACCAAGCTCAGGGAATTTGTCAAGTAAAACAACAGGGATATTCCAATTTCTGTCATTAATAAAATCAGCTACCGAGGCTTTCAAAAACTTATGCAAATTGGAGGGAATTTGCATGAGATCCGCCATGGGTTGAGATAGCCATTTATCAAGCTAAAAATTGGTAGACATACCATCTCCAATATGCCAAATAGAGTTACTATAAACTGTATGAATATTGGCTTTAATCCCTGGCCAAATAGAGGATTTAACATAACTAATAGCAGGCTTGCTATGCTGAATGAACCTGTTTCTGAGAAAGCTATCCCATTCTTTACCCTGAGGCCATCTTCTTAAAAGAAAGCTTGAGAAGAGCAGCTTCATTAAGCAGGCATACAAAGTTTGTGCCAAGCAACGGTACAAATCTTTTTCACATTAGGATCTCCAGACCAAATAAAGTTTCTGATGTATTTGTCCAAATCCTTAAGAAGACAAGTAGGCCAAATATAGACATGAAAGCTATAAGGGAGCATACTGTTAATACAAAGTCTGGTTTATTAGGAAAACAGAATTTCTTGAACACTGATCATGTTCTAGAGTTACCAAACCATCTACAATTCCAATATATAATCTTCATTAAGCAAATTGATGTAGACCTGCCCTTAATAGGGCATTATTTCTCTCATTTTGAGCTGCCTTTGCAACCCTTTGCATGAGTTTTTTTATTTTGGACTTAGAAAGCACAAGAGTGAATCCTGTCTTAGGATCTCTCTGATTACTAACATCAGTAGCATCTGCAAGATACTTACTAGGATCATCAATTACAATTGGAGTAGATTGATCTTCTCCATCATCCTCCAGAGTTTCCTCTCCCCCTGACTCCAAAGAGGACTAATTATTTGCACATCAGAGGCTACAATTTGGTTTCTAATGTTGCTATCAGGAGTAAAATTTGTTGTGTTTTCCCCCAAAATAACTGAGGAAATATATTAACAACAATGTCAACATTGTCCTAAATAGGAAAATCAATATTACCTGAATAATGATTAGACATCTAAGGAGACTTAGCCACAAAAGTCCTATCCGAATTGACCTTGCTAGAATCATAGTTTTGAACAACTTGGTTCGTGGGCTGATGAAATAGATCCTCCAGCAATCAGGATTGCCTCCAGCGATGGAGGCAGTCCAGCAAAAAAATTAAGGGGAGGTATTTTGGATCATGAGAGAGAAAATAATAAATAATGAAGAGAGAGAATGAAGTTAAGAGAGAAAAAAGATGATGGAGGGGAAAGTGATGGAGGGAATCCAGATCCATCCTCCAGAGTCCGAACAACAACATTATTATCTACCACACCATGAACAGGTGAATTTAAATCAAAATAAAACAAGCCCTTGAACGAAGCCGTAAAAAAAATTTGAACGAATGAAAATAAAGAACTACTAAGGCAGCAACAATTGAAAAAAAAACAGAAGAACTAAGAAAACACAAATATGATTGATATGGGTATTTGATGGAAAAGGTAATATGCACAACTCATCAAAATTGTCATCATTGTATCATAGGGCATCCAAAATAATAATCAAAATATGCATTTAATTAACATTTTAATTTCTTTTTTCTTCTTTTTATTTCTTTCTCTTTCATATTTTTGTTTTTGAATTTGAATGGCAAGCAAAACTAAAAATAAGGTAAATTACAAAAATTAAAAAAACAAAAATAACAAAAAAGGAAATAAAAAAAGGTAAATAAGATAAAAGTATATCAAAATAAAATGGATATAAGCTTTGTCAAAATGAGGTGTTCACAGTTGTCCTTGTTTACTTATAACTTAACAGAGGACATTAAATGTAACACCCCGTTTTCTGGCGTCCTAACCGGTAATTGTATTCTATATTTTTACCTGTGATCCAGAAAATGATTTTGAGGAAAACAAAATCATATTTAAAACCTTTAATATCGATGGAAGTTATGGTTCAATTTTGGGTTTAAAACTCAGACGGAAATCGGTCTGCGTTTTTACTGACAATATAGTTTTATACTGGCAAAACCCTAATTTGACCCGAAACTGAAAAATTCTAGATTTTATAATAATTTCATTGATAATCTCTATTTCTAAAATTTTCGCACAAAAACAATATATTATAATTTATTCGGGTGAATTTTGACGGGAAACGCGCGAAAACCTAAATCGGGAAAACAACGGAGTCGGATACGGAACTGCAAAGATAGGTCGAGAGGATCGGATCGAGGAGTCACCATGTCGTGATTACAATCTTAGAAAATATTTTAATTTCCTTGCAAAAAGACCAAAATGCCCTTAGCTTTTCTTGAAAATTCCAAATGAGTCCCACAATGTTTTGGACCATTTTGAGCTCCAAATTTTCGTACCCCTCCCTCTTATTCACTAAACATTTCATTCTTTCACATTCTATCACCTTCTAAGTGTTAGAAAACAAGATAAAGTTCAAGTATTATTGGGAGTTTTGCTTTGATCTTCCATTTCTTCATCCATTTCTCATCATTTAAGGTATATTTCTATGACCCATGATCATTCCTTCAACTCTCCTCATAGTTTTCCATTCATTCATGATGATTTGTTCAAGTTTCCTTTTCATGAAAATTCATGGTTTAATTCCTAGAAATTTACATGAATGGATTTTTGGACTCATGACAATTTTTCCACCATAGAAATACCTTTATGTACATGTCTACAAAAGGAATTTTAAAACAACACATCCTAGTCCTATGAACAATTCCTTGGCAGTGAGCTTCCCCTAGGATTTTAATTAGCCTTGGTTTTGTTTGATTTAACTTGATATTTTATATGGCTGATGAAAGTTGTATATTGGTTGTTGTTGGTGTGACTTTGTGGATGGAGAGGAAAGAAGATTGAAGGATCTAAGTCAAAGAGCTTACTTGACTACAAGAGGTATGGTGGATATTAACCGCCATCTACCTTATTGTGGGTGTGTGTGTGGTTTAAAGTATTTTTGTATTGTCTTGAAACCCTAAGTGTCGGATTATATGCTTATGTTCATGTGATCCTCTAAGAGGACTTTGTGTTATATTTGTGTTGCGGTTGTGGTGTGTTCATAATTCATGTGCCATGTGATTATTTGAAGTATGTTAACCTGAAAAAGATCATGATATGCTCATTTAGTCATATATAATAAAGCATGCTTAATATGTTAAAGTTTCATGCCATGTTTTAATGCTTTGATACATGAGTATGTACATGTGATTATGAGTTGATTGGTGAATAGAAAGTCTTCATATTTGTTAGGTTTAAATTCGGCAAAGTCTAAGAAAAAGACATGACAATCTTAAACCTTAAAAGTATGCAAATTCTATGGTTGCTAAAAGGTTTAAAAAGTAATAAAACCAAGAGGAAAATCAAAGTTTGCAAAACTTTTTTTAAGGTTGTGAAAACTGACATTTATGTTTTAAAGACCCTAAAATAGTTTTTATTTGAGTTAAGTCTTAAGAGAACAGAAATCGAGTTTTAGCGGACTTAAAAACAAAATTTTCAAAGAACAGGACATGTAAAATGAGTTAAGGCATTAATTTTGGCCAAGACAGTTTTTGGACAGTTAGATACTATTTTAAGACCTAACTAAGTGTCCTAAGACTCCAAAATGAGTTTTGCAACATTAGGGTTAAAAATCGTTGAAAAAGGAATTATGCGATTTTCGAACTTAGCAACGTTCGGTCGAGTTTTTGAGCAAACCGTAACGTGAAGTTTGAAATCAATATTTTAATACCTTGAGGCTGGCATAGGAAAACACAAGAAGGGGGGTTGAATTGTGTTTGCTAATTATTTTCGCCAAAACCCTTTTTGAGAAACCTTTTCAAAAGCAGAAGATAAAAAGTTTAAGCACACAAGAAATCCTTTTTAAAAGAATAACAAAACCAAAATCAAATCCCACAATTAGCATAAATAAATAAAACTGTAAAAGATAAGGGATAGAAAATTCATTCAGGTATTTTATCCTGGTTCACTCTCTTCCAACCAAGAACTACGTCCAGTCCCTTCTACTTGAAGGATTTTGTCCACTATTTCCAAATAGTTTCTACAACAAGTATTCTTCACCTCTCCAGGCTACAAGTATTGCTTTCTTGCCAAGCCTCTTCAGGCTCTAACTCAATCACAGATTTTTCTAAGATCTTTCTAACTCACTATATGTGAGGGTATGAAGGTTTAAGATCTACTGAATATTTTTACAAATATTCAACCTTAAGAATTACAAACTTTTGCTTTACAACGAGAATATGAGCTTTGAATATCTTGTAATTGTTCAAAATGGCAAAAGTTATTCTTCAGTGCTTGAGACCTTTTTATATAGTGCTATGCTACTTCTCTTGTAAATCTTCAACGATTATTTGAATAGTCCCGTTATAGAGATAGCATTAAATGCAAGATATTCGTTGAGACTGATAGCTTGATTTCGGCCGTGTTGAAAAGCATCCTTGGTTATCAAAAATTCACAAAATGGAGGCTCACTGTTCTGAGCAATTGTACCTTAAAAACTTTCTTTCCTCCTTTATGTATAACCCAGCTTTTGTCCAGCAATAAAGATGTCATCGTACAGATCGTTTTGCAATTTCAATTGTACTATTTGCATTTTGTGTTTCCTTGATAGTACTATGAACTTTCTTACAAAGGAACAAGGCATTAACCAGATAAAACAATTATAAAGAACATATTTCTTCGAAATAAATATCAATCATTTGAAATAAATTCAGTGTGGTCCAGATTGCATTAAATCATATTCAAGGTAGTAAAGATATAGGAGATGTAGAGCCGTCTACTGACACTCAGTTTTAGAACGCGTCTACATAAGGTTTTATTTTGCTCGTCCACTGATATGGTAGAAGCGCTCATCCACACAAGACTTTGGACTTGCTAAGTCTTTAGAAAAACTCCGTCCAATGACATGGCACTATGGATGATAAGCCTCTGGCTCATCTAGTTTTATGGCTAGTATGACCAGGGTTTTGTGCTAATTATATCTCATTTTCGCCCAAATTAGACTTGATTGTCTTTAAGCAGCATTTTGAGTCTGTAAAGTATTTTTAGGTTAATTTAGTTGATTTAGAGTCAAATAAAGTACTTACTGCTATTTACTATTTTCAGGTAATAAAAAGAAATAATTCTGGAGTTCTTCGCCCTGCGATAAGGCATTCGCCTCGCGAACCAGAAGCCTGACTGTTCCAGAAAATTGCAATCCTTTTTGTGTCGCCCCGCGAATCCATGACTCGCCTCACGAGACTGAAGACCAGAAGCCATGACTTTTCCATTCCTCGCCACGCGAGCCGTACTTCGCCTCGCGAGAAGACCAAACGTTGCAGACTGTTCATAATATTCGCGTCGCGAGACAGTGTTCGCCTCGCGAGCTCGCGCAGAACTCACAGATATAAATTGCTGTTCTATGGCAGATTGCAGGGTTAGTTAGTTTTAGTAGTAGTTTATCTTCTTTTCTTTTAGAATAGGACTGCTATGAATTTAGGTTTACAGCTTTGTTTTTCCTTTGTAATGGAGAACTAGTCTCCTGGATTAGTCTACTGTAATCGATTTCCACCGCACTTGAGGTTTTGTAATTCCTGTTTTCTTTGCTTTTCTCTTTTCAATACTATGCTATATATTTCTGTTTGTTTAATTCAGGAGTGTATAGTGCTGTGTTGATTTATTTCGGTGATGTTATGTTCCTATATTGAATCGCGTTTGTTTAATTCGCGTGTGTTCGTTCATGTTCATTTAGTTCATGAAGGCTTAACCCCGTTTGTTTAATTCGGGAATAGGAACATATATCTCGTAGTAGCGATTTCGTTTGTTAATTGTTGCTACAACCGAAAGGGGATTAGAATCTGCTTAGGGCTTGGAATTTACATGAACCGATGATAGTTGGGAAATCGAGAACAGTAGATTAATCGTCTTTAGCTTATTTGATATTCCTTTAACTTGCTTTGTTTTTATTGCCCTGTTTTTGTTTTGTTTCTTTATTTTATTTCATATTCAAACCCCCCCCCCCCCCCCTAAAAAACTGATTTTGTGTTAATAACAACAACCCAAGAGTCCTTGTGAGACGATATCTGAGTTGTCGCTCCCTATAACTACATTTTTACAAACCGCTCGCTTTTTGGCGCGTGCGCGACAGCGCGACCAAAAATTGGCATCGTTTCCGGGGACTCTTGTTGTTATTAATAGAAAATTACATTAAAAAAAATTGCTGAATTGTTACGGCTGCTGTCTGGTTGTGAATTTTAGTACGCCCCATGGATAATTACATGTATGGTTACATGCCTAATGTTAATTATGAACCACCATGCATATATTATCCTGACCCTCCTGGTTTAATACATCGGTTGCCAAGGTTTAGTGGTTTTGCAGGTGAGAATCCGCAGGAGCGTCTAAGGGAATTCCAGATTGTTTGTTCTACAATGCTGACACCTGAAGGAATGACAGAAGACCACATCAAGCTGATAGCCTTCCCGTTCTCACTACAGGGCGCTGCAAAGGATTGGCTGTACTATCTTGAGCCAAGCTCTGTTACCACCTGGAACGATTTAAAGAAGGTCTTCTTAGAGAGATACTTTCCTGCCTACAGAGCTGCATCAATCAGGCACAACATTCCTGACCCTTCCACTGATGAGTACCACCCCAGCTGGGGAAACCATCCAAACCCTTGGTATGGGACTCACAACTGATGTTACCACTGACACCACCATAGAACTCTCCTCAAGCGACCACCTTTGCACCTTCCGGACCTTCACTAGAGGACCTGTTCAAGCAAATGACTGCACAGATAACTGTACAATTGGAAGCAAACAATATCGAATTTCAACAGATGATGGAAGCAAGTCAGCGGGACTTTGCCACTCAAAATGCTCACATCGTTTCCTCCTTAACTACACTGCAAACTCCACATTCCCTTGAAGAACATACAGATTCACAAGTAGTTATTCTTGACAATACTTCTGAGGATAATTTTGATAATGATGTCAAAAACACTTCTGTTGATGAACTGTGTGTTGAAACTCCAGATATTCATACATTTCCTGATTCTATCTATTATACTTCATGTGCTGATTGTACTGACACTGCTTCATGTGTAGCATGTTTTGAAAGCTCATTCTTTTCAGGAAACATAGAAAATGAGGATCAGGAGGACATCTGCTTCACCATGCTTGAGGATACTGAAGAACCTTTGGAATTAGATGCATGTGTTGAAAGTGATGGGGTGGATGAACTGTGTGCTGAATTTCCAGACATTCAGACCTTTACTGATTCAGTTTATTGTACTATATCTACTGACTGTACTAACTCTAACCTTTCTGTGGTGTGTGCTGAGATTTCTGCAGGTATAGCAAGTTATGAATTTGATAGCACAGTGAATGAAGATCGTGCAGAAGATGGAGCAGCACCAGTAACACTCTCTACCTGTTTGCCACCTCCCACTGTGGAACAACCGGTGATGGAGTTCAAGCCTCTGGATTTTGCACCATGGCCAGTTCAAGGGGTGCAACCCCGATTTTATTGGGAGGACTTTATTGAGAAAGAGGTCAATCTTGACCCCAAGAGGAAGTGAGAAGTCCACCGCACTTGGCGGAGTTACCATGATTATCAAGCACCCGCTTCCATATCAAGGCTGCAAGTTAGGGGACCATGGAACAAGCTTCCGTCCCTTGTCTATCATTTGGGCTTTATGCTGCATGCCATGGGATCCGGGAGGATCATATTGCAATTTGGGCATTCCGTGGCCACTGTATCACAGACAGTGGGATCCTGGTGGAACCGCCCCCATGAGTTTTCTTTAAACCTTACTCTTTTTAATTGCTTTGCCTTGCTTTATTTTTGTTTTGTTTTCTTTTAGCTCCTGAATAATTTGAGAAGATCAGGAGTATATGTGTTGAGTCTTGTGTCGGCTAGCTTGCTGGGTTTGATTGAATTTTGCATAGATGGATTGCATGATATTGTTGATTCCCCCTAAGTCTTGAAATTTGGAAAATTAATCCCCATGTGAAAAACAATTGAAAACTGAACTTTGAGATATTTTGTTATGATGGCATGATTTATGATAAGTTTGGGGTGAAGGGAAGCACACACTAGGGATTGAATCTCGGTCAAACAATTTGCAAAAATGTCCAGGTGAGGATTTGAGCCTCCAACATGTTTTTAACTGTGAAATCACTTTTAAGTTGCACTTTCCCGAATTTTCTTGAATCTCTTTTTGGTTTGCATGTTTATGTGTTTGCTTCAAATGATTTAGGCATTTTCTTTGTAAATAACCACTTGGCCTAAAATAACCATTCCTAATGCATGTTCCTTAGTTAGCCCCTTTGAGCCTAATTAGCCTGTTAATTCTTGATGACCTTATGTTATGAGCCTAAAATCTGGAAAAACCATGTTACCCCGATCTTAGGATTAGGAGAGCATGGAAGCTTAGCAAGAGAATGGTTGCAAGAAACTAAGTTTGGGGTGGCTACAAGGATATGATGTGTTTTTTGGGATTGGGAAAAAGAAAAAATATAATGAAAAGGTTGGAGCCAAAAAAAAAAAAAAGAAAGAAAAAAAAAAGAAAAGAAAAAAAAAGAGAAAAAAAGAAAAGTGTAAAAATGATACAAATAAAAGTATTAGAAGAAATGGCTGTAGTCACCCAAAGCATAAAGAAAAATGAAAAAAGGAATCTGAGTGGAAATTCAAAGTATAAAAGTTTCATGCTCTCTTAGTTCCTAGGGACTTAAGCCAGTACCTTTGTATATCCTACCCTTAGCCAGGCCCCATTACAACCATAAAAGACCTTTTGATGTTGCATGCATGTTTTCTGTGGGAATCATTTGGAGATGAAAATCAAATTTATGGGAAGTGCTTCTGAAAAGTGAAATTGAGTGAAATGTTGATAACCTAGACAAAAACTGAGCAGTTGAGTGAAACACTAAATGCCCTTGTGAGGAAGGCAGTTGTTTGAATTTGGTGATCTCCCTCTTGTGTGTAACTTGGATCCCTTGCTTAGATTAATGATTGTTTGAATGATGAAATTCTCAATTGTTCAGAATAAATGATTGTGGGGATTACTTTGTTTGGAAGGGGGGGAACATTGAAGAAAACTGTTTTGATGTATTGCTTGAAAGCTGTGCAAAGTTGATTGAATCCTTTAAGCTTGCCATGTCTTGAGTCTTTTTAAGTTTTTGAGTTTTAGTTTGCTTGGGGACAAGCAAAGTTTAAGTATGGGGTATTTTGATAAGCCTCTGGCTCATCTAGTTTTATGGCTAGTATGACCAGGGTTTTGTGCTAATTATATCTCATTTTCGCCCAAATTAGACTTGATTATCTTTAAGCAGCATTTTGAGTCTGTAAAGTATTTTTAGGTTAATTTAGTTGATTTAGAGTCAAATAAAGTACTTACTGCTGTTTACTGTTTTCAGGTAATAAAAAGAAATAATTCTGGAGTTCTTCGCCCCGCGATAAGGCATTCGCCTCACGAACCAGAAGCGTGACTGTTCCAGAAAATTGCAATCCTTTCTGTGACGCCCTGCGAATCCATGACTCGCCTCGCGAGACTGAAGACCAGAAGCCATGACTTTTCCATTCCTCGCCACGCGAGCCGTACTTCGCCTTGCGAGAAGACCAAACGTTGCAGACTGTTCATAATATTCGCGTCGCGAGACAGTGTTTGCCTCGCGAGCTCGCGCAGAACACACAGATATAAATTGTTGTTATATGGCAGATTGCAGGGTTAGTCAGTTTTAGTAGTAGTTTATCTTCTTTTCTTTTAGAATAGGACTGCTACGAATTTAGGTTTACAACTTTGTTTTTCCTTTGTAATGGAGAACTAGTCTCCTGGATTAGTCTACTGTAATCGATTTCCACCGCACTTGAGGTTCTGTAATTCCTGTTTTATTTGCTTTTCTCTTTTCAATATTATGCTATATATTTATGTTTGTTTAATTCAGGAGTGTATAGTGTTGTGTTGATTTATTTCGGTGATGTTATGTTCCTATATTGAATCGCGTTTGTTTAATTCGCGTGTGTTCGTTCATGTTCGTTTAGTTCATGAGGGCTTAACCCCGTTTGTTTAATTCGGGAATAGGAACATATATCTCGTAGTAGCGATTTCGTTTGTTAATTGTTGCTACAACCGAAAGGGGATTAGAATCTGCTTAGGGCTTGGAATTTACATGAACCGATGATAGTTGGGAAATCGAGAACAGTAGATTAATCGTCTTTAGCTTATTTGATATTCCTTTAACTTGCTTTGTTTTTATTGCTCTGTTTTTGTTTTGTTTCTTTATTTTATTTCATATTCAAACCCCCCCAAAAACTGATTTTGTGTTAATAACAACAACCCAAGAGTCCTTGTGAGACGATATCCGAGTTGTCGCTCCCTATAACTACATTTTTACAAACCGCTCGCTTTTTGACGCGTGCGCTACAGCACGACCAATGGACGTCTGCTGAATTTTAGTTAGGCACTATGGATGTCTACTTGAGTCTTGAGGAGAGCACTCGTCTGTTGACGTAGCTATTATGGATGTCTACTGATTTTTAGTTAGCCATCTATTTAACGATTAAAATATAAAAAGTTTAAATAACCTTTGGACGGGTAATTCTTTACAAGAGGCCAAGCATTGTATTCCTTATATTCTTTTGGGTTTTCCTGCATAAACTGAACTCACTTGTTAGATCTCAACTAACACTTTGACAAGCAAATTTAATCCTTTTGTTAACATCAAAACCTAGAGATTAAATAAACTAGAGCCAATTTGGTTCCAACAATTTCCCCCTTTTTGATGATGACAAAACCTGATTAAATTTAAATAGCAAAGTCTAAGAGAAACTGCAAGGCTCCCCCTAAGACATAGCATTCTACAGATCAGAGCAGTTTTGGTAATGGTATAAAAAACCAAGTCTTATTTGCAAGATAATACAAGTTATCAGACCAAAATAGAAGCCTATCAAACATTTGTGAATAAACAGATCAAACCAGTATCAGAGCATAATTTACTTTATAGACAAAATTTAGGCATAAGAGGTAATGTATCAAAAAGAAAAGGTGAATAGATTAAACTTATGCAGACAAAATATGTTATATAAAATTTAATCTCTTTCCTTTCTCCCCTTTTTTTGTCATCAGACAAAAAGGTAAAAGGAGTGGACCATCATTGTCAGCAAAACAAATAAGATAAGAAAGAAAAGATTTAGGTAGAAGGAGGTGGCGGAGGGGGTTGGTTTGGATTTTGGCTTTTCTGAAAATCCATTAATAAAACCAGTATTTGAGTCACCATTGCATTCGTAGGGGCCAAGGTATCTTGAACTTGCTTTTGTACCCTTTCTTCAATCTGTTGTGCCATCTGTTCTGTCTTCTCTTCAACTATCTTGCCAACCTTATCATCAACAATTCTTCCAATGATGTCCTCAAGATTTGGTGGCAAGGATAATTGTCTTGAGCTCTCAGCAGAGTCTGAGATAGTGTCTTGAGCTTGGGTTGGTGGATGAACCATAGCAAGAGCTAATGGTTAAGATGATGTCTTATCAGACTCAGCACCTTGCTTAGAAGCACAAACCTCATCAGACTGCTCTGTCAGAATTGGCTCAACAGTAGCAACAATAACGACATCGGCTAAAGGAGTTGAAGGTTCAGAAGCAGGTTTTGAAAAGATTTCAACATTCAGCTCATGACCTTCTACAATTAATTCTTCTGTTGTATGTTCAGAGGGTGAGGTTGAAACTGAGGCAAAGGCATATTGTAGAATTGGCTCAGGGACATCCTTTGCCTAATGAATAGGATTAGGACTTTCCACATCACGGCTTGTTATTGGAAGACCCCAAAGATCCTTAAAGATCAGATATCTGACACGAGAGAGTCCACATCTGCCTCAGAATTTTGGAGTTTTCTTCTTCTCTTCAGCAGACAGGCCAGAAGTGGAGCCTTCTCTGGTGCAGTGAATTAAGTGGGTTTGCCAGAAAGCTCCCGCATAGTTAGCCTCAGTAACCATCTCAATTGGTAAATATTGAATGTAATCCATCTGTGAGTGGTCAAAGGGTTCAGAACTGAGATCTAGCATAATGTCTTCAACTACTGCCATCTTTCCTTTGTGCTTTGGATGCTTCCGGTCCTTGTCCTTGTTTAGATCGATCATTGACAACCTAGGACAAATCTTGTAGGGCTTGACTCCAACATTTCTGGAATTTGAGTGTTTCAACCAGGTTGGAGGGACAAACTGTGCAGCTCTATATGCTCTGAAGTGGCTGAATTCCCATTTCAGAATCTCATTCATGAGAATGTCCACAAACTGATCAACAGCAGCTCCATATACTATTGGATGTTTGAAGGTCATCCATTTTGTGGTCTTGTCCATCACAAAAGGAATTTGCCTGAAGGATCTGGCTCTTTTCTCGAGAACACTTCTAAGATCCTTCTTGCTGGGATCAGTATGCCAGTCACATATTATAACTCTCTCTACTCCATCAGTGAATGGTTTAAGGGGTGGAAGTTTCACTAGATTGGGGTAGATTTTTCTGGCAGGGAATATCTGTTGGGGAAGGTGAGTGAGGAGAGGTCCATGTTCATTGAACATTTGGGAAGGGAATGGGTCAGTTGGAGTGTGGGGTTCAGGGTTGACCCAGTATGGATAGATGTTGAGGGGTTCATACTCATACTCAGCCAGAGGATAGCACTTTGTTAGAATAAGTTCTGGTTCTTGTGGAATGGTGTGGAATAGTATTTTCCATTCTCTCTGTACTTTGGCCCAGTGTTCATATTTGCTAGTATAGAGAGTGGAAGAGGGAATTATGGGTGGAAACAGGGTTTTTAAAGGTTTAGGAAAGGGGGCTCCAATGGTAATGCTATTGTCTATTTGTGTTAGTGGTGAGTGTGGTGATTGTGGCAGGGTAGGGACATAAACATCTTCCACATCATGTGGAGCAGAGATATTATCATCATGACTTCCCAAATTGGACACTAATTCATCTACTGCTAACCTAACAGGGTCATCAGCAGAGATTATTACCTCAGAAGCCATAGTTGTTCTAGCCCTCTTTGTTGGTTGCCTCTTCTTTTTGGCAATTGGACCAGCAACAGGAGCAGCTTGTTTTTCTAAAATGGCAGCGATAGGTAGTTCATCATCTTCTTCTTCTTCAAACATGATTACTTTCCTTGTCCTTTTTGGTGGAGGTGGGAGAGTAGCACCAGAAGATACAGATAGGACAGATCCTTTAGTAGTCCTGTTAGGAATGGGTTGCCATACAGCCACAGTCTTCCTCTTGATTAATTTCTTTAAACCAAGAATTGCAGCATCGTTGGCCTCAAGTGATTCTTCTTTAATCTTCATTTTCTCCTCAAGCTTGGCCAACTCCACTTGCCTGTATGTGCTAAGTTGCATGCCACTGAGATTAACTCTGCCAAAATCAGCAGCTTGCAATCCTTTCTCACGAAAGAGTCTTTCTTGTTCATCCTTAGGCTTTGCACTCAGAACATCGTACACGCCTTGCTGCTTGAAATTTTTTTATAAAAGATGAGTGAAGGTAATGTGAGAAGCAAATTCTTTGTTGGTAATGACATCTTTGAAGTGATGAAACATAATCCAGGGTAAGTTAATCTTTGTTTCAAAAACCAGATGACAAAGACAGAACTTGTGAAGAGCTGATAAGTTGTCCTTAGAGCCAATTCTATGCAACACCACCTTTTTCAGAATTTGGTGAAGAATCCTGATGTGAACTTTCATCTCAGAGGATTTCCAAGAATGAGTTCTCACGCTGTCTTGCCTCATTAGGGTAACAGCAATTGTCTCTGAACCACCTAGGCCTTCTTCCCAGTTCTCCGTGAAGACCAATCCTTCTTGAGCACATGCAATCGTATCAGGGATACTATCACTTTCTTTCCCAGCACAAACCCAACAACTTGTGTTTCAGAGATCTTTGGTCTTCTCTAGAATTCCCTTATCAAATCTGGATACACTGAGACCTTTTCCAGAAAGATTTCATCCCATCCAGCAGCGTTAATGAACTTACTCTCATCCAGATTATATTCTTGCAGAATTCCAAAATTGAAGTGATGTTCCACAGATATGGACATAGTGTCAGTTGTAAAAGCAAGCATGGGAGCAGAGGTTGAAGCCATTGTTGAGTAAGATGAGTCAAGGTTTGGAAGAACAAGGGAGACAGTTCGAAATTTTCAGAGAGAGAGGTTGACAGGGATGAAAAGACACGAAAAGTTTTTCAGAGGGAAAGAGGTTACTTTTAAAGATTTCTGAAAAACAGTAGTTTCCAAAAAAAAATGACAAGACATGTCATTAAGTGTAAAACGACGTTGGTAACTTGGGATCGTAAAAATATACGATGGGATTGATGAAGGTAGCTGACTCAGCAAGGAAAAAGAAGTGTTTAATATAAATGTGTTCAAGGACAAATTAATATAAGCAATACATGTGTGCATAGACGAGTCCACACAAGACTAAGAGTGGACGCGTAAAGATATATGTAGTGGACGCCTAGATTTCACGTGCTCTGGACGTCATGACTAGTGGTCGTGCAGAGAGAGCATGCAATAGACGACCGAATTAACAACAAGTATACTAACTCAATCCATATACAACATATTTAAATGCTTTCTTATAAAGATAATTCTGTCCTCAGCAAGAGGTTTAGGGAAGATATATGCCCATTTGTGGTCAGTATCTACAAACTGAACATCAAACACACCTTTTTGTACATAATCCCTAATAAAATGATATTTGATTTCTATATGCTTAGCTCTAGAATGCAATATTGGATTCTTAGATAATTGATTGCAGCAGTATTATCACACATAAGTGGAATACTACTTACAAATACATTGTAGTCCTCCAATTGATGTTTAATCCATAGAAGTTGTGAGCACCAGCTTGCAGCCGATATGTATCCTGCTTCAGCAGTTGATAGAGCAATGATACTTTGCCTTTTGCTTGACCATGATACTAGGTTAGCTCCAATGAACTGACATCTTCCACTGGTGCTTTTTCTTTCAATTCTATCTCCAGCATAGTCAGCATCACAAAAACCAACTAATCTGCAATCATCATTTTTCTTAAAGCACAAGCTCAGATTAGTAGTACCTTTTAAATATCTAAATATTGTCTTAACTGCTGAGAGATGAGACTCTCTAGGATCAGATTGAAAACAAGCACATAAGCAAACACTGAACATTATATCAAGCCTAGACGCAGTCAGATATAAAAGAGATTCTATCATACCTCTATATACCTTTTGGTCTACCTTTTTCTCTTTATCATCTTTGTTTAGTATTGAAGTGGGATGCATAGGAGTAATCAATGGTTTGCAATCATCCATCTTAAACCTCTTTAGAAGTTCCTTTGTATACTTAGTCTGATGGATGTACACCTCGTCCATAGACTGTTTAACTTGAAGCCCAAGGAAGAATTTGAGTTCTCCCATCATGCTCATTTCAAATTCTTTCTGCATTAACTTAGAAAATTCCTTGCACAGAGTTTCATTAGTAACACCGAAAATGATATCATCAACATAAATCTGTACTATAATGAAATCTGACTTAATAGTTTTTCTAAATAGATTTGTGTCTACTTTTCCTCTGTTGAAATCACTTTCCATTAGAAACGAACTTAACCTATCGTACCAAGCTCTAGGATCTTGTTTAAGTCCATACAGTGCTTTCTTAAGCTTATAAACATGTTCAAGGTAATTTATATTTTCAAAACCGGGAGGTTGCATGACATATACTTCTTCATTAATAAAACCATTTAAAAAGGCACTTTTAACATCCATTTGAAAAAGCATAAAGCTATGATGTGCAGCAAATGATATTAAAATTCTTATAGCTTCTAGCCTAGCAACCGGTGCAAAAGTTTCAGTTTAGTCAATACCTTCTTCTTAAGAGTAACCTTGAGAAAAAAGTCTTGCCTTGCTTCTCACAACCTTACCATCTTCATCAAGCTTGTTTCTGTAGACCCACTTTGTTCCAATGACAGACTTGTCTTCAGTCAGGGGTACAAGCGTCCATACTTCACTTCTCTCAAACTGATTAAGCTATTCTTGCATAGCTAGAATCCAACCTTCGTCCAGTAGAGCTTCGTCCACCGTCTTCAGTTCCCATTCAGAGACAAGAGCAGAATCACATTGTTCTCTGAAGGTTGACCTAGTTCTTAGCTTGTCATTGGGATCACCAATGATTTGATCTTGAGGATGGTAGTTTCTGAAATACCAAGATTTCTGAGCATTTTCCTGTTGAGAGGTAGACGTTTCTGGTTGTTGTTCAGAAGTGTCTTCTACTTGGATATCAGTCTTGATTTCTGGTTTCTCTCCTGAGATATTTAGATCAAGATCTGCAAAAGCTTCATCTAGCTCTGATAGTCTCTTATCAGGCTGTTTGTCATCAAATTTTACATGAATACATTCTTCTACAACTAAAGTTCTAGAATTATAAACTCTAAAACCTTTTGAAGTTTCAGAAAATCCCAGTAGAATTCCATTATCTATCTTAGCATCAAATTTACCAAGTTGATCTTCTGTATTCAAAATGTAACATTTACATCCGAAAGGGTGGAAGTATCAAATGTTGGGTTTTCTACCTTTCCACAATTCATAAGGAGTCTTATTCAGAATAGGTCTAATGTATATTCTATTCTGAATGTAGCAGGCAGTGTCCAAAGCTTTAGCCCATAAGTGCTTAGGGACATAATTGTCATTGAGCATAGACCTAGCCATCTCTTGAAGAGATCTGTTCTTTCTCTCTACCACACCATTTTGCTGTGGTGTTCTTGGTATTGAGAAGTTGTGTTGAATACCACCTTCTTCACAAAACTCATGGAATAGCTCATTGACAAATTATCCCCCATGATCACTTCTAATTAAAGCTATACACATGCCTTTTTCATTCTGTACACGTTTACAGAATACAGAAAAGACCTTGAATGACTCATCCTTGTGAGTAAGGAACAGAACCCATGTCCATCTAGTGTAGTCGTCTACTATGACAAGACCATATTTCTTACCACTGACAGAGGCAGTCCTTGTTGGACCAAAGAGATCAAGGTGTAGCAATTCTAGTGCTTTGTTGGTACTAACAACATTCTTAAATTCAAAAGAACCTTTGACTTGTTTTCCCTTCTGTACAGAGAGCATCATATTTGAAACTAAGGTTTGGTAGACCTCTTACAAGGTTAACTTTTTCAGTTTAAGATTAATCTCAAACTTGCATGACCCAACCTTTTGTGCCAAATCCATCATTCATCCTCAATGGACACTAGACATAAGACACTTTGATTTGAGAGGTCCTCTAAGTCAATCTTATAAAGATTGTTTTGCCTCTGGGTAGTGAATAAGAATGATCCATCAGCTTTCTTGACAGTACACATATTCTTATTAAATGAGACAGCAAACCCACTATCACATAATTGGCTAATGCTATGTAGATTGTGTTTAAGACCATTTACTAACAGAACATTATCAATGGAGGGAAAATGATGTTTACCAATTTTACCTATACCAATGATCTTTCCTTTTTGGTTTCCTCCAAAAGTGACCCAACCACCATCTTTGGGTCTAAGGTCTTGGAACATACACCTTTCTCCTGTCATGTGTCGTGAGCATCCACTGTCCAAGTACCAGGACTTCTGTTTCTTTCCTGTTGTTAAGCAGATTTGCAACAGGGATTATCTTATCTTTAGGTACCCAAATTGACTTGGGTCCTTTCTTGTTAGTGATCATAGGTCGTGAATGCTTTGCATGCTTGTTATGTATGCATTTAGATGACACATGCCCACTTTTTCCACATACTTTACAGTAAGTATTGGAAGAGCTTGGTTTTGACTCAGTATGCTGTGGACAGACTTTAAAAGCCTTATATTGCGTATGAACTTTTGGTTTATTCAGAGATGCTTCTTGCTTCTCTTTATCATAACCAATGCCAGATTTGTCACGTGGTGATCTAGAATATCTTAATATAAGGTCTAATTTATCTAAGCTACCAATCAGTTTTGACAGAGAGCCTGTCAAGTATGTCACATCTTGTTTCAGTTGTTCAACTTCACAAGAGCTATTAGACTTACACTTCGTCTTGTCAGACAGACTAACATTGTTTGATTTTAATGTTTCATTCTTATCCTTAAGGTTTTGATTCATTGTGCAGACCTTATCATAATCACTAGAAAGTTTAATAAACTTCTTTTTGAGACTCTTATACTCTTTAGATAGTATGCATGATTCATGCAGTAATTCATCAAAAACATTTTGAAGAGTAAATGGATCAGAGTCCATTACCCCAGCATCAGTGAATTCACTTTCTGATGCAGTGTCAGCCATGAAGCAAATGTTTGCTTCTTCTCCTGCTTCATCTTCTTCATCTGAAGAAGGCAGGTCAAGATCCTCCCATGTAGCCATCAAGACTTTCTTCTTTTTGAAGAATTTCTTTTTCTCCTTCAGATCTGGGCAGTCAGCTTTGAAGTGTCTTGGTGTCTGACATTCAAAGCACAGGGGTGGGCCTTTCTCCTTAGAATATGACTTCTCCTTGGAGAATTTTTTATTGAACTGCTTCCTTATGAATCCACCTTTCTTTCTCCACATGTGTTGGATTTTTCTGGAGATGAAAGATAGTTCATCCTCATCTGAGTCATCTTCATTATTTGATGAATCAACTTCATCCGAAGACTCAACAACTTTAAGCACCTTTGAGGAACTAGCTTTTTTGGTCTTTAAGGCAATGGAATTTCCTTTTCTGGAGTTTTCCTCTTCATTAAGTTCAAGTTCATGAATTTTTAATGACCCCAGAAGCTATTCCAGAGAAAGTGTATTCAGATTCTTTGCTTCCTGGATAGCAGTTACCTTAGGTATCCACTGCTTTGAGAGACTTCTCAGAATTTTTCTCACATGATCTCTATTCTCATAGACCTTTCCAAAAGACCTGAGACAGTTGGTGATTTTTTGGAATCTTCCAAACATCTGGTCTATAGTTTCATGATCAGCCGTCATGAATAGCTCATACTGGTGAACCAGCATGCTTATCTTTAATTCTTTTACTTGTGAGGAACCATCATGAGCTAGTGCAAGAGTATCCCAGATTTCTTTAGCTGTGTTGCAACTATGAACCTTGTCATGCTCAGATCTGGTGATAGCACACATGAGATAGTGCTTAGTTTTCAAGTTTAGTTGATGTTGGCTTTTCTACTCTGCAGTCCATTCAGCTCTAGGCACTGCAGCTCCAGCTTCACTCCTTGGCTCAATGTAGACATTTCTATCAGTTCCCAGATGTCAGCATTCTGTGCATCCAAGAATGCCATCATCCTCTTTTTCCAATAATCATAATCAGTTCCATCAAAGAGAGGGGGTCTGTTGGTAGCTTGTCATTCTACATCCATGATTGTAGGATCGTACTGCCTTAGCACCTGTTAGATGCTCAACCCTGTCAAGGCTGAGCTCTGATACCAACTGAAGTTGGCACAGGAAAACACAAGAAGGGGGGTTGAATTGTGTTTGTTAATTATTTTCGTAAAAACCCTTTTTGAGAAACCTTTTCACAAACAGAAGATAAAAAGTTTAAGCACACAACAAATCTTTTTAAAAGAATAACAAAACCAAAATCAAATCCAACAGTTAGCATAAATAAATAAAACTGTAAAAGGTAAGGGATAGAAAATTCACTCAGGTATTTTATCCTGGTTCACTCTCTTCCAACCAAGAGCTACGTCCAGTCCCTTCTACTTGAAGGATTTTCTCCATTATTTCCAAATAGTTTCTACAACAAATATTCTTCACCTCTCCAGGCTACAAGTATTGCTTTCTTGCCAAGCCTCTTCAGGCTCTAACTCAATCACAGAGATTTTTCTAAGATCTTTCTAACTCACTATATGTGAGGGTATGAAGGTTTAAGATCTACTGAATATTTTTACAAATATTCAACCTTAAGAATTACAGACTTTTGCTTTACAACGAGAATATGAGCTTTGAATATCTTGTAATTGTTCAAAATGGCAAAAGTTCTTCTTCAGTGCTTGAGACCTTCTTTTTACATAGTGGTCTTCTACTTCTCTTGTAAATCTTCAACGGTTATTTGAATAGTCCCGTTATAGAGATAGCATTAAATGCATGATATCCGTTGAGACCGATAGCTTGATGTTGACCGTGTTGAAAAGCATCCTTGGTTGTTAGAAAATCACAAAATGGAGGCTCACTGGTCTGAGCAATTGTACCTTAAAAACTTTCTTTCCTACTTTGTGTATAACCCAGCTTTTGTCCAGCAATAAAAATGTCATCGTACAGATCGTTTTGTAATTTCAATTGTACTATTTGCCTTTTGTATTTCCTTGATAGTACTATGAACTTTCTTACAAAGGAGCAAGGCATTAACTAGATAAAACAATTTTACATCATGTTTTCTATATACTTTTGCATGCATTTTGCATATAGATTAGGCATTCTTTATTTGATTTTAGTTAGATTTTTCTTGGAACGGGTGAAGCGATGTCTTGGTGTTGTTTTGCAGGAATTTAATGTAAAAATGATCAAAATCAGCCATGGTGGAGCTTGGATGAAATAGAGCTTGAAAAATGAAGAATATGAGCCAAACAGAGCCCATCACGGCCTGGCCGTGATGACCATCACGGCCGTGATCAAGCAGAGCAGAAGGCAAAAGTCAGAGACTGTCACGGCCTGCACGTGACAGACATCACGGTCGTGACCTACCAGAAATTCAAGTTTCGCGTCGCGAATCCAGGGCTCGCCTCGCGAGAGTTAAAAAGTGAAATGACGCCCACTCCAGAACGCGTCACGGCCTGCCCGTGATGGCCATCACGGCCGTGACGCGCAGCAGACCTATTAATAAGAGCGCAGCAGACAGAATTAAAAAGTTTTTGGGTCCAGAGGGAGGCATTTGGAGGCACTTGGAGGCTATGGCTGGGCTAGGGTTTCAACCCTAGAAGGGAGCCAAGAGAGGTTGCTTTGAAGAAGAAGGAAAGCTCACATGGAGCCTCTTCTCTCCTCTTCTCCTATTTCTCTGGTTTGGTTTTCTTTGTATATGAGTAGTTAAATCCCCTATTGTTGGGATTAGATGTAGCTTTTCTGAACTTGTTTGTATTTGATTTGGTTTTAATGCAAGTTCCTATTTCTTTATGAGTATGTGATTCTATGCTTAATGCTTTCCTTGGATTAGCTACCCATAGGAATGATATGTTGCTTTGATAGATGACTGAAAGGTTGGTGTTAAGGCATGCTCATGAATCATATGCCAAGTAGTTCAAGAATCTAGACATAGGTGTTGAATGCTTGCAATCTTATAAGTCTTGACTTAATGCAAAATCACAGATTAATCCACCTAAGACATTAGGGTTTGATTTGGGGTTTTAGGCTCAATGCACCTAAGACATTAGGCTTGAGTATTTTAGAAAAGGCTTGATTGTCATAATTGAAGTAGGACTTGTGTTGATAACCATTTCATTGCAATTAAGGGAGGATTAGTGTAGTCTAACTCTAACAATCTTAGCCACATCTCTGTTTGCATACCAAGTGTTCGATAAAATTCCCAAAAGACCAAAAATATTTTATTTCTTTATTTTCTGTTTTAATCTCATATACTTTAGTTTAGTCTAGATAGTTGTTAAGCTTGTGAATTGGTAATTGACAACCAATCCCTGTGGATACGATAACCGGTCTCACCACCGTATTACTTGATTGCGACGAGGTGCACTTGCCTTTATATCTAAAAATCACGCATCAAGTTTTTGGCGCCGTTGCCGGGGATTGGCTTTGTCAATATCATTAGTAACAAATGAGGCAACTAATTTAGGCATTTTTATTTTTTTTTATTTTTTTTATTTTTATTTTCTATGTATATTTCATTTTTTTGTTTTGAGTTTTGTTTTGTAAGGTGGACAAAAGTCATGGAAATTTTTTATTATCCACCTGATGAGGAAGCTTCCAGTCATGTTTTGGAGGACAACTTGTGTTGGGAAGACGATATAAATTTGGGAGAATTCTTCGAGGAGTTTTCTCTATCTCATAATATCCCATCACGAGTTGATCCTATGACTGGTGAGCTTGTATATATATACTCCAAGGAGGATTGGGAAACCTTTTTGTCATATTTACCACCCCCACCACCATGTATGATTCCCATAGAGCCACATGAAACAAAATTTGAGAAAAATCTGGTTGTGGGAATGGATCAAATTGAAGGTGAAGTGGTGGTGGTAAGTGAATCACAACAAGAGGAATTACCTTCCACACATCCTTGGAGAGAAACAAGTGAGAAGGCGGTGCATTTGGAAAGCACTCCCTCCACCATGCTTGCTGAATTTACTGCATTAAATAAATATGTTGGCTTGCATGCATGTGTGGACAATGGTAAGTTAGCCCCTTCCACTTGTATGTCACACTTCCTCTTGAAAATTCCACTTGACCCAAGAGGAAGTGAGTTTATATTTGCAAAGGTCAATGGAATTTCCACCCAATGGCTGGGTGGAATTGAGAATAAATTTATATTACTGTTGCAATCACCACCCCAATTTCCATTTGATCCGGGAGGAGGAGCCAGGTGATGCTTTTCAATAAGTCAAGCTAGTGACATTAAAGAAGCGCTTATTGGGAGGCAACCCAATTTTTCTTTTCCTTTTCCTTTTTCCTTTTTGTTTAGTTAGATTTGATTTTTGATTTTAAACTCTTGAATAATTTGAGAAGCTCAAGAGTTTTCTTTTACTAATAAATTTGACAAGTGATTTCAGGGAAAGAAGGAAGGGAGAGCAAGAAAAAGAAAAGTCAGCACCCCTCACGGACGTGATGCATTTCATAAGCAAGTTTCTGACTGGAGTGAAAGTCAACACCCGCTAACGCCTTGGTAAGCCGTTCCAAATTTTTTGTTTTATTTTATTTTTATTTCCTCTCTCTAACTTGATTGTTTACATTGGGGACAATGTAAATTTTTAAGCTTGGGGTAGGGGTATTTTTCATTTTGCATTTTTCATGTTGCATTCATATAGTTTTGCATGATAGGTTTGCATGATCACACGATTAGATTGCTCTTGTTTAGATTTTGCATCCAATTGCGAGAACTAAGTGCCAAATAAATTGTGATAGTGAATTTTTCAACCCAATTATTTTTTATTCTTGTGATATGGCTGCAAATGAAAATGTTTAAGATAATCTTGGATAGTTGATAATTAGCATATGGTTCTGAAGGCATTTGTTTTTCATTGATTCTGAACTAAAATGTGAGATTTTGAGCCAAAGGGGTACTCACTAAAATTTTACCCCATTCCTTGTGTTAGAGTGTTATTCCTCTTGGTTTGTTATTCTCTAGAACTTGACTTGAAACCATTTTGAAGCTTAAAAATTTTTGAGAACATTTTTGAAAATGATTGAGGCAATAGGTATTTTTCTGGCCTTCTGAGCTTTGAATGTGTAAATGCTACCCTTAGTTGCCCAATTTTGAGCTTGAAAGAATGAAATACTTTTCTTGGTACCCTGAAAAATTTTGATAAATATGCTTGATAAGGGACCTTCTAAAGTATTACAAAAGGGTAAAAAGGTAGTTGAAAGTTTGGGAAAAACAATTTCTCTTGAGCTGAAAAATCTCCCCTTCTCCAAATAAAAGAAAAACAAAAGAAAAAGAAAAATAAATAGAGAAGGGGATGACAAAAAGAAAATGAGAAATAAAAGCAAAGAAAAGAAAGGTGGAAAAATGAATTGAAAACCCAAGAAGGTATTTTAGAAGGTCATGTTTGCAATGCTTGATGTTTATGTAGCCTTTTGAAATGTCCTTTTCTTGTTATCCCCACCTAAAGATTAATCCCTTGGCCACGTTACAACCAAGTAAAGACCTCTTGATTCTTAATTGTTTTCATTAATAAAGTAGAGATTTGGTTGATAGTCAAGCCTATGGTAGGATTCATTCCTTGAGGAAAATTGAGTGAAATGTCTTATTCCCCTAAACACTTGAGTGAGGTAGAAAGAGAGCCAAGCAAATGAACAAGCTTGGGGTGAGCTTCAAGTGAGGAAGAGTGCCCAAATCAATGAGAATATGAGTCTAAGGAACCTCAGCCTCTAATTGGGCTTGAATTGATTGTCTCTTGCTGAATTGTTTGATTTGCCTATTACTTGGATCACTTGCTCGGGTTCTTAGTTCACTATCCATGTTCTGTTTATTCTTCTGGCCTTAGTGATTGCTTGAGGACAAGCAATTGATTAAGCTTGGGGTGATTTGATAGTGTGATTTTACATCATGTTTTCTATATACTTTTGCATGCATTTTGCATATAGATTAGGCATTCTTTATTTGATTTTAGTTAGATTTTTCTTGGAACGAGTGAAGCGGTGTCTTGGTGTTGTTTTGCAGGAATTTAATGTAAAAATGATCAAAATCAGCCATGGTGGAGCTTGGATGAAATAGAGCTTGAAAAATGAAGAATATGAGCCAAACAGAGCCCATCACGGCCTGGCCGTGATGACCATCACGGCCGTGATCAAGCAGAGCAGAAGGCAAAAGTCGGAGACTGTCACGGCCTGCACGTGATAGACATCACGGCCGTGACCTACCAGAAATTCAAGTTTCACGTCGCGAATCCAGGGCTCGCCTCGCGAGAGTTAAAAAGTGAAATGACGCCGACTCCAGAACGCGTCACGGCCTGCCCGTGATGGCCATCACGGCCGTGACGCGCAGCAGACCTATTAATAAGAGCGCAGCAGACAGAATTAAAAAGTTTTTGGGTGCAGAGGGAGGCATTTGGAGGCACTTGGAGGCTATGGCTGGGCTAGGGTTTCAACCCTAGAAGGGAGCCAAGAGAGGTTGCTTTGAAGAAGAAGGAAATCTCACATGGAGCCTCTTCTCTCCTCTTCTCCTATTTCTCTGGTTTGGTTTTCTTTGTATATGAGTAGTTAAATCCCCTATTGTTGGGATTAGATGTAGCTTTTCTGAACTTGTTTGTATTTGATTTGGTTTTAATGCAAGTTCCTATTTCTTTATGAGTATGTGATTCTATGCTTAATGCTTTCTTTGGATTAGCTACCCATAGGAATGATATGTTGCTTTGATAGATGACTGAAAGGTTGGTGTTAAGGCATGCTCATGAATCATATGCCAAGTAGTTCAAGAATCTAGACATAGGTGTTGAATGCTTGCAATCTTATAAGTCTTGACTTAATGCAAAATCACAGATTAATCCACCTAAGACATTAGGGTTTGATTTGGGGTTTTAGGCTCAATGCACCTAAGACATTAGGCTTGAGTATTTTAGAAAAGACTTGATTGTCATAATTGAAGTAGGACTTGTGTTGATAACCATTTCATTGCAATTAAGGGAGGATTAGTGTAGTCTAACTCTAACAATCTTAGCCACATCTCTGTTTGCATACCAAGTGTTCGATAAAATTCCCAAAAGACCAAAAATATTTTATTTCTTTATTTTCTGTTTTAATCTCTCATACTTTAGTTTAGTCTAGATAGTTGTTAAGCTTGTGAATTGGTAATTGACAACCAATCCTTGTGGATACGATAACCGGTCTCACCACCGTATTACTTGATTGCGACGAGGTGCACTTGCCTTTATATCTAAAAATCACGCATCAAAAGAACATATATTCCTTCGAAATAAATATCAATCATTTGAAATAAATTCAATGTGGTCCAGATTGCATTAAATCATATTCAAGGTAGTAAAGATATAGGAGATGTAGAACCGTCTACTGACACTCAGTTTTAGAACGCGTCTACACAAGGTTTTATTTTGCACGTCCACTGATGTGGTAGAAGCGCTCGTCCACACAAGACTTTGGACTTGCTAAGTCTTTAGAAAAACTCCTTCCAATGACGTGGCACTATAGACGTCTACTGAATTTTAGTTAAGCACTATGGATGTCTACTTGAGTCTTGAGGAAAGCATTCGTCTGCTGACGTGGCTATTATGGACGTCTACTGATTTTTAGTTAGCCATCTATTTAACGATAAAATATAAACAGTTTAAATAAACTTTGGACGAGTAATTCTTTGCAAGAGTCTAACCATTGTATTCCTTATATTCTTTTGGATTTTCCTGCATAAACTAAAGTCACTTGTTAGATCTCAACTAACACTTTGCCAAGGAAATTTAATCCTTTTGTTAACATTAAAACCTAGAGATTAAATAAACCAAATCCACTTTGGTTCCAACATACCGTAACATGGGTATTGTAACTTGGGAAAGTGAAACATTCGAGTAAAAGGATTATATTTTTGAAAATAAGGATTCTCGGCCCTAAATACAATAACATGGGGCAAACCGTCTTTTAACTATTTCAAGTATTTTCGGGAAACTATTTTAAGAAGTTTGGTACTTAGGTGACTAAGTTCAAATCTTACTTTAAAATGATTTAGTTTTAAGTCAAAAACGATTTTAGTCTTCAAAGACTAGTATTTACAGTAAAATACAAAACCTAAGTCATAGATAACTTAGTGAAAATATGAATTTAATGATTTATAACTTATGGTGAAGCAAGTGTCTTAAAACATCTTTGCACGAGCATGGAAAGTCTGCTTGAGAGTTGTATTTCAGCGAAGGGCCGGTGATTCGGATCCAAGGATATCATCCGTCTGAAATTGACATCAAATGGATTCCAGTGGAATCACCAGATTTATTGGGTGGATAGACAAATTGGAGTATTCCGACAATTTTGCCCAAACACATAGTTGATACTATGTTCGGTGAGGCCGTTGTGCCTAGAAAGTCGAGTTTCCCGATTGTAGAGGTTTTATACAGAGCCTGATGTTTCACAGAGAGTTTGAGATCACATTTGATTATGATTGTACGTACGTTATGATTTAAGCCTTGTGTGCCTAGTATGCTAGTCACAAATGGTGCCTGAGGTGGGCGGATGTGAAACCTGTACTGGCCAATTCCTTTCCATAATGTCAATTAGCTCCGGAGTTAGGATCGGATATTCCTTGAGGCCATGTAGGTATGAGACTATACCGTTTCAATCAGTTTTCTCTCTATTTTTGTGCCTCGGTGAATAGACAGTGTTTGGTACGCTTTTCTAAGCTTACCGTTTATCTTGGTATTGTATATCCTTGAAGTTTTGATATGTGGACTGAGAATGGAAGATAATATGGATATATGTATGCTGTAATATGTATGTGGGTCGTACCACTGCATGCCTGCTTTAAGTGTATGATGAATGGGAATCTCACCTCATTTTTTTGTGTTTTATGGTCTTCTGCTTTATTTTATGTTCTTCAACAAAGACAGTATAACTGCTTCACCATTATAGCCAGCTTTGGATGTGAGACGAACCGGTCATGAATACGCATCTTCAGGGATCAGTATACGGAAGATGTGAGAGCTCAACCCCAGTGTGACGATGTATCATCCTCAGTTTTATTGAGTTGCGTCTCCAAGGTTATTTATGTTTTTATTGGTCATGTTATTTTAATGGAGTTACTATTTTTGCCTTTTGTTGTTTCTGTCTTTTCATTACTCTTATCTCTAGAAAAAGAATTTATGAAAGTATTATGTATATACGGGGAATGAGGGACTATTTAATGTTTATTTTTCCATTTTCTAGATGTATACGTTAAAGTTTGTTAATGGTTGGAAGATGTTAATAAATGTTGAGTATTACCTAAATCCTTATTTTCAAAACGGAATAGGAAAAAAAATTAAACCCGTATCTTATGAAAATTTATTTTCCACGTTAAACAATATTGCATAAATGTCACAGACAATATAGCGTCCGAGAAGGGTGTTACATTAAAAGTCGTAACACTGTGCACATGCTATTAGGGGTGTAATTGGGTCGGATTACGGGTATATTAACATCATATCCGATTAAATTTAATTGATTCTGTACGGAACGGATTTTACAAATAAATGTCTACAGATTCGAACCAAATTGATTCAATTAAAATCGAGTTGGTTTAGATTGGATCATCGTATTACCCGATTTTTAATTTAATTTTGAAAATTAGTAAAAAAAAATTAAAAAAATCTGAATTTTTTTTAAAAGATTAATATTATTCCAGAAAAAAATTTATTTTTAAATTTTACTTTTAAGAATAATATATTATTATATTACTATATATTGATTTTTTTAATTAATTTTTTTATTATAATAAAATTATTAATAATAATATGTTATTTTTAGAGGGATCGAATCTATTGCTACTTTTGGAATCTGATATCTAAACCGATCTTCTTCGGATTTAGCTTTTTACATCTTATCTGATATGATCAGATGATCTGATCCAAACTGTCAAAATTGGTTCGCGCGGGTCGGTTTCTGATTCATTGGATTCGTGGATCAGATCGGATCCTCTTACACTTATACTTGCATTGTAAGGTACAAGTAAAGAAAATGAACACACATTTTATTCATGCACGAAACAAAAATTAAAAACAACTAGCTGAACTAAGACACCTGAAAATAAATGCAATGAGCTGAATCAAGACAAGAAAAATAAAAACAAAAATTAAAGCAACGGGATGACCTAGGGCTTGAAAACTAAAAGTAAGAATTAAAAAATAATGGGTTGACCTAAGCCTAGAAAATAAAATGCAATGGGCTAACCAGATGTCCGAAAATTAAAATATTGAATTAAAAAACAACGGGCCAATCTAAGGTTCGAAAATTATACTATAATGGACTGACCAAATGCCCGAAAATTAAAATGTAGAAATTAAAGTAGTGAGCTGACTTAAGATCGAAAAATTAAAATGTAATGGGCTTACTAAGGTTTGAAAATTAAAAGCAAAAATTAAAATGCAATTGGGTGACTTAAGGCCTGGAAATTAAAAGAAATTTAATTAAAAGGCAATGGGATGACTTAAGACCCGGGAATTAAGAGTTGAAAGCAATAGGCTCATCAAAGGCCCAAAAACATAAATGTAATAGATTGATCTTACGCCGAAAATTAGAAAGCATAAATTAAAAAGCAATGGGTTGAGTTAGGAGCCAAAAGTTAAAGCAAAAAGCATTGCACTAACCTAAACTCCCAAAATCGAAACACAGTAGACTGACTGAGGTCAAGCAATTTAAAAACATAAATTAAGTAGAAATGGAATGACCTTAGGTCCAAAAATTAAAATGCAATGTGAGACACCCCGTTGTGCCCCATTGTATTATTACATTAAAACCTTACTATTGACTTACTTAATCGCGTGCTTACTGTTGAAAATACGTAAAAATTAAAACTTAATTAATAATTATATAACTTATGCAGATATAAAACACACCAAAACTATATTACATAAATACACACATGTTTATTTATTACATTACCAAAATACTGTTGAGGGTATCCTCTTAGTAGGATCCCTCACAGGCATAAACTTCACTACAGACATACTTAGCGGAATTATAAATACTCTTTAGACACACTGACCATAATGTCTATACTCTAATCGCCATGAATCACAGTTCGACCTCCAGCATCTGGTTCGTAAGGAGTTCCATCTAACTCCTCAGCAATTGGTTCCTCCATCGGGTCTTCTCGTACGATCACATCAGAAATAAAATACAACACACAGAAAGATATAGGGAATAAGAAACAGTTCTATCATCAAAAAGCCGAAAAGAGTAATAGTAAATTATACAATAAATGTCACAGACAATCAACATACATAACTAACAAATCAACATCAAAATAATGCATCATCCTCTACCCCAATCTAATATAACTAAACTTTTATACTGACGTGGCCATCTCTATTCCTATCACGTTAGTTAGTAGTCCAGAACGGTCCAGTACCAATAACTTTCGAACGCATCAAAGACTAAACAAGTATTAGTCTAAAATGGTCCAGTGCCAATAACATACGAACGCGTCAAGGAGTATCAATCCAGAACGGTCCAGTGCCAAGAACATGCGAACTCGTCAAGGAATATCATTCCATAACGGTCCAGTGCCAAGAACATTCGAACGCATCAAGAACTAAAGAGTATTACGGTAGTCTACCTCGGCATCCACATCCGTAGGGCACTAACCCAAAATATCCGATATCCCAAAATAGGATATCCTGACCTCGTGTGTTCCACTCACACGGCTGTGAATAACAATACCTCGATAAACGAATCTCCCTAAATTACATCAATAACAACCTAGTGCCTCAACCTTCCATCAAAGTCTCAACACCTTTTTCCTCATAGATAAAACCACTTAATTAGGCTAGGCACCTCTAAATCACATTTATTCTCTCACCCAAACAATTATCTCCCGAACAACACACATCCTTACTTAAAAATCAGCTAAGCACAATATTAAACCCAGGCAGATCATGCATAACACATTAATCAACAGAATATTCAATTATCTCAATATCATATAAGACAATTTAACACAACCAACTCAAATAGTCCAACCAAATAAATAACAAAGTCAGACTCTGTCACGGTCGTGACAGACAACAAACATCCTCAATATCATAAATATTCAAACACCGCAATAATACGTCACATGCGGATGGAATACCTCAACCAGTGTATCACAGTAAATTTGATAACATAAAATCAAACATCCTCAAATACTTAAAATCAACTTAATGTCGATAAACCTATAATCCACGAATCACCATTGGTTTTACAGAAAGGGTTTCCAATGTGATTTTGGTCTTGTCGATTACTCGACTACTAGTAGGGTTTAGGTCGCCCTACACAATTATCATATAATCTACTACTTATCAATTCCGACGATAGGTTGATTCTTTTCCCCACCTGTGCTAGCACCGAAATCTCGAACTCGACGTTCCTCGCTATCACACCACAGCTTAATAGTTTCACCTTGAACCAAACAACATAACTATAATTAATCAAATAACAACCATCTATGACACTTTAGGGCTAGGTTCGGCCAAGACTTATAAAATAGGTTTAGGGTTATCTTCTTAATGCCATCTTTTGGATCCTAGTTACTAGAGTCTTAACTAACATAGATTACTTATTACAAGACTAAAATTTGAAACAAAAATTCTCTAACCTTTAGGGTTAGGGTTTCGGCCAAGGACTGACTTTTAGGGTTCAAAATCCTTAAAATTTCTAATCATGATTAAGTCATGGATTAATGGTCCTTAATCAACCAAGATCATGGATTAGTGATTAAACAACTAGATTTTAAACTCAAAACTTCCTAACTCTCATATACTTAGATTCGGCCTTAACATGTTCATGGGGCTAGGGTTTTTAGTTTGATAAACCAACTTGGATTTATTTAGAATACATACTAATAGCTTGATTACCAAGATCATTTATGAAAACTTTGAACAAAACTCATCAAATCTCATCCATCTAGGGTTCGGCCAACATAGAGATTTTAGGGTAAGGATTTTCATTTTAATAAACTAATCATGGATTAGAGTGTGTAGGCATACATGTCATATGAAATACATGATCATAAATGACAACATATGAACAAAACCCTATCAAACCCATCCTCCTAGGTTCGGCCCAGTTCAGAAATCAAGGAAGGAAATTTCTCATTATCATATGCTTCTATATGATGAAAATAGAGATGATTATAAGATCATAGCAATTGGTTTCATGTCAAAAGGATTTTTCTAGAATTAGTTATGAATTTTCAAAGTTCTAGATCTAGAAACTTAAAAGTGATGAACAAATATGAAACAAACTTTGAATCAAGAAACTCATTAAAGAACATAGACATGATTAAGTAAGAATAATAGGATTCACCTCTTGAATATCAAAGACAAGTGAGAATCCAAGAACTTGCTTCACAATTTGATGCTTAAAGACTTATGAACTTAAGAGTTTTTTGAAAGCAAAGGCAATAGGAACTAAATGAAATGTGAGGGAGGGTATTTATATAGGTTGATTGCGCCATCTTGGAAGGATCTATTAGGGATGATTTGTCTTGTTCAAAGGATTTAAGTGCAAATAATTCCTAGGGACCATTTTGCAAAGATTCCAAAAGTATAAGGACTATTTTGCAAATTGCCAATAAATTGTAATGATGACCATTTGCCACATTAAATGTGGTCTTATCTTGACTATTCTTGGTTGATTTTTCTTCATGAGATATTTTAAGAAAAAGCTAGAATGTTTGAGAAGATTTGAGAAGATAATAGAATGTAGTAGAATCTTGTAGAATAATGTAGAAAAATGTAGAGCATTCTAGAACAATCTTGGCTCATCCAAAAATTATGAGGGCAGCCTCTTCTCCCTCATGGGCTTGCGCATGGGCCTAATAAATTTGGGCTTTGATTCATTTTTGTGGGGCCCACCAAAAGATTTAAGCTTAAGCATGACATAGGAAACTTGTAGGGTTTCAAATAGGCTTTATGGAATCAATCCATGGACAAGAAATTTGGGCTTCATAGCCACGGTCCAATAAGATATTGGGAGCAAGGATTCTGGCCCAATTCACTGAAAAAAACTTAGAAACTAACTTAGGGACCAAAGTGTAATTAACAGAAAGTTCAGGGACTTAAGCAAAAAATTCATAAATTGCCACTTTGACTTGTAGAATCTTCTAGACTTAAAAGTATGATTCATCCCCATGAATCATCTCAAAATCCTAAGATAAACTCTTCATCTTCTCTTGGAAACTCCGAAATCCATTCTGCCGCTCACCCGATTACGTATTACGCCCGAAAAACGTAAATTTTTTTTTTCTGAAATACTTCTAAAAATACAGATTTGTAGGAAATAAAATAAAAACATTAAGTCTTTCGTTCACGAATTAAAATTAGGTCTTTTGAGCAGTATAAAATACTGTCAGTGAAAATAGCGGGTCGGGATTCGCCCGTCGTTTCAACCTAAATTTTAATCGTAGCTTCCTACATTCAAGTAGGATTGAGTGATGAACTCCGTTTATTTAAAATAATTTTCTAATACTCATATAAATATATACAAATAATCATTCGCATTTCGATTATTATGAAACAGTGAAAATCGGGGTGTTACACAATATGCAGACCTAAGGCCAAAAAGTAAAATTAGAATTTAAAATGAGAAATTAAAAAGCAATGGCTGACCCAAGACCTGAAGACTAAAGATGGTGAGATGGAAAACTAAATTAAATTGGCCTTGAGCATGAAAACCTAATTGAATTGATCCTTGAGCCAAAAGATGAAATGTAAAGGCCTTGAGCCAGAAAGTTAAATGCAATGTCTCTTAAGCCATAAAACTTTTCATGAAGAAACCAAGAACGATACATCTAGATGTTGCATACAGAATCCTCAGATATCTTAAGGGTTCACCTGGAAAAGGTCTTCCATCGACTAGAAGATTTTATGTAATGAGTCTCGAGCCAAAAAAAAATATGAATTGAGTCATGAGATAAAAGGTTGAAAGTATAGGTCTTGAGCCCAAAATATCAATAGAATAGCCCTTGAGTCGGAAAGAAAATGAACTGGGCCATGAACTAAAAAACATTTATTCATTGGGTCTTGAGCTAAAATGCTAAATGTTATGAGTATTGAGCCATAAAACAAAGTGATTAGGGCCATGAGCTAAAAGAATAAAAAAGTAGGCCCTGAGCCAAAAATATAGTTAGAATGGGCCTCGAGGAAAAAATTGTTTTGACAAAAAACCTCTTGAACTATGGTTTTAATATAACAAACTTTCTGAAGCAAAATTAAGTGATTCTAAAAGCAGAAGGACTAATGGTTGTATTTAAGATGGGCAGGAGCAAGTTGATTAAATCTGGCAGTTCTAGAAAGGAAATTTCAATACTCAAAGCTCAAAACATCATAAGCTAACTTCCTTAGAAAGGTTACTATATTGAACAAAGAAATCAACCTTCCAAATGACTACATGATTAGAACAAGTCAAGAAGAACTATCTTCCAACAAGAATGAACTATCAGTAGAGTGAGAAGTTAATTAGAAGATTTATTCAAGTATTAGAAGATATAAGTTGATCGTCAGAAGCTTCACTCATAAATATGCAGTCAAGTTTTTGAACATCGTTTTCAACTTTAGTCCTCAAACGACTTAAAACAACGCAATCACATAGTTGGAAGTTAAGTTCACAATCATAAAGCAACTCTTTGACTTTCAGGAGCTACATCAGAAGCTTTGTAACACCCTCCCTTGGGGTCACATTCCCAAAACTAACATAAAGTCGTAAATAAGTCGGGGGAAATAATTTTAGTAGTAAAATACAAGTTTATTTTCTTTCTTTTTTTTCATGGAAAATAAAGATAGTTATGTACATGACACAGACAAATAATTTTGAAATATAACATTATAACATTGCACAAGAGGGGATAATAGGACATGTGTAAGGAGAGATGAGAGAACTTTGACTTCTCTGCTAGGGTTTTACGATTTTGCATGTTGTTAGGGTTCTTGCATGAGTTTTTCCATGGCTGATCCTCCAATTTGTCCATGGAAATTTCTCAACTTTGATACCGCATCTCATTCAGCTTTGTCCTCTCATACAAGCAACCCTTTTCAACGAAGAACTTTTGGTCAAGCCCTAAGCAATTCCTTTGACATTCCAACAAGTCAGCTTCCACGTCCTTGATTAAAGGGAGACTCTATCTCCATCAAGATCTCACAAGATGAGTACAAGAAGGGGCTGAAATTTGTAAGAATAATCTCCATGGAAGATTATTGCTTGCCAAGGGAGATAAGCCTATCAAGGCTCATGATCTTCGACTGATTCTCCAAAACCTTTGGAAACCAATAGGGCAGTGCAAGATGATACCTTCAGGGAAAGGTTTTTTCGAGTTTGGCTTTGAATCCCCAGAGGATCTTCATAGTGTATGGGCAGTTAGTGCGTGGAACTTGAAATCGGGTCTCTTGAGGCTTTCTCAATGGTCTCCGGATTTTAATCCCCTTAAACAAAAGAAAACTCATGTACAATGTTAGATGAGAATCCATGAATTGCCTCAAGAGTATTGGAGGACCAAGATTTTGTTTGAGATAGTTGGAAGTCTTGGAACCCCAATTGCTTTGGATGAGACCACTCGCACAAAGCTTTTTGGTCATTAAGCTCGAATCTTGATAGATGTGGATTTAACAGTGAAATTGCATGAAGAGATAATGGTAGAAAGAGATGATTATGCTTTTTAAGTTGGAGTAGAATATGAAAAATTGCCATTATTTTGTTCACTGTGTCATTCGATTGGTCATTCTTTTGAATCTTGCAAGAAGAATTTAGTAAATTCAGGTAACTTGCCTTCCAAGAAAGACCCTAAAGAACCTAATGCACCGCAGAAAGGGAGGGTTAAGTATGTTCCTAAAGTAAGGGAGGTTGATCAGAATCTTGATGATAATAGAGAAATTCCTCCTCAATTGGAGAATGTTGATAACTCTTTGAAGAGTCAGCCCAAGGAAGTAAGTAATGATCAGAACCCGGTTCATCCAGTTCTTGAGATGTCTGAAAACAATCATGTTCTTCAAAAACTTTATTAAGTATATCTAAATAAAAATTTTGGAGGAGCAAGGCAGAAAGTATGATGGTGAATCTGAAGCGTCGAGACAATTTATGATGAATCGATATACCCAGATTCTCCTAATTTTGTGCCAAATTTGAGTCCTCGGGTAGTTTTCCATAAATCAATGCAGAGACCTCTACTGATAAAGTTCATGTTGCTAGTTCTTCTTTTTCAAAGTATGGTAGTCAGGCTTCTTCTATTGAGAAAGTTCAGGACTCTTTGGTTAACTATGTTTCAGATACTTCAGTTTCAAAGCAAGGTAATTAGGTTTGCTATAATAACAAGAATGTTGCTCGTGATTTGTAAATAGTTGGAAGGCTATGGGGTGACATAGATGATAATGATGATCAGGATTTGGAAGCTTCTTCAGTTCCTTTGAACACGGATCAGAATTTCGAAGCCTCTTCAGTTCCTTTGAACACGGATAATACTGATGATAATTTTACCAAAGTTTTGTCAAGATCTCAAAAGAAGAAACAAAGGCAAGCTCAGAAAATTTCACAGTACAATACTCGTTATGGAGCTAATTCAGCATCTGTTTCTTTGGACTTTTAAAATGAAAGAAATCTATTGGAATGCTAGGGGTTTTGGTAATCCTGAAACAAGACTGGATTTGGCTAAGTTTTGTGTGGAGCATAAGCCTAATTTTGTGTTTATTTCAGAGCCTAAAATTTCTATAGATCAGCTGCCTTTTAATTTTTGTAGAAGATTAAACCTTAAGGTTTTTGCTTTGAACAATCGAGATCCTCTAATTCCTAGTATATGGGGGTTATGTTCTGTGAATTTGTTTCCTAATGTCCTGGCTAGTTCTCAGTAGCATATTTCATTTTCAATTGCTATGCAAAATCAGATTGTATTTGCCTCAGTTGTTTATGTTGCAACAAATTATGCTGCTAGAAGATCTTTGTAGATTGAATTAGCTACTTCGCAACAAGCTAATCCTAGTCCTTGGTGTTTCTTAGGGGACTTTAATGCCATCTTGGATGCACATGAGAAGAGCTGATGAAGGTTTCCAAATGTTGTCTCTTGTGATGAATTCAAGGCCTGGTCAGATTCTTGCAATTTGACTCATATTGTGACTAGAGGTGCTGCCTTTACTTGGTCAAACATGAGAACTCTTAATGTTGGGAAAGTGTTGCCTGCTGTACTCTACCTAGAAATCATTCTGATCATTTTCCTCTACTATTAGTGTTGAAAAAAGGTGCAATTTCTTTTCCTTCTTCTTTCAAATTTCATAGTATGTGGATTGAGCATGAAGATTGTAGAAGACTAGTTATTGAGGTATGGAACAGATCTTTTTGGGGCTGTCCAATGTCTGTTTTGGTTCCAAAGTTCAAGGCTTTAAAGAAAGAGTTGAAGTCTTGGAACAATTAAGTATTTTGTAATGGTCATATTAGAGTGGAAGAAGATATGGCCAATTTGTAGTCTATTCAAGCTGAAATTGATGCTGATGGATATTTTGATCTTCTACATAGTCGGGAATTGGATGCTTAAATGGATCTGAATCAAGCTCTTTCTTTTAAAGAATCCTCTTGGAAGGAGAAAGCTCGGTTGAAGTGGTATGTGCATGGTGATAGGAACACAGTAGAGCATCACTATCGTGTTGAATTATTTTATACTATTGTGGATATGCATCGTAAGGAACTTCGTGATCGTTTCTTTAAGGCATATACTCAGTTTCTTATTTGTATGTCTTGTTTGAGTCCAACCAATTTATTCTCTAGTTTTGATAAGGCAAGGCTGATTGAATTTGCAAAGTTTTATGCACGTGAATTTTCTTCAATTGATTTGGTGATGCTTGATAATCAACTTGAGACTTACATTTGATATGCATAGCAGTGTTGAATTTGCATCTTTAAAAGGAATCAATAATCTTTCAAAGAAGTTGGTTGATTCTGGAAGACACCTTGTTTATCCATTTGTTTATCTTCTTTTGAAGTTATAAATGATTTTTCCTGTTGTCACAGCAACCGTAGAAAAAGCCTTTTCTACTATGAAGATTGTGAAAAATAGGTTGTGTAATTGAATGGGAGATGCATGGATGAATGATTGTCTAGTGACTTATATTGAGAGAGAAATGTGTTCAACAACGTTGACAATGAGTTGATCGTTCAATGATTTCAAAACATGAAGTCACGTATAGGGTAATTATGAGGTATGTAATTTATTTGATTATATATTAAAATTTTATGATTTTAACATTCACGTCTTTATCTTCATATATTTGATGATATTTATTATTAACTATTTTGGAAATATGTTGCCCCCACTGCCCCAGGGTCCTAGATCCGCCACTGTATATAATATTTTACCTTCCTTTTAAAATGGTTACCATACTATACCATTGAGGTTAAGGTTAGTTTTGAGAAAAATAATTTGTATAATTTCGATCCATGCTCTAATTGAAATTGAACTATTGAATTGAATGAAGTACATACATTTTCCTTAAAAAAAATTTATTGACTAAGGACAACAATAATGTTAAAAGGAGTACGATATACCTTCATGAACATCTATATTGATATTACTACACATTGTTTGTGCTAAAACAATAGAGATAAATAGTGTGAAGGGTTGTTGTATTATTGATTGGGAATTAGGTACAGAGTGATGAAGGTTTTAGTACAGTTTTGACATTCCCAGTACTTGAGTGAGTGAGTGTAGACAGCGTGTGTGTGTTAAGGACGAAGTTCCTCCTATATATAGCCTACTCAGCACATACTGTTCACGCGAGTTGGTCATCCTTCATGGGTCCCACTAGGCCGTTAGCGTGATTTACGGAGTCATGCATAAGATCTCTATTTTGCCAATCATCAGGAGATTCTTCTAGAAAAGGGGTGACGCGTCCTCTCAATTTGTCTTATTATGACCGTTACCTTGGACCGTCACCTTAGACTGTCATCTTTGTCCAACCGATGTGCTCTATGGTTCTCCATCTGAGATACTCTTGTCCTGCCCGTGATCCTTGGACAAAGATGGATTGAGATGAGCAACCACCTGGACGACTATCTACTGCCTTCTTCTGATATAACCTTTTCCTATCAAGACATTTTCCCGCGTTTATGGCCACGGACGATTTGTGTCTATCCCGACCTAGATAGCCTCACACTATTTCAGGCGGGAACAGAAGTCCCCCCAAATCTCAATTAGTATTCAGCGTAGAGGCTTGAGTTTTCAAGGACCGACAGCTTTCTTAACACTTTGTCTTTTCCATGCCAGCTTCCTTGGGAGCCACGTTCCGTATTTTTCGTTGTTTCCTGTTATTTGTGCATTGTATTCCTTTGACATGTGTCATGAGTCATCATTAACTCCTCTTCACACATTTTCTCATCCCTGATCGTTGGATTTCCCTCGCATCAACGATTGGGTGTTTGTTATTTAAACCACTTCCTCTCCCTCTCAACCTTTCTCTTTCTGCACTTCTTCATCTTCATCAGCTTTTCTCCTTCTTTTTGTTCTTCGTCCTCTTGTTGCCTTCTCCCATTTCTGCCTATTTCCCTCGTCTCAGGTACGCCTTTTGGATCACTTTTTCCTTCCTTGTCGGGTACTTTGGTTTTTATTTTTGTGTTTTAGTTATGGAGGAAACAGAAAGGGGGTTTGTTGAGAGGGAAGTGGATTCTAGTGAAGACGGTTTGCCACCTGTTGTGGTGGTTGGTGAAGCAATTCTGATCGCAGCGGTGAGGCAACCATACTGGTGGGTGCTACCCTGTGTTTTGAGTATGCACTCAAAGCTTACGAACTTGGCTTCTCTTGAAGAGGTCAAGGATTTAGTTGTAGATAAGAAAGGTTAGGATCGGGTGGGTTTTCTTCCTTGCACGAATGAAGATCGTATCTGTCATTCATCTCCCGAGAATGATTTCTTTTTTATGCATAAGAGGGTACTCATCCTCACTCGGGTCCGTCTTTTTTTTTACCAAATTTGAGTTCTCGATCCTCCGGGATTTAGATATAGCTCCCTCCCAATTACATCCGAATAGTTGGACCTTTATCAGGTCATTCGAAATTGTTTGTAGATTCTTCGGTATGTCGGCTTCTACGAGGAAGTATTTCACCTTTTTTTTTGTGTGAAGAGTACCGAGAAGTTCGAATGGGTTTCCCTTAGCTCTATTAATAGTAGGAAGATCTTTGAGGCCTACTCGACTTCACGGAATGGTTTCAAACCTGAATTCTTCAAGGTGGTTAGTTGTGGCAAAGGTCCTTCATTTTTTCTTACCCGTTCAGAGGAGTCCAAATTCCCCTTGTTCTTGACTCGTAAACCTCGTATAATTAGGCGTTTCGAGTATCATTGTCTTTCTAAACAAGAGAAGTTAGAAGTTGACTACCTGGAGCAATTGGTAGACGTGAGTTGTCGTAAACTCGTCGAATCTAAGGGCAACTTGCCCGAGATGACCTCTTAAATGGGTGAGGTCTTTTCTCCTCTTCGATATTTTTCTTGATTTCCTGATTTTGTTTTCTCAGTGTTTTTACTGTCTAGCTCTGAGCAGGAAAAATGGCCCCCAAAATGTCTAAGAAAGATACACTCGAGATCTTAGAGAAGAATAAACAAGCTGGAGGTAAAGCCGGGGGCCCGGTTTTAGTAAAACTGGACAAGACGGTGATCCAGTATATGGATTATCCTGAACATTCAGCGAGTGAGCTTAGATCGAGAAAGAGGAATGCTGCAAAAGTTGGGGAAAATGCTAGTGATGCTTCTAAAAGGCGGGTGGAGAACCTCGAGTTTGAAGTTCCCCCATCGGCTACCTTACCCGATAATTTTTTCGGGCAGATGCTAGCCAACTGGGTTAACTTTCAACCTGATGTCGTTTCTCTTTGGAACTCCTCATTCCTCTTGAGTCTCGCCTCGAATCCTCAGTTACAGTAACAGAAAGGTGTCGATCTTTACATTTCTCTGACTCGTTCCCAGATTGAGAAGATGACCGAGATCCTTGGCCTCCGTTTAGCCAGCTTGGCTTGTTTCTCTGAGATGGATTCAACTCTTATTGACACCAAGATTGCCTAGCTTGAAGCAGAGAATAAACGTTTGAATCAGAAGATTTCTGATGATCAACGGCAGATGACCGAGGTCACTTGGATGACTAAGCAGATTGAGAGTTTAAAAGTTGACTTGCGGCGATCGACTGACAATGTTTTAAGCCTGAAGGAGAACTGGTCGACTTTGATCAAAACCAAAGATTCTCTTCAAGTCAATTTGAACGAATCACATGAGAAGGTGACTCAGTTGGAGAGCAATGTGAAAGAGCTGGAGAAGGAATTGGCTGAGCTGGATGTATTCTCGGCTAAGCAGCTAGAGGTGGGTTTTGGTCTTGCGCAGGAGCAGTACTCCAGTGTTTATCCTGACTTGAATCATGCTCAATTCAACCTGCGTAACGAGGTCCGGGATAGGCAGCTGGTAGTTCCAGCAAAGATGGTTAGGCTGGCTGATCAAGAAATGGTTGCTGAGAACGAGGTCCCTAAGGTCGGGAGGTTGCTCCCACTAGTTGATGTAACTATTTTTTCTTCATTTTTATTTTGGTATCTTGTAATTTTTCAGAAACTTTATTGTTCTGTTGGATTCCATCTGGGAAGCTGGATAAGACGTCTTTTTGGTTCTTGATATGGTTTTTCTCTTTTGCTGATTTTGTCTTCGAACTCCAAAGAGGTTTCGATCTCGCATATTGGGTTGGCTTGCTCCGGGTACGCCACCAACTTGTTTTTCATGCTTAGTAGTTATTTCCTCTTGTCTCTTTTCCAAATGCGTTCCTTCCTGAAGCATTTTAAATGCATGCGTTCCCTATGTGATTTTATTACGCATGTTTTCCTTGGACGGTTTGACCGCTTTGGAAACACTACTTGCTTTAACTTCTGGTTTTAATGCTTTTTTACCATTTTTACTATAAATACCACTCCCTTGAATGCTTCCTCTATGAACTTCTCCTTTTTCCTCGACAGTCTCCTCCTTTTTCTTCAATGTCTATAAGGTAAAATCTTGTTCCTCCTTGGAAAGTTTCTGTTTTGATGGTCAGCTTTTTTCTGGGCTATGGCAAAATTCGTAATGTTCTTCATGGGCTATGGCAATGTTCGTAACGAACTTTGGTCTATGAGAAAGATTTTACGGAGAGTTCGTTCTCTGGGCATCACTTGGGGGATCTTTTGCTCCTTCGCGTCAGCTTCAAGTTGTTCCAGTAAAAGGTGAACTGCAGTCTCCCTTAGGTACATTCCGGTGGATTCAACCCTAGGTGTCCTCTAGGGGGTCTTTTGCTTTAATGTGTCAGCTTCACACTTGCCACCCTAGATGATCTTTTGTTCCAGTGTGTCAGCTTTCGCATTTGAGTGGATTCAACCTTGGATCAGATCGGTGTGTTTCTTGGAACTGTAGTGGATGCCTCTAGTGCTAGTCTTCCTTCCCCTTTTTTTTTTCCGTGGAATGTAGCCCCCCTTTAAGTAGGGTCCTCCTTTTGTACTCAGAAAGGAGGATCAAGTAACATCTCTTGTACTCGGAAAATTATGAAAAAAAATACTACTTGATGCTTTCTCTGCTTCTGTCTTTTTTTTTAATGAAGTGAAGTCGGGGCTTGACTTTGCGATAGTTTTTGAAGGGAGCGCAATGCTCGACCTTGTAGCTTTTGAAGGGAGCGCAATGCTCGACCTTGTAGCTTTTGAAGGGAGCCCAATGCTTTACCTTGTAGTTTTTGAATGGATCGCAATGCTCGACCTTGTAGTTTTTGAAGGGAGCGCAATGCTCGACCTTGTAGTTTTTGAAAGGAGTGCAATGCTCGACCTTATAGTTTTTGAAGGGCGGGTGCCCGACTTTGTTGTGGTTGAGGCTGAGTGACGCTTGAATCTTGATGACATATACACAGAGTCCCGAAATACTCTTTTGATTTATAGGGGGCTCGTCAAAACACTCCAACTAATGAGTTTACGGGATGGGAAAAAGAGTGCTCCCATTTCTTACATCTGATTTGTTTTAATCATTCCGGGTACAATGTCTTCTACTCTTTTCAAAGTTGCAGTTGTTCTCCTTGACTGTTGATTCTCGGGATGAATGTTCGATCTCCTCGACACCCTCAGCTTCAATTGAGTATCCTTCTTTTGTGAGGTCCATTGTTGCCTTTTGCAAAGTCCTGCAGTCTTCAGTGGTGTGTCCAGAGCATCGATGGAAGAGGCAATGTTGTGCTCGGTTGCTTTTGGCCTGATTTATGCCTGCTATTGGCATTCCAGAGAAATGTTCTGTATGAAGCGTTTGCAGGTTTTCAGGCTCTTTTCTGTCATAAAGAGTGTTGTCGTCGTGTTTAGGCCTGCTTGTCTTTTCCCACTTTCTTCCATTTTCTCTTCTAAGTCTCCTCATCCTCGGATATCGAAGTGTAAATGCCAATTCGTTCAAATGTTTTTGTCTTGATCTGAGTATATCTTCCATGTTGATGTATTCGGAAGCTTGACGCTTGAGCTTGTCAATGTTTTCTGGAGGCTTGTGGGCCAATGAATCGGCAAAGGATCCACTTCTTAACCCCTTCAACAACGCATGTAGTAGTACGGCGGGATTGAGATCTCGGATCGGGAGGATCTCCTAGCTGAAGAGGGACATAAAGTCTCTCAAGGATTCTAAGTTACCCTGCCTGATATTGATGAGACTTGACAAGGTTTTAGGATACCTGGGGTTAACAGCAAATCGGGCGCTAAAAAGTCTAGCAAGGTCATTGAAACAAGAAACTGAATTTGGAAAAAGTCTAGAATACCATACCAGAGTCCCCCCCACCCCACCACCCCCCCACCCCCCCCCCCCCCCAGGGTGGTAGGGAAGACTCGGTAGCAAACTGGGTCAGTAGGATTGAAAAGTAGCATCCGAGTACTGAACATGATAAGGTGCTCCTCTGGGTCTCCAGTTCCATCATATTTTTCCATTACCAAGGTTTCAAAAGTCCTTGGCAAGGGTGTTTCCATAATGTTTTCAGTGAATGGGTGCCTCAGGCAGGGAGAACGCTGGCCTTCGTGGTGCCGACCCTCTTCTGGTCCTCCCCTTAGGGTACTCCTTTGGCTCGAGAACTGGATATGAGTACTCGCATATTGAGACTGATACTTCTCATCCTCATGTTCATCCTCCCGTTGCTCCTCCCTGGGCCGGGTCTCACGATTAGGGTTGCTAATAGGTGCTCGCGACTCCAGGTTGTCTCTTCGCAATTGCTCCATGGTATCCATCAGCTGTTGATAAACTCGTTCGGCGGAAAATTGAGAATCGGTGACTGACTCGGGGTAATAGGTGGGAGTTGCCTCCCTGAGCTCCATATTACTCATACTTTTCCAAAGTGGCGGAGGAAAAGTTTTACCGGAGTCCCAAGGTAGGTGTCAATTGTTTGTGCTAAAACAATAAAGATAAATAGTATGAAGGGTTGATGTATTATTTATTGGGAATTAAGTATAGAGTGATGAAGGTTTCAGTACAATTTTTACATTCCCAGTACTTAACTAAGTGAGTGTATACAACATGTGTGTGTTAAGGACGAAGGTCCTCCTATATATAGCCTACTCGGCGCGTACTGTTCATGCGAGTTGGTTATCACGCCAATCATCAGGAGATTCTTCAAGAAGAGGGGTGATGCGTCCTCTCAATTTGTCTTATTATGACTTTTACCTTGGACCGTCACCTTAGACCGTCACCTTTGACCGATCGATGTGCTCTGTGGTTCTCCATCCGAGATACTCTTGTCCTGCCCGTGATCCTTGACCGAAGATGGATTGCGATGAGCAACCACCCGAACGACTGTCCTCTGCCTTCTTCTGATACAACTTTTTCCTACCAACATAGTTTCCCGAGTTCATGGCCATGGACGATTCCTGCGTTTATCCCGACCTAGATAGCCTCTATAACACCCCGATTTTTCTACTTTTCTATAATCAGTGTTTATGCATGAAATTGTGTGTTTATTTTTTTTAATCTGTGAAAAAATAATTTTAATAAACCAAAATTTATTTTCATAATTTATTTTATTTTATGAAGCTACCATTAAAATTTCGGTTGAAATTTCAGACGAATCTGGTCTGCGTTTTCACTGTCAGTAAGACTCTACTGATCAGGAAAAAAATGCAATTTCGATTCGTAAATTGAAACTGTAGACTTCCTAACACGATTACAACAATTCCTATGATTCTAAAAAATTTCATTTATAAAAATTTCTATATTAATTTTTCCGGGTGGAAAATTCATGGAGGAAATACGATCGGTTTTCACAGTCGGGAAATCGATAGAATCGGAAGGAAGTTAATTAATTTAAAATAGATTAGGTGCTGAGTTGATGGGGCATGATGCGTAGATTTTTTATGGATTTCACTTGACTAGAGATTTCATTTATTACATAACATCATTTTTCTAATTTTTGTAAGAAATCATCATTTCATCAAATTTAAACATTTTAAAATCAAGATTGTTTTCACAAAAAAAAAATCCGTCTCCTATTCTCTACACCAATTGCGCCCCCTCCCCCTTCTTCTATAAATACCTCTTCTTAACTCCTTTCATCACTTTTTCCATTCTCTCTCAAGATCACTCACTTGCTCACTTATACTCTTTCACCATTTTCACTCTTGGAAGCTTTGCAAGTCTTGTTCATCTTCAACCTCTCATAATCACCAAGGGTATATCTCTTCTCCTCTAATCTTCATCTTCTCAAATTCTTACTTATTCTTAACATGCATGTTAAATTTTTCATGTTGCGTGTTTAAAGTTTTTAGTTAAAAATTTCAAGAAAAATCTTTAGAAAAACCTTTTTGGCATGAAACCATTTTTTATGAACTCGTACTCTTCTCTACAATCATCCTATGTATTTGCATGTCACAAAAAGATCTCCCAAAGCCTATTTTAATAGGGTGGCTGAAACCCTATATAGAGGGGGTTAATGTTTTTGTTAAAATTTTCTCATGCGTGAATTGGAATCCTTGATGCATGTATTTTTAAACTCTAAGCTACATCCAAAAAAAATGAGTTTTTCTTCCCATTGTACTTACTATGGCCGAAACCCTCGCTAGGAAAGTTGAGAAGGTTTTGTTTCAACTTTTTTTTTTAGAAGGACACTTACTTTGATCATCACTTTATTTACATGCATGTAGCTAAAATGTTAAAAATCAAATTTCTAGCATATTTTCCTTATGTAGGCCGAAACCTACTCTTTTGAGGAGTAGATGGATTGGGTTTTATTCTTAAAGTTTTAAGCTTTGAATTTGTCTCCATAATGCTTAAGGATCATTGATCAAAGAGCTTGTAAAAATTGAAAACTTTTATTATCATTTGCATGTCAAGGCCGAAATATGCAAGAGAGGAATGGGATGTTTTTGTGAATTTTTAACTTATATTATACACTTGATTTTATTTAGATTTACAAACGTGAGATTGAAACAAAGCTTGTTTTTGTTAAACGCGGGAAAAGCTACATTTTTTTTCCGTCAAGCTAAGGTAAGGGGAGACAGCCTAAGGGATATTATTTATAATAATTATATGTGCTTGTGTGTCTTAATGTATTTGTTGGAATTCTTGATGTGGTGGTTGTTTAATGCTTAATTGAATTTAATGTGTTGATTGTTTGTTTGGTTGAATAAATATGTTTTATGCTTGGTTGATTTTTTTTTTTTTTTTTGAATATGTGTTTGTAGTTGATATATGAAAATAAATTGATGTGCATGCTATATTTGTTATGATATTGTTTTGGTTGTTGCATGAAAAGCCTAATTATTGGTTAGAGCTCAATTAAATTCTCAAGATAAAAGTCTTATGAAAACCATATAAAGAGTATTGAAAATAAATATTTATTTGAAGAAATGTTTTGGTAAAATAGAAAATAAATTTATCTTTTCAAACTTATGAAAATATTAGAATCAAAATAAAATTTTTATGAAGGAAATTTATTTGAAAATTTAAATGAGTTTACACTAAGAAAAATCAATTTTTTAAACTATTTTAGGGATAGAAACCATGAAGAAAAACAAAATTTATTTTGAAACTTAAAATGGATTTTATTTGAAAGTTTCAAATATTTTTAGAAAAAGAAAATTTCAAAATAAAGTGGATTTTTAGAAAAAGGAATGGATTTTTTTTTATAATCTTAAAGTTAAAAAAAATGAATTTCAAAGGAAAATTTTTGTTTTTTTTAGGTTTTATTCAAAAGAGAGTATCCGATAACTTGGATAAGTTACGGAAGTTTTGTTTTGTATTTGTATTTCACTGATCGAAAAATAACGTCGAAAAGTGACCCTAGTAACCGAGACGTCGGGATACTAGTGTTTTAAAGCACGATTATCTATGATCCGTGTCACGTTGTTGTTGTTGTGGACTGTGTCCTATATACGTTGTTGTGGACTGTGCGTCCTACACACGTTGTGTTAAACGTGGTGAATGAAGTAAAAGGTGAAAGTTGTTTTCTACGACCACAAAGTCCAAGACTGGTGCATCGGTCTAAGACTGTTGTGATTGGATACTTGGACTTAAAAGTCATGTGTTGACAATGAAAGTTTTAAAACTTTGAAAATTTATGGATGGTCGTGAGCCTTGAGCCTCGACGAAAGGAGGAATGAAAACACAAAGAAAAACTGCGATAATAAAATGTTTTTTACATGCATTATTCGGCAGGCGTGCCTATGTTGACCATTGTACCTTAACGGACAATGTGCCATGTGAATTTGATCATTGTGCCTTAATGGAAAATATATCTTTATGGACAAATGTTCCATTTATTAATTGACCATTGTGCCAGGATGTTTGGACAATGTGCCATGTTTAAAGGTGACCATTGTGCTAGGAGTTTGGACAATGTGCCATGTAAGAGCCTGATCAGCTCAAACGAAAGGAAGTTTGGGATCTCCGGAGATTAAGATAGATTGTTGAAATATATAAGTGCCATGTGTTTTCAAAATGACGATGATCCTTTGATGTTATATTTTTATCTGAGAATCTTATGTTGTATATAACTGCTCATCTGTACCTGTTGTTTTGTGTGTGTAGTAAATGTAGTTGTCATAATTGATCCATCTATTGGTATCTCGCTCTTGCATTTTCTTTTCCTAATGTGGTATATATCTGTTTTTGGTATAGATGGATCCGGTCTTCCCCCTAGCCCACTCGAGGGTGAGGGCCATCATCTTTGAGAATGCACAGGATCTGGCTGCGTGGGTATTTCACCAGGGGGCCCACACTGCCGAATACACTAGCCCTGTCTGCACAGTTGATGGCATCGACGTAGGTGGACCTGAGAGGAGAGCGCATATCGTTGGGGTGTTAAACCATCCGGCCGCTCAAGGACTTTTGGTGTTAAACCATCTTCAGGACGCGCCTCAATCAGCTGTAGCACCAACCTCACCTATTGAGGTGGACCCTCAGGAGATCGTCGAGGAGGACCCGGTTGAACTAATGGAGGAGGAACCACTGTACCATCCGCTCAGTGATGACGATGATGATTCTCCCGATGTGGGAGTTGGAGTTGTGTCTTCACCCGACATACCTCCAGAGGGTGGGGATGACCGCCATGGTCTCCCCAATGGGTTCCATCAGTTTTTCTGACCAGTTGTAGGATCCTTCTTTTATTTTGGGGTAACGATGTCTTTATAATTATTTCTGGTTTCTGAGAACCACTTTTGACATGTGACTCTTTTAAGCTTCATTTAACTATGCTATTGTATGTTTAACCTTTTACTCATGTAAATTTCTGTGAAGCGGCCCGTCTTCATGAAGGCCTTAAAATCAATATATATAAGGTACTTTGAAAATCTTGATGTATTTACGTTTCGGTCATTTATGTTTATTGACGTATGAGAGAAAAGTTCTCTAATTATTAAGAATGTAATTATTTAGAACAATCTTATATTTTCGAAAGTAATCGATAAATTTCTAAAAAGTTTTAATTTCCACAAAACAAAGTAGTTAATGTGATGCTCAAGTAAGGGTGTCACATCCTCATGCTATTTCAGGTGGGAACACACAATTTTTTTAAAAAGAAATCTTAAAATTTTACAAATGATACAGGAGTTTCGCATGAGTTAAGTTCAAAACTATAATATACTAATTGTAATATTTATTTCTTACAATCTTATTATTTTATTTTGATAACTTTTTTTTCTTCCACGTAACAAATGTACATTTAAATTATGTTGATGTCCAACCGAAAAAAATAATAATATTGAAATATATTTTATTTGAAAGAAAATTGAAGAATAATAAACGCAAGACTTTGGTGCCGTGAGCATTTTGAAATCTTATCTGTATCCACAACAGAGCGTTTGCCCACAATCATAAGCTAAATGCATGGCCAAGAAAGTCTGCTTCTGTGTTTACTTCCTTCACACACACAATCATATGCAAATGATAGGACTGTGTTATGCCAGTTGGTTTTTCTCCTTTTTTTTTTATCATGATATCACATATTAAAACACAAATACATAAAGGTTATTGTTACCACCAATCAGTTGGCTCTTTATTAGGTACGGACATGTGGAAAGGAATCCCATTTATAAGAACCCCAGAAATAATATTCGTACAATAACAAAAAAAAATTAGAGTCATCTCTCTCTCAACATTTTTTCTACTCCTTTTTTTTATTCCTTATTTATTGGAAGAAGGTGGTTTCGAACCATTTTTTGGTCTGGAATCACTCATCTACATAGTTTTCTCTCTTTTTTTTTATCTAAATAATAATAAGTGGTTTTTCCACATATCTCTGATTTTTCTTTTGTGTTTTTTCGTGTTTTCATCGTCCGCGTGCAGTGTTGTTTTGTTCGCCGTCTTGTTGCGTCGTCGTTTGGTTTCCCGTCTTGTTGTGGTGTTCGTTTGGTTCAGATTGACAGATCAGCTTCGATCCATTACATGTTCAATTAAGACTTGAGCGTCAACGTTACAGATCCGGAGGCATGAGTATTCCAGCCACTTTGATTTTGTTACATTTGTAGACATTTTGCCGTGTTTTGCTATTAATATGGGTGCCGTGAGTTTGTTCGCAGATTCATCCTTTTCGATTTTTAACGATATTGAATTTGTGTTGTTTTCGATGTATTTTACCAATTTGAATGAATGAATATTTTTTTTAATAAAAAAAAAGGGAATCGCATCAGGTATAGCACAAATCTAAGGCCTTAATCCATGAATATAAGATGACTAATCATGTTTGTGATATTTCCCTGAAAGCGCAGCTTTTCAAATAGAGGTAGGGATGAATATTATTTTTCACTAATATGTAGTAACAGATATAAACAAAAAATTTGTGTGTCAAAATAAGTATTTAACACATAAATTAATTATATATAATAATTTAAAAGTGAAAAATGACCTATACTTAAATTTTTCTAAAGAATGTTTGTAATTTTTAAACGGCTTCATATTTAATTGGTTTAAACTAATCCAAAACGGCAACCCCATGTTGTCCTACGATTTATTTTTTATTTTAATGTTTAACAAAATGTTTTGAATCTGTCAAAAAACAAAACGTTTGGAAAATTTTTAGAGGGAATCGTACGTACGATATAAAAAACTAAAAAAATTGTGTTGATGAATATACTTGCATGTTTCACTCCGAAAATTATGGAGTGGCCACATAAAAAAAAATTATATATATAGAAGTTATAGTTTATATTTATATGCATAAGACTATGAGTTAGAAATTTTTGTTACTTAAATCAAATATCTCTGAGAATAAGAATATAATATACCCAGTCAAAAAAAAGAAAAGAATATAATATATTATCCTAAACAAATTATTATTCACGAGAGCGCCCCTTTGTTTGTAGAAAAGTGAAGCAGTCTCTGACAAGTAAAAACAAAGTCCAGGATATATTCCCCTCTCCTTTTCTTTCAAAAAATTAATTAAGAATGTAAACTTGAAGTACAATATAACAAAGCAACGAAAGCTCATTATTTTGTAAAAAGACATGCAATGCACGACTTCATGAATTATCAAGCAGAAGAGTCATAATTTAAATTGAAATCATTCATTCTCACTACAATACGTTATTGGCTAAATAAAAGGATATTTCGTAATACACTAGTAATCAAATGACTCCTGAAATTCTTTCGCATAGTTTTCTACTGGAACGATGGGGCCACGTTGACGCGAACAATGCATTCTAATTCCCTTCCATAGGTTCGAATATAAAATGAATCTCTCTCTCTCATCTATTGCATAATTAAGCTTTCTTCACTTTCCAGATCCGTCGGAGGTGAAGGTTATGATACACCACCTATCAAAATGATATTGTGATGTATTATTCAAATGACATAATTTGGACCATTCAGATTGTTGTTTGGGTTAGTTAGATTTTGATCCTACGACCTGTTTGAAAAGTCAATCATCCCAAATGACAATCTGATTGGTCCAGATTGTGTCATTTAGGTGATACATCACTACACCACTTTGATGGAGGGTGCATCCTAAACAACATCCCCTTGAAAGATATAATATAATGAATAAAGGTCGTACCTCTTGATTTCTCACAAATATTTACATCACTTTAATGGATGGTGCATCCTAAACAACATTCCCTTGAAAGATATGATAGAATCAATAAATGTTGTAGATATGATCATAGAGGCCTAAAAGAATGATGACTCAGCTAGTTCTAGAATAGGATGACTAGGCTAATTCTAGAAAGATCTATTGGTTTGTTATAGTGGTTGCTTGGGGTAATTAGTAGGTGTGTAATGGTGTATTGTCTTATTGTGGGTATGCACCAACACTATATAATCATTGTATGACCTCGTTATTGAAATCAATGAATGAATGAACAAATTAGTCTATGTCCCTCTCTTATTTTCTTAGGAGGCCCTCTATCCTCGAAGTAGAGTTATCTTTCCCAAATCCCTCATTAATCACTTCCCCTTTACCCCCTCCATAACCCAATCCCTAACACTATCCCACATCCATACCCTATCAATTGGTGCTTTCATTGAGCCTACTCCCCTCCACATTTCATCCATGGCGATTTCCATTTTTTATGGCAACAACAAAGATGCTTATTGGTGGATTCTTTGCACCAAAAAATATTTTCGCGAGCATGGAACACCGGAGGCAGTGAAGCTACCGAAAGTTGTGTTGGCCATGAGAGGTCGAGCACTCCATTGGTGGCTATGGTAATCTTACTGTCATCCATTGCCCAGTTGGGACAGCTTCACCACTATCTTTTTGTGGCCATTTGATAATCCAATGTCTTATCATGTTTTATCTATTATTTTAGAGCGGATTTCATCAATTAAATTTTGTTAAATGCTTGATTTAGCCCAAATTAGACTTTGTTTTCCTATTTTAGTTATTTTGAGTCAATGTGAGCATTTAATTGATTTTAATTAGATTTTTATTAATTTTTTTATATTATTCTTATTTTTGATTTTTTAGGAAAGTATCAAGAAGAAAAGAATGAAAATCAATTAAATTGAAGATTACCAAGTAAATTGCAAGGGCCCACATGATGGATTTGAACCCAAATCAATTTGGATTTGGATTATTATGATTAAAAGATAATTCAATTGGCATTGAGATAAAAGATTGGATTCAAATCAATTTGGATTTGGATAATAATTGCCTATCACAACAATAAAGGATATGATAAGATTTGGCAATTAATTTGGAGATATTAATTTGGATATGAAGATTAAAATGCTCGGGATCAATTATGTTGGAGTTTGCATGAAGGCGGAGCTTGAAAAGCAAGAAAAATGAGCCAAACAGAGCCCATTACAGCCTAGCCGTGATAGGCATCACGGCCATGATCGAGCAGGGCTGAAAAAGAAAGAATGAAAATGTTAGAAGCTGTTATGGCCAGGCCGTGATGGCCATCAGGGCCATGATGACCATCAGGGCCAGGCCGTGATGACCATCAGGGCCAGGCCGTGATGACCATCGAGGGCAGGCGTGATGACCATCGGGCGGTAGTGATGACCATCAGCGATGGTCATCACGACCGATGAGCCATCGGTGTTAAGTTTTCCAAGACGAGAATCCGTCACCCGGCTTTGTGTGATGACCCATCACGACGTGACGCGCAATATCTGGAATTTTAAAACCTGATTTGATCTGATTTTGTAATTACTTGGGATTCAAGTTACCCTACTCTATAAATAAAGCAATTAGGCTCGAAAATAGGAGCATTTTTTGGACTGCTACCTTAGGCAAAAATTAGGATTTCTCTTCTTCTTAATTTCTTCTCTTCTCTTAGGACTTTTATGCTTTTGTTATTCAAGGTTGCCATGACCATGACAGTGCTTGAGTAGTCATTTTGTTTCTAGGGATTGGGGCTATGCCCAAGACTTGTTTTATGTTATGAATTGATGTTTTCCCTTTGTGAATTCCAATTTGCTTTCGATTTGATTCCTATTGCATGAACTACTTGTGAATTTGGTGCACACTTATTTGCATGTCATAGATACTCTAAGGACAAACTTAGCGGTGAACTTAGGTATCGGATCTATAGGAATCAAACTTATGACTTAAATCACGAGAATTAGAAGCGGTCCTTCGAGGGTTCATGAATTGTCACAAAACTTAATGGGTTCAATTTAAATTCAATTACCACGAGAGTAGGGGTTGATTTAATTGGGCACGGTTCTTGTAACCCGAGAGGGGGCATTAACTTATTTAGGATAAATTCGCCTTCAAAGCAAATTTTGATAATTAACAAGAGGGATAGTCAATTTAGTAGCATGAGCGGTCTTGTTAGTAACCCAATTCCTGGAAATCTCTTTTTCATATTTAAAATCCCAAAAATATTTAATTTTATTTTATTGTTGCTTTTATTTTCTTGAAATATATTCACACTTATTTCTTAATCTAAAACAGTTGTTTAATTTGTGAAGTGATACTTGGTTTCCCATTCCTGAGTTTGATACTCGATTTCTCACCATTTTATTATTACTTGTTTCGATCCGGTACGCTTGCCAGAGCTCAACCCCGTTCAAGTCCGAGTGGCGACATATTTTACCAGTATTCGATGAGACAGAGGAACCGGAGCTGGAACCGCAACAATTGCAGTCAATGATGGCATATGGTGGCAGTGATGTTGAAGGTCCAACAATAGTGGAAGACGAAATCGCTATACCCGCTCGCCATAATCTACAGAAGGAAGAAGCAGTACCAAAAGAGGATGGCTTTGCAGGTCAAACAGACAATACATCCCTGAAGAATCCGGCCAGTATGGTGCCGTTGTCAGAATCGTCAGATCGAAAGTTGTTCGCATCAAAGACATAAGCCCAAGTTGCAAAAGGATCGGTCATGACCCCACCGCCACCAAAGCCGCCGGATGATAACCTAGATGGCGGTGACCGTGTGTCGTCGCCGGCGGAGTCACCAAAGACTAGCAACGCAGTGGAAACACCAATTGGGTCGAGGAACACGAGCACCAATCAGCCACCCATTCGATTCCTGCTGTCCCACGCCAATCCTCCCCCGTCGTCTAATCGGGGCGGCCCACATGACGCGTTGAACCAGCAAATGCTCGGGTCCTCGAGAGAGATGATGCTCCTTCTTCCGCGCCGGCTGACCGAGTCCCCCACCACCGCCGCCAAAACCACCTGATCTCAGTCTCGATCGGCCCAAACCCACCATGCCCCCGCCACCACCAAACTCAAACTCCCTTAGAGAAGCCAGTCAGAAATCAGTCATGATGGCGGTGCTACCACATAGGTAGGGTCGGGTGGTATCGAGTTCGACCAGACCCCCACCAGCACCGTTCCCACCGGATACGACGCCGTCTCGAGTGGTCGGAGCGTCACTACCCGTCGAGGCGTCGCGCTGCAGCAATGCAAAGGGCGATCATATGCTTATGCTTCTATTGCTTCTACGGGCAACCACCCTGCAGCAGGAGGAGATTCAAAGAGGGGCAAAACGGGGAAGTTACAAAGCAAACTCACAATTGACCTAATGGGCCAGGCCCATGTCATGAAGGAAGAGCAAGGCACAATAGGATTTCAAAGTGCTCTTGTTGGATGTGTAACTCATATTGGGCCTATTTCTTATAATATTTTCAATATTGGGTCCCAATTTTTAATTCTTCCACATCACAAACACCAACATATGTTTAGCTTCTCAATGAGCATTGGCAAATGGCAATAATAGGATCTCGGTGGACATTTGCATATACCTTCAGCATCTAGTATGTCCCAGTTCAAGCAGTGGGATCCAGGAAAATTTATTTTAGGGTCAAATTTTTACAACCTTGAGAATAAGGTTGATTTTGATAGGGTCGGTAATGATATGATCATAGAGGCCTAAAAGAATGACGACTCACCATTTAGTTCAGAATAGGATGACTAAGCTAATTCTAGAAAGATCTATTGATTTATTATAGTTGTTGCTTAGGGTAATTAATAGGTGTGTTATAGTGTATTGTCTGATTGTGGGTATGCACCAACACTATATAAGCATTGTATAATCTCATTATTGAAATCAATGAATGAACGAACAAATTAGTTTCTTTCCCTATCTTATTTTCTTAAGAGGCCCTCTATCCTCAAAATAGAGTTATCTTTCCCAAATCCCTCATTAATCACTTCCCCTTCACCCCCTCCATAACCCAATCCCTAACACTATCCCACATCCATACCCTATCAGCTGTACCTCTTGTTCTCTCACAAATATTTGTGAATCCAGCTTCAACCTTACCCAAAACACACCATCTGGTGTGTAAAATGTTTAGTATACCTTGGCACTAGATCGAGAGTAATGTTGTATAACAGATTGCAGTAATTTTTCGAACAATACTCTTTATAAATATAAATAATCTATATTACAAAATCAAAATTATCCAAAAAAAAAATTTTTTTTTTTAAGCAAAATACCAGTATGCACAAAGCATCATTATGAGAGTTGACATTTCAGCTAGACTGTAATCCCAGATTCCAACAATCGTCTGCAGTTTATCTAAATTTTATTGATAAAACAATGAAAATAGACAAAATATTTTCGTGTGACCAAAAGCCAGCTCTGGTACAGAATACGGAAGGAATAAGGCCCACTTCCTTGCCAGCAGACCATGCATTTACGTGTGCTTGCTTGGAATGCCTAACAAGATTGTGTTATCCATTTACGAAAAAGTTATTGTTGGATTGAATAAAGAATAATGATATTTGAACATAAATATGGTATTCAAATATTATATAAAAGTATCCATTCTCATTTATTTATTGTTTTCTTTTCTTTTATTATGTATTTCATCACTCACAAGATACTTATAATTTCTCGGTGTCTATACAAGATGTTTAAATTATCTATCGAAATATCTTTACTCATGAATAAAATAATATGCATTGTTAAGAACAAAATAAGCATGTAATACCAGTCAAAAAAAAAAAAAAACCAATCTTATAATTTTTTTATAAAAATAACAGAACCCCATGTGGCTGCATGTGCCCCAATAAAGTGTCTGCTGACTTGTGCTTGTATTTCTACAATTCTACATTGCTTCTTCCTAACCGACTACAAGTACATAATTAGCACACAAGTGTCGGTCGTACAAGTACATTATCTCTTTAATGAAAAATACTGGATATATATGTATGTATGTATAACAACATATCTTTTTTTTTTCGATAATTGAAAATTCATTGAATAAATATCTAGCTTCAATATCACAGTGAGTAAACTCTACCCATCTTCTAAGAAGGGTTGCAAAGAGCACACACAATCATTTGTTAGAGAGCTAGAACAACATAATACAAAATCTGTCCTGAATACAAAAGCTTACAACAAGCCCCATAATGGAACATCAACAATACACATGAGTACTACAATCTCTATCAAGGACCCCTTTACACTTGATAAACACCAATAATAATAATAATAATAATAATAATAATAATAATAATAACTACTCAGAGATACATAAAGGACAGCCATTAACAAAGATATCACCTCTAAGAACACACCCCAAAATAAAGCACTGCAACATCATCCATAAGTAAAACAGCCCCAATTTCAATATCAGCAACCACACCTTGATTGTCTTCCATTCCTTTCACTATGCTGTGAGTTAATAGGGAGAGCAGCAAAAAAATGATCTCCTTTCCCAGTTCCATCAAGCAAGAACAGCTCTTATAATTTCCTATACACACACCAAAAACAGAGAATAGCTCTTCCTAAACAAAGATAGACATTCCTGTAACATAAAAAGTTGTCACTGTGCATCAAACATAGTCCCCAAATGAATTGTAGAGACTAGAAATTCTTTCACCAGTCTTGTCCAAATTGCCTATATGCCATCCACCTTTGCTCCTTCCTCTGCTACTGTATCTTTATCACCTCTGCTTCTGCACACCCAATCTTTCTAAGTCCATATTAGCCACCTACCAACCATCTCAACCCGTGTCTTTGCTAGAACATCTGCATATTGATTAGCTTCTCTGTTTTTATGTGTAAAACTAACCTTTTGTTAATACCTGTAAGATGTTACACAGTTTATTACAATAAAATCTTAAACCCCATGGACATTCATCTCTCCTATTAATCCAAGCTAAAGCATTTTTAGAATCAGATTCTACTATGATTTCCTTTTCCCTTAACCACTCCTTTTGTAGAGACATCTGGAGCAAAAACAACTGCAATAAATTCTGCTTCATTGGAATCTTTTACTCCTATTGAAGCAGTAAAATAGGCTTTAACTACACCTCTATCATCCCTAAGTATACCTCCAAAGCCTGATGGGCCTGGTTTCCTTTGGGAAGAGCCATCAACATTCCATTTTACTGTATTAGATGGGGGTGGACACCATTCTATGCTCCCCCTTTGTTGTTTTTCCTTTCTCCAAAGTTTGACACCTTCCAAGTTATAGGCTATCTCCCCTGGACTGTAAGGATAGTCAGGATTCCACCCTTTAATCCAAAAGCCCAATCTAAGTTGAATAAGGAAATGAAGTTCATTCCAATCTGTTTGAACATTGTCAAACACAACACTATTCCATAAGGACCAGAACACCACACACATTAAGGAGATCCAAATCAGTTTTTGGAACCCGCCAACCTCCAAGCCAACAAGCCAACACTCAAACCATTGGTTAGGTGTTTGAGTAATTGGCATTTGAATTCCCCACCATTCCAGCACGTTCATCCATACTTTCCATGATAGGCTACAGTGTAGGAACAAATGTTTTACCGTTTCTTCTTCCTTTTTACAGAAGGGGCAAATATCCTCCTCCTCACTCAATAAATTCAGCCGTCTCAACCTGTTTCCTGTGTTCAATTTTTCTTGAATTATAAACCATACCAGCAGTTCAGCTCTAGGTGGAGCTACTCCCATCCAAACATCTCTCACGTTATTAGTTATTTGGCTTTGTGACCAGATTTCATTCGTAAAAGACTTCACAGTGAAGTAGCCTCTATTGTTATATTTCCACCATATTTTATCCTGAGTTCTATTTTTCAAATTGGTATCCTGCAGGGTTTTTAAAAGATGTTCCAATTGTTGTACCTCCCATTGGAACAAATTTCTTCTCCATGTGAGGTTCCACTGCCAAGTCATTCCATTCCAAAACCCCATGTTTGCCACTGTTTCCTCTTTTTGTAAAGAGATTAGAAAAAGCCTTGGAAATTTGTCTTTCAAGGCCAGATCATCTACCCATGTATCACTCCAAAATTTGGTTTTTCCACCATTTCCTATCCTCATCCACCATCCCTGCTTTATTATCTGTTTATATCTATCCTCCCATTTATCCACTTTCATTATTTTATCCCACAAACCCCCTTGAGTTGCATTTCTTTGCTACTGTATAAGTGGAGTATTTGCTTAAAATCTATGGATTGAGCAAATGATCTTCTTCCATAGTGGATTGTCTTCCACAGAAAATCTCCGCCACCATTTAAAAAGTAGTGCAGCATTTTTAATAGTAATATCATCTACCCCTAAACCTCCTAACCTTTTCGGTTTCTGGATAACTTCCCACTTCACCACTAGTAACCCCCTTCTATTCCCCGCTCCTTTCCAGAAGAATTCTCTCTGAATCCTTATTATTTGCTTAACCACACTTCTAGGGACTTGAAACAGGCTCATGAAGTACAACGGCATACTATTTAACACAGACTTAATCAGTACAAGTCTCCCTACTTTGGACAGCACTTCAGTCTTCCACACCGCAACCTTTTTTTGAATCCGATTGAACACTGGATTCCAAGTAGAAGCCTTTCTAGTATTAGCTCCCAAAGGTACACCTAAATAAACTATGGGCAAATCAACTACCTGACAACCCAAAGTATTAGCTATTTGCTCTCCCCATGCTCTTTCCCTTCCCAAAACAATCAAACCAGATTTTGAGAAATTGATCCTCAAGCCTGATAGCAGCTGAAAACAATCCAAAATTCTTCTCAAATTAACAATATACTGCCTTTTAGCTGGGCAGAAAATCACCGTATCGTCCGCAAATTGGAGGTGGGAGATTTTTATCTTCTGATATCCAATCTCCAGTCCCTGAAAAAAGCCTCTTTGTATTGTTGTTTTCATTATCTAGTTAAATGCTTCAGTGGCCAGAACAAAGAGGAAAGGGGACAATGGGTCCCCTTGCCTAAGGCCTCTTTCCATCTTGAAAGGTGAAGCTGGACAACCATTCACCAGGATAGATATCGAGGTTGAAGATAGACATTTCATGATCCAGCGTCTCCATTTGACTCCAAAACCCATAATGTTTAGCAGCTGATCCATGAAATTCCAATTTATCATGTCATATGCCTTTTGGAAATCAAGTTTCAACAAAGCTACCTCTTTTTTATTTTTCCTAGCCCACTGCACAACCTCATTAGCTATCAAAGCCCCATCTAAAATCTTCCTTTGCATGACAAATGCTGATTGTGTTTCTCCAATCAACTCTGGCATCACCGTTCTTAATCTTAGGGCCAAATTTTTAGCTATGCTTTTATAAATACATCCCACCATACTAATGGGTCTAAAATCTTTTAGGTCTATAGCTCCTTCAACTTTGGGTATTAAAGTTACACATGTGGTATTCATGGCTCTAGGCATTTCCCCCCTTTAAAAAAAATCAGTGATCATTGTCACAGGATCTTCCCCAATTGTCTCCCACATTTTCTTGATGAAGCCTAGATAAATCCATCATACCCTGGTGCCCTGGTTGGTTCACAAGCCCAAACAGCTTTTTTTATCTCCTCTGCCGAGGGAGTGATTTCTAGACTGAATGTTTTATCTTGAGACAATTTCGGGAGACCTTCTCCTCTTAGATTTAGGCATACTGATTTGTCATCAGTGTACAGATTTTTGAAAAACCTCACTATTGCCTTTTTTATATTTCTAGGGTTCTTCACTAGCCTTCCTTCAACCCTTAAGAGCTTCAGTGTTTTCTTACTCTTCTTCACCGAAGCAATCAAGTGGAAATACTTTGTATTTCTATCCTTTTCAATTAATGCCTTGGACCTGGATAATTGTATCCAGTATCTTTTGAATTAGACAACTATAAATACGAGAAGGGGGTTGAATTGTGTTTATCAGAATTTAAACAAAGTTGAAATCTTTTCGCATACTGTAAGCTGGTTAGGTTCGCATTTAATGGAAAGATACAGGAGAAACGGGTGACTCGTCTGATGAAATTTTAACAATGACTTTGGCAAACACACCACTTTATAAACGTATAAGAAAACTAAAGCAACTAAAGAGTTTTAAGGAAAGAGAGATTGACACGGTTATTTATCCTGGTTCACTCTTCAAAGCAAAGAGCTACGTCCAGTCCTTGGCAGCACCAAGATTTATCCACTATAACTGATCATGTTACAGACTCAAGTATTGTTTGCACACCTAGCCTCTTCAGGCTCCAAGGCAAGTATTCTTTGCACACCTAGCCTCTTCAGGCTCAAGACAAGTATTCTTTGCACACTTAGCCTCTTCAGACTCACTCAAGTTTGTTTGAGAGATTGGTTTGTAATAAATACAACTTCAGATAAACAGATCTTTCACTAACACTCGTAGAGTGGTTTAAATATAAAGCATAGGAAAGTCTGCGTAATAACTTCAAATGATTGAAGAATACAAAATGAAAGAATGAATATATTAATGCGCAGAGTAATGGCTCTTTAATGCTATGTGTATTCTCTGTGTATTCGATGTCTTCATCTTCAACGACTTCTGTATTTATGGTCTTCAAGCATTTAGGATCCGTTAGAGACATTCCCTCAGATAAGCAGAACTTCATTAAATGCAATAGAGTCGTTCTGGGCAGCCATTAATGCAATAGGAACGTTGGTTGTACTCTAACATGAAGGATCATGGCTTTATGCATCGTGATACAGCCATATCAGAGTTGTGCAGAGAGTTTTTTGTACTTTGTTGAGTACAATTCCCTTTTCATGTAAGGACCAGAGGTACTAGGGAATAAAGTACGTTAGAAGCATTCTTTAACTGGTCTTTGGTTCTAATAATGTAACTGTTTTCTTGATTCTGGTTCTTGAAATAAGATTCTGATAATTCTTATAGAATTCACGTTCATAAGATAAGCGCGTCCATCTTGAAAATAACCGCGTCCATCTAGCCATTTAAGATTTCATTCAGACGGGCTAGTAGACGAGCTCCATATGCCATGTCATTGGACAGATACTCCTTTAACTGGTTGAACGTAACCTAGTAGATGAGCACTTCTATCACTTCAGTAGAGGAGCGCTTCTGTTGCTTTAGTGGACGAGCGCTTCTGTCACTCCAGTAGACGAGCGCTTATGTCACTTTAGTAGACGAGCGCTTCTGTCACTTTAGTGGACGAGCGCTTCTGTTACTTTAGTGGACGAGCGCTTCTAACACTTTAGTGGACGCCCACTTTTATCACTTATGTTGGACGAGCGCTTCAATCACTTGTGTTGGACATGCGCTTCTATTACTTCAGTGTTGGACGTGCGCTTGTGCGCTTCTATTACTTTAGTGTTGGACGTGCGCTTCTATTACTTTAGTGGACGAGCAGATAGATGATTTTTACGATTTTAATCTGCACATTAGATAGATAGGTTAGCAACCAATATGAAGGTTAATTAAATCATTAACCAATATTTAGTTCTCATCAAAACGTAGGGAAATGCACATCAGACATTTTAGAGACTTAACATCTTTCCTATTTTTTTAACCTGTAACAGCCTGATTTTAATTACGTTGTTTAACCGATTAAAATATAATTAATTATATTTTAATATGAGAGTTAGAAAGTGATTTTAAATAAAATAAAATAAAATCATATTCATAGTCTCTCTTATGGTAGAAGGCTACGGTGAAATTTTGGGTTGAAAATTCAGACGGAGCCCAGTCTGTGTTTTTTTACTGACAGTATAATTTTATACCGGCAGAAAACCCTAAGTCCAGCCGCTGTTCTCGTAAGTTTTTCCATCGATTTTGTCTCTTGATTCAAATAGATTTAGTTATTTGAAACCCTATTGTTGATTCGGTTGGTATTTGGTGTTTCCGACGAATTGTGTTACTAGTACGTGTAATCGGGACGCAAAGCGGAACGGTGGATGTGTAAGGATGGATGGTGGCAGATTTGTGGATGTTGTTGGACAGTGTGCTGAGGTTCTTGGCAGTAGCATGGATGCATTCGGAGCTTGTACGGGAAAGCACACATGTCAATCAGGTGGGGGAAAGAATCAACCTATTGTCGGAATCGATAAGTAGTAGATTATATGATAATTGTGCAGGGCGACCTAAACCATACTAGTAGTCGAGTAATTGACAAGACCAAAATCACATTGGATGTAAAACCAATGGTGATTCAGGGATTGTAGGGTTATCGACATTAAGGTTGATTTTATGATGTTGATGATGTTTGGCTTTATTACTTATTTGATTTAATTGTGATATGTTGGTTATGATAATTTGCTTTATCTGATATTTTATGATGTTTGAATATTTTGTTGATATTGTGTTATGCATGATCTGCCTGGTTTTTAATATTGTATTTAGTGGATTTTAAGCAAAGATATATATGTTGTTCGAGAGATAGTTGTTTGTTTTGGGTGTGAGAATAATGGTGACTTAGAGGTGCCTAACCAAGATTATGTATTTTAATGAAGTGTGGTGACCTAGAATATGTGTTGAGTTCTAGTAGAAGGTTAAGGCACTAGGATGTTGTTAAAACAGGTTGGTGAGATTCAAGTATAGGTGTTGTTGTCCACAACCGTGTATTGGTAATATAATACACAAGGACAAAAAGTGTATTGGTAATATAATACACAAGGACATCTGTGTATTGGTAATATAATACACCGTGTATTGGCAATATAATACACGTAAAAGGACATGTGTGTATTTGTAATATAATACACGTAAAAGGACATCTGTGTATTGGTAATATAATACACCGTGTATTCACGTAAAACACATGTGTATTGGTAATATAATACACCGTGTATTGGTAATATAATACATGTAAAAGGACACCGTGTATTGGTAATATAATACACCGTGTATTGGTATTATAATACACGTAAAACACATCTGTGTATTGGTAATATAATACACGAAAAATCAAGAGTTCTCGCAAGACCACTTCCACCTTATAAATAGGTGTGCAGCTATGGTGTCTTTGAGTAGCATGAGATTGAGGGTAGAGGATGATACTTGAGTTTGAGAATGTTTTGTTAGTTAGGTGTTGAATGGTCTGTGACAATTATTGTATAATATGCTATGACTCTTTTCCACTTTTTGATGATAGAACTGCTTCTTATCCCCTATATTTCTGTATTTTTTGTGGGTTACTTTGGTTTACGTTAGAAGACCCGATGGAGGGTTATGTTTTTGAGGAATTGGATGGAACTCCTTATGAACCAGACGCTGGAGGTCGAGCTGTGATCCATGGCGATTAGAGTATATACATTATGGCCAGTGTGTCTAAGGAGTATTTTATATTTCCGCTAAGTATGTCTGTAGTTAAGTTTATGCCTGTGAGGGACCCTACTGAGAGGGTACCCTTAACAGTGTTTTGGTATTGTAATGAATAAACAGGTGCGTATTTATATATATTAATGTTGGTGTGCTTTAAATTTGTAGAAGTTATATGATAATTAAATAAGTTGTAGTTTTTATGCATTTTTCACGATAAGCGCGCGATTAAGAAATGATTTAAGAAGGTAATTAATCTAATAAAACACTGGTGCACAACGAGGTGTCTCATAAGCCATTGCCACAATTGGGCATTTAGGGCATTTCTCCTAGCCACCTCAACTTCACTTAGCTCTTGAGATTCACTAATTGAATCCAAAATTTTTATTTCATTCTCCAATGTCTCAATTCTCTGGTCCATGTTTTCAAAGACTTCCTTATTCCATTTTCTAATGGGAGCTTTAAGATTTTTCACCTTAATATGATATGTGCAGGCTAGTTTCCCATCAACCTCCATTCATTTGCCACCATTTTAACAAAACTCGGGTTTGAAAACAAAACATCTAGGGACCTAAAAGGTTTTGGCCCCCAATTGTTGTTCTCGTAGCTAAGTAAAAGGGGGCAATGGTCTGAAATGGACCTCTTAAAACCCCACAACTTCGAATCCTTGAAGCATTCGATGCAGTCCATGTTAACAAAGACCCTATCAATACGACTAGCTTAATTATTCCTATGCCATGTGAGTTTTCTACCCATCAAAGGGAATTCAGTCATCCCTACGCTTGATTGCCAGTTCTAAAAGTCCCTCATACTAGCTGAAATAGAATAATTCCCCTTTCTTTCTTCTGGTTTGAGAATCTCATTAAAGTCTCCTAACACCATCATGGGTTCATCTGCTCTTTGTTTTAGATCTATTATTTCATTCCAAACTATATTCCTCCCCTCTCTATCATTTGGCCCATAAACAGGTACGAAGGATACTGACAAATTAAAGTCTACCTGATTCCCTTTAATATAAATCCATCTCTCACTCTTTTTACTATCCGACATAACAAAGGACCCATTATCCCAGATCATAATTAGGCCCTCACTTCCATCTCTAGATGGGATATCTTCCCAATTGAAACCATATTTTCCCCACCATCTTCTAATTTTGTGCATAGATAGGGTCGAATGTTTAGTCTCTACTAGCCCCATAAGAGCCGGGTTCCTAGACAGGACCAGATTATGGATGGCAGAGGACTTTCCTGACCCCCCAATACCCCTAAGATTCCACGAAATGAAATTCATTGTCATTTTAAAGAATAAAGAAACCCTTACCTCTGACTCACATCAGAGTCCCTTCGAGGAAACTTGATTTCGCTTCCTACTGCTCCTTCTTAACTGCACGAGCCTTTGGATTACTTCTTCTTCTCCTTTGCGCGGCACCAAACCAAGCTCTTTTCCAATTTCCCAAGTCTTCCTCGCCTCACTAGCTTCGCCACTGATATCATTATCCGAGCTATCCTTTAAATGACTTTCGTTAATTGACCTCGATCTTTTCTCTATCTCCCTCGATTCATTATGCCTCTGAGTTTCCCGAATAGAAGATCTTCCAACATCGTCTCTAGGGTTTGTGCTATGTGTGGCTACATACTTTGTTCTGTTTCCCCTTCCCACTTTGACCACATCTTTTTTGCAATGGTGTGGCGGGTTTTGTGCATCAAAATCTCCTAATTGGGCTAGGTCCCTTGGGATGCACCCTAAAAAGTCGGCTTCACTTAGTTTATTTGGGCTCCCTTGAATTTCCTTATTTGTGAACCCCGGAGGCCCAAAATCTGTATTGACCCATTGTCCTATCAATTCCCTCTCTTGCTCTATATCATACCTTACCCATGCTTGAGCAGTTCTGACTCGAGACTCTTCAGGTTCCACAACATTCCACATTTTGACAACCTGGTAGCCAATGAGCGAATCCTCTATACCTTCCTTAGATGGCAAGTGTTCTATACCATCATTAGCTCTATCCCCAAAGCCTTCATTCAATAAAAAGTTATTGTGTTCATAACTTCCAATTCCACCTTTGCAGTTGCTCAAGGCATCTTCATTTAATGCATTATATTTCTCTAACGGTATTTTTGCCACGTCATCATATTCTTCCCCACTCCTCCTCCCAGCTACTCCCATGGCGGTTTTTGGTGCTCTGCTCTCAGACACCATACAATTAGATAGTTCTGGTCTTAAGAGATTGATGCAACTTTCAGTTAGAGTTTCTATCTCTTTTATATATATCTCAAACTTTAGATCTTCTATTGACGAGATCAGCTGATCTTCTATGAGAGGCATAAAACTTGTGCATACTAATACTTTTGCAGAAGTCAATGAACACCTGTCTTGCGTTTGTGGGTCCATTAATTTCAGCTCCCCTATTGAGTCTACCATGTTTTCTATATTCCTTCTGCTCCATGCATAAGGTGGTATACCAAAGATTTCCAGTCACACACATCTCTTACTGCAGCATTTTGATTCCGTCCACCTTCGAACATCCACACAAAATCGATCATAGTCATTGCCCGTTTGCTTTAGAGCTATCTCCATGTCCTCCACTGATTGAAAGGAAACCATGAACAGGAACCAACCCATGTCTCTTATATTGCTCAAAGACGGCCACCATTGCTTCAATTTTTTAACTAATTCTTCTTATTTCCATGATGATTATGATACTCCTCTTTAGCCATTCTAGGTTGTCTTCACATCTTTCTCCTTTCACAACACTGGGGGGGTCTTAGTTAAATCGTTGGTGTTGACTTTCTTGACCTCTGCATTTTCCTGCTCATCCTGCCTTGTTTGCTTCCCATAATTCCATGGTTGAATCAAAGCCTCCTTAAAAGATCTTTGGTCCCTAAATCTGAACATATTCGGTTGATCCCTTCTCCCCCATGTTTCACTTTTTCCTTTGTTTTCCTTCCTCATAAATCTTCTTTGGTTGCTATCTTCCCTTTTTTCAAACCTAGCCCACTTGACAAAAAGCTTCTCTCCTTCAAACAATCTCTCATTTAGTTTTCTTATTGCCTCTGCTGCCATCCCCTTATCTCCATATCTTATAAAACCAAATAGTTTCTATGTGCTTGGTATTTTCTTCCTTGAGATGAAGGCATATTTTACATCTCCAATCCTCTGGAAAATATTTTTACATCTCCAATCCTCTGGAAAATATTTTTTAGCTCCTTGTTGTTAACTCCCGGATGAATGTTATCAACAAATAAAGTAATGATCTTGGTCTTGTAGACTCCTCTGGTCTCCTTTTGCTTCCATGCTCTTCTTTCTGCCTAGCTCTGCTGATCTTTTCTACGATAGGACACTACTGTCCATTGCTTCTCCATTCCCTTATCACAATTAGGGTCATTCAAAGAAAGACTTCGAATATACCCTATAACAACGTACCTAAAAGTCAAGTCCAATATAATATGGATTATTAGATTTAAAGGTCTAATTTTGAGGGTTTACTATCAAAGGAATAATATATTTTCAATGTAAAGATTTTTATATTATTAACTAATTATATATTGACACATTATCAAAATATTTAACTCTTATAATAATTAATCATAATTTTATAATATATATATAAGAACTATATAAAATTTGAATATACACTTGCATTGAACAATATAAAATTTCATAATCATAATCCACTTGCATTGAAATACAACTCCGTAAAAAATATTGGAGATAAACCACAATTTCCATAAGAAAAAAATTGAAAAAATTGATTACTTACGGAAACTATAGTTTCCATAAGCATAAAATATTTATTACTTACGAAAACTATAGTTTAGTATGCTTATGGAAACTATAGTTTCCGTAAGTGAATTTGTTTTTATCACTGACAGAAACTAGTTTCCGTATGTAAAAGTGGCAGGTGGTGGTGAAAAGAGACGGTGCCATCAACACATCATCTTCATCTCCAGTTGATAGAAATGTTCGATTTGGAGAGTGCCAGAAGAATCATGGGGTGGGAGAAAGTGAGGGAGGCGTGGGGTGAGGGATCCTGGTGAAGTTGACATAGGGAAACACAAGAAGGGGGGTTGAATTGTGTTTCTTAACAAATTTTCGAAAAAGCCTTTTTTCAAACACTTTTGCAAGTAGATCAAAATAAACACCACACAAACAGGAATATGTTTTTGAAGAGTTAACAAACTTAGATTCAAAACCCCACAACTAGTATAACCAAAAACTGTAAAATATAAGGGATAGAGGAATCACACAAGGATTTTATCCTGGTTCACTCTCTTCCAACCAAGAGCTACGTCCAGTCCCTTCTACCTGAAGGTTTTATCCACTATTCTCCAAATAGGTTACAAGTATTCAACACCTCTTCAGGCTACAAGTATTCTTTCTTTACCAAGCCTCTTCAGGCTCTAACTCTAATTAACAAAGAGGTTTACAACTTTGATCTAAGAACTCACTATGTGTGAGGATTTGAAAGTTTAAGATCAACAAGATTTGCACGTAAACTTGTTTTACAATTTCAATAGAGTTTATGTACTATGATATCAGAGCTTGTCTATCTTGTTATCTATATTTCTTCTTGAAGTTCTTCAAGTATATATAGATGTACTGCTTCTCTGTCTTGATCTTCTTCAACGGTCTACAAATTATATCCGTTTAGATATAGAATTAAATGCTTGGATCCGTTAAGACTGATAACTTGATATGCTTCTTGGATAAGTGCTTTTGATTATCATATGAATGCTCAAAGTAGAGCTGTCACTTCTCTGTTGTACCAAAGGTTGCTTTTTGACTTTCCATCTTTGTACTTGACTTGATCTTTACAACAATGTAGTTGACAGAGTATAAAGGTTTATGGTTTCGATGGTACGAAGTTCTTTAATCCAAAAGATAAAGATTTTAAACAATAGAAGCAGCAAGGGTAAAAAGACATATATTCTTTGAATTAAATAAGCAATCATTTGAAATAAATACACTTAAGCTTAGACGGGTTCACATTTTAAAACTAGTGGACACACAGGTCTTTGGACATGCAGGATTAACTTATCAGTGAGACGGGCATGACTATTGGTAATGCGTCTACAAGCTTTTCGCCTAGTTCCGAGAGTTGAACGTGCTATACTTAAGCGCTCGTCTGCTGACGTGGCGTCTAGTGAGACTGCTCCGTCTATCAAGTCTTTGGACTTGTTATATTTCAATGTATTGTCTACTTGATTTTTCTTTAGACTTAGCAACGCGTCTTCCTAAGTTAATTTTAAGACCTCGCCTATTCTTATTTTAACAATCGCGTCTACCATAAAGCTAAAGACTCTGAATTTTACCAAGTGTTGTAGACTGGTCTAGAGGATTGAAATAGAATCTGATAGATTCCATACTTTAAATTTAAGTTCCTATGACTCTTATAAATCAAATATTCCATGCATACTTATAACAAATAAGTTAGATCTTTGACAACACTTTGCCATACAAATTTAACCTTTTTGTTAACATCAAAACTTAAAGAGATTATTTTAATCCAAAACCACTTTGGTTCTAACAATCTCCCCCTTTTTTATGATGACAAAAACCAATTAAATTTGAGTGAGCAAAGTCTAAGAGAGCTACAGAGCCCCCCCTAAGACCAAGCACTTAAACTTTAAAGAGTAAAACAATTAAGCAGCAGCACATATCAGTTTTAACTTATTAGATCAATCAGGTCATATTAAAAAAAAACATAGTATCATAGCTAAACACTTTATCAGAGCTTATAAGTCCAACTAACGAGATATATCAACGACAACAACAGACAATAAAGTATCAGATCATATCAAGCAAAATTATGCAATAAAACAGTATGCATGTGAAATCAGATATGTATGTCCAAAAACTGACTTTATATATATATATATAATTTAATTCTATCCTTTCTCCCCCTTTTTTGTCATCAGACAAAAAGGAAACAGGAGTGGACCATCATTGTCAGTTAAGGAATAAAAGAAAGCTAAGAAGAGAGTGGAGGTGGTGGAGGAGGATTCTGGTTTGGTGGAGGTGGAGGAGGTTGAACTGGCAGATTGTTACTCTGTTGGAAACTCTGTAAAATGTTCATCATTTGGTTGATCATTACATTCGTTGGAGCCAAGGCTTCAGTAACTTTCTCCTTAACTTCCACTTTGACTCTCTCCTCTATGATCTTTCCAATAATTTCTTCAAAATTCTAAGGCAGAGAAGGTCTTGAGCTTTCAGCATTGTCTTGAGCATGTGCTTGACCGTGAAAAGTACTTATACCTCTAGAATTTTGAGGTTGATCATGTGGATGGATGACTGTCAGAGCCAATGGCTGAGATGAGTGCTTTTCAGAAGTGCTTGGTCTTGGAGCAGACTTAGCAACTTCCTCATTCCCAATTTCTGGTTGAACAGTATCAGCATTCAAATCCTGTTCTTCAACTATGATTTCTTCCTCAGTATGCTCAGAAGGAGGAGATGGTGGTGGTGATGAAGCAAGAGTGAGTACAGGAGGAGGCAGCTCTTTAGCCCAGTGGACAGGGTCTTTTTCATAAACAACACTTATGACAGGAATTCCAAGAGTATCCTTGTGAATGAAGAATCTGACATTCGAGAGTCCACATTTTCCTTTAACTTTAGGAATACTTCTCTTATCTTGTTCACTCAGACCAGAGGATGAAGCTTCCTTAGCACAAGCCACCATGTGATTTGACCAAATAGCAACTGCAGAATCTTCATCTATGTCTTTAACTGACTGTGACAACCAGAATTCAATCATATTATGATCAATAGGTTCAACAGTATCAGGATTGATCATGCAGGAATTGTTTTATGGTTTCTTTGTAGTGCTCCTTTGCTTCTTCAGATCCTTATCTTTGTTTAAGTCTATCATAGGTAGTCTTGGAGCAATCATGTAAGGTCTGACACCAATCTTTGTCTCCTTCGTGGTATGAAACAGCCATGTTGGAGGGACAAAGTTTGCAGCTCTAACATATCTTGGCAGCTCAAATTCATTTTGTAGAATAGCATATAAGAGGTGGTCCACAAGACTAAAAGCTTTGCCATAAACACTTGGATGCCTAAAGGTTACCCAAGATGTGTCTCTGTCCAGAATGAATTATGGTCTTCCTTCAGTTCTTGACCTTTTGTGCACAATTGTTGGAGCTTTGGCTTTGCTAGGGTCAGTAGACCAAACGGGTATGATGTGCCTGTTGACACCATCTGTGAAAGGTTTGAAAGGAGGGGATTTGATGAGGTTTGGGTAGATTTTTCTAGGTGGGAATTTTTGTAGTGGAAGGTGAGTAAGGGCAGGTCCAATGTGGTTGTACAAAGTGGATGGAAGAGGATTGTTGTTGTTTGGCACATAGGGAATGGGTACATGCCATGGGGTGTAGGTAGATTCAGGTTCATATTCATATTCAGACAGGGGATAGAAAGGTCTGGTTGACTCTGGTTCAGATTCATGTTTGTGATAAAGTATTTTCCAGTCCCTTTTGACCTTGGCCTAGCTTTCAGCTTTGCCATCATAGAGAACTGAAGGGTTAGTGTAAGGGAATTTGGTTCTTGGCATTTTGGGAAATGGGGCACCAGGGTTAATCCCTACATCATCTGGTTGATTGAACTAGGGATCATCTGCAGGTATTATGGGTTGGAAAATTGGTCTGTTTGGTGAGGTTTGTACAGGTGAGTAGACAGGTGAGACTGTTTGTGGTGAAGAGGTTTGTGTGATGGTAGTGTGGGTATGTAAACATCAGTGTCAGGTGCAACAACAACATTATCCCTACTTTCTAAGCTTTCTACTAAGGCATCTACTGCTAATTGAACAGGATCATTAGTAGATATATTTACCTCAGAAGTCATAGAGGACTTAGCTTTTCCCGAGGGTTGCCTTCTCCTGGTAGGAACAACAACAACATCAGCAGCAGCAATAGTTTTCTGCTTCTTCAGAATAGCAGTGATGGGGATACTGTCCTCATCATCTTCATCTTCATTATGGGACATGATTAGATTCCTTGTCCTTTTCTGAGATGGAACAGGTTGAGGGGCAACAACAGTTTGTTCCACGATCCACAATGCCGCCAGCAAGCTTTCTCGGCAATTGGTTTCCTTGCAGCAATAGTTTTTCTTCTTATTGGCTTTTTTAGACCTAGTGCTTCAGCATTGTTCAGCTCAATCGGTTCCTCCTTAATCTTCATCATCTCTTTTGTTTTAGCCAAAGCAGTAGTAGTGTATGTGCTGAGATTCATGTTGACTATGTTCATCTTCCCAAAGTCAGCAGCAGACATTCCTTTCTCAGTTAGAATTCTTGCTTGCTCTTCAGGAGACTCGGCAGCAAGAGTGTCATAGATTCCTTGAGACTTGAAGATCTTTGACAGAAGGTGACAATATGGAATTACATAGAGCTTCTTCTTGTGAACAACAGCATCCCTGAATCTTCTATAGGGAGTTCTGGGCAGGTTAATTTTAGTCTCAGTGATGAGATGGCAGAGATAAAACTTGTGCAGAGCTGACAAGTTGTCCTTAGACCCAGTTTTGTGTAAAACAACCTTGTTCAGCAACCGATGAAGAATGCGAACCTAATCCTTTATCTCCACTGACTTCTAGGAATGAGTTCTTATTGTATCTTCTATCATCAGGAAAGTAGCTATCACCTCAGAACCACCAAGGTCCTTCTCCCAAGTATCAGTAGAAACCACTCCTTCTTGAGCTCAGTTGATAGCATCAGAGATGGTCTTTTCAGAGACCACTACTCTTTTTCCAAGTACCTCAGTAGAAATCTCAGTAATTGTTACGTGAAGGTTTCTCTAGAAATCCGAAATTACGTTAGGGTAGATAGAGACTTTTTCCACGAAGAGTCCTCCCCAACCATCAGCATTGATTTTCTTACTCACATCTAAGTTATATTCTTCCAAAATTCCAAAGTTGAAGTGGTGCTTAGTAGCAAGGTTCAGCTTGTCCACATTGAAAGCAACAGAAGAGGAAGCCATTGATGAGGTTTGAGAGTTTAGGGTTTAGTGGCAAGAAAACAGTACTCAAGGGTTCAAAGAGAGAAGATTGTGCAAAGTTTTTCAGTGGGAAAAAGTATTACTTTAAAAGGTTTCGAATTTGAAGAGTTTTCCCAAAGAAAATAAAAAAAATGAAAACGTGTGAGAAAAGGCGTAATGAGTACTAATGCGACGCAAGTTTTTGAAACAGTAAAAAACTATTGATGGGATTTATGGAAATAACTAACTCAGCATAAGGATATTGTTAAATATGTCTTTGACATTAAATAATGCAAATTTAATAATAGAAATCATAGACGAGGCACGATAAAACCATGCTAACAGTCAATGGACGCAATGCCTATTGGACGCACATGTAACATGCATTGGACGCACTTGAGCAATAGATGCGCATGCAATAGACGCAAGCATTGGATGCATAGTTAATCCACACAAATCATATTAAGATGTTTTCTAATAAATATGAATCTGTCCTCTGCAAGAGGTTTAGTAAAGATATCTGCCCATTGATGGTCAGTATCCACAAATTGTATATCAATAATGCCTTTTGTCAAATAATCTCTAATAAAGTGACGTTTAATCTCTATATGCTTAGCCCTTGAATGCAATATTGGATTCTTAGATAGATTTATTGCAACAATATTATCACACATAAGTGGAATACCACTTACAAACACATTGTAGTCCTCTAATTGATGTTTGATCCATAAAAGTTGTGAGCAGTAACTAGCAGCTGAAATATACTCTGCTTCAGCAGTTGATAAGGCAATAGTGCTTTGTCTTTTGCTTGACCATGAGACTAGATTAGCTCCAATGAAGTGACATCCTCCACTGGTACTTTTTCTTCCTATTCATCTCCAACATAGTCAGCATCACAAAAACCAACTAATCTGTAATCACAATTTTTCTTAAAGCACAAACCCAGATAAGTAGTACCTTTTAAATATCTAAATATTCTTTTAACTGCTGATAAATGAGATTCTCTTAGATCAGATTGAAATCGAGCACATAAGTATACACTGAACATAATATTAGGTCTAGACGCAGTAAGATATAGCAGAGATCCTATCATACCTCTATATACCTTTTCATCTTTGTCATCTTTGTTCAGTATGGACATGGGATGCATAGGGGTGTTCATAGGCTTGCAATCATCCATCTTGAATTTCTTTAACAATTCTTTTGTATACTTAGTTTGATAGATGTACATCTCGTCCACTGTTTGCTGAACTTGAAGTCCAAGAAAGAACTTGAGTTCTCCCGTCATGCTCATTTCAAACTCTTTATGCATAAGCTTAGAGAATTCTTTACATAGAGATTCATTAGTAGCACCAATAATTATGTCATCATATATTTGAACAACAATAAAACTGGACTTATTGGATTTTCTAATTAAGGTTGTATCAACCTTTCCTCTACTAAATCCATTGTCCATTAAGAATGAACTTAACCTTTCATACCAAGCTCTAGGAGCTTGTTTAAGGCCATATAAAGCTTTCTTTAGCTTACATACGTGTTCAGGTTGAGTTTCACTTTCAAAACCCGGAGGTTGCATAACATGTACTTCCTCACTAATAACACCATTTATAAAGGTACTTTTTTACATCCATTTGATATAGCATTATACTATGATGTGAAGCAAATGATAATAAGATGCGAATTGCCTCTAATCTAACAACTAGTGCAAAAGTTTCAGTGTAATCTATACCTTCTTCCTGAGAATAACCTTGTGCAACAAGTCTAGCTTTACTTCTTATCACCTTACCATTTTCATCAAGCTTGTTTCTGTAAACCCATTTGGTTCCAATAACTGATTTGTCTTTTGGTAAAGGCACAAGGGTCCATACTTCACTTCTCTCAAACTGGTTCAGTTCTTCCTACATTGCAAGAATCCAGCCCTCGTCCAGTAGAGCCTCGTCTACTGTCTTTGGTTCTAACTCAGAGACTAAGGCAGAATTATCTTGCTCTCTGAATGTAGATCTGGTTCTTAGCTTATCATTAGGGTTCCCAATGATTTTATCTTGTGCATGATAATTCCTGAAGTACCAAGATCTCTGAACATTTTCTTGTTGAGAAGTTGAAGTTTCTGATTCATGTTGTTGAGGGTCGTCCACTTGATCGTCAGGTTTGACATTTGTTTGAATTTTAGAATCCTTGAGATTCAAATCTGCCATAGCTTCATCAAGCTCTGATAATTTCTTATCAGGCTGCTTGTCATCAAAATTAACATGTATACATTCTTCTACTACTAAGGTTCTAGAATTATAAACTCTAAGGATGAAAGTAAGATATGTCGGGTTTTCGACCTTTCCGCAATTCATAAGGAGTCTTATTCAAGATTGGTCTAATGTATATTGTGTTCTGAATGTAGCAGGTAGAATTAACAGCTTCAGCCCAGAAGTGTCTACAGAGTTATCATTGAGCATTGTTCTAGCCATCTCTTGAAGAGATCTGTTTTTTCTCTCTGCCACACCATTTTGTTATGGTGTTCTAGGTATTGAGAAGTTGTGAAGTATTCCACTTTCTTCACAGAACTTTTGGAATAGCTCATTTTCAAACTCTCCACCATGGTCACTTCTAATTGAAGTGATACACATGCCTTTTTCATTCTGTACACATTTGCAGAATACAGAGAAGACCCTGAAAGGCTCATCCTTATGAGCTAGGAATATAACCCATGTCCATCTAGTGTAGTCGTCTACTATGAATAGACCATATTTCTTTCCACTAACAGAGGTAGTCCTAGTTGGTCCAAACAGATCAAGGTGTAGCATCTCTAGTGGTCTATTGGTACTAACAATATTCTTAGATTCAAATGAACCTTCGACTTGTTTTCACTTTTTACATGCATCACAGAGAGCATCATATTTGAACTTACGGTTTGGTTATCCTCTCACGAGGTTATGCTTATTTAGCTTTGAAATTAACTTCAAGCTTGCATGACCTAGCCTTTTGTGCCAAATCCATCGCTCATCTTCAATGGACACTAGACATGAGACTCTTTGATTCGTACTTATACAGATTGTTTTGCCTCTTGGCAGTGAATAAGAGTGATCCATCAGGTTTCTTGACATTATACATGTTCTTATCAAAAGAAACAGCAAATCAACTATCACACAATTGACTTATGCTTAGCAGATTGTGTTTTAAACCATTTACTAATAGAACAATATCAATGGAGGGAAAATGATGTTTACCAATTTTACCTACTCCAATGATCTTCCCTTTCTGATTACCTCCAAAGGTAACCCAGCCACCATCCCTATGTTTAAGGTCTTTGAACATACACCTTTCTCCCTTCATGTGACGTGAGCAACCACTGTCCAAGTACCAGGATGTGTGTTTCTTTCCCGTTGTTAAGCAAGTCTGCAACAGGTACAATCTTATCTTTAGGTACCCAGATTGACTTGGGTCCTTTCTTGTAAGTAGTCACTGGACAAGCATGTTTAGTATGCTTATGATCTATGCATCTAGATGTTATATGATCACTTTTCCACACACTTTACAGTAAGTGCTGGACAAGCTCATTTTAGTTTTAACATGCAGTGTTTGAGCTTTTGATGTTCTACTATGCATATGTGGTTTTGATTTTTTATGAGATGCTTCGTGCTTTTCTTTGTCATAACCAAGGCCAGATTTATCATGAGGGGACCTAGAGTACCTTAAAATTAAACTTAGTTTATCTGAGCCGCCTACAAATTTAGACAGAGTGTCTGTCAGATATGTCACATCTTGTTTTAGTTTTATAACCTCACAAGAGACAGTTGGCTCACACTTGAGTTTGACAGTTAGACTGACATTCTCTGATTTTAGTTTGTCATTTTCATTTACAAGACTTATTTTCTCCATGCAAACCCTATCAAATTCTTTAGGTAGTTTGGAAAATTTCTTTTTGAGACATCTATACTCATGAGACAAAATTGATGAGTTGTGCAATAATTCATCAAATGCATCTTGAAGAATGGAAGGGTTAGAATCCATTACCTCTGCTTCAATGTATTCACTTTCTGATGATGTACCAGCCATGAGACAGATATTTGCCTCTTCCTCTGCTTCATTTTCTTCATCAGATGAAGATATATCCAGATCCTCCCAAGTAGCCATCAAGCCCTTCTTCTTTTTGAAGAACTTCTTTTTGTCCTTCAGATCTGGGTAGTCAGCTTTGAAATGACCAGGCTTTTTGCACTCGAAGCACAGAGGTGGACCTTTTTCCTTGAGTCTGATTTCTCCTTGATGAACTTTTTGTTGATATGCTTCCTTCTGAAACCACGTTTCTTTCTCAACATATGTTGAATCTTTCTGGAGATGAAAGACAGTTCATCGTCATCAGATCCTTCATCACTATCAAAAGGTTCTGCTTCATCAGAGGATTCCTCAGCTTTAAGAACTTTAGAAGAGCTAGCCTTCTTTGCCTTTAGGGCAATAGATTTTCCTTTTCTGGAACCTTCTTCTTCATTGAGCTCAAGCTCATGAACTTTTAAAGATCCAAGAAGTTCCTCCAAAGTGAGAGTACTGAGGTTCTTTGCTTCCTGAATAGCAGTGACCTTAGGTCTCCACTGTTTGTGTAAGCTCCTTAAAATTTTTCGGACATGATCTCTATTTTCATAGGTTTTTCCAAGAGATCTAAGACTGTTGGTGATGGTTTAGAATCTTCCTAACATTTGATCTATAGTTTCATGCTTAGTCATTTTAAATAACTCATACTGATGAACCAGCATGCTTATCTTTGACTCCTTAACTTGGGATGACCCTTCATGAGCTAGGGCAAGAGTATCCCATATTTCCTTAGCAGTGTTACAGCTATGGACTTTATCATGCTCAGATCTGGTGATAGCACACATCAAATAATGCTTAGCTTTCAGATTGAGTTGATGTTAATTTTTCTGCTCTTGAGTCCATTAAGCTCTAGGAATAGCAGCTCCAGCATCACCTCTTGGCTCAGTGTATCCAGTTTCAATCAGCTCCCATATGTCCACATTTTGTGCATCAAGAAAAGTCGTCATTCTCTTTTCCAGTAGTCATAATCACTACCATCAAAGAAAGGAGGTTTGTTGATTGCTTGACGTTTTCTATCCATGCTTGTTGGATCGTACTCCCTCAGCACTTGTTAGATGCTCAACCCTTTCGAGGATGAGCTCTGATACCAACTGAAGTTGACACATGTAAACACAAGAAAGGGGGGTTGAATTGTGTTTCTTAACAGATTTTCGAAAAAGCCTTTTCTCAAACACTTTTACAAGCAGATCAAAATAAACAGCACACAAACAGGAATATGTTTTTGAAGACTTAACAAACTCAGATTCAAAACCCCATAGTTAGTATAACCAAAAACTGTAAAAGATAAGGGTTAGAGGAATCACACAAGTATTTTATCCTGGTTCGCTCTCTTCCAACCAAGAGCTACGTCCAATCCCTTCTACCAAAAGGTTTTATCCACTATTCTCCAAATAGGTTACAAGTATTCAACACTTCTTCAGGCTACAAGTATTCTTTCTTTACCAAGCATCTTCAGTCTCTAACTCTAACATAGAGGTTTACAACTTTGATCTAAGAACTCACTATATGTGAGGATTTGAAAGTTTAAGATCAACAAGATTTACACGCAAACTTGTTTTACAATTTCAATAGAGTTTCTGCACTATGATATCAGAGCTTGTCTATCTTTCTATCTCTTCTTGAAGTTCTTCAAGTATATATTGATGAAGTACTTCTCTGTCTTGATCTTCTTCAACGGTCTTCAAATTATATCCATTTAGATATAGCATTAAATGCTTGGATCCGTTAAGACTGATAACTTGATATGCTTCTTGGAGAAGTGCTTTTGATTATCAAAGGAATGCTCAAAGTAGAGCTGTACTTCAATGTTGTACCAAAGGTTGCTTTCTGACTTTCCATCTTTGTACTCGACTTGATCTTTACAACAATGTAGTTGACAGAGTACAAAGGTCTATGGTTTCGATGGTACGAAGTTCTTTTATCCAAAAGATAAAGATTTTAAACAATAGAAGCAGCAAGGGTAAAAAGACATATATTCTTTGAATTAAATAAGAAATCATTTGAAATAAATACACTTAAGATTAGATGGGTTCACGTTTTAAAACTAGTGGACGCGCAGGTCTTTGGACATTCAAGATTAACTTATCGATGAGACAGGCTCGTCTGCTGATAATGTGTCTACAGGCTTTTCGCCTAGTTCCGAGAGTTGAACGTGCTATACTTAAGAGCTCGTCTGCTGATGTGGCGTCTATTAAGACTGCTCCATCTATCAAGTCTTTGGACTTGTTATATTTCAATGTCTCGTCTACTTGATTTTTCTATAGACTTAGCAACGCGTCTTCCTAAGTTAATTTTCAGAACTCGTCTATTCTTATTTTAACGATCTCATCTTCCATAAAGCTAAAGACTCAGAATTTTACCAAGTGTTGTAGACTGGTCTAAAGTATTGAAATAGAATCTGATAGATTCCATACTTTAAATTTAAGTTCTCTGACTCGTAAAAATCGAATAGTCCATGCATACTTATAACAAACAATTTAGATCTTTGACAACACTTTGCCAAACAAATTTAACCTTTTTGTTAACATAAAAACTTAAGAGATTATTTTAATCCAAATCCACTTTGGTTCTAACACCTGGGAGGGCAGAAGGGATGAGGGTGAAAGGGTATTTTGGTGAACCGAATAAAAAAGTTGGGATAGGGGAGGTGGGAATATCAATTAAGGAGGTAGGAAAATCAAATTCCTCCATATTGTAGCCTTGTTTGGCAAGCCTTTAGGTAGCCAATTGAACTATAAATGTGGCCCGCCCAAACGAAATATTGGGCAACAACAAACAAAAGTGTAAGTAAAAGATTGATTTAGATTTTAGAACTCCAACATTTGCTTGTTGAAAACAATTTTCGTCGGTTTAGGAAATATGACCTCTCTTTGGTGGTGTCTACGGTGAAGCACTTGACAAAATGTTAAACCGATGTTTCACTTGTTATAGTCGTTATATTTAATGATAAAATATTTAAAGGCTAAAATAACAATGTTAAAAAAACTCAACCTTTACCTAGTAATACAGGCAATAAAAAAAAAATCACAACTTTACCATCATCTCATCCCTCCCCGCTCCACTGTTCAACCATCAATGGAAGTTACTATACCCAGAACCCATTCCACCATCCTACTCCATTCCCACCCCTCACCCCATCCCATCAGCCACCACCATCTCCTCCGAGATGACCACCGCCGAGCCGGTCGCCTCCTAAATCCTTTCGTCGTGCTTCCACCAAGCGATATCAAATTCAGATCTGACCATTTCTAACCCACCTCTCCTCCTTCCATGTGGATAAAGTTCTTGGCTATGGCGGCGTCACAGGTCTAACTTGATGCCTGGTGATGCGCTTAACGTTGATTGCGAGGTGGTGCTGCGAACGGGGATTGGATGGGGTGGCGGTTCTACCGCAATGGGGGTGGCAGAAGAACGGAACAAATGAACCCGAAGTCGATGCCCTAGAGGCGGAGGAGATCGATAGAGTCGTGTGCATGGGGTCACGGGCCACCTCGAAGTCGCGGAAGTTGAACTCCCAAATGAAGGCGGTTTCAAAAGTTCCAAGGTTGGGGAGATTGATGTCGGCGTCGGAGAAGGATATGGTTGGCAGTGGAAGGAGGGGAAGGGGAAGGGGATGAGGGTAAAATAAATTTTAAAAGTAAAAGAGTTTAAAAATTAAAAACCTAGAAACTTGTTATTATAGGTTAAAAAACTGCTAAACCGGTGTAGCACTTGTCTGAGGACATCAACTTAGATGCCACCCCTCTTTTTTCTTTTTCTTTTTTGTCTATTTGATTTGACAAGTTATGTCAATGACAGGTTATGACATTCTGGGGATCTCAAACAACTCTTTGCCTTTCCTGAACTATCAGTGTGATCGACCTAAAAGAAAGATTCGATCACACCAAACAGAATTGTTAAGAAAATATTGGTTTAAATTTAAGAACTCCAACGTTTGTTGGAGCTTACTTTTTGTATCTTGTTTTTTGCTTCATACACCTAATCTCTCTCTCTCTCCCCCTCTCTATTTATTTTTTAAATCTGGTGTTCCAAAAATACCCTTGACATCAACGTTCCTCTACCACTTATCCGCAGAAATACGGAATTTTTTATACACATCCGGAAATTAAATTCTGCATGGCCATTTTACACTTCTGAAAATTAAATTCCGGTAACTCTCAAACAATGAGGATGGTCATTTTACACATCCAAAAAATAAAATGCGGCCATTTTACACATGGAAACTAAATTTTGGTAACTCCCAAAAAATACGGATGACCATATTTCGCATCCGAAAATTAAATTATGGATGACCAATTTATACACATGGAAATTAAATTCGTGTAACTCAAAAATGTGGATGACCATTTTACACATCTGGGAAATAAAAACGGGGATGACCATTTTACACATCTGGAAATTATATTTCGGTGACTAAAAAAAACTGATCTTCCATAAACCAATTTGCGGTGGTATTCCTGTGAGAGTATTGAAACGATTCTCAATGTGAGTGTTGGATTGGTTCGGACCAGAACTGTCCATCGTCTGTTCCATTCTATCCTCCTCCGGTCATAGGTGACGCCGCCAGTCACAGGGGATTGCATGGCTTGGGGAGATTGGGCACTTGAAGAAGCTCGGAACGGTGATGCATAGATCGTCTCTCATCCGGCCACCTGAAGAAAATAGAGAATGTCTTCTCTTTGTTTCCTCCTCTTTACATTCTTGTGGTAGTCGTCCCTCTCTGTGAACCCCCGTCCCTATTTGTGAACCCTCTCTTTACCATGCTACTATTTTGTTACCGAATTGTCAGTTTTTAAATTTTTTATGAATAAGCTATATTGTAACATGCCATAAATATCTTGACCCGAACAAACCTTTTTTTTTTTTTGTCGGGTTGATTTGGTTCAGGTCAGATGAGAACTACAGAAAGGCAAAGGATAAGGGTGTACACGAGTCGGGTTAGGTCGGATCACTTGGCTACCAAGGTACAACGTCTTATCACTTGTCTTTTGTCTTCATGTTAATTTGGTGTCTTATTAGATTATTTAAGACGTTTGGGGTAAAACACCCCTTGTTACGGTTTCTGCATTCTGTACAGGAAGCATGGGCGTGCTTTCCCCTCAGCACGGGCGTGCTGAACCTTCAGTCAAGCACGACCGTGGCACGGTCGTGCTGACTATTGAGCACGGGCACGCTTGAGCAGTGCGCCCTTTTTGAAATTTGGCATGGAGCACAGGCGTGCTCCTTATTAAGCACGGTCGTGCTCCCTGGCGCATGACCGTACTCATTTGGACAGAGAGGGTTAGAAACCCTTTGCCAAATCCTTTAGGATAAAAACACAGATTAAACCTATTGACTTTTATTAAGTCTTTGACCATTAATTTCATTACTTTTGGCTTAATCTTCATGTCTTGCGAAAAAGGGAAATTAGTCCTTTAGAGTGTGTTTGGGAAAGCTTGAAAAAAAAGATTTTACTGATAATTTGTTTTCAAATAATTGATTATTGTGATAATCGATTATAATCAAAATCTGTTTTTTTTTTTTGATATGTTTGCTGAAAAGTGATTTTAAGATAATCTATTTCGTTTGAGTTGTGCAAAAATAATCACTTTTACATAGTGAATTACGAAAAAGGATATGAAGTTATTTGTTTATATTAATAATATTTGATGTTTTTTAACGTTAAAACTTGTTGAAATGTTTTTTTATATACTTTGTCATCAATTTTTTCTATTATAAAAAATTGAATAAAATTTGAAACATTTTCTCATGACTATGAAAACAAATAAAAATACATTATTTATAGAATATTTAAATATAATTAATAAATATTTCATTTAAATAAATTAAAGAATTTTATTTCGTTTAATTAAAGTAGCTATTGGAGCTTCCTAGTCTAAACCAGGCTGTGCAAAACGAGGAATTGTACATTAAAGTAGCTATTGGAGCTACGTTGACGTTGCTGTGCTGTTGTACAAGAGAAAAAAGTTCATCGATATATGTTGGGGGCAAGATGGAAGAAAATAGTGAGATGAGAAATAATCTGAATCATATAAGCAAACAGTTGGGTATATCAGCTGGTGACAAAATAGCTGAATTGGATATTAAAAAGTTTTTTTTAAGAAATAATCTTTTTTCTCAAACATAATAATTATTTCATAAAATAGTTGAAACCTCTCAAAACAGTTCAATGATGAAGAATTAATCTTTCCCAAACAAGTTCTTAATGTCAATTTCATTTTAAATGTCCCTAAACACTCATGGGTCAATCCCTATCACCCTTGACTAAACCTTTTGGCATAATCCTTACCGTTCAATTTTAAGAACAAAAGGGGAAAAACCTCCCTTAACTCCATTAACAGTTTTTCACCGTTTTATCGTTAACGCATTCACAACGAACAACCAACAACCAAAACATCATAAATTCATCATATTCATCAAAACGGCATATTATTAAACACGTTAACATCATCATCATAATAACCAGTTTAAACACGCCAAACATAAACACTTAAACATCACAATATCAAACAGACATATATAAACATGTTATCAAGTAGATAAGCATATAGACATTTAACCAAACATTAGGGTCATGGGTAACTCTTCGTCTTACGCTATCCCCAAGCTTACATACTCATACTATTCCTTCTCCCAATACCTGGTATGAAGATTCCCCCTTTAAACTGACGAAGACTCTAAACCAGTTCCCTTGAACGGCTCAACGAACGTCCCAGGCCTTGGCCAACACAAAAGGGGTTAACCAATTAATTCCCCATTCATGAAAAGAAAAGGAATTGAGAAGAGGGAAGAACTATTACCTTCAGATTGGCACTTAATACGTGATCTTACTCTCCTAAACACGAACGGAACACCAAGAAACCATTGGGTTCAAAGAGGAAGGAAGGGTGAGACTGCCGTCACACTTAGGGTTGCCTAAAGTGCCAAATTGAGGGTTTAACTCGTAACCCTCGCTATCTGACGCATATATATAAACTCTGACACGAACACGGCTGTGCTTAACTTAAGCAAGGGGTCGTTCTTAAGTTAGAACGATTAGACAAAAAGTCTGTCAACCAACGCCTTGAGCACGGTCGAGCTCTCCACTAAGCACGGCCGTGCTTGTGGCTTAGACAGCCACAAAGCACGTGCCTTAAGCACGGACGTGCTGATACATGAGCACGACGGTGCTCGTGCATCAGGAAGGGATTTTCAGCATAAAATCTCACTTAGCCCTTTCTAAACATTCCTAAGGCAAACAATACACACATAAACACTTCTAAAGAAAAACAGGGTGTTACATATATGGCCTTGTACAACTTATTTAAGCGGTGGTAATTTGATAAGCTTAACAACTGAAGCTTGCAGGTGTAAAACTCATGTAATTGCATAGTGTAGGCACCCCACTTTTTTATCTTGGTTTAATTTCTAACACCATTTTGTGCAATAGTGTGTAAGGATCTGTGTATGGGGCAAGTACAACATGTAACCAAAAGAGAAAGTAGAAATTATGTGTCTAAATTAAAATATGATGAGCAGTACAAGGTGATAAATGGCAGAGAAATACTGCTACTATATATTATTCAGAATTAGACTAAGGGGACCACACACCCTAAGGAAGAAAACGATTACAACTTAGAGAGAAAGAGATAAAAATCAGAGAGGGAGAGTACTCACACTACTATTTTCCATTTCTAATTCATAGTCATCATATTTTGATTTTTGGTTGGCCTTTCTCACTCTACATCTTCTTCGTGTTTCCTTGATTAATGGATCATTAGCTTCCAAGTGTCCATCATCCCTAACCAATTCTGAGGTCACGTGTCGGTTATGGCTAACATAGTGGCTCTGGAGACATTGCACGAGTACCTCAATTCCAATTCGTAAATCCTGCAACTTATTCTAATTAGATGATTTTTCTGATGACAACCAAAATTTATGTTTTTCCTTTTCTTAATCTTACTGTCCATACTATCATTAAACAAAGCTTGCTCAACTTGGATAGAATATAAATCAATTAATATTAATATTTTACATGATTCTAAAAATTATAAGACCTATATAGGACAAACCTTCATTTTGTTTAAAATCATATGCACAAACCTTACATGCTTGCAGCCTCCCATATACAGAGGTACCCAGTACAACCATTTATAATATATGTTGTGACGTGACGTCACTAGATATCATAAGGTGGTCCTCTACTATGGTTAACAAATACTTAGAAATATGCTAGGATTTACTTACAAATTACTTGACTTAATGGAAATTATATTCCTTGCCTTGGTTACTCTACCAACACGTGACTAACATGGGTTATGATTTTACGCATGGTTTAGGCTGCAACACGTAGGTATCACGGGTTCTATCATTACCAAAGGGTGGATGGTATCTATAGCTGGTAGCCTCATTAGTAGCATTCGAAGTGTATATTGTAATAAGGGGAATTGTTACTTTAGTAGTTTATGCATTAATATTAACTTGTTGGAAGTGAACCTGCATGATAATGAGGTCTACCTTTTAATTAATCAAAATACATGCATTAGTGGGACAGTCTTTATGCAGAACTCAGTGGAACGATATTGATATTAATTAGGTTGACATTATTGGGACATTGGAAGTATTAAGTATGTGAATTGAATAAGGAAGGATGATAGAATGGAAATTGGAAAGTGGTAACTACTGGATAAAGGTGGAGGAATCCAATGTATGAATTTTGAATTTCATGGTACTCGGTAGAACACCGAACAAAATTTAGTATTGTACAACATTTAATTGCACCTATATAATTGGACTTATTATATGTATATTGAAAATTATGTTAAATAAAAGAAACTAAGGGTATGTTTGGATTGATGGGAGAGGATGGAATGTAAGGGAATGGAGTGGAATGATACGCTGTTCCATTGTTTGGATTGCATAAAACATGATGGAAACCAATGGAACCTAATGGAATCTATTCCATCCCATTCTATCACTTACACTCATTTTTGTTCCCTCCCAATTTGGGGGAATGGGATGAAACCAAAATGTGATCTTTTATGAAATTTTGAAATTATTAATTTGCCCTTATATCAAATACCCATCACGTTCAGGATCTCACATATTAACACTACACTCTTATCAAATACCCATCACGTTCACGTTCTTTCTATTTTCTCATGCACTCACACCTTATTAAACATATTTACTGCACTTTCATTTTCTCTTTTCTCGTTCTGCAACCCTTCCAGTATTGTGCATACCTGGACCCCAAAACTAGTAGGTGGTAATGAAATATATTTTGGAGAATTATTGATTACATTGAAAATGATGAGCACGTCGAAAGACGGAATATGTCTGAGATGCTCAAGCTAATGGAGAGTTGGGCATGGGCTTTTCGGTTTCTGCAGGAATCCTTACAGGATGACTTTTGGCTATAGAATTAATATCTTGCACTTTGGTGATTGCTAAAATTAAACATATGTTGTAGTTATATGCGGGTTATGAACCATGTATTGTCCCTGTACTTGTAATTATCTGCATAGCTTGTTCGGTAGGAGGGTACTTGGTTAGGGGGTTGGACTTTTATCAATCAACCATATAACTTATAAAAAAAAGTGTTTTTAAAATGAGGGTAATATAGGAACAAAAAATTTATAACCCATTCCGTTCCGTCCACTTTCCAAACGATGGAATGTGAACTTTGTTCCATTCCATCATAAAATATCCAAACAATGGAGTGGTATTTTTATTCCGTTCCGTTCCGTTCCATTATATTTCATTCCGTTCCGTTCCATTATATTCCATCAATCCAAATGAAGCCTAAAGGTAGGCTGGCAGGTTGATATAATCATATAATTGTGATGGTGAAAGGAGGATGGAATGGAAAATGGTAATTGGATAAAGATGGAGAAATACAATTAATGTATGAAAGAAAGGGATTCAGGGAGGAGTAAAGACATGTACACATGCGCCTACGAAAAATCCTAGGCATATCAAAGATTCCAAGCAACAAAGAGAAAAAATTAAGGGCGTTGTCTTCAATCCTCCATGCCAAAGTCGGAGGATCCATCCACACTCATTAATAGCCATAGATTTATTAATTTAATAAATTGAGGGATGAGATTAAAGACTTGCAACCTGATAATCCAGTAATCATTCTCATTTTTTCAACTCCACACGGTTCCTCTTCTTCTCCCCCAACACACTTTCTCTCTTACGGCTCCCCCTTCTTTCAGATTCAGATCTTGGTTTTTTCAATGTAGAAAATTGGTTCCGTGCCCAGCCAGTAGATGAAGAAGACCTTCCCTGCAGAACGGGACCAAAATCATGAATTCATATCTTATTGAAGCCCCAAAGTTTCTCTCTCTCTCTACAAATTTCGAATGGTGGTCTGCCATGGTGGGTTACTCGTTTCGCCTGACAATGGTTGTGGGTTTTGCAGATAATACCCATTTCACCATTATGTGTAAGAAAGTTTCGATCTTTGGTGAAATTTCATCAGACGGAGCATGATTGCAGGGACACATCTTCAGCCATTGTCGAGGTTAAAGATCAGACCCGGTGTGAGGACACCATACACCATCGTGCACTCACTCCGCCGCCTGAGCAGCGGACGGCGCCGCTATTCCCACCGGATACGAACTGGGAAATGAAAGAAGTAGTTCTGTTAGGATTTGTACAGTCTCAATAATCCCTATCAATTAGAGAATAAGCTTAGTGCTTGACTTATTCTTTTGTTTGTTAACCACATTGAGTGAGTAGACAATCTGGGCTGCACTTTCTTATCTTTTATGTTAAATTTGTACATGCTATTTATTAGCCAGAACTTGATGAATGAATAACAGAAAGCATTCACAAATAATTATTTTGAGCTTTTGTCTTTTATAGCTTTGGTTTTTAACATGTAACCCACGTCCATGAAATGGGTTTTTTGCAGAGAATAGAATACAATGAAAGTGTGAGATAAGAATTGAATGATTGAAGTATTAGAAGAATGCAAGTGAAAAAGGAAAAAAAATGCTGAAAAGGGATAGGAATACAAATAAAGTGAACAAGGAGAAGTGATACAGAGTGACAGAGATGACCTAAGATTTTTTTGGAAAAAAATATTAAAAAATTAATATTTTTTCCAGTTTCAATTGACCGGTTAACCTACAAAATGAAGGGAGGATGGATCCTCAACCTCTCAGTTGGAGTATTGTAGCATTCGCCAAAATTAAGAGCTACCCAACAACATAAAAGAAAAGAAAAAAAATGAAAGAGAGACATAAATTTAAATCACATCTACTCTTGCACATTATAGGGTCTAAATCATTTAGTACCGATAGCACTCAAGTCAAAATTTGATATGCTTTGGTGTTTTTTGGTCAAAGTGGTCTCGATGCTTTTTGGTCGAGGTATTGATAAGTTGGACCTTGGTGCTTTTTGGTCAAAGGGGCCTTGACCCCTATGGGTTAAGGTGTTGATGTTGATGTTGACGTTGATGTTGGTGAGAAGTCTTGGGCGCTTATTGGCCCAAGCAAAGAAAGTGATTGCCTTATTTGCTGTTGTGCTCATTGTTGTTACGCCGGCAAGTGTACCGGGTCGTCGCAAGTAATAAAATAAACACGGTAAGTAATTACCGAGGTCGAACTCAGGGATTGGGCTACCAATTCGACTAATCCGCGGGAAATCAGATATGTTCGGTCAAGTTACAGAAAAGTGGTTGAGAGAGAGAAGATTAATAGCGAAATTCAATTAACAAGTCTAAATAAACTAATTAACTAAAAATCAGAAATTAAAATGTCCAAGGTCACAAATCCACCTACCCAATATGTATTCCCAAGTGATGATGAATTCCTCCCTAAGTTCAATTACAATGTCAACCGGGACCCCCAAATTCTCCAAAATCCACTCTCGTGCTCATTAGGACGTATTCGACGATTGGATTAATTACTTACTAGGTCTCATAATCCTAATCTCGAATTCTGTTAATTCTTGTTCCCTATAAGGTTGCACCGATCTCTTACTCACTCTCGTGCAATATTCGATCGATGATCCCAATTCAAGTTCTAAACGCGAATCGCTGACTAGGCCTCATCGACGTTAACAAGTCAATCACGCAACACATATGATCAACACAATCAAATCAGAATTGGAAAACATTTATTGAGAAAAAAGGAGAAAGACATACATCACATCGAATCTACACTGCCATGGGCGGCTTCATCGTTCCCTCAGACGAGGGGATTAGTTCCTCATGCTCATAGACAAACAATCGGACATAATCTCCATAAGAAAAAGGGAGACGCAGCTCCAAAGAGAAAAGAAATTACCCTAAACGCTACTCTAAACAGTGGAAAACTACTAGGATTCGCGGCCCTCCAAAAGCCCTACCGCCTCCTCAAGATGGATTCCGCCAATCTGATCTGCAACAGCCTTTAAATAGGATTCCTGATCTGCGCTCGTTCGCGAGGCGAGCAGCTTTTCGCGAGGCGAGAATTAAAATTGGCGCGCTTTCAATTTGAACTCTCGCGAGGCGAACGCCCTGCATTCGCGGGCGAGTCTTCAATTCTGGGCTGTGTCCTTCATCACGGCTGGGCCGTGATGGTCTCTGACTTCCATGGTCTTCATTCTCTCGCGAGGCGAGCGTCCTCTCGCGGGGCGAGTCTTCAAACCTTAAACTGCCACGGGCGTGGTATTCATCACGGCTTGGCCGTGATGGTCTCTGTCTTGCAGGTCCTCATGATCTCGCGGGGCGAGACACCTCTCGCGTGGCGAGACTGAAGTGATGACTTTTGCTGCTTTGTTGACTTTCAGGCTCGCGGGGCGAGCATACACTCGCGAGGCGAGTGTCTCCAGACTTTCAATTTCCACTGCTTTTCGACTTTCCTTGACTCCCGGAGCTTCACTTATTTAACCTGAAACAACAAAAGCACCCACAAGCATAATTCTATTCAAAATAACCTAAAAACTACACAAAAGACGCAAAACGAGTCAAAGTCCAACTTAGGAACAAAACAAGGCAAATTTGGGCGAAAACGAGAGTGAACTCGAATAAATTGGCACATAAACCCTAGTTTATCTAGTCATAAAACTAGATAAGCCAGAGGCTTATCACTCATGCATTCATACGTTGAAGTTGTTAGTGGGGGAAGATCAACATAGAGGAGGCCGTCCTAGAGTACGATGATCTGGCCAAGTCTCGATGGTTCACCCAAGGTTTGGTGGACTGTGAGCTCCCGCGGTGGCGCATCCTCGTTATGATGCGTCGGCTATCCAAGGGGTTCACCCAAGGTTTGGTGGACTGCCGGCATTGGTGCTTTTATGGCCAATGTGGATATGTAACCTCGAAGTTGCCTTCCTGAGATAATTTGGATCCACATGTATAACGGAGTAGCGGAGTAGTGTGCATCGCATAGCATATGTTGGTTGAGATTACATGTTGATGTGGTTATGTTGATGTTATATGTTATGTATTACTATGCCATGCTATGATGTATGTTCATCTTGCTTACTACTTCCATGCCGATGTGTTTACATGTTTTCTAACTCACCGTTTCTCTTTTTCTGTTGTTGGTATGTATCTCTTTATGCAGAGGACGGTGAGCAGCCAGTGGAGGAGTGACTCTGAAGAGCCGCGTCTCTAGCTAGGATGTTTAGATGTTTTAGTTTGTTTTATTTTAGTTTCAGTTGTATTCCATGGATTTTATTTTGGAACGGTTATACCAGCTCTATATGTGACATCGGGGTTGGATTATGTTTCTGTTTTATGTTTATGCTTTATGTTTTATTTATTTTAAAACTATGTTTCTTTTCCACGTTAAGTTTTACAATGTGGTATCTTTGTATCTGGTTTTATTTTTATTAAATAAATGCATTTTTTATATTACCTCTTTTAAATAAATGTTTTATGTTAACCTGCGGGGTAGAGGGTGTTGTGTGCTCTTGTTTGAATTGTCTATACTTGTTATAGACAATGATGCTTAAAGTTGTGATCCTATCGCTTTTTCCTGCTTAAAGTTCTCTATATTTAATGGTTGTTTTGGACATGTACGGGAACTCATGGCAGGAAGAGGCAGGAACGATCAGGCAATCGCTGACGCGTTGGCACTCCTTGCCAATGCAATCGGACAAGTTCCGAACAACAACAACGGAGGATCGACTGAGTTTCAGGGTCTTGACAAGTTCCAACGGAACAATCCACCATCTTTTAGAGGAGCTTATGACCCTGAGGGTGCTCTGTTGTGGATGAGAGAGATCGAGAAGATCTTCCGAGCCATGAATTGCAATGATCAGCAGCGGGTTATCTTTGCTACTTTTATTCTCACTGAGGAGGCTGAGCACTGGTGGGAGAATTGTCGACAGAGGATGCAGGCTGAGGGCACGGTGATCACGTGGGCTGTTTTCATAGATAGGTTCTTGGAGAAGTATTTTCCTGCGGATGTTCGTGACAAGAAGGATATGGAATTCTTGGGGCTGAAGCAAGGAAGTATGTCAATGGGCGAGTATGCGGCTAAGCTCGAGGAGCTGGCTAGGTATTACACACCTTATCAGGTCATGGTGGATGATAGGTCAAAGTGTTTAAAGTTTGAGGATGGTCTTCGTCCGGAGGTCAAGCAGGCGATCTGTTACCAGGGGATCAGAGTCTTCCCAACCTTGGTGAACAAGTACAGGATCTTTGAGGATACCTACAAGTCCAGGGTTGCTAGTTTCAGAAATTCAGATAGTCAGGGCAGCAGGAAGACAGAGCAGAAGGACAAGGGAAAGCAGCATTACACTGCAGCTAGCCGACATTTTAAACAAAGCGGCAGGAAGCCACAGTTTTCGTATGATAGGTCCAGAGGTGGTAACTCCAATTCCTCTAGGCCCATGAAGTGCGGCAAGTGCGGCGCACCAGATCACTTCCCTACCCAGTGTAAGGAATCAGACATCATCTACTTTAGGTGTGGCAAGCCTGGCCACATCGGTTGGAATTGTGGAGAAGCAAAGTCAGAGCCTCCAAGTGCTAGCAAGTGTCAGCAGTCTCAGGCTAATCGACTGAAGACCACCGGGAGAGTCTTTATCCTTAGTGGAGCTGAGGCCTCCGAGTCTGATGACTTGATTCAAGGTATTTACTTAATTAATGGAACTCCTTTAACTTTATTGTATGATTCGGGTGCTACACACTCGTTTATATCGCATAACAGGGTCAAGAGTCTAAACTTGCCTGTTACTTTTCTTAAGTATGACTTGGTTGTTTCTACACCTACAAACAAGCATGTTCTTACTTCTCATGCATGCAAGAACTGTCATATCACCATTAATGGTAGAACTTTTATTGTAAATCTTGTATGCTTACCTTTAAAGAACCTTGATGTCATTCTTGGTATGGACTGGTTATCTTCCAACCACGTCCTTTTGAACTGGTTCGATAAAACCATAGTTTTTGGAACTCCTGTGGAGTCTAAGGATCCAATCTTTCTATCTGCCAACCAAGTTAAAGCTTCGATGAAAGACGAGGCTTAAGTGTTCATGATGTTGTCTTCCCTGGAAGTAGAGAGCCCTCCTGATGTCGGAAGTGTGCCTATTGTGCGGGAATTTCCTGAAGTGTTCCCAAGGGATGTTTATAACTTGCCCCCTGAGAGAGATGTTGAGTTCACCATAGATTTAGTGCCTGGCACCGGGCCGATATCCATAGCGCCCTATAGAATGTCTCCTCTAGAGCTAGCTAAGTTGAATAAACAAATAGAGGATTTGATACAGAAGCAGTTTATTAGGCCTAACGTATCCCCATGGTGAGCACCAATGTTGCTAGTAAAGAAGAAGGATGGCAGTATGAGGTTGTGTGTCGACTATCGACAGCTCAACAAGGTGACCATTAAGAATCGGTATCCCCTCCCTAGGATTGATGATCTTATGGATCAGTTGATCGGAGCTTGCGTTTTCTCGAAGATAGATTTGAGGTCAGGGTACCATCAGATTCGGGTTAAGTCTGAGGACATCCCGAAGACAGCGTTTAGGACGCGTTATGGTCACTATGAGTATTTGGTTATGCCTTTCGATGTGACTAATGCTCCTGCTGTGTTTATGGACTACATGAACAAGACCTTTCACCCTTACTTGGATAAGTTTGTGGTGGTCTTCATAGATGACATCTTAGTGTACTTCAAGACCAAGGAGGAACATGAGGAACACTTGAGGGTTGTCTTGCAGACCCTTAAGGAAAAGCAATTGTATGCTAAGTTGTCTAAGTGTGAGTTCTGGCTAGAAGAGGGGAGTTTCTTAGGACATGTCATCTCTAAAGGTGGGATAGTCGTGGACCTGGCTAAGGTAGAGACGGTGCTCCAGTGGGAAGCACCGAAGTTAGTGACCGAGATTAGGAGTTTCTTGGGTTTAGCAGGGTACTATAGGAGGTTCATAGAAGGTTTCTCTAAGTCAGTCTTACCCTTAACCCGTCTCACCAAGAAGGGACAGTTGTTTATGTGGGACTCAAAGTGTGAAGAAAGTTTCCAAACCCTTAAGGATAGGTTGCCATCAACATTAGTGTTAGTTTTGCCAGATCCTAGTGAACCTTTCGTAGTTTACTACGATGCTTCGAAGCAAGGTTTAGGTGGTGTGTTGATGCAGAATGATAAAGTAGTGGCTTATGCTTCTAGGAAGTTGAAAACCCATGAGAAAAACTACCCTACCCATGACCTAGAGTTAGGAGCTGTGGTGTTTGCCTTAAAGATTTGGAGGCATTACCTTTATGGAGCGAAGTTTGACGTCTTTAGTGATCATAAGAGTTTGAAGTATCGTTTTGATCAAAAAGAGTTGAATATGAGGCAACGTAGGTGGATGGAGTTTTTAAAGGATTATGAGTTTGATCTAACCTACCACCCAGGAAAGGTCAATGTGGTGGCAGATGCCTTTAGTAGGAAAACCTTACACGTCTCCGCTTTGATGGTGGGGGAGATGGATCTGATTGAGGAGTTTAGAGACTTGACTTTAGCTTGGGATGTTACCCCTAAGAGCATTAGGCTTGGAACCTTGAAGGTTACCAACAGATCAAGTTAGAGAGGGTCAGAAGTTATATCAGTTTCTCTTAGACCATAGAGAGTTGCTCGCTCAGGGTAGAAACCTTAGCTTTAAGGAAAGAAGTGATGGAGTTTTGAGGTTCAAAGATAGAGTCTGTATACCGGATGTTCCTGAGCTTAGGAAGTTGATCCTTGAAGAAGGACATAGGAGTGGACTGAGTGTCCACCCAGGTGCCACTAAGATGTATCAGGACCTTAAGAGGATGTTTTGGTGGCCTAGGATGAAGAAAGATGTGATTGAGTTTATGTACACTTGTTTAGTGTGCCAAAAGGCTAAGATAGAACACCAGAAGCCGTCAGGTAAGTTACAGCTGTTAAGTATCCCAGAATGGAAGTGGGATACTACCTGCATAGATTTTGTGTCTGGACTCCCTAGGACTCCAGCTGGTTTTAAGGCTATATGGGTTGTTGGGGATAAATTGACTAAGTCCATCCATTTCATCCTATGAACATGGAGTATCCCTTAGAAAAGTTGGCCAAGTTGTACATCAAAGAGACAGATAGGCTACATGGTGTACCTTCTAGCATAGTTTCCGATAGAGACCCGAGGTTTACCTCTAGATTTTGGAACAATTTACAAGAGGCTTTAGGAATGAAGCTTAGGCTAAGTTTAGCCTATCACCCACAAACCGATGGTCAGTCTGAGAGAACCATCCAGTCCTTAGAGGACTTGCTTAGAGCTTGTGTGCTAGAACAGTCGGGAAGTTGGGACAAGTTTTTGCCCCTGATAGAGTTTACCTACAACAATAGTTTCCATTCCAGTATTGGGATGACACCTTACGAAGCTCTTTATGGGAGGAGATGTAGGACACCTTTGTGTTAGAGTGAACCTGGTGATAGTGTTGTGTTAGGTCCTGAAATAGTGCAAGAAACCATAGACAAAGTGAGGATGATTCAGGAAAAGATGAAAGTGGCACAGAGTAGGCAAAAGAACTACCATGACAAAACGAGGAAGGCACTCGAATTCCAGGAAGGTGACCATGTATTCTTGAGAGTTACCCCGACAATTGGGGTTGGTAGAGTGATGAAAGCGAGGAAACTTACTCCTAGATTCATTAGTCCTTATCAAATTTTGAAAAGAGTCAGCGAAGTCGCCTACCAAATAGCCTTACCACCGTTCTTGTCCAATCTTCATAGTGTCTTTCATGTGTCTGAACTCAGAAAGTACATTCATGACCCTAGTCACGTGATAGTACCCGATACCATATAGTTAAAAGAAAACTAGACTTTTGAGGTACTACCCCTTCGAGTCGAGGATAGGAGGGTGAAACAACTAAGATGCAAGGAGATTCCCTTGGTCAAAGTCGTTTGGAGTGGGGCTATTGAGGAAAGTGCTACGTGGGAGCTGGAAAGAAAGATGATGGAGTCGTATCCGCACATTTTCAATCGAGGTGAGTAGAAATTTCAAGGATGAAATTTTTATAAGGGGGGCGGAGTTGTAACACTCCATTTTTCGTTAAGTGCTTTTGTGTATGCCTTGATTGTTAGGAAGGTTTATAATGGGCTAAGTGGGGTTTTAGGTAGAAAATCCCTTTCATAGGCTCGTGTCTTGTGACTGTCTGAGTCACAAGCACGGTCGTCCTCAACAGAGAGCACGACCGTGCTCGTTGGGATAGCGCGTGTCGCTGATGCTAAGTTGAGCACGCTCTTGCTCAACAGTGAACACGCCCATGCTCAAAGGTAACCCGCGCCTCATAGGTGCTAAGTTGAGCAACGTCGTGCTCAAGGAGGAGCACGTTCGTGCTCGGGTCTGTGCCTTTAAAAAGAGAACAGTAACCGAGGGTTTTCTCATAAACCCTATTTTGGCACAAACAAAAACCTTAGTGCGGCAGCAAACCATTTCTTCCCTATTTTCTTTAAACCCATTGCGTTGTTGGAGTTTTTCAGACTTTTGGGAACGTCTAGTTAGTCAGTTCCAATCGTAGTAAGGTAATAGTTCTTCCCTTTTCGTTTCCTTTTTCTTATTCTTGATTTGGGAACTAATTGGTTAACATTTTCATGTGAGCCAAGGCTTGGGGATTGTTCGTCGAGCCGTTCGAGGGAACCAGTTGGTGATCTGCATTAGTTAACGGGATTCTTCATACCAGGTATGGGGAGAAGAATAGTGTATTCATTAGGCAAGGGGGTAGCGTAAGATGGGGGGTTCCCATGACCCTATTGTTTGATTATCTGATATGAAAGTTAGAGGTTATCAATGATTATGCCAAAACTGTTGTCATTGCCATGTTCTGTTTGGTTGTATGGATTAATTTCTATAATTGTTAGTTGTATGCCTCTTTGTTATAGTTGTTAGATTTCTATGATGTTATATGCCAAACAGTGTATATTGATGAATATTGCTATGTTGAATGCCATTGGTTTATTAATAAGGATGTGATGAGAATGTTGTTGGCTGTTGTTATTAATGATGTTGATTGACTGAGTGTTGATGTTGAAACAGTTAATAGGACCCTAATTGAATTATTAGGACTCTTAATCAACATCAGAATTTAGGGATTAATTTCCCAATATTTCATATGACATGAACTGTTAGTGAAAGGTGAGGTTTGATGCCAACTGGATTAGTCAAAGGACCCTAGGATCTGATTTGAGAGTGTTAGGAAGTTTTGGCTCCAAGAACACAAGTTGAATCTGCCCAGAACAGTATGGCTAGCCCAAGAGCACGACCGTGCTGAACAGATGTGCTCCCAGTTGAATTCCGGATGATGGTCGCGCATTGTGAGACACCCCGTTGTGCCCCATTGTATTATTACATTAAATCCTTAATTATTTATTTACCTAATCACGCGCTTAACGTTGAAAATACGTAAAAATTAAAAACTTAATTAATAAACAGATAACTTCTACAAATATACACCACACCAAACTATTTTACATACATACACACATAAGTATCCTTTATTTTACACAACTTGCTTATAACTAACGGAAAACAAAACATCTTATGTGACTCACTGGCCCTAAACTTACTACGCTACATTATCAGGATCAGTAGGTGGTTCTTCAGCGTCAACTTCATACGGAACATCGTTCAACTCTTCAACAATCTCCGTCTCGTATGGGGTTCCATCCATCTCCTCCGTAACATAGTCGTCCATATGGTCTTCTATCGTAACAAAGTAGACATACACCAAAAATACAGAAATAGGGAGATAAGAAACAGTTCTATCATCATAAGTGGAAAAGATTCATAGCATATACTACAATAACGGTCACAAACATGCATCACTCACAATTTGCAATCATCCATACTTTATAACATCATCCTCTACCCTTCAACTCATGCAACTAGACCTTTATGCTGACGTGGCCACTACTATTCCTGTCACACATCCCTCGTTAGGGATGCCAGTCAGTCGTCCAAGTGACACGTTCCCAACGCCGGTGCACATTCTCATCCATGGTAGGAATGCTCATGCAAAGCAATGACACTATAGCTGCACGGTACCGTCGGTGCACACCCTGGTTCTCTCTCTCAACTCTATCAAGGGTGCTCATGCATAGCAATGACACTATAGTTGCACAACTTAAATTCTAATTTGGAACGGTCTACAAGAACTTCGGACCTCGTGTATCTCAAATACACGGTTATGAACAACAATGAAACATATGATTCTCACTGACTTTTATCAATAACAACCTAGTACCTCAAGCTTTTCCTCACAACCTCCACTTACATTTTATATCACATCACTTCATAGCGAGGCACCTCTAATTCATATTCAAAACTCTCACCCAAACAAAACACCTCCGGGCAATATATATATATCTTTCCTTAAAATCATCTAAGCAAAGTATTAAACCCAGGCAGATCATGCATAACACATTAATCAACAGAATATTCAAACATCTCAATATCATATAAGGCAATTTATCACAACCAACTCATAATAGTTCAACCAAATAAATAACAAAGTCAGATTCTGTCACAGCCTGGCCGTGATAGCATCACGGCCGTGACAGACAACAAAGACAAGAATCCTACAACACAACCTGTCACGGCCTGGCCATGACAACCATCACAGCCGTGACAGACAGCAAACATCCTCTCTATCACATTTATTCAAACACCGAAACAATACGTCACATGCAGATGGAATACCTCAACCAGCGTATCACAAACAGTCAAAAGTAAATAATTCAAACATCCTCAAATATGAATAATTAACCTAAGGCGATAAACCCACAATTCCCAAATCGTCATTGGTTTTACGGAAAGGATTTCAATACGATTTTGGTATTGTCGATTACTCGACCACTAGTAGGGTTTAGGTCGCCCTACACCATTATTATAAATTATATACTACTTATCGGTTCCGACGATGGAATGGTTCTTTCTCCCACCTGAGTTTGCACCGGAAACACGTACACGGCGATCCTCGTTATCCCGCCACGAGTTAACACAACCACCTTCAACCAAACAACATAATTATAATTAATCAACTAACACACATCTATGACACTTTAGGACTAGGTTCGGCCAAGACTTAGAAAATAGGTTTAGGATTATCTTCTTAACGTCATCTTTTGGATCCTAGTTACTAGAGTCTTAACTAACATAGATTACTTATTACAAGACTAAAATTTGAAACAAAATCCTCTAACCTTTAGGGTTAGGGTTTCGGCCAAGGGCTGACTTTTAGGGTTCAAAATCCTTAAAATTTCTAATCATGATTAAGTCATAGATTAATGATCCTTGATTAACCTAAATCATGGATTAGTGACTAAACAACTAAAGTTGAAACTAAACTTCCTATCTCTTTTATACAAGGATTCGGCCTCAACATGTTCATAGGGTTAGGGTTCTTAGTTTAATAAACCAACTTGGATTTATTAAGCATACATACTAATAGCTTGATTAACAAGATCATTAATGAAAACCATGAACAAAAACTCTACCAAACCTACTTTGATAGATTCGGCCAAGGCTAGGTTTTTAGGAAATAAATTTTTGATTACATCATGCACTTAGATTTAGATAATATGCATGATATCAAGAAGATAGAAAGTAGTTTCATCATCATTAGATTTTTCTAGAATTTATTATGACTTTTCAAAGTTCTAGGGTTAGAAACTTGAAAATGATGAACACATATGAAACAGACTTTGAATCAAGAAACTTTCTAAAGAACATAGGCATGATTAAGGAAGAAGATTAGGATTTACCTCTTGAAAATCAATGACAAAGGAAATCCAAGAAACTTACTTCACAAATCTATCACTAAAAGACTTATAACTTTAGGGTTTTTGAACAAATGACAATAGAAACTAAGTGAAAAGTGAGAGTATGGTATTTATAGAGCTTACTTGCACCATCTGGGAAGGATCTAGAAGTGATGAGTTGTCTTGCTAAAAGGATTAAAATGCAAATACTTCCTAGGGACCATTTTGCAAAGATTCCAAAAGTTTAAGGACTAGTTTGCAATTTGCCAATAAATTGTCATGATGACTTTTTACCACATTTAATGTGATCTTATATTGACTAATTTGGGCTGATTTTATGTTATAGATATTTTTAAGAACAATCATGAAGGTTGAAGAAAAATCAAGAATGTTGAAGAATGTTGAAGAACAAAGTAGAAGAATGGAGAACATTCTAGAAAATTCTTGGCTCATCTAAGAATTATGAGGGCAGCCCCTTCTCCCTCATGGGCTTGCACATGGGCCTACTCCATTTGGGCTTGAATTCATTTTTTGTGGGGCCCGCTTAAAGATTTAAGCATTAAGCTTGACTTAGGAAACTTGTATAGTTTCAAATAGGCTTTATGTAATCAATCCATGAACTAGAAAATTTTGGGCTTAATAACCACGTCCATTAGAGATTGGTAACAAGGATTCTAGCCCAATTCACTTGAAAAAAACTTAGAAACTAATTTAGGGACAAAAGGGTAATTAACAGAAAGTTCAGGGACTTAAGCGTAAAATTCCTAAATTTTCACTTTAACCCTGTAGAACCCTCTAAACTTAGAAATATGATTCATCCCCATGAATCATCTCAAAATCCTAAGATAAACTCTCTATCGGCTCTTAGAAACTCCAAAATCCCCTCTGTCGTCTACCCGATTACGTGTTTCGCCCTAAAAACATAATTTATTTTATTTTTTTCTGAAATAATTCTAAAAATACAGAATCGTAGGAAATAAAATAATAAACTTAAGTCTTTCGTTCACGAATTAAAATTAGGTCTTTTGAGCAGTATTATTATACCATCGATGGAATTCGCGGGCCGGGTTTCACCTGACTTTCCAACCTAAATTTTAATCGTAGCTTCCTACATTCAAGTAGGATTGAGTAGTAAACTCCGTTTATTTAAAATAATTTTCTAAAACTCAAATAAATTTATAAACATATTTATATGTACTATTGTTATTTAAAACAGTGAAATACAGGGTGTTACACATTGAGCACGGCCGTCCAGGACAAAGAGCACGACCGTGCTCCACTTAAGTGGCAGAACGATCGTGCTGGGGTGAGCACGCCCGTGCCCCCCTTATTGGTCAGGATCTGAGATTAAAGGAACTCCGGGGTGTTTAACCCCCAAATGTCCCCAATAATGTAATAACGCACCAATCGAATGGAGAAGAGTTAGACAACTTAATTAAAAGTTAATTAAGATAACAAAGAATAATATGTTGGTTAAGTCGGTGCCCATCGGGTTACCGCACGTTGATATGCTTTGGTGCTTTTTGGCAAAGTGGCCTCGATGCTTTTTGGTCGAGGTGTTGATAAGTTGGACATTGGTGCTTTTTGGCCAAGGGGGCCTTGACCCCTACGGGTTAAAGTGTTGATGTTGATGTTGATGTTGGTGATAAGTCTCGGGTGCTTATTAGCCCAAGCAAAGGAGGTGGTTGCCTTGTTTGCTGTTGTGCTCATGCATTCATACGTTGCAGTTGTTAGTGGGGGAAGATCAACATAGGGGAGGGCGTCCTAGAGTATGACGATCTGACCAAGTCTCGGAGGTTCACCCAAGGTTTGGTAAATCGTGCGCTCCCGCGGTGGGACATCCTCGTTATGATGCATCGGCTATCCAAGGGGTTCACCCACGGTTTGATAGACTGCCGACGTTGGTGCTTTTATGGCCAATATGGATATGTAACCCCGAAGTTGCCTTCCAGAGATAGTTTGGATCCACATACATAACAGAGTAGCGGAGTAGTGTTGCACCGCATAGCATATGTTGGTTGAGATGACATGTTGATGTGGTTATGTTGATGTTATATGTTGTGTATTGCTATGCCATGCTATGATGTATGTTCATCTTGCTTACTACTTCCATGCCGATGTGTTTACATGTTTTCTTACTCCCGGTTTATCTTTTTTTTTGTTGGCATGTATCGCTTTATGCAGAAGATGGTGAGCAGCCAGTGGAGGAGTGACTCTGAGGAGCCGTGACTCTAGCTAGAATGTTTAGATGATTTAGTTTGTTTTAGTTTTAGTTTTAGTTTCAGTTGTATTCCATGGATTTTATTCCGGAACGGTTATACCAGATCTGTATGTGACATCGGGGTTGGGTTATGTTTCTGTTTTACGTTTATGCATTATGTTTTATTTATTTTAAAACTATGTTTCTTTTCCGCATTAAGTTTTACAATGTGGTATCTTTCTATCCGATTTTATTTTTATTAAATAAATGTATCTTTTTATATTACCTCTTTTAAATAAATGTTTTATATTAACGTGCGGGGTAGAGGGTGTCACATTTTCTTTTCAGATACCACAATATTGGACACCAATGTATATTGTATAAAAAATCATTTTTATATAATAAAATTTAAAAAAGTGTTGTTTGTATAACTTAATAATATTTGTTTTGTAGTTAGTTTTATAGGGGTGAAACGAGAAGAATGTTATTGACTTTAAAATAATCTAACATTATTTCAAATAAGTTTCAAAATTTCTAACTTTTCTAGAAATAACTTCTTCTCACAAAAACAATTATTTTATAATATAACTAAAAAAAGAAATAATAATCTTTATGAGTGAAAAAAGGCAATAGGTAAAATTATGTCTTATAGGTATGAATTTTGAATTCCATGGTACTCGTTAGAACCCTAAGCAAAATGTATTGTACAACATTTAATTGGCAGTTATATAGTTGGATTTATATGTATATTGAGAATTATGATAAAGAAAATAAATAAAGGTCCGGGTGGAAGGTTAATATAATTGGATGAGAGTATTAACTATAAATATTAATTGAAGGGGGTGGATAGAACAGAAAATAGTAATTGGATAAAGATGGGTTAACTATGAAATATGAATTGAAGGAGGTGGACGGAACGAAAAATAGTAATTCGATAAGATGGATTAATCATTGTTTTGAAAATAGGATCAGACTGACCAGTTCAACGGTTGGATCGGGAACCTGTCAGGTGTCTGGTCTGTTCAATCCTAAAAATCGGTTGGTTTCAGAACCGGTGAGAACCGACCAAGAACCGGTCGAACCGGTCCACAACCGGTATGAACCAGTGAAAACCAGTCAAAAACCGATGGCTAGAACCAAGTTGAGCTGGTCAGTATTTTTTTTCAATTTTTATACTTGAGTTCTAAAAGTATATTTTTTTAGTCAAATAAAGGTCCATTAATAAGTTATATATATATATATATATACATACATACATGAGTTTTTATTTTTTATCCTCCTTCGTTGATTTTTATCTTATGGAATATATATAATATGATTATTTTATGTTAATTTAAATTTATTTTTCTTAAATTTATTACTTAATATAATATATAATATTAAAAAAATATATTTAATTATCACCAGTCTAACACCCTGATTTTTGCATCACAGTATATGTTACTTTGGATGACTAACTGTTATTATTATTGTTATTATTATTCATAAGATTATTGCTACTATTACATATATATGTATGTATATATTATTACATTTGGTAATATGTATATTAATATATGATTTTTGGTATTAATATGAGATTGCGTCGATTTATGTGTGATCTTATATGAATATATGATTTTGTATGCGATTTTATATGTTGTTAGTGTATGTGAGTAGATGCAGTTAGGTTACAGCTGCAATACTCTGCTGAGTCAGTAAGAGTTTGTTAGAGTTGGTTACTTCTAGCAACTAGTATATATAGTTCACTCCTGTACTGATTCAAAGAAAATCAATTACATAAATACAATTCAGCTTCTCTCTCTCGCTTTCTCTTCCTTCTCTCTCTATATCTGCTTCTATTATGGTATCTAGAGCTTCAAAGTTCTAAGCCATGACTTTCGCTTCCGATCATGATCCACCGCCGCAGCTGCCGCCGCCGTCGGCACCGTCGCAATCGTCTCTTCCTAACTTCTCTTCGATCCTTACGGTAAAAATTACCGATAACAACTTTCTCCATTGGAAACAAGTCGTCGAGGCAATGATTCGAGCGAATCGACTCTAACACTTTGTTGCGTGCCCTAGGATTCCACCGAGGTATCTCTATGAGGATGATCGCGTTGCCGATCATCTCAATCCTAAGTTTGCATCTTGGGAGGCACAAGATCAACACCTTTTCATATGGTTGCTGAACACTCTGTCAGAATCGATGCATGCGCGTGTGATTGGATGTGCACATGCCTGGGAACTATGGGACGAGATCCACAATCACTTCAATGCATTCATGAAGGCTCGAAGTGCACAGTTACGATATGAATTGAGGCATATCACCAAATTTGATCGCAAAATCAATGAATATCTGCTTCAGATCAAGGCGATAGTTGATTCTTTAGTCTCGATTGGTAGTCTGATCACGTTACAGGAACACATCGATGCAATCCTTGAGGGATTACCTGAAGAATATCATCTATTGTTCCCTACGATCGAGTCTCACGTAGAGCAACACTAGGTTGCAGAGATCGAAGCGCTTTTGCTATCTCATGAATCTCGGTTGGAACACCTCAAAGCCAAAACTGCTATCGATACCTTCTCTGTTAATGTGGCTCACACAGCCTCTCAATCATCTCACACCAACAACTTGCCAAATCAGGTGATGAATTCTCAGCCTCAATCCTCCTCCAATTACTTTAATCATAATAATCAGTACTCAGCTGCTAATTCCACCTTTCCTTCTTCTGGTAATGGCTATCGTGGTGGCCGAGGTGGCCGCTATGGCCACCATGGCAGAGGTGGAAGGTACTATAGTCGTGGAGGAGTTGAATGTCAAATCTGCCACCGCAACAATCATACAGCTGATAACTGCTTGTATCTCTTTGATCAGCACTATACAACTCAAGCTAATCCTACACATCAACAGCAGCATCACTCTCAGAACTATGCAAATCCTCAACCTCCAGCTTCTAACTATGGTCAGTATCATAATCAAGCCATTCATAATTCACAGTAACACTCCAACCAGCAAGCTTCTAATCCATCCAATTTACCACCTCTGTTGCCTTTACCTTGGGAGAATTCTCAAGCTCCTCGTGCCTCCCAACCAGGTGGTCCCATGGCTATGGTTGCTGCTGGTCAAGCCCCTATGACTATGGTTGCTTATGGCTCAGGATATGATTCAAACATGTGGTATGTTGACAGTGGTGCAACACATCATGTGACCTCAGATGTAGCTAACCTTCATCAACAGTCTTCAATAAATGGCTTAGACCAAGTATATATGGGTAATGGACTTGGCCTCTCTATTGCTTCAATTGGTTCTACCTGTTTTAATTCTCCTTTTGACACCACTGTTACACTAACACTCAAAGATATCTTATATGTGCCTAAAATCACCAAAAACCTTCTTAGTGTTAGCAAGTTCTCACACGACAACAATGTTTTCTTTCAGCTCCATTCTCATTAGTGCTATGTCATTTCTCAGGTCACTAAGCAAGTTCTTCTAATTGGACAAGTCAATTTTCAAGGTTTGTATGTGTTCTCGAGTCTTACAGTTGCTGCCAAGGCTTCCTCAGTATCATCACAATGTCTTAGTGTCTTTAGGTCAAGTCCTTTGAGTTGTAATTCCTTAAGTCCCTATGTAAACAAAGAAATCTCATTTAACTCTGTTTCTAGTTACAGTAGTGTAAATAATGTGCCTAGCTCTCATTACATTTGGCACTGTTGGTTAGGTCATGCCAATGGTGCTGCCATGAAAACTGTTTTACAGCAATGTAACCTACCTTATATGAATAAAACTGTTATGGATTTCTGCACTGCTTGTTTTGGAAAATCACACAGATTACCCTCTCATTTATCTAATACTGTGTATGGTAAACCATTTGAATTACTCTTTCTTGATCTTTGGGGTCCTTCCCCTATTCAATCTACCTCTGGACATTCATACTATTTGTCCATTGCTGATGCTCACTCTAGATTCACCTGGCTATTTCTCCTAAAACAGTAATCTGAAACCTTAACGACTTTTAAACAATTCTTAGAACTTGTTAAAGTTCAGTTCCACACAATGGTTAAATTTTTTCAAACAGACTGGGGTGGTGAATTTCGCCCCTTTACCAAGTTTCTTGCTGAGTTAGGCATTGTTCATCGAGTCATTTGCCTTCACACTTACCACCAAAATGGGAGAGTTGAAAGGAAGCATAGACATATTGTTGAAACAGTGCTTGCTCTTCTTGCTCAAGCCTCTCTTCCCATGAAATTTTGGGACCATGCCTTCTCCACTGCTACCTATCTCATCAATAGGTTGCTTACCCCTACTCTCTCTAACAAAACTCCTTTTGTTGTCCTGTATAATAAAGAACCTGATTATACTTTCCTAAGACGCTTTGGTTGTGCTTGTTATTCATGCCTAAGACCATACAATAAAATTAAAATGCAGTTCAAGTCGTGTGGATGCACTTTCTTGGGGTATTCTCCATCTCACAAAGGGTATAAGTGTCTCTCAAAAGAGTGTAGGTTGTATATTTCCAAAGATGTGAAATTTAATAAGTATAAATTCCTTTTTTCTAGTAATTCAAACCCTTCTCCTACTCCAAACACTCAAACTGAGTTAGTTTGTCCTATTCCTCTCACTGTCATTCATGCCTCTTTCAGTCCTCTACAACATGAGTCAAGCCAACCTGCTCATAGCCCTCCACCCGAAGTTGTACCTGTTCCCTCCCCCGCCCTATCTCCATCAATTCCTATTGGGTCTCCTAACTTTCATCACTCTTCCTTGCCTTCCTTACATTCAGGGCTCATACCCCAGTATCCCACCTCTCCAACTCCTTCTCCTAGTCCTTCAACTTCATCTCTTAGTCCTTCTCCACTCCCTTTACAACCTTCTAACACACTCTATGGTAACCCGATCCAAAGCAAGAGTGTCCACTGTGTTATTAACACAAGTAGAACCATATTCACCTAAGGAGGCTCTGTCATTACCCCACTGGAAAAAGGCTATGCAGCTAGAGTTTGATGCATTGGTGCACAATAACACATGGACTTTAGTGGACTTGCCACATAATAGGCAGGCCATCGGTTGTAAATGGGTGTTTTGTGTCAATGAGAATCCGGATGGGTCAATCAATAAGTACAAAGCCCGCTTGGTGGCAAAGGGCTTTCACCAAAAGCATGGTTGCGACTATACAGAAACATTTTCACCAGTGGTAAAACCAGTAACAGTGAGGGTGATTCTTACCTTGGCAGTCACCCATGGTTGGGGAATTCAACAACTTGATGTCAACAACGCGTTCCTTAATTGGTTGCTTGCTGAAGAAGTTTACATGGAGCAACCAGTTGTCTTCATAAGCTCTAATCCGAACCAAGTGTGCAGGCTTAACAAAGCCATTTATGGCCTCAAACAAGAACCTAGGGCCTGGTTTGAGAGACTCACAAAAGCTCTCCTAAGATTTGGGTTCAAATCTAGCAGGTGTGGCCCCTCCTTGTTCATTCACACCCTTGAAGGTCACAGCACCTATGTGCTCATATACGTAGATGATATAATAGTCACCGGTTCATAATACAGTCGCATCACACAACTCATTCCAAAACTCAGTTCTAAGTTTGCACTCAAGCCATTGGGAGAATTGGACTATTTTTTGGGTGTTGAGGTCAAAAGGATGCCTACTGGAGCTCTATTATTGTCTCAAACTAAATACATTAAGGACCTGTTACACAAAGCCAATATGGCTGAAGCCAAACCCCTTCCAACTCCCATGACCATCACCTGCAAACTGAGCAAATATGGTACAAATTATCTTCCCGATCCCTCTCTGTACAGATCCATAGTTGGGGCTCTTCATTATGCTACTATAACACATCCAGAAATTTGCTACAGCGTTGGGAAAGTGTGTCAGTTTCTTTCCCAACCTCGAGAAGAACACTGGAAAGTGGTAAAGCGTATCCTCAGGGACCTACAGGGTACCCTCACTCATGGTCTGTTACTTAAACCAGCAACAAAGACATATCCATTCAGCCTGCAAGCCTTCAGTGATGCTGATTGGGCTACTGACACTGATGATAGGAGATCAATTTCAGGTTCGTCTATGTATTTTGGATCCAATCTAGTGTCCTGGTGGTCTAGAAAACAGACCCTATTTGCCCATTCCAGCACTGAGGCAGAGTACAGGAGTTTAGCTGCAACTACAGCTGAGGTAATATGGCTGAATCACTGCTCAAAGAACTACAGGTGCCTACACTAAGACCAGTGGTATATTGTGACAACTTGAGCACTGTGCCCCTTTCCCATAATCTTGTGCTTCACTCCAGAACAAAGCACATGGAACTTGATTTGTTCTTTGTAAGGGAAAGGGACCTAGACAAGACTCTAGCAGTATGCCACATACCTGGACAAGATCAGGTTGCTGACTTACTCACCAAACCTCTAACACAAAACAGATTTAAGGAATTGAGAAAGAACCTAGGAATAGTGGATAGGTTCTCTTTTGTAAACACACCCCTATGATTATAAGGGGGTATGTTAGTGTATGTGAGTAGATGCAGTTAGGTTACAGCTGTAATACTCTGCTGAGTCAGCAAGAGTTTGTTAGAGTTGGTTACTTCTAGCAACTAGTATATATAGTTCACTCCTGTACTGATTCAAAGAAAATCACAGAAATACAATTCAGTTTCTCTCTCTCGCTTTCTCTTCCTTCTCTCTCTATATCTGCTTCTATTATATGTTAATATATAATATGTGATTTTATTAATAATAAGTTATTAAGAATGATAGTACAAGATATCATGTGATTTAGTATTTAAATCAAGATAGTGTAACTCTTAGATTTTAGCCCCTTAATCAATCAGATTGGAGTCCTTATTAATATAGGAGAATCCTATTTTTGGTTATCTCTTAAGATCTTATCATAATATCCTAAGAATCCTATCTAGAAATAACTACCAAATCTGTCTCTAAACTACCATCGTATGTTTGACCATGTTAGAGTCTGATTTAGGATTTAATCGTGAAATATTAAATTGTAGATATTTTCTAGGATTTCTAACGACACCAATAACACCTCAATAGGACACTCTTAGCACAAGATATGTGCAAAATACCGATCTATATGTTGTTTGGACTGAAATAGGAGCCCGTTACGCCCTAACTTGTTTTTATACCATAAGACTCGACCAAAACCCTATTTCCCATGACTCAAGACTCAGAAAATCTACCTCTCTTCATCTCTTAGGTTTTCCCTTAGTTTCTTTTAAGAATTCTTGAAGGAAATTGCTCTCGTTCATCGTTCTTCGCCGTTTTTGGCTAGAATGACATCGCTACCAATACGCGCTTCTTTTAGTGTCGATTTTATCTTTTTGTTTCTGAATTTTGGGCTGCAAATAAGGTAAATTATCGTGTGCCATATTCTCCTTATTTTCCCCTTGAGTTTCTTGATTTAGAAGCTTAATCCATGTGTTTTCGTTGTTGTTCTTATGGAAGTAATCAAGCGTTTGTGAGACGAGACTCAAACGGAACTTTTATCTTCTTCTCGTTTCTGTTCTTTATAGTTTAATCTCAAGGTAAGTCATACCTCTTGTCCCTTTTTCGATTCTCTCTTGGGTTTAGGAGTTGTGGTCCTCTTTGTGAACTTTTTGTATTTGTAATGGTAGGAACCGACGAAGGAGGCTATGATTCGACACTCTCATCCCTTCGAGGCTTACAAGTTTGATTGAGGTATGTGGAGAAGGGATTAGTATGAACATGTATGCTTTGGGGTAATGTAAGATGAGAGTTAACCCATGACCCTATTGCATGCTATGTGCCTTGTAATGTATGTTTGCTAATGTGATTGATAATAACGTGATTAATTGTCACTGTTATATGAATGATTGATGATAATATGTTACAACATGATTGAATGTTATTTGTTAATGATGATGATGATATGTCATGGTTATGTGTATTGATGCCTTGATGTTGTGAACTGTCGTTTTGTTGTATGAACATGTTAATTAAAGACATAAGGATGTTACTAATAAAACAAGGATTAAGGATTAATTCCCAATGTTCAAAAGACATGAAGACTAGTAAAGAGTGGCGAGATAAATGATCAATGGTATAATTTAAAGATAATAGGATTGATCTATGAGTGCTCTAGGGAGTTTGGTCAGGATTCTTTAAATTTTCTGCCCAGATCATACGGTCGTGTTCTAGTAAGCACAGTCGTACTCCAGTAAGCACGGTCGTGATCGAGGACAGCACGCCCGTTCTCTGTAACACCATGTTTTCTCGATTAAGGAATCGGGCAAGGATTAAGCGTGTGTGATGGCATAATCTTATTTGATAAGTGCTAGTGAGTCGATATATAGAGTTTGAAGTCAATAGGATTTAAACTGGACTCAGAGTGCATCGAACCACGTGAAATCAAAAAGAATGACATATGACTGAACTATAGCCAGTGCTCAGTGCCAGGGGTGGGCGCTCAGCGCCCAGCGCTCTTATTCTCTTTGCATGCAATTTCTCTCACTTTTGAAGCTCGAACCAGAACTAGTTTTAGAGAGAAGGCAAAGCTCTTAGTGAGAGAAAGCTTCGATTCGGAGAGATTCGTTCACCTATTTTCATTTCCGACTTCGGATACGCGTTCAGGGCGATGAGCACGTCAAATACATACCTTCGATTAGTCAAAAAGTGGAGGTAATGCTCGAGTCCCTAACTCTTCGACACGTTGACATTGTCATTTACTTTGTTTAGGTGAATCTTGCTTCGATTCTGTCTTTGTCTATGAACCTGTTGCAAGATTAGGGTTTATGACATTGTCGGGACTCTGTCCATGTGTTCAGGACGAATTTTGGAGCACCGAGGAGCTCGTTGGTGTGCGTGGCAGTAGCTGTGTTGGTGTGAGGGCATGAGTTTTGAGGGATGGAAGCGACGTTAGGATTGTCTAAGGTGGGGAGAAAGTATCTGACACGCCGGGGAGGCAAGAGTAGTATTGTTTATTATGATGTATGCGTAGGGAGCCCCAGACCCTACTAGTTGTCGAGTAGCTTTCGATAATTAAATCCCTATTGAAACTAATTTTTAAAGCTGTATACGGGATTCCGTTATGGCACGCTTATCAATGTTAAGACTTCTTTATCGTTTTACATGCATATGCCGAGGTTGTATGTTTTGATGTTTATTGCTGTTGATGGTTTTGCTGCTGGTTGATGTGTGTTGTTTGTTATTTATGCATGATGATGTTTGATGCTATGTTAGTTGATTATGTTAAGTTATTATTGATGTTGAGGATGATGATATTATGATGTTGGCGTTGATGCCGTTGGGGTTGTCTGGATTGTCTGTTCGTGCTGTTGGAAACCCTAGTTTACTCCTGAGGATACGCTGTAGAGTTAATGATGAGAATGGATTCTAAAATCGGTATATGGGTACCGAGTTGAGATTGTGGAGCCTAGTTAATGATGAGAATTGTGACACCCTCTACCCCTCATTTATTTATAATGCGATAACATACAAGTGATAAAATAATTTTGAAAAATAAAAACATGCATACCATTTATATAAAATGAAAACCAATGGGTAGAAGATACCACATTGTAAAAAAACATAATCAACGCGGAAAAATAAAACATAATATGAAAAACATAACCCAACCCCGATGTCACATTACAGAGCCGGTATAACCAAAATCCGGAAACATCATGGATAAACAAACTAACACTGGATATCCTAAAATACGAGTAGCTGCTCCTCAGAATCACTCCTCAACAGGCGGCTGGTCACCTGTAATACCCGATAATTTTAATAGTTTAATATTATAAGTTTAAGTGACATTATGCTTGTTGATTTAAAATATCTTTTCATAGAAAGGGTATAAGTGATATTATTATTTTAGTTATAAATGTGTTTTTATTTAATAATTTATGCTAGAATAAAAAAAATCGTTGGACTTTATTTGCAAGTTTAGATAAGGATTTTCATACTCAAATGAGATATTGCATATTTGATACACCTTAGTAATTAGATTAATTTAACTTAATTAATGACATTAGTGGTCTTATGAGATTGTGGGCCTTTACCCACCTAAGGCCCAAAGTGATGGTTAAGTTAAGAAGGGGTGTCATCCCCTTCCTCCCTCATTTTTTCTTCTTCTTTTTGTTGAAACCCAGGAGAGATAATTTAGATTGAGAAAGTAAGAGAGCTTGGGAAGAGGAGACCAAAGAGAGATCTTGGAGCTTGGAGTTGTTGATTCTTTCCATCTTCACTTTCACTCTTGACTCTAAAAGCTCAATATCTACCATCAAGGTGAGGGATTTTGGTGTTGCATGCTTGATTTCTTGGATTTTTGTGTTTTGTTGATTTGAGTTTAGGAGCTGTAATAGTATTAGATTCTCATCCCATGCTTATTTCGAAATTTGTTGAGTTATGGGGTTAAATGTGACTGTTTAGAGTTGCTGAAGTTGATGTAAGTGGTTCTAAACTCATCTTTATGGTTGCATGATTGGACCTTACTTAAAGATGGTACCTTTGTTGGTTGCATGTTAATTTTGAATATGATTTTGTGGGTATGAGCTTATATTTAATTTTCTGGGGTAGCACTAAAGTAAAGCGTGAGATTTGGTTGGGGATTTTGGAATTTTTGCATGTTTAGATGAAAAGAAATAATTTTTTGATTAATTCGGATTTCTGAAAAGACTGTGTAAAACAGTATCAGTGCGTGATTTTTCCTGAATTATTAGATTTGAATTTTAACATGGGACCAGTTGCATTATTTTCGTAAATGAGTTGGGTACCTCCAGTTAAATTTTCAAATTTTCCAAGATCATTTGGCTATTCGTTCATTATTTTCGTTGACTGTTGTTATTTAAAATTCTGTTGTGCTTTCATCCGAATCTAAATTGATTTTTATATAGTAATTGATGATTGTTTTTACCAAATAAAAATATGGAAACTAACCTTTGTATTTCAAGGATCTATATATTAATTTTGAGGTAAAACCGAGTTCGCTGGACAGGGTAGAAAAATCGTTACTTTTAATAGCTCAATAATTGGCAGATTTTGAACTTTCTGGGCATGTTTATGTTTTGAATTTATTTGAAGACAGGACAGGTTGTTTCTAATTTAGAAAAATTATTTTTAGAGTATTAACATGTTATATAATGACCTTGAAATTATTTAGAAGTTTCTTAACCTTGGAGATATTTTTAAAATGTCGTGGAAGTTATTGTTGCACAAGCTTGTTCATGTTATTGATGCTGTTTTCGGTAGATGTTCATGTTAGAACTCCGGTTTATTTTGATAAGTTATTGGATGTGAATATGTGTGTGTATGTTCGTTTTATATTAATTTACATCTTGGAAAGTATCGATGAAATTATGATATATAGATTAGAATAGTTGTGAATGTTCTTTGTATTTGATGATAAGGTACTTGGTGGAATGGTTTGACATGATATGAATCCTTGGGCCGACTAGGGAGCGGGAGGCTCCGGTATATAAATATCACCACCGGGGATGAGGGGACCTCGTTAGATACCCCGGGCGTTGCGGATGGATGTTCTTGTTGGCCGGAGGGAGCGGTATCTCCGGGGTATGAAATTAATACCGTCGGGGCAGGAGGTCCTCAAAGAACCCACCTCCTAGGATACCCAAAGACTTGATGACATTATGATATGTAATATGTACCAATGAGAAATGTATTGATCCCTTGTGAGAGACTTGAGTTATGAGAAAAGAAAGTCGTGCAAGCCATTCCACAAGTACTTTCTGGAGGGACAAGATGTCCAAGCAATATCTTATTAGTTTATGAGATATTTTACACATGTAAAGACATTTATGATGTGTAGATTGAAAGTCATTGTTTGTTTGTTTCATCTAATTCTTCCTTGGGTGTGTGATTTTCTTTCACCTTAGATTTTGTGTGATTGCATGTGTTTGGGGGAGCCTCCCTCACTAAGTCAGTGGACTTATCTCTAGAGGAGACATCCTATAAGGTTCTATGGATATAGCCCCAATTCCAGGCACTAAGTCTATGGTAAACTCCACATCTCTCTCAGGGGGGCAAGTTATAAACATCCTCCAGGAACACTTCAGGAAACTCTCTCACAACAGGCACATTTCCAACATCGGCCTTGATCTTTACTTCCAAGGAAGACAACATCATGTAGACTTGGGCATCTTCTTTCATAGAAGCCTTAACTTGGTTGGCAGAGAGAAATATCGGATCCTCACACTCCACAGGAGTTCCAAAAGCTATGGTTTTATCAAAACATTTTAATAGGACATGGTTGGAAGATAATCAGTCCATGCCAAGAATAACATCAAGTTATTTCAAGGGAAAGCATACAAGATAAACAATAAAATTTCTACCATCAATTGTAATGAGACAATTCTTGTATGCATGTGAAGTAAGAACGGGTTTATTTGTGGGTGTGGCAACAATTATATCACACTCAACAAGGGCCACAGGTAATTGAAGACTCTTAACACATTCATGTGATATAAACGAACAAATCGCAGCCGCATCAAACAAGACATCTAAAGGAGTTCCATCAATGAGCCACATACCTTGGATCAAGTCTTCGGACTCGGAGGCTTCAGCTACACTAAGAGTAAAGACTCTGCCACTGGTCTTCAGTCGATTGGCTTGGGGTTTCTGATTCTTGCTAGCACTCTACGGTTCTGACTTTGCTCCTCCACACTCACAGCTGAGGTGACCAGACTTACCACACTTGAAGCAGATGACCTCTGTCTCCTTGCACTGAGTCGTGTAATGATCCTGTCACCACTTGCCGCACTGGATGGGTCTAGGAGCAGAAGAATCCTAACTCCAAAACCTGTCTGAAGAGAACCCTGGCCTCTTGCTACCCTGCTTGAAGTCCCGGCTGACTGGATCTAAATGCTGCTTTCCTTTGTCCTTCTGATCATTCTTCCTGCTGCCCTGAGCATCTGAACTCTTGTAGCTTGACACTCTGGATTTGTAGCCATCCTCGAAGATCCTACACTTGTTTACCAAAACTGGAAAGACGTGGATCTCCTGATAACTGATGGCTTGCTTGATCCCTGGACGCAAACCATCCTCAAACTTCATGCACTTGGAGCGGTAGTCATTTACATACTGATACAGTGTGTAATAACGAGCAAGCTCACATCGCAGCATAATCTCCCACGGACATACTCCCTTGCTTCAGAGCCAACAACTCCATCTCCTTCTTGTCGAGGATGTCAACTAAAAAGTATTTCTCCAAGAATTTGTTCTTGAAGACGTTCCAAGTAACCACTGTACCCTCAGCTTCCATACACTGGTGACAATTCTCCCACCAGTTCTCATCTTCCTCTGTCAGCACGAAAGACCCAAATATGACTTTATGAATGTCGTTGCATCCCATTGCCCATAAGATCTTCTCAATCTCTCGCATCCACAAAAGAGCACCTTCAGGGTCATAAGCTACCTTGAACGAAGGCGGGTTGTTCCGCTGGAACTTATCCAGACCCTAAAACTCAACTGGTCCTCCATTGTTGTTGTTCTGGTTCTGTCCTATAGCATTGGCAAGCAGTGCCAATGCATCAGTGATAGCCTGATCGTTCCTACCTCTTCCTGCCATTGGTTCTTGCACTTGTCCAAAGCAACTATTAATACTACGCATCATTATCTAGAGCAATTTATACATAATTCAAACAAGAGCACACAGAAGACTTATAACAGACTCATACCACAACCTGATAGGACAGACCTGCTCTGATACCACTAAATGTGACACCCTCTATCCCACATGTATTTATATATCGATAACATACAAGAGATAAAATAATTTAAAAAAATAAAAACATGCATACCATTTATATAAAATGAAAACCAACGGGTAGAAGATACCACATTGTAACAAAACATAAACAACGCGGAAAAATAAAACATAATATGAAAAACATAACCCAACCCCGATGTCACATTACAGAGCTGGTATAACCAAAATTCGGAAACATCACGGATAAACAAACTAAAACTGGAAATCCTAAACTACGAGTATCAGCTCCTCAGAGTCTCTCCTCAACAGGCTGCTCACCGTCCTCTGCATAACAAAAAGGTACGTGAAAAGTAAACAATAAAAGATGGGGGCGTAAGAAACATGTATATAAACATAATGGCATGGAAGCAGTTAGCAAGATGAGCATGCATTTCATATACAAATAGCATATCAAAACATAATAATATTGCAGCATATTAATATCATTCACATCATCTCAAACAAGTATGTAATGCGATGCAGCGCTACCCCACCACTCCGTTATGCACTTGGATCCAATCTACCTCAGGAAGTCAACTTCGGATTTACATATCCACATTGGTCATTAAGCACCGACGTCAACAGTTCACAAAACCATGGGTGAACCCCTTGGATAGCCGACTCACCTTACTCTCGGATGCGCCACCACGGGTGTATACGATTCATTTGAATCAATGCGGACGGCCAGATCACCTTACTCTCGGATGACCTCCCCTGTGTCGAACATCCCCCACTAACATCTCTGATACATGAATGTGTGAGGAACAACAACACACAATCAACAAACACCACCTCCGCTTGGGCCACTAGGCTACCCAAGTTTTAACACCATCAACACCTCGACCACTTGGCGTCGAGGCCCCCTTGGCCACTTGGATACCAAGGTTCCACATTAACAACACCCTGGACATTAAGCATCAAGGCCCCCTTGCCACTTGGCTTCCAAGATACAACAACGTGCGGTAAACATCATTACCGACTAAATCATCTTTACGTTTGCATTTAATTATACTTATTAAGACTTCATTGGATTATCTAACTTGTCTTTGCTTCGTTGGGTGTCTTATTATCATCATTGGGAATAATTGGGGGTTAGACTCCCCTGTTTTGTTTCTGCGTTTCTGTTATGTACAGGGGAGCACGGTCGTGCTTCCGCCCCAGCATGGGCGTGCTGACTTTTAAGTCAAGCACGATCGTGGTGACTGTTGAGCACGGCCTTGCTCGATGGAGCATGGTTGCGCTGTTACTGAGCAGAAGGGTTGAATAACCCTTGCCAAGTTTCCTAGGGCATTCTAAGATCAATCCTATTGACTTTTACTAACCGTCAACATCAGTTTCGTTACTCTTGATTAATCTCCATGTTTTGTACTTATTGGGAAATTAATCCTTTAATTCCAGCTTCATTATTAATATCCCTAAAACACTCACGAATCAATCCCAGGGTCCTAACTAAACCTTTGAGCATTAACCTTGCCTCTCATGACTATTGTTCAAGTCTTATGAACAATTGGGAATTTATCCCTTAATTTCATTCATCATCTTTTAACATCTTTTAATGTCTTATAAACATTAACCAAACAGTCCAGTCAAACATCCATGTCGATATCATCATCAAATACATAACAGCATCATGATCATAAAGTATTAACAAATAATACCTTAATCAAATCATACCAATAAAATTAAATTCATATCATACATATAGCAAACAACATCAGATAGGCAAATAACATACGACAGGGTCATGGGTTAACCCTTCATCTTACACTACCCCCAAGCCTACATGTTTATACTATCCTTTCTCCCCATACCTGGTATGAAGATCTAAGCCCCTTTTGCTAACCGTAAAACAAATTGCTCTTATTCCCTCGAGCGGCTCGACGAACTCTTCAAGCCTTGGTCAAACACATAATCCCAAATCCAAAAACTAGGAAAATAGATTAATAAAGGGATGAACACGTTACCTTAATGCCACTAGCACGCGCGACTTCTCTCCCAAACAGACTCAAGAACCCCAAGAACTTTGAAGGGTTTAAGGGAAGGGAAAGGGAAAGGGAAGAGGTTTCTGTCACACTATGATTGCTCAAAGTGCCAATATGAGGGTTTGTATCGCAACCCTCACGGAACTCTTCTATTTATAAACTTCCTGACCCGAGCACGGCCGTGCTCCCACTAAGCACGGTCGTGCTTAAATCAAGCACGAGATCGTGCTCCTTAAGCACTGGCAGACAACAAGAGCGTCAACTATGCGTGTTTCTGACATGGTCGTGCTCCCCTTGATTACGGGCATGCTTGTGGCTTAGGCAGCCACAAGGTACGCGCCTTGAGCATGGGCATGCTGATACATGAGTACTGTCGTGCTCATGCATCAGAAAGGGATTTTCCTGCCTTGAAAGTCTCATTTAGCCCCTCTAAAGGTTCCTAAGGTCAAACCTCAACACACAATGCATTTTAAAACGAAAAACAAGGTGTTACAAGAATGAATTATGAAAGCGGTATATGGGTACCGAGTTGAGATTGTGGGTGTCGAGTGCATCGTAATGCGTGTAAGTGAGTAACGGTACCGGTGTCAATTTAGGTTATGTTGCATTGCATTTTGCCAAGTGGCGAGCTGTATGACTGGGAGTCATACGAGGTTAGTTGTACTCTAGTGCGAGTACGAATTACGGAGGGGTCGGTCTATGAAGAAACCATGGAGATGTACGAACTGGACTCGGGAGGCTCATAATGACCATTAGGTAGCTCCTAATGTGTCGTGTACCCCGGTATAGCCTGGTTTTCCCGAATTTACCCTGAGTATCAATGTCACAGGTGGACGTTCCGAGGCCACCCAAACACACCTATTGGAGTTGAGCTCATAGGGGGATGCACTCTTATGGGTCACGGCGAGTGGAAAGGTTACCTGGACAAACTAACTGAGGTTCTCTGAGCAGTGAGGCTAGGTAAGGAGAATGTCTCAAGGCTGAGACCCGTATGAGAGATATCGGTCGACATGCATAGGAGTGTGACTCCTTAGAGGATTGATAGTATGAGGAAGGCATTAAGCATGTTTGAAGGGTTAATCTTGTCCCTTGGTTTCTAATGAGCTTATATTTCTGATTTAGGGTCAATCAAACTTCAAAAGAGCTCAGAATGTACAAAATCGTGCAGGAATCGGGTATCGACATCAGGCTCCATGCTTGAACGTGGAGTGACCCAACTTTCAAGCATGGGCACGCTAGGACGTGGGCACTATTGATGTTTAAGCGTTCTATGATCTCATACACGTGTAGGACATGTGGCAGAATGAGAACGACATGTGACAACAGGTGGCAGGCAAGGCTCACGCTCTAGCGTTGAAAGCCCCCACGCTAAAGTGTGGGCACGCTTGAGCGTGGGGGTGGTGCACACTCAAGCGTGCTGATCAGAAACTAACCACCCCAAGTCTTCATCCACTTCTCACTTTGCATGCTTTTTTCTCTTACTTCAATCTCGAGCTAGAACCATTGTAGAGAGAGCGCAGAGCTTCCTAGAGAGAGAAAATAGTGCCCGAGCTCCGTTCGTCCGTCCGATCGCAATTCTGACTTCGATTATTTGATCAGGGCAACAAATACGTCTTATACCTGCCTTCGATTCGTCTATCGACCGAGGTAATGCTCGAATCCCTAACTCGTCGACATTGTCATTTTCATTCTTTCTTAGTTCTTGCTTGATTTCTAGCTTCATTTAGGGAATTGTTGCAATATTAGGGTTTGTGACGATGTCTAGATGTTGTCTATGTGTTAGGGCAAATTTGAGAGCATCGAGTAGCTCTGTAGGACAAGTGGCAACGACTGTTTGGTAGAGAGGGCGTGATTTCAAAGTTCGGAACATTGGCAAGCAACTTTACAAGGTGGGGAGAAAGTACCTAACACGTCGATGAGGCAAAAAAGCATAGTATTGTATGTTATGTTGTATGTGTAGGGTGCCGCAGACCCTACTAGTTGTCGAATTGTCGACAGTAGTTGAAAGTTGGTTGAGAATGATTTTGAAATGTTATTTAGGTTTTAATTATTGTAGGCTTATCGACGTTAGAGAAAAACCCTAGGTTAGGTAATTCTAGTTGAGGATGTATGCTTATGTTATATGATGTCGTCTATGGATGTTTATGCTGGTTGATGATTGATGTCTGCTTAAATGTTTGTTATATATATATATATATATATATATATATATATATATATATATTATTGATGATGGATGTTATGTATTGATGCTACTATTGAGGTTGTCTGGTTGTTGTGGTAGAAACCCTAGTTGACACCCTGAGGGCACGCTGTTTGTGAAAGTGATGTGAAAGCGGTGTACGGGCACCAAGATGAGATTATGGATGCCTAGGGCATCATGATAAGTGTAAGTGTGAGGATTGGTACCGGTGTCAACTTAGGTCGTTTGTGCATTTCATATTGCCAAAGTGGCGAGCCGCTTGACTGGGAGTAATGTTTTAAAAATCGAACCGGAGATCGAACCGGCAAGACCTCTGAGTCATGGCTCAATTGGTTCAATCGGTTCAACCTAATAAATAAATAAATAAATTATATAATAAATATATATGTGCATATAAATATATATACACAAAAATTTAATTAAAAATTCATAGGTTTTCTTATAACTCAGTTTAATTAATACTATAAAAAATCTTATAACTCAACTTAATCAATAAAAATAATATAATTGAGCCTAAATCAATTGTTATAAATTATTTGACTGAGATTTTCTTGCTTCAATGATTTATTGTTGGGCTTAAGACATTTCGGCCCAAATCCAATTCTTATTAGTTACTATAGATACTAAAAAATAGAAACCCTAGTGGCAATACAATGTGCGCATCTTTTCTTCCTCATGTGTGCCGCACAAACAACTGCAGCACTTGGTGTGCAATGGCAAACTAAAGCTCACATTAGAGCAACTCGATGTACCAGTGGGAAAACAATGGCAGTAGCTCGACGGACCATGCGTGATGGACAACAGAAGCTCACATATGGCCGCAACTCGATGGACCAGTGCGACAGTGGTTCGCCGGACGCAGCGATGGGAGGTAACATAGTATAAGTGATGGTGGTTCGCGCGACTGTAAGAATCTGGCATGGTGGTTCGCTTGGCTGCAAGGGGCTGGCACTGGAACCAGCCTGTTTTCCATAACCGGATCCGATTCACGAGTTCATCCGATTCTAACCCGATTCAAGTGGTTTTTCCGGTTTTTCTCTGATTTTTTACCAAACCGAACCGTTGGCATAGCCAGTTCCCAATTTAATTGGTTGAACCGGCCGGTCCAGTCCGCTTTTTAAAACACTGACTGGGAGTCATGCGAGGTTGGTGTACCCCGAGTGCGGTACGGAATGTGATAGGGACGGTTTTGGGAGATGTGGTATCCACCTCGTCAAAGGGAGTTTCCTAACGGCATGTGGAACATGGTGGACAGATTTGAGGCCAGGAGTCATGTTGGGACGGTATATAGAGGCAGGAAACAAAGGAGCGTGTAGACTATGTATCATTACCATCGTCGCCGGGTGGTGATGAGTCCGTGTGGGAGCCCAGAGTTAGAGATGCCAGAGTCTACCGTTGTTGCTTCGGCGAATGAGAGGGTAGTTCTAGGCGCTCACATCGTCTATGATATGGTTATGTTGAACACGTCTACTAAGGTGTGCCTCTAAAGTGTATTTTATGTTTTTGATGTATTTTTGGTGAGGCGGGCCGGGTAGTTACAATAGGACCTTCTATGACCTGTTTGATGTATTTTCTTCTTCTTTTTTCCAGCATCTATATAGTTATCCTAGGTTATGATCCCTCTGTTGGGATTTACAGTACTTTGGTGATCGACTTGTATATATGTTGTATATATGTCATGTTTAAGTTTTATCGCTATGCATGCTCAACGGTTTTAATTCTTTACGATTTTTATTATTATGCTATTTTCGAATGTATAATCATGCTAACATTAATAACGGATTAAGGTGTAGTTAATTAGGGTGGTTCTTCTTTAATGAGGCAGCATGGTGTCTTAGGTTAGGGATCCCGTAAACAACCCTGGAGTTGAGGAGGGATGTTGTTGGCCGGAGGGTGCGGTATCTCCGGAGTATGAAACTAAAACCGTCGGGACGGAGGACTTTGAGTGAATAACCCCAAGTGGGCCCCATATATATATATATATATATATATATATATATATATATATGTATGATATGTATCCACATATGAGTGGGACATGTGAGTTATGAGAAATAAAGTTGGTGAAAGCCATTCTACAAGTGCTCTTCTATTGAACAAGATATCTACATGGTATTTTTGTTTGCTTATAAGAGTATTTGCATACAAATAACTGGTTGTGAAGTGCAGACTCCAACAAAGTATTTATTTGTTTGATCTTGAGCTTGCGTGATTGTGTATTTTTAGTTCGCACTTGATTATGCATGACTACATGTGTTTGGGAGAAGCTCCATCACTGAGTCAGTGGACTCACCCCACGTTTAACATTTTAAAAGGGGTTAGGAAGAGAAGGAGTTCTAGGCTTGAAGAGGGTGACATCAAGGTTCGATTTTTAAAACACTTTGAGAATTTTGGAGGTCTACAAGGGAAGTAAACACCTCTTTTCTAACACTTTCTTGGTACATTTTTATAAGGTCTTGGGGGTTTGAAATTAAACAAGGGATTTTGGGTGAGTCTAAAGATATATCGGGAATTTTCCATTTTACGGTTCAAGAAGGCAATAACATTATTTGAAAATTGGTATTTTTTTTTTGTAATTGAAATGAACGTAACATTTGTGACCGAGAGTTATGAACTAGATGATGGTGTGTTTTGAAATGGCACAAAACAACACTAGAAGGGGGTTGGATAGTGTTTCCGAAAATCAGAGTTTAAGAAGCACAAAACAAAATTAGCAGGGATAAGATCCTTAGATACAGACGCCTTCAACAGCAAACTGACCAGCAACTATTTGATAAACCCAAGTTAGTTAAGAAATCGGTTAAACAAACTGAATAATAAAGTAAAAGTAGGGAAAGAAAATACTCAGAGATTTATCCTAGTTCACCCATAAGCTTTGGGCTGCATCCAGTCCTCGACTTTACCAAGTTTTAACACTATAACTGATCAAAGTTACAGACGAGTATTATTTGCACACCTAGCTTCTCTAGGCTCAACCACAAGGATTGTTTGCACACCTAGCCTCTTCAGGCTCAACAAGTATTCTTGAGACAAGCCTCTTCAGGCTTAAAGAGTTTTGAGAATGTTTTGAAGCACAACTTCAAAGTTACAGTAGCAATTCAACCAATCTTAACACTATAGAGAGTGAATATGAACTTAGAACTTGGTGAGTTGCAGATGAGTTCTTCTTCAAATAATTTTCAGAGTGAAAAGAACATATGTGAGTGATTGTTGCTTTTAGCTATTGATTTCACTGATGAGTGTTTTTCTTGAGTAGTATAGTTTTTCGCATATGAGTATATTAGCTTTCTCTTAGTTGTTCATCACTCTATCTTCAGGTCGATTTCTTCTATTTATACTTTATCACAGAGATCCATTGGAGTGCAATCGAAGGTCTTCAGCTTTGCTCTTCAGAAAATAACCGTTCTGACTTGATAATAAATGCTCAATAGAATGTTGGAGGTTCTTTGTTGACTTCAGAGTATAGCAGACATGCTTTTCTAGCTTTGGACAGCGTTCTTTCCTCATTTGTGCAACACTTAGAAAAACTCAGATAAAGTAGCTTTTCTCTTACTTGCATAAGGAATGTTTTTTTGTAGCCTTGCCCTTTTGTCTTTTCTCCTTTTTGATTTCGATTGAAAACAAGAAATATATTAATAAACTTCTTTCAAGTTTAATTAACTATATTTCAAATCACATGTGCTTTTGATTTAGAGATTAAGCGATTTCTCCTTGAGGTGCTTTTCTCCTTGGCGCGTGCTTCAACGATACAAAAGATTATTAGTGCTTCACACCTTCTAAGCTTGTGGATGTTGAATGTCTTTTGAATCCATCAAGTTATTCTGACAAAAGAGTGGTTCTGACTTTGTCAGAAACTCAGACACATTTTGTAAGAGATAGACGCTTCTTTGAAGTGTGCCTTCTTGTCATGTTCTAGTCTGTAATCTTGATCCATCTTCTTTCAACTTACTTCAAAAGATGGTGTTTGTATTCTTTGAATATTTGATCACGGATTTGATTGTGTACTTCTTCGGGCTTCTTTTCTTGGATAAGGACAAACAGTCTTCTAACCGATCATTGTTTTGTTGCTTTCTTCCTTCAAATAACTTATTGAATGGATAAGACCTTTCTCTTCAGCTTCCAATGAAGATGATAATTGTTGAATATTTTGCTTTAGTACTGCTAGTTGCTCTTCTTCATAGTTGACGAGTCTGAGAGAGATGTTGATGTAAGCTTCAGTTTGAATCAAACTTCAGACGCATTATCCTTTGGTATATTTTTTATAGCTTTGAATCAGACGCTTGCACTTAGGCAGTTTAATCTTTCATATCCTTTGTTGGATTGATCTGCTAAGATAGTGTTCTTTGTCTACACAACTCAAGTAGATGGTTAGCAATATTCAGATGATTCAAGGTAAAATCAATTGCTTAATGTTTGGGTTCATTAAAACAAACAAGGGCCACTAGAGTGTGAGTCAGACGCATGACTGAGTCAAATGCTTTGTGACTTAACATGTTTGATTGGCATGATTACTGTTTTGTGAATTATTTTGGTATTATGAGATGATTTCTTATTAATTTGGCATGAATTTGATCATTGTGATTGATGCATGGAATCATATCTCATTGTTGCACAAAAGAGGAAGTTGAGTCACTCGTCATCAAAATAGTACCCGCACTTGTATTGTGATAAATCATGCAAAGAAGTACGTTCTCAAGTCATAAACCCTACCAACAACCATAAACATTAAATGGATCTTCGGAATGGCTTTTTGACATTAATGGATGAAAGCGCAAAAGCATTGATTAAAAGAGGATGTCTCTCAACAGATTAATTGAAGGAGTAGGAGGTCCAAGGTTCAAATCTTGGCCAAGGAGAAAAATTAACATAACAATTAACTACTAACATTTTTCCTTAAAAAAAACTATATAAAGATGACATTGAAGGCACTTGCATAAGTTATAACAATTGTGAATATTTATTGAAAACAATCTGCGCATTCAAAGATCTTTATTCTTTCATTTAATACTTCTTGTTCAATCATTTGTATTTGTTAAGAGAAGTTATTTCTGCAGTCATTCCAACCATCATTAATATTCACTCTTTGAATGTTATTCGGTTGACTTGCCAAGTTATACTTTGAAACTTCTGCTTCACGAACCTTTCTGAGTCTGTTAGCCTAAAGAGGCTAGCAAAAGAATACCTGTGTTTGAGCCTAAAGAGGCTATGTGTGGAGGCAATACTTGTCTGTAGCTAGATCAGTCATAATGAAAATTCTGGTGAAGCTAGGATTTAGGGTGAACTAGGATGAATTTCCTAATGTGAATCTCTCTTTTTCTGATCTCGTTAGTTTCTACATAGTTTTATTTACCTTTGGAATTGACTGGGGTTAAATTTGCAAATCTTAAAACATCTCTATTTTAAGTTCCTATAAACCTTCAGATGCATCCAAGCGTCTGTGGAGCTTTCTAAAGCATCTGCTTCCTTCTATTTGCGAAAAGATATCTATTTTTCAAAAACGTTTAAGAAAACACAATTTAACTTCGTTCTCGTGTTTTAATTTGTTCATTTCATCTACTTCAACAAATACATGTAATCAGAAATAATGAAAATTTCATTTTTCATGTTTTTATCTGACCAAAAGTATAAAATCATCCAATGAATATGAAGCAAATGAAAGAGGGAAAAAAGAATGGCGAACAAGAAAAGAGTTTAGAAACTTGTTTAACTTTTTTTTAAGTAATTTCTATCTACTATCAATCTAAATATTTTTTATATTGACATTCAATAATATCTTAACTAATAAATATTATTGTTATTTTTCTCTTAATTATTTAATTAGAATAAAAATACATGTCAAAATATTAACAAATGTCACTGTAAAACTTTTTACACCAACACTTTAATCCTTTTTGTAAACAAAAGATTTATTAAAAAGAGAGTACAAGCGATACGTTAACCCCGGTAAAAAATTACAAACTAATGTGATTCATTAGAAACGAGACTAAATTACACTTTTGGTCCCCAAATTATTATTAAATATTCAATTTGGTCCCAAGTTTTTAAACAGTTCATTTTGGTCCTCTAATTCCTAAAACGTGTTCAAATAGGTCATTTGACAGAAGGACCTATTTGAACATGTTTTAAGAATTATGACCAAAATGGACTGTTTAAAAACTTAGAATCAAATTCAACATTTATTAATAATTTGGAAACCAAAAGTGTAATTTAACCCATAAACAATGTCGTTTAACGTTTTTTTTTTTTAATATGAGAAGCATTCGCAAATCGCAAGCTACAACATAGAAGGTAAATGAACGCAGATGATTCTGGAAAGAAACCTCTCACTTCAACCCCCTTGTATATTGTGCACATAAGCAATTTTCTCACTTCTCGCACCTAAAATCGCCTTTTCTGCTTTCTGCTCATCCAAACAGGCCCCTAGTCGCAAAGCGCTTTCGTAGTTTTCAGAGAAACAATGGTGGTGATAGAACATCAACAAACTACTGAGGAAGAGGAGGAGCAAACTACGAATCCTCCCAAAGCCGCCACCTCTAAATCATCCACTTCCGACGCCGGCAAGGACGTTTCCGATGGCTTTGAAACCGCCAGCGACGCCGAGCTAGGCAGTGACGGCGACGATGACGTCCGCGGCGGAGAGGAACAGCCACGTCAGCAAGAGCAGGATCAGGCTGTTTGCGATTCTTCCAACGATGCATCAAACATTGAGGAATTGGCACAGGTTCTGTTTGGCTATTCAGGATTTTGTTCATTAACTTTTCTTTGTTATTTTATTTTTATTTTTATTTTTTTGGGGGGTGTTTGATTCTAGTTTTAGAATTGAAAAGTTTTTCGTGAAATGTTGCACAAAAATTATGATTCCAAACAAGTTCCATTTCTGAATGCGCTTATAAATGAAATTAGTTTTCTTCAATTTTAAAGAATCCAAACTCAGAGTTGAAGTTAATTTATCACAACAGCTTGAGTATAATTCAGGGAAATTATACTGAACTCCTCTTAGGTTTAACTTAATTACACTTTAGACCCCTCTTGTTATAGAAATTATACTTATCTCTCTTGATATTTAGTTATCATTACATTTACACTTACCTCTCTCGAAGAAGGTGGTGATTGAAATTACACTGACCTTGCTTAAGTGTTACTTTTGAAATAAGAGGAATGATGTCTATAATTAAGTCAAACTTAAAGGGGTGTAGTTTCCCTATAATTTATGTTGAAAGAATCAATGCTGTGATTTATGAGCAGCGCCAGACTTTGTTGATGTAGCTACTGTTGAAATTATTTGGGCATGATTAAGGTCCTTTTCACTCAAATGTTTATGGTGTTTTTCTGTGCGAATTTTTTATTTTTATTTTTTGTTTGCTAGAATTCTCCTATACAGGTTCAATTTCTGCAAAAAAAATATAAATGAAAATGGAAAGGACCAAGGTTCTTTCTTGAGAGAATAAAGTAATCGAGTCATTTTGCTTTATGTAACAGAAAGCATTAGCCCAAGCAAATGAAGCAAAATTAGAAGGGAATAAATTTTTTGGAGATGGGAAGTATGAGGAGGCACTATCACAATATGAACTTGCTTTGCAAGTTGCATCAGACATGCCCTCATCTGTGGAAATACGTTCGATTTGCCATGCAAACCGTGCTGTGTGTTTCCTGAAACTGGTATGTTCTTCGATCCTATGTATGAGAAAAGAAATTGTCGGTAGACTCAGTAGTCAGTACATTGTGGTTTAATCAGACACAGTAATCTCATTTTTTTGGCTAGACAGCTTAGTGTTCTAAAATGGTTGTTGACTTTGCTAATTTGAATTCAATTAGAGTTCATAAGTATAGGTTGAAGTTCAAAGTTGGTTTTGTTCTCAGCTAATCTAGATTTTCTTTTACATACTTGTCTGGAACATGATAGTAAGTATCGCAAGTATCGTAAGATACGTATCACGAAACGAGACGATTTCCCCATCTATCGATACATATCGGATGCATGAATCGAAAATGACCATGTATCGTTCCAGTATCGTGTGAATCGTGCAAGAATCGTATGTATCGCGATTCCCTAGCCGTATCGTGCGATTCGTTCATGGCGGCTGAGAAGCAGAGAACCGGGTCGGGTCACGCGACCCGGGTATGATTAAATGGAAAAAACCCTAAAAAAACATCAGAAAAGGAGCGGGAAACTGCCGAAACATTAAACCCAGCCCCATTCTTGTACGCCGGACTCTTCTCGAAGCTTTCTTCTTTGTTGGTCTCCCCACTCGATTCTCTTCTGTGTTTCTTTTCTCTACAGTAGCTGGTCGGTCACCTTTATTTTTTTCTTTACACTTTGAGTTTTGTCTTGTATTGGTCCCCACTCCTCTGTTTTTGACTTTTGTATATTTATTTATTTGGTCCCCACCGATTTTAACTCTCTCCTCTTATCTCACTCTGTTTTCTTATATTATTTTTTTTCCCACCGATTAACTTTGTCCCCACCGATCACTGTTTTCTCTTCTCATCCCATGTGAGTGCTCTTTATTTTATTTGGGGATGGTCATTAATGAGACTAGTATAAAGTGTATTTAGTTAGATTATCTTTTTTTAGGGGTGGAGCTCAATACTTGTTGGTTATTTTATTTATGACTTAATCTTGAATTATTTTAAAGTTCATATATAATATATCAACACATGTTTTTTCTTCTTATGTTACCTTATGTTACTTGTTTATGTCATATTTTTATTTGATCATGTATCTTACGATTCATAATAAGATACGATTCACGATTCATAAAATGGGACTTCTGATACGCGATACGTATCTCGATTTGATAACCATGGTCTGGAAGAGTAGAAATCAAGTATTATATGGTTAAATGAAAGTTTAAAATTATATTATATATTTATAACTCTATGTTATCAATAGCGCACTATAGCGCTGCTATCGCACTGTCGCATGGCCTTGCAGTGTCCAGTTGCTACAGAATCAAACAGCGGAGCGCTTCAGCTTCACAGATGTTGCACCCGCTATCGCGCCCCAAATCACGGCATATCGTGGCTGCAACAGTGAACAGAGGCTAAAATCACCTAAAAGCTGCTGCACCTTCAATCCTTCACGCGGGTTCTAAAGTCGGATCCTGACGACCCACGCAACCAGTATTGAATATCACAGAGAGAAAAAGAAGATAAAATGTGATTTTGTATTGAATGAATCCTCAATCTTACACGAGTCTCAATGTACAGTATATATAGGGAGCTGAGACTCAAGCTATCAGTTACAAGAGTGTAACTGCATACTAACCTCCTAACAGAATCTAACAAAACTTTAACATTTGCATTCATTTGTATTTACATGTGCATTTACATTTCATCTATACTACATATACTCACACACCCCCTACAAGCTCAAGGTGGGTGAACTGCAGTGGCTAGCTCAGCCACATTGACCTTGTCTCGAAGCTCCAAAAACCGAGTAGGAGATAGAGGTTTTGTCTGGGCATCATCCCACTGGTCTTGAGCCGGAATGTGTATGACAGCAAGTTGCTTCTATAACACTTCTTCGCGCACAAAGAATAGGTCACATTCCATGTGTTTAGTTCTGGCATGGAGTACCGGATTGTGAGCCAGTGCAACAGCACTTTGATTATCACTGAAAATGCGGGAAGAGGTGAAAGCAATGCCCAGTTCTGTTAGCAGAGTTTGAATCCACAAAATATCTACTGTGGTTTGTGCCAAGCTGCGATATTCAGCTTCGGTGCTTGATCTAGCAACTACAGGCTGCTTGCGGGACCACCAAAATATGAGATTAGGACCTAGGAAGATAGATGCCCCTGAGGTTGAGCAGCGGTCATCCGGGTTAGAATCCCAATCTGCATCACAGAGAGCTCGCAGACTAAAGGGCTGATTAGGTGGTGCTGGGGCCAGTAGTAAACCATGATGAATTGTGCCTTTCAGGTAGCGTAGAATATGCTTCACAGCAAGCCAATGAGACTCAAGAAGGGCTGCCATAAACTGACAGACTTTGTTGACCGAATAGCTAAGTTCTGGTCTTATGATTGTGACATTGTAGAGCCCCAACCACAGACCTATATAGAGTAGGATCAGAAAAGTTGTCACTGCCAACCTTAGATAGCTTGCAGCTTGATGCCATAAGATAAGAAATTGCCTTAGCCTCAGTCATATTAGTCTTGGATAAGAGATCACGTATGTATTTGCTTTGTGTGAGAATAATAGATCCATGAGATTGTCTGCGACCTCAATTCCTACGAAATAATCAAAGTGGGCCTAGTTGTTTTAGGCTGAAAACAGAATTTAGTTGAGTGACCAGCTGCTGAATCAGTTTAGAAGAGCTGCCCATGATGATTATATCATCAACATTTACCAAGAGATAAACGATTGCACCATTAAGTGTGTAGGTAAAGACAGATGGATCACATTTGCTATAACCAAGGTCTGTTTCAGCCGTTCAAACCACTGCCTGGGAGCCTGTTTTAGACCGTATAGGGCCTTGTTTAGCTTACAAACCAGAGAAGGATCTGCTGCCTCAAACCCAAGGTTGTGTCATGTAGACTTCCTCATCTAGAAAGCCATTTAGAAAGGCGTTATTGACATCTAACTGAAGTAAATCCCATTTTCTGGTGAGAGCAAGAGTGAGTATAATGCGAATTGTTACTGGTTTGATGACCGGAGAAAAAGTCTCAATGAAGTCAAACCCATGCAAGTGATGGAAACCCTTGGCAACTAACCTTGCCTTTTATTTATTGAGGGAATCATCTGCATTTTCTTTCACCCTAAAAACCCACTTACATCCAATAGGCTCACGGTTTGGAGGTAAGGGAACAAGGGACCAGGTGTTATTTTTCATAAAAGCTGTATATTCCTCTTGCATGGCAGCTTTTAGAGCTTGCTTTACACTCTTTGGTTCAACATGAGTTAATAGAAGAGTTGGATGAAGACGGGGTTTGACAATTCCATTTTAGAACGAGTTTGGATGGGATGTGTGTTGGGTGGAATGGCTGGAATAGCTGGCTGACTAGAAGAGGAAGAGGAACTGACAGAAGGTAGAGGAGCAGGACTAGATGGCTGAACCGAAGATGAAGGGGACTGAGATGCAGAATCAGTCACAGGCAGAGGATGACTAGGAGTAGGAGACTGAAATGGAGTTGACTGAGACAAAGATGCTGGAATGTTGGGAGCAGCAGATGACATGGGGACAGATTTAGAGGGAAACAAGTCAGGATAAGGAAATCGTGATTCATTGAAGACAACATCTTTGGAAAGGTACAGCTTGCCAGTTGGAGATAGGCACTTGTAGCCCTTGTGAGAGGTAGAGTAACCTAAGAAAACACATTCATGTGACCTAAAGGCCAATTTATGAGCATTATAACGTCTCAGTAAGGGAAAGCATGCACACCCGAAAGCTTTAAGGAAATGATAGTCAGGAGAATGTTGAAAAAGAGTGGTAAATGGGACAGAGAAGTTAAGAGATGCTGTTGGTAGTCTATTTATGAGATAGACAGCATTTAGAAAGGCATGATCCCAAAATTTTAAGGGTAGGGATGCATGACTTAGAAGGGTGAGTCCCAATTCTACAATATGTCTATGTTTACGCTCAACTACACCATTTTGGTGATGAGTGTGAGGACAAATGAGACGATGAATGACACCAATCTCATTGAGGAATTTTGTTAGAGGTCTAAATTCACCTCCCCAATCAGTTTGAAGAGCTTTGAGCCGAGTATTAAATTGAAGCTCAACCGTATTCTTAAATTGTTTAAAGATTGTGAACGTTTCAGATTTGTTCTTGATTAGATAAATCCATGTGAACCGAGAATATTTATTCACAAAATTGTTACAATACATGAAATTATTTGATGAGGGGACTGGTGCAGGTCCCGTAGGTCACTGTAAACTAGTTCTAATGGAGATGTGTAAGTTGTGGTGGAAGAAGGTGAGTGAAGTCTGTGTGCTATCCCAATACAGCAAGCTGAACAGAAGCTATCATCTATTATTGAAAGGGGAATATTACAAGATTTCAATACAATTTTCAACACATTATTGTTTGGATGGCCTAACCTAAGATGCCATTTAAACTGAGAACTAGGAGAAACAGTAGAGTTTACAGCATTATTGGAAACATCAATTACAAAGCAAGAAGGTACACTAGACCTAGGAGGCTGGATATGAAGACTTGGGAAGACATACAGTCCATCAGCACCAACTTGGCCTTGGAGCAGTACTTCATGTGTGTCCTGAGATTTCACCAAACAATGATTAGCATGAAACTCAAAATACACAATTATCTTGTGCAAATTTACTGACACTCATGAGATTTTTTGTAATTGATGGAACATGCAATAAATGCTGTAAAATCAGAGGAATTTTGGAATTGTATGGAGAATAAAGTTGAGATGAACCAGTAGAGTACTCGTATGGGCAAACCTTGCCCTTTACCAGTGTAGATTTGCTCAGGTTCTTCAAATGGTGTTAGCTGCTGAATATTCTGAGAATTTCCAGTGACATGATAAGATGCTCCAGAATCAGGGAACCAGCAAGAGGATGAACCAGAGGGAGCATTAGTCAACATTGCTCTAGGATGAGAGTGCTGAGTTTATTGTTGTTGAAAATGCACTGGACCAGGATTAGAATTCCGTTGTGGAGAAGGCACATTGTAACCCTGAGTGTTGTATCCTTGAGTAGGAGGTGGCATATAGGATTGATTTGACCGATTATAGCCTTGGAATTTATAAGTCACCTGAGGATGTGTTGGAAGTACTGAGGGTTGAGGTGGAGACTGAAAATGTTGATTGAAGCGGTGGTAACACACCACGACAATGTGGCCAAATTTGTAGCAAACTTGGCATTGAATGGAGGAACGACCTCCACGGCCACGTCCTCTGGCGTACCGGCCACCGCGACCTCGGTCAGATCCACGAAATCTAGAGTACTGTTCGTCAGAGGATTGAGTCGTATGAATTAGGGCTTGTGATTGAGTCGAAGAGGGAACAATGTTCATATTCGATGATTGAGTCGATTGAGTGAGATTCACCGAGGGTAAATCTTGAAGAGTGTTCTTGCGATAGCGCTGAATGAGCATTTCTTGCGCTAACAACAACGCTTTAGCTTCTTCCATAGGAGTAGCATCATCGAATTTGCTCTCGATGATTGAAATCATAGAATCATAATCTTGTGGAAGACCTTCTAAAATCACATCTAAGTGTTCTTTCGAGGACACAGGATCACCAACCGAAGCCAAACAATCAACTAGGGCTTTGATGCGAGCAAGAAACTCAGTAATGGAACGATCGTCAAGACGCGTGGTACGAAGCTCGGCCCTCAATTGGCGAGCTCGCGTGCTGAGTGTGTTTCTGAAAATGCACCTGAATCTTCTCCCATAGTTCATATGTATGGATGTAACCAAGGACTCTGGACTGAATCGCACTAGACAGGGACAATTACAACCAAGAAAAGAGCATCTGATCTTGCGATTCCCAAGCAAGATAGTCTTCATTGATGCGATTCGCGAGTCGATCCTCAGTACTTTAAATCGAGCAGGAATTCGAGGCGAAACCAGAAAATGTTGAAGACAATGCGCTTTAATGACAGGCTCTACTTGTTGACGCCATAAGAGAAAGTTCTTATCATCCAATCTTTCAGTGGTCGCGTGGGAGAAAGAAACAGGACCTTTGATGGAGTTTCCGGTGGGAGGAGGAGCAGGAGGAGAATCGGAACTACTATCGGAAGCCTTGGCTCAGATCATGAAGCTCATGAACCATATTGAATGTCACATAGAGAAAAAGAAGTTAAAATGTGATTTTGTTTCGAATGAACTCTCAATCTCAAACGAGTCTCAATGTACAGTATATAGAGGGAGCTAAGACTCAAGTTGTCAATTGCAAGAGTGTAACTTCATACTAACCTCCTAACAGAATCTAACAGAACTTTAACATTTGCATTCATTTGCATTTACTTGTGCATACATTTCATCTGTATTACATATACTCACAACCCAGAACGAAATGCTGAATTGGTTTTACTGGGCTTTTGTTATCAAATGTTGAACGCCCTGCTTTCCATACTTTATTTTATATATTTATACAATATCTAACATAAATCAAACTAAATTAATAATTATAAAATAACATAATTTTTATCATAATTCATCTCAGTATTATTCTGTCATATGGTTTATCAAAAGTATTTAGCAAACTATCTAATATTTAGTGACAATGCATTTTGATTATTAATTATGAATATATCTTTAATTTTGAGTATGTATATTTTTATCATTTATATTTATATAATATTTATATAATATAAATTATTTATGTCGTTTTCCTAATCTTCAATGTAGCAGCTATACCACTATAACATTTTTTGGGGTCGGCCGCCAGGTGCCGCTATCTGGGATTAACTATATAAATTTATATTAACACTTTTTTATGGTATCATAGAAACATTTTGTATTAGAGAGAAAATAGAGATAGTACAACTGGGCATAAAAATCAGGATACAGTAAGGAACATGAAAATTTTCAACAATGCAGCAAAGCTATGCATACCATAATGGAAATTCCCTTTAAACAGCCTTAAAATCCTATATCATTAGTTCATTACAAGTTTAAGGGCAATGATAGACCGTTGAAGATGCATGAACCAACCATAAGCAATTTTATGTCTTAAAAACCATTAATGCATTTATTGAACATTGACCTACTTTGAGGATAGTTACTATAAGTTAGTTGGGGTATTTACGTAGTTATAGTTGCATATCATAATAAGTTTGAGTAAAATTTGATCCCAATTTTGCTCCAGCCATGGTCATTGTTTAAGTGAAAGACAAAAAGAATTTAGACTAAATACCTTAAGCATCAAGTAGAAATGCATTTTTCGCAAACTAGAGATGAGCATTTCAATCGTGATCTCCTTGATACTATTTTTCTTTTTGCCTATGCTTCAGCTTTTTAATTCTATATTGTAGGTACTTTGCATTGTAATTTTTATTCCAGGTAAAGCTGCTTGGGAATCAATCAGAATCTGTATCCCTGTTGTTATGCTTGTAATTGATTGATTTAATTTTTTATAATCCCTACAATTAACTTCTGTAAAAATAAGAGTAAAGAGAGGCAGTGGTGGGCAGCAATTACAGGTGTATAACTAAAGAGTAAACAGGACAATAGTGGGCAGCAATTACAGCTAGTGGGAGTGGATAGACTAAATAGGGAAGTGGGGGAGTGATTCAGATATTGGAGAGGTTTTAGTTTGGCTTCGGCCATTTGGGCAAAGATAGCACTTTGCAGCTCTGATTTTCTTTCTTTCTGTTCTACCTATATCTGTATCTTGACTTTTCTGCCATTTTCTATGTAATTGGAGCTGTGCTCACTGAATTTTCCTATCATTTTTCATAGTTAATACCGGTATCTATCAATTTTTATTTAAAATTGTCATGAGGATTTTAATTTAATATATGCCAAACACACCTCAGGGACAAAATGAAAACACTATCAAAGAATGCACAAAAGCATTAGAACTGAATCCTGTGTATTCTAAAGCTTTAGTACGAAGAGGAGAGGCTCATGAAAAACTTGAGCATTTTGACGAGGCCATTGCTGGTGAGTTCATATTTTACAGTATCGTCTTTGATTGTATAGTGCTGTCCTTATTCATATGCATTTTCCTTCTTTGGCTTTTAATGTATTGGTACGTCTTTTGCACACTGATAACATTCAAATTCTTATGAATTTCCTTGTTCATTTTCTTTCCTGCTCGTGTCATTTCAAAAAAAAAATATTTAAAATGGCAGATATGAAAAAGATCTTAGAAATTGATCCCTCAAATGATCAAGCTAAGAAAACCATTCACCGACTGGAGCCCCTTGCTGCAGAAAAGCGGGAAAAGATGAAGGAAGAAATGATAGGTCAGTCTTTTTCATTTCTTTCTTATTGCTGTTTCGTTTTGTTTTTTTTTTTAACAGTGGGGTATGAGCACATTGCATTACCTCTGTTCTACGTTTATGCTTATTAATTGCTTTTTGTAATTTTTTATATATATAATATAACTTTCTGAAGTCTGTCTTTTTCTGTCTCTCCCTGCCTCAATATTAACATGCATGATGTATATGAACTCTAGGTAAAAATGAGTAGAAAATCCTGTCTCACTTGCTATTAATTTCCTGCCTTATTTATATCAGTAAATGCAATAATTAGTATTAGTAGAGACGGATTGTGAAGACTGTGTCTGAATACATGTTGTTATGTGTCCATTAATAAGATTAACTTGATCTCAAGTGGTTCTTGTAGACGAAGTGCAAATCTTTTTAAGTGAAATATGAGAAATATTCTGAAAGAAATTCTTTTAGCAATGGAATCTGTGGGATGCCTTAGTGAGACATTTTCAATTGCTTGGGACAGTTGATTGAAAGATGTACTGTGATTCATTTGAAACATACTACAATTGTACAGATGAACTATGCCAATTAGCTTGCATATGCCTGCATTTCATCTTGTAGACATACCCTTCATAGTCCTCGAGTGCTCAGAGTGGTATGATGTTTGTATTCTTTGTAATGAACATAGGGTTGGCTTTTGTTGATGGGGAATCTGATAGAAACTGGATCAGACAAACACACATAACCAGAAAGTATGAGCTTCTTATTGAATTGCCATCTCGATCTTGATTCTGAATCAAGGTGATTACAGACTCAAGAGGAAGGGAAAGAACATTATGACACAGAAGTGTCCTCACTCTACCTAGGAATCTGAGAGTCCTGGCTCTCCCACCCAATCTCTTCACACAACTCAGAACTGATTCCATCTCTCCTCTTTTATGTTAATTATTCCCCTCTAATATCTCAACTAACTAACTAACTAACTCTCTCTGTTGGAACAGCTGTCGGCAGTAATAGCCGTTCCCTGTAATCCCCTGTACCCCCTCCTATGTCTCCTAACTTACCCCTTAAGATCTAACAAAATCTTGGGAGAGTAACTTTAGGATGGCTTGATTATATATACTTGTTTTTAGAGCAAGGTTATAGGTGTCTTGCTTTATGGCATAGACCTTCTGGATGAATTGGGTAGGGTTCTTATTAGTTGCCTTTAGGGTGATGAACTATTACATGAAAACCATTGTTCCTATATGCATTTATTGATATTTCGAAGTGATTGCGAATATATGTCTAACTATTCTCACCCGCTTGTACATAAAATTGTATCTTGATGCAGGAAAACTGAAAGAAATGGGAAATTCTCTTTTGGGTCGCTTTGGGATGAGCGTAGACAACTTTAAAGCTGTCAAAGATCCAAATACTGGTTCCTATTCTATCTCATTCCAACGCTAGGTTCGGCTGTGCAAAGTCATATGATCTCATTAAGCAAATGAAGAAGCAGTCTAGAATGATAGTATGATACAGGTTTGAGGCTTTATTGTGCATGCCAGAGGTTATCAGGAAAATGCAAGTGTTAGTAAAGGAAGTGAACTTGGGCGAATAGTTTTATTTCCTTCCAAAGAGCATAGGTTGATTTATTCTTCGTGTGAAGGGAATGGTTAATGTCAAGTCTCTAATAATAGCTGTTTACATTCAGTCTCTGTCTCTGTCTCTGTCTCAAGGTATCATACTATCATTTCGACAGTTGGCTTTTAGTGCTCCCTAATTTAACTGTACTTCTCTATCTCTTTTTATTGGTTATTACATTTTTTGATGCTGAAGGGTGTGGAGTGTTTTTGTTCGAGGGTGTGAAAAAAATAAAAATGAAAATTACTTTAACACTCAGGTGGTATAATAAAAATGTAGGATACAGGAGAGTAGTGCAAACCCGGTGGTACAAGATCCTAAAGCATGTTAACTGACAAGTCAAGTTCTGATAGCATATTCTAATAGCTTGTAAGATGATGATGGATCTAATTCACCGGCACATGGTATATTTTTAATAATAATATAATGATAGATAAAATCCAAGGTGTCAACTTAGTTGGGATGTTGGATTTTATAGTGATGTCTTTACATATCATTATTTTCTTAAAAAAATATATATTTTTCACTTACTCATAACAAACAATCCTTAAAATTCATTTTTTTTTTCTTTTTTTCCCCGCTACCCTACATTCTTTATTTCTTTGTTTTTATTTTCTTTCTCAAGTGAAACAAACCATTATCATCTTGAGAGGGGTACCCCTAGGTGTGCTATTAAAGTTAATCTTTTGAAGACATGTGATAATATAATATTTAGCAGGATTGTGTTATTGCTATTCTTTGGTGCACGGGGTTCCCTGATATTTTTGTGCGTTAGATTTATAAGTGCATTTTGATACGGTATGAATTGGGGATAGGGATTCCTTGTTATGAAAGACAAGGATAACCTCCGTAGAAATTTAGGGGGCAGAGAGAGATTTCTTGATTGATTTTCAGCTTGATTTCATTCATACCTTCATATCCTTTTTATAGAGTTTCTTACATTCATTTTTTGTTCCTAATTTTCAGGGCTATTGAACACCTAGCATAACAAACTTGCTAAAGGGAGTTATAAATAACAAATAAAAGATAATAGATAGTTAGATCTAGAACGTTGCTAACAAAATATTCCTACCAAAAGGCCTATAGGTATCATTCCATACTCAATCAAGACCAACCTTATCCTCAAGGTTATGATTATGAAAAACCTCAAAAGACTCAATTTGATGTATCCAAATGACCACGTACAAACTTCTTGTCACTAGTGGAAACCATATCCCTACAAATCTGGAAAATAAAGTTTGGAATCAAGTGTTTGCACCTAGCATTAATATACGGATGGTAGCCTTGAACTTCAACCCATGGGTCATTGATACCAATATCCAAAGGAACAACACTATGAACCACATGTGCTGATGGAGTAGAATTAAACCATTTTGTAACACATGATTCAAAAATAATTTCAGCTAATTCAAAAGTTGGGTCAATGTCTGTGCTCATTCTTCTCAGATCTTCAAGTAAGATATTATGTGCAGCCATCAATGCCTTACTGAGCATCACCTTGGTAGACCCAACATAATCTTCAGTACAAGGACAGCATGGAATTGGCGAAAACTAACTTTTAGTCGACTGATGTGAACACTTGTATTAACAAGGACAACATGGAAAGCATAAAGATGTACAGGGCAATATGAATGCAATCCCGACAAAGTGAAACGACGAGCCCCAAAAAATTGCAATTTCCACTTTCCCGTCAATGGCGAGGCCCAAGGAAAAACTACGCCCAAATAGGGAATGAAATTGAAACCGATCAAACTCACTCAAGCCCATAGAAACCCTAAGTTTATTGTGGTTTTTGCTGTCCCAGGCAACCAAGGGCAGCTAGAGGCTGATCCCTGCGGCAGCGGTGGCGTCTGGAAGGAGATCCACACCAGCGACGTTCGTGCTCTAATGAGTAAGGGTGGCAAATAAATGGAACGAATAAATTTTAATTCGGATTGTAATGGATCGAACCAAAATAATCCATCAATCCATTTCGATCCATTAAAAATGTATTTAAAAAATTCAATTCATCCATGATCCATTTAATAAAAAATCATCAAACCCATCCATTAGTCATTTTTTTACGAATGGATATCCAATCCATCCGTAAAAAATATTTTTAAAACTTAAAAAAATTATTACTATTTTTAAAATATTTTTTACAATTATTAAAAATTAAATAATCTCTCTCTCCAATCCTAATTGCGATTGAAATAAAGAAGCAGAGCCTATATTCTTACATCATTGCAAGCGCAATGATCACAACATGCTTTTGATTTTGAAGATTCGGAAGGATCATAAGTTGGGAGAGATAGGGGAGGGAGAGAGATATTTAATTTTTAATAATTTTAAAAAACAATTCGTAGACGATATGATTTCAGTTTTTTTTTTGAAAACTGAAAATTAAAAAAATATATAATTTTGGAATGGATAAAAAATGCCATTACATTTTCTTTGTTGATGGATCTCAAGAAAAGATAAATGAATTATTAACTTTTCATTGAAAAACAATTCAATCCAATCCATTTTTAAATGGATGATGGATTGATGGATCATTTTGACACCCTTGATAACACGGCAGAAACGCCCTGGACGGCAATGCTCTCTACGTAAACGGAGAAGATGAACCCAAATGAGAAACGAGATGTCATGACAGGATCCTCCGCTCATGAAGAAGGCGGTGCACGACGAAGTGGTAGACAGATCAACGCGACTGGGCTCGTGACGATAAGCAGGGCGGTCACAATCTGTCGTCCTGTTGTTTCGCCAAGAGTGGAAGAACCAGGGGCTGGCTCGCCAGTGAACCCGAGCGGGGATGGCAATGGTAGACTTATGGTGTCGGGACAGAGGTTTGTCAGAGCCAAAACCCGCAGAACCACACTCAGAAGCGAACCTGAAGTTTCGGTGCCAAGAAGTGTGAGACGGAGAGGGTGAGAGCTCTAATTGAGTACGGCGCCATCGTTACATTCGTCCTCAGCATTCTTCTCGTCGGTGGCAAGCACCTGTGGTCTCTCGTCTGTTTCAGGGACAAAGAAATTAGTCATGATAGCTAAGTGGTTCTCAGCTGTGGTAGTGGAGTGGTTCTCAGCGGCGGTGGTGGAGTTGGGTCCTGACTGAGGTAGGAAGGCTTGAGGTTGGCTAGACGGGAGTGAAGTTGTAGTCGGGTTGCAAAGGGTGTGGAATTCGGCTTGCAAAATTTGAATGAGTTCCAAGAAGGATTCATGGTGACGATCCTGTGAAACCTTGAGTTCAAGGAATGCAGTAGTGAGGTCGTTGATCGATTCTTTGAGGTGGAGAAGGTTAGGATGGGGAGACATGGTTCAAGAATGAAAGCACGAATTGATAGGGTATGGACGGGAAATATGGATTCATTGTTATGGAGGACAAGGATAACCAACCTCCTTAAAAATTAGGGAGAGAGATTTCTTGATTGATTTTCTACTTGATTTCATTCATTCCTTCATATCATTTTTATAGAGTTTCTTACATTTATTTTCTGTTCCTAATTTTCAAGGCTATTGGGCACCTAGCATAACAAACTTGTCAAAGGGAATTGTAAATAAATAAAAGATAATAGATGGTTAGATCCAGAATGTTCTTAACAAAATATTCCTACCAAGTCCTATACATGTCACATTTCTATTCCTTATTCTCGTTCACTAAGTTAGCGGGAAGGTTGAGCAGGGTTATGAGGACAATCATTTCGAAGTCTCAGTCAGCCTTTGTGAAAGGGGGAAATATTTTTGACGGAGTGGTTATTATAAATGAAGTAATTGACTATGCCAAAAAAAAAGGGAGAGCCGTGCCTTTTACTAAAAGTGGACTTTGAAAAGGTGTATGACTCAGTTAGTTGGACATACCTAGACAACATGCTTAACAGGATGGGTTTTAGCAAAAAGTGGAGAAGTTGGATCGGTGAATGCTTGGCTTCGGCTTCGGTTTCAGTATTGGTAAACGGGTGTCCAACAAAAGAATTTAGTGTGTCAAAGGGGATTCGACAGGGAGACCCGATGGCACCCTTTTTGTTTTTGATCGCAGCTGAAGGATTGAACAGCCTTATCAAGAATGCGGTTAGATTGGGAGAATATGAACAGTACACAGTTAGCTCTAATGGGGTTCAAGTGGGGGTCTCACTCACTCAATATGTGGATGACACAATTATGGTAGGTAAGCTTTCATAGAAGTTGTGTTTTGGGGATCAAGGATCCTGAAAATCTAACTCAAGGAGCAGCGGATTCTCTAAATTGCAAGGTGGGAATGGTTCCATTTTAGTCTTGGGAATTCTTGTCGGGGCAAGCCCGAGGAAAGTAAGCACTTGGGGTCCCGTCATACAAACTGTTAGTCTCGGCTGGTGGGTTGGAGAAACAAGTTCCTTTCTCTTGGTGGCAGGATCGTGCTGATAAACGGTTATTTCTAACTTGCCGGTATACTACTTATCATTTTACAAGGCCCCGAAGAAGGTAATACTTTCTTTAACACAAATTCAGTGTCGCTTTTTGTGGTTTGGGGGGGGGGGGGGGGGGGGTTGGGGAAAATAGGAAAATACCTTGGGTTGCCTGGGATATAGAATGTAAAGACAAGGATAAGGGAGGTTTGGGGATAAAAAAATTACTATCCTTCAACTTGGCTCTCTTAGGGAAGTGGAGGTGGAGAATGTTGGTGGAGGGGGAGAGTTTGTGGTGCAAGCATCTAAAGGTGAGGTATGGAGAGAGATTAGAATTCAAAGAGAGGGATACGTTGGTTTCATGTTGGTGGAGGGATGTAGGATTGCTGGATGGTAGGAGTTCTCAAAATGAGGGTTGGTTGTCAGAGTGTCTTGTTAGGAAAGTAGGGAACGGGAGAGACATCTTGTTTTGGGTGGAGAGTGTCAATCTGAGAATTAATTAAATATCCAAGATTATATAGTGTGGCATGCTCAAAAGAGGCAACAATCTTTGACTTGGGATATTGGCTTGGCGGGTGTTGGACTTGGAAGCTGGATTGGGGTAGGAGGCTGTTCTTGTGGGAGGAGGGGCTGTTAGAAAGATTGGTGCAGGATTTGTTAGCTTGTGCGGTTAAACCAGATTACACAGATTCTTGGAAGTGGCTGGGGGATCCTACAGAGATATACCTCATGAAGTCAGCCTACAGAGTATTAAATACAAGTCCTCCTCCGGTTGCTGATGGTTTCTATAGGTTGTTGTGGAAGTCCATGGCCCCGCTAAGAGTCTCTGCATTTTACTGGAAGGCTTCACTAAATAGAATTCCAACAGCAATGAATTTATTGAAGAGAGGTATTCTAGCGGGACTTCAAGAACAGGTGTGCATTTTATGTAATGATGCAATTGAGGAGACTGAGCATATTGTTTTTTCTTGTTCAATTTCATACAAAGTGTGGAATTATGTTTACAAGTGGTTTGGTTTAGCGGTGGTGTTACTAGAAGATTGTAAGATGCATTTTCTACAACATTCGGGTCTGCTGTAGCCGAGAGTATCAGGAGCTTGTTGGCAGCTGGTTTGGTTCGCTATTGTTTGGCCCCTCTGGCTTATTAGAAATAAGATTTTGTTCAATGATAGTGAGTGGAACTGTGACAAATTGCTGGCAGTATAAGGCTGAGATGTTGGAATTGGTGTTCCAATGTTGTTAAGGAGTGCCATTCTCCTACATAGATTGGTGTACTAATCCAGTTTGTTGTCTGGAGCATAGCAAAAAGAAGAAGTGCGGGAGCTTGACTGGGGCTGTTTTGCAAGGTACTCAAGTTGTCTGCAATGAGTTTGGCCGAAGGTGTTGCGGGGGAGACTGTTTACAAAGTTTTGGCTTGTGATGGGTGGTGTCCTTGTTGTTGCAGTCATAAAAGATGTAGTAAGGTGCTAACAGTGTCATAGCTATTATTCAAACTTGTAGCATCTTTTGTTTGCTTTTGGTTGTTAAATATCTATTGATCTTGCTTTGTGTTTCATTCTTTTGTGTTTCATTATTTGCTTAAAAAAAAACTAACGACATTTAATGTTTTTGATCCTTAGACTGATTAGAATGGTTAAAGCATGCTTTTACGTTTAGCGTTTTGACAACATACTTGACGCTTCTTTTCCAAAATAAGTGTTAACAAATCTAGATACTTTTCGAATTGTGCTTTGTGCTTTTTGCCAACCTCAACTTTAAGATGAAACTTTTGTCCTTGTACTACTCAATGAACATGCCATAAAGATTGAACATTTAATCAGTATATTCGAGACCTCCCACAAATGTCAGTCCCAACTACTTCAAGTATTAAATAGTAGATGAAAAAAACTGATTATAAATAATATAGTATAATAAAAGCTACTTTCGAGACTGATATATAGGATGTGTTTGATTTGCAAGGATGTAGGGGAAGAGCACAAATTTTTGTCTCCTATTTGATTTGAAAAGTGGTCAGGGAATAAGACAAAAAAAGGGGTGATGAATAGGGCAAAAATCCAAAATTTTGTCCCCCACCAAACTATGGGACAACTCTTTGTCCCATGAACAGGCTACCAAAAAAGATAAAATTATCCTTCGCTCTCTCTCTCTCCCCCCCCTCTCTCTCTCTAATATATATAGTATTATTATGGTAGTAATAATATAGAAAAATACTAGCAACACACTTTCCAACACACTCCCTCCTATTGGTTGAAATTCATTTGGATCATACAAAATTCAAGTGGGACCCACATGAATTAATGAGACTCACATGAATTTCAACAAATAGAAAAGTGTGTTGAAAGTGTGTTACAGTGTATTGCTAGCACTTCTCAATAATATATTATCATATATATTATATATTATAAAATATTATATATACATATATATATTTATAAGAAATATATTATATATTTACTAATACTTACATATATTAATAATATTATATTAATATATAATAATATATATTACAAAAATGTATCATAATAAGATGACGTTTGGAAGAGCTTATTTAAGCTCCTTTTGACTTATCTGATGACATGAGCTCTTATGCGGGGGTGTTGATGAGCTTATAAAAATAACTTATGTCATCCCATAAAGAGTTTTTGACTTCATAAGTCATTAGGAGAAGCTTATGGAATTATCATAAGAGCTTATACACTAAATACCCTCTCCGTGTTTTTCACTATTTGAATCCTCTCATGCCCCTTTCTTTCTTTTTCTTTCTTTAAGCGCTTATGGCATAAGCTCTCATACGATAAGGTCTTATGTTATAAGTTCTTAATTAAGTTGTTTACCCAAACGCACCCTAAAATTAATATTATTTTACTTGTGTTGTTCATTATCTATCAAATGATGCACAAGACAAAAAGTTGTCCTGTAACTTGAGGGGTTGTACTGTGCTGTCTTGTTTGTCCTGTGCATTAATACGTATCAAACACATCCATAATTTAAGTTGCACACCCTTTACATTGTGGGACATTAAAATTTGTGAGCAACCGATCCACAGCCAGAGATAAATAATACCTGTCAAACACACAAGGATAAATAATGCTACAATTATTTTTATTCAACAGAGGAGAATTTAGATCAAACGTATCGTGGTCATGGGCTCTTGGCCACATAAGTATATAGTGTGTCGAAAAAAAAGACAACAAAGCTACTAACCGAGCACTTGATCTTGATGAATATCAATTAAACACAATAGAAAATTTACATACATTGAAGGAGACACTCAACAATTATATATATTGAAGCTGAAGTTGTATGCATGAATAGGAGCCTGCACAGAAATATGCAACCATATATGAGCAGGGTGACAAGTCGAGCACATCTCAGATGCAGTAACTATCGTGATTTACAAAATAGATTTCACAGAAGGTGGGGTTTGACCTACTTTCCCTTAATCAGGAACAACCAAAACATCTACTTATAGAGAAAATACTAGATCGAATCGGTGCTGGTTCAGGCTCGGGTTTTTTTCGAGGAAGCTGCTTAAAAAATGCTTTCACAGCTCCTGTCACTCCATCCTCATTCTCCATGGCCTTAGCAAGTTCAATTGCACGCTCCTTTACCTGGCATTGTATTAAGAAATTAAATGTAATGGTTATCTTCAGCAAGATTGCAACCAACAAAACAACGCAAGAATTCTACTCAATTGGATTGCTTTGCACAACACCTCAAATATTAGCAACTGAGTTAACCTCAGCTGGGAACTAGCTCTTAACAGGCACAGTACACATATATGATATAACCTACTTCCCTATCACCCCATTCAACAAATTTAAACTAAAACAAAGTTGAGCATAAAGCTAAAAATGTCATAATGGAACATGTAGCGGGTTCAACAGGTCCACGATAGGATATTAACTAATACCCTAGGATCAGTACAAGTCATGCAAACCTATGTATGACACCCTATACTTTTCCTAAAGGGGTTGAAGAGGAAGATACCCGCAAGCTTCCAGAAAATGTTGACAACCTTATTCCCTGTCTCTGGTTCCTTGAATGCCAAACAAATTTCAACTATATGATGGGAAATGCTATAATTGGAGAAGGGTTGTCGAAGGTGTCCATCACAACAGCTAGGACTTGTGTTCATCACAACGGTTGGAGCTGGAAGGAGAAGCATGGCCAGTAAATAGGGAAAGGTCCCTGGCATGATGAAGGTGGTGGTGGAAGGCAGTAAGAGCAGAGGGCAACTGAAGGACATTGTGGTGGGGCGGGCCTGTCTTTTCATAAAATTAGAATCATTCCCATGGGATGGGAATGAACACAACTCACCTCCTGTGGGAATGATTTCATGGGAATGATGAATGATGATTACACAATATCCCTGGGAATAAATTTGGAGTGAGAATGTTTTCTGCATATCTTATACCAAATGTGAGAGTATTTTATTCCCATCCCAATCAAACACTTCTATAGTATCTAATTGCCATTGGAAGTGATTTTGCTAGGAGACGGAAAGGTAAAGTGACAACAGGGAGTGCCTACATTAGTTCCCCACTCCTTGGGAATGTAGGCATGCACCTCAAAGTATCGAACAACTCAGAGACATTCTGTTTAATAAATAACCTAGGACACACTGAGACAATTATATATTTGTCATACCTAAGGCTTCAATGCACTGCGCTTTGGTTTTCCTTTATTTTATATCCGTAGTTCTGATAATAATGCCCCATAAAGTCGTTATTAAAAGTTGTTAATAAGGGAAGGAAAGGTAAAACTGGGAGAATACTAATAAACCAAGAATATCAATTGCTTACCATTTCAACCCAGATCAGGCGCAACCCAGGGCTTTACACTTTACACTGAAATGTGGTGTCAATAAAAACGCACAATGGGTAGGAATTGGATGAAGCGGGAAAATGGGAGGAGTCCACCTCCTTGAATAGAAATCTCAAAAGACTTCGGAAATCTAATCCTAGAAATGAAGAGCAACCCTTGAATATAAAATAAACAAGTTCTAGAGCTGTGTCTATTTGGAGTTTGGAACTTTAAGTGGCTCCATGAACGACTTTTGACTTCTATACTACGTTACTTACTTAGACCCCTAATTACCAGATTAGACTTTTCTAGACTTGATTAACTTATCAAATACACAAAACAATGAGTCTTGAGGGGCTAAAATATGTATAACTTTTTAAATAATAGTGTTGATATAGTTGATTTTTTTTTTTTTGGTTTGGTACTCACCCTAATTAGTCATTAGGACAAAGTTAGCCCTCGAAGTATCCCACAGCTTAGATCCTTTGGACCCGCTATGAGACTAATCTCCGAGTCGGCCGCACGGCTAGTAAAGCCTGGCCAAGGGTTGTGCATACCCAAGGATCGAACTTGGGCAGAGCCCGAACGATTCATCCTTAAGTAGCAGTGCGTTAACCACTTGCACTCAACCACTTGATTATATAGTTGATTTGTTTTGATATGATTTAGACTAGGTGTTAATATATTTTTGATCTAGTTTCCTAGTTTCCATGAATCAGTTGTAAATAGGTGATATGGTTGATCCCTAAAATCAAGGGATTTGATTTTGTGCCTTGTAAATTAATTTGTATACATAAGAGGTTGAGATATTTTCTCTCAATCTATTTAAGCATCATAAGTTGATATCTTGAGCTAGGGTTCCATCTGCCTTTTTCGGTGACCTTTTTTCGAGGACTGTCTCTGAACACCAAAGTAAGGTGACCGGGCACATACAAAACAACTGGCGAGTCTGTTCCATAAGACCCATCATTGTCCGCCGTCACAAGCGCCACCATAGTCTGTTGTCCTCCACCGCGCGTGGATGCCTGTTCGTCTTCCGGCTTCTTCTGGACTGTTTTCCGGTGTTATCTGCCTCTGTTGTGAGGGTCAAAAGCCTTTTTCGATCAATTTTGTCTCTCCCTCTCATAATGTCCAATGTTTCGTCCGCTGCCACTTCTCAAAATGATTATTCTGGTTCAAGGGCTATAGGGAAGGGCTTAATTCCTTTTGCTTTCTTTGTAAGTCCCACTATTACATTAGAAAAACTCAATGGTAAGAATTTTGTGGATTGGTATAATGCTGTTGAAGTTTGGTGTTTAGGTCAAGGGCTTCATGAACATCTAACCAAGAAGGAAGCAGATATTGATGCTAAGTTGATGATGCATTTTTCCATTACAAAACTTGTTATGAAATATGGAAGAAAGCTCAAAATATCTTCTAATGACATACAGTGTCTCTAAGCTCTGTCCATAATTTAGTTAGTCTAGTCTTCTTCACCGTCGTTTGGGTTACTAAGTTTGAATAAATTTAAGAGAATATCAGGCCATGGGTCTCACAACATTATATGGTTAAAACATTTACTTCAAGAGTAAGTTTTGCGATATAGGTACTATGCGATTAATTTGTGATAATCAAGCGGCTTTCCACATTGCTTCTAATTCAATCTCTCATGAATGGATTAAACATATAGAGATCGATTGTCATTTCATTCAAGACAATATTCCTTCAAAAGAGATTACTGTTAGGTCTCCAAGCATCTGGTTTTCTGCTAAGCATCTGACCCTTGTTATTAATGAATCCAAACATTAGGCAAATGATTTTAATGAACTGTCTGAACATTACTAATCTTCTACTTGAGATGTGCAGGATATACAATCTTAAGTATAGATTAAGCACTTCAAGCAAAATCAAAGAATAGAAGATTGAAAAGCATATCATGCGTCTGAAAGACAACTCAAGTTCAGTTAAAGCAAGCGTCTGAACAGTGATCAACCAGAAAAGGCACTTAGTTCAGTCCTCTAATTCAGTATCCTGAAGCTAAGCAAGACTTTCATGAAGAAAGGACTCCAAATCCAAGAGAAGTCTTTTAACTGAAAGAATCATCATACTTTAGAAGAAGTATCATTTGAAGATATCAAGAATACATCTCAGAATCAAGTATGAAGCTGAAGCGTCTGAAGAACTTGCTAGAAGTCAAATCAAGCAATGCGTCTGAAGATTGCGAAAATATCTGAAGCTTTTCTTTCAAGACAGAGTTCAAGTACTTCAAAGAAGAAGCCCAGATTGGATGAAGATCTCTCTGAAGAAATCTAAAGAAAGTGTATCTAAAGGAAGAGACAGAAGCTAAATTGAAGAGTGTAGGCTGAAGAATATCTAATCAAGACCATGTTGAAGGATTCTTTCTCATCTGAAAATCAATTCAGAAGATCATTATGAGTTTAAGCAAGTCACAGAAGTCTAAAACTCTACAGCAAAACTCTACGATCTCTCAGCAAAGTTTATGAAGACAAAAGCTCTTGAAGAAAACTGAAGAACTAAAAAACTTGCATCAAGGATAATTTAATGACTGAAGAATCAAGTCTTAAGAAGCAAATCAAGTCAAATAGATTTGCATCCTTCTCTCTAAAGTTTTTGTTGAAGAACAAATCAAAATAAAGATCAGGTTACAACTGCTTATCAGATACGAAGTCAAGATCAAGTCTAATATCAAGCATCTGAAGACTAACAGTGACAAGGAACATTTGTTAAAAGATAAAGGAGTCTCCTCAAGCTATGAAAGGAATCTCAATGATGAATAGATTTCAAAATATGTTTTCTTTTTTTCACAAAGCTTTTAGCAACAAGCGTCTGGGGTCTGATAGCACAAAGAAGCGTCTGAAGATATGTCAGGAATTTTCGTGACCAAGAATGCACCAATTATCTATCATTGGTCATTGATCAAAATTTCTTTGTCAAGCTTGACAAGTAATAAAATATATGTCCTAGTTTTATCGCATGTGCTAACCCTAGATGTTCAAGGAGTATTAATGCCTATATGGGTACTTAGATCTTGCTGCAGAAAGATAACTATTATTTATGGGTATTAGATATTTTAACCAGTGTTATTAAAACCAGTCCGAACTGGCAACCGGACCGGTCAGTATATTGGACCGGATACGCCTCGAACCGGTATCGACATCATCGAACCGTGGTCAAACCGCGGTTAAACCGGTAACCCGGTCCATGGTTGAACCACCCGAGCGGTTCACGGGCCTGGCTGCCTGCTGCATGACACGCGTGCACCCGTGTACATCTCAAATAATACCAAAAACAACCAAAATGCATAGGATGGGACTCGAGACCTGCACCTGGTGGTCATTTTCCACTTGCGTTACCACTGCGCTAGCAACTGAACATGGGAAAATATAATATATATACATATGTATGTTATAAAACCTACAAATTTAATATGCACTGGTTTATCCGGTTCAATCAGTGACTCACCGGTTCCACCAGTGACCCAGTACCTTGACCGAATCAATGACCGGTTCGGTTTTAATAACATTGATTTTAGCCACTCAAGAATCATTGTTTTATGTATTTGATAAGTCTTAAAAAAGTCTAATATTGTGATTAGGGGTCTATACAAGTGAAGTTAACTATTATGTCAAGCATGCACCTGACATATTTGGAGTCGTCAACTACTGCACAAATAAGAGGAGGGTTTCATGCAGTGTAACCAGTGTTGTCAAATAGCGGCCATGGCGGTGCAGAAAAAATGACAGGCAGCCATTGTATGGCAATGGTGTTGTGGGTTTTGTGTGGTGGGCTATGGCGGCCGCCATACTTGTGGCGGCCAAGGAGGAAAAGGCAGAAAAACAACAAAAAAAGTATAAAAAAAAATGAGGCTTGGTCTTGCCGCCTAACCCAGAAACTAGGCCCGAAAGGGTGAAAACACTAAAACTTCACAGCTTTCTTTCTCGTTGTTTCTTGGTTCCAAACAAATAAGCACTATTGCAACTGCTCCTTTGACTATCTTCCGAAGAGCACCGTCCTCCGGCGACCACCTTCGTTGAACCCATCTCTCTTATGTTTTTCACTCTTTTGTCCGCTTTCTTTTTGTTTTATAATTCAGTTTAAAAAAATAAAAAAATAAATAAATAAATAAATAAATAACTCTCTTTCTCCTTTTTTCTATTATATTTTTTCTTATGCCGTTATTATTTTTTTTTACCTTTATTTCATTTTTTTAATTCTGTTTTTCCCTTTGCCACTCCTTTTTTATTTGTTATTATTTTAACTGCAGTTATTTTTTATTCTTTTTTTCAGTTATTTTTTTAATTCCATTATTTTTAATTATGCCTTTTCTCTTTCGTTCTTCTCTTTTTAATTCTGTTTTTTAATGCTATTATTTTTTATTTGGCTGTTGAGGAAGAGGATTGGACATTTATTTTATATTTGTATTGTTTTTTTCATCATTTTCTAGTGAGGTTTTGAACTTGATGGTCATGAGACTTGTTAGTAGTTTATGATATGTGATTATGAAACTTGAGATAGTTTCTATTAATTTAGTTAATGGTTCTTGACATATGTTGGTAGTTTTTGCTTTGTTTTAATATTATTCAGCAGTTTTATATATATATATATATATATATATATAATATCTTTGTTCTGTCCGTCATGCTTCCGCCACAGGCCCCAATGCCATCCAGCATATATATATATATATATATTTGGTGGATTTTTTGCTGGCCGCCATGATACACCATTAATAATACTGTGTGTAACTTGAACAAGTGTCACCACTGGCACTTGATCTTTGGCCCCGTGGTAATCTTGAGTCCCCAGATGAAGGTTCAATCCCCAGCTATTAGTATCTTGTTCATTATGAATTTTGACCAAAAACACATAGTTTAACATCCCGTTTTAAACATGTTTTTCAGTTGTACAAGTTATTAAAATTTAAGCAAGACAACATGCCCGTGTTTCTCATAAGCTTAACTTTAGGGGAACAATCCACATAATAACATGCACTAATAATTTGCCGACCTTGTGCATGTTTGGTAACGCTTAAATTTTGGGAAATAATTGTTTTTTTAAGTTTTCAAAAGCTCTCTCCAGTCTCCAGGGAACATTCCATTATAGTTGTTATGAACACAAAATAAGCTAATCTAAACACACCATATTGACAATGCATAAAGAATATAGCCTCAATGATTACTTCCCATTTAGAAAGAAGCAAGCTCCTCCATCCTGGTTATTATATATTATAAAATATATATTTCATGAATATTATTGTTACCTTGGGATCTAGCATAAAATTTATTGCATCAACCAACTTGGGAAGTGAAAACTCATCAACCGGGATAGGTAGAGGACCAACTCCTCTAGCATGTACTCTCTCACCCCAAAATGGTTGATCACCAAAAAACGGAACTACAGTCGTTGGGCACTACCACAAAACATACCAATTATTAAAAGCAGAACCAGATGATAATGATTATTAAGGATTCAAACAGCTATTAATTCCTTACAGCAGCTTTCAGTCCGGCAGCTGTTGTTCCTGCACCTCCATGATGCACCTGAAAACAATGGGTAAAAGTATAAGAACAAAAATTTGCAATGATACTATGATAGATAATTGAAACCTCGAAATACAAATGCCAAGACAAAAAGAAGGCAGTACTTTAAATATTGATGAGTTATCCAACAATCACAAGACATTTAATGGAATCTTAATTCAACAACTAGATTAGTAAAACATACTCGCCCATTTACATAAACTTCATGACCATGTTAAAAGAAAAGTAAACAAGTTCCTTCTGATACAAAAATAAAAATAAAACAAAAAGCTCTTTTGTATTTGTTTGGTGGGAAACAACAAAGCCTCTCAGTCAAGGTTAATTTTAATTATGTTTGTTCTTATTTATGCCATTATAGGTCTAACATAAATTGTTCAAATCAATACATTAGTTAAACTTGGTTTATAGCCTTATTGTCAGAAACCATACCTTAAGGTATGAGAGTAACCATATGATGGACTAAAGTGTGGCAAAATGTCTCACCTTCCACTATGAGGCAACTAAGGAATAAATTTATTATTTGCCACTGCAAAGTTTACGAAATTCCTTTTGTGACATCAACTTTTACCTCATGACTTCGCCAAGCCAAAATCATTGCAAAAGTTAAAAACTCAACTTCAAAGTCAAATAATTCATGTTAGCCGCTCCCAACAAAGTTTTATCTTATCCATAGTTTCCACAAAGAATAAAAAGGAACCAATCATATTAGAATCATTGTCTAGTTTATGTCAAACCCAACCACAATCTCTCTTCCTGATGATAACTGATTTCAAGTCATCATTTACTAATGCAAATTTTGAAAAAGAAGTCATTATGAGCATGGTAGTTAAACTCGAGATTTGACTAAAAAAATCAAATGAGATTTGGGGTGTTTGGACCTGGGAGGAGAGCCTAAAACCATTTGAACCCCGTGTCAAAAATTCATACTTCTGTTGTGAGACTCTTGTCCTTGCATCAGGGTCCCAGACTCCAGCACCCCAAATCTCATGATTGACACTATTCTATCTTTACATTGTTTACTCTGAGTTTTGCCAGGTACAAGTTAGAGTACAAGTTAACAAGTTTTAGCTAATTCAAAGAGTAAACTCATTGATATTACTTAAGATGTTAAGATGGCTGAATAGCTTGAGAGAAAACCCTCTCAGCTCATTGAATATATAGACGTATATGATTATAAGTTACAAAAAACAAATCCCTTAACTTTGGGATTGACAATATCACCTATAAACAAATCCCTTAATTTTGGGATTGACAATATCACCTATTTAGTATATGCTAACTAAAATCCCTTGATTTTAGGGATTGACAATATCAAATAATATCAACAATATCAACACTCCCCCTCAAGCTGGTGCATAGATGTCATAAGCACCAAGCTTGTTACATATGTAACTTATTCGTGAACCCCGTAGAGACTTGGTGAAAACATCTGCAAGTTGATCATTAGAATTGACAAATGAAGTAGTGATCTCCTTTGAAAGAATCTTGTCACGAATGAAATGGCAGTCGATCTCTATATGTTTAGTGCGTTCATGAAAGACAGGATTCGAGGCGATGTGTAAGGCTGCTTGATTATCACAAATCAACTGCATAGAAGCCATCTTGCAAAACTTTAACTCTTGGAGTAGATGTTTCAACCATATAAGTTCACATGTTGTGAGAGCCATAGCTCTGTATTCTGCTTCTGCACTCGATCTTGCAACTACACTCTGCTTCTTACTCTTCCAAGAAATGAGGTTACCTCCAATGAAAACACAATACCCAGACGTTGACCTCCTATCACTTGGAGATCCTGCCCAATCTGCATCTGTATAGGCAACAATGTCTGTCTGACCTCTATTCTCATATATTAGTCCCTTCCAGGAGATCCTTTAATATACCTCGGAATGCGAATAATCGCATCCCAATGACGTCACAACAAGGGGAGTTAAGAAAGCGACTTACAATACGGCGACAAGAAATGCTATATCCGGTCTGGTCATAGTGAGATAATTCAACTTTCCCACCAATCTCCTAGATTCTGCTCGGATCTGAGTATGGCTCCCCCAGATTTGGCATAAGTTTGTCATTTGGATCCATAGGAGTATCCACTGGCTTACAATTTAGCATCCCAGTTTCTTCCAAAATATCAAGTGCATATTTCCTTTGACAAATTGACATGCCTGTTTTTGATTGGGCAACCTCAATACCAAGGAAGTATCGTAACTTGCCCAAATCTGTGGTTTGGAAATGTTGAAACAGATGTTGCTTAAGTCTAGTAATCCCTTCCTGATCATCACCTGTAATTACAATATCATCCACATAGACAACAAGATAAATGACCTTTTTACACGGGGAATGTCTATAGAACACAGAGTGATCGACCTCACTACGAATCATGCCAAACTGCTGTATGACCTTACTGAACCTTCCAAACCAAGCTCGAGGCGACTGTTTCAACCCATACAATGATTTCTGAAGTCTGCAAACAAGACTTGACTCCCCCTGAGCAATAAACCCTGGTGGTTGCTCCATATAAATCTCCTCCTCCAATTCACCATGTAAAAAGGCATTTTTGATGTCCAACTGATATAAAGGCCAACAAGAGATAGCAGCCATGGATAAAAAGAGACGAATAGAGGCCATTTTAGCAACAGGAGAGAATGTATCACCATAGTCAAGACCATAAACCTGAGTGTATCCTTTGGCCACAAGACGGGCCTTCAAGCGATCCACTGTCCCGTCGGGACCAACTTTGACAGTAAAAACCCAACGACAACCAATAGTAGACTTCCCAGGACGAGAGGGAACAAGGGCCCAAGTATGGTTAGATTCCAAGGCTGTCATCTCATCAATCAAAGCCTGTCGCCAACCTGGATGGGATAGTGCTTCCTGAACTGTTTTAGGAATAGAAATGGACGACAAGGCAGATACAAAGACACAATGGGTGGATGATAAACGATGATAACTCAAAAAATTATAAATAGGGTGAGGGTTACGGGAAGAACGTGTACTTTTGCGAAGAGCATTGGGAAGATCAGCAGCAGGCTCAGGTTGGACCGGAATCCATGAAGACGGAGGAGCAGGAGGTGAGTCATTGGTGTCCACAACAGGTGTAGCCTCCAGAGTTGTAGGGCGAGGACGGCGATGATAGGTGAGATGAAATGGCTCCATGGGGTACTTAGGAGCCATGGGGCCATCCTCGGATATATGTGGGACAGGCGGACTGAGGACAGGTGAGTCAAAAACTGGAATAGGCAAGACTTGAGAAACAGACTCTGATAGGACCTGTGAGGCAAAGTACGGTGTATCCTCAAAGAAGGTGACATCAGCGGAGATATAAGTACGATGCGTTGAAGGAGAATAATACCTGTACCCTTTTTGAACTCGAGAATAACCGAGAAAAACACACATAATGGCACGAGCTGCAAGTTTGTCAAGACCTGGAGCAACATTGTGGACAAAACAAGTAGAACCAAAAACACGAGGAGGAACAGTATAAAGTGCAGCTTGAGGATATAAAATAGAGTGAGGAACCTGGTTATTGAGAACAGAAGATGGCATTCGATTTATTAAATAACCTGCAGTGAGAACAGCATCACTCCAAAATTTTACAGGAACATTGGAATGTAATAGGAGAGTACGTGTTGTTTCAATGATATGGCGATGTTTGCGCTCAGCTACACCATTTTGTTGAGGTGTATGAGGACAACTTGATTGATGAACAATACCATGAGATGCCATAAAAGTATTAAAAAGGAGCAGAAAAATACTCTGTGGCATTATCACTACGTAGGATACGAATAGTTTGCCCAAATTGATTATTTATCTCAGCACAAAATGTTTGAAAAACAGTAAACAACTCAGAACGTGCTTTCGTTAGAAATATCCAAGTACTACGAGAAAAATCATCAATGAAAGTAACAAAATACCTATAGCCTAGGATAGAAGAAATACGACTAGGACCCCAAACATCAGAATGAACAAGACTAAAGGGAGACTCTTCATGACCTGTAACCTTGCTTGGAAAGGACGCCCGAACATGTTTTCCAAGCTGACATGCCTCACACTCCAAGGACTGTAGAGTAGAGAGGTGAGGGACCATTTTCTTTAATTTATTCAAACTCGGGTGACCTAAACGACGATGAAGAAGACTGGACGACTCTGTGGCAGCACATATTGTGGAGGATGGAGGTTGCAAGTAGTAGAGACCACGTGACTCAGATCCTACTCCAATCATCTTCCCCGTACTCCGGTCCTGGATAGAAAAGGAAGTAGAAGTGAAGGTTATGGAACAATTAAGAGATCGAGTAAGCTGACTAATAGAAATTAAATTGAAGGGACATCCAGGTATAAATAAGACTGAATTTAAAGACAGAGAAGGGAGAGGTGAGGCTTGACCAATACCAGTGGCTTGTGTCTTAGAGCCATTAGCAAGGGTGATGTGATGTGGTGTTTTGGTAGAGGATAAAGTAGAAAAGAGAGAGGAATTACCGGCTATATGGTAAGAAGCACCAGAATCCGAAATCCAGGAACCAACAGGAGATGAATGAGAGAAACAAACCGTAGAGTTACCAGTATGAGCTATAGTTCTTTGAAGACGAGGCTTGTTGGGCTGCCTTAAGTGAAGGTACTCCTTGTATTCATCAACTGAAAAATTGTTTCGATCGCCACTTTTCTGATTATCATACCCAATCTCAGATTTCTGATCAGACTGCATGACATTGGCTGATTTTTCCGGGAAACCATGCAAAGAGTAACACTTATCTTGGGTATGACCCACGCGCTTGCAATAAGAGCACTGAGGACGATCACCTCTACCACGACCACCTCTTCCACCACGTCCACGGCCACGTCCTCCTCGGTTTGCAGAATTAGAAACAAAGGCTGAGGACTCTGAAGCTGTCTGGGAGCCAATTCCGGATGTCTCCACTGGTGACGGAACTCGCAGAAGACGATCAATGAGCTCCTCCACCGTGGGGATGTTAGGATTAGTTAGAGCTTGGTTCCGGACAGATTCAAAGTCCTTATGCAAACCATGAAGAACAAAGACCATGTACATATTATCAAGCTTTGCTAGTACCTTTGCAAGATCGTCACCTGTAATAATTCGTTTAATGACGGACTGTGCTTTGTTCAAATAAGATGGAAGATCGTGATCTGTCATCCGAAGGGTGGTCAAATTGTGGACCGAGGCATAGAGACGTTGTAGGTCATTGGAATAGACATTCTGAGCCTTCTTCCATATTTCATAACAAGTTTTGTAGGGGCGAAAGTGTACCATCAACTTGGGATCAATGGATTGCCGGAAAAGGGCAGATAAAAGGGATACCAACTGATAGTCTGCCCTTTTCCATTCATCACGAATCTTTGCATCAATATCTGCTTCCTTCTTGATGAGATGCTCATAAAGACCTTGACCTAAAAACCAGACTTCAACCGCATTATACCAATCTTCAAAATTCTTACCAAGAGTTTTTCCGATGTGATAGTAGGACTATTAGAGAAGGCAAAAGAGATGAGACCCTTCCCTGTAGACCCAGAACCAGCACCGGATTTCACATTTTCAGAAGTGGCAGCGGATGACGAATCAGTGGACATAATGAAGGGAGAAAAACAAAACTGACCAGAATCGGCGCTTGACCCTCACAACAGAGGCAGAAGACGCCGGAAAACGGTCCAGTAGAAGTCGGAAAACGAACGGCGGCCGGGAAGGCGGCGCGTGGACACCACGCGCTCGGGAGAACAGCGGAGACGGCGGCGCGTGAGAGCGCGTGCGGCGGAGTTCGGTGATGGGTCTTCACGGAAGTGACTCGCCGGCCGTTTCTGAGTTGGCTGGTCACCTTACCTCAGTGATCGGAGACTGTCGCCGGAAAACAGTGGTGGTCGCCGGAAAAAAAAAGGGTGGTTCTTGACCTGATCGAACCCTAGCTCTGGATACCAACTTATGATGTTAAGATGGCTGAATAGCTTGAGAGAAAACCCTCTCAGCTCATTGAATATATAGACATATATGATTATAAGTTACAAAAAACAAATCCCTTAATTTTGGGATTGACAATATCACCTATAAACAAATCCCTTAATTTTGGAATTGACAATATCACCTATTTAGTATATGCTAACTAAAATCCCTTGATTTTAGGGATTGACAATATCAAATAATATCAACAATATCAACAATATTGTTAGAAGTATATAAAAATACCAAGAGTCCAAGATTACTAAGTGCATTATTCAATGTTAAAGCCTTTGGTTGGTGTATTTTTAGATTCATCCACTTACCAAGTTTTACTTGTATTTTTCCCCTTTTAAACATAACATATTAAATATTAAGTGTATAAAAATACCAAGAGTCCAAGACTATTAGGTGCATTATTCACTCAAGCATATTCAGAAATTCCTATCTCACATTATTGGTACCTTTTTATTCTTGATGTAAAAACTATGGATGAGATAAAGCTCTTTCTTGGGAGCTGGTAACATGAATTATTTAACTTTGAAGTTTGAAGTTCAGTTTTTAACTTTCAACATTAGCAATGATTTTGGGTTGATGAAGTCATAAAGTTAATGTCATAGAAGGATATCATTTTGCAGCGACAAAGATATTCCTTAGTTTCCACTTAGTGGAAGATGAGACATTTTGCTGCACTTCAAACCATCGAATGGACTCCCATACCTTGAGGTACAATACCTGACATTTAGCCTAAAAACCAAGTTCAACTAATTTATTTATCTGAACAATGTATGTTGGACCTATAATGGCATAAATAAGAATACAAATAATTAAAATTAAATTTGAGAAAAGACAACATTACCATGTTGAAGAATTTCAATATGGAAATACTTGATTACTCCAGCTGTAAAAAATGTATATGAATAGAAACCAAAGGTATATTAAGCATATAGATGATGCTCTCCAATAACAATTAAGCAATATATTAGCCCATATAATAAATTCCAGTAAACTATGAAGTTGCTTGAGCCATGTGCCCAACATACTCTGCCATGTTTGAACCAACAAGCTTTAGCAGGATGAACATGATAATCCTACAAGGCTACAACTTTAGCATGCTTACAGTATTTACAGATTCGAAAGAATTATGATCTTTTATAGTGATTTTTCAACGTTATTTGCTTCAAAAACAGATGAACTAAGAGTATTGAAGTAGATGATCTCACCACAGCCTTGCAATGTAAGAATAGCCAGTCATGAGGGCAATTATCCAATAAGTATACGAAGTCCTTTGGTTCTGCCACTGGGAAGAAACATATTTAGTTAACAAAGCATAAAACTAATAAACGATACAATAGAAAAGCAAGGATAAGCAGTAAGGAATATTCTTACAATTCCCAAGACCTCCCCATCCTTTATTGATGATTCCCCTCTGTCCAGTTTTCTCCAGTGCTTCTACAATTGTTTGTGTCATCTTTTTTGGTTCTTGAACAGGCTTTAATAAAAAAATGAGAGAGAGAGAGAGAAGCAATAAGATTAAAGAGTAAAGATATAAATCAATTAATTACTAACCAGGAAAGGAAAAAGCATGATTTCTCTTTTTTATTGTGAAGTAGAACATAAAGTTTCAGCTTGTAATCCATTATTTGCATCACAACAGCTATACATTATACAATCATCAACCTTCGGAGGACTTCAGACAAGAAATACCAAAATAATACGCAAGTAGTAAAGCACGCTAATAAATTATATTTTTAAGATGTTAAATTTTTAGGGAGCTCAATAACATTAGAAGATGGCAAAGTGAAACAAAAGGGAAAAGCATAGAAAAATTACACGCACGTCCTCTAACGGTTGACTGAATTGCAACCAACACCCTTGTTTCAAAAAATAACACCGGCCTTCATCGAGGCTTATGTAGTCATTACTCATTATATTTACCTTACCTCCCTTGATGTTAACTAGCCGTTGATATTATACTTACCACCCGTTTTTTGGGGTATCATGTGTAATATCCTAAAACCTTAGGGGATATCAATGTAATTTCCCTTCTGAAGTTGAATAAATTCAGCTCCCAACCACAGAAAATAAACCAGATAATGAACATTTAATTACACATGTCATTCTTCAATTCGTGACTATGTGGTTATTAGCAATAACAGTTTAGAAAATGATGCGCCTTCATTTTGCCGATGGCCCTTCATGGATCAATTTTCTTGCCCTAGGAGGGGGATAACTTTTTTAATTTGTCGTATTGTACAAAAGTCATGGTGGACTACAGAATTTTCTATCAAGAGACTTATATTTAAAGCTTTTATTAAAATTGCAAGTACAAAAAAAAATCAAGTGATTCTTTATTTTGAATAAATTATTATAGTGAACAAAAATTATTTTTCATTAGTAATATTTAATTATGCATAAAAAATTGTAAGTTACTATGTTACTAATTACAATATTCATTAAAATATTATAATTCTTTTGAAATAAATTCTCATATTTTTTTAAAAATGTAACTTTAACTATTATTGTTAGTAAAAAAGTTAATAAGTTTTGAGAGAAATTATATTGTTCCCTGAGATTTTGGGATATTACACCTAGAGTATGTTTGGGAAAGATTACTTTTTCCCAATTTCAGCTGTTTTTTAACTTAAAAACTGTTTCATAGATAATCTATCATGTTTGGCATTTTGCTTAAATTTATAAAAAAGCTTTTTTTAGGAAAAAAAATGCTGTTTTATGCCATCTAGTTTTTTCTAGCTTAAGATTGTTATGATTTGATTATTTTTCATTCTCAAAACTCTCTTCCCTGTTTACCCCTACAAAACTAACTTCTAAACAAATATTATTAAATTATACAAATAAATTCATACACTTTTTCGCAATTTATTATATAAAAGTGATTTTTTTTTGTACTACCCAGACGAAATAGATTATCTTAAAATCACTTTTCAGCAACCAGACTCAAACAAAAACAGATTCTGATTATAATCGATTATCACAATAATCGATTATACAAAAATTGATTATCAGCATAATCTTTTTTTTTTTTCAGCTTTCCCAAACACACTCCTAATACCCTATGTAATTAATCCCAGAAAGTGGCCAACCCCAAAAAACACTAGCGGGATAACGGGTAGCTGGATGGCTGCCACACGAAAGATCGTAAGTTAGGATGAATGAATGTATTAAGATAGAGACAAATAACTCATTAAGATAGAGGTTACAAAAAGATAACTTAAAAGGCATAGCAACTTCAAAAAGTTCAATCATCACACCAAAGACCTAAAAATGATGGATGCCTGCCGGAATGTCACTGGGCATGTCAGAAACTGGACCAGCTTGGCCAGAAAAGCGATGGGCTGCAAAAAGCGGAGGGAGGATCACAAACTTGCGAAAGGGGACAGGAAGCACAACAAGAGGCCAACAGACCTGCTAAGGATTTGTAACTGCTGGCATATTACTGGAATTGGCCGTAAAAGTTGCAAAAGGGTACTACTACAATAGAGTTGCAAAAGGAGTTGATAATGCCCAGATAAGATGCCAAATAAGAGGTCTCCTAATACTGAAGTTTCCAAAATAGTTGAAAAATTCCAAGAGATATGGGAATCTTGTAATAGAAATTCAACAAATCGAGAAACAAAGACATCATGCAAGGTAGATAGATAATAATGGCAGGACCAAGGTTTCAAATCTGGGTCCGAAACCGAATTCTGATCCGCAATGTGTTGGTTCTGGCGGTCGCCGAAACTGCATCACGACTGTAATTGCAGCCGCATCGGCTGCATTTTCCCGCAATATCCATGACGCAACGTAACCGCGACCACGACCGCAATTTAAAACCATGGGCAGGACCAACAAAGCAAAGAAGAGAAAGAGATATTCCAGGGTCTCGTATATGAAACCTTAAACCCAAGCTAGACATCCCTTACATTGTGGTGAAGATCTTAATTTACTCTTCATAACCCTGTGACACAGAATGATGTTTCAAGGGAAATCGCCACCATGGTAATGTTTCAGACACAAGCTTTCACAAAGCCTAATCATACCTCCATCAGCTTGTCACACACCTCAAACTAACCACGTGATCTGTCACAGTCCTCCCCATTCCTGACCATAAAAAGTCCCTCTGATTCCTCTCAACCCTTTGAGCCAACCCCACGGAAATGTTGAAGAGAGACAAATAATGATAGAATACAGTAAGGTGGTACAGTGCATAGCACTGTATCTCTCCTCTAGCCTGTTAGATTCCAGCTAGTTAGGAGTAACTGATCAATCGAATCGATTCATCGAGTTTAGTTCATCTAGGCTATGTATAAATGCATGTACACTATACAATCAGTTTTTAGAAATGAGTATGAAAATTCAGTTTAACATTTCTCTCTTTACTCTCTCTGCATGATTCCTTTCATGGTATCATAGAGCTAGGTGAAGCACATCAATGGCTTCCGATTCCTCCTCCCCCCCCCCCCCCGGCGCCATCGGCACCGATTTCCTCTATTCCTCCACCTGCGTTCTCCCTGACAATATCGGGGAAGCTCGCCAAAGATAACTTTCTGTTGTGGAAACAACAGATCGGGCATATTATCAAGGCTCATCAGTTGCATCGTTTCCTAGTTTCGCCTCATATCCTGATCCGATATCTCTCATAAGAGGATTGTGTCGCCGAAACCCTAAATCCAGATTACACGCGTTGGGAGCTCCAAGATTCGCTGCTTGTCTTGGCTCCAGTCGTCGGTGACAGTGCCGGTCCTCACCCGCTTGATAGGATGTGTCCATTCCTGGCAACTTTGGGAAAAGTTGCATAACCATTTCCAGTCCAAGACTCGAGCACGAGCTTGCATGCTTCGCACAGAGCTGAGAAACACCAAGAAAGATGATCATAGCATCTCTGAGTTCATCCTCCGAGTGAAGGCCTTGGTGGATGCACTTTACTCCATTGGTGATCCCGTGATCGGATCAAGAACAGACTAGATGTCATCTTAGAAGGACTACCTAAGGAGTGTGATTCGTTGATAAATTTGGTAAGCACCAGATATGATGCGTTGGATCTGGATGAGTTGGAGGCTCTCCTTGTGGCTCAAGAAGTGAGACTAGATCGATACAAACAAGTTGCTCGAGCAAATGCCACGGTCAATGTTGCATCAGTGGCTCTCCCAGTTTCATTCCTTCTGTCAATATACCACAACACATGTATCACTCACCACATGGCACCTAAGACTAGACCATCCAAATAAAAACACACTTAGGCATGTACTACAAAACTGTAATCTTCCTATCAGCAATAAAACTTTTGAATTTTGTTCATCTTGCTGCTTGGTAAGGCTCACCGCCTACCTTCCACTCAATCTCATACAATTTACAGCACTCCGTTTGAGCTTGTTTACAATGATTTATGGGGACCTGCCCCTTTTGTTTCTTCCACTGGTTATCAGTACTACACATCTTTCATTGATGCCAACACAAGATTTACTTGGCTTTTCCTTCTTAAAAAGAAATCTGATGCTTTACCAACATTTCTTAACTTCAAAACAATGGTTGAGCTTCAATTTAACACAAAGATTAAATCCCTCCAAACTGAATGGGGTGGCGAATTTCGTTCCTTTTCCAAGATCCTACAAGATTGTGGAATCAATCACCGGGTTATTTGCCCTCGCACATCACCAAAATGGTGTTGTGGAACGTAAGCATCGACACATTGTCGAACTAGGTCTAACACGCTTAGCTCATTCTTCCCTTCCCTTTAAATTCTAGGATCATGCTTTTTTCACTGCTGTTTATCTAATAAACAGATTGCCTACGGCCTCCCTACATAAGGAAGTGCCACACACTAAGCTTCTTGATCAAATTCCTGATTATAGCTTTCTAAAAACTTTTGGATGTGCTTGTTTTCCCCTCATTCGTCCTTACAATCGTCACAAACTTGAGTTTAAGTCCCATGAGTGTGTCTTCTTAGGCTACTCTACCTCTCACGAAGGTTATGTGTGTCTCTCCCCGACTGGAAGAACCTTCATTTCTAAGGATGTAATCTTCAATGAACTTAGATTCCCGTACAAAGAATTATTTGGAAATAAAGAACCAGCTCCAACCACTTCCTCTCATTTTCTCCCCCCCATTCCTCTAATTCCTTATCCCAACACTCCACCCATTAACCCACCATCACCAAATAACTCCCCACATGTCCTGCGTGAAAACTCTCCTCCCAACCTATCCCCACCTACAATTCCAGCATATCAATCCTCTGCTGCCTCATCAAGTTCCAGCACACTTGCTCCCTCTCCAAACATCCCTAGCACTATATTTCCCTTCCCCACCTCATCTTCCACTACCGGACCCATAAACACACATCCCATGACCACTACATCCAAGAATGGCATTGTTAAACCAAGACTCAACCCCATTGTGCTTCTAGCCCATACAGAACCCAAAACTGTAAAACAGGCCCTTGCTGATCCAAATTGGCACTCAGCCATGAAGGCTGAATATGGTGCTCTTATGAAGAACTCTACTTGGTCTTTAGTTCCCCTACCACCTCAAAGGCAAGCTATTGGTTGTAAATGGGTTTTCCGTGTCAAGGAAAACCCCGATGGTTCCATCAACAAGTATAAGGCTCGGCTTGTAGCAAAGGGGTTCAACCAACAGCCCAACTTTGACTACACAGAGACATTCAGTCCAGTTGTTAAACCCACTACCATTCGGGTTATCTTAACAATTGCACTGCCACATGGCTGGCCTCTTCAACAACTGGATGTAAATAACGCCTTCTTAAATGGGGATCTAGAAGAAGAGGTCTACATGGAGCAACCTCCGGGGTTTGCCTCCAATGAGTCAAATCTGGTCTGCAGGTTACATAAGGCACTCTATGGTCTAAAACAAGCCCCAAGGGCTTGGTTTGACAAGCTCAAAGGAGCTCTCATGACACTTGGGTTCATTGGCAGCAAGTGTGACCCTTCTTTGTTCACCTACACCCATCAATCTAAGGTGATTTACATGCTTGTCTACGTTGATGACATTATCATCAGAGGCACTTCCTCCTCTCTAATACAGCAACTCATCAACAAGCTCCACTCCAACTTTGCCCTTAAACAATTAGGTGAACTGGACTATTTCCTAGATATCCAAGTTAGGAGAACTTCAAAGGGTTCACTTCTTCTAACTCAGACCAAGTACCTCAATGATCTTCTGTCTCGTGCTAAAATGGCTGAAGCCAAAGCCATCTCTCCACCAATGGTTGGTGGTAGTAAACTGTCCAAGTCTGGTGCTGATTACTTCTCGGATCCCTCTCTTTATAGGTCTATTGTGGGTGCACTTCAGTATGCCACCATCACAAGGCCGGAGATCTCTTATTCAGTCAACAAAGTGTGTCAATTTATGGCACAACCACTGGAATCTCACTGGACAGTAGTCAAACGCATACTGAGATACCTCAAAGGCACTCTAACACATGGCTTACACCTTCAGCCAACCTCTGCAGCTTATCCCCTTGTACTTACTGGATTTTCTGATGCTGACTGGGCCTCTGATCCTGATGACAGGCACAATACATCAGGGTCATGCATCTTTTTGGGGCCCAATTTGGTCTCTTGGTGGGCCAAGAAACAAACTGTGGTAGCCTGTTCAAGTACTGAAGCAGAGTACAGGAGCCTTGCGGCTACAACTGCAGAAATTATATGGCTACTGTTAGAATAATTGGGCCTAACTCCACTCTAAAAGCTAGCTTATAGCACCTACCTAACATCCCTTGATTTAAGGGATTGACAATATTACCTACCTAACATCCCTTGATTTAAGGGATTGACAATATCACCTACCTAACATCCCTTGATTTAAGGGATTGACAATATCAAATAATATCAACACTCCCCCTCAAGCTGGTGCATAGATGTCATAAGCACCAAGCTTGTTACATATGTAACTTATTCGTGAACCCCGTAGAGACTTGGTGAAAACATCTGCAAGTTGATCATTAGAATTGACAAATGAAGTATTGATCTCCTTTGAAAGAATCTTGTCTCGAATGAAATGGCAGTCGATCTCTATATGCTTAGTGCGTTCATGAAAGACAGGATTCGAGGCGATGTGTAAGGCTGCTTGATTATCACAAATCATCTGCATGGAAGCCATCTTGCAAAATTTTAACTCTTGGAGTAGATGTTTCAACCATATAAGTTCACATGTTGTGAGAGCCATAGCTCTGTATTCTGCTTCTGCACTAGATCTTGCAACTACACTCTGCGTCTTACTCTTCCAAGAGATGAGGTTACCTCCAATGAAAACACAATACCCAGACGTTGACCTCCTATCACTTGGAGATCCTGCCCAATCTGCATCTGTATAGGCAACAATGTCTGTCTGACCTCTATTCTCATATATTAGTCCCTTTCCGGGAGATCCTTTAATATACCTCAGAATGCGAATAACTGCATCCCAATGACTGTCACAAGGGGAGTTAAGAAACTGACTTACAACACTGACAGCAAATGCTATATCTGGTCTAGTCATAGTGAGATAATTCAACTTTCCCACCAATCTCCGGTATCTGCCTGGATCTGAGTATGGCTCCCCCTGATTTGGCATAAGTTTGACATTTGGATCCATAGGAGTATCCACTGGCTTACAATTTAGCATCCCAGTTTCTTCCAAAATATCAAGTGCATATTTACTTTGACAAATTGAAATGCCTGTTTTTGATTGGGCAACCTCAATACCAAGGAAGTATCGTAACTTGCCCAAATCTTTGATTTGGAAATGCTGAAACAGATGCTGCTTAAGTCTAGTAATCCCTTCCTGGTCATCACCTGTAATTACAATATCATCCACATAGACAACAAGATAAATGACCTTTTTACACGAGGAATGTCTATAGAACACAGAGTGATCGACCTCACTACGAATCATGCCAAACTGCTGTATGACCTTACTGAACCTTCCAAACCAAGCTCGAGGCGACTGTTTCAACCCATACAATGATTTCTGAAGTTTGCAAACAAGACCTGACTCCCCCTGAGCAATAAACCCTGGTGGTTGCTCCATATAAATCTCCTCCTCCAATTCACCATGTGAAAAGGCATTTTTGATGTCCAACTGATATAAAGGCCAACAAGAGATAGCAGCCATGGATAAAAAGAGACGAACAGAGGCCATTTTAGCAACAGGAGAGAATGTATCACCATAGTCAAGACCATAAACCTGAGTGTATCCTTTGGCCACAAGACGGGCCTTCAAGCGATCCACTGTCCCGTCGGGACCAACTTTGACAGCAAAAACCCAACGACAACCAATAGTAGACTCCCCAGGACGAGAGGGAACAAGGGCCCAAGTATGGTTAGATTCCAAGGCTGTCATCTCATCAATCAAAGCCTGTCGCCAACCTGGATGGGATAGTGCTTCTTGAACTGTTTTAGGAATAGAAATGGACGACAAGGCAGATACAAAGGCACAATGGGTGGATGATAAACGATGATAACTCAAAAAATTATAAATAGGGTGAGGGTTACGGGAAAAACGTGTACCTTTGCGAAAAGCAATGGGAAGATCAGCAGCAGGCTCAGGTTGGGCCGGAATCCATGAAGACGGAGGAGCAGGAGGTGAGTCATTGGTGTCCACAACAGGTGTAGCCTCCAGAGTTGTAGGGCGAGGACGGCGATGATAGGTGAGATGAAATGGCTCCATGGGGTACTTAGGAGCCATGGGGCCATCCTCGGATATATGTGGGACAGGCGGACTGAGGACAGGTGAGTCAAAAACTGGAATAGGCAAGACTTGAGAAACAGACTCTGATAGGACCTGTGAGGCAAAGTACGGTGTATCCTCAAAGAAGGTGACATCAGCGGAGATATAAGTACGATGCGTTGAAGGAGAATAACACCTGTACCCTTTTTGAACTCGAGAATAACCGAGAAAAACACACTTAATGGCACGAGCTGCAAGTTTGTCAAGACCTGGAGCAACATTGTGGACAAAACAAGTGGAACCAAAAACACGAGGAGGAACAATATAAAGTGCAGCTTGAGGATATAAAATAGAGTGAGGAACCTGGTTATTGAGAACAGAAGATTGCATTCGATTTATTAAATAACCTGCAGTGAGAACAGCATCACTCCAAAATTTTACTGGAACATTGGAATGTAATAGGAGAGTACGTGTTGTTTCAATGATATGGCGATGTTTGCGCTCAGCTACACCATTTTGTTGAGGTGTATGAAGACAACTTGATTGATGAACAATACCATGAGATGCCATAAAAGCATTAAAAGGAGCAGAAAAATACTCTGTGGCATTATCACTACGTAGGATACGAATAGTTTGCCCAAATTGATTATTTATCTCAGCACAAAATGTTTGAAAAACAGTAAACAACTCAGAACGTGCTTTCATTAGAAATATCCAAGTACTACGAGAAAAATCATCAATGAAAGTAACAAAATACCTATAGCCTAGGATAGAAGAAATACGACTAGGACCCCAAACATCAGAATGAACAAGACTAAAGGGAGACTCTTCATGACCTGTAACCTTGCTTGGAAAGGACGCCCGAACATGTTTTCCAAGCTGACATGCCTCACACTCCAAGGACTGTAGAGTAGAGAGGTGAGGGACCATTTTCTTTAATTTATTCAAACTCGGGTGACCTAAACGACGATGAAGAAGACTGGACGACTCTGTGGCAGCACATATTGTGGAGGATGGAGGTTGCAAGTAGTAGAGACCACGTGACTCAGATCCTACTCCAATCATCTTCCCTGTACTCCGGTCCTGGATAGAAAAAGAAGTAGAAGTGAAGGTTATGGAACAATTAAGAGATCGAGTAAGCTGACTAATAGAAATTAAATTGAAGGGACATCCGGGTATAAATAAGACTGAATTTAAAAACAGAGAAGGGAGAGGTGAGGCTTGACCAATACCAGTGGCTTGTGTCTTAGAGCCATTAGCAAGGGTGATGTGATGTGGTGTTTTGGTAGAGGATAAAGTAGAAAAGAGAGAGGAATTACCGGCTATATGGTAAGAAGCACCAGAATCCAAAATCCAGGAACCAACAGGAGATGAATGAGAGAAACAAACCGTAGAGTTACCATATGAGCTAAGGTTGCTGAAGACGAGGCTTGTTGGGCTGCCTTAAGCTGAAGGTACTCCTTGTATTCATCAACTTAAAAATTGTTCTGACTGCCACTTTTCTGATTATCATACCCAATCTCAGATTTCTGATCAGACTGCGTGACATTGGCTGATTTTTCCGGGAAACCATGCAAAGAGAAACACTTATCTTGGGTATGACCCACGCGCTTGCAATAAGAGCACTGAGGACGATCACCTCTACCACGACCACCTCTTCCACCACGTCCACGGCCACGTCCTCCTCGGTTTGCAGAATTAGAAACAAAGGCTGAGGACTCGAAGGCTGTCGGGAGCCAATTTCGGATGTCTCTACTGGTGACGGAACTCGCAGAAGACGATCAATGAGCTCCTCCACCGTGGGGATGTTAGGATTAGTTAGAGCTTGGTTCCGGACAGATTCAAAGTCCTTATGCAAACCATGAAGAACAAAGACCATGTACATATTATCAAGCTTTGCTAGTACCTTTGCAAGATCGTCACCTGTAATAATTCGTTTAATGTCATCAATGACGGACTGTGCTTTGTTCAAATAAGATGGAAGATCGTGATCTGTCATCTGAAGGGTGGTTAAATTGTGGATCGAGGCATAGAGACGTTGTAGGTCATTGGAATAGACATTCTGAGCCTTCTTCCATATTTCATAACAAGTTTTGTAGGGGCGAAAGTGTACCATCAACTTGGGATCAATGGATTGCCATAAAAGGGATACCAACTGATAATCTTCCCTTTTCCATTCATCACTTATCTTTGCATCAAGGGATTGACAATATCACCTACCTAACATCCCTTGATTTAAGGGATTGACAATATTACCTACCTAACAATATCACCTACCTAACATCCCTTGATTTAAGGGATTGACAATATCAAATAATATCAACAACACTTAATACACCCCCCTCACGCCCAGGACTGGACATCTGGAGTGTGAAGTTTGCAGGACTGGATATCTGCAGGAGGCTCTGATACCATGTTAGAATAATTGGGCCTAACTCCACTCTAAAAGCTAGCTTATAGAGGGAGGGATGTCCAACTTATTATAAATGGTTCTTGGCTCATATACTGAACCAATTGGGACTTAGACACTTAATAGCTACAAAGTCTCCTCCAAGAGCTACATGTGCAGCTGCCTCCCCACAAGTTCTCTATTGTGACAACATGAGCACTGTTGCTCTCTCTCACAATCCCATTCTCCACACTAGGACTAAACATATGGAGCTCGATTTATTTTTTTTCCGGGAAAGAGTGATTAGCAGGCAGCTGCAGGTGCTGCACATTCCATCCAAGGAGCAATGTGCAAACTTGCTAACCAAGGCTTTGTCCCCAACTAGATTTCTGTATCTAAGGGACAAGCTCAAGGTGCTTGATCCGTCTTCTATAGATCAGTCACGTTGAGCTTGTGGGGGGTGTGATAGAATACAGTAAGGTGGTACAGTGTGCAGCACTGCATCCCTCCTCTAGTCTGTTAGATTCCAGCTAGTTAACAGTAACTGATCAACTGAATCAGTTACTGAGCTTAGTTCATCTAGACTATGCATAAATGCATGTACACTGTACAATCCGTTTTTAGAAATGAGAATATGAAAATGAGTTATGTTATTTGAACACAAATTTTGGACACCGTATATGCTTATCTCTATCTCTCACTTACTTTTTATCTTCTTTGTATACACGCTTCTCAAAAATACACTCAAAAAACAAAAGGGACACCTTTGTATACAAAAATCATTCCTCTATGAAAATTCAGTTTAATATTTCTCTCTCTACCCTCTCTGCTTGATTCCATTCAAATAATAAATGAGAATAGTAACAAACAAGGCTCAACCAAAGTAGTATGCACCCATTTTCCTTACTATCATACAGGGGCGGACACAGGTATTCATGAGGGTGTGCACATGCACCCCTCATCTTTTAGAAATAAATATTACTACCTTTAATATTTTTATTTTGCCCCCAATTTGTTGATTTATTTGTACCCATGTCACTCCATATTCTTTCTTCATTTCAAGTTTGGATAATTGTGATGTATGTAATTTATTTGATTAGATATATTAAACTCTTATGATTTTAGCATTAATGTTTTTATCTTTATATGTATGATAATAATTAGGCTCAATTATACTTTTGGTCATCCTATTATTGGTCATGTGCAATTTTAGTCCCTATGGTTTTTTTAGCAAATTCAGTCCCCTTATTTTTTTTAATGTTACAAATTTGATCATTGTCGTCCAATTTCCGTCAATTTTTCAGTGATCAATAGAAAGGAACCACTGTTTTAAACACACAGAACCTCTTGTTGAGCTTATGTGGTAAATGACTCTTTGGTGGAACCAAAAAATATCCTGAAAGAAGGCACGAAACTAACAAATGTCATAGAGAAACCATTGAATCATGTTGGAATGGAGATGCAGAGGAGGAAGAAGCTCAATCAGAGGTTCTATGCAGTTAGAAGACATTGGATGAAAGGATCAAATTTGCAGCAATAAAAAAATAGGGAGACCAAATATGCTCAAAAGAAACCACATGGATCAAAATCATTATTAAGCCTGATAATTATTATTTTTATTTTTTTTGGAAATAGATTGCCCCCACTGACCCGGGGTCCCAGATGCTTTATTTGAAACAGTAAATAAATGAATTCACCAGACCACTAGTTTCTCATTTATATTATGATTTAGTGGTCTTTTGTGTTTTGTAACTAGGAAAGTTCGATAAGATGATAACACATCAACACAACAAATGCTTCATGCAAAGGAGTCAAAGCATTAAATTACCCACAGTAAAATTGGCAGGCCAAGGAGTCAAAGCAAAGTTCCTGCAGCTAGTTTTTGCAGATAAAATTATATTATATATATATGATGGAAATAAATACACTCACCAGGCTGCCAAATCCAATGTAAATAGGCCTGTCACCATCTTCGAGCCATTTTACAAGGGACTCGGGAGGTTGATAGTTCGATGCAAGATCAAGAAAGCAAAACCCTACTACATCAATTTTTGGTCCCCAATCTGCATATCAAAAGAAAAACAGATTGGATCTTTCAACCAAGAATCAAGTAACAGAAGACAGCATAAGTGGTTATTTTCAGCACTAGACATACTTTTATCTATAACAGTTAACAATCCAAAAAGAATTTGAGAAAAGAGAACTTAAGGGCCTGTTTACTTTCTAAGAACATTTTCAATTTTCATTTTCTAAAGTCTATATTGATTTTAAATTGTTAACAAGAAGATGGAACACTCTTGCAATAAACAATTGTAACAAAGAGAATATGAAAGGCTAGTTAGAGAAAATGTATTTTCGAAAACAATGAAAACAATTTTTTGGCATTTTCAAAATTTCTGGAAATACTGGATCTGTTTTCAAAAATTGAAAAAGAAAATGGTGAGGGAGATACTAAAATCAATACAGATCTTAGAAAATGAAAATTGAAAATGTTCTTAGAAAGTAAACGGGCACTAAGCTTGTACCAAGAGCACTTGCAATTACTCATTCATTAAACTACTATCAGTCAAGGGAGTTTAGAAGGTTTATTCTGCAAAAGGGCAAAGGGGAGATTTGTTTCGAGAAATGATATAATTTTTCCCTCATTTTCTGTTCTTCATCTAATGAAATTTTCATTCATTAGATGCAGTCAGATACCAAGGAAAAATAATGAGTATAGATAACAGTTGTTAGCTCTTACTGAAGAGGACGTGCACATAAGGCACAAATTATAAAAATTAAGGAACAGTACTCCACTATATTATGAAATGCATAAAGTGAACTGCATTAACAATGACTACAAATAAAAATAGTTTAGATTAGAATCTAAAGAACCACCTTTGGGTTTAGGAACAAGGTTAGGACTCCATATATATGCATGTGGAACATCGGTATCAGAGCCTTGTGAACCACTTAAATATGTGACTGGTCGCAGCTTCAACTTTTTCTTCCTAAGATCATTAATCATGTCTCGTATTCCCAGCCAAATCAATGAGTCAACTATTTGATATGATAGCTGAAGATTTATAAATGACTAATATTTAGTTAAACCTGGAGGCATCAAAATTAGGAGGGATGACAAGAACCAGCCGTAATTGAAGAACTCACCCTATAACCAGCTTGTTGCTTTACACGGGACAAAGGATGTGGAAATTCGCTAGTTGGCCTAGGCCATAAAACAAAGTACATAAAACACAGATTTCAATCCTCAGGAAAACTAAAATTAACAGAACCGATTGTTAAAGAACTAAAAGAAACAATAGTAAATGAGAAAATAACTTCAGCAAAATATGAAACAGTAAGATTACATTACCAAGATGAAACTTACGTCCATGGCATTGTGAAAAAAATATGAATTGGAATTTTCAGTGCCTCTGCCACATGGGTATGCCCTAAAGACGTATATTACAATGTCATTGGCAAAATACAACAAAGATATAAATAAAACAGTAGTATGTGCTTATCTAATCTGAAAATTAGAAAAAAAGGAATGACAAGCAAGCAAGAAAAGTGAAAGAAAGATAGCAGTGCCAAGAACTATCACTCAAAATTTAGATAGTGGAAGCAAAAATATTATATTACAACATAAAATATTAGAATCCCTCCCATCAGACCATCTATTAGGTGGAATTCTAGGAATGGCTATATATCTATACCATGCCTGCTTACGCAAGAGCCCTTTGGGTGTGGACAATGCACAGAACTATTTTACCTTGTGCTAAAATTCAAATCAATTGTCAAGATTTTTTATTTTTTGTTTTGGATGGGGCATTATTCAAAAAACTTAAGCTATTAGGTGGAGGCCAAGGAATGGTTTTATATCTCTCAGAAATGTTTTTTACGATGTCCTCCTTGTCTTTCAAATTCGGCGTCAAGCCTCACCATAAAGAGAAACAAATATTTAACAAACTACTTTTAAACAGTACTCGATCATCTTCTAATTGTTCCAAAAGTGACGAGCTTGTATTTCCAAACTGTTGACTTCTGGCAATGCCAACTACAAACGAAAATGGTTCGGACGGAGGATCTATTGCTTCAACAAATGAAAGCAACAGGAAGGAGATAGGATGGATGGGACCCACTAAACCTGTTAGAAACCAAGTCCAGGCCAAACCCCTTCTGTTCTATACCCGCAGGCCCAAGACCCGTTTCAGTCCAGATAAACCCTGAGGGGTTTATTATTTGTTCTAGGAGGATGATTCAGCATGTCAATCCCGTAGAATAAGGAAGTAGTTATAGAAAGAGGAAATCTGTTATGCAAAAGCGGATATATTGGGGGAAAAGAGAATTAGGAAGGCATGAAAGGTTTATGTTGTGAATTGGGGTCTGAAACTGATATTCAGACTTGGGGGAGCTATAGCTCTTATATTCTGTAACTTCCTTCTTTTATCATTGAATAATACAAAGAGGCAAATCATCCTTTATCATTCTCTGCTCTTATTTCTGTTTTTCTGTTTACTGATAGGGAGAAAATCCTATCAATTGGTGCTTTCATTGAGAGATTTGAGAATGCATGCTAACAAGAATGACGACAACGACGCAACGATTGGATGCCATTGAAATGCGAGTTGCAGCCGACGAATCGAGTCTCAGAAACCAAGAGGGATTGCTTAGGGGACAAGATCAGATGGTGAGGTCACATGGTTCGACGCTGAAGAGAGCATTCAGCTCAGCTGAGCTCCTTGAGGACTAGTGTCGACAAAGTGACGAACTCACCAGCTCCCTTCAAGCTTTAATCCTCGAGGTGCGAGATGGGTTCCGGCAGCAGCGACAACAATCCCCGACCTCCGGGACATCACCGGAAACTGAAGCATCTCGCCTATCCGCCAAGCATGTGGAGATGCCCTCCTTCCAGGGCTGCGACCCCGTCGGTTGGGTCGCCAAGGCGGAAGCGTACTTTGCGGTCCAGAGAACGCGGCCAGAGATAAGAGTGCAGCTAGCCCAGATTTGTATGGAAGGAATGACATGGCACTAGTTCAAGGTCCTCCGAGACTCCGAGTCTGAGATGACTTGGGAGAAATTCAAAAGATCACTAATGGAACGTTACGACGATCATGAGTCAAGTAACCCATTCTCTCAACTCAAGTTGTTGCAGCAAACTGGTTCCTTGGATGAGTGTGTTGAGGAGTTTGAAATCCTCATGGCACAAATTCCGCCGTTACCAGAAGACCAATACATGGGGTTTATGTTATGAGGAATGAAGGAGATTTAGATGGAAGTCATAGCCTTCGAGCTGCCCAACCGCCGTAGGTTGATCTCGGTGGCACGATCAATAGAGAGGAGGTTGAACAAAGCGCAATCTGGTGGGTGGCGCAACACTTCCCAGTACCATAGGCCCACCTCGTCAGCTAACTCAACGATAGAGGGAGTGTAAATGGGCCCAACGATAGAGGGCCCAAACCTGTCCAACCAATTTCGACCCAAACCCATGGGGGTACCAGAAATCTATCCTACCAAGAACTTATGGTTAGAAGGAGATTGGGCCTCTGTTTCAAGTGTGGCCAACATTGGAGCGCTACCCATTCCTGCCCTAACAAGCACTTGCGGCTCCTCATTTTTGATGGAGAGGAACCCACCGACAACAATGTCTTGGCCGAGTAAGAGAGGACCGAAGAGGAAAACGGGGAGAAGGTATGCCAAGTTCTCGATTACAGAGCTCTTGATTCCAAGGAGCTGGCCGGTTCTAAGACCATCAACCTGGAGGGAACCTTGATAGGGTACCCAATCATTCTCTTGGTTGATAGTGGCGCCAGTCACAATTTTGTGGCCAAAGAGCTGGTGGCATCCTTGGGTCTTGCCGTCTCTAACACGAAAAAGTTTTGCGTGGGGCTAGGTAACGACAGTAAGTGTTCGTCCCAAGGAGTTTGCAGGGCACTCGAGATCAGGGTCGGAAGGTACACTATGACGGTTGATGCCTATGTATTGGATCTCGGTGGGGTTGATATTATTCTGGGGGTGGCGTGGTTGGAAGCTTGTGGGACAACAACCATGGATTGGAAAAGGAAGACCATCAGTTTTGAGGAGCAGGGTGATGTGATCACTCTCAGGGGCTACTATAACACCCCGAGTTTTTCCGTTTTCTAATATCAGAAACTTATATAATTACGTTTATATTTTTATCTGAAACTTAGAAAATGATTTTGGGAAAACCAAAGTCATATTCACATCATACTTATTTTTATAAGTATACGGTGAAATTTTTGGTTGAAAATTCAGACGGAACCCGATCCACTGACAGTAAGATTTTACTGATCAGAAAACCTAATTTTGACCCGAGAACGAAATGAATAGATTTTATATCTCATTTACAACGATATAGGTTATTTTGAAAGTTTTCAAAATAAATGGGTTATGATACTCGATTCGGGTGTAAAACCCTAATTCGGGTAATCGACGGTGTCGAGAACGGGCGTGTAGAGACAACCCGGCATCGGATGCTGAGACCTCTTGCCACCTAGGATGGTGAGTCATATGGATGAGTCACCCATGTCATGATTACATTTAACAAAAATCTAGATATTTCTTTAAACTAAGGTAAAGACCATTTTGTCCTTGGACCATTTTACCCTTGAATTTTCATTGAAATGTCAAGTTTGTCCCCACAATTTGTGGACACAAATCAGCCACATCTTCACTCATTTCTCACCACATGAGTCATGATGGCTTTTAGGAGGATTTTACTAGTTTGTCCTTAATGTTGGTTTTAACTACAAAAAGGTCATTGTACAAGATTACTATTTTGCCCCTAAAACTTTGTGCTTTGGACCCTTCTCTCCCTCAATTCCCACGGCCCCAAGCCTCCTTGAGCCCATCCCACCTCTATAAAAGGCATGTTCATCATCTTCATTAAACTTTGTCCATTTTCTCTTAAAAACTCTTAAGACATAGCCTTGATTTTGTGATTCCTTGCCCAATTCTCATTTCCAAGAGGTAAACCTTGTTCTCCTCACTCAATCATGTGTATGTTCTTCAATAAATTTCTTGTTTAAAAGCCATGATCTTCATTTTTCATTTCTAGATCTAGAAAATCATAGAAAAATCCTAAAAATATGAAACCAATTTCCGAGTTAGTTATCATCTCTACTATCATAATCCAAGAGTATGACATAGACCAAAATTTCCTCCCTATTAAACCCTACGAGGCCGAACCCTACTTGTGTGGATGTAGGAGGTTTTGTTCATTTTTCTTAGAAAGTGATCTTGTATATCATCTTCCTAATATGTAGGTATGTTGAATCCAAGTTATTGTGTTCAAATAAAATCCCTAGCTCATGTTTCCATTAAAGGCCGAAATTGAGTTTTGGAGGACTTGGAGTATTTGATTTCAATTCTTTGTGTTGACCATTAAACCTATGTCTTAAATATTAAGGATCATTAATCCAACGACTTAAGAAATTTTAAAAATTCTAGTCACCAAACCCTAGCATGGCCGTGACTTACCTATAGGGAATAGGTGATTTTATTTGCTTGTTTTTTATTGGATGATTGTGATTGTTGAAGGATAAAAAGTTGTATCATGTTCATGCATTGACGACTTCCGGATTCACGATAAAGTTTAACTTGGAAGCTCAATTCTTCAAGAGGTAAGAGGGTATTGCCTGAGGGATTTTTCCGATGGCTACGTGCTATCAAGTTGTTCGTCTATACTATTTAGCTGTGGTTGTGATGTTTGTTTAAGTTATATTATGTTGTGATATTTTATTTGTGTTTGTCTATTTACAGTTAGTTATTTAATTGCAGTTATGTATTGTAGTGTTTTGATGCATGATCTGCTTGGGTTAATTGCTATAATGTTGTTGATGTTGTTTGTGGATTGAAAAGCCCGATAGTGGCAGTGCTTAGTTAATAATGAGGTTCAAAGTGTTAAAAAGTTTTTACGGGATAATAAGTTTTAATTGATAAGAAATAGTAATATAATATTACTTAGGTTTTTAGTTGGTTAAAAATGAGGAAAAAGTTGAAAATATTGTTATTTTAATGATTTGTCGGTGTAAGAGTGAACTATGAGTACAGCGAGGACGTAACCGTGAAATTATTTTTGTACTTCTAATTTTTATGAGAATAAATCCAATATATTATAAAAAGTTATTTTATGAAATTAATCTTCGAAAATAACTTAATAATGATTTTAGAAAATTATTTAAGTGGAAAAGATCAAGTTTTGACTTAAAGGATTTTAAAAATGCCAGGCGATGGCAATTCGGAAAAGTATTTATGGCAAGTAATTTTAAAGTATCAGTTTTTATTTTTAACCAAGATTTAGTCCATGTGACTCTCTTCTTGAAAAGTAAAGTTTTCAGAAAAAGACTTATTAGAAATTTGATGATTTTATAAAGAGATTTTTAATTAGGTTGAATGGTTTTCTGTAAACGATTTTTACTCGATGAGGTTACTTCTAACAACTTGGACAAATTGTGCAGTTTTTGTGTTAAACGAAAAAATGGTGTACTAGTATTCTTAAGGCGTTATGGACATAGTGTTCTTTGGATTTGGTATCCTAATTAAGGTGTTAGGAACAAAAGATTTTACATACATTTACTTGGTAGACATGTCTAGGGCGTGAATCTGGATATCTTAAGAGAAAAGATATTCCAAAAGGCGAATCTGGATAGCTTAATGGTAAGGTATTCGAGAAGGCGTAGGCGAAGGCTAATCTGGGTATCTTAATAGATAAGGTATTCAAGAAGTCGAATCTGAATAGCTTAAAGGGTAAGGTATTCAAGAAGGCGAAGGCGAATCTGGGTATCTTAGTAGACAAGGTATTCCGGAAGGTGAACCTGGATATCTTAATGGAAAGGTATTCAAGAAGGCGTGCCCTATTTGGCAATCAAGCCTGATTAGCTCAGTCAGTGTTATCGATGGCGGCCTATGGCGGCCGGCCAAAAATCCGCCATACATTATAGCGGATGGCGATGCGGCCAGATGGCGGATGCCATGATGGACAAAAAAAAAATTATATATATATACATATACATAACAAAAATTACAGAAATAAATATAAAATCCAAAACACTATCAACATAAGTCAAGAACCATAAACTAAATTGATAGAAAATGTCATACAAGTCTCATAATTCAAATAGAAAATATCATAAACCATCAAGTTCAAGACTTCATAATTCAAAATAACAACAAAATGATAAAAACAACATGACAAACACAAAGTAAATGGCTATTCCTCTTCCTCAACCCCAACATAATCAATTTCTTGGTTATCTAATGGGGCATATCCCTCTTCCTCTTCTCCATCAGATTTCTCAAAAACAAGTAACTCTTGTTCATCTTCAGATGCCTTAGAATCATCCTCAAATTCCAATTCTTCTCTTGGATCAACTGCTATCTCTTTCCCCTTGCCCTTACTCCCCTTAGAGGTTGAACTTGCACCTGGACCTTTCTTAGAAGCTTTGGCAGCCGCTGCAACACTTGATGCTCCCTTTCTTTTCCTTGTTTTCTGCCTAGTAAGTGTTGTAGGCTCTCCAACCCCCGAAGCCTCATAAACAGTTCCCCAATTTAGTGTGTCATCATCATCAAAAACCAACTCATTCCCAACATCATCATTATTATCATCCATCTCTCCAACTAACCACTCATTACACTCATCAATGTCATTGAGTGTAATTGGGTCAATTTCATCTATAATACTATGTCTATGATGGAGTTGTTGGTTCTATTTGACATAAACCAAATCATGCAACTTCTTATGGTCAAGCCTATTTCTCTTTTTTGAGTGAATCTGAAACATAAATATAATTGAAAAAGTGTTAATACTTAATTAGGCTTGACCACACTTATAAAATAAACTCAAGATACTTACTTCCTCGAATACATTCCAATTGCGCTCACATCCAGATGCGCTACATGTCAAGCTCAAAATCTTGATAGCCAATTGCTGCAAATTTGGAGCCGAGAAGCCATACATTCGCCACCATTGAGCTACAAAATCAGAGCGTATGACTTAGAACCGAAGAGACCGTTGGCAGTCTTATAAATAGGCAACTCGGCTAGTATCCTAGCTTGCACATCCTTACTTGGCACCAACCTAGAGATGCAAGCATACAACCCATTGTGAACCTCCAAATCAAACTCCAAGTCGGGATTGGAATAGAAGAACTCCGGGTTTAAATAGTGACCAGCTGCATGCAATGGACGATGAAGCTGACAATTCCATCTATTGTCAATGATTTCAAAAACATCTTTGTATTTGCTTTCATTGTTGTTGAAAGACTTCATAATTGCTTCTTTGGCCTTGTCCATTGCTTCATAAACATATCCCAAGGCTGGTTTTCTTTCACCATCAACAAGTCGAAGCACTCGTACAAGAGGAGCCATGACTTTAAGAATATAAACCACATTTTGCCAAAATGAAGGCAAAAGAACAACCTTCGATGCTTGCCTCCCCTTAGCTTCCTTGGATAGCTTGTTTTTGCTCCACTCATCGGAAGTAAACATTTTTCTAAGATTGGCTTTTTCTCCATAAAGTCTCTCCAATGATAAAAATGAAGTAGCAAATCGAGTAACCCCATGCCTTACCAATTCCCTCTTGTTTGTGAATTGTCTCAACAAACTCAAGGTACTTGAATGACTGTAGATAAAACCAACAAGACCAATTCCCCTTTGAATTGTCTTCTTTATCAAAGGAATCTTTCCAATGTCTTCAAGCATTAAGTCTAGGCAATGGGCTGCACAAGGAGTCCAGTAAAGATTTGGTCTCTTTTCTTCTAACATCTTTCCAGCTAGAACATAGTTGCTTCCATTATCTGTTATGATATGAACAACTTTCTCCTCTCCATTCTCCTTTACAATAGAATCAAGCAACTCAAACAGTTTCTCACCGGTCTTCACAAATGCTAAGCCATCAATTGACTTCACAAACATCGTCACAGCTGGAGAGTTCACCAAGAAATTAATAATGCATCTCTACTTTCTATCAGTCCATGCATCCGACATAATAGAGCAACCATGTTTTCTCCACTGCTCCTTGTGATTTTTCAACAAATCTTCAGTGTATTCCATCTCCATGTGTAAGAGTGGAACTCTAATAGCATGATAAGTAGGAGCTGGTAGATGTTTACCAAAGGCACCAACTGCTTCAAGCATTTCTTGAAAGCTTTCCAAGTTAATACAGTTAAATGATAAACCAGTCTGATACCAAAAACGAGCAATTTTTTGATGGACCACCAGAAGAACTGCTTTCTTTTCACATGCCTCTCTAATGTTAGCTTGCCTCATTTCCTCCTTCTTTTTACCAATTGCAGCTGGTGCAACTGGTTTCCTGACATAGAGATCAATAGGCCCCTTTTTAGCAACTTTTTTCTTCCCTGTATAAGCAGAACTTGCAGCAGTAGCACTAGTAGGTGTCATTTCCATCTCATCTTCACTACTTTCCACATAGAGTAGACTCTCAATTTCAGCTCCAGTACTTCGAACATAAACATAGTTGCTGCCTAGATTCTTCCTCTCTTTGAAAAGTGTCCAAAGCTCTTCTCTAACTTCTTTTGGACACTTGGTACAAGCAGCTACATTCCCCTTCTTACCCATTAAGTGCTGTTTGGCTCTAGTGATCCCTCCCTTCATGACTTTTGAACAGAAAGTACACACAACCAAGTCTGTGTCTCCTTCTTGCAATGGAAAGCAGTATTTCCATCCAACATCAGCTCTGGAGAGGGCCCGTGAAGCATCAGAAGAAGCTGGTTCGCCTGCCATTTTCGAAAATGGCTGAAAAAAGGAGAAAGGAAGAGAATGCTCGCTGGTCGCCGGTCCAAGGGTGGTCGCCGGAGGTCAGTGGTCGCCGGACGGTGGTCGGCCGACAGTGGGTGTCGCCGGAGAGTGGGTGGTCGGTGGTGGGAGAAGAAAATGTGAAATGGGAGGAAGGGAAGGGTTCGGCCGTTCTGCTGTTTGTGTTTGGAAGAAAAAGTCTGGTTAATGATATTAGGGTTTTTACCATTTTGGACCGGGTCGGGTCACAAAACCCATCTAAATGGGTCGGGTTTTCCACCAAAAAACCCAACAACCCCGCCATGACCGCCAACCGCCATGCGGCCGCCACGTGAAACCCGCCACGCCACTGCCTCCGAATGGCGGTTCCTTCAAATCCTACCACCGCTTTCTGCCGTGACGCCGCCATGGCCGCTATTTGACGACACTGAGCTCAGTTATTTGGTGTTTGTAGCTCCAGAGATTAAGTATGAATTTAGACGATGTATATGAAGTGTTCATGCAGAGTTTTCAAATGATGATGTTAGGGTTGTGAAACCCATTGATAAACGGTTTGCTTTGATATGAATGCTTATTTTGTTATGAACATGTATATGTTTATCAGTTTTCTTTTGTGTCGGGCATGTAGTTGTCGTGTTAAATCCATATTTTTGACCCAAAACCCTATTTTTGACCCAACATCCATATTCTTGGGTCGGGCAAGTATTTACGGTTTTTCTGCTGGAGTCCATTGGGCTCTAGGAACAGCAGCTCCAGCTTCATCTCTTGGCTCTGTGTAGCATTGGTTTCTCACTCTTGCGTATTTTCTTGTTGGTCTCTCTACTTGTGGAATATATTTTATTGGAGTATAGGTGGACTTGGAGATGCCCACTGAGCTCGGTACTCGGCTTCGGAAATTTTTTTCTTGAACATTTCAGCATTGACTGATTTTTGAGGAAACCCATGAAGAGAGTAACAAGTATTATGAGTGTGACCCATTCGCTTGCAATATGTGCATTGAGGACGACCCATTCGAGCCAAAACAGACAGAGAGGCTGCCTTAACACCTGAGATTGTAAAGAAACCAGCGGCGGCAAGCAACAACCAGAAACAGGAACCAAAAAATCAGAGGAGACTAAAGGCAAGAGACCCACTTTCCAAACAACATAAAAAGTGAATTTTGACCAGCTAGACAGACAGAGGAGGTCGAGGCGAACGGTTCTGGGTGGTCGCGGTGGTTTTCCGACGACCGAAGTGTGGCGCGTGAGTTACACGCGCCCGGAAGACGATGGCGCGTGGATGCGCGTGGCGGCGCATGGCACTTTATCCGGCGGCGTCGCTTGGTGGGAAGGCCGGTCGGAGACTTTTTGAGGCTATTTCCGGTGATGGTGGAGACTGGGTTGGTCGAGACAGTGACTTTCGGAATGACTTTTGGTCTTGAGAGGTGTTGTTTGGTTGGGACAGTGTTGTTTGAAAAATAGAGGAAGGTTGAGGGACAGTTGAACCAGAGGCAGAAGACTTCGTAAAAGGATAAAGGTTGACGGTACAAGAATTCTGCTGGACCAGAGGCAGAAACCTTCAAAGGACAAATGAACCTGCTCTTGATACCATATTGAATAACTTGGAGATAATTTTAGACAAGTGTTTGTGAAATGCTTGAATAATTTTATTCATCATATTTTGATATATATATATATATATATATATATATATATACACTCAATAGTAAATACACTTTACAATTTACAAGGAAATGAATGATAAGCTAAATCCTAGGAACACCGTCCGCACCGTCCACACTGTCCGCACCGTCCAACTAATTCTAACAAGGAACACCGTCCGCACCGTCCACACCGACCAACTGATTCTAACAGCAGGTTTATTCGGGATTATGGAAAAATCGCCCAGTCGCTTACTGCACTCACCAAGAAGGATGGGTTCAGTTGGGGCTCAGAGCAAGCCCAAGCCTTTGGGCATCTTAGGCAATGCCTATCTTCTTTCCCAGTTCTGGCTCTTCCGGATTTTTCCAAGGAATTTGTCATCGAGTGTGATGCCTCGCGTAGAGGAATTGGGGCTGTTTTGATGCAACAGCATCGGCCCATCGCTTACTACAGCAAGGCTCTCGCGGCTGCCACCTTGTCTAAGTCTGTCTATGAAAAGGAAATTATGGCTTTGGCTCTTTCTGTACAACATTGGAGGCACTACCTATTAGGTAGAAGTTTCAAGGTCTACACTGATCACCGCAGCCTTGAACACCTATTACAGCAGCGGATTACCACCACGGACCAGCAGTGTTGGTTGTCTAAGTTGATGGGGTTTCAGTTTGAAGTGATTTACCAACCAGGGCCCGAAAACAAGGCTGCAGATGCACTATCCAGGCAGTTCCTCCCTTCAGCAGAGCTATCCACCATCTCCATTAGTCCCTATTGGGTGGATTTTCCCAAAATCAGAGAAGAAATTAGCATCGATGCTGAGCTGGAATCCTTGCAAAAGTCCCTGCAATCTGATCCTAAGTCCTTGCCTCATTACTTTCTCTGAGATGGACTCATCTTCTTAAAGGACAGGTTGATGCTATCCAAAAGTTCTAGTTTGATTCCTACACTCCTAGCCAAGTTTCATGATACACCAATGGGGGGTCACTCCGGGTTCACCAAAACATACAAAAGGATGGCTGGAAGTTTCTTTTGGAGGGGTATGAAACAACACATCATGGATTATATTCGTCACTGTGATATTTGTTAGAAGAACAAGTACCAACCCATGTCCCCCGCCGGTGGTGAATCGTTATTTGACGAATATAATGAGGCGACGAATATAATCCATGAAGGGTGAGACAGCTGTAGAATTGGTCACTGTGAAGGGTGAGACAGTTGTAGAATTGGTTGCTGCTGTACTTTCGGATCGTGATGAAGCACTGCAGCAGCTGAAATACCGTCTTCATCATGCCCAACAGCGCATGAAGAAGTATGCAGATGCCCACCGCCGGAATGTTTTCTCTAATGGAGATTGGGTTTATGTCAAGCTACGCCCACATAAACAACAATCCCTGGTTAGGAGAATCAATCCTAAGCTCTCTCCTAGGTACTTTGGGCCTTTCCAGATTGAATCTCGCGTGGGAGAAGTGGCCACAAGCTCATCTTACCCTCTACTTCCCGCATCCATCCGGTGTTTCACGTTTCCCAACTCAAACGTTCAATCCCAGGCAGCTCTGATGCAGTTTCCCTTCCACCTGATATGGCGATTGAGGCCACAGAAACTCCTATTCCTGAAGCAGTTCTGGCCACTAGAGAAGGGAAGCGAAATGGTCGTTTCATCACGGAATGGCTCATCCTTTGGACCTCACTACCTATTGATGAAGCCACCTGGGAAGACGTGGAATCCATCCAGACCGCTTTCCTTCTTTCTGTCTTGAGGACAAGACATGATTTACAGAGGGTGGTATTGTTAGAAACCAAGTCCAGCCCAAACCCCTTTTGTTCTATACCCGCAGGCCCAAGACCCGTATCAGTCCAGATAAACCCTGAGGAGTTTATTCTTTGTTCTAGAAGGATGATTCATCATGTCAATCCCGTAGAATAAGGAAGTAGTTATAGAAAGAGGAAATCTGTTAAGCAAAAGCGGTTATATTGGGGGAAAAGGGAATTAGGAAGGCATGAAAGGTTTACGTTGTGAATTGGGGTCCAAAACTGATATTCAGACTTAGGGGAGCTATAGCTCTTATATTCTGTAACTTCCTTCTTTTATCATTGAATAATACAAAGAGGCAAATCATCCTTTATCATTCTCTGCTCTTATTTCTGTTTTTCTGTTTACTGATAGGGAGAAAACCCTATCAAAACCCAGGAGATACTAATTAGGGGTAGGAATAGGCTAGGCCAAACGAGGCCCTGAGAAGCCTTAAGCTGGCCTGTGTTCCAATCTCAAGGCCTAAGCCTGACCTATTAGCCTGATATAGACCAATTTTTAAGGTCCGGTTTAACCTACTTCAAAGTCTGGCCCTGCTTGAAAGCCAATTTTAAAGCCCTACTTTTCAACAAGGCCTTTAAATATGCCCTCGCCTATAAATAGGTTATGGGCCTTCACTTGTAAATAGGTTTATAAGCCTCTGATGATAAAGAGACCGGTAGCCTATATGATAAATAGGTCACTAGACCTTCACAAATAAATTGGCAAGTAGGCATCTATATTTAAATAGACCAATAGGCCGTTACTTTCAAATATTATAATATTATAAATTATAAATATAAATTATGAGTAATATATTATGGTATTAGAATATATTAAAGGGTCATGCTAACTCGTGCCCTAAGAGCACTAGTTAAGGAATGTTAGGACCTCATATGTGGACTTGGGTCCAAATGAGTCAATAGCTCAGCATTCATCTAGTGCTGAGAGTGTGTTGCAGAGGTGGCGGAGAAAGAGAGTGATGAGAGCAAGGTGTGTGAGGGGGTTTCTGTTATATGGGGATTGTGTATGGGGAGAAAGGGGTATCTAGAAAGATCATTATGAGTAAATATGGGCAAAGAGCTTGCTCTTTGTAGGAGCTTTGCTCTGTGGCAATAGGAGGTTTCCTCCACTGTAATTTTTCTTTTTCTGCTTTAATACGACCATTTTCAAGTTTAATACTGCTTCATTTCTCTCTTTCAATATGGGTTCCTATTAGACTGGTCCAACCTGCCGGATTCGAACGAGCGGGATCAGCGCTTTAGGGAGAATAGCGATGGAGGCTAGAATCTCAGATTTAGCGAATGAGATGACCAGCTTCAAAGTGGCTCTAGCAAATATGCAGCTCGAGATGGATAAAAATCACGAGATACTGGTGGCCTTGTTAACAAAAAGGCTGGGCCATAAACTACAAGAGAGCAAGGAAATGACGGAGAGTGGTGGACAACACCAGAAAAAGGGGAGGAAGAATCTCAGACTCGGTCCCCTTTGGAAAACTTGAATGAAAATGGATTTGAGGGTCGAACTGACGAGATCCGTGCTCAACAGGTGAATGGGTACAAGAAGATGCAGAAACAACCAAATATGAGGGAGACGACTCCCCAGATGGTCATCGGAGGGGTAGAGAGTAGTAGGAAGGAGGGAGTGAAGGCCACGGATATTTGGGTCTCTGACAGCCCAGTCGATCATTTACATCCACCTGAGCCGTCGGATGCCAAGCCTCGGGTGGCGGTTGGAAAGATCCGAATAACACCGAGTCCGACTGTTCCTACACCTCCGCCGAAACCGCCGGACAAGGGGACGCCGGAGGCACCTGACCCGCCGTCACTGGAGCTGCCAGCGGTGCTGCCAGATCCGTCTGAGCCGCCCAATCTGTGTTGCCTGTTGTTGTGGCGGTGGGCGACTGGTTTCAGGGACACCGTCGCCGATGACCCAAGCTCCGTCGCCGGAACTGTCAGAGCTTCCGGCATTGCCATAGCCGCTGGTAACTGTCTGGGCCTGAGGTTGCAGCTGTTGGTGAAGAATGAAGCTGCTGGGTTCAGAAATGAAGATAGAAGGGAGGAGAGAGGGGCAGAAGAGAAAATACCAAGAATAGGTCAGTTATTTGACCTAATGGGCCAAGCCCAAGTTTCTATGATTAGTTCTGATAATGATAAAAAGGAGGCATGGTCACACTTGAAACAATATTATGGGCCTCTACTAAAAACTAAATACTTGGCCCAATTTCTTAATGAATGGAAGAAGTTTCGGGAGGAATGGACAATCGGCCTAATGTTTAGTGGGCCAAACTCTAATTCTGTGATTAAATTGGAGACATTTCAATGCCCTTGAACTGAATAAATTCAGTCAACATCATGATGTCAATTCTCTTAAAAAGCGCATAGCTCACTCGTTGCAAAAATCACTCTCTGCTGACAAGGAAGTCTCTCATTACTCATCAGGAGCAAGTCCAACAGCCCAATTCACTACTATCAAGGAAAGGCTGAATCAACTCACAAAGTCAAAATCTTTGAGAAGTCTAGTTTGTCACATGCTGGAAACTAAGATGGTCAGATCAAATGAGACAGCAAACATCACAAGAAACAGGACTTATCAGAAATCTTTGCTACATGAGTTATCTTACACAGGAAAGCATTCTAACATTATTTCTGAGTTTATCAATAGAGAGATACAGTATTTGGGTATAACATCTTCAACGGTTCACCTGCATGGTAATCTCAAGTTGGAAAACAAACACGGACTGCTATTTTTCAAGTTCAAGGCAAAGTGCCCTAAAGATGTGTGTGTGGCCAAGACATGGAGAACAGGTAATGCTGTCAATTGGGTATATACCTTTCACTCCATTGATAACAGAAAGAAGAGCAATGTCAATAGTTTGGAATCCCATGATTTTGACAAATATTCCTCAGTAGTAGCACAGATGCTAGTGTCCTTTAATTTATATTCTGAACTAGAAGGCAACGTATTTGATAACAACTCTATGGGGACAGAATTTGTGTTGTATGAACTTACACACTCAAGACAAAGTGTTTTACTTGCAAAAAAGTCTCTCTGTGAACAAAATGCTTATACAACTCTAAAAGCTTCCCGTGTTGGATTGAAGGAAGAAACCTTCAGGCTGGATGAAGAGAGTCTTGTAATTAAAAACAAACTTGAAGTCAAGCCTCTATCAAGCAATGCTGGATTTGATGACTCAGATTCTTATCCTTTGTGGTCACCTAAATTGTATACAAACCTTGGAACTGCTGCCATTGTTTATGCAACCAATTTCTATACTAGAGCCAGATTTGTAGAAGCTGTCAAGGCATCACTTTCAGATGTTTTTCGCGTTTTCTTTGCTTTAACAATGACAGCTATTGGAATTTCCCAATCAAGCTCTTTAGCTTCTAGCAAAGCCAAGACAGCCACTGCTTCCATATTTGAAATAATTGATAGGGAATCAAAGATAGATCCAAGTGATGAGTCTGGTCAAATTACACTTGATGGAATAGTAACTAAAATGTTACAGCTCAAGTGGTTAAGGCAGCAGAAGGGCCTTGTAAACCAAGAAGGGGGCATTTCAGTGTTTGGATCCAACCATTCCCAAATTACACTCATTCTTGTTGCTGGTACCGCTGAGTTTGAATTTCAGTGGCGCTTTGCCTTATGCTCATGCTCCCAACAGTGGGATCCTGGGGGCATGGGCTTGGTTTTCAACTCTGTTAATCAGTTTTTAATTCCGTGGAAAGGGGAGACTATGGAAGAAACTACATGGGTAGAAGCATTCAATATGAGAAGCCAATTTCCCACATTCAGACTTGAGGACAAGTCTGTTTTTCAAGAGGGTGGCAATGATAGGACCTCATATGTGGACTTGGGTCCAAATGGGCCAATAGCTCAGCATTCATCTAGTGCTGAGAGTGTGTTGCTGAGGTGGCGGAGAGAGTGATGAGAGCAAGGTGTGTGAGGGGGTTTCTGTTATATGGGGGTTGTGTATGGGGAGGAAGGGGTATCTAGAAAGATCATTATGAGTAAATATGGGCAAAGAGCTTGCTCTTTGTAGGAGCTTTGCTCTGTGGCAGTAGGAGGTTTCCTCCACTATAATTTTTCTTTTTCTACTTTAATACTACCATTTTCAAGTTTAATACTGCTTCATTTCTCTCTTTCAATATGGGTTCCTATTAAGGAATGCAAAAGGGAAATGTTTCATTGAAAAAATAAGTGTATCACAGTTCCAAATATTGAATACAAAATTCCCATGAAATTTTTTCTTTCGATTCCATAACTGATTAGCATTATCTTATATTAGAATACATTATACATATATGTGTGTGTCTTGTGTGTGTGTTAAATAGGCCAGCTTGATAGGCCTAATAGGTTTTTTTTAAAATCCTTAGTCTGGCCTCTTTAGCTATATAGGCTTTTTAAAAAGCCACTTGACCTGACCTTTTTATTAAATAGGCTAGACTAGGCTAGGCCATAAATAGGCTAGGCTATAGGCTCTCAACAAGCAGCCTGACCTATTCCCACCCCTAATACTAATAGATTAAGTGTGTTTGGGAAAGATGGTTTGTTAGACTTTCAGCTCTTTTTTGTCCAAAAAGCTATTTTTGTAAGTAATCTGTTATGATATGATTGGGTATCTAGCTAAATTTTTAGAAAAGCTTTTCTTTTGGAAAAAAAAGATGATTCTCTGCATCTGATTAGAAGGACTGGTGGATGGGAAAAAATCGTTGTTTTTCTCCCTCCCCTATCACTCTCACATGCAATATCCATTCTCTCCCCTGTATTTCATCAAACATTCCGTAATTTATGTTTGTTTTTCAGTTTTGCTTTTCTTTTAATATTTTTTTCTCTCAACTCTTTTCCCATCAACAACAATTCATCACTCATTAACAACTGTTTTTTATGACAAAATATATTTTTATATATTTTAATAAGCTTGAATGTTAAAAAAAACATTAAATATTATTAATATAAACAAATAACTTCATACATTTTTCCATCATCCAAACAAAATAGATTATCTTAAAATCGTTTTTCAGCAAACAGACTCAAACTAAAACAGATTCTGATTATAATCGATTATCACAATAACCGATTATACAAATAATTGATTGTTGATACAATCTTTTTTTCTTCAACTTTCCCAAACACACTCGAAGAATAAACAAAAGAATCTGACTAAAGCAATGATAGGAATATGATTTTGAAGATGGCAATGATATGGACGACTTCGAAGCTCCTAGCTTACATAAATCTCCAATTCTCAAGCTAAATATGATTTCCTAATTGTTCGCTCTTGTCAAGGCATTATATAATGGCTTTTTTGAGATTGCTGACATGCATCATTGACAACACTGATCCAACAATATTCCATAATTGAGAAACTCATCAAATTGACTTGAAAATAAATGCACAAATTCAACCAATCATATAAAAGAAAAGTAACAAAAAAATCATACCATAAGCTGGGGGATTTGCAATGATTGCATCTGCTTTAAAGGGAACACCAGAATCAATATCAGGTTCTTTACAAGCTGGAAGCAGAGAATTAATAATTTCTTTCATCTGATTTCGCTGAATAGGTATCTCAGACGGTCCCGATGGCAAAAAGCCCTTGTTTTTAACCATATCTGCTCCAAAAAGAATTTAAAAGTCTGACGTAAAATAATAGAACGCAAACAGTAAACAGGACAGTTAATAAATTTTCATGATCTGAACTACGTAAATACATTATTCATGGCACACATCAAATCAATATGCTACATTTTTAGGATCGGAGCAAGCTTATTTCATGTTTCAAATTTCACTGGACAATAACCAGCCATCAAAACAATGATTTGGGAGGGGGGGTAGGTACACAGTGGGGTTCAAAATGCATGCCCAATTCATAACACTTGAACACACACAAACACATAACACACAGCAGGACAGACAAAGGGATGGGAGAAAACATAGAATAAATAACCTAAAAAGAATTGTGCTTTACCAGCCACCCCTTTTTCTATCAATTTTCAAATAATTGTCTTGCAATTGATATAAGAAACTTCTTGTCATTGTGGTTCCCTATCAGTTTCACTGAAGTAAGAAACGGAAGATGGACAATGCTGGATATGAGAAGGACGAAAATAATATACATAGATGCTAAATGAGTGATTATCCTGAAACCAGCACTGACTGGGAATTTGTTGTCCTAAAATTCTAATCTGGAGAAATTGACCCAATGACTTGTGTTTGTACAAATATTAACACACAGTCATGCAATTTCTATCAAAAAAATTAATAACTTAACAAAAAGCTTGCAATGCTATCAAAATACACCAAAACCAACTTGATCAACCACAAGTTTTCCAGGACCCCAATGCACCACAGTGACAATTTTACCTAGTTGACGAGTCAAGTTTTCTACCGAAAAATAACTTCCAATCACTTATTGGTTAAGAATGTTCAATTAGTGGTGGATAATGATGAGTAACCGCCTATTGATTAATTAAGCACCTGAGTGATTAATTATTTCTAAACTGGCAATCTTTTTACCCAGAATTCTTTTTCTGCAACTTTCCCAAACAAAAACACATTGGAAGGGAATATGGACCAGAAGAAATTAAGAAATTATGAGTAAGGTCACTCAGCCAATAGAAGAACAAATTTGTCCATGGGTACACAGTACGTACAACCAGCAAGGACTTTGGGATCACCGCCTAACGGATAAAACTCCAAACCAGCTGTCAAAACAAACTCCTTAAAATTTGAATGAGTCGCTAATCTAACACGATGGCCATAATCCTGCACATAAATACATATAAAAAAAATTCCTCAATTCTGTGTCAATAAGATTTAAACAAAATTATTAACATAACTAAGAATTTCTGATCGTATACAGTTCATCATAAGAAAACCAATCTGAACAATGCATTTTTTCAATGATATTTTCAGTAGAAGTTAGAACAGTGTCACTAGAAAGAATGTTTGTCAAAGAATGAAATGAGAAGTCACAGAAATTAAACATATATAGCAGAAATTACAGAAGATACTATTTTTGTAATAAAAATACAACAGATACAAATACCAGAGACTAGTGAAAGCAGTATCAAATACAGAATCCCAAGTTTGTAATATCTTCTTTCTCTTCATTTGCTTAGATTTTCTCGCAAGTAACATATGAGAAGAAAAGTAGGCGAGCACACTATTGGGAAAAACCCAAGTCCCACATTGACTAGAGATAGTATCTAATAAGAGCTTATAAGCAGTGGGCAATCCTCATCCTATGAGCTAGCTTTTGGGATTGAGTTAGGTCCAAAATCTAATATGATATCAGAGCTATCCTAGATCCATTGTTGGGCCACCCACCATGTTATCCACGCACCAAGCCCAATAGTGCTGGGTGTGAGGGGGTATATTGGGAAAAACCCAAGTCCCACATTGACTAGAGATAGTATCTAATAAGAGCTTATAAGTAGTGGGCAATCCTCATCCTATGAGCTAGCTTTTGGGATTGAGTTAGGCCCAAAATCTAATACACACACAAACACACACACAGATACACACTCGCATATACATGTATACATACATGAGAAATGGAAAATTGACATATTAAAGTGTCTCCATACCTAAAATCATCTGCCTATTTTAATAAGTGGCCGCATATATCCTCTTGTACCAACAATAAGCATCATATCATATCATATCATGTACATTATAAAGCAGTGAGGGGGGAAATTGAGATATAAGAAAGTGCCTCTTGAGGTCTTACCTGCAAGCATTTGCCTATTGCAACAAACGGCTGCACATCTCCTCGTGTACCAACAATAAGCATCACTATATTCAATGGCGGGATGTAATGTTGGTCCATAGCATCAGGTGAATCATCAACAACATTATCTAAATGTTTGGATCGAGCACCAAGAGCTTCAGTTTGAAGATCTCCTGGAACTTCAAATTCTACGGTTCCATCATGTTTAACAGTAGCTATTCTGTTCAACAATCTAATCTGCACAGTTGTAAAAATCAGCTGAAGTTCCAGCATATATGATTAAAAACAAAGAATCCAAATATGTGTGTGTACTGTGTAATCAAATAATAGCTTCATAAAACAAAATAGTTTAGTAATAAAATGTTGGATTCAAAGATCACAAGTGGAGGTTTGTATCAAATAATATTAGATATTTATACTTAACAAGCAGACGTCCAAGAAGCAATGCAATGCATTACCAAATTTCTAAATGTTAAAATGATTGTTTTAGTTATTAGACTATACCAAAACAAAAATTAAAAGTGCAACCTTAGGTTGTAAAATATATATTAACATAAAATTGGTATAGACAGATTCCTAAAGATAGAGTTACAAACAGTAAAAAGAATACATGGTTCAAATAATTATCTATTGAAAAAAGAATATGTTATGACAATATTTCTTTTACCATCTACTTAATCCCTCAGATATTCTTAAAAACAAAATTAAAAAAAATAATAATTAAATTAGTTTAGTGTATTACAAGGCTTTAAAAGTAAAAGAACTTACTCATGTATAAAATGATGCAAGCGATATTATGTTTTTAATTAAAAAAGTCAAAATATATATCATTGAAATAACTATATGCTAATAAACCCTAACTATAAACATTTGTAACAAAAAGATGTATCGAACTTTGACGTGGAACACCATAAAAAATTTTAAAATAAGAAAATTTATAAAGACATGTCACTCTTTAGCTTTCAATCTAAACATTTTTAAAAAAGAATCACAGAACTGACAGAAGTAAGAATTATTTTATAAATAGACAAAAGTTATTTCAAAAAGTCTGTATAAAGCAACAAAAGTTATTTCAAAAAAGTCTGTATAAAGCAACAAACTTTCAACTAACCAACATATATAACAAAAACAAATAAAACAATAGAATATTTCTCAATATAAATTGATTATGTATGTCTCTGGGTACCAATATTTTAAAAACAGAACACTAATATTCATTGGTTAATTGGTTAATCCTAATACAAGTATCTTAAGAATCGGTTTGGTATCTCCTTAAAAATGAGGGAGAAAATTACAAGGACGATCTTTATATGAAAAATTGTATGAAAAACCCATCCCTCAATTTTTCACCCTAAATCTTCAGGGCGTATCGAACTGTCTCCAAGGCTATTATGAGAGTTGAGAGGGGAAGGGATCAAAAGGAAATAAAGGAGGAGAGGGAAGGAGAGTATTGGGTCAGTTCATAAGTTTCCTTCTCATTGTTTGGATGTTTAAAATCCTCAAAGGTCCTCCAAATTGAGGATCTTTTAAATGTTCCTAAAGATTAATAAGGGAAAGTTTTGGGGACTACACGTTAATCCCCATCTTCCTGACCTCATTATAAAAAAAAAACAAACAAACAAACAAAGATGAGGTTTACTAAAAACCTTCCCCTCTTCTCATTTCCCTTGCCAAATCCCCCATCTAAAAATAGCCTAGGGTTTCTTCTTTCCTTTGGGGAGCACAAAAGTTTCTTTTTAACCCACATACATTAAAATATTTATCAACTACTGCAGAACCAAATGCCACCACATAGATACAATGCCACTCACAATGCAAGAAAAGGAAAGAAAAGAGATATCATAGATCACAATAATATACCTTCTCCTGAACAGGAACTTTGTCATCAAAAATTTGTGCTGCATCTTCAGGCCTTAGATGTCTCTGCCTCTCTGTTTTTGACCTTTCCAACTTAAACTTACTTGAACTTGAACTTGACTCCAATTTATCTCCATGTGATATGTCTACTGGCAGTGTGGTCACGTTAGACAACCCCTTGCCAGGAAGGCCTGAATAAGGGGATAAGGATAAAACAAGATTATCACAGATATAGCTCAGAAAAGGGCAATAAAATTGAAATTAAGGCATCAAATACAATATAAGATAAAATAGATGTATTATATCAAAAAAATGCAAAGAGATCCTTGGCACAGCCAACATTATGATGTGTTAAGGGGGTTTCTTTGTCGAATAGACAAAGATATTGACAGGCTTTGCTCATTTGATATTTTTTTATTGTACCCTTGTTTCTGTTTTTCATCGGTTTCTTTAGGAGGATATCTTATCCTCTTCTCCCATACCTCTTTCTTCTCTTCTCTAATGAAATTTCTATTCTTATAGAGAGAGAAAGGATAATGCGAATGAGTGTAGTAGCAGTAATCACATTTGTTGCAGAAGTGTCATGCTCAGTGGAGAGCACATTTTAGAATTAATCTAAATAAGGTATCAAATATAAGGTTCAAAACTCCATGACATCATTGTCGCCAAAAAGAATTTAGTTTGCATAAAACCATTGAATATTCCATGTAGATTATATGGGATGTCATCCAAATATCAAATTGTGAGAAATGAATGGTCTACTATCAGTCTCAACAGTTTGCTTGTGATGCAGCTAAATGGTCTTCTGACAATTTGGTGGCCTTGCAATTAGTTTCCTTTCCTTTCTTACCTTAGGAATCAACCTTTAAGTTGGATAATTGCAATCCTTACAAGCCTGTTGAACTCCACGTTTACATAGGAAGCAATGAAGAAGGATCCCAGATATGCGTATGATTTTTACAATTGCAGATTTAGCATCATCTTTTGCTATGCAATACTATTATAGTAACTTCAATTTACTTAGATTATTCCCAATGTTCTTTTCTTCAATCACAAGGGAGCTCCTGTGCCCAAATGAGGGGATGGGAAAAAGTGAGTTAACTGTTAAGTACTAGCATTGAGACTCACTAAGGGATCAACCCCAGCACAAGTGCTTTTGAAGGAAGCTGGGGTCATTGGCGTACTGAATGTCTTTAATTTGCCAAAAGACAGAGTATTTCACCACCCTACCTACAAAGAAATTTGTTATGATGTTGCTCGAGCCCTAAGCGGAGTAAGCATGCTTCCCTTGCAATTGATGAGAAGACTAATGTCTTGGCTGCAACTCAGAGGTGATGAATGTGATCACATGCAGACATGCATACTTGCTTTGAGAATAAGATACTTCATTTGATACAACTAAAATGTATGGCCCGATCATTGAAACAATATCAAATCACTTAAAAGACTTGGATATAATTTAGATTAAGAGATTTGTGAAATGCTTGACTAAATTGCACTCAACATCCTTTGATATTTATATATACTTAGGAATAAATACAATTTACATTTACAGGGAGACTAATGATGGGCCATCTCCTAAGTGCATGTATAGATACAAACTAGGTACATGAATTGATAAGTTCATCTATCTGAATTTAATGCTACTAATTCCAAAACACCCACTCAAGCTGGAGCATATAAATGAAATGCTCCAAGCTTGGAACAAATATATTGAACTCTCGACCCCCGTCGGAGACTTTGTGAAGATGTCCGCTAATTGATCATTAGAATTTAGAACTAACAGATTCAGTAATAATTCCTTAGAGTTTGTTTGTTTCAAGTATTATAATTTTATTCCCGGGAAAGTGAGGTAGGGAATGCAACATTCCCATGTTTGTTTCAAGCTTTTAAAAATTATTCTCAGGTACATTTTATTCCCAGGAATAATATTTATACATGATTTACTCACTTTTTATTCCCGTGGTAAAGTGTGGGAATCTAACATTCCCATGGGAATAAAACTCAACCAACTCTAACTTCCCACTCCCACCTCATTTTACCACATTTATTTGCAATTTTTAATTTTTTATATTTAAATTAAATAAATTTTAAAAACATTCCTAGGAATGCTAAATACTCACCAAACACAGTAGTAGGAGTAGCATTCCTGGTAATAATATTCCCAAGAATATCATTCCTGGGAATGTAATTTTACACCTTGAAACAAACACACCCTAGAAAGAACCTTCTCACAAACATAATGACAATCAATTTCAATATGTTTAGTTCTTTCATGGAACACCAAATTGGAAATGTTTTCTGGTTAGTACCGAGATATTTTCCTTTAATTCATACCCACTAAATAGCTAAATTCGTCAATCCACCACCATATATAAAATAAATTCCAATTATTAGCCACATCATATCAATTTCTGACAACTTCCATTGCATAATTTACACATTAGGTGCTTATACGACTTTTATGGATTCAAATACATTAGCCCGTATGATTTGTAGTCCCAAATTTCCGGTTCACTCTATTTCACATAAATAAAAACTAAAGCAAAATAAAAACTCCGAACACCAAAAAGTTAAAACCAAATCAACAACCAAAAACAGTTCAACTTTCAAAGTGAAGAATCTCGCAAATCCGCTTTCAAAAATTATAACTCCATAACTTCATTTTCTCCTTCTTTTTTTGTTTAAACTCCTCTTCCTACTAACTATTTGTTTTTCGGTCCCAAATTTCCAATTCACCAAGCACCAAAAAGTTCAAACCAAATCAAGAACCAAAACAGTCCAACTTTCAAAAAGAAGAAGAATTTCACTATTCCGCTTTCAAAAAAACAAACTCCATAACTTAATCTTACATTCTCTTTTATTCAACCTTATTCTCCTCTATTTCGATTAACGATTGCTTAACCAAAAAAACGACACAAGCTCTATACAAGAAGAAAATCGAAGAATCGAGAATGAGAGAAACAGAATTGTACTGACTTGAGGCTGAAGTGCTGCTGGTATTGTTATCAATGGAGCTTCCATTGGCAACAGCGTCTCCACTATCCTTCACCTCCGTGCTAGTGCTTCCATTCCCAGCACCTACTTGATGCTCCACTCTGACCGAGAGATCGCTCGAACTGGACGAATCGATAGGTGAGTGCGGTCGATTTTCCGGCAAGTCCGCCATCGCAGCCGCCGTGTCCGACGCACGATTTCGTCGGCGGTAACCTAGATCCACCGCACTGTTTCAGGAGGAGAGAGAGTAGAAATTGAATTGAATTGAATTGAATAAACTTGAATTGACAGAGAACGTGAGGGGCGAAGAAGACGCTAATTATACAAGGTGCGTTTTTATATATGTTTTATGAAAAACCGCATCGGACCGGATTGGACCGGATTGGTGACCGGTTACGACCCTTGGGTTCGATGGATGATGAGGGGACACGTGTGTACAAGGGTGGCGCGATCCGATGGGAGGAAGATTTTTTAATTTTTAAAAAAGGTTTGTTTTTTTTTTTTACCAGAATTTTTTTTAAAAAAAGTTAGAACCCGACTTTACAGGCTACGGCATTCGATTCCATCTGGATATTTTGTGGGACAAATTGACAGGGAAAAAGAAATTAGCCCGTGTAGAGTGGAAAAAGAATCTAATATTGGCCTTTTTTCACATCATTGGGCTCTAGAATTTTGTTATGCCATTTTTTTTTTAAAGATATATTTTTCTTTTTAAGAATTAATAATAATGATTTTAATTTCTATCTACTATCAGTATAAATATTCTTTACATAGACATGCAATCGTATCTTGATAAATCGGTATCACTTTTTTTTCTTATTTAGAAAATCTTCAATACTATTCATATAAACAACTCACTTTATCCCTTTAAGTGGTCATCTTAATTTTAAGCAACCCAATCCATTTTCACTTTTAAACAACCCACTTTGGTTCCTTATCTTATCATTAGGAGAGCTCCAATATCCCACATCACAGTTAAGCAATCCACTCACTTTTTACTCCAATGATACATTCATTAAGCAACTTTTAAGCAACCCATATTTTTTATATTTTTTTATTTACACTAAATTTTGTTTTAACTCAAAATATTAATTAATTTAATTTAGTTAATACGTAAAAATAAAAAATATTTAAAAATTTAAAAAATTTATTATAATATTTTATGACAACAAGCCAAAATTATTTTATATAATTAAAATAAAATTTAAAGAAAATACAACATTATCTTAATTAAATCCATGCTTTTTTCTAAGCATGTCACAAAAAAATATGTGATCTCGATATTTGAGACGCCCCGACGTCCCATTAAAGAAAACCCAAAATATTAAGATCTAATTTCGTGATTATCGTTAAGCGGATGTATTAAAAACAGCGGAAAATTAAAAACTTAAAATATAAACAACATATAATCATACATGCATACTATATACACATGATAACCTGATAAAGAACTGTCAATGGATTCCCATCAGTAGGATCCCGATATATACAAACCGGTGGTAACATGAAAATACATCAAAAGACTAAAAGGAAGATGCCTCACCGATTCTCTCCACACCCCGTCCCTTCTCAAAATACAATAAAACCTCACTCACACCTATACAGATGGCACTGGCCCGAGCCATCATATACTACCACCCTCATCCGCATCCCGTGGTCCGGCAGGTTCGGACACTCCTCCGCTCTCACTGGAAGAGCTCTTGTCCAACTGCCTCTGAAACCTCTGTCGGTAAAGTCTACTATCGCGGGGATGAAGTCGTCTGGTAGATACTCGAGAAGACTCTGATACAGTAGCCCGGACCTCTGGAGGTGTTGGTACCTCTAGAAGGGGTGCTAGATCCTGGGCGGGGGCAATCGGGTCCTCCTCCTGGATGGGTGCCAACTCGGGCTCTGGTGCTGGTGCTGGTGCTGGTGCGAGCCCTGGTACTAGTACCTCAAAGGGTACCATGAAAGGAACTGGGGCCATGCCTGGCATCGGCGGTATGTGTCCATCTGGCTATTCTATCGGGAAGGGAAGGGTAGTGCCAAAGTGGAACGTACCGACAAAACTTATCGACGCTCCCTGTCCAAGCCCGGAGGTGATGGACATAGGACCCATATACACAACGAAACGGCTGACTGGGTCCACGAGCCACCCTTTCGGATCGACGAACTCTACCTCAAAGGTCCCCGAAAGGGGGGACCCCGGGTCCTGAGTCATCCACGGATGATCCCGGTGCGCGATCTACACGGTCTGGATCTAAGATACAAAACATATATGTACAAACACAACAAAAGAAAGGGGGATAAGAAGCCATATAACATCAAACGTGGAAAGGGGTTATCAGCATTTAATTTTATAACAGCACACTAAACATATGTCTTCAAGAATATAAATATACATCTAACACAACTCATCCTCGATCCACGTCTAAGATCTAGCCTCTACCCTCCATCATGATGCAATGCAAATGTTGTATGAATCATCTCATCAAGTATCGGCCATATCTGGATATCACATCAATAGAATCGACACGTCCCAGAATCCCTGGCGCACACCCTCGTCCGCGGATGGAGGATGCCCATGCAAAGCAGTGGCACTATAGCTGCACAATCCGGTGCACACCTTTGAACCACGACCAGGGTGCTCATGCAACGCATGAACTATAGCTGCAACTAAAATGAAATAATGTCTGGGACGGTCCGCCGTTAACCTAACCCCGGGAATTCTCCCTCCGAGGAATAGGCCTCTACGACCATGTTTCAGGTCAACCATATCACAGACCATGTTTCAGGTCACCCCCTAGTGCCCTAACCGCTTCTCATAATCTCATAGATAACCTCAAAAAAAAAATCTCATCTCACCAACCTCATCATCATATCTCAGTAATCATCTCGGTTAGGCACTACTAACACATATAATATGAATTCCCCAATACATCATCATGTCTCAACATAACTTATCATTTACTCAACCTCTGAGCACAATCATAACACTCATCATGTCATCACAATCATGTCATCATTTATCAACATCATCATCATTACCATCATGTCATTATTTTCAAAATAATAAATACAAAAATATAATAATAATAAATATAAACATTTTCAAAATTAATTACAACACTCATGATATCATACATCAAGTACCAAGTTCAAGTCAACCAGTCAAACACACAATCATCACGTATTAAAAATAATATATGTATATATATATATATATATATATATATATATATCATGACGACGATAAACGTACAATTTCTATATCATCATTGGTACCACTAGGTAGTACCCACTGTGATATCGACATTGTTCGTTACTCGTTCTCGCAGGGGTTTGGGTCGCCCTATTCCATTATCGAATTAAATGCAACCGCTTCATTTCCGACGTTAAATGGTTTCTTTCCCCCACCTGGAGAGTCGTGTGCTAAACAGATCGAGACGACACGAACTAAAACGAAGCATCCTCGAACTCCTCGATTCTGCCTCGACTAGAAACAGAGCCTCCAAAAAATCACTTAAGCATCACATTACGAAAGGCACATTGTAAGGAACGTAAAATCGGCAACAACACCACAAAACCCGTCACTGTTTTGGCCCTATATCTCACAATATAGGCCTCTGTTTACAACTTTGACCATTGATTTTAAATAACTACCTTTCCTTTACCTTCTCCAAAAAAATTCAGCTCAATCCAACGGTGAACGAGCCTGGATCGAACCTTCCAATGTGACTGGTCAGGAGCTACTCGGGTTGGGTTTCCTTCCTTCTTATGAGTTCAATTAATCTCACTCTGGGGAATACACAGAAATTTCAACCGTTGGATGTGAAAAATTACTAGCCTAGAACCCCTCCATAAATTTTCAGCATGATCTAACGGTGGAAGAAGGTGTTGTGATGGATTTTATGAACCTGTTCCAGCTCAAAAATGGTAGTTTAGGGCTCTTGATAGCCTTCCTCTCTCTCAAACTCTATCTCTCTCTCTAGTTCTCTCCCTCTATCTCTCTAGAACTCTCTTACTTTCTATTCTTTCCAACTCTCAGGTCTCCCTCTCTGTTTTCGATTTCAAATGGCTCAAGTGAAATCACTTGAGCCCTTTTAATTTTTTTCAAATTCCTGGTGCTCACGCTCAGCGTGAGTTTACCCACGCTCAGCATGGGAGCGTCCACCAACGTGCTTGCATGCATGCCACGTCACCCGCCACGTGTCCTCATGCATGGCACCACTTCCCCACACTTAGCGTCAACTCCCCCACGCTCAGCGTGGCCTCTGGTCAACAACGTTGACCTCAAGCATTTCTTCGCGTTCAGAGCTTGTTTAAAGTTCGATTGACCTTAAATTTGAGATATAGGCCCATCTAGACCTAATAAACAACCTCAAACCATCAAAAATTCCTAATCTCAACCCTAACTCCAAATTTCTTGTGTCACACTCATACGTCTTAAAGACGATAATCGGGGAAAACCTTAAGTTGTTTTTACGTTCAAACTCACTCAAGATGACTTCGTACTTTCGATGCAAAGGTTCCTAGACCTCAAACAACATCTTAACTATCTAATCCAAGCCTTAAACCTAATCCTCTTACTTAAACAAAACATAAAATTATGGCTGTTACATTTCTACCCCCCTTAAAAGAAATTCCGTCCTCGGAATTTGCGTGCCTGAAAACAAGTGTGGATACTGCTGCTGCATGTCTACCTCACGCTCCCAAGTAGCATCTCCTGTGACATCATCCCAAATGACCTTAACTAGGGGAATCTGTTTACCCCAGAGTTCTTTAATCCTTCTGTCTGCAACCTTAGATGGTAAAGCCTCATATTCTAGATTCTCTCGGAGTTGTATTGACTCTGGCTCAATTACATGAGAAGGATTTGGGTGATATTTTCTCATCTGGGAAACATGGAAGACGTCGTGTAGGATAGAAAGGTTAGGCCGTAAGGCTATCTGGTAAGCTATTGGACCAATCCATCGAAGAATCTGAAATGGTCCAATGAATCGAGGAGTAAGCTTTCTAGACTTTATAGCTCTGTCAATTCTGGTCTTTGGAGTGACTCTCAAGAACACGTGATCACCTTCTTGGAACTCTAAAGGTCTCCTCCTCTTGTTACTGTAGCTTCTCTGCCGATCCTGGGCTTCCTTCATTTTCTCTCTTATTTTCCTAACTTGTTCCGTTGTTTGCTGTACCACATCAGGACCCAACACTTGGCTCTCGCCAGTCTCATACCAACACAACTGAGTCCTACACTTTCTCCCATACAAAGCCTCATACGGTGCCATCCCGATACTGCTGTGGAAACTGTTATTGTATGTGAACTCAATCAGAGGTAGGAACTCATCCCAACTACCCACATTTTCCAACACACAAGCCCTTAAAAGATTATCCAAGGATTTTTCTCTCTGATTGTCCATCCGTCTGAGGATGATAAGCAAAACTCATCCTCAAATTCATCCCCAAAGAATTGTGTAACTGTCTCCAAAATCTAGATGTAAATTTGGGATCTCGGTCGGAGACAATACTCGACGGCACGCCGTGCAACCTCACTGCTTCCTTGATGTAGATCTGGGTCGACTTTTCAAGACTATAACTCTCACCAATAGGTAAGAAGTGAGCACACTTCGGCAACCTATCAATGATAACCTAAATCGCATCAAACCTCTTCGGAGTTCGTGGTAATCCAACAACAAAGTCCATCGCTGTACTATCCCATTTCCATTCTGGGATATCCAAAGAATGTAACAACCCTGAAGGATTTTCATGCTCTATCTTAGCTTTATGACAAACCAAACATGATAGAATATACTCCGCCACTTCTTTCTTCATCTTCGGCCACCAAAACATTTTCTTCAAGTCTTGATACATCTTGGTGGCTCCTGGGTGAAAACTCAACTTACTTTTATGTGCCTCCTCTAAGATCATCTTCCTAATCTCTAAGTCTTCTGGCACACATATCCTGCATCTAAACCTCAACACACCATCCGATCCTCTACTGAACTCTGAAACCTCACCCTCATTTATGCCTTGACTTACCTCTTGCAAATATCCATTATCCTAAAGTCTCTCAAAAACTCACTACTGATGGTGATCATACCTAAGCATATTCTATCCTCAGTCAAATCCATACCTAGGTTCGTATCTCTAAACTGCTCCAACAACTCCACCTTTCACCATCATCGTGGATACGTGCAAAGATTTCCGACTCAGTGCATCCGCCACAACATTAGCCTTCCCTGGATGGTATTGAAGATCAAATTCATAATCGTTAATGAATTCCATCCATCTATGCTGCCTCATGTTCAGCTCCTTTTGATCAAACAGATACTTTAAACTCTTGTGATCACTAAACACATTATACTTAGCTCCATAGAGATAGTGTCGTCATATCTTCAACGTGAACACTATGACTGCTAACTCCAGATCGTGGGTCGGGTAATTCCTTTCATGTACCCTCAACTGTTGGGAAGCGTAAGCCACAACTCTTCCCTCTTCCATCAAAACACAACCCAATCCTTGATATGACGAGTCACAGTACATGTCAAACTGTCCTAGAGGATCTGGTAAAGTCAGCACTGGAGATGTAGTCAACTTCTCATTTAGCTTTTGAAAGTTCTCCTCACACTTCTTAGTCCAGACAAACGTTGTACCCTTTCTCGTTAACTACGTTATAGGCAACGCAATCTTTGAGAAACCCTCGATGAACCTTCTATAGTACCCGGCTAAACCTAGAAAACTCCTCACCTCACTTACTGACTTAGGCCTCTCCCACTTAATCACTGCCTTTACCTTAACTGGATCAACAGTTATCCCTTCCTTGTTGATTATATGTCCTAGAAACTGTATTTCCTCTAACCAAAATTCACACTTGGATAGCTTAGCATACAACTGCCTATCTCTCAACACCTGCAACAGCACTCTCAGATATTCCTCGTGTTTCTCCCGGCTACGGGAATAGATAAGAATATCATATATGAACACCACAACAAACTTATCAAGGAACGGTCTGAAGATCTTGTTCATGTAATCCACGAACACCATTGGAGCATTAGTCACACCAAAAGGCATAACTAGGTACTCATAGTGTCCATACCTCATCCTGAAAGCAGTTTTAGGTATATCCTCCTTCTTCACCCTAATCTGATGGTATCCAGATCTTAAATCTATTTTATAAAATACCGAAGCTCCCTTCAACTGATCCATCAGATCATCTATCCTAGGCAACGGATATTTGTTCTTGATTGTAACCTTATTCAACTGCCTATAATCCGTGCACAACCTAGAACTTCCGTCCTTTTTCTTGACTAACAACACCGGTGCTCCCCATGGCCACACACTCGGTCTAATGAATTCCTTCTACATCATGTCATCCAGTTGTTTCTTCAACTCTGCCAACTCCACGGGTGACATCCGATAAGGAGCTACTGATATAGGTCTGGTCCCTGGTATGAGATCTATAGCAAACTCCACCTCCCTCTCTGGTGGCAAACCTGGAACATCAGGAGGAAAAACCTTAGGAAACTCCCTCACAATAGGCAAAGAATCTATACTCTAAGTCTCCTTCGCTTCCAAAGAGAAAAACATCACACACTGCTGAGACTCGTCACTCCTCATAGATGCTCCTTCATTGACAAATACTATGCTAGAAGGCTCAAGAAAAGATAAGGTCTTTCGAGCACAGTCTAACACTACATGGTTAGCCGAAAGCCAATCCATGTCGAGGATAACGTCTATCTGCTGCATTGGCAAACAGATGAAATCTACAAGAAATGTCCTATTTTCAACAACTATAGGACACTGTAAGCAAACAGACATAGTGGTCAAATGATCACTGGTAGGGGTAGATACTGTCAAAGTATATGGTAGTTGGGAAATGGGTAAATGCAAATGATCTACACACTCATGTGAAACAAACGAATGTGTAGCGCTTGAATCAAACAACACAGACGAGAGTCTTCCAGATATTAAACACATACCTTGTATAAGATCTGCAGATTGAGAGGACTCAGATCCTCTCACTGTAAACACTCTCCCCGTGGCCTGAGGTCTGGCTGTCTGTCGTCCTGCTGCTGGAACCCCTCTCCCAACTCTTCCTCTAGAACCACTGGCTCCTCTACCGGCAGCTGGCTGCTGCTGTACCGCTCTCTGTCGGTAATCTCTAGCAAAATGACCTGGTTTTCCACAGACGTAGCAACCATATCTATTCGTGCAATCTATGATATAATGCGGACCTCCGCATCTAAAGCATACTGGGCCCATCTGCTGCTGGCCCTCTCTGGTAACTGGTGCTGGTGGTGCAGATGTCTAAGCACTCTGTCCGGGTCTAGTACATGGTCCTATCCTCCATTGAGAACCCCTATCACCTCTCCTCTGATGACCTGCTCTGGTAGGATCCCCACTACATTGTTGTCTCTGCTCTGCAGCCTGCCTCTGGTCCATAGTGTCAATGGCACTGCACTTCTCTACAAGCTTTGGGAAACTCAAAATATCCAATGCCACTATAGCCCTCCTCAGCTAGTGTCGTAAACCCTCCTTAAACCTATGGCACATCCAATCCTCATCTGGAAACCTCTGGTAGAACTCAGAAAACTGAATCAAGGCCTTAAATCTGGCCGTGTAATCACTAACAGACATGTCTCCCTGCTGGAGACTCATGAACTCTCTTTCCTTCTCGCGTCTAAATAACCGCGGGAAGTACTTATCGAAGAAACACTCTCTGAACATCTCCCAACTGATCAACCTGCCCTCAGCCTCAAGCAACCTCTTCTTGCCTCTCCACCATGACTCAGTCCCTCCGATAAGCATGAAGGCGGCATAAGTCACCTTCTTGTCATATCTGCATCTCATGGTATCAAAGATCTTCTCGAGCTCCTGTATCCACCACTATGCTCGCTCGGGATCATACTTTCCTCCAAACTATGGTGGCTTACCTTTGATAAAGGTAGCCAGTCTTGCATCCTCAGCCTTCGCGGCTCTCCTCCTATCCTGTCGCTTCTGCAACTTTGCCTCTCTCTCTATTCCATCTGAGCATTCTATTGCGCTTGCTGCAACAGAATGGATGCTAACTCACGGATAGTCCGAAGAGTCTCGGCGGACTCTCCTCCACCTCCGATCCTTGCATCTGGCTGATGAAGCTCATCCTCAACACCCTCAATACCTCTACCATCACCACGTCTGCCACGTCCTCATCCTCGGCATCGAGCCATGATCCTGTTAAAAGAAATCATTAGCCCACATCAATATGACATATAATACTACATAAATTGGAATATAAATACTATATGCCATAGAAATGTCGCATCGGACTCACTCCCCAACTCCTAAGCATAGCTATTATCCGATGTGGATTCAACTAAAAGGCCAGTTTACCCTAATCACAGTCCTCACAGTCCGTTTCAGAACCGAACTACTCCGATACCACCAAATGAGACGCCCCGATGTCCCACGAAAGAAAACCCAAAATATTAAGACCTAATTTCGTGATTATCGTTAAGCGGGTGTATTAAAAACATCGGAAAATTAAAAAACTTAAAATATAAACAACATATAATCATACATGCATACTATATACACATCATAACCTGAAAAAGAACTTTCAAGGGATTCCCATCAGTAGGATCCCGATATATACAAAATGGTGATAACATGAAAATACATCAAAAGACTAAAAGGAAGATGCCTCACCGATTCTCTCCACACCCCGTCCCCTCTCAAAATACAATAAAACCTCACTCACACCTATACAGATGGCACTGGCCCGAGCCATCATATACTTCCACCCTCGTCTGCATCCCGTGGTCCGGCAGGTCCGGACACTCCTCCACTCTCACTGGAAGAGCTCCTGTCCAACTGCCTCTGAAAACTCTATCGATAAAGTCTGCTATCGCGGGGATGAAGCCGTCTGGTAGATACTCAATAAGACTTTGATACAGTAGCCCGGACCTCTGGAGGTGCCGGTACCTCTGGAAGGGGTGCTACGTCCTGGGCGGGGGCAATCGGGTCCTCCTCCTGGATGGGTGCCAAACTCGGGCTCTGGTGCTGGTGCTGGTGCGAGCCCTGGTACTAGTACCTCAAAGGGTACCATGAAAGGGCTGGGGCCATGCTTGGCATCGGCGACATCTGCGTATGTGTCCATCCAGGCTGTCCTATAGGGAAGGGAAGGGTAGTGCCAAAGCGAAACGTGCTTGACAAAACCTATCCGTGCTCCTTGTCCGAGCACGGAGGTGATGGACATAGGACCCGTATACACAACGAAACGGGTGACTAGGTCCACGAGCCACCCATTCGGATCATCGCACTCTACCTCAAAGGTCCCCGAGAAGGGGAACCCCGGGTCCTGAGTCATCCACGGATGATCCCAGTGCCCCATCTACACGGTCTGGATCTGAGATACAACTCATCCTCGATCCATGTCTAAGATCTAGCCTCTACCATCTATTATGATGCAATGCAAATGCTGTATGAATCATCTCATCAGGTATCGGCCATATCGGATATCACATCAATAGAATCGACACGTCCCAGAGTCCCCGATGCATACCCTCATCCGCTGATGGAGGATGCCCATGCAAAGCTATGGCACTATAGCTGCACAATCCGGTGCACTCCTCTGAACCACGGGCAGGGTGCTCATGCAACACTTGAACAATAGCTGAAACTAAAATGAAACAATGTCTGGGACGGTCCGCCGTTAGCCTAACCCCGGGAATTCTCCCTCAGAGGAATAGGCCCCTACGACCATGTTTCAGGTCAAACATATCACAAACCATGTTTCAGGTCACCCCCTAATTCTCTAACCGCTTATCATAATCTTATAAATAACCTAAAAAAAAATCTCATCTCATCAATCTCATCATCATATCTCAGTAATCATCTCGGTTAGGCACTACTAACACATATAATATGAATTCCCCAATACATCATCATGTCTCAACATAACTTATCATTTACTCAACCTCTAAGCACAATCATAACACTCATCATGTCATCACAATCATGTCATCATTTATCAACGTCATCATCATTACCATCATGTCATTATTTCCAAAATAATAAATACCAAAATATAATTATAATGAATATAATCACTTTCAAAAATAATTACAATACTCATGATATCAAGCATCAAGTATCAAGTTCAAGTCAGCCAGTTAAACAGGCAATCATCAGGTAACAAAATTATATATATATATATATATATATATATATATATATATATCATTACGACGATAAACATACAATTTATATATCATCATTGGTACCACTAGGTAGTCCCCAATGTGATATGGACATTGTCCGTTACTCGTTCTCGTGTAGGGTTTGGGTCGCCCTACGCCATTATCGAATTAAATGCAACACGTTTCCGACGTTAAATGGTTTCTTTCCCCCACGTGGAGAGTCGCGCGCTAAACGGAACAAGACGACACGAATTAAAACGAAGCGTCCTCGAACTCCTCGATTATGGCTCGACTAGAAATAGAGCCTCCAAGCCTCCAAAAAATCACCTAAGCATCACATTACGAAAGGCACATTGTAAGGAACGTAAAATCGGCAAGAGCACCACAAAATCCACCACTGTTTTGGTCCTATATCTCACAGTCTTGAACTCTGTTTAAAATTTTAACCGTTGAGTTTAAAGAACTGCCTTTCCTTTACCTTCTCCAAAAATCCCGCTCGATCCAACGGTGAACGAGCCTGGATCGAACCTTCCAATGTGACTGGTTAGGAGCTACTTGGGTTGGGTTTCCTTCCTTCTTCTGAGTTGAATTACTCTCACTTTGGGGAACACAAATAAATTTCAACTGTTGTATGTGAAGAACTACTAGCCTAGAACCTCACCATGAAATTTCAACACGATCTAACGATGGAAGAAGGTGTGGTGATGGCTTTTCTGAAGGTGTTCCAGCTCAAAAATGGTAGTTTAGGGCTCTTGATAGCCTTCCTCTCTCTCAAACTCTATCTCTCTCTAGTTCTCTCTCCCTCTCTCTCTCTCTAGAACTCTCTGGCTTTCTGTTCTTTCCAACTCTCAGGTCTCCCTCTCCGTTTTTGGTTTCAAATGGCTCAAGTGAAATCACTTTAGCCCTTTTTATTTTTTTCAAATTCCTAGCGCTCACGCTCAGCGTGAGTTTACCCACGCTCAGCGTGGGAGCATCCACCAGCGTGCTTGCATGCATGCCACGTCACCCGCCATGTGTCCTCGTGCATGGCACCACTTCCCCACGCTCAGCGTGGCCTCTGGTCAGCAACGTTGACCTCACGCGTTTCTTCGCATTCAGAGCTCGTTTGAAGTCCGATTGACCTTAAATTTGAGATATAGGCTCATATAGACCTAATAAACAACCTCAAACCATAAAAATGCCTAATCTCAACCCTAACTCCAAATTTTTTGTTTCACACTCATACTTCTTAAAGACGATAATCGGGGAAAACGCTAAGTTGTTTTTACGTTCAAACTCACTCGAGATGACTTCGTACTTTCCATGCAAAGGTTCCTAGACCTAAAACAACATCTTAACTATTTCATCCAAGTCTTAAACCTAATCCTCTTACTTAAACAAAACATAAAATTATGGTTGTTACAACGTTGTCTCTTGTTCATCTCGAATGTTTCTTTCATGAGGACCTCCAAGACCTTTAACTCCAACTCTTCCTATTTTATATTGTTTTCCTTCTCTTTTAGCTTGTTTTCCTCCTCCTTAAGATTTGCCAATTTTTCCATGACAGACACTTTTTAACCGAGTGTGTCTTGCACGACACTATAGTCGTTGTTAGAAGATGTTTCGGTTGTCTTTGCTTTGCTCTTCTTTTTTGTTGTATGTTGTCCCATTGGGCGTTCTAATGGCAATGCTGGGTCATATTCCCAATTGATTGGCATCTCTGGCTTAGAAGATGATGAGTATGCCCCATAAGTAGAAATCTTTGTTCTTTTTCAAGAGCTTTATGATGACTCTGTTGTCCATTTTGGTTCATCTTTCAACAACCGCCATACATGCTCAAATTTGAATTTCTCCCCTTCATCTTGAGAAAAATTTGTATACACATAAGCCATGATGTTCTTCTCTGAGCTCCTACTTTTCTTTCGATGAACAGCTTGTTTATAACACCCGACAAACTTCTGAACCACACTATTCAATCGATGCCATCGAGATTTTTGTGGACCTACTTCCCTCTCTGGCAACTGCTCACGGTATTTGTTATAACCGTCTCTAATTCTTAACCAAAAACTATCTGCTTTTTGGTCAACTCCCACAATATCATCCTTTGAAATGTTGAGCCATGCTTGAATAAGATGTGTGTCCTCTTCTGTTGTAAATTTGCCACGAGTTTTTTTTTTTGAGTAGGAGGTCCCCCTCCTCCATCGAGCGTAGTAACATTATTGAATTTTTTACACTGACAATGCAAACTACTTTAGTCCATTAATAATTATATTTGTTTATATAAAAGGTTGAAATGTGGACAATTCACAAATAAACATGCAAAAGTTATATGGTGGATATCAAATGCAAAAAGTCTCCAAGCAGACTCATATGGAGAAAGATATCGACAATCATAGTAATTCTTAATTTCATCCTTACCCTGTTTTTCATTTGATTGGGCCCACCATTAGTGACAACTACCGTAATACGATCTGGCCTCTTGTTAACATATTTGAATAAATATTTTATACAGTCCAACTTATTAAAATATTCAATGTTAATATGGGCTCGGTACCTCATCAACAATTTAGGATTGTAACATACGACATATTGATTGTCAAAATGAACACCAGCCTTCAATGTAGTAACACTAGCATCCCTTCTCCTATAAATAGGATATCCATCATGATCAAATGTTGTCTGATCAACGAATTTCTTTGGAAAAAACTTTGAACATATCCCACTCTTCATGCAAGAAGAACTACGATTGGCATTACCACAAGGTCCATGAAGCATAAAATTTGACAAAACATTAAATAAATTTGGAAACCTCATTTTATCATGTAGCTCAGCAGAAATCACAGAATCAATAAACTGAACTGATTGTAAATTTTCTAGCCACAACAATAACCTTGTTTTTGAAATTCTATTGTGTACATACCTAAAAATATAAACAAATGAATAAAAATCAATATCACATAAATTAGCATGTATAAAAAAAATTAAAATGTACTAAGAATAATATATGGAATAACTTTCCCAAAGAATTGACCTTTCTTAAGATCAATCATTAGTTGATTTACCTTCATATGAAACACTCTATATGAAATGTCAGGACGATCAGTAGCAGCAAATCCCTCCCAAGCAACAAAATTTTGAATTTCATCCCACTTTGGATTACACATAACAGTTAGAAATAGATCCGGATATCCAAGTTGTCTACAAATTGCCATATTATCTTGACAATTATTAAACATGTATCTATGACCACCGGTAAATGAAGATGGGAGAATAACTCACTTGCCAATAGTTGCAGCATCAACATCACCCTTTTCTACAGCTTCTTCGATACCTTTTAGAAAGTCATCTATGATTACTACATCTTGATTTCTTTTAATAAACGACAATCTCTGTGCTTCAAGCATTGAATAGCAATCAACTATAAATTGTTGGAGCAACCTTCTCGTTTTCAACAAGCATGATCTCCTCAAATTCTCTCTCCATCAACCTAAAAGCAATGAACTCACTAAGAGTGACATTAAGTTTTGGATTTTCTGCAGTTGATTTACTATTTGTAGCTATAGGAATATCTTCTTGAAAATCATCTTCCCCACATGGAAATAATAGAGGATATTGAAGTGGCATAAACTAAATATGGGTCTCGACTATCCTTTGCAACTGACCATCACGACCACATAGTATAACATCTCGACCACTATCACAAGTATCAAAGTCTCCAACAATAAGAGCAGCAATTTCATCCATAGTTACCAAATTATATGTACGTGCATCAACTACACGTTTCCGAAATAATCTCATTGATATATGTAAGGGCTGACTTTCTTCAATAACATGTCTAACACGTCTAAAACATTTTGCACGAACATTATTGGCATCAACCATTTCCAACAATTCCTTAACCAAAGTTGGATCTAGTTTTGTTCTTTCAGAATCGTTCCTGGATGATTTCATCACAAATTAATTATAATACCAAATTAGTTAATTGTAAATATATTAACTTAGAATGCAGATATCAATTATAGATAAAATAAATTACAAACATAAAATCAAAATTAATATAATAGAAAATGTAAATATAAAATCAAAACATTAAACCCAAATTACTATTATCCTATTTTAAACAAATAATAAAGATTTGTAACAACTATCAAACAATAATAGTATTTTAATTATGGAAAATATTGATTATAAAAATACCTTAAATGAGATAGTCGATTTGTCACTTCATTTTGGGTGTCATATATGTACAACTGTGCAAACTTTGGGATATTTCTCCCTTTGGCGACAACAAACTTCCAATACGGTGATAATTTTGGCCACCAAGAATAAAGTGAGGATCATTCCTTGAATTAACACCATGTTGAACTTTACCTCCAATTGAGGTAAAAGCAAACATACTATTATATGAGCATATATTTTCAAAAAAATGATGACTCCTTTGATCTTGTCCATTTATTAAATTCCAAAACAAATAAGGTGGCCTATCTAAATATGGTAACATAACTCTCTCATTCATACAACATATGGTAAATTCCACACCAGAATGAACCCTCCTTTTGTCAACTCGCTCTTCGAACCAAACTTTTGATCCACAATATTGACAACGGTAACATATAACTCCAAAATCAACATAGTCTTAAAAAAAAGTAGACTTTGGTTTCATATATAATATAAGTGGAATGAATGTAACAACTAAAATTTATATAAATGTCAAATCTTTTAATCATCACTTACCTTCATTTTCAGCTTAAAAAAACAGCCTGTTTTCAACATGATCAACTCCATAATCTACATTTGTGATTTTATATATTTTGAAAAACAAATCAGCTAACAAAGATGTCAATAAATCTCAATTTAATTTAATTAACTAAAAAATAGTATAAATTATAATTACAATACATGGGGTCTTGAAAAATCTATACTCTTCATTGGATGTTATTTATACTCCAAGCATGTATATTGAATATAGTTAGCATTTAGTAAACATTCTGTTTAGTTGATAATAAAAAATAATCAATCTGGAATGTCAAAAGTTTATATACCTTCATTTTCTTTATCGCGGTTTATTTTCATTTCTGTAATCAAGAATAACCCACTCTGTGTAGTTTCATTTCCAAAAGAATCATAGCCAACTCCTATATTTTGGCCTTGATCAGCACTCATTATCGTGTCTACAAATGAGTAAAGTTAGAATAGGAAAGTCAAAGCACAAGAAATGAATATTTGGTTTAATGGGAATTGAAATCTGTTTCATAAATAAATGTATATAACATTTCAAGCCAAGTACAAAACCAAGTAAGGGTGGCAAATGGATGGATTGGATAAATTTTTATTCGGATCTTAATGGATGGATTAAAAATAATCCATTAATCCATTATAATTCATTAAAAATTCATTAAAAAAAATTCAATCCATTTATGATCCATTAAATAAAATCAATCCGATCCATCCATTAACAACTTTTCATGGATTGATATCCAATCCATCCACTAAAATTTATTTTAAGAAATTAAATAATTTTATATCTCTTTTATCCATCCATAAAATATTTTAAAAAATAAAATAATTTGTAAAAAAAATTAATATATTATCTCCAATTTCATCTCTCTCTCTCCTCTTTCTTCCTATCTCTCTACCCTTTTGAGTTCAAATGAACGTACATTTTTTGTGTTTATAGGCTTTTACCTAAAATCACTTACATATGTAATGTGTGTAATAATTAAGTTTCATGACCAACAGCAAGTGTTCCATTTGGACACTTGAGGGGCAAAATGAAATTCCGCTGCTCAAGACAAGACTTTTTCTCATTTTGATATATTTTTCATGAATCCGAATTCCTGCGGTAAAAAGCCATGCATTCATGCATTAATCATGTCAGAAAGGTCTAACTTTCCTTCAAGTGCTGCAAGTTTTATCGAAAGAATCTCTGGGATGAAAGTTCATCCCTGGCCATACTAGTAAAAATGGCCTTTAATTAGTTGGGAATCTCATTTATATGAAACTTATTGATTATGTGCATCTACCGAGGTTGTTTTGTCATGACGTTCCATGACATTATTTTACAAAACTTGTTACAACTTTCTGTGCTTTCAATTAGTTAATACTTTTTTTAAGTTACTCAGCAAAAAAAGGCAACGAAAAAAGAAAATGCACATGATAACGTGCACTACTACTGGTGCTTGAGAACAATTAATTAGTTAATAATTAATATAAAAAAAAGAAAAAAAAAAGATAAATAAAATAAAAAACAGTGAAGGAAAAATAATAGGTAACGGAAGAGAAAATTTGATGGAGTTTTTTTTTTTTGTTACAAATGGAGGTTTTTTTTATTTGGTGAAAAATAATATGAAAAAAATAAATTGCTTTTGGAATGGATAAAAGTTGATCCATTACATTTTTGATTGTTGGTCCAATGGATTTTAAAAAATATTGGATGGATCATAAACCACCCACTAAAAAAATCATCCAATCCATCTAATCCATTTATATTATTTTTTTATAAGTGGATGGATTGGATGGATTTTCTTATGGATGGACTGGATGGATGGTGGACAAATGGATCATTTTGCCACCCCTAAGTGAGAAGGAAATAGTAGCCAATAAAACAGTTGATGTTAAAGCAAAACTACCAATGCTAGAGGGTTTATAATATATAACGACGTTAATTCCAAATTTGTTAGTAATTTAAAATGAAGCAACTTAAAAAGGGGACAGAAAGGAAATGGTAGTAAGCACATAATATAGTTTGGAGTTTGTACATGCCTATCATTTTTATGGTGCCCGTATATTGTTTCTTCAATTCATTAGACAAAGTAAATACCAGGAATATGAAACAAACAACAAAACAACAAAGATGATCGAAAATTTAAAAAAAAAAATATTGCAACATGTACAACAAAGTGCACCGTCCACATGATAATCATTAACAAAGGATCACCCAAATAAGCCAATGCTATACAGCACTAGCAAACAATTCAGTGCAGCATGTAAAACAAATGAAGCTTCCAAATAAGAACCATTAAGTACCAACCATCCACATAATTCCAAAATATACCACAATACCAGCAAAAATAGCATCATCATTTAGGTTGAAACAGAGGAGTAGTAAGACTTAATACCTGCCAGGTAGATAACTAGAATCGTCAGTCTTTTGCCAATCCCACGTTCAGCAACAACTACAAAATACCAAAGTATAGTTGTCTTCATACAGCCAAGGAGCACACTGCAAAGAAGACATCAAAGAAGAATAAATAAGCCATCTAGTTGATAGAGTGTAGTAGAAAAAAACCTAACATATGCAAGTCTGATCAATAGGAGATGGAAGATATGATTACACTTGTAAGGAAAACAACTTATAGTACATGGAAAGGAGGTGTCATAAACATATAGCCTAAGACTTTCCATCAAGATAGATTGTACTTGCAAGTGAAACTATAATCCAATGAAACGGGGTTAAAATAGGAACTGTATAAATAAACACCAACCCATATAGTAGGTCATGTTGAACAAATTAAAACTAATTTAGTCAACCCCTTCTCTAGAACGAAGCATACTTTTTTAATTATATAAGGAATATACTAAAGAAAAAAAGATTACATCATGCTTTAATATAAAGAAAGAATTAATTTGTAGAAGTTTCTATGCAAAATTACTGAAATCGTATGAGTCATTGTCCATAGCCACAAGGTTTCGTCAACCTCTTATTGTGAGGTCTTTTGATTGTTGCAACAGTAGACAAGAAAACATGTCTGAAACGGAAGACAGTGAAGTAGATTTAGAGGAGACACCAATATGGCATGTTGGGAATTTTGTCTTTCTGCTATTTATAATTGAAATACTAATTGACCATTTTATCCATGTCATTCCAAAAGTAAGATTTGAAGCATTGTTAAGAAGGCAGCAAGCATTACTTGTTCCATTGACATACAACTATATATATTTAACAAAGGTAAGAATTATATGTTGGGGAACAAAGTTCCAAATTTCCATTGATCATATTATCATTACATATATTGAAATATAAAACATCACAAAAAACCAAACCCTTTATGGTTAGATTACATAGTTTTGTGCACCTCATCCCAATTAAAGACTTGGAAACTAAAGACAAAGACTCCAAAGAAATAAATGGGGAATACAAAGGCTAACAAATTAAAGACAACACACTATAGTCATTGGTTGAAGGCATATATGTTTGATTTTGGAATTTGACCATTGCCAATATCCAAATACAAACACTGTGCGCATCAAAACACATCAACCATACCCATTAACATAGAAAAGGGAGGATTTTGTTCTGTCCAAGGAAAAAAGTGACCTAGTGGATCGAAGCAAGAAAAAAGTTAAAGGGTGAGATCAATCATTTTCAGCGCAGTCATCACTGCCAGTTTCCTATGCTGACCTGCTTGAAGGTCCTCGCATGGGGGAAGAGAATGGTCCTAATAAGTCATATAAAGACTCTGTCTTGGGCTCAGTGGCGGCTGTAGTTCAAGAATCTGAGGATGAATATAAGGAATGGTTGGATACAAAAACGGGGGAGGACCCTCAAGATGAAGAAGAGGAAGATGGAGATTCTGGAGTGAAGATTGTGGAAGGAAAGCTTGGAAAATATGACTGCCCAAGTTTCGTTCTCTCTGTAAAGGAAGAATAAAGTATTAGGAGGCCGTGGCTGAATGTTGTCATCGTCAAACTGTTGGGACGATCCATTGGTTTCAAGGCCTTAGAAACTTGATTGAAGCAAATGTGGGTAAGAAAAGGAGTGCTGAACATCATTGATCTTGGGAATGGTTATTTTCTCTAGGTAAACTCTAATACTCCTTGCATGGATCCTTCTGTTTCTGGAGAAGGAATTAATATTAGCAAAGAGAATTGTTCCTCTCAAAGAGACAGTTCTCAGGGTTTTGAAATGGATATATTGTGGAGGAAACTCCGGGTATGGATTATGTGGAAGACAATGGGGCTTCCATGTTCATTGATTAATTGTTTTTATGAATTTACATCCTAATAATATTTTCCCGTGGAATTGTCATGGGGCTGGTAATACAGCTTTTTATAGATACTAGAAGTGAGTTGTGGTCTAAGCTCTTTAGAATTGCGGATAATATGCATGATAGATGGTTAGTACGTAGCAGGAGATTTTAATGATATTGCTAGTCAAGAAGAAAAACAAGGTGGAGCTCCTATTAACCAACGACAATGTGATATTTTTCTTGATAGAATTGATAAATGCAATTTAATGGACATGGGGTTATGGTTTACCTAGAATTTTTGAAAAATTGGATAGAGCTCTTTGTAATGCGGATTGGAGGATTGCCTTCCCAGATGCCTTTGTTAAAGTTTTTCCTAGGGTTGATTTTTCAGATCACCATCCTATCCTTATCTCTCTTCATGCTCCCCCGGGTTCTCGCTTGCCTAGACCGTTCCGCTTTGAGAGTGTTTGGCTTTCTCACCCTTCTTTCATGGAAACCACTGGGAATAGGTGAGAGTGTGGAATATAATGTTTTTGGGCATATTAGGAAAAGAAAGCGTATTATTTTAGCCAGGCTAGGAGGGATCCAAAAGAATTAAGTTTAGCGAAGGCTCCTTTAATCCTTTCTTAGCTAAGCTTGAAAAATCTCTTCAAGAAGAATTAGAATCTGTTTTGTATCAAGAAGAGTTATCGTGGTTCCAAAAGTCTAGGGCTAAATGGTTGATAGATGGTGACCGAAATACTAAGTTTTATCATCTAAAGGCTATTAACAGAAGTGGAAGAAATAAAATAGTCATGCTTAGAAACAATGATGGAGAGTGGATGGAGGATGAGTTTGATATTAAGAGTTTGGTCAGAGATTATTTTGTTAATCTTTTTATGGAAAACTCAGGTGGTGATCCCCAGGTTCGTACCCGTTATTCTTTTGTTAGTCTTGAGGATTTTGATCTTGAAAGGTTAGCTCGCAATATCGATGATGATGAAGTTCGCAAAGCTGTGTTTGATATGAATCCTTGGAAGGCTCCGGGTCCGGATGGCTTTCTTGCAGATTTCTATCAAGGGGCTTGGGATATTGTTGGAGGTTCTCTTTGCTATGTTGCTAGAAAGGTTTGGTCTAATCTAGGGTTAGTAAGTGAAATTAATTTAACTGACATTTGCTTAATCCCAAAAATTAACAAGCCTGAATATGTGTCCCAATTTAGACCAATCTCTTTATGTAATGTTAGCTATAAAGTGTTAACTAAGATTGTTGTTAATAGACTCAAACCTCTTATTTCCAAAATTATTTCTCCCTTTCAAACTGACTTTGTTCCTACTAGAAGTATTCATGAAAATATTATTGTTGCTCAAGAAATGGTGCATTCTATGACTAAAATGAAAGGTAAAAAAGATTTCTTTGCCATCAAAGTAGACCTAGCGAAGGCCTATGATCGGCTTAGGTGGTCGTTCATACATGCTGTTCTTTTGGAAGTTGGTCTCCCCCCGGTAATGATTCATTTTATCAAGCATTGTATTACTTCTGTTAGTTCCAATGTTATGTGGAATGGAAGGATATCTGATTTTTTTTAGCTCTGGAAGAGGTGTGAGACAAGGAGACCCCATGTCCCCGGCCTTATATTTTGTTCTTTGTATGGATAAATTATCGCACCCTATTTCTCAAGCTGTTGATGAGGGTAGATGGATTGCTCCTAGGGCTGGTCGTAGTGGCCCTATTGTCTCTCATCTTATGTTTGCGGATGATCTTTTATTGTTTGGTCAAGCCACTAATAATCAAATTATGTGTGTTAAAGATATTATGGATAACTTTTGTAACATGTCTGGGCAAGAGGTTAGTGTTGGAAAAACAAGTATCTAATTTTCCAAAAATGTTGATAATCCTATGCGTTTGAATCTTGTGGATGTATCTGGCTTTAAAGAAACTATTAGCCTTGGTAAATACTTATGAGTTTCCTTGACGGGTAAGACTCTTAGGAGAGGAGATTGTCAATATCTTGTGGTTAGAGTTAAATAAAAATTGTCTAAGTGGAAAGCTAGCTATTCCTGTTTCCTGGCAAAATTGGAATGTGGTTGATTTAGTCAATGATGAGAGGAACTGGAAGATGGAGGAATTGGGTCAGGTTTTTCCAACTTCTATTCTCAATAAATTGTTGGCAATTTTTCCCCCCCTCTCAAGAAAATGAGAGGGATGTTCATCTTTGTCCTGGTGATAGGCTAAGAAATTTTTCTGTTTCTAGTGCTTACAAGATTTTGCAGGGTTCCCTTGATGACTTTTGTTCCTCGCTTTGGAAGGTCATTTGGAAATTGCAGGTCACCGAAAGAGTGAGATTCTTTGTTTGGAAAATCAAACATGGGAGGCTCACGACAAATGAATGGAAATTCATAAGAGGTTTGGGGGACCCCTATTGCCAGCATTGTAATTGTTCGGTGGAGTCAATTCATCATATTTTGCGAGATTGTCCATTAGCTTCTGTTGTATGGTTCCATTTGGTGGAAGAAAGCTTCATGAGTCGATTTTTTTCAGAAGATCTTGAGCATTGGATCTCCTTTAAATTGGGTGGAGATATTGGTCACGGTTCAGATTGTGATTGGGGTTTCATTTGGGCCTCCATGTGCCATTTGCTTTGGATTTGGAGGAACAAAAATGTCCATGAGCCCAATTTTTCAAGACCTTTTAAAGCGTGGGACATGGTTGAACAAAGTGTTAGAAATTATTCATGGAAGGTTCCTGACAGTGGATGGGTTTGCTTAAACTCGGATGGAGCATCTAGGAATGAAGAAGGAATTGCTGGTTGCGGTGGATTGATCAGAAATTCAGAAGGAAAATGACTGTGTGGTTTTTCAAAGTTTATATAGGCAACTCTTCAGCTAACATTGTAGAACTTTGGGGAGTACTCGAAGGACTTAAAATTGCTAGGACCAGGGGTTTTTCGAAGGCTGAGCTTCATATTGATTCTATGGTGGTGGTCAAGAGCATTTTAGGAGAAGGTTGTGGCAGCAGTAAAGGCTGGAGCTTGGTGAAGCAAATTAAGTGTTTTCTTCAAGCAAATTGGGAAGTCAAGATCTTACATGTTTATAGGAAAGCCAATAAATGTGCTGATTGTTTAGCAAATTTAGCTTGTGATTTAGGCTCTTCTTTGGTCATTTTTGAGAGCCCTCCTAGTGTTGTTTCTCAGGTGTTCCTCTATGATGTTTTGGGGATATCTGCCCCTAGATTAATAACTTTGTAATTTCTTTTTTCTGAGTTTTTTCCCCTTTTATCATAAAAAAAACTAAAAAAAGTGAGAAGGATCTTCAACCAAACTTTAAAACAACAAATTTTCAACCATGAAGATTCACAAAAAAAGCAACTACAATCTACACCACTTCTAACAGTTATCCTCAAGATTGACAGACAGGATATCGTAAGCAGAAGTCTCATCATCCTCAACTTCCACAATAGTGTTTGACTTCATGCCACTAACAGAGGCTGTAACACCCCGATTTCTTGATTAAGGTTTAAGGAAGAGATTAAGGATAATTAAAGGCTTAATCATGTTTCTTAGGAGTTAGTTAGCCTATGTTTCAAGTTTGAGGAAAATCGAAGCTAAAACTGGTCCAGATCGCAAACAGACGCAAACCGAGTGATTAACCGGTCAATTAATTAATTAATTGAGAGTTAGAACATTAAAATTAGGTCAGGATGAGTACAATATGTTTTTTTAAGAGTAGCCTAAAATAATTAAGAAAAATATTCTAGCAGTAGAAAGATACAGAAGAAAACACCCGGTTGTACCGACGGAGCAACACGCGACGAAACATGTCCCGACACTCAAGTGACACCTAGAATTCCACTACCTAAATCCTAAACCCACCTACATATGACACCTACCCCACTAACTGTATAAATAATGCATGCAAGGACACTTGGACTTCCACTACCTAAGATAATAATATAATAATCCCAAAGCTAAGTAATATATAAAGTAAATGAAATACAAAATTAAAGTCTTCTCCTACCTTGTTTCTAACGCATGACCAGAGAAGTAAAGTGAAAGAAATTCACTTATAAGGCAGCCATTTTCGTGGTTTAGTAAAGCTTGAGGTTGGAAGAGTTTCAATCATCGAAATTTCAAACCGATCGCGTATTCGTGCTCGTGGCTTCGACTTCTTCATAGCTACGCCCTTGCATGTGAGAATCGTCGAGGTATGTCTGTGTCGATGACATCAACATTTGTCATTTTTAATCTATTTAAATTTATTCTACTCTTATTCTTAGTCTCGATATCGTTTTCGATGCGTTTTAGGCTTTTACGTGTTTTTCTGCCGAATCAGTCGACCGGGAATCGACCGTGGGAGTGGAGGCAGATCTGATTTTGAATTGTACAGCCTGATGTTATTGTATGGTTCCCCTTCAATTTAGTGCTTTGATTCAAATTGGTACATTGATTGGAGCCCTGTTGTTGATTCGGTGGTTGTTTTGGTCTTTCTGGCTGTTTTGAACCTCGTGCGTGTGCGTGGGACAATTTTTGGTCCAATGCACATACCGGGGGTGTCAATATCAGATTCGAGGTTGTTGTTGGAAAGCATGCCAAGGTTCGTGCCGATAGCACAGAGGCAATCAGAGCGTTTATGAGAAAGTACACGCATCAGTAAGGTGGGGAGAAAGTGACTTTCACGCCGGGGAGGCAAGCTCCATATAGCATGTTATTTTGTCTGCGTAGGGTGCCCCAGACCCTACTAGTAGTTGAGTAGTCGACGATGGTAAAACCCCACTTTAAAATGATTTGAAATGATACTTTGGGTTTAATTATCGTAGACTTGTCGACATTAGGGCAAAATAGTATTTTAAGATTTATCTGCTTGAGGATGCATGTGATATCTGCTTTATGTGTTTATGGATGTTGTGATGTTTGACATTTGATCTGTGATAACATGCTTAATATGCTGTTTGGATATATTTATTATTGATATATATGTATGTCATGGTTGTAGAGGATGATTGTCTGGTTGTGATGATGTTAGAACCTTAGTTGACACCCTAAGGGTACTCTGTTTGGTTTGATGATGGATAACGGTATATGGGTACCGTGGTGTTGAGTCATGGATGCCTTGGTATCGTGAAGAATGTAGAAATGAGTTTGGTATCGGTGTCAACTTAGGATGTTTATGCATTGCATAAGTTGTCAAAGTGGTGGGCCGTGTGACTGGGAGTCACGCGAGGTAGGTGCACCCGGGTGCGGGTACGGAATATGGAGAGGGACGGTTCTAGGAACCTTGGGGATGTAGTCCAGTCTGGAATGGTTTTCAAGAGACCAGTGATTTGCACCCACTGTGTCGAGACCACAGTGAAGGCTTGACTATCCCGAGCCCTGAGTATTCCAGTCACAGGTGGACCTTCCGAGGAGACCAAGATCCCTCTATTGGAGTTGTAGCTCATAGGGGGAAGCACCCTCATTGGTCACTGTAACACCCCGATTTTCGCTGCTTTGTAATATCAGTAATAAATATATAAATATATATTTTTATCCGAGACTTAGAAAATGATTTTGGATAAACCAAGGTCATTTCCTTGTTATACTTATTTTTATAAGGTTACAGGGAAGTTTTTGGTTGAAAACTCAGACGGAAGCCGGTCTGCTGTTTTCTGTGTTTTTACTGACAGTAAAAGTTTACTGCTCAGAAGATCTAATTTTGAATCGTTAACGAGACGAAAAATATTTTTATCATATTTACTATGATACTTGGAGTTTTGAAAATTTTGGAAAAAAAATTAACATATTATGTTTGTTGCGGGCCTATACGACAAGATGTCTCTAGGCAGAACCTGAGACAGATGGATCGGGAAGTCGGCAAAGTAGCAGAGACATTGGATTGACTAACTTGACAAGCATTCATGACAAGTTTATCCTATCATAAATGGCAATAATAGCACATTTATGGCAACATTGAATTTAGTTATGAAATGACCAAAATACCCTTGTCTTTTATTGACAATTCCAACACTATGCCATTTGACAAATTGACCCAAAACTCTTGCCAATCCACACGGCTCCAACATTGTCTTCTTCTCCAAGTATTTGAATACTTCTCCATTAAGCATTTGACATCTTCTTCATTAAGTTTTGACTACTTCTTTAAGAAGTTTTGAATTCTTCTTAAACAAGTTTTGCTTCATTCTTCTCCAAGTTTTGACTCCTTCTTCATTAAGCATTTGTTCCTTCTTCAATAAGCTGGTTGCTTCCTCATTTAAATAGGATATTTCCTTCCTTAAGTCATTTTTTTTCCAAATTCTTGATTCTTGCTCCAAAGAGTTCATAACTCGTCCGATTTTGCAGAGCCATTCTGATCAGTTTCTATTTCGAATCTCGAAAAACTTTCAACATGAAAGTTGTTCATATTTCTCTCTTCTTTCCAACGACATAAAGATCATCCAAAACGGATAAGTATGTTGAGAGATATACCCAAAATACCGAAACTGTTCTGAAACCCTAACTTGGTTCATCTTCTTCCTTAAGTTCTCAAGAACACCATGAGACATTCTTGAAGAACATCATCCAAATCATCATTTTCTTTGATCATCAAGAGGTAGTCTCTCTTAATCTTGCTATTCTAAGCTTTTCTCTTCATAAGATTCTTGAGTTTATGTCTTTGATCAACATGTTCTTCATTTGTTCAAAGTTCTTGAAGCTAGATTGAAAAATTCATAACTAATTCTAGAAAAATCCTTTTGACATGAAACCAATTGCTATGATCTTATAATCATCTCTATTTTCATCATCTAGAAGCTCAAGATCATGTGAAATTTCTTTCCTTAAATTCTGGACTGGGCCGAATCTAGGTTAAGTTGTGTTCTTAGGTTTTGTTTCCATTTCATGTCTTGATTCATGATTATATCTTGATAGTTCTTGTATTCAAGTATATAGAAGATCAAAAATCAAACTTAAGCCTATTTGATCTCATCAAACCCGAAACCCTAGGAATGAGCACTTAATGGTTTTGTGATTCAAAAGTTGTTTGTGACACTTGAATCCAACTCTAGGTTTTGTATGTGATTAAATACAAAAGTTTAGAAATTTTAGAGATTTCTAACTCCAAACTCAGTTCTTGGCCGAAACCCTAGTTCTTGGAACTAGATGAGTTTTAGTTCATGTTCTTGGTTCATAATCATGGTTAAAGTGATTAATCATGCTTCAGTAACTCATGGATCATTAATCCTTAAGTTAATCAAATTTCCAACTTCCTAACCTAGATAATTGGTTGAAGCCGAAACCCTAACCATAAAGGTTAGAGGATTTTGTTTCAAATTTTAGTCATGTAATGAGTAATCTATGTTAGTTAAGACTCTAGTAATTAGGATCCAAAAGATGACATTAAGAAGATAATCCTAAACCTATTTCTAAGTCTTGGCCGAACCTAGCCCTAAAGTGTCATAGATGGTTGTTAGTTGATTAATTATAGATATGTTGTTTGGTTGAAGGTGGTTGTGTTAATTCGTGGCGGGATAACGAGGATCGTCGTGTACGTGTTTCCGGTGCTAGCTCAGGTGGGGAAAAGAATCAACCTATCGTCGGAATCGATAAGTAGTAGATTATATGATAATTGTGTAGGGCGACCTAAACCCTACTAGTAGTCGAGTAATCGACAAGACCAAAATCATATTGGAAATCTTTTCTGTAAAACCAATGGTGATCTGGGGATGGGGATTGTAGGTTTATCGACATTAGGATGATTTTATCTTATCTGAAGTTGATTGAATTTATTATTATTATTTCATTGCTTATGTGATATTTTGTGGTATTTGAATTATTTTCTGATATTGTGTTATGCATGATCTGCCTGGTTGTTAATATTGTGCTTAGCTGAATTTAAGTAAGGATATGTGTTGTTCGGAAGATAATTGTTTGGGTGAGAGAATAAAGGTGATTTAGAGGTGCCTAGACTAATTAAATGGTTTTATCTATGAGGAAAAAGGTGTTGAGACTTTGATGGAAGGTTGAGGCACTAGGTTGTTATTGATGTAATTTAGGGAGATTCATTTATCGAGGCGTTGTTAGTCACAACCGTGTGAGTGGAACACACAAGGTCAGGATATCTTATTTTGGGGATATCGGATATTACGGGTGAGTGCCCTACGGATGTGGATGCCGAGGTAGACTACCGTAATACTCTTTAGTTCTTGACGAGTTCATATATTTATGGCACTGGACCGTTATGGAAGGATGTTCCTTGACGAGTTCGAATGTTCTTGGCACTGGACCGTTATGGAAGGATGTTCCTTGACGAGTTCGAATGTTCTTGGCACTGGACCGTTATGGAAGGATGTTCCTTGACGAGTTCGTATGGTATTGGCACTGGACCATTTTAGACTAATAAGTGTTTAGTCTTTGATGCGTTCGAAAGTTATTGGTACTTGGACGCTCGGACTCCGACTAATGTGACAGGAGTGAAGATGGCCACATCAAGTATAAAGTTTTAGTTGCATGGGTTGAGGGTAGAGGATGATATAGTGAATTGAGGATGATTGTTGATTTTGAGTGATGATGCGTCTGGATGACAATTCTTGTATAATTTACTATTACTCTTTTCCGCTTTTTGATGATAGAACTGTTTCTTATTCCCTATATCTTTTTGTGTGTTGTATTTTATTTCTGATGTGATCGTACGAGAAGACCCGATGGAGGAACCGGTTGCTGAGGAGTTAGATGGAACTCCGTATGAACCGGATGCTGGAGTTCGAGCTGTGATTCAAGACGATTAGAGTATAGACATTATGGCCAGTGTGTCTAAGGAGTATTTATACTTCCGCTAAGTATGTCTGTAGTGAAGTCTATACCTGTGAGGGATCCTACTGAGAGGGTACCCTTAACAGTGTTTTGGTTTTGTAATAAATAAACATGTGTGTAATTATATATTACAACTTTGGTGTGTTTTATATTGGTAGAAGTTATATGATTATTAATTAAGTTTTAATTTTTTACGTATTTTCAAAAGATAGTAAGCGCGCGATTAAGTAAATAAATATTAAGGTTTTAATGTAATAATACGATGGGCACAACGGGGTGTCTCAGTCACGGTGAGCGGAAAGGTACCCTGGACAAACCAACTGACATTCTCTGTGCAAGGAAGGCCCGAGTGTGAGAAAGAAAGAGAGTATCCTGGAATCAGAGTTCCATGTGAGAGTGATCGACCAACATGCATAGGAGTGTGACTCCTTAGAGGATTTAGCCCAAGATATGGATTAAGGATGTTTTGTAAATGGTTGACTCGCGAGATGTTTGTGATCTGTGCCAATCTCTATTGTATGTTAACATGTTGTATGGTACCCTGACCCCTTTTATGGTGTTATAGTATCTCCCTTCTTTATCTCTTTTTCTCTGTATGTATCGCACGTTCGGTAGATGAGCAACAATAGCTGTACAATGACGGCGATAGGATCGGAGCACGGACTGATGAGCAAAGGATTATGCTGGAGGGTCTTGCGGAGCGGCGACGAGTCTGTGAGGACTTAGGTGTAGAGGCATCGTTACGTGAAGGGAAAGGGTATATTATTGTAAGTTTCCCCTTCAATTTTGTGCTTTGATTCAAATTGGTTCATTTATTGGATCCCTGTTGTTGATTCAGTGGTTGTTTTGGTCTTTTTGACTGTTTTGGACCTCGTGCGTGTGCTCGAGACAATTTTTGGTCCAATACACATACCGGGGGTGTCAATATCATATTCGAGGTTGTTGTTGGAAAGAGTGCAAAGGTTCTTGCCGATAGCACAAAGGCAATTAAAGTGTTCACGAGAAAGTACATGCATCAGTAAGGTGGGGAGAAAGTGATTATCACGCTGGGGAGGCAAGCTCGATATAGCATGTTATTTTGTCTGTGTAGGGTGCCCCAGACCCTACTAGTTGTCGAGTAGTCGATGATGGTTAAACCCCACTTTAAAATGATTTGAAATGATACTTTGGGTTTAATTATCGTAGACTTGTCGACATCTAGGCAAAATAGTATTTTAAGATTTATCTGCTTGAAGATGCATGTGCTATCTGCTTTATGTGTTTATGGATGTTATGATGTTTGACGTTTGATCTGTGATAACATGCTTAATATGTTGTCTGGATATATTTATTATTGATATATATGTATGTCATGGTTGTGGAGGATGATTGTCTGGTTGTGATGATGTTAGAACCCTAGTTGACACCCTAAGGGTACTCTGTTTGGTTTGATGATGGATAACGGTATATTGGTACCATGTTGAGTTGTGGATGCGTTGGTATCATGAAGAATGTAGAAATGAGTTTGGTACCGGTGTCAACTTAGGATGTTTGTGCATTGCATAAGTTGCCAAAGTGGCGGGCCGTGTGATTGGGAGTCACGCGAGGTTGGTGTACCCGGGTGCGGGTACGGAATATGGAGAGGGACGGTTCTGGGAACCTTGGGGAGATACTCCCGCTCCGGAATGGTTTTCAAGAGACCAGTGATTTGTACCCACTATGTCGAGATGCCGTGAAGTCTTGGCTATCCCAACGCCTGGCCCCGAGTATTCCGATCCACAGATGGACCTTCCGAGGAGACCAAGATACCCCTATTGGAGTTGTAGCTCATAGAGGAAGCAAGCGACATTCTCTGGGCAAGGAAGGCCCGAGTGTGAGAAAGAAAGAGAATATCCGGGAATCAGAGTTCCCTGTGAGAGTGATTGGCGGACATGCATAGGAGTGTGACTCCTTAGAGGATTTAGCCCTAGATATGGATCAACGATGTTTTGTAAATGGTTGACTCGCTAGATGTTTGTGATCTGTGCCAATCTCTGTTGTATGTTAACATGTTGTATTGTGCCCCGACCCCTTTTATGGTGTTATAGTAGCTTTTCTCCCTTCTCTATCTCTTTTTCTATGTATGTACCGTACGTTCGATAGATGAGCAACAACTGCTGTACAACGACGGCGATAGGATCGGATCACAAACTGATGCACTACCAGCAGAGGATTATGCTTGAGGGTCTTGAGGAGCAGCGACGAGTCTGTGAGGACTTAGGTGTAGAAGCGTCGTTACGTGAAGGGCAAGGGTAGTTCCAGATGCCCATATCGTCTTTGATATGGTATGTCGGTAGCATCTGCTAGGGAGAGCCTCTGAGAGTTATTTTGGATTTTGATGTATTTTGTGTGAGACAGGGCGGGTAGATGCTGTCTGTATAGGTTTTTATATCTTTTATGGGACGAGTGTTCTATGACTTGTTTATCAGTCCTTTTACTTTATTTGTTGTACAATTGTTCTAGGATTATGATCCCTCTGTTGGGATCGAAAGTACTTTGGAGACTTGGTGTACCTATTATGTATATACGTCATTTCTGTTTTTATTCCGATGTGTATGTTTTATAAGTTTTAAATTTTCCAGCTTCCGTAAAGTATATTATTTTCGTCTGTAATAATCTCGCTAACGCTAACAAACGGATTAAGGATTAGTTAATTAGGATTGTTCTTTAATGGGACATCGAGGTGTCTCATTTGGTGGTATCAGAGCAGTTCGGTTCTAAACCGGACTGTGGGATTATGTCTGATTAGGAGCGAGGACTTTGGGGTAGGATGAATACCGACACTGTTAGTTAGATCCTTATCGGATGTCAACTATGCTTAGAATGGGTAGAGTTCCTGATACGCGAGTTTTTCTTACAGTATGAGAATGAATGTTTACTGCATTTATAATACATATAATGGATATATCTGTTTATGTATTGAATTGTATGTCTTACAAATGAGAGCTAATGAATTCTTTTTTTAAGAAGTCGAAATGGCACGTGGAAATGGACGTCGAGGAGGAGGCAGAAATGGAGGCGTTGGATTCACTAATGTTCCCGAAAGTTCATCGGGGACGAATAACGGTGGTGATATAAATCAGACTATGAGGGTGATGAGAGAGTTGGCTACCGTAATGCTGCAGCAAACCCAACAAAATGCTCAGTTCATGCAGCGACAAGAGGCTAGACAAGAAAGGTTACAACAAGTAAATGTGGCTAGAGATGAGGAAAGCATGGAGAATGGCTTGAATGCTTTCATGAAGGGAAATCCGCCCCAATTTCATGGCGAGTACGATCCTCAGGCAGTAGAAAAGTGCCTGCAAGAAGCAGAGAAAGTCTTTGTTGCTATGCATTACCGTGAGGAGCGGAAGGTTACTTATGCTGCTTTCGTGCTGGTAGGAGCAGCAGAGTCATGGTGGCAGAATAAGCAACGTTTGTTAGATGTGGAAGAACAAGCAGTAACATGGAATCTGTTCAAAGAATGTTTTATGCAGAAATACTTCCCCAAGAGTGTCCGACGGGAGACGGAAAAAGAATTTATGAGTTTATAGTAGGGGAATATGTCAGTGGTAGAATATGCCATTCGTTTCGAGGCATTGCTGGAATTCTCCCAATTCTATCAAGTCCATCCGGATGAAGAATGGGTTTGTCGAAGATTTGAATATGGTTTGAGGTTGGAATTGAAAAGGATGATGCTGTCGTTCGAATTCAACCATTTCTCGGCTTTGGTTGAAAAGTGTACTATGTTGGAGAGCCATGATCGTTCTAGGCCAATACATCCACAGCAGCGGAGTGGCGGACCGATTAGAGGTGGCATCGGTCAAAAAGGTCATGAGGGAAGATTCCAGCAACGGGAGAGACCTTACAATCATCCTAGTCAGCAAACAACCAGTATGGGTAGCGGAGGTCCTAGTCAGACATCATCAGGGATGCCGACTTGTTTCAAGTGCGGAGGACCACACTTTATCAGAAATTGCCCTCAGATGCAGAATGTGGTATGTTACCAGTGTGGTCAGATGGGACACATGTCCAGATTATGTCCCATTTGAAACTGCCTGTTACATTTTTACCCTATGATCCAAATGTTTCTACCCCTATGAGAGATACATTAACTACTTTGTTTGTTTGTCGAGCCTGTCCAATTGTTTTAGAAAACTGGACTTTTGTTATTGACCTTATCTGTCTGCCTATGCAGTAGATTGATATTATATTGGGCATGGATTGGCTTTCGGCTAACCATGTAGTTTTGGATTGTAAATAAAACTCTTCGTTTTATGGAGCCTTCTGGATTATTACCTGCCAATGATGGTAGTACGGGAGAAGGACAATCAAGGAGCTGCATGGTGTTGTTTTCTTTGGAAGGCAATGAGTCTCCTAAGATGGAAGCGCTTCCTGTCGTAAGTGAGTTTCCTGAAGTTTTTCGGATGACGTGTCAGGACTGCCACCTAAGAGGGAGATTGAGTTTACGATAGATCTCATACCAAGGGAGGGACCTATATCGATAGCACCTTATCTAATGTGCCCGACAGAGTTGGTAGAGCTTAAGGAACAACTGGATGACATGCTGAAGAAGGAGTTTATCCGACCAAGTGTTTCACCGTGGGAAGCGCCAGTGTTGTTTGTAAGGAAGAAGGATGGTAGCTTAAGGCTATGTGTGGATTACCGGCAACTGAACAAGGTAACAATCAAGAACAAGTGCCCGTTGCCGAGGATTGACGACCAGATGGATCAGTTGCGGGGAGAAACTGTGTTTTCTAATATAGATCTGAGGTCTGGATACCATCAGATCCGAGTGAAGGAAGATGATATACCGAAGACTGCTTTTAGAAGCCGGTATGGTCATTACGAGTATCTGGTTATGTCGTTTGGCGTGACTAATGCTCCAGCTGTGTTCATGGACTACATGAATCGGATCTTCAGACCATACTTAGACAAGTTTGTCGTTGTGTTTATCGATGACATTCTAATATACTCTTCGAGTAGAGAAGAACATGCAGAGCATCTTCGGGTTGTACTTCAAGTGCTCAAGGACAGACAACTCTATGCCAAGTTGTCTAAGTGTGAGTTCTAGTTGGATGAAGTACAATTTCTAGGGCATGTGATAAACGAGGAAGGGATAGCGGTGGATCCTGCCAAAGTGGAAGCAGTGGTTAATTGGGAACGTCCTAAGACAGTGGGTGAAGTTAGGAGTTTTATTGACCGACGGAGTTACTACTGCATCGGTTCATCGAAGGATTCTCAAAGATTACGTTATCGATGACGCAACTAACAATAAAAGGAAAAATGTTTGAGTGGAATGAAAAGTGTGAGGCTAGTTTTCAGGAGTTGAAAAGGAGGATTACAATATCTCCTGTGCTAGTCTTGCCAGATCTGTTAGTACCGTTTGATGTGTACTGCAATGCGTCGTATCAAGACCTGGGTTGCGTCCTCATGAAAATTGGAAAAGTGGTGGCATATGCCTCTAGACAGTTAAGAGTACATGAGAGGAATTACCCAACCCATGACTTAGAGTTGGCTGCAATAGTGTTTGCGTTGAAGATATGGAGACACTATCGTCAGATAGTGCTCGATTCACGTGTGTACAGTGATCACAAGAGTCTAAAGTATTTGTTTGATCAGAAAGAGTTGAACATGAGACAGAGGAGATGGATGGAGTTCATCAAGGATTATGAGTTTGATCTATAATACCATCCTGGAAAGGCAAACGTCGTAGCAGATGCGTTAAGTCGGAAATCGTTGCAAGTGTCTGCTATGATGATCAAGGAGTTAGAACTGATCGAGTAATTCAGAGACCTGAATATAGGGGTAACGAGATTATCCCAAAGTAAGATAAGTATGGGAATGGTCACTATTACTAGTGGATTCCTAGACTTGGTTTCGAACAAGCAAGCAGAAGACTAGGACCTCCAAAAGGTTAATCAGAAGACAGAAGCGGGAGAATCTGTGGAGTTTAAACGAGGTACTGGCGGAATCTTGAGATTCGGTGTCAGGATCTGTGTGCCAGAGAATAGATAAGTTAAGAATTTGATCTTGGAGGAAGCACACAAAAGTAAGCTAGGTTTCCATCCAGGTGATACTAAGATGTATTAGGATTTGAAAAAGATGTTCTGGTGGCCTTGAATGAAGAAGGAAATAGCAGAATATGTCAAGTCCTGCTTGGTGTGTCAGAAAGCGAAGATCGAACACCTGAAGTCAGCAGGATTATTGCAATCTCTGTATGTCCCAGAATGGAAATGGGACAGTATCGTAATGGACTTTGTGTCGGGTTTGCCTAAGACACAAAAGAAGCATGATGCAATTTGGGTAATAATTGATAGACTGACAAAAAGTGCTCACTTTTTACCAATCAATCGGAGGTTCTCTCAGGAAAAGTTAACCCAGTTGTACATCAATGAGATAGTGAGGCTGCATGGTGTGCCAGCCAGTATAATCTCGGATAGAGATTCGAGATTTACTTCGAGGTTTTCGCAAATTTTAAACAGTGCATTGGGAACTAAATTATGGATGAGTTCGGCTTATAATCCTCAAACGGATGGTCAGTCGAAAAGGATGATTCAGTCTTTGGAATATTTGTTAAGAGCATGTGTGCTGGAACACATAGGTAGTTGGGATGAATTTCTTCCACTGAATGAATTCACGTACAACAATAGTTTCCAGTCGAGTATTGACGTGGTGCCGTATGAAGCACTATACGGAAGGAAGTGCATGACACCTCTCTGTTGGTATGAGACAGGTGAGAATCAATTAATTAGACCAGAGGTGATACAGCAAAAAACATAGCAAGTCCGCAAGATCAGGGAAAAGATGAAAGCAGCGAGTGATAGGTAGAAGAGCTACAGTGATAAGAGGAGAAGACCTTTGGAATTCCAAGAAGGCGGCCATGTGTTCATGAGAGTCACTCCAAGGACTAAAATCGACAGAGCAATAAAATCCAGGAAGCTTACCCCTCGTTTTATCGGACCATTTCAAATTCTTCGCGAAATTGGTCCTATAGCCTATCAGATAGCCTTACCACCCAACCTATCCAATATCCACGACGTCTTTCACGTCTTTCAACTTTGTAAATATCATCCTGATCCATTGCAAGTCATAGAGCATGAGTCAATCCAGATAAGTGAGAACCTTGAGTATTAAGCTTTGCCTATACGAATTGAGAATCGACAGGTCAAGGAACTTCGTGGAAAGTAAATTCCCCTGGTGAAGGTCATATGGGATGTTGTTACTGGAGAAGCCACATGGGAAAGAGAAGCGGACATGCTACAACAATATCCCCTTCTGTTCTTCTGAGGTAACTTATTTAAATTTCGAGGACGAAATTTATTTTAAGGGGGTAGCAATGTAACAGCTCAATTTATTGATTAAGGTTTAAGGAAGATATTAAGGATAATTAAAGACTTAATGATGTTCCTTAGGTGTTAGTTAGCTTGCATTTCAAGTTTGAGGAAAATCGGAGCTGATACTGGTCCATAACTCAAACAAACACAAACCGAGTGATTAACCGGTCAATTAATTAATTAATTGAGAGTTAGAACATTAAAATTAGGTGGGGATGAGTACAATATGTTTTTTTTAAGAGTAGCCTAAAATAATTAAGAAAAATATTCTAGCAGTAGGAAGATACAGAAGAAAACACTCGGTTGTGCCGACGGAGCAACATGCGGTGACACATGTCGTGACACCCAAGTGACACCTAGAATTCCCCTACATAAATCCTAAACCCACCTACACATGACACCTAGCGAACTAACTATCTAAATAAAGCATGCAAGGACACTAGGACTTCCACTACCTAAGATAATAATATAATAATCCGAAAGCTAAGTAATATATAAAGTAAATAAAATGCAAAATTAAAGTCTTCTCCTACCTTGCTTCTAACGCATGACCAGAGAAGTAAAGTGAAAGAAATTCATTTCTAAGGCACCCATTTTTTAGGCTTAGTAAAGCTTGAGGTTGGAGGAGTTTCAATCATCGAAATTTCAAACCGATCGCGTATTCGTGCCCGTGGCTTCGACTTCTTCGTAGCTGCGCCCTTGCATGTGAGAATCGTTGAGGTATGTTGGTATTGATGCCATCGATATTTGTCCTTTTTAATCTATTTAAATTTATTCTACTCCTATTCTTAGTCCCGATATCGTTTTCGATGAGTTTTAGGCTTTTACGTGTTTTTCTGCCGAATCAGTTGACCGGGAATCGATTGTGGGAGTGGTGGCAGATCTGATTTTGAATTGTACAGCCGCTGTTATTGTAAGGTTCCCCTTCAATTTAGTGCTTTGATTCAAATTGGTTCATTGATTGGAGCCCTGTTGTTGATTTGGTGGTTGTTTTGGTCTTTCTAGCTGTTTTGGAACTTGTGCGTGTGCTCGGGACTTTTTTTGTTCCAATGCACATACTGGGAGTGTCAATATCAGATTCGAGGTTGTTTTTGGAAAGAGTTCCGAGGTTCGTGTCAGAAGCATAGAGGCAATCAGAGCGTTTACGAGAAAGTACGTGCGTTAGTAAGGTGGGGAGAAAGTGACTATCACGCTGGGGAGGCAAGCACAATATAGCATGTTATTTTGTCTACGTAGGGTGCCCCAGACCCTACTATTCATCGAGTAGTCGACGATGGTTAAACCCCACTTTAAAATGATTTGAAATAATACTTTGGGTTTAATTATCATAGACTTTTCGACATTAGGGCAAAATAGTATTTTAAGATTTATCTACTTGAGGATGCATGTGATATCTGCTTTATGTGTTTGTGGATGTTGTGATGTTTGACGTTTGATCTATAATAACATGCTTAATATGATGTTTGGATATATTTATTATTGATATATATGTATGTCATGGCTGTAGAGGATGATTGTCTGGTTGTGATGATGTTAGAACCCTAGTTGACACCCTAAGGGTACTCTGTTTGGTTTGATGATGGATAACGGTATATGGGTACCGTGTTGAGCTGTGGATGCGTTGGTATCATGAAGAATGTAGAAATGAGTTTGGTACCGGTGTCAACTTAGGATGTTTGTGCATTGCATAAGTTGCCAAAGTGGCTGGCTGTGTGACTGGGATTCACGCGAGGTTGGTGTACCCGGGTGCGGGTACGTAATATGGAGAAGGACGGTTCTGGGAACCTTGGGGATGTAGTACGGTCTAGAATGGTTTTCAAGAGACCAGTGTTTTGCTCCCACTGTGTCGAGACCATCGTGGAGGCTTGGCTATCCCGACGTCTGGCCCTGAGTATTCCAGTCACAGGTTGACCTTTCGAGGAGACCAAGATACCCCTATTAGAGTTGTTGCTCATAGGGGGAAGCACCCTTATTGGCCACGGTGAGCGGAAAGGTACCATGGACAAACCAACAGACATTCTCTGGGCAATGGAGGCCCGAGTGTGAGAAAGAAAGAGAATATCCGGGAATCAGAGTTCCCTGTGAGAGTGATCGGCCGACGTTCATAGGAGTGTAACTCCTTAGAGGATTTAGACCTGATGAGTGTGATTTCACCTCATATTTCCTTGACATTTTGCATGCATTTTCATATAGTTTAGGCATATTTAATTTGATTCTTTCTTAGTTTTTACCTTGGAACGGGTAAGGCAGTTTTATGGTGTTGTTGTGCAGGAATTGAAGATTAAAATGTTCAAGATCAACCATGATGGAGCTTGCATGAAGATGGAGCTTGAAAAGCAAGAAAAATGAGCCAAACAGAGGCCATCACCACCTAGCCGTGATAGCCATCATTGCCATGACCGAGTGGAGCTGAAAAGAAAGAATGGAAATGTCAGAACTGGTCACGGCCAGGCCGTGATGTCCATCACGGCCGTGACATGCCAACTAAACCAGACCCTCACAGGCAGAACTGATCATGGCTAGGTCGTGATGGTGGTCACGGCCGTGACAGACCAACCAGCGAAGCAATCTCCAAGTCAGAATCCGTCACGGCCTAGCCGTGACAGGCATCACGGTCATGACACGCAATATCTGGATTTTAAAAACTGATTTGATCTGATTATTGTAATTGCTTGGGATTCAAGTTACCTTACCTTATAAATAGGACCTAGAGGCTCGAAAATAGGGGACTTTTGGGCTGCTCCCTTAGGCAAAATTAGGATTTCTCTTCTCCAATTTCTTCTCTTCTATTAGGTTTTTTATGCTGTTGTTAATCAAGCTTGCTATGATCATGGCAATGCTTGAGTAGTAGTCTTATTTCTAGGGATTGGGGCTATGCCCAAGATTTGTTTATGGTGACGAATTGACGTTTGGTCTCTTGTTAATTTCGACTTTGCTTTCAATTTGATTCCTATTGCTTTAATTACTTGTAAATTCGGTGGCCACTTATTTGCTTGTCGTAGATACTCTAAGGAGGAACCTAGCGGTGAACTTAGGTATCGGATCTATAAGAATCAAACTTAGGACTTAAATCACGAAAGTTAGAAGCGGTCCTTCGAGGGTTCACGAATTGTCACAAAACTTAAAGGGTTTAATTTAAATTCAATTACCACGAGAATAGGGGTTGGTTTAATTGGGCACGGTTTTTGTAACCCGAGAGGGAGCATTAACGTATTAAGGATAAATTTGCCTTAAAAGCAATTTTGATAATTAACAAGGGATAGTCAATTTGGTAACATGAACAATATTGGTGGTAACCCAATTCCTAGGAATCTCTTTTGATTTGAAAATCCCCTAATTGATTTGCTTTCCTATTTTAATTGATTGCGTTCTTAAATATCTGATTTTCTAGTTAATTCTTATTACAAAAAAATCAAATCTTTTCCAAATCCTTTTTTATATAGTCCATTTTAATTGATTTAATAATTAAGTGTTGTTTGAGATCACGGTCTCCGTGGGATCGATCTTTTTATTACTTGACAACGAAGTCGTGCACTTGCGGATTTGAAACCACACATCAAGTTTTTGGCACCGTTGCTGGGGACTGTGTTTGCTTGAATTTTAATTTAATTTTTAAATTGATTTTTCTGGACTTTTTTATTATTATTTATTTATTTTTTATTCTTTCTTTTTCTAGTGTATCTACCTCTCTCTTTGCAGGAATGTTTTCCCTCTTATGCGAAGATCCCAAAGTCTCGCGAATCTTGTTGAAGTTGACCCCGGGATCGAAAGGACCTTTCATAGACATGGGAGACTACAAAGACAAGAAGAGAGAGAGAGGTTGATTCCCATTCCACTTATGGCAAATCTACCGGATACCAAACCACTGAAGGACTACGCAGCCCCAAATGTTAGGAGTTTGCAAACTGGGATTGCTAGGCCAGAAATTGAGGCGGAGAACTACACCATCCCGCCTATGTTAATTGGCATGATTAGGCAACATCAATTTGGAGGATTACCCTCGGAGGACCCGACTGATCATGTGGAGACATTCTTGGAGTTCACCGATGGAATAAGAATTCATGGTGCCCCGATTGATGCTATTCGCCTGAGGTTATTCCCCTCCTCTCTGACTGGAAAGGCAAAAGCTTGGTTGAAGCAAGTGCCCGTTAATACGTTGTCAACTTGGGACCAACTGGAGCAGGCATTCCTGGAAAAATTATTCCCTCCATCTAAGACCGTTTACCTACGAACTCAGATCACCGGCTTCTTCCAAAAGGACGGAGAATGGTTATCCGAATCTTGGGATCGTTACAAAAGGATTGCTAGAGTCTTGCCCACATCATGGACTCGAGAGGTGGTTGTTAGTGCATACCTTCTACAACGGATTGGATTACTCTTCGAATGTGTCACTTGACTCCACAGCTGGTGGAGCCTTTATGAATAGACGACTAACGGAAGCGTTCAATATCATTGAAAACGTGGCCATCAACTATCACCAATGGGGTTCGGAAAGAGGTAATAACCCGAAAAAGATTTCGGGGGGTAAGTTTGAAATGAATAGCACTGATCTAATTATGTCTAAAATTGACTCACTGAATAAACGCTTTGATAAGCTTGAAAAGGCTAATGTGAGTTCAATAGGTGCTACTAATGTTGTTTGTGAGATTTATGGAATGCATGGACATGACATAATGGAGTGCCCACATGGTATTGCTCCTGGATCCGGTGCTTCGGGGGAACAAGTGAACTCTTCTCACAACTTCTATGACACGAACCCGAAGTTGCCAAATTATGCTCCCCCAAATCCTTACAACCAAGGAAGGAAGAATAGCCCTTATCTCTCCTATGGGAACTACAACAACACGTTGAACCACGAATTCCAGGAAGGCCAAGGTAATAGGAAACCCGCATCGGGGTATCCTCAGGTACAAAAGTCTAAACTTGAGTCTCTTTTGGAAAATTTTGTTGAAACTCAAACAAAGCAAAATGAAGAGTTTAGGAAACAAAGTAGGGTAGTCAATGAGGAAATAAAAGAGTTAACATCTAAGGTAGATAACTTAGCCATCCATAATAAGATGTTAGAAACTCAGATTGCCCAACAAGCTAGTATATATTCTAGAACTAAGGGTACGTTCCTAGGACAACCCGAAGTTAATCACAATGAGCACTGTAATGCTATATACTTAAGGGATGATAAGCTTGGGGTAGTTGAAAAGAACGTGGAATGTGAGGAGGACATGAGTGAACATGAAGAGACAGAGCCAAAGTATGTCCCTCCACCACCTTACCAACCCCCAATACCTTCCCCACAAAGGTTGGTCAAGAAAAAGCAAGTAGAAAAAGAAACTAGGAGCTTAATTGAGGAGCGTGATGCCGTGATAAAAACTAATATGCCTCCTAAACTAGAAGATCCAGGAAGTTTCTCTATTGCTTGCTCAATTGGAGAATTAAAAATAGACCAAGCCTTATGTGACTTAGGGGCTAGTGCGAGTTTGATGCCGCTTACTATCTTTGAGAGGTTAGGAACCAAGGAATTGAGTCCATCCAAGTCCTCTTTACAATTTGTAGATGGATCAACTAAAACTCCTCTAGGCATACTAGAGAATGTCCCCATAAAGGTAGGGAAATTCTTCATTCCTACCGATTTCATGGTGTTGGACATGAACAAGAATTCTAAATTCCCTATCATTCTAGGAAGGCCATTCTTGGCTACTGCTGGAGCAATAATAGACGTAAAAAAGGGTAAGCTCTCTTTGAATGTAGAGGAAGGTAGGGTGGATTTTGATTTGATTAACTCATATAACAACCCTCCTTTTGAGAGTCATGTGTGCAGGATTGAGATAATTCCTACAGAGGAGAAGGAAGAGCTTAATATGGAAGCAACCTCCAAACTTTGCATGACAAATGATGCACCAAATAAAGATGAACCAGGAGTTGCTCAACATGTGGAGTTAAAACTTCCGCCGGAAGGAAGTAAGGCCATGAAACTCAGTGAAAAGAGCAAAGCGAAAGCGCAATTGGCCATATGAACAAAATAGGCTCTTTGAAGGACTTCCTTGGAAGAGAGGCGTTCTTACACTTCCAAGCCCAACTGATCCCGGTTGATCGAAGGGAATATGGTCAAGCTTAAGACCGTAAATAAGCGCTTCTTGGGAGGCAACCCAAGTTTTCTTTCCCTTTTCAATTTGTTTTTGAATTTTGTCTTTGAATAATTTGAGAAGATTGATGAGCCTCTGTTTTACTGGTTTTATAACTAGTAAAGACCCTGGCTTTGTGCTTATTTTATACCATTTTTACCCAAATTAGACTTGATTGTTCCTAAGTAGTATTTCGAGTCTGTAAATTGTTTTTATGTTAATTTAGTTGTTTTAGAGTTGAATAAAGTATTTACTTTTATTTTCTGTTTTTCAGGTTAATAAAATAAAAAGTAATAAATCTGGAGCCGCTCGCCCCGCGAAGGATCTCTCGCCCCGCGAGTATTGCAACCATGAAAAAGTCAGAGATGATCACGGCTTGCCCGTGTTGAAGATCACAGCCGTGGCAATTCTGAAGTTGAAGCGTTCGCCCCGCGAGCATTCCTTCGCCTCGCGAGTATTGGAAGATCAGAAGCCATCACGGTTTGGGCGTGTTGAATGCCACGGGCGTAACAGTTGGAAGCTGAAGAGTTCGCCTCGCGAATGATGTGCTCGCCTCGCGAGAAGACAAAGAGTTGCAGACCTTTCATGTAATTCGCCTCGAGCAGTGGTGATTCGCCTCGCGAGTACTCTGACTCCAGAAACGTCTATATAAGCAGTCTTAGGCAGAAATGAAGGAGTAGTCAGAATTAGCCAGCTTTGGCTAGTTTCTGAGCTAGTCTTAGTTAGTCTTTTGTTTTCTTTTTTTAGTTATGTTTTGTTTTCCTTTTGTAATGGAGAACTAGTCTCCTAGATTAATCTACTGTAATTGGTTTTTATCCATACTTGAGGTTCTTGTATTTCCTGTTTTCATTTCCTTTTCTCTTTTCAATGCCATGCTTTATATTTCTGTTTGCTTAATTCAGGAGTATATTGTGTTGTGTTGGTTTATCTCGGTGATATCATGTTCCTATATATAATCGCGTTTGCTTAATTCGCGTGTGTACGTTTCGTGTTCGCTTAGTTCACGAAGTGCTTAACCCCGTTTGCTTAATTCGGGAATAGGGATATATATCCGTAGTAGTGGTTCCGCTTGTGAATTATTGCTACAACCGGGAGGGGATTAGAATCTGCTTAGGGCTAGGAATTTGCATGAACCGATGATAGTTGGGAAACCAAAAGCAGTAGGTTAATCGCTTTAGCTTATTTGGTAACTGCTCTATTTTCTTGCTGTGTTTTCTGTTTTGCTTCTTTATTCTATTTTAATCTCAAAACCCCCATTTCTAACTTTTACTAATTTTCTGTTAATAATAACAACACCTAAAAGAGTCCTTGAGAGACGATCCGAGTTGTCGCTCTATACTACATTATTTTGTAAACGCCGTTCGTTCTTTTTGGCGCGTGGCGGCAGCGCGTTCAAAAATTGGCGCCGTTCTTAGGGGACTCCGGTTTGTTGTTATTAGCGAGAAAAAAATAAAAAAAAAAATAAATAAATAAATATAAAAATTTCTCTTTTCTAGTTAGTTTTGTCTCGCTTGTCGGTTTGTTTGATTGCCATGGATAATTACATGTATGGATATTTGCCTAATGTTTATTATGAACCACCTTGCATGTATTATCCTAGTTTTAATGAGCCACCACCATACTATCCTAGCCAAGTGACCACCTCTGCACCTTCCGAACCTTCACAGAGCACCTTGGATAAAATTGCTTCTATGCTACAACAAATGGCTGCACAAACGGAAGCATACAATCTTGAATTTCAAAAGAGGATGGAGGCAATGGAGGCAAGTAATCTTGAAGCCTACCAGAGGAGCCAAGCTGAATCTCGAGAGATTGTGGGCTCTAATTAATCAAGTTACCGCCAACTCGGCTGCAATGCTAACTCCACGACCTCTTGAGAAACATACTGATTCTAAAGTGGTTATTTCGAAAATACTTTTGATGATAATTTTGATGATAATGTTTCTGTTGATGATGAGTTTAGTGTTGAATCCCCGATCCTAATGCTTGTTATTGTGATGGAACCGCATTGTGTGTTGAATGTTTCTGAGGTTTATACTTTTCAGGAAAAATAGAAAATGCGGATCGTTTTGCAGGTTTGTTCTGTTCGGGAAACTTAGATCAGGAGGATCAAGAGAACATCTGCTCCACCGTGCCTGAAGATAAAGAAGAACCTTTGGGAGTAGATGATTCAAGTAAAACAATTGAATGTGTTGAGAGTAATGGGGTGGATGATGAATTAATTGAAGAATTTCCAGACATTGTAGATTTTTCTGATTCATTTTCTTGTAATATATGTACTAACTCTAACCTTTGTTTGGTGTGTGCTGAAATCTCTGCATGTATAGCAGGTGAAAAATTTGTTAGTGCAGTGGATGAAGACCTTGCAGAAGTTGCAGCAACACCGGAAGCACCAGCAACCCCAACTAACTGTTTGCCACCTTCCCCTGAGGAACCAGTGATGGATTTTGCACCCTTGGATTTTGCACCATGGCCAGTCCAAGAGGTTAAGCTCCACTTCTATTGGGGAGACTTTGTAGAGAAAGCGGTCGTTTGTGACCCGAGAGGTAGTGAGAAGTCCGCCGCACTCGGCGAGGTTGTTATAATTGTCAAGCGCTCACTCCCATATCAAAGCTGCAAGCTAGGAGACCATGGAACAAATTTCAGTCCTTTGGCCACCATGTGGGACTTATGTTACAGGCAGTGGGATCCTGGTGGAACCGCCCTTCAATGAGTTTTCTTAACCCTTTCTTCTTTTTAATTTTCTTTTCCTTATTTTATTTCTGTTTTATTGTCAATAATGCTCCTGAATAATTTGAGAAGCTCAGGAGTATTTGTGTGTTGAGTCTTAGTTATGGCAAGTTTGATGGATTTGATTAATTTTGTATAGATGGATTGCATGATAGTGTTGACTGTTTTCCCCCTAAGATATGAAAATTTTTTGAAAAATGATCCCCATGTGATTGAAAACTGAACTTTGAGATTTTATTATGATGACATGATTTATGATAAGTTTGGGGTGATAGGAAGCACACACTAGGGATAGAATCTCTGTCAAATAATTTGCAAAAATGTCCAGGTGAGGTTTTGAGCCTCCAACATGTTTTAAACTGTGTGAAAATCACTTTTTAAGTTGCACTTCCCTGGATTTGATTGAATCTTTTTTTGGTTTGCATGATTATATGTGTGTAGCAAATGATTTAGGCAGTTTTTTTTTTGTAAATAGATACTTGGCCTGAATAAAGCAATTCCTAATGCATGTTCCCTAGTTAGCCCCATTGAGCCTATTAGCCTGTTAATTCTTGATAACCTAATGTTATAAGCCCAAAAATCTGGAAAACCATGTAACCCAATCTTAGGATTAGGAGAGCATGTAATCTTAGAATGGGTGCAAGAAACCAAAGTTTGGGGTGGCTACCCGGTGCAATGTGTTGTTTGGGATTGAGAAAAAAATTGTGAAAAAAAAATATATGTAGAAAGAAAAAAAAAGAGAAAAAAAAAAAGAAAAAAAAAAGAAAAAAAGAAAAAAATAAAAGTGCAAAAATGGCAAAAAGAAATAAAAAGGGCTGTAGCCACCCAGAAGTGTAAAGAAAAAATGAGAAAAGGAACTTGAGTGAATTTCAAAGTGTAAATAATGTTTCATGCTCTCTTAGTTCCTAGGGTCTTCAGCCTAGTTCCTTTGTATATCCTACCCTTAGCCAGGCCCCATTACAACCCATAAAAGACCTTTTGATGTTGCTTGCATATTTTCTGTGGGAATCATTTAGAGATGAAAATCAAATTTATGGGAAGTGCTCTTAAAAGTGAAACTGAGTGAAATGTTGTTAGCCTGACAAACTGAGCGATGAGTGAAACATAAATCTCCCTTGTGAGGAAGGCAGTTGTTTGATTTTGGTGATCTCTCTTTTGTGTTGTAACTTAGACCCCCTGCTTAGATTGATGATTGTTTAAATAATGAAATTCTCAATTGTTTAGAATAAATGAATGTGGGGATTGGATTGGATTGGATTGGATTGGATTGTTTTGCTTGTAAGGGGGGAACATTGAAAGAAAAATTCTTTTGAAAAATTGTTTGAAATCTATGGAAAGTTGATTGAATCTTTTGAGCTTGCCAGGTCTTTAGTCTTTTTATGTTTTTAAGTTTTAGTTTGCTTGGGGACAAGCAAAGTTTAAGTTTGGGGTATTTTGATGAGCCTCTGTTTTACTGGTTTTATAACTAGTAAAGACCCTGGCTTTGTGCTTATTTTATACCATTTTTACCCAAATTAGACTTGATTGTTCCTAAGTAGTATTTCGAGTCTGTAAATTGTTTTTATGTTAATTTAGTTGTTTTAGAGTTGAATAAAGTATTTACTTTTATTTTCTGTTTTTCAGGTTAATAAAATAAAAAGTAATAAATCTGGAGCCGCTCGCCCCGCGAAGGATCTCTCGCCCCGCGAGTATTGCAACCATGAAAAAGTCAGAGATGATCACGGCTTGCCCGTGTTGAAGATCACAGCCGTGGCAATTCTGAAGTTGAAGCGTTCGCCCCGCGAGCATTCCTTCGCCTCGCGAGTATTGGAAGATCAGAAGCCATCACGGTTTGGGCGTGTTGAATGCCACGGGCGTAACAGTTGGAAGCTGAAGAGTTCGCCTCGCGAATGATGTGCTCGCCTCGCGAGAAGACAAAGAGTTGCAGACCTTTCATGTAATTCGCCTCGCGAGCAGTGATTCGCCTCGCGAGTACTCTGACTCCAGAAACGTCTATATAAGCAGTCTTAGGCAGAAATGAAGGAGTAGTCAGAATTAGCCAGCTTTGGCTAGTTTCTGAGCTAGTCTTAGTTAGTCTTTTGTTTTCTTTTTTTAGTTATGTTTTGTTTTCCTTTTGTAATGGAGAACTAGTCTCCTAGATTAATCTACTGTAATTGGTTTTTATCCATACTTGAGGTTCTTGTATTTCCTGTTTTCATTTCCTTTTCTCTTTTCAATGCCATGCTTTATATTTCTGTTTGCTTAATTCAGGAGTATATTGTGTTGTGTTGGTTTATCTCGGTGATATCATGTTCCTATATATAATCGCGTTTGCTTAATTCGCGTGTGTACGCTTTCGTGTTCGCTTAGTTCACGAAGTGCTTAACCCCGTTTGCTTAATTGGGAATAGGGATATATATCCGTAGTAGTGGTTCCGCTTGTGAATTATTGCTACAACCGGGAGGGGATTAGAATCTGCTTAGGGCTAGGAATTTGCATGAACCGATGATAGTTGGGAAACCAAAAGCAGTAGGTTAATCGCTTTAGCTTATTTGGTAACTGCTCTATTTTCTTGCTGTGTTTTCTGTTTTGCTTCTTTATTCTATTTGAATCTCAAAACCCCCATTTCTAACTTTTACTAATTTTCTGTTAATAATAACAACACCTAAAAGAGTCCTTGAGAGACGATCCGAGTTGTCGCTCTATACTACATTATTTTGTAAACGCTCGTTCTTTTTGGCGCGTGGCGACAGCGCGTTCAAAGATTAAGAGAAGAAATATCACTAATTGATGGTTTTGCCAAGTATTTGCAGGTTATGAAGGCAGGAAGAGCAAAAAGGCATGGAAAAATAGAGTCAGAGGAGATTACGGCCTAGCCGTGACACATCTTCCAGCAGCTCTTTGACTGGCATTTGAGCCAGCACCCTCCACCACCTCGGTGAGTTGTTCCATTTTTCTCCTCTCTCCGACTTGATTATTTACATTGGGGACAATGTAAGTTTTTAAGCTTGGGGTAGGGGTATTTTTGCATATTTTTGCATTTTTCATGTTGCATTCATATAGGCACAGTTTTGCATAATCACATGATTAGATTGCCCCTTGCTTATAGTATGCATCCAATTGTAAGAACTTTGTGCCAAATGAATTGAGGCAGTGAATTTTTGAACCCAATTTTTGTATTCTTGTTATAGGCTAAAAATAAAAATACTTGAGATGGTCTTCTAATAGTTGATAATTAGCATATGGTTCCTTAGATTTGTGTTTCTCATTGATTTTAAACTACTAAATGTGAGATTTTTTGAGCCAAAAGGGGTACTTACTAAATCTACCCCATTCTTTGTGATTGAGTGTTTTATTCCTCTTGGATTGTGTTCTCCAGAACTCGACTTGAAACCGTTTTGAAACTCAAAAAATTTTGAAAACATATTTGAAAATGTTTGAGGCACTAGGTATTTTTCTGGCCTTCTGAGCTTTGACTGATTAAATGTTACCCCTTAGTTGCCCAGTTTTGAGCCTAAAAGAATAAAATACTTTTCTTGGTACCTTGAATTATTTTGATGAATGATGTTTGGTATGACACCTTTTAAAGTATTGCAAAAAGGTGGTTTGAAAAATAAAATTGTGGGATGAAAAAGTTAGAAAAATATTTCTCCTAAGTTAAAAATCTCCCCTTATCCAAAAAATAAAAATAAAATTAAAAAATGGAGAAGGAGATGAGAAAAAGAAAGTGAGAAATAAAAAAATTAAAAAGGAAGAAAGAAAGAAAGGTGGAAAAGTGAACTAAAGCCCAAAAAGGTATTTTAGAAGGTTGTCATGCTTTGCATTGTTTGATATTTTGTTTAACCTTCTTGAATTTTCCTTTTCTTGATTTCCCCACCTAACAATTAATCTCATGGCCCCATTACAACCAAAATAAAAGACCTCTTGATTCTTATGTGTTTTCATTAATAAAGTAGAAATTTGGTTAATAGTCAAGCTTATGGTAGGGTACCTTCCTTGAGGAAATTGAGTGAATTGTCAAATGTCCCTAAACACTTGAGTGAGGTGAGAAGAGTGCCCGAATTAGTGAGAGATATGAATTTAGGGAACCTAAGCTTCTAATTGGACTTGAAATTGATTGTCTCTTGGGTACTTATTTGGATGTTCCTATTACTTGGATTTATTACTCGGGTTCTTGGTTCACTGTCCATGCTCTGATTGTTTATCTTGTCTGGCCTTGGTTATTGCTTGAGGACAAGCAAAATCTTAAGCTTGGGGTAGTTTGATGAGTGTGATTTCACCTCATATTTCCTTGACATTTTGCATGCATTTTCATATAGTTTAGGTATATTTAATTTGATTCTTTCTTAGTTTTTACCTTGGAACGGGTAAGGCAGTTTTGTGGTGTTGTTGTGCAGGAATTGAAGATTAAAATGTTCAAGATCAACCATGATGGAGCCTGCATGAAGATGGAGCTTGAAAAGCAAGAAAACTGAGCTAAACAGAGGCCATCACGACCATGACCGAGTGGAGCTGAAAAGAAAGAATGGAAAAGTCAGAACTGGTCACGGCCAGGCCGTGATGTCCATCACGGCCGTGACATGCCAACTAAACCAAACCCTCACAGGCAGAATTGATCACGGCCGTGACAGACGAACCAGCGAAGCAATCTCCAAGTCAGAATCCGTCACGGCCTAGCCGTGACAGGCATCATGGCCGTGACGCGCAATATATGGATTTTAAAAACTGATTTGATCTGATTATTGTAATTGCTTGGGATTCAAGTTACCCTACCTTATAAATAGAACCTAGAGGCTCGAAAATAGGGGACTTTTGGGTTGCTCCCTTAGGCAAAATTAGGATTTCTCTTCTTCTCCAATTTCTTCTCTTCTATTAGATTTTTTTTATGCTTTTGTTAATCAAGCTTGCTTTGATCATGGCAATGCTTGAGTAGTACTCTTATTTCTAGGGATTGGGGCTATGCCCAAGATTTGTTTATGGTGACTTATTGACGTTTGGTCTTTTGTTAATTTCGACTTTGCTTTCGATTTGATTCCTATTGCTTTAATTACTCGTAAATTCGGTGGCCACTTATTTGCTTGTCGTAGATACTCTAAGGAGGAACCTAGCGGTGAACTTAGGTATCAGATCTATAGGAATCAAACTTAGGACTTAGATCACGAGAGTTAGAAGCGATCCTTCGAGGGTTCACGAATTGTCACAAAACTTAAAGGGTTCAATTTAAGTTCAATTACCACGACAGTAGGGGTTGGTTTAATTGGGCACGGTTTTTGTAACCCGAGAGGGAGCATTAACATATTAAGGATAAATTCGTCTTCAAAGCAATTTTGATAATTAACAAGGGGTAGTCAATTTGGTAACATGAACAATCTTGTTGGTAACCCAATTCCTAGGAATCTCTTTTGATTTGAAAAACCCTTAATTGATTTGCTTTCCTATTTTAATTGATTCCGTTCTTAAATATATGATTTTCTAGTTAATTCTTATTACAAAAAAATCAAATCTTTTCCAAATCCTTTTTTATATAGTCCAGTTTAATTGATTTAATAATTAATTGTTGTTTGAGATCACGGTCTCTGTGGGATCGATTTTTTTATTACTTGACGACGAAGGCGTGCACTTACAGATTCGAAACCACACACATCAAGACCCTATATGTGGATCAAGGATGTTTTGTAAATGGTTGACTCATGAGATGATTGTGATTTGTGCCAGTCTCTGTTGTATGTTAACATGTTGTATTGTACCCCGACCCCTTTTATGGTGTTATATAGCTTATCTCCCTTCTGTATCTCTTTTTCTCTGTATATACTGTATGTTTGGTAGATGAGAGCAACAGCTGTACAACGACGACGATAGGATCGGAGCACAGACTGATGCACTACCAACAGAGGATTCTACCGGGGGGTCTTGAGGAGAAGCGACGAGTCTGTGAGGACTTATGTGTAGAGGCATCGTTACGTGAAGGGCAAGGGTAGTTCCAGACACCCATATCGTCTTTGGTATGGTTTGTCGGTAGCGTCTGCTAGGGAGAGCCTCTGAGAGTTATTTTGGATTTTGATGTATTTTATGTGAGACAGGGCGGGTAGATGCTGTCTGTATAGGTTTTTATATATTTTCTGAGACCAGTGTTCTAAGACTTGTTTACCAGTCCTTTTACTTTATCAGTTGTACAGTTGTTCTAGGATTATGATCCCTCTGTTGGGATCGAAAGTACTTTCGAGACTTGGTGTACCTATTATGTATATACGTCGTTTCTGTCTTTATTCTGTTGTGCATATTTTATAAGTTTTAAATTTTACAGCTTCCGCAAAGTATATTATTTTCGTCTGTAATAATAGAGCTAATGCTAATAAACGGATTAAGGATTATTTAATTAGGATTATTCTTTAATGGGATATCGGGATGTCTCAGAGGCCCCCTCAACTTCCACAAAAGTGTTTGACTTCATGCCACTAACAGAGGCCACGTCCCGGCAAGCCACAAAATCCACATCAAGCTTTCTTTTTGTTGGAGTCCACCTTGATGGTGCAGTCCAGTTTGATGGAAGAGCAGTATGACTATCTCCTAATTGTTGATGATTTTGACAAGTATACCAAGTCGTACAAATAGTAAAGAGGTAAGAGGGATATCGTTCCCACGAGGACTGCGACAAGTACTAGCACGTAACAAATCAACTACTATCTAAGCGGATATTTGGAAGGAAGGGATCTCAATATTAAATACCAAGCCCAACAAGAGTTAAAATTTAAAATAAACAAAATAAAAGGAACAAGTTCATTTAGGATTTTTATCAAACACTTGGAATGCAAAAAAGGGATTTTTCAAATATGATGAAAGATGTTGGGATTAAACTTCACTAAACCTTTGCCTCATGCAATACTAAGACCACCAATCCAATTTATGCTTCAAATATTAAAATCAACCCACAAGATTACTCAAGTCCTAATTCCTTAGATGACAAGAGCCTAAATCCCCTAATTAGACCCTAATCCCTTAGGTGTCTTAATTAATGAATTTGCATTAAGATTAGGGATTACACGATTACTAATAAACCAAAATCCATTCCTAGATGCAAGGTTTACTAGGTGATTAGTTTCAGATCAAGAAATGATAAGAACTTCCCAATTGCAAATCAAATCTTAGAACAATTTATGGATGATCAAACCACAAAAAGCATCAAGCATAGGAATCAAACACTAATAAAGAAGCATAAACTTAGATTAATAAATCAAAGCAAATACATGAGATTCGGTTTAGCTACATCTAATCCCAACAAAAAGGGAATTTAGCTACTCATAGTCATCGAGAAAGCCAAAATCAAAGCAATAGAAGCAAAGGAAAGAAGAAACTCCATGGAAGCTTTCCACAGCAGTCACAGCAGCCCCTGGTTCAGAGAAAACGTCACTTTTAGGGTAAAAATCGTAGGTCTGCTATATTCTCCTCTGTTCTCTCTCTTGGGTTTTACTAAAAGAGGAATTTATAGTCCATGCCGTCATCAGGATTTTTGGCTGAGCGCCCCACTTTCTTGGCTCAGCGCAGCTCTCACTTAAGTTGATTCACGGATACGCCTTGGCTCAGCGCACATAATAAATTGGCTGAGCCCAGATAATCCTGATATGTCTTGCTCTCTGGCACATCTTGGCTGAGCGAAATATTTAATTGGCTGAGCCCAGATAATCCTGATATGTCTTGCTCTCTGGCACATCTTGACTGAGTGAAATATTTGCTTGGCTGAGCGCATAACATCCAGAATGCACAACAATTTCAGCTTTAGTTGCGCCCAGCCAAGGAAAATTTTGGCTTCGCCAAATTGCATCTGGACCCAATCTCTATCCTTTTTGTCATGCCTTCCTCTTGCTTCCTAAAACACACAAAATAGATAATAAAAATCACTATATTAACCAAACAAAATAAAACAACAATTAATCCTAAGGACTCTATAGAAACACACTAAAATATGGCAAAAACAACTCTTTAAACATTAACGGAGTTTTAAAATCAATCAAATTAACATCTCAAAAGCATGTACATTTGCAACTTATCAACTCCCCCAAACTTAAGACTTTGCTTGCCCCAAGCAAAAGTAGAGGACCAAGAAAAGCCCAACACAACAACATGACTCAACCATGATTGAACAAGAATCAAAATAGCTCAAATGATGCTCACAATCGACCACAACAAAGTAATGCACACCCCACAATGAACTAGATCCTCAAATAGAAGTATCAACTTGAAGCAAGTTTACACCCAAAAATGTTCAAAATAACGGAACATAACAATGATGCATAAGTTTTTTCAACTTGAAAAATTATAAAACGTGGCTAATTCAATTAAGGAAGAACCATTGGACACCCAACTTCTCACAGGAAGTGTAAAGTCACTCAATCACTCAAATTTATGTGGGTAAGTGTATCACTCAAACTCACACATCAAAATCATGCAACTTCAAGTTTGATTTTCATCTCAATCATTCATCCACAATTCACAACATGCATAAATCAAAGGGACTTTATTTAGGATGTAATGTGGCCAAGGTAAATGGGAAGGATAAGAACGGATAAACAAGCTAGCACCAAAGGGAATATGAGAGCAAAAATTATGTTTAAAGAGACATGCATTTATGCAACCTTTTTCCACTTCTTTCTTTTTTACTTCCTTTTCCTTTCACCCTTAACTCTTTTCATATTGATTCACGACTTTCTTCTTCCTTGATAATTTTTTTTTGTTTACATTTTTCAAATTTATTTTGGAATACATTTTTTTCTTTCTTTCTTTCTTTCTCTTTTTTTTTTCGATAACAACTCTTTACTTTCACTAACATAAATTCCCAAGATAGATTCCCCCAAACTTATATCAAACTCACTCACAAGAATGCAATGCTCTCCTATCCACTAAGGTTTGGTTAGAAACATTGTTTTTTGGGTTAAGGCTTCATGAGTGAGAAAAAAAAAATTATATTTCAAGCTCAAAGGGTTAAGCAAAGGGGAAAAATATAAGGTTGGCTATTTGGTCAAAGTGGCTATGTGAAATGAATTGCCCTAATCATTTTTATGACGTACATGCAAACCATGAATTTCAAACAAGAATCAAGCAAACTCAAGAGCATGAATTTCAATGGTGACACTCAAGAAAGAATTTAATAGTTGAAAGCCCAAATGATTCACAAGGGTAAAGTTAAGAAATCCAATTAGTTCTCACTAAAATTTCATTGCCATGGACTTTAATCAACAAGGTTCAAAATAACGCATCAAAATTATGAAACCTACTTAAGAACAAATTAAAGATGGAAAATTAACCACAAATATGCCTACTTCACATTAAAGGAAAACATCCATGAGGGTGCACAAAACAATGACCAGTCAAGGGTGGGCGTCATCCAAACATTTGAAATTTGCTCAACCAAAGGTATTCAAACACACACAAACTTAAAAACATTGAAAACACAAGATGACACACTCAAACAGTATGACAACCTAAAAGAACACACATAGTCAAAACAGCAATTAAAAACACACTAAAACAGTCTGACAACCTAAAAGAACACACATAGTCAAAACATCAATTAAAAGTCTCAAAAAGACTCAAAAAGTTTCAGCAAAGGCTCAATCTCCATGATAATCATCATCATCTGCAGCGACAGCTTGCTCCTCTCCCCCCCATCAACATTATCCTGGCCCCCAGGATGCTCCCTCCAATCCACGAAGTACTCAACCTCATCAGTCGAGGGAAAACAAATAGGGCCAGTAAGACCTGGAGGAAGATGAGCTGCTATCTCTCTAAGCATAGTCATGATAATCTGATTGGAGCGATGGTTTGCCGCAGTTTGATGAGCTAAGATCCGGAGATCACTTCTCATGCTAGTCACTGCTGTCTCCAAGCAAGCAAGCCGTTGTTTTGCGGTATGAGGATCGGCAATAGGGCCAGAAATAGCTGGCTGGTCTCGAAGCGGATAGGTCCGATGCACCTTGAACAATTTTTTCTGATGTAGGCTGCAGTTATAGGAAGCCGCGGAACAACCTGTGCACCACCCTTCACATCAACTCCAACCCCACGGCACAACTCTGTGATCAGAAATGGATGGCCAAGTTGTCCATGCTTACTCTCAGAATTGGCTGTTGCTTGAATCTCTACAGAAATTATGCACCCCGCATCCATACTCAACTTGTCCATGATGGCATATAACATGATTGCCCTCTTGATTAGAATATCAGAAGTATGTGAGTATGGCGATAAGTTGGAATGGATAAAAGATGCCCAAACCTGTGCTAATGGAAGCAAATCAGCCCGATGTATCTTTTGACGCTTTAGGTCCTACTCAAGATCCAGCGTGCTCTCGGCCCGCAAATAGTGGTGAGGACCTTCTCATAATCACATCCCCTTTTAGAAAGATGAACATAATCACAAGTATTTTGACTGTCACTAGGAGTCCCTAGCAATTGGTTAATGGTAGCAAAATCAAAATACACCTTCTTGCCTCGTACAAAACTAACATACTTGTCATCCTCTCCCTCGGTGGTCAGGGCATTGGCATAAAACTCCTTGAAAATTTCATGGTTAGCTCTTGTAGGGTAGGTGGAAAAAGTGACCCATTGTCGTCTCCTAAGTTCAGCTTGAAAAGCAACACATTCCCCATCATCCAACTCAACTCTTCGCTCGGTGCTAATGTTCCGCTTCTCAATCAACTCATGATGCTCTTTATGCTTTGCGGAGCGAAACTTATTTGCATTAAAAGGAGAAGGTCCGGAGGAACCTTCGATTTACCGATTTTTTTCTTTTTAGGGCTTGATGAGCCTTCGACTACACACTTTCTCTTTTTAGAGTTAACAGGACTTGCTTTTTGGGAAGCCATTGCTGAAAAATAGAGAAGCATCCAACAAGCAGATTATTATTCATTAAAACAGAACACAACTCAAAAGAAAAGAGAACGAGCACAGAGAAGACATAACAGACCGCAATGCACGACAAGAAGCATCGGTTAACAAATGAATCTCAGTTACCAACCACCCACATTGTGTAATTGATTCAGAAATTAAATCCCCTCTCACAACGTATGAAACTGTCCAACCCAACTCGTGATTTATGCAATAAAACAGATCATTCGATGTTGGATGCAGTCCTTAAGATAACCAAATTGCAACCCACTGAAAGTATGACCAGTGAATGCCTAATAATCAACCATGGAACATGAACAGTTCAACAATTCAAACATATGGAGTCACAAAGTGAACATGGTGGACAAGATTAATCACTGCAACATATCAGGCATTAACATGAGCAGGCAACAACATTAGTTTGCAATAAACACATGAAGGCTCAGTTAACACATAATTAAATCTCTCACCTCACATTTCAGTCCCAAGAATTTACTCTAAGTTGGCTCAATACTTCAAAATCCCAATTAGACCCAAAGCCCCAATTTGAAAATCAATTCGCTTAAACAATCACACTTAACCACAGCACAAATTCACACTAACATTCACATTCTCACATCCATAAATCACTCCCAACAAACATAATCTTCCAAAATTCACAGAGAAAATTCTAAAACCCCCACAATTCCACCACGCCCCACTTCCTTATAACAAGCCAATAACCCACATTACAATCTATAAATTGCCCAGGCAGCAAACCAAAAAGGAAAACAAAGTAGTTTGCCAAAGCAAAAATCATGTAACCACACAAATAACATGAATCATCGTAACAAAGCCAAATATAACATTACCCAAGCCTCCAAAGCTTATACAAGGCAGTAAGCATTGGGAAATCATCTAAAAAATTCGAATTTATCAAAATACCCACCAAAATGAAGAACAAAACACTAAAAGGGACTTACTTGAGTTAACACAAAAGAAGATGAGTGGAGAGCTTCTGGTGACAAAAACCTGGGCAGTGGTGAGTGAGGATTGGAGAGCTTGCGGTGACAAAAAAAACAGAGAACCTGGCCAGTGGCGTTTGGGACGAAAACGGAAAGGAGATGAGATGGAGGATGGGTTATGGTGGAGGAGGAGAGATGAGATGGAAGATGGGAAGGAAAGGGTTACGGTGGAGGACAAGAGATGAGATGGAAGATGGGAAGGAAAGGGGTTACGGTGGAGGAGAAGCGAGTGGGCTGAGGAGAAAAGGGTTTGTTTCAAGAAATATATATCTCTTTTTTTTTTTAAATCTTGGCTAAGCCAAAAGTCTCATGCGCTTAGCCTAGTTCAGACAGTAAGCACCCTAATCTGGAAATTGGCACGGCTCAGCCTAAATAAATATTGGCTCAGCGCACATCTTCCAGAAAGGAGCCCAATTGTTACACTTCCTGCGCTGAGCCAAGATAAAAAAAAATGGCAAAGCCAAAATGACACGAAATTGTCCCAGTGGAAAATTGGCTTAGCTAAAATTAAACTGCGCTCGGCTAAAGTACTCTTGGAGCTCCAGTAATATTTTTCATCATTTTGGCTCAGCCCAAAGGAATCTGAGCTTAGCCAAAAATCTGACTTCTCTCAAAACTTTACAGATCTTAATAACAGGGCACATTTCTATCAAGCCACTCACATCAATAATGAATCACATCACTTTAAAAGCCAGAGAGATCACATCATGGAGATATTTGTTACATCTATCATGGCAATTCAACACTCAATGATATGAAATTAATCATGCCACACCAAATCAAGAGCAAATCACAAACTAAACAAAAACCAAAAATTAAAGAAGTAAAGGATAGAAATCCTGGGTTGCCTCCCAGTAAGCGCTTCTTTAACGTCACTAGCTTGACGGGTCGGTGATCTCAAGGATCACAAAGGCGCACAGCTGTGGTCAATCTCTCGATGTCACCACCCAAGTAGGCCTTGAGCCTTTGGCCATTGACTTTGAAGGTCCTTTTTGAAGTAGGATCCTCCACTTCTATAGCTCCATGAGATGAGACTTCTTTGACAATGAACGGTCCCAACCACTTAGACTTCAACTTGCCTGGAAACAATCTCAGCCGGGAATTGAATAATAAAACTTGTTGTCCCGGCTGAAATGCTTTCATCACGATCTTCTTGTCATGATAAGTCTTGACTCGCTGCTTGTAAATAGCTGCATTCTCATATGCATTAAGGCGCGTCTCCTCTAATTCATGCAGCTGATGGACTCTTTTCTCACCCGCCAAAGTGACATCAAAATTCAAGAACTTCAATGCCCAAAAGGCTCGATGCTCCAACTCTACGGGTAGATGACATGTCTTCCCATAGACCATCTGAAACGGAGATAACCCCAAAGAAGTTTTTAATGCAGTCCAGTAAGCCCACAAGGCATCATCAAGCTTCTTTGCCCAATCTTTTCTTGAAGTGGCCACAGTTTTTTCCAGAATTCGCTTAATCTCCCGGTTAGAGACCTCCGCTTGCCCATTTGTTTGCGGATGATATGGAGATGCCACCTTATGCCTCACATCATACTTGGTCAACACATTTTTCAGTTGTGAGTTGCAAAAGTGAGATCCCCCATCACTTCTAAGGACCCTTGGGACACCGAACCGGGTAAAAATGTTCTTTTTGATGAACTTAATCACTGTTTGCGCATCATTCTTCGGTGTTGCAACGGCCTCCACCCATTTAGAAACATAGTCCACCGCCACCAAGATATATTGATTGGAGAATGAAGGTGGAAGTGGGCCATAAAATCTATGCCCCATGAATCAAATACTTCAACCTCCAATATGTTTTGAAGTGGCATCTCATCCCTTTTAGATATGTTCCTGGTCCTTTGGCACTTATCATAACTCTTCACATGATTGTAAGAGTCCTTGAAGATTGAGGGCCAAAAGAGCCCAGATTGGAGGACCTTTGCAGCTGTCCTCTCCCCATTGTAATGTCCACCATATGGAGAGTTATGGCAATTCCACAAAATACTCTTCGCTTCCTCTTGACTAACACACCTCCTCCATAAGCCATCCGGTCCAACCTTGAACAAAAATGGGTCATCCCACATGAAATGGTTAGCATCCCGGAAGAATTTTTTCTTTTGTTGCCAAGTGAGGTGCTCTGGAACAATGTTGGCTGCCTTGAAATTTGCCATGTCGGCAAACCATGGTCTTTCATGCACTAGAAATAAAGCCTCATCTGGGAACTCATCCCGAATGTCCTTTTCTTTTGCAGTAACCTCTTCATTCACTAACAGAGATAAGTGGTCAGCCACCATATTTTCGCTACCCTTTTTGTCCTTACTGACTAAGTCAAATTCCTGCAACAATAAAATCCACCTTATGAGTCTTGGTTTTGAATCTAACTTAGTCAAAAAATATTTAATTGCAGCATGATCAGTAAAAATAGTGACTTGGGACCCAATCAAGTATGGACGAAATTTTTCCAATGCAAACACTATGGCTAGCAACTCTTTTTCAGTTGTTGCATAATTTACTTGGTTCTCATTGAGAACCTTGCTAGCATAGTAAATGGCATGGAAAAACTTCTCCCTTCGCTGTCCCAAAACTGCCCCAACTGCGTAGTCACTGTCATCACACATTAATTCAAATGGTGACTCCCAGTTGGGTGCAACAAGAATGGGAGCGGTGATCAACTTTTCTTTCAAAATCTGAAAAGAAGTAAGACAAGCAGTATCAAACACAAATGGTGTGTCCTTGTTCAAAAGGCTACACAATGGCTTGGCTATCTTTGAGAAGTCTTTGATGAACCACCGGTAAAAGCCTGCATGACCAAGAAAACTCCTCACACCCTTGACATTCACCGGTGGAGGTAGTTTCTCAATTACATCAATCTTGGATCTATCCACTTCGATCCCCTTAGCCGAAATCTTGTGCCCAAGCACAATACCCTTCTGCACCATAAAATGACACTTCTCCCAATTTAAGACTAAATTGGTGTCCATGCACCTCTTTAACACAACAGCAAGGTTAGACAAGCAATTATCATAAGAGGAACCGAAAACAGAAAAATCATCCATAAAAACTTCAATGTATTTTTCTACCATATCAGAGAAAATGGAAAGGATGCACCTTTGAAATGTTGTAGGCGCATTACAAAGACCGAAAGGCATCTTCCGATAGGCAAAAACTCCAAAAGGACATGTGAAGGCAGTTTTCTCTTGGTCTTCTGGGTTAACCACAATTTGGTTATAACCCGAATAACCATCCAAGAAACAATAATAAGCTTGCTCGACCAACCTCTCCAACATTTGGTCTATGAATGGAAGTGGGAAGTGATCTTTCCTAGTAGCTTGATTTAGCTTCCAGTAATCTATACACATTCGCCAACCGGTGACCGTTCTAGTTGGGATTAACTCATTCTTCTCGTTTTTCACAACGGTCACGCCACCTTTCTTGGGAACCACTTGTACCGGACTCACCCATGCACTATCGGAAATTGGATAGATCATTCTGGCTTCAAGGAGTTTCAGCACCTCCTTCCTTACCACTTCTTTCATTGTAGGATTGAGCCTCCTTTGTGGTTGGACCACCGGTTTAAATTCAGCCTCCATCATAATCTTGTGCATACACAATGTAGGGCTAATACCTTTCAAATCTAAGATGGACCATCCAATAGCTGTTTTATGCTCTCTAAGCACCCTTACAAGTTTCTCCTCTTCCAATTTGGACAATGCATTGCTCACTATGACAGGATTTTCATCATTCTCACCAAGAAACACATATTTCAAGTGGGAAGGTAGAGGTTTAAGCTAACTTGAGCTTCTCTTGGAATTCATCCTTTTTGAGCTCTTCTTTCTTAGTATTGACAGCAAGTTGATTGGGTTGAGCTTCCAAATCACACAAACACTCCTCTATTTCCTTTTTCTCTTTCTCATCAAGATTTTCAATAGAATTCATAATTACCTTCTCAAGAGTAGAGGAGTGGTGCTGATGTGCAAAGACTTCTTTAGCCACTACATCCACAATGTCCATGCGGAAACAATTCTCTTCATCACTCGGGCGATGCATAGCTACAAATACATTGAAAATAACCTCTTCATCTTGCACTCTGAGTCGAAGTTGACCTTTTTGTACATCTATCAAAGCACGACCAGTTGCTAGAAAATGTCTCCCTAATGTAAGTGGAACTTCTGCATCCTCCTCCATGTCTAATATCACAAAATCCGCTGGGAAGATAAACTTATCCACTTTAACAAAAACATCTTCCATAATACCAAGAGGACGCTTGATTGATCTATCGACTAGTTGCAATGCCATCCTTGTTGGTTTCACTTCACCACCTCCAAGCTTGTTCAAGATTGAAAGCGGCATCAAATTGATACTCGCCCCCAAGTCACACAAGGCCTTCCCAATAGCAACACTCCCAATTGTGCAAGGGATTGTAAAACTACCAGGATCTTTGAGCTTTGGAGGTAGCTTCCTTTGAAGTATCGCACTACATTCTTCCGTCAAGGCAACGGTCTCATCTTCATTAAACCTCCTTTTCTTTGTAAGCAACTCCTTCATGAACTTTGCATAAGTTGGCATTTGCTCTAGTGCTTCAGCGAAGGGTATGTTGATTTGTAACCTCTTAAAGATGTCAAGAAATTTGGCAAATTGCTCTTCCTTCTCCTTCTTCTTGCTTAAGTGAGGATATGGCAATTTTACATAAGAAGGGACCTCTTGAGGCTTGTCTCCATCTTTCAAAATTTGACTTTTACTCTTCCTCGACATTGAATCTTCATCCACTAACTTTTCTCTCTTGTCTTTTTCACTCTCTTTTTCTTCTTCCTCTATTACAACCTCTTTGCCTTTTTCCTCCTTTTTCGCTCTTTTTTCAGCACTCAACTCAGTTTTTTTTAGCAACTCTCTTATTTTTCAGCAAAGGCTCACCGCTCACTTTCTCAAGACTTTTACCACTCCTCAAAACAACAGCCTTACAATGCTCTTTAGGATTAATTTGAGTATTACCTGAAAAACAGCCGCTAGATTGTTCCGCTAGGTGCTTTGCAATTTGTCCAACTTGAACCTCCAAGTTTTTAATGGAAGCATCGGTGTTTTTCTGGTTTGACATGGACATTTGCATGAATTGATTGAGGGTGTTCTCCAAGATAGATGTCCGGTCTTGAGGCGGTTGTGTGGGAGGAGGCTTACTTGCTTGTCCGGCATCTTGTTTCCAACCAAAACTTGTTTGATTCCTCCACCCTTGGTTGTAATTGTTAGAATATTGGTTGCTACCTTGCCGCCCATAGTTCCCCATATAATTAGCTTCCTCATGGGAACTAGGTGTGGCCTCACAATTTCCATTATCATGATCTCCTCCACAAAAATCACATATCATTACCTGTTGAGGTGGCATGGTTGTGCCTTGCATGGTTTGGAGTTGTTGTGGGAGTTGAACTAGTTGCTTGGTAATGGACTCAAGTTGTTGTGACATAAGCTTATTTTGAGCCAAAAGTGCAGTTTGTGAATCTAACTCTAACACTCCCTTTCTTGATGTGGTACCTCGGTCATGATGCATCATATAGTCATTAGATGCCATAGCTTCTATCAAAGTCAATGCTTCCTCCGGTGTCTTTGTGTTCATGGAACCTCCAACTGAGGCATCCAACATAAGCTTGGTTGACGGCCTCAATCAATTGCAAAATGTTTGCATTTGGACAAGATCATCAAACCCATGATTTGGACATTTTCGGAGCAAGTCTTTGAACCTTTCCCATGTGTCATGAAGAGTCTCACCCTCTTGTTGAACAAAGCTTGTGATATCACCCCGTGTCTTCACAAATCTTGAGGCGGGAAAGAACCTTGCAAGGAATTTAGCCTCTAAGTCATCCCATGTACACTACAACAGATTAGACTTTTAATAGATCACCTTTTATAGCATTTCCGTGCGGAAATGCTATTAAAAGTGATGGGGGGACTTTTAATAGCGGTTCCTTAAGGAAACGCTATCTTAGGTATCACCTAAGATAGCATTTCGTTAAGGAACCGCTATTAAAAGTCAAGCTGCAGGAAAAGATAGCGCTTCTTTTAGGAAGCACTATCTTAACTAACAACCTAAGATAGCGGTTCCACACGGAAACGCTATCTTTTCTAAATTGTAATAAATAAATAAAATAAAATCAACTTTAGATAGCGTTTAAAATTAGAAACACTATCTTAGGTGTTTGCTGATTTTCTACCCCCGCCCGTTTGATCCTTCATTCTCAGTTTCTGCCTACCTTCACTCTGACTGACTTCGCAGAGAAATACCCAAGTCTGAAACCAGTGTCCCTCCCTGACTATTCACACCCTGTTCTGCATGAACTCTCATCACTCAGTTCCGGCTTCTCCCTCGTGCGACCCAAGTTGCTGAGTCTTCCCCATTCGCGCATCATCTTGCACATCATCACTGTCTCTTCCTCTGCGTCCTGCTCCGTCCTGTCGCATCTTAAGAAGTTTTTGATGCTCTAACCACTTCCCATCCCTTCCCTTTTACACACCTAAGGTACACTTGCCCCTGTGCTGCATTTATTTTCATGCGAAATCAAATGGGTAATGGGTTCTTTCGATTTTCTCATGCGAAATTGGGTCTTCTGAAATAGTTGGTTTTTAATATAGTTTTTGGATGATCTTGGATGGATTGAATATGAGTGGGTTGCATGTCATTTTCAGTGTGGAGGTGAATTGGTACATGCTAAGATATGGGGGAATGCTTTAGAATGCGCATTACATGTTTGATAAAATGTTTCTTCCATTTTTAACATGATAATGTACTTCCTGAATGTATGTGCATGTTGGAATCATGATTTTATAAAAAAAAAGTCGGTAATGGAGGAGAAGTAGGAAAGAATTTTTTCTAAGTTTTTTTCCTCTGAGTTATAGTAGTTGTATAAAAATCAACCATAAGAATAAAGTACATAAATGAAATATAAAGTGATAATAAGAAAGGACGGATTTGTGTTTAAAGTGATAGACAAGTGCACCCCACAAATAAAAAACTGTGTGAGTGTCTTACTTAAGAATTCATGTTGTTTCCACTTCTCACAAAAAGTGTCATAATTAATTTCACAATAAGCCCAAAAGTGAAGAAAATGGCAACATGAAAACTAATCGTTCAAGTAGATCTTTATAGAGTAGTATTTGATGATAAGAATATTATGAACAGTAGTAGAGAATTGAAAAGATGGAAAGAAGGAATAAACTAGAATAATGGAAAGGACAGAATGATGGAGGGTGGAGGGTGGAGTGCAAAGTGCAAACTGATGTCTCCCTCATTCCTCCATTGGCATGCCATAAATAAAAAGTAGTAAGAGTTAGTGTTCCCTACGTTGCAAAGCACAATAGTAGTACCATCACATACTTCTTTCATCATTTCAAAGTCAATGCTCAAATGTATATATTCCCATCTCAAAGGTTGGAGAATATGCAGAGAGAGACATAGATACTTGGATTGAGGTGATGGCTTTATATGAGGAATTAACAAAAGTGATGACCTCTGGTCATGCTTCAGTGGTTTCCATGAACCTGTTTGTTTCTCTTCTATGCACTTGCATCATTGTGGGGCATTTGCTTGAGGAGAACAGATGGATTAACGAATCCATCACTGCCCTTCTCATTGTGAGTTGAGTTCACTTTGTTTCTTTTATTTTCCTAACTATATATATATATATATATATATATATATGAGTGAGTTTACATGCATGAGGCATGAAGATGAATTTGAAAGTAGAATGAATGGTTGTGTTGTGTTGTGGCATGCAGGGTCTTTGTACAGGGGTTTTTATATTGTTTACAACTGGATGAAAAAGCTCCCATTTATTAGTTTTCAGTCAAGATCTTTTCTTTATTTACCTTTTGCCACCCATCATTTTCAATGCCGGGTGAGTCAGTTACAGTTCAGTACTGTTATTTTACCCTCTCAAAATATTGTTGACTCTGCATTGTTATATTATGTCAAATAGTTACATGTAGTTAATCAACAAACTTTAGTAAGAGTGATGTTTTCAAAATGGAAGCTCAACTTTACCTGCAGTTATCAGAATATCTGCTATGATCTTGTTTCAAAGCCATGCAGAAATTTGATTATTAAATTGCATTGGGAACATCATTTCGAATAATTTAGGGAAACCAATAGCTATATTCACTAAGTTGATACTTTCATCCGATTAGATTTAACAAATGCATGTTTCTGACTTCAAGTGTTCTGTTACTTTCATCCGATTAGATTTAACAAATTTGATTATTACTTCCTTATGTTCTAGTTTTATGTCGGATTTATATGCAAATTTGAAATATTTGCTTCTTTAGCACCTATCTCTACTTACCCGAGTCTCCCGAATGCAGCAATTGGAGCAATATTTTTAGCAACAGATTCTGTTTGCACATTGCAGGTATAAATTTCAATACAAAGCCTTTGAATATCGAATAGTTCTTTCAATTTTAAATGATCATATTTATCTATCTCCAATGCGTCAGGTGCTTAATCCGGATGAGACACATTAGGGAAACCGCCGCATCTGAACCCTCTTCGTGCGCCTCCGTTCGGCCACCGCGTTCACTGTTCATCTCCTCCACGTGCCACCTTTCAGCTCTCTCTCCTCCGTGCGCTATCAAATACTCATTTCTCCTCAATCTCTGCTCCAGGTAACCGCACCACTCATCTCTCTCTTATCTCTGCTCCAGATAAAGTTCATTTTAGATATTATGGTTAAATATTTTACTTTGACACATATATCAGAGATAAAAATTGCTGACATTGCTGACTTATCAAATTTTGGGGGTTACAAAGTATGGAATCTTCAATGTGAAAGTAATAGACCCAGTTTCTTACTATTTGGAGCTATTGGAGGTAACTCATTTGTTTGCTTCATTAGAATCTAGTAGGATAATTCATGTGAACTGGATCTCAGTGTTGTGATGATTATTTAATTAAATTTTATTATTATTAATTTTTCTTCAGATGGTATTTGATTTTCAGCTAATCAAAGGTCTTCTTTCTTTCACAGCCATATTTTAGGTACATTCTTCTTGCCAACCTTCACTCTGACTCACTCGTCTCACTACCGCAGCCGTGCTCCATAGTCGCACCAACACCAGTCGAGCCTCCATACCTCGATCCGCGTCTCTGCCTTTCTATCGACCCCTTGTTTCTAGCGTAGTGCAATGTTGGGTGAGTCACTTATCCTATAGGACTTAATTCACAATAATGAATTATATAAAAGTTGAGGTGCTTAGGATTTGTTATCTCAACATTTTTGTAGGAATCATTGGGTGCTGTGCGCGATAAATACCGTTGAAGAGATTATTTACTATCTGGATTCCTTGCATGTTGATCCTAGGAATCGCCTAGAATTAAAGAATCTGTTCAATAAGTAAGCATGCTTTTATATTTCTGATTTTCTATGATTCTGTCGAATGGCTTCCATGGTAGATATATGTTGCAAGTTGTCATGGTCCTAATGTGCTTTTGATTTTTGACATTAGAATAACTGTGTTGAATTGGCATATACTGGGTTGTGGCTGTTGTGGTTCAAAATAAAAAAAAGCATGCGTGTGTTTGTGATGATTGAAAATATGTTTCTTAATGAAGTCTGTTTGATTTTGTGATTAGTGCTTTTCAAGTTTATCGCGCACGTAGCGGAGCTAAGGTGCCGTGTTTAAAGGCAACCAACATTAAATGGATTCAGATAGAGGTATATTTGGAAAAACTTAATGCGCAATTAGATAAAAAAACTATATTGATTTACTATTTTATTTTTTATAGTGCCCAAGACAACCCAACGATACAGATTGTGGGTACTATGTCATGCGTTTCATGAAGGAAATTATCTTACAGAACCAAGTTAAAATACCAATGGCGGTATGTTGTTTACTTAGCTTTTAACTGTGACTGTTCAAATGTTTTAGTAATTGTAACTTAATTTATTTAATTTTTATGTCGCAAGATTTCCTCGACTTCAAATGCTCCACATACTCCACTGGTCAACTATCTGAAGTCAAGGAAGATTGGTGTCGCTATATTGTTGAAAAGTTTATTTGATTACACTTGTTGTCTAAACTTTGTATTGTACTGTATATGGATGAAACAATTCTTGGTTAAATTATATTAACTGATATGTATGCAATTGGGTCAGACTTAGTAGCTGAAGCGTATGCAATTGGGTCACTTTCATCTATAGGGACTATTGAGTAGCATTTGATGATTTGAAGATTTGATATATGCCTTTATTATTACGGGTTCAATATATTGATGGTTCTACACAGTTTTTTGGTGGAATACTTTCTATCAAAGTAGCTTGTTATATGCATATGGTTTGGTACAAGTAACTTAGGTGTCTGGGTTTTATTTGCTACCCATAATTTGGATTGTGCTTCATTTCTTTGTGTAAACCTTCTGTTTTTTATAAACAATATGCAGGAGAATGGAGGTAAAGTTAAGAAATAGGTAAACTAAAAAAAAAGGGATAGATAGCGTTTGTTTTAACAAATTCTATCTAAAGGCAGACTTTAGATAGCGTTTGTTTTAACAAATGCTATCTAAAGTCTGCCTTTAGATAGTGTTTGTTTCTTTAAACGCTATCTAAAGTCTGCCTTTAGATAGCATTTGTTAAAACAAATGCTATCTAAAGGCAAACTTTAGATAGCGTTTCTGTGTACAAACGCTATCTAAAGGCAGACTTTAGATAGCGTTTGTACACGGAAACGCTATCTAAGGTCACCTTTTAATAGCACTTCTTAAATGCTATCTTTGCTAACGACTTTTAATAGTGGTGGCATAGATAGCGGTTACAAACGCTATTAAAAGGCATCCGGAAATGATATCTAAAGTCATTTATGTTGTAGTGGTAGTGATGCTCCCCCTTGGTTGAGATTGGAGCCAAGCCTTGGCTCTATCTCTTAGAGAGAAAGGAAACAACCTTAGGCGAATTGCATCATCGGTAGCACCATTTATCTTCACCGTATCACATAACTCAATGAAGTTGGAGACATGATTATTAGGATCCTCCTTCTCCATCCCGGCAAATTGATTTTGTTGCATAATATTCAAGAGAGCCGGATTGATCTCAAAATTGTTGGAATTCACTGGAGGCCTCACTATGCTAGTGACATGCCGATTGACATTTGTATTGGCATAATCCCCAAGTGTCCTTCGTGGAACACCCTCATCATTACCTGCCATCTCAAGTGGTTCTTGATGAACTTGTGAAGTGGAGGTCTCTTGTTCTCTTTCTTGTCGTGCTAATAACTTCCGCTGTCTTGCTTGTCTCCGATTCTTCCTAGCCGTTTTCTCTATTTCAGGATCGTAGAGAAGTTGGTCAACTGGGATAGTACCTCGCATGCACAAAAGTCTAGAGACCAAGACTGTTAGCACTAAATGATAGCAAAGAGAAACAGATAATAAAACAGAAAAAATAAAATCGTGCTTAAATTAGTAATAGAAATGGGTATGCTAATATTGAAACACAAATCCCCGACAACGGCGCCAAAAACTTGTTGACGGTTTAGGCAAGTATACCAAGTCGTACAAGTAGTAAAGATGTAAGAGGGATATCGTTCCCATGAGGACTGCGACAAGTACTAGCACGTACCAAATCAACTACTATCTAAGCGGATATTTGGAAGGAAAGGAGCTCAATATTAAATACCAAGCCCAACAAGAGTTAAAATTTAAAATAAACAAAATAAAAGGAACAAGTTCTTTTAGGATTTTTATCAAACACTTGGAATTGAAAAAGGGGATTTTTCAAATATGATGAAAGATGTTGGGATTAAACTTCACTAAACCTTTACCTCATGCAATACTAAGACCACCAATCCAATTTATCCTTCAAATATTAAAATCAACCCACAATATTACTCAAGTCCTAATTCCTTAGATGACAAGAGCCTAAATCCCCTAATTAGACCCTAATCCCTTAGGTGGCTTAATTAATGAATTTGCATTAAGATTAGGGATTACACGATTACTAATAAACCAAAATCCATTCGTAGATGCAAGGTTTACTAGGTGATTAGTTTCAGATCAAGAAATGATAAGAACTTCCCAATTGCAAATCAAATCTTAGAACAATTTATGGATGATCAAACCACAAAAAGCATCAAGCATAGGAATCAAACACTAATAAAGAAGCATAAACTTAAATTAATAAATCAAAGCAAATACATGAGATTCGGTTTAGCTACATCTAATCCCAACAAAAAGGGAATTTAGCTACTCATAGTCATCGAGAAAGCCAAAATCAAAGCAATAGAAGCAAAGGAAAGAAGAAACTCCATGGAAGCTTTCCACAGATGATCCACAAGAGCCCTCGGTTCAGAGAAAACGTCACTTTTAGGGTAAAAATCGCAGGTCTGCTATATTCTCCTCTGTTCTCTCTCTTGGGTTTTACTAAAAGAGGAATTTATAGTCCATGCCGTCATTAGGATTTTTGGCTGAGCGCCCCACTTTCTTGGCTGGCAGCAGCCTCCAACTTAAGTTGATTCACGGATACGCCTTGACTCGTTGTGAGAATAAATTGGGTGAGCCCGGATAATCCCTGATATGTCTTGCTCTCTGGCACATCTTGGTTGAGCGAAATATTTAATTGCCTGAGCCCAGATAATCCTGATATGTCTTGCTCTCTGGCACATCTTGGCTGAGCAAAATATTTGCTTTGCTGAGCGCATAACCTCCAGAGTGCAAAACTATTTCAGCTTTAGTTGCGCCCAGCCAAGGAAAATTTTGGCTTCGCCAAATTGCATCTGGACCCAATCTCTATCCTTTTTTGTCATGCCTTCCTCTTGCTACCTAAAACACACAAAATAGATAATAAAAATCACTATATTAACCAAACAAACTAAAACAACAATTAATCCTACGGACTCTATAGAAACACACTAAAATATGGCAAAAACAACTCTTTAAACATTAAAGGAGTTTTAAAATCAATCAAATTAACATCTCAAAAGCATGTACATTTGCAACTATCACTAATGAAATAGATTTCCCCATAACCCGGAAACATTCTCACTGCAAAAAGAATCATTTAAACATTTAATGAGTAATTATTAAATTTTGAAACATGAAAAGAAACTTAGGAAGACCAAGGAGAACTACTCACAAAATGTTCTTCCTTCAACTCCAAAATATCAGATTCCACATTAGGAAATGGTGGAGCAAAAACAGCCTTAAGTCTAACCAGAATACATAACAAAAAAAAGTATAAATAGATTTAAAATATGAACATTACATACATAACACATGATATACATATACATAATATATATATATATATATATATATATATATATATAATAGATATAATATATAATATTTTTTAAAGAAGTTGATATTTGGAAAAAAAAAATACCTGCGATGGTGTGGAATCTGCTCCAGCGAAATCAAACATAGACAATATTACATCATCATAACAAAATCTTCTCATAGGAAAGCTACCATCAAACTGACAAAGGTTTTCAAGATTTGTTTCAACTTTGAATAGCATTCTTCTTCCAATAAGGTTGTTCAACAAATCAGGGTACCCATCTCTAGCACCACCCTGTCACAAGAAACATTCATCAACATGAATTGATAACAAACAACAATAAGTCATAAAAACATGCTCCAACAATCAGAATCACATACATAGGGTCCGTTTGTTTTAGATTTTGATAGAATTGATTTTGGTAGAATTGATTTTGGAAGAATTGATTTTGAAAAATTCAAGGTTAAAAAAAATTGATTTGTGTTTGGTAACAATATTTTAAAAGTGGGTTTAGAAGAATTGATTTTGTTTGGATGATAAAGTAAAATCACTTTTGAGGTGTAAATATGTAGAATTTTGTCGGTCCTACATCTAGAATCAAATATTATCAATGAAAAAGCTAAAAAAATTTGCTTTCACAAAACTCAGTTTTGCCCACCAGGAATCAATTATTTCCAGCTGGATTTTATACCCAAACACTCCAGTTACTGTAGTAACTGAGGTTTGGAGGCTGAAATGGAGTTTCAGCAGGTTACTAAACAAGCACAAAAACACATGATTAATGGAAATAGAAAGGTAAAACTAGTTACCTGAAAATGAAGTCCAAGCAAGTCTTCACAGCTTTTTTGCACTAGCAGATTCATATCATGATCAAAGATAGTGACTACAGTTGTTCCAGATTGGTCAGCAATTACAACCTTCACCTTAAACCTTCAAAATAAACCAACTTTTAACATGTAAACATATGATATCTATACACTATTTGAAGTAAAAAATATTGGAATACTAATAATATAACAAATACAACAAAGTAAAAGGAAACATCATTTCTTTAAAGTTATTAAAAAAATTAAGCAAACAAAAAGGGTAATATACCTAGGATGAACCTGTAGAATAGGAATGCCACAACTCTCGCAGAAATTAACACCTATTTGAGAAGAAACTGACTTGTTACATCTGCAAGCCAAATAGAACCACAAGCTATCATGGACTATGTCAACAATCTCTCCTAAGACAGTACAGAGTCCATCCTGAAAGTAAACAAATTAAGTGTTCTGAAAACAGCAAGACAATTGTAAATGAGACTATCTTCAAAATAAAATGGATTGTTGTTATGCAAAATATAAAACTAAATCATTAAGGACCTCGTGTATATTAGTTAGCTCTGCAACTGATTTCTTGGGATGGTTCTTTATGAAATCAATCTCAAGTCCATGCCTTGAACTATCCAGCACAGTAATGCTGCATAAATAGATGGAGGATTAGGTCTCAAAAAATATATTAATATATTAATATATAATAAATAAAATTTATTGCAACACCAGACACAAATATGAAAATAACTCCCAAACCTATTTCTAAAGTGAATGGCCTCTGGTATGTCAGGATTAAACAACAGTCGTATTGCATTGATGCTATTATGTAAAACAGTCTTACCTGCCCAACAAAAAGACAAAAAAAAGGCAAGTGTTTAACGAAAAAAATAATAATAAACAACATCATTTACAAAGTTTTGAAAATAATAAAGGAGAAAGATATAGAACATCATGCCTCTAAAAAACTTCATTCTAGCTAGTTGAACAACAACTACAACTTGTACATTTTCACCATTCTGCAGAAATGACCTCAGCATGTCCACATATTCTCCGAATAGTGCACACTCTAACTTGCCACTATACAAAAGAACAAAAAATAAGAAACAACACATATATACTAAAATAAATTATAAGTAATTAGCCCTTAAAAAAAGAACTAATTAATACCTAGGATCAGTTAACTCTATGACAACCATATTTGTTATCTTTCCATCAATGGTATACTATCGTTCATGGAATACAACAGTGATAAGACCCATTACATCTGGATGGAATAAAACAAAGAGTCAACAAAGAAACAAACTATAAATGTAAGCGTAATCATAATTTGGAATTTTGTTAGACTTACAAATTAGAATATTGATAATACTTGTGACACCTTCTACCCCGCATGTATTTATAAAAAAATAACATAGGATAAAAATATTTAAAAAGAATAAACACATGTTTATCATTTATTAAAATGATAAACCACGGGCAGAAGATACCACATTGTAAACAATGTCATAACGCAGAAATAAAACATATCATAAAAACATAACCGAAAACAAAATCCAACCCCGATGTCACATTACAGAGCTAGTAACCAACAATCCAAGAACATCACAGATAAACAACTAAAAATGGAAATAAATCCTAGCTACAAGTAAGCGGCTCCTCGGAATCACTCATCAACTGACTGCTCACCATCCTCTGCATGAAGATAAGGTACATGCAAACAACAATAGAAAGATGGGGAGTAAGAAACATGTATATAAACATAACAGCATGGAAGCAGTTAGTAAGACAAGCATGCATCATATAACATACAACATATCAGGCATCATAACATTTTAACATGTCAACATCATTCATATCATTTCAAATAAGTATGCTATGCGATGCAGCGCTACTCCACTACTCCTTTATGCACTTGGATCCAATCTACCTCAGAAAGTCAACTTCGGAGTTGCATATCCACATTGGCCATCAAGCACCAACACCGGCAGTTCACCAATGGGTGAACCCCTTATATAGCCGACGCCCCTTGCTTTCGGATGTGCCACCATGGTTGTACATGATTCACTTGAATCGCCGCGGACGGTCAGATTGTCTTACTCTCGGACGACCTCCCCTATGTTGAACATCCCCTACTAACATCTCCGATGCATGAATGCGTGAGGAACAACAATACACAATCAAACAAACACCACCTCCGCTTGGGCCACTAGGCTACCCTACTTTTAACACAATCAATCCCTCGACCACTTGGCATTGAGGCCCCCATGGCCACTTGGCTACCAAGGTTCAACATTAACAACACCTTGACCATTAAGCACCAAAGGCCCCTTGGCCACTTGGCTACCAAGGTACAACAACGTGCGGTAAACATCGTTACCGACTAAACTATCTTTACGTTTGTATTTAATTATACTTGTTAAGTCTTCATTGAATTATCTAACTTGCCTTTACTGCATTTGGTGCCTTATTATCATTGTTGGGAACATTGCGGTGAAATACCCCTGTTCTATTTCTGCATTTACGTTCCGGACGGGGAGCACGGTCATGCTTCCCCAAAGACGAGTGTGCTGACTTTTAAGTCAAGTGCGGTCGTCAGTCTTGATCGCTGAGCACTGGCCGTGCTCGCGCGGCATGGCCGCATCTTGTTTTCGGGCGGAAGGGTTGAAGAACCCTCGTTAAGCTCCATAAGGTATCCAATGATCAATCTTATTGGCTTTTCCTAACCAGTAACATCGGTTTCATTACTCTTAATAAATCTCTATGTTTTATACTTATTGGGGAATTAAACCTTTAATTCCAGTTTCATTATTAATGTCCCCAAAACACTCAAGAATCAATCCTAGGGTCTTAACTAAGCCTTTGACCAATAACCTCACTCTTTACTACGGTTCGAGTCTTATAAACAATCAGGAATTAATCCATTAACTTCAGTCATCATCTTTTAACGTTTATAAACATCGTTCATCGCCAACCACATCAACAGCCAATCATAACTCATGGTATAACAACACCATGGTTAACACAGCCAATCAGAGTATGAAGATAATCATCATTAAACTAAGTATGGCATCATCAAATACAGTTCATAACAATAATAGGCATACCAACACAGTTTATCAAATATCATCATGAATAGCAAGTACACAAATAACAAATAATAGGGTTGTGGGTTAACCTTCATCTTACGCTACCCCCAACCCTACATGTTTATACTATTCATTCTCCCCATACCTGGTATGAAGATCAAACCCCTTGACAAACGTAAGCAAAATATCCTTGTTCCCTCGAGCGGCTCGATGAGTTTCCCAAGCCTTGGCCAACACAAAAGGGTAACCAATTAATTCCAAATCACAAAAAGAAGAGGAATTAAAGATAGGGATAAACTGTTACCTTTCTAATGGCACTAACGCATGAATTTCTCTCCCAAACTAGAGCAAGAATGCCAAGAACTTGGTTGGGTTCAAAAGAAGGGAAAGGGGAGAGGTTTCTGTCACACTAGGATTGCCTAGAGTGCCAATTTGAGGGTTTACACTCGTAACCCTCGCTCACTGACTTATTTATATAGGCTTAGACCTGAGCACGGTCGTGCTCCTCATTAAGCATGGTCATGCTTAACTTAAGCACGGGGTAGTGCTCAAGCCAGCACGGTCAGACAAAAAGAGCGTTACAAACGCTCATTTTTGACACGGCCGTGCTCCCCTTGAGCACGGTCGTGCTAGTGGCTCACTTAGCCACTGAGCACGCCTATGAGCATGGGCATGCTGGTACATGAGCACGACCGTGCTCATGCACCAGAAAGGGTTTTTCACCTTGAAAGCCCCCCTTAGCCCTCTTACAACATTTCTAAGGTAACTTAACAACATAAAACATACATACGAACACTTAGAGACTTTATTTGAAAAACGAGGTGTTACAATACTCACCAGTGAGATATTGATAACTATCAGCAGAATTAAGATTAAGAATATCAAAAAAAGGGACACAGTTGAGCCCATAAACTGGAATAGAGGGACATTCTTTCTGTTGAACTGTGGTTTTGAATAGAAAACCATTTTAAATTCATGTGGAGATGCCTTGTAACCCCCATAATTTTGGATTACATTGAAATAAACCATCTTATAGGTACAACCCTCTTCCAACATGCAGCTGAACTTATGAAAGAGAGGATTCCTAACAATTGCCTGGATCCTACCCCCTGACACCAAAGAAAAAAGAAAGCCAGTCCCACATAAAAACAAAACAATACATCGATAATCAAAAAGTCATATTAACCAATGTAAAAGAAAATAGTGATGTTACATGTTCATCAACCAGAAGCATCTCCGAACAGCTTGTTTGATTGGGGTTGTTAAAGAGTGGAGCAGACCAAAGCCAGACCACCCTAACCAACAACCTTATTGCCTCCCTATTGGAAGATATTGAGCCAATTTGATCATAGTAACCAGCCATTGAAAGTTGAAAGATATAACAATAATAACAATATAACCCAAGGAAATAAGGTTCAGGAAATGTGATGAACCAACATAGTGAACAAACCAATTTATATATATTGGTGAATTTGGCAAGTGTACCAAATCGTAACAAGTAATAATAGTGAGAGTAGAGTATCGTTCCCAATGAGGATTGTTGTCAAGTATCAACTTAGCCTAGGCAATAGTTATTTGAACCAGTGAGTTTCATGTTTATATAATACTACAAGAATATTGAATTTAATGTCACAAACATGAAAGAATCAAGTAAAAGTAAAGAGTGAAATCAATATAGGTAAAAGCGGTTAGGCATCGGAATCCTCCAATCTTCACTTAACGTAACCTTATTCAGTCCTAATTCCAATTCATTCCACTCAATTGACATTCAAATCACTAACCTAGATTTATCCCTAATTCCTTAGGTGATAATCCTTTTGTACCAATCAAGAAGCCTAATTCCTTAGGTCATTCAAGCATTTTCACAAACATTAAGCACGCGATTCATAAGAATGCATTGAAACATAGTTCTATTCCTAGAATCAACATTCCAATGGTAATCTACTTCAATTCCAATCCAATAACCAATTTTCCAATTGTGAAATTGAATCTAACATCAATCTAGAGTTGATCAATCAATAGAAGCATTAAGCATAGAAGCAAATCACTCTAATTGAATGAAACAGAATTGAATTCAGAATCAAAGTCAATTACATCAAGATCCAATTAGAATCATCCTAACCTAACCTAAATGATCTAACAGCTCATAGTAAAAGAGAAGAGAAGAAGAAACTTGAGTGGATGTGAGTGGAGGAAGCCATGGAAGCTCCAAATCTTGTTCCCAAGCTTGGATCTTCAAGGAGGCAGAGAGAAGTGATGAACCTCGAGTATGAGAAGTGAAAAATGAGCCAAAAGATCCCGATTCAATTGCAGAAATGTGAATTTATACTGGTTCTGCTCGTCTGCCTGGCCATTGGCGCCAAACGCCGCTCTCTGGCGCCAAACGCTGGATCATCTCGGCGGCTTTGGATCATGGGCGCTGGGCGCTAGTTGCCTAGAGCTGGGCGCTAGTTGCCTAGAGCTGACCGCTAGTTGCCAGCCTTCTGCCTGTGCTGAGCGCGAATCTTCCTGTGTTGGGCGCCATTGCTGGTTCTGCGCCTGCTGTTTTCTGCATTTTGCCTGAGTTGAGTGCCCGTTTTGAGAGCTAAGTGCTAGATTTCCAATCCTACACATTTTCAACATATTTTGAGTGTACTTTTCACATAAAAACATCAAAACTCTAATCCAATGAATCCAAACTTTATTCATATCAAAGTATGTATTTTCCTATCACTTTTCCTATGATTTCTAAGATTATGTACAAACTCTTTCCTAATTACACCTCCAAACTAACATATTTTAAACATTCATCACAACCCCAAACTTAGAAATTTTGCTTGTCCTCAAGCAAACAATTAAATTCAAAACAGGGGTGAATGAGATAGATTTTCATGTTCAATTCTCTTGTGAAGCAAATTACTCATGCAAGACTTCAATTCCACTAGTGGAAAATATACATTAGACGGTAAAGGTTTACGTCAGTTAACCAAAAACTAGACGTTAAAAAGGGGGCGATGGCAGTTTTGTAAATATCAGACTTCATTAATTCACTGTTAACGTCAGTTGTTTTAAGGACTGACGTTAAAAGTGAGGCGGTGGCAGTTTTGTAAATATGAAATCACACTATTTGCGTCAGTTGTTTAATGAACTGACGTTAAAAGTGTTTTGCATGAAATTATTAACACTTTTAACGTCAGTTGTTTATAAAACTGACGTTAGAAGTGTGATTTTTACTTCAGTTAAATAAATAACTGACGTAAATAATCAACTTATTCCTATCTTTCTTTCGTTGTCATCTCCTTGTTGTCACTCTTAACGCAGATCATCACTCCATATAGTGCAGTTTATTTCTAATCTTTTTTTTTAAAAAAAGTTTATTTTTAATATTAATTAATTAGCTTGAATTAGTAAATTAACAAATTCTTGTGCAAATTAAAATAAATAAACACTTAACATAAAACAAGTTATATATGTATAATCAAATCGTATCTCATTGAAGCGATTCATAAGTTACAATTACATGATTAAAAGATAAAAAATTTCCGCAAGATAGCACTAAAATATAAAAAAGTTTCTGCTTCAACATCATTTTCTTCTCAGTCCTGTCCTCAGAAACTCCAACATTGAATGCATCCCCTCCCTCATTTGAAGTCCTTGATGCTCCATCTGAACCACAGTCACTTTGGAGCCGTGGCAGAGTGAAGGGTGCACTCGATCTGTTTCAGCAATATTCTTGGAACAACCACTTGGTTCCAAAGCTGAGGTTTTGGAACCGTAGCTGCTGATTCTCCGGAAGGATGATGGTGTGTGCAATTCACATAATGCGATTTACACACCCTTATCACCCATGTAATGTGATTTACTCAAACTCAGAAGTTGTTTGACCATTAAGACAGTGACCTTTAAGTCTAGGTATAGGAAGAAAGAGTGATGAAGTTAATCTCCATGGCAGAGCCATATTGTGAAGCAGAAAAATTAAAGGAAGGAAGGAAGCTATTTATAGGAGTAGGGGATGAAGTTACTAGGCGTCGTAAGTTGCTAAAAAATTAAATTGATCATTAAGAGCATTAGGTTCCAAGGCGCATTGGGAGTTGGCAGTCATATATTTAACGTCTGTTGTTTATACAATTGACGTTAAAAATGTGATTTTTACTTCAGTTAAATAAATAGCTGACATAAATAATCCTATATCCCTATCTGAAATGCCCTGTTGTCACTCAATTAACACAGGTATCAGAGCCATTTTGTGAAGGAATAGAAATATAGAGGAAAAGAAGAGGTAGTATTACAGACTGATACAGAAGAATGTTACTTTATACAGAGACACAACACTTTTAACGTCAGTTGTATTCAACAACGGACGTTAAAAGTGTTTTTTAAATAAATATTTATATTTAACTTCTGTTTGTTAATAAAAGCGGCGTTAAAAAATTAATTGTAACGTCGATTGTTTAATACAAGCGACGTTAAATGTTGTTTTATATAACGTTTACACCCGCGCGCCTTTCTCGCACGCCGCTGCTCTGTACGTACGTCTCTTTTCTCTTTTCATTACGCTCAACCCTAAATCACTCTCAACCCTCACTCTCACTCTCACCCAGCACAGAACCCTAATCGCGAGCTCATCTCCACCGCAACCACCGCGAGGGCTTCTTTGCCACCACCGTGAGGTACACTATTAACCCTAACTGTCTTTCCATTCATTCTTTGCAATAACTTGAGGTACATCTCTCTTTCCCCTTCCCGTGCACTAACTCTCCTTGTCCCTCTGCTCTCAGTAACAACATCGAACGTTGGCCACAACTCGAGCTCCCCTCCCACCACCACGCGAGCACCTATTTCTGGTGAGTATTTAGGGCACATTTTTGTATTTTTGGTTTTGAGTGTATGTTGAAACTGTAGTCTCAGTAGTTGAAACTTGAAACCGTTAGTTTGAGTTGTTTGGAATGTACGTCTCTGTTTTTGGTTTTGAGTGCATGTTGCTCTGCTGGTTGATCTATCACGGCCGTGATGCTAATCACGGCTAGGCCGTGATCAGTTCTGCATGTGATGGCATGGTTCATTGGGTTGTTGGCACGTTACGGCCGTGATGGACATCACTGCCAGGCCGTGACCAGTGCTTGGCAATTAATCTTTAAAAACTATAGTTTTAAATCTCCCGTATTGTCCTTATATTGGATATATATATGTTTTGTATATCTACAGGACCTATCTAGTTATGGATCGTAGTTGGATGGTTTGTAAGCGTACTAGTGCTGAGTATTTGAAGGGGGTGGGAGAATTTATAGAATTTGCTCAAAGGAATGTTCCTAATAGTAATGGAATGTTCTGTTGTCCTTGTGTCAAGTGTTTGAATACGAGGAAATGTACGGTGAAGGATATACATACTCATTTGATTTGTTAAGGGATTTGCTTGAGTTATACAAGATGGATATGGCATGGTGATATGTTGTTGAGTAGTAATACGGCGAGTGTCTGCCAAAGTGAGGACGTTGACATAGATATGGAGGATGATCAAGTAGAGGACATGATCCGTGATATTGGACAAGAATCTTTTCATCGAGCGCATGTGTATGATAGGTTGTGCGGTGATGCAGATAAGCCTTTATATCCAGGGTGTACTACTCATACACGGTTGTCGGCGGTGCTAAAATTGGTTTGTGTGAAGGCGAGAAATGGTTGGACCTATAAAAGCTTCACGGAATTGCTTGAAGTGTTGAAAGACTTGTTTCAGGATGACAACACATTGCCTGACCGTAACTATGAGGCCAAGAAGGTATTGTGTCCTATGGGTATGGAGTATAAGAAGATACACGCATGCCCCAATGATTGCATATTGTACACCGGTGTTCATGAAGACAATCACGATTGCCCCAAATGTGGGTTATCACGATACAAAGTGAAGGGTGGTGATGATGATGATGATCTTGATGATGTGAGAAAAAAGGGTCCTCCTGCGAAGGTGTTGTGGTATCTTCCAATAATTCCAAGGTTCAAGCGATTGTTTGCCAATGCGAAAGATGCGAAGAATCTTAGATGGCATAATGATGAGAGGAAACGTGATGGAAAGGTTCGTCATCCTGCTGATTCTATTCAATGGAAGAATATCAATACTATGTTTCCGGATTTCGCCGATGAGCCAAGAAACCTAAGGCTTGGACTTGCTACGGATAGAATGAATCCTTATGGTAACATGAGTAGTATTCATAGTTCATGGCCTGTTCTGTTGGTAATTTACAACATGCCCCCTTGGTTGTATGCATGAAGCGCAAATACATGATGTTGTCTATGATGATTTGGGCCCAAAGCAACCGGGAAATGACTTAGATGTTTATCTAGGTCCCTTGATTGAAGACTTGAAAACTTTGTGGGTGGAAGGTGTTGATGTAGTTGATGGGTATTCTCATGAGACTTTCAAGCTTCGTGCCATGTTATTTTGCACCATCAACGACTTTCCAAAGATACGGTAACTTGTCAGGATGCAGTGTCAAGGGGCATAAAGCATGCCCTATATGTGAAGAAGGCACATGCTACACTCAGTTGCATCATGGAAAGAAGACGGTTTACCTTGGGCATCGGAGATTTCTTAGACGTGATCACCCATATCGTAAGATGAAAAAAGCTTTTAATGGATGCCAAGAGACAGAAGAAGCGTCGGCGGCCTTAATTGGAGAGCAGGTTTATCAGAGGGTAAAGGACATCGATGTTATATTCGGAAAGTCCAAAAAGGAAGGTAAAGCTGTTGAGAAAAACATATGGAAGAAGAGGTCGATATTCTTTGATCTTCCATACTGGCGCAAGCTTGATGTCAGACACTACATTGATGTGATGCATGTGGAGAAAAATGTGTGTGATAGTGTGATCGGGATGCTTCTCAACATTCAGGGCAAGACAAAGGATGGTGTGAATTCTCGTCTCGACCTCGTTGCTATGGGTATACGAGAGCAGTTAGCTCCAGTTGTTGAGGATGGTAAGCAGACTTATTTGCCGCCAGCATGTCATACTTAGTAAAAAAAACACAGACAAAGTATCCACGGGTGTCTTCAGGGCATCAAAGTTCCACATGGTTACTCTTCAAATATGAAGAGGCTTGTCTCTAGTGATCTTAAATTGGTTGGCTTGAAGTCTCATGATTGTCACATCTTGATGCAACAACTTCTGCCCGTTGCTATTCGTGGTATTGCTACAAAAAATGTGTGACATGCCATTACTCGGTTGTGCTCATTCTTCAATTCTATATGTAGCAAAGTCGTTGACCCCCGTATGTTGGATGACTTGGAAGTTGAGGCTGCTACAATCTTGTTCCAATTGGAGATGTATTTTCCTCCTTCCTTTTTCGACATAATGGTTCACTTAATTGTTCATTTGGTGAGGGAGATTAGATTACGTGGGCCGGTTTTTCTGAGATGGATGTACCCAGTTGAGCGCTACATGAAGATCTTGAAAGGGTACGTGAAGAATCCTCATCGTCCGGAAGCATCTCTTGTTCAAAGGTATGTTGCAGAAGAAGCTATTGAGTTTTGTTCGGACTACCTTCATAACACGGATCCTATAGGGGTTCCTAAGCCTCGGCATGATGAGATCAGATGTCAAGGTAAGGGTACACATGGCTTAAGAATTAATAGGAAGGATCGGGAGGAAGTGCTTCAAGCACATTTGTATGTATTGAACAACATCGAATGTGTTCAGCCTTTCTTATTTGAACATAAAAGAAAAGTCAATCAAGAAAACCCTCGAATGAGCGAAAGGTGGTTGTTGAACAAGCATAACAAGACTTTCTTACCATGGTTCAAGGAAGAAATGCTTAAGTATGATAGTAATCCTTCTGATGACGTAAAATGGCTAGCACGTGGGCCTAACTTCAACGTCATATGTTGGAGCGGATACGACATAAATAACTTTTCCTTTTATACAAAGGAACAAGATAACAAGAGTACCATGCAAAATAGTGGGGTTATGATCGTGGCCGAAGCAATGCACTTCTCTAGTGCAAAGGACACAAAACCCGTTACACAGACCGAGACCTTACTTTGGATATATTGAAGATATTTGGGTGCTCGATTACACTAAGCTTACGGTGCGGTATTTAAATGTAAGTGGGTTGATAGTAACGGTGGTGTACAAACCGACGAATTGGGGTTCACATTGGTAGACCTCAACAAGTTAGGTCATATAAATGAGCCTTTCATAATGGCTTCCCAAGCAAAACAAGTGTTCTACATCACCGATCCTTCTAACAAAAGGTTGTCCGTGGTTCTCCAAGGAAAAAGCATGTATAATGGTAGTGATGAAAATGAAGATTCAAATCTTGATATTCCTGAGACTCCTTCTTTTTCAACAAACATGCCTACTATAATCGAGGAGACACAGGTGGACGATGTACATGCCACTCGTGATGATCATCACGAAGGGATATTGATATAGGTAGTTTAAACTTAGTATACATTTATAACCTATGTTAATAAATATATATTGTTTTGAACAGGCATACATATGGATCATTGTTCCATTTTTCCTTTGCAATTCTGTAATGTGTGTGATATTCGATTATTCTTGGGATATTTCTTGAGTGCAGGGATGGCTTAGGGGAGTGATATTTTAAAACTGAATTTTAAAAAAAAACTATTAACGTCAGTTGTATCATACAACTGACGTTAAAAGTATTTTATAAAAATATACAGAACACTATTAACGTCAGTTGTTTATTACAACTGACGTTAAAATTAAGACCTTTAACGTCAGTTCTTGATAACAATTGACGTTAGTTTTAACAAAATTAACGTCGGTTTTGTTAAAGAACTGACGTTAATTTTGACAAAATTAACGTCAGTTGTGTTAAAGAACCGACGTTAATAGTGTTATATTTAACGTCAGTTCTCAACTGATGTTAAAAGTTTAACTTTTAACGTCAGCTGTATTTACATAAACTTTTAACGTCAGCTGTATTTACGTCAGTCAGTATTCTGATGTAAAATGCACTTATTGCACTAGTGTTCCTTGACACTTTTGCAAAATGGACAAGCATCACACAATCATTCATAAATTCCAATTGATCACAAGTTTCATGCTTTAGAACAATCAAACTTAGTACAAAATTTGCTCCATTGAATGCACAAAATCATCCCTTGCAACCTCTCTGTTTCAGTGTTTCACACATCCTCACTTGGTCATGTTTGCTCTCAATTCCAATCATCATGCACTCCCCAATCCTAATCTTGACAAGATGCTAAACACACACATCACAAATGCCAATGCAACACATATCATGAGGTCTTTTATTTGGATGTAATGGGGCTTAGGTACGGGTGGATGAGAATAAGGATATATAGGCTATTCTACTGTGGCTTCAAGGGCTATTTGGACTCTTTTTGGAATTTTCACTTGCCTATCTAGCTACAAGCACATAAGCACACAATTTGTGCTATTTCCTTTTTTTTTTATTCAATTCCAACTATTTCTTTTTCTCTTTTTCTTTTGTTGCTTCTTGTTTCATTTTCTTTTCTTTCTATTTTGCCTTTTTCTCACTTTTATATACTTTCTTTGTTTCTTTTTCTCTATGGCTTTTTCTATTTTTTCTTTTTCTTTTTCAGTTTTTCTTTTTCAATTTTTTTTTAGTAGGCATCTCTAGTGGCCTACTCTCACCCCAAACTTTATTTGCTTGCTTGTCCCTAAGCAAGAGAACAACCCCAAACTTAAGTCCAAACATTCCTCTAAGCTAAAGTAGTGGGACGAAATGGTTTTTTCGCTTTTTGGCTTGTAATGTGCTATCATTTCAAGGAAAATAGGCCAAGGCTCAATTGGGCTTAACAATGGTAAATGATAGGTTGGCAATTATGGCACCAAGCTTAAACAAAGAAATGTTGCCTCAATCATTCATGCATATGCAAGAACATTGCAACAATGACAAGCATTCAAGGCAAGAAAAGGTGAGAACATGCAAGTGATGGACAATCACACATGAAAGAAATCAAGTCATCTGGATAATGTGCCAGAGCATTTGGGCTCAAAAGCTCACAGTTTATGGTTATGTGCAAGAGAAAATCCATGCATTCAACATTTCATTAATCATAGCATGAAAAATTGTCACAAACAATTCACAAGGACCAATGGTTTCAATGAAATCATACGCTCAGCAAGTCTAAAATGCATCATGTTAGAAATTTCAGTCAAGCAAAAGTTCTATGCTCACTAGAGAATCTACACAAGAATCCATTCAACACAAGTTGTGCAATATGTGCAAGTTTGGGCATTTTATTCCTACAACTAACTAACAAATTAAGGAGGGCAAAGAAAAATAAAGAGTTCAGAGCACCCCCTTTCTTCTGCACAATGGATATTTTTTTTATTTTTTTATTTTTTTATTTTTTGAAGTCTAGCGCTCAGCGCTCCACATGGGCGCCCAGCGCCTGAAGGTCTGCACATTCTGCTCTCTGTGCTCTATGGGCGCCCAGCGCTCACAGTAGCGCCCGGCGCCTGAACAGGGCCATTTTCACCATTCTAGTGTGTCATTTCTCCCCTTCCTTGGATTCACTCTCCTTAGATGTGCCTGCACAACAATTTAAACCAATTCCACCACATTAAATGGTTTACACATCAAGGAACCACTCAACAACTCAATGAACTACTTATTCTTCATGCTAAGGAAAAAAAATGAAAGAAATGCAAGAAGAAAATGCTTGGGTTGACTCCCAAGTAGCGCTCCTTTAACGTCACTAGCTTGACGTATTGTCACCCCATTAGGGTGGATGATATGATAAAAAGAAAATTTCATCCTTCCGCTTCCTTCTTTTAGGTAACAATCCCATATATTTGGCATAGGGACAAGAATGTTCCCACGCTCCAACAATTAAGCATTTGGGATATGTGTTCCCCCATTTTTGAAGCATGTACAACTCATTTTGTGGAGGACTCTTCTCGTCGATCACCAAGGGTTGAGTCTTAGTCATATGAATCTCTTCTTGTATCACCCTTGGTTTCTCTTCAATGTCACTGTTTTTGTTTTTCTGTTTTTCAACTACTTCTAAAACTACGCTTTCTTTTTGTTTTTCATCCACCACCTCTCTTGAGTCATGTTCACTTTTCATTTCTACAAGCACTTCTTCTTCTTGCTCAACCATTTCCCAAACATGTGACTCTTGCTCTGCTACCAACTCTTTCTTTTTCTGCACAAAACAACCCAATTGCTTAGATAGTGTCTCAACTTGAATCTCAAGATTCTTGATTGAAGCTTGTGTGTTCTTAAAATTCGCATGAGTAGCTTCAATGAATTGAATTAAAACATTTTCAAGGTTGGACACACTATCTAGTGACTCATTGGATTGATGGTGAGGTGGAGCATCTTGCTCCCACATGAGGTTCTCCATGTAATAAACCCCCTCATTTGCATTGAGTTTCGCCTCACACTCTTCAAATTTATGGTATGCACCACAAAAATCACATGTAGGTTGCAATGGTTCCAATTGTTGTGCAACCAGTTGTTTTTGAGCAAGAAGAGTAGTTTCAAAGATGTCCATAAGCAATAGTGGATACTTTCCTTACAAAACAAAAATCCAAGTGAAGAATTAGCAATGACAACCAATTAATAAAATGAAAATCAAAACAGAAAGAAAAATGTCCAAATTAGCAATGCCTTTGCTATGTTGATATTGAAATCAACAATCCCCGGCAACGGCGCCAAAAACTTGTTGGTGAATTTGGCAAGTGTACCAAATCGTAACAAGTAATAATAGTGAGATTAGAGTATCATTCCCAACGAGGATTGTTGTCAAGTATCAACTTAGTCTAGGCAATAGTTATTTGAACCAGTGAGTTTCATGTTTATATAAGACTACAAGAATATTGAATTTAATGTCACAAACATGAAAGAATCAAGTAAAAGTAAAGAGTGAAATCAATATAGGTAAAAGCGGTTAGGCATCGGAATCCTCCAATCTTCACTTAACGTAACCTTATTCAGTCCTAATTCCAATTCATTCCACTCAATTGACATTCAAATCACTAACCTAGATTTATCCCTAATTCCTTAGGTGATAATCCTTTTGTACCAATCAAGAAGCCTAATTCCTTAGGTCATTCAAGCATTTGCACAAACATTAAGCACGCGATTCATAAGAATGCATTGAAACATAGTTCTATTCCTAGAATCAACATTCCAATGGTAATCTACTTCAATTCCAATCCAATAACCAATTTTCCAATTGTGAAATTGAATCTAACATCAATCTAGAGTTGATCAATCAATAGAAGCATTAAGCATAGAAGCAAATCACTCTAATTGAATGAAACAGAATTGAATTCAGAATCAAAGTCAATTACATCAAGATCCAATTAGAATCATCCTAACCTAACCTAAATGATCTAACAGCTCATAGTAAAAGAGAAGAGAAGAAGAAACTTGAGTGGATGTGAGTGGAGGAAGCCATGGAAGCTCCAAATCTTGTTCCCAAGATTGGATCTTCAAGGAGGCAGAGAGAAGTGATGAACCTCGAGTGTGAGAAGTGAAAAATGAGCCAAAAGATCCCGATTCAATTGCAGAAACGTGAATTTATACTGGTTCTGCTCGTCTGCCAGCGCTGGGCGCCCCTGGCCTGCGCTGGGCGCCCAAACGCTGCTCTCTGTCTTCTGCAGCTGGATCATGGGCGCTGGGCGCTGCTGCCTAGAGCTGGGCGCTAGTTGCCTAGAGCTGGGCGCTAGTTGCCAGCCTTCTGCCTGTGCTGAGCGCCAATCTTCCTGTGTTGGGCACCAGTGCTGGTTCTGCACCTGCTGTTTTCTGCATTTTGCTTGAGCTGAGTGCCCGTTTTGAGAGCTAAGTGCTAGACTTCCAATCCTACACATTTTCAACATATTTCGAGTGTACTTTTCACATAAAAACATCAAAACTCTAATCCAATGAATCCAAACTTTATTCATATCAAAGTATGTATTTTCCTATCACTTTTCCTATGATTTCTAAGATTATGTACAAACTCTTTCCTAATTACACTTCCAAACTAACATATTTTACACATTCATCAATATACACCGATACCTAAAATTCAGCCACAAAAAATGAGAGGGAAACTAACAATTTGAAATTTTGAATTGTTGAGTAATATTATACATAAAATAGAAGTTGACCCATGCTTCTCTAAGAGATGAACAATCAAATCAGAAAAGGATAAGAATTATTAAAGTCATAACCAAGTAACCGAGTAATTAAATCAAAAGCTAAACCGAGAAATAAGCAAGTACAATAATCATGACAATCCTACAATTAAAATAATAAACCTAATTAGTCGTTAGTTGACAAACTAAAAAGCATGGTCAGTTCCTTTCATTCAGAACACATCTTCACGCAACCAAACAATCTCCAATCTTCTTCAAACTATAGATGAAAATTGGAATACAGATTAAAACACCCACAATAACCCAAGTCCAACCAACCTCCTCATTTACCCTATACAGGATCAGCTAAAAATCATACCATTTATAAAGAATCAATCCCACCAATCATACTATTATCCTAAAAATATTTTTATTTCTCTATATTTATAATTTCATAACAATAATAAAAATAAATATATATAACGTAATGTATATAAAACGAACAAGTATCAGTAACACTATTTTTCCAACTCACGACCTTAATAACCCATAATCTGGACACGTACACCCCCCACAAACCAGAAGACACCTCAACGTGTCAAAAAGCAAGCCTGCTCGACAAAGCAAGAACCACCGATAAAGTACCATTCTAGGGTTCGTCTGTGCTAGGCGACACCGCTTTGAAGCTTGACAAGTCTTACAAAACCACCTCTGTGTCAGCACTCAAGTGAGCAACTGAGTGTAGGAAGAAAGAAGGAAGCATGGAGTGAAGAGAGAGTAAGAGAAAGAAATACTTCTTAGAGAAGCAAGTAGATATGTTGGAGAGTTGAAAACGAAAAAATGATGGCTGAGTCAGTAAAGTAAGTAATATAATAATCAATTAGAATAAAATAACATTATTTAATTAGAAATCAGCTCATCCTCCATTCCTCTTTCTGTCACACCACTGTAGTAGACCCTAACTCGTGTGAAATCCTATGCCAACTTCAGTTTAGCATCTGGTTAATCTACCCACCCCACAAAATCCAACGGCTACAGTCCCCACACGTCCACTACTATGTGATCCCATCACTCCCCTTTGTCAAAAATTGCGCCACCCGTAAGCATTCATTTATTAGTGGTTTGTTTTACTTTAAATTTGGTGGAAGAAATAAGGCTAAATTTTATGAATGATATTCAAAGGGATTCAAGCTGTCCTTTTGCTCTTTATTGAAGGCTAGAGTTGAAGGAAGCCTCACCCAAAAATAAATAAAAATAAGGTGAATTCTCTGGTACCAAAGATAATTTTTGGGTAACTTTTACACTGTTCATGTTCTCCAATCTCAACAAGCCAACTCAATTAAAAGGTCCATATCAGCATCACATTGGATGGACTTTAATTTTTACTAAGAAACCCCTTTCAACTTTTGTTTTAACTTTTCGTTTTTTAATTTTAGATCCAAAACACCTTTTTCCAAAAATCAAAACTAAAAATTTTTAGTCACCCATTTTCGTTGTCCCTGTCACAGACTCAGTCATGGCACCTCCTGCATTTTCATTTTCTTTGTTTTGCCCCAAACCCTAAAATTAATTCTTGTTTTCCTTTTCTTCATTATCAGCATTCCTTGTACCAAGAACCATTCTCTCTCTCTTGGCAACAAGATCACCGGGAAAGGAGCAATTTTTCGACATTATGGCCTGAGATTTGTCGATCCATTTGCAGGTTTCTTCTCTCACATCCATGACTGCCTCCGCCTCCGAGAGCATCAGCCTCCGCCTCCACCTCCGAGCGCAATCGCCCCTCCTCACCCTCGGACCACCGGTTCCCAGCCAGATCCGTTCCAATAGCAATACAAAAATTATTTCACAACCAGGGTGGGAGAATTCACCATATTTGTTAACTGGACCATTGTCACTGTACCCAAAAATCCTCCATCGACAAAAACCACAACCTGCTCAAATCGATATGATTGCCACATACTCACACAACCACCATCTATGCAAATCCATTAAAACCCACCCTATAAGCACATGAAAATGGAGTGGGATGGGGAGCTTTACATGTGGGATTCTCCAACAAATAGTGAAAACCCAAATCAGAAAATGAACAAAAATTGTATCAAAACATTCAAACCCATCACTGAAGCTTTCCTCTTCCTCCACTTCCATTACCCAGGTCGTGCCTCCCTAACAAATAGCCATGGGAAGATGGTGTGGATCTGGTCTTTATTTTGTAGGAAGAGAAAGAGAAGAGAAGAGAAGATGGTGTGGCAGAGCAGATCTGGACTGTATGGTGGTGGAATGACGATGACCGAACGGAGGACGCGAGGGTCAAGCAGTGGTCTCCTTCGACGGCGACATCATTGAGCATCTGAGAAACCTAAGCGGCTTGGATCTGGTCAATGGCGACAGGGTCCTGCTTGTGGGGAGCTCTGTAACATCCTAAAATTCTAACATAATTAATTTAAAAATAAATAAATAAATAAATAAATAATAATAATAAAAATAATATTAGGTTATTAAAAAGTATAGTGCAAATAAAATATAAATAAGAGACTTAGTGTAAAGGAGTGATAGTATAAGGATTTAATGAAATTTATTAACTATTATAAAGAATGCAAAATTACATATATATATATATATATATATATATATATATATATAAATAAATATATATGACAAAAAAAAAAGAAAAGAAGGATAGGGCGTTAAAAGTCCAAGGCCCAGTGAAATTTTTAAAAAACCTAAAAGAATCCTGACGCTAGTGCTATGTATATAACTATACATATAAATCGTTACTGTGCAAGTTAGTAGCGCCGGGTTTAACATTTTCGCCAAATCCATTCTTCCTTGCCGGTACAACCGTAACAACACAGATCCAATACCACCGAACGGGAGAGGAATTTTTAGGGAAACACAAATCCTTATCATACGTAATTTTTAGAACACATTGGAGGTCTGCAAAAAGTGAGTAAAAATACTTTTTCTCACACTTTCATGGTACAATTGATTTTGAAGCTGTCATATAGATTTGTTTAATTATGAAAATTAAGATTTTAGAGTGCATGATTTTTATTTGGAATTTTGAAATATTTTCACGTCGCTTGATGAATTGATTTAGTGAGTGTAATTTTCTTGTTATTCTATTAAGGTTTGATGCAATAAAATAATAATAATAAAGAAAATAAATAGCTAAATAAAGGCCCAAATTTTGTACCGTGTGTAACCTTACTGCAGTGGCATAACATTGTTTATGTTTGATATTAGATGATTTCTATTGATATATTTATGCCACGCCCCTGTCAGTGAATACATGTACTATAACAAGCATAAATTATATTAAGGACTTATATGTTATGGTTGTGTTTGTATTATAAATCCTGTTATAGTGTCTATGTAATTGATGCATGGAGTTTGAGAAAATATTTGGTAGTCATCTGGGATGACATTTGGTAGTCATCCGGGATGACATATTGTATAGTGCATATGAGTTGGTCATCACCTTCCGGGAAGGGGTGACGGTTGTACATTCTATTCCGGGAATAGGGTGAGAGATATCACCATCTGGGATGGGATATCAATTTATTGAAAATATCCACATCTGGGATGGGATATTAGATACCCCATCCGGGATGGGGAAGGCAGTGGGACGTCATTGCATGGATATGAGCTCATAGACCTTAGTGGACCTGGGATTCACACCGGTTCTGGGAACCAAAGAGTCAAGTCAAGTGATTCTGGGAATCACCGAGTCATGTTCATGGAGTCATATTGCATTGTGTAGAGTTTGCATGGTGAATGTGATTAAATGCAATGAGATTTGACCGTTTCTTAGCTTATGAGTTTGTACTTTAAATGCTTGGCATTAATTTTATTTATATATATTTATTAATTTAGAGGTTTACTATATCTACTATTTTAAAAATTAGCGGGTACCATGAATGTTTTTCCGGTTACCGCGCCGGCTGAAAACAACACTATTTGCGAACCTTTTTATCAAACGATTATTTTTATTCACTGGGATTATATCTCATTAAAAGTGTTGTTTTCAGAGCACGAGGATGACATCACTGGGACTGGAGAGGATTGAAGACCTAGCGAATTTTCTTAGTTATTATTCCTAGCTTGGTTAGTGTTTTCTTAAATAAGGAGCCGTGTGTGGCTAGACGTTTTTATTTATTTATCGTTGGGTTAATTAGTAGACGCCCGGTTTTAAGGCTTGGGGTTTTTATTTGGACGTATGGATTTATTATTTATTACTTTGATACGTTATTACTATTTTATTTAATATGAGACATTTTCCAGACTTATATATTTGATAAAAAATTTATGATTAACATATTTTAATTAAATGTATTAAAGGATTTTTATACAATTTGTTTTGGGTTACTAATGTAACGAAGGACGTTACATTTATGGTATCAGAGCAGTTCGATTCTAAATCGGACTGTGGTAGTGAGGCTTTTTCAAAAATAAAACATGGGCGCATAGGATGCTTGTTAGAGTTATAAATGCTGCTTGCTATTCTTTGGGACATTGGACCTGATCAACCCAGTATTTCATTGGTAGTGAGCAAATTTATGGCTTTTAATAGGCGAGGGACGAATGTTGCACTTGCATCGACTTTGGATCGTATGGTCAGAGCTATCCAAGGGCAGACGGAGACTCTCTGTCAACTGAAAGGGAATGGATGCCAATTACTGATGGAGTTGTGACAACTTAGGACCCTTAGCACGTGGGGATTTTCGAATTCAAAAAGAACGAACCGTCATCATTCCGAGGCAGCTTGATCTGGGGAAGACTGAATTTCTCCTTCTCGTATAGGATAAAAGGTTACTATATTGTTCGATTGGGGAGCAACACATCCATTCATTTCATTTAAATGTGCTCAATTCTTAGAGTTACCTATTACTAAATTGTCATATGATTTGTGTGTTTCTACTCCTGCTAAAGATAGATTGATTACTTCTTCTGTCTGCCTGCAATGTCCCTTATTGTTTCAAGACCTGACTTATATTGTTGAATTGATATGTTTACCTATGTCTGGTCTGGATATTATTTTGGGCATGGACTGGTTGTCTCGTAATAATGCTATTATTGATTGTGCTAGTCAAACTATTTCTTTCATTCCACAGTCCATGTCTGTTGACTCTCCTAGGACGGAACACCCTATCTCTGCTGGCATTGCCTATTGTGTGTGAGTTCCCAGATGTGTTTCCTAAGGATGTCTCTAGTTTACCTCCAGATAGAGAGATTGAGTTTATCATAGATCTAGTATCTGGGAGTGGACCTGTATCAGTACCACCCTATAGGATGACACCTCTAGAGTTGAGCGAACTCAAGAAACAGATAGGGGATATGTTACAAAAGGGGTTCATTAGGCCTAGTGTGTCACCTTGGGGAGCACCAGTACTTCTAGTGAAGAAAAAAGATGGGAGTATGAAGTTGTGTGATGATTATAGGCAACTGAATAAGGTGACCATCAAGAACAAATATCCCTTGCCTAGGATAGATGATCTCTTAGGTCAGTTAAGGGGAGCGTTAGTATTTTCCAAAATAGATCTAAGATCGGGGTACCGTCAAATTAGAGTTAGAAGCGAGGACATCCCTAAGACAGCCTGCAGGACAAGGTTTGTGGTGGTGTTCATAGATGATATTTTAATATACTCTAGGACGCCAGAAGAGCATGGAGAACACTTAAGGTTAGTGTTGCAGATCTTGAGGGACGAGCGTCTTTATGCCAAACCAGAGAAGTGTGGGTTTTGGCTAGACGAGGTAAATTTTTTAGGACACACAATCTCAAAGGATGGTGTAGCGGTCGATTCCTTTAAAGTTGACGCGGTGTTGGGATAGGAGCAACCTAAGACAGTAACCGAAGTAAGAAGTTTCTTTGGCTTATCTGGTTACTATAGGAAGTTCATAGATGAGTTCTCTAGATTAACCTTACCTTTGACCCAGTTGACTAGGAAAGGGAAACCTTTTGTGTGGGACCAGAAGCGTGAGGACGGGTTCCAAGAACTTAAGAGGAGGTTGGTGTCATCACCAGTCTTAACCATACCAGACCCCTTAGTGAGTTTTGTGGTATGCTGCGACACATCTAAGAATGGCTTGGGATGTGTCTTAATGCAGGAGGGCAAGGTGGTAGCATATGCCTCTAGACATCTTAGGCCATATGAGGGGAATTACCCTACCCATGACCTAGAGCTAGCAGCTGTGGTTTTTGCCCTTAAGATTTGGAGGCATTACCTTTATCGGGCGAAGTTTGAAGTTTTTAGTGACCATAAAAGCCTTAAATATCTGTTCGACCAGAAGGAGTTGAGCATGAGACAACGAAGGTGGATGGAGTTCCTTAAGGACTATGACTTCGAGTTGAAGTACCATCCGGGAAAAGCCAATGTGGTGGCAGATGCCTTGAGTAGGAAGTCCCTACACGTGTCAAGCTTGATGGTGCAAGAGCTGAACCCCATGGAAGAGTCGAGGGACATGAATCTAGAGGTGTTGGATGTGTCCTTAAATGTCTTAAGTTTGAAGTTGAATAGGTTGAAAATTAATAGTGACCTTCGAGATGAGGTTAGGCGGGAACAACTTTTAGACCGGGAGTGGCAGTCTCGGTTAGGACAAGAGGGTTATGAGTTGTCAGTTGATAGGCTAGTGAAGTTTAAGAATAGGATCGTTGTTCCTAAGGAGGGGAGCCTTAGAGAGAAGATATTAGAGGAAGCTCATAAGGGGAAGTTTACCATACGTCTTGGGATAACTAAGATGTACCAAGACCTTAAGAGGATGTATTGGTGGCCAGGAATGAAAAAGGATGTGGCTAGCTTCGTAACTAGGTGTTTAGTGTGCCAAAAGGTTAAGGTAGAACATCAGAAGCCTTCGGGGTTGTTGCAGTCCTTGGAGATCCTAGAATGGAAGTGGGAGAGAATTTCTATGGACTTTGTGATGGGGTTACCTAAGACACGTTTGGGCTTGGACGCCATTTGGGTGATAGTGGATAGGTTGACCAAGTCTGCCCACTTCTTGCCAATTAAGGCAACCTATAGCTTAGACAAGTTGGCATGCCTCTATATCAAGGAAATAGTCAATCTTCATGGGCTACCCACATCTATAGTGTCGGATAGAGACCCGAGGTTTAACTCTAGATTTTGGAAAGCTTTTCAACAAGCCTTTGGGACTAAGTTGAACCTTAGCACGGCCTATCATCCCCAAACGGATGGCCAGTCGGAGCGGACCATTCAGACCCTTGAGGACATGCTTAGGGCATGTATCTTGGATGAAGGAGGGAGTTGGGATAGATTCCTACCTCTCATTGAGTTTGCGTATAACAATAGTTATCACGCTAGTATAGGCATGGCACCCAATGAGGCCCTATAGGGGAGAAAGTGTAGGTCCCCTTTATGATGGTGTGAGGTAGGTGATAAAACCTTGATATGACCTGAATTGGTCCAGGAAACCTCTGAGAGAATCAAAATGATTAGGGAGAGGATGCGCATGGCGCAAAGTAGACAAAAGAGCTATGCCGACAAAAGGAGGAAGCCTCTAGGATTCTAGGAAAGTGAGCATGTATTTTTGAGAGTCACTCCTAAGACGGGGGTAGGGAGGTCGGTCAAAGTCCGCAAGCTAAATCCTCGTTTCATGGGACCTTTCCAAATCCTTAAAAGAGTCGGGCCTGTTGCTTATCAATTGGCCCTTCCGCCACAGTTGGCAAACCTTCATGATGTTTTCCATGCGTCGCAACTCAAAATATGTGCCTGATGAATCTCATGTGATAGCTCCCGAGTCTGTGCAATTGAAGGGTAATTTGATCTATAAGCCAAAGCCTAGTCAAATCATGGACAAGAGCACTAAGACTATGAGGAACAAGACGATTCCATTGGTGAAGGTGTTATGGGAAGGATTAACTCCTGAGGAAGCCACTTAGGAGATGGAGGAGGACATCGTTCGTCAATACCCAGATTTTATTATCTAAGGTATGGTAACCTTTTAGTTTTGAGTATGACATATGTTACAATAGGTGCGTGTGTGTGAGATGAATTTCGGGGACGGAATTCTTTAAGGAGGGGAGAAAATGTAACATCCTAAAATTCTAACATAATTAATTTAAAAAAATAAAATAAAATAATAATAATAATAATATTAGGTTATTAAAAAGTATAGTGCAAATAAAATATAAATAAGAGACTTAGTGTAAAGGAGTGATAGTATAAGGATTTAATGAAATTTATTAACTATTATAAAGAATGCAAAATTACATATATATATATATATATATATATATATAAATATATATGACAAAAAAGAAGAAGAAAGAAGGATAGGGCGTTAAAAGTCCAAGGCCCAGTGAAATTTTAAAAAAACCTAAAAGAATCCTGACGCTAGTGCTATGTATATAACTATACATATAAATCGTTACTGTGCAGGTTAGTAGCGTCGGGTTTAACATTTTCGCCAAATCCATTCTTCCTTGTCGGTACAATCGTAACAACACAGATCCAAGAATACCACCGAACGAGAGAGGAATTTTTAGAGAAACACAAATCCTTATCATACGTAATTTTTAGAGCACATTGGAGTTCTGCAAAAGATGAGTAAAAATACTTTTTCTCACACTTTCATGGTACAATTGATTTTGAAGCTGTCATATAGATTTGTTTAATTACGAAAATTAAGATTTTAGAGTGCATGATTTTTATTTGGAATTTTGAAATATTTTCATGGTATTTGATGAATTGATTTAGTGAGTGTAATTTTCTTGTTATTCTATTAAGGTTTGATGCAATAAAATAATAATAATAAAGAAAATAAATAGCTAAATAAAGGCCCAAATTTTGTACCGTGTGTAACCTTAGTGCGGTGGCATAACATTGTTTATGTTTGATATTAGATGATTTCTATTGATATATTTATGACACGCCCCTGTCAGTGAATACATGTACTATAACAAGCATAAATTATATTAAGGACTTATATGTTATGGTTGTGTTTGTATTATAAATCATGTTATAGTGTCTATGTAATTGATGCATGGAGTTTGAGAAAATATTTGGTAGTCATCTGGGATGACATTTGGTAGTCATCCGGGATGACATATTGTATAGTGCATATGAGTTGGTCATCACCTTCCGGGAAGGGGTGACGGTTGTACATTCTATTCCGGGAATAGGATGACAGATATCACCATCTGGGATGGGATATCAATTTATTGAAAATATCCACATCTGGGATGGGATATTAGATACCCCATCCGGGATGGGGAAGACAGTGGGACGCCATTGCATGGATATGAGCTCATAGACCTTAGTGGACCTGGGATTCACACCGGTTCTGGGAACCAAAGAGTCAAGTCAAGTGATTCTGGGAATCACCGAGTCATGTTCATGGAGTCGTATTGCATTGTGTAGAGTTTGCATGGTGAATGTGATTAAATGCAATGAGATTTGACCGTTGCTTAGCTTATGAGTTTGTACTTTAAATGCTTGACATTAATTTTATTTATATATATTTATTATTTTAGAGGTTTACTATATCTACTATTTTAAAAATTAGCGGGTACCATGAATGTTTTTCCGGTTACCGCGCCGGCTGAAAACAACATTATTTGCGACCTTTTTATCAAACGATTATTTTTATTCACTGGGATTATATCTCATTAAAAGTGTTGTTTTCAGAGCACGAGGACGACATCACTGGGACTGGAGAGGATTGAAGACCTAGCGAATTTTCTTAGTTATTATTCCTAACTTGGTTAGTGTTTTCTTAAATAAGGAGCCGTGTGTGGCTAGACGTTTTTATTTATTTATCGTTGGGTTAATTAGTAGACGCCCGGTTTTAAGGCTTGAGGTTTTTATTTGGACGTATGGATTTATTATTTATTACTTTGATACGTTATTACTATTTTATTTAATATGAGACATTTTTCAGACTTATATATTTGATAAAAAATTTATGATTAACATATTTTAATTAAATGTATTAAATGATTTTTATACAATTTGTTTTGGGTTACTAATGTAACGAAGGGCGTTACAAGCTCTACGCGGTAGTCTTGGTTGAAGCATGGCACTGTGAGGGGTTGTGTTGATGGTGACGAGGCGGAGCTGCGACGGCTACCGATTCTGAGTGAAAAAGGTGTCCCTGCTGTGGGTAAGAGGAGAAGGATGTTTTTTTTTTAAAAAGAAAATGAAGATGAGAGGTGATTCTTTGTTTTGTCTTGTTCTGTTTGTGGAAGGTAGACCTTTTTGCTCTTTGTTTTTTCTCAGACTTGACCTTTTTGAGTTGTAGGTGGTGCTGCACGAGAAATATGACGTAGGGGATGATATTGTGTGGTAGGGGAGGCGACGTTGGTGATTGCTGGAGTGGAGGGGGAGGCTGGGTCATTTTTTAAATTATTAACATTTAAAAAGTAAAAATAAATGGGGCGGAAGTTAAAAATAAAAGTTGAGTGGGGTTTAAAAACAAAGATAGATGGTCAACCCTAATCTGAAGCTGATATGAATCATTTAATTGAATTGACAGCTTCTGAATGGACCAACTAAGCAGGGTAAAAGTTACCCAATATTTATTGTGGGTACGGTAGAATTCACCTAAAAATAAACCAACTAATTAAATTTAAGCGAAACTAATAGTAGTTAACAACTTAAGAGCACTGTAAATCATGTTTAAGAGGTCCACGTCAGATGTACGGTAGAGGAAGCTCATCAATCCTATTACTTTTATTGATTCGTTCCTATGTGAATAAGAACTTCGATCTTGATTTCGAAATCAGCATCCAAAAGTTTTTTTTTGTGCGTGTACATTGTTCCCATTTGTTTTCAATTTGTAGCATGTCATTCACGTGAATGAATGTGTTCACTACTTTTACTGTGCGTGTAACTTTATTTTATGAATTCAATTAAATATGATCTTCTAAAATGTGAAATTAATTTCTATGAAATAGGTACTGGATTTTGTCACGTACTGGCTTTTGACCAGGAAGACTTTTGCTTTGAAAATCAAGCCATTAATTCATGATTTGAAAATTTATTACGCAAAATCAATTCAATTAATTAAAAGATTGGTTTTTTATGTGATATTAATCTGATTTGGAAATCCAACACATGATATTATTTTGGCAATTAATTTCATGAAGATTTTCACTTTAAAATTTATTTAATAATTATAATAATAATAAAGTGTTTATTATTATTGATTGTAATTAAATATTTTATTTTAAGGTATATGGTTATGGCCATAGAATATGGTGTAATTTATTTGGGATAAATACGACCTGCATGTCGTGATTTATTTATTTATTTAAATACAGTCTGGGTGTCGTGCCTTTTTAATGAATTAATTTATTTTAAATAAATTTAATTGCTCGAGTTGAAGAGGAAGCAACACCAAATGATGATGCCATGGGATAAGCTTGAGATGCTTGCTCGAGGGTCAAAGATTTGTTATAATTATTTATTTAATTTTTGCGTTTTAGGAGTCTAACTATTAATTAGTTGTATTTAGGTTCTGTTTATGTAGTTGTAATTAGTTATTTTATTAGTTAGACTCTAGTTATGTTTTGTTACTCTATTAGCTGATAGGATTAGTGTTCTGTTTTCTGTTGAAGCCTTGCTAGGTTAGTTAGCTTTTGTTGAAGCCTTATGTACATACTGCTATATATAGCAGTACCAGATTCTATTGTAATTTTAATTCATTCTATTCACAATCAATTTACAAGTCTATTATTCATATATTCAATAGGATCCTGGTGGCGGAAACTGATCTGACATGGAAGGCAAATATGTGGTAATTAGGTGTTGTATTGATGTTGCAGACAGGGGCAGTGGTATTCTGATATGTTGAAGGTGCATATAGAAGAAGAAAGTGGATAGGTTTATGTCGTGGGTGAGAAAGAAGATGGATAGGCTTACGTTACTTTCAATCTTTATGTAACACCCCCATTTTCACTGCTTTCTAATATCGGTAATAAATATATAAATGTAAATATTTTTATTCGAGACTTAGAAAATGATTTTGGATAAACCAAGGTCATTTCCATGTTATACTTAATATTATAAGGTTACGGTGAAATTTTAGGTTGAAAATTCAGACGGAACCCAGTCTGCGTTTTCACTAACCGTAAAAGTTTATTGCTCAAAAAACCTAATTTTGACTCGTGAACGAAATGGTCAATGTTTATATCGTATTTGCTACGATATTGGTAGTTTTGAAAATTTTCGCGTGAAAATAAAATATTATATTTAATGCGGGTGAAAATTTCAAAATATCTTGAGGAAAACCTGAGTCGGGTAAACAACGGAGCTAGATACGGAGCTAAGGTGACTGATGTGACGAAAAGCAGGGTGTTACATTAGTGATCACAAAAGTCTAAAGTATCTGTTTGATCAGAAGGAGCTCAACATAAGGCAGAGACGAAGGATGGAATTTCTGAAAGATTACGACTTTAAGTTACAATATAATCCTGGAAAGGCGAATGTGGTAGCTGATGCACTTAACCGGAAGGCCATTCATATCTCAGCTATGATGGTAAGGGAACTCGAATTGATTGAGAAATTTCGTGATCTTAATTTGATTATGAAAATAAGTAAAGAAAAGATCAGTTTGGGAATGATCAAAATTTCTAGTGGATTCATGGAAGAAATCCGAGAACAACAAGCTGCGGACAAGTATATTCAAGAAAAGAAAGAATTAATGGAACAAGGAAAAATTGCAGAATTTAGTTTGGGACCAGATCACATCTTGAGGTGCAACAGATGAGTCTGTGTACCTGATAATCCTGAGATGAAAAAGATGATTCTAGAGGAATCACACAAGAGTAAGTTAAGTATTCATCCTAGATCAAAGAATATGTATCAAGACTTGAAACAAAGGTTTTGGTGGCCAGGCATGAAAAAGCAAGTAGCGGAGTACGTTGCATAATGTCTGACTTATCAGAAAGCGAAGGTAGAATATCAAAAACCTTAAGGCATGCTTACATCATTAGATGTACCATAATGGAAGTGGGATAGCATATCAATGGATTTTGTGGTAAGTTTACCGCAAACTTCCAAATGTTTTGACTCAATTTGGGTGATTGCTGACAGGCTAACGAAATCGGCACATTTCTTACCTGTTAAGATCAATTACACCCTGGAAAAATCGACTGATGTTTATATCAAGGAAGTGATCAGACTTAACGGAGTACCTTCGAGTATTGTGTCAGATCGAGATCCGAAGTTTACTTCAAATTTCCGGGGAAGCTAACATCAAGCTTTAGGAACCAAGTTAAGATTAAGTTCAGCGTATCATCCTCAGACTGATGGACAAACGAAAAGAACGATTCAATCGTTAGAAGACTGGCTGAGAGTATGTGTCTTAGACCATCGTGGAAGTTGGGATGACCTGTTTCCACTTATCGAATTCACGTATAACAATAGTTTTCATTCGAGTATAGGGATGGCTCCCTATGAGGCTTTGTACGGGAGAAAGTGTCAAACAATTTTGTTTTGGTACCAAGATGGAGAAAGCATGATTTTAGGTCCCAAAATCGTGCAGCAAACAACGGAAAAGGTTAAACAAATCCGTGAAAAGATGAAAACAGCACAAAGTAGGCAGAAGAGTTACTCATATCGTAGAAGATGACCTCTCAAATTTCAAGAAGGTGAACATGTATTTCTGAGAGTCACACCCATGATTGGGGTAGGTAGGGTTATAAAGTCTAGAAAACTCACTCCTAAATTCATTGGACCTTACCAAATTCTTCGTCGTATTAGTCCAGTAGCCTACAAAATTTCTTTGCCACCTTTCTTTCAAACATTCATGATGTTTTCCATGTCTCACAATTAAGGAAGTATTTTCCTGATCCATCACACGTAATTGACCCCGACGAAGTACAATTAAAAGAAAACTTGTCTTATGAGACTTCGCCTGTATGAATCGAGGATAAGTTGATTAAGCAGCTCAGGGGTAAACAAATTTCCTTATTCAAGGTTATTTGGGATGAGACGGCCGCAAAAGCAACATGGGAAGCTGATGACAAAATGAGATTACAATATCCTGAACTTTTTAAAGGTGCGTAATTTCGAGGACGGAATTTTTTTTAGTGGGGTAGTAATGCAACACCCCGATTTTCACTGCTTTCAAATATCGGTAATAAATATACAAATGTATATATTTTTATCCGAGACTTAGAAAATGATTTTGGATAAACCAAAGTCATTCAAGTTATACTTAATATTATAAGATTACGGCGAAATTTTAGGTTGAAAATTCAGACAAAACCCGGTCTGCGTTTTAACTAACATTAAAAGTTTATTGCTCAGAAAACCTAATTTTGACTCGTGAACGAAATGGTTAATGTTTATATCGTATTTGAGGAAAACTTCAAAATATCTTGAGGAAAACCTGAGTCGGGCAAACAGCGAAGCTAGATACGGAGATGAGGTGATTGATGTGATGAGCATTTATGACGATCCTATCCGAGTCATAATGGTCATGGCACATAAATACCATTAGATATTTTAATGGTGAAACGACCATTTTACCCTTGGTTTCCTATGAAAATTACAAGGCTTGCCATTGTAATTTTTGGACCAAATTACCCTCCCCCACATGGCTCCACCATCATTTAGCATAACTTAGGCAAATTTCTCTTCACTTTGTGTCATCTTCCTCACACAAAACACCATTTTCTCTTAAGAACTCATAAGAACATCTTGTTGAGTTTGTGAAGAACATCATCCTTACTATCACGTTTTCTCATCTTCAAGAGGTAATCTCTTCTCTCTATGATCAATCAAGTCTTCTTCTTCATTCATTTCATGATTTCAAGCCATGAATCATGAACTTTCATTTTCATGATGCAATCTTCAAAAATTTCTAAAACATTGTAGAAAAATCCATTTGTTTTGAAACCAATTGCTATTAACTCATCTTGAAGCCTATATTCATCATCTAGAAGCATGAAACCAAAAGAACTTTTCTCCCTATTCTTTCATGCATCGTCGAAACCCTAATTTTAGGTGCAAATGGGTTTTGCTTCAAAGTTTGTTAAAAGATACATGATTTCATCTGTTAAATCATTATGGGTATTGAATCCACGTGATTAAGAAAACCAAATCAAATCCTAGTCTCATTTTTTTTCAAGAAATCCGAAATCCTAAGTTCTTTCTATAAATGGATTTTGATTAAATTTTTGTCTTGTGACACTTTATTTCATCTCTATACTATCTATGTTTGTTGAATCCAGGAGATGGAAATCAACTGAAATTTCTAACTCAAATTTTGTGTCAAGGCCAAAACTCTAACTCATTGAGTTGGATGGTTTTTGTTCAAGTTCTTGGTTTATGATCATTGATATTGTCATTATAATACTTAAGGATCATTAATCCAAAAGTATTGAAAAATTATAACATCTCTAGCTTGATTAATTTGAGTAGGCCGAACCATTATCATATGGTTTATGAAGTTTTGTTGTTTGAATTGTATTAATTTTGTGATGATTTGTTGTGAAGGATAAATCGTAGTTTGATTATCCTGAGTGTGCGAAGGAGACGAAGATCGAATCGGAAAACCGTCCTTGAAAAACAAACACTTGAATCTTCAAGAGGTAAGGAGATTTTACCTGAGTTTAAGATAACCATATGCTATCTTAGTGTTGTCTGTAATTATTTGTTGTGGTTTACTGTGACTTTAAATTATTTGTTGTTTAATTTGCTATAGATTTTGGATGTGATATGTTGATTTGTGTGATTATAACTGAATTGTTGAGTTATAACTGTGATGCATGCAATAATTGTGATGTATGCTATACTGTGTTGTGGTGAAATTATCTGCTGTTGAATGATGAGTTGAGAAACCTGACAGTATTCAGCGTTCAAATTAATTTGAGGATAAAAGCTTGATAAGCTTAAATATTTAATCAAAGTGATTAAATTGTGCAAATTTGAGGAAAAGTGGAAAAATATTATTTTAATAATATTTTCGGTGAAAGATGGGTCAATGAGTGACAGTAAGGGCGGAACTGTGAAAAAATTTCACAGGCATTAGTTTTTTCAAAATAAATTCAATTATATTATAAAATGTTATTTAAAGTTATTAAGTTAATAAAATACTGTAGTATTGACGTCGGAATAAATCATTTACAACAAAAAAGTCATTTTGAGTTATAGAAGGATTTTTAAGACATAATTTTGGGAAAACGATTTTATTTTATTACAGAATCATTTAGAAAGAATTTTCAAAGAGTTGGTGTTTTTGGGAGAATGATTTTCAAGGATGAAGTAATTGGGAGGGAGAAAAAGGAATCTATATATGATTTAAGGTTTTATAAATGATTTTTAACAGAAAAGAATTTCTGTAAAAGAGTTTTATTCAATAAAAACAATTCCGTTAAACTTGGATAAGTATTCGGAGGTTTGGTTTTGTATTTGTTATTTCACTGAACGAAAGGTTTTCAAAGAAGAAAAATGAACCTAGTAACCGTGACGTCGAAATTCTAGTACGTTGTTGGCACGTAGATCATGGATCTGTGTTGGTGGACTGTGTGTCCAGTAAAAGTTATTGTGGACTGTGTATCCTATTATTGATATGGGGAATGTGAATCCCATATCCGCGAGCCTAATACTGGTGCATCAGTTTAGGGCTTTGCGATTGAGCACTCGGACCTTTGTGTCCTGTGTTGAGCTAAAACACTTGTACTGGTCTGTCCTGTGTTTAATTAAAGTGGAAAAGTCTTAATATAAAAATAAGCATGGTCGTGAGCTTTGAGCTTCGAAAATAAAAGTTTTTCTCATGCATTAGTTGGCAGACGTGCCATGTGTTAAATTATAGATCATTGAGTCCTGAGTGTTAGCCAATGTATCTTTAATGGACTATGTTTCCATTTAATGCGATGACCATTGTGTCCCAAGTTTTGGCTAATGTGTTATGGACAATAATTCCATTTATTGCAGTAACCATTGTGTCCTGAGTGTTGGCCAATGTGTTACATTTTTACGCAATAACCATTGTGTCCTGAGTGTTGGCCATTGTGTTATATATTTGATGGAAATCGTTTTTATTTCATTTCTACAAGGATCCATGTAAAGAGCTTGATCAGCTCAAAACGAAAAATAAAGTTGTGGGATTTCCGGAGATTAGATATCCAATTAGAGCCTGAATATTGAAGTGTCATGCATTTTTATAATATCACGATGACTGTCGGGTATGAATCCCGTTGACATAATTATTATGCTGTTTGGATAATTTCCATATGTTGTGAATACCAAGTATATGTTGTTTTGTGTGTCGCGCATGTGGTTATCTTATCAAAACTCATGTATTGGTATCTCACCCTTGCATATTTGTTTGTTGTTTCCTCTACTGTGGGGAATATAATATATGAGTACAGATGGATCAGGACGGGGTGGATCTGAACTTCTCAGGGATTAGATCCCTGACATTTTACAATGCAGACGACGGTGGTGCTTGGGTTATAAACCCGGGAGCTCCAAGTGCCACCTACATCGATCCTGTTAGGACTCTCTCGGGGACATTGGCAGCTGGGCCACAACGACGCGTTCACAGCATGGAGACGATAAAGGTCTCACTACCTCCTATTTCGATGATTCTGCAGCACTTGGTACAGTAGGGGGACTTAGAGCATCATCCTCCCTCGCATGTTCAGCCTTTACAACAGGTAGCTCCAGGGCCTATTGTGTTGATCCCAGGGAAGGTGCAGGATGAGATGGAGGAAGATACTGATGAGGATCTGATTGCTGATCCGGACTATCCTCCTCTTGAGGATGGAGTAGTCCCGGATGTTAGAGAGGGGGTTGAGGTATCCTCTCCGGATACACCTCCTGGGGGTGGGGATGTCTACACTGGACTCTCCAATGGGTTTCATTAGTAGAGAGCAGCTGTAGGATGTGGTTACATTTTTGGGAATAGTGGGGTTTTTGATAGTCTGACTTTCTGGCTACTGAGAGCCATCTTTTTGAGTAGTGGTTTCAGATTCCCACTGTAGCATAGCTATGTTGTTTTTAGTTTTGTTATGTCTTTATGACTATAGAAAGTGACCTGGTAGGATGAAGGTCTTGTGTAAAAATTGTTATGATGCGTATGTATGATATAGAAATGTATATTATGTGATGATGTTGTTTGTATGTGAAGTAAAGTAAAAAGGAAAAAAAATTATCACCATTTTTTAAAAGAATAAGTAATTAGAAAACTTATTTTTCCGAAAGTAACCAGCACCATTTTATTTCTTTGAGTTTAATTCCACAACAAGTTTCTTAAATGTGATACCCTAAGGAAGGGGTGTCGAATTTTCATTACAGAAATGTGTTGGGTTTGTCCAAAAATAATGTGATATGTAAGAAGACGACACGTCAACTCTTTAGATGGAGTGGATAATAATAAGAACTAGTATTTTTCTCGCACGGGGCCATTTTTTTCTTGACAAAATTGAAAACATATTGAGTTAAATATGTTTTTTGTCCCTATAAATATAGGGTATTTTGTTTTTAGTCCCTATAAAAATTTTTGGACATCTTTAGTCCCAACAAAAATGCTCTGTTATGTTTTTGGTCCCCGTTGTTAACTTGGTTAAGTGATAACATGATAGTGTGAAAGAGATTAAGTAATAATAGTTGTTTAGTATTTTTTATGATTATAAGCAAAATGCACTAAGTAAACAATACAAACATTGATTTGTTTTTCATTTGGTAAATATTACATCACCAAAATTTTTTTAAAAATAAAACAGCAAATGGGTAAGCCAGGTCTAAATTAAAACCAAGATATTTTTTATGGTTGCTCCCAGACACACAAATTCAAAATAAAGTTTTCTATTATATTATTTTTACAACCAAATATATTAAAAAGAAATATAATCAGTCCATGTACATTTTTTCTTAGACTTTAAATATTTCAACAATAAATATATCATTCATATCAAGTATTAATTTACAATCAGACCAAGGAATAAAGGTAATAAACCATGCGCCGCTAGGGTTCAGTATCTCTATGATAGCGCCGCGAAGGAAAAATTCAGTATCTCTATGATAATGTCGTTAGGGTTCTAGGCTTCCTTTGTTCGTCACCACATTTTCAAGAGGGGATTTGTGCCGCTAGTTTGAGTTTTGCTGCGTCAAGAGCACGTTCAACGTGAGCTATGTTTTTCTCTCCTTTTGTGAGAGCTACGCTTTTCATGAGTATTATATTTTTCTCTCGGCTTATGAGAGTTATGTTTTTCTCTCCGTTTGTGAAAGTCTATCGTTTCTGGATGAAGAAGATGAAGGAATTGTTTATCTCCATTTCTCTCCATTTTTATTGTCAGGTTCTGGTTCTCAGGCCTGCCAGAAGCCATAAGCATCCTTAGTTGGAACTGTCGAGGCATGGGTTGAAATGGACAACTATAAACACGAGAAGGGGAGGTTGAATTATGTTTATCAGAATTTAAACAAAGTTGAAAACTTTTCGCATACAGAAGCTAGGTTCAGACGAGTGGAAAGATACAGGACAGACGGGTGACCTATCTAATGAAATTTTAACAGTGACTTAGACAAACACACCACTTGAAAAACGGATAAGAAAACTAAGGAAACTAAAGAGTTTATAAGGAAAGAGAGATTGATACAACTATTTATCCTAGTTCACTCTTCAAAGCAAAGAGCTACGTCCAGTCCTTGGCAGCACCAATTTTTAACCACTATAACTGATCAGGTTATAGACTCCAAGTATTGTTTGCACACCTAGCCTTTTCAGGCTCCACAACAAGTATTCTTTGCACACCTAGCCTCTTCAGGCTCCAAGACAAGTATTCTTTGTACACTTAGCCTCTTCAGGCTCACTCAGGTTTGTTTGAGAGATTTGGTTTGTAATAAATACAACTTTAGACATACAGAACTTTCACTAACACTCAGAGTGGTTTAAATATAAAGCTTAGGAAAGTCTGCGTAATAACTTCAAATGATTGAAGAATACGGAATGAAAGAATGAAGATATTGATGCGCAGAGTAATGGCTCCTTAATGCTATGTGTATTTTCTATGCTTCATCTTCAATGACTTATGTATTTATAGTCTTCAAGCATTTAGGATCCGGTAGAGACATTCCCTCAGATGTTGGCTTCAAGCAAAACTTCATTAAATGCAATAGAGTCATTATGGGCAGTCATTAATGCAATATGAACGTTGGTTGTACTCTAACATGAAGGATCGTGACTTTATGCATCGTGATATAGCCATATCAGAGTTGTACAGAGAGCTTTTTGTACTTTGCTGAGTACAATTCCCTTTTCGTGTAAGGACCAGAGGTAATAGGGAATAAAGCATGTTGGAAGCATTCTTTAACTGGTCTTTGGTTCTAATAACCGAGGTTGCTTGAGAGAGTAACTTCTGACTTTTCTTGGTAGGCGTGAGACTAAGTAGGAGAGAAAGCTTCAAGTCTCTTTCTGATGAGACAGCCAACAAAAGCTTGTTAGGTATTTGGTTCTTCAACGAGTAACCTCAGACGAATGTATGAACTCGTGGAGAGACAGGTTGAAAACATTTCTTGAAAGAGATCAATAATCCTAGTCAGCAGACAGGTTGACTTTCGCTTATCCAGACAGGTAGTCATCTATATGAGCAGACAGATGATTCTTACAGTTTTAATCTGCACACTAGATAGACAGGTTAAGAACCAATATGAAGGTTAATTAAATCATTAACCAATGGTTAGTTCTCATCAAAACAGGGAAATGCACATCAGACATTTTAGAGACTTAACAATCTCCCCCTTTTTGATGATGACAAACATTGAGATGATTTAATGAACCTCGGAAAATATCAACAAAGAAAATAGCATATATCAGACAGGTTGAAATTTTCTTAAGCGGACAGGTCATGCGGATGCTTGATCAGACATTAATATTAATTATATAATCCGTTTAACTTAGTCACACATAAGTTTGACTTGTTTTACTTTGAAATTATTATCAGAGCAATCTTACTTAAGATTTATATGAGCAATTATAGCAACTATCAGAACATACTCATGTCCATGTATTATTTAACATACTCATGTCCATGTATTATTAATGATCATATCGTATTCATTCTCTCATTCTCCTATATCACATTTCTCATTCTCCCCTTTTTGTCAACACCAAAAAGGAATAAACTATGAAAGCATTAAAGAAATAAAGGAGAAATTTATGTTATTCATCATGAACGTTTACAAGTACAAGTTAGTCTATATACCTAAAAACTACCTAGATTTACTAATTGACAAAAATAAAGAAGCAACCCTTTGCTTTAAGAGCAGCCTAGCTCGCCTTTCTTCATCTAGATGTCTTCTTAAGTCTTCTACTTGTCCTTGAAGTAGATGAAAGTCTTGTAAGGCCACTGTTTGAGAAGATACAGATAGAGAAGAGTGCCAGGGTAAGGCTAAAACTAAGGGTGCCTTAGGTAGAGATAGGGGATAATTGATGGAAGGGAAGAAAATTTCATGGAGAGTTTGAAGGGCATAGAAAGGAAGAAAGACGAATTTGAAGATAAGACTGATTCTGACACAATCAGTATCAGGTGAAGGAAACACACAGGAAAGTCTCTCGGATAGAGACAGTCTGATGATTGTTATTTGAATAGGTGGGGGAAGAGGTGTTTGAGCTAAAACATAGGGAGGGATAGGTAATAAAGAGTCAATATGGCAGAAAAAGAATTAGATCATGTGACTAACATAAAGAAATACCTAGACCTATGTGGTAGCATTACAATAGAAGGAGGATAGTGAGTTCCAGCTAATGTTCTAATGAAGATAATAATATGTGGGTAGAAGAAAAGTTCTCTACAGGGGTTAAGAATATGAGGTGGAGGAGAAGGGATGAAAGAGACATGTGAGATACTTGCAAATAAAAGAGATTGCATATTAGACACAAAGAGTCTCGATGATATGCCAGTTTGTTCTTTAGGAGCAGAGAGTCCCTGTGAACAACTGTGTCTTGTGATCATCGTGTACAATAGTGAAAGAAGATTTTTGAGTTTGAACGGAGGAGACAGGTGAAGAAATAGGAGATGCAACAGAAAGAGGTTGAACAAAAAGGGCAGATGGAGAAGATATAGATGGGTTGATGATACCTTGATGAGAAGGGGAAAGGAATGAAGGAGATGTCTGCTCTTCAAATATCGTCCACTTCTTGTGAGAAGGAGACACTTGGTCATCATTGGGTTCAACTGTTTGAGCTCCTTCGGACAGGTCTTCTGCAATGTTAGCTCTTGCAGGTACTGGGTAACCAGATCTTCTCTTTTTGGGAATAATTCCCAAAATGAAAGTCTTCTTTGGTTCTTCTAGGACTTACTCTGTCTGCTCCCCCTGAGCAGATGCTTCCTCTTTGCTAGGCTCAGACTCAACTTGTCTGACCTTGGCAAAGGTCTTCACCAGCTTCCTTTTCTTGCTGGGATGAGCAGGAACATCTACTAATTCCTCAGCTTCACTAGTCTTCCTCTTGGGAGAGGGTCTCCTCAGCCTGAACCTCAAGGGCTCAACTGTTTCAATAGAATCTTCAGACACTGAAGGTTGCAGCTCTGGAATTTGGTCTTTTCTGGCCACCTTTCCAGACGATTTGAACAATCTCTCAGAAATGGGGACTTCTGACTCATATGTGGAAACCACTGGTTCTTCCTCCTTCTGCTCAACAACAGGCTTCTTCTTCTTCTTCTTCTTCTTCTTCTTCTTCTTCTTCTTCTTCTTCTTCTTCTTCTTCTTCTTTTTCTTCTTTTTCTTCTTGCTGTCTTCCTCCTCATCAGCAAGAGGGATTCCCTTGATGTCCATCATAGACAGTATCTTCCTGTCTATGGGTAGTGACATGTCCACAAAGTGAACATCACTAGGAACAAACAGCTTGTTCCTGAAGACCCTTATCAGCAACATCCCATAAGGATAGGTCTGCATGTTGGTTCTCTTGATCAGAGACTCAAGGTACACGTAGATAAGGTCGTTGTTGTCAACCTTGATTTTGTGGATCAAGTGGTACAGAACAAATCTGTCCATCTTGGTCACACTGCCTCGTGAGCCTTTCCTTGGCATCATACACTCCAACAGCAATTTGTGCAAGAATCTGCACTTGACCACCATGTTGACAGGCTTAGGGTTCACTGGTTTGGGAACACCATAGATGGCAATGTTGACATTGTCAACTCCCACTTCATCTTCCCAGTTAGGTGTGAAGCCAGCTCCGATTCTCGAACATTTTATGACAAGCTCCAGAGAGCTAATGGGGAAGAGAAGGGTTCTATCCCCCATTTCAGCCTTAAAGCTTTTGATTCTGTTGAGTCTGTTGGTGACAACCACAACATTTCTCCAGAATGTTTGAACGAGCTTAGGGTGAACAAGCTCCTTGATGTAGAAAGAAAGGAGTCCACTTGGAGTACTCCAACTCTTCAGTGACATCCATTCCTAGTTTCTTCATCTATTGAAGATCAACAGTATTTCTCGGAATGATCTTTTCTAACTCAGTAACCTTGAGATTATATTTCTCAGTGATTTCTTTTGTAGAGAGACGCTTGGATGATGCCATTTTTTTTGAGATAAAACGCTTCTAGGGTTTCGAGAGAGAAGAGGGTTTGAAAGATGATAAGACAAAGAGATTTTGGAATATTGAAACGTAAAGTTTCAACCTTTCTGATCTATTGTCTTTTATAGTCATAAAGGTGGGAGAGAGAAAAAATGACATTATGAATTCAAAAATGGCACGATTTGTATGGGGAATTGCAACGCCCACTTGAGACATAATGGAAACATGTTTTTGAGATATGTAAACCACCGTGCACACGATTAGCTTCAGATAAGGGAATGACATTAATTAATTAATAGCCATTTCAACAAAACTGTTGAGTTCTAGCATAGTGACTCATCAAAGTCTATCAGATAAGCATAGACAGGTGATAAAGCACAGACAGGTTAACATTCAGACATGTCATTCAACAATGCAATGCATGTTTAGATTATCTCTAATAAATAAAAACCTTTCTTCTGCGAGGGGTTTAGTGAAAATATCAGCCCATTGATTTTCAGTTTTAACAAACTTAATATCAAAGATGCCTTTTTGAACATAATCCCTAATAAAATGATGTTTGATTTCAATATACTTAGCCTTAGAATGCTGAATTGGATTTTAAGTTAAGCATATAGCACTAGAATTATCACATCATACAGATATGTTATGTTCATAAATAGAGTAATCCTCAAGTTTATGTTTTACCCGTAAGAGTTGAGAGCAACAACTAGCAGCAGATATGTATTCTGCTTCAGTAGTAGACAGGACAATGGTTGTCTGCCTCTTGCTTAACCATGAGACTAAACTTGCTCCAATGAAGTGACATCCTACACAGGTACTTTTCTTTCTATTCTATCTCTAGCAAAATCAGCATCATAATAACCCACTAATCTGTATTATTTTGATCTTAAATACAGCAAACCAAGATTAGTTGTTCCAAGCAAATATCTAAATATTCTTTTAACAGCCTTAAGATGAGATTCTCTAGGATCAGATTGGAATCTAGCACACATACAGACACTAAATTGAATGTCAGGTCTGCTTGAAGTTAAGTACAGTAGAGAGCCAATCATACCTCTATAGATAGTTTGATCTACCTTTTTACCTTCATCATCTTTGCTTAGTTTTGCATTGGGTTGCATAGGGGTTTTCATGAGCTTTGCATTTTCCATTTTGTATTTCTTGAGTATATTTTTGTTGATGAATGTAAATTCCATCATGTGTCTACTTGATTTGTAATCCAAGGAAGAACTTCAATTCTCCCATCATGCTCATCTCAAATTCAACTTGCATTAGATTTGAATATTCCTTGCACAGCTTTTCATTAGTTGCTCCAAAAATAATATCATCAACATATATTTGAACTATAATAAAGTTCTTTTTAAAGCAATTCTTGAACAGAGTAGTGTTTTCTTGTCCTCTAGTAAAACCATTATGCATGAGAAAAGAACTGAGTCTATCATACCATGCTCTAGGTGCTTGTTTCAAACCATATAATGCTTTTTTAAGTTTGAAAACGTGATGTGGTTTATCAGTATCCTCAAAACCAGGGGGTTGTTTAACATACACTTCTTCAATTATACCATTTAGAAAAGCACTTTTTACATCCATTTGAAATAGGATAATTTGGTGTTGTGCAGCATATGACATTAAAATGCGTATGGCTTCTATTCTAGCTACAGGTGCAAAGGTTTCAGTATAATCAATACCTTCTTGTTGGTTATATCCTTGAGCTACTAACCTTGCCTTATTTCAGACAACTTTACCATCTTCATCCAATTTGTTTCTGAAGACCCATCTTGTTCCAATAACCGACTTGTTTTAAGGCTGAGAGACAAGAGTCTAGACATCATTTCTGGTGAACTGGTTTAGTTCTTCTTGCATAGCAAGAATCCAGCTTTCATCCTCAAGAGCTTCTTCAATGCGTTTAGGCTCCAAATTTGAAATAAAGGCCACATTGCTTGATTCTCTTAATGTGGATCTGGTTCTTACTCCTTTAGAAGGATTTCCAATAATAAGATCCTTAGGGTGATGAGTGTTAAACTTCCAATCCCTTTTGAGATCATCATGAAGATCTTGACTTGTTTGCTGACTCGTCTGCTGACTTGTATGTTCTACTTGTCTGTCAGCTTATGAGTGTGATTACACATCATAATTCTTTATCATATTGCATGCATTTTCATGTAGTATGGGCATCTTTAATTTGATTTTTGTTAGTTTTTACCTTGGAACGGGTAAGGCAGTTTTGTGGTGTTGTTGTGTAGGAATTGAAGATTAAAATGTTCAAGGTCAACCATGATGGAGCTTGCATGAAGATGGAGCTTGAAAACCAACAAAAACTGAGCCAAACAGAGGCTATCACGGCCTAGCCGTGACAGCCATCACGGCCATGATTGAGCAAGGCTGAAAAGAAAAAAATGAAAAACTCAGAACTTGTCACGGCCAGGCCGTGATGGCCATCACGGCCGTGACAGGCCATCAGTGCCAAGTTTTTCAAGTCAGAATCCGTCCCGGCCTGGCCATGACAGGCATCACGGCCGTGACGCGCAATATCTCGAATTTTAAAAGCTGATTTTATCTGATTTTGTAATTGCTTGGGATGCAAGCTACCCTACCTTATAAATAGGACCTGGAGGCTCGAAAATAGGATGACTTTTTAGGCTGCTACCTTAGGCAAAATTAGGATTTCTCTTCTTCTTCTTCTTCTTCTCTTCTCTTAGGTTTTCTTTTATGCTTTTGTTAATCAAGCTTGCTATGAACATGGCAATGCTTGAGTAGTAGTCTTATTTCTAGGAGTTGGGGCTATGCCCAAGATTTGTTTATGGTGATGAATTGACGTTTGGTGTCTTGTTAATTTCAATTTTGATTTCGATTTGATTCCTATTGCTTTAATTACTCGTAAATTCGGTGGCCACTTATTTGCTTGTTGTAGATACTCTAAGGAGGAACCTAGCGGTGAACTTAGGTATCGGATCTATAGGAATCAAACTTAGGACTTAAATCACGAGAGTTAGAAGCGGTCCTTCGAGGGTTCACGAATTGTCACAAAACTTAAAGGGTTTAATTTAAATTCAATTATCACAAGAGTAGGGGTTGGTTTAATTGGGCACGGTTCTTGTAACCCGAGAGGGAGCATTAACTTATTTAGGATAAATTCGCCTTCAAAACAAATTTCTATAATTAACAAGGGTAGTTAATTTGGTAACATGAACAATCTTGTTGGTAACCCAATTCCTGGGAATCCCTTTTGATATTTTGAAATCTCAGATTTGATCTAGTTTCCTATTTTGTTCTTGATTTCGTTTTAATTGCAACTTTAAATTTGATTTGCTACTTTATTCAAAAATTAAATATTTTCCAAATCTTTATCTTTTATAGTCCAGTCTAATTGATTTAGTAATTAATTATTATTTGAGATCACGGTCTCTGTGGGATCGATTTTTGTTATTACTTGACGACGAACCCGTGCAGTTGCGGATTCGAGACCTATCATCAGCCTCAGGCACAGGTTCTGTTTTGGTTAGATCGGGTTGTTGAATTTCTGGATTGTTTATATCAAGACCAATTCCTATAACTTTCCCTTTCTAATTCCCTTCGAAGGCAACGTGTCCTCCTTTCTTAAGTTGGAGGTCTAGGAACATAGACCTTTCTCCTGTCATATGACACGAGTCCAGGTACCCGCAGTGGTGTTTTCTTTGTCCTGTTGAGGACATTTGCAACAAAAATTATCTGATCTTTAGGTACCCATATTTTTCTGGGTCCTTTTCTATTAGTTCTAGGAGTCTGTGAAGACTTCCTTATCTTCTTATGGATACACTTTGACATAACATGTCCAGTTTTTCCATAGAAGTTATAGACAGGTTTAGGCTTGGTTACAGTTGACTTAACGGATACTGTAGAAGCTTTAGTTGACACTTTATGATGTGTCTAATGGACATATCCAATACATTCTTTGTTAAGATAGTGCCTCTGACAGCCAAGTAGCTTAGTCGGATTATCTCTACCATTAACAAATTTGGCAAGATCAGAAGTGAACTCTTCCACTTTCTGTTGAAGTTTTTTAACTTCTTCAGATGGTGATGTTTCACTTGAGATCTTAGCTTCATTAGACTTTTCAGTCTTCACCTCACTGTTCACTTTAGCCAGCTTCTCACACTCTTGAGATTTCTGTTTATGCTAACTGGTGAGCTTTACATACTCTCTCTTGAGGGATTTGAAAGCCTTAGATAAGCAGTTGGATTCCTCCAGCAACTCCTTATAGGCATCAAGTAATTCCTCATAGTCAGGATGTACCTCATCGTCTGAGTCTGTGTCAGTGTTGGCCATCAAACAAGGATTGGCTTCTTCCACTATTTCTTCGTCAGAAGATGTTGACTCCAGATCCTCCCAAGTAGCCATCACTCCTTTCATCTTCTTCTTGAAGAATTTCTTAAAAGGGGCCTTCTTGAGTTGAGGACATTTAGCCTTGGTGTGACCAGGCTTCTTGCACTCATAGCAGACAATTGGACTTTTGTTTGTTGGAGTGGATTCTTTGAAGTTTTTGTCCTTGTTGAATCTTCTGAATGGCTTATCCCTTTTGAACTTCTTTTTCTGCAGGAGAAGCTTTATCTTCCTGGTCAGGAGAGACAGTTCTTCATCACTCTCAGAATCCTCGTGTTCAGACAGGTCAGCATCACTGGATGACTCGTCTGCCTTTAGAGCCTTGGAAGCTTTTGCTGACTCTTGATCAACTTTCGGAGCAATTGACTTGTCCTTCTTTGGTGCAACTTCATCTCCAAGTTTTTGCTCATGAACAGTGAGTGTACCAAGAAGTTCATCCATAGTCAAGGTAGTGAGATCCTTGGCTTGAGAGATAGCAGTGACCAAAGGTCTCCACTGTTTAGGTAGACTTCTCGAAATCTTTCCAACCTTCTCAGTATTGGCATAGACTTTGTCAAGAGATTTTAAACTGTTGACTATAATTTGAAATCTTCTTATCATTTGAGCAACTGATTCTCCTTCATCCATGACAAATAGTTCATACTTTCTGACAGGTATGGCAATCTTTGACTCGTTGACTTTGGCTGTTCCTTCAAGTGTGACAGCTAAAGTGTCCCATATTTCTTTGGCAGAGTCACAAGCACATACCTTCTCAAACTCCTCAGGACTGAGAGCACAAATGATGTTATATCTAGCTTTGTGGTTCAGCTCCCATTTTGTCTTTAATTTTCTGCAGCAGTCCACTGAGATTTTGGTTTAACGGTGTCATCATCATTCTTGGGAATGAATGGACCATCTGTAATGACATCCCAAAGATCAGAGTATGTAGATAGAATGAACCATTGAAATCTATCTTTCCAATAGTTGTATTTTTCTCCATTGAAGTAAGGAGGTCTGGTTAGGGAAGCTCCTTCAGTCTGGTGACTTCCATTTGAACTAGCTCCAGCAGTCATGTCTATTCTTCAGGACCTTTTACCTCTACACTGTTAGATACTCAACCCAGAGGCTGAGCTCTGATACCAACTGAAATAGACAACTATAAACACGAGAAGGGGGGTTGAATTGTGTTTATCTGAATTTAAACAAAGTTGAAAACTTTTCGCATACAGAAGCTAGGTTCAGACGAGTGGAAAGATACAGGACAGACAGATGCTATGTCTGATGAAATTTGAATAGTGACTTAGACAAACAAACCACTTGAAAAACGGATAAGAAAACTAAGGCAACTAAAGAGTTTATAAGGAAAGAGAGATTGACACGGCTATTTATCCTAGTTCACTCTTCAAAGCAAAGAGCTACGTCCAGTCCTTGGCAGCACCAAGTTTTATCCACTATAACTGATCAGGTTACAGACTCCAAGTATTGTTTGCACACCTAGCCTCTTCAGGCTCCAAGACAAGTATTCTTTGCACACCACACTTAGCCTCTTCAGTCTCACTCAGGTTTGTTTGAGAGATTTGGTTTGTAATAAATACAACTTCAGACAGACAGAACTTTCACTAACACTCAGAGTGGTTTAAATGTAAAGCTTAGAAATTCTGCATAATAACTTCAAATGATTGAAGAATACAGAATGAAATAATGAAGTTAGTAATGCGCAGAGTAATGGCTCTTTAATGCTATGTGTATTCTCTATGCTTCATCTTCAATGACTTATGTATTTATAATCTTCAAGCATTTAGGATCCGGTAGAGACATTCCTTCAGATGTTGGCTTCAAGCAGAACTTCATTAAATGCAATAGAGTCGTTCTGGGTAGCCATTAATGCAATAGGAACGTTGGTTGTACTCTAACATGAAGGATCATGGCTTAATGCATCGTGATACAGCCATATCAGAGTTGTCCAGAGAGCTTTTTGTACTTTGCTGAGTACAATTCCCTTTTCGTGTAAGGACCAGAGGTACTAGGGAATAAAGCATGTTGGAAGCATTCTCTAACTGGTCCTTGGTTTTGATAACTGAGGTTGCTTGAGAGAGTAACTTCTGACTTTTCTTGATAGGCGTGAGACTGAGTAGGAGAGAAGGCTTCAAGTCTCTTTCTGATGGGACAGCTAACAAAAACTTGTTAGGTCCTTGGTTCTTCAACGAGTAACCTCAGACGAGTGTACGAACTCATGGAGAGACAGGTTGAAAACGTTTCTTGAAAGAAGTCAATAATCCTAGTCAGCAGACAGGTTGACTTTCGGTTATCCAGACATGTAGTCATCTATATGAGCAGATAGATGATTCTTACAGTTTTAATCTGCACACTAGATAGACAGGTTAGCAACCAATATGAAGGTTAATTAAATCATTAACCAATGTTTAGTTCTCATCAAAACTTAGGGAAATGCACATTAGATATTTTAGAGACTTAACATGGGTAACCTATGTGAAATTTCTATCCACAAATACCTCGTTTGGTATTATTGTCCAGACGCGTTTTGTTGTTTTCTCTTTTTAATTTTGGTCTTTTAGTTTATGCAAATAAAGTCGAAGACAATTGGCAGTGCATTGAGCCTTTCTTGCAGCTAGCTCAAAGCATCGACTTCGATCACAATTTACGTGATGAGGGAGGATATTTCTTCAAAGCTAAATTTTATAGTTACTCTCCCAGACTCTAGGTGCAAAAAGAGGAAATCCTAGGTCTCCTTCAAGAGGACCAAGCTAATTATAGGCTGTTATTTCAAATTGTAGGAATCTTTTATCATCGTATGTTACAACTCTTTGTTAGAGTTTGATAGGAGGAAAGTCCATGTAGTTGCTCACCCTTTGTTAGGGGTGGCTACATATATTACTATTCTCCAAATTCGTGATGATGTTACCGAATGTATTGCGTTCTCCATTATTAATGAAATTACTTAGCTTTTATTTTGTAAAAAAAAAAGGTAATAAACCATGAGACTACTTTAACTGTAATATAGAAAAATTCAATAATGATAAGAAAATTATACAGAATGCGTATGAATTAAATAATACATTGAAAGAATTTAAAACACATTCTATAAAAAAATTAAATACATCAAATTTTTTGGAATACTTCTTTTAGAACAACATTCTTAATAATATAAGTATGAGTAGTACTATTATTTAAAACTGCAAAATTACACTCAAGTAAACAATATGTAACCATCAAGAAGGAATTGATCTATTATAACAATTTAACTTGTTTTTAAAATTCAAACAAAATAAGGAGCATGTAAATATTACCAACACAATGAAATTGAGCATCAATAAATGACTTATGAGCGGTACATGCATTTTTATTGAATGCTTGATTTGGAATAACACAAAAAATTGCATACTTAAGAAAGCAATTTATGTAGTTTAAAGCTTAAACAGAAAACAACAATGCAACTTGTAGTGAAGTATAGTTTTCCTTATTGGCTCTAGAAGCACAAAATCCTCAAACTTGATACCTTAAAATAAATAAGAAAGTGGAGGCCAACTGAAAAATACATAAAGCAAAATAAAGTAAACTGAACACATAAGTCAAATAAACTAATTTTCCAAAAAATAAAATATATAAATACACTTGACATCCAATCAAAATATGACAACAACATCTCAAAAGCATTGAAAAGTTAAATATAATAGATTAATACAATATCCACTTTACATCACGATATGGATATGTGAAGTGAAAAAATTAGATGAAATGATGTACCCAAAACCAAATAATAAATTAGCAAGGGACTGATCCAAACTAAATTAACCATGAACCATAGATAACTAAGAGCATCTCCAATACTATTTTGATAAGCAACCCACTTTGATTTCTTATGTGGTCCCTATTGTGGACCCCGTTGTGCCACATTTAAGCAACTCATCAATTTTTTTTTTTACTTCAATGATACATACAATAAATAACCCATTATTATATTCTTTTTAATTACACTTAATTTTATTTTTATCATAATATTAATTTATTCATTTTAATCAATACATTAAAAAAATTAAAATTATTGCAATAAATTTGTGTGGTCACGGTCAAATTTTCAAATTGGATATTTGTTATATATAATATATAATCAATAGTAATATAAATTCAAATTGGAGTTAGTTCAATGAGTATCTTTTGGATTGAATTCAGTGTTTTAATTGGATTTAATTCAAACTGGAGTTCAGTGTTTTATGGTTCAATTGGTTCAACCAACGATTAAGCGGATGACTAATAAATAAATAAATAAATTATATAATAAAAAATTATAAAATAATACACTTAATTAAATTATATTATATTCCAATTCTAATTCTAATTATAATTTATAAGAGAAAAATTAAATATTATAAGCATTAAATGACGTTAGCAATGGTCTATAATATTAAATGATCAAAAATTTATTTATTTTTTCTTGTTCATTTAATCGTTTTTATAGGGAATTTAATTGTTTTTCTGTGATCTATTGTTACCCTTCTCGGGCACTACATTGTTTGTGACACTTACATTCTATAAGATCAAGTAAAGCGGAAAATAAATATTTTCAACCAAAAATATGGGTGTACTTTTTTTTTTCTTTTCACAAATATCACGATAAATAGTATTTAACATACATCATCAAACTTATCCATAAATATTTTACAAACCATTCTCCAATACTAACAGTCATAAACATAAATATCCAGAAAAGAGCGGAAATACCAACGCCAGTAAATTAACAACATACTAGAAATATGTTTATAATAATAATAATAATAATAATAATAATAATAATAATAATAATAATAATAATAATAATAATAATAATAGCATTGGAGATGCAGCTCCACAAAATATAAACATAGACACAAGACTCATCACGCTGGCCAATACAAAACAATGACGAAATGTCATCCCCGCACAATCGTAACAGTCAAGGATGACACACCGTCACATCGTGGGTATACTCCTCACGTCCACTATACAAAAGCCATTGAGATTGTGTCCATGTATCCATGTCATCTTAAACTCCAGCTGGGTGTGGTGGCAAAACAATGATGTTGTCATCTTCGCAGTACGTAAAACAAAGCAGAAAACCAATAAATACGGAAAATGAGGTGAGATCCCCATTCATCATATATATAACGCAGATATGCAGTGGTACGACACACAGGTACGTACAACTATCAATATACAGTTATATCGACACTCATATCAGAATCATAATGTTTCACAGAAACATAATCGCGGGGCAACGTTCGCCTGGATATGAGACATATAAGACTCGAGAAAAGACCTATGATTCCTATACTATGGTTTTAATGCATAGTCAGAGAGAGTGGTTCGGAGGATTGTTCCGAATTACACCAGCCTTGGGTAAAATGCGTCAACAGTCAGCAATGTGCACATAGGATTTTTCGGGAACATCCTACACTACCAGAACACATGTAGCATCTACTCGAGTATGTTGGTGTATTGCAAGATCACCATGCCACAGAGGAGCTACCAAATGGGCCTATATGAGTATTTCATACCCCAACATCCCTAAGTATCAACCAGATCGTCACTACGGAATCCACACCCTCATTAAAGTGTCAGCTCAATCTCCTAGGTACAACAGCTTCACAGAACATAGTTTCACAATGTGTTTGGGCAAAATTGCCAGAAATGCGTTCTTCTTGTCTATCCACTGGATGACCTCTTGATTTTAACGGAATCCTTTCGACGTGCTTTCTCAGAGGCTAGATGTTTTCAGGTCCGAATCGCTGGTCCTTAACATCGAGCTAGAGTTCTCAAGTAACCTTTCATCTTTGTGCAAAAGTATCTTAAAAGCACTTGATTACAAATCCTAACTCATTATGAAATTGGATTGCAAGTCCAATTACTAGAAAATTGTTATTTTCAGATGGATTCACAGACAGATTTCAGATGGAATTCAGACACTTTTGCCACAAATTTCAGACGAAAGTTCAAGTTCGGACGAATTTCAGGCGGAACGTCTCCCGTCCGAAAATCCCTCGTTGGAAATTAAAAACTTCTGTCCCTATTCCGTCCCAAACATATTTCCGACAGATTTCACATAGATTTCATATAAACTCACGAATATAAATTTCTGTTATGTTGACTTAATTTCAAACGGATTTCAGACGGATTCAATATTGCTAAAAGTGCATTTCAGACGGATTTTGGACAGATTCAATGTTATTATAAGTCCACTTTGAATGGATATTGGTTTGATTTTATGATACTATTTTGGACATATTTCCCTTGGACTAAATAATCATATTTATTTTGTATATCAATAAAAGGCAAGAATTCATCCAAACTACCTACATGTTCCAACACACAAGCTCTTAGAAGATCCTCCAATGACTGAATTGTTCTCTCTGACTGTCCATCAGTCTGAGGATGATAAGCAGAACTCATCCTCAACTTTGTTCCCAAAGCATTGTGTAACTGTCTCCAAAATCTAGATGTAAACCTAGGATCTCGATCCGAGACAATACTTGATGGCACACCCTGCAACCTCACTACTTCCTTGATGTAGATCTGGGTCAACTTCTGAAGACTATAACTCTCACCAATAGGTAAGAAGCGAGCACACCTCGTCAACCTATCAATGATAACCCAAATCGCATCAAATCTCTTCTGAGTTCGTGCTAATCCAACCACAAAGTCCACAACAAACTTGTCAAGGAACAATCTAAAAATCTTGTTCATGGAATCCATGAACACCGTTGGAGCATTAGTTACACCAAATCCTGGAACATCAGGAGGAAAAACCTCAGGAAACTCTCTTACGATAGGCAACGGATATATGCTCGGATTCTCCTTAGCTTCAAAGAGAAAAGCATCACATACTGTCGAGAATCGTCACTCCTCATAGCTGCTCCTTCATTGGTAGATACTATACTAGAAGGCTCAAGAAAAGATAGGGTCCTTTGGGCACAGTCTAACACTACATGGTTAGCCGAAAACCAATCCATGCCAAGGATAACACATATCTGTTGCATAGGCAAACGGATGAGATCTACAAGAAATGTCCTATTTTCAACCACTATAGGACACTATAGGCAAACATAGATAGTGATCAAAGGATCACTGGTAGGGGTAGATATTGTCAAAGTATATGGTAGTTGAGAAACGGACAAATGTAAATGATCCATACACTCATGCGAAACAAACGAATGTGTAGCGCTTGATTCAAACAACACACGCGAGAGTCTGCCAGATAGTAAACACATACCTTGACTGAGATCTGCAGATTGAGAGGACTCAGATCCTCTCACCGTAAACACTCTCCCCATGGCCCAAGGTATAGCCGTCTATTGTCCTGCCGCTGGAACTCCTCTCCCAGCTCCACCTCTAGAACTACTGGCTCCTCTGCCGGCAGCTGGTTGCTGCGATACTGCTCTTTGTCGGCAATCCCTAGCAAAATGACCTGGTTTGCCAGAGATGTAGGAACCAGATCTATCTGTACAATCTCTTATATAATGCGGACCCCTGCATCTGAAACATACTGGGCCTTTCTGCTGCTGGGCTTCTCTGCTAACTAGTGCTGATGGTGCCGATATCTAAGCACTCTGCCCAGGTCTAGTGTATAGTCTTCTCCTCCACTAAGAACCTATGTCCCCTCTCCTCTGATGACCTGCTCGGGTAGGACCCCCACTACACTGCTACCTCTGCTCTGAAGCATGCATCTGATCCATACTCTCAATAGCATTGGCCCATTCCACCATCTCTGGAAAGCACAAAATATCTAGAGGCACTATAACCTTCATCAACTCGTGCCGTAAACCCTCCTCAAATATCCGGCACATCCAATCCTCATCCGGAAACCTCTGGTAAAACTCAAAACTGAATCAGGGCCTCGAATCTGGCCGCATAATCACCAACAGACCTGTCTCCCTGCTGGAGACTCATGAACTCTCTCTCCTTCTCGCGTCTGACTAACCGCGGGAAGTACTTCTCGAAGAAATACTCTCTGAACAAATCCAACTAATCAACCCGCCCTTAGCCTCAAGCAATCTCCTCTTGCCTCTCCACCAGGACTCAGTCCCTCCGGTCAGCATGAAGGCGGCATAAGTCACCTTCCTGTCATCTCTGCATCGCATGGTGTCAAAGACCTTCTCGAGCTCCTGTATCCACCACTCTGCTCACTCTAGATCATACCATCCTCCAAACTTCAGAAAGGTAGCCAATCCTGCATCCTCAGTCTCCGCGGCTCTCCTCCTATCCTGCCGCTCCTGCATCTCTGCCTCTCTCTGTACCCTCTGAGCATTTTGTTGCGCCTGCTGCAACAGAACGGATGCTAACTCACGGATAGTCCGAAGAGTCTCAGATTACTCTGCTCCACCTCCAATCCATGCTTCTGACTGATGATGCTCATCCTGAAACCCTCTATAGCTCTACCACCACGTCTACCACGTCCATGTCCTCTACCTCGAGCCATGATCCCTTTAAAAGAAATCATTAGCCCACATCAATACGGCATATAATACTACATAAACTGGAATATAAATACCATATGTCATAGAAATATCGCATTCAGACTCACTGCCCAACTTCTAAACATAGTCGTTATCCGATGTGGATTCAACTAAATGGCCAGTTCACCCTAATCATAGTCTGTTTCGGAACCGAACTACTTTGATACCACCAAATGAGACGCCCCGACGTCCCATTAAAGAAAAACCATAATATTTAGGACCTAAACATGTTATTATCGTTAAGCGGATATATTAAAACGGCAAAAAAAATTTTAAACTTAAAATTATAAACATAGATATATATATGTGTGTGTGTGTGTGTGTATATATATATATAGAAGCAACTATAATATATACATACATGCTGATACAGGTACTGTCAAGGGATTCCCATCAGTAGGATCCCAAAATATAAAAACTAGTACAAACTGATATAAACAACAGAAGATAATACGCATCAAAAGACGCACTGGCCGTAGACTCTCTACTCAACTACTCGGGTCCACTGCTCGTCCTCCAGCATCTGGCTCATAAGGGGTTCCATCTAGCTCCTCCATAGCCGGCTCCTCCACCGAGTCTTCTTATAGCGAATCACATAAATAAAACATACACAACAGTAAGAAGAAAAAGGGATAAGAAACAATATAACGTCAAACGTGGAAAGGGGATTTAGCAACATTTAATTCTATAACGGCACACTAAACATCTGTCTCCAAAAGTATAAATATAATATATAACACAACCATCCTCAATCCACATCTAGGATTTTTTCCACTACCTTCCATCATGATGCAATGAAAAATGCTATATGAATCATCTCATCAGGTATCGGCCATATCCGGATATCCAACCAATGACATGTCCCAGAGGCCCCAGCGCACACCCTCGTTCGCGGATGGAGGATGCCCATGTAAAGCAATGGCACTACAGCTACACAATCTGGTGCACACCTCTGAACCACGACCAGGGTGCTCATGCAACGCATGAACTATAACTGCAACTAAAATGAAATGATGTCTGGGACGGTCCGCCGTTAGCCTAAACCCCGGGAATTCTCCCTCTAGGGAATAGACCCTGTTGGAACCAAAGTGATTTGGATTTAATTAATCTCTAAGTTTTGATGTTAACAAAAGGATTAAATTTGCTTGGCAAAGTGTTAGTTGAGATCTAACAAGGTTATCTAGTTTTACAGGACCACTTTAATCTTATAAGTTATGGAAACTTAGGAAATTTTTTTTTCATGTATCTGCTTGGACTTTAAATAAGAAATCCACGTCCACTCATGTAAACAGGCTGCTCAAAATCTTGGTAAAGTTATTTACTTATTTATTTGAGTAGACTGAAAGTTAAGTAGATGGGGCACGAGAATTTCTAAGTAGACGAAATATTAAAATATTTCTTCTAGACAGAATCTAAGTTTCAAATTGAATAGACGAGCTTAACTTGCCATGTCATCAGACGAGATCTTTTTTAAGTAAGTAGACGGACTTTAATGCCACGTCACTAGACGGATATCAAAATAACTCATTGAGATATAGCAAGTCCAGAGACTTGAATAGACGAGAGAATATGCCACGTCGGTGGACGAGCAAAATGAAAGAGTGAATAGACTTAGTTTCACATAGAACTAAGTAGACGCAGTTTTTAAGTAAACGAGCTCATCTTTATGATAAGCCTTCATAAATAATTTCAATTTGGTCCATAATGAATCATATTTATTTCAAATGATTGATATTTATTTCAAGAGAAATTTTGTTCTTCTCATTTGTTTTATATGCTTAATGCTTTTTTTCCTTGTGAGAAAAACATAGTACCATCGAGGAAATACAAAAGCAATCCAGTATAATGGGAAATGTAAAACGATCTGTACAATAGCACCTTTATGACTGAAAAAAGCTGGAAGTTACATAAAGGAGGAAAAACAATTTTCAAGCTGCAAATGCTCAGAGCAGTGAGCCTCCATTTTGTACTACCTTGATTGTAACGCCCTGATTTGTGTCCTTATGTAGCAGTAAATACATGTGTATATGTGTTTATTTTTTATAAAATCCAAAGAGTGATTTTAAATAAAATAAAATCATTTTCTTATGTTGTTTTATCATATGAAGTCACGGTTAAATTTTCGGATGAAAATTCAAACGAAAGCCGGTCTCCGTTTTCACTGCCAGTACAAGTTTACTGAGCAGAAAACCTAATTTTGAACGGTGAACGAAACGGTTAGTGTTTTTGTGATGTTTTGTATGATATTGAAAATTTTCAAAAATTTGAGTTTGGAAATAAAATATAATATTTATTCCGGGCGAAATACGATCGGAAACTTGAATCGGATACACAATGGAGCAGAAAAGGGAGCCCAAAAGAAGTGAAGTGACTTGATGGGATGTGATTGACATGCGTTATGACACACTCCAAAAGTGTAATCATCACACTTTTCAAATTATATCATATTATATTCTAAAAACCCATTTTTCTCTCTATTCTTCAACCAAACAAGGCGTAAGCCCAAACTTGGCCATCAAGACTTGCCCTCCCCTTCTCTTTCATGCCAATCTCACCGCTCTCTCTATAAATACCCATTTCATTTTCTCTTCATCACTTTCCTACTTATTCACTTTCTCATTTTTTAAGTTACTAACACTTAAAGTTTCCATTTTTACTTAGTTTCAAGCTTCAAGTTCTTCATACGTTTTCTTTCTAGTTTCAAGGGTAACACTCGCATACTCTTCTATTGCAAGTTTTAAACTTATTTCATGAGTTTACTTTATGTCTTCTTAAAATGTTCTTAACGCTCTTTTAACTTCTAAAATCTCTAGAAAATGGTAGAAAACTCCGTTTAAGTTGAAGCCAATTTCTGTGAACTTCTATTAATCTCTCCTTTCATATTCTAAGAGCTTGTATCAAACAAACATTTATAACCTATTTTTCCAAGGATGGCCGAAACTATGTATTAGTGGCCTAGGAAGTTTTGTTTCAAATTTTTGAAAGATGATCATGTATTTGAGCTTCTAGATACCTCTTGATCTTAAATCTAAAGTCTTGGAAAGTTTGAAAATTCCTAGCTTGTTGATCCCATGATGGCCGAACCTAGTAGGTTGTGGACCTAGGATGTTTTGTTTTCATTTTCCAATATGATCATGGACTTGAGCTCCTTAATACATTTAGATGCTAAGTCTAAGAGATTGGAAAGTTTAAAGATTTCTAGCCTATTTATCCTATGATGGTTGTGAACCTATGATGTTTTGTTTTCATTTTCCAATAGGATCATGGACTTGAGCTCCTTAATACATTTGGATGCTAAGTCTAAGAGATTGGAAAGTTTAAAGATTTCTAGCCTATTTATCCTATGATGGTTGTGAACCTAGGATGTTTTGTTTTCATTTTCCAATATTATCATGGACTTGAGCTCCTTAATACATTTGGATGCTAAGTCTAAAAAGATTGGAAAGTTTAAAGATTTCTAGCCTATTTATCCTATGATGGTTGTGAACCTAGGATGTTTTGTTTTCATTTTCCAATATAACCATGAATTTAGACTTCTTGGTATCTTTTAACGCTAAATCTAAAGAGCTTAGAAGGCGTGGAAATTTCTAGCCTACTTATACTAAAGAGGTCGAAATCCTAAGCATGGATTTAGTGGGATTTTGTTCTACCTTTGTAAATGAACCTTGGTTATGAACTCCTAACACTTAAGGATCATTAATCCATGAGTTGTATTCTCTTTTGAAAACCTTTAACCCTATTTTATGCCATGGCCGAACCTATACCTTCTTGGTTTAGTGTTCTTTGGTTAACTTTTAACTTGTGGTTTTATGTTCATAAACCTAGACTTTCGTCGCGGAGTAGACGAGGACATTCGTAGTACACTTCCTTAAGCATCACGTACCTTTACCTTTACAAAAGGTAAGAGGGGACAGCCTGAGGGATATTCAATAGCTTTGTGCATGTGTGTATGTGGTTTGCTCGATTTATTTGAATATTGTTATTAGATTGAATCAAACTTTGAATGATTTGTATACTTGAACTGTTGTGATACTGTTTGATGTTGATCCTTACTTTATTTAAAGTGTTGTGAATCATATATGTTATGAACTGTCATTAACTGTTATATTGTTGACTGAGATTACGATGATATTGATTGATGTCCGAAAAGCCTAACGTTAGTCGGTGCTCAACTAATTATATAATTCAAAGCCTAATAAGCTTCGAAGAGAACTTTGAAAGTAATGGTGTTCACTTTAAAATGTTCTTTAGAAAAGTATGTGTTTTGGAAAGTAAACGATCTTACTTGTATTTATTCCGGAAGGATCAAACTTTGGAACTTGTGTTAAATAATTTCAAGTTAAAGGAAATTATTTTCTTATGAACTAAGTTTTTGTACAAGAGAAAATCATTTAGAAAATATGTGTTTTAAAGGAAGGAAAAGTCTTTGGAAAATATTTGACCTTAAATAGAGATGTTTTTAAGAAAAGGATTTCAAGAGAAAATGGATTTCTTATAATAGTTTACAAATGATTTTCCAATGAAAAGATTTCCTGTAAAGAAATACTTTTGAAAATATTCCGATAACTTGGATGGGTTACCGAGGTTTTATTTTGGTACTTGATTTTCACTGAATGAAAAGTAAGAACAGTTGAAATCGAATCTAGTATACGAGACGTCGGAATACTAGTGTTCTATAATTTACACGAAGATCTTTGATCCATGTCACGTTGTTGTGGACTGTGTGTCCTATTCACGTTGTTGTGGACTGTGTGTCCTAATCACGTTGTGATAAACATTACTAAAGGTGAATGTTGGGTAATTTCAAGTGATGAAAATTATGAATGGTCGCTAGCTTTGAGCTTCGACGACGAATGAGATTGAACACAAAGAAAACATCTTGAACGAATGTTTTTCTTCATGCATTTAGGCAGACGTGCCTCACCGGTTAGTCACTTCGGTGATTCCCAAGCAGGGACTATTAGTCACTTCGGTGATGTCCAAACAGGGACTTTTAGTCACTTCGGTGATGCCCAAGTAGGGGTTGTTATATAAGTCACGACGGTGATGTCCAAACAGGGACTTTAGTCACGACGGTGATGCCCAAGTGGGGGCTTGAGTTTGATCAACTCTTAGAAAGATGAAGGGATCTCATGATATTAAGTTTATAGAGTCGGAATATTGAAGTGTCATGCATAATCTTTATAAAAACTGATTGTACGGGTATGACACCCATTGAAATGATACTTGTTGTTTTATCTATTAATATTTGGTAAATGTTAATATGTTGATGTGATGCATGTATCATGCATATGGTTATTGTAATCTATCCATATATTGGTATCTCATTCTTGCATATCTTCTTGTTATTTCTCTTTGTTTTTTGGCATCATTGTATATCTATGAGTTTAGATGGATCGAACATCCCATTGGTACCGTCGGAACCGAAGACTGAGATCTTCGATGATGCGGGGAATGTCGGGGCTGGCCGAGGGCGAACCATGTCGCAGAGTTCAGACAGTTGAGACTAGGAGGATTTCTCTCCCACCACCTTGGTACTACTTACACATGCTACAGATGAATGGACAGCTACATGAGTGTTCATACTTACCCTGGTTTCATGTTCTGAGTGTTCATCCCTTACCCTTGTTTTAAAAAAAATCACCATTTTGAGAATAATCACTTATTAAGAAAATGTCATTTACCAGAAGCAACCAACAATTTAATTATTTTATTTTCCACAACGGGTAACAAAGTGACGCCCAAGTTTAGGGTGTCACAATTAGTGGTATCAGAGCCGGTCGAGTCTTTCGGGAATCTTTGGGTTTAGGTCTGTTAGGTTGATGTTGTGTGTTCTCTTATTAAGACTTGATTGAATTACTTCTTAGGAGTAATGTGTAATAACCGTCGGGTTAGATTTTCCTTTTCTGGTTACCATCTCACTGATTGTGTCTTACAGGTCAGTATGGAACCAGGAGGTGCTCGCGGGTGTGGTGGTCGTGGCAGAGGCAATGGCGGGATGGACTTTGCCGCCCAGGCAATGGCTGATGTGGCTGTGGCAATTACTTTTCAGACTTCTACGATGGCTGCCCAGAACCAACAGGAGCAGTTGAGGGCTGAACAAGCTACTGAGGGAAAGCATCTGAATACTTTCAGACGTCAGAATCCGTCATAGTTTGATGGAGACGTGGATCCTACTACAGCTGATACGTGGATCCAGGAGTTGGAAAAGATCTTTGAGCTAGTTCATACACCTAAGGAAGCAAAGGTGCCCTATGCAATTTACCAACTGGTAGGAGATGCTGAGTACTGGTGGAAAGGCACCAGAAAACTGTTAGAGGCTGAGCACCAAGAAATCACCTGGGAAGTATTTCGCAACAAGTTTTTGGATAAATACTTTCCTCAGAGTGCTCGGACTGAGAAGGAACAAGAGTTCCTGAGTTTACGTCAGCGAGACCTGACTGTGGGGGAATATGCGGCAAGATTCGAATCACTTTCCAAATATTTCTGCTTCTTTCAGAACAACCCAAGCGAAGAATGGAAGTGTGAAAAGTTCGAATGCGGATTGCGCTTCGAAATCAAGGAGTCAGTGCTACCACTGGAAATCAAGAACTTCCAAGCCTTAGTGGAAAAGTGCAGAAAAATAGAGATAATGCGGAAGAAACGAGACACCAAGGGGAATGTTGGGGGACCCTCTCGTCCTAAGAGCTGATTTCAAGGGCAGAACAAGAAATGGAAGCAGAACCAGAGGAAGCCATACTACCAATCACCCGACAATCCAAGGCAACAGCAATATCGTTCCGGTACTTCTGGGACTGGGACTAGAGGCCAGAGGAACCAAAATCAAGGCCAAGAAAAGAAGTGTTTTAAGTGTGGAGATCCTAACCACCTGGTTGACACTTGCCCAATGAGAAGGGCACGATGTTTCAACTGTGATTGTTTGGGTCACTTGGCTAAAGACTGCAGAGCACCAAAGCGTGAGCCAGCTGTCAACCACACCAGAGCCAAAAAGTCAACTGCAAAAGGAAGGTGTATACGATGAGTGGAGCTGAGGCATCAAACTCTGGCGGTCTCGTGCAGGGTAAGTGTGACATAGCTGGTAATCTTTTAGCTGTACTTTTCGATTCGGGTGCAACACATTCTTTCATTTCAATGGATCGTGTGAAACTTCTAAGTTTGCCTATTTCTTCCTTGCCATTGTTGCCTTAAAAACAGTTGTTCTTAAGCTTGTCCAAGTATACACAGATGCCTCAAGTAATATAGAACTTTCGTTCAGATATCGTTCCCACAGGGATTAAATTGATGCAACAAAATTCCAGTTCAGATTATAAATCCAAGAGTTAGGATGAAGTAACCAAAAATTGTTGTGTGCAAACAAATAGAAATAAAGGTGTTGATGCTAGAAAATAAACAAGTTGTGACTTGAAATTAAAATTAAAACAGGTTAACAGAAAAAGGACGATCTGTTGATTTAGATAATTAAAACAGCTTCAGGTATGCTGCAGCATAAATTCTGTTTATGCTCTGACCATGCTCTAGCATCTAGCTCCAGGAATTTAAGGTTTGTTTTCCAACACTACAGTGTCAGATTCATTAACTTTGTTCTATTCCTAGATTCAGATTAATTACACCACCCTCTAACTAAAGCTCGTTCCAGCAAGCTCAGGGACATGAATAATTATTCCTAGCCCACTCATCATCAATTAATTTTCCAATTAATGACTTAACCCCTATCTTTTATCAAGTTTCCACTAACTTAATTCTTCCAAATTTAGCAAGCTAAGTATTCAATCAAGTTGATCACTCTTAACCAAACAACATTAAATGTGTGATAAAAGAAGGAGCAAACATAGCCATCACATAATTCGGCTAAACATTCATTATACTAGCATACCCAAATCTTAAAGAGTTTAGCTCATAGTGAGCTTAAAAAGAAAAAAATATAAGAGAAGAGCAAGAAATCATTACAAGGGAAGAACAACGAAGAAACACAACAGTAGCAGCTCAGGAAGAAAGAAACCAGCACCACTCTCAACAAGACAATGTGTAAAATAAATGTTCAAAGTCTTCTTTCACTAGGGTTAATAAATGCTTTTATAGTACACAAAACCCTATTATCTTTCATTCCATTTTGGGCCAACAACCAAAAATAATTCATAGAATAACCCTAGCCCAAATTCCAAAAGATGTAGGGCAGCTGATCCTAGGCGCATGTGCATCCTTAAAAGTGACAGCGCCAGCACCCTTGAGGAGAGAGGAAAGGTGTCCTTGTCATCTTTTGTCCTTTAGTCCATTACTACTAGAAGGTAGTTGATAAGCCTCTGGCTCATCTAGTTTTATGGCTAATATGACCAGGGTTTTGTGCAAATTATATCCTATTTTCACCCAAATTAGATTAGATTGTCCTCAAGCAAGGTTTTAAGTCTCTAAAGTAGTTTTAGGATAATTTAGCAAATTTTGAGTAAAATAAAGCACTTATGGCTATTTTGTTGTTTTCAGGTTAAGTAGAAGTTGAGGGAATAAAGGAACAGGGGATTCGCCTCGCGAGAGTCTTCTCGCCTCGCGAACCTGAAAGCCAGTAGAACAGTGAAAATGTCATCTCTCTGGTTCGCCCCGCGACTACTCTTCTTGCCTCGCGACCCTGAACAATGACTGTTCCAGAAAAATGCAAGATTTCTGTGTCGCCTCGCGAACACATGACTCGCCTCATGAGTAATCCATCCCTGGAAGACCAGAAGTCAGCTCGTTTTAACCAGGTTGAAGGTCATGGTCGTTACAGTTTGGAATTTGAAGAGTTTCGCCCCGCGAGCAGTACTTCGCCTTGCGAGAATGCCAAAGGTTGCAGACTGTTCATGATATTCGCCTCGCGAGCAGTAATCTTCCTCGCGAGTGAGCTTAATTTCTGAATAGTATAAAAGGTTGTCTGGGCAGAATAGGAGGCATCTCTGCTTCTCCATTGTTTTTATATTTTTCTGTGTGTTTTCGTTTTTTTCATGGAGAACTGATTTCCTAGGATTAATCTATTGTAATCGATTTCCACTACACTTGAGGTTCTTGTATTTCCTGTTTTGAATGCTTTTCCCTTTTCAATGCCATGTTATATATTTCTGTTTTCTTAATTCAGGAGTATATTTTGTTGTGTTGATTTATTTTCGGTGATATCATGTTCCTATAATTAATCGTGTTTGCTTAATTCGCGTGTGTATGTTTCGTGTGCGCTTAGTTCACGAAGGGCTTAACCCCGTTTGCTTAATTCGGGAATAGGGACATATATCTGTAGTACTGGTTTCGCTTGTAAATTGTTGCTACAACCGGGAGGGGATTAGAATCTGCTTAGGACTTGGAAATTGCATGAACCTATGATAGTTGGGAAATCGAGAACAATAGATTAATCGTCTTTAGCTATTTGATACTCTTGTTTTCATTGCTTTATTCTCTTTGATTGCATCTAAACCAAACCACCCCCCAAAACTGATTTTTTTGTGTGTGATAAATAACACTTCGAGAGTCCTTGTGAGACGACATCCGAGTTGTCGCCCTAAACTACAGTTTTATAAACCGCTCGTTCTTTTTGGCGCGTGCGCGACAGCGCGATCAAAAATTGGTGCCGTTGCCGGGGACTCTTGTTTTGTTATTTTCGCATTTTTATTTCTGATTTTCTTATTTTTTTTTTATTTTGAATTAGTCTGGCTACTAGATCTAATTGCCCTGAACTGTGTGAATTTGATCCTGAAATTGAAAGAACACTGCACACACACCGTAGGGAGATTCGGGCTAGCACTAGTAGTGATCCTAATTCCAAAACTGTTTTTGAAAACATGGGTGACCAGAGGACATTAAGACAGCTTGCTGCCCCTGATGTAAATTATAATGGATTGTGTATTTCATATCCTGGTGCTGATACTCCTTTTGAACTAAAATCTGGTTTCATTCACTTGTTGCCCAAGTTTAATGGTCTTGCAGGTGAGGATCCACACAAGCACCTGAAGGAATTCCAAGTTGTCTGCTCCACAACCTCGAGATCAGAGGGAGTCACTGAGGATAGCATCAAGCTGAAGGCTTTTCCGTTCTCACTCCAGGGAGCTGCAAAGGATTGGCTATTATATCTTGAACCGAACTCTATCACCACCTGGAATTATTTGAAGAGGGTTTTCCTAGAAAGATATTTTCCTGCTTCCAGAGCTGCGTCAATAAGGAAAGAAATATGTGGCATCAGGCAAGGGAATGAGTCGCTAGCTGAATATTGGGAAAGATTCAAGCATTTGGTATCCAGTTGCCCCCAGCATCGGATTTCTGAACAACTTCTTATCCAGTACTTTTATGAAGGGTTACTGCCGATGGATAGGAATCTTTTGGATGCTGCTAGTGGGGGAGCGCTTGTTGATAAGACCCCAGCTGCTGCCAAGCAACTTATTGAGAATATGTCACTGAATTCCCAGCAGTTTACTACCAGGAGAAATTCTGTTGAGACAAGAGGTGTGCATGAGGTCCATAGTTCCTCTTCCAACCAGGCCCTAGAGAATAGAATGGATGAGCTCACTTCTTTTGTAAGGCAATTGGCAATAGACAGGGTTCAGCCTGCAAGGTTATGTGGCATGTACAACTCTCCTGAGCATCCATAAGATCCATGCACCATCCAGAGAGAAGAGTTCGTCAGTGAAGCACCTCAAGCTTGTGCAGTAAATCCCTATAATCAAGGAAACAGTCAGAACCTGTACAGCACTCCAGACCAGTCCACAAATAGGTACCATCCCAATTGGAGGAATCATCCTAATCTGCGGTATGGGAACTCATCCCAACAACAACCGATGGCAGCACCGCAAAATCCTCCCTAAGTCACTACTTCTGCACCTTCTGGACCTTCCCTAGAGGATATGCTCAAGCAATTGGCCGCAAACCACCTCCAGCTTCAGCAGCAGGTTGGACAGGTTGCGGCTTCGCAGGCACAGTTTCAGCAGAGGACGGATGCTAGTATTCAGGCCTTACAAACACAGGTTGGACAACTTGCCACTTCCATAAATAACTTACAGCAAGCTCAAGGACCCAGTCAACTGTCGGCACAACCAGTGATAAATCCCAATGCATCCAATCCTATTGTGAGTGCCATTTCTCTGAGATCTGGAAAAGTTGTTGAGGCCACCTCTGGACAAGATGAAGAAACTGTTGAGGTCACTACTGAGCCTACCGTTGTAGTTGAAGTTGAGAAAGTGTGCAGACCACCAATTCCCTTCCCACACAGAGTTCAGAAAAATAAGAAGATTGGTGGTGAAGATAAAGAAAGGGAGATTTTAGATGTGTTCAGAAAAGTGGCTGTGAATATTCCCCTTCTAGATGTGATCAAGCAGGTGCCTAAGTATGCCAAATTTCTGAAGGATCTATGCACCAACAAGAGGAAGTTGAAGAATAATGAGAGGGTTGATTTGGGAAGAAGTGTTTCAGCTCTTATCCAGTCTAGGCCGGCACCAGAAAAAGTTGCTGTTTGAGCCCCTACTCAGGCATTACCAGAGAAGTTCAAGGATCCGGGCACCTTCACTGTTCCATGCACTATTGGGGACAGGAAATTTGAAAACTGCATGCTAGATTTGGGGGCTTCCATCAATGTCATCCCCACTTCCATTTTTAATAACCTTGATCTTGGTCCTTTGCAGTATACAGGTCTCACCATCCAGTTGGCCAACAGGACCAGTGCCCACCCCATGGGAATGGTAGAAGATGTGCTGGTGCAAGTTAATGATTTGATCTTCCCTGCTGACTTCTACATCTTAGACATGGCAGGAGAGACAAATTCCAGTAGATCACCAATAATCTTGGGCAGACCATTCATGAAGACAGCCAAGACTAAGATTGATGTGAATGATGGGACTATGTCTATGGAGTTCGGTGATATTGTGGCTAAGTTTAACATCTTTGATGCCATGAAACATCCACTGGAGGAGCACTCTGTTTTCCATTTAGAGTTGCTTTCTGAGATCATTGATGATACCCATGAGGACCTAGTTTCTAATTTTCCTTTTATTTCTGGGTTTGATGATTTATATTCATGTACTAACTGTACTGACACTAACCCGTGTGCTGTTTGTTCTGATTTTCTGGATTCAACTTTGCAGGGTGATAGTGATAGTGAGAGTGAAGCTGTCTGTGCAGCAGAAGTCCTTGACATCATGGCTACTCCCAATGTACAATCCATTGAGCAGCCACCCTCCTTAGAGCTCAAGCCACTTCCTGGGAACCTGAAGTATGCCTACTTGGGGAGGAATGAAACATTGCCAGTCATTATTTCCTCCAGCCTTGACTCTGACCAGGAAGAAAAACTATTGGATGTTCTGAAGAAGCACAGGAAAGCGATTGGGTGGACTTTGGCTGACATTCCAGGAATTAGCGCCTCCAGATGTATGCACATAATTCTATTGGAGGATGGGGCTAAACCAGTAAGACAGGCCCAAAGGCGGTTAAACCCATTGATTCTGGATGTGGTGAAGAAAGAGGTGACTAAACTTCTGCAGGCAGGTATTATATACCCCATCTCTGATAGTACTTGGGTAAGTCTGGTGCAAGTTGTACCAAAGAAGTCCGGTCTCACAGTAGTTAGGAATGATAATAATGAGCTTGTACCTACTAGAGTCCAGAATAGCTGGCGAGTCTGTATAGATTATAGGAAGTTGAACCAGGCCACCAGAAAGGATCACTTTCCTTTGCTGTTCATAGATCAGATGCTGGATCGGCTGGCTGGTAAATCTCATTATTGCTTTCTTGATGGCTTTTCCGGGTATTTCCAGATCCATATTGCCCCTGAGGATCAGGAAAAGACCACTTTCACGTGCCCCTTCGGTACGTTTGCCTATAGGAGGATGCCATTTGGCCTTTGTAATGCTCCTGGCACCTTCCAAAGATGCATGCTTAGCATTTTTACTGAATTTATTGAAAATTGCATGGAGGTGTTCTTGGATGACTTCACTGTATATGGCTCCTCATTTGATGCATGTTTGCATAGTCTGAGTTTAGTTCTACAAAGATGCATTGAGACTGATCTGATTTTGAATTATGAAAAATGTCACTTTATGGTAGAACAGGGGATAGTTTTGGGTCATGTAATTTCTAAAGAGGGTATTTCAGTAGATCCTGCAAAAATTGATGTGATTTCTTCATTGCCTTACCCATCTTGCGTACGCGAGATCCGTTCTTTTCTTGGACATGCAGGTTTCTACAGGCGCTTTATAAAGGACTTTAGCAAGATAGCTCTGCCATTGTCAAACCTGCTGAAGAATGATGCCGTGTTCCATTTTGATGAAAATTGCAAGGAGGCATTTGACTACCTGAAAAAAGCATTGACCTCTACCCCTGTCATCCAGCCCCCAAACTGGACACTCCCTTTTGAACTAATGTGTGATGCTTCCAATTTTGCTGTGGGAGCAGTTCTGGCACAAAGAGTGGGCAAGGTTGCCCATGTCATTCACTATGCTTCTAGGACATTAGATGCTGCACAATCAAATTACACCACCACTGAGAAAGAACTGCTAGCTGTTGTATTTGCACTTGATAAGTTTAGGTCATATTTGCTAGGTTCTAGGGTTATTGTTTTCACTGACCATGCAGCTCTGAAGTACCTGTTAAAGAAACCAGAAGCTAAGCCAAGATTGATCCGTTGGATGTTCTTGCTCCAAGAATTCAATGTGGAGATAAAAGACAAGAGTGGAGCTGAAAATTTGGTAGCCGATCACTTGAGCCGAATAGCAAGGGATGAGGATCCTTCTCCCATCCAAGATGATTTCCCTGATGAGAGACTTCTACATCTGTATGGGGTAACACCCTGGTTTGCTGACATAGTTAACTTTCTTGTTGCTGGGGTTGTTCCTGCAGGTACAAGTAGATCCAAGTTCCACAAGCTCAGGAGTGATTCAAAGTACTATGTGTGGGATGATCCCTACCTTTGGAAGTTTTGCAGTGATCAGGTGATTCAGAGGTGTGTCCCCGATCATGAGACAAAGTCCATTTTGCACTTCTCACATGCCTCTCAAGTTGGAGGACATTTTGGACCACAGAGGATAGCAAGAAAAGTCCTAGATTCTGGGTTCTACTGGCCCACAATTTTCAGAGATGCCTATGAGGTCTACAGGAATTGTAAGGAATGTCAAACTGCAGGCCCTGCAATCACTCGTAGGAGTGAGATGCCTCAGCAGTCCATGCTTTATTGTGAGGTTTTTGATGTGTGGGGGATTGATTTTATGGGTCTTTTCCCCCTTCTTTTGGTTTTCTGTACATTCTTTTGGCTGTTGACTATGTTTCAAAGTGGGTGGAATCAATCCCCACTAGGACTAACGATGCTAAAGTTGTTTCCAAATTTGTTAGGTCCAACATTTTTTGCAGGTTTGGCATACCTAAGGCTATTATCAATGACCAGGGCACTCACTTCTGCAACCGCACCATGGAGGCCTTACTCAGGAAGTATGGGGTTGTACATAGAGTTTCCACTGCTTACCATCCCCAGACCAATGGCCAGGCTGAAATATCAAATAGGGAGATCAAGTAGATTCTAGAGAAGATGGTGCAGCCGAACAGAAAGGAATGGATCCGCCGTCTGGAAGACGCACTGTGGGCTCAGAGGACTGCTTTCAAGACACCTATCGGAATGTCCCCCTTTCGGCTTGTATTTGGTAAGGCATGTCACCTTCCGGTGGAAGTTGAGCACCGGGCATATTGGGCAGTAAAGAGTTGTAACATGGACATAAAGAAAGCTGGTGTTGAAAGAAAACTGCAGTTGCAGCAACTTGAGGAGCTTAGGCTAGAAGCCTATGAAAGCTCCAGGATTTATAAAGAGAAAACAAAACTTTTTCATGATAGGATGATTGCTGGAAAAGAATTTTTTGTGGGCCAGAAAGTCTTACTGTTTAATTCCCTCCTGAAATTGATGGCTGGGAAACTTAGGTCCAAATGGGATGGCCCCTTTGTTGTTACTAACGTTTATCCTTATGGTGCAGTAGAGATTAAAAGTGCAGGTACCAACAAGTCTTTCAAGGTTAACGGGCAGAGGCTGAAGCCATTCCATGGTGTGGATGCTGGTGATCCTGCAGATGCTAATGCTGAGGAGCTCTCCTTGGAAGCTCCCACCTACACTGACACTTGATCAGGGAGTCACTTTTCCTTTCCCTCACCCTGATTTTATTGTCATGTTGTTTCATTGGGGACAATGTATGTTTTAAGTGTGGGGGAGGGAACTAGTTGTAGCTTTGTTTTGTCTTGTTTTTCTTTTGAGTCTTGAATAAATCGTGTTGAGTCTTATGTTGGCAAGTTTGCTGGATTTTGATTAATTTTGCACAGATTGATTGCATGATGATTTCCCCTAGGCTGAAAAAATTTTTGTTTTTGAAAAAGTAATTCCCATGTGAAATTGAAAACTGAACTTTGAGATTTTGTTATGATGGCATGATTTATGATAAGTTTGGGCTGATAGGAAGCACACACTAGGGATAGAATCTCTGTCAAACAATTTGCATGAATATCCAGGTGAGGTTTTGAGCCTCCAACATGTTTTTGACTGTGTGAATCTCTCTTTAAGTTGCACTTTCCTGAATTTGCTTGAATCTCTTTATGGTTTGCATGTTTATGTGTTTGCTTCAGATGATTTAGGCAGATTTTTCTTTGTAAATAACTACTTAGCCTAAAATAACCATCCCTAATGCATGTTCCTTAGTTAGCCCCATTGAGCCTGATTAGCCTGTTATTTCTTGATAACCCTATGTTATGAGCTCAAAATATGGAAAACCATGTTAACCCGATCTTAGGATTAGGAGAGCATGGAATCTTAGAAAGAGAATGGGTGCAAGAAACTAAAGTTTGGGGTGGCTGCAAGGTGTAATGTGTTGTTTGGATTTGAAAAAAAAAAAAACTCATGCTCTCTTAGTTCCTAGGGTCTTCAGCCTAGTACCTTTGTATATCCTACCCTTAGCCAGGCCCCATTACAACCCATAAAAGCCCTTTTGATGTTGCATGCATGTTTTCTGTGGGAACCATTTTGAGATGAAAAGCAAATTTATGGGAAGTGCTTCTGAAAGGTGAATTGAGTGAATTGTTGATAGCCTGACATAAACTGAGCGATTGAGTGAACACTAAATGCCCTTGCGAGGAAGGCAGTTGTTTGAATTTGGTGATCTCCCTCTTGTGTGTAACTTGGATCCCCTGCTTAGATTAATGATTGTTTGAATGATGAAACTCTCACTTGTTTAGAGTGAATGCATGTGGGGATTGCTTTGTTTGCTTGAAAGGGGGGGACATTGAAGAAAAATTATTTTGATAAAATTGCTTGAAATTTGTGTAAAGTTGATTGAATCTGTTAGGCTTGCCAGGTCTTGAGTCCTTTTGATTTTTGAGTTTTAGTTTGCTTGGGGACAAGCAAAGTTTAAGTTTGGGGTATTTTGATAAGTCTCTAGCTCATCTAGTTTTATGGCTAGTATGACCAGGGTTTTGTGCAAATTATATCCTATTTTCACCCAAATTAGATTAGATTGTCCTCAAGCAAGGTTTTGAGTCTCTAAAGTAGTTTTAGGTTAATTTAGCCAGTTTTGAGTAAAATAAAGCACTTATGGCTATTTTGTTGTTTTCAGGTTAAGTAGAAGTTGAGGGAATAAAGGAACAGGGGATTCGCCTCGCGAGAGTCTTCTCGCCTCGCGAACCTGAAAGCCAGCAGAACAGTGAAAATGTCATCTCTCTGGTTCGCCCCGCGACTACTCTTCTCGCCTCGCGACCCTGAACAATGACTGTTCCAGAAAAATGCAAGATTTCTGTGTCGCCTCGCGAACACATGACTCGCCTTGCGAGTAATCCATCCCTGGAAGACCAGAAGTCAGCACGTTTTAACCAGGTTGAAGGTCACGGTCGTTACAGTTTGGAATTTGAAGAGTTTCGCCTCGCGAGCAGTACTTCGCCTCGCGAGAATGCCAAAGGTTGCAGACTGTTCATGATATTCGCCTCGCGAGTAGTAATTCGCCTCGCGAGTGAGCTTAATTTCTGAATAGTATAAAAGGCTGTCTGGGCAGAATAGGAGGCATCTCTGCTTCTCCATTGTTTTTATATTTTTCTGTGTGTTTTCGTTTTTTTTTCATGGAGAACTGATTTCCTAGGATTAATCTATTGTAATCGATTTCCACTACACTTGAGGTTCTTGTATTTCCTGTTTTGAATGCTTTTCCCTTTTCAATGCCATGTTATATATTTCTGTTTGCTTAATTCGGGAGTATATTGTGTTGTGTTGATTTATTTTCGGTGATATCATGTTCCTATAATTAATCGCGTTTGCTTAATTCGCGTGTGTACGTTTCGTGTGCGCTTAGTTCACGAAGGGCTTAACCCCGTTTGCTTAATTCGGGAATAGGGACATATATCTGTAGTACTGGTTTCGCTTGTAAATTGTTGCTACAACCGGGAGGGGATTAGAATCTGCTTAGGGCTTGGAAATTGCATGAACCTATGATAGTTGGGAAATCGAGAACAATAGATTAATCGTCTTTAGCTATTTGATACTCTTGTTTTCATTGCTTTATTCTCTTTGATTGCATCTAAACCAAACCACCCCCCAAAACTGATTTTTTTTTTTGTGTGTGATAAATAACACTTCGAGAGTCCTTGTGAGACGACATCCGAGTTGTCGCCCTAAACTACAGTTTTATAAACCGCTCGTTCTTTTTGGCGCGTGCGCGACAGCGCGATCAGTAGTCCTTGCTGCAACAACCAAGTCCTTGTATCCCAATGCTTCAGCCTTGCTCCAGTAAGCTTTCTGCGTACCAAGACATAGAGTTTTTAGACAATGATAGAGCAATCAAGAGCAAATGACTGATATTCACTAAACTTAACACGAATATATACACACTAACATTTTATAATAGAAATGAAACTTAAAACCTTAAGGATGGCAAAGAATCATAATAAAAAAGGATCTAATAACTCTTCATTCAAAGAGTTATCACACCCTCAAACTTAAACCATTGCTTGTCCTCAAGTAATGCAAAAGAAACATACAAGGAACACAAAAATCCTCATCAATGAATGATATACAAGCACCACACAGATTTGTCCATCCTTCAACTCACATCCAAAATTCCACACTTGCTTACTTAACCAAACTACTCCTTTTATCCTACTCTCAACAACAACAGCTACACATTGATTCAAATAGATTAACACATGCTACATCATTCCTCTCTCGGAACAGTTGGTTCTGCACCTCACCCTCACTTTAGACTTTTCACTCTTTATCACAAACATGCATCTCTGATATAGATTTGATGATAATCTATCACAATTAAAACAATCACAGAATTACACACAGCAAGAGGTCTTTAAGGCTGTAACTGGGCTTAGGACAGGTGGAGTTGAATCATTTGGATAGGTAGCTTACTCAAGGTAGAGCATAAAGATGCTTTTCTATGAAGCTCAACTTCCCAATTGATCCTACAATCCTCATTTTTCTATTTTCTTGTTTCCTTTCTTTCCATTACTAGGTCCACCTTTTATTGAACATTTTGCTGTGAACAGAGAACACTCAGTATGATTTTTCAGGCATTGTCTTGTTCACTGCTCATAATTTTAAATTGTTCAGCCCCCTTTTTTTTCGGCTAACTAGCTAGAAGCATAGAAAAACTAACTTCACAAAAGGGGATGGCAGCTTCACATTTTCCACTTATGACTTTTTAATTCACTGGCTGCCTATCCCTTACTGATTGATTTACAACCCTGTTGCAGCACAACACCCCCAAACTTAAGCAGGTGCTTGTCCTCAAACTTCCCCCAAACTTATGTCAGAACTAGCTACAAAAGCATCCTTTAAATCTACCTTGCGGGTGAATTTTGTTTTTCCAGGTCTAAGGCTTGTAATGAGCTAGTTTGTTCAATAAATGGCGAAAGCTCAAAGGGGGTAACTAGGGGAAACTATATTAGTTGGGTGGGCTTATTCAGGTTCTATCAAACATAAAACAAACAAGAAAATGCCTCAAGCATATAGTGTGTGCAATTATGTATGTTAAGATCAGACAGAATCAAAGCAAACCTTACAGAAAATGCATGAGTGTGAAACATAGATGTTCAATGCAATTTGTCACTCAGGCTTACCTTTATCTGTTCATGCTACAACCAATATGCCCTGTATTCTAACAATTGTGCAGCCGTGGTGGTGATCACATTCAAGTTGGTATATTATATTAGACAGCAAGAGTTTCATTCTAAACTGTACAAGTTGACCATAGAAAAAGTGGCCAGAGGCCTTTTCCAATTAATCATTAATCATTTGGAATAAAAAATATGGGGAGGGATTCATGCACAACCATTCATAAATCAAGATCCAAACAACTATGGCACTAATGGCCCTATAGACAAACATACATAACAAGCCCTAATGACCACTACTTGAAAAAACTTAAAAAAATACATAAATATGGGAATGGGGTGGAAGATTTAGGGCATCATGATGTGGGATGCTGCAGCAAACTGCAACATCCACTATGGCTCTGTTTCAAGTCTATGGAGCTCTGGTGCGCAAACTCTTCCCGGTGCCTCCTCTCTTGGAGGGCACCTTGCTTTGTGTTCCGGTGACCTGGACTTCCTCCTCTTCTTTCTATTCTTCATCTTTTTCTTCTTGTGCCTCAGTTTCAGCACTCTCTTCTTTCTCTTCTTCAGCCTAAATGCTCTCTTCAGCTCCCTCTTGTTTTTCTTCCTCTGCCTCAGCAGCTTCTTCCTTGTCATATTCCTTTGCTGCAGCAGCTTTAGCCTCATCTTCCCTCAATGCTGCAGCAACCTTCTCTTTCTTAATCTTTACAATCACATTGGTTTCAGTCATCTTTAGTTTCTTTAAAAAGGCATTGTATCTTCCTCCTCTTCTTCCTCTTCTGCAAGATAAATAGCGGCAACTTTCGTCACTGGGCACTCCTTCTCAGCGGCTGACTTTGTGATCTTTGCTGGTTTTGATGCTAAGGGAGAGGTTGATGCTACAGCAGGGGTGGTGGAGGGTACTTTCTCAGGGGCTGCAACACGAGGCCTTTTAGTACTCCCTTGATCTTGTTGGGAGGCTTTAGAGGTAGGTTTTTTCTTTTTAGGGGCAGGGGCCTCAGCTTCTTTCTGTTTCTGCTGCTTGGATGGGGCAATACCCATCCTTTCTTCATCCGAGGCAGAGCTGTGGGCAGGGTCAATGTTGGCAGATTTTTCAGGGTTTTCAGGTATTGGATCAGAAACAGATTTGTGTTGATGGGGTGTTACAGGGACATCTTCAACAAAGGTGGCAGAATTTCTTGGGGGAACTGGGGGATTGGAGTCTCGAGTTTCCAACCATTGAGCTTCATTGTTTGCTTTTCCCACTGATATTTGCAGAAGCAGTAATGCCAGAAAGTCTTCTCATGATGCACATGTTGCTACAACATGCTAGTCAGTTCTTCTACTTTCTGTTCCAACATCCCAGAACGATCCTACCGTTCTGGGGTGCTAGACCTGGGAGGTTTGCTTCCACTTGCACTTGCTTTTTCATAATTTGAGTACATCCTCAACACACAGTTCATATCAATGGGGCCTTTGTTCAATTCTAGTCGTTCCCCATGGTTATACTCTATCCCTTGCTCCAAACAAAGTCCAATAATAAGACAGGGGAAAATTAGGTTACCTTGTTGCTTTATTGCACAGGTGGTGATCTAAATCTTGGGTATCTCCCCCACATTTATCTTTTTCTTGTTTAAGATACAGTGGAGCAGAACCAGGCGTTCTTTGTCCACTATTACCATATGAGAAGTAGGAGAGAGAGTATCTGAGGAAGTGGTACCAGATTTTTGCAAGAGGCTACAGCCTGGACCGAGGCAGTTTGAGTTGGCCTTCTGCCTGTTGAATGAAGTCTGCACCAGGGAGAGCTAGTCCCGTCTTCATTTTCTGCAGCTTGGCAGTTGTTGCGGCTTTCAGAATCTGATGATACTTGTTTTCCACTTCCTCCAAACTAAGATGTTGATTAATCGTATTTACAGAAAAAGACACCTTACCTCCTCTAATAGCCACAAATGTTTGGGCGTCAGATGCAATATTTGCGTAAAACTCCCAAACCATTTGTGTACAAAACCCATCTTTGTGCTCAGTAAAGGTCCTCCATTTATGTGCTTCAATCATGTTTACTAGCTCTGGGAGCAGACCCAAGTTCACTCCTTTTCCATATTTGAAACCTTTTTCTTGATGGAGACTGCGGTGGAGAGTCTTTTTTTTTCATACTTCTCTTGTGCTTCTTCACTAACCCAACTAGTTAGGGTTTCGGATTGATAAGAAGAGGGTAGAGCAGCATTCTTCATAGCTTTGAGTTTCACACGGCTTGATTTCTTGGCAGTCATGGTGTAATTTTTGTGAAGAATAGGAAGGGTTGAGTATTAGGGTTACGGGTTGAAGAAGGAAGAAGATAGATGTTGGGTGTGTAAAGTGTGAGTGAGAGAGAAGGGTGAGTGGTCTATTTAAGGTGTTAGGTGAGAGAGGGGTATTGGTTACCGAGGTTGGTAATCGTGGGGGAAGAAAAGAATAAAGAAGAGATAGAGGTTACCGAAAGGTGGAGAACGCGTGGTTGGGGGATTGGCATGCGGAAGAGTGGTTTCTCTCTCCACATCTTTTGGTATTTATTGAAATTCAAAATTTATTAAAACTGTCCACTTTTCTTCATTTTCTACAATGGACAAAAAGTCCAGCTGGTCCCCACTTTGTACCCTTGTCAGCAGATAGTCCTTAACCTCAAGATTTCATTTTTTTTTATCATTAAATTGCATGCTATAGCATTGTTCTAGAGCAACCCAGTGTTCTGTCTTATGCTTCAGCCTGACTTACTTCTGCCCTTACTACTGCTTCTTTATACAGAAAGGTAAATGCCTTTTTATTCATGGGCTGCCTCCTATGAGCACTTAGTTTACAAGGTCCTCAGTCAGACCGTGATGTAGCATCATGCAGTATCATCAAGGATGGTGGTGACCTTCATTCTATCTACAGGTTCACCAAAATAATGCTTGATTCTCTGACCATAACTTTGAATTCTCTCCCACTATCAGCATCCATCAGATCAACAGCTCCATGTGGGTAGACCTTTACAATTTTGAATGGACCAGACCATCTTGACTTCAACTTGCTAGGGAAAAGCTTCAGCCTAGAGTTAAATAGCAGCACTTGCTCTCCTTCATGAAAGGACCTGTGATGTATCTTGTTAACATGCCAGGTCTTCGTTTTTGCCTTATATGCTTCAACATTTTCATATTGGAACAATTTGTGTTCCTCCATTTCATTAAGTTGCAGCATGCGTGCTGCTCCAGCAGATTGAAGATCAAAGTTCAGTTTCTTGACGGCCCAGAAAGCCTTGTGCTGCAACTCTAAGGATAAATGGCAAGCTTTCCCATACACTAGTCTATATGGGGACATCCCCAAAGGAGTTTTGAATGCAGTTCTATAAGCCCATAGTGCCTCATCTAGATGTGAGAACCAGTCCTTCCTACTTGTGTTAACCATTTTCTCCAAGATCCTTTTGATTTCCCTGTTGGACAACTCAGCTTGACCGCTAGTTTGTGGGTGATAGGTTGTGGCAACTTTATGCTTGACTCCATATTTTGCAAGCAATTTGGAAAACACTTGGTTGCAAAAATGGGTTCCTTCATCACTAATGATTGCTCTTGGGGTTCCAAATCTAGCAAAAATGTTTTTCTGTAAAACATTTGTTACCACCCTAGCATCATTTTTTATTGTTACCACAACCTCCACCCATTTAGACACATAATCAACAGCTGCTAGAATGTAAAGGCAGCCAAAGGAAGGAGGAAATGGTCCCATAAAATCAATACCCCATACGTCAAAAAGTTCAGTTTCCAAAATGGTGTTGAGAGGCATTTCATATTTATTGGACAAGTTCCCTACCCTTTGGCATCTATGACAATGTTTAACAAATTCATGTGCATCTTTAAAAAGGGTAGGCCAGAATAAACCTGATTGGAGAACCTTGGCAGCAGTTCTCATACCGCCAAAGTGTCCTCCGTATGCTGCAGCATGGCACTGAGTCAGAATATCATGGAATTCTTCATCTGTAGCACATCTTATGATCAGATTGTCTGGGCACATCTTGTAAAGATATGGTTCATCCCAGACGTATTGTTTGGCTTGATGGAAAAATCTCTTCCTTTGCCGAGAATTCATGTCTGGAGGAACCACACCAGTGGCAAGAAAGTTGAATAGATCAGCATACCAGGATGCTGCAGCATCTTGCATTGCTAGCAGTTGCTCATCAGGGAAAGATTCATCAATGGCTATTCCCCCGGATGCTGCAACATCCTCTAGCAATCTTGAGAGGTAATTAGCCACTTGATTCTCCACTATTTTCTTATCTCTGATTTCCGTATCAAATTCTTGTAGTAGTAACTCCCACCTTATCAGCCTTGGTTTAGCATCCTTCTTGTCAATTAAATATTTGATTGTTGAGTGGTCTGTGTAAACTACCACTTTTGTTCCAACAAGATAGGATCTAAACTTCTCAAAGGCTACAGCTAGCAACTCCTTTTCAGTAGTGGTGTAATTGATCTGAGCATCGATCAAGGACTTGTTTGCATAATAAACAGGATGCAACACTTTGTTGTACCTCTGTCCCAAAACAGCTCCCACTACATAGTCACTCGCATCACACATAAGCTCAAAATGCTTCTCCCAGTCAGGTGGAACAATAATAGGAGTAGTGATAAGAGCAGTCTTTATAATTTCAAAGGCTTTTATGCATTCTACATTAAATTCAAAAACCCTATCATGCTCCAACAACTGACACAATGGCTTAGAGATATTTGAGAAGTCCTTAATGAACCTTCTGTAAAAACCAACATGACCTAGGAAGCTCCTAATTCCTTTTACTGATGTGGGAGGGGGTAGCTTTTCAATAACTTCAATCTTTGCCTTGTCAACTTCAATGCCACTTTTGTAGATTCTATGTCCCAGCACAATTCCTTCAGTCACCATGAAGTGACACTTCTCCCAATTCAGCACTAGGTTTGTTTCTTAACATCTGTCCAAAATATGTTCTAGATTTATTAAACAGGTTTGGAAAGTTTCCCCAAACAATGAGAAATCATCCATAAACACTTCCATTGATTTCTCAATCATCTCAGAAAAAATTGCCATCATACATCTCTGGAAGGTTGCTGGAGCATTACACAGGCCAAATGGCATTCTTCTGAAAGCAAAGGTGCCATAAGGACAAGTGAAGGTTGTCTCTTCCTGATTCTCTGGTGCTATAGCAATCTGGTTATACCCTGAGTATCCATCCAGAAAACAGTAATAATCCTTCCCAGCAAGTCTGTCCAACATTTGATCAATGAAAGGCAAGGGGAAATGGCCTTTCCTTGTGGCTTTGTTCAACTTTCTGTAGTCCATGCAAATCCTCCAACCAGTCACAATTCTTGTGGGGATGATCTCATTCTTCACATTAGTGATGACAGTCACACCTCCTTTCTTAGGAACACATTGGATTGGACTCACCCAAACACTGTCAGTAATAGGATAGATAATCCCTGCATCCAGTCACTTTATAATCTCCTTTTTGACTACCTCTTTCATAATTGGGTGCAACCTTCTCTGACTTTCAATACTATTCTTTGAGCCTTCTTATGTGCATGCATATTGATGGACAAATCCATTTGATATCTGCTATCTGCCACCCTATTGCCTTTTTGTGCCTTTTTAACACTGTCAACAATTGTTCTTCTTGCAGGTCGTTCAGTGAAGCAAAGATGATAACAGGCAAAGTATTATCATCACCAAGGTAAGCATATTTCAAGTGACTTGGCAATTCTTTTAGTTCAAGGGATGGAGATTTAAAAATAGAAGGAATATTGTCTTGAACAGTGTCATCAGTTACCTCCAATGACTCATATTTTCTAGTCCACATATGTTGCACTGCCTTGCTGTCCAGGGATTTGTCAGAATCCTCGTTAGGGAAATTTTCATCTTCTACTGATGCTGCAGCATAGTCTATATGGTTCTTCAGATATTGTTGTTGCACCAATTCATCAAATGTCTCAATGCGAGTGCATTCTTCTATACCCTCATCAGGGTACTTCAGGGCATTGAAAACATTAAATGTAACATGCTGATCCATAACCCTCATGGTAAGTTCTCCCTTTTGCACATCAATCAGGGTTTTTCCTGTTGCCAAGAATGGTCTCCCTAGGATGATGGGAACCTCTCTGTCTGCTTCAAAATCCAAAATGATGAAATCCACAGGAAATACAAATTTATCGACCTTGGTCATCACATCTTCAATTTTCCTTTCTGGATATGCGATGGATCTGTCACCCAGCTGAAGAGTAACAGATGTAGGCCTTGCTTTTTGTTGGTGAACGCCGGCAAGTGTACCGGGTCGTCGCAAGTAATAAAAGAAACACGGTAAGTAATTACCGAGGTCGAACTCAGGGATTGGGCTACCAATTCGACTAATCAGCGGGAAATCCGATACGTTTGGTCAAGTTACAGAAAGGTGGTTGAGAGAGAGAAGATTAATATCGAAATTCAATTAACAAGTCTAAATAAAACTAAACTATTAAAGTATGAAATTAAAATGTCCAAGGTCACAAATCCACCTACCCAACATGCATACCCAAGTGATGATGAATTCCTCCCTAAGTTCAATTATAATGTCAACCGGGACCCCTAAATTCTCCTAAATCCACTCTCGTGCTCATTAGGACGTATTCGACTATTGGATTAATTACTTACTAGGTCTCATAATCCTAATCTCGAATTTGGTTAATTCTTGTTCCCTATATGGTTGCACTAATATCCTACTCACTGCCGTGCAATATTCAATTAGCGATCCCGATTCAAGTTCTAAAACGCGAATCGCCGTTACAACCTCAAACACGTTTAAGCGATTAATCACGCAATACATATGATCAAGCATTCAAATCAGAATCGGAAAACATCAATTAAAAGAAGGGGAGAAAGACATACATCACATGAACACTACACTGCCATGGGTGGCTTCATTGATCCCTCGGACGAGGGGATTAGTTCCTCATGCTCATAGACAAACAATCGGAACTCATCCTAAGACTAAGAATAAGAAAGGAGAAGAGGAGACGCAGCCCCAGAATAAGGATTCTAAAAGATCTACAATCAGTTCTCATCCAAAAAAAAGTCCTCTAAATCTGATCTGCAGTGCCTTATTTATAGGGAGGCCACGCGTCACGGCCGTGATGGTCATCACGGCCAGGCCGTGATGGTCATCACGGCCAGGCCGTGACGGCTTCTGTTTTTGGCGCTTCTGTGGGATTCAAACCCTCGCGACGCGAAGGGTGTCTCACGACGCGAGCCTTCTTTTCACGGCCCGTGATGTGAATCACGGCTAAGCCGTGACGGTCTCTGACTTGTGTGGGTTTTAGGTCACGGCCGTGATGGTCATCACGGCCAGGCCGTGGTGGTCTCTGTCTTCCCGGGTCTTCAAACTCTCGCGAGGCGAGCTTCCTCTCGCGGGGCGAGAATCTCCAGAATGGCAATCTCCACTATTTCTTGACTTTCCTTAATTCTCAGAGCTTCACTTATTGACCTGAAAACAACACAAGCAACCAAAAGCATAATTCTATCCAAAATAAGCTAAAAACTACACAAAAGACGCAAAACGAGTCAAAGTCCAACTTAGGAACAAAACAAGACAAATTTGGGTGAAAACGAGAGTGAACTCGACTGATTGGCACATAAACCCTAGTTCATCTAGTCATAAAACTAGATAAGCCAGAGGCTTATCAAAACACCCCAAACTTAAACCTTGCTTGTCCCCAAGCAAGCTAAAACTCAAAAAGGACTCAAGACTTGGCAAGCCTGAAGGAATCAATCGATTTCGCACAAATTTTATGCAATCAAAACAGTTTTTTTTTCTCCAATGATCTCCCCCCCCCCCCCCCCCTTACATCAATGTAATCCCCACATTCATTTACTTTAAACCATTGAGAACTTCATCATTCATGCAATCATTAGTCTAAGTTGAGGATCAGGGTCACACACAAAAGGAAGATCACCAATTTCAAACAACTGCCTTCCTCACAAGGGTATGTAAAATTTCACTCGTTCACTCAAGTTCGTCTAGGCTTTCAACTTTTTCACTCAATTTCACTTATCAAGAGTACTTCCCATGAATTTGATTTTCATCTCAAACATAGTTCCCACGAAAACATGCATGCAACATCAATAGGTCTTTCAAAGGTTGTAATGGGGCCTGGCTAAGGGAAGATATTCAAAGGATAGAGGCTAAGTCCCTAGGATCAATGAGAGCATGAAACTAATATCACGACAATTGAATTCACTCTCATATTATTCTCTTCCTTGCATTTGGTGGCTACACACCTCTTCCTTTTTATATTTATTTTTCTTTGCCCTTTTTGGCACATATTCAATGCTTTTTATCACCCATTTTCTCTTCTTTTTTTTTTTTCTTTTTTCTCAAGCCTTCGGCCCTTACTTCCGTTTTTCTTTTTCTCAACTATGATTCATGAACTCGTAGCCACCCCAAACTTAGTTCCACAACAACACTCACAAAGCTAAAATTCCATACTCTCCTAAATCCTAGGATAGGGGAAAATCATGGTTTTTCTGAGTTAATGGCTTGTAATGTAAGGTCATCAAGAACAATAGGCTTCAAGGCTCAATGTGGCTAACTAGGGATCATTCATCAAGGTTGGTTCAATTTATGGCCAAGTAGTTAATTCAAAGAAAATTGCCTAAATCATTTGATGCAACACATAAACATGCAAACCATATAGAGATTCAAGCAAATTCGGGAAAGTGCAACTTAACAGTGATTCACACATTCAAAAACAGAGTTGGAGGTTCAAATCCTCACCTGGACATTTTGCAAATTGTTTGACCGAGATACAATTCCTAGTGTGTGTACCCCCTCACCCCCAAACTTATCATAAATCAAGTAATCACAATAAAATTCTCAAAGTTCAGTTTTCAATTTTTTAGTGGGGATCAACTTTTCTAATTTCCGAACCTAGGGGGAAATCATCAATGGTCAAATAATTCATGCAATCAGTTTATGCTCAATTTAATCAAAATCCAACAAGCTTGCCGACACTCATTCATACAACAACTCTTGATCTTCTCAAATTATTCAAGAGTGACAAACAAAAACAAACACACAAACAAAATTACACAAACAAAATAAAACAAGTGAAGGGTAAGAAATTTTTTTATCTTAATGGGATCCGAGCGGACCCCATGTTTTCAGCTGACCCTCCTTCCTCTTTCCATCTCTCTGCTGCCCCGCTTCACAGCGGGGGTAGTTTTGACCTCATCCTTGACCAATTTATTTACCCTTGAAGTTCCGGGCGCTCCACATAATTCCACTCACAAACAAACATGAATGTTAACCAATATATCATAAGAAATAACAGTTATCCATGTCTATCAGTAAGAAGTCAGTAAACATAGTTTCTAGCTAGCAAAATAATATACAACCAAATCGAATCATCCTAGCTAGAACTAAAAACAAAAGGTGTAGGTGCCCGGATCAATGATCAAAGTCAATGTCGTCCATCGGGTCACCCTGGTCCTCTGGTGCCTGTTCATCCTCTGGATCTTGTGGCATCGCACCCTGGTCGCCAGGATAGTCTTGCCACCCAAGTCGAGGGGACAGCTCCTCCTCGGAGGGGTATACGGGCACCCGACCCTCCTGCTGGGCCCGTGACATCACCCTGAAGAACTCCCGCAACACCTCCTGGTCCCTCCTCATAGCCTGCTGGTTCTGCAAGAGCAGAGCCATGTCTGATGGTTGTGGCCTCTGAGTGGGTAAGGGTGGCGGTCTCCTGGGTGCGGCCGGGGCTACATAGCAGAAGCGCCGGATGTAATCCTGATCGATCGGCTGCCTTGGCACCTTCTCCATCATCCTACTCACCGGCACCCCCGCTCGGCGGATAAGCTCGGTGATCAGCTGCCCGTGCCCCAGGCTCTCCTTCAGCGCTCGGGAGTTCGCCTTCATTTGTATGTCTGCGGCGATGACTCCCCCCACGTTAATCGTGCTACCTGTCAAGATGCCATACAGTAGGTGGGCTCTGGCGGCGGTGACCGTGGACTCATGCGAGCTCACTCGAAGATTGGCGTGTAGGAACGCCGACCAGACCTTGGCATCTGGGGTGAGGTCCTGCCTCCTCAATCGCAGAAGGTTCCCCGATGTCCCCATTTCCCAGGCTGCTCCTGGGACACAGCAAGTATCCAAGATGGCCTGAGCGAGGGCCTGTACTGCAGGGAGCTGCTCATAGTCGCAGGGCTCCTCTCCAATGGGGATCCCCAAACATGAGTTAATGTCTGCAGCTGTGAAAGTGATGGGGACCCCCTGAACCTCTGTAACGCAACTCGGGCCTGTGACCTCGAGTTTGAGAGCGTTGGCATAGAACTCCTGCACCAGTTTAATATCATACCGGTGCGGGAGGTCAGCCAACATCTCCCAACCTCGGTCGCGAATCCGCTCTCGGACACTGGCATAGTCCTGCCCCACGAGGGACACACGCCTCTCTAGAACCATCTCCTTCCTCACAACCAAGTTCCAATGCTCCCTGTGATCAGGAGAGCGGAACCTGGGGGAGTAGGAGTTGGCCCTAGAAGAGCCGCCTGGCCCTGAAGGCAACACTACGTCATCGCCAGGAGCAGATGCGCGCTTCTTGCGCTTGACCGGCTGCTTTTCAGCAGGGTTGCTCTTAGGCGGAGCCATACCTGAAAATCAGAAAAGTCCCAATGCAGTTTATATTTAGCAATTTAGAATAAAACCCAGGCACATTACAGTATTAACCCCCCACTGTCCTACAATCATACAGATCTGCAATAAAAATCATGACAGTATCCCCACTATATTCATAACACTCAGAGCAGAGACTATGCCTAGCAGCATTCCTAAGACTATATCAGTTCATGAACATGGCCTCTACCCTATTACCAGTTATAACAATGAATTTCGTGCACAGTGTGTGTAGTGACTGTTTGCTTTCCTAAGAACAAGTTAAAGTCAAGTGAGTGTTCTTACCTTGCAGAGACAAATGCGTGATGGTGAGAGTGAACTGAGTGAATGGACGTGGGGTAGTGTGTGGTAGTGATGGGTGATGAGTGTGAGAGAGAAAGAGAGGAAGAGAGACAGAGAAAGAGAGAGTGTTTCGCAGTCTGAGAGAGAAGAAGGAGAGGGAAGGTCGCGCGAATGCCGTGCGGCCGCTCGCGGGGCTATATAATTTTCAGATTTCGCGAGGCGAGTTTACACTCGCGACGCGAATTTTAAAATTCTGCCCCAAATTGAAAACCCTAATTGCAGGTTCGCGAGGCGAGACAACACTCGCGAGGCGAATCTGGAAAATTGTTCTTCACATTTTCCAGAATCGCGGGGCGAGTAGTAACTCGCGTGGCGAATATGGGATTTCCATTTGCTGCTGATGCCCAGATTCGCGAGGCTACCATGATCCCGCGAGGTGAGCCTCTGTAATTTTTTTATTTATTTATTATATATATATATAGATGAAAATGACAGAAACTAAAAATAAAGGATATCTAGCTTGGGTTGCCTCCCAAGTAGCGCTTGTTTAACGTCCCGAGCCTGACTCAAGTTGCATCCACCTGGATCCCATAGCCTGTGAGACAAGGGCCAAGAGACGCTCATCATGTGAGATCTTCCACCCGGATCCCATGGTTTGTGAAGTGGCCCTAGCAGGAGCAATACGACTCTATCCATACTTCCATCTAGACTGAGTGTGAAAACTTCTTTGACCTCCGCAATGATGAACTCACTTCCTCTCGGGTCAAATTGTGTTTTCACGAGGAAGTGTGTCAGACAAGTGGGAAGGATCAACTTATCAATGTCCACACATGCATGCAAGCCAACATATTTATTTAACGCATCAAAATCAGGTTGCTTGGCAAGCATGGTGAAATCCTCTACCACTTTATCTTCATTTTGCTCTCTACCCCCTTGCTCCGGTGCCTTGTCCCTTGCCAACGCCTCTTCCTTAGGTTGCTCTTCCTCAACATGTGGCTGTTCCGAGGCCTTATCGCTTGTCAATTCCTTTTCCTCCGGCTGTTCTTCCTCAACATGTGGTAGTTCTTCCTCAACTCCCTGAGAACTAGTTACATCCCAGTCATATCCCAACACCCCACTGCTTCTAGTTGTTGTGGCATTTCATTGGTTCTTAGGGTCGTTCTCGGTATCAACTGGGAAAGTCTCTGGGGGATGCTCATTTAGTTGCCTTGCGAGTTGGGCAATCTTCATCTCTAATGCCGCATTCGCCTTCTCAATTGATGTGGCCATCATATCAATGACTGCGTTTGTATTGATTGACACTTTCTCAATTGTCGCACTCAACTTCTCAAGAGCCAACTCCCAAGGTTGTGGTTGCCAATTATGTTGAGGTTGTGGTTGCCAGGCTAGACCATCATTAGCATTACTCCAAGCGAAATCCGGATGGTCTCTACTCATATCACCCCAATACTGATTCTGACTCTGATAGTTGTTCTGGGGCACGCTGTCATTATGCCATGGTTCCACATATACTTGAGGGAAGTAGAACGGACAACTCCAAGTGTCATGGTTCCCATTACAATATTCGCAACCCGGAAGCATTCCCTCGTGTACCTCGCATACAAAACAAGGCAAGACCAAGTGGAATCAAAGAAGTAGAGAGAAATAATAACGAAATAACAGAAAAATAAAATAAAAAATAAAATCAACTTAACCAATCAATCAAATTTCCTAAAAATTAGGAAAATTGGTTGTGCCAATCCCCGGCAACGGCGCCAAAAACTTGTTGGTGAACACCGGCAAGTGTACCGGGTCGTCGCAAGTAATAAAAGAAACACGGTAAGTAATTACCGAGGTCGAACTCAGGGATTTGGCTACCAATTCGACTAATCCGCGGGAAATCCGATACGTTTGGTCAAGTTACAGAAAGGTGGTTGAGAGAGAGAAGATTAATATCGAAATTCAATTAACAAGTCTAAATAAAACTAAACTATTAAAGTCTGAAATTAAAATGTCCAAGGTCACAAATCCACCTACCCAACATGCATACCCAAGTGATGATGAATTCCTCCCTAAGTTCAATTATAATGTCAACCGGGACCCCTAAATTCTCCTAAATCCACTCTCGTGCTCATTAGGACGTATTCGACGATTGGATTAATTACTTACTAGGTCTCATAATCCTAATCTCGAATTTGGTTAATTCTTGTTCCCTATATGGTTGCACTAATATCCTACTCACTGCCGTGAAATATTCAATTAGCGATCCCGATTCAAGTTCTAAAACGCGAATCGCCGTTCGGCCTCAAACACGTTTAACTGATTAATCACGCAATACATATGATCAAGCATTCAAATCAGAATCGGAAAACATCAATTAAAAGAAGGGGAGAAAGACATACATCACATGAACACTACACTGCCATGGGTGGCTTCATTGATCCCTCGGACGAGGGGATTAGTTCCTCATGCTCATAGACAAACAATCGGAACTCATCCTAAGACTAAGAATAAGAAAAGAGAAGAGGAGACGCAGCCCCAGAATAAGGATTCTAAAAGATCTACAATCAGTTCTCATCCAAAAAAAAGTCCTCTAAATCTGATCTGCAGTGCCTTATTTATAGGGAGGCCACGCGTCACGGCCGTGATGGTCATCACGGCCAGGCCGTGACGGCTTCTGTTTTTGGCGCTTCTGTGGGATTCAAACCCTCGCGACGCGAAGGGTGTCTCGCGACGCGAGCCTTCTTTTCACGGCCCGTGATGTGAATCACGGCTAAGCCGTGACGGTCTCTGACTTGTGTGGGTTTTAGCTCAGGGCCGTGATGGTCATCACGGCCAGGCCGTGATGGTCTCTGTCTTCCCGGGTCTTCAAACTCTCGCGAGGCGAGCTTCCTCTCGCGGGGCGAGAATCTCCAGAATGGCAATCTCCACTATTTCTTGACTTTCCTTAATTCTCAGAGCTTCACTTATTGACCTGAAAACAACACAAGCAACCAAAAGCATAATTCTATCCAAAATAAGCTAAAAACTACACAAAAGACGCAAAACGAGTCAAAGTCCAACTTAGGAACAAAACAAGGCAAATTTGGGCGAAAACGAGAGTGAACTCGACTGATTGGCACATAAACCCTAGTTCATCTAGTCATAAAACTAGATAAGCCAGAGGCTTATCACTTTTCCAATTCCCGGCTTCTTGAAAATAGACATGGGCATAAGGTTGATGCTTGCTCCCAAGTCACATAAATCTTTACCACAGTAGGTATTTCCAATGGAACATGGTATGGTGAAACTTCCAGGATCTTTCATTTTCCTTGGCACCTTGTTCTGCAACATCATGCTGCATTCTTCAGTCATAGCAACAGTTTCAAATTCTCCTAATCTTCCTTTCTTAGTGAGCACATCTTTCATGAACTTTCTGTAATTGGGCATCTGTTGCAGAGCTTCTACCAAAGGTATGTTTATATGAAGCTGCTTTAGTACATACAGAAACTTGTTGAATTGTTTCTCTTGGTGATCTTTCTTCAGTCAGAGGGAAGGGTGGTGGAGGCCTTTCTGGCATCAATTTGGGCATAGCAAGGTGTGATGCAGCATCAGGCACCTTTTCAACTACTGCAGGTTGCTCTGTTGCCACATTTTCTTCTATTTTTCCTTCTCTGAATTTGAATTATCCACCTGTTGTTTCTTCTTTGGTTTTGCAACTTCTACATCTTTACCACTTCTTAAATGGATTACCTTGCACTGTTCTTTACCTCCTCCAGAACTTGAGGCCTTGGGGTCTTCAGTAGAAGCAGGTAATGAGCCAGTCTGCCTTAAGTTGATTGCATTGGCCAACTGTCCCACTTGAGTCTCTAAGTTTCTCATTCCAGCTTTGGTTTCTGTCATGAATGCCTTTAGTACAGCTTCTAAGGATGAATCTGGAGTTTTCTACTGCAATTGGGGTTGTTGCTGCCTAGGCTGTTGTTGTTGATTGTAACCAGAGGGTGGATTAAGTGTGTTGTTGTTGTTGGAATACCTCAAATTAGGATGCTGTGATTGCTGCCATCCTGCGTTCCAAATGAATTATTGCCTCTGTAATGGTTGTTTCCCACATAGTTGACTGCAGCAGGGTTTGAAGAACAATTCTCAAACACATGATCTCCTCCACAATAAACACATGATACAGCATCTGCCTTGTAGATTTGTTCATTCACCATCTCTTCAGTCAATATGGGTGGAGCAAAGGAATTTCCTTAATTTGCCATGGTCAGTCCCCTAGCCATATTAGTTAGAGAGGTCATTTGAGCTGACAGTGCTGCAACTTCATTTACTTCATATGCTCCTGCTGCAGCATTGCCTTTTCCAGAAACTTGTCTTACTATTGGTCACTGATATTTGTTGGCTAATATCCCTTCTATCAGAGCATGAGCCTCATTGTAGGATTTAGTGAAGAGACTGCCTCCAGCTGAGGCATCTAACATCATCCTTGAGCTAGGTAAAACTCCATTATAGAAGTGCTCCATCTGAATATAAAATGGAAAACCATGGTGGGGGCACATCTTAATTAGTTGGTTGAATCTATCCCATGGTTCAAATAGTGGTTCATCATCATGCTACCTGAATGAAGTGATGTCGGTCCTCATCTTTACATTCATAGTTGGTGGGAAGAACTTGGTCAAAAAAATTTCAGAAATTTTGTTCCAAGTATCAATTGAATTTGCATCCAAGGAATTTAGCCAGTTTTTAGCCCTTCATCCCAAGGAGAATGGAAATAATCTTAATCTGAATGCATCGTCAATGAGTCCTGGGATCTTGAAGTTGCTTGCTACGTCCAGAAACTGTTTGAGGTGCAAGTGAGGTTCCTCTGTTGCAGCTCCATTAAATTGGCCAATTGTTTGCAACATTTTGAACATCACTGGGTTGAATTCAAACTGAGGTGCAGTGATGGGAGTCCTTACTATCCCTGTGTCATAGCTTCAGGGTCAAACACTGTATACCCCCTGATGGCACAGTTTCTGTCATTAGCTGTAGCCATGCTGTCTTGTGGTGCTTCTTTAGCCATTTCTGATTCAGCAGGGGACATTGCTTCAGTAGAATTAGGTGTGGAGTTGGTTGGAGTATTCAGAACCAACTCAGGTACAGGCTGAGACGTTTGACCTCTTCTAAGCCTTCTGAATGTCCTTTCTATCTCTGGATCAAATCTGTATTTAGGTGACAAGAACATGTGCATACGGATTCAGTATCATATGCTACAGCAAGGCAATAAAAGTATCAGTACCACTAACTACAGAACTAATAATCTAAAAACAGAATTTTAACACCAATCATAATCCCTGGCAATGGCGCCAAAAACTTGTTGCCTTAAAAACAGTTTTTCTTAAGCTTGTGCAAGTACACACAGAAGCCTCAAGTAATATAGAACTTTCGTTCAGATATCGTTCCCACAGGGATTAAATTGATGCAACAAAATTCCAGTTCAAATTATAAGTCCAAGAGTTAGGATGAAGTAACCAAAAATTGTTGTGTGCAAACAAATTGAAATAAAGGTGTTGATGCTAGAAAATAAACAAGTTGTGACTTGAAATTAAAATTAAAACAGGTTAACAGAAAAAGGATGATCAATTGATTTAGATAATTAAAACGGCTTCAGGTATGCTGCAGCATAAATTATGTTTAGCCATCATTATGCTCTGACCATGCTCTAGTATCTAGCTCCAGGAATTTAAGGTTTGTTTTCCAACACTAAAGGGTCAGGTTCATTAACTTTGTTCTATTCCTAGATTCAGATTAATTACACCACCCCCTAACTAAAGCTCGTTCCAGCAAGCTCAGGGACATGAATAGCTATTCCTAGCCTATTCATCATCAATTAATTTTCCAATTAATGACTTAATCCCTATCTTTTATCAATTTTCCACTTACTTACTTCTTCCAAATTTAGCAAGCTAAGTATTCAATCAAGTTGATCACTCTTAATCAAACAACATTAAATGCGTGATAAAAGAAGAAGCAAACATAGCCATCACATAATTCGGCTAAACATTCATTATACTAGCATACCCAAAGCTTAAAGAGTTTAGCTAATAGTGAGCTTACAAAGAACAAATATAAGAGAAGAGCAAGAAACCATTACAAGGGAAGAACAATGAAGAAACACAGCAGTAGCAGCTCAGGATGAAAGAAACCAGCGCCGCTCTCAACAAGACAATGTGTAAAATAAATGTTCCAAGTATCCTTTCACTAGGGTCACTAAATTCTTTTATAGTACACAAAACCCTATTATCTTTCATTCCATTTTGGGCCAACAACCAAAAAGAATTCATAGAATAACCCTAGCCCAAATTCCAAAAGATGTAGGGCAGCTGATCCTAGGCGCGTGTGCATCCTTAAAAGTGACAGCGCCTGTGCCCTTGAGGAGAGAGGAAAGGTGTCCTTGTCAGCTTTTGTCCTTTAGTGCATTACTACTGGAAGGAAGTCCTTGCTGCAACAACCAAGTCTGTGTATCCCAATGCTTTAGTGTTGCTCTAGTAAGCTTTCTGCGTACCAAGACACAGTTTTTAGACAATGATAGAGAAATCAAGAGTAAATGGCTGATATTCACTAAACTTAACACAAATATATACATTTGCTTTTGCCAATCCAATATTTGCAAGAACAATCTCTCATTTCTTTCATTCTTTCAAAAGCAAAAGTCTATATTCTTTAGTTCGAATATTGTGAAAATATTCAACAGATCTTAAACTTTCATATCCTCACATATAGTGAGTTAAGAAGAACTTAAGTTAAAATCTCTTTGTTAGAGTTAGAGCCTGAAGAGGCTTGGTAAGAAAGGAATATTTGTAGCCTGGAGAGGTGTTGAATACTTGGTTGTAATCTATTTGGAGAAATAGTGGATAAAACCTTCAAGTCGAAGGAACTGGATGTAGCTCTTGGTTAGAAGAGAGTGAACCAGGATAAAATCATTTGCGTGAATCTTCTAACCTTAAACTTTTACAGCTTTATTTGTTTATACTGACTGTGGGGTTTTGATATTACTTTTGTTAAATCTCAAAAGTTCTTTTTCAGTGTTTGCGTCTGTTTCATATATCCTTGAGTGAGAAAAACAGTTTTAAAAGGTTGTTTTAGAAAAATTATTAACAAACACAATTCAACCCCCCTTCATGTGTTTTCCTGTGTCAACTTCAGTTGGTATCAGAGCTCAGCCTCGAAAGGGTTGAGCATCTAACAAGTGTTGAGGGAGTACGATCCAACATCCATGGATGCAGAAGGACAAGCTATCAACAGACCTCCTCTCTTTGATGGAACTGATTATTACTACTGGAAGAAGATGATGATGGCCTTCCTGGATGCACAGAACGTAGATGTTTGGGAGCTGATTGAAACCGTCTACACGGAGCCAAGAGATGAAGCTGGAGCTGCTGTTCCTAGAGCCCAATGGACTCAAGAGCAGAAAAACCAGCATCAGCTTAATCTAAAAGCTAAGCACTATCTCATGTGTGCTATTACTAGATCTGAACATGACAAAGTTCACAGTTGTAACACTGCTAAAGAAATCTTGGATACTCTTGTCCTAGCTCATGAGAGTTCATCACGAGTGAAGGAAACAAAAATAAGCATGCTGGTTCCCCAGTATGAACTGTTTAAGATAGCAAATCATGAAACTATAGATCAGATGTTTGGAAGATTTCAGACTATCACCAACAGTCTCAGATCACTTGGAAAAACTTATGAAAATAGAGACCATGTAAGAAAGATTCTGAGAAGTCTCTCAAATCAATGGAGACCCAAAGTGACTGCTATTCAAGAAGCCAAAAATATGAACACACTTTCTCTAGAAGAGCTTCTGGGATCACTCAAGGTGCATGAACTTGAACTAAATGAAGAAGAAAATTCCAAAAAAGTAAAATCTATTGCCCTAAAGGAAAAGAAGGCAAGTTCATCAAAAGTCCTCAAAGCTGATGAGTCATCAGATGAATCAGGATCTTCTGATAATGATGAAGGAACAGATGAGGATGAACTATCTTTCATCTCCAGAAAGATTCAACATATGTGGAGAAAGAAAGGTGGTTTCAGAAGGAAGTAGTTTAACAGAAAGTTTTCCAAGGAGAAGTCAGACTCCAAGGAAAAAGGTCCATACTTGTGTTTTTAATGCAAGAAGCCTGGTCATTTCAAAGCTGATTGTCCTGAGCTGAAGGATAAAAATAAATTCTTCAAAAAAAAGAAAGGTTTAATGGCTACGTGGGAGGATCTGGATCTATATTCATCAGATGAAGAATATAATACCGAGGAAGAGGCAAATATCTATCTCATGGCAGACATTGCATCAGAAAGTGAATACACTGATGCTGAGGTAATGGACTCTGACCTGTCCACGCTTCAAAATGCATTTGATGAATTGTTGCATGAGTCATCCATACTGTCTCATGAGTATAGGAGTCTCAAAAGGAAATTTTCTAAATTGTCTTGAGAATATGATAGGGTTTTCATTGAGAAACAAAACCTTAAAGATGAAAATGACATACTAAAATCAGTGAATGTCAGTCTAGCTGACAAAATGGAGTGTGAGCCTGATGTTTCTTGTGATGTCACAAAACTGAAACAAGAAGTAACATATCTGACAGACTCTCTGTCAAAGCTTGTAGGTGGCTCAGATAAACTTAGTCTCATTTTAAGGTACTCTAGGTCACCACATGATAAATCTGGAATTGGTTATGACAAAGAGAAGCAAGAAGCATCTCACCAAAAGTCAACACCACATACAAAGCATAGAGCTTCAAAAGCTCAAGCTAAACATCCTAAAACCAAGTCTGGCCCGTCCAACACCTTTTGCAAAGTGTGTGGAAAGAATGGGCATACTACATCTAGATGCATACATAATAAGCATAGAAAGCATTCTCGTCCAGTGACTACTAACAAGAAAGGACCCAAGTCAGTTTGGGTACCTAAAGATAAGATAATACATGTTGCAGATTTGCTTAACAACAGGAAAAAAACAAACATCTTGGTACTTGGATAGTGGGTGCTCACGACACATGATAGGAGAAAGGTGTATGTTCCAAGACCTTAGAGCCAAAGATGGTGGCTGGGTCACATTTGGAGGAAACCAGAAAGGGAAGATCACTGGTATAGGTAAATTTTGTAAACATCATTTTCCCTCCATTAACAATGTTCTCTTGGTTAATGGTCTTAAACATAATCTGCTAAGTATAAGTCAATTATGTGATAGTGGATATGATGTTTCTTTTGATAAGAACATGTGTAATGTCAAGAAAAATGATAGATAACTTCTATTCACTGCTATGAGGCAAGACAATATGTATAAGATTGACTTGGAGGACCTCTCAAATCAAAGTGTCTCATGTCTAGTGTCTATTGAAGATTGAGCGATGGATTTGGCATAAAAGGCTAGGTCATGCAAGCTTGAAGTTAATTTCAAAGCTAAATAAACATAACCTCGGGAGAGGGTTACCAAACCTTAAGTACAAATCTGATGCTCTCTGTGATGCATGTCAGAAGGGAAAACAAGTCAAAGGTTCTTTTGAATCTAAGAATGTTGTTAGTACCAATAGACCACTAGAACTGCTACACCTTGATCTTTTTGGTCCAACAAGGACTGCTTCTATCAGTGGTAAGAAATATGGTCTAGTCATTGTAGACGACTACACTAGATGGACATGGGTTATGTTCCTAGCTCACAAGGATGGGTCTTTTAAGGTCTTCTCTATATTCTGCAAACGTGTACAGAATGAAAAAGGCATGTGCATCACTTCAATCAGAAGTGACCGTGGGGAAGACTTTGAGAATGAGCTATTTCAAAAGTTCTGTGAAGAAAGTCGTATTTTTCACAACTTCTCAATACCAAGAACACCACAACAAAATGGTGTGGTAGAGAGAAATAACATATCCCTTCAAGATATGGTTAGGACTATGCCCAATGATCACTTTGTCCCTAGAGACTTCTGGGCTGAAGCTGTTAACACTTCCTGCTACATTCAGAACAAAGTATACATTAAACCTATCCTGAACAAGAGTCCTTATGAATTGTGGAAAGGACGAAAACCCAACATTTCATATTTTCATCCCTTTGGTTGTAAATTCTATATACTGAACACTAAAGATCAACTTGGTAAGTTTGATTCAAAAGTAGATAATGGAATTATGTTAGGATATTCTGATACTTCAAAAGGCTCTAGAGTTTACAATTCTAGAACTTTAGTTGTTGAAGAATGTATTCATGTCAAGTTTGATGACAAGCAGCCTGATAAGAAATTATCAGAGCTAGATTAAGCTTTTACAGATCTTGATCTAAATATCTTAGGAGATACAACACAGATTAAAGCTAATGATTAAGTAGACGACCCTCCTTAACAACCAGAACCAAATCCACTTCTCAACAAGAAAATGTTCGGAGATCTTGGAACTTCAGAAATTATCATCCACAAGATCAAATCATTGGAAACCCCAATGATAGGCTAAGAACCAGATCAACTTTCAGAGAGCAGGAAGATTCGGCACTAGTCTCTAAGTTGGAACCAAAGACAGTAGATGAGGCTCTGTTGGACAATGGTTGGATTCTAGCTATGTAAAAAGAACTCAATCAGTTTGAGAGAAGCAATGTTTGGACTCTGGTACCCTTGCCTAAAGATAAATCAGTTATTGGAACAAAATGGGTTTATAGGAACAAGCTTGATGAAAATGGTAAGGTGGTAAGAAACAAGGCAAGACTTGTTGCTCAAGGTTATTCTCAGGAAGAAGGTATAGATTATACTGAAACTTTTGCACCTGTTGCTAGATTAGAAGCAATTAAAATTTTACTTTCATTTGCTGCACATCATAGTATTATGCTTTTTCAAATGGGTGTTAAAAGTTCTTTTCTAAATGGCTTTATTAATGAAGAAGTTTATGTTATGCAACCTCTGGGTTTTGAGAGTGAAACCCAACCTGAACATGTAAATAAGCTTAATAAATCTTTATACGGCCTCAAGCATGCTCCTAAAGCCTGGTATGATAGACTAAGTTCATTTCTAATGGAAAATGGATTTAATATAGGAAAGGTTGCCACAACCTTATTTAGAAAGTCCATTAAATCTAATTTCTTAGTTGTTCAAATATTTGTTGATGATATTATATTTGGTGCTGCTAATGAATCTCGATGCAAAGTTTTCTAAGCTCATGCAGAAAGAGTTTGAAATGAGCATGATGGGAGAACTCAAATTATTCCTTGGACTTCAAGATAAACAAACTGTGGATGAGGTGTACATCCATCAAACCAAGTATACCAAGGAACTCCTGAAGAAGTTCAAAATGGATGATTGCAAGCCAATGAATACCCCTATGCATCCCACGTCCATACTGAACAAAGATGATAAAGAGAAAAAGGTAGACCAAAAGGTATATAGAAGTATGATAGGATCTCTCTTATATCTTACTACGTTTAGGCCTGATATTATGTTCAGTGTTTGCTTATGTGCTCGATTTCAATCTGACCCTAGAGAATCCCACTTATCAGCATTTAAAAGAATATTTAGATATTTGAAAGGTAAGTTTTAAGAAATGTAAAGATTATAGATTAGTTGGTTTCTATGATGCTGACTATGCTGGAGATAGAATTGAAAGAAAAAGTAACAGTGGAGGATATCACTTCATTGGAGCTAATCTTGTCTCATGGTCAAGCAAAAGACAAAGTACCATTGCCTTATCAACTGCAGAAGCTGAGTATATTTCAGCTGCTAGTTGCTGCTCACAACTTCTTTGGATCAAACATCAATTGGAAGACTACAATGTATTTGTAAGTAGTATTCCACTTATGTGTGATAATACTGCTGCAATTAATTTATTTAAGAATCCAATATTGCATTCTAGATCTAGGCATATAGAAATTAAACATCATTTCATTAGGGATTATGTGCAAAAAGGTGTTTTTGATATACAATTTGTGGAAACTAACCATCAATGGGCAGATATCTTTACTAAACCTCTTGATGAGGACAAATTTATTTTTAATAGAAAGCATCTTAATATGTTATATGTGGATTGATTAAGGCGTCCAGTTTTGAGAATTTTGTTGTTGATGTATGTGCATCTAAAGCATTTCAAGTCTATTGCATGATTTTAGTGTGCGTCCATTGCATATCGCGTCCATTGTATTTGTGTGCCACGTCCACTGCATGTCGCGTCTATGTTTGATTGCATTTCACTTGGACCCGTCCATACTCTCATTTATTAATTGCATTTATTTTGCCTCAAAAATAAATTTATCATTTATTCTCTTTGCTGAGTTAGTAACTTCCATCAATCCCATCAAGACCTTTTTATAGTTTCAAAATACCAATGCCGTTTTATCCTTAATGACATGTCTTGTCAAATATTTTCTTTTTGATTTATTTCTAAAAGAAAAACCTTTGAAATTCAAAACCTCTTTAAAGCAACCATCTTCCTTCTAAGAAACCTTTCACTACCCTGTCATCTCTGAGATTACTTGAGCTCTCTATCTCTTCGCTTCCAAAACCCTAACTCTCAGTTCACCAAAAATGGCTTCTTCTTCAACCTTCAATGTGGACAAGCTTAATATGGCTATTGAGCACCACTTCAATTTAGGAGTTTTACAAGATTACAATCTAGATATCAACAAGTATATCAACGTTGCTGGGTGGGGAGGACTCTTCGCTGAGAAAGTCTCTATTTATCCCAATTTGATAAGGGATTTCTGGAGGAGACTTCAAGTCTCTGATACTGATATCTCCTCTACTGTATTGGGAAAGAGGATAGTAGTTTGAGAAGACTATTGCTGATGTCATCTTCTACGCTCAGGAAGGAATGGTTTTTACTGAGTCATGGGAGACTGAACTAGGTGGTACTGAGGTCATTGAAGTCTTCTTAATGAGAGAGGATACAGTAAGGAATCACTCATGGAAATATGTCGAAATAAAGTACATTGTTCGCATCCTTCATCAACTGCTGAACAAAGTGGTCCTTCACAAAGCTGGGTCCAAGGACAACCTGTTTGCCTTGCACAAGTTCTGCCTCTGCCATCTCTTTACTTAGACAAAGATCAACCTTCCCAGAATTTTGTATGGAAGATTCAGGGATGCTGTGATTAACTGGAAGAAACTCTTTCCATTTCCCTATTGCATCTCCTTTCCAAGATCTTCAAAGCTCAAGGAATCCATGAATTCATTGCTGCTAGGTCATCTAAAGAGCAAGCACGAATTTTAACTGAAAAACCAATGTCAGCTGCTGATTTTGGCAAGATGAACATTGCAAATATGAATCTCAACACGTATGTTGCTGCTGTCGTAGCCAAGACTGGGGAATTGTTGAAAGTCAAGGAAGAAATGGTTGAACAGAACAATGCTGATGTTATGGGACTGAAGAGGAATGTTAAGAAGAAAACCACTGCTCAGAGAAGGCCTGCAGTTAAAAGGCCTGCTACAGGCATTGTGATCAGGGAACCAGTTGTTGATCCTCAACCTCCTCAAAAGAGGCAAAGGAAAATGGTCCTCTCACACAATGAGGATGATGATGAGGATGAGGACACAGTTCCAATTGGTGCCTTTCTAAAGAAACAAAAGACTGGAACCTCTACTATTGCTGTTGTTGCCACTCAACCTAGAAGGCAACCAGCTAGAAAGGCTAAATCAGCTGTGACCTTTGAGGTAATCATCCCTGCTAATGATCCTGTTCAATTAGCAGTTGATGCATTAGTATCTAGCCTTGAAAATAGATTAGATACCGTGCTTGCTACTTCTGTTAATATTTCTGATAATGTGTATATTCCCACACCCCTTTCACCACAAACAAACTCACCAGATCAACCACAAACAGCCTCACCACCAAGACCAAAACTCTCACCCATCATACCTGAATATGATCCCTGGTTTCATCAACCAGATAATGGAATTAGCCCTGGTGCACCCTTTCCCAAAAATATAAAAATTAGATTCCCCTACACTCATCCATCTGTTCTTTATGATGGTAAAGCTGAAAGCTTAGTCAAGGTAAAGAGATACTGGAGAATCTTATTTCACGCCCACCAAAATGAACCTGAACCTATTCTAACCAGATGGTATCCTCTACCAGAATATGAGTATGAACTTGAAAACATCTACTCGTATTGGATTAACCTTGAACCACAAACACCTACTGGACCATTTCCATCTGAGTTATTCAATTCCCTTAGACCTCTTCTCACCCATCTACCACGGAAGAGATTTCCTCCTAAAAAGATTTACCCAAACCTCATCAAATCCGCACCCTTTAAACCCTTCACTGATGGTGTAGAAAGGCACATCATATCTTACTGGACTCAGGATCCAAGAAAGAAAAATCTTAGAAATGTTCTGGAAAAGAGATCTAGATCATTCAGACAAGTTCCATTCATCATGGATGCCAACACCAAATGGAAGTCCTTTGTTCATCCCAGTGAATATGGCTGAGTTGCTGACTTCATTGATCAACTCCTGTATGCTTTTTGGAAAATGGACTTGGAAATTCCAAGATATGTCAGGGCTGCAAATTTTGTGCCTCCAACATGGCCGCATCATTCTCTGGAGAGAACAAGAATATGATTAAGACCCTACATGATATGTCCCAGGCTACCAATGATTGAATAAATAAAGACAAAGATTTGAAGAAGCAGAGAAATACTGGCAAGATGCCTTTTTCTGACAACTGCATAATCAATCCAGCAACAATCAATTTCACTGATTAAAATGTGATTGATTACTGGTCGGCTCAACCAACTGAAGACGTTCAAGAAGATGTTGTTGTGGACATCTGGAGGACTCACATGGTGGATTGTGCACAGGAAGCTTCCTCCTCTGGACTGACTATTGAAGAGAAGAAATATATTCCTAAAGTCAGAGGGAAGTGTGGCCTTGCTAACTGCAGATTCCTCATCTATAAGGACATCATTGGCATTCCTGTTATAAGTCCTGTCTTTGAAGAGGACTCTATTCATTAGGCCAAAGAGCTACCTGAACCGGTGCTGCAATATGCTACTTCACCTCCTCCATCACCATCTTCAGAGCATACTGATGAGGAAATTTTAGTTGAAGACCCTGCTATGGAGATTGATTCTGTTAAATCAGTCATTGAGAATGAGGAAGTTGCTGAGTCTGTTCCTAGATCAACCATTTCTGAGAAGCAATCATCTCAGCCAATGGCTTTGACTGCATTTATCCATCAGAGCAACCTCAAACTTCCAGAGCATTGGACACTATTCCAAGTCAAGATCATGCTCAAGACAGTGCTGAAAGCTCAAGACCCTCACTCTCACTGCCTCCAAATTTTGAAGAAATTTTTGGGAGGACTATAGATGAAAGAGTAGAGACTAAGGTTAAAGAGCAAGTGAAAGAGCAGGTAGCAGAAGCCCTGGTTCCAACAAACGTCATGATGAACCAGATGATGAACATCATGTTGCAATTTCAATAGAGTCAAAATATGCCAAGTCAAATTCCTGCTCCTCCACCAAAACCAAATCCAAATCCTCCTCCTCCACCTCCACCTTCCTCTTAATTTCTTTTGGTTCTCTTTTATTACTGGCAATGATGGTCCACTCCTTAACCTTTTTGTCTGATGACAAAAAAGGGGGAGAAAGGAAAGAGAATTAAATTTAATAAGAAGAGTCAGTTTTTTTTAAAGTATATACTTGTTTGTATATGCATGTCTCTGTCTATGCTCTGATACTATATCTATTTTGAATGCTCTGATACTGTTTACTATGATTTGTTTATTGCTCTGATATATCCTAAGTCTACATGCTCTAACATTGTTTGATATGATATATTCTATATAAGTTTGATTAAGTCTATAATGCTCTGATACTATCCTAACTGATAAGTAATTGCACTGGTCTGATAAGCTATATACATGTGCTTTTGGCAATCCAATATTTGCGAGAACTAGCTCTCATTTCTTTCATTCTTTCAAAAGCAAAAGTCTGTATTCTTTAGTTTGAATATTGTGAAAATATTCAACAGATCTTAAACTTTCATATACTCACATATAGTGAGTTAAGAAGATCTTAAGTTAAAATCTCTTTGTTAGAGTTGGAGCATGAAGAGGCTTGGTAAGAAAGGAATACTTGTAGCCTGGAGAGGTGTTGAATGCTTGGTTGTAATCTATTTAAAGAACTAGTGGATAAAACCTTCAAGTCGAATGGACTGGACGTAGCTCTTGGTTGGAAAAGAGTGAACTAGGAAAAAATCATCTGCGTGAATCTTCTATCCTTAAACTCTTACAGCTTTATTTGTTTATACTGATTGTGAGGTTTTGATATTGCTTTTGTTAAATCTCAAAAGTTCTTTTTTAGTGTGTGCATCTGTTTTATATATCTTCGTGTGAGAAAAACAGTTTTAAAAGGTTGTTTTAGAAAATTTATTAACAAACACAATTCAACCCCCCCTTATTGTGTTTGCCTGTGTCAACTTCAGGTCCACACGACCATGTTTCAGGTCCACTAGACTATGTTTCAGGTCAACCATATCACAGACCGTGTTTCAGGTCACCCCCTAGTGCCCTAACCGCTCATTATAATCTCATAAATAACCTCAAAAATAATATCATAATCATCATATCACAGTAATCATCTCGCTTAGGCACTACTAACACATATGGTATGAATTCCCCAATACATCATCATGTCTCAATATAACTTATTATTTACTCAACCTCTAAGCCTAATCATTACACTTATCACATCATACCATCAAAATCATCATCATATCATCATTTCCCAAATAATAATCATTAACAAAAATCTAATAAAATAATTATAAGATAATAATATAACATATTCATAATCACAATTCTCATAGCATCATCATACATCAATCACCAATATCAATTCAACCAGTCAAACAATCCAAGCAGGCAATCATTAAATAATATATATATATATATATATATATTGTAACGATGATAAACACACAATTTCATATCATCATTGGTACCACTAGGTAGTCCACAATTGATATGAACATTGTCAGTTACTCGTTCTCGAGTAGGGTTTAGGTCGCCCTACACCATTATCGAATTAAACGTCACCGCGCCGTTTCTGGCGTTAAATAATTTCTTTCCCCCACCTGACAAACGTACGACCACGAAAACACTACGAGACCACTCCGTCTCGACTCCTCTTGAATCTGCCTCACACTGAACGAGGGCCCCAAAACTCCGATATTCCTCCTAAACATCATATTTGAAAGGCACAAAGTAAGGAACTCAAAAACTGGAGTAACATTGGTAAATCCTCCATTTTTCTGGCTCAATATCTCCAAATCTATATATCTTTTTTAATATTTTACCCTTGAGTTTAAATAAATACCTTTCCTTTACCTTCTCCAATAATTTCAGCTCGATCCAACGGTGAACAAGCCTGGATCGAACCTTCCAATGTGACTGGTCAGGAGCTACTCGGGTTGAGTTTCCCTCCTTCTTCCGAGTGTAATAACTCTCACTCTTGGGAACATGCAGAAATTGCAACCGTTGGATATGAACTACTATCAACCTAGAACCTCTCTATAAAATTTCTACATGATCTAACGATGGAAGAAGGTGTGGTGTGGTTTTACAGAAGCTGCTCCATCCAAGCTTCAAGCTTTTGTTAAGCACGAAAATGACTTCTCTGGTCATGCGTTGAAGAGTGAAGAGAAGATGATGTCTTTGATATTTTGATTGAATCATTGATTGATTAAGTTTAGTTTCATGCATGTTAGGCTAGGTGTCAAGTTAAGGAGATTAGTGGAAATACAAGTGTCACTTGGTGGTCATTTAGGTGAGTTAGTGGGGTGAGGTGTCAAGTGTAGGTGTGTCTAGGTTTGGGTAGTGGAAAACAAGTGTCATATAGGCAAAGGGGTAGTGGAGTGTGAGGTGGCGCCACTATGGCCACCTTCCTCCTGGTCATGACACGTGCCACTGCGTGTTGTTCCGTCGACACAATTTGGTGTTTTCTTCCGCATCTTCCTATGTAACCTACTGCTGGAATTTTTTCTGTAATTATTTTCGACCATTCCCAAAAGCCTTTTATACTCAAGCCCAATCTAAATTAATATTCCGACTCTCAATTAATTAATTGATCACAAAACGCTCGGTTTGTGTTTCTTTGCGTTCTGGACCCGTTCGACGTCCGATTGACTTCAAATTTGAGATATAGGCTCATCAAGACCTAATAAACAACCTCAAACCATAAAAAATGTCTAATCTCATATCTTACTCTAAAATTCTTATTTCACACTCAGATGTCTCAAAGACGCTAACCAAAAAACCTAGTTTTGTTTCTACGTTCAAACTCACTTGAAAAGGTTGCGTACACTGCTACAGAAAATGCTTTTCAATAGTGATTTTTTTAGCCTTTAGTAGCGCTTCCAAGCGCTATCTATTCACCTGCTACTGAAGGTGATAGAGATTCAATAGCGCTTAAAAAAGCGCTACTGAAAGTGGGGATAGGTAGCGCTTTCTTGAGAAAGCGCTATCTAAAGTTCGTAATAAGACAATCTATTACATACTTTAGACAGCGCTTTCTCAAGGAAGCGTTGTCTAAAGTTTGCAATAGATAGCGCTTTCTCAAGGAAGCGCTATCTATTTTTAACTTTAGGCAGCGTTTTTTAAAGAAAGCGCAACCTATTCCCCCCTTTTTTTTATTTATTTACATTGTTTTTCTATATTTCCCACATGCACTCGACAAAACTAAGACATTAAACAGTTTATCCATCCCATTGCACTTAGCAAAACTCAACAAACCATACATTTACATACAAAAGCTTAAATACAATATTTTTTTCTCGATAAGCTAAAAGTATAATGATTAAAGGGTACAAGGGGTACCCCAACCCGTATACAATAATAACCCAACAACACTAGCAGTTTCTGCAGCAATAGTCAATCTTCTATGCCAGTCTAAACCAAGTTTTTGTCCTTTGCTTTAGCGTAAATGATCCTTCAAGGTACCATTTGCAGGGTACTCATAGACCAGTAGAGGAGAGTAGCCAGAGTCAATACAGCATCCAATGTACAACAGCAGATAGAACCTCAATTTGTGAAAGGACTTGAATTATGTATTTCTCATTCTCACATTTTAACTTGTGGACAGCTATGTGAAATCCATCCCCAAGAACTCCAGAAAAAATTGTTCCATTACTTCCATGCATGAGTTTTCGGCTCTCTTCGACACCGTTGGTGGCTTCCTCTAGCTCATGGTGGCTGAATAATCGAGATCTACAAGCTTTGCGGGTTGAAATGTTGTGATAATAAGCCTACTCAGTGTCTAACACCCCTGGTTTTACTGGTCTTTTAAGAAGATAAAATAGCGCAATCAAGGAGGCAACAATGAGAACTAGACCAAGGATTCCTGCATGTTAAGGATGCCATGAGATTGACTCAGAAAAGGACAATAAATGTAAATATAGGATATTGGGGCATGACAACTACATTATACAGATGAAGGGAAAATGTTGAAAAATTGAAAATATTTCTAATAGTTACTAATCATATTGCCTATTGCATCATTTGTTAAACAATCTCATAGGTTGATAACATGTTGTAATTTTTTATTTGGCACACTGAAGACTTTCTGCAAGTGAAGTACCTGGCCATATAGCATTGAAATATATGTTACCAATTAAAGTCAGATGGAGATAATAAGAATTATAACAAACTGTGCGTACCAGGAGAACTCCAGCTCATTAGAAAGTTGAAAGTATATGAAACTACCCAAGCTCCTCCCCAGTTCACCAAAATCCCCACAGTTCCCTTCACATGTATGGGAAAGATATTCAATATGAAAACTAGAATATAAATGATACACAACAAGAGCCAAAATCAATAAACCATTCAAGTGTTATGTCAAATGATACATACCTCAGACATTATTACCCAAGGAACAGGTCCCAATCCAATTGAAAATGCTGCTACATAGATCTGATTACAAGCAAGGCCAAAAATGATTATAGATTTTAAGGTCAAACTGGATTGAGTTTAAAGATTGTGTACTTATGTAACTCACCAGCACACCTGCAACTGCTAATATTGGCACCCACCCAAGCAATAAGCTCTGATCCTGATCCATGGAGTCATAAAGTAGGATGTTAGTTTAGAATTGAGAAACATACACAATTACACATTTTATGGTGAACATATAATATTAAAATCTTACCTTGAGAAAGAAAGCAATTCCAGTAATAAAGGAGCCTAAAAATGTCCCACCTGCTGAAGCCTACATGCATGCGGGCACTTCTATTAGGCATTATCAAAGCTCTTATTCTTCTTACTTTTAGATGGTGTAATTAAAAATTCAAATGCTTGAAAACTGACATACCATTATAAGTGGTCTTCTTCCAGACTTATCCATCAAAATGGCTCCCAATACAGTAAATGGAACCTGTCATTCATTTAACATATGAAGTTGAAAGTTGAAACAGAAAAATGCAGTTATTATATGATTATTTTCTGAGGGATCAACTACCTGCATGCAAGCATAGGCTATGGTACCAACTTTTCCTGAAGAAAATCATGCAAATAAAGTTGTAGGGGAATAAATACTACAGAAGAAAGACAGTTGTTTTTATTGTTTTTCAAAATCAGCATGCATTTGTTCTAATTTACTAGCTGCTATAAAGGTCCCGGCAGTATAAAATCCAATGCCATTAATTCCAACAGATTGTTGACATACCATTAACCCAACCCCAATCTGAAATCGTTACAAACCGTTAGAAACCTTTGAATATTATACAAACTAATTGAATTTGTGCAAAGAAAGGTATGTTGCTTACAACTACAGAGCGCGCGTGTTTGCTTTGGAACAAATCCAGAAGCTTAGTTTTGGGAAGGCTTTGAACACACACGTGAATCCAATGCTTCACTATCAAGTCTTGTATATACAAGTGATACTGGCCATATTCATTATGCTGATAAAATCCCGAGGTTATGTTTCTAAACCATCAACCATTTACTAGTTTTATTTGAACAAAGTTCACATCCCAGATAGAACATATTCATAGACATAGAGGAACTCGGGAACTAGAAGTGCTGCATGGCTTGAAAATGAGGAACTCAGGAACATATTCCTTGAAAATGAGCGTGATGCATAGGGATAAAAATGTAAGTTAAACAAGTTTTAAAATTTATGGTATGTTAAACTTAAAACAATATAATTTGACATATAACAGGAGTGGTGCCGTGGTAGCTAAATATGGTGACAAGAGTGTGTACTTTGATTTGGAGGATCTGGGCAACACTGCTGGGCAGTGGGACTTGTATGGTTCAGATGCACCTTCACCCTACAACCCTCTTCAGGTTTGTCTCTCGTCTCTGTATGTGCTTCTTCTTCATTGAAAATTAATAGATAATTAGGAAGACATATAGTTGTCCTGCTTGTGCACACATATATATTACTTGTAGTATCAAAAGTTGCTGAATCTATTTGAGAAAGTAATGGTTTCTATGTCTAATGAAGTCAAGTACTAGAAGTCTAGAACAAACAAAATCAAGAGTCACAGGTAAGGATTCCTGAGGAATTTATAGTTAGTTTTTCACAAAATAAAGACTATGAAGTTCATTGCACCCACGCACAAGAAGTCTCTAAAAGGTTTCAAATAATCAAATAAAGAAAGAAATCAAAGAAAAGAAGAATAAATTGTTGCTGTGCGTGGCAGGAAAGAAATCAAATGAGTTTACCTAGTGATGAGAGGGACTGTGCGGTTTCTGGGGATTTGTGATGAAATTGGACGAAAAGGTAATCAACGAAGATAAACAAAACTTACCAGATCTGACATAAATGCATGTCAACTGAGGGTTGACAGAGGGCCGGCGTGGCGGCGGTCCTCGTGTGGCGGTGGTGAGTGAGAACCGAGGGCCGTCGGAACACATATAGCTTGAGAGAACGCAGTAGATTCGTAACGATTGAGAAGAAGAAAATCGAAATCGCAACATATTCGAAGGGACCGAGGGAGAAGATGCAAATCAAAAACGAAGAGGGAGAGGCGGGCGGCGGAGAGGGAGACACTGCGAGAGGGAGACGACGGAGAGGGAGAGGCTGGCGGTGGGCGGCGGCCACAGGTGGAGACGAGAGTCTGATGAGTGTGTGGTGCGGTTGTGTGCTAGGGCTAGGGAAGGAAAGTGTCGAAGGAAAAATGAGACTGTAAATACCAAATGGCAAAACGCAGGAGGTGTTAAACAAAACGCAGGAGCATGAGTTTTAATATTTAGTAAAAGGGGAATAGATAGCACTCCCTTGAGAAAGCGCTATCTATTTACTTACCTATGATAGCGTTTTTTTTTTTTTGAGAAAGCGCTATCTATTCTCTTACTTATAATAGGGCTTCCTCAAGAAAATGCTATAAGGAATAGATAGCGCTCCCTTAAGGAAGCGCTATTAAAAACCTTTCGCCTATTTTTAAGTAGCGCTTTTGATTGAAGTGCTATCGAAAGTGCGCTACTAAAACCCTTTTCTGTAGTAGTGGTACTTGCCATGCAAGGGTCACTATGCCTCAAACCACATCCCAACTATATAATCCAAACCCTAAACCTTATCATCACACATAAATCATACATAAAATAACGGATGTTACACATTGTCTATCCTTGCTCCTCCATTCCCCTTCTCCTATTAATTTCAAAACTTCAAATGATTTAAGGAGGCTTGCCCTGTAATGCGCGTGCTCTTTGCCTGGGAAGAATACCAAATGGAATTGAAATTTTGGCTTATCCACTTTACAGGGTACTCAAAGATGCTAATAGGTTAACAATACTTGATAATAATCAACTAGCATTTATTGAATTGTGTTCCCTAATAAGGCTCCTGCTACATGTGCAATTTGTTCCACAATCTATAATGACGAAAACCACTATAATATGCTTAAATAGAATATAAGCAAGAGTTATTGGTTTGTTTATTTCATGTTTTCACAGAAGTTAGCACTTAGCTGTTAACGGGAAGGGAGGAAGGATGGACAATGGCTGTGACTCGGGTGGAGTCAAGATCCTTTCAATTTCCACAAGAAATGGAGATCTCCATTTTCTCTCATATCTAGATGACAAGTGTCTCCAAGAATAATCAAGGGCTCATATTTTATTTTATTTTAAATCAATTTAAATTAATTAAAAAAATAAAACAGAAAATTACTAAATTGTCAAAGGACATAAACGGAAACGAATCTATCCCTCGGATCCTTCTTCTTCTTGACCATCACAGAGCTTAGGTACCTATCGCACCGTCGCCATTCTTCATCGTCGCGCCGCCACTTTGCGGCACAGATGTGCCATCTCACCGCCGTGTTGTCGCACCTGTTTTATAGTTTCTTTCCACTTCTGTGCCGCTGCGTTGCCTTATCAAGGTACCGTCACAAAGCTGTCCCGCCCTAGCGTTGCCCCTTTGCCACTGTCTCTTATACATCTTACTTTTTTCATTTCAGAATATGACTTTTTGAATACATTTTTAGCTTTTTATTGTCTTTAAAAAATAGATTTTGTTGGATTTATGAAAGAAGAGAAGTTGAAATAAACTGAGAACAAGGATGGGGTGGCGGTGGTGCTTGCTGGGCAGTGATGGATGATGATGCTTGGCTGGATAGAGGATGGCGGCACGACAGATTCCGGTAGTAGTCTTGGTGTCTTGTGTCGGCTTTTGGTTGGGAGACGTGGGTGGCGTGTGTTGGCCGTCGAGGTTAGTAGTGTAGTGGTTCGCTATGCGGCGGTCTTTGAGTGGCCTGCGAGTATATTGCGATCTTTGCAATGGTGGTCTGTACCAAGTGATGTTAAGTCCCAGCAAGTAGTCACGAAGAAGAAGAGAAACGATGGGGAGGGGGAGATTCAAGTGCAGAGAAGAGGTTGACGTGCTCCGTCAATTTAGCAATTTTCTGTTTTTTTTTAAATTTAAATTGATTTTAAAAAAATTAAATATGGACCCTTGATTACTTTTGAAGACACTTGTCAACTAGATATAAGAGAAAACGAAGATCTCCATTTCTTGTGGAAATAGAGATGATCCTGACTCCTGTGGGGGAGGAAAGGGGCAAACTGGAGAAAGAAGTCAAAATTGGGAAGGAGGATAAGATTGGGGGTTAGGGTTTTCTTAGACCAGTCCATTAAATTTTATAATAATGATAAATAAAAAATTAATAAATTAATATTAAAAATCTGCCTCATAATATCACAAAAAAAAAAGAAAAGAAAAAAGATCAGCCTCATAGTAAATAACTAAATATACACATGCTAGGGGTTTAAAAGATAATTTCATATTGCCATGTATAACACACCAATTTAAGTTAGGCTAAATTACTCTTTTGGTCCCCAAATTGTTTTAAAAAGTTCAATTTGATCTTCAAGTTTTTAAAATATTCATTTTGGTGCCTTAATTCCTAAAACTTATTCAAATAGGTCCTTCCGTCAAGTTGACTAACGACAACGTCCTCCCTAATGTCATGAGATATTAAATTTAATATTTTAATGCCACGTGGCAATGTCGGGAATTTTTTTTTGATATTTAATAAATTTTGGCTAAATTACTCTTTTGGTCCTCAAATTGTTTTAAAATGTTCAATTTGGTCATGAAGTTTTTTAAATGTTCATTTTGCTCCCTTAGTCAACTTGACGTCACTGTTAGTCAACTTGACTGAAAGACCTATTTGAATAAGTTTTAGGAATTAAGGAACTAAAATGAATATTTTAAAAACTTGAGGATCAAATTAAACATTTTAAAATAATCTGATGAACAAAAAAGTATTATTTAAATGTAATGACAAAAAATGATATGGAACATGTAGTAGGAAATCGGAACTGAATTTACCCAAAAATTTGTATAAGGACTAAAAAAACCATATTTAACTATTTTTAAAAAGAGAGTTAACTTTTTTTTATTATTATTTGTCTTTTTTTACTCCTCTCTGTCAGAATACTAAAAAGAATTGTACCAAAAAAAAAAATACTGAGAAGAAGGTGTTCCATATTCTTCCCAAGGACCCATTCGTGTGAAGTGTGAACCCTTATCATAGGCCGCCGTGCACCGTCCGTCGTATGCCATCCGCTCGTTTATAACGTTTCTGTCCGCCGTTCTTCATCTCAGCAACGCCACTTCCCTCCGCCGTTATCTCGAGCTCAGGCTAGTGGCCTAGATCTATTTACAGATCTATGTAGAACTGAATCTGAGTTGAATGCGGTATCTGTCTTCACATCATTCCTGTTCTTCATATCTGTTTTTGAAGGACCCTGAGCATAAGATTCGAAGATGTTCATGTTAAAGAGGTATGTGTGTGGAACCCTTCTCTCTAAATCTCACTTCCTTCCCTCTTTCTCTTATGCTTCTCATCTCAGACTTCATATTCATTCGAAGAATGTTTCTGCGTTTCAAAATATTGATGATGCTGTGTCTTCATTTATGATCATTCTCAATAAGCGCCATCCACCTTCTGTAATCGAAGTCACCAAGATTTTAGGGTCTATTGTGAAGATGAAACACTATGCCACTGCTATTTCACTTTTTCGACAATTGGAGTTTAGGGGAATCACTCCTTCCATGGTTGCTTTGAGCATCCTGATCAATTGTTACTGCCACTCTGGTCATATGGATTTTGCCTTTTCTGTAATGGGAAAGATTATCAAGATGGGTTATGAATTCGATGTGATAACTTTGACAACACTCATGAAAGGGCTATGTATTAAGGGCAAGGTTAGGGAAGCACTTGAATTTCATGACAATGTAAGAGCAAAAGGATTTTGTTTTGATGAAGTTAGTTATGGGACCTTGATCAATGCCCTATGTAAAATAGGGCAAACAAGAGCTGCAATTGAATTGCTTCAAAAGCTGGACAGAGTGGTTAGGCCTAATGTGGTCATGTACAATGCAATCATTGATGGGTTATGTAAAGATGGGCTTGTAACCGAGGCGGCTAATTTTTTTTCTAAGATGGTTGCTAAGGGAATTTCTCCTGATGTTGTTTGTTACAGTTCTCTAATTCATGGTTTCTGTTGTTTGAGTCAATTAGAAGAAGCGGCTCAATTGCTAAATGAAATGGTGCAAAACAACATCAACCCGAACGTATATACCTTTAGCATATTGATTGATGCATTATGTAAAGAAGGAAGACTCCTAAAAGCTCATGACCTGTTTGATATGATGTTGGAAAGGGGTCCAAAGCCTAATGTTGTCACTTACAATGCTTTAATGGATGGATACTTTTTAATGAATAAGGTGAATGAGGCAACAAAGTTATTTGATAATATGATCAAGACAGGATTGACACCTAATGTTAGGACTTATAACATCATGATTAATGGATATTGCAAGAATAAAAGGGTGGATGAAGCCATAACTCTCTTTAAAGAAATGCGTCATAGAAATTTAGTTCCTGATACTGTAACATACAATTCTCTTATTGATGGCTTGTGCAAATCAGGGAGAATCTCACATGTGCAAGACCTTCTTTATGAGATGCATGCTAGTGGCCAATGTCATGATATTGTTACATATGGTGTCTTGTTAGATGCTCTGTTCAAGATTCAACATGTTGATGAGGCAGTTGAATTATTTCAGGAAATAGTTGGCAGAGGAATTCGTCCCACCGTGGTCACGTTTAACATACTTATAGACGGTTTGTGCAAAGGTGGGAGAGTCAATGCTGCGAAAAAGTTTTTTGAGCATCTTCTTAGCCAATATTATAAATTAGATGTCATAATATATACTACTATGATCAATGGACTTTGTAAAGAGGGCTTGTTTGATGAATCAATGGCCTTGCTTTCAACAATGGATGAGAATGGTTGCATCCCCAACGCCGTAACTTATGAAATATTAATTAAGGCTCTTCTTGAGAAGAATGAGAATGATAAGGCAAAGAAGGTTGTCCGTGAAATGATTGCTAGAGGACTATTCAAGCGATAATACAAGGCAAGGAATTTTTTTTTGGTTAATTAGGAAGACACTTTTTTATTACAATGGGAAATACCTATATTTTAATGTTTTTTTGCATGAATGATTAGAAAATATTTGTTTCATTTCCGTCACTTGGAGTTGTAATATGCAATGGCCTCATTGTTAATGAAGTTTTAACACAGTCTTGTGTTTATTAAGGTTTTCGCTAACTCTGTGGTGTTGATTTGTTGACATTACATGACTAAACCTATTTCTTCCTTATGTACTAAAAGCCTGTTTTAGGTTTGTTTTCTTGAAGTGGTCTTCTGACTTTCGAGTCATCGCAGATCATTCCGCATGGATTCCTGTTTTGGATATCTTGATAGTAGCCGCTTGCTAGAATAGTGAGTTCCTGGTTATTTTGATCTATAATGATATCCCTTTTGTCATACGGAAAGTGTAGCAAAACTGACATGATTCTTCCAGCGCCGTGTAGAGTAATTTTGGGTCCTAAGGCAAAATGAGACTTAATGTTATATAAATTATCAATTTTCATATTAATCTTCTAGTTTTTTGAGTTATAAAATCATTTATCAAAGTTTTATAATTAAGTCATTCTAACATTTCACTCTTAGTGGATAAGATGGCTAATACATTCAATCTATCTTGTAACATTGTCGACTTTAGATAGGATTTAAGCAATTTAAATTTTGAAAAACTTTTTTCAACAGTAGAAAACATTACAGGTATTATGAATAATATTCTATACGAAATAGATACATTTGAAAAAATAAATATAATGTTTTGATATAATTTAATATTTCTATTGGAGTATTAATTTTTTTTTCTCTTAACACTTCTCTCAATATTTTTAATTTTGAAAAAACATCAAGACCATCATTATATGAATGTTCCATAAATCTAAAAAATGTTTAAGATTAATACAATATTTTTTCAATTCATCTTCATCTAAAACTTTACTTTTTTTGGATTCAAATAAAAAACCAAAAATAGTTTCATATTGTAAAAATTGTTCAAATCGTCTCAATAGCAAAATAGATTGATTTATTATATATAGAAAATATTCAATACAAAAATATTTTTCAGTTGACTGTGTGATTGTACTACTTGTGATTGATTTTTTTATTATTTTTTTTATCTCAACAACATATACACTGTATGCGAAATTAGGTTTTATTACTCAACCACTTGGAAATCCTTTTTCAAGTTATCATCATCTGACCATTTTTTGGTAAAACTTAAAAGATGGGGCCTAAGGCCAATGCCCCGATATTGTTACTTACAATGTCTTGTTGGTATTTGGAGCTCCTTAGAGCTGATCTAGAGAATGAGGGAGCAGTTAGCATGCTGTTAATAAGGAAGATCTTTTTGCTGTTGGTTGATTTGCATGACTATCACCCTTCTTCATCAGGTAGTCTGAATTGGATCATTGACCATTAGGATGTCCTTAGTCATTGCCGATGGGTTAGCTTCTCAAGTGTTTGGATATCAGCAAATATAGAGGTCTTAATTGTTGCCATCTATGTTGATATTGCTTTCGTCATATTATGAGAAGCCAAACTGAAATTAATATGATTGTTCTGTGTTCTTAGATCTATCCTTTAACCTGGAACTGTCATAAGCAAAAAGAAACCATTCTCATTTAAAAATTCCCCCTCCATACTTTTGCATCATTATATGGCTAGTAAAAACAAAAACTATAGGTGGATCCATTGACAAGGATTTAGATACAAATGGTTTGTCTATAGACCTGATTAATGATAGGACATTGTGGGTTTGATCAATGTAGCCAACCTCAATTAGTGCGAAATGGCTTCGTTGTTGTAGTTATGGTTATTAGCATCCGTTGGAGAACTTCAAAAAGCTGTTACTGATTTTGATGGTAATATATTCCCCCTTTTATAAGACTTGATTAAATTGCCACAGAATGCTTGCCCCTCCAAAGAGAAAACTTAGCTGGTAGATAAACCAGGATATGGATAATATGATGACATTAATCCTGTGAAGTTACTTTTCCTCCTAAATCTGTCATATCGAAAATGGTGTGTCTGCTTTTGTTAATTGTATCTTGAGTTGGTTTCTTTTCTCCATTATATTTTTTAATTAACTGTTGCTGGTTCCTTCAAAGGTGGAACAGAATCTGATTTGGAACTCTGCTCAGTTTTAAGATTTGATTGGAACCTTTAAGGGTGGGTCAGACACAATTTTTTAGCCTTGCAATGCTACACTAATGAGCTCTGATTGGTGGAGAATGTTGATGACTACAGTAATGTCCATGCTTAGTCTAAGTCATTTACCTTATTTAAATTCTAGTTTGGCTCTTGGTTGATTTGATATAAGCAATATATTGGTATATCTGTTGATTTAGATTCGAATTGAGCTCTTTTCAGTAAAAGCTAGTTGTGAAGTCAATCTGTTTCCATGATTTCACTGTTACATGAAGCGTGTTTTCCTCTCTGGCCTTTCAAGGACCACAGCATTATTGATGCTTTTTTTTTTTGTTACGATGCATTTTTTATTCCTAAATAGACTTAGCTATGTGGAATTCCAAGTTCCTGATTTTAAACTTAAATGTAACTTACTCTCTGAAGGTCTTGGCACGAGCTTTTGTTGGTATTTCAAGCTCTATAGAGCTGTTCTAGAGAGTGAGGGAGCAGTTAGCATGATGTTCATAAGGAACATCTTTTTGCACTTTTTGCTGTTGGTTGATTTGTATGACTATCACCCTTCTTCATCAGGTAGTCTGAATTGGATTCATTGACCGTTAGGATGTCCTTAGTCATTGCCGATGGGTTAGCTTCTCAAGTGTTTGGATAGCAGCAAATATAGAGTTCTTAATATTTGTTTCCATCTACAATGATATTGCTTTCATCATATTATGAGAAGCCAAACTGAAGTTAATATGATTGTTCTATGTGTTCTTATATCTATCCTTTAACCTTGAACTGTCTTTACCTTTTGCATAAGTAAAAAGAAACCATTCTCGTTTAAAATTTTCCCCTTCCATACTTGTGCATTCATTTTATGGCTAGTAAAAAAATGTTAAACGTGTTTTGGTGACTACATCAAACATTCCTTAGATATTTTAATTGGCTTAGTTGTTTCTTAGAATGCTTCCTACTGAATTAATTGAAGCTTGTTAGTAGCTGCTGTTCACTTTGATTATAGATTCTGGAATCTGTTTTGAGGTTATTATCATCTGAGTATGTTAGGAACCCAGTAACGTAGAGACAGAAAATAGAGAAATAAGTGTTGTATTATTGATATTCCTAGCCTGTATCAAGAGATTACAGTGCTGGAAGAAGAAGAAAGAAAGAAAATACAAGATAATAGACAAATTAGAGAGTGCCTGATTCTCTCCCAAGGTTCCAAGTCCCCATTTCCAGCCTGAAACTGTTATGACCCTCCCCCCATTACAATAACAATACTCCCAGCTGTTGAAATGCACCTCTCTCACCCTCTTTCTCTCTCCTGCCAGTTCAGCAAAGTTAGTCATGTTTGCTTGGATCAAGTGCATCATGCACCCTTGTGTCAAACTTAGTCATTCTGGTCCCATTGGGCCTATTGGGCTCCAGGTCCGTATCAACTCTTCCCCCCTTCAAAATCCACCTTGTCCTCAAGGTGAGATTTAGGAAATGTTCCCCAGAACTCAGCTAGCAACTCCCATAGATTCTCACAAGTGGGCAATTTCTTCCCTTTGACTAGGATCTCCACACTTCCCTGCACATCTTGTCTTGCAGCCAGTACTTCCATTTGGAGGATTGGGCAAGAAGAGCAGCATCCACCGAGATCCCATTACTTGAAATCTAGTATCCCAGAGGTGCTTGAAGAATAATAGTTCCCGCCTGGGTCCCGATGAATGTGTCCAATTCTCATATACTGAGAAACAACAAGGATGTCAACTGGATAGGCCTGAAGTCTTGGGTAAGGACTTTGCTAATAATCATAAAAATAAAATTTCCTCTAGGAACAAAAATAGAGCCACCCCGTGCAAGGCACTTGCTGTCTGTAGCAGTTTCTTGATCCACGGTGAAATCAATAACAATGCTTCCCTCATCATAAAAAAATAGGACTCTTGGGTATCTTAGAGCCCAAAGAATCACCACAATAATAACCAGCATAGTACATCCTTTGCTGAAAATTTGAAAATACCTGTAGTTGCAAAATCATCGTAAGATAGTTAACCCCTCCAAAGAGCTTATGACCAACGAGAATTTCAACATCAGGTTTTCCTGATGATGCAAGGAATGCCAACACAAGAATAACATTTCTGTTTACTTGCAACTCCAGTAAACCACCTCCATGAGACGCTACACAATTAGCCGACCCTTGAAGGATGATTTTAAAATTTTGGATGGTAGAAATTGGGGCTGTGAATTCAACTTGTTTCCCTTCATGTCCTAGTACAATCACATGCCCAGGTGCTTCCTTCTCTATCCTACTTGAATCTCCAGGGACTATCCTTGACGTAAACGTTACAGCCAAAGCCAAACCCAACATCCTTCCTTCTACCCGTTCAATTTCGTCGCTGTCATCATCCAGAGATGGGTGTGCAAGCTCCCCCACGTGTTTGAACTTGGGCACCAACCAGAATATGATATTTTGATCATAGACATGTGAAGGAGTGAGCAAGTTTTCAGTGTCACGTCTCAAACAAAACATTACCTCAAGAAATTCAGCACCAGTACAAGGTTTGAAGCGCTCCTCCTTTGGCTGCCATTCTGTTTTCGTGACGCTGATAGCTTTGTGTGTAACAAAAGTTTCAACACTAAAATCGGCCTTAATGGGCCGTATAAGGTTAGGCCCAATTGCTAACCTTATAGTTTGAGTGTTTTATTATGTTCCTTGTATGAGAAGCATCTTACCCTCTTGACTCCAAAATTCTAATCCTCCACTTATGTTGTTGAGCCTGGCTCATTAGGTTAAAAAAATGACCACTTCTTTGTAATATCACTAGACGATGTACCCGTGCGATGCATGGGTGAAATATATGTGGACGATAAAATTTTATAAAATTTGAAAAGACAATACATGATTATATTAAATTCGAAATAAATAAATAAAAGCATGAATGACAGTGCATTTTGTATAGGTTTTGCATCATATACCGGTGAAATTAAAAAACAAAATTAAGATTAAGAAATTAAATACATATTTTACTTATAAAAGTAAAATATCAGTAAAGAGTTTGCAGTTTCTACAAAACTCTACCACACCAAAAATAAATTATACGGAAAACAACTCCTTTGAATCCAAATGTAGAATCAAGTTGACATCATCTCCACATTCGTCGTCACGTGCATTTTCTGTAATTTCTTTTTTTTAATTTTGGCATCGCAACTTGTGAATCTATCACATAAAAGGTGAGAAATTAATTATTTATCAATGCGGTAAAACCTCAAGAAAAGTAAAAACAATAACACATTTTTAAAAACAAAAAAAAAGTTATAGAAAAATGAAAATTTCTTAAATAAAGGAAAATCTAGACAAAGAAACATATTTTTGTTAAAATTATTATAGCAATGACTAAAAAAAAGGTACTTAAATTATGAAAAAAAACTATAATTATTCCCTTGAAATTTATTGGTTAATTTGATTATAAGTAAAATGTTCAACCTTTTACCAAATGGAAGAATGAGAGGAGGCTAGATGTACAATTTCGGCCAATTATAAAACAGTTACTAATCTTAAAAGTTATTCATCAATTCAAAATTCTTGTGCAGAACCATGAAAATAATTCATATATGGATTGATCTCATGTGTAAACTAAGACTATTATCTTCATATGCAAGCATACAAAGGAAGCAAGAAGCTGAAAGCTATAGTAAGTTCATAGGTGATAAAAATGAAATTTCCATATAAATGACAACAGAAATAAGGAGCCACGTCTGTGAAAAACATATAGATCACGGTCAATACAACATTATGAAATTCCAGTAACTCAATACTTAATCTTCCAAGGCATTTTGAATAACACAAACTTCATTTTGAAAGTCAAGAATGAACTATGTCACCTTGTTCTCCATGGAACAAAATGCATATTTCCAACCTGCAATATGTTTAAGATTGCTAAGTAGATCATTCACTCTTCGCGAATTAGGTACCCCGGTTTCGATAGTAAGTTCTCCCTGCACAACCTGATCAGTAACTCAAGTAGAACAAAATTGATATTAGCATCTCCAATCTCATCAAATTAATCTCTGAAGGTAAACTATCCCCGTGTAGGATATAGTTCTGCAGTTTCAATCACTTCCTTCATAGCATCAGATCCCAAATACATCAGTAACTGCGAATATAAGGTTGCTAAAGTTATCATAGAGTAAAATACATACAAAAACTCGCATAAGTGACATAAACAAACCAGAAAAGGGGAAAACAGACTCAAGTCAATAAAGCCATAAATTCTAGGCCATCATGAATGGCATACACCATAAATGGAAACATATAATTCGAACTTTGGTGAAAGGGAGATTCCAAACGTTGTATAATAAGGGCTAGGAACCACAAAAGTATCTCAAGGATCTGTCAAACAGAACATGATTTAGCTCATTTACCATTGTGGCTCTTCCACTCATCAATATACTTTCAGGATCAAATCTGACCCTACCGCCTCTCCCTTATGATGTGAAATTTGCCATAGCCTGCACAAAATAAGAGAGCCATTTGTTATGATCAATTTTTCTTTACAACATGCTCAATCATTATGATATAGCGAAAACAATTGAGCTCTTGTAATATTGCCTACATTTCTGAACTTTGGCAATCCATGGTAGTCTTGTACGTTTGCAATCCACCTGCAAACCCTCCAACATGATCCGCATCACCCTTTCCACCTAATCACTAAAAACTCACAATGTCAGTAACACAATTCTTCCCAATAGTTTTTCTTAGAGTCTTAATTTCTTACTGTAGCTCTTATCTCGGTTTGGCATCATCCACAAATATGACTCTACCATCCAAGAACGTTATAACCTCATTCATTTCTTGAAGACGTTGTAGAGAAGAGAATGAATAAATAAAATTAGTAATAGAAAAATAAAAAGCCCCACCCCAAAAAAAAAAGCCAGAAAGATTCGAAAGACTAAAACCCTATATGCCAAACCCCAAAATAAATGAAATCTATAGTCACTTAAATAGAGCGTTGAAGAAGAAGAACTGAAAAAGAGTTTACAGAATGAAGAGGGGAAAACATAGCTACCTAGATAAAAGGATTTAGGACTATTGAGACAATATCGACCTTGTCTAGGGTTCCATTACAAATCCATGGGGAAAAAAAATTGTTGACAAAAGGAAATCCAAACTCAAATTTGTTATGAATGAGATAATGTCAGTCATATAAAGGGAATGAAAAGACAATGTTGAATGCCAGAATGTTACCAAAAATTGAAATGTCATCCATATATAGAATCAGTGCATTAAACCAAAATAAACTATTCTTATTGTCTTGTATCTTTTGAATGAGCTTTTTGAAAAAAAATAAGTCCCAACATGTCGTCTACACACATAACTGGATTTTGCTGCTCCCTTGACTTCTTTTATCTGCGGTATTTTTTTTGCTTCAGCTTTCTCATTTATAGCCAACATCAGTATTGAAACTGTTGAGAAAATTGTAAAAAGAATGAGGTTATAACGACAATGACAACGAAATGAAGCAAATCTGCAATATCAGTAACCAAACATCAAACATGGAGTAAAACGTGCAGCCAACAAAAATTCATTAATCAAGCATCAAACATTATCATATATTCCTCCCCATATATAAGTCTTATTCCCTTTCAATTCCTCCGCATATATAATTTTTATTAAGTTGAATAAGACCATAATGTAACAAAATACATAATAAATAATATCTTATAAAGTTGAATATGAAATAAAAATACATATATACTTCATGATATAAAAAAATAAAGAGGATAATATAAAAATGAAAACAACAGTGATATGAGAAAAAACTACAGCAATATAAACTAAAAAAAAAACCACAAAATCGGGAAGGATAAAAAAAAATTAGAATAAAAAAACAAAAGAGGTAGAGAGGATAATATGATAAATAATTTTAAAAAAATAGAATTGAACTAAGAATAATTGGAGAAATTGAAAAATATAGCAAACCAAAATAGAAAAATATGGGACATTGTAAACTCAAAGAAGTAGAGAGCAATTGACTAGAAATGCAGACCCGACTATTGTAAGCATACTTTGACCAGAAAACAATAGGAGGAAATGAAAAGGAGGAAAAATTAAAAATGCAGAAGGCATGGATAACAAAAACTCACAAACGTCAACCCAAAAAATTCAGTCAATGCATTTCAAATTGAAAAAATCATAGAATATTTATAAAAAATAATTACATAACACAAATCCAAAACAAAAGACACCAAAATTATAAAAAATAATTTCGTCACCTGACTGTAATAAAAGCTTACGAAGTATATAATCTCACACTTTGGGTTATCAATCTTCGGGGCTTCTTATTCACCATCCTGCTCCTCATCGCAATCTTCAGCTTTTCTTGCCTATGTTTCATATATTTCCTCAACTATTTCATCTTCAGTACACCATCTATTTAAGTGCCTCCAAAAAAACAATTTCAGGTATTCACATGAAGGAACCACAACCAAGACCCCTCAATTCTTCTATCTACCATAGAAAGCAAAGATCAGTCCAAGAGAAATGAGGAGAATCAAAGACAAAAAACGAAAGGCCAAAAAACCCAAGAATGAGAGTATGAAAATCAGATCTAGAGAGAAAGAGATTAATTAAAACAAATCAACTGTCAATTAAATTAAAACAAATAAATTGAATGCATTGGAATCTTTAAGATTGCATTGGAATTCTACTGGAGATTGCTAGTTAGTAACATTTGAATTTTAATCATTTCAAAAAAAATAAATGAATTTTAATAATTTAAAAAAATAAAAATAGCAAAATCTAAGAGTGAAGAGTTTCTTCACGTTTTCCAAAAGCAATTTTCTACAAAGTGCAGATTTCCTATAGGTAACTGAAACACAAATGCCATAAATGCTAGTTATTAGCATGGTTTTAATAATTAAAAAAAAAAGAGAAAAATGGAAATGACAAAATTGTCCTCAGTTTTGGTGGCAAAAAATGCCCCCAGTGACTGCTACTTTTATATATATAAAGATTTTTACCCTTCCCTTCAACCGTTTCTCCTTTCTATTGTTTATGTCAGTCGCTCGTGGCAGTGGAAACTCAATTGCTGACGGTCCAACCTTTGCCGCCGTGAATGACCCACCCTCAATCATGGATGCACCCAGTTTCGGTGGTACTGGTGGCGGTGCGCGCTCACCTTCGACCCTTGTCTCCACCCAATAGTGCCCATCGCTGCTATTGCTTAAGCTGCTACCACCAACACAGTGGTTGTCGTCGGTTCTGATGCGACCACCACCTTGATGATGATCGTCCTCCTTTTCCATCTTCATCTCAGGAAGATCTGAGACGTTACCGTCGTCACCTTCTACCTTGATCTCCTCCACATGCACCGCCTGAAGATTCTCCTCCTCCTTTGAACATACTCCGGTGGCCTTCCACTCCCCCTCCATATGCGTTTCAGTTTCTATAACAATATAGAAGATACTTCTAGTGGACACCTCACCTCCTCTACCATCCTCTTCCTCCTCTGTATCATTCATCTCTTCTGCAATTTCCGTGGGAATTTGACTAGTCGGGGCTATTCCCCATTGTTGGTGGTTAGAGGAGCCTTGAACCAGCAAGGACTTTGGGTCCAATTCCAGTTCCAATTCTTCATATTTTACACCCAGTCCACCTCACCAGAAGTCATAGTTCATCTCTACCAACAACAAGGCCCTGTCAACAGTTAAGATACAGATTCCTGTCCATTCAGAGTTTGTCGATATCGCCGTTCGTGTTTTCCCTCATAAATTTCTTTTTCAGTTTGACTTGGCACATGACCACGTCGAGATCGAGGTCTAGAGCAGTCTCCCTTCCTCCTTTCCCAGAGTCACTTGACCTCTTTGAGTCGGGTTTGGTTTACTTTCCTCCCGTCCAGCAAGCTTCTCTCCAGATTCTCCACTCTAGCCTCCATTTTGTAGTTGGTGTGATGATAATCGAAAGCTCCAGGAATCATGAGCTATGATACCTCTTGAATTTGGGCTTTTAGGCCTAACTTAACCCCACAAAACCGGTTTGTAAGGTGAGGATTGCCCAAGTGTAACACCCCGACTTTTCGCTGTTTTCTAATATCAGAAATTTATATAATTACGTTTATATTTTTATCTGAGACTTAGAAAATTATTTTAATTATTCCAAAACCTTATTTACACTCTACTTTACCATAGAGAATTACGATAAAAATTTAGGTTGAAAAGTCAGGTGAAACCCGGCCCGCGAATTTCATTGACAGTATAATTATACTGCTCAAAAGACCTATTTTTTACTCGTGAACGAAAAACTTAAGGTTTTTATTTAATTTCCTACGATTTTGGTTATTTTGAAATATTTCACTAAAAAGTGAAATATTATATTTTATCCGGGCGTCATATTGAATCGGGGAAGCAACGGGGCAGATTACGGGATTTCCGGGAGCCGCTAACGGATGATACCAATGAGTCAAATATGGTGAGTCACCCATGTGAACACATTAATGGTGCACATGGCCTCATGATGACAATTTCTATGGAAATTGCATTTTGGTCCTTAAACTTATTCTTAATTGCACTTTGGTCCCCAAACTAGTTTCTATGATACACTAAGTGAATTGGATCAGTTTTTCACTCATCCAAATCATGTTGGGCTGCAGTTTTGAGGCCCAAATTTCGTGGTCAAGAGTTATTCCTTGAAAACCAATTTCCTACTCTTAATTTCCTAGGTTTTTGATTAAAGTCTTGAGCATTTTTTATGTTGCAAAAATTTGGTAATGGACTTGGGTTTTTGCCAAGCCCAATTTCGCATGGCCAAGCCTCCTTGTGGCTGCCATAAGCTCTTGAAGAAGCTAGGAGCTTCTCCATTCTTCCACATTCTTCTTCATCCTCTCCAAACTCTCAAAAACTCAATTTTCTTACAAGTGAAAAAGCTTGAGTTTTCAAAGGAAGTTAGTGATTCTTGCTCATTTCTTGATCTTCAAGAGGTGATTCTTACTCTCTACCTTCATTTAATGTCATGTTCTTCATAAGTTTGCATGTTTTGAAGTCTTAAATCACCATGTTCAAACTAGATTCAAGCTTATGTTCATAACTTTGAAAAATCACCATAAATCATAGAAAAATTCTAAAAATGTGAAACCACTTTCTATGTTCTTATAATCATCCCTACTATCATAATCCAAGAGATTGTTGCAAACAAAATATTCCTCCTCATTTTGTTGAGCATGGCTGAAACCTATAGTGAGAGGTGGAGGAACTTTGTTGTTTTCTACTTGAAAATGATCATGGATCTCATGCTTCTAGGGTATGTACTTGCTAAATCCAAGTTCTTGTATCAAGTTGAAATTTCTAACCATGTCTTTCATGTCTTGGCCGAAATTCATTAGTGAGGAATTTGAATGATTTTGTTAAGTTTTATCAAAGTGATCATTTAATCATCTAGTTAATAAATGATTGTGTTAAATCTAAGTTAGTTTGTCAAAAATGGAAACCCTAACCCTATGTCCTTGTGTTGGCCGAATCTACCATTTAGAGGATTAGGATGGTTTTGATTCTTAACTTTGTTGTTTAGCCTTAATCCATTTCCTTAAGTATATTAGGATCATTAATCCATGACTTAAGCAAATTTGGAGATTTTGAGCCACAAAACCCTAAGGAGGCCGTGAGCTATTAGAGAGGATTAGGTGTTTGTTTTTCTTGTTTTGATTGGTTGTTTGGATGTGTTGTTGAAGGTTAATTGTTTTACGGCGTACGAGGGTTTCCGACAATCGACAGAGTTCTTTTGATTTCACTGAGGAGCTTCAAGAGGTAAGAGGAGCTTACCTGAGGGATTTTCTCAATAACTAATTGCTTTTAGTGTGGTTTATATGATTTATATATGGTTGTGGTTATTTGTTTATGTTTTTTACGTTGTGTTGTTTATCTGTGTATCTGTGATTTATCTGCTTTTAATTTATTTAATTATCTGCAGTAGTATATTATATTGCTATGATGCATGATCTGCCTGGTGATATAATTCTGATGATGTTGTTGAATGTTGTTTGAGAGGCCTGACAGTGGTCAGTCCACAACCGATTAATCAGATAAAAACTTTAATAAGTTGTGAAAATTATCTTCAACGTTTTATAGGAAATGTTGGAATATAATAGTGGTGGAAAATATTATTTTGGAAAAATAATGAATTTTGAGAAATATTATTATTTTAATGATTTACTAGTGTAAAATAAATTATGAGTCACGGTGAGAGCGTGACCGTGAAATTTTTTTTGTACTGCTAATTTTTACGCAAGAAATTCCGTAATATTATAAAAAGTTATTTTGTGAAATTAATATTTGAAAATACCTTATAAAAAATTAAATAAAAAAATAATAATAATAATAATAAATTTAATTTTAAAAAAAGTCAAAGTTTGACTTTAAAAACATTTTCTTGGAAAATGCTAAACGACGACAAGTTTCGAAATTTTTTTACGGTGCAAGTTTAAAAACAGCAGTACTTATTTTGAGAAGAGATTTAATCTGAATTGATTTATTTTTTTTAGAATTGAAGTTTCAGTAAAAGAGTTCTTGATGATTAGACGTTATTACGGGAAAAAAATGAGTTTCCAAAAGAAAGTGGATCTGCTATGATTTGATGTTTTACAAACGAATTTCAAGTAGAAAGGATTTTCTGTAAATGATTTTACTCAATGACGTATTTCCGGTAACTTGGATAAGTTGCGGAGATCTTATTTTGGATTTGTTTTCATAGACGAAAAACGACGTAAAGGACGATATAGAACTTAGTAACCAAGATGTCGGGGTACTAGTGTTCTTATGACGTTATCCTATTTTGGATTTATTTTTCACAGACAAAAACGATGTAAAACGACGATATGGAACTTAGTAACCGAGACGTCGGGGTACTAGTGTTCTTATGACGTTATAGACTTGCTATCTAGTAGGTAGACGGTGTGTCTACTTCACGACGTAATAAACGACGGTAAAAGATTTATGATGTTTTCTATTACCACGAACCTAAGACTGATTGCAAGGTCTGGGGGCTTTGTGATTGAGCACACGGACTTTGAGGTCCTGTGTTATTAATAAAAGTTGTAAAGATGTTTAAAACGATGATGGGTCATAAGCTTTTGAGAGCTTTGACAAATAAAGATATAACACAAAGAAAAGTGTTGAGAATAAAATGTTTTTCTTGCATGCATTTTGGCAGACATGCCTACGAGGTTAATCATGATATCTTGATGATGTTCATGTCTCGACGTATTTGTTAATCATGGTATCTTTATGATATTCATGTAATCGACGTATTCATTGTGCCTTTGGGCAATCGACGTACAATGAAAAACCATAAAGCGACGTTCTCACTGTGTCGGGCAGTGGGCTATGGCAAAATCGACGTGCCTCTGTTGGCAAAATCGACGTGCCTCTTTTGGCAATCGAGCTTGATCAGCTCATTTTAAATGACGTTGGGGGTCTCCGGAGATTAGGTGTGAATGTTTAGATGATGTATTGAAGTGTTCATGCATATTTTTCCAACGTTGACGTTTGGGGTGTGAAACCCATTGATAAACAAGATGCTATAATATGAATGCTTATGTTGTTATAAACATGTATATGTGTATGTGCCTTCTTTGTGTTGCGCTTTTAGTTATGGTGATAAATCCATATATTGGCGTCTCACCCTTACAAACATATCAAAGCCGAACAAGGGGTATGATCTCTACAAGAAGAAGAAGGCTGTCTAGTTCGGGGCATGCTGTTGCTGCTTCTATCGGTTGTAGTGTCTGTTAGTTACGACCAGCTTAGGTCCTATTGTGTTATATTATGTTTTGGGAATAAACTAAACTGATAATGATCTAGGTGTGAAAACATATGAGGCAGTATAGTTGTATGACTTATATACCTTTTGTATTTAAGTGTGATTTGAGTACGTTGTTGTTGTTATGAGGGTAAAAAGAAGAAAAAAAAATTATCACCATATTTTGAAAAGATAAACGTTGAGAAAACATTATTTTCCGAAAGCAACCAGCAAATTAAGTTTTATTTTTGCAAACGGGTAACCATGTGATGACTCGAGTTAGGGTGTCGCACCAAGCCATATAAGCATACTTAGGCCATATCTCTAGTCGATGTGGGACTCTCAACACACCCCCTCACGCTTAGGATTGTACATTTGAAGCGTGGACTGATGCAGGTGGAACAACAAGGATCTCAACACTCCCCCTCACACCCAGGGCTGGACATCTAGAGCGTGGACAAATGCGGGTGGAATAATAGAGATCTTTCCCTAATAACAAATCTAGGATAGGCTTTGATACCATCTTGAATTTGCGTTTTTAGGCCTAACTCAACCCCACAAAACCGGCTTGTAAGGTGAGGATCGGCCAAGCCTTATAAGCATACTTAGGCCATATCTCTAGTCGATGTGGGACTCTCAACAATACCATTGTTAGGAACCCAGCAATTTAGAGACATAAAATAGAGAAATAAATGTTGTATTATTGATATTCCTAGCCTGTATCAAGAGATCACAGTGTTGGAAGAAGAAGAAAGAAAGAAAATACAAGATAATATGCAAGTTAGAGAGTGCCTCTTTCTCTCTCCTGGCAGATCAGCAAAGTTAGTTATGTTGGCTTGGATCAAGTGCATCATGCACCCTTGTGTCAACTTAGGGTGTCTTTGGGAAAGCTGGAAAAAAAAGATTATGCTTATAATCTGTTTTCAAATAATCGATTATAATCATAATCTATTTTTGTTTGGGTATGTTTGCTGAAAAGTGATTTTAAGATAATCTATTTCGTTTGGGTGGTGCAAAAATAATCACTTTTACATAGTAAATTACGAAAAGTGGTATGTGTAACAGCCCGTTTTTAGTTACGCTATTTAACCGGTTAAAATATAATTACACATATGATTAATTATTTTATTTGGATGTTTGTTAATTTTGTTATGTGGTTTAGTTTGAGTAATTAAATTACTCTCTTCAAATTATTTTATTGGGTGCGTTAGCACTGACTTATTTCAGTGGATGCACACTTACTAGACAGTAAGTTACATTATTGTCACTATTACTACCAGTACAGAAAAATATTTTAAATAATAGGTTTAAGAGAAAAGCATTTTTATATTTTCATTCAATTTAATTTTAGAGTTGAAAATAAACTGGTTTGACCTTAATCGGAGTTTAAATTTTGGACCGAGTATTTTCTTAGTTGATCAGTCCAACTATTAATCTTTACTCTAATTTGAATTTCGAAAACGTATATCTATCAATCTTTATTTTTCGATTCCAGAAAGTAAAAACATGTTTATTTTAGGCTTAATATTTATCACTCATTTGTGTACCTATCACTAAAGAATTAACTAAACAATTTTTCTATCTTGATATGATAAGTATCCATGGCAATAGCTATCAAAATGACACCTCCATCTTCTCATTTTGCCGCATAAGTGGAGAGTAACACCTCTTGCTTGCATGTTAAATTGTGACAAAGGTTTTGCTTATCTATAAATATATATATAATACTTAACGGCTGAAAAAGAAAGAATAAGATCTTGCTTGCATGTTAAATTGTGACAAAGGTTTTGCTTTTATATATATATATATATATATATATATATATATATATATATATATATATATATATAGAATAAATCTTGCTTGCCTGTGAAAGAAAGAATAAGATCTTATATATATATATATAAATATGTGATAAAGTTCTTCTTATCCGTATATATATATATATATATACTACTTCACGCCTCAGAAAGAAAGAATAAGAAAATTTGAAGGAAAGAAAAATAATAAGTTGGAGAGAGAGAGACGTAGAAAGAAAAGAGAGAGGGGGGCAGTGAGAGAGGGAAAAATTCCGGAGAGAGTTCCGGTCAATCCGTTCGTCCTATCAAAATTCTGATTATACCGTTGTGATCCTCACAATGTCTACTTCATTACCTTATCTTTCTTTTCTTGATTAGGCTAAGGTAAGCCTATGTCCTTTTTATGCCTAAATGTCGTCGGCGATAGTATTGAGGTTATCTTTCAATTCATTTATCGGTTTCCAATTCCGTCTTCAGATTTGGATTATACGTAACGTATGCTTCACAACGATGTGTTCTGGTGAATTTTTGGAGCCCCGGAGGGTGTAGAACTGTGCGTGGCAGATTTGAGGGAGTATAGGGAGTGTCCGTTTCGTTACCCCAGAGCTAACCTAAGACATTCCAGGTGGGGGAAAGAAATTATTTAACGTCGGAAACGGCGCGGTTACATTTAATTAGATAATGGTGTAGGGCGACCCAAACCCTACATGAGAGCGAGTAATGGACAATGTCTATATCACATTAGGGACTACTTAGTGGTACCGATGATGATATAGAAATTGTGCGTTTATCGTCATTACGCTACATATATAGATGATTTTATTAAGTGATGATTACGTGTTTGACTGGTTGGTGTGAAATTGATACTTGATTATACTTATTATTATTATCATAATAATTATCCTAATATTACTACTACTGATGGGATGATTATTAGTATTATTATTATTATTACTATTACTATTATTATTATTATTATTGTTATTAATATTATTATTATTGTTGTTGTTGTTGTTGTTGTTGTTGTGGTTGTTGTTGTTGTTGTTGTTGTGATTATTATTATTATTATGATGATAGAATGAGTGTAATGATCGTGCTTAGATGATTGAGTAAATCATAAGTTATATGAGACACGAGGATGTATTTGGGGATTGCATACTATATGAGATAGCAGTGCCTAACCGAGATAATTATCGTGATATGAGGACGAGATTGAGGAGATGAGATTATTTGAGGTTATCTATGAGATTATGATGACCGGTTAGGGCACTAGGGGGTGACCTGAAACATGGTCTGTGATATGAGGGACCTGAAACATGGTCGAGTGGACCTGAAACATGGTCGAGTGGACCTGAAACATGGTCGATTGGGGTCTATGCCTCGGAGGGAAAATTTCCGGGGATAGGCTAACGGCGGATCAGCCAGAGATGATTTCATTTTAGTCGCAGCTATAGTTCATGCATTGCATGAGCATCCTGGATTGTGGTCCAGAGGTGTGCACCGAGTTGTGCGTCTATAGTGCCATTGCTTTGCGTGGGCACTCTCCATCCGCGGACGAGGGTGTGCGTCGGGGACTCTGGGACGTGTCGATTATATTGTTATGATATCCGGATATGGCCGATACCTGAAGAGATTATTCATACAGCATTTGCATTGCATCATGATGGTGGGTAGAGGAAAGATTATAGATGTGGATTGAGGATGATTATGTTATATATATTTATACTGGGGAGACGGATGTTTAGTGTGTCGTTATTTAATTAAATGTTGCTAAACCCTTTCCACGTTTGATGTTATATGGTTTCTTATCCCTATCTTCTCTATATTGTATATGTTTCTTTTTGGTGATCGTGATGAGAAGATCCTACAGAGATTCCAGCCATGGAGGAACTTGATGGGACCTCGTATGAACCCGACGTTGGAGGATGAGCAGTGGATCCTCATAGTTGAGTATAGAGTCTATGGCCAGAGCGTCTTGTCTCTTTAGAATGTTGTTTTATTTTGTTTGATTATTAGTTTTGTACATTTTGGGATCCGACTGATGGGATTCCCTCTACTGTACTGTATCAGGATTTGAGATGTATATATTATGTATGTATGTTACGTTTTAAAATTTTTCCGCTGTTTTAATATATTCGCTTAACAATAATTAGGTTTTAATATTTTGGGTTTTCTTTAATGGGACGTCGGGGAGTCTCATTTAGTGGTATCAGAGCAGTTCGGTTCTGAATCGGACTGTGAGCACTATGATTAGGGTGAACTGGCCATTTAGTTGAATCCACATCGGATAACAACTATGCTTAGAAGTTGGGTAGTGAGTCCGACGTGACATCTCTATGGCATATAGTATTTATATTCCAGTTTTATGTAGTATTATATGTCATATTGATGGGGGCTAATGATTTCTTTTAACAGGATCATGGCTCGAGGCCGAGGTCGAGGACGTGGCAGACGGGGTGGTGGTAGAGCGATAGAGGGTGTAGAGGATGAGCCCTATCGGCCAGAGGCAGGGATTGGAGGTGGAGGAGAGTCCGCCGAGACTCTTCGGACTATCCGCGAGTTAGCATCCGTTCTGTTGCAGCAGGCGCAGCAGAATGCTCAGAGGGTACAGAGAGAGGCAGAGCTACAGGAGCGGCATGATAGGAGGATAGCCGCCGATGCTGAGGACGCAGGATTGGCTACCTTTCTCAAAGGTAAGCCACCACAGTTTGGTGGAGAGTATGATCCAGAGCGAGCAGAGTGGTGGATTCAGGAGCTCGAGAAGATCTTTGATACTATGAGATGCAGAGATGATCAGAAGGTGACTTATGCCGCCTTTATGATGACCGGAGGGGCTGAGTCATGGTGGAGAGGCAAGAGAAGATTACTAGAGGCTGAGGGCAGACTCATCAGTTGGGAGCTGTTCAGAGAGTGTTTCTTTGAGAAGTACTTCCCGCGATTAGTCAGACGCGAGAAGGAGAGAGAATTCATGAGTCTCCAGCAGGGAGACCGATCTGTTGGTGATTACGCAGCTAGATTCGAGGCCCTGATACAGTTTTCTGAGTACTACCAGAGGTTTCCGGATGAGGACTGGATGTGCCGGAGATTCGAGGAGGGTTTACGACATGAGTTAAGGAGGGCTATAGTACCCTTGGATATTCTGAGCTTTCCAGAGATGGTGGAGAGGGCCAGTGCTATTGAGAGCATGGACAGGAGGCAGGGCAGAGAGCATAGACAGCGGCGTAGTGAGGGGTCCTATCGAGTAGGTCGGCGAGAGGAGAGGTGATGGAGGCTCTCGGTGGAGGAGAGGACCATACGTTAGACCAGGATGAGTACTCGGACATCCGTACCATCGCACCGATTACTGAGAGAGAGGGCAGCAGGGAGGGCGGTGTGTTTTCAGATGCGGAGGCCCGGATTATATCGGGGATTGTACGAGATAGATCTGGTTGCTACATCGTGGCAAACCAGGTCATTTTGCTAGGGATTGTAGACAGAGAGAGCGATATAGCAAGCGGCCCCCGAATTACAGAGGAGCTGGTAGTTTCAGAGGAGCCAGTGGTTTCAGAGAAGGAGCTGGGAGAGGGGTTCCGGCAGCGGGTCGACAGAAGGCCAGACCTCAGGTCACAGGGAGAGTGTTTACAGTGAGAGGATCTGAGTCCTCTCAATCTGCAGATCTTATTCAAGGTATGTGTTTAATATCTGGCAGACTCTCGTCTGTATTGTTTGATTCAGGTGCTACACATTCTTTTGTGTCCCATGAGTGCGTAGATCATTTACATTTGCCCGTTTCTCAGCTACCATATACCTTGACAGTGTCCACCCCTACCAGTGATCCTTTGATCACTATGTCTGTTTGCTTACAGTGTTCTATAATTGTTGAAAATAGGGCATTCCTAGTAGATCTCATCTGTTTGCCTATGCAGCAGATAGACATTATTCTAGGCATGGATTGGCTTTCGGCTAACCATGTAGTGATAGATTGTGCCCGAAAGACTTTATTTTTTATTGAGCCTTCTAGCATAGTATCTGCCAATGAAGGAGCAACTATGAGGGGTTGCGGTTCTCAGCAGTATGTGATGCTTTTCTCTTTGGAAGCTAAGGAGACTTCTAGTATAGGTTCTCTGCCTATTGCTAGAGAGTTTCCTGAGGTTTTCCCTCCTGATGTTCCGGGTTTGCCACCAGAGAGGGAGGTGGAGTTCGCTATAGATCTCATACCAGGGGCTGGACCTATTTCAGTAGCTCCTTATCGGATGTCACCAGTAGAGTTGGCAGAGTTGAAGAAACAGCTGGATGACATGATGAAGAAGGAATTCATCAGACCGAGTGTTTCACCTTGGGGAGCACCGGTATTGTTTGTCAAGAAAAAGGACGGAACTTCTAGGTTGTGCACGGATTATAGGCAGTTGAATAAAGTTACAATCAAGAACAAATATCCGTTGCCTAGGATAGATGATTTGATGGATCAGTTGAAAGGAGCTTCGGTGTTTTCCAAGATAGATTTAAGATCAGGATACCATCAGATTAGGGTGAAGAAGGAGGATATACCTAAGACCGCTTTTAGGACTAGGTATGGACACTATGAGTACCTAGTTATGCCTTTTGGTGTAACTAATGCTCCAGCGGTGTTCATGGATTACATGAACAGGATTTTTAGACCATTCCTTGACAAGTTTATTGTGGTGTTTATAGATGATATTCTTATCTATTCTAGTAGTCGGGAAGAACACGAGGAACACCTGAGAGTGGTGTTATAGGTGTTGAGAGATAGGCAGTTGTATGCTAAGCTATCCAAGTGTGAATTTTGGTTAGAGGAAGTACAGTTTCTAGGGCATGTAATCAACAAGAAAGGGATAGCTATTGATCCGGTTAAGGTAGAGGCCGTGATTAAATGGGAGAGTCCTAAGTCAGTGAATGAAGTGAGGAGTTTCCTAGGATTAGCCGGGTATTACAGGAGGTTCATTGAGGGTTTCTCGAAGATTGCGTTGCCTATGACACAGTTAACGAGAAAAGGTACGGCGTTTGTTTGGACAGAGAAGTGTGAAGAGAGCTTTTAGAAACTAAAGGAGAAGTTGACTACATCTCCTGTGCTGACATTACCAGATCCATTAGGACAGTTTGACGTATATTGTGACGCGTCGTATAAAGGATTGGGTTGTGTTTTGATGCAAGAGGGAAGAGTTGTGGCTTATGCTTCCCGACAATTAAGAGTTCATGAAAGGAATTACCCAACCCATGATCTGGAGTTAGCAGCTATAGTGTTCGCATTAAAGATATGGCGACACTATCTCTATGGAGTTACGTTTAATGTGTTTAGTGATCACAAGAGTTTAAAGTATTTGTTTGATCAGAAGGAGCTGAACATGAGACAACGTAGATGGATGGAATTCATTAAGGACTATGAGTTTGATCTTCAATACCATCCAGGAAAGGCTAATGTTGTGGCAGATGCACTAAGTCGGAAATCTTTGCACGTATCCGCAATGATGGTGAAAGAGATGGAGTTGCTTGAACAGTTTAGAGATTTGAACCTAGGTATGGATCTGATGGAGGATAGAATATGTTTAAGTATGATCACCATCAGTAGTGAGTTTTTGAAGGACCTTAAGATTAAGCAGGGTCAGGATGAATATTTGGTAGATGTGGATCGAGGTATAGCTGAGGGTAAAGTTTCAGAGTTTAGGAGAGGATCAGATGGAGTGTTAAGGTTTAAGGATCGTATATGTGTGCCAGAGAACTTAGAGATTAGGAATATGATCTTAGAGAAGGCACATAAAAGTAAGATGAGTTTTCACCCAGGAGCCACTAAGATGTACCAAGACTTGAAGAAGATGTTTTGGTGGCCAGGGATGAAGAAAGAAGTGGCAGAATATGTTTTGTCATGTTTGGTATGTCAGAAAGCTAAGATAGAGCATCAAAAGCCCGCTGGGTTGTTGCAGTCCTTGGATATCCCAGAATGGAAATGGGATAGTATAGCGATGGACTTTGTGGTTGGATTACCACGAACTCCGAAGAGGTTTGATGCGATTTGGGTTATCATTGATAGGTTGACGAAGTGTGCTCACTTTTTACCTATTGGGGAAAGTTATAGTCTTGAAAGGTTGACCCAGATCTATATCAAGGAAGTAGTGAGGTTGCACGGTGTGCCGTCAAGTATTGTTTCCGACCGAGATCCTAGATTTACATCTAGATTTTGGAGACAGTTACACGATGCTTTGGGAACAAAGTTGAGGATGAGTTCTGCTTATCATCCTCAGACGGATGGACAGTCAGAGAGAACAATCCAATCATTGGAGGATCTTTTAAGAGCTTGTGTGTTGGAGCATGTTGGCAGTTGGGATGAATTCCTACCATTGATTGAGTTCACGTACAATAACAGTTTCCACAGTAGCATCGGGATGGCACCGTATGAGGCTCTGTATGGGAGAAAGTGTAGGACTCCATTATGTTGGTATGAGACTGGCGAGAGCCAAGTGTTGGGTCCTGATGTGGTGCAACAAACAACAGAACAAGTTAGGAAAATAAGAGAGAAAATGAAGGAAGCCCAGGATCGGCAAAGAAGCTACAGTAACAAGAGGAGGAGACCCTTAGAGTTCTAAGAAGGTGATCACGTGTTCTTGAGAGTCACTCCGAAGACCGGAATTGGCAAAGCTATAAAGTCTAGAAAACTCACTCCCCGATTCATTGGACCATTTCAGATTCTTCGACGAATTGGTCTAGTAGCTTACCAGATAGCCTTACCGCCTTACCTTTCCAACCTTCACGATGTCTTCCATGTTTCCCAGTTGAGAAAATATTACCCTAATTCTTCTCATGTACTTGAGCCTGAATCTATACAACTCCGAGAGAATCTAGAATATGAGGCTTTACCGATTAAGATCGCAGATAGAAAGATTAAAGAACTCCGCGGTAGACAGATTCCTTTGGTTAAGGTCATTTGGGATGAGATTACTGGAGATGCTACATGGGAGCGTGAGGTGGATATACAGCAACAGTATCCACATCTTTTCGGAGGTACGTAAATTCCGATGACGGAATTTCTTTTAAGAGGGGTAGTAATGAAACATCCCGTTTTTAGTTACGCTATTTAACCGGTTAAAATATAATTACACATATGATTAATTATTTTATTTGGATGTTTGTTAATTTTGTTATGTGGTTTAGTTTGAGTAATTAAATTACTCTCTTCAAATTATTTTATTGGGTGCGTTAGCACTGACTTATTTCAGTGGATGCACACTTACTAGTCAATAAGTTACATTATTGTCACTATTACTACCAGTACAGAAAAATATTTTAAATAATAGGTTTAAGAGAAAAGCATTTTTATATTTTCATTCAATTTAATTTTAGAGTTGAAAATAAACTGGTTTGACCTTAATCGGAGATTAAATTTTGGACCGAGTATTTTCTTAGTTGATCAGTCCAACTATTAATCTTTACTCTAATTTGAATTTCGAAAACGTATATCTATCAATCTTTATTTTTAGATTCTAGAAAGTAAAAACATGTTTATTTTAGGCTTAATATTTTATCACTCATTTGTGTACCTATCACTAAAGAATTAACTAAACAATTTTTCTATCTTGATATGATAAGTGTCCACGGCAATAGCTATCAAAATGACACCTCCATCTTCTCATTTTGCCGCATAAGTGGAGAGTAACACCTCTTGCTTGCATGTTAAATTGTGACAAAGGTTTTGCTTTTATATATATATATATATATATATATATATATATATATATAATACTTAACGGCTGAGAAAGAAAGAATAAGATCTTGCTTGCCTGTTAAATTGTGATAAAAGTTCTTCTTATCCATATATATATATATATATATATATATATATATATATATACTACTTCACGCCTCAGAAAGAAAGAATAAGAAAATTTGAAGGAAAGAAAAATAATAAGTTGGAGAGAGAGAGACGGAGAAAGAAAAGAGAGAGGGGGCAGGAGAGAGGAAAGGAGCATAAAATATATATATACTACTTCACGCCTCAGAAAGAAAGAATAAGAAAATTTGAAGGAAAGAAAAATAATAAGTTGGAGAGAGAGAGACGTAGAAAGAAAAGAGAGAGGGGGGCAGTGAGAGAGGGAAAAATTCCGGAGAGAGTTCCGGTCAATCCGTTCATCCTATCAAAATTCTGATTATACCGTTGTGATCCTCACGATGTCTACTTCATTACCTTATCTTTCTTTTCTTGATTTGGCTAAGGTAAGCCTATGTCCTTTTTAATGCTAAATACCGTCGGCGACGGTATTGAGGTTATCTTTCAATTCATTTATCGGTTTCCAATTCCGTCTTCAGATTTGGATTATACGTAACGTATGCTTCACAACAATGTGTTTAGGTGAATTTTTGGAGCCCCGGAGGGTGTAGAACTGTGCGTGGCAGATTTGAGGGAGTATAGGGAGTGTCTGTTTCGTTACCCCAGAGCTAACCTAAGACATTCCAGGTGGGGGAAAGAAATTATTTAACGTCGGAAACGGCGCGGTTACATTTAATTAGATAATGGTGTAGGGTGACCCAAACCCTACATGAGAGCGAGTAATGGACAATGTCTATATCACATTAGGGACTACTTAGTGGTACCGATGATGATATAGAAATTGTGCGTTTATCGTCATTACGCTACATATATAGATGATTTTATTAAGTGATGATTACGTGTTTGACTGGTTGATGTGAAATTGATACTTGATTATACTTATTATTATTATTATTATCATAATAATTATCCTAATATTACTACTACTGATGGGATGATTATTAGTATTATTATTATTATTATTGTTGTTGTTGTTGTTGTTGTTGTTGTTGTTGTGATTATTATTATTATTATTATGATAGAATGAGTGTAATGATTGTGCTTAGAGGATTGAGTAAATCATAAGTTATATGAGACATGAGGATGTATTTGGGGATTGCATACTATATGAGATAGCAGTGCCTAACCGAGATAATTATCGTGATATGAGGACGAGATTGAGGAGATGAGATTATTTGAGGTTATCTATGAGATTATGATGACCGATTAGGGCACTAGGGGGTGACCTGAAACATGGTCTGTGATATGAGGGACCTGAAACATGGTCGAGTGGACCTGAAACATGGTCGATTGGGGTCTATGCCTCGGAGGCAAAATTCCCGGGGATAGGCTAACGGCGGACCGTCCAGAGATGATTTCATTTTAGTCGCAGCTATAGTTCATGCATTGCATGAGCATCCTGGATTGTGGTCCAGAGGTGTGCACCGAGTTGTGCGTCTATAGTGCCATTGCTTTGCGTGGGCACTCTCCATCCGCGGACGAGGGTGTGCGCCGGGGACTCTGGGACGTGTCGATTATATTGTTGTGATATCCGGATATGGCCGATACCTGAAGAGATTATTCATACAGCATTTGTATTGCATCATGATGGTGGGTAGAGGAAAGATTATAGATGTGGATTGAGGATGATTATGTTATATATATTTATACTGGGGAGATGGATGTTTAGTGTGCCGTTATTTAATTAAATGTTGCTAAACCCTTTCCACGTTTGATGTTATATGGTTTCTTATCCCTATATTCTCTATATTGTATATGTTTCTTTTTGGTGATCGTGATGAGAAGATCCTACATAGATTCCAGCCATGGAGGAACTTGATGGGACCTCGTATGAACCTGATGTTGGAGGACGAGCAGTGGATCCTCATAGTTGAGTATAGAGTCTATGGCCAGAGCGTCTTGTCTCTTTAGAATGTTGTTTTTATTTTCTGTTTGATTATCAGTTTTGTACATTTTGGGATCCGACTGATGGGATTCCCTCTACTGTATTGTATCAGGATTTGAGATGTATATATTATGTATGTATGTTACGTTTTAAAATTTTTCCGTTGTTTTAATATATTCGCTTAACGCTAATTAGGTTTTAATATTTTGGGTTTTCTTTAATGGGACGTCGGGGCGTCTCAGTATGAAGTTATTTGTTTATATTAATAATATTTATGCTTTTTAATATTAAAACTTGTTAAAATATTTAATTTTTAACAAAACAATTTAACAAAAAATAATATAACTAATTAATTAATATCAATTAAATAAATAATTAAATATCATTTGAGTATTGATATTTAAGTATTGCTTCAAAAAAAAATCTCATTTAAGAATGTTGCACCAAGGTCCTGACGCTATGAGATATATATATGTTATTATCAAAATACAAAAGGTGACGTTGCTGAGAGTGGGGGCCAAAGACCGGAAAAATGAGTGTAGTGGGGAAACAATCATAATATACTATAAAAAACAGTCCTTCAAAGATGATACATGAAATCAGCTGTTTTCTCATAAAAAAAAAGTTGTTTTGAAATAAGCTAAATGCCAAACATTCGTATTAATCATGAAACAACTTTTAAGGTGAAAAACAGTCGAAATTGAAAAAATCCATCTTTCCCAAACACCCTCTTAGTAATTATGGCCCCATTGGGTTTATTGGGCTCCAGGTCCGTATCAGAGTACTACTAGAAAAAATTTAAAAGAAATTATATTTGAACCGAGTGTTATTAAGAAATTGGTCCTACTTCTTTAATAAGGGTTGGGCTATGGTGCACCACCCACATTTTACACCACCCACTACACCACTCATGTGGCAAATTTTAAGCCAATCAAATTTCCACATAGGTTGGTCAAAATTTCAAACTTTCTAGTTGTATTATATTGTAGTCAAACTATATGAATACAGTATATTGTAGTATAATATATGAGCTTTTTGTATTTGCAACTTGAACTCATATTAAAATAATGTTTTTTATTAAAAAAACTGATTATATTGTAAAATATTATTGACAACGAACATTATTTTAATTCATATTAAAATATTATTTTACAATATAATCATTTTTTTTAATAAAAAAACATTATTCTAATATAGATTAAATTTGAGAATTCAAAGAGTACATATACTATACTATAATATACTGTATTCATATAGTTTGACTACAGTATAATACAACTAGAAAGTTTGAAATTTTGACCACACCCATGTGGCAATTTAATTGGTTCAAAATTTGCCACATATGAGTGATGTAATGGGTAGTACAAAATATGGGTGTGCAACTTAGCCCAATCCCTTTAATAAATATGCATTCGTAATTAGATTCATGATGTGGTTCCTTATAGGTTTTTCTCCTACAAAAACCGGAGTTAGATCTATGTCTAAATGAAGAAATTTTCCCATCTTCAAGTATAGATTCGAAGTTTAACATTCCCTAGAAGGGGGAGTGTATTGGCACGGATTATTCACATTTTGAATATCAGAGGACCAAATGATGCTTACATTCTCTGTCCTTCCATCTTCTCTGCCGTCAGACACAGTTTTTAGGCCTGAAAATGCTACCTTGAAGCGTTTGGTTGGTGGAGATTGCTGAGTGTGTAGTCCTTGACATTGAATCAGTCATCTGCTTTCGTTCTTTTGCTCAACATGCCAAGATGTAAGTATAATAGTTGTGAATCTTAAACCGTTTGCCCATTTGCCATTCAGTCCTTGGATGATTTACCTTTTGCTCCTTTTTACTTAATGGGTGAAGTATATTCTTTCCTACCAGTTAGATTCTATATATAGCAATTGTTATATGCAGCAATGTGTGAAGTTACTTGTTGGTTCAAGATTCGCATGCAACTGAAATCAGGCCTTCAAAAGCTAGCTATGACCTTCCTGGTCCAATTGTCATGATATCGCTATTGAATATGCTAGCTGTATAAGTTCGTCTTAATTTGCCATACTTTTTTCACATTGTATGATGCTTTTGTAACATAAGTAAATAAGAGGATCAACCTTAGAAAGTGTATTAATAAGTAATTATGATTATTTTGACAAACGATGTCTAATGTCAACAAATAATATCGGTTTTTATTTCAACTAATGTCTAATGTCTCAAAACCCAATTACTTTGCTATTCATTTCCCTCGTTTCCTTCTGCCCCTACCCATTGTGTCAAAACCATCTCACCTCCTTTCTCTTCACCATCTCGCTCCTAAACCCTCTAACGGCGATGCCACCGCCGCGTGCCCTCTCTCCATTCCTCTCCGCTCATCTTTGATTCCCTCTTGCCGGAAGACGTCGCCTCCGTTCTGCCACTGCATGACTGCTCAGCTCTCTCTTCGTTCAACTCTCTCTTGGTTCAACTGCTCACCTCTGCTCTGCAAACGAGATAGAGAAATGACTCAGTGAATCGCAGAGTCCTAAACCTCCGATCGTGTCTAATTTAGAAACCCTAGCTTTTGTTCCATCTTCAATTAATGACAGACTCCTAAACATCGAATGACGGTACACTTCAGTTTCAAAAGAAAAACACCGAAACATAAATTGTTATGTCTCCAATAGTTTTGACCCTTGTGTTTTGATGAATCCAAACATTAGACAAATGATTTTCATGAACTATTCGAGCATTGCTAATATTCTACTTGAAATGTGCATGATATACAACTTTAGTACAAATTAATCATGAAAGTTTGGAAAGTGCTTAATGAGTCTAAACATCTACTCAAGACCATTTGAAGCACGCGTCTGAACAAGAGATCAATCAAAGTAAAGCTCGACTCAAGTTATCTAGTGAAAAACTCAATCAAGAGTTCTCTTAAAGATAACAAAAAAGGTCATAAAAGTCTGAAGAAAAAATCAGTGATCATTAGAAGCATCTAATGATGGAATCAAATGAAGAAGCTGAAGACGTCTAAAGATTACATCATAAATTCAAAGTGAGGACATGCGTATAAAGATAATAAGCTACTACTTCAAAGAAATCCAGAATTGTTTGAAGATCTCTTTGAAGATATTGAAGACATTCTTCCTAGTGAAGAATCTAAAACCAAAGTACATCAATGCAAGCTCTTGTCAAACAAAGAAGAATCAGAAGCTGTGCAAAAAGATCTCATAATCTCTCAGCAAAGGATATAAAATCAAAAGCCCTTACAGGAATCTGAAGAAATGTGCATCAAGGAATATTTGATAAATCCCTAACAAGCAAATCAAGATTTGCATCTACTTCTGGAGATTTGGAGAAAGATTGAAATACCAAATCAAAGTCAAAGATCAGTTACAACTGCTTGTCAGAAAAGACAGAATCAAATAAGATATTAAGCCAAGATAAAAGATCGTATCAACTGTTCGAAGTAAGGATGTAAATGGATGAATCGGATAAATTTTTATTCGGATCTTAATGGATGGATTTAAAACAATCCATTATAATCCATTAAAAATTCATTAAAAAAAATTCAATCCATCCATGATCCATCAAATAAAATCCATCCGATCCATCCATTAACAACTTTTTATGGATGGATATCCAATCCATCAACTAAAATTTATTTTAAGAAATTAAATAATTTTATATATCTTTTATCTATCCATAAAATATTTTTAAAAATAAAATAATTTATAAAAAAATTTAAAATATTATCTCTATCTCATCCTCGCTCTCCTCTTTCTTCCTCTCTCTACCCTTTCTCTCTCCCTTTTTTCCCACTCTCACTATCTTTACTCTCTCTCCACTCTATCTCACGACCATTTTGTGTCACAGTCATTTTTCTATTATTATATGGGAGTTATTGATTATATGCATATACAGAGGTTGTTTTGCTACAACGTTCCATGACATTGTTTTTACGAAACTTGTTACGACTTTGTGCTTTCAATTAGTTAATACTTTTTTTTTAAGTTTCTCAGCAAAAGAAAAGGCAACGAAAAAAGAAAATGTACGTGATAACGTGGACTACAACCGGTGCTTGAGAACAATTAATTAGTTAATACTTAATGTAACAAAAAAAGAAAAAAAATGCAAGATAAATAAAATAAAAAATAGTGAAGAAAAAATAATAGGGAACGGAAGAGAAAATTAGATTGAGTGTTTTTTTTTTTTGTTGTTACAAATGGAATTTTTTTTATTTGGTGAAAAATAATATGAAAAAAATAAATTGGTTTTGGAATGGATAAAAGTTGGTCCATTACATTTTAGATGGTTGGTCCAATGGATTTTAAAAAATATTGGATGGATCATAAACCATCCACTAAAAAAATAATCCAATCCATTTATATTATTTTTTTATAAATGGATGGATTGAATGGATTTTCTCATAGACTGGATGGATGGTGGACAAATGGATCATTTTGCCACCCCTAGTTCGAAGTAAAGTATGAAAAATCTTTCTCATAATATGATGGAAGATCAAGCAAAATCAACACGTCTGAATCTATCTCTGAAGACTGGGATAAGGGAAGCGTATGAAATCTGACAAACTCTTTCAGGATAAAGAAGCGTCTGACCTTAAGCATCTATGAAGAAATGAAGTTCAAATCAAGAAGACTCACTGCAAAGGAAGTGATATGAGGAAAATGACTTAATGAAGAAATCCTAAGGGAAACAAAAGACCGTTTTTGAATTAGAATATTGTAATAATATTATTGTCTAAACCAAGTCTTCTCTCTCAACTCTAAGAAAATACAAAACGCAACAAGCATTGTGTCAATGCTGCAGAGTACAAAAGTCTGCTACTCTCTAATCAAGGAAAGTCAAAAGCAAACTTTAACACTGCTATGAAGTATGCTATGCAGAAAGCTTGAAGAAAAGCCAAACAAAGGAAAAACGAACAGTGCCCTTATTCCAACGACTACTTTGTATTCCAGTGGACTAATACTCTGATACTTGCTCTGCTACCTTCTCTTACATTGTAAATCCCTTAGAGAAGTTAGTTTAATCAGTCATACCTAATTTTAGTTATTATCCACTCTGAGTGTAACTTGGTTGACCTGCAATTTGATGTAAAGTGAAGCTGCTTCTTCAAAACAAATCTCATCTATCTGGTAAACCTGAAAAGGCTAGTGAAAAGAATATTTGTGTGAGTCTGGAGAGGCTAATTATGAAAATAATACTCTGTGGTTAAGTCTGAAGAGGTTAGGTGTGAAAATAATACTTGTATGTAACCAGATCAGTTATAGTGGAAAATCTTGCTAAAGCCAAGGACCGGACATAGCTCAAAGAGTTAGGGTGAACCAGGATAAATTCTGAGTATTTTGTGATCCCTTACTCTTTCTAATTATTGCATTTATTCTGTTTTTACTAACCTTTGGAAGTGTTTGTGTTGAAACAAAGTTTCTGCTCTTATTCTTTCTGTACAGATGCCTTTTCAAAGGGTCTGATCCTTGCTTGTGTTGCTTTGTGCTTGTGAAAAACTGCTTGCTAAAGAATTTTGTGAAAACACTATTCAACCACCATTCTAATGTTGTTTTGTGTCATTTCATAAATCACCTCACTTTAAACTCAATTATAACCAAATCAATTTAATCCAAAATCACGTTTACGAAACGTTCATCCAAACACATACAGAGTATAGTGGAGAAAGAAAACAGAGAAAGAGAGTAAAGAATTCAGTCCCAAGCGAAAGCCACCTTAACGTTTGTTATTTTGTGTTATTTATAGAGTATGTGATATTTTTTTATCAAGTCCTTCATGATTCTTACATGATCATTTTCTCTTTAATTGTATTTTAATTTTATTTTTAGTCTGAGACCCTTGATATTTAAAAATCTATTGGACTCCTACTAATCTGAATCGAGCTGGGAAGACCCATTCAAGGATGTAAAGCTCTTCCCATGCCTAATGTTTCCTTACAAAAGACTCGAAACCAAGACCTTGCTTAAGGGGAACCAAGCTCCTTGTAAATTTGGACCAACAAGCGTTGGTAATATTTTAATTTTCTGATATAAGTATAAGTAAACAAATCAAATTAAGGCTTAATCAACATTTTAGTCTCTACAAATATAGACATTTTTTTGGTCCCTATCTTTTATTTTCGTTAGATTTTGGTGTTTTTAACTTTTTAAATTTTGGAATTAGTTCATGCCGTCAAGATGCATCGATAGTTGCTAACGTGGCTAACGGATTGCCACGTCAGCACTACCGCGTGATATTAACTATAAATTTTTAATGCCATGTGATATTTAAATATATATATATATATGGTTTTGGTCCCTATACTTTTTGTCCTTATGATTTGGTCCCTGCAAGTTCAAAAGTGTTGGAATTGGTCTTTGCTGTTAGCTTCCATATGTTAAGTGTTGATGTGGCTAATGTCAGGCCACACCAACACTGTCACTTGAAATAAATTAATATTTTTGCATGTCACGTTGGATTAAAAATTTATTATACATAAATACATTTAGATTATATATCAGCTCAAAATTGAGAAAAAAGGAGCTTAATTAACATTAAAATTAATCGATGTATTATATTATTTTTTAGGATGGAAATGAAGAATAGCCACCGATGATTTTTTATTTTTATACTCTATAATTATTAATATTATTATTTGTTTTATACTGCATGGCTCGACGCTTCACGGAGTGGCTCCATGTGGCATATGCTACAGTTCTAACCCTTAGCAGTTGCTATCATAAAAGCTCATGGATTGCTTTAGCCTATATCAATTTCTCTAATATTGAGTTTCGATACAATTCTGCTCAACTAATAATATATTCAAAATATAAATCAACTCAACTTAGAGCATTGAGATCAATCTACACAATATAAATTGTTTATAATTTATAGAGAATATAAGTGATGATGTGGCATTGCTGATGTGGCGTGCTATTAGCCACATCAGCACTTAACAGATGGGAATTAACGCAAAGACTAATTCCAATATTTTTGAACTTGTAAGGACCAAAACTAAGGGAAAAAGTTGTCACGTTAGTACTTAACGGTACATCTTTGTTGCTGTAAATGATGAACACAAACAAGAAATAGAAGGCTGAGTCGCGGAATAGGTCATTCTCTTTAAGACGTTTCGCAACTGCCTAGTTTGTGCAGCATTGTATATCCTTGTCGTCCCCAGGATAAAACAGCCTCACCAGAAATATGATCCTTCCTGCGTAGAGAAGAACCATCAACAAATACCCTCACACACTTTACTGCTCGGAAACTCAAAAAAATGGGGATTTAAAGAATTTTTGGAAGAAAGCTATATCAATATGATGTTTTGTATTACAAAACCTTTCCTAAAACCAAGTTTTAATAGACAAAACCATAGAAAACTTACCATATGTAAATAAAAACGTGTAATAATGATTTTTAATCAGCTTTAATAAGCAAAAATGTCTCAAAAAAGGTCCAAAAAACAAGGTTTACACTTGTACATCGATGTACCCAAATAGTACATTGTACATCGATGTACTTAAATAGTACATTGATGTATTTAAAGATTTTCAGCAAAACTACGTTTTTGAGACATGTACATCAATGTATTTTAAACATACATCGATGTATTAAAATATATATCTGTGTAATAAAACATACATGTGTGTAAAAAATTATTTTTACATCAACGTACAACCAAATATATCAATGTATTCAAAATCCGAATTACACCCGTGTACAAAAAACATACATCAATGTATCTTTGTTTTTTGGTAGAGATCAATGTATCTTAGTTTTTTTTTTTTTCATTAAACATACAACAATTCCCCACTTGGACGTATTCCGACAATTTTGCCCAAATACATAGTTGATACTATGTTCAGTAAGGTCGTTGTGCCTAGGAAGCCGAGCTTCCCAGTTGTAGAGGTTTCATAAAGAGCCTGTTGTTTTACAGAGAGTTTGAGATCACATGTGATTATGATTGTACATACATTATGATTGAAGCCTTGTGTGCCACGATAGCCATACATGGTGCCTGAGGTGGGCGTATGTGAAACCTGTACTAACAATTTCCTTTCCAAAATGTCAATTAGCTCCGGAGTTAGGATCAAGAATTCCTTGAGGCTGTGTAGGTATGGGACTATACGGTTTCAATCATTTTTCTCTCTATTCTCGTCCCTCAGTGGACAAACCATGTCCGGTATGCTTGATAATCTTACCGTTTAGTTTGGTATTATATATTCTTGGAGTTTTGAGCTGCAGAATGAGAATGGAAGATAATATGGATATATCTATGATGTAACATGTTTGTGGGTCGTACCACTACATGCCTGCTTTATGTGTATGATGAATGGGGATCTCACCTCATTTTTTGTGTTTTCTGGTCTTCTGTTTATTTTATGTTCTGCAACAAAGACGGTAGTACTGCTTTACTATCATAACCAGTTTTGGATACGAGACGGATCGGTTATGAGGACGCACCATCAAAGATTAGAATATGGAAGAAGTAAGAGCTCAGCCCCAGTGTGACGATGTATCGTTCTCAGCTGTTATTGTTGTACAATGATGACACCTCGTCGTCGTTTTGTACAGGCCAACATGATGAATCATTGAGTTTGGAATCTTTTATGGAGCTGTGTCTCCAAAGTTATTTATGTTTTTATTATTCATGTTATTTAAATGGTGTTGTTATTTTAGCCTGTAGTTGTTCTGTCTTTACCTGACTTTTATCTTTAAAAAGAATTTATGAAAGTATTATATAAACACGGGGAATGTATAACTATTTACTGCTTATTTTCCCATTTTCTGGAAGCATATGTCTTAGGCCTTTTAGTGGTTGGAAGATGTTAATAAATGTTAACTATTATCTAATTTCTTATTTGCGAAAACGAATAGCGAAAAATAAAGTCTTATCTTTAGAAAATTTATTTTCCGTGTTAAACGGAATTGAGAAAATGTCACAGACTATGTAGCGCCTGTGAAGGGTGTTACAACAGGATATCATGCTCTAAACATATGAATGAGACTTTAAAAAATTATCATACCCTGACTCTCACATCTCTTTATAAGTTGTTATTACCCTTTGAACCTATTTCTTGGGATCTCCCGTCTATAGGTTGGGTTACCTCTATAAGAGACAATTTAATCTATGGGTATTAGTCCCATTCCTTTAGAGGGTTTGAAAACCTTATTCTCTTGCTTACCCTTTCGTCAAAGGATTAGCCAAATTTTCTTCAGACCTCACATGATCCAATCTCACAATCTTTGCGATAGCCGCGATACTATCGCAATGGATCAGTATTGCTGGAATCGATTTATCATTGTCTGCTTTCTTCATTGGTTCTTCATTTTTCATTTGAAAATGTTCTCATCTTCATTTTTTTTATTGTGATGTCATTATCTTCTTCATTTTTTTTATTTGATAAAATGGTAACAAAAAATGGTTTCTTTGTTTCTACTATTCTGTTTCGGTTTTTCAATTCACTATTCTGTTTTGGTTATTATTGTTTTTTCAGTTCACTACAAAACAAGCTTTTAAAAAGGCTAATAGGCCAGACAAGGCTTTTAAAAACGTCAGGCCAGGCTTAAAATAAAGCCTTTAATAGTTAACATGCCAGGCTTAAGCTTTCAATTTTTTAAACAGGCCAGACCTATTTAAGCAAAGCCTGACATGACCTATTCCCACCCCTACACATAGGGATATCTGACAACAGGTTTCTCAACCATGTTGCTTCCTCACTAGTAGTTGCCAGTGCAATCATCTCTGACTCCATGGTAGATTAAGATAATATGGTTGTTTCTTATATTTCCATGAAACAGTCCCTCCAGCTAAGCTAAAGAAAATTAGCCACTGGTCGTCTTGGAGTCATCTGAGAGGGTATTCCAATCAGCATCACTATATCCTTCAAGGACAGTGGGAAACCTTTGATAATATAACCCTTCTAGGTTCACAATTTCCAAAAATATATGTTTGACATTTACCTCAACATGAAAATTAGAACCAAAGATAAGCAAGTCATTCACATATAAACAAATAATAGTGCAAACATTATCATTTGGTATATAATATATGTACTTATCAATTTCGTCAATTCTAGACCATGTGAGATGACCAGACTATCAAAATTCTCATGCCCACTGCTTAGATGCTTGTTTCAAGTCATACAAAGATTTACTTAATTTTAATATACTTTATTCTCATGACCAGAAACAACAAAACCATCAAATTGATCCATAGGAATTTCTTCTTCTAAATCACCATTTAGCATAGCAGTTTTTACATCCATTTGATGCACAACCATATCATGCATAGCAGCAACAGATAACAACACACGAAAAATCATAAGTCTAGATACAAGAAAAAACGTGTCGATGAAAACTATGTTTTATCTAATAATTCATTATAAGAAACACTTGTTCTAATCGATGAATTATTAGAAGACGAGACCCCACTATTTCTCAATTTAAACGATCTTCATAGAAATCAACATCATTTGATTCAATAACAATTTTTCATTCAAATAAAAAATTCTATAAGCTTTGCTATTAAAAACATTCATGTGGTCTACTTGCTAAAATTTTTCCGAGAATAGCATGCTCAAAATAACATGACACATTCACATTTAGGAAAAACATACCCAATAGACATATTCACATATTAGTAAGTATCCAAATAACATAACACAATCATATTTTTAAACAATTCATTTATTAACTTGAAAAAGTCTGGAATGCCAAAAATTATAAGAACACGACATGTATGAAGAAACAACTTTAGTCAATATTCAACTTAAATATGCCATCAGTAGTATAATCCTTTCCCACAAAGACATTGTTCTTTGTAAGAGTATACGAATCAGCCCCAATGGTCTGAGTCATCAAGTTCTTCAGAGAGAACTCCTTGATTTTATGCCTGAGGATGTTTTTAAAAACTTTCCAGCTATGAGGCAACTTATCAATAATAACAACTACTTGAAATTGTTTATCTAATTTCATATCTTTAGAGATGATTTCATGAGAAATTTTCTGGAGTTCTTGGGATTAGGCTTCTACGGAATTATCATCAGTCATTTGATACTTCAGGTAGCGGCTTACAACATATTTCTTAGTTCCAGCCTCTTCGGTATCATATTTTTTTCTGCAGCATATCCCATACTTCCTTGGCAGTACAATTGGATCTGTAATAATCATAAACATCATCAGATAAACCATTTAAAATGACATTCTTACACATAAAATCATTTTCGTTCCAATTGTCCAGTTCTTTATGTTGAGCATATGTCAAAACCTCTAGAAATACAACTGTCCCTTCCGGTCCCTTCCGTCAGTCTGCCGCCATCAGTCACCGGAAACCGCCGCAGTCAGTCGCCGGAACCATCGCTGTCACCGAAATCTGAGTTTTAGAGAGAGAAAATCTCATGTTCCTCTCTCTCTTCTTCCTTCTTCGTCCTTCCTGTCTCCTTCCTTAAATCCCATTGATGTCGTCACTGTTTCGTGGAGGAAGGAGGAAGGAGGAAGAAAGAGGAAAGAGGAAAGAGGAAGGAGGAAGCAGGAAGAAGGAGGAAGGAGGAAGAAGGAAGAAGGAGGAGATCTCTAAAACACAGATTCCAGCGGCGATTTTCGATGGCGGCGGCAGTTTTCGACGACTAACGGCGGATACCTAACGCCGTCAGTACAAAACTAGCTGAAGGGACCAAAATGAAACCTAAAAAAAAAGATAAGGGATCAAAATGGAACAAAAAAAAAGATAAGCGACTAAAATGAAAACTAAAATAAAGATAAGGGACCAAAATACTAATTTAGCCTAAATTTAAGGGTCTAAATAATTTATTTATTTTTTTAATACCAAAAGTGGGTCATTAAAATTTTGGAGGCCTTTGTTTACCAAAAATAAATAAAAAATGGGGGCCTAATTTCGGCCTTTACTAAATAATAATAAAAGATACTAAAAGATAGGGAAAACTACTGCTTTGTCCCTTAAGTTAATTTAATTTTTCAAATTGATCCCTTAAATTTATTTAGTGTCTAATAGGTCCATTAAATTTATTTTATGTCAAACAGGTTCCTTAAGATTTTTTGTGACATCATATTTCACTAATTTAATAACAAAACTATATACTATCATAATAACTTAAAGGGACTTGTTTGATAAAAATTAAACTTCAGGGACGTAAATAAACTTATTGGAACAATTTAAAACATTAAATTAACTTTAAGGACAAAAGCTCTGATTATGCCCTAAAAGATACCCATGGTTCATATATACGGATAACAATCTTTTTTTTTTTTTGCTCATAACAATCTATATTTCTATCCTCATCCTCATAAATAACATCGTGAATACATTTCCATCACAAGTCCTCTTTTTTTTTTTTTTGTTGATGAATTCCATCTCAAGTCCTCTAGGTCTAGCAAAAGCAATTTCCAAATTTTTTAATTTACCTCGACATTTTTCTGCTTCAAAAGGAGAGGAAGGAGGGGAGAAGCTTCAGAAACGAAACGAAGAGAAAGAGCAAAGTTTTTTGAGCGAGATACATCTGCAATATTGTTGTGACAGATTCGAAGATGTTAAAGTGTACGAGGTATGTGTGTGGAACCCTTCTCTCTAAATCTTACTTCCTTCCTTCTTTCTCTTATGCTTCTCATCTCAGACTTTATAGTCATTCGAAGAATGTTTCTGGGTTTCACAATATTGATGATGTTGTGTCTTCATTTATGATCATTATCAATAAGCGCCATCCACCTTCTGTAATCGAAGTCACCAAGATTTTAGGGTCTATTGTGAAGATGAAACACTATGCCACTGCTATTTCACTTTTTCCACAATTGGAGTTTGGGGAATCACTCCTTCCATGGTTACTTTGAGCATCCTGATCAATTTTTACTGCCACTCTGGTCATATGGATTTTGCCTTTTCTGTAATGGGAAAGATTATCAAGATGGGTTATGAATTCGATGTGATAACTTTGACAACACTCATGAAAGGGCTATGTATTAAGGCCAAGGTTAGGGAAGCACTTGATTTCATGACAATGTAAGAGCAAAAGGATTTTGTTTTGATCAAGTTAGTTATGGGACCTTGATCAATGCCCTATGTAAAATAGGGCAAATAAGAGCTGCAATTGAATTGCTTCAAAAGCTGGACAGACAAGTGGTCAGGCCTCATGTGGTCATGTACAATGCAATCATTGATGGGTTATGTAAAGATGGGCTTGTAACCGAGGCGCCTAATTTATTTTCTAAGATGATTGCTCAGGGGATTTCTCCTGAGGTTGTTTGTTACAGTTCTCTAATTCATGGTTTCTGTTGTTTGAGTCAATTAGAAGAAGCGGATCGATTGCTAAATGAAATGGTGCAAAACAACATTAACCCAAATGTATATACCTTTAGCATATTGATTGATGCATTATGTAAAGAAGGAAGACTCCTAAAAGCTCATGACCTGTTTGATATGATGTTGGAAAGGGGTGCAAAGCCCAATGTTGTCACTTATAGTGCTTTAATGGATGGATATTTTTTAATCAATAACATAAATGAGGTAACAAAGTTATTTGATAATATGATCAAGACAGGCTTGACACCTAATGTTAGGACTTATAGCATCATGATTAATGGATATTGCAAGAATAAAAGGGTCGATGAAGCCATAACTCTCTTTAAAGAAATGCGTCACAGAAATTTAGTTCCTGATACAATAACATACACTTCTCTTATTGATGGCTTGTGCAAATCAGGGAGAATCTCACATGTGCAGAACCTTCTTTATGAGATGCATGCTAGTGGTCAATCTCCTAGTGTTGTTACTTACAATGTCTTGTTAGATGCTTTGTTCAAGAACCGACATGTTGACGAGGCAGTTGAATTATTTCAGCAAATAACCGACAAAGGAATTCGTCCAACTGCGGTCACATTTAGCATACTTATAGATGGTTTGTGCAAAGGTGGAAGACTCAATATTGCTAAAAAGTTTTTTGAGCATCTTCTTATTCAAGGCTGTCAAGTAAATGTCATAACATATAATGCTATGATAAATGGGCTTTGTAAAGAGGGCTTGTTTGATGAAACAATGGCCTTGCTTTCAATAATGGATGAGAATGGTTGCATCCCCGATGCTGTAACTTATGAAATATTAATTAAGACTCTTCTTCAGAAGAATGAAAATGATATGGCAAAGAGTTTGTTCATGAAATGATTGCTAGAGGACTATTGAAGCGATAATACAAGGTAAGATTGTTTTTTGTTTTTTTGGATAATTAGGAAGACATTTTTTAATTACAACTTGAAATATGTATATTTTAATGTTGTTTTTGCATGAATGATTAGAAAATATTTGTTGAATTTCCGTCACAAGAGTTGTAATAAGCAATCTGGTCTGTATTGATATCCCTTTTATCATATGGAAAGTGTAGCAGAAACATACATGATTCTTCTGTATTTTATTATTTCTATTTATTCTGAACTAAAGCTGGCAAAAGTTTTAAAATCACATTTCTTTGTTGCACAACAGAACTGCCATAGATGTTAGAATTGGTTGATTTGTTCCTTTGGTGGTCGTTGCTTAATACATTGGGGCTTTTTGAATTTCTAAAGACTAGTTTGTATTTTTGTTGATATAATCTTGGAAATCCTTTTTTGAATGATCATCATCAATCGAGCAGTATCCTGATTTGACTAGGTGACCATAGGTTCCTTATACTTTCCACACTAGAAATGCATAAACAGTTAAACACCCCAGACCTGATTCTAAGTGTCTTCCTCCGCCTGCTAGCTCTAATTAGCTAGCATAATAATCTCACTTTAGAGAGAATTCCCACGTATTTGAAATTGTCCATATCATTATGTTCTCCCCATCATATTGGGTTTGTGGAAGCTTTTCCCTTAAGAGTTCAGTGACTCATGCAGTGTTGTAGTTCTGTACTTTTTCCAAATCACAGCTGCCATATTTTCTTATATACACACCCATCGATGGCAGTGGTTCCTGTTCTGCTACCAGATAAAATGTTATATGTACCAAAGGTCCATCATTATGGAGGCAACAGTACCAAAAGCTAACCCATGGCCATCTCCATTTTTCTAGCTTAATATTATCAAGTTGGCACGGCCAATGCCTTGTCATTTGACTTTTATGTCTAGAAAAAAATGGATTGCAAAAATCAAAGGATGGTGGGTTATTCTTAAGACTTGTTTGATTTTAGTTATATATTGTTTTTAGCAAACACTAGGCTGTCTAGGCATGATAGGATTAGGAATAAATGCATTAGACAAAAAGCTGAGGTAGCACCTATTGTAAAAATAAAAAAAAAGATGATAGAATCTAGCCTTAAGTGGTTTGTGCATGCTTGGAGAAAACTTAAAGAAGCTCCAATAATGAGAGTAGAACAGATGGAGGTAGTCCAATCGCTAGAGGTATTGAAAGACCAAGAAAAACTATAGGCGAAATCATTAACAGGGATTTGGATACAGATGACTTGTCTATAGACCTAATTTATGATTGGACATTATGGTATCATTTGATCCACGTAGCCGACCCCACCTTGTGCGAAAAGACTTGGTTGTTGTTGCTCATTGGAGAACTTCATAAAGCTGTTTGTGATTTTGATGGTAATATATCCCCCTTTTATAAGACTTTATGAAACTGCCGCAAAATTCTTTCCTCACTTGAGAGAAAGCTTAGCTGCTAGATAAACCAGAATATGGATAATGTGATGACATTAATCTAGGAAGTTAATTTTCTTCCTATATCTGTCCTATCGAAAATGGTTCTTCAGCCTTTTGTTAATTGTATTCTGAGCTGATTTCTTTTCTCCACTACAATATTTATGCCTTAATGGGCTGTGTTAAGTTAGTAGGCCTGTTAGTAGTGGTTAATTGTAATGGGTTAATCATCTATAAATAGAACTAGAGGGAGTGAAATAGATTCATTCAGTTAGACAGTTGGGAAATTGGTTGGGAGAGACTAGGCTCTCGAATTCCTTGAGGTTATTGTATTTTCTCTATATTCTATGTGTTTTTATATCTATCCGTTAACATTTAACTGTCTTTAGCTTTTGCATAAGTAAAAAGAAACCTTTCTCATTTAAAATTTCCCCCTTCCATACTTTTGCATTCATTTTGTGGCTAGTAAAAAAAATGACAAATTGTGTTTTTGTGACTGCATCAAAGCTTCCTTAGATATTCTAATTGGCTTAGTTGTTTCTTAGAATGCTTCCAACAGTATGAATTGAAGCTTGTTAGTAGCTTCTGTTCACTTTGATTATAGTTTCAGGAATCTGTTTTGCAGTTATTATCACCTGAGTACTACTACTAGAAATTTTTTAAAAGAAATTATATTTTATCTGAGGGTTATTAAGAAATTGGTTACACTTCTATAATAAATACACATTCTTAATTAGATTCATGATGTGGTTCCATATAGGGTTTTCTTCTACAAGAACCGGAGTTTGTTCTATATAAATGAAGAAATTTTCCCATCTTCAAGTTAAAGATTCCAAGTTTAACATTCCCTAGGAGGGGGAGTGTATTGGCACGGATTATTCACATTTTGAATAAACAGAGGACCAAATGATGCTTACATTCTCTGTCTTTCCTTCTTCTCTGCCTGTCAGACACAGTTTTTAGTCTTGAAAATGCTACCTTGATGCGTTTGGTTGGTGGAGATTGCTGAGTGTGTAGTCCTTGACATTGAATCAGTCAACTGCTTTCGTTCTCTTGCTCAACATGCCAAGATGTAAGTATAATAGTTGTGAATCTTAATCTGTTTGCCCATTTGTCATTCAGTCCTTGGATGATTTACCTTTTGCTCCTTTTTACTTAATGGGTTAAGTATATTTTTTCCTACCAGTTAGATTCTATAGCAATTGTTATATGTAGCAATGTGTGAATTTACTTGTTGGTTCAAGATTCACATGCAACTGAAATCAGGCTTTCAAAATCAGTTGGTCTTAATTTGCCATAACTTTTTCACATTGTATGATGCTTTCTTAACATAAGTAAATCAGCCATAGAAAGTGTATTAATAAGTAATTATGATTATTAATATACCAATTGAAAAATGATTTGCAGAAGTGGTAATGATATTTCCCAGGTATCTCAGTTGACTGTCACATTATAAATAGAAGTACAAGATTATTGTTTTTTTATCACATCAATAGTGGTTTGGTGCCTAGCTACTATGATAAATGTTGGAATGGGTGCCTTGTGTTTTGTTCGTGTAAAAAGATGGGTATGGTTTGCAGTTGCAGGTAATTTATAATGTAATTCCGTACACCACTGATCTAATGAAGCAAATAAATTTTTCATGTAGCTTTACCGTAATTTTTTGGTGTCCTTATGAAAATTACTGTGCTTAATTTCTTGAAATGATGCCTTGAACTTGAACAGATCTAATATAAAATTTACTATGTTAAATAAATTTTAATATTTTTTCCCATCAATATGAGAATTGGGATACTTTTGGATTTACATTTGAAATAACACTTCACGGAAAAACATTTTGCGAGGCATAAAATGTTGTTGCTTTAACTCAAACGGACGTTGAGTAAATTCAAACGTAAATTCGGACATGCACTTTTGCACAATTTGACATGGAACACCGTAAATAGTGTATGTTTCATAACGGATGTTGAAATGCCATCCATTTTGCATTGCTTCTTTTAAATGTATCTGCCCATCAAACATGCTATCTGTGATCTGTGGACATATTTGTACAAGGCAAACGAACCAAATACACTTTAGTCGGATGTAATGGTTTCATTTATTTTATTGTAACACCTTGATTTTTGTATATACTGTATTATCGGTAAAGATATATTTATATATATTTTTATCCGAGACCTAGGAAATGATTTTGGATAAAACAAAATCATATATATACTCTACCTTATAGTAGAAGGTTACGGTGAAATTTTGGGTTTAAAACTTAGACGAAAACTAGTCTGTGTTTTTACTGACAGTATAATTTTATACTGGCAGAAAACCTTAATTTGACTTGAAACTAAAAAATTGCAGATTTTTATATTTGTCCGTGAGGAAGTCTATTTTTCAAAGTTTTGCCCAAAAATAAAATATTAGATTTTATACGAGAGAATTTTGGGGAAAAACTGTCGGAAACTCTAATCGGGTAAAACGACGGAGCCAGATATGAAGTTGAGGTGATGGAAGTGATTGATGTGATTGAGGGGATAAGCATTAAATGTGAGGGGGACATGAACCATAATCATGGGGGGACATGAACCATAACCCATGAAAAACAAAGAATCGAGTAAATCTGTAACTGGGAAGACCTAATCTATCATGATTAAAGTCCTCCTGAATAAAACTAGGAATATAGCTCCACCAAGAGTTACATAGAGAAGCGATTCCATAATTGGCCAATTTATCAAGACAACAGTTGCCCTCTCTATAGATATGAGTGACCATGAATAACATATTCTTGGAGATCTGGAGACAATTCCTCCATCTATTCCTCAATGTCCAGGGAACAATATGTATAGATTTAAATGCTAAGACTACTAACATTGAGTCACATTCCAACCAAAGCCTATGCCAGCCATTCCTAAAAGCAATCTCAATAGCTTGCATAGCAGCTTCTAATTCCGCATGGAGAGAAGAAGAGATACCCAGATAAGTGGCAAAACAACCAATGAGATGTCCTCTATTATCTCTAAAAATCCCCCCACCAGCAGCTGCTCTCGGAGAACCTTTTGAAGCACCATCTGTGTTGCATTTAGTCCAAGAAACCAAAGGAGGATTCCAAAATACCTCAATTATTTTTGGAGCGTTACCTGAATGGCCAATCACTTTAAAAGAATTGAGAATAGATAGCTCCTCCATGGCAGAGCAGGAGATTCCTTTTGATAGGTTGCTTGTTAAAGAAACAGACCCTATGATCATGTTAACAGCTTGCTGAAAAGGCAAAGTGGCATTCTCAACTCTGGCTCTGTTTTTGCAGGTCCAGATTGCCCAGAGGACATTAATCACAGTTGCAATTACTATATCTTTCATCTGAGCACTCCAATTTCTATTGCAGACTTCAAGAATGGCAAAGGAGGAGGAAGTATCTGTAGGGCATCCAAGTAAAGCACTAAGCCAACTCCAAAGCTGAACTGCATAGACACAAGACAAAAACAAATGCTGAGTTGTTTCCTCAGTTCTACCACACAAACTACAAACAGAGACAGTAATGCATCCTCTTGCTTTGAGGTTTTCATCTGTGGGAAGTCTACTATGCAAGAATCTCCAAGCAAGAAAGGATTTGGAAGGTGGAATGGCACTGCTCCAAACTGTCTTTGCCCAGGGAAGACCCTGCTGTTGGGGATTCTGAAACAGAAAAGCTTCCTTGAATGATAGGCAACCCGAGCTTGAATGAGTCCAGACTAAGTGGTCCTCACTATCAAACAAAGGAATAGAAACCTTTTCAATATCAGAAACCACTGTTGGATATCTTCTCCTCAACTCCTCAGGGATGGACCACACATTATTCTGGATAAATGCATCAATGTTGGCTTGAAGGGCCAGGTGCAAATTTTCTGGTATATGCATCAAATCCACGATCTTCTGATGAAGCCACTTATCATGCCAAAAACAAATCAGGTTACCTTTACCAATCTGCCAGGTGCAGTTCAACAAAACCTGTTGGATGTTAGTTCTGATTGCTGGCCAAAGAGATGACTTAGCATAGTGAGCAGTGGGAATATTGTCCCTATAGAACCAGTTTTTGATAACATCTGCCCATTGGCTAGAAGAGGTGAGCATATCCCAAGTGAGCTTCAACATAGCTGCCTCATTAATAGCTCTTAGAGATCGAATTCCCAATCCCCCTTCACTGAAAGGTTTGCAAAGTACACTCCAAGCCACAGTTACCACCTTCTTCACATGGATGTCTCCAGACCAAATGAAATTCTTTATCCAAGTGTCAAGAGTTTTTAGTAATGAAATAGGCCAAGCATATACATGAAATATGTATACTAGCATGCCTTGAATCACAGATTTCACTAGTTGAACTCTCCCCATGATGGAAAGGAGATGCCCTTTCCAAGAAGCCAGCTTAAGCTTGATTCTGTCCACAATTGGCTGAAAGTGAGCTCTCCTTGGCTTGCCTTTAAAGAGAGGAACCCCAAGATAGGTTAAAGGCAGATCACCAGCTGAGAAACCTAATGTACTAGAGATTGCAGCAATTCTACTAGCTGACAGGTTAGAGGCAAAGAATTTACACTTCATAAGGCTAAGATACTGCCCTGAAACAGTAGCATAATCCTTGAACAGATTCATCAAAACCTGTAGATTTCTCTTGCTGCCATTACAGAAGACTAGCACATCATCTGCATAGAGGACATGGCTTGGAAGAATTAGTCCTTTTGGACCTTTCATTGGCTTCAAAAGACCTGAGGACACAAGAGCAGCACAATACCTCTACTAAGCACCTCTTCAGCTATGCAAAAGAGTAAGGGAGACAATGGATCACCTTGTCTAACTCCTCTTTTGCAAGAGATGTAACCAACTGGTTTCCCATTAACAGAAAATGAAAGCTTGGCTGAATGCAGAATGACCTTCACCCAAGAGCAGAACTTGGCATCAAAACCAAAAGCCTTAGCACATTCAACAAAAAAGACCAATCAATAGTATCAAAGGCTTTTTTGATGTCAAATTTCAGCATTAAGTTGCCACCAAAAGCCTTAGAGTCCGGAAGATTAACTGCCTCTGATGCAACACATATACAATCACCAATTTGCCTCTCCTTGATAAACCCTCTCTGCTGCTCAGAGATGATTTTAGGGGCAATAGAAGCAAGCCTTTCAGCTAGAATTTTTGTTATGACCTTAAATTGAAAGTTGGCCAATGCAATTGGTCTGTAATTTTCGATTTTATCAGCATTAGCCACCTTAGGGATCAAGACAACCAGATTGGAATTTAGATTAGGAAACAACCATCCTTGGTTGAAAAATTGCAGAACTGAGCAACAAACATCACTGCCCACAATGCTCCAAAATCTCTAAAAGAAGCATCCCCCAAAGCCATCAGGACCAGGGGCTCCACTACCATTCATGCTAAAAACAGCAGCTTTGATCTCTTCATTGGAAGGCAGACCAGTGAGCAAGCTGTTATCTTCATCAGTAACTAACTTTGGAATGACTGAGTCAATAAGCCCATTCTCCACACAATTGTTGTCAGAGGAGTAAAGAGAGGTGTAGTATGCAATCACATGCTGCTCTATATCAGCAGAATTTTCCAAAATCCGGTCCTCAAATTTAAGCACTGTCATGGCTTTAGATGCAGCCCTTATCTTTGCAATTCTGTGAAAATAGGAAGTGTTCCTATCCCCACTAGTGTGCCAATTGACCCTAGCTTTCTCTTTCCAGAAGCTTTCTTGAAAGGCAAGGGACTGCTGCAAAACAATTTGAGCCTGCTGCTCTTCCATTCTCAACTCATCAGAATAACCAGAGGTGGAAATTAAGTATTGAATTTTCTCTACAGCCAAAAGGGCCTCCTCAACCTTAGCATGAACATTCCCAAAAACAGTTTTATTCCAAGTTTTGAACTCAGCCTTTAAAGCTTTCAGTTTCTGAGTGAGGATAAACATATGACAGCCAAAGAATTCTTTCTTCCAAACCTCTTCTACTAGTCTGTGACAGTCTTCATGGTCTGACCACATTTGAAAGTATTTAAAGGAGGATGGGAAAGTCTGCATACCTCTTTTCATGATCAACAACAATGGATGGTGGTCTGACTTGCTTCTTGGCAGAGTGCAACAAACACTAGAGCTCCAAAAAGAAAGCCAGTCATTGTTACAGACTGTTCTGTCCAGTCTTCTTTCTGAAACAGCTCTACCTCTTCTACCATTTGACCAAGTAAAGGCAGCTCCTCTAGTGTTTAGATGGATAAGATCACAGCTATCAGTCCAGGCCTGAAACTCATCACAAGAAGCTTTTAAAGGAAGGCAACTGCCCCTTTGCTCATGAGACCCCAAAACTGAGTTAAAATCCCCAATATAGCACCAAGGGCCTTGGTTACTCTGTTACAGATTGGCCAAGTTCAGCCATTAGTCTCTCCTCTTAAAATGAGTTGTACTTGCATAAATGGCAGCCAGATACACAACTTGATCATCAAAATTTACAGACAGAGCAACATACTGGGCAGAAATAGACAAAATGATAGGTGAAAAATGTTCAGAACATAATCCCCACAGATTCGGCAAACTGCCATTTCTATCATTCACAACAAAAGGTTTCAGTTTAAGCTGTTTCCAGAAAGAAATAGGGATTTGATCCATGGATATCCAAGGCTTACAGATAAATAAAAAGTCAGGTTTATGCAAGCTACAAAACTCTTTAAGAACCAATTTAGTATCTAAATTACAAATACCTCTAACATTCCAATATAAAATCTTCATGAGGCAAAGTTTAGAGGACCTGCTTTGGATCTTGTGACACGACTTGCAAATTGAACAATCTGCTTATTCTTTTTCAGTCTTAGCTTCTTTTTGAGATTTCGATAAGACTTTAGTGAAGCTAGGGTCCTCATTGCTGTCTTGATTTCCCTGGACAGAAAGAGGTGTGCCATCATCTAAATCATCATCAATTCCATCAGCCCAGAATTTTGACTTTACTAATGTTAATTCCTTCTGGACCTGGGGATGAACATAACCAGCTGAGTTGCTGTTGGGGGAACCATTAGTTGTAGATTCAATTGAGTCAGTAGCATTCTGAGTGTCTAGGGAATCAGGCACTACTTCATCATTCTTATTGCTTTTAGGAACAATATTTTGAGCCTGAGTTTCTAGAGGGTCCATTCGTACCAATGTCGCAGCATTGTTATGGAATGTAAATTCATCAAAAACTACTTCTGCATCCTCACCATCATCAGCAGCAAGATTAGGCCCATCCTGTATTGGCAGGATATTTTCATTATCAGTTAAGACATGATCATTTTGTACCAGTGTAGCAGCATTGTTATGGGCTGTAGATTCATCAAAAACTACTTCTACATCATCACCATCAGCAGCAGCAAGATTAGGCCCATCCTGATTTGGAATATCAGAAAGGACATGATCTTCTGCCTTGTCATCCTCATTAACCAAATTGACCAAAGTCTGATCAATATCAGCATGATGAACATTCTGCAATACTTTTTTTGGTACATAGATTGATTTTACCCTTTGTTGAGGCTGTTGCACCTTATCAGTCTTCAATTCTTGCTGCAATATAAAGCCGTCTTTCTTGTTACATTGATCAATAGAATGACCAATTGATTGACAGGATTTGTAGAAAGAAGGCAATTTCTCATAAACAATTTCCACATAGAAGGCAAAATTGTCTCTTTCAACCATGATCACATTTGGGAGGGCCTTTGTGAGATCAACATCAACCAATACACGAGCATAATGGCCTAACACTCTATTTTTTGTTGCCTCATCCAAAGCAATTGGTGTTCCAACACCATTGGCAATTTCAAAAAATAGTTTAGGGCGCCGGTATTCTTGTGGTAAATCATGAATGCGGATCCATGCTTGTACATGAGTTTGCTTCTGTTTATTTGGATTAAAGCCTGGCATCCATTGAAACAATCTTAGAAGACCTGGCTTCAAATTCCATGATCCAACAGACCAAACTTTCCTTAAATCTTCTTGTGATGCGAAGCAAAATTCATAATAGCCTTTTCCCAAAGGTATCATGTTCCAGTGAGTGAGTGGCTTCCACAGATTCAAAAGCTTTGCCTTTAGATCAGTAAACTTCATCAGTTTACTCCCTTTTACCAACAGAATTCGACCCTGCAGGTTATTTTTACAGGCTTGTACCCTTGTTGGTATTCGTCATCCGAAATTTTGATCGAGATATGTTTCCCTTTGAGGCATGGTTTTGGCAACTGAGACATTGGAACATTGAGAGAACTGTTTAAAGCTTGTGCAAAGGTTCTTGCTTGAGGAGAAGAAGAAGCATGAGGGGGAGAAGATGGGGGAGACGCAAGAAACTGCCATGGGCAAACAGGATTGCGTACGGCCGCGGCCATGATCATGCAAACCCTAGGCTATCATGCAAACCCTAGCAGAGGCAACCTCTCCTTTTTTCTGTGAGAGGAATTAAATCGTGTCCGCAATTTCTAAATACCTAGATTTTTTTAAGTAAAAAGATCAAAATGCCCCTAAACTTTCATGGTTATTAACAAGACACATCTCCTCACACTTCAACCACACCCATTTCATTTTGCTTTCATTTCATCATCTTTCTCTCAAAAATCGTAATCGGGTAAACAACGGAACAGGATACGGATGCGCAAAGATACACCGAGAGATAGAATGACGAGTCATCCATGATGACTCAGAGGGGATGAGTCACCATGACAATTCATGGTATCTTCACCATAAACGATCATAAATGCGGAACCCTAGAATATTTAGATAGTTATGTAGTAACCTAACCTATCCTAGTTAAATGGCAACCATGGTCAAGACCAAGTCATCATCAAATTGGCTTCTTCTTCCTCATTGTGGACAACCAGCCACACCCTTCAAACACCCATCCACCACACATTTCATTCCTAGCCATGATGATTACTAAGACTAGCTAGCTTATAATACTATATTTCTAACTTAACCTAGCTTAGTTAACATTAACTATGGTTATTAAGGACACATCTCCTATCCCTTAACCACTCAATTTACTTGACAGAAAACACCTCCACACCTAGTCAATTTCGTTACTGTCTTCTCTCCTCTTCATCACCTCATTCATTCTTTTCATGAAAATTCTCTAAGTCATTTGTCTCAAAAACCTAAGACTCCATGATGACAAAGCTTGCATCTTGGATCATTCTTTTCTTCATTTCAATGGAGGATCCTCTTCCTCATTACCTTAACTCTCTTTATCACCCACTACTTTAGATTAGAGGAGAATAATTGAGAGAGAAACCTCAATAGTTACAAGAAGCCTTTGTTGGAAGCTTTGAAACCTAGTTAGAGCAGTCACAGTGAGAGAGTCTCCAAACACTCCTCAACCGTTGGATCATTCTAAAATTTTAGACGACGGTTCATGACTTGTGGTTCTTCATATCCAACGGTTAGAATTGTGAAAAATCCTCCAGAGTATGAGATATTAAGTTTGGACAGTGGACTGAAAGGGTGAGAAACTCAACCCGGGTACCACCAAACCTATCACCATATAATTGCGATATGAGATTCGTTAACCGTTGGATCAGGCTGAAACTTTGTGAGAAGGTTTAGGAAGGATAGTTATTCATTTTCATCGTTCATTTTTGTAAATAAAGCTCCGTGGCCAGAGAAATGGAGCTTGAACAGTAACTCTGTTTTGGTAGCTTTTCCTAAGGATTCTTGAGCTTATTTTGAATCCGATTTCCCCTAAATTCAGCTATTGTTCTCGTAAGTTTTTCCATTGATTTTGTCTCTTGATTCAAATAGATTTATTTATTTGAAACCCTATTGTTGATTCGATTGGTATTTGGTGTTTCCAGCGAATTGTGATACCCATACGTGTAATCGGACGGAAGTTTAACCTGTGGATGTGTAAGGATGGATGGTAGCAGATTTGTGGATGTTGTTGGACAGTGTTCTGAGGTTCGTGGCAGTAGCATGGATGCATTCAGAGCTTGTACGGGAAAGCGCACACGTCAATTAGGTGTGGGAAAGAATCATCCTGTCGCTGGAATGGAAAAGTAGTATATTTTATGATAATGGTGTAGGGCGACCTAAACCCTACTAGAGTAATCAACAAGACCAAAATCACATTGGAAACTTTCCCGTAGTACCAATGATGATTTGGGGATTGTAGGTTTATTACCGTTAGGATAATTTTATAATTTTCGAGGATGTCTGATTTTATCACTGTTGAACTGCTTGTGAGGTGCTGATTGTGGTAAACTGCTTTATGTGATGTTTTGTGATATCTGAATAATTTATTATTATTGTACTGTGTATAATCTGTTTGTCTGATAACATGCAATATCTGTTATTTCATGCTTAGTTGGTTTCTAGGCGATGATATATGTTGTTCGGGAGATATATGTATGGGTGAGAGAATGAATGTGACTTAGAGGTACCTAGCCTAACTAAATTATTTTATAGATGAGAGGTGACATGGAATGTGTGTTGAGATTGTGGTGGAAGGTTGAGGCACTAGGCTGTAACAGATGTGGGTTAGTGAGATATATATATATATATATATATATATATATATATATATATATATATATATATATATATGCATTGTTATTCACAGTCGTGTGAGTGGAACACACGAGGTCAGGATATCCTATTTTGGGATATCGGATATTGTGGGTGAGTGCCCTACGGATGTTGATGCCGAGGTAAACTACCGTAATACTCTTTTAGTTCTTTACGTGTTCGAAAGTTCTTGTCACTGGACCGTTCTGGACTCATACTCTTTTAGTCCTTGACGCGTTCGAAAGTTCTTGGCACTGAACCGTTCTGGACTAATACTCTTTTAATCCTTGATGTGTTCGAAAGATAGAAGTAGTATGTATTATGTGCTTATTGTCCTATTTCCAATCGGGGAATAGTGGCGCACACTGTGTTGAATGCACTATTCTCTACTAGTGATTAGGGAATTGGGGCGCACCGAGTTCTTGGCACTAGACTGTTCTGGACTATTGACTAATGTGATAGGAATAGAGATGGCCAAGTCAGCATAAATATTTAGTTGCATGAGATTAAGGGTATAGGATGATATCGTAATTTGAGGATGATTGTTAGTTATGTGTTATATGTGTCTTTGACTGTTATTATATTATATGCTATGTATTCCTTTTCCGCTTATGATGATAGAACTGTTTCTTATCTTCCTGTTTCTGTATTTTGTGTGTGTTTATCATATCCAATGAGAAGGCCCGATCGAGGAACCAGTTGTCAAGGAACTAGATGAAACTCGATATGAACCGGATGCGGGAGGACGAGTTGTGGATTCGAGTGGTAGAGTTTAGGGAGTATAGCCAGTGTGTCTTGTGAGACGTTTTATTTTTCGATAATTATAACAGTTTGTGTAAGTATGTACCCGTAAGGGATCCTACTGATAGGATACCCTAAACAGTGTTTTGTTTATGATGGACAAACATATGTGTGTATGTGTAATATAATTATGGGGTGGTGTGTTAACTTTCCGAAGTTGGATATGTTATAATTAAATTTTTAATATCTTCGTAATTTCGGGTTACATTTAACGTTAAGAACGCGATTAAGTTTAATAAATAATTAATGGAACAAAAGGGTGTCTCATTTGGGCATGTGACACCCGGGGCTGACGAGGGCGGGGAGTGGTCACTGGTGCAAGAAGGCACATACAAGGAACGGCTCCTGACAGGCTTTTAGGCGGAGGGACACATGAATGAACCGATTACACACCGGAATGAGAGGGATCCTGAGACTGTGTAGGTATGGGACTATACAGTTGAGGGTGACTTACATGAATTGATTGGTACTACCTATACTAACAAGATGCATCTTCTTTTCGGTAGCCCATCACTTAAGAACTCCACGATTAAGCGTGTTTGACTTGGAGCAATTCTGGGATGGGTGACCTCCTGGGAAGTTTTCCCATCAAGCGTGTGAGTCCAGAAAGCCTCGTGTTGGTTTGTGGGGACAGTCGTCAATCCATAGAGCAACCATGGATGTTACAAATGGTATCAGAGCGGCACCTCTCCCAGTACGGTGTGGTTCGGGGACAAACCAAGCGGAAGCTAGTGGGCATGTGACACCCGGGGCTGACGAGGGCGGGGAGTGGTCGCCGATGCAAGAAGGCAAGGACAAGGAGCGGCTCCTGGCAGGCTTCTAGGCGTATGGACACATGAATGAACCGGTTACACACCAGAATGAGAGGGATCCTAAGACTGTGTAAGTATGGGACTATACAATTGAGGACGACTTATATGAATTGATTGGTACTACCTATACTAGCAAGATGCATCTTCTTTTCGGTAGCCCATCACTTAAGCACTCCACAGTTAAGCATGCTTGACTTGGAGCAATTCTGGGATGGGTGACCTCCTGGGAAGGAAGCATGTGAGTGAGGACAAGAACAAAGCACACTGAAAAGACTCGTGTTGGTTTGTGGGGACAATCATCAATCCATAGAACATCCAAGGATGTTCCATTTATCACTGAATTAAATGCAAATAAAACTATTTAATGTATATTTAAATATATTAGTGTCAGTCTATGTTTAAAAACTTACGAAAACTTATGAAAGTACATGTGTTTTTTTTAGCAAATATGATAACTTTAATGGTTAAAAACTATTTCACACTATTGCAATAATAAGTACATTTTTTCATTTTACAAAAAAAAGTACATTTTTTTCTTCATATTTTTAAAAAATAAGTGTGATTCACCTGACAACATATATAATAAATACACACAACGTGGTGCGCCACGGTTGGTAGTTAATCGAGTCCCTTAAGCATGTGGTTATGGGTTCGATTCTTGACTCATGTATATGGAAGAATATTTCTTGGGAGAGGTCAACCCCTTAAATAGATCTCAGTACCTCGAGGGATTAATCTTTGACTCCCGACCAGAGGATACTCGGATTCACCCAAAAAAATATATGATTAATACACCATTTTATAATCAAATAAACTAATTTTTATCAAAGGAAAGCTATGGTGATATCTGTTAGAATCAAAGTGGTTTTAGATTAAAATAATCTCTTAAGCTTTGATGTTAACAAAAAGGTTAAATTTGTATGACAAAGTATTTGTCAAAGATCTAACTTGTTTGTTATAAGTATGCAGGGATTACTTGATTTCATGCGAGTCAGAGGAACTAAAATTTAAAGTATGGAATCTACAGATTCTAATTCAAACCTCTAGACCAGTCTACAACTCTTGGTAAAATTCTGAGTCTTTAGCTTTATGGTAACGAGATCGTTAAAATAAGAATAGACAAGATCTTAGAGTTAACTAAGGAAGAAGCGTTACTAAAACACAAAGTAACCTAGTAGACGAGCTCCATATGCCACGTAATTGGACGGAGCTTCTCATTAAGGACTTAGCAAGTCCAAAGACTTGAAAATAAGCGCGTTCATCCTGCCACGTCAGCAGACGGGTGCTATCCTTAAACCTCAAGTATACATTCATAATGTCTAACTAAAATTCAGTAGACGTCCACAATGCCACGTCACTGGACGGAGTTTCTCTAAAGGACTTAGCAAGTCCAAAGATATTAGTAGACGAGTGCTTCTACCACATTAGTAGACGAGCGCTTCTACCACTTTAGTGGACGAGCACTTCTACCACAACAGTGGACGAGCAGATTCAAATCTTGTATAGATGCGTTCTTAAAACTGAGTAGTCGGCTATATATGTTCTATAAGTTTGCTACCTTGAATATGAGATTTAATGCAATCCGGTCCACGATGAATTTATTTCAAATGATTGCTTATTTAATTCAAAGAATATATGTCTTTTATCTTGATGCTTCTTTTGTATAAAATCTTTATCTCTTGGATAAAAGAACTTCATAGCATCGAAACCATAAACCTTTGTACTCTGTCAAAATACATTGTTGTAAAGATCAAGTCAAGTACAAAGATGGTAAGTCAGAAAGCAACATTTGGTACAATAGAGAAGTGATGGTTCTACTTTGAGCATTCCTCTGTTAAACAAAAGCACTTCTCAGTGAAGCATATCAAGTTATCAGTCTCAACGGATCCAAGATTTAATGCTAAGTCTAAACGGATATAATTTGAAGACCGTTTTAGAACTAAAAGACCAGAAGAAGGTCACTATATAAGTAGAAGACCTCAGATACTGAAGAATAACTTTTGTGAGCTCAACATTTGCCAATACAATTCTTGAGTAGACAAACTCTTATTCTTTCATTCCTTCAAAAGCAAAAGTCTGTAATTTATTAGTTTGAATATTGTTGTAATATTCAACTGATCTTAAACTGTCATACTCTCACACTTAGTGAGTTAAGAAGATCAACTTTTAAATCTTTGTGATAGAGTTAGAGCCTGAAGAGGCTTGGTAAGAAAGAAATACTTGTACCCTAAATGTTGAATACTTGTAAAGCTATTGGATTATAGTGGAGAAAATCCTTCAGGTAGAAGGGACTGGACGTAACTCTTAGTTGGAAGTGAGTGAACCAGGATAAAACACTTGCGTGAATCTTCTAAACCCTTATCTTTTATAGTTTTTGTTTATACTAACTGTGGGGTTCTAAATCTAAGTTTATTAACTCTTCAAAAACGTTTTCCTATTTGTGTGTTGTTTATTGTTTTGCTTGTAAAAGGTTTGAGAAAAGACTTTTTCGAAAATCTATTAAGAAACACAATTCGACCCCCCTTCTTGTGTTTCCCTGTTTCAACTTCAGTTGGTATCAGAGCTCAGCCTCGAAAGGGTTGAGCATCTAGCAAGTGCTGAGGGAGTACGATCCAATAAGCATGGATACAGAAGGACATGCAATCAACAGACCACCTCTCTTTGATGGTAGTGATTATGAATACTAGAAAAAGAGAATGATGGCTTTTCTTGATGCACAAAACGTGGACATCTGGGAGCTTATTGAAACTGACTACACTGAGTCAAGAGGTGATGCTGGAGCTGCTATTCCTACAACTCAATGGATTCTAGAGCAGAAAAATCAACATCAACTCAATCTGAAAACTAAGCACTATTTGATGTGTGCTATCACCAGATCTGAGCATGATAAAGTCCACAGCTGTAACACTGCTAAGGAAATATGGGATACTCTTGCCCTAGCTCATGAAGGGTCAACCCAAGTTAAGGAGTCAAAAATAAGCATGCTGGTTCATCAGCATGAGTTATTTAAAATGACTGAGCATGAAACTATAGATCAAATGTTTGAAAGATTCCAAACTATCACCAACAATCTTAGATCTCTTGGAAAAACCTATGAAAATAGAGATCATGTCAGAAAAATTATGAGGAGCTTATATAAACAGTGGAGACCTAAGGTCACTGCTATTCAGGAAGCAAAGAACCTCAATACTCTCACTTTGGAGGAACTTCTTGGATCCTTAAAAGTTCATGAGCTTGAGCTCAATGAAGAAGAAAGTTCCAGAAAAAGAAAATCTATTGCCTTAAAGGCAAAGAAGGCCAGCACTTCCAAAGTTCTTAAAGCTGGGGAATCATCTAATGAAGCAGACCCCTCTGACAGTGATGAAGGATATGATGAGGATTAACTGTCTGTCATCTCCATAAAGATTCAACATATGTGGAGAAAGAAAGGTGGTTTCAGAAGGAAGAAGTTCAACAAAAAGTTCATCAAAGAAAAATCAGACTCTAAGGATCTGGATCTGTCTTCATCTGATGAAGAGAATGAAGCAGAGGAAGAGGCAAATATCTGTCTCATGGCTGGTACATCATCAGAAAGTGAATACACTGATGCTGAGGTAATGGATTCTAACCCTTCCATTGTTCAAGATGCTTTTGATGAATTATTGCATAATTCATCAATTCTGTCTCATGAATATGGAAGTCTTAAAAAGAAATTTTGAAAACTATGTAAAGAATCTGATAGGGTTTGCATGGAGAAAATAAGTCTTGTAAATGAAAATAACAAACTGAAATAAGAGAATATCAGTCTAACTGACAAACTCAAGTGTGAGCCAACTGTCTCTTGTGAAGTTGCAAAACTGAAAAAGATATAACATATCTGACAGACACTCTGTCTAAATTTGTAGGTGGCTCAGATAAGCTTAATTTAATTTTAAGTTACTCTAGGTCACCACATGATAAGTCTGGCCTTGGTTACGACAAAGAAAAGCATGAAGTATCTTATAAAAAGTTAAAACCACATATGCACAATAGAACCTCAAAAGCTCAAACACAACATGTCAAAACTAAACTATGCTCGTCCAACACTTACTATAAAGTGTGAGGAAAAAGTGGTCACATAACATCTAGATGCATACATTATAAGCACATTAAACATGCTAGTCCAGTGACTACTAACAGGAAAGGACTGAAGTCAATTTGGGTACCTAGAGATAAGATTGTACCTGTTGCAGACTTGCTTAACAACAGGAAAGAAACACACATCCTGGTACTTGGACAGTGGTTGCTCAAGTCACATGACGGGAGAAGGGTGTATGTTCCAAGACCTTAAACATAGGAATGGTGACTGAGTTACCTTTGGAGGTAATCAGAAAGGGAAGATCACTGGAGTAGAGCTTGATGAAGCTATTACAGATTTGAATCTCAAGGACTCTGAAATTCAAGCAAATGTCAAACCTGATGATCAGTGGACGACCTTCAACAACATGAGTTAGAAACTTCAACCTCTCAACAAGAAATTGTTCAGAGATCTTGGTTCTTCAGGAATTATCATCCACAAGATCAAATCATTGGGAGTCCTAATGATAAGCTAAGAACCAGATCTACATTCGAAGAACAAGATGATTCTGCCTTAGTCTGAGTTAGAACCAAAGACAGTAGACGAGGCTCTATTGGACGAGGGCTGGATTCTTGCAATGCATGAAGAACTGAACCAATTTGAGAGAAGTGAAGTGTGGACTCTTGTGCCTTTACCAAAAGATAAATCAGTTATTAGAACCAAATGGGTGTATAGAAACAAACTCGATGAAAATGGTAAGGTAGTAAGAAATAAAACGAGACTTGTAGCACAAGGTTATTCTCAAGAAGAAGGTATAGACTATACTGAAACTTTTGCACTAGTTGCTAGATTAGAGGCTATTCGCATCTTATTATTATTTGCTTGCACATCATAATATAATGTTATATCAAATACCTTTCTAAACGGTGTTATTAGTGAGGAAGTATATGTTATGCAACCTCCGGGTTTTGAAAGTGAAACCCAACCTGAACATGTATATAAGCTAAAGAAAGTTTTATATGGTCTTAAACAAGTCCCTAGAGCTTGGTATGAAAGGTTAAGTTCATTCTTAATGGACAATGGATTTAGTAGAGGAAAGGTTGATACATCCTTATTTAGAAAATCCAATAAATCAAGTTTTATGTTGATGACATAATCTTTGGTGCTACTAATGAATCTCTATGTAAAGAATTCTCTAAGCTTATTCAGAAAGAGTTTGAAATGAGTATGATGGGAGAACTCAAGTTATTTCTTGGACTTCAAGTGAAGCAAATAGTGGATGAGTTGTACATCCATCAGACTAAATATACGAAGGAACTTCTAAAGAAGTTTAAGATGGATGATTGCAAATCAATGAATACCCCTATGCATCTGACGTCCATACTGAACAAAGATGACAAAGATAAGAAGGTAGACAAAAAGGTATATTGAGGTATGATATATTCATATTTATTAGAAAACATCTTAATATGATTTGTGTGGATTAACTATGCGTCCAATGCATGTTGCATGCACGTCTATTGCATGAGTGCATCCAATACCTGTTGCATGCGCGTCCAGTGAGTATTGCGTCTATTGGTTGTTTGCATGGTTTTATCAGACTCGTCTATGCTATCTATCGTTATATGTTCATTAATTTATGTCCAAGACATATTTAAAAATATCCTTATGCCAAGTCAGTTAATTCCATCAATAGCTTTTTATGGTTTCAAAAACCTGTGCCGCATCAGTACTCATTATTCCTTTTCTCACACGTTTTCATTTCTTTGGGAAAACTCTTCTAATTCGAAACCTTTTTAAGTAATACTCTTTCCCTCTGAAAAACCTTTCACAATCTTCTCTTTTGAACCTTCGAGTGTACTCTGTTTTCTTGCTTCCAAATCCTAGCTCTCAAACCTTCAACAATGGTTTCCTCTTCTGGTGGTTTCAATGTGGACAAGTTGAACCTTGCTTCTGAACATCATTTCAACTTTGGGATTATGCAAGAATACAACTTGGAAGTAAGCAAGATTGTTAATTCTGCTGCTGATTTTGGCAAAATGAACATAGCCAATATGAATCTCAGTACTTATGCTGCTGCTGCCTTGTCCAAAACAGAAGAATTGATGAAAATCAAACAGGAACAAGTTGAGCAGAATAATGCTGATGTTCTAGGGCTGAAAAGAACAGTGAGAAAGAAGACTACTGCTGTTAGGAAACCTTATGCAAGAAAGCCTACAGCTGGAATTGTGATAAGGGAACCTGAAGCTGTTGCCCCTCAACCTGATCCAACTCAAAAGAACAAGGAGTTTGATCTTTTCTCATAATGAAGATGAGGATGATGAGGAAAGTATCCCCATCAGTACTGTTTTGAAGAAGCAGAAAATTGTTGTTGTTGCTACTGATGTTTCTGTTCCTACCAAGAAGCTTAGTCCTTTGTGACTTCTGTGGTAAATGTCTCTACTAGTGATCATGTTCAATTAGCAGTAGATGCCTTGGTAGAGAGTTTAGAAAGTAGGTATGATACTGGTACTGCTGCTATGGTTGTTGACACTGATGTGTACATACCCACACTACAGCCTCACCTGCAAACTCACCTATAAAAACCTCACCAAATAGACCACACTTTCAACCCATAATACCTGCAGATGATCCCTAGTTCAATCAACCAGATGATGTATGGATTAACCCTGGATCCCCCTTTCCCAAAATACCTAGAACCAAATTTCCTTACACCCACCCTTCAGTTCTCTATGATGGCAAAGCTGAAAGCTGGGCCAAAGTAAAAAGAGACTGGAAAATCCTCTACCATCAACATGAACTTGAACCTGTTTCAACCAGACCTTTCTATCCTTTACCAGAATATGAGTATGAACCTGAGTCCATATAATACCCAGGATACATACCAATTCCATATGTGCCAAACCACAATAATCCTCTTCCATCCACTCTGCACAACCACATTGGACTTGCCCTTACTCATCTTCCACTACAAAATTCCCACCTAGAAAAATCTACCCAAACCTCATCAAATCCCCTCCTTTCAAACCTTTCACAGATGGTGTCAACAGGCACATTATACCTGTGTAGGAAACTGACCATTGCATAGCAATTGCTCCATCAATCATCAAAGGTTAAGAACAAAAGGAAGACACAAATTCATTCTGGACAGAGAAACTTCTTGGGAGACTTTCAAACATCCAAGTATTTATGACAGAGCTGTGAGTCTTGTGGACCACCTCATGTATGCCTTCCTGCAAAATGAGTTTGAATTACCAAGATATGTCAGGGTTGCAAACATTGTCCCTCCAACTTGGCTGTTTCACACCAAGAAGAAGACAAATATTGGTGTCAGACCCTATATGATTGCTCCAAGATTACCAATGATAGATCTGAACAAAGACAAGGATCTGAAGAAGCAGAGGAGCACTGCAAAGAAACCAGAAGTCAGTTCCGGCTTTATCAATCTCCATTTAGGTTTGACTTATTTATATTTGGTATCTCTCTTAGGTTTAGAAATCATGTTGACCTTCCTTGACTTTAATGTTAGGCTCAATCAATTTTTTTAGTCCCTATAAATATTGGCATTTTTGGTTTTGATCCTTATCTTTTTTTTTCTTGTTAACTTTTAGTTTTTTTAACTTTTAAAATTTTAGAATTAGTCCCTATCGTCAAAAGAAACCGTTAAGCGCTAACGTGACAAACAGATTGCCACGTCAGCATTGTCACGTGGCATTAAATATAAATTTTTAATTCCATGTGACATTAAAAAAGATAAAAAATTGGTTTTGGTCGCTATACTTTTTCCCCTTAGGTTTTGGTTCAAAAACGTTGGAATCAGTCCTTCCTGGTTAGTTCTCATATGTTGAGTGCTAATATAGCTAACAACATTGTCAAATGGAATAAATTAATAATTCTGTATGTCACATTTGATTAAAAAATCATTATACATATATACATTTAGAATATATATCAACTCGAAATCGAAAAAAAAAAAACTTAATTAGCATTGAGATCAATCTGCTGATTATATTACTTTTGAGGATGGAAATGAAAAGTAGCCACTAAGGATTATTTATATTTTTTATAATTTATAATTATTAATAATATTATTTATTATATATTATTGTTAAAATATTTTAATTTATTATCATAGTATTATTTACTTTTTATACCGCATGGCCCGACGCTTCATGGAGTGGCTCCATATGGCATACGCTCGAGTTCTAACCCTCAATTGTTGTTATCATAAAAACTCACGGATTACTTTATCCTATCAAATCTCTCTATTGCTGATTTTTGATACAGTTTTGTTCGACTAATACAGTAACCTGTTTTGGGTACCTTTTCCTTTGGATTCTTTAGCTCAGTTTTGAATCCGACTTCCCCTAAGTCCAGCCGCTATTCTCGTAAGTTTTTCCTTTGATTTCATCTCTTTATTCAAATTGATTCATTGATTGGAACCCTGTTGTTGATTCTGTTGGTATTTGTATGTCCAGCGAATTGCGATACCCATATGTATAATCGGGACCGAAAACGGAAAGGGATGTGTGACAGGATTATGTGGTGGCCATGTCAGCATCCAGGATTAGTTGCATGAGCGTAAAGGGATAGAGGATGATAACATGTCTCGAGGATGATTGTTATCTATATGTGATGCATGTCTGTGTGCTATTATTGTATTTATGCTATGTAATCCTTTTCCGTATATGATGATAGAATTGTTTCTTATCTCCTATTTCTCTATATTGTATATGTTTTGTTATGTGATCATCATGAGAAGATCCTGCGGAGGAGCAAACTATGGAGAAGCTTGATGGGACCATTTATGAGCCAGATGCTGGAGGACGAGCAGTAGATCCTCTTAGTTGAGTACAGAGTCTACGACTAGTGCGTCTTGTCTTTTTAGGATGTTGTATTTTCAGTTCTTACATCAGTTGTACTTATGGGACCTACTATAGTGGTACCCTAGACAGTATCATGTACCTTGATGTTTATATATGTATATATATGCAGTGTGTGATGTTCATGTTATGTCTGTTATGTACAAGTCTTAATATATCCTGTTTTCTGTAAGTATGTTTAACGGTATATCGCGATTAAGGTTTAGTTAAATTAGGTTTTTCTTTAATGGGACATTGGGTTGTCTCATTTGGTGGTATCAGAGCAGTTTGATTTTGATCAGACTATGAGGTTAGGGTGTACTGGTCATTTTAGTTGAATCCACATCGGATGACGACTATGCTTAGAAGTGGGTAATGAGTCTGGATATGATGGTTAACATTTATATGGCATATAGTATTTATATATCAGCTTTATGTAATATTATATGCCATATGAATTCGAGAAGATGATTTATTTTACAGGATCATGGTTCGAGGTAGAGGACGATGCGGACGGGGTGGCGGTAGAGCCACAAATAGAGTTGTCGATGATGGCAACGTAGAGGCTTCTCATACCAGCCGGAGGAGGAGCAGGAGGTAGGGGAGAGTCATCTGAGACTCTCCAGACTATTCGTGAGCTTTCTACTGTGATGTTACAGCAGACGCAGCAGAATGCTCAGATGCTGCAGATGACTAGAGAGCAGCAGGAGCAGCAGAATCAGAGTAGAGCTGCAGAGGCTGAGAATGTAGGGATTGCTACCTTCCTGAAAGGGAAGCCACCATGGTGGATACAGGAGTTAGAGAAGATCTTTGACACCATGTACTGTAGAGAGGATATAAAGGTGACTTATGTCGCTTTTGTGTTGACAGGTGGAGCGGAGGCATGGTGGACAGAGAAGAGGTGGTTATTGGAGGTAGAGGGACAAATCATTACCTGGAAGTTATTCAGAGAGTGCTTCCTCGAGAAGTACTTCCCACATCTAGTTCGACGCGAGAAGGAGAGGGAGTTTATGAGTCTGAAGTAGGGTAACATGTCGGTTGGAGACTATGCAGCACGGTTCGAGGATCTGCTGTAATTTTTCGAGTTTTATTAGAGATTTCCTGATGAGGATTGGCTGTGATGATGGTTTGAGGAGGGATTACGGCATGAGTTACATATAGAAGTGGGGCCATTGGATATACCTAGTTTCCTAGAGTTAGTGGAGAGGTGCGGTGCTATAGAGAGCATTGACCAGAGACGGGAGGCAGAGCAGAGGCAGCAGAGGAGTGGAGGCACTATCAGATCAAGTACACAGAGGAGAGGTAGTGGTTCCCAGTGGAGGCGTGGACCGTTTGCTAGACCAATATAGACAATTCAGACTTCTCGCACTGATGATCGCTCCTACAAAGATCGGTTGGTGGAGCGGGTCAAGAGTGAGGCCTAGTTTGTTACAGATGCGGAGGACCGCATTATTACCGAGATTGCAGAGAGAGACCTGGTTGTTTCATCTGTGGTAAACCAAGTCACCTGGTTCGTGATTGCAGGCAGAGGGTTATGCAGCAGCTGGTAGCTGCTGGTAGAGGAGCAGGTGTAGGCAGAGGTGGAGCTGGGAGATGAGCCCCGGTTTCAGGGTAGCAGATGGCCAAACCTAGGTCACTGGGAGAGTGTTTACCGTGAGGGGAGATGAATCTTCTCAATCTGTGGATCTTATACAAGGTATGTGTTTGATATCTAGTAGACTATCGTCAGTGTTGTTTGACTCAGGTGCTACACATTCATTTATCTCGCATGAGTGTGTGGATCATTTACAGTTACACTGTTTGTTTGCAGTTTCCTATAGTTATTGAAAATAGGACATTTCTTGTAGATTTTGTTTGCGTACTGATGCAGTAGATAGATGCGATTCTTGGTATGGATTGGCTTTTATCTAACCATGTGGTGTTGGATTGTTCCAGAAAGACCTTATCTTTTCTTGATCCTTCTAGCTTAGTGATGTGTCGCGTCAGTCGACGTGCGACGACGCACGTGCGATTCCGGCAAGTGTACCGGATCGTCGCCAAGTAATAAAAGATATCGATCCCACAGAGACTGTGTTCCCGAATCGCAACTAATTTTGAATCGATTAAGTTCTGGACTTTTTAGAAAGGGTTTTGAAATTGGTTTTGGAATTTGAATTTAAGAGATAAAACAGAATCAAACAAAACAGAAAACAAATGTTTTTTGGGATTTTTCAGATCTAAATGGGTTCCTAGGGATTTAGGTTACCACAAGATCGTTTACGTTATGAAGTTGATTACCCTTGTTGATTAGCGAAATTGCCTTGAAGGCGAGTTTATCCTCTGATAGCTTAAGCTCCCTCTCAGGTTACAAAAGCCGTGCCCAATTGACCCGACCCCTACTCTCGTGGCAGTCGATCCCAGATTGGACCCTTTGCGTTCCGTGACAACTCGTTGCTCCTCGAGGGACGGCTTCTAACTCTCGTGATTTCAGTCCCAAGTCTGACTCTATAGATCCGACACCTAGGTTCACCGCTAGGTTCCTCCCTAGAATGTCTAAGTCATGCAAATAACCTAAGTTCACTGCTAGGTTCCTCCTTAGAATATCTACGTCTCGCTGATAAGCGTGTCGCCGAACTTTACGAGTGAAACACACTAGAAATCCTAAGTTCACCGCTAGGTTCCTCCTTAGAACGTCTATGTCACGCAAATAAGCGGTCGCCGATTTTACGATTGATTAAACACTAAAATCAGATCTAAAGCAAATCGTAATTAACAAAGAGTTTACATCAAATTTACATCATAAACAAACTTGGGCAGAGCCCTAATCCCTAGAAACTATGCTACTACTCACGCCTTGCCATGGAGATGACAGGCATGATTACAAATAACATGAAAATAACTAAGAGAAGAAGGAGAAGAAGAAAGAGATCCTAAATCTATGCCTAGAGTAGTAGCCCCAAAGGTCCGATGTTTTTCCGCCTCCGCTGGTCCCTTATTTATAGAATGGGCGCAGTTAGAGTCCTAATCCAACTCAAATTAGATCCAATTCGGTTACTTCTGATCCAAGTAATGCGCGTCACGGCCGTGACGGCCATCACGGCCAGGCCGTGGATCTCTGCCTCGCCTCGGCACTTTTGGAAAATTCAATTTCGCGACGCGAGATGCTGCTCACGACGCGAGCCTTCCTTTCATGGCCCGTGATGAATTTTCACGGCTGGGCCGTGATGTGCTCGACTTGTGATGGTTTTGGTCCACGGCCGTGATGGCTATCACGGCCGGCCGTGATGGACTCGACTTGACCTTTCTTCTTTTTCATTTTGCTCAATCATGGCCGTGATGGGCATCACGGCTAGGCCGTGATGGGCTCTGTTTGGCTCATTTTCTTCAGTTTTAAAGCTCCATCTTCATCCAAACTTCATCATGGTTGATCTTGAGCAATTTACCCTTGATATCTGCAAAACAACACACGAAAACCGCCTTACCCGTTCCAAAGGAAAATTAACCTAAAATCTAATAAAAATATGCCTAAACTACATGAAAATGCATGCAAAATGATGGACAAAGATGAGGTGGAATCACACTCATCACTTAGTATCTGCCAATGAAGGAGTATCAACGAGGGGTGATGATTGTCGGCAGTACGTAATGCTTTTCTCGGTGGAAGCTAAGGAGACTCCCAAGTATAAATTCTATGCCTATCATGAGAGAGTTTCCGAGGTTTTCACTCCCGACGTTCCGGGTTTGCCACCAGAGACGGAGGTAGAGTTCACCATCAATCTCATACCGGGGACAGGACCTATCTCGATATCACCTTATCGGATGTCACCCATAGAGTTGGTAGAGTTGAAGAAGCAGTTGGACGATATGCTGAAGAAAGAGTTTATCCGGCCGAGTGTTTCATCGTGGGGAGCCTCTGTGTTGTTTGTTAAGAAGAAGGATGGAAGTGCTAGGATGTGTACGGATTACAGACAGTTGAATAAGGTGACGATCAAGAACAAGTATATGTTGCCTAGGATAAATGATATGATGGATCAATTAAAGGGAGCTTCAGTGTTTTCTAATATCGATCTGAGGTCTGGGTAACATCATATTAGGGTAAGGAAGGAGGATATACCCAAGATAGCTTTCAGGACGAGGTACAGGCACTACGAGTACTTAGTTATGCCTTTTGGTGTGACTAATGCTCCGTCGGTGTTTATGGATTACATGAGCAGGATCTTTAGACCGTTCCTTGATAAGTTTGTTGTGGTGTTCATCGATGGATAGTGAACCAAGAACCCTAGAAGCTAATCCAAGTAATAGGCATTTTTAATAAGCACTCAAGAGATAATCAAGTTCAAGTCCAATTAGAAGCTTAGGTTCTTCAAGTTCATGTTCTCACTGATTTGGGCACTCATCTCACCTCACTCAAGTGTTTTAGGGTTTATGACAATTCACTCCATTTCCTCAAGTAAAGTATTTTACCATAGGCTTGACTATTAACCAAATCTCTACTTTATTTAAGAAAACACTTAAGAATTAAGAGGTCTTTTCCTTTGGTTGTAATGTGGCCATGGGATTTATTGTAAGGTGGGAAAATCAAGGAAAGGGAATTTCAAGAAGGCTAGACAGATTATCAAACATTACAAAGCATGACACCTTCTAAAATACCCCTTTTTGGGCTTTGGTTTACTTTTCCACCTTTCTTCCTTCATTTAATTTTTTTTTTCTTTTTCTTTTCATTTCTCACTTTCTTTGTCATCCCCTTCTCCATTTTTTTTTTCTGTTTATTTCATTTTTATTTGTTTGGAGAAGGGGAGATTTATAGCTCAAGAGAAATTACTTTCTAGCTTTTCTTCCCATACTTTTTCCAACTACCAATTACCCTTTTTGTAATACTTTAAAAGGTGCCATACCAAGCATTATTTATCAAATTAAATCATGGTACCAAGAAAAGTATTTTTTTCTTTAGGCTCAAAATTGGGCAACTAAGGGGTAGCATTTATCATTCAAAGCTCGGGAGGCCGGAAAAATACCTAGTGCCTCAATCATTTCCAAAAATGTTTTCAGAAATTTTTAAGTTTTGAAATGGTTTCAAGTCAAGTTCTAGAAAATACAGTCCAAGAGGAATTACAACACTCTAGCACAAGAAATGGGGTAGATTTAGTGAATACCCCTTTTGGCTCAAAATCTTACATTTAGTAGTTCAAAAATCAGTGAGGTACACAAGTTTAAGGAACCACATGCTAATTATCAACTATCAAATGATTATCTCAAGAATTTTTATTTTTAGCCATATCACAAGAATAATGAAAAATTGGGTTCAAAATTCACTATCTCAATTCATTTGGCTCCAAGTTTTTACAATCGGATGCATGTTCTAAGTGATGGGAAATCTAGAGAATGTGATCATACCAATCTAAGCCTATGTGAATGCAACATGAATGCAACAATGCAAATGCAAAAATAAATACCCCCACCCCCTAAGCTTGATTACTTACATTGTCTCCAATGTAAATAATCAAGTCGGAGAGAGGAGAAAAATGGAACAACTTACCGAGCCGGTAGCGGGTGTTGGCTTCACATTCCAGTCAAAACTTGGGTAGAAATTGTATCATCACGGCCGTGAGGCTTATCACGGGCAGGCCGTGATCGCTTCGATCCTCGGGAGTTGCCCTGTCACGGCCGTGATCTACATCACGGCCAGGCCGTGATGCTCTCTCGATCTTGGCATCCTACTCATCACGCCCGTGATGGTTGTCACGGCCAGGCCGCGTGATGCTCTCTCGTGCTCTTGTTTAGTTCATCACGGCCGTGACCACTGTCACGCCAGGGGCGTGATGGCCTCTGACTTTATTTTTTTATGCTCTTCTTCTCTTTCTAAACCTGAAAACACTAGACAAACTTATTAATGATATTTTTGCCTCTTGATCTTCTCAAATTATTCAAGAGGTTAAATCAAAAACAAAAGGAAAAAGGGAAAGAAAACTTGGGTTGCCTCCCAAGAAGCGCTTATTTATGGTCTTAAGCTTGACCATACTTCCTCAAGTCAACCGGGGTCGGCTGGGCGTAGAAGTGCAGGAACACTTCTTTTCTAGGGAGCTCCTTCAAATAGCCGTTTCTGCTCATACGGCCAGTAACGCTTCCGCTTTGCTCTTTTCTTTCGGAGCTTCCTAGCCTTCCTTCCTCCCGGCGGAAGTATTGTTTCTGCATGGACAGCAATTCCAACTTCACCACTGGGTGCATCTCCAACCATGCATATCTTTGGGGTTGCTTCCATGCTAAGTTCTTTCTCTACCGCTGGAGACGTTACATCAATTCTGCACACATGGCTCTCAAAAGGAGGGTTGTTACAAGAGTTAATCAACTGAAAATTTACCCTACCTTCCTCTACATTTAGAGAGAGTTTGCCATTCCTTACATCTATTAATGCTCCAGCGGTTGCCAAGAATGGCCTTCCTAAAATGATGGGGAATTTAGAATTCTCATGTCCAATACCAGGAAGTCGGTAGGGATGAGAATTTTCCCTACCTTTACAGGAACATTCTCTAGTATGCCTAGAGGAGTCCTAGTTGAGCCATCCGCAATTTGTAAGGGGAATTTGAATGGTCTCAACTCTTTGCTTCCCAACCTTTCCATGATAGTGAGGGACATCAAGCTCGTGCTAGCCCCTAGGTCACATAAGGCTTGGTCAATTTGCGGTTGTCCGATCGAGCAAGCGATGGAGAAACTACCCAGGTCTTTCGGTTTAGTAGGCATTTTAGTCTCTACATCTTCTTGCTTTTTCCTGACCAACCCTCTGTGGGAAAGGTATCGGGGGTTGGTACGGTGGTGGAGGGACATATTTGCTTTACGCTCTTCTTTTTCGCTCGTGTCCTCCTCCGGTTCCACCTCCATTTCAGCTACCCCCACCCCAAGCTTATCATCCCTCAAGTGTATGACATTGCAATGCTCATTGGGATTTGCTTCGGGTTGCCCCGGGAATGTACCCTTAGGTCTCGAGTACGTGCTGGCTTGTTGGGCAATATGGGTTTCTAGCATCTTGTTATGAGTTGCTAAGTTGTCTACCTTAGATGCTAGATCCTTTATTGCCTCACTCACTGCCCTTCCTTGTTGTCTAAACTCCTCATTCTGTTTTGTCTGAGTTTCGACAAAACTTTCAAATAAAGTCTCGAGTTTAGATCTTTGTACCTGAGGGTACCCCGGTGTGGTTCTCTTATTACCTTGACCCTCTTGGAACTCATGATTGAGCGTGTTGCTGTAGTTGCCGTAGGAGAGGTAAGGGTTGTTCCTTCTTTGGTTGTAGGGATTTGGGGGAGCATAGTTGGGCAGCTTCGGGTTCGTATCATAGTAGTTGTTACAAGAGTTCACTTGCTCACCCGAAGCGCCGGATCCATGTGGGCATCCCATCATGTCATGTCCCTGCATTCCACAAATCTCACAAATAGTGTTAGTAGCACCTATTGCACTCACATTAGCTCTTTCAATCTTATCTAATCGTTTATTTAGTGAGTCAAATTTAGACATTATCAGATCAATGCTACTTACTTCAAACTTACCCCCCGAAATCTTGTTCGGGCTATTACCTCTTTCGGATCCCCATTGGTGGTAGTTGGTGGCGACATTCTCGATGATGTTGAATGCCTCGATGAGAGGCCTATTCATAAACGCTCCACCGGCTGCAGAATCTAGTGACACCTTCAAGAGTAGTCCAATCCGTTATAGAAGGTGTGCACTATTAACCACCTCTCGAGTCCGTGATGTGGGCACGACTCAAAGAGTCCCTTGTATCGATCCCAGGCTTCCGATAATGATTCTCCGTCTTTTTGGAAGAAGTCGGTGATCTGGGTTCTTATGTAGGCCGTCTTGGATGGAGGGAAGAATTTCTCCAAGAACGCCTGCTCCAATTGGTCCCAAGTAGTCAAAGTGTTAGCGGGGATTTGCTTAAGCCAGGCTTTCGCCTTTCCAAGGTGAGAGATGAGGGGAGCAGTCTCAAACGCACAACATCGACTGAGGCTCCATGAATCCGGATTGCATCGGTGAACTCTAAAAATGTCTCTATGTGATCGGTAGGGTCCTCCGAAGGCAATCCTCCGAATTGATGTTGCCTAATCATGTTGATTAGCATGGGCGGTATGGTATAGTTTTCCGCCTCAATCTCTGGCCTTGCAATCCCAGTTCGCAAGCCTCTCGCATTTGGGGCTGCGTAGTCCTTCAAAGGCTTTGTATCCGGTTGATTCGCCATGAGTGGAACGGGACTCAACCTTTCTTCCTCTCTTAGTAGTCTTCTACGTCTGTGGAAGGTCCTCTCGATCTCCGGATCAATCTCACTAAGGCTCCCAAGACTTAGAGATCTTTGCATATAACTCAAAGAGAGATGGATACAATAGAAGGAAAAGATTTTTTTTTTTTTTTTATATTTCAGAAATAAAAATCAAACAAAAAGAAAAGGTCCAGAAAAATCAATTCAAAATTTGAATTGAAATTCGAAATGGCACAGTCCCCGGCAATGGCGCCAAAAACTTGATGTGTCGCGTCAGTCGACGTGCGACGACGCACGTGCGATTCCGGCAAGTGTACCGGATCGTCGCCAAGTAATAAAAGATATCGATCCCACAGAGACTGTGTTCCCGAATCGCAACTAATTTCGAATCGATTAAGTTCTGGACTTTTTAGAAAGGGTTTTGAAATTGGTTTTTGAATTTGAATTTAAGAGATAAAACAGAATCAAACAAAACAGAAAACAAATGTTTTTTGGGATTTTTCAGATCTAAATGGGTTCCTAGGGATTTAGGTTACCACAAGATCGTTTACGTTATGAAGTTGATTACCCTTGTTGATTAGCGAAATTGCCTTGAAGGCGAGTTTATCCTCTGATAGCTTAAGCTCCCTCTCGGGTTACAAAAGCCGTGCCCAATTGACCCGACCCCTACTCTCGTGGCAGTCGATCCCAGATTGGACCCTTTGCATTCCGTGACAACTCGTTGCTCCTCGAGGGACGGCTTCTAACTCTCGTGATTTCAGTCCCAAGTCTGACTCTATAGATCCGACACCTAGGTTCACCGCTAGGTTCCTCCCTAGAATGTCTAAGTCATGCAAATAACCTAAGTTCACCGCTAGGTTCCTCCTTAGAATATCTACGTCTCGCCGATAAGCCGCACGAACTTTACGAGTGAAACACACTAGAAATCCTAAGTTCACCGCTAGGTTCCTCCTTAGAACGTCTATGTCACGCAAATAAGCGGTCGCCGATTTTACGATTGATTAAACACTAAAATCAGATCTAAAGCAAATCGTAATTAACAAAGAGTTTACATCAAATTTACATCATAAACAAACTTGGGCAGAGCCCTAATCCCTAGAAACTATGCTACTACTCACGCCTTGCCATGGAGATGACAGGCATGATTACAAATAACATGAAAATAACTAAGAGAAGAAGGAGAAGAAGAAAGAGATCCTAAATCTATGCCTAGAGTAGTAGCCCCAAAGGTCTGATGTTTTCTGCCTCTGCCTGGTCCCTTATTTATAGAATTGGGCAGTTAGAGTCCTAATCCAACTCAAATTAGATCCAATTCTGTTACTTCTGATCCAAGTAATGCGCGTCACGGCCGTGACGGCCATCACGGCCAGGCCGTGACGGTCTCTGCCTCTGGTACTTTTGGAAAATTCAATTTCTCGCGACGCGAGATGTCGCTTCACGACGCGAGCCTTCCTTTCATGGCCCGTGATGAATTTCACGGCTGGGCCGTGATGTGCTCTGACTTGTGATGGTTTTGGGTCACGGCCGTGATGGCTATCACGGCCAGGCCGTGACAGACTCTGACTTCAGCCTTTCTTCTTTTTCAGTTTTGCTCAATCATGGCCGTGATGGGCATCACGGCTAGGCCGTGATGGGCTCTGTTTGGCTCATTTTCTTCAGTTTTAAAGCTCCATCTTCATCCAAACTTCATCATGGTTGATCTTGAGCAATTTACCCTTGATATCTGCAAAACAACACACGAAAACCGCCTTACCCGTTCCAAAGGAAAATTAACCTAAAATCTAATAAAAATATGCCTAAACTACATGAAAATGCATGCAAAATGATGGACAAAGATGAGGTGGAATCACACTCATCACTTAGTATCTGCCAATGAAGGAGTATCAACGAGGGGTGATGATTGTCGGCAGTACGTAATGCTTTTCTCGGTGGAAGCTAAGGAGACTCCCAGTATAAATTCTATGCCTATCATGAGAGAGTTTCCTGAGGTTTTCACTCCCGACGTTCCGGGTTTGCCACCAGAGACGGAGGTAGAGTTCACCATCAATCTCATACCGGGGACAGGACCTATCTCGATATCACCTTATCGGATGTCACCCATAGAGTTGGTAGAGTTGAAGAAGCAGTTGGACGATATGCTGAAGAAAGAGTTTATCCGGCCGAGTGTTTCATCGTGGGGAGCCTCTGTGTTGTTTGTTAAGAAGAAGGATGGAAGTGCTAGGATGTGTACGGATTACAGACAGTTGAATAAGGTGACGATCAAGAACAAGTATATGTTGCCTAGGATAAATGATATGATGGATCAATTAAAGGGAGCTTCAGTGTTTTCTAATATCGATCTGAGGTCTGGGTAACATCATATTAGGGTAAGGAAGGAGGATATACCCAAGATAGCTTTCAGGACGAGGTACAGGCACTACGAGTACTTAGTTATGCCTTTTGGTGTGACTAATGCTCCGTCGGTGTTTATGGATTACATGAGCAGGATCTTTAGACCGTTCCTTGATAAGTTTGTTGTGGTGTTCATCGATGGCATCACTATCTATTCCCGTACATGGGAAGAGCATGAGGGGCACCCAAGGTTTTTAAAACCGGATCGGTCAAGATATTGAGTAATAGTAATATAAAGGCTAAATTCCATTGTTGGTCCCCAAATTATTATTAAATGTTCAATTTGGTCCCCCAGTTTTTAAACGGTTCATTTTGGTCCCCTAATTCCTAAAACGTGTTCAAATAGGTCCTTCCGTCAAGTTGACTAACGACGACATCCTACCTAATACCACATGGCATTAAATTTAATATTTTAATGTTCATTTTGGTCCTCAAATTATTTTACAATGTTCATTTTGGTCCCTAAATTGTTTTAAAATATTCAATTTGGTCCTCAAGTTTTTAAAATGTTCATTTTCGTCCCTTAGTCAACTTGATGTCGTCGTTAGTCAACTTGATGTCGCCGTTAGTCAACTTGACAGAAGGACCTATTTGAACATGTTTTAGGAATTAGGGGACCAAAATGAACCGTTTAAAAACTTGGGGACCAAATTGAACATTTAATAATAATTTGGTGACCAAAAGTGTAATTTAGCCTAATATAAATTTTAAATTTTCATATTTTTTTAACAATATAAAATACTTTTTGCATTTTATGTAAATAAATTTATAAAAATAATTCTTGTATTTTCCCCCATAAATGTTAAACAAAAAAAAAACCAATTTCAAGGACACATCAGTCCAAAGCTTTCTTATCTGCTTTTTGGTTCAACTATAAAAATAAAAATAAAATTGAAGTTGGGCTCATTTAGCTCATTCTATATTAGAAATAAATAAAAAAAACTGGGTTGGATAACTAGGGCCCAAACCCGTTTCTGCCCAAACTAAAAGAAAACCCTACTTATTTTCATAGCAAGTTAACAGCCGTCCACCTCCCCCTCCCCCCTCTTACTCTTCTTAGTCTCTCACTTAGACATTGCGTTTTGGTTCTACAACATCGCGTGACTGGTTCTTCTTCATGGAAACGTAACGTCCTAGCTCTTCTTTCAGTAACTTGTTTTGGTTCCTCAATCTCATGCCTCCTCTCTTTGCTTTCTCGTCCTATCGTCTTCTGCAGTTTCGAACCAATGAGGTCGTCAGAGGTAGCAGAGCAAAACTTCTTTTCTTGGACTGGGAAAACCCGGTGAACCACGGTTTCGCCCGGTTTCGTACCGGTCCGACGGTTTTCTGCCCGGTTTTATTTCAGAACGGTTATGGGGCTAAACCGGACCGAATGGCAGGTCGGTTCCTGGTCGAACCGGTCGGTCTAGTCCGATTTTGAAAACCTTGGGGCCACTTGAGAATAGTTTTACAGATGTTGAAGGATAGGCAGTTGTATGCTAAGCTTTCCAAGTATGAGTTTTGGATGGAAGAAGTGCAGTTTCTTGGTCATGTGATCAACAAGGAAGGGATATCAGTAGATCCAACTAAAGTAGAGGCACTGCTTAAGTGGGAACTACCTAAGTCAGTGAGTGAGGTGAGGAGTTTCCTTGGACTGGCTGGACACTACCGAAGGTTTATAGAAGGTTTCTCAAAGATTGCATTGCCTATGACGTAGTTGACAAGAAAAGGTACAACTTTCGTTTGGACGAATGAGTGTGAGAGAAGTTTCCAAGAGTTGAAGGATAGGTTGACCACAACGTCAGTGCTGATTTTACTAGATCCTTTAGGATAATTTGACGTATACTATGATGCATCATACCAAGGCTTGGGTTGTGTGCTGATGCAAGAGGGAAGAACTGTGACTTATGCTTCCCTTCAGTTGAGAGTTCATGAGAGGAACTATCCGACCCATGTTCTGGAGTTGGCAGCCATAGTGTTCGCATTCAAGATATGGCGGCACTATCTTTATGGAGCTAAGTTCAATGTGTACAGTGACCATAAGAGTTTGAATTATTTGTTCGATCAGAAGGAGTTGAACATGAGGCAGCGGAGATGGATGAAGTTCATCAAGGATTATGAGTTTGATCTTCAGTACGATCCAGGGAAGGCGAATGTTGTAGCGGATGTCCGCGATGATGGTAAAGGAGATGGAATTGATCGAGCAGTTCAGAGATATGAACTTAGGTATGGAGTTGGTTGAATATAGGATTTGCTTGGGTATGGTCGCCGTCAGTAGTGAGTTTCTCAGAGAGCTTAAGGAAAAACAAGTCCAGGATTAGTATCTGCAGGAGGTGAGTAGAGGTATAGATGAGGGTAAAGTGTTCAGTAGAGGTTCAGATGGTGTGTTGAGGTTTAGGGATAGAATATGTGTGCCAGAGGACTTTGAGCTTAGGAAGATGATCTTAGAGGAGTCACATAAGAGTAAGCTGAGTTTTCACCATGGAGCCACGAAGATGTATCAGGATATGAAGAAGATGTTTTGGTGACCGAGGATGAAGAAGGAAATGACGGAGTATATTTTATCACGCTTGGTGTGTCAGAAGGCTATGATAGAGCATCAGAAGCCTGCTGGTTTGTTGCAGTCATTGGATATCCCAGAGTGAAAATGAGATAGTATAGCCATGGACTTTGGGGTTGGACTACAACGAACCCCAAAGAGGCATGATGCGATTTGGGTTATCATCGATAGGTTGACGAAATGTGCTCACTTCTTACCTATTGGTGAGAGTTATAGTTTGGAGAGGTTGGCCCAGAATACATTAGAGAGGTTGTCAAGTTGCATGGAGTGCCATCGAGAATTGTCTCCAACCGAGATCCTAGATTTACATCTAGATTTTGGAGACAATTGCACAGTGCTTTAGGGACGAAGTTGAGGATGAGTTCTGCTTATCATCGTCAAATAGATAGACAGTCAGAGAGGACGATTCAGTCATTGGAGGATCTCTGGAGAGCCTGTGTGTTGGAGCACACTGGCACTTGGGATGAGTTCTTGCCTCTGATTGAGTTTACCTATAATACAGTTTTTATAGCGGTAGGACCCCTTTGTGTTGGTATGAGACTGGTGAAAGCCAAGTGTTAGGTCCTGATGTGGTGCATCAGACGACAGAACATATTAAAAAGATGAGGGAAAAGATGAAGAAAGCGCATGATAGCCAGATGAGCTACAGTAACAAGAGGAGGAGATTGTACCCTTAGAGTTCCAAGAGGGTGATCACATGTTCTTGAGAGTCACTTCGAAGACTGGAATTGGCAGAGTTATCAAGTCTAGAAAGCTTACTCTCAGATTCATTGGACCTTTTCAGATTCTTCGACGGGTTGGTCCAGTAGCCTATCATATTGTATTACCACCTAACCTTTCAAACCTTCATGACGTCTTTCACGTCTCCCAGTTGAGGAAATACTATCACGATCCTTCACATGTACTTGAGCCTGAGTCTATACAACCACTAGAGAATCTAGAGTATGAGGATTTATCTGTTAGGATTGTAGATAGAAGGACTAAAGAGCTTCGCGGTAGACAGATTCCTTTGGTTAAGGTCATATGGGATGATACATAAGAGATGCTACATGAGAACGCGAGGCAGATATGCGACAGCAGTATCCACATATTTTTAAAGGTAACTAAATTCCGAGAACCAAATTTATTTTAAGGGGGTTAGTAATGCAACACCCCATTTTCTCGATTAGTGTACGAGGAAAGGATTAATCCTGTTTAAAGGCTTAACCATGTTCTTAGGTGTTAGTGAGCTTGTGTTTCAAGTTTGAGGGGAATCAGAGTTAAAACGGGTATAGAACGAAAAGAAATGTAAACCGAGAGATTAATTAATCGATTAATTAATTAATTAATTAATTGAGAATTATAACATTAAAATTAGGTTGGACTTTAGTTAAATAAATTTTTAGGAATAACCTAAAATAATACAGAAGAATATCCTAACAGTAGGTTACGCGGGAAATGCATGAGAGAACACCCAGTTGTGATGACGGGGTAACACACGACAACATGTGTAGATGACACGTGTCACAATTGCACACATGTCACTAAGAGGGAAGGTTTCATGGATGGGGCTGCCATCAAGGGACACTTGGATTCCACTAAACTTAGCTAAAGGACACCTAGCCCACTAATTTCCTAACTTGCCTAAGTTAATGACACATGGATTCCACTAAGATAACACCTAAGGCACCTAACATGCACTAAGTCAACAATAATAAAATATAACCTAAGGTAGACAAGCAAAAAGTGATCAAACTTCATCATTTTTGTGAGCTAAGAGCAAGATAAGGAAAGGTGAAAGAGAAAGCGAAGCCATTGTTGAGGGATTGGAGAGCTTTGTTGGAGTGGTCACATAAAAATCAACACCATATACTCTTCAACCGTTGGATCATTCTCAGATTTTATAATAAGGTTCGAGACTTGTGGTTCTTCATACCCAATGGTTGGAATTTCGAATTAAACTCCATAGTGTGAGATATTCAGCTCGCACAGTGGACCTAGGTGGTGAGAAACTCAACCCGTATACCACTTAACCTGCCAGTATAGAACTGTCATCTGAGATTCTTTCACCGTTGGATCGACCTGAAACTTTGTGAGATGGTTTAGGACAGATAGTTATTCGCTGTCACCATTCAGTTTTGTAATTAAAAGGGTTTGTGGCCAAATATATAGAGCTCGCATCGTAACCTATTTTTGGTACCTTTTCCTTTGGATTCTTTTACTCACTTTTGAATCCAACTTCCCCTAAGTCCAGCCGTTGTTCTCGTAAGTTTTTCCTTTGATTTCGTCTCTTTATTCAAATTGATTCATTGATTGGAACCATGTTGTTGATTCTGTTGGTATTTCTATGTCTCCGGTGAATTGTGATACCCGTACGTATAATCGGGACAGAAAACGGAATGGTGGATGTGTTGATGGTGGTAGATTTGTGGACGTTGTTGGAAAGCTTGCCGAGGTTCATGTCAAAAGCACGGACTCATTCAGATCTTGTACTGGAAAGTGCGCAAGTCGATAAGGTGGGGGAAAGAAGCATCCTATCGTCGGAAACGGCTAAGTAGCATATTTTACCAAAATAGTTGTAGGGTTACCTAAACCCTACTAGTGAGCGAGTAATCAACAATACCAAAATCACATTGTCAACTACCCCGTAGTACCAATGATGATTTGGGGGATTGTAGGTTTATCGCCGTTAGGTTATTTTTATGATATTCGAGGATGTCTGATTTTATCCTTGTTGAGCTTCTTGTGATGCGCTGGTTATGATAACATGCTTTATGTGATGTTTTGTGATACATGAGTTTTTTGATATTATTTTAATACGTATGACATGCTTTGTGTGATAACATGCTTTATCTGCTGTTACATGCTTAGTTGGTCTCTAGGCGATGATATGTTATGTTCTAGAGAGATGAATGTTGGGGAGTGTATGATTTGAGACTTAGATGTGCCTAGCCTAATAAAATATTGTTTTATATGTGATGAGCCATATGATGTGATATGAGATGTGATATGAGATAGCGATGGAAGTTTGAGGCACTAGGTTATGACCTGATACGAGTTGGTGAGACTCATATAGATGCATTGTGTTGATCACAGCCGTGTGGGTGGAACACACGAGGTCAGAGTATCCGACTACGGATACTGGATGTCACGGGTGAGTGCCGTCATGCTGAGGTTTTGAGGAAGACTACCGTGATACTCTCGTAGTCCTTGCCGAGCTGCTCCATGTATCCTGCGTGGGTACTGATATGAGTATTATGATTGTGCGACTCTTCTCCACCGGGGTTGGGGAACTAGTTTCGTTCTCTGAATGAGCACCCTAGATGAAACTAGGGTGTGCACCGAGGTTTTGGGATGCGCCGCTTGGACGACTGACTAATATCCAAAATCAGGCGAGGGATGTGTGACAAGATTATGTGGTGGCCAGGTCAGCATCCAGGATTAGTTGCATGAGCGTAAAAGGGTAGAGGATGATAACATGTCTCGAGGATGATTCCTATCTATATGTGATGCATGTTTGTTTGCTATTTTTGTATTTATGCTATGTAATCCTTTTCCGTATATGATGATAGAACTGTTTCTTATCCCCTATTTCTCTATATTGTATATGTTTTATTATGTGATCATCGTGAGAAGATCCTACGGAGGAGCCAGCTATGGAGAAGCTTGATGGGACTCCTTATGAGCCAGATGCTGGAGGATGAGCAGTGGATCTCATAGTTGAGTACAGAGTCTATGGCCAGTGAGTCTTGTCTTTTTGGAATGTTGTATTTTCAATTCTTACGTCAGTTGTATTTATGGGGCCTACTATAGTGGTACCCTAGACAGTATCATGTACCTTGATGTTTATATATGTATATATACAGTGTGTGATGTTCATGTTATGTATGTTCTGTTCAAGTCTTGATATATCTTGCTTTTCTATAAGTTTGTTTAACGTTATATCGCGATTAAGGTTTAGTTAAATTAGGTTTTTATTTAATGAGACATTGGGTTGTCTCATATGTGACATGATTACAAAGTAGAAGTTGGGCCTCACTACTCAACTAAGTGTTTCACTCTTTTGATTTTATCATTCGTGTATCACATAAATGGCTTTTGAGCAAATGTTCTCTCATGACTTTTTCCACTCTTAGTTTTCCAAATTGAATCCTTTAAGTAGAAACAAACATTTCAATCACATAAGCCACAATACACTTGTAACAAATCAACCAAGATATATCACACAATAATTTCAAGAAAAAAACTATAAAGACAAAACTAAGTATTCAATAAGACAAACTAAAAAGCTAAAACTAAAAACACACTCAAAGAGGAGTTGAAAGAAGACAATTAAAGAAAATATGTTTCAAGTTTCAAGTTCTTGATTATGAGTTTCGAAATTGTTGCTTCAAAATTAGGCTCAAACAATACAATTGATCAAGAAATTTAGTGGCAAGTCTTTTCTAATTTTTTTAAAACTTTTGGTATTTGCATTTCTTCCCCAAACCTTTCTATTTCTATTTTCTGGTCCTTGAATTTTTCTGATTTGGACTCTTTTTCCTCTTAATTTTCGAAATTATAGTATTGCCACTGACTTTTTCAAAATTACACAAATGCCTCAAGTGACTTAGAGTGTGTGTCATAAGAATCAAAGAGCCAATCAAATATGAAATAAGCAAGAATCACGTGATGTTCAAATCATGCCAAGATTTTTCAATAAAGTGGTTGTTTAACACTTAAACGACACCTTTTGAAATTCATCAAGATTTATGTCGCCAAATTTCCAAGGATCATTCAAGAACACACATGAACATGAAGAATGTTAAGTAATATATTCAAGAACATGGATTTCACAAGTATTGCTCATTCACAATTTTTAATCACAATTCAAGATCTAAGATCCAGAATTATGTTGAAAAATTCTCACACCAAAAAATGGCTCTAAATTTCAAATTTGAATTTAACCCTAGTGACTCAAACTTCAAGGTTTTTGGTGCCAAATTCAAATTTGGTGCAATTTCCAAATTTTGGCACACTTTTCAATTTTTGCGTTAAGTTCAAAATTTTGGCGCCAAACTCAAATTTTCAAAAATTTGCATCAAAATAAAAATTCAAAGCTCAAAGAGACTACCAAATGATATTATCCAAGATTGAACCGATGAAATTAAGGATCTATCTAAGAGCTTTGATCAAGATTTTGATCCAAAATTCAAATGAATTTTGAGAGGGAAATCTAAGACTCGGGTGATCACAATGCCAACCAATGAAAGAGCACTTTCAAGGTGCATCAGTCAAAGTCTAAGCCGTGAATCACATACAACAATTTCAAGTGAAATTCGCATGAAAGCAAAATAATAGAGCATGCATAGCTCAAAAATGTTAAAATGGAGCAAGGAAGAAGTTGAAAGAAAGCGCCACACTTGTTTCCATGAACTGGAAGAAGTGATATGCTCAAGGAGGATTCGCCATAAGAGATTGAAGCTCTTGATGAGAATCAAGAAAGGTTCTACTCAAGAACCCAAAGAGGAGAATTATTTCTCACTCACACAACTCAATTTGAGAGCAAAATCTAATTTCATTCAAAAGTTATCAATGAGCTTACAAACAAGTATTTATATGAATTACAAAATGGAGGGAAGCTCCTATTCAGCTCATGGCCGCACCTCACTCCGTTCTAATGGACTTGGAAGACTCTTAATCCCATTTACAAGCCTAACTATGTCAAATCCGTCCAGAATTGCATTCTAAACTTGTGGTCCAGTTTTAGACATTATAAACGTCGAATTGGGTCTTGAAACTAGAAATAAGATTTGTATATAATCCTCTCTGTGATTTCCAACGTATCAAAATCACTTCAATCAGACATTAACAATTCAAGATATAGCCAAAACAATGAAGTAGGTTTGATTGGGATTTGTTTCAAAGTTGACCTGCCCTTGTTATTGCCCCACTAAGTTTTGCTTCCTAGGATGCATCAAGAAAAGGAAAGAGTAGCAACAATGGAATAAGAAGGAAAAGAGATATTCAAGAAATTCAAATAAGGTAAGAGATTTAGATTATTTGTAGAATTGATTTAATTTTGGGAAACTTAGATGAATGTTGTCCTAGGTTTTGGGTCATGCATTTAGGGTGATTTTGGTTTGAAACTGGTTACAAATAGGTTGGATGTTGATAAAGTATGGTTAATGATGTTATATTCTTTGTAGTATTCATTTATACGATGTTTTGTGCCTAATTTTGATTGGATTGTTGCCTAAAAATGGAATGTGGGGTTTTGGGGTTGTACAATTTTCGTTTTTTGTGTTTCTGCATTTTATGTAGAATCATGTCCGCGCTATGCACCAGGATACCCAACAGCAAACCTTGGAAATTACTCCCCTACGCCGAAAGCCACATTCCTTGCGCTGAGCCTTGAGTGTCAGTGCTACACAACAAATGAGTTATTCTTTATTTTTCTCCACAATTGCTCCTGAGGAAGTAAGGACTTAGAATAAGTGTAAACAAAGTAAATTTGATATGGGATACTATAATATCAAAGGAGATTTATTTAAAAACATATTAGCAAGGATTACAGTGAAATTGGTAAAAGGAAATTGTCCTGAATTGGTATATATAGAGAGCTATGATGATGAATGATGTTATTTCAAGAATTTAATAAACTATGTTAAAATATTTGTGGCATATTGTGGGGTAAAACATGAGTTGTATTAATGGGATCAAATTGTTGGTGCTTTTACAACTAGGTTTAAGGTATGTGTAATTAAGATAATTATACATTATGTTGTTATATGATCTTAGGTGTGATTAATGAGTGTGAGAATGTGTTAGAGCATCGTAAACGACTTATTTTAGTAGTGTACAATAATGGTAGGAAAGGAGAGGAACATGATTATGGACTGTTTAGACTATGAGATTATAAAGTGGAAAATGGTAAGGAGAAAAAGAGGAAGTCTTAAGTGTAATTATATGATGATGATTTACATAAGTAGAAATAAGATTATGATATGGTACGAGTGATTAGTTAAAGAATGAGTCTTACTTATGGTTAAGTTGGTTCATTTGGAAATAAAAGGGTATTGTTGTGAGTGTTACTTAGTAATTATGTTAGATACGAAAATGAACGTTAGTCAATACACACTAAAAAATAAGGGGGTATTACCGACGACCTAAAACCATCGGAAACGGCGGAAAGCCGTCGAAAAGCTACATTTCTGACGGACCCAATTCCGTCGGTACTAGACGCATAGGAACGGGTTTCCGACGGATATGGCCCGTCTGTCGTAAATTTCCGACGGCCTTGCCCGTCGGTAAACTCGTCACACATATTCCCTAATTACCGACGGATATGTCCGTCGGTAAGTGTCAGTGGAAGTTACCGATGGACATATTCGTCGGAAACTCTAAACTACATTTACCGACGGACTTGTCCGTCAGAAACAAGGGTTTTTTTATATTGATTTTTTTAAATATTTTGTTTTATATTAATAATTAATTGTTAATTTCAATTAATTTTTTATTAAAATTTAAATTTTATATTTTGAATATTAATTATTATTATATTATAATTATTAATCATTAATATATTTTAATTATTATTTATTATTTATTTTAATTAATTATTATTATATTTTAATTAAAAAACAAAATTTAAAAAGCAATTAAATTAAAATTAATTTAAAATAAAAACAAACGCAACATATAATCCATACATAAAATATCCAAACTCTACTACATCTATAACTATGACCATAATATCCGTCATCGTCGTCCTGGTGGGGAGAGTCTACCGATGTTAGATGACCATCAGGCAGGTGCTCCGCTGCGGTCGATTGTTGCACAGACGATGATGATGGAATGGTCGTGTTGTGATCGTATCGAGAGTGGATGATGAGGATGGAATGGCCGTGTAATCTGTCGTGGCATCATCTCAGGAGTCGGCATAAATGATAATCCTGCTGGCTGTGTGGTCGGCGCAGCCGATAATGATGGTGGTGCTGGGTGTGGGTGTGAGTCCACTAGGGAGCGGCGAGTAGCCGGATAGTGCGCGTCGTGGCGCAAAGCGAGTGGAAGTCTGAACATGGGTGGAGGATGGGGTAGTGTGGGTCAAGGATAGTGTAGTATGGGTAGAGGATGGTCTAGTATGGGTCGGTTAGGGTGTAGAATGGGTGGGGGAGAATCCTATAGGTGTCGCTGGGGTGGGTGCGGAAGGGATGGGGGTGGGTGCCGAGGGACTGGCAGCAAAACGAGCAAGCACCTGAGACTTGACGGTGTATCATCCCCGCTTAGCCTTCCCCTTCCCCTTATCACCGCTAGGTGGTGGGGGCGGGGCGGCTGTCCTCCTGATACTGACATATCTATTTTTATAGCACAAGTATAAATCAATGTAAAAAAAATAAATCAATCGACATATAATAGACAAATCTAAGCAAATATTCAAAATACAACAATATTTGTCAAGTCTTACATTTAATTGCATAGGCAAATATTTAAAATACAATAAAAATAACTTAAACAATAAAATTCCTATTCAGACTCGGTATCATCATCTGACTGTAAGTCCGATTCTTCTTCTTCTTGCATTGAATCATCGCTTTGAATTTCTTCCACTGATGATACATGCATCGATGACTGGTTACCAATGACACATTCTTCCCCTTCATTTGTAGATCCCAACATGCCAGTAATATGCTCGACCTCAATTACTTCATTGACATGTGACGATTCATCCACTTGGAAGGGCATCTCATCCTCTGCATCATCGATTTCTATGCAATCCCTAGGCTTGGTAGTGATAGCAACACACCAACCTCGTTTGTCCGTTCGCATTGCTGGATAAAGGACATAATAAACTTGTTTTGCATTCTGAGCAATTATAAACGGATCAATATGTTGATATCTTCTATCCATACGAATATTCACAGTTCCATACTTGGGATCCACCTTTGTGCCTGTCCTCGATGGATCAAACCAGTTACAATAAAATAAGACTACTTTTTTAGGATAAGTGGTAGTATTTTATTGTAACTCGTATATGTGTTTTATGACCCCATAAAATCACCAGTACCTTCACCATGTACGACAACCCCACTATTAATTGTATTTTTGCCCACGTTCCATTCAGATGTGTGGAATTTGTACCCATTAACAAAGTATGTATGCCATGATCTAACACAGCTATAGGGCTCGTACGCTAAATCTCTCAAGTGTTGATTTGTCACGCTTAGTGGTTCTTTGATACATCTATGAATAGGTAAGTCATATTAAATAATTACTTTTTCAAGAGGCAATTAAGCTTAATATATTGTTTGCTAAGTTATATGACACTTACTTGTTGTTTGGAACCATTCGAAAAAATCTGCATGTGTACAAGCGAAGCATATTGTTCACTTAATTGATTAATTTGCGGGAACACGACACAAATAAAATGTGTACTATGTGTTAAAGGAGAAATTGATATAACATGTGATACATTCAAAGATGGGTCGTTGATACTTACTCATGGTATGGCTTCACCTCTGTGCAATTTATCAAGACATGAACATGGGACGATGCATACTCCTCATCGCTTAACCAGTAAGTAAGCTCCTTGCCAGCATGACAGTCAGGAAGATTAAATACAGATAGCATATAAGGATACCCTGCACTATAAGCATCTACATCATTCCTAATATTTCTCGGGGCCAACATGAAGTTGTTGAAATAGTGGGAACAGAAATGAGTTATCTAACAGTGTAAGTAAGACGCACAGATTGATCCTTCCACCCTAGCCTTGTTTTTAACTGATCATTTAGAGTCGCCCATGAATCTAAGTAATAAATAACATTAGTGACAAGGCATTATTCAAGGACCGCTAATTATTTAAATGTAAAAATATAATAAAATTACCTTTCAAATGGATACATTCACCTATATTGGACTGGTCCACCAAGCCTCGCTTCATATGCAAGATGGACAGGGAGATGTTCCATTTAGTCAAAACATCCTGGGGTAAATACCCTCTCCATCTTGCACAGAATTATTGGAATGTTTTCTTCCATCTTCGTCAGACCATCCGCTCTTAAAGTTGCAGAGCATAGATCTTTGAAGAAATGATTGATTTCTGTAAGCGGGTTCGAAACATGCGGGCGCAGCGAGCCGAAAGCAATAGGAAGCAAACACTCCATGAATACATGACAATTATGACTTTTCATCCTATTAAGCCTCCCCGTTCTTACATAAGCTCATCGTGCCAAATTAGAAAAATAACCATCAGGGGTCCTAAGGTCTTTTAACCACCGACAAAATTGACTTCGCTTCATCGGCGGTTAGAGTGTAACAAGCTTTTGGTTTGACCATTTTTCCATTAGACTGCGGCTTCAGCTCCAAATCTTTCGTCTACAGTACAAAGCTATGTCCATCATTGCTTTCCCATTGTCCTTCGTCTTGCCAGACACATTCATAACCGTGTTAAAAATGTTGTCAAAGAAATTCTTCTCAATATGCATCACATCAAGGTTATGTCTTAACAGATTATCCTTCCAGTACGGTAGTTCCCAAAAAATACTTTGTTTTGTCTAGTTATACCATTCTCCATACCCGGGTAATCTTGACACACCTGCTTCAGTGACTTTAGGAAGATCTCTAAACCGACCCCATATTTGTTCAGGAGTCAACAAAGGCGGTGGACCTTCCTCTTCTGTCTGATTCTTTTTGAATGCTCGGATATTCCTTCGGAAGGGATGGTCAGGATATAAGAACTGACGATGAGAATCAAACCAGGAACTTTTGCCACCATATCTTAGGGTAAAAGCCTTTCCATGTTCCATGCAATACGGGCACTCCAATTTACCGTGGGTCCCCCAACCAAAGAGCACGCCATATGCAGGAAAATCATTGATAGTCCACATCGGTGACACCCTCATCATAAAGTTTCGCTTCTTGACAAGTTAGAAACATATAGGGTTTTGACATGCACAACTCGGGAGGAAGATTGTACAGTGTAACATTCACTGGCCAACATGAATATGGCGAGGCTGACGCCTGAATGTACGCGGTAAAACCATCTAAGCACAGTCCAAGTCGTACATTACGAGGATATACTAAAAAATCAAGGTGTACCTGATCGAAATGCTTCCAAGCTTCACCATCAGAAGGGTGGCGTATAACGCCCGTAATTCCTCTATTTTCATAATTCCACCTCATCTGTCCTGCAGTTTGCATTGATGCAAACAGTCTCTGCAACCTTGGAATTATTGGCAGATAGAACATTGCCTTCGCAGGAACTGGTTTGTTCTTACTACGGTCACTACTTTGAACGCGGAACCTGGGTGTCTCACAAAATTTACATCCTTCCAGCGTGCTGTCATTTGTGCCCGAAGCACTGTCAAAATATAACATGCACCCGTTCGGACAACAATCAATCCTCTTAGCCCCAACCCCAGTTTCGACACCAACCGCTTCACATCATAATAACTTTTTGGCAACAACTCTTTGAAGGGTGTCACATATTGAAGCATTTTACAAAAAAAAACTCCAACCACTGCTCGGGGACATTCCAATTAGACTTGCAAGCTAGAAGCCTAACACAAATTGATAATTTTGAATCTGACACCCCTTCAAACAATGGCTTATTTGTCTCTAACAATAGGTTGTAGAATCTCTGTGCCGATTCATTAGGAGGCTCTTCCATGTCATCAGACTTATTCGCCTCGAAATCCCCGTGTTGCCCAAGAAAATCATCCACCATCATATGCATTGACTGGAGTTATTCGACATAGTCGTCGTGTAAGCCACTGCCTGATGCTCCCATGTCAAGATCGTCACCACCGACTTCATTCAAATCAATATCCGGCAACTCCTCACCATGATCAGTCCATATCTAATAATTAGGTTTAAACCCACGTCGGTATAGGTGTAATTTCACGTCATCATCACTCAAAACCGTCATACAATTGCACTTTATGCACTGGCATCTAATCCCCCCTATTCGGCAGAATCACAATGTTGCTTGGATTTCGATATAAACTCCTCAACTCCATCTACAAATAATTGTTTCAGAAGTCGTCTCCCAGACTCATTCCTATCTTAAACCCAACTAAGGCTCGGGGGATAATATTCCATCCTTATGCATTTTCAGATAAATTGACGTATTTTTAAACATGATACTATAACCCCGAATCGCTCCCTTTCCTTAAAAGGCGTGGCCTATCCCATTCGAGGAAAAACTTTTTCACCACTGTATTATACTAGTTACTCATCACTTCTCATGTCTAATAGCTCATGAAATTTCGGAAGCATCTCCCATTGGTCTCCAAGTACACGACTTGACCGCGGTAAGATACCACAATCAAGTATGGACATGAAAAACAAAAGGAAATGCTTCGACCCGAAATTTCATTAACTATTTAACAAATGAGAATCATCGAGTAACTAGTATACCGGTGGAGAAAAAGTTTCTTCCCAAACTGTCCCAATTGGACAATTCAGGATTCAATAAAATGAGCGATACCATTATCACGAGTACACGTGCTCAATAATATTGAACCTTGAACGGGAGTTTGCAGTTTTTCTCAATTACGTATTGATTATACTCTAAGAAAATAATACTTTAAGTAATGGGGATGTTTTGCATAAATATTGACATTATTAACAAAAAATCAAACACACAATTAAGCAACCATCACTCTCAAGTACATTTTAATTATACTCTAAAATAAAATAATATTATAAGTAACGGAGACATCTTAATTATAAAGTTTGATATTGTTGGCAAACAATTAAAATACATAAGCAACTATCATACACAAAGTATTCGTCTAAAATATAAATCTCTATTAAATCATTATTTATTATTTATTATATTAAATGTTATGTAAGTATTTAGTTATTTACATATATTTAATTTTATTATTAATTTAATTATTATTATTTTTATATAAAAGTAATTTTATTTAGATATTAAACTATTTACACTATCTGTTTTAATCACGACAGCGACCTCGTCCAAGTTCTCCAATGCATCATGAGTAGCTAATCATCTCACATTTCATTAATATTTATTTAATAATTAATTTATATTAATTATCACAACAATTAATTCAAATAATTATGTTTGATACTCTCTCACTCACTAACACCTAGACATCGATTCCTATCACATTTCACAATAATCATGAGGAATTGTTGCACCAATGATATCACCATGCTACAGGTATTCGAGATCGATGGAATTCCTTTATCACTTACTCACATATGTAGAGTGCTCTTACTTACTCCTTAATTAAATAGCAAGTTATTTCATCATTTTAACTATATAATTTTATGCTTGAAGTCAAATTGCATCAATAACGTATGAGGATAATTATCAACAAAAGTCATACAAATTCTAAGAGCAACCCAAAGTCAAAACAAACAAATAAAAAAAATACAAAACATAAATATTCTTAAATTACAAATTACAAATCACATTCATAAAAGTTCAAAAACAATTTCCTAATTAAATATTTGACATATTCATAAAAATAACAAATATTGCTCAATCAATAAAAAAATATCTAACAGTGGTTGCTGTAACATCCCGATTTTTCTGTTTTCTAAGATCTGTATAAATATAAATAAACATTTATATTTTTATTTGAGACTTAGAAAATGATTTTGGGAAAACCAAATTCATATTCGTATTATACTTATTTTTATAAGGTTACGGTTAAATTTTGGGTTGAAAATTCAGACGGAACCCGGTTTGTATTTTCGTTGACAGTAAAATTTTACTGATCAGAAAACCTAATTTTGACTCGGGAACGAAATGGTTAGATTTTATATCTTATTTCCAACGATATTGGTTATTTTGAAAATTTTCAAAATAAATAGGTTATTATACTTGATTCGGGCGTAAAACCTAAATCGGGTAATCGACGGAGTCGAGAACGGACGTGCAGAGACAAAACCCAACATCGGATGATGACATATCTTGCCACCTAAGGTGGTGAGTCGTAGGGATGACTCGCCTAGAATTTAATTTATGTAATAATGGGTTTAAGTGTGAAAAGACCAAAGTACCCCTAACATAACCTATCCTAGTTAAACATTAACCATGGTTAAGGCAAGACAAATTCAAATTGACTTCTTCCTCTTTTTTTATGGTCACAAATTAGCCACACCTCAAACAAATCTTCACCACAAGTTTGTCATGATTACATTAGGGTTAAGTTACTAATTTGTCCTTAAGTCCTAACTTAATCACAATTTTGCCTAAGTACAAATGACTAAGTTGTCCCTAAATTAACTCCACATGGACCCTTTGCCCCTCTATTTCCCACGGCCCAAACCCCCTCAATTAGGCCATCTCACTCATTTAGTCATTACTTCATCTTCTTCATCAACATTTCTCTCATTTTCTCTCAAAGTTCTTAAGTTTCCATAGCCAAAAATTGTGAAGCAACTAGTAGTTTCCTTGCTTTTTTTTCTAATTCCAAGAGGTATACCTTACTTCTCATCATCAATAAACTATATGTTCTTCATTTATTTTCTTGATTCAAGGCCATGATCATCATTTGAAATTTCTAGATCTAGAACTTCAAAAATCTCTAGAAAATCATAGAAAAAATCCTATGATCATGAAACCAATTTCTATCATTTTGTTATCATCTCTATGTTTATAATCCAAGAGTATGAATCAAACAAAAAATTCTTTCCTTTTCTTCCTCCAATGGCCGAAACCCTAATTTTTGGATGGAGGAGTTTTGTTCAATTTTTTTTTAGAAAGTGATGCTTGATTCCATCTCTGTTATATATATGTGTTGAATCCAAAAAAGTTGTATCAAAATAAAATCTCTAACCTATTTTATGAATCAAGGCCGAATCCTATTCTAAGAGGATTTGGATGAGTTTTGTTTCAATTTCTGAAATAGAACACTTGATTCAATCTCTCTAATACCTATACATGTTAAATCCAAGATCTTGAAACCAAAGAAATTTTCTAGCCTAATTTTATTGTTGAGGTCGAAACCCTAACTTATTGAGTTAGATGGTTTTGCTCAAAGTTCTTAGTTTATGATCATTGATTATGTCTTACAAGTACTCAAGGATTATTAATCCACGAGTTTGTAAAATTTTAACATCCCTAGACAAATTATTTTGTGAAGGCCGAACCATAGTCTTAGGAATTAGAGTGTTTTGTTGTTTGATTTTATTAATCGTGTGATGTTTGTTGTGAAGGATAAATGTGAATACCCTATTTTGACTACATCTTTTTAGTTTTCATTAAAATTTTCATAAAATAAAAAATTCAAAGAAAAGAAAAATACAAAAAAAAATATTTTGCCGTATTATTTTGATTCATCCCAACATCCAAAAAAAACTTATGACAAACAAAAATAACAAAAAGATTTTAATTTTATGTTAAACTTTTAGGTTTGTTTTTGTTCATTGTTAGGCAAAATCAGCTAAACCCATTACTCAAAGCTCATTTTACTTCCTGAACCCGGATCCACCCACACCACCCTTCTTTTCTATTCTCTTTGAAACCCTAATAGCCACAATCACCTTTTTCTTTCTCCCAAATGAACCCTAGCCGCACAATCACTGCCCCCAGCGTCAATCTCGCATAGAAACATGGATATGGATGAGATTTTCGTTCAACAAGTTGTCAATTCTTTCTTATTCTAACTCAATCGCAGAGAAATAGGTGATTTTCGAGATCAAATCGCACAAGGATTCAATCCAGACGCGCAAACTCAGGGATTGGAGATTCCTTTTAGTGAGAAATTAACAAGGTAAGCATCATTCCCTTCCTTTCTAGTCTTCAAATATGGAATTAATTGCGTATTTATCCTTTGCAGATTAGAAAACGAAGTGGACATGCTGGGAGGCTATAAAAAAGGAACGAACAACAACAAGAAAAGGGCACGAAAAATATTGAGACAGGAGAGAGGAGAAAAGACTCTCAGAGAAGAAAAAAATCGAGAGAAAGATAAGAGTGATCAGAGTGGAGTTGTTAGAGTTCATGAGCATAGGCTAGCATAATTTCTTTTTTGCTTTCTCGGTTTTTTTTTTCCTTCGTTGAAACAGCAACTGTGGCTTGGATGTTTAATCTGATTGATAGTGTACAGATATGCTATAAGGCACACGACTTTCTGTCTGTTTAGTTAAACAACTTAATTAACAGTTTATCACATAAGACCTTATTGTATGAGAGCTTATGCCATAAGCGCTTAAAGAAAGGAAAAGAAAGAAAGGTACATGAGAGGATTCGAATAGTGAAAAACACGGAGAGAGTGTTTAGTGTATAAGCTCTTATGATAATTTCATAAGCTTCTCTCAGTGACTTATGAAAATAAGTCAAAAACTCCTTATGGGATGGCATAAGTTATTTTTATAAGCTCTGTCAAACATACTGCATAAGAGTTTATGTCATCAGATAAATCAAAAAGAACTTAAATAAGTTCTTCCAAACGTCGCATTTGTGTACTTTGCTTACTTCTACACCATGTGTTTGATGTAAGACTTGAGATAATTCTTCTTTGAGTTGAGAATATAATGTGATGCGAAAGGAAGTCTATAATGGAACTAGTTATCTTGCTGATGCGTTTTTTTATTCCTTTTTTTTGTTTTTTTTATTCTTGGTTTATTTTTGTTCACTCGAAGTTGTTTAGTTGAGTACTGTGTTACACATGCTAAAAAAGTGGATGACCAAATGTGATTAATCTATTTTATTTCGTAAAGGGTAAAACAAATATTTTAAATTTTATTTATTATTTGCATAACTAATTTGGGTAACTATCTTCCAAATGGGTGTGTTAGGATTGCTATGCGGTTAAGTCCATATCCTTCTCTATGCGCAATAGACTTCCGAATTTAACTTGGTTTCAAAAACTATTTTTAGAGGTTTTTTAAATTTTTACCTAAATTAAATAAAATTGGTGGTGACTCTACTCTTTTTCTAAAATAATATTTTTATTGTCGTTCCCATCGCGATTTCGGTTGTGACAGATGACGACTTCACTGGGGATGTTTTATAGAGAGTCAAGTCCATGATATTTGATGTGCAAATTTTTAATAAATTTTAATTTATTTTTTTACAATTTTTTTTTTGGTTTGTTTTGTGTTGTTATGTCTTTGCTTTTCTTTAATTTTTTTTTTAAAAACTAACAATTTCCTTTTGTGAATAAAATGTGTATTTTATTTCTTTTTTTCTTTTTTTTGGTGTTTTGTCATATTTAAGTTCCTTATTTTCATGTATGTTTTACTAACATATTTTTTCTCCTTTTTCTCTCTTCTTTTCTTTTTAGACTAAACTCCCAATTTGGTCCTTGAGAAAAACACTCGGGCCTGAAATAGTCCCTATCCAAAATAAATTATCCATTTCATCCTTAAGAATGTAACTATCGGGACACTTTAATCCTTCCTATGGTTGACGACCTTTGACCACCGGTTTCCAGCTTACGTGTCCCAGGTTTTTGCTGAGTTGTCAGGTAGCACCTCTTACTTGTATTCCGGCATGGAAATTAAAAAGCCAAAATTTGTCATGCCCAAAACGCATGCGTTAGAGGTGAGGGGTCTGCAACGAAACGATGCCGTTTTTAGTGGGGGGCTGAATGTGTAGGTTCGTCTCTGCTAAACCTTTAAGCTCCCTCTCACGATTTTGTTCAGTCACCAAACCTCTGCAAAGAAAGAAGAAATTCGAGACGAAGGAGAATAAGTGAAGGGGTTCGCGTGAATCAACTAGCTAAAGGGAGAAGAATCGCGTGAATCAAAGCAACTCAATCCGATTTCTGAAGGGGTACCATTGCTCACTAGGTTGATCTCTCTGATTTGCAGGAAATGGGTGATCAGAGTACACCACCACTGCCACGAGCTGTAAGGCCACCACCTATCAGGCCTCGTGCTCAAGTTAGACCTCCTTTCACTCCACCTTCTTTCACTATGGTTATGGCTCGACACGTCCTTAGAAGCCTAGCTCATTTTGATGCAACTCCAAAAATAGAAAAGGGGCGAAATACAGATTAGGTTTTCTGTTCGAAATGATAATGGAAAGTGGGCGAAATATAGATTAGGGAAAAGAGAAAGATGGGAAGAGGGTAGCAACCAGAGGAAGGGAGAAGAAGATGGTTGATAATGTAGAGGGATAAGAGATTCTAGGGTTTCTATCAATGAATCATCGAAGGTGGGAGGAGAAACTGCGTCGTTTTGGTAAGGAATAAGGGTGGGAAAAAAATTCCAAGCTGGCTATCCAATTAGACATGCTGACTGACAACTCAGCAAAAATGGTGAACACATCAGCTGAAAACCGGTGGTCAAAGGTGGTCAAAGATGGACTAAAGTGTCCCGATAATTACATTTTTGAGGATGAAATGGATAATTTATTTTGGATAGGGACTATTTCAGACCCGAGTGTTTTTCTCAGGGACCAAATTGGGGGTTTAGTCTTCTTTTTATATTTCAACAGGGATAGATGACTTCTAACATTTTTGTACATACATGTGTATCTTTGTTTGTAGGATTTTTTTTCTTTCTTTTTTTAGTTTAAGTGTTACAGGTTTGTATGCTCCCTTCACACACGTCACAAACACTTACCACACACATTTTTGAGCTCTATACCCGAGCCTTGGAAAGCCATAGGGTTAGAAGGGGTTTTAGTGATGTTATTGTGATGCTTTTGCATCCCTAACCATCGCTAATTCTCTCGCCCAAATTGCTACTAGGATCATGGACTGCCATATTGTGACTTATTTGTCCCTGTGGTGAGGTTCATGATCCTGGATCCTTATCTTTTGGGTAAGGGTAATCTAGGGACTTTAAGGGTCTAGACTTATCCAAATTCAAGCACTTATAGAAGTCCCATAATGGCCATCCAATTTAGGGTTTTGACCTTAGTCTTCCCCAACCCTAAGGTGCAACCTATGTAGGAGAAAAGGGAGCTTACTCCGCCCTTAACTTTTACTTTTTAAAAAAATTATTATACATGTGCTCATACATCTTCACATTCTCATGCATCCTCTTATGCCCATGCATCTTTACTTGCTTATCCATCCTTACATGTCCATGCATCTTCACAAGCCCATGCATAGTCATGCACATGATATTTTGGGTCATGAACAAGTTGCTAATAAACGTTTTTCTTCTTTCTCTCTCAGTTACAGATAAATCGGGAAAAGTTAAAATCTTCTTTTATTGCAAGAGATGGAGAATGCAAGACACACTAGCAAGATATTCAAAGTAATAATCAATTCCTTAGAGAATTTGAATGAATTGAGCCGGTCATTGTCTGAAGAATATGCCTGTTTGCTAGGGTTGCCAATGCAGAAGAGTACGGTTATCTACTTCCATACGGGCCAATATTTGAATTCTGCAAGTATAGCTGGATTATTAAGGGTCCCTGAAAGAGATGTCAATCTAACAAGACACGCAAACTCAAGGGGATTGACCAGAGCATTCCTTGAAGCCCATTTGAGGAAATTGAAGGATCATTGAGACTGGGAGACTTTTGGAAGAGTATTAGCACTCACCATCTATGGTCTAGTGTTATTCTCGTTCGCACTAGACATGGTAGATCAAGCTGTAATGGATGTCTTCTTTACTGTGGAAAAGAAAAGGAATCAGGTACCGGCAGTGTTAGCTAAAACATTCTTGACCCTGGATTTTTGCCAGCAAAGCCAGAAAGGGAAACTTCGTTGTTGTGAGCAGTTGTTATATGTGTGGATTATTACTCATATGTATATCGGAAACCACCTCAGGCACCATTCACACCCGCTAAGAAGCTTCCATTATATCCCGGTGAAGCAGCAAAATGAACAAGGATGGAAAGACGAGTTTGACAAAGTAGACGGGAGCTCTTTCAAGTGGGTATGCCCGTGGTATGAAGGGCAGCGAGGACAGGACATCATTAATAGCTGCAGGAGCTTTCCTAATGTACCATTGATGGGACCCAGAGGGTGCATGTCGTATACGTCGACCATAGTCCTTAGGCAACTCTGTTGGACTCAAAATGTGCCACAAGAGGACCAACTTGGCGGGTGTTGTTTTTGATATGAGGACGGTGAGAATACCAGGTTTTTATCAAAAGAGGTTAGGAATGCATGGAAAGATGTTCAAATGGCAGGAAGAGCAAAGTTGGGCAAGCCAATATTACTCATCATCCCTGAGTACGCTGCATAGAGAAAAGCAAGAAGGGCGGTGTCATATAGTATTCCTCAAAAGGTTATTCAGCGTAAGGAAAATTCCCCACAAGCAATCCAATTGGTCTAGCAGTTAAAAATCATGAGGCAAAAATAAAGTTTTTAGAGGAACAAAAGCAAGATGCTGATTCGAATGTTGTCATCGCCCAAAGGTGGTGTAAAAAATTAACCAAGGAGAATGAGTACTTGAAAGACTTGTGTGCAGACACTGCAACAACCTCAGGAACTAAGAAGATTGTGGATAAGGTTTCGGTGAGTCTTTTGGCCAAAATCCAGAAATCTGAAAAGAAGGTGCTGGCCCTTACTGAAGAGAAACATCAGCTGAGGGAAGAAATTAGAAGACAAGAAGAGCTAAAGGAGACACTCGAGGCAGAAGCAAATGAACATAGGACTTGAAAAGAAATTCCATGCACACGGTCAAGCAGAAAATGAGCTGAAACTAAGGGTGGAGAATTTGAACACTCTTTTGGCTCAAATCAAAAGAGATCGTGATCTCGGATAGATGTCAGCAGGGCATTATCGTAACCAAGCAGTTCAAGCAATAAGAGCAGCAAAGTGGTGGAGAGAAGAGACTTGAGACCGAAGCATGGAAGTTGAAGATTGGAAGAAAAAATATACCGATGTGACTCATGAGCCGAACTACCATGTATCTGTTTTTGTTCGACACTTTGAGAAGGCAGATAAACAGATCCGCATGAATCCCTATCTCCGCCTTCCGCCCGAATTAGATGATTTCATGCATATATGTGGAGGGTTCGCTAGAGGCCTTAAGAGGAAGAGATCAAGATTATTGACATATGACTAAAACTTTGTGGGCATGTCTTAGGAGAATTTATTTTGGAATGTTTATGTTGGAACAATTCATGTACTGGCAACTTTGAGGGGTTTTTGCAATGGAAATGTGATGCTTTCTTTTATAACTTCTATATTGTTGATTGTTGAACCTACTTGCATAATAATAACATTCATCATGTTGGTGCAATTCCTTTCGTGTGGTTCGCTACATTTTGCCTTATAGGAATCGACCTTCTGTGCAAAATGTAGACGTGATTGCTTGAAGAATCAATATTTCTAGTGTGTCTAAGACAACATCTATTGTGGATAAGATTCTCCCCTAGATTCATTGTCAACTCCACCTCCATCTTATGGACGAAAGTGCCCTCTGAAAGGAGTGAGGAGGACACGTCTCTTGCGACCAAACCAAAGATGTTAACTTGCACCGAATTTAAAAAAAAGCAAAAAATAGAATAAAATAAAAAATAGTTTACTAATGGAGTTTTGGATGCTTTTATAGACTAAATATATCTCAGAGTCCAGGAACCATTACACGACCCAGGAAAGACGAGAAACTCAAGCAAGATTGGAGGCCATACTATAGGATATGAGGGAATCTCTTAGCAGGCTTGGTACAAATAAAGATGGAAACGATGATGGCCCGTATGTGAGCATGCAACCGGTCCTCTCCATGGTAACATCACCAATGTTTTCAAGCGTAAACACAAGTCTTACTCAGGGAATGCCAAGTTACACAACGCCTATATCAATTCCCATTGGAGAAGGATATTGCCCTATTGAGAATGCCTATCATGAGGCTGCTGGCTATGCAGGGCTCACATGGGAAAAGCCCCATGTATCCATTCCGGAAAAACCAATGGGAGCTCAGGTCGGGCATGATAAGATGAAGGAAGAGTGGATGGAGAAAGTAGAGGAACAAATAAAGGAGATCAAGGGTTCAAATACTTGTGGCCCTCTCAAAATAGAAGAACTTTTTCTTGGCACGAACATCGTGATTCCTAAGGATTTCAAGATTCCTGATTTTTCCAAGTATGACGGAAGTGGGAACCCACGATTCCATCTGATTAGTTATGCCACTAAAATGGCCATTTGGTCTAAAGATGACAAGTTCCTCATCAGCTTTTTCCATGAAAGTTTGACTGGGCTCGCGCTGGTGTGATACCTTCAGTTAGACCATTCTAAGATCTCGCGGTGGACAGAATTAGCTGATTTGTTCATGGATCAATACGAATTCAATTTGGATGTAGCTCCAACCCGTGAATAGTTGACTGCGATGCAGAAGAAGAGTGATGAGTCCTTCAAACAGTATGCACAAAGGTGGAGGAGTTTGGCTGCACAGGTTCAATCACCGTTGCTGTTGTCTGAAATGTGCTCATACTTCTTGGGAACCATGGGAGCCCCCTTAATTGGGGCAATGGCAGGAGCAGCTTATAGGGATTTCTTCGAATTGATTGCTGCAGGAGAAAGAATCGAAATCTTAGTCAGAGCTGGGAAGTTGCCAGTTGATGCAGAGGGTAGTGCACCCAAGAAAGGGTTCCAGCCAAAGAAGAAGGAAGCCGAAGCAAATTATATACAACACCAACAAAACTTTGGACCTCATCATGTCCCTTCATACCCAAGATACCAAGCACCATACCAGACACAAACACCATTTTACCCACCTCAACAGGCCTCGCCAACCATCACCCAGCCACAAAACCAAATAAATAACATCCCTACCCCTCAGCCATACAACCCCACTCACCTAACTATACTCATTACCCACCTCTACCTCAACAAATCGTCCAAGCTATCCTCGACCTTGCCCAAATTTTCAAAATCAAGGACGCTTCCAATCTCAAAATCTGCCACCTTTCCCAAGATTGTCCATTTCTAATGCAGATTTGTTCAACAACTTATTGGCTGTCACCTAATCGCTGGAAACCCTGTGCGACCTATGGAACTACCTTTCCCTGCTTGGTACAATCCAAACTTGACTTGCAAGTATCACATGGATGCCCTGGGGCATTCCATTGAAGAATGTGAGGCCTTCAAGACAGCAGTAAGAAAGTTGATTGCTTTAGGAAAAAAAAATTTAGGAAAAACTTGTACGTTGTGGAAGGTTTGTTTATAAATAAAATTGGTATATGTGTGTTGTCAAGTATAGTGTAAATGTACTATTGTGTTGTGTGCATCACATTTTTCCCAAGTTTTACGAAGAAAAATTTTTACACCCAAATTTTCTGACTTAACGTAAATAAATTTCCGAAAGCAGCCAACAGATTTCTTTTTAATTTATTTCCGTACGTGTTCATGAGGTAATACCTAAGGGGGGTGTTACAGTTTCTCCTCCTAGCAGGGTGGTTGCTGTGGTGACCTGAAAAGAGGAAAATCAAAAGCATTAAACTAAGCAACTCAAACAATGGGAAGGGAAAAAACATTGAACTCAACAACTCATCAACTCAACATACATGAGGGGGAGGCGCGCGGTGGCCGGAGGGAGGCGTGGTGGACGAAGGGAGAAGAAGAAGGGCGGGGGAGGGTTTCTGGCTCGGTGACCGAAGGGAGAATAAGAAGGGTGGGGTGAGGAGGGGGTTTCTGGCGCGGTGGAGTGGCGCGCGGCCAGAGGCAGGGTGCGGTGGAGGCTTGTCGGAGACAAGGTGGAGGCTGCGGTGCAGAGGGGAAGAGAGAAGGCAGAGAGAATAGAGAGAGAGAGGGAAACGAAAAGTGAGGGGGGGAGGGGATGGCGCTGGTGTATAATGTGAATTTACCGACGACATTTTTAAATTACCGACGACCTTATCTGTCGATAAATCCAAAATTCGAATTTCCGACAGAAATGTCCGTCGGTACTGTTGTAAATTATTTCCGACGGCTATTCCGTCGATAATTACCGACGGCTTATTTAGTCGATACACTCTGGCGCCAAAAAATTAGCATTCCCGCGTTGTATATTGACGGAAAAGCCCACGGTACCATTACCGACGGACTTTCCATCGGTAAATATAGATACTTTAGGTATTCATGCTTACTGACGGCTTAGTCCGTCGGAAATCTTCTCACTACTGACGAAACTGATGTCCGTCGGTAAATATCCGTCTGTAATCCACCCTTTTCTTGTAGTGACGGCTATTGTACACAAGAAACATTGAGAAAGTAATTAAGTGAAAATGAAATAGAGGAATATGTGAGTTATTGTTGTATTATATGTTTACGATAGTCTATGGGCAATGACCTCTTTACTCGTGTTTGTTGAATTATGAGTGTTTTTTTTTTTTGTATGTTTGTAACTTGAGTTAGTTGAGCCTTGAAGGTGATGAGAGAATGCTTATTCTGATGAATAATATTTGCTATGAGATTATTGAAAAGTATTGAGGTAAGATGTGTTGACTCCTCTGTGTATTTGCATACAAAGTTAGTGTTAAAATGGATTGGTAATATGCTACTAGTTATGAATGGAATGGCTACAATGTTGTCTACATGTATTTGTGATTGAGAAACATAGTGAACATATGTTATGGTAAGATATGATATATTGTATTTGATGTTTTGGAAAGATGCTGACATCGAAATGAATTTGAATAAAAATTCAACATTTTTTGAAAACATCCCAATCTGCATATTCACTTGTATAACATATGATTAACTAAGTCAACAAATTTTTTTCCAATATATTTATTGAAAGAGTTGAGCTATTTAGTATGAGATGGACACACAATTTTGTGAAACTTGGACCAGACGAATCGATTATCAAACCTATGATCGGCCTGATCAGCATATGAGATCAAACAAGTAAATTGGAGCTGACATCATCAACGTATAGGGATGGTCATTTATACCCTATTCATTGGGTACCTGAAAAAATTACTCACAATGGATAGGATAATTACCCACACAATGGATAAGGGTTCGGGTACAGGTAATTACCCGCAAATTTGAATGGGTGCGGGTACGGGTACTATGATACCCACCCCACCCCATACCCGCACACACACACATATATATATATATAATTATTTATTTATTTATTTATATTACTAATATATATAATTTTAACTATAATACAAATTTTAAAATCGAAATTAATATAAAGATTATTAACTTTCTAAATCTAGTTACATCTATAATTTCTTTTTGAATGTTTTTTATTTATTTAAATATTTTGATTTGTAACATTTATTAGTAGATTTAAAAGACCTTTGAATCGTTTTTTAATTGTTATAACTTAAAGTGCAGGTAACGGATGTGGATATGGATACTTAGGTACCCAAAGAGTATGGATAAAGATACTGAAGTTGCTACCTATAAGAGTACGAATTCAGATACAGATTATTTTTTTAAACATGGGTATGAAAATAGATAATATAGTACCTACCCCTATCCATTGTCATTCCTATCATTCCTATCAACATAGTTGTGAACTAATTTGATCGGACGACTCGACTCATGGAAATTGGACCTGCGAACATCATTAGCATGAAAGTTGATGGAGAGGTCCACATCATTCACTTAGTACATATATGATAAATATATTATATATTAGTACTAAATTTACAAATATGATATTTATGGATTCATGCGATTTAACCAGTAATTTATTAGTTCGACTAGTTATTCATTGACCCAATGAATTGATCGGGTGGTCTGAATTTTATAACACCACGAACATGTGAATGACATATAAAAGAGAAAAATGGAAATTGTGAGAGATAAAAAGGTAAAAGAAAGAGAGAAAAACTATAGAAAAAATAAAAATAAAAACTAATATTACTAAAATGTCCAAGTGAAAATTTAATTTCGTACCCCAACATTGTTTTCATTGAAATTATTCTTCTTAAATTTGTTTCAATATTCTCACCTAAGATGGAAGGTATGATGATATTCTAAAATAAATATTATATTGATATTGATGTTTAATAATATATTGAATTAATCTTTTATCAGTATATATTATTTTTTTGATAAGAATTTTTTATCAGTATATTGATCTAAGTGAAAACAACTTGATTCCTTAGGCTATGTTTGTGAGGATGGAATGATATGGTTAATAATGGAGTGAAATGGTAGAAAGAGCTTAACCCATTATTTATGAGTTGTTTCATTAATAGAGTGAGATGGTTAAGGTTGAGAACCAAACCACTCCATACCCATCATTTCTTCAATTTTTCATATCCTCCGATTTGAGGTTTGGGATCTCTCTCCGAACATTCAAAAAATGGAGTGATATACTTTTGTCTCTCCACTCTACTACTCCACACCACTCCATTAGTAACCATTCCACTTCATCCAGAGACAGACCTACATAGGTTTTCAAATTTAAATCGAGTCACGTTATATCTTGTGCATTTTATATTATTTTTTAAGCTTATATATATTTATTATATTTTTATTTAATTAAATTATTTATAAACTAATTTTTGCTCCCACTAACAAATTTTTTTGGTTCCGTACAAAATTATCAAACATAGCCTTAAGCATGATTTGTCATAGATTAATCTCTAATTTTATCGTATGATATCTCTATCTATCTATATAAACAATACATTTCTATCCCCTATGCAATATGGTGTTGTCATGTGTCACCTTCCCTATACAAGAAATGCAGCAATGTTTATGAATGACAAGTGTCAACATTACATTTTTTGATTTATTATTGTATTTATAAATTAACAAAAACTAAAACAATAAAAATTAAAAATTGAGCCAAAATTACCTAGATTTAAATCAATAATAAATCAAAGTTTTAAAATTACGTTAATTCTCTTATTTGAAAACTAATTTTGAAATTTCAATTTTGAATTTCAATTTAAATCAACTATAAAATTTGGTTAATTTCAAAAAATTAAATTTTAAATGTAATTAATTTTATATAATAATTTAATTTATTTCAATTTTAATTTCAATTTTAAGGTTATACATAAAATGTATTTAGGTAAATCTTATCAAATTTGAAATTAAATTGAAATTTTTGAAATTGGAATTTAGATTTTAAATTTAATTAATCTTATCTAATTATTGAATTTATTTCAAATTTAAGGTCTTACAAGATGTCTTTACGTAAATTAAATCAACTACAAAAATTTGGGTTAATTTCAAAAATTAAAATTTTAAATGTAATTAATCTTATCTAATTGTTTAATTTATTTCAATTTTAATTTCAAATTTAAGGTCATACAAGATATCTTTACGTAAGCTTATCAAATCTCACTTTTTACTAATTTTAATTTTAAATGTGTAGCAATCATTTTATTTAGTTACGTAAATCTTATCTATAATAATTGTTTAAAGACTAATTTTTTTAATTTCAAATTTGAAATAAAATCAAATATCATATTTAAAATAAAATATTTCTGTTTTGCTTCAATATATATATATATATATATATATATATATATATATATATCTTCACTACTTACGTATGTTGGAACTAGAGTAGTTATGGTTTATTTAATCTCTAAAGTTTTGATGCTAACAAAAGGATTAAATTTGCTTGGCAAAGTGTTAGTTGAGATCTAACAAGTGAGTTCAGTTTAAGCAAGAATACTCAAAATAATATAAGGTATAAATGCTTGGACTCATGCAAAGAATTACCCGTCCAAAGGTTATTTAAACTGTTTATAGTTTAAATGACAAGTAGACTGGTTTTCCTTAGTAGACGAGGCTATAAATGAATATGTAAATAACTTGTTAGGTATAGCAAGTCCAAAGACTTGGAAGTAGACGTCCACAGAGCCACGTCAGCAAACGAGGGCTATCCTTGTAACTCAAGTATACGTCCATAGTGCCTAAACTAAAATTCAGTAAACGTCCACAGTGCCACGTCACTGGACGGAGGTTCTCTAAGGACTTAGAAAGTCCAAAGACTTGGGCAGACGAGGGCTTCTGTCACTTTAGTGGATGCAAGTTTCTATCTCTTGCGTTTTGGACGTGCGCTTCAATCTCTACAGTGCTGGACGTTTGCTTCAAACACTACAGTGCTAGACGTTTGCTTCAATCACTACAGTGTTGGACGTTCGCTTCTACCTTATTAGTAGACGAGCGCTTCTACCACATTAGTAGACGAGCGCTTCTACCTTATTAGTAGACGAGCGCTTCTACCACTTTAGTGGACGAGCGCTTCTACCACATTAGTAGACGAGCGTTTTTACCACTTTAGTGGATGAGCGCTTCTACCACATTAGTAGACGAGCGCTTCTATCACATTAGTAGACGAGCGTTTTTACCACTTTAGTGGACGAGCACTTCTGCCACATCAGTGGACGAGCAGAGTTAAAATCTTGTATAGATGCGTTCTTAAAACTAAGTAGACGACTATATATGTTCTATATGTTTGCTACCTTGAATATATGATTTAATGCAATCTGGACCATGTTGAATTTATTTCAAATGCTTGCTTATTTAATTCAAAGAATATATGTCTTTTACCTTGATGCTTCTTTTGTATAAAATCTTTATCTCTTGGATAAAAGGAACTTCGCACCATCGAAACCATAAACCTTTGTACTCTGTCAAAATACATTGTTGTAAAGATCAAGTCAGGTACAAATATGGTAAGTCAGAAATCATATCAAGTTATCAGTCTCAACGGATCCAATAATTTAATGCTACAGTCTAAACGGATACAATTTGAAGACTGTTGAAGAAGATCTAGACACAAAAGCACTTCTCAGTGAAGCATATCAAATTATCAGTCTCAACGGATCCAAGCATTTAATGCTAAAGTCTAAACAGATACAAATTCAAAGTAACCGTTGAAGAATTACAAAAGAAGAAGAAGGTCACTATATAAGTAGAAGACCTCAGATACTGAAGATGAGAACTCTTTCCTGAAACAACTTTTGCAAGCTCAACATTTGCCAATACAACTCTTGAGTAGACAAGCTCTTATTCTTTCATTCTTTCAAAAGCAAAAGTTTGTAATTTATTAGTTTGAATATTGTTGTAATATTCAAGTGATCTTAAACTGTCATACTCTCACACTTGGTGAGTTAAGAAGATCAATCTTTAAATCTCCGTGATAGAGTTAGAGCCTGAAGAGGCTTGGTAGAGAAAGAATACTTGTAGCCTGAAGAGGTGTTGAATACTTGTAAAGCTATTGGATTATAGTGGAGAAAAACCTTCAGGTAGAAGGGACTGGACGTAACTCTTGGTTGGAAGATAGTGAACCAGGATAAAACACTTGCGTGAATCTTCTAAACCCTTATCTTTTATAGTTTTTGTTTATACTAATCGTGGGGTTCTTAATCTGAGTTTATTATCTCTTCAAAAAAAAATTCTTGTTTGTGTGTTGTTCTTCTTGTTTTACTTGTAAAAGGTTTGAGAAATGACTTTTTCGAAAATCTGTTAAGAAACACAATTCAACCCCCTTCTTGTGTTTCCCTGTGTCAACTTGAGTTGGTATTAGAGCTCAGCCTCGAAAGGGTTGAGCATCTAGCAAGTGCTGAGGGAGTACGATCCAACAAGCATGGATACAGAAGGACATGCAATCAACAGACCTCCTCTCTTTGATGGTAGTGATTATGACTAATGGAAAAAGAGAATGATGGATTTTCTTGATGCACAAAACGTGGACATCTGGGAGCTGATTGAAACTGGCTACACTGAGCCAAGAGGTGATGTTGGAGCTGCTATTCCTAGAGCTGAATGGACTCAAGAGCAGAAAAGCCAACATCAACTAAACTTGAAAGCTAAGCACAATCTCATGTGTGCTATCACCAGATCTGAGCATGACAAGGTTCATAGCTGCAACACAGCTAAAGAAATCTGGGATACTCTTACACTAGCTCATGAAGGTTCCTCACAAGTGAAGGAATCAAAGATAAGCATGCTGGTTCACTAGTATGAGCTATTCAAGATGGCTAATCATGAAACCATAGACCAGATGTTTGGAAGATTCCAAACTATCACCAACAGTCTCAGGTCTCTTGGAAAGGTCTATGAAAATAGAGATCATGTGAGAAAAATTTTGAGAACTCTCTCAAAGCAATGGAGACCTAAGGTAACTACTATCCAGGAAGCAAAGAATCTGAATACTCTTTCTCTAGAAGAGCTTCTGGGGTCATTAAAAGTTTATGAACTTGAACTTAATGAAAAGGAAAACTCCAGAAAAGGAAAGTCCATTGCCTTAAAGGCCAAGAAAGCTAGTTCCTCAAAAATGCTTAAAGTTACTGAGTCTTCAGATGAAGCTGATTCATCAAATAATGAAGATGACTCAGATGAGGATGAACTATCTTTCATCTCCAGAAAAATACAACACATGTGGAGAAAGAAATGTGGATTCAGAAGGAAGCAACTCAACAAAAAATTCTCCAAGTAGAAATCAGATTCCAAGGAGAAAGGTCCACCCCTGTGCTTTGAATGTAAGAAACCTGGGCACTTCAAAGCTGACTGCCCAGAGCTGAAGGAGAATAAGAAATTCTTCAAAAATAAGAAATGCTTGATGGCTACTTGGGAGGATCTTGACCTGTCTTCTTCAGATGAAGAAGATGAAGCAGGAGAAGAAGCAAACATTTGCTTCATGGCTGACACTGGATCAGAAAGTGAATTCACTGATGCTGAGGTAATAGAATCCGATCCATCCACTCTTCAAACTGATTTTGATGAATTGATGCATGAATCATGCTTACTGTCTAAAGAGTATAAGAGTCTCAAAAAGAAGTTTATTAAACTTTCTAAAGACTATGATAAGGTCTGCACAGTAAATCAGAACCTTAGGGATGAGAACGAAACATTAAAGTCAAACAATGCTAGTCTGATTGACAAGACTAAGTGTAAGTCTAATAGCTCTTGTGAAGTTGAAAAACTGAAACAAGACGTGACATACTTGACAGACTCTCTGTCAAAAATAGTAGGTAGCTCACATAAATTAAATCTTATATTAAGATATTCTAGATCACCATATGACAAATCTGGCATTGGTTATGATAAAGAGAAGCAAGATGCATCTCTGAATAAACCAAAAGTGCATACACAATATAAAGCTTTTAAAGCCCGTCCACAGCATACTAAGTCAAAACCAAAATTGGTCACATAATATCTAGATGCATACATTATATGCATATTAAACATGCTAGTCCAGTGACTACTAACAAGAAAGGACCCAAGTCAATTTGGGTACCTAAAGATAAGATAATCCCTGTTGCAGATCTGCTTAACAACAGGAAGGAAACAGAAGTCCTGGTACTTGGACAGTGGATGCTCACAACACATGACAGGAGAAAGGTATATGTTCCAAGACCTTAGACCCAAATATGGTGGCTGGGTCACTTTTGGAGGAAATCAAAAAGGAAAGATCATTGGTATTGGTAAAATTGGTAAACATCCTTTTCCCTCCATTGATAATGTTCTGTTAGTAAATGATCTTAAACACAATCTGCTTAGCATTAGTCAATTATGTGATAGTGGGTTTGTTATTTCATTTAATACGAATATGTGTTTTGTCAAGAAAGCTGATGGATCACTTGTATTCACTGCTCAGAGGTAAAACAATCTGTATAAGATTGACTTAGAGGATCTCTCAAATCAAAGTGTGTCATGTCTAGTGTCCATTGAGGATGAACGATGGATTTGGCACAAAAGGTTGGGTCATGCAAGTTTGAGATTAATCTCAAAACTGAAAAAGCATAACCTTGTAAGAGGACTACCAAACCTTAGTTTCAAATCTGATGCTCTCTGTGATGCATGTCAGAAGGGAAAACAAGTCAAAGGTTCCCTTGAATATAAGAATGTTGTTAGTACCAACAGACCACTAGAGTTACTACACCTTGATCTCTTTGGTCCAACAAGGACTGCCTCTGTCAGTGGAAAGAAATATGGTCTTGTCATAGTAGACGACTACACTAGATGGACATGGGTTATGTTTCTTGCTCACAAGGATGAGTCATTCAAGGTCTTTTCTGTATTCTGCAAATGTGTACAGAATGAAAAAGGCATGTGTATAACTTCTATTAGAAGTGACCATGGGGGAGAATTTGTCAATGAGCTATTCTATGAGTTTTGTGAAGAAAGTGGTATTCAACACAACTTCTCAATACCAAGAACACCACAGCAAGATGGTGTGGTAGAGAGAAAGAACAAGTATCTTCAAGAGATGGCTAGGGCTATGCTGAATGACAATTCTGCCCCTAAGCACTTCTCGGCTGAAGCTGTGAACACTGCCTGCTACATTCAGAACAGAATATACATTAGATCTATTCTGAATAAGACTCCTGATGAATTGTGGAAAGGTATAAAACCCAACATTTCATACTTTCACCCCTTCGGATGTAAATGCTATATTTTGAATACAAAAGATCAACTTGGTAAATTTGATGCTAAAGTAGATATGGAATCCTTCTAGGATTTTGACACTTCAAAAGGCTTTAGAGTTTATAATCCTAGAACTTTAGCTGTAGAAGAATGTATTCATGTAAAATTTGATGACAAACAGCCTGATAAGAGACTATCAGAGTTTGATGAAGTTTTTGCAGATCTTGATCTAAATATCTCAGGAGAGAAACCACAAATCAAGTCTGATATCCAAGTAGACGACACTTCACAACAACAACTAGAAACTTCCACCTCTCAATAAGAAAATGCTCAGAAATCTTGGTATTTCAAAAACTACCATCCTCAAGATCAAATCATTGGTGACCCCAATGACAAGCTAAGAACTAGGTCAAACTTCAGAGAACAAAGTGATTTTGCTCTTGTCTCTGAATGTGAACCAAAAACAATGGACGAAGCTCTACTGGACGAAGGATGGATTCTTGCTATGCAAGAAGAGCTAAATCAGTTTGAGAGAAGTGAAGTCTGGACGATTGTACCCCTTCCTGAAGACAAGTCAGTCATTGGAACAAAGTGGGTCTACAGAAACAAGCTTGATGAAGATGGTAAGGTTGTGAGAAACAAGGCAATACTTGTTGCTCAAGGCTACTCTCAAGAAGAAGGTATAGACTACACTGAAACTTTTTGCACCAGTTGCTAGACTAGAAGCTATAAGAATTTTAATATCATTTGCTGCATATCATAGCTTTATGCTTTTTCAAATGGATGTCAAAAGTGTCTTCTTAAATGGGTTTATTAATGAAGAAGTATATGTCATGCAACCTCCTGGCTTTGAAAATTGAAATCACCCTGAACATGTTTATAAGCTTAAGAAAGCATTGTATGGACTTCAACAAGCTCCTAGAGCTTGGTATGATAGGTTAAGTTCGTTTCTAATGAAAAATGGTTTTTAACAGAGGAAAAGTAGACACAACTCTATTTAGAAAGTCTATTAAGTCTGATTTCATTATAGTACAGATTTATGTTGATGATATCATTTTCGGTGCTACTAATGAATCTCTATGCAAGGAATTCTCTAAGCTTATGCAGAAAGAGTTTGAAATGAGTATGATGGGAGAACTCAAGTTCTTTCTTTGACTTCAAGTGAAGCAAACAGTGGACGAGGTGTACATCCATCAAACTAAATATACAAAGGAACTTCTAAAGAGGTTTAAGATGGATGATTTCAAACCAATGAATACCCCTATGCATCTGACGTCCATACTGAACAAAGATGACAAAGAGAAAAAGGTAGACCAGAAGGTATATAGAGGTATGATAGGATCTCTTTTATATATGATTGCGTCTAGGCCTGATATAATGTTCAGTGTTTGCTTATGTGCTCATTTTCAATCTAATCCTAGACTCATCTCTCAGCAGTTAAAAGAATATTTAGATATTTAAAAGGTACTACTAATCTGGGTTTGTGGAATAAGAAAAATGATGATTACAGATTAGTTGGTTTTTGTGATGCTGACTATGCTAGAGATAGAATTGAAAGAAAAAGCACCAGTGGAGGATGTCACTTCATTGGAGCTAACCTAGTATCATGGTCAAGCAAAAGACAAAGTACCATTACTCTATCAACTACTGAAGCAGAATACATATTAGCTGCAAGCTGCTGCTCACAGCTTTTATGAATCAAACACCAATTGGAGGACTATAATGTATTTGTAAGTAGTATTCCACTTATGTGTGATAATACTGCTGCAATCAATTTATCAAAGAACCCAATACTGCATTCTAGAGCTAAGCACATAGAAATTAAACATCATTTTATTAGAGATTATGTGCAAAAAGGTGTGTTTGATGTTCAATTTCTAGATACTGACCACCAATTGGCATATATATTTACTAAGCCTCTTGCTGAGGACAGATTTATCTTTATAAGAAAACATTTGAATATGATGTATGTGGATTGAGCTAGTATAATTATTGTTAAATTGATTGTCCATTGCATGTTTTCTTTGCACGTCCACTAGTCATGACGTCCAGAGCAAGTGGATTCTACGCGTCCACTACGTATGACTTTGCACGTCCACTCTTAGTCTTGTGTGGACTCGTCTATGCACACATTTATTGCTGATATTATTTTGTTCTTGAACACTTTTATTTAAAACACTTCTCTTTCATTGCTGAGTGAGCTACTCTCATCAATCCCATCAAGACCTTTTTATGGTCCCGAGTTACCAATGTCGTTTTATCATGTCTTATCAAAGTTTTTTTTTTAAAAACCTTTTGATATTCAAGATTCTTTTAAAAGAAATCTTTTCCCTCTGATAAATACTTTACGCTTTCACAATCTTTCGAGCTATCTCTCTTTTTATCTCTCTCTGCTCTCCAAAGCCTATCTCAGATGACCTTGATGCTGAAGCAAGTGGACAAATAATCATTGCTGATATTTTGGAAGACACTGCTGAATTGTGTCATCAACAGAGCTCATCTGAAAGACAATCTTCTCAACCTCTGGCATTAGTTGTAGTGCACCCTGAAGATCAGACAAGAACTATGGACACTCTTCAGGAATCTGCAGAAAGCTCAAAGACTCTGCGATAAAAAATTGAAGAAGTTCTTGGAAAGCTGGTTAATGAAAGGGTTAGCAAATTAGTAGAAGAAAAGGTTGACAAGATAGATGAAAAAAAATAAGGAGGATGTTCATCAGCAGGATCAAACCTCAATGGATTCAACCTTAGAGGTTGTGAATAAAATTCTTGAATTTCTTATGGATTTCAAGAAGAGTCAAACTCAGAGTCCTCCTCCGTCACCTCCATCTGCTTAGTCTTCACTTTTGTTCTCTTTTTCTTCTTCTTGTGCTGACAATGATGGTCCACTCCCTGTTTACCTTTTTGGCTGATGACACAAAGGGGGAGAAAGGAAAAGAAAGACAATTATAGGAAAAGAAAGACAGTTATATATATTATATTTAATTTAAAAAGCTCTTATGTGTTTTGCTTGTGCATATTCATTTCTACTTGATATATGGCTCTGATATACTTGTGTTTATAAAGAATGATAAGTGCTTGTATCTATCTGTTAGTCTGCTTAAACTTTTTTATTGAATGCTTTGTCTTAGGGGGAGCCTTGCAAGCTCTCTTAGACTTTGTTTTTCAAATTTAATTAGTTTTGTCATCATCAAAAATGGGGAGATTGTTGGAATCAAAGTGGTTATGGTTTATTTAATCTCTAAAGTTTTGATGCTAACAAAAGGATTAAATTTGCTTGGCAAAGTGTTAGTTGAGATCTAACAAGTGAGTTCAGTTTATGCAGGAATATTCAAAATAATATAAGGTATACAATGCTTGGACTCATGCAAAGAATTACCCGTCCAAAGGTTATTTAAACTGTTTATAGTTTAAATGACAAGTAGACTGGTTTTCCATAGTAGACGAGGCTATAAATGAATACCTAAATAACTTGTTAGGTATAGCAAGTCCAAAGACTTGGAAGTAGACGTCCACAGAGCCACGTCAGCAGACGAGGGCTATCCTTGTAACTCAAGTATACGTCCATAGTGCCTAAACTAAAATTCAGTAGACGTCCACAGTGCCACGTCACTGGACGGAGGTTCTCTAAGGACTTAGAAAGTCCAAAGACTTGGGCAGACGAGGGCTTCTGTCACTTTAGTGGATGCAAGTTTCTATCTCTTGCATTTTGGACGTGTGCTTCAATCTCTACAGTGCTAGACGATTGCTTCAAACACTACAGTGCTGGACGTTTGCTTCAATCACTACAGTGTTGGACGTTCGCTTCTACCTTATTAGTAGACGAGCGCTTCTACCACATTAGTAGACGAGCGCTTCTACCACATTAGTAGACGAGCGCTTCTACCTTATTAGTATACGAGCGCTTCTACCACTTTAGTGGACGAGCGCTTCTACCACATTAGTAGACGAGCGCTTCTATCACATTAGTAGACGAGCGTTTTTAGACGAGCGTTTTTACCACTTTAGTGGATGAGCGCTTCTACCACATTAGTAGACGAGCGCTTCTACCACATTAGTAGACGAGCGCTTCTATCACATTAGTAAATGAGCGTTTTTACCACTTTAGTGGACGAGCGCTTCTGCCACATCAGTGGACGAGCAGAGTTAAAATCTTGTATAGATGCGTTCTTAAAACTAAGTAGACGACTATATATGTTCTATATGTTTGCTACCTTGAATATATGATTTAATGCAATCTGGACCATGTTGAATTTATTTCAAATGCTTGCTTATTTAATTCAAAGAATATATGTCTTTTACCTTGATGCTTCTTTTGTATAAAATGTTAGGAAATTTTGGGTCACATATCTAATGTTTAAATGTGTTAGGGCCATTATTTTAATTAGTTTAATTAAAGTGATCTAATTCAAGTATGGTTTATGGCTAAGGACATAATTGTCATGAAAAATATTGTGTAGATACCTAAAGTCTTATTTCTATTTTTATGATGGGCTAAAATAGAAATAGGAAAATTCTAAGAGTCGTGACTCTTCATGAAAGGGCATGGACTCATTATAAAAGGTTATGGTCCCCAAGTCATATGCAATCAGTTTTCTTTTCTAACATCCCGTCATTAGAAAGGAGAGACTCTACATGGTTTAAGAGGAATTGTGCATGCTTGACTTGGAAGATCAAGAACCACAAGTTTCTCCATCATTTTCCATGAATTCGGGTACGCTTCCGCTATTGTCTTTCATTCTATATTCTTGATGATTGAACATGACTTGTCTTGATTTGATGATGGTTTTCATCTAAGTATCTCCCATAAAGTTTACCAGCAAGTGGTATCAGAGCCACAAGTCTATGTTTAATCATTGAGATTTTTTGTGTTGTGATTGATTGAATATTCTTAATTCGATGATTTAAATCGTGAAAATGTCAAATTTAAGAATAAATTTGAATTCCATTTTATTGAAGATGGATATTATTGAATACTGAATTCATGTCATATCCATACTAAATTATTTCGAATTCATGGATTGAATTTTGATTTATGATATCAAATCATATACGTTGATTTAATGTATTATGTTATTCTATGAATTTTGTTTTCTAAATTGAGTAGCAATTGAAAGTTTAGATTAGTATGAAATTCGGTCATTATTTTCATCATGAATGCTGGGTATGATGAACTGCTGTATTTGTATTCAAATGAATTGGTTGCTAATTGTGTCTAGTGAAGGGTACGATGTTCTTATCCATCATGAGTTTTGATCATGAAACTTTTGGCCATGTTTAAATATTTAATTGCCAATTTGGATACGGTTGCGTCCCTTCAAGAGGGTACTGTGTTCGATTCCCATCCTTGCATTCAGAGTTATGTTTTGTTGACTTCGTTTTTCTGGAAAACCAGAAAATATAACAAAAGCAAGGAAGTTGGAATTCGAACCAGAGACCATTCGGTAATAAGGTAAAATGGCTGACCACGAGGCTATCGTTGTGATATTTGGAATGCTCACCAAAGAATTTTATTTTAAAAAAAAAGAGTTTTCGAAAGACGCACATTTTGATACAACCAGAACCAGGGGAGAATCAAATTGTCACTAGAGCAGTGATGCATACAGTTTGAACACAGTGTTTGTATGAAAAATAAAATTTATTTTTAGATGAAGTTTTCAATCAAAATTCAAATATTTCGTCATAATTTTGGATTATATAATTGTTTGACATTTTAAGTGAATCAATTGAAGCAAGAAGTCACCAAAGTGACCTCTCTTGTGTAGATTGCTCATGAGAAATGTTGAATGTGAGTGTGTATGTGTATCCATGCGAGTATTAATCGGCCCAAAGGAAGGTTAATATTTGGCCGGATTACATGCACACCTGTGATGGTAAACATGTGATGATTATAAGGTTGTAGATGTGAATGATAAGTCAGTCCAAAGAATGGTTTATTATTTGACATACATTATTGTCAATGTTTGATCATTACAACAAGAGTACCACTAGCAGTTAATATTATTGTCCAAAGACTTGATATTAATGTTGCACTAGGTATCTTGAGATGGGGTATGCTATTATTTGAATTTATTGATGATTGAATTTTGGTTATGATGTGAGTATATTTATGTTATTTATTTGTTCTCTCTTCAGCTACTATTGCTACTATATCTGCTAACCTAAATTTGGTTCCTGATCTTAATGGTACAAACTTTAAGGATTGGAAAGAGAACGTTTTGATTGTTCTTGGCTGCATGGATCTTGACCTTGCACTAAAGATGGAGCAACTCCCTTCTCCTATAGACTTCGGTACCTCTGAAGAGAGGAAAATTTATGAGAAGTGGGACCGCTCCAATCGCATGAGTCTAATGATCATTAAGCGCGGCATTCCAGAGGCATTTAGGGGTGTTATATCCAATGGGATAACAAGTGCCAAAGAATTCCTTACTGAAATTGAGAAATGCTTTACCAAAAGAAATAAGGCAGAAACAAGCACACTCCTTCAAAGCTTGATTTCTATGAAGTATAATGGCAAAGGAAACATAAGAGAGTACATTATGGAAATGTTTAATATTGCTTCCAAGCTTAAGGAGATAAAGCTCGAGTTATCTGAGGATTTACTCGTGCATTTGGTTTTGTTTTCTCTTCCTGCACAATTCGGTCAATTTAAGATCAGTTACAACTGTCAGAAGGAGAAATTGTCTCTTAACGAGCTCATTTCATATTGTGTGCAAGAGGAAGAGAGGATGAAGCAAGAAAGAATAGAAAGTACTCACTTGGTAAGTACCTCTAATGACAAGTGCAAAAAAATAAAGATGCTGATATTGAAGTTGCTAAGGTTCCAACACAAAAGAAGCAAAATGAAAGTGAAGAAAGTTGCTTCTTATGTGGCATGAGTGGACATGACAAGAAGGGATGTACCACGTATCACGCATGGCGTGCAAAGAAAGAGTTGCCCAAGTTATCGAGGGTCAAATGATGTTGAAAGATGCATTTATGAATGAGATGGCATGTCAGTAGAGGCAAATATGGCATTTTAGGTTGTTTTTAAGTACTGGTTATTATTTGGATTTAATGGATATTTTTTATGTACCGTCGTTTAGACGAAATTTGGTTTCTGTTTCTTGGATTGGACAAATTTGGTTATCATTGTTCGTCTGGAAACAATCACTTCAGTTTATCTATTAATTCAAATGTTGTTGGAACTAGTACTATTACAGTGCATGACAATCTATATTTGCATGATATTATAAGAACCGTTGAATGTGGAATCACATGGTACTAAGCGTAAAGTTAATAGTGCAAATTCAAGAACATCAAGTGCCTTGGTTACATCTCTAGAAATAGAGTGGAGTAGCATGTGTCAGATGGAATCCTAGATTCCACTAACTTTAAAGACTTTGATGTCTCTGTTAAATGCCTTAAGGACAGACAGACCAAACAAAGAAATTAGGTTCCTAGTCTAACTCATGTATGGGATTTCCAGCTGAGGCATGGCCTTATAGGCCAAATGAAAGGTAATTGGAATTCCGAACAGGGAGCAACTACTTTATTGGCTATTCTGAACGATCCAAGGGCTATAAGTTTTACGATCCCAAATTAAAGACAATTTTTGAGACAGAAACTGCCACGTTCTTTGAGGATATTGAGTTTGGGGGGGAGAAATAGAGACTTTGTCTTGGAGGAAGAATTGGTTTCAAATCCAGAATAGATTCATAAAGTTGCTTTTGATGAAGCAAGTCCGGAACCTCTAAATGACATTGTTGTTCAAACTCCCATTCAAGATGAGTTAGTTGTTCCAGAAGAACAAATTCAAGATCCTCAAGAACTAGTGCTTCAAGAGTAAGTGTCTTTGCAACGATCCACTAGAGAAAGAAGAAATGCTATTCTAGTTGACTACATAGTATTTCTTCAGGAACATGAGGAAAATGATGGTATGATGGAAAATGATCCAATCAATTTTCGTGAAGTCATGCAAGATTCCAACTTAGAAAAGTGGATTGAAGCAATAAATGAGGAGTATGAGTTCATACAAGACAATAAGGTTTGGGAACTTCTCCTATTACCAAAAGGTGTGAAACTCATTGGTTGCAAATGTATATTTAAGACCAAAGGGATTACAAAGGTAATGTGGAGAGGTATAAGGCTCGTCTTGTAGCCAAGGACCATACTCAAAATAAAGGGATTGACTATAAAGAGACATTTTCTCCAGTTTCATTGAAGGACTCTTTTAGGACAATCGGGACCCTTGTTGCACTTTAGGATTTGGAGCTTCATCAAATGGATGTCAAGATGATGTTTCTCAATGACAACATTGACGAAACAATCTATATGGTGCAGCCGTAAAACTTTGTGTTGGGAGACACAAAGAACACAGTTTGAAAATTGACACAATCCATCTGTGGGCTAAAATAACCGTCTCGTTAGTGATGCCACAAGTTCTATCAGGTAATTCTCTCATTCAGTTTTGAGATGAATGTTGTTAGTATTTGTGTGCAACACAAATTCAGTGGGAGTAAGAATATTTTCATGTTATCGTATGTTGATGACATACTGCTTGGGACTAATGATATAGGCATGTTGCATGAAACCAATAGATTTATATTAAGAATTTTGAGATGAAATATCTTGGTGACGTCTCCTTTGTATTAGGGATCCGGATACACCGAGACCAATCTTGGATTACTCTATGATTGTCACAAAGGAGCTATATCAATAAAGTGCTCAAAAGAATTGGCATGCAAGATTGTCAATCAAGTAATGTCCCGGTCGCTAAGGGAGATAAATTTAGTCTCAATCAGTGCCCAAAATAAATCTTAAGATTCGGGAGATGCAGGAGATTCCTACGCATCAATTGTAGGAAGCATAATGTATGCCCAAGTCCGTATTCATCCGGACATAGCGTACATTGTTAAGTGTTAGGCAGATTCTTAAGCAATCTAGGAATAAACCGTTAGAAAGCAGCCAAACGGGTTATGGTTTATTCATTAGAGAACAAAGAACTATATGCTCACATAAGGAAAATCAGATCAGTTAGAGATCATTGAGTATTCTGATTCTGATTTTGTTGGATGCCAATACAGTTGGAAATCTACATCAGGTTATGTTTATCTATGGTTATAAGGCATTCAAATTATGTGATAAGGTTACGGAATTTTGTCACTGGGTTATGAATTTTAGATTTATTGAAAGACCACTACAGTTATTTTGTGATCATAAGTTAGCAGTGACATTAAGTTACTTATTGATGTGGAAAGAGTTCAGGGTGACAGATGTCTATAAAGCATGTTAGGACAAACTCCATAGTTGTGGATCCACTTACTAAGGTTTACCACCCAAGGTCTTTCACGAGCATATTGCTCGAATGGGTGTTGTACCACTAGACGATACATTTGTTCAGTGGGAGTTTGTATTTGGATGCTTTTCTAAGGAAGATATACTTTATGATTATTTTCTACATAATATAGTTTTTGGTTTGGTTTTCACTCAGAGTATTGATCTCATTAAAGAATAAAGTAGGACCAGTTGAAAATCGACATATACAGATCACATTCATGTGATTTTCATGCTGCACATTTCATGATTAATCTATGTCATTTGGTTGTATTGATATTAGTGATCATTGATGGGTTTAGTTATGATTGATATATCGAAAACCGCTTTGGTCCTATATATTGATATAACTAATGGACGGGATAAGGATATGTCCAAGGTTTATAATGGCGGGTTTTGAGCTCATAAAGCCTAACACATTTGTAAGGATACATATGTGACCAGTGGGAGATTGTTAGGAAATTTTGGGTCACATATGTAATGTTTAAATGTGTTAGGGACATTATTTTAATTAGTCAAATTAAAGTGATCTAATTCAAGTATGGTTTATGGCTAAGGACATAATTGTCATGAAAAATATTGTGTAGATACCTAAAGTCTTATTTCTATTTTTATGATGGGCTAAAATAGAAATAGGAAAAGTCTAAGAGTCGTGACTCTTCATGAAAGGGCATGAACTCATTATAAAAGGTTATGGTCCCCAAGTCATATGCAATCAGTTTTCTTTTCTAACATCCCGTCATTAGAAAGGAGAGACTCTACATGGTTTAAGAGGAATTGTGCATGTTTGACTTGGAAGATCAAGAACCACAAGTTTCTCCATCATTTTCCATGAATTCGGGTACGCTTCCGCTATTGTCTTTCATTCTATATTCTTGATGATTGAACATGACTTGTCTTGATTTGATGATGGCTTTCATCTAAGTATCTCCCATAAAGTTTTCCAGCATAAAATCTTTATCTCTTGGATAAAAGGAACTTCGCACCATCGAAACCATAAACCTTTGTACTCTGTCAAAATACATTGTTGTAAAGATCAAGTCAAGTACAAAGATGGTAAGTCAGAAAGCATATCAAGTTATCAGTCTCAACGGATCCAAGCATTTAATGCTACAGTCTAAACGGATACAATTTGAAGACTGTTGAAGAAGATCTAGACACAACAACACTTCTCAGTGAAGCATATCAAATTATCAGTCTCAACGGAACCAAGCATTTAATGCTAAAGTCTAAACAGATACAAATTCAAAGTAACCGTTGAAGAATTACAAAAGAAGAAGAATGTCACTATATAAGTAGAAGACCTCAGATACTGAAGATGAGAACTCTTTCCTGAAACAACTTTTGTGAGCTCAACATTTGCCAATACAACTCTTGAGTAGACAAGCTCTTATTCTTTCATTCTTTCAAAAGCAAAAGTTTGTAATTTATTAGTTTGAATATTGTTGTAATATTCAAGTGATCTTAAACTGTCATACTCTCACACTTAGTGAGTTAAGAAGATCAATCTTTAAATCTCTGTGATAGAGTTAGAGTCTGAAGAGGCTTGGTAGAGAAAGAATACATGTAGCCTGAAGAGGTGTTGAATACTTGTAAAGCTATTGAATTATAGTGGAGAAAAACCTTCAGGTAGAAGGGTCTGGACGTAACTCTTGGTTGGAAGAGAGTGAACCATGATAAAACACTTGCGTGAATCTTCTAAACCCTTATCTTTTACAGTTTTTGTTTATACTAACTGTGGGGTTCTGAATCTGAGTTTATTATCTCTTCAAAAGAGTTTTCCTGTTTGTGTGTTGTTCTTCTTGTTTTGCTTGTAAAAGGTTTGAGAAAAGACTTTTTCAAAAATCTGTTAAGAAACGCAATTCAACCCCCCTTCTTGTGTTTCCCTGTGTCAACTTCAACGTATTCCCTTCAACTTCCCTATTGACCTCTAAATATACTTTTCTTGATGACATAACGGCTGAAAATGAGGATTGGAAGATCAAAGTTAAGGTTATTCGGATATGGTATGTACCAGGTTTCGATGATGCGAAAAAACCATATACTATGGAGATGATATCTATATTTGCTAATTTGTCTATATTTTGTAGGGAAAAAAATACAAGCTTTGGTACGGAGGACACAAATATATAGGATTCATCCAAAACTAGCTGAACCATGTGTTTATACTATAGCTGAATTTGGGGTGACTTCAAATGGTGGTGACTATAGAACAATGAGACATCAATATCGACAAACTTTGAAGTACGAGACAGATGTGAATATTATGGAAAATTCGAAGATTGAAGGGAGTCCTTACACATTTTATTCGTTTTCCAATATCATTGTCAGCAATTTTAACAGATTCTATTTAGTTGGTGAGTCTTAATTTTGTTTGTGATGATCGTCTCATTTTTTAGTCGAAATATTGCGTTCTTTTTTAAGTATTTCTCGTATCATGGACATATATGATTGGTCTTCTTACTGCTTTCGGTGTTGAACGATAAATTTTAAAGGATGGAAAAAAATCTAAATTGAAGGTTTTGGAGTTGTATAATGATGGGTATTGATACTGTCATTATAGATTAATAACTTCAAATTTAATTTCAATTACTGTTATTTATTGGGTGTTCGTTGGTTTGAGGTTAGCATATTCAACAAATTCTCTAACACTTATTTCAAAACAACAGTTTTATTTAAGAAAATAAATAATATATATTTTAATTTTATTGTTAACAATAATGTCTGAATTATTTTGACTTATATGATTCAAAGATTTAATTTGTATATATTATTAGTATAAAGAGTTTTTAAATTGTCAAGTAATACTAAAATAACACTTTATTAAAAGGTTTTACGCTTATCAAAAATTACCTCAAAATCATATATATATATATATATATATATATATATATATATATATATATATATATATAATACTTTGTCATCGTCTCACAATATAAAAAAACTTGACTATAAAAGTATATCAAAATTTATATGCTATATTTTATTTCTCAAATTATTAAAAAGTTCATTCAACTTGACTAATAATATTCTCTAAAAAAAACTTGATTAATAATATGATATTTACACGCATTATATATTTTATATAATTTGTATAAATCATATTAACAACTTTATATAATTAATATGTAAAAATTTAAAAAATATCTTATAATACTAAAAATTATTAAATAAATAATTTTAAAAATATCAATAATTTATCCCCAACTCGGGATCAAACTCTAGTTGTATTTAGTATTTACATCCCATACATGTATCCATAGTATTCCTGCCACGTAACATGAAAAGTGTCTTCTTCAATTTCCCTTTCCATTCATTCCACCTTTCCCGTTCACTCCTTTTTAAGGTATATACATTTACATATATATGTTATTTATTTATTTATTTTCCCAGAAAATTTCAAAACTTGTTGAACCGAGAGTACACCACGTAGGAAAGGGAACAACAGAAGTGAGTGTTTGTGAGATCCAACGTTGTTTTTCTTCCATTCTTCTGTTTGTGCGTGTGTGTCTTTGTTTTTGCCGCACAATTCTCGGCAATGTCGTTCTCCGACGGCGCAGATTGAACGCTGAAGGCGCAAGCCACGTTATCCATCCCATCATCACATCAATCCCTTTTTTTTTTCAATTTAATTTCATCATTCCCAATTCCAACCCCATTTTTCTTTCTCAGAAGCCTCGATTCCACTCCGATTTGATCACACTTTGCTCCAATTGCGTCGCTTCTTCGAGCAATTTGGGCTTTTTGGGATGGAAAACAGAGGTGGAACAGAGGAAAACAGAGCCTTCTGATCATTGGGTATTTCCAATTTCAGGTTACCAATCTTTCAATATATTAAAAAAAAAATGAATTTTGATTAATGCCCATTTTGAATTATTGCACTAAATGCTAGAATCCATATTTTTAAAATAATATATATATATATGTATATGTATGTATATGCTTCTGATTTGCTCATATTGGTCTTGTAATTTTGATGAAGGTTGCGGTGGTGGTGGAGGAATTGGATTGATTCAGATTATTGGCGATTAAATGGTTCTCAATTTTGTTGGAAATTTCCATATAAGTTTGTTGTAGTTTATCTTGCCTCTTGTAAATATTCCAAAGATCAGTTCATGTGTGCTTATATATACAGCAAGGTAAACTTGGACTTAGTTAGAAATTTTCCTTTTATCTTCTGGTGTGGTGTTTAAATTGATTCTGTTTTGTTTTCTGGGGCGTTGTCCAGCTCTCTTTGGTTGTGAAATGTGTAATTTCTTGGACATGAATTTGTGGGTTGTTCAGCTATCAGTACTTCTGGGACTATTACTAGATCAGCATTCTTTGAAAACAATTAGAGGCTTGAGAAGTTGAGAAACTGTTATATGGCACTGAATAAGGCAGGAAACCTGTTGGGTACCAAAACTGGGAAGGATCCTAGCTTGTTGGCTCAACACTTTCAGCCAGGATTGCCAACCCCTTCAAATACAGGTCAAGGCGTGCATAATAATATCGCCATTCGGGCAGGGGAAAAACATTATGCGCAGTTTGGTGATGATGGAATTGCTTCTAGAAGAGTTCCTCCTTCACCTGATATACACCGAAAGCACGAAGATAGGGTTGTGTTGAATAGGGAGAATGGCCACGTCAAGTATGAAGGTCTTACTAATATTTTGGGATTGAAGAGAATGGAATCTGAGAGTTCTGAGATAATTGACATTATTTCTATGAAAGAGCCAACACAGGAGACGGAAAATGGGGCTTCTGCAAATATTCTTAGCAAAAACAATAAGGAAGCTGGTGATTCCCATTCCACAAGGAAAGCTGTTGGTGAGTTAATTGGTGACCTAGCTGTTCATGGGCCAATTGTGTCCCCCCATGTGCAACATGATTCTACTTATTCAAACAGCCATTCTGGTTCCGGAGTTCTAGATGATTCTCGATCTGGGAAAATGAAGCTTCTATGCAGTTATGGTGGAAAAATATTACCAAGGCCCAGTGATGGGAGACTCAGATATGTAGGGGGACAGACTCGCATGATATCTATCCGAAAGGATATCTCATGGGAAGCACTTGTGAAGAAGACCTTGGGTATTTGCAGTCAGCCTCACACAATCAAATACCAACTTCCTGGGGAGGATCTTGATGCTCTAATATCTGTCTCCTCTGATGAGGATCTTCAAAATATGATAGAGGAATACCATGGGCTTGAAAGACATGAAGGTTCTCAAAGACTTAGAATTTTCTTACTTCCGTTGGGTGAATCTGAAGAGGCATCTTCCTTTGAGGCAAGCACCATTCAGCAGAGTGATCCTGGTTACCAATATGTTGTTGCCGTGAATGGCATAGCAGACCCTACTCCCGAAAAAAGCGTTGGAGGGCAGTGTTTGACAAATGAAGCAAGTCAGTTGGATACAAGTTTGAATTTCGCTCCAAATTTTCTGAAAAATTCTCCCAATGCCACTTATCCTTTGGATGCCAAGGTTGGTGGTAATGCTTTAAATCCAGATGGAGTTTTTAATGATTCCCTGATTCGTCACAGATCCCCCAATCAATCTCCACTAATTTCCCCTATTCCAATTGATAGAAGAGGTTCAAGCGTTGGTTATACACAGTTGCTTGATAATAATTCATGCCAAGGAAGTATTGAGAGCAACGTGTCCTTTATTACAGCTCAGTTACCGCCTGAGAACTCCAGCATAAGCACTGCTGATTGCAGATACTCTCAACAACTAGTTGGGACTTTGTTAGGTGACAGTCTCCTTTATCGACATGATGATGTTGGCAAGCCAGAGAAGCAATATGCAGGGCATTTTGACAACTATAATTCTGACAAGGAATCTGTGATTCCTTTATATGTCAATCCAAGTGATGGTTCCAGTGATGAACTTTTTGGTGAAAGGCCCTGGCATAAGGAAAGAATATTTAACTCCGGAAATCCTCCTTCATATTTGGATGATCCGATCTGTAAACAGGCTGAATCTGATAGTACAACTTGCACTCCTTATGGTATAACTCATGCCTTCTCCGATCCACAGTTGCATGAGAGTGGAACAAGGTCTGGTTACTGCTCACAAGATGGGACTGGCCTATCTTTATCCTTGAACCTTGCAAAGGCTCCGTCATCTTCAGTGTTACTCTCTAGTGTCCCACAAGGGAACCTTTTGGAGCTTCATAATGATTCCATTCTCCTTTATCCCCAAAGACAATGTAAGATAACAAATAATATTGATTCAGCTGAGTTGCACAATAGACAGGATGTTGCATCCTCTTCTCCATATTCAGATTCATCAGGAACGAATGATCCTGTTCGTAAGGATGATATTTTCATTGAAAAAGGGTACCCTATTGCTCAAACTAATATAAGTGGATCTAGCTTTGTAGTGAAGCACGCTGAGGTCAATTCTCTGTCTTTAGAAAAGATGAAGAAAATTGAACAGAATCCTACTGGCATGAAGGATAGCAAGCTTTACGAAGGGAAATCACCTGCTGTTCATATGGAACATGTCACTGATTTGCATCTTTTAGACTCCTTCCCTACTAATAACTTGAATGCCAAGGTTAATATGCAAAAGGATTGGGAGCTACCTTCTGAGGATAGGATTCCTATGTCATTAGGCACAACAGGAGTCTGCATAAATAATCATGTGGACAAAATCCCTTTTCATCTTCTTGATACGAGCCAAAGGACTAGTGATGGTAAGAAATGTGCCGTGACTGAAGGTTTGGATGATGAACACGGTACTGATTTTTCATTGACAAGAAAGTCCGACTTAAATGGTTCAATTTTGAAATGTGGAGAAACCTCTCATGAAAAATATTCTCTGGGTGATTTGTTTGGGCTGCCCATCAACTTAGATTCTTGTGAAGCTTCACAAGTTCAACCTTCTGTAAATCAGAACGGTACAGGTTTTCATGAAAATCCGACGTTAAGCGCTGCATCTTTGTATCATGCTGTACTTCATGATGGTCCTGGTCCAAGTTCAAACTTGCCTATGAATGACCAGCCCAATCCAAAGAAGAATATTTCTTTTAAGAAAGTTCCTTCCTTTATTGATCATGATTTGATAACCAGTCCTGACCAGATGGTTGATCAGATTATTGGTGGACATTTTACTGAAAAGTCAAAAGCTGGAGATGTCATGTCAGAACAATCAAAAAATTCAGAAAAGTGTAATGATGTAAATCAAGTGGAGCCATTTGTCGTAGTAGAAGATGTGATTGGTGTTGTTCCTCCAGACATTGATTCTTCATTTGCACCCATCGCACATTTTGTGGATGAAAATGGAAGTAGTGTTGTATCCTTGTCTCCTACAGAGGCAGAGAGCATCGTCCCAGAGTCTGAATCTGAGGTAGAAACACTTAAAAAGATTGGAATCTTAGTTTATTTCCTACTTAGGTTCTGAATATTTTGCTTTAATTTATAGGATTTTAAAGATGAAGCAGACAAGAATAAATCCCTTACTGATGCAATGATAGCAGAAATGGAAGCAAGCATCTATGGTTTGCAGGTTGCCTATCACTGAAATGTTCCATTTCTGGTTTTTATGTGTCAAGATAAGAATCTGTGTTTTATTATCATGCCGATTAACATCTTGCTAGCTTCAAATGCACCTTCACATCCAGTATCTGTAGAGAATGTGGAGGATATATTTCTTGTTCAGCAACTTGACAAAATAATAGATGTTCTTGTTTTCAAGGTTGTCAAATCACAATTCAAATCGTGAATCGTTAGGATAGTTTTTGAATCGTGAATCGTAAATCGTATCAAATCGTAAGATTCATAAACATAATGAAAAATAAGTTGAAATATATAATTTGAATAATGCATCATGTATATATGCTTATTATATGAATAAAAAACAAAAACATAAATACTATTGTCTTTGATGATGAGAGTTTTATTAACTCTTCCATGCTAAAATACTATGCAACAAATTTGACTATTTATCTCATCCCACCTAGATATTATTTGATCAAATTATTACAAAAAATTGAGTTAATTTTTGACGAACATGTTTCCCTTGATCAGTTATATTAGAAGATTAGATCCACAAAATCAAATAGAGGTAACCTATTTGGAAGTCCAATTCTCCCTCTAAGGTTAAGTGAAGTCCTTTATTTGGACAGCTGTGCTTAATAGAATTAATACCAATAACATGTTGCAGGTTCGTAGGCCATAAGGTGTGATATGAGTTCAGAAACTGTCCCTCATTTTTTATTACCTTGTTCTGCAGTCCTTTCTTTATGGAAATATTTATTTGGTATTTAAAAAGAGTGCTGGGTTTTCCCAAGGTCCTTGGACCAATTTCTGTTGACTAGTCTTACTGGTTTTGGGATAAAGAAAGAAGTCAAATTCTTTTGGCAATGTGCAATCTTCTTCTCTCGTTAGCGTATTCGGTTGGATTGTAAATCTCGCTTCTTTAAGGAGATTTCTTTGGATGAGCAGCTTCTTTGGGATAAGATTAGGTGCTTGGCTTCTACTTGGTGTAAAGCCCATGGGCTTTTTAGAGGGGCTTCTCTAAGGGTCTGTTTGGGAGTTAGGAGGAGAAGAGAGGGAAGGGTTTGATGTGAAAGGGAAGAGGAAGGGAAAATAGTCACTCACCTTGCATGGGGGTTTATTTTTCTTCACTGGACTAAAACCCCCAATTTGGGTAGCTTTGCTTCATTGATATTTTCTATTGTTTTTGTTTGTCCTTTTTGTAAAGAGGATCTCTTATTCTCTACACTCTTTGTAATTATCTTTTCATCTTAATATATTCTTTTTTTTACAAAAAAATAAAGTATAATAAAATAAAATAGAGGTTATAAGTTTTTCTATCTACAAGAGAGGGGGCAAGGTATTTATCCCATGTTTTGCTGCAAATGGTTCAATGGTTGGTTGAATGATGTGGTAAAAGCATAATCACGGTGCCTTTCTAATTTTGGTATGATGGTATCTCCTAATTGAAGTAGCAAATGTTGGTGCCATGGACATTGGGTTTCATGAACTGGCATCAATAGCAAATTGTTGTTTACTTGACATTTCTTTCATTTGGATGTAGTAAAATGTCATCCTTTAGAAAAATGAACATCCATATTGACTGTTATAGCTTTTGAAAGGACTGAGTTAGCTCATTCTTTTCCTGGTCTTTCATAATTTAATATGGGTGTAATTCTTCTACAACTGTCCCACCATGTAATACATGGTGAAGATTTATCTTGGTGGGTCTAGTTCTAGTAGAATAATTTTGTCCTGATTCTTATGTTAGAGGATCATTGACGTGCTTATGACTGTTGTTGTATAATTCCCTGCTTCCTGGTGCCTTTCTGCTTTACATAATATATATTGTTTTCCTATTGGTTATAACTGACCTTTTAGCTGGTTATTCAGATAATAAGGAATGCTGATCTTGAAGAACTTCAGGAGTTAGGATCTGGTACTTATGGAACTGTCTATCATGGAAAATGGCGGGGAACAGATGTTGCTATAAAAAGAATTAAAAAGAGCTGCTTTGCAGGGAGATCGTCTGAGCAAGAACGATTGGTGAGTCTTCTGTGCAAATTACTTCTCAACACTATGTTATCCATGTGTAATATGTTTTATATCTTTGTCTCTATTTCATCAAAGCCATACTTCGGATAACCTAATGTCTAAGAGAGCGGGGTTCCAAAGCAAAACTGCATAGACCATAGACATTTACCTGCCGGAACCATAGTAACCTGTTAGTACACAGTACTCTTCGGTACAGGTATGGGTGGTACGAGTATGTTGCTTTACCAAATATATGGTATGTGCGGGGCATAATTAGTTGGTACACTATTTCGGTCCGTGGTACGTTTTAAAATATTAATTGCTACAATATATATCTTGATTTGCTAATATAATTATTAACTATTAAAATTTTTATATTAATAATATGCATATGTATTTCATATTTCTTTAAATTTTTTAAAAATATTTGTAGCTTTAACTTTTAAGACTTTTCGTTATTTGTGTTTTTTTACTTGTAATCATAATTTTTTTTACCTGCCTATTAATTGAATATGAGTATTATTGGTCTTTTTTTATTTTTATTAGAAGTTAAGATGAGAAAGAGGAGTTTAATGGTCCTCAAGTCTCGGCACCAGAATAGCCTTTTTATTTCCTGAAAATTTGCAATAGCAATGATAGGAGTAATAGCACGCGTAGCACTTTATATTCCAATGCACTTTGTCATTGTCTTCATTTCTTCGTCGTCTTCAAGAGTGTCTCCCACTACAGTTTTGAGTTGCAGCAGCCATGGCAACAGCTTCAAGTTTGCGACATCTGCTATGTGCTTCATCTCCGTCAACAAGTGCCACCCACCACAGCATCAAGCTTGCACTTTGTCTTCCCTGGCAATTTCCATAACCTATGTCTACGATACTCTGTTCTAACATTCCAAAACGCATCCGGGAACCACCGAGAATTCACACGGCAAATTGGTATGCACGAACAAATTCGCAGTTCTTAGGGGGATGAGCGAATTCTGTTTCAATGGACAGAACAATATTCATAGACTGTTAGACACCAAATTACCAAAACGCAAATCCCTTTCCTTCTTAGGATGACAACAAGCCTCTCAACTCACCTGATGAAATTGGATGTTATTGATTTCCAAAATGTGAATTAAATAAAGCATAAGTTGTAAAATCTATATAGACCATAGGAAGAGATGTGTTGCATACTATTTTGCAAGTTTTATGATTCTTTTAAGTAATATTTATTTTTCTATGTCTCAATCTCAAGCCTAGATTTGCACGTCTATATCAACGATCAAAAAGTAAAAACAACGAAAAAGCACCCTGTACATAACGCTGATTATGTTTCTTGGCTTGGTTAGACGAAAGACTTTTGGAGAGAGGCACAAATCCTTTCAAATCTTCACCATCCCAATGTGGTTGCATTTTATGGGATAGTACCAGATGGTGCCGGGGGAACCTTGGCAACTGTAACTGAGTATATGGTTAATGGTTCCCTTAGGCATGTCCTCATCAAGAAAGATAGGTAGTATTTTTTTCTTTTTCTCTCAATATCATTTTAATAGTTATTTATGCCCATACTGAGTCTCCAACTCTTGCTGCAGACTACTAGATCGTCGTAAAAGGCTAATAATTGCCATGGATGCAGCTTTTGGTATGGAATATCTGCACTCAAAAAATATTGTCCATTTTGATTTGAAGTGTGACAATTTGCTAGTCAATCTAAGGGATCCACAACGACCCATATGCAAGGTAAGAATTCTAGAAGTAAAATTTCATTTCATTTCATTTCACATATGAATAGAGATTTTGTGATTAATTAGTGCCCAGAATCATTGTACATATGGTAGTCAAGTCTAGATTCATTGTGTATTTGTTATTTATTTCATATCTAGCAATTAAGGAAATAAAGATCGTGTATTTATTAGATTAATATAATATTAATATTAATACATATTCAGCATCTGTGGTGTTGTTGAGACACAATGTTCATACAATCCTATCCTATGTCTCTTTTTCTCTCCATCAACAGAGATAAAATCATAAAAGCTTGTCATGATCATGTTAAATGCTTTGTTTCCCTTTCTAATTTAATGAGCTATAAAAGGCTCTGAAGATTGAAAAAGCAGATTTGAGAACCATAAAATAGGATTGAAACCATGCATAGTAATCTTGGTTGGAAATGATTTAATGTGGGACCAGGGAGGATGATTACAATGATGATTTGATTTGATTATATCGTAATTTTTGTAACAATTATTTTCATGGGTATTATTTAGTTATATTGGGTAGTTTTAGGGTAATTATCAGTGTTACTTCCTATTAGGATAGTACATGAATTAGGAAATTCCTAGAAGATTGCTTACTTGCTGGCCAAGTTTTATTTGGCTACAAATGGGCCAGCTACGTGTAAAAAGGATAGAATTTATATTTTCAGCTATCATGTTAAGGCTCGTTTATTACATTTTTTTTCAACACAACTGGGTGTTGTTAAGAAGGAAGATGAAACTTCCTTCCTTAAAAGGTGCCTCAAACACAGATAGTGCAATAAATGTAATAAAAAAATGCACTTATCCATGGATTCTTTTTAATCTGATTAATTATGTTGGAAAGAAAAATAGAAATTAAATTCAGATTCATGTATATGTAAGTTCATGTACATAGAAAGTAAAATTCATGAACATAAGAGGTAGCATTCTTATTAATTTTCCTTGTAATCGTAATATGTAATTATTTCAAAGTGTGTATAAATATCAAATTTGCTGAGTGCTATTACACTCATGCAATTCAGAAAATTTCTTCTCCAAAATTCCCTAAACCTTTCTCAAGTTGATATCTGAGCGAGCATGGTTCTGACTTTGCTGTCTCCAAAACTCAGACTCTACATCTAGTCAGTAGAGTCCCAACTCTAACCCACCATCAAAGAAGGTTTGTCTTGGTGGGTCTAGTAGAATAATTGTGCTGATACTTAGGATGGCATACATCAAAAGTTTAAAATTTGATTTCAGTCTTTTTTTTTTTTTTAAGAAAAAAATTTCTTTCTAACTTGTTTTTGATAAGCAGAATTTTTTGTTTCTCACTATCAGAAACCTAACTAGGATGAGAGAGAGAGAGAAGAGAGAAGAGAGAATTTCTTAGATTCTAAAAGTGAGTGATTCTCTTTTTCATTGATTTCTGAATCGGTTACAAGATGTTTACAGTGTAGGGAAGAGTGTTCTAGAAAACACTCAGTAACGGCTTCCCTGAAACTGACTCAGCAAGAGCTGTTAGCTGTGATCAGCTACATGCAACATAACCATACACTCTAACACACCCCCTTATAAAGTGAGGGTGAGTTTACAAGGTTCCCTAACACACCCCCTTACAAGCTAAGGTGGGAACAGAGTGATATCTTGTCTGCCACACCAAGGTGCTTCCTGAGTTCCTCAAACCAAGACTGACTGAGTGGTTTAGTGAGAACATCTGCTACCTGGTCAGTTCCTGAAAGATGGCAGACTTGGGGTGTTTTGTTGAGAACCTTTTCTCAGACAAAAAATAAGTCCAGCTCCATATGTTTTTTCCTAGAGTGAAGGACTGGATTATTTTGACGATTTTATTGTAATCTTCATAGGAAATGTTTTTTTGGGACATTAAGACAATCATGATAGAATTAAAGTCCTATTAAGTATAGTATAAATTAGGAAAGTCCTAGAATATTGCTAAATAACACTTAACATTTATTATGGACGCGAGAGGGCCTTCTATTTATCAAACTGGATAGAACTTGCATTTTCACTTTTCATTATTATTCCAAGGATTTTTCCTTTTAATTTGGTTAATTCCCGGTCTAAGTTTTCTGAACCCTAGAACCCTTTCTATGTTGTTTTCCCTTGTCTTTCTAGTTTCTACCCTAACTCTGTCATTCATAATGCCTGTCCAGAACTTTTGTTAATTATTTTTTTCCCAGGTTGGAGATTTTGGATTATCAAGAATTAAACGCAATACACTGGTATCTGGTGGAGTGCGAGGCACCCTTCCATGGATGGCACCGGAGCTGTTGAATGGTAGCAGCAGCAGGGTTTCTGAAAAGGTTAGTCACACCATTCATACAAATTTTTAATTATTTGAGCAATACAGAGAAATCAATGAATCTTTTATAGGCATTTAGCTTGTGGAATGAATTTTTCAGGTTGATGTTTTTTCATTTGGCATCTCCATGTGGGAGATCCTGACTGGTGAGGAACCTTACGCAGATATGCATTGTGGCGCCATTATTGGTAAGATTTTATTCTCGTACCTGTTCAGTTTTTTCCATGCTGGTAGTTTGTTTCAAAAATATTGTACCGAATGCCTTCAATGAAAGTGAGTGTGTTTGGGCAGTGCTTCTTTATGCTCGATCACAAGTGGCTAAGTTTCTATTTCATTTAAATAGCATCATGGAGAAATTTTGTTTAATTTTAATTATAATACTTACCACTCGAAATAAAAGTTATGTTCATCATTGGATAAAACACTCAACTGCTTGTGCAGTCGAGGATTTAAAGAGCATGATCCAATGATTTATCAGACAAGAAGAATTTTTTTTTTCAAAGGAGAGGAGTGTAGATGAAAATTAAATTCTTATATTATAGATAGTTGCGCTACTTGGTGTAGCTATGACAGTTATCTGTACGCATCTTTGGATATACTGTTGCTTGGTCTTCTTCATTTGTTGCATAAAACATGTCTCATTGTAAAGGAGTTTTGAATTTCTGCTCTTTTGTTAAGATCCTTGCTTTCGTTAAAGGACAAACTAGAACAAAGTTGTGCAAAAATGCAATATGACAGGACAGTTGTTTCAAAATGCAAAAACTACCCCCAGTGAATGTTTTAGTATTATTCTGGTGTATAAAGGCTGAATTAGTAATCAAGAGTGTGTGGTTTATGGTCTTATCAGGTACAAATTTAGGATTGATTGACCTGAATTTGAAATTTGGGGCGAAAGATTATTATAAATCCTTTTACAAAGAATAAGGATCTTACTTGTATGCAATTAGCCATCAAATAAATATGACCAAGTCTTTTACAGGGTTAGAACTTAAGTAGCATAAGATAATCTTGTGTCTTGCTATGTTACTCCTACATTTATGACCACAATAGTTATCAATCCGGATAGTGGCGCGTAACGGCTCACCCCCAAAACCGCTATAGCGAGATAGCAGGAGGATAGCCACTATTGCAAAGTCTATACATATTCACATATGTAAATGCTAAAAAATAACAAATTTCCAAAAAATTGCAAACAAACTCATAATTATTTATCATAACTCATAAGTGAAACAGATGCTGAAATTAAACAAGCAAAGAGGGGGGGGTTGGGGTTTCCGAGATCTGGACAGCAGCATCGACTGTGAGGAAGAAGGTGGGTCTTTGCAAGGTTTGTGAGAGGAGGAGGAGGAAGAAGATGTGAGGAAGAGGCACTAAAAGTAAGGGTAAATAGATATTGATTGAGTTTAAGTGAGGGTAAATAAGACATTTGAAAAGACAGAGAGGGCAAAGTAGAGATTTGATGAGTTAAAGAGGGAAAAATAGATATTTTATGTTTTGAAGAGAGTAAAATCGTAAGAAAAAAGAAAAGGAAACAGAAATGTAAAAAAAATCCCTAATTCTACTAGCAAAAAGGTAGCCGACGCACAAAAATTGAAGGTTTTCTGCAGCCACATGAAGACCACGGCTGCTATTCATGATTGCACCCGTGACTGGCCGTGATTGCTGTGTCGAGAAACTGCTATGCAACACTGTTCTCATCGTGCCGTGACGATGCGAAAACACTGCCATTGCACACCATTGACTACACTGATGACCACATTATATGGTTAATGCCTTACCAGACATTTAGGTTACGATTAAAGTGGTACAGAGAGTTACAAGAATGGAGGTTAAATTGTAACCCCCTTTGAAAACTTCAACACAAATATTTGTGTAAAAACACAAATATGCTTTCTGAAAGTTTCATCAAGCTCACGCTTGTAGTTTTCCTGTGTACTATTGCTGCTGTATTTGGAAATTTCTTCCTCAGTGGCACAGTAAGCTTATGAAAAATAATGGTGAATGTAGGAAAATGGCTGAATGGAACAAATCATGCAAGATATAAAAGAATTTAGTTTTTTTTTTAAATTTGATTAGATCCCCTCTCTGATTTCTTGTAGAGTCAAAATGCTTAATGTACTCTGTTCGAATAAAATAATGATTATAACTTCTTTGCTATTTTGGAAGTTCAGTTAATGTAGGATTTGTCTTCCATATTAACATAGCATTGCATTCTGAACCTAACTTGTTTGTAGAATTTTAAAAGTTGAAAAATTGGACAAATTGCAGTAAACTTGTGTTGCTAAATTCTGTATACTAATTTAAAGTGTGCTAGACCCCCCCTTAGGCTTATTCAGAGCCAAACTTTGAAATTGCAATTTTTCTTTTGTGCCACTAGAAGAACATTAGCTTTCTGCCTTACATTTCTGGCCTGCTTCCTTTTTTATGACATGCTTTTAGGGGGATTGTAAAGAACACTCTTCGACCACCCATCCCGGAACGTTGTGATACTGAATGGAGGAAGCTCATGGAAGAGTGCTGGTCACCTAATCCTGACAGCCGACCATCATTCGCAGAGATAACTCGCAGGTTACGATCTATGTACTTGACCCTTCAACCAAAGGGATTGTCAGGCACTGCAGTTAAGGCCTAGTGCTTCTTCTTGAAACCAAGGCATATTTTTCTGCAGTTATGATTGAACTTAAAAGACCTTTATTGTCTAGTACCTTTAAAGAAGAAATCATGATGGAGTTTGGCTGACATAAATGCTTGAAGGGTTATCACAAATACTTGGCAATAGATTTTTCTCATTTCTGTTGCTGTGATATTTTCATTTGTTTATTCTTTCTTGTAAAGGTTGAGGTTGAGATCATGGTATAGTAAATTTTATTATCTGTCAGTTTTCTGCTTCGGTCATGATCTAAAACTCTGCCGAAATGATAGAGAAAAAAGAATAGAAAAGAAAAAGGTGTCTTTAGTGTATATATAGAGAATTGTGCTTGTAAGATATATTTTTGGTTAATATGAACTTCCTCTTTTTTGGGTGGTGAGGATATATATAATATTTTTGTGACTATTTCTTGAAGTACATTTATGTTTTTTCTTCATTTATCCAACTTATTGAATCAAGAGTGAGTATAAGTAATTATCTGCTAGGTATAAATGATGTAATTGATTATTTCCTGACATGCATACTTTCAACCACAGCTATGATATTTAAACACAAAATTTTGACATCGTATATGATACCATATATATTTATCTCTATCTCTTACTTACTTTTTATCTTTTTGTATACAAGCATTTCAAAAATACACAATAAAAACAAAGGGACATCATATTTGTGTCCGTTTTGTGTGTTCAAAAATCATTTTCCTACAACAAGCAGTTCTGCTATTTAAACATAAAAAAAAATGTTATCTCATCTACTGCATGTATACTTAGTAATTAAATTCAATACATTATTAAGACGATTTTGAACATCATTAATCATTATTAATTGTTATTTCATTTTTCTATGTCTAAGTAACATTTTAGTTTACAAGGATGATGAACGAGGTATTTCCGTTTCTGCATTTCAGTTGTAACTTGTGAGCGACAGTTTGGCCAGTTTTTTTTTTTAATCTTTAACCTCTATATTCTCGCTATTTCTTTTTACCACATTTTTACATCCAGTTAATGATTTATAAACTCGTAATTATGATTTTTTTTGTTGTTGATAAAATCGTAATTATGATGTTGACAGGATGGTTAGTGACTTAGTGGGTTATTTAATGGGTACATTCGTAATTAATAATTAACTCGTTAACAATTTAATATTCATCGTAAATCAAGTATAAAAAATAAGTATGAGATGATAAATTTTTTTTTCTTGGATTGTAATATTATTTAGCACTACTTATAAATTTTAATTTTTATTACAAAGGAGATCTCATTAAGAGTGTGGCAGGTAACACAGCTTCGTTAGGATTCGAATACAGGATCAAGTAGTAACCAGGGTGCGTCTGGGAAAACAACTTAATTAAGAGATTATCACATAAGACCTAATCGCATGAGAGCTTATGCCATAAGCGCTTAAAGAAAGTAAGGGGCATGAGAGGATTCGAATAGTGAAAAACACGGACAGGGTGTTTAGTGCATAAGCTCTTATGATAATTCCATAAGTTTTTCCCAGTGACTTGTGAAAATAAGTCAAAAATTCCTTATGAGATGACATAAGTCATTTTTATAAGCTCTGTCAAACACACTGCATAAGAGCTTATGTCTTCAGATAAGTCAAAATGAGTTTAAATAAGCTCTTCCAAACGTCACCAATCTTAGTCTACTTGCACTGTTAACCTTAAATTTGTGCTCATTTTATCGAGTAATATGTTTAAACTTATTTCACATTAGTGAAAATTAAGTTCTAATCCACATATTTCATTTCCTTTTTACAAACAGTTCATTGCATATTGTATGATTAACTTTTAACTTCCACTGTAATACTTATTAGTTGTATTTGATTGCCAGGGAACTCGTGAATGCTTACCATTCTCAAGTAAATTATATTTTTGAGAATCTTATTTCCACGAAAACTTATTTTCCACTTTCACACATGGTTCACAAATTTTATTTCAAGGCTTCTTTAATGTCTGGTAATGATTTTTTTATCTTTGGTGCTAAATATGGAAAAAATTTATTTTTTGCTTCACTTTCCAAAAAATATTAAAATATGGTTGATACCAAATACTACCTTAGAGTGATTTTTACACTGCTTCCTTGGGACTGAATAAAATTGAGCCTTATGTTTTCTTTCTTCTTTTTTTAATTAGTGTAAATTAAGCAAGATGAGAGGTTTTCTTATTCTAAGGTTTGGACATGTCTTAATGAAGGCTAAATAGGATACTTGCTAGTCATTTATCAAGAAAGAATATTACAGGTAATTAAAATTAAGTATTGGAAAGAAATTACTTCTATTTATTTTTATTTCCATTTTTAGTTTATATGTCTTTCTATAATTATAACAATGTCAATTTATTTTCAATTTGTTTCTTATTTTCAATGTTGCAAAATACAATTCAATTTAGTGGGGCTCCAAGTGAAGAACCCCATGATCATCTTGCTCATTTTCTTGAAATTTGTATGGTGTCTCAAATGATGCTTTTAGATCTGTGATCTGTTTCCCTTTTCTTTGAGGGATAGGGCCAAACTTTGGTTAAAGTCTTTGCCATCTGGTTCATAACCACTTGGGATCAACTCTCTTCTAAATTTTTGGATAAATATTTTCCACCTGCTAAATCTGCTAAACTGCGTCATGATTGATGCAGCAGCAAGAGGTATTATATGGAGCAAGCGACCACAGGCAGCTTATGAGTTGATAGAACAAATGACTTCGAGTTACCAATGGCCATTCAATGATAGGCATGTGACCAAGAGGCAACCTGGGGCCCTCAAAGTGGATGCTAATGCCGCATTGGAATCTAAATTGGAGGCGCTTTCAAAGAAGATGGAAGCAATGATGCAGACACAAACTCAATTAATAACTCAAACTGCTTCCACTGCACCTCCTATTCTTTGTGGCCTTTGTGGCATAGCGGACATGAGAGCACATAATGTCAAGCAGGCAACCCTATTGCTATGGCAGATGAAGAGGCAAATTATACGGGTAATTCTAATCGGGGTAAAAATGATCCTTTTTCTAATACTTATAATCCCGGTTATAAGAACAACCCAAATCTCTCCTATGGAAGCCAGAACCAGAATGTTCTCTAAAGGCCACCTCATTTGAAAAATCAAGGCCCGAGACAAGAGGAACGCAAGCCTAATCTCAATGATACTATGATGAAATACATGGAGAAATCTGATGAGAGGTTTAAGACTTTGGAGAATCACATGTCTACTTTGGTAACATTAATGACAGAGAAAATAGGACATTGCCTAGTCAACCAGAGATGAATCCAAAGTAACATGCTAATGATCACCCTTAGAAGTGGAAAAAGATAGAGATCCCTAATGAAGAAGAGAATAAGTCAAAAATCAAGGAGGTTACTACTGAAGGGAGCCCAAAGGATGAGGTAACTAAGAAAGATCTAGTGGAGGAAGTTCTTGTGCCATCTCCCAAGTCAACCATTCCTTTTCCTCAAAGTTTTAGTCAACAAGACCCCCAACTCACTAGATTCTTGGATATGTTGAAGCAACTCCAGATTAATATCCCTTTTGTGGTGGCCATTTCTCAAATGCCTAAATATGCTAATTTCCTTAAGGAGATTTTGGGCAATAAAAAGAAATTGGGAGAATTTGCTACAATGAGGCTTAATGAGGAATTTTCTGCTATCCTCCTCAAGAAGTTGCCATCTAAACTTAAAGATCTAGGATGTTTCACTATTCCTTGTTCTATTGGTACTTCTTATTGATGCCTTTGTCTATTTTCCGCATATTAGGTGTGCATGAGCTAAAGCTCACTACTTTTTCATTGCAACTTGCGGATAGGTCCATTACCTATCCTAGAGGTATTGTGGAGGATGTCCTTGTCAAGGTTGACAAGTTTATCTTTCCAGCTGATTTTATAGTGCTTGACATGGAGGAAGATGAGGAGGTCCCTATAATTTTGGGAAGGCCATTTTTGGTCGCTGGTAGGACTATCATTGATGTGCACCAAGGGAAGCTCACTTTAAGGCTTAATGATGAGGAAGTGGTTTTTTAAAGTTTTTGATTCTTTGAAAATTCCATCCATTTTTAATTCATGTAATTTTATAACTCCCTTGGATAGTACTTCTGCACTAATATCTCCTCATTCTCAACAGCAATTAATTGAGGACACCCTTGAGAAAATTTAAATTTTCGAAAAAGATGACCTTTTGGACTCTGAGGAGTTGATAGATGAGATAATGGCATTGGAGGCAGGGTTAGCCCAAGAAAAATGGAGAGGGACTAAGCAATTTGAAGTTCTTGAGGGACGTAGCTCACAAAAGGCAAAATCATCAATTGAAGAACCCCCTAGAACTTGAACTTAAACTTCTTCCCTCCAATCTTAAATATGCTTTTTTATCTCCTCCTTCTTTACCGCCGTTAATAATTTCTTCATCTTTGACAGGTTCTATGGAGGAGAATTTCTTGCGAGTCTGAAGAGATAACAAGGAGGATTTTGGGTGGACCATTCATGATATCAAGGATAATAGTCCCTCAATTTGCACCCATCGGATACATATGGAGGTGGAGCACAAACCCAAGGTGCAACCTCAAAGAAGGCTCAACCCAAATTGGAAGGAAGTGGTAAAAAAGATGGTAATTAAATTTCTTGATGCAGGCATTATTTATCCTATTTCTGATAGCCCTTGGGTGAGTCTTGTGCAGGTTGTGCCAAAAAAGGGAGGTACCATTGTCATGGAAAATGACAAGAAAGAATTGATAGCTGTCAGGGAGGTAACATGGAGGCATATGTGTATTGATTATAGAAAATTAAATGAGGCCACTAGGAAAGATCATTTTCCCACCCCTTTATTGATCAAATGCTTGAAAAATTATATGGTCATTGGATTTTATTGTTGCCTGGATGGGCACTATGGATATATGCAAATACTTGTTGCTTTTGAAGATCAAGATAAAACTACTTTTACTTGCCCATATGTACTTTTGCATATAGACAGATGCCTTTTGGTTTATGTAATGCACCTACCACCTTTCAAAGATGCATGATGGCCATATTTCTGATATATTAGAGGATTGCATTGAAATATTCATGGATGAATTTTCAGTTTATGGCTCCTCATTTGATAATTGTTTGCATAATTTGGGGTTGGTTTTGAAAAGGTGTAAAGACACCAATTTGGTTCTCAATTGGGAAAAATGTCAATTTATGGTAACTAAATGCATAGTTTTGGGGCATAAAGTTTCTCATAAGGGTATTGAGGTTGACCCTGGAAACATTGAGGTAATTGCCAAATTGCCTCCTCCTAATTCTGTTAAGGCCATTAGAAGTTTTTTGGGGCATGCTGGTTTTTATAGGAGGTTTATTAAGGATTTTTCAAAAATTGCAAAACCTCTTTCTAATCTCTTGCTTAAAGATGCTCCATTTGAATTTTCTAATGCTTGCTTGGAAGCCTTTAAAATTTTGAAGGCTAAATTGATTGATGCACCTGTTGTCTCCTGATTGGTCTTTACCATTTGAGCTTATGTTTGATGCTAGTGATATGGCAGTAGGTGCTATTTTGAGCCAACATAAGGATACAAATTTTCAAACCATCTACTATGCCAGTAGGACTCTTGATGAAGCACCAAAAAAATTATACCACTACAGAAAAAGAGTTGCTGGAAGTAGTTTTTGCTTTTGATAAATTTTGTCCTTATTTGGTTATGTCTAAGGTTATTGTTTACACCGACCATTCTGCTATTAGGCATTTGCTTGCCAAACAGGATGCGAAACCAAGATTGATTAGATGAGTACTATTGTTACAAGAGTTTGATGTGGAGATTAGAGACAAGTGAGGTGTGGAGAATTCGGTGGCGGACCATCTTTAAAGGGTGGATGCTTCTGTCAGACCACAAATTGAAGAGGTCATAAAGGAGACCTTTCCTGATGAGAAATTACTTACAGTTTCTAAACTCCATAGGTATGTAGATTTTGTCAACTACCTGACAGGTGATAAACTTCCTCTAATCTTTCATATGCTCAGCGTAATAAATTTCTTTCTGATGTTAAGTATTATTTGTGGGAATAGCCTTATCTGTTTAAGGTATGCGGTGATAAAATTATTAGAAGATACATTCCCGAGGTTGAGACACATGCTATTTTAGAGCACTGTCATTCTAGAGAGGTTGGCGGCCATTTTGGCCCAACCGGGACAGCTCAAAAAGTCCTTCAATGTGGTTTTTATTGGCCTACTCTTTTTAAGGATGCATATAATTTTGTGAAATCTTATGACAGGTGCCAAAGGAGTGGGAATATTTCTAGGAAACATAATATGCCTCTAAATAATATTTCGAATCCGCAAGTACACGGCTTCGTCGTCAAGTAATAAAAAGATCGATCCCACAGAGACCGTGATCTCAAATAACAATTAATTATTAAATCAATTAAACTGGACTATATAAAAAAAGATTTGGAAAATATTTCATTTTTGTAATAAGAATTAACTAGAAAATCAGATATTTAAGAACGCGATCAATTAAAATAGGAAAGTAAATTAATTAGGGGGTTTTTAAATCAAAAGAGATTCCTAGGAATTGGGTTACCAACAATATTGTTCATGTTACCGAATTGACTACCCCTTGTTAATTATCAAAATTGCTTTGAAGGCGAATTTATCCTCAATAAGTTAATGCTCCCTCTCGGGTTACAAGAACCGTGCCCAATTAAACCAACCCCTACTCTCGTGGTAATTGAATTTAAATTGAACCCTTTAAGTTTTGTGACAATTCGTGAACCCCCGAAGGACCGCTTCTAACTCTCGTGATTTAAGTCCTAAGTTTGATTCCTATAGATTCGATACCTAAGTTCACCGATAGGTTCCTCCTTAGAGTATCTACGACAAGCAAATAAATGGCTACCGAATTTACGAGTAATTAAAGCAATAGGAATCAAATCGAAAGCAAAATTGAAATTAACGAGAGACCAAACGTCAATTCGTCACCATAAACAAATCCTGGGCATAGCCCCAATTCCTAGAAATAATACTACTACTCAAGCATTGCCATGTTCATAAAAAGCTTGATTAACAAAAGCATAAAAGAAGACCTAAGAGAGAAGGAGAAGAGAAATCCTAATTTTGCCTAAGGTAGTAGCCCAAAAAGTGATCCTATTTTCGAGCCTAATTGCTCTATTTATAGAGTAGGGTAACTTGAATCCCAAGCAATTACAGAATCAGATCAAATCAGGTTTTAAAATTTCAGATATTGCGCGTCAGACCGTGATACGTTCTGACTTGGAATGGCTTCGTTGTTGGGTCTGTCACGGCCGTGAACACCTTCATGGCCTAGCCGTGATCAGTTTTTCCTGTGAGGGTCTGGTTCAGTTGGCATGTCACGGTCGTGATGGCTATCACGGCCTGGGCATGATCAGTTATGAGTTTATCCTTCTTTCTTTCCAGCCCTACTCGATCATGGTCGTGATGGCTGTCACGGCTAGGCTGTGATGGGCTCTGTTTGGCTCATTTTCCTTACTTTTAAAGCTCCGTCTTCACGCAAGCTCCATCATGGTTGATCTTGAGCATTTTAATCCTCAATTCCTGCACACAAACACCACAAAACCGCCTTACCCGTTCCAAGGTACAAACTAACAAAAATCAAATTAAAAATGCCTAAACTATATCAAAAATGCATGCAAAATATCAATGAAATATGAGGTGAAATCACACTCATCACACACCTAGAGCAATCATAAGTGATGGTGGCACCCATTTTTGTAATAAAAAATTTGATAATCTTTTGACTAAATATGGTGTCATTCATAAGGTAGCCACTCCTTACCACTCACAAACTAGTGGGCAAGTTGAGGATTCCAATAGGGAGGTAAAGAAAATGTTGGAAAGAACAGTTAACAGTTAACAGTTCTAGGAAATATTGATCTTTGAAACTTGATGATGCATTGTAGGCATATAAGGCTGCATTTAAAACTCCCATTTGCATGTCTCCTTATAGATTGGTTTTTGGAAAAGCATGCCACTTACCTGATGAGTTAGAGCATAAGGCTTATTGGGCTTTGAAATTTTTGAATTTTGATATGTAACTTACAGGTGAAAAACGCTTATGGCAACTTATGTGATGGATGAGTTCCGTCTTGAGGCATATGAGAATGCCAAACTATACAAGGAGCGCACTAAAAAGTGACATGACAAGCATATTCAAAAGCGTAAGTTTCATGTTGGTGATAAAGTTTTAATTTTTAACTCACGACTTCGCTTGTTTCCAGGAAAATTGAAGTCTAGGTGGATTGACCCTTATGAAGTTACAAAAGTGTTCCCATATGGCATGCTTGAGGTAACCAGAGATGGGAAATAAACCTTCAAGGTTAATGGACAGAGAGTGAAGCATTATGAGGATGGCGTGGTACCTGAGCGCCACACTATGATCTTGGAATAACCCCCTCTTGGGGACGACCGTTAAGCTCGCGATGTTAAACAAGCGCTTCGCAGGAGGCAACCTGTGTTTCTTTATTTTTCCTTTTATTTTCTTCCCTTTTGTGTTTAGTTCTAGGAATTAATTGTTAGGTTAGGATGTGAGTCGTTTTCAATCTTTCTTTAATTTAATTTTTAGGAATTGAATTATGTGTGGGAAAATTGAAAGTATTTAAAAATAAATAAATAAATAAATTTAAAAAAAATTAAATTTTTAAAAAATGGGGCTGAGCACGATCGTACTAACAGTGAGCACGACTGCACTCCAGTGCGAATTTGAATTTCTTTTAACCATAAAAGGTGTAGAGAGCGGATTAGGATTACCCATGCTCTCGACCCCTTCCTCATACCTTTTGCGCTGCCAGCCCCCTCCCTCAAGTGCTTTTGTTTCCTCTCCAAAAAGGTATGTTTTTCATGTTTTCCATGCACTTTGTGTGCTAAAGTGATTGAATGCGTGATTTGGTTCATTTTTGTTTGACAAATTCAATTACAAGTGCTTTGGGCTCATGCTTTTACTCCTCTAACTTCTGCACTTTTGAACTGTCCTTATGCACATTGTATGCTTGTCTTGATCGTACATGTCTATTGTGACACCCTCTACCCCGCATGTATTCAGAAACCATAAAATAGATAAAGGAACACATGCATATAATATCATAATAATAAAAACCGGATAGGGGTTACCGCATTGTAACATTACATAAAACATGTTTTAAAAAGAAAAACATAACATAAAGAAACAAAACGAAATACAACCCCGATGTCACATTACAGTGCTGGTAAGACCATAGTCCAAAACATCTTGGATAAACAACATAAACTAAGAAATCCTAGACTACGAGTAGCGGCTCCTCAGAGTCACTCCTCAACAAGCTGTTCACCGTCCTTTGCATAAAAGATACATGCCAAAACTAAATGGGAAGTAAGAACATATATATGAAACATAACGGCAAGGAAGCAGTTAGCAAGATGAACATACATCATACAAACATAACATGTTATCACAAAGCATCATGCATAATACATATGCATCATATAACAGTTCAATCAATGTATGCGATACGGTGCAACTCTACTCCACTACTCAATTATGCACTTATATCCAATCTACCTCAGAATGTCAACTTCGGAGTTACATATCCACATTGACCATTAAGCACCAACGCTAGCAGTTCACCCTTGGATAACCGACGCACCTTACTCTCGGATGCGCCACCACGGGAGGGCCAGATCACTTAAATCACTGCGGACGGCCAGATCGCGTTACTCTCGGACGACCTCCCCTATGTTGAACATCCCCCCCACTAACATCTACGATGTGTGAATGCATGAGCAACACAACACACAATCAAACAATCACCACCTCCGCTTGGGCCACTTGGCTACCCAAGTTTTATCACCATCAATACCTCAACCACTTGGCTATCGAGGCCTCTGACACGGACTCGGCAAGTGTACCGGTTCGTTGCAAGTAATAAAACGGTAAGACCGGATATCGTTCTCAGGGATCGTGGACAATTACCACTTGGGTGGACAATTATCAAAGTATGACAAAGAAACAAAAGGAGAAGGAGGATCCGTTTCACTTGAGATTTCATCGGAGTGCCAATGGATATGTCCGGAGGGAGATTGCGCGCGAGATTGAAGAGATGCAAAGAGACTTATCGGTGTGCATTGCACCCGGTCATGTTCTTTATGAGAAAGTCAAGAAAGTAATAGGAGATGAGTGGATTCCATTCCTGGAAGTGGAAAGGTTTACCAAAGAGGAACAGGATAAGAAGGATCCGGCTTGGTTGCTTACTCTCAAAGGAGCAAATGATAATGTATGGAAAGAATTGGAGAAGGCTCGACTTGCTATGGAAGAAATTCGGGAGGGAAAGCCGAGAGCAAAAAGAGATGAGGAAGAGACAAGGAATACCAATGATAGTGAATAGTTCACTCAGACTCCTTGAGATAACAATTTCTAAACCTTTCTCTTTTCTTTTCTTTTCTTTTCTTTTCTTTTCTTTCATTTTCAAATTTTGCAAGTAAATGTTGGTCATAAAAAAGTTTTAAAAATAAAAAATTGAGCACGGCCGTGCTCCTCTGTGATTTTTTAAAAATAAAAAGGGGGCAGAGCATGGGTTAGGGTTACAAGTGAACCCCGTGCTCCCACCCCTTTCTCCTACCCTTGCACCGCAACAACCACAACACCCCCCTCCACCATTTTTGCTCCTTTCTTCCATTATTTCCCTTGATCCATGTAACATCCCACTTGTTCCTGCTCTTTTCTTGTTTATAATTTTGTTTAAGTGAGTGCTTGGTAATGTGATTTAATGTGATTTGGTAATGTGATTTGCTGTGTTAATATACCTAAGGCTGTGCATATTGTTCATGTTATTCATCCCCTGCCTGTGGTTTCTATATGCGTGTGCTGTGACACCCTCTACCCCGTACACATATATAAGTGAGACATGATAAGGTAAAATAAAAACATGTATCATTTATTAAATTAAAAAAAAATGGTAAAGGATACCACATTGTATCAAGTTCAATCGCGGAAATAAAATAAACATAGGTTCCAAAAGGAGAACATAACATATAAAAGCAAAACCCAACCCTTGATGTCACATACAGAGCTGGTATAACCAATCCGGAAAATATTCTCGGATACAACTGAAACAAACTAAAATAACAAAACTGGAAATCCTAACTCGAGTTGTGGCTCCTCGGAGTCTCTCCTCAATTGGCTGCTCGTCGTCCTCTACATAAAATATACACGCAACAAAACACAAAACATAGCAATGGGGAGTAAGAAACATGAATATGAATATAATGGCAATGAAGTAGTTAGCAAGACGAGCATGCATCACAACGACCATGTTATCACGGTAACATCATATAACATAAACAATCAATAACCTTATACATTAACGTATGCTATGCGATGCAATGCTACTCCACTACTCCCGTTTGCATTTGGATCCATTCTACCTCATAATGTCAACTTCGGAGTTACATATCCACATTGTCCAATAAGTACCAACGCTGGGGCAATCCACCTTACCTTGGGTGGACCCCTAGGATAGCCGACGCACCTTACTCTCGGGTGCGCCACCGCGGGGGCGCACGATTCACCTAACTCTCAGATGAATCATCGCGGACGGCCAGATCGCCTTACTCTTGGATGACCTCCCCTATGTTGAACATCCTCCACTAACATCTCCGATGCGGGAATGCATGAACAACATAACGCACAAACACAACCACCACCTCCGCTTGGGCCACTAGGCTACCCAAGTTTTATCACCATCAATACCTCGAACACTTAGCTATCGAGGATTATCGTTATCGTTTCATCGTTTTAATCTTTTTAAACACTATGGCCATTATGCACCAGAGATTACCACCTCGACCACTCGACTATCGAGGCCCCCTTGGCCACTAGGCTACCAAGGTACATCATCATCTTTAATTAACACTCTAGCCGTTAAGCACTAGAGATTACCACATTGACCATCATGCATCAAGGTCCCCTTGGCCACTAGGCTAACAAGGTACAACATCTTATCACTTGTCTTTTGTCTTCAAGTTTGTTTCATGTCTTATTAAATCTTTTAAGGCATTTGGGGTGAAACTCCCTGTTTTAGCACTGTTTCTACGTTCTGATCTGCACAGGTGAGCACGGGCGTGTTGAGCTCACAGTCAAGCACGACCGAGCTGACAGTTGAGTACGGGCATGCTTAAGTAGAACGCCCTTTCTGGATTTTGAACTGGAGCATGGGCGTGCTCCTTGTTAAGCACGACCGTGCTCAATGGAGTGTGCCCGTACATATCAGGGAACAAAGGTCACATACCCTTGCCAAATCTTGGGATAGTTCATAGATTCAAACCTATTGGCCTTTACTAATCCATTGAACATCAATTTTATTAATCTTGACTAGATATCGATGTCTTACAATTAAGGGGAATTAATCATTTAATCTCAGTTTTGTATTCATTGTCCCTAATCACTCCTAAATCAATCCCTAGGGTCTTTAACTAAACCTTTTGGCATAAACCTCACACTCATTACTAACATTCAGTTTTATGAACAAAGGGAAACAACCTCTCTTAACATCATTAACAGTTTTAACGTTTTAACGTCTTAACGTTCACAACATCTATTAACAGTCAATAACATCATAACCTCATCATAAACATGGCATCATCACATCATCATGTTCATAGCAGACAACATTCATTAACAATAACAACATGCCAATATCATCATTGCAAACAGTTAAACATCAAATATCAATTAAGCATATCGGCATATAATCATATTATCAAACAATAGGGTCATGGGAACCCTTCGTCTTACGCTACCCCCAAGCCTACACACTCATACTATTCCTTCTCCCCATACCTGGTATGAAGATTTCCTGTTAAACTGAAGATGATCCTAAACTGGTTCCCTCGAACGGCTCGACGAATGATTCAATCCTTGGCCAACATAGAAGGTTAACCAATTAGTTTCCAATTCATAACAAGAAAAGGAGCTAAGAAAGGGAAGAACTATTACCTTTTCTAATTGGAACGTCGCGTGATTGACTATCCCAACGATGCAAGAACACCACAAACTAATTGGGTTTAAAGGGGAAGAATGAGAGAGGCTGCCGTCACACTTAGGGTTGTCTAAAGTGCCAATTTATAGGGTTTAACTCGTAACCCTCACTTTTTGTTTTATATTTAAAGATTCTGACCCGAGGACGACTGTTCACCCCACTAAGCATAGTCGTGCTTACTTTAGCATTAGCGAGATGCGGTCTCCTATTGAGCACCGCCGTGCTTGTGGCTCATGCAGCCACAAGACACGTGCCTCAAGCACGGGTGTGCTGGACATGAGCACGGCCATGCTCATGTACCAAAAAGGGATTTTAAGCCTAGAAATCCCACTTAGCCTTTCAACAACAACTCTAAAGCAAACAAGGCATACACAAAATCGCTTATACGAAAAACAGGGTGTTACAATTCCACCCCCTTATAAAGATTTTGTCCTTGAAATTTCTACTCACCTCGAACGAAGAGATGAGGGTATGCCTCCATCATCTTGCTCTCAAGCTCCCATGTAGCACTTTCCTCCATTGCCACACTCCAAACGACTTTAACCAAAGGAATCTCTTTGCCCCTTAGCTGTTTCACCCTCCGATCTTCGACTCGAAGGGGTTGTACCTCGAACGTCAAGTTTTCTTTTAACTGAATTGTGTCGGGTACTATCACATGGTTTAGAATCATGAATGTATTTTCTAAGTTGTGACACATGGAACACATTATGAAGTTTCAACAAGAATGGTGGCATGGCTATTTGGTATGAAACTTCACCGACTCTTTTAAGAATTTGGTAAGGGCCGATGAATTTGGGAGTAAGTTTCCTCGCTTTCACCACTCTACCTACCCTAGTTGTTGGAGTAACTCTCAAGAATACTAGATCGCCTTCCTAGAATTCGAGCACCTTCCTCCTTTTGTCATGGTAGCTCTTCTGCCTACTATGTGCCACTTTCATCTTTTCCTTAATCATCCTTACGTTTTCAGTGGTTTCTTGCACTATCTCAGGTCCTAGCACCACATTGTCATCAGGTTCACAAGGGTGTCCTACATCTCCTCCTATAAAGAGCTTAATAGGGTGCCATCCCAATACTGGAATGGAAGCTATTGTTGTAGGTGAACTCTATTAGGGGCAAGAACTTGTCCCAATTACTAGATTGTTCCAGTACACACTCTCTCAACAAGTCCTCTAAGGACTGGATGGTCCTCTCAGACTGCCCATCAGTCTGCGGGTGGTAAGCTGAACTTAGCCTAAGCTTGGTCCTTAAAGCCTCATATAAGCTATTCCAAAACCTAGAGGTAAATCTACGGTCTCTATCTGACACTATGCTAGAAGGTACACCATGTAACCTAACTATCTCTTTGATGTATAACCTGGTCAACTTTTACAAAGGGTATTTCATGTTCATAGGGATGAAGTGGGTAGACTTAATCAATCTATCCACAACAACCCAGATAGCCTCAAAACCAGCTGGAGTCCTAGGGAGTCCAGACACAAAATCCATGGAGATACTATCCCATTTCCATTCTAGGATACTTAAAGGTTGTAGCTTTCCTGATGGTTTTTGGTGTTCTATCTTAGCCTTTTGGCACACTAAACAAGCATACACAAACTCGGCTACATCCTTTTTCATCCTAGTCCACCAAAACATTCGTTTAAAGTCCTGTACATCTTAGTGGCACTTGGGTGTACACTCAAACCACTCCTATGTCCTTATTCCAGGAACAACTTTCTAAGCTCAAGAACATCTGGTATGCAAACTCTATCTTTGAACCTCAGAACTCCATCACTTCCTTCCTTAAAACTAGGGTCTCTACCTTGGGCAAGCAACTCCTTCTGGTCTAAGAGAAACTTATCTATCTTTTGGCCTTCTCTAACTTGATCCATCAAACTGTTGGTAACCTTCAAGGTTCCAATCCTAATGCTCTTAGGGGTAACTTCCTAAGCTAAACTTAGATCTCTAAACTCCTCGATCAGATCCATCTCCCTAACCATCAAAGAGGAGACGTGCAAGGTTTTTCTACTTAAGGCATCGGCCATTACATTAGCTTTTCCTGGGTGGTAGGTTAGATCAAACTCGTAATCCTTAAGAAACTTCATCCACCTACGTTGCCTCATATTGAACTGTTTCTGATCAAACAGATATTTCAAACTCTTATGATGCTAAAAACCTCAAATTTAGCTCTATACAGATAGTGCCTCCAAATCTTTAAGGCAAACACCACAGCTCCTAAATCTATGTCATGGGTAGGGTAGTTCTTCTCATGGGTTTTCAACTACCTAGAATCACAAGTCACTACCTTACCATCCCGCATCAATACTCCATCTAAACCTTGCTTCGATGCATCACAGTACACTACGAAAGATCTACTAGGATCGGGAAAAACCAAAACTGGTGTTGATGTCAACCTATCTTTCAAGGTTTGGAAACTCTTCGCACTTAGAGTCCCACACAAAGAGCTGTCCTTTCTTGGTGAGACGGGTTAAGGGTAAGGCTATCTTATAAAAACCTTCTATGAACCTCTTATAGTACCCTGCTAAACCCAAGAAACTCCTAATCTCGGTCACTGACTTTGGCGCTTCCTAGTGGAGCACCGGCTCTACCTTAGCTAGATCCACGACTATCGCACCTTTTGAGATGACGTGACCTAAGAAACTCGCCTCCTCTAACCAAAACTCATACTTAGACAACTTAGCATACAACTACTTCTCCTTAAGGGTCTGCAAGACAACCCTCAAGTGCTCCTCATGTTCTCCCTTGGTATTGGAGTACACTAAGATGTCATCTATGAACACCACCACAAACTTATCCAAGTATGGGTGGAAGGTCTTGTTCATGTAATCCATGAACACAGCAGGAGCATTGGTCACACCAAAGGGCATAACCATATACTCATAGTGACCATAACGTGTCATAAAAACTAATTTAGGGACGTCCTTAGACTTAACCAGAATCTGATGGTAACCTGACCTCAAATCTATCTTCGAGAAGACACAAGCTCCTATTAGATGGTCCATAAGATCATCAATCCTAGGGAAGGGATACCGATTCTTAACGGTCACTTTGTTGAGTTGCTGATAGTCAACACACAACCTCATACTACCATCCTTCTTCTTCACCAACAACACTGGCGCTCCCCATGGGGATACGTTAGGCCTAATGAACTGCTTCTGCATTAGGTCCTCTATCTATTTCTTCAACTCAGCTAGCTCTAGAGGAGACATTCTATAGGGTGCTCTGGATATAGGCCCGGTGCTAGGCACTAAATCTATGGTAAACTCCACATCTCTATCTGGGGGTAGTTTATAAACATCCCCAGGAAATACTTCAGGAAATTCTTGCACAAAAGGCACACTTTCAATATCAGGAGGGCTCTCTACTTCCAAGGAAGATAGCATCATGTACACTTGGGCTTCTTCTTTCATCAAAGCCTTAACTTGGTTAGCAGAGAGAAACCTAGGATCCTTAGACTCCACCGGAGTTCCAAAAACTATGGTTTCATCGAAACAATTCAAAAGAACGTTGTTGGAAGATAACTAGTCTATGCCAAGAATAACATCAAGGTCCTTTAAAGGTAAGCATACAAGATAAACAATAAAATCTCTACCATATATGGTAATAGGAATATTCTTGCATGCATGAGCAGTAAGAACGGGTTTATTCGTGGGTGTGGCAACAATCAAATCACACTAAAGAAGTGTCATAAGCAATTTAAGATGTTTAACATATTCATGTGATACGAACGAGTGAGTTTTACCCGAATCAAACAATACAGCTAACTGAATTCCATTAACGAGGCACATAACTTGGATCAAATCTTCAGATTCGGAGGCCTCGGCTGCACTGAGAGTAAAGACTCTCCCCGTGGTCTTCAGTCAGTTGGCTTGAGGCTTCTGACTCTTGCTAGCACTTTGTGGCTCTGACTTTCCTCCTTCACAGTTTCGGCTGGTGTGTCTATACTTGCCACACTTGAAGCAGATGATGTCTGCCTCCTTGCACTGAGTAGTAAAGTGACCCTGCCCACACTTGCCGCACCGAAGAGGCCTAGACTTAGAAGAATCCCATCTCATCGACTGTCTGAAGAAAACTGAGGCTTCTTGCCGTCCCGCTTGAAGTCTCGGCCATCTGAAGTGAGACGTGGCTTCCACTTGTTCCTTTGACCGCTCTTCTTGTTGCTCTGACTATCTGATCCCTTGGCGCCTGATCTTCCAGAGTTGTAGCATCTTCAAAGATCCTACACTTGTTCACTAAGACAGGGAAGACTCTAATCTCCTAGTAGCTGATAGGCTGGTTAATATCTGGACGCATACCATCCTCAAACTTCACGCACTTGGAGCGGTCGTCCGTCACATACTGATACAAAGTATAGTAACGAGCAAGCTCCAAAAAGTACTTCTCTAGAAATCTGTCCTTGAAGACATTCCAAGTAACCACAGTACCCTCAACCTGCATGCACTGACGACAGTTCTCCCACCGGTGCTCAGCCTCCTCCGTCAGCATAAAGGTTGTTGTTTTGGCTTTAACGACTCAAGAGAGGGGTGAATTGAGTTTTCTTAAAATCTTTCCCTCGTAAAAACTTTTCACAAACTTTTCAAATCAGAGTTGCGGCCTGAGGATATTTTAGAAAATCAATGAAAGGTTTATATAAAATCTTGAATAGAAGGTGATGATGATAAGAAAGATTGATTCAAAATTAATCACAGAATAGGTTCGGGTTCAAAACGCAATAATAATAAAATACAGAAACTGATTAAGCCTTTAAAGATTAAGAACACGTTATGCAAGTTTCAGATACAAGCATTAACAATCAAGAACAAACTTGCAGGTTTCAGTTTCAGTATATGTTCAGTTTCAGCAATCAAGAATGGTTTTGATCAACTCAGTTTTGAACGCTGATAACACAAACTTGATTACAATCAGACTCAGGTTTCAATACAGTTTATACAGATCAAGAACAGAAATTATATTGAACTTTAAACATCAAAATTACAGGTTCTTTAACATAAACATAAATTAAAGAGTCTGAGTTTAGAGATACCACACAACCAGATTTATCTTGGTTCAGTCACCACCACTGTGACCTACATCCAGTCCCCACTCCACCTGTGGGTTTTCACACACTAGCACAACAAGCTTTAGCCAGGTAGCTTGAAAAACCTTTACACCACAGAGCACTGCATCGCCTCAATATACCACACTATTGTGAAGAGCCTCAATGTTATTCCTTAGGGATACCTCACCCTAATCACTCAGAGAGACTCCCTCTCTCTTTACAATCAAATAAAACGAAAAATTGATTCGTAACTCTCAATAGTCAGATAAACAAATTGAAACACTTATGAGTATTGAAACACCCTTTTCACAATAAGCTCAAGAAAGATGATGAATGATATGTGTATTGTTCGATATGTTATGATCGATGATGAAAGTGTTCCTTTGATCCCTCTTTATATAGAAAACAAGTTATAGTCGTTGGGATCAATTAAAACAGATCTGGATTTGATAACATAATCTGTTTTCTTGATTTTGGTTCTTGAAATAAGATTCTTCATCGGTTCTTATAGCATTCGCGTCCATCTTGAAAATAAGCGCGTCCATCTAGCCACGTCCGCAGACGGAAGTACTAAAACACAAAGTAATTGGAAGAGCTCTAATTAGTAGACGAGCTCCATATGCCACGTCATTGGACGAAGCTTCTCATTAAGGACTTAGCAAGTCCAAAGACTTGTGTGGACGAGCGCTTCTGTCACTTTAGTGGACTAGCACTTCTGTCACTTTAGTGGACGAGCGCTTCTGTCACTTTAGTGGACGAGCACTTCTGTCACTTTAGTTGGACGAGCGCTTGTATCATTTTAGTGGTCGAGAACTTTTGTCACTTTAGTGGACGAGCGCTTGTATCACTTGTGTTGAACGAGCGCTTCTATCACTTGTGTTGGACGAGCGCTTCTATCACTTGTGTTGGTCGAGCGCTTCTATGACTTGTGTTGGACGAGCAGAATTAGAATCTCGTTCTTATTTCCAAAAAATCATTTTCATTAACGAAAACTTATTCCTTTTAATACAGGTTATGAAAATTGATTTTCTTCATGCATCTTTTTAGTTGAGCTATTTGTGAATAAAAGATTTCATCTCTTACAAATCATCTAAGACTTAAATCTAAAATTCTCCTTTAAGCTCTTGTCTTGATGATTCCTTGATCTTTGTCTTTGCTCTTTGATTCCTCCATGTAGCTCTTTTGATTTCTTCAAGTTCTTCCTTGAATATTCTCCTTTAATTGCTCACTAAACTTGTTGATCACTGCTTGATACATGTCTTTGTAATTTAACACTAAAACACTTGTACACACATTAAGTTGTATTTGTCATATATCAAAATCTCTAAGTCATTGAGTCTAACAAACTTCCCCTTTTTGATTATGACAAATCTTTTAACAAATCATAAGATCAGAGTATAAGTGTAGCAGACACTAAGTGTTTTTGACAGATTTATATCATGGTATCAGAGCAAAAGCATATCAGAGCAAAAAAAATATTATCATAGCAGAATTTGATTTACTCCTCCTAAATCATGTAAGCTTATAAGCTCATAAGCTCCCCCTCAACATATGCATGTATAATTTTTTATTATTCCCTTTCTCTATATCATACTTTTTCCTCTCCCTTTTGGCATTATCAAAAAGGTATAGAAAAGAAACATTCAAAGCAATAGAGAAGGCAAGCATTTAAACGTTCAAACATTGCATATAAAATTGTTCATGATAGAGGGATAGGTGCAGGAAAATGAAAGTCCACTCCTGGGTTATTTTTGAGTTTATCAGACTAAAAACACAGGGGATCCATTCCTGATCAATTCTATTTTTTCCGAAACTCTCTTCTAATCATTCATAGATATTCCAAATCAAATCATATAAGAATCAGAGCATATTTACACAAAGTTACAGTTATATAAACAATTTCTTTAGAGATTAGATATATGATTGATCGATTATGCTCAATTCTCTTCTAATGAAAAAGAAGCTTTCCTTGTTCAAGGACTTGGTAAAAATATCAGCAAGTTGTTTAGTTGTATCAACATATTCAATCTCAATTTCTCTACTTTGAATGTGATCTCTGATGAAATGATGTCAGATTTCTATGTGTTTAGTTCTAGAGTGAATTATAGGATTCTTAGTTAGGTTAATTGTGAGACACCCCATTGTGCCCCGGTGTTTAATTCTCTTTAAACCTTATTAATTAATTCCTTAATCGCGCGCTTAGCGTGAAAAGAAAATAAAAATTTTAAAACTTTATTTAAACAATCATATAACTTCTGCAAATTAAACACACCAAGGTTGTAATATATAAATACACACCTGTTTATTTATTACATTACCAAAACACTGTTGAGGGAATCCTCTCAGTTGGATCCCTCACAAGCATAAACTTAAAATAAAAGCCATACTTCGCGAAAACATATAAAAATACTCCTTCTTAGACACACTGGCCATACTATCATTACTCTACTCGCCATGGATCACAGCTCGACCTCTAGTGTCTGGTTCGTAAGGAGTTCCATCCAACTCCTCAGCAATCTCTGTTTCATACAGAGCTCCGTCCAGCCCCTCAGCAACATAATCCTCCATTGGGACTTCTAATGTAAGTAAAGTAACCCACAAGAATACAGAAACATAGGGGATAAGAAGCGGTTCTATCATCAAAAACCGGAAAAGAGTAATAGTAAATTATACAGTAATTGTCACAGACATAACATCATCCAACACCTAACTAACAAAGCATCCTCAATTGAATGTATCATCCTCTACCCCCAAACTCGTACAACTAGACTTTCATACTGACGTGGCCACCACTGATTTCATTCACGCATTCCTCTCGGGGAATGTCAGTCAATTGTTCAAGCGACATGTTCCAACTTCCCGGTGCACATTCTCTTCCATGGTGAGAACGCTCAAGCAAAGCATGACACTATAGCTGCACGATGTTCTCGGTGCACACCCCGTCCACTCCCGGGGGTGCTCAATGAAATTCAATGACACTATAGCTGTACAACCTATTTCTAAGGTAGCACGGTCTAGCGAGAACTCTTGACCTCGTGTATTATATTACAAATACACGATTGTGAACAACAATACCGACCTTGTGTATTATATTACCAATACACGTGAATCTCACCAACCCATTTTAACAACATCCTAGTGCCTTAACCTTCCACTAGAACTCAACACATATTCTAGGTCACCATATCGCATTAAAATACATCATCTAGGTTAGGCACCTCTAAGTCACCATTATTCTCACACCCACAACCAATAATTATCTCTCGAACAACATATATCTTTGCTTAAATCCACTAAGCACAAATATTACAACCAGGCAGATCATGCATATCACAGACAGTCATAAATATTCAAATACCACAAAATATCACATAAACAATTCAATAATAATAATCAATTCAATCAACCTCAGATGAAATCATCCTAACGTCGATAAACCTACAATCTCAGAATCACCATTGGTTTTACAGAAAAGGTTTCCAATGCGATTTTGGTCTTGTCGATTACTCAACTACTAGTAGGGTTTAGGTCGCCCTACACAATTATTATAGAGTATACTACTTATCGATTCCAACTGTAGAATGATTCTTTCCCCCACCTGATTTACGTGCGCGCTTTCCCGTACAAGCTTCGAATGCATCAACGCTACTGCCAATTACCTCTGCACGCTGTCCAACAACATCCACAAATCTGACACCATCCATCCTTACACATCCACCATTCCGCTTTGCGTCCCGATTACACGTACGAGTAATACAATTCGGCGAAAATACCAAATAACAACCGAATCAATAATAGAGTTTCAAATAAATAAATCTATTTGTATCAAGAGACAAAATCGATGGAAAGATTTATGAGAACAACGGCTGGACTTAGGGAAAATCGGATTCAAAACAAGCTCATGAATCCTAGGGAAAAGCTACCAAAATAGGGCTACTGTTCGAGATCCATTCCTATGGACAAAGATTTCTATTTTGAAAACAGGACGGTGACAATGAATAGCTATGCTTCCTAAACCATCTCACAAAGTTTCAGCCAGATCCAATGGTTAAAACATCTCAGATCGCAATTCTTTGGTGACAGCTTAGATGGTATCCAGGTTGAATTTCTCACCTCCTAGGCCTACTGTCCGAGCTTCATATCTCACACTATGGTGGTTGGTTCCAAATTCTGGACGTTGGATATGACGAGGCACAAGTCTTGAACCTGTTTCTAAAATTTGGAAATGATCCAACGGTTGAAGAGTGTTTGGAGACTCCCTCACTGCGACTGCTCCAACTTGGTTTCAAAGCTTCCGACAAAGGCTTCTTGTAACTATTGAGATTTCTCTCTCAATTCTTTTCCTCTAATCTGAAGTAGTGGTTGATAATGAGTGTTAAGGAGATGAGGAAGATAACTAAGATCATAGAAGTGAGGGTTTACCTCTAGATAATGCAAGAAAGTGAAAGAATGATCAAGTTGTGCAAGAACAACAATGGAGTTTTTGAAGAAAAAAATGAAGAAGAAATGGAAGAGATGAAGAAGTGAGTGAAGGGGGAGGGAGGCCACGGTTTTGAGGAGTATTTATAGGCTAGATTTAGGATTTTTTTTGGTTATAAGGAATTGTTTTAATGGGTTTTGTGAATATTAAATTAATATATGCTTAACCATAGTTAATAGTTAACTTAACTAAGGTTATTTTGGATAATAATGGTTAATAATATGTGGCTCACATTTGATGTAGGTGTGGCTAATTTTGGGCCACACATAGTGACTCACCAATGAGTCACCGATCCTATCCGTTAGCGGTTCCCGGAAATTCCGTTCGCAGCTTCGTCATTTACCCGATTTCGGTTTTGAGAGGAAAATAATGAAATGAAAGCAAAATGAAATAGGTATGATTGAGTATATATGGATGCACGAAATTGAGGAGATGTGGGAGGTTTCCAACCACGTAAGATGAGTGGTTAAGAGTGCATAGATGTGTCTGGTTAATACCCGCGAAAGCTTGGGGGTATTTTGCTCTTTTCACCTAAAAGTCATGATTACTAGCATTTAATGCTCATAAATGCTTGGTGACTCATCCTCCATGAGTCATCATGTATGACTCGTTGTCCCGATCTCTTGACGGGTCTCTGCAGTTCCGTTTTCGACTCTGTCGTTTTCCCGATTAGGGTTTTACGCCAGCGTAAAAGCGTAATACTTCGTTTTCGGTTGAAAATTTTCAAAAAACCCAAACTCGTTAGAAATATGATTTAAATATAAACCATTTCTTTCACGAGTCAAAATTAGGTCTTCTGATAATTAAAATCTTACTGTCAGTGAAAACACCGACTGTTTTCCGTCCGAACTTTTACCAAAATCCGTCCGAGTAAACATAATATTTTATTTCTGATCAGAAATTTGTAAAGTAGACTTCCTCACGGACAAAATATAAAAAATTTACAAATTTCAGTTTTTGAGCCAAATTAGGGCTTTCTGTCAGTATAAAATTATACCGTCAGTTAAAAAAACGCAAACCGGTTTCTATCTGAGTTTTAAACCCAAAATTTCATCGTAACCTTCTACCATAAGAGAGACTATGAATATGATTTTATTTTATTTAAAATCACTTTCTAACTCTCATATTAAAATATAATTAATTATATTTTAACCGGTTAAACAGCGTAATTGAAAATCAGGCTGTTACAAATTGCACTTGTATTGTCACATCTAATAGGAACTTGGTTTAGTTGCACACCATAATCAACTAATTGTTGTTTCATCCATAAAACATGTGCACAACATCTACCAGCTGCTACATATTCAGCCTCTGCAGTGGATAAAGCCACACTAAATTGTTTCTTACTGAACCATGATACTAATGAGTTTCCTAATAAATGGCAAGTTCCACTAGTACTCTTTCTATATATCTAGTTTACCACCAGGAAAATCAGAGTCTGAATAGCTAATTAAAGTATATGTAGCTCCCTTGGGATACCATAATCCCATATTTTTTGTTCCTAACAGATACTTAATTATCCTTTTAACTGCTGTTAGGTGTGATTTGCGACACCCTAACTCGGGTCATCACATTTCTACCCGTTTACGGAAATAAAATTTAATTTGCTGGTTGCTTTCGGAAAATAATGTTTTCTCAACATTCAAAATATGGTGATAAATTTTTTTTCTTTTAATCCTCATGACAACAACAACGAAATCAAACCACACATAATTACATACTGTATATAAGTTATACAACTATATGCCTCATATGTTTTAACATCTAGATCATTATCAGTGTAGTGACTTTCAAAACATAACATAACTCAATAGGACCTAAGCTGGTCGTAACTAACTGACACTACCAACAACCTGAGCAGCACAGCATGTCTCGAACTAGTCAGCCTTCTCCTTTGGTAGAGATCTCATCCCTTGTGCGGCACTGATATGTTTGTAAGGGTGAGATGCCAATATATGGATTTAACAAAATAACTAAATGCTCGCACAAAAGAAGACACATACATATATACCTAAACATCTCAATTATAGCATACAGTTTATCAGTGGGTTTCACACCCCAAACATCAACATTGGAAAACTATGCATGAACACTTCAAAACATCATCTAAACATTCATACCTAATCTCCGGAGACCCCCAACGTCATTTTAAAATGAGCTGATCAAGCTCGATTGCCAACAGAGGCACGTCGATTTTTGCCAACAGAGGCACGTCGATTTTACCATAGCCCACTGTCCGGAACAGTGAGAACGTCGATTTATGGATTTTTCCATTGCACGTCGATTGCCCAAGGCGTAATGAATTTCATTATACGTCGATTGCCTAAAGGTGCAATGAATACGTTGATTACATGAATATCATAAAATACCCTGATTTCATTGTACGTCGATTGCCCAAAGGCACAATGAACACGTCGATTTCAGGAATATCATAAAGATACCATGATTAACAAATACGTCGAGACATGAATATCACCAAGATATCATGATTAACCTCGTAGGCACGTCTGCCAAAATGCATGCAAGAAAAACACTTTGTTCTCGTCGTTTTCTTTGTGTTATATCTTTATTTGTCAAAGCTCTCAAAAGCTTATGACCCATCATCGTTTTAAACATCTTTACAACTTTTATTAACAACACAGGACCTCATAGCCCGAGTGCTCAATCACGAAGCCCTTAGACCTTGCAATCAGTCTTAGGTTCGTGGTGATAGAAAACATCATAAATCTTTTACCGTCGATTATTACGTCGTAAAGTAGACACACCGTCTACCTACTAGACACCAAGTCTATAACCTCATAAGAACACTAGTACCTCGACGTCTCGGTTACTAAGTTCCATATCGTCGTTTACGTCGTCTGTGAAAAACAAATCCAAAATAGGATAACGTCATAAGAACATTAGTAACCCGACATCTCGGTTACTAAGTCCAACTGTACTTTCAACACGGTTGAATCAACTTTTGATTTTTCATAAATTCTTTTTCCAAGGTAGAAATTCATTATAAAATCCTTAAATCATAAAACTTAGTTTCTCACAAACCAATGAGTCACTTGAGGTTTATTCTCCTCAAAATATGCACTGCTTAGTTTCAAAAATACTTGCCGTCTACACTTTTCCAAATTTGTAGTAAAATATTATTTTTAAGGCTTTTTAAGCCAAAACTTAACTTTTTCCACTTAATTAATTTTCTAAAATCATGAATAACTTAATTTCACCAATTAATTTCATAAAAGAATATTTTGTAATATTCGGGTTTTCTTATATAAAATCTAGCGAGTGCTAAAATATGTTCCAAACCTCATCATTGTCCTCAAAATAAAATTCCTTTAATATTATATATCAATATTTTGTCGTTAAAACATTGAATATAATTTGCGTAGCTTCTTAAAGCTTTTATCCGATTAACTTTAATTGAGCACTGACCACTGTCAGGCTTCTCACACATCAACCAACAGTTATATCACAGATATTTCCCAGGCAGATCATGCATCATAGCAGTATAATATACAATTGCAAATAATTAAATAAATTAAACACAACTCCACACCAATACACAGATAAACCACACCACATAAATAACAAAACCAATAACCACAACCACATATAAATCATATAAACCACACCACAAGCAAATAGTTATTAAGAAAAATCCCTCAGGTAAGCTCCCCTTACCTCTTGAAGACTCCTTGATGAACTTACAGATTCCTTCGAAATTTCAGTTACCTCGTAAACGTCGTACTCAACTAACCTTCAACCATTACAACCAAATAGTTACAACTCAAGAAACTAAAACATTCTAAACCCTAATACATAGTCACGGCCTCTAGGGTTTTTGAATGACTAAAACTTCTAATCATGATTAAGTTATGGATTAATGATCCTTGATTAGCCTAAATCATAGATTAGTGACTAAATAACTAAGTTTAAAACTCAAAACTTCCTAACTCTTTTATACATAGGTTCGGCCTTAATAGGTTCATAGAGCTAGGGTTCTTAGTTTAACAAATCAACTTGGATTTATAAAGCATACATACTAAGAGATTGATTTCTAAGATCATTTATGAAAACCATGAACAAAACTCAACAAAACTTACCCACTTAGGGTTCGGCCAAAACAAATATTTTTGAGTAAAATATTCATTTTAAGAGACTAACATGGATTAGAGTGTGTAGTCATACATGCCATATAGAATACATGATCATACATGAAAACACATGAACAAAACTCTACCAACCCTAAGGTGATAGGTTCGGCCAAAGCTAGGTTTTCAAGAAAGAAATTTTTGATTACATCATGCTATTGGATTTAGATAATATGCATGATATCAAGAAGATAGAAAGTGGTTTCATCCTTATTAGATTTTTCTAGAATTTATTATGACTTTTCAAAGTTCTAGGGTTAGAAACTTTAAAGTGATAAACAACTATGATACAAGCCTTGAATCAAGAAACTTACTAAAGAACATAGACATGATTAAGAATGAAGATTAGGATTTACCTTATGAAAATCAATGACAAAGGAAATCCAAGAACTTGCTTTACAACTTAGAACTAAGGAACTTGTAAACTTTAGAGTTTTGGAAGCAAATGACAAAAGAAACTAAATGAAAAGTGAGAGTATACATTTCAAGTACTCGTTTTAAGTTAAGGAAAAAAAGTGTTAATCTTAACAAGGCTTCGGATTAGGGGTCATTACCCCTAGTCTGGCCGGTCACGGACCCTGGTTTTTGGTCGTGACAGCCCGGCCTAAGAGTCTGAGCCCGGCCTAAGTTTTCTGAGCCCTGCCTAAAGTTCAGAAAATCCACATTTTAGATTTTTGCATAATCCGCCCGGCCTACGTTTTCTAAGCCCGACCTAACAGTCTGTGCTCGATCTAAGTTTTATGATCCCGACCAAATGACCCTGACAGCAATTAGTTTTGGGGCTTCTGTTTCGGCCCAGTTGCACCCTAATTCGTTTTGAACCTCTAAATCACCCCCTAAACCCTGGTTTACACGAATATTACACTCAAAAACTGCCTCCCACCTTTATATTTGAGTTCTCTTTTCTTTTATCTAAGAACTCTCTCTAGAGACCTTTCCGTTCACCGTTCTCTGTCATTCTTCAATTGGGGAACACCGCTGCGAACACATGTTCATTGTGTTTTCTGCTTGGATCTCTAAACCAGGTAGAATTTGTGTACCCTGTCATCCCTTTTTGTTAATCCTCTTTCTTCTTCTTAATTTGGGGATTAATTAAGTAATCCTCTTGTGTTTGGCCAAGGCTTAAGGAACTCATCGAGTCACTCGAGGGAACGAGGATAGTTTTCTTGCGCTGTCTTAGTGGGAATCTTCATACCCGGTATGGGGAGAACGACTAGTATAAACATGTAGGCTATGGGGTAGCGTAAGATTAAGGGTTAACCTATGACCCTTGACCGCGTTGTCGCCACGCGCCAAAAAGAACGAGCGATTATTAAAATAATGTAGTATAGAGCGACAACTCGAGTATCGTCTCTCAAGGACTCTTTAGTGTTGTTATTATTAACAGAAAATCAAAAGTTAGTTTTGGGGGGGTTTTGGATTGAAATAAAATAAAGAAAACAAAACAATGAAAACAAAGCAGTTAAAGAGAATAGCAAATAAACTAAAGACGATTAACCTACTGTTCTTGGTTTCCCACTATCATTGGTTCATGTAAATCCAAGCCCTAAGCAGATTCTAATCCCCTCCCGGTTGTAGCAACAAATAACAAACGAAATTCACTACTACGGATGTATGTTCCTATTCCCGAAATAACAAACGGGGTTAAGCTCTCATGAACAAACGAACATGAATGAACACACGCGAAATAACAAACACGATTAAGTATAGAAACATAACATCACCGAAATGAATCAATACAACACTATACATTCCTGAAATAACAAACAGAAACATATAGCATTGCATTGAAAAGAGAAAAGCAATAAAAACAGGAAATACAGAACCTCAAATGTAAATGGAAACCAATCCCAGTAGATTAATCAAGGAGACTAGTTCTCCATTACAGACTTAAACACAAAAGAAAAGAAAGGAAAATAAACTACTACTACTAACTACTATCTATCAAAGACTAGCCAAAACTGGCTAACTCTGACTTGCCCACACTATGACTAACTATGACTAACTATGACTAACTCCTCTCTCAATATCTGAATGCTCCTTTTATTAACTTCAACCTCTGCCTCTTAGCTTTCCAAAGCCACTTAATTTGCTTAATTATGAATTAAGATGAGGGAGTTATGTCCACATTCAACTCATAGGGCAGCTGAAACGCCTCTGACTTCACATGGATTAAAGCCCTTCAAAACGGCTCTGTTTGGAATAATGGTCTTCATGAGAGTTAAAGCTCTTTGTTTGATCTTTCATTTGCCACCGGTTTCAGTTCCAACCGACATCTACAGCCCAAGTATTGGCCTAATCTTCATGACCAGTTCAGGTTCCAGTGACAGCAATTATGTTCTGACTTCAAGGCCCAATGTGACCCACTATACATCCAATTCAGCATCTGAGTTCTTCATGAAAGTTGTTGGGCTTCCTTTTAGCTTTCCTGTTCTGACTCCTGCATTTCTGTTTTTATAAGAGGGCCGCGCATCACGGCCGTGATGGCTATCACGGCCAGGGTGTCCTTTCACATTCTGGTCCTTCTTATTGCCCTGAAAAACAGAAAATAACATAAGTACTTTATTTAACTCTAAATCAACTAAATTAACCTAAAAACACTTTACAGACTCAAAATCTTACTTAAGGACAATCAAGTCTAATTTGGGTGAAAATGATATAAAATTAGCACAAAGTCAAGGTCTTTACTAGTTATAAAACCGGTCAACCAGAGGCTCATCAACCCTAGTGTTTGATTAAATGCCTATATGACTGTTTGCTTGATAACATGTTTATATTTGCCTATTTGATATATGTATGTTTAATTGTTTATGTTTGGCATGTTTAGACTTGTTATTATGATGATCATGTTGATATGTTTGATGAATGCCATGAGTGGATGCTCTTGATGATGATGAATGTTAATGATGATGATGTTGTGATCTTAATAAGTGTTAATTGTTGAGTATGTTAATGCCAACAATGACGTTAATAAGTCTCTAATTAATTAGCAGGCCTTGTTAATGATGTTAAAGACGTTAAAATATGTTAACAATGGTAAATGAGATTTAAGGGATGTTGTCCCAGTTGTTCATAAGACATGAATATAGTATGAGAGGCGAGGTTATGTTCATAGGGCTTAGTTAAAGACCCTAGGATTGATTAGTGAGTGTTCTAGGGACATTAATAACGAAGCTGTGATTAAAGGATTAATTCTCCATAATGATAAGACATGAAGAACAGTTAAGAATAATGAATATGATATTCATTGGATTAGTAAAAGCCAATAGGTTGAATCTATGAACTGTCCCAAGGATTTGGCAAAGGGTCTGTGAACCTTCTGCCCAGATCAGTACGGTCACGCTCCATTGAGCACGGTCGTGCTTAACAAGGAGCACGTCCGGGCTCCGGTTTGAATCCCATAAAAGGGGGAGCTGCCTAAGCACGCCCGTGCTCAACAATCATAATGCACGTGCTCACCTGTGCTGACCAGAATGCAGAAAGCTGGACAGGGGTGACTCACCCCAGTTGTCCTTATTAATAATAAAAGAAGACACCAAACAAAATGAAGGCAAGATAGATAACTTAAAGATGATAATGTACCTTGGTAGCCGAGTGGTCAAGGAGGCCTTGATGCTTAATGTCAAGGTGTTGAGCTCTGGTGCTCGAGAACCAGAGTGTTAATAACAAAAGTGAGAAGATAACATTGTTGATGTTGTACCTTGGTAGCCTAGAGGCCAATGGGGCCTTGATGCTTAATGGCCAGAGTGTTGAGGCTCTGTTGCTTTTTGGCTAGAGTGTTGAGGCTCGGGTGCTTTTTGGCTAGAGTGTTGTTTAACGCTTAAAGTTAAAAGATTAAAGATGATTTAGTCTTTGGTGCTTGTTGACCAAATATGTTAAGCCATAATAAATGGTGTTGATGGAGGTAGTGGATAAACGGTTGTTTGTTTGTGTGCATGCATCATGCATGAAGTTAATAGGGGGAAGTATTGACATAGGGGAGGTCATCCTAGAGTAAGGCAATCTAGCCATTCGCGGTGATCTAAGTGATCTAGCCTCCCGTGGTGGCGCATCCGAGAGTAAGGTGCGTCGGCTGCCCTAGGGGTCCCACCCAAGATTTGATGGATTGGCCCGCGTTGGTGTTTTTTGGTCAATGTGGAAATGTAACTCCGAAGTCGTATGCCTGGTGTAGATGGATCCACATGCATTCGGAGTAATGAGTTACATTGCATTATATGATTGATGTTATATTGTGATATGCTTGTTGTGCTGGTATGATGACTATGTTATGATTTCCATGTGTTGTATGTTCATCTTGCCAACTATCATGTTGTCGTTATGTTTATACATATGGTTCTTACTCCTCGTCTTTTGTTGTTTGCTTTGCATGTATCGTTTGGTTATGCAGAGGACGGTGAGCAGCTTTCTGAGGAGTGACTTCGAGGAGCCGCTACTCGTAGTTTAGTTTATGTTTAGTTCAGTTTGTTTATCCGAGTTGTTTATCGGATTGGTTATACCAGCTCTGTAATGTGACATCGGGGTTGGGTTTCATTGATGTTTTGTTTATGTTATGTTTCCTTTTAAAACCCTATGTTATGTTTTATTTTCCGCGTTGAGACCTTGTTACAATGTAGTATCCTTTACCTGTTGGTTTTCTTTTTATTTAAAGAATAAGCATGTGTTTATCTTATTTTGAAAAATTAAATTATTTGCTTGTATGTTTTTCTTTATAAATACATGCAGGGTAGAGGGTGTCGCAGATCCCTAAGAAGAAAAGGACTACAGGAACTAAGAGGAAAGCATTTGAGCCTTTTTAGACAGTTAACAAGGATCAAGAGGAAGTTAGTTCTATAGGAGACACCAGCTCCCGCATATGTTTAAGATGCCAGTCCTCACCCTCTTAATCCAGAATGCCAACACCCCCTACTACCAAAATTCCAACTCTACCACCTGAAACTAGAACACCATCACCACCACATGTTACAAAATCACCCTCACCACAAAAATCTCCCACACCACCACCTATGAACCTGAACCCACCTGTCTGAACCTTCCACACCACACTCATCCCACTCGTCTGAATTCTATCATGATAACCAGGCTCATGACTTTGATGTCATGGACATGTTTGATTCACCCACCTCACCTCAATCTAGATCTCCAACACCTGATTGGGTGAAAAACCAATGCCATGTCCCTCTAAGAAAGATCTATCCTGACCTTTTCTCTGAAACCAGACATACCTTCATTCCCAAATCCACCCTACCTCTATATGATCCCACTGCAAACCATACCCCTTTTGAAATTTCTACAGACTGTCCTTCTGCTAAAGAAATTGGCAAAGACTTGGAGTTGATTGCTGCCCTAGAAATGGAGATAGTCATGGCAGAGAAGCAAGCACTTCTGAAGCACACTGTCAAATGGAAGCCAAACCCCTCTATTATCATGAAGCCTTCCACAGTAATCAAGATTCAACTAGACTCTATGGTTCTGAAAGGGAAACACAAGGTGATTGATATCCCTAGGAAGCAGGAAGATTGTCTCATCAAGCTCGATTACATGAAACTAAAGTTCAGAAACACGATAGTCACTACTGGAACACCATCTGCCTTCAAGAAATCTAGTGAAAGCTCTGGTGTTTCTGTCAAAGAAAAGAAGAAAATCCCTACCATTGGTAGACCAGCCTATATTTTCTATCCCTTCTCACCCTCCATTTATACTTTCCCTCCTTCCTTTATCATTTTACCCTTCTGTCTTCTACAATTTCCTGAGTCTACCTCTGTAACCCCTATAAATCTAATAAGGAGATCCTATGAGTTCATGCTGACTCAGCTGGATTCTCCACTGCATCAAGAAAGAATCAAATGGTTTCTTGATACCTTCTTTCCTAACAATGATTTTGTTACAACTCTGTCAACCAATGTCCTCCTGGATCCTCAGTCCGAGGATGAAATTTTGGTTGAAGAGATATTGTCTACCCCTCCTCCAAGTCCTCTTCCTCCTGTCAATGTCACTTTTGCAACATCCTTGGCTACCACAGATTCCACAACTACTAATGTTGCACATGACTCTGCTGCTCATCAACGGGTGGAAGAAATGGCACCTTGTCTGCAAACAGTTATGCAGAAACAAGACCAAGCCATGGAACAGCAAGCCACTTTTCAAGCTACAGTCTTAGAACAAAAAGCTGCAATGCAGAAGATGCTGGAAGCCTTTTTCAAAGGTCAAGGAGGACCCAGTTCTTAGTTTTTAGGTCTTAGCTTTTCTGCGTCAGAGTCATGCAATGTACTGTCCATAATTTTCTTAATCATTTTTTTACTTGTATGTTTGAAAATCTACGTATATATATATATATATATATATATATATATATATATATATATATATATATATATATATATATATATATATATATATATATATATATATATAAAGACTGGATCTCCTTTGTCTATTTATCTTTTTTGTTCTTTGTTCATTCTTTTTGATTGATGCCAAAAGGGGGAAGAGGTAAAACTGAGACTCAATATTATTTGCTTAAGTATATTTAGTCTGATGCACTAATTAAGGGGGAGCCTAAATTTGAAATTGATGTTACAAATAAATGTACTCCGATACATATCTAAGTAACTTTCGTCTATACTCTGATATATCTATTCGATGCTCAATAAAATCAGAAAAATTATTTGTCATCATCAAAAAGGGGAGAATGTTGAGACTTCAAAAGTCTGAAACACATTTAATGTGTAAATTCTCTAAGTTTTGATGATTCCAAATATATTAAGTATGGTTATATTGAACCATGTGAAATTACTAATGAGACTGTTCAAGTGTGCAGAAATCATTAAGATCACACGTCTAAAACTGACCCGTCTAAGTTTTCCAAAGAAGTGGTTTTTCAAACTTGTCTGAAAAAACACCCATCTGGAAAAAGGATAGCTCAGCTAGAGACCAAGTCGGCTCAAAGTAATAGAACCTATCCAAGAAGATGACGTGTCAAATATCAATAAGTGAAGAACTATCAGTTGCTCACTCGTCTGATAAAGGTCTGTTAACCTGTCTAAAATTTGGATCAGTGCACCCGTCTAAAAATGGACTCTACTACACCCGTCTACTGATTAGGTGTCAGAATAAAGTACAAGTCAACATCCATTGATTAAGATGCTTCTTTTGAAGACCTGGAAGACCTCTGGACAAAAGCTCCAAGCATGAAGAATAAAGAAATTATTCTTTCAAGGTTTTAAGGAATAAACACGCTACCTCTGCACAAAGTCAGCTGCTTTTCTCTATTTAAAGTACAAAGCAAAAGCACTTTCCAAAAGCTGAACTGAGTGTTGTACTGAAATAGGAAACTTCTCTACTGCAAGTACAAAAGCACTGCTGCTACATCTCTGAAACAACAACTCCTCATAACAAAGTGTACTCTTGGTCGCATATGTCAAAGTCCAACGCCTACAAGCATTTAATGAATACTTAGAATGATTCTTTGGCATTAATGGCATCCCAGAAGTTCAAGTTAAAGAAGATCACTTTCTGAAGTTGTCTCTAACGGATTAATTGATTGAAGCCTTCAAGAAGCATTTACTCTGCTCATTTACTTCTTCATTCCTTCATTGATTATCTCTTCAATCATTTGATATTAATACACAGTTGATGAATGTGCAAAATATGTTAGTTTGGATGTGTAATTAGGAAAGAGTTTGTAAATAATCTTAGAAATCATAGGAAAAGTGATAGGAAAATACATACTTCGTGCAGTAACGGGGCGCCCAACGCATGCCAGGGGCGCCCAACGCTGGGGGACGAGTAGAGAACCTATAAATTCGTGTTTCTGCAGTTGAAAAGGGATCTTTTGCTCATTTTTCACATTTTCACACCTTGGTTCATCACTTTCTCTCTGGAGTCTTTGGAGATCCAAGATTGGGAACAAGAATTAGAGCTTCCATGGCTTCCTCAACTCACATCTACTCAAGTTCTTCCTTCTCATCCCTTTCTATTATGAGTAGTTAGATCTCTTAGGTTAGGTTAGGATGATTTTAATTGGAGTTTGGTGTAATTGACTTTGATTTTTGATTTCTATTCTATTTCATTCAATTTGAGTAACTGCTTCTATGCTTAATGCTCTTATTGGATTGATCAACTTTGGATTGATGTTAGATTCAATTTCACAATTGGAAAATTGGTTATTGGATTGGAATCAAAGTAGATTACCATTGGAATGTTGATTCTAGAAATAGAACTCTATTGCAATGCATTCTTATGAATCTTGTGCTTAATGTTTGTGCTAATTCTTGAATCACCTAAGGAATTAGGGTTCTTAATTGGTACAAAAGGATTATCACCTAAGGGATTAGGGATAAATCTAGGTTAGTCATTTGAATTTCAATTGAATGGAATGAATTGGAATTAGGATTGAATAACGTTAAATCAAGTGAATAATTGGAGGATTCCGATACCTAACCGCTTTACCTATATTGATTTCACTCTTTACTTTTACTTGATTCATTCATTTTTGTGACAACATTAAATTCAATATTCATGTAGTCTTATATAAACATGAAATTCATTAGTTCAAATATCAAGTGTCTAAGCTACGTTGATACTTAATCTCAATCCTCATTGGCAAAGATACTTTTCTTTCACTATTATTACTTGTCGCGATTTGGTACACTTGCCAAACCATCAACAAGTTTTTGGCGCCGTTGCCAGGGATTATTGATTTCAATATCAACGAAGCAAAGGAATTGCTAATTTGGACATTGATTTTTTGGTTTTGTTTAGAGCAATCCTTTAATTGTGTGTGTGTATGTGTTTTTCTTTTAATTGTTGTTCCTTTAGTTGTTTTCCATAGGTTTTGTTCTTGATTTTGTTTTTGTAGTTCTTCATTGTGTTCTTTATTTTGTTTTCCATTGTTTGTGCCTCTAACTATACTCACAATGTTTGGAATGGATGTTTGCAGTTACCCATATGCACAAAATGAGTTGTTGTTGAACCAATTATCTCATATCTATGAACAACTACATGAAAGTAAAGTCAGTGCATTATGTTCTAACCAAATTGCGTGTGATTTTTGTGGTGGAAACCATGTAAATGGTCTTTGTGAGGAAGCATGGCAACACTTCCAAGAACCATTGGGTTACACGAGGACTTATAGAGAACAACCATTTTTCTATCAAGATTCTCAACAATTCTCCTGTGAATATCAATTTCGAGAACAGCGACAGCATTGGCAACAAGATAGGACTTCGTCTTTTGAGAATACTCTTACATAGTTCATTGAAGATACCCAAACAAATTTCAAGAACACTGAGGCTTCAATCAAGAACCTTGAAAATCAGATCGGGAAGCTATCTAGACAATTAGCTGAGAGAACAATTTGCTATTTGAAGGAATAACATAATATTGGTACTATAATGAGTGGAGAGGTCCTAAGTTCTCCAATATCAAATGAACTGATAATTTTAGAGATAGATGATGAGAATGTAGAATGCATGGAAGGCATTTTGGAAGAGTGTTTCAATGAAGACAAGTCGCATAAAGATGTTGTTGTGAGGTTGGATGAAAAGCATGATCAGCATGAGGAAAAAACAAAGAAGGATGGAGTAAAACATGAGGAGTTTCCACCACCAATGAGTGATGATAAACTCAAAAATGCAAGGATTGAGTTTGCAAAGATAAACAATAGGATTCAGTATTGTCCAAGACTAGTTACAATATTTGTGGAACATCTCATGCAACCTTGGTCAAGTAGAAGGAAACAAGATGAGGAACATTTTAAGGTCTTCGATAGAGGAAAGCAATACATAACTGAAAAGGAAAAAGGACGAAAGTATTCATCGAGTTTCATGCCACCTTGAAAAGAGCCTAAATGTCAAGCTAATGATGTTAAAGAAGTGCTACTTGCGAGGCAACCCAAGCATTTTCTTCTTGCATTCTTGTTATTTTTGTTTCTGTCATGAAAAACATAAATAGTTCATTGAGTTGTTGAGTGGTTCCTTAATGTGTAGGCCATCTAATGTGGTGTAATTGCTTTGAATTGTTTGCAGGCACATCTAAGGAAAGTGAATCCAAGGAAGGGGAGAAATGACACAAAAAGAAGGGTGAAAAATGGCCCTGTACAGGCATCGGGCCCTACTGTGAGCTTTGAGCGCAAACAGAAAGTAGATTCAGCAGAAAACACTGCACCTTGGACGCTGAGCGTGGATTCCTAGCACTGAGCGCTAGCCAGTGTAAAAAAAAATTATATTTTTGCACATGCTCATCCACTGTGCAGAAGAAAGAGGATGCGCTAAACTCTTTACTTTTTAATCCTCCTTAATTTTTAGTTAGTTTTAGTTGAATCAATTGCCCAAACTTGCATATTTAGCACAAACTTGTGTTTTGAATGGATTTTTGTATAGATTCTCTAATGAGCATAGAACTTTTGCTTGGCTGAAATTTCTAACATGATGCATTTTGTACTTGCTGAGCATATGATTTCATTGAAACCATTGATCCTTGTGAATTGTTTGTGCCAATTTTTCATGCTGTGATTGATGCAATGTTAAATGCATGAAGTTTCTCTTACACATGATCATAAACTGTGAGCTTTTGAGCCCAAATGCTCTGGCACATTATCCAGATGACTTGATTTCTTTCATGTGTGATTGTCCATCTCTTGCATGTTCTCACTTTTTCTTGCCTTAATGCTTGTCACTATTGCATTGTTCTTGTATATGCATAAATGAGCCCAATTGAGCCTTAGCCTATTCTTCTTGGCATGATAGCACATTATAAGCCAAAAGATCGAAAAAACAATTTTGTCCCACTACTTAGGCTTAGAGGAATGTTTGGCCTTAAGTTTGGGGTTGTTCTCTTGCTTAGGGACAAGTAAGAAAATAAAGTTTGAGGTGAGAGTAGGACACTAAAGATGCCTACTAGAAAAAAAAATTGAGAAAGAAAAACTGAAAAAGAAAAATAGAAAAAGAAACAAAGAAAGTATACAAAAGTGAGAAAAGGGCAAAAGAGAAAGAAAAGAAAATGAAACAAGAAGCAACAAAAGAAAAAGAGAAAAAAGAAAGAGTTGGAAATGAATAAAAAGGGAAATAGCACAAATTGTGTGCTTATGTGCTTGTGAACTAGCTAAGCAAGGGAAGAAGCTCCAAGAGTCCACATTCCTTGAAGTCAAAGTAGTTTAGCCTATATCCTTGATTCTATCCACCCCCACCTTAGCCCCATTACATCCAAATAAAAGACCTCATGATATGTGTTGCATTGACATTTGTGATGTGTGTTCTTAGCATCTTGTCAACATTAGGATCGGGGAGTGCATGATGATTGGAATTGAGAGCAAACAATACCCAATTGAGGATGTGTAAAACACTTGGTTGCAAGAGAATATTTTGTGCATTCAATGGAGCTGATTTTGTAGTGTTTTTGATTGTTCTAAAGCATGAAACTTGTGATCAATTAGAATTTATGAATGATTGTGTGATGCTTGTGCATTTTGTAAAAGTGTTAAGGAATTGAAGTCTTGCATGAGTAATATGCTTCACAAGAGAATTGAACATGAAAATCCATTTCTCAAACCCTTATGTGAATCTAATTGTTTGCTTGAGGACAAGCAAAATCTCTAAGTTTGGGGTTGTGATGAATGTGCAAAATATGTTAGTTTGGAAGTGTAATTAGGAAAGAGTTTGTAAATAATCTTAGAAATCATAGGAAAAGTGATAGGAAAATACATACTTTGATATAAATAAAGTTTGAATTCATTTAATTAGAGTTTAAATCTTTTAAATGAAAAATATACTCAGTAACGGGGCGCCCAACGCTAGGGAACGAGCAGAGAACCTATAAATTCGTGTTTCTGTAGTTGAAAAGGGATATTTTGCTCATTTTTCACATTTTCACACCTTGGCACATCATTTTCTTGAAGTTGACACGGGCAAACATAAGAAGGGGGGTTGAATTGTGTTTGTTAATAAATTTTAAAAACAACCTTTAAAACAATTTTTGCACTCAAAGAGATATGAAACAGAAGCACACACAAAGACAAAGATCCTTATAAAACTTTAACAAAAGCAATATCAAAACCCCACAGTTAGTATAAGCAAATAAAACTGAAGAGTTTAGGGATAGAAAATTCATGCAAGAGATTTTATCCTGGTTCACTCTCTTCCAACCAAGAGCTATGTCCAGTCCCTTTGACTTGAAGGATTTTTTTTCACTATTTCTCCAAATAGATTACAAACAAGTATTCAACACCTCTTCAGGCTACCAGTATTCCTTTCTTACCGAGCCTCTTCAGGCTCTAACTCTAACAAAGAGATTTAAAAGTTGATCTTCTTAACTCACTAAGTGTGAGAATATGGCAGTTTAAGATCAGTTGAATATTACAACAATATTCAAACTAATGAATACAGACTCTTTCTCTTGAAAGAATAATGGAATAAATGATAATCAAATGGCAAAAGTTCAGCTGGCAATATTGTGCAGGCAAGAGTTCTTGTCTTCAGTATCTGAGGTCTTCAATATATAGTGGTCTTCAACTTCTCTTGTAAATCTTCAACGGTTATTTGAATAGTTCCGTTATAGAGATAGCATTAAATGCATGATATCCGTTGAGACTGATAGCTTGATTTTGGCCATGTTGAAAAGTATCCTTGGTTATCAGAAAATCACAAAATAGAGGCTCACTGTTCTGAGCAATTTGTACCTTAAAAACTTTCTTTCCTCTTTTGTGTATAACCCAGCTTTTGTCCAGCAATAAAGATGTCATCGTACAGATCGTTTTGCAATTCCAATTGTACTATTTACTTTTTATATTTTCTTGATAGTACTATGAATTTTCTCAAAGGGAACATGACATTAATCGAATAAAAACAAATGGGAAGAAGAAATATTCATTTGAAATAAATATCAATCATTTGAAATAAATTCATTATGGACCAGATTGCATTTAATTCATTCTAAGATGGAGTTCGTCTAAAAGGAAACTCCGTCTACTCATTCAAATGAGAGTTCAAGTCTATTCGATAATTTTCTTAGCTCGTCTGATGACGTGGCAAAACCTTTTATCTATCAAGTCTTCAGACTTTCTATTCCTTAATGAGTTATACAGATCTCTGTCTAGTGACATGGCATATAGAGCTCGTCTACTAGATTACTTTGTGTTTTAGTCCATTTTCTTTAACTAATTACTTCCGTCTGCCGATGTGGCAAGATGGACGCGCTTATTTTTAAGTCTTTGGACTTGTTGTATCTAACAAGTTATTTTAGGTATTCATTTTTAGCCTCGTCTAGTAAAGAAACCCAGTCTACTTATTTAAACAACAAGGTAACTTTACCATAGTGCTTGAGCAGCCCGTCTACAGGGGTGGACGCGTATTTTTCAATTGAAACTTACCCCCAAGTTTATTTTACTTATAAAAGCGTTCCTGCATAACTGAAAGCACTAGTTAGAGCTCAACTAATACTTTGCCAAGCAAATTTAATCCTTTTGTTAGCATCAAAACTTAGAGATTATTAAATACAAAACCACTTTGGTTCCAACATTTCTCTCTGGAGTCTTTGGAGATCCAAGCTTGGGAACAAGAATTGGAGCTTCCATGGCTTCCTCCACTTACATCTACTCAAGTTCTTCCTTCTCATCCCTTTCTATTATGAGTAGTTAGATCTCTTAGGTTAGGTTAGGATGATTTTAATTGGAGTTTGATGTAATTGACTGTGATTTTTTATTTCTATTCTATTTCATTCAATTTGAGTAACTGCTTTTATGCTTAATGCTTCTATTAGATTGATCGACTTTGGATTGATGTTAGATTCAATTTCACAATTGGAAAATTGGTTATTGGATTGGAATTGAAGTAGATTACAATTGGAATGTTGATTCTAGGAATAGAACTCTATTGCAATGCATTCTTATGAATCTCATGCTTAATGTTTGTACTAATTCTTGAATCACCTAAGGAATTAGGGTTCTTAATTGGTACAAAAAGATTATCACCTAAGGGATTAGGGATAAATCTAGGTTAGTGATTTGAATGTCAATTGAATGGAATGATTTGGAATTAGGATTGAATAAAGTTACATCGAGTGAATAATTGGAGGATTCTGATACCTAACCGCTTTACCTATATTGATTTCACTCTTTACTTTTACTTGATTCATTCATTTTTGTGACAACGTTAAATTCAATATTCTTGTAGTCTTATATAAACATGAAATTCATTAGTTCAAATATCAATTTCCTAAGCTACGTTGATACTTAATCTCAATCCTCATTGGGAACAATACTTTACTTTCACTATTATTACTTGTCGTGATTTGGTACACTTGCCAAACCATCAACAGCAGTCTTTCATTTTCATATTCATTTCACTCTGAGTGTTACCAGAAAGACTATAAAAGCTGTATTACTACACAAACTCTTTTACCCTTTTAGTTGTTGAGCCTGGAGAGGCTAGGTGAGAAAAGAATGCTTGTTTGAGAGTGAGCCTGGAGAGGCTAGGTGTGAAAAGAATACTTGTACTGTAATCTGATCAGTTATAGTGGATAAACTTGGTACTGCCATGAACTAGACGTAGCCCTGTTGATATTGGGGTGAACCAGTATAAATCTCGAGTGCAATATTCATTTCCCTAATCTCCTTATTTTATTTAAGAGTTTATTTGTTTAGCTTTTTACCTGGGGATTTAAATTGTGAATATCAAATCTCTTTTAACTCTTCTCTGCTTGCGCGTGTGCTGTTTCTAAATTAGACGAGTCACCCGTCTAATTTTATTTTCATTACTTATTACTTGTTGTTCCTACAAAACATTTTCAAAGTTATTGAAAAAGTTAGTAAACACAATTCAACCCCCTTCTTGTGTTAACTTTGGTTATTTCAACAACCTCTTAATATTTGAGCATTTTTTTTCAAAATAAGGTATGGGATAAAGATGGCGTTTTCTTGGGGAAACACTCTTAAAGCTGTATCTTTTAACAACATTTCTTTGGGAAAGCTTTATTAAAAATCTTCATGCATTTTAAAGTGGTTCCTTCCACAGTCACTATAAAGTGTGTGCTTTTAAAGGCCGATTTTGGGGTAGTATTCTTTGTTATAAAGTAACAACTGGATGAACCTGCAATTCCACATCTTTTGTGAGGAATGAGGACTGTGTGACCACAATGAAATAATAAGGAGGATAAAGAATGAAAATCTTTCTTCCTTCCTTTCTTTATGCTACTCTCTTTTTCGTTTCTTTTTCTGTTTGCATTTGGTTCATCGGTGAGAGACTATGTAATATCTCTCATCGTGAGCATGTCTTTTTACACAAATTCTTTATTATTTTAAAATCCTTCAATTTTCAAATTTTAAAAAAAATGTACCATTTCGTTCTCGCTCCTACATTCTCTCTCACCCAACATTGCGACATGAAAATCCAGCATTCATTAGGGACACCATTGATTCTGAGTCATAGATAACTCCTCTACTTCTTCCTCTTTCTCAGCACCACCTTCACTTGTGCCCCAAGGTTCTTCTTCCCTCAACCTCATCCTCTCACCTTCTCACACCAAAATCCTCGAAATAAACTTTCCTCCGAGAAAAAGGACAGACACACTACAAACAAAGAAAGAGAAGGCAAAGGGGCTCGAAGGGGAAATGATATGAGTGATGAGTGTGATTTCACATCATCTTTGTCTATCATTTCGCATGCATTTTCATGTAGTTTAGGCATATTTTTATTAGATTTTAGGTTAATTTTCCTTTGGAATGGGTAAGGCGGTTTTCGTGGTGTTGTTTTGCAGAAATCAAGGGTAAAATGCTCAAGATCAACCATGATGGAGTTTGGATGAAGATAGGGCTTTAAAAGTGAAGAAAATGAGCCAAACAAAGCCCATCACGGCCTAGTCGTGATGCCCATCATGGCCATGATCGAGCAAAACTGAAAAGGAACAAAGGCTGAAGTCAGAGTCTGTCACGGCCTGGCCGTGATAGCCATCACGGCCGTGATCCAAAACCACCACAAGTCAGCACATCACGGCCTAGCCGTGATGAAGATCACAGGCCATGAAAAGGGAGCTCGCAACACGAAAGAGGACTCGCCACGCGAAAGTCCTGAATTTTCCAGAATTGCCAGAAACAGAGACCGTCACGGCCTGCCCGTGATGGCCGGCCGTGACGCGCATTACTTGGATCAGAAGCAACCGAAATAGATCAGATTTTGAGTTGGATTGGGACTCTAACTTCCCAATTTCTATAAATAAGGATCAAGGCAGAAGGAACAGATATATACAGAACATCTGGATCATCCATAACAACTAGGACTCTAGGCATAGATCTCTCTTCTCCTCTCCTCCTCTCTTCTCTGATTTTTTGTATTTTCATTATGTTGTCAACCCAGCTTGTCATCTCCATGGCAAGACTGGAGTAGTAGCTTAGTTTCTAGGGATTGGGGCTCTGCCCAAAGTTTTGTTTACGATGTTGAATTTGATGTAATATCTTTGTAATTACGATTTTGCTTTAGATCTGATTTCTAGTGTGTTAATCACTCGTAAATTCGGCAACCGCTTATTTGCATGACGTAGACGTTCTAAGGAGGAACCTAGCGGTGAACTTAGGATTTCTAGGGTGTTTCACTCGTAAAGCCGTGCGCCGCTTATCTGCGAGGTGTGGATATTCTAAGGAGGAACCTAGCGGTGAACTTAGGTTATTTGCATGGCTTAGACATTCTAAGGAGGAACCTAGCGGTGAACTTAGGTGTCAGATCTATAGAAGTTAGACTTGGGACTGAAATCACGAGAGTTAGAAGCCGTCCCTCGAGGAGCAACGAGTTGTCACGGAACGCAAAGGGTCCAATCTGGGATCGACTACCACGAGAGTAGGGGTCGGGTCAATTGGGCATGGCTTTTGTAACCCGAGAGGGAGCTTAAGCAATCAGAGGATAAACTCGCCTTCAAGGTAATTTCGCTAATCATCAAGGGTAATCGACTTAGCAACGTAAACGATCTTGTTGGTAACCTAAATCCCTAGGAATCCATTTAGATCAAAACCCCAAAAAGATTTGTTTTCTGTTTTAATTGTTTTCTGCTCATCTATCTTTTAATTTCAAATTCAAAACCCTTTTCACTCAAAACATAAAAATCCTCTAAAAAGTCCAGATTCACTCAATTCAAAATTAATTGCGATTCGAGAACACAGTCTCTGTGGGTTCGATATCTTTTATTACTTGGCGGCAATCCGGTACACTTGCCGGAATCGCAGGAGCGACGCGCAACCCGCGCGTCGCACGACATCAAGTTTTTGGTGCTGTTGCCGGGGACTGTGCCATTTCAAATTTCAATTGATTTTGAAATTGATTTTTCTGGAAATTTTCTTTTTATTTGATTTTTAATTTCCGATTAAAAAAAAATTCAAAAATTTCAAAAATTTCTTTTCCTTCTAGTGTATCCATGTCTTTGTGTGTTATATGCAAAGATCCCTAAGTCTTGGGAGCCTTGGTGAAGTTTATCCGGAGATCGAGAAGACCTTCCACAGACGTAGAAGACTACAAAGAGAGGAAAAAAGGTCGATTCCCATTCCACTCATGGCGAATCTCCCGGATACAAAACCTTTGAAGGACTACGCAGCCCCAAATGCGAGAGGTTTGCGAACTGGGATTGCAAGGCCAGAGATTGAGGCGGAGAACTACACTATACCGCCCATGCTAATCAACATGATTAGGCAACATCAATTCGGAGGATTGCCTTCGGAGGACCCGACCGATCACATAGAGACATTCTTAGAGTTCACCGATGCAATCAGGATTAATGGAGCCTCGGTCGATGTTGTGCGTTTGAGACTGTTCCCCTCATCTCTCACTGGAAAGGCGAAGGCCTGGCTTAAGCAAATTCCCGCTAATACCTTGACTACTTGGGACCAACTGGAGCAGGCGTTCTTGGAGAAATTCTTCCCTCCATCCAAGACGGCCTACATAAGAACCCATATCACCGGCTTCTTCCAGAAAGACGGAGAATCCTTATCGGAAGCTTGGGATCGCTACAAGGGACTGGTGGAGTCTTGCCCACATCACGGACTCGAGAGGTGGTTAATAGTGCACACCTTCTATAACGGATTGGATTACTCTTCGAAGGTGTCACTAGATTCTGCAGCCGGTGGAGCATTTATGAATAGGCCTCTGACTGAGGCATTCAACATCATTGAGAATGTCGCCACCAACTACCACCAATGGGGATCCAAAAGAGGTAATAACCCGAACAAGATTTCGGGGGGTAAGTTTGAGGTAAATAGCACAGATCTTATCATGTCAAAGATAGACTCACTTAATAAATGTTTTGATCGGCTTGAAAGAGCTAATGTGAGTGCATTAGGTGCTACTAACCTTGTTTGTGAGATTTGTGGAATGCAGGGACATGACATGATGGAATGCCCACATGGATCCGGCGCTTCGGGTGAACAAGTGATCTCTTGTCACAACTACTACGACACTAACCCGAAGCTGCCCAACTATGCTCCCCCAAATCCCTACAACCAAAGGAGGAACAACCCTTACCTCTCCTACGGCAACTATAGCAATACGCTCAACCATGAGTTCCAAGAGGGCCAGGGTAATAAGAGAGCAAGACAAGGGGTATCCTCGGTACAAAGATCTAAACTCGAGACTTTATTTGAAAGTTTTGTTGAAACTCAGACAAAACAGAATGAGGAGTTTAGACAACAAGGAAGGGCAGTGAGTGAGGCAATAAACGAACTAGCATCTAAGGTAGACAACTTAGCAACTCATAACAAGATGCTGGAAACCCAGATTGCCCAACAAGCCAAGACGTCTTTGGAGGCCTAAGGGTGCGTTCGGGGCAACCCAAGCAAATCCCATTGAACATTGTAATGCCATACACTTAAGGGATGATAAGCTTGGGGTGGGGGTAGCTGAAATGGACGTGGAACCGGAGGAGGACACGAGCGAAAAAGAAGAGCCAGAACCGAAATACGTCCCTCCACCACCGTACCAACCCCCGATACCTTTCCCACAAAGGTTGGTCAGGAAAAATCAAGTAGATGTAGAGACTAAAATGCCTACTAAACTGAAAGACCCAGGTAGTTTCTCTATCTCTTGCTCGATCGAACAAGTGCAAATTGACCAAGCCTTATGTGACCTAGGGGCTAGTGCGAGCTTAATGCCCCTCACTATCATGGAAAGGTTGGAAAGTAAAGAGTTGAGACCGTTCAAATTCTCCTTGCAATTTGCGGATGGCTCAACTAGGACTCCTCTAGGCATACTAGAGAATGTCCCTGTGAAGGTAGGGAAATTCTTCATCCCTACCGACTTCCTGGTATTGGATATGAAAGGGAATTCTGAATTCCCCATCATTTTAGGAAGGCCATTCTTGGCAAATCATTTGGAGCAGTAATAGACGTAAGGAATGGTAAACTCTCTCTAACTGTAGAGGAAGGTAGGGTAGATTTTCAATTGACTAACTCTTATAATAACCCTTCTTTTGAGAGCCATGTGTGCAGAATCGGTATAACGTCTCCAGTGGTAAAAGAAAAGCTCAACATGGAAGCAACTCCGAAGATATGCATGGCTAATGATGCACCCAGCAGTGATGGAATTGGAGTTGCTGTCCATACTGAAACAAAACTTCCGCCGGGAGGAAGGAAGGCTAGGAAGCTCCGAGATAAAAGAGCGAAGTGGAAGCGTTATTGGCCGTATGAGCAGAAACGGCTTTTCGAAGGAGTTCCATGGAAGAGAAGTGTTCCAGCACATCTACGCCCAGCCGACCCCGGTTGATTGAAGGAAGTTTGGTCAAGCTTAGGACCGTAAATAAGCGCTTCTTGGGAGGCAACCCAAGTTTTCTTTTCCTTTTCCTTTTGTTTTTGAATTCACCTCTTGAATAATTTGAGAAGATCAATAGGCAAAAATATCATTAATAGGTTTATCTAGTGTTTTCAGGTTGAGAAGGGAAGAAGAGCAGGAAAAAAAAATAAAGTCAGAAGCCATCACGCCCTGGCCGTGACAGTGGTCACGGCCGTGATGAACTAAACAAGAGCACCAGAAAGGATCACGGCCCAGCCGTGACAACCATCATGGGCGTGATGAGTAGGATGCCAAGATCAGAGAGCATCACGGCCTGCCCGTGATAAGCCTCACGGCCGTGATGCAATCTCCACCCAAGTTTTGACTGGAATGTGAGCCAACACCCGCTACCACCTCGGTAAGTTGTTCCAATTTTTCTCCTCTCTCCGACTTGATTATTTACATTGGAGACAATGTAAGTAATCAAGCTTGGGGTAGGGGTATTTATTTTTGCATTAGCATTGTTGCATTCATATTGCATTCTCATAGGCATAGTTTGGTATGATCACATTTTCTAGATTGCCCCTCACTTAGAACATGCATCCAAATGTAAGAACTTGGTGCCAAATGAATAGAGATAGTGAATTTTGAACCCAATTTTTCATTATTCTTGTGATATGGCTAAAAATAAAATTTCTTGAGATAATCTTTTGATAGTTGATGATTAGCATGTGGTTCCTTAGATTTGTGTTCCTCACTGATTTTTGAACTACTAAATGTAAGATTTTGAGCCAAAAAGGGGTACTCGCTAAATCTACCCCATTTCTTGTGATAGAGTGTTGTAATTCCTCTTGGACTGTATTTTCTAGAACTTGACTTGAAACCATTTCAAAACTTAAAAAAAATTTTGAAAACATTTTTGAAAATGATTGAGGCACTAGGTATTTTTCCGGCCTTCCGAGCTTTGAATGATTAAATGCTACCCCTTAGTTGCCCAGTTTTGAGCCTAAAGAATAAAATACTTTTCTTGGTACCATGAATTATTTTGATGAATAATACTTGGTATGACACCTTTTAAAGTATTACAAAAGGGTAAAAAGGAAGTTTGAAAAAGTATGGGATGAGAAAATTAGAAAATATTTCTCTTGAGCTAAAAATCTCCCCTTCTCCAAATAAATAAAATGAAATAAAAAAAATGGAGAAGGGGATGACAAAAGAAAGTGAGAAATAAAAAAAAATAAGGAAGAAAAAAAAAAGAAAGAAAGGTGGAAAAAGTAAATCAAAGCCCCTAAAAGGTATTTTAGAATGTGTCATGCTTTGTAATGTTTGATAATTTGTCTAGCCTTCTTGAAATTCCCTTTCCTTGATTTTCCCACCTAACAATAAATCCCATGGCCACATTACAACCAAAATAAAAGACCTCTTGATTCTTATGTGTTTTCATTAATAAAGTAGAGATTTGGTTAATAGTCAAGCCTATGGTAGAGTACTTTCCTTGAGGAAACTGAGCGAATTGTCATATACCCTAAAATACTTGAGTGAGGTGAGATGAGTGCCCAAATCAGCGAGAATATGAACTTGAAGAACCTAAGCTTCTAATTGGACTTGAACTTGATTATCTCTTGAGTGCTTATTAAATATGCCTGTCACTTGGATTAGTTGCTAGGGTTCTGGGTTCACTATCCATGCTTTGATTGATTTATCTTATGGCCTGAGTAATTGCTTGAGGACAAGCAAAGTCTTAAGCTTGGGGTGATTTGATGAGTGTGATTTCACATCATCTTTGTCTATCATTTCGCATGCATTTTCATGTAGTTTAGGCATATTTTTATTAGATTTTAGGTTAATTTTCCTTTGGAATGGGTAAGGCGGTTTTCGTGGTGTTGTTTTGCAGAAATCAAGGGTAAAATGCTCAAGATTAACCATGATGGAGTTTGGATGAAGATAGGGCTTTAAAAGTGAAGAAAATGAGCCAAACAAAGCCCATCACGGCCTAGCCGTGATGCCCATCACGGCCATGATCGAGCAAAACTGAAAAGGAACAAAGGCTGAAGTCAGAGTCTGTCACGGCCTGGTCGTGATAGCCATCACGGCCGTGATCCAAAACCGCCACAAGTCAGAGCACATCACGGCCTAGCCGTGATGAAGATCACAGGCCATGAAAAGGGAGCTCGCGACGCGAAAAAGGACTCGCCACGCGAAAGTCCTGAATTTTCCAGAATTGCCAGAAACAGAGACCGTCACGGCCTGCCCGTGATGGCCATCACGGCCGTGACGCGCATTACTTGGATCAGAAGCAACCGAAATAGATCAGATTTTGAGTTGGATTGGGACTCTAACTTCCCAATTTCTATAAATAAGGATCAAGGCAGAAGGAACAGATATATACAGAACATCTGGATCATCCATAACAACTAGGACTCTAGGCATAGATCTCTCTTCTCCTCTCCTCCTCTCTTCTCTGATTTTTTGTATTTTCATTATGTTGTCAACCCAGCTTGTCATCTCCATGGCAAGACTGGAGTATTAGCTTAGTTTCTAGGGATTGGGGCTCTGCCCAAAGTTTTGTTTACGATGTTGAATTTGATGTAATATCTTTGTAATTACGATTTGCTTTAGATCTGATTTCTAGTGTGTTAATCACTCGTAAATTCGGCAACCGCTTATTTGCGTGACGTAGACGTTCTAAGGAGGAACCTAGCGGTGAACTTAGGATTTCTAGGGTGTTTCACTCGTAAAGCCCGGCGGCCGTTTATCTGCGAGGTGTGGATATTCTAAGGAGGAACCTAGCGGTGAACTTAGGTTATTTTCATGGCTTAGACATTCTAAGGAGGAACCTAGCGATGAACTTAGGTGTCGGATCTATAGAAGTCAGACTTGGGACTGAAATCACGAGAGTTAGAAGCCGTCCCTCGAGGAGCAACGAGTTGTCACGGAACGCAAAGGGTCCAATCTGGGATCGACTACCACGAGAGTAGGGGTCGGGTCAATTGGGTACGGCTTTTGTAACCCGAGAGGGAGCTTAAGCTATTAGAGGATAAACTCGCCTTCAAGGCAATTTCGCTAATCATCAAGGGTAATCGACTTAGCAACGTAAACGATCTTGTTGGTAACCTAAATCCCTAGGAATCCATTTAGATCAAAACCCCAAAAAGATTTGTTTTCTGTTTTAATTGTTTTCTGCTCATCTATCTTTTAATTTCAAATTCAAAACCATTTTCACTCAAAACATAAAAATCCTCTAAAAAGTCCAGATTCACTCAATTCGAAATTAATTGCGATTCGAGAACACAGTCTCTGTAGGTTCAATATCTTTTATTACTTGGCGGCAATCCGGTACACTTGCCGGAATCGCGGGAGCGACGCGCAACCCGCGCGTCGCACGACATCAATGAGCCATGGGGGGGCAAGTCCAATTTCCAACAAGAATGATATGATCCTAATCTGGACCGCCTTGAAGTTTCAGACAAAATAAGGATATTGACGCCACACTCAAGATATAGGTGATAAGGTGAGTGATAAGTCATGGGTTTGATCGCCACAAGTTGCCTTGATAAGATCGGATTTAGTTCTTTCACCCAAGAACCCAAGGGAAGCTCTCACAATAGAGAAAACTCTTCAAATTTCATTATCTTCAAAAACTGATTTGTGTAGAACAAGAGTTCCCTATTTATAGGCTAACTTGGAAATACAAGAAATAAAACTCCCACTATCATGCATTTACCACAAATTGGTAATTGCATTTACATTACCTAGTAAATGGGCATAAATCATGGTAATAATTTCCCACTAGCCATTATTATGACTTAGAGCACTAATATGGTGCATTTAGTGAGGCTAGGAGAATACAAAACGTCATCCTAAAATTCAGCCCAAAAATAATACGAAAATTATAAATAAAAATTATAAAAATAAAATAATCTGAATATGCTTCTTTCCACATGCTCAAGCCATCCATGTTCCTATCAGGAAATAAGGATTGCTTGGCAGTGTTAGCACCATTGGGTTCTTCTAGTTTTTATCATTATCATTGCATTGAGTTGTGAGCATCCATGGGTCCTTCCTGCCCTCTGTAACAGCCCGATTTTAATTATGTTGTTCAACCGGTTAAAATATAATTAATTATATTTTAACCTGAGAGTTAAAATGTGTTTTTGAATAAAACAAAATCATATTCATAGTCTACTTTATGGTAGAGGGTTACGGTAAAATTTTCGGTTGAAAATTCAGACGAAAGTCGGTCTGCGTTTTCACTGCCGGTACAAGTTTAATGAGCAGAAAACCTAATTTTGAACCGTGAAAGAAACGGTTAGTGTTTTTGTGATGTTTTTTTTAATATTGGAAATTTTCGAAAATTCGAGTTCGAAAATATAATATAATATTTATTCTAGGTGAAATGCGATCGGAAACTTGAACCGGATACGCAATGGAGCAGAGTAGGGAGTACAAAAGTGATGAGGTGATATGTGAGAGTGAGGTGACTTACTACGGGGATGACCTAAGCCACATCCTAAAAACCGGTCATGATGACACTTTTCAAATTATATCATATTATATTCTAAAAACCTATTTTTTCTCTTTCCTCTTCAACCAAACAAGTCTTAAAGACAAAACTTGCTCTCCAAGCTCATCCTCTCTCCAAAATTTCGTGCTCCCCTCTCCCTCCTCTATACAATCATCACCCATCTTCATTCTCTCATTTTCTTCCTCCATCTTCATACTTCTTCAACTTCTTCCATTTCTTCTTTTTTGTCAAACACTTAAAGCTTCCATTTTTATTAGTTTTTTCCACTTGAGTTCTTCATTAAAGTTCTTCCTTATACTAAGGGTAATGCTCTCATATGAATCTTTTTGCAAGTTTCATCTTTTATTTCTTAGTTTGCTTTATGTGTTCTTTATATGCTTTAAACTTCTAAAATCACTCTAAAATGGTAGAAAACTCCTTTTGAGTTGAAACCACTTTCTATAGTCTTGTATTAACTTATATTTTCACATACTAAGAGTTTGTGTAAAACAAAAATCTCTACCTATCTCTTCCTATGAAGGCCGCATGCTAAGCATATGTGGCCTAGGAGGTTTTTGATTCAACTTTTGGAATATGATCATGTGTTTGTGTTTCCAACTATTCCTTGATCTTAAATCTATAAATCTTGAAAGGTTTGATAGCTTGTTTTCCTATGATGGCCAAAAATATGTATAAGTAAGCCTAGGATACTATGTTTCAATTTTTCAAGTATGATCATGGATTTAGAACTCTTAATACCTTGTGATTCTAAACCTAAGAGTTGTTATCAAACAAAGAATATTTTTCCTCATTATCCTATGTAGGCCGAAACTTAAATGTTTTAGAGCAAGGATGTTTGAGTTTCATTTTTCAAAATGATCGTGGACTAAGGCTCCTTAACATAGAAGGATAGTCTAAGAGATTGGAAAGTTTAAGGATTTCTAACTTGTTTATTCTATGTTATTGAACCTAGGATGTGTTATTTCTTATTTTCCAAAATGATCATGGACTTGAGCTCCATAAGATATTTGGATGCTAAGTCTAAGAGATTGGAATGTTTAAGTTTCCATTGTTTTCCAAAATGATCATGAACTTGAGCTCCATAAGATATTTGGATGCTAAGTCTAATAGATTTGAGAGTTTAGAGATTTCTAGCCTATAAATCCTATGAAGGCCGAACCTAGAAGGTTATGGACCTAGGATACTTTGTTTTTCATTTTCCAAAATGATCATGGACTTAAGCTCCTTAATATATTTGGATGCTAAGTCTAAGAGATTAGAAAGTTTAAATATTTCTAGCCTATTTATCCTATGATGGCCGAACCTATGATGGTTGTGAACCTAGGATGTTTTGTTTTCATTTTCCAATATGATCATGGACCTGAGCTCCTTAATACATTTGGATGCTAAGTCTAAGAGATTGAAAAGATTAAAGATTTCTAGCCTATTTATCCTATGATGGCCGAACCTATGATGGTTGTGAACCTATGATGTTTTGTTTTCATTTTCCAATATAATCATGGACTTAAGCTCATTAATACAGTTGGATGCTAAGTCTAAGAGATTGGAAAGTTTAAAGATTTCTAGCCTATGTTGTAATACAAGGCCAAAACCTACTTTAAGTGTGGTTGGATGATTTTTATTCCATATCTTCAAGTTATAGCAATTTATCTAAGTTACCTAGAACCTAAGTGATAAGTATCCAAAGGCTTATGTTGACAAAAGAATCATAATTCTAATTTGAATTAAATGGCCAAACCTAGCCTATAGAGAACATAGATGAGTTTGTTTGATTTATTGGTTATTATGTTGATTGGTTGAAGGTGAAGTTAGTACTTTGTGGTGTGACAACGAGGAGCTTCGAGTCCGGGAGTTCGGTGATAACCCAGGTGGGAGAAAGAACCAACCTATCATCGGAATGGATAAGTAGTAGATTATATAATAATTGTGTAGGGCGACCTAAGCCCTACTAGTAATCGAGTAATCGAAAAGACCAAAATCACATTGGAAATCTTTTCTGAAAAACCAATGGCGATTCGAGGATTGTAGGTTTATCGATATTAGGTTGATTTTATATTGTTGATGGTTGATTTGATTTTATTACCTTTATTGAATTGATTTTATGCTATATTGATGATATGGGAATATTTTAATTGATATTGTGTTATGCATGATCTGTCTGGTTTGTATTATTATGCTTAGTAGTTTTTTAAGCAAAGATATACATGTTGTCTAAGAGATGATTGTTTTGGGTGTGAGGATAATAATGATTTAGAAGTGTCTATCCTAGATGATGTATGTTAAAGAGGTGTTACGACATAGAATATGTGTCACGTTCTAATGGAAGGTTAAGGCACTAGGATGTCGTTAAATTCATGCCAAAAGCTGTTATACATATATTAATCTATGCTTATACATATTCTATTTTAAAAATCATATATATATTTTTTTTTTACAAGGGAGAACAATCATATTGTTTTATCATGCCACTTTCCATAATTGTTTTTTTAATGTTTATTTATTATTACATACCATTCAACTATGTCATAGGTGCTTACCCACGTTGGAACTCCAAAGGTGGATATAGTAGATATCAAATAATCAAATGGTGAGACTTTGTTTCATCTAATAACCACATATGTGTATATATATGATTTTAATAATACAGTTGTTCCATATTTCATTTATATCTTGTTTGCTTTTATAAAATGAAATATATCATTTGTCCAGTAATTTAAAATAATTTACAAGTAAAACAATTTTGTTACTGTGATATTAGTATTATATTAACGACAATTTATTTTGGCATAAAAATGCAGAAATGATATTTTGTAGGCTTTGTTCCCGTTTTCATGACTAGCACACTATCAAATGAATTTAAAGTTGTGTTTGAATTCAGAGAAGGGACTTTGGTTTTTCTTTTATACATGGTTGCAATTTTGAAATTATTTTTTGACTGAGGTAAATATAAGATTTTTCTTACAATATTACTGCTAATAATAAATTCTTTTTTAATCATTCAAGTGTTTTTCTTGTAGAGATTATGAAACATGATACTACTATAGCAAATGACGTTTAATAGAAAGTAAAGATGTTCTGAATTATCATTATTATAAGAGTAAGGATGTTTTCTCAAGTGAGCCTCTACCAAATGGGTCTGACCTGCATCACTAGTATTGCTTGAGTCTAAACTATTTACTTGTCAAGTAATTTTTTAAAGTCAAATATTTTTTGAAATTTGATTTCACCTTGAAAGGTTACTTAAACACCCACCTGCAATAAAACCTTAAAATAGACCAACGGACCTAAATTTGAATAGGATAGGGGCCTACTCCTTTTGTATAGGCTAGCTGGCCAACAACTTTAAATTGGCCAGTGGGTTCTACTTTGATAATTTCGTAAACTCGTGCTAATAGGATTGAAACAGTAAACTGTAGCTGTCTACAATTATGGTAAGCCTAACTAATGTTTAACAAAGAGACAAGGATATAACTACGAGGGAATACATAATCTCTCCATGAACAATATTTAGTTGCCTATCATTTCTATCGTTAGAGATGTAAATCATGACATCTAGATAATATTCAAATGTTCAATAACACGTACCTCTAAACGATGCAACCATCCATTTTTTCTAAAATTATGACTACCTAATATCACTACAATGATGTAAGTAATTGCTAGCATTACATGCTTAGATAGTCTTACATCTTTGCTATGATGCTCGTAAAAACAGGCACTAGGTTTTATCGTGGTGCATGAGTTTATAATATCACCTAATCTAAGCATAGGTAGTCATATATTGTTAGTAAAATGGATGATTGCATCATGTAGAGGTCATGTGTTATTGAATATTTGAACTATTTATTGTATATTTTATGACTGTATAGAAATTTCTAATTCAAAGTATTTTATTATTAAGATGTCATGATTCAAATCTCTACAATAAAAAAATGGTGGACGGCTAAATATTGTTCTTTGAGTGATTATACAATTCCTTCTTAGTTATCTCCTAGTTAAACTTTAGTTAGGCTTAACTGTAATCGAATAAGGTTACATCTTATTAAAGTTACTAGTTTGTTTAAAGGTGTAGGTTGGTCTATTTAATGATCTTACTATCTTATTCTAAAGTAACCTTTTGAATAAGTTTTTAGGGCAAGGGAAAGTCGTCATTAAAAAAATCTATTGAACAAAGTAAATAGGTGGGCTCAAACTTATATTACTGATGAAGACCAGACCTATTTGACATATGATCGACGAATTGTAATTTACACCTAGTTTTTTACTTCACACATCTAGCTATTCCATTTTTTTAAAATTTTCTTTCCAAAAATGCCCTTAACTCTCAAGTCACACCACCACCAAATGTCACTACTTTTCACATCCCCCTCACCATTTTTCACACTCACCCCCTCACCATTCCTCGCACCACCCTTTCTCTTGCATTATCACTCTATCCTACATGTTCGTTGTTGCTGCCATTATTGGAAGAGTATCCCTTGCTGATCAGGTTCGTATGTCTCTGAGTTTTTTGGTTTGTTACTATCTGAAAATTAAACTTCGTAATTTACGAATTTTCAAACCGTAACTAAAATTACCTAATGTGAAAATCAATTTTTGAGTATTATCGGATTTTAGTTTGCAAAGTTTAAAAATGACCTTACGGAAATTAGATTTCATAATACAAATGAATTTTTTTATCCATTACAGAAATTAGATTTCATAAAATACATGAATTTTTTTTATACATTACAGAAATTAGATTCCATAATTCAAAATCAAACTTTTTTATCCATTATGGAAACTAGAGTCCATAATAAAAATAAATATTTTTTTGAAGTTCTGGAATTTAGTTTTTAGAGCATATCCAAGTTCTTGCAATTGCAAACTTGATGTTGTGTTCTGATTTGGGATGATGTATTTTGTTTTAGGATTGTGTTTTATGGACATGGAAGACTATTTTACCAAGCTGTCTGAGGAAGTGGACATGTCAAGTAATATGAGAAGAGATGTAAGAATAATTTACAAGCATCTCCATATCTTCCCCTATTACTTGGCATGTCCACTTCCTCGGATAGTTTGGCAAAATAGTTTTCCATGTCCATAAAACAAACCCTAAAAGAAAATGCATCATCACAAATCAGACCACAACGTCAAGTTTGCAATGGCTGAAACTTGGATATGCTTTGGAACCTAAAATTTGGAATTATTAAAAAAACATTTTTATGTATTATGGAATCTAATTCTGTATTGGATAAAAAATATTTCTTTTTTATTATGGAATCTAATTTCCGTAATGGATACAAAATTCATTTGCATTATGAATCTAATTTTTGTAACGCCATTTTTAAACTTTGCAAAATAGAATTCGGTAAAACTCATAAGTTGATTTCCACTATAGTGGATTTTGGTTACGGTTTGAAAATTCATAAATTAGGGCGTTTAATTTCCAGATAGTAACAAGCCAAAAAACTCAGAGTAGTACGAACCTGATCAACAAGGCGTACTCTTCCAACAATGGTAACAACAACGAATGTGTGTGGTGGAGTGAAAATGTCAAGAAAGATTGGTGTGGGAAATGGTGGAGGTGTGTGAAAAATGACAATGTTAGGTGATGATGTAACATGAGGTTAAGTACATTTTTTTGAAAGAATTTTTTTTTTAAAAAAAATGAGATATGTGTGTGAAATGAAAACCTAGGTGTAAATAGCAATTCCCTATTATTGGTGTTCCGTGACTCATTTTCATCCCTATAGGTGGTCCATAGAAAATAGTGGAATCCTAATACTCTAATTTTGTTGTGCCACAAGTCATGTGACTTTCAATACTTCTGAGCCGTCGGATTAATCCAACAGCCCAGAAGGTGACATGTGTCTTGAGCTTTTATTTTTTTTTTAAAAGATGAAAACGTGCAGCCCCGTAACCTCTTTTCAAAGACATCACCACCAAGCTGCCTCTCCGCCATTATCGCTCCACCGGTCGCTGTTGCACTGTTGGCCCGCTCCATCGCCGCCACTCCGATGTAGAGGTAAAACATGTTATGGTTCTTCTGTCTTGTTTGTGCAATCGCATGGAGTTTGTCTCTTCCCAAGTTCTACCTTCTTCTGTGCAATCGTCCATAGTACTAACGCAAGCCATGCTGCAAACCAAATTCAACGAACAATAACTCACATTCAAATCACACACCCATTACAAGTATAAAATGAAAAGGCAGAGCTATTAAGCTTCAACAGCAACATTGAAAAAAGTTTTCATCTCTTTTTTTAAAAATATAAATAAAGGCCCAGGACACGTGTCACCTTCCGAGCTCAGAAATATTAAAAGTTACGTAAATTTTGGCGCCACAAAATTAAAGGATCGGATCCAAGATGGTGTGATAAAGGCCCAAGTGTTGTTAACATCACGCACCCTCATGCTTTCTCACTCTCTCTACGCAAGTCACGCTTTTCTTTTTTTCATTTCTTATTTCTTATTTTGGCGCCAAAGCATATAGCAACAACAAAACAAAACCCTGAGGAACAAAATTAAACAGCACACTCCAATCCTGGTATCGAAACCCTGTGAATTGTCGTGATCAAATGGCTTCAAGCAACGTGGAAGAAGAAGCGTCAACGCTACCTATGGACGATTACGAGGCGTTGATTTCAACCACCGACGTTGAACTGCTCAAGAGAGCTTGGCGTAATGAGAAGGCAGCCCCAGAGATTCTTCGATTTCAATCCGATTTGATTAGCCGTGTCACAGAGCAGATTCAATTGATGGTAACTTCTCACGTCCTCAAACCCTAGCACCCCCTTTTTCGTTTCATTTCTTCATAGACATTGCAAATTGAAATTAATTTCAATCTTAGGTTTTTCTTTTCTCTTTATTAAATTGACCTATAGATTATTCACAGTACTTTTCGTAACCTGTACATAAAGTTCATCTTTTATTTTATTTTTTTAAATTCCAGCTGAGAGAAAGGAGACTAAATTGGTTTCATCGTGATTTTTGTTTAGTTTAATTGTTATGCACTGAGGAATCCCGAATGGTGGTGGTACAGAGAATCAAATATTTTTAATGATGTGATAATTTATGATTGGTTGACAATCTAAAATATACCTATACTAATTGTAAGGTTAGTTTCGTGGTTGGGGATCTAAGGAGTGGAGTGATAAGGAGTTGAGGGTTCAAATCTCATCCATTAACAAAAATGCTAACATTTGTCTGTCAAAAGAAAAACTAATGGTGCATATCAATTAAATCCAATTTTTTAAATATCCGGTACTTTGTGTTAATTTTTTGTTATGTTTTGAGTTTTATTTCAACAGAATAAAAGGTGTTGAATTTTGGTGCCATATATTTGCAGGAGGAAACCGTGGAGGAGAAATCTATTGGTAGTACTGACCCTCTATCAGTATCTCTATACCAAATGGATTTGGATAGAACCTTGTTTCTATTAAGATCATATCTTCGGATCCGCATTCAGAAGGTAGCCATCAGCAATTAGCCCTGAAGTAATAGGATCATTATGGGTGTCAAGTAAAATTTGTTTCATTTGTTTCACTTAGCCTTAACCTCAAATCGCCAATCTTCAACTAGATTTAAATTATATTTTCTGTATAGACTTTCTTTTGCCTTATATTTCTAATTTCTCCCATTCTATTTTTCCTCTAGTATCTTCACAGCCTTCATTTCTACCTATATAATAGGTGTTAGAATAATTAGGATACACATTAATTGTTGGAACATTTGAAGACTTGTCAAGTAGCAAATAGTGTTGATTAGCTGTTGTATTAATAGACTGCAATTTGTTTAATTTTTTTACTGTGTTTTCGTTGCAGATTGAAAAGCACATGTTCCACATCGGAAAAACTCAAGAACTTTGGAACAGGCTTTCTAAAGACGAGAAAATTTTCACTAGAAGGTAAGCCTATGCTTTACAGTTTACAGTTTCCTTTTGCGCCCCCACTCCCCACCCAAAGAAAAAAAATGTTTTCACTGAAAGCATGAAATTATGGCTATTGTGGTTTTTGAATCTATTGTTCTGGTTGCAGGTGTACAGATGACCTAAAACAACATTTGGAGGAGAGTGTTCTATCAAAATTGTCTGAAAATTATCAATCTGTTCAGAAGCAATCTGTTATAAGTGAAGAGGATGACATGGGTAAATTACCATTCTTAGTATTTAGGTTGTCATTTCATTGTTTCTTTTGAACCATTTTGTGTCTGTCTGGGTTTTCAAATTTGCCTTACCTGATAATCATCAGTCTAATATGAGATAAAGTTTTTACCTTTTTATGAGATAAAGTCTAATATGATAAATTCACAAGTAGTATGAAAGAACTGGCATTTATTGGAATGAAGGCATCAAACTCAAAAGTTTGATGACTGGTTCTGTGGTAGTTTTTCAGTAAATCATGACCTTCTTTCTTTTACTTTTTATGCTAATTACTAGCTTTCTGGATGAGATTTTGGATACTAATCTTCATTATTTGATTGGAAATTGTTGTGATGTGCATCGACCCCTTGTATAGTGCATCCTTCCATTATCAAATCAAATGATACTAAATAGCCATTCCCGGATACTTTATGCTGATTGCTTTAATGATATTTTTCATACTTCTGGAAATTCATCATAACCTGTTGGGAATTTGCGTATAAAAAAAAATAAAATAATAACGCAGCGGAAAAATTCCCATCGAAGGATCCTTGCGAATGGTCACGATTCATGGTTAGAAGATTTACCTCTTGAAGCGATGACAGTTGATTAAAAATCGTCTATCACGAACACCGCCTGACGATGTCTCTAAGGTATCCCACGGCGGATTCAGTGAGCGTCCAACGTCACGAACCGGCGTCTCTGTCTCACGGTGCTAGCTTGGAAAAGAGACCTTTGCTCACTATCACTCTCTATGTGCGGCTAGGGTAAAACAAAAACCGTGTGGGCACAATAGCTTAAGTGGTCTACTTATAGCAACACCTCCTTAAGTGAGTTAGTGAGCAGCGTTTGACCTAAGCCCCATGTACTATGCACTAGGCCCAATAGAAAAGTCCAACTCTCCTTTTAATGCTTCTTTTAATCCGCTCTTATGTGTGTGACCCTATAGGTTCCCAAAACGTTAGTAGCAATATTAAATCCCATTTAATATTGATTTAATATTGCTACTAACGTTTTGGGAACCTATAGGGTCACACACATAAGAGCGGATTAAAAGAAGCATTAAAAGGAGAGTTGGACTTTTCTATTGGGCCTAGTGCATAGTACATGGGGCTTAGGTCAAACGCTGCTCACTAACTCACTTAAGGAGGTGCTGCTATAAGTAGACCACTTAAGCTATTATGCCTACACGGTTTTTGTTTTACCCTAGCCGCACATAGAGAGTGATAGTGAGCAGCAGGTCTCGGTTTTCGAAGCTAGCACTGTGAGACAGAGACGCTTCGGGTTCGTGACGTTGGACTTTCACGGAATCTGCTCGTGTGGATACCTTAGAGACATCGTTCGTGCGGTGTTCGTGATAGACGATTTTTAATCAACTGTCATCGCTTCAAGAGGTAAATCTTCTAACCATGAATCGTGACCATTCGCAAGGATCCTTCGATGGGAATTTTTCCGCTGCGTTATTTTTTTATAGCTGCTCATAATATTTTTTTTTGGCATGTCATGCTCTTGTATATTATTGCTATACATATAACTCTGATGAATGATGATTCTTTTTTTCTGGACAGGAATCAGGAAGTTCTTTTTTGTAATCTTATTTTTGTTTTTCTATTTTTAAATTTCATAGTTAAGTGAAAATCCTAGGGTGCATCTCAGCTATTATGGATTATTTTCCATGGTGAATCATATTATAGAGGCTTCTCCCTCCTTTTCCCTATTTATGCTTTCTCTTTTGCTAACTGAAGCCTATCATTGTTTTGGCTTGGGTTTACTTCAAATCATGCTTTGGCTTTGAGTCCTTTTGTTATTGCCTTGAGACTAAGATGTCTCCTGACATAAATGATACATACTCATTGACAATTATTCTGTTTGTGTTTCAGTCCCTGAACCACAACTAGACACATTTGTTTTATGTAGGAGTAAAGAGTATCTCACAGGCATTCAACTTGAAGATGGGCCTGTTGATGACAGGTAATTCCCTTAGTCTTGGATGAATTTGTTCTTCTGTTCTTAGAAAAAAGGTAGAAAATAGTTTAATTGATTGTTTTGGCAGGTCGAAACTTTTTGAGATGGAGCCTGGTGTCCTCTACTTCATATGTTACAAATCAATAAGGGCACTTGTAGAGAGTGGCAAAATTGACCTGCTGTGATGAGTTAAAAATTTGTATATTGACTCTTATGAAATGTCTCACTATTGTTGATCAAGGCTGAAATCTTGTTCCTTGAGACTGGCCTTTTTCTTAATTCTGGAGTATTGAGCTGATCCAAGACGCTGTCAAGAAAAGGAAATCAGGACTTACATGGTATATGGTCAGCCCTTGGTTGGACAAGGCCCTAGGAGGAAGCATGAGGATCAATTGTGTAGCTGTTTTTCTTGTTCAAGTGTTTGTCTTCACTTACATGCTATTTGTTTGTTTATGGTCCAGTTAGTGTTTTCTTATATTCTACAAACATTTCTGGATCCTTTGCAATTTGTCATTGTTATAAGGATAGAATAGATTCTGTTAAAGGAACCATGCAGCATCTTAATGTTTAAGGGCTTACTATTTTCTCCAGGTTCGCAATCTTAGTGTGTTTGGATGAAGAATCATGAATAATGAATGTATTTTTTGGAAGACCTTTAAAAAATGCTCTCTTTGGGTATTTAATATTACCATCTTAAAAATTTCAATACATTTTAATGGGGTATTTCATTATCCAAAATAAGTAATTTAAAATTTCTCCTCAATAGGCAAAATTCTTAGAATCTCTAACTCTTCTCCACTTTCAACCCCCGTGTCTCTTGTACACCTAGAGAAGCGAATGAAAAGAAAACCCAAAGCGTAGCTGTTGGTGCCCATGGACCGACTATGTGAGCTGAGTTCAAACCAGTTATTTAGATGTGTGTATACATCTTGTGTATTTGATATGATCAATTGCAAGACATTTTAATGGGGTATTTCATAGCAGCAGCAGCAACAGTAGCAACAGTCATAATAAGAGGTGACAACTAACCTGGAACAAGAAGATATCACCAAATTACATTCTTGACTTGATTGGATTTCTTTAATTTTTTGAAACAACAATCATGACGATTTTCAAAAGATGATACTCTTTGTAAAAAGTTTCCCCTTTAAAAGTTATTTACAATACCCATTAAAATAATCGTGAGAACGAGTAAATACTAATTGTAGAGCAACTGAACATAGAGGAAATTGCTTTCTTGAGTGGATTGATCGTTTTCAATTTCTTGAGATAACCATGGATGATTTTTAAAAGAAAAAATTTCTTTGTAAAAATTTTCCCTATTACAAATGACTTGTTTAGAAGGTTAAGATTATTGAAAGGTTTAATGAGTAAATAACCAAAATGGTCCCTGAAACTTTGTGTCAAGTTGGTCCCTCAAATTAACGAAATTTCAAAAAGGTTTCTAAAACTGTCAAACGTTGATCAAGTTAGTCTCTCCGTTAGTTAGGGTTCGTTGACACCGTTAACGGTGCTTATGTGACACGTTAAGTGCCCATTTGGCTGTCAACTCATCCTGCCACGTAAGATGGGCACTATACACGCATGTTTGAGGGACCAAATTGACACTCAATTTTTCTTCAAAAACCCTAGCGTTCATCTTCTTCTTCCCCAAAGTTCACATGTGCCATTGTACTAAATTATCCAAAATCTAGAAAACAAAAGCATCATCCATTGTAATAAATATATCATGGTTTCCTTGGACGCATCTGTGGCAGCCCTGGAGTTGGAATGAAAGACATGAACTGTGGTTGTCCTCCCCTTGATCCAGTTGGTGGTGCTGAAAGTTCGACCATGATAGGCCGTGGAGCTGGAATTGGAAGTGGTGGAAGTGGAAGTGGAGCTGGTGATGGTGCAAGAGAGGCTGGTGATGGTGGAGCTGTTACTGGTGGGCCTCTAACCGGGGGTTCATTTGGCACTTGGGGTATAAGAGGTCATCTTATACCATATCTCCTTGCCTACAGAAATAGAAATCGATAACATAGTGTCAATTTAGTCCCTAAAATATGCAACTTAAAATCAAAAAAGTCCCTGAACTTTTATATATGAAATCAACTCAATCCCTGGAAAAGCCAGCTTACCCTATGCACTCTTTGCTGTGATGGTGGTGGGGCCTGCATTTGTGGTGGATTGGCCTGAACTTGTGCTGCACTTGCTCCAGAATTCCTCTCTCATTCCTCAACAATATGCCTCCATGGTGCACGATAACAGTGATCATAGTACTCATTCTGCACATTAACAAAGATGCATAAATTAAAAAACGTTTCATATACTATGTTACAAAACAAAAAAACAGAGCATCGCAACAAACCCCAAACCCACCCACATTGATGATGAAGAATGCGCAACAATGGGTAAAACGATAACTAGGGCAAATGCCTAAGTACAAAACTAATGTAATAGAGGCTTAGATGAAACCCTACCCAACCCCTACCACATGCACAGTATAAAGAAGAAGATGAACAATCAAAACCCATGACCCGATAACCCAAAACAAAATGGGTAAACAAAATACACACCTGAGTTTTGAGTGGAAGCGAGTTCCAGTGCGGTTCCGGCTACGGGTTATGGTCTCCGGCAAGCGGTTACAGAAGGAAGGGCGTGGCAGAGGGGAGGTTAGGGCGGGAAGATGAAAAGGTAAAAATGAGGGATGGAAATGAAACGAAGTAGGTGAAGTGTTAAAATACAAAGTAAGTATCATTTTAGTCCCTAAAATTGAGTGCCAGATTGATCCCCAAAACGGTGGCACAGCTGTCATGCAAGGTGGAGGTCATATGGGCACTTAACGTGCCACATAAGCACCGTTAACGACATCAACGAATCATGACTAACAGAAGGACTAACTTGATCAACGTTTGACAGTTTCAGGGACCTTTTTGAAATTTCGTTAATTTGAGGGACCAACTTGACACGACCTCACAGTTTCAGGGACCATTTTGGCTATTTACTCAAGGTTTAATTATTGAGTTGGTCCCTGAACTATTTGAGAATTTTCAATTAGGTTCATAAACTAAAAAAATTTATAATTAAGTTCCTGAACTTATATAAAATTTTCAATTTAGTCCCTAAACTAAAAAGTTTCTAATTGGGTCCCTGAACTTATATAAAAATTTTAATTGGGTCCCTAACGTAATAAGGTGACTATATAAAATAAAAATTAAAAAATGATAGATGATGAAATTTAGAAGAAAAAAAATTGTTTGACATAATAATAAAATGACAAAAGACGAATATGAGAGGGAAAATTCACTATTTAAAATAATAATAACAATAAAATGAAAAATAAAACTTAGTGAGAAAAATTATTGTTTAGCATAATAATTAAATAAAATTAGAGAAATTTGAGAGATAAAATTTAGTTCTTGAAATGATAATAACAAAATAATGAAATATGAAATTGTGCTGGAAAATCCATGTTTTATAACAAAATATTGATAGATTAAACTGATAAACCTAAATTAAAAATATATAAATATAATAAAATAAACATCAATTAACAACAAAGTTATTATTTGAAATAATAAATATAATAAAGTACCTAGTTAAGTAAATATCACATCTTAATTTGATTGTCAATTTTATTTTGAGTTATTTAATTAATTTATTATTTATTATGTTATTTTATATTTTAGTTGAGGTTTTCTTAAATTATTTTAATATTTATTAAAATATATTTTTGCTTGCTATGTCTATTGTTATTATTTTAATGTTATTTCAAATATTAAATATTTGACTCGATTTAATATCTTAATATTTTTGTTATAAAACATGAATTTTCTAACATAATTTCATATTTCATTATTATTTTCATTTCATGAACTAAATTTTGTCTCTCAAATTTATTTATTTGAATTTAACTATTATGCTAAACATTAATTTTTATCACTAAGTTTTATTTATTATTATTATTATTATTTTAAATAATGAGTTTTTTCTCTCATATTCATCTTTTCTCATTTTATTATTATGTCAAACAATATTATTATTTTTTAAAAATTTTATCATCTATCATTTTATTAATTTTATTTTATATATTCACATTTTTACTTTAGGGACCTAATTGAAAATTTTATATAATTTTAGAGACCCAATCACAAAATTTTTAATTTAGGAACTCAATTAAAAAATTTATATAAGTTCAAGGATCTAATTAAACTTTTTTTAGTTTAAGAACCTAATTAAAAATTCTCAAATAATTCAGAGACTAATTCAATAATTAAGCCTTATTGAAAATGAAAGGTTAGAATCTTGCTTTTAGTACTGAATTTGTAAAAAGAATTGACAGGATTGATGAAAAAAGAACATATTGAAGAAGAACGGTTTTGACTACAAGAGGTGCTTCAATAGTGGGTCTATATCGCTTCCTATGCCAATGGTCTTTTTTTTTTTAAAAGAAAAAGAATTTTAATTAAAAAAAAAATTAAAAGTGCAAGAGACTATTTCAGCCAAAAGGTCAATATAATGTTACTTTACCAAACAAGTAGTTTGAGAAGCTAAATCATGTTACTTTACCAAATAAGAGTCCGTTTGTACGACCTTTTCCTCAACACAAAGTAAAGTTCCAAACAGTGTTTACGGAAAGAATGCATAATACTTCTGTTTGTATTGAAAATAATTCTAAACAAACAGCCACTAAGTAGTTGATGAGGCAAATCCCATCTTATCATATTAGTGTATTTATATTCATACCAATCTAAAGAAAAAAACAAAAGCCAATTAAAAATCAATGTTTATTGAATTTCTTTTATCATTTTTATGTGAAAACATAAAATCGTTTGGTTCGAATCGATTTTCGGATTATTGTTTATTGTTTAATTAAGTTACATATATAAAATTTAATATATATATATATATATATATATATATTTTACTTTTTTTTTTTGCTTTTTTCTCAAATAATATTTGTTAGTTTGATGTGATGTAGTTTTTTTTAAAAACAATTTATGTTCCAAACTTAAAATCGATATATTCTGGTTTGTGGTGTTTTAATTTTTACTATATTATATGTTATATTTGTTAATGTTAATTAAACTTACCTTTTATTTGTAGTATTGGTAAAATCGAATTATCTAATCCAATTAAAATCAATTTTTTTTACTTTAATTAAAATCAATCTTGATCCGATTGAATTGGTTCGAATTTGATAAATTTTTGGCTCAAATATTGTTATATATCAATGAGTTTTGTTATTTGAACATCAAGTTTTTATCTCTATTTCTTAAATTTTTTTTCATCTTCTTTATATACATGTTTTTCAATAATACATCAAAAAATCAAATAAACAAAGTATGGTATGATATCCCAATTTGAGTCTCGAAAGATCTTTATTCTAGACCAATTCGCTCCACGAACCGTCCTAGTGACACTGAGGAAGAAAGAAATTTTAGAAGTTGTTTCAGTGATTCACACCAAACATGTGTATCATGTATGTTTCTGTATTAATTAATAATTAATAATTAATAATTATGCACTTTTCTTATTATAATGCGCACCGGCCGCTCGTCACTCGTTAGTGTTCATCATATTGGGTACAGTACACAAATGTTTGAAGTACTATATCCTCTTAGGGTTCGTTTGGTGGTCAGAACAAGATAGAGACGAATATGATAAAAAAACATGATAGGAGTAGGATAGAATATGAGCAGGATAAGCTGTTATCATATCCGACGTTTGGTGTCCACCAGATAACCAACCAGACAGCATTATAATTTAAGTATGAATTTTAAATTTTTTCGTTTTTATCCTAAATGTTTTCATCTTTTATTAGATTTAAGTTTTTTTTTATAATTTTCATTATTTAAAATTATACAAAAAGACAAAATTATCCTTGTGATAAAATTACATATAATTTTTTAATTTTTTTGAATATTGTCTAACTAAAATTAATTTTTTATATTTTTAAATATTCATTTTTTGTTTTTACTTTACATATAGTTAAATTATTATAATACTTTTTTTTATATTTTACAGTTTTTTAAAATAATATAAAATAACAAAATTAGCATTGTTATAAAATAAAATAAAAATTAAAATGAATTATTATTATTTTTATTATTTTTAAATATTTTATATTTTATTATACCTTTTTTTGGGTAACCATGTTAAATTTTATTATACTTTAAATTATTATTTTATTATACTTTAATTATTTTATGTATTATATATTTTTATATTTTATTATACTTTAAATCACCCTATCCTATTTGTTACCAGAAAAAAATACCTTATCCTATCCTGTTGAGTGCTAACCCAACCCTCCCCTCAGGATAGAATTTTAACTAGATGGACATGATATGATAAGTGACAGGATTGCCTTATCATATCACGCTGGCTCACCAAACAACAGTTTCAAACAGGATATGATAGCTTATCCTATCATGTCTCTCTTATCCTGACCACCAAACGGGCTCTAAAAGGCTATTTTCATATATTACAATTAATAAACAACTATTTACTTAATTAGATGAATATAATAAAGAACTTAAATCCATGTAGATAAACCAGAAAAATGAATTGGTGACTTTCGATTTGGGTTCGGCTGTCTAAATCTTATTGGTTAATATTATATTATAAGAATAATTTACACTAATAGTATAAAATATACAAAATCATTTAAAAAAATGTGAAAAATTATTGTGGTTTTTTTTGGGGTGAAAAAAGCATTGTGTTTTCTTTTGGGTTTTGTGCTGTGTGTAATTAATAATTATTGTGTTTTCTTGTGGAAACAACAATCGTCATTAGTTAATTACGCAGTTGGCAGATTATTTAATTTATTCTATTTTTTGCAATTTTAATTTTATTGTCAAATCATAAAAATACATTTTAAGAAATATCTTAACTAATATTGAGATTGTATCAATAATTGATTAAAGACTAAAATTCAAATAGAATAAAAAGTTAAGAGGGGAGCTAGTGATTAACCAGGTGTTTTTAATTTTTAAACAATTAATTATTCAAATAAAAATAATTTTTTTGAGCAAAAAATAAATTAAATTAATTATGCATTAGAGACCCATCATAATTAATAATTGTTCCCACATAGAAAATTAACAATTATTAGCTAATTTGAAATTTTGGATAAATTAAGTTATATTATTATTATTATTATTCGATAAAAATAAAGTCTCTAAACAAACTTGCATCCGTCAAATATTCATTTCTTTGGTCAACTAACTACTTATGTTTTTGTATAAAAAGTAAAAACCAGCTCACTCCTCATTTTGGTTGGTAGGCACATCATCGGCACATGTGAGTCCTTAACAGACATTAATCACTTTATGTGGAAAACGTGCAATTTGTTTTCTTTTTCCACTAACCCAAAATAACAACTCCTTTCAATAATTAAATGAAGTAACAATAACTAATCTCCTTCGGAGACTGAAATGAAGCTTATTTGAAAGCATAAAAGTAAATATTTATAAAAAAAATATTTTTTATAATTTTTTTGAAAATGTAATTATTAAAATAAAAAGTTTTATTTTACTTACATCTTTTTTTTATCATATCAATCAATCACATATTATTAATATATAGCTTTACGATAATAATAGTAAAAATTAAGTTTTTTAATAATATGAGAATACATAATTGCTAATAATGTATACGTTCCAATTAAATCCAAAAGAAAAACAGAACCATTATAATTTTTTTTCATAGATCTTAATAATTAATTAAATCTACTAATGACTAAAAAAATTTAATTAAATCTACTAATAATATCTGTTTTTGAAGGTAATGCACCGCTACTAGTGCATTTCATTTTCATTGGAACTTTACTTGTGCATTTCCTTCATTTTTCAAGTCAATTTCTCCCTTTCGTCAATTGTTATATAATTGTTTCTTTCTTTCTTTTTTTTTATTCTACTCTTTGCTAAAACTCAGCAACACAAAGGCAAAGGCAAAGTACTCAAATATGGAGAAAGCAATTCAAAGACAGAGAGTCCTGCTTGAACATCTCCAACCCATTTCTTCAAATACATCTTTTTCATCTCAAACCCATCAATCTACTGATCTCTCAGTATGTTTTTATGTTATTACCATTTCAATTTTTTGAGCTTATGTGTTAGTGTTGCCAAAATACCACTATATCTCTATTTATTTCCTGTATCCTGTTGTATTGTATGTTTTGTTTTTTGGAGTTTTTTTTTTTCCCCTTTCATGTGGGTGTTTCAGTTTCCTTTTTTTTTTTTTTTATATTACTGCTTCTGTTTATATTACTGCTTCTGCTTTTGATTCATGATAGAACTTTATGGTGTTGTATAATCCATGTAGCCGACCCCACCTAGTGGGATAAGGCTTGGTTGTTGTTGCTGCTGCTTCTGCTTTTTCTTATTTGTGTCTTGTTATGTGTGTATAAATTTGATCTTGTGTTAATTATGTTCTTTTGAGTCTTTTGCAATTTCACCTTCTGAAGCATTTGTGGAAATACTTTACTTGTTTCCACAACTTTGGTTTCTTTCTTAATCTGAGATGGTTGATTTTGTTCTTTTATTCTCTTTCCAATTTATTGCTAGGCTTCATTCTGTTCTGCTGGGGATTCTTCCGAAGATGATGTGGTGATTGTAGCGTAAGTTCATTAATGCGGCATTACGGCACTCACTATATAGGTAGCATTTGGTAGACGTATTAGAACAGGAGGAAACATCACTTATGGATAGAAAAGAACAAAAGGATTGAATCAAGGAGAACAGAACAAAAGGGTCCACTCTGTTCTATGTTCTGTAAGCATGCCAAATGCTACCTATGAATGCCGACCTTTTATTTGTTTTTTGGTTTATCTTTTTGTTAATAACAGTGTTAACCAATTGACTTCAATTTCAATGCAATAACCAGTGCTTATCGTACTGCCATTTGCAAAGCAAAGCGTGGGGGCTTCAAGGACACCCTTCCAGATGATCTACTTGCCCCAGTTTTGAAGGTAAACTCTTTGATTAACTGATTGGTTGATAAGAAAAAGATTGGAAAGAAAATGGTCAAGTAAGAAAAATGGTTTAGTGGTCATTTATAATGGTTCATTGTTGGAAATTATTACATTGAAATGGTTTGGTTTAAAACCACCTTAAGCTTCATTTTTTGATTATTTGTGTGTTTCCTTTTCTTTTTTACCTTTCCATTTTGTAGTTTCTTACTTATTAATTCTGGTATAGGCTGTAATAGAGAAAACAAATGTGGATCCAAGTGAAGTCGGAGACATAGTTGTTGGCACAGTACTAGGACCAGGATCAGAAAGAGCAATTGAGTGCAGAATGGCAGCCTTCTATGCTGGTTTCCCCGGTAAAATTATGATTTATATGAAATTGCTGACTCACTTCACTAACTGTAGAACTCGTGAGGTGACTTCATTATGATTTAGTTTTTAAAGCTAATATGTATTTTAGCTCAATTTCCAATATATGATTGATCTCTTCCAATTATCAACCAGAGACGGTGCCTCTTCGAACTGTCAATCGACAATGTTCATCTGGTCTTCAGGCAGTTGCTGATGTTGCTGCATATATAAAAGCTGGGTTCTATGACATTGGTAAGTATATGAATGTAAACTGTGTGTAGCTGTAAGTGTAAATGGTTGTGTTAGTTTTTTTCTCCTAATCTTCTTATTAATTGGTGCAGGCATTGGGGCAGGATTGGAGTGTATGTCACAAGATAATATTTCAAGGCTTCGCAAAATTAACCCAAAGGTACATTGAAGCTGTATTTTTTGAAGTTCACATATCATTTCAAACATGGTTTATTCATATTGACTTTTCATTATTTTAACAGGTAGAAACCTTTGCTCAAGCCGGAGATTGTCTTCTTCCTATGGGAATCACTTCAGAGAATGTTGCACATCGTTATGGTGTGACAAGACAGGAGCAAGACCAAGCTGCTGTGAGTATGACAATTGTGTTTAATATGCTAAGAATCTATTAAAAGATTGTTGCAAGTAGGGGTGGCAAATGGATGGATTGGATAAATTTTTATGCGGATGGTAATGGATGGATTGAAAACGATCCATTAATCCATTATGATCCATTAAACATTCATTAAAAAAAATCCAATCCATCCATGATCCATTTAATAAAATCCATCCAATCCATCCATTAACAACTTTTGTATGGATGGATATCCAATCCATCCATAAAAATTATTTTAAAGAATATTTTTTTTTACAATTAAATAATTTTATTAGTTTTAAAATATCCTCTCCTAATAAATTTTTTTTGTACAATTAAATAATTTTATTAGTTTTAAAATATCCTCTCCTCCTCTCTCTCTTTCCCCTCTCTCTCCTCTATCTCTCTCTTTCCCATCTCTACCGTCTCTCTCCTACATTTAAAGATGTGATCCATTGGATTTTAAAAGATAGTGGATGGATCATTATCCATCCTAAAATAATATGGTGCATCATTTATGATTTCATAAAACTCTTAAATGAGGGTGGTTTAGTTTGTTAACATGTGATAAACACATAGGTTTGATTTATTGATTATTTTGCTTCTAAATATTTTAATTATGCAAATGGTTTTGTTTTTTGGCCATATAAAATGTTTCTTTATGGCTTTTACTTTTTCGCAGTTCCCCACTAAAAGTGAAAGAGGAAGATGAAGTTGACAATTTAGACATAACGCTAAATGTGAAGAAAAGATCCAAGCGTGTTTAAGATCCATTTTTTAATACCTTTTTTTTAAGTTTCTCAGGAAAAAAAAAACGAACGAAAAAGAAAACATACGTGATAAGATGGACTACAACTGGTGTTTGAGAACAATTAATTAGTTAATATTTAATGTAACAAAAAAAGAAAAAAAAAGCAGATAAATAAAATAAAAAATAGTGAAGAAAAAATAATAGGGAACGGAAGAGAAAATTAGATGGAGTGTTTTTTTTTGTTACAAATGGAGGGTTTTTTTATTTGGTGAAAAATAATATGAAAAAAATAAATTGGTTTTGGAATGGATAAAAGTTGATCCATTACATTTTTTATTGTTGGTCCAATAGATTTTAAAAAATATTGGATGGATCATAAACCATCCACTAAAAAAATAATTCAATCCATCCAATCCATTTATATTATTTTTTTATTAATGGATGGATTGAATGGATTTTTTCATGAATGGACTGGATGGATGGTGGACAAATGGATCATTTTGCCATCCCTAGTTGCAAGTGTCTTCTTCCTTCATTATTTAATATGCTAGAATCTCTTTGAGATGCATAAACTCTCTTGATTTGTGTAATTAGGTTGAGTCTCACAGGCGTGCAGCAGCTGCAACAGCAGCCGGTAAATTCAAAGATGAAATAATTCCAGTTTCTACAAAGGTAAGTGTCAACTGCAAAGATGGATTTCCTTGTAGTATTCATAATTTAATACCACTAATGATTTATTTCCAAAGATTGTGGACCCTAAAACTGGAGAGGAGAAGCAAATTATTGTATCTGTTGACGATGGTTTCCGACCAAATGCAAATTTGATGGATTTGGCAAAGCTGAAGCCTGCATTCAAGAAGGATGGATCCACAACAGCAGGTACTCAAGAAATAAGTTCTTGTTAATTTTGTTACTCTGGGTAAAATCTTCTACCAAGTGGATCAGTTTACTCTATATCTCACTTTACTTTTAATTTCAGGGAATGCTAGTCAAGTCAGTGATGGTGCTGCAGCAGTGCTCCTCATGAAGAGAAGAGTAGCTTTGAAAAAAGGGCTTCCTATTCTTGGAATATTCAGGTAAAAAAAATGATGCCAAAACAATGGAATTCTTTTTTAAAATTTTAGTCACATCGATTATGGTTCTAGACAAAGTCCTGTATGTATCCTGTAATTTGTTCATCACTTGCATGTCTAATATACTCCTGCATTACCTTTTTTTTTTTTATATTTATACCCCATATCTAGTATATTTAAACAATTAATTATATTATGCTCATCTAACAGCATATTACAAAGATAGTCCAGGTTCCTGAAATTACTTTTTAGATAAATCTAAACTAATAAAAGTGGCATGTGCGGGAACATGCATATGGCATCGATCAGTGTTGTCAAATTGCCGCCATGGCATTATGACATGGAAGATTCTGTGCCAGCCGCCATAGGTCGAAGATTCTGTGCCAGCCGCCATAGGTCGCAATGCCTATTATATCTGCCATGTTTTCGTCTTAGGCCGCAATGCCTATTATATCTGCCATGTTTCCATCATAAGCCGCCGTGCCATATTTATATGGCGGACTTTTGGCTGGCCGCCATAATCCGCCATTGATAACACTGGCATCGATGTTGTAGGACATGTTAATTAAATTGAGCTCCTAATTATATGCATGTAATTACTTATTTAGTGCTTTGTATTAGAAAGTTGCTGTAATGAAGGATATTTTGATTCCTAGTGCTTCCCGATTTCGATATTAGAATAGCTTGGGCTGCAAAGAATATTCCAAATCACTAACTCATTATCACATGGAAATCTATTCAAACATGGTATAATATGAAGTTAGGCTTCTAATACAACCTCATTCTTTATCTTTTATATTGTCAAAATAGAAAACAGAAATCAATGCATGCACAAGTGAATTTAATGTCCTTCATTCAATTTTGTAGGGGTTTTGCGGCTGTCGGAGTAGATCCTGCTGTCATGGGTATTGGCCCTGCTTATGCTATTCCAGCTGCAGTGAAATCTGCTGGTCTTGAACTTGGTAACATTGACTTGTTTGAAATCAATGAGGTAATGCGTGGTTATAGCAGTTGTCATGATAATTAAAAACATCCTTTTATCTTACATTTACTCAAAGGAGAAATATGTGTAGGCATTTGCTTCTCAGTTTGTTTATTCCTGCAAGAAATTGGCACTTGATCCCAGAAAGGTCAATGTCAATGGTGGTGCCATTGCTCTTGGGCATCCTTTGGGCGCTACAGGTAAATTTGAGCTAATTTCAGTTGGAAATTTTTTTAATTTGTTCTTGCATTTAATGCAAGAGGATAAACTAAATTATTAAGAGACTCAGTTGGAAACATGCATGTTTGTATTATTGTAACATATGCACTGATATTATGTCAAGGACAAGCCACCTTACAGATGAACAGGTTAATTCTGTTCATCTTTCATGAACCTAATGCTGACCTGATTTCCTGTCTTTGTGATGCTTAGCTGCTTACAATTGGTGATTAACATGCAACCATTTTGTGTCAGGTGCACGCTGTGTTGCGACTTTATTGAATGAGATGAAGCGTCGTGGCAAGGATTGTCGCTTTGGTGTAATCTCAATGTGCATAGGTGATTATTTTCTTCTGGCCTCTCCCCAACTCATACCAGATAAAAATATTGAGCATTTGAGATTGATATAATACATAAATAATCATCTTAATTCACTATAGTCTAAACTAGCTTTTTCTTAAAAATGCTTATCCTGTGAATGGGAGATAAAATGTTAGAAGTATGTCAATGCTCATCATGAAAAATGGTCATTTGATTGTGGTTGTTATTGTAAGTTGATGCACATAGTCTGGCAGGATGTATCATATATTGCTTCACAGAATGTTGATTATTTTAACTTGGTGCCTAAACAAGGCAGTCTAGTATTTAGAGTGGCTTCCTAAATAAGTTAGCATTTTATTTTCATAAAAAGAATTACTTTAGAATAGGAAAAATAAAGTATCACATGGAAAAATGGTTTTACCTATAGAATTAAAAATAGAAGAACAAAACAAAAGTGAATCTTGTCAGTAAATCTTGAATGCATCCATGGAATATTATTGCATGTTAGGCAAGCATTAGGAGAATAATAAACAGATTACCAGTACATGCATGAGAGTTTATAATGTTATTGGTCTCCTTGCTTAATCTCATTGTTGAAACTTGAATCATTTCAGGGTCAGGTATGGGAGCTGCTGCTGTATTTGAAAGGGGTGACTGTTGAAAATTTGTACTATTTTAGAATGGTTTGAAAAAGTAACAATATTGTCAAAGGATGCTTCATATATACATAATAATTAATAGTTTTGCTATTTGGGATTAAGTGTAAGGTTACAAAACAATTGACATGGTAACCGCTTTTCTATGGAGTAGAAAACAATAAATGTATCCCAGCTAGATTTATTATAGCAATCTTTGTTTGAATGTTGATGACTAAAGACCTGAAGGAAGAAAGATGAAATTATTTGACGGAAATTTTGAAACACCGGATTTGTCTTGTTAGTAAGATAATTTTTTAGGTTTTTTTTTTCCCAGAAAAAAGGGGAGAAATAAACAAGGAATATGAAAATAAACTCAATGAACCCAAAATCCATTTTTGACTTAACCCATTTTCGAAATATTGACACTTTAGCCATGACTTCAAATTTCAAAGCATGTCATAATTCTCTGGTTACCATTTTCCAAACCTTCCTGATTTTATATTACAGAAAAGAAGAAAATGTTAACAGTATTCACAATTGTGGTTAATAATATCTTGAATTTAGTTAATGAGTATAAAGAATCATAATTCGTCATTAATCATCCACTTAACTGATTTAAGTATTCTATTAACTAAGAATCTATACACCATGAACTAGGTGTTGCAAGTGTCACTTATGGATTCAGAAGAATCCAGTTATACAAATAACATTTCTCATAATTTTTCCTTTATTTTCTTTCATTTTATACCGGCTTCATAAAAATTATGTTTTTTTTTCCCACTCTTTTAAAAAGCTCACGCAGACGTGGAAAGAGTTTGGCTTCCTTTTGAGCACATGCATACACGCGCGAGCAAAGATCGTTTGATACGAATGCTAATTTTACTTTTCTCACTTATCCCAGAGCATTAGAAGAAGCCTATAAAGCTTGTTTGGCTACCTCTAAAATAACGTTCAGGGGAGGTCAGGGTCGATTTTGACCGAAACTTGAGGGAGAGCTTTGGTCAAAATCATTATGGATCCTCCAGAATAACAGGCAATTTATGGTTACTCAGGTGACAACATTTCCTCTCCACTAATCCTCAAAACTATGTTTTTTTATAAAAAATTCTTCATTCGAATCGGGTGAAAAATAAGCCTTTCTTTTCCCTATGCAACCCTTCATCCAAACATATTTGGGTCATGCTAAGAATTGATACGCATCCCTGTTTTCAAGGTAAAAGGAACATGATCCTGCGGAGATTCGACTTGCCGGAATCTCGCCGTAGAACGTCAACCAAGAGTGAACAATGGGGGTTGCTTTAGATTATGGCTTGACAGAATATGGTATTTCGGTCCTACGTATCCCAATGGGAATCAAAGCCAGACATAGTTCTAGGTTCAACCCTTGGCCATACGGCGATCTCAATCCCTTAATCTTGTATTTGATGAATACCAGCGAGCAAAAACTTTTCAATAGTCTCTTGGTCGAGCTAGTTTCTCTAATACGCTTAAGGAAGAGTCACCGGGGTTAGTGAAAAGTGAGTGTCTCTCTTGGGTTCTCTTCCTTTTATAATAGGATCCCCATATCTTTAAGAGATCTGGATTTATCTCCTTTTATCTCTTAAATCTTCTTTGAGATGTGATTTCCTTAATTTAAGGGATATTATCTCTTTTAACCGGATAAGGTTATGTGAGATAATATCAGGATTGATTAAGATAATATCTTAAATTGATCTCTTAACCGGATAAAGTTATTTGAGATAATATTAGGATTATTTAAGGATAATATCAATATCTTATCCCTTAATTTAAGGGATATTATCTCTTCTAACCGGATAAGGTTGTTTGAGATAATGTCAGGATTATTGAAGATAATATCAATATCTTATCCTTAATATCTGGGTTGGATCAGGTATCCAAGCTCCGTGGTCGGGTTTTACTCCTCGGCCAGTACACAAGCCCCCCAAGCTTTGAGCTAGTAAAGCGTAGAAGCTTTCATGGCATTAGCCGAGCTTAGGAACTTGGTTTCTTCTTTGGTCTTTCAAGTCTGCGAGGTAAGTGGCCGAGCTTTACACCTCAGCCCATATACAAGTCCCGCGAGTAGCCGGAGCTCAAATGATAAGTCGAGAGCCGGAGCTCAACCGAGTAGTCGGGAGCCGGAGCTCAACCGAGTAGGGAGCTGGAGCTCCACCCAGTAGTCAGGCGCAGGAGCTCAATCGCGTGGTCGGGAGCCGGAGCTCAACCGAGTGGTCGGGAGCCGGAGCTCAACCGAGTGGGGAGCCGGAGCTCAACCTAGTAGTCGGGAGCTGGAGCTCAACCGAGTGGGGAGCCGGAGCTCAACCAAGTAGGGAGCCGGAGCTCCAACCAATAGTCGGGAGCAGGAGCTCAACCGAGTAGTCGGGAGCCAGAGCTCAACCGAGTGGGGAGCCGGAGCTCAACCCAGTAGGGAGCCGGAGCTCGACCTAGTAGTCAGGAGCCGGAGCTCAACCGAGTGGGGAGTCGGAGCTCAACCAAAGGAAGCCGGAGCTCCAACCAATAGTCGGGAGCAGGAGCTCAACCGAGGTAGCCGGGAGCCGGAGCTCAACCGAGTGGGAGCCGGAGCTCAACCCGAGAGGGAGCCGGAGCTCAACCTAGTAGTCGGGAGGCGGAGCTCCAACCCGTAGTCCGGGAGCGGGAGCTCAACCAAGTAGGGAGCCGGAGCTCAACCTAGTGGTCGGGAGCCGGAGCTCAACCGAGTAGTCGGGAGCCGGAGCTCAACTAAGTGGTCGGGAGCCAGAGCTCAACCGAGTAGGGAGCCGGAGCTCAACCTAGTAGTCGGTGAACACCTCAGGTGGCCGAGCTTCACGTTTCAAGTTACCGAGCTTTACATTTCAACCAATTCTTAAGTTCAGCGAGCTTAGTGGGCGAGTCTTCATTTCCCTTTGATTGTTTGGGTTTGGTGATCTAGCTTTTTTTCTAGTCCAATATTTTAGTTTGGTAGGCTCGGTGGCCGAGTTTAACATCTCGACCAGTATATAAGCTCCCCAAGCTTTGAGCTCAGAAGAGTGCAAAAGCTTCATGAAAGAAGCTGAGCTTGTCCTTAGTGTCGATAAAGTACAGGATTTACATAGATCCTCTTACTTCGACTAATCAAGCTCGGTGGCCGAGTTTCACATCTCGGGCAATACTCGAGTTTAGTGGTTGAGGTTCACATCTCGGCCAGTAACATGTTCTGAACAGAAGATACTTCAATCTTACCTTTGTTAAGACAAGTTTAGAAGCTGGTAGCTGAGATTCAACTTATCAATGATTCAGGCTCGAACCGATCTTTTAGAAAGTCAAGCTCAAACTCGGTAATTAGGAATTTACCTCAGGCTTGTATTTGAGCTGAAATTTTGATGCTTTCAAGATGCTTATCTTGAGAGTTTGAACTTGACTCATCTTTTTCCGAATGTAGCTTGGTCTTTGAAGCTTTTGAGAGCTCTTAACATTTTCTTCGAGTAGCTCTTAACCCTTTCATCTGGTGGATTTTGAAATACCCATTAACTTGACACTTGACCTTGAATGTCATTATTTTTACCGATCTTGAAGGTGTATCTCAGAATAAACTTTCCTAATATCTTTTCCAATTTGTATGAGAAAATAGTTTTCATACAAGTTCTTCATAATAACAATCGAGCTGTAGGCTAAGAGATATCCTTTCTCTGTGATTTCCAAGAATATCCTTCCTTAATCCCTATAAGCCCCCCAAGCTCCGAGCTTGAAATAAGCGAAAGAGCTTAAATGTCAACCCGCATATCTTAACACGCTTTTTGGTGCCGAGGACTTTGGATTATGATTCGGGAGCATTGCTCGGGAATTTTTTTTTGTAGAACCAAGTCTTTCTTGGGTTGTCGACTTACTTGGCCGAGCACTGCTCGGATTTTCGTCCGGAGCCATGTCTTACTTGGGATTCCAGCTTATTGGGTCGAACACTACCAGGATTTCCTTTAAATCTTGGGTCTCTAATATGCATGATCTGCTGTGGACATTACCTTGGTGCGAAGGTGTTTTGCTCGGCATAGGATTTTTAGTGCAACAGAGGAAGCATTGCTCGACCTCGACTTTTTTCAGTGCGTAGTGCGAGGGAGCATAGCTCGACCTCGGCTTTTTGGTGCGAGGGAGTAATGCTTCGCCTCGGTTTTTTGGGCTTCTGCCCTTTGTTCTTGGCTAGACAATTTTAGCTCGGGCCATTTAGTGGATTCTCAAGTTATTAAGTCAGCATATGCTCGGCTTTTACTAGAATAGGGCCCTGACACGAGCAGAAAGTCGCGGCCGCTTATGCTCTCCGAGTATCCTCCATTACCCGTGTTTCGAGCCACGAGCTTTCTAATAATGAAAAGCATGAAGGCGGAAGCTTCCCGAACTTTGCGCACCGGGGATGAGCTTGAAAAGGCCGTGGCAAAGTGTGAAGAGCAAGCTCGGCTAAATGGGCAATTGAAAACTCGAAATGTCGAGCTTGAGAAGACCAACTCCTCTCCTCAATCTGAGCTCTCTAAAATGAAAGGATTGACTTTCAGAGGGCTACCAAGGCTTTAAAGATTTCCCTTGACAATCTTCAGTAGTTTCTTGCTACTAAGAAAAAGGCTAATTGCAAGCTTCAGTTCCAGTTGAAGGAAGCTAAAGCCCAAATTATAAGGGAACGCGTTTCTGGGTTCTCGCGTGCTATAAAACAAATCCAGCGCTTTCTTCCTGATTCTGATCTTTCGAGAGCCGGCGTGGACAAGGATTTTAATAAAGGTGGCATCATGGTTCCTTTGTCCGAGCTCGATGATGAGGAAGAGGAGGATAATGAAGAGCAGGTTGTGGGAGAGGAGGAGAACATAGGAACTGAAGTGGTCGTGCTAAAGCCATCTTCGGTTGCTCTTTCGCAAGGTGAAGACACTATTGGTTCCAATCTTGATGGGGTCTTTGCTTATGGGAATGCCCATGAATAACTCAGCAGATTGTTAAGATATTTTGTACTCTTGGCTATGCCCTATGTACTTTTGCTTTATGAATGATAAAGACTTCATACTTATGGTATTTAACCCAGTATTTGAATTTACTCGGTTAACTTTCCTAAGTTCTTACTCGCCTTTTGTGCTTGGCGTTTTAATTTGGCCTCGTGAGCTTTTTGAGCTCGGCCCTATCATAGTTAACTATTTCATGTTTTTCTTGCTTACCTTTTTAGGTTCGGTCTTTTGATTTTAGCTTGGTCGGCCCTTCGATCCGACATTTCGACTTTAGCTCGATCGATTTTAGCATGGTCAACCTCTTTAGGTTCTTTGTTTACCTTTTTAGGCCCGACATTTCGACTTTGGCTCGGTTGATTTTAGCTTGATCAACCTTTTTAGGTTCTCTGTTTACCTTTTTAGGTCCAGCGTTTTGACTTTAGCTCGGTCGATTTTAGCGCGGTCAACCTCTTTAGGACTTTCTCCTTTTTAGGTTCGACATTTCGGTTTCAGCTCTGTCAACCTCTTTAGGTATTAGTTTCGCCTTTTTAGGCCTGACATTTCGACTTTGAGCTCGATCGATTTTCACTCGACCAACCTTTTTAGGCTTTTGCCTTTTTAGGTTCGGCGTTTCGATCGCTGCAAGGTCGATTTTAGCTCGGTCACCTTTTTAGGCTTTTGCCTCTTTAGGTTCGACGTTTCGACAACAGTTCGGTCGATTTTAGCTCGGTCACCTTTTTAGGCTATTGCCTCTTTAGGTTCGGCGTTTCGACAACAGCTAGGTCGATTTTATCTCGGTCACCTTTTTAGGCTATTGCCTCTTTAGGTTCGGCGTTTCGACAACAGCTCGGTCAATTTTAGCTCGATCACCTTTTTAGGCTTTTGCCTCTTTAGGTTCGGCGTTTCGACAGCAGCTCGGTCGATTTTAGCTCAGTCACCTTTTTAGGCTTTTGCCTCTTTAGGTTTAACAACTAGGTCGATTTTAGCTCGGTCACCTTTTTAGGCTTTTGCCTCTTAAAGTTATTTGAGATAATATTAGGATTATTTAAAGATAATATCAATATCTTATCCCTTAATTTAAGGGATATTATCTCTTCTAACCGGATAAGGTTGTTTGAGATAATATCATGATTAATAAAGATAATATCGATATTTTATCCTTCCCGCCTTGGTTGGATCAGGTATCCAAGCTCGGTGGTCGGGTTTTACTCCTCGACCAGTACACTATCAACCTCTTTTGCAGGAGAAGCATCAGTTCTTGCAAATCATCATCATCGGGATGAAAACAAACATTGAGAATCCCAAGTATGATTTTTGCTAAAGTCCGAGTATCAAGTTGGTAACTAGGAAATGTAACCCAAACTCTGAGATTAAACCATGCCTTCACCCTGTGATGCTTGTAAACAGCATGAGCAAGTGTGGTCTTCCCAATCCCATCCTCACACACTATGGCAAACACAGATACGTTGATGTTTGTGTATGTGTTTCCATCATCAGATACCAAAAAGTCAACAATTTGATTAAAATCCTTTTCTCGTCCATAAACACGACAATTGAATTGCAGAAAATAAGGTGGTAATTCACGAACCAAGCTTTGGTTGTCAAGGAAGGAAAGAAGCTCCTGCCACGTCATCCCTTCCAAACTGTTGTTGTTGGGTTTGAACTCAATTTTTTGGGGCGGTTTACGAGGCATGAGAAACTGTTGAGTGAGGGAAGCGAGAAGGTTCAGGGCCCGAGCACATATAAGAAATTCATTGTCCACAGTTTGTTGTTTCTCGGTGGATTGGATATGCTTGACACTCAAAATTTGAAGTAACTCTCCCATACGGTGGACCTGATGTTGAAGAAGAAAAAGCCAATTTTTCAGAGGTTCTCTTTTGTTAGGGGACGGAGTTGGGCTCAGTAACATGTCGTCTATCTGGAATAGCAACTGCTGAAGGAAACCACCCACTAACGCCTTCTCCATATCATCATGTTCATGTTCGGTATACCTTTGCTACTGTCCATGGCCACCATCTGGTGAGGTTACGCACATCATTCCTGTGGGTGTGCAGAATGTGACTTATGATGGTAGGTTACTCTTTATCAACGACATTGAAGAGAAATAGGTATGGATTATTGGATGAGTGGGACAAGAGAGAAAGAGGAAGAAGATGGGAGTTTAGAGTGGTCGGGGCAAAGTTTTACCTGGCCCCACGGTGGGCGCCAAATGTTCCTACTCAGATTCGACTTGCCGGAATCTCGCCGTAGAACGTCAACCAAGAGTGAATAATGGGGGTTGTTTTAGATTATGGCTTGACAGAATATGGTATTTTGGTCATACGTATCCCAATGGGAATCAAAGCTAGACGTAGTTCTAGGTTAAACCCTTAACCATACAACGATCTCAATCCCTTAATCTTGTATCTGATGAATACCAGTGAGCAAGGACTCTTCAATAGTCTCTTGGTCGAGCTAGTTTCTCTAATACGCTTAAGGGAGAGTCACCGGGGTTAGTAAAAAATGAGTGTCTCTCTTGGGTTCTCCTCCTTTTATAATAGGATCCCCATATCTTTAAGAGATCCGGATTTATCTCTTTTTATCTCTTAAATCTTCTTTGAGATGTGATTTCCTTAATTTAAGGGATATTATCTCTTTTAACCGGATAATGTTATGTGAGATAATATCAGGATTGATTAAGATAATATCTTAAATTGATCTCTTAACCGGATAAGGTTATTTGAGATAATATTAGGATTATTCAAGGATAATATCAATATCTTATCCCTTAATTTAAGGGATATTATCTCTTCTAACCGGATAAGATTGTTTGAGATAATGTCAGGATTATTGAAGATAATATCAATATCTTATCCTTAATGTCTGGGTTGGATCGGGTATCCAAGCTCGATGGTCGAGTTTTACTCCTCGACCAGTTCAGAACAGTTTCACAAAGGCAAAAGAATGAAAATCAATATACTCAATCTTGCTTCCTAGTTTCCTTTTTGGTCCTCCTTTTATGATACAAGTTGATAATGTTCTACTTTGAAGCACTAATAAATTTCAACTCTGATGTATAAAATCATAAATACAAAGGCCACAACTATTAAGTTGTATTTTGTTTGCCCTGGTACTGAAACCTTCACTATTCCCCTGCTATGGGTCACATTAGATTATATCAATTAAGATGCAAGTTACTGCATCTAAAAGAAATGAACTACTAGCCTAGTGCATAAAACAGCATATGCTGCATTTTCACCACAGCAGTTTTAATAAGCATTTTTGCTACCGTAGTGATCTCCACAGCAGGGATTGCAAAATAAACCAAATGCTGCAATTTCTCCAGGCCACATCTCATGCTTTCACGGAAGGCACAGCATAGATGCTGTGCTATAATTTGGTAATACATGGATGGCAAAATGTGAGCTTGAGGTCCTGAAATATTAATGCAACTATGAACCAATCAGTGAAGCAACAAAATTCTACTATGACGCGATTGCCATCAAACAACATATGAAATACATTTTGTAGTTGAACAGTTTACCTGAATAACATTTGACCCTTCTCAATCAGATTTCTCTAGCTCCCGAAACTTTTTATCCCATTCGCGAGCGTCATACTCTTGCTCGACTAAGTCCTTGTCAGTACTATACACAATTTGATCCTGTCCTATGACCGTCTTTTGGGCCATGTCTCGAGCACTGAAAAGCTGAAAGCCATAAAGGGGAATTGAGTAAACACCTTGCACAACCTTACCCATAGCAAAAAAACCACATTTAGCAATCTCCTATCACAACCTTCCTTCCGTCAAACCGGAAAAGGGTAGGGCCAGAAACAGCACAGAAAAATTTAACAGAACTTGTACCAAAAAAACAGAACTGTGCATTAGGCAGTGTAAGGCAGTGATACACTTACTGGATGTGATCCAGTAACCAGCAACCATCACAACGATATGGAATGCACTAATATAATAATGGAAACTTCATTCAAAAATTCATTTACATCATACAAGGCCATTGAATTTATAAGAAATACTTGTAAACTGTTAAGCAATGGTAATGTATTGATAAATTATATCCAAGAGTTATGGAAGTAGATAAAGAAAAAAAATATCCTTTCTCCTAAAACAGGTCTAACGTTTCCTTTCTCCTAATTTATCTTTGGACAAACATGTCCAATGTTTGCTTCATAAACTTTGAAGGAACATTATCCTGGATTTTGTAGCATATAAAAATTTATGGAGACAATATTATCTATACTATAGGATCAAGATGACAGCTTCATATGCCATACTCAGAATTTTATTTTATTTTTTCCAGGGGGTAAAATAGATAACCATACCTTCTGCCTCAGTGAAGTGTCAGGTAATTCAAGTACTCGTGCACACATCTGCCTAGCTTTGTTTCTCTTTTCAATCTGGGCATTCCTTCCCCGAATAAAAAACCATCGAACAAGAGGAATTGCAAAGAAGGAACCGGCATAAATCTGCAAATATTATCATTCAATGATGGGAGACAGCAAAGCTAAAAACAATTGCTAATAATTACAAAACAAGGATTCACCCTCCTAATCCAGAAAATATTTAATTTTAGTGCAAGTGCAGAACAGACTGTCAACATATTTTTAACAACATTTTTAAATTTATGTAATACTTTCTTTTTACCACATTTCATGGCCATAGCAGGAAAAGAGAAGCATCAATTAATGATAAGCTGACCAACCCTCTTATAATCACAAGTTTCTCATCCTTTAGGATCATCCCTCTGTTCAACTAGCACGTTGGTCATATCTACGGCATCTTGTTTATGATATGAAGCTTTATCCAAAAAAAAATATATTGCAATGGCGTTGCTATATGTTTGTGGCTCCAGCCTTGCATTACAGAGGCTATTGCAGGAATATACCATATATCAGGGTCAAGGTTCACTTTGATGCCAAGACTCTCAAGGGGCAGGCCCCTGTACACAGAAAATAAATCATTGAGCTACCTCAAGGTTAAAACCCAAATAAGACCTGCCTACCTAATCCGATCTAGTTCAATGAATACATAATGAATTGCCAATATGATTCAGGCACACGAACATTGAAGTCAAGGTCTCACTGAACCATGTAGTCAATCCCGGATAGTGGGGCGTAGCAGCCGACCTCCAAAACCACTATAGCAGGATTGCGAGAGTGGGACAGTCACTGTTGGAGAGGGGGAGGGCGGGGGGAGGAGGTGGGTTTGTGCGAGGAAGAAGAAGAAGAATGAACCAGAAAGAAGAACGTGAGGAAAAAAGGACTGGGTGGAAGAGGGCAGTAAAAGTAAGGATGAAATGGAAATTTACAGGATAAATAAGGCATTCAACAAGATAAAAGAAAGGGCAAAATAGAGATTTGATGAGTTAAAGAGGGCAAAATAGATCTTTGAAGAGTTAGAGAGGGTAAAATGTTAAGGAAAAAGAGAAGGAAACAGAAACGAAAGAGAAAAAACTAATTCTAAGTTGGCTGCCGCACAGAAGAGGCTTTTCTGCAGCTGCATGAAGATATCAGCTGCTATGGCCGTGATTACACCCGTGACTGGCCACAAATGCGGCAGCGAGAAACTGCTCCGTGACTCTGTTTTTTGACGCATCCACCCTCTGCTCCGTACAGTGATGACGTGATAGGCCGCTATCACATGCTATTGACTACCTAGACTATGAACAGTGTTCAACAACCAATGCTTCTTAGCTCTACCATTATTCCAATACCTGAACAACAATTTGCTCTACAATCCAGACCTAAAACTATCCGCTTTCATATTTCAAATCTCAAAACTTAATCCAAACTCAAACAATATTTCTCTAAGAAACAGGTGAAATCGTGAAATTAGCATCTTCAATTTGCAGCAACTAATTACCAATGAATTCTCAAAATTAGCAACATCATCCTAAATTTCCTTCAAAAAGATAATTTGTGATTCCTTTTCCAAAGTTGTAAAACTTAGTTGTTTGGAAAGGGAAATACTAGTCATACCTGAAGAAGAGGAAATATGTCAGCTACAAATTTAATGAAGCTACTGGGTGCAACCGCCATATCTCTTTGAATCAATGAAAAACAGAAGTGAGGGCACTTAAACAACATAAGAGAAAAAAAAAAAACTAACTAATACATCATGCGACGAGCATACTTCAACATGGTTCCAAGAATTATGACTCCAAACAGATTAAGGCCACCCAAGCCAATGACCATTGCTCTCTCTGATGTGCTAGTTTTACTGCAATAGAGCATCCACCCATGTTAGAGTTTAATAATCAGATATGGATAAACTACCAATAGGTCAGAAAAAAGACAGTAAAGAACCTGAATTCCCATTTTTTCTCCAGGAAAAACTTTTCAATTCCTCCAACCCAATCTGCCCATCTTCTTCCAACATACTCCTTCCGCTTACTCTTTTGGGAAGCTGTCCTCTGCAGAGATGGAAACCTATATAGGATATTTCCCTGCATAACAAGCAATCTGCAAGTAAATATAAAAAAGAGAAGAAAAAAAGATCATCCCCAACCAAAACCAAGAAATACACTATATTTTATACACGAGTACCAAAAGTTACTATGCCAAAAAAAAGAACTTAGTGATTTATTTAAAACAAAATGAATAGTAATGATTATATGTTGCATCCTTTTCTAAGGAAATTTGTCAAGTTATGCCAACAGGTGGGTGCCAAGATGGAGCACTTTCAAGGACCAAACCGAACAGGATCATCTTGTAAATACCATCATAAAGGAAAATGAAGAAGGATCTAAGTTATTTTTTAATCCATTACACTGTCTCAATATACCTCCTCATCAACTTCAGGCTGACCATCAAATCGTAAAAGCACAGGTAAGATATAGGATTCATCGTCCTGGAACCAACCAAAGATACAAGGTCAAACAGTAGACAAAGAAAACAGAGAATAACATTATTAATTACAGAAGCATTCTGGAAGCAATATAGAAAAACAGCAGAATAACAGACAAAAAAGAAAATACAGTAGGTCACAAGGTCAACCATTTGTGCCTTCATTTAAATTCATTTACCCAAACACAATTGACAATCTTTCAACTCTCGTGCGAACTAAGGTGATCAATAAGTTGATCGACTACAAATACATTACAAGTGGTTTACAAGAAATATTAACTAACTTCAAAAGAAAATAACATGGTGTACTATTTGAAAGCCTCAAGCAGGGGCAAGGAATTTGAATTTAATTCATAAACTAAAGGATAACATACACAGCTACACTCACTCCTATGAAGGTATTGCAATATCGGTTTTGCTTAACCATTGCAATATAACATTCCACCCAATTCTTCTCTAAATATTAAATAGTTATCAATCCCGGATAGCGAAGCGGAGCGGCCAACCTCGAAATGCTATAGCGAAAAAGCACAAAGCGGGACGACCGCTATTTTAGATAGTGGTGAGAACTGAGAAGGGAGGAGGGAGGAGAGGGAGGAGAGGCAAAGGGAGAAGAGGAAGGAACCGGAGCAAAAAAAGAACGAGGAGAGAGAGTGGGAGGAAGAGACTGTAAAAAAATAAAGGTGAAATAGAGATTTACTAAGTATAAGTGAAGGTAAATAAGACATTTGCAAAGATAAAAAGAGGGCAAAATAGAGAATTGATGAGTTAAAGACTTCGTTGCATAAGTACGGGTATGGTACCGGTACCCGGTACGGATACGGGATACAACATTTTTGAAAAAACTAAGAAACGGGTACGTCAATATAAATTATTTAAAAATGATATATATATAAAGAGAGAGAGAGAATATAAAATTACATGATTGAACATGACAAAATTGAGTAAAAGATAAGCATAAATACAACAACAATAATAATATTCGTGTTGATGATGATGATATACTAAAAAGTTCACACAGATACAACAAAGACGCAGATTTGGAAGGAAAAAGAACTTGAATTACATGAATAGGAGAACAGAACTGGTACTGAATTGCTTGATAGATTACACTCTCAATCACTTGAATTATAATAATAATCCCTGTACAAAATAAATCTCTTGATGATAGAAATTGATTATCTAATTACTTTTTTTTAGAAGCCAAGAATTTTTATTAAAAGACTTTCTAATTATAACACAAGGTGTGGTACAAATTAGAGAATAAAAGCACAATGTACAACTTGAGGGATACAACCACAACCAAAGCTACAACAAATGAAAACAACACCAACTGGAAATATATAGCGGGAAACACAAAAGGGAATATTTACTCAACGGAAAATAGGAAAATATTATTTATATAACAAAAAATAGGAAAAGAATCCACTATGAAATAGGGAAAATATCAACATTATCAAAAAAGGAATAGAAAAAAAAATATTTTTATTTTTTTTCCCTAAACTTAATGAAGGATTTGAAGTTTTATCATGCTCACAAGTGCTTGACATCAGAGAGGAGGACCAAAATTACACTTTTTATCGTAGAATCCAAGAGCATGAGGTAAAAGAAGCTCTGAGAAGGATGGATAATGGCAAGGCAGTTGGACCGGACAATATACCTGTGGAGGTATGGAAGAGTCTAGGAAATATAGGCATTAGTTGGCTCACGAAGTTTTTTAATGAGATTATGAGGTCAAAGAAAATGCCGGACGAATGGAGGAGAAGCACTTTAGTTCCGATTTACAAGAACAAGGGAGATATACAAAATTGCGCAAATTATAAGGGGATTAAGCTTATGAGTCATACTATGAAGCTATGGGAAAGGGTGCTTGAACGAAGACTAAGAAAAGAAACCAAAATCACCGACAACCAATTTGGTTTTATGCCCGGGAGGTCGACCATGGAAGCAATTTACTTGCTACGACGAGTGATGGAACAATATCGAAGGGATCAAAAAGATTTACACATGGCCTTCATTGATTTGGAGAAAGCGTATGATAGGGTGCCAAGAGAGGTTTTGTGGAAAGCCCTAGAAAAGAAAGGTGTTCGGATTGCCTATATTCGAGCTATCCTTATATGTATGAGGGGGCCACGACTAGTGTGAGAACGCAGGGTGGAGCCACAGAAGATTTCCCAATAACCATAGGTCTGCACCAGGGGTCAGCTTTAAGCCCCTATCTTTTTACATTGGTCTTGGATGTACTTACGGAGCACATTCAAGAGCCAGCACCGCGATGCATGCTTTTCGCAGACGATATAGTCCTAGTTGGAGAGTCGAGAGATGATATAAATAGAAGGTTGGAGACTTGGAGACAAGCTTTAGAAGCACATGGCTTCCGCTTGAGTAGAAGCAAGACGGAGTATATGGAATGTAAGTTTAGCAAAAGGCGAAACACCTCTAGCTTAGAGGTGAAAGTTGGAGACCACAACATACCACAAGTCACACGGTTTAAATATCTTGGGTCTATTATACAAAATGACGGAGAAATTGAGGGAGATGTAAACCATCGGATTCAATCAGGGTGGTCGAAATGGAGGAAGGCTTCGGGTTTTTTGTGTGATAAAAAGGTACCTCTTAAGCTAAAGGGAAAATTTTATCGTACAACTATTAGACCGGCGATGTTGTATGGGACGGAGTGTTGGGCGGTAAAAAATCAACACGAGAGTAAAATTAATGTAGCAGAGATGAGAATGTTGCGCTGGATGAGCGGAAAAACTAGACGTGATAGGATTAAGAATGATAGCATTAGAGAGAGAGTTGGGGTAGCACCTATTGTAGAAAAGATGGTTGAATCTCGACTTAGGTGGTTTGGGCATGTATGGAGGAGACCTTTAGATTCTGTAGTAAGGAGAGTGGATCAAGTGGAGGGCAATCCAATAGCTAGAGGTAGAGGTAGGCCAAGAAAAACTATAGGAGAAACTATTAAGAAAGATTTGGAGGCCAATGATTTAACTGTTAACATGATTCATGATAGAACATTATGGCGCCGTATGATCCATGTAGCCGACCCCACCTAGTGGGATAAGGCTTGGTTGTTGTTGTTATTTTTTTTCCCTAAACCATAATGTTATTTTATTTATCAGAGCGTGTGTACAGGAGCCGGTACATACCCAAAAAGTACCACATGTACACAAATGAAGTACACAATTTTTTTGTTTGAATTTTTTTCAAGCACGTGCCTGGTATGTATCCAACGAGTACCGGGTATTGTACCCAATACGGGTACGACATTAATTTTGGAGTACCGATGCTTCATAGGTTAAAGAGGGCAAAATAGCGAATTGGAGTGTCAGAGGGTAAAATAGGAAGAAAGGAGAAAAGAGGTAACAGTAATGCTGAAAACCCTAGATCTAAAAGTGGTGCCTTCAGGGATAGGATGAATCACACATCCGACAACAGTGCCGACAGCTAGGTGTGACCGGAAGAGGCTCCTCGGAGGGCTCTGTTGACGGAACTTCGACCCATGAAACAAGAGCGGCCCAGGAGCGCTCGCCCCACCACTTTGCGGCGCTATTTCCGCCATGAAAGTGGATGCTACTGCTGCGACAGGAAAACGCTCCGCCACACCGCCCGAGTAGCGACCACCTGCTGCTCCGCTTTGCCTCACCGCTATAGCCCACCATTGACTACACTCCATTCAACTCATTGTGACAGTAAGCAGCATCTCTATTTATGTGGCAGAATATTCCCTTTAACATTAATTTACCAATGATTGACACAAACATTGACTTGAGCAGGCGTGTTCCATTGATTTCATTTTTTTAACAAACTTTATTAGCATACTGTAAAGGATAAACACCCTCAGAGCATTTTAGGTATTATCCAATCAAACACTCCAAATTGACTTGAAAATTCAAAATCATGGTTGAAAATTGGCACTTCCGTTGTGAATCTAGTGTTTTTCCAAAAGAAGCAAACGAGTACAAATCAAACTTCCATTCAACAGAGTTTCTTTATCTTTAAATATTGTCTATAGAGTGAAAATTAAATATTATAGATTATTTTATTGAGATCATTTCATCAGCATTTTACATTATACATTTACTAATTACTATTAAGTATAATTGAATGGCTTTGTCAAGAGTGGCAAGTTATAAACTTAAATGGGTAAGCTACTTGCAGCCAAGTCTTCAAAAAGAGAAATTCAGTTAAGTAAACAAAGAAGCTATCCTCCTGCTACAGCAACTTTGCTCCCTTATCTACTACTATGTTTCCATTTCTGGTTTCTTAATAAACCTAAGAAAATTTTATTAGTTACATGCAATTCACTCATAAAATTGCCAAGTAACTCCTTAAAATTCTCAAAGGAGAAAAAAATTATCAAAATTGGCAAAGAAGGTAATACCCTAGCCCCCATTCCCCAATTTTCAGATGGTCCGTATTTCAATGACAATATCAGCACAAACAGACAATGAAAAAATCAATATGGTGCTACCACTTGAAGAGGAGGCTTGAGAAAGTGAAAAAAACAGCAACAAGTCCTTGGATCCCTTGTAGCAATCGTAAGTAGGTGTGGAAGCACTTAATGACAAAGCATGCATTACCAGTATCAACACAATCAGTGACAGTGTTGCACTATGAATGGACCAGAAATGACTAGATAATCAAAGCGAAAGCAAGATAATAACCAGAATGAATAGAGATTTTGGCATTTTGGGTAATCATCCCAAGCTCCTCTTCGTTCTCGACCTCAACCTTCTCTTCGTTAAGAGTCTCTGTTTTCTCTGGAAGACCATCAATGGTCTCTATTTCCCCTGCCTCCTCTTCTCCTCCATGGGTAGTGATTCTTCTATTGGATTCTTTCTTCCTTCTCAGTCTCAATGTTCCTCATAACCTTTGTCTCTATGCCCAATACTTCTGACTTCCAAGGCGGTGGTTCTTCATCATCTTCGGGTAGCGGCAGAACATCCCAATACTCTGGGCTTAAAACGCCAAAGTAATGCGATCAAAAATGTCCGCCAACTCGCCTGGGGATGGCGTCGACCCCACTAGTGCCACCATTCCAGAGCACTGACCTCTCAGTGCTTTCACAGCCTTGGACAGCTTCTCCGCCTCCAATGTTCCCATTGCATCCAAGTATTTCTCGATGCAAACCAACCACTAGTAAGCATCTTCTTCTCCGTTAAACAATGGAATCTCCATTCAGTTGATGTACCATAGCTCCAAGATTGGAGCTCTAATACCAGTTGATAGAAACCGGATGTTATTACTAAGAAAATAGGGAAAATCCCCTTGATTACAACACAATATCGCAGATCTTAGAGGGTCTGGACCTCCCAATGCCCAAAAGCCCCAATTCCACTAAATTCACAAGATAACCTCTCTCAATCTCTCCTCATATTTATAGGCAAAATGCCTTCTTTCTCCTAATTATCTACCTAACTCACTCACTAACTAGCTAACTAATTAACTAACTACGTTGCTAACAATATCTTACAGAATGTTGATGAATTATTATAAACTAACCTCAGAAACAATTGCTCTATAAAGGCTGGAACGAATCATAACATAAAAGTTCAAGAATGGTTCATGTCAACATCAATTAGAAAAGCTGCAGTTTTATAACAAGCCGCTAATTTTAGTATCCACAGGGTACAAAATTAGAGAAATTGTTCATTCATTTATATTATCTACAAAGACAAGGAATCAAGGATCCAAAATGAAGAAATGATAGAATAAAAGCCAATGAAATGTAAAAAGAATGCCACGGGAAGATCAACAAACTAGTTTATGCCAACACAAATTCAAAAAAACATTTTATTTGTCAAAATATCCTGTTAAAAAAATAAATTACCTTAATCCCCTCCGTAGAATCTATATCAAGATATGGAGCAAGTTCTTCAGCCGCAACAACACCACCATTAGATGCTATGTATTGCCCAATCTGCACATAAAATGAGCAAAGTGGAACAATAATCATGCTTAGATGGATGACGAAAAAAACAAATGAAAAATAATAAAAAGAGAATATATATTAGTAAGTGAAGTATCTTAGCAAAGAGATGATGGATAATAAAAATAATAAAAATGAAAAAAAAAACTAACAAAGAAGTTCCTGGTATGTGTAATTGAGTATACAAAAATGGCAGGACGTTGACAACTGACAGAATTAACATAATAAAGTGGAAAAAGGAACCAAAGAAAGGAACAATAAAAAAAAAATCAATCAACAAAGGCAACGGACCACTGAATTCAGTCCTCAATTATTACCAACTTCCATCTCTCTTCTTCAATTCCTTGATTGGGATCACCATCTCCAAAGACAAAGGAGAAGACCTATCAAAAACAATATCAGAATCCTTGCTCTTTATTAGAAACAGCAAAAAAAAAAAAACACGAGAAAAGATAAATGTCAAATTTGCATCACACACCGATTCAATGAAGTTCGTCTTCTCATCATCAATTTGTACCCTTCGCCTCCTATAATAATATGGATCCCAGTACCTTCCATGGTATAAAATAGATGTCACCAAACATTTCTCTCAAAAGAATTCTGTTTTTTAGCTGCACGAAACTAGATAAGCATGCTGCACACTGAGACTATAACTGAAGAGGAGTAACAATATATCTAATTCAATTTAAAGTTTAATCAGTAACTGTTCAGTGTGCCCTACACTTTCGCATCAATACACTTGGGCTCAGAAAAATGTTGGGTACTAAGTGCCCGTTTGGTGGTCAGGATAAGAGAGACAGGATAGGATGAGTATCCTGTCTGAAATTGTTGTTTGGTGAGCCAGCAGGATCGGATAAGTCAATCCTGTCACTTATCATATCCTGTCAATCTAGTTAAAATTATATCCTGAGGGGAGGGCTGGGTTAGAACTCGACAAGATAGGATAAGGTGATTTTTTTTTCGGGTAACAAGTAGGATAGGGTGATTTAAAGTATAATAAAATATAAAAATATATAATATATAAAATAATTAAAGTATAATAAAATAATAATTTAAAGTATAATAAAATTTAACATGATTACCAAAAAAATGTATAATAAAATATAAAATATTTAAAATAATAAAAATATTAATAATCAATTTTAAAATTTATTTTTATTTTATCACAATGCTAAGTTTATTATTTTATATTATTTTTAAAAACTGTAAAGTATAAAAAATTATTCTAATAATTTAACTATATGTAAAGTAAAAACAAAAAATGAATATTTAAAAATATAAAAAATTAATTTTAGTTAGACAATATTTAAAAAATTTAAAACATTATATGTAATTTTATCATAAGGATAATTTTGTTTTTTATATAAATTTAAATAATGAAAATTATAAAAAAAAAGTAAATCTAATAAAAGATGAAAATATTTAGAATAAAAACGAAAAATTTTAAAATTCATACTTAAATTATAATGCTTATAATGCTGTCCAGTTGGTTATCTGGTGGACACCAAACGTCGGATAGGATAACAGTTTATCCTGCTCATATCCTATCCTACTCTTATCTTATCATGTTCTCTTATCCTATCCTGACCACCAAACGAGCTCATAGTATATAGTATCGTCGTTCATTCCAACTTCAATGAATGTACTTTTAGAGCAAATGAGAAAATAAACATGAATGCTCCTGCATTAAATTTCCTTCATCAACTTACAAGTGAATTTAATAATATAGCTTGCAATCTGATCTGTCAAGATTAAAATGTGAAGTGCAAACCAAAAGTTTCGTAGAAGGAAATAAGGGGAATTAGGGAACCCAATTTAGGTACATTGCATTACAATATCAAATATGCATATGCTGACCAAACCAATTTCTTTAAACCTCTCTTCCTCTTCTCCATCTTCTTTATCTCCTCTTGTCTTCCTTTCCATTTTACTTTTTTCTCAGGCGCAAACTTCCGAAAGGAATAATCAAAACTCTCAGTAACTAGAAACATGTAACTTCTTAAGATTCCGATTATCGGAAAACCACATGAACCAAGAAGGAAAATATTCAAGCTACTTGCTATAAAATGCAATTCCTTCACTGCAAAAGAGGGGACCACCCATAGTTACCAGGTTTACAGTACTCCCTAGTACACATACGCAATACTGGTATGTGGATCATCCCTTCTTAGCATATAATTATTAGACCCTCTTTACACTGTCAAGTAACATGAACTGGCACTCAGTTCACAGGGATACTGAGGGGATCTGGTAGCTATGGGGCCACCACTTCCTCCCCCATACCCTCCCAAACACCCCCCAACCAAAAAAATATTAAAGTAAATAATTACCAGAATAAGTCTACTGGATTAAAGTAGAAAGTGAACCCTGAATTATATGATCTGCCTCCACGTCTACCACGATTGTCATCATCACTGTAAATACACCACATTGTTAGTTGTACCAAAATAGAACCGCACATTGTTAGTGAATTGAGATTACAAATTTTTTCAGGATAAAGTAGATTTGGAGCAATTTCACACAACACAGATATCAACAAGTGTTTGGCTGAGTTCAAGTTATCAAAGTTATCAAGTACCTTCTGCTGCTAGTAACAAGAGCAATTATTGTAGTGTAAACAATAACAATTGATGCAATAAGTGCTGTCCCAAAAGAAACCCTTATCAAGTATTCTACTGCAGCCTGTCAAAGTCAAGGTCATACAACAAGCAAGCCCAGTTAACAAAACATGATCAACAAGTAGTAGCAGAGAAGATGACAATCTTCAATAGAATCAATACCTTAGCCTTTTCAATAACAGGTTCAGCTTTAATCCTAAATGACTTGGCACCGAGCTTCGACCTATAATCTCTTGGAAACACATACAGAATGTCACCTTCCTCAGAAACCTGCAGAGACCACATTGGCACAATTGTACTCCATAATAAAAAGAATTATAAACATGAGAAGAGCTTGAAGATTTTCATTGAGAAAGCCAAAGAAGAACAATACTTTATTTACAAAGGCCAAGTTAAAGAATTTACACTTTCTAAAAAAATTACATGTGAAAACTTGACTTTTAAGGATTGTGGGCTAGCCATAACTACTGCATTATATCATTACACGCCGCTCCTGCTTACAAAAATAAACGGCCACCAAAAGTAACAAACAAGAGTTTTCTTATTATAGACTTAGGTTGACAGCAAACCCTATACATAGCTGGGTAGTTAATAGTGCGCTATAGCTGCAGTGTAGAGTGGAGCGGCCCCTGGCCTCGACAGCAATAATAGCATCTAGCTTTTTCTTAGTTGCTGTCATGCCTGCTTTCGTGGCCGGAATAGCGGGTTTTCGCAGCAGTCGCAGCCGCTCAAGTGAAGTAGGGTAAAACTCAATTATACCCTCCCCAAACATGCTTCCAACGGTCATATTTCGGGGTATTTTCGCACCTAGGTTATATAATTTTCTTCCTCTTCCTCTTCCTTCGTAACACTTCTGTGAACACTATCAGACCCTTCTCTTCATTTGTCCAGCTTCTGCAACTCATTTTCTTCGATTAAGCTCCCAGCTCCTCGCTAGCATCCTCTTTTTCCGGCCAACCCAGAGTAGTTCCGGCCACCTTATTTCTTCATCACAGGCTTTTTTTGTTCTTTCTTCTTTTCTCATGCTCTGTTTTTTATTCTTTTCTTCTTTCCTCCGCTCTTGTTCTCAGTGTTTTGGTTTTTTCTGTTGTTCCTGTTCCCAGTGTTCTGGTGTTTTCCGATTTTGAGTCATGGCTGCCCAGTGTTCTGGTGTTTTCTAGAGTCATGTCAAGCTGAATATTATAACTTATGATTATTAATTATGAATTTGTTTGCAATTTTGGGTAATTTGTTATCTTTTAGCATTTACATGTGTTTTTTTAATTAAAAAAAAATATAGCTTGTATGTATATACTTTGCTTAATAGCGGTCATCTCGCTCCCACAATAGCAGTTATGGGGGTCAGCTGCTACACGCCTCCATCCGGAATGGATAACTATCATACATAGCAATAATCCATACACTGAATTTTATAACATCATTTATTTTATAGTTTCTAATCATAAACACAGTCTATGACTACAATACATTGCCACGTGTAGGATTCACTGTGGACCCGAGTAATGCAAAACTTAACCCAAGAGTGCTCCTCTTGGCAAGGTACTCCTATGAATAACCTAAAGTACACCTCTAGGGTGGAGTGCTCCTCCACCTCAAATTCCAAATGCCCTGAATTGGGAAATCAATATTCATTAATCCCTAAATAGAATAATAAATAAGTAGCAAATAAGATGATTAATGAATATTGATTTCTTGATTCAAAGAGTATCTAAAACTTGAGTCGGAGCATCACTGCGCCCTAGAGGAGTACTCTAAGATTATTCAGGGGAGTACCCCGCCAAGAGAACCACTCTTGGGTTACATACTTACATTCTACATCACTGAGTCTACAACAACCCAGCTCAAGTAAAAAATGCACAAGCAAACAAATTAATCCCTAGGTAGCGTTAATTTCTTTCCTACTCTCACACATAGGAATAAAGCTTTCAATTTTCATTCACAAATTTTATTTCTGGATGGATGTCTTTTATACTTGGGAATAATTTTTTGTTCCTTGTATCAAACATCGGAAACTTTTATTCACCACCTCACTTCCCGGGAGATATTAAAATGAATTTGGCTCCTCTGAGGTGAAAAAGTCTCTAAACTGAGAAAGGGAAAGGAAGGCTGCATCCACCCTTGATTTGATAAATGCATAGGGACCCAAGGATAGATACACTCTTACTTTCTTACTTTCTCACTTTAGTGGAGCCAAAATCTATTAAAATATGTCTTATACCAGTAAAATTTCACTACATAGAACCTCTTAAAATTCACAAAAACTTAAAAAATCAAACCTCTAAGAACCCATCTGTATCAGCAGCAAGAGCTTGGAGAGCCTTCTGAGCCTCATTCAACTTAAGTCCAGCTCTGCTTGCCACATCCCCAATGGTAACCCTCCCTCCACAACCATCAACGGCTTCCATTGTCCGCTTCCTCACATCGGACGGCAACTTATCGCTTTCCACGGCACCGCCCGGCCGAACCCCTCGGCCCAAGTCGACCGTGGCCCTCACCAAAACCCTAGAATCCCAAACCCTCTTGGGGATTCCCCGAAAAACCGGGTTCGGAGCAAAAGAGAAAGGAATTTTCGGCGGCTTGGTCAAAACCGAACAAGTGAAGGGAACCGGGCGAGGGTGAGAGTAGAAGCGAGAAGTGGGTGTGACAGTGAGGCATGTAGAGATGGTTGACATTTTGAGCAGTGTTGAAATTGGGGGAAAGTGGTTCAATGCTTAGACATGGAACAAGGTTGTCGTGTGACAACAAAAATGGATGTTTTTTTTCTCTCTTTCTCTCTTTCTCTCTCTTTGGATGGAGAAGAGAAGAGGGATTTTTTGTAGGGAAAAAAAAGTTGTATGAGTTGTGTGATGGGATTCTATAAAGCTGTATGTGTACGTGGGGTCGTGGGAGAACTGAGAAGACAAGGCGGGAGGATAGGCTTGTGTATTGACGCATTTGCCCTTGTGAGGATGAAAATCAAACATCATCTGTCCACTTTGTTACACAAAGGAAAAAGAAAAACTAATATGGATTTAAACTAAGTTGACAAATCAAACTCCAATTATCGGAGTAGCCGTCCAAGGGCATGTGACATATATATATATATTTTTTGGTTAGAAGGGCACGTGATATTTATATTGGAGTAAACTCACAAGTTGATTTTTTTTTTTTTTGACAAAAGTAAACTCACAAGTTTAAATTTCAATTATCCTGATTTTTTTTTGAAATTAGACTATAATAAATATTCTTATGAATCCTCTAATCTTATCTTAATCAAATTAAATAGGTGAATTAGTCAATGTAGAACATCACCAAATTATAATAAAAAAAAAATTGATACTTGTGAAATCAAATACTAACTAAGGTTCACTCCAAATCCCAAATTAGCTATATCCTTAAAAAATCTAAAGACATCATTTGATAATTTCAAAGTGAGTTTTAGATACCGGGTTTTGATTAAAAGTGAGTTTGTAGTAATTGGTTTATGTTTAGATACTTTATTGCTAAAAGTAATTTAGGTAAACTGAATGTTGTTTGGATTGTGTCATTGAAACTGATTTTTAATGTATAATTACCAAAATGTTCTTCAACTTTTTGTTGAGTATGAAAAGTGGTTACTTTTTAAGGATAGTGTGATAAAACTATTAGTTGAAAAACCTAAACTGAGTCTTGGCAAACACAAAATATGCAAATTTTTGCCTATTCCCAAACCCAAGTTTAGCCCCAAAATTATTCTTCCAACTGAAAACCAAACATCATAAAAAAATGACAAAAGTAAGTTTAGGGATACTAACATGCTTTTACACTTGGCAAACGATAATCCAAACATGCACTTAAACTCTGACCTGCTATTGATGTGGCAAGTCAAGTCACATCAAGCTTGAAAATACCCTAACCTTCAAAAGAAGAATGACAAAGTTGATACAAGACATGGAAGGAAAAGCAAGGAGGAAGGACCTACATTGTTTGGGAGGATAATGACTTGAGTTCATCAAGTGATGATGATCAAGACAATGAAGAAGCCAACCTAGACTTGATGACAAGCCATCAAGATGAAGATGAGATACATATGAAATAGACAACTATAAGCATGAGAAAGGGGTTGAATTGGGTTTATCAGACTTTTAGTAAAAGTTAAAAACTTTTTACAAGCAAGAGCTAAAAGCAGACGAGTGATTATCAAAGTAATCAGACAAGTGACTTGTTCGAAGGTTTTTCAACAGAAAAACGCGCAAGCATTCAAGATAAAAGACTAAGTTTGATATTCACACTTTAGCCCCTTTAGTTAGTTAACAGTTAAAATAATAAAATAAACTAAAGAGATAGGGATAGAGATAGGCACAACTATTTTATCCTGGTTCACCCCTTAACAAGTAGGGCTACATCCAATCTGTGGCGCGTGCAAGTTTTCTCCACTATAAGCGATCAAAGTTCTGAGACAAGCATTCTTTGCACACCTAGCCTCTCCAAGCTCCAAGACAAATATTATTTGCACACCTGGCCTTTTCAGGCTCACTCGGGTTTGTTTGAAATAAAAATATAATTAATACAACTTTGCAAGTCTTTCTCTAACAATCAGAAGAGTGAATTTAATGTGGGTTTAAAATACTGTGTAATAACTTGAAATGATTGAAGAATAAAGAATGAAGGAATGAAGAATTAAATGTGTAGAGTAATGGCTCTTGATTTAATGTTGTGTTGTTTCTTCATCTTTAATGACTTCTCTATTTATAACATTCAATCAATTTGGATCCATCAGAGATATTCTTTCTGATTTTTGGCATTAAGCTAATCTCCATTAAATGCAATAGAGACGTTCTGGGCAGCCATTAATGCATAGGAATGTTGCATGTACTCTAAGAAGGGGATCAGTGCTTTATACTTTGTGCAGCAGCCAAATCAGAGTTCTTCAGGTTGCTTTTGTACTTTGTTGTGCATATTTCCCTTTTCCTACAACTCCCAAATGTACTAGGGAATGAAGTATTTTAGTAGCACTCCTTTTCTGAGTTACAAGGTTGCTTTTGAATATTTGACCTTATGAGATTCTTGATTCTTGTGAGAGAAAGCTTCAGCATCTTCTGACTGAGTAGACAGCTCACCAAAGTTCTTCAATCTTTGCGTGTTCTTCACTGAGAGACAACAGACGGGTGAAAGGTTCATTAGACGGGTTGACTCTTCCTGACAGAAAGTCAACATCTCTAGATGAGTCATCAGACGAGTGAGACTTCTTCAACAGAATAATTGGCTTTACTCATTAGACGAGTGATCTTCTCTTTTGACCAAGATAGTCTTAGGCAGACAGGTGATTAAAATACTTAAGTGATGATCTGCACACTAAGTAGACAGGTTAACAACTAATATGTAGTTCAATTAAATCATTAACAAATGTTTATTTTTCATCAAAACTTAGGGAAAATGCACATCAGACATTTTAGAGACTCAACAACATAATCATGAACTTCCTTAGTCTTTCAATTATGAAGTATTGCATCAAGCATATTGCATGTAGAATCTATAGTCTTGGCTAAAACTGTGACACCCTCTACCCTGCATGTATTTATAAAGGTTTGACACAAAAGAAATTAAATATAACACATGCATATTATTTCATAATAATAAAACGATGGGTAAAAGGTACCACATGGTAACAAAACTGCGCAGAAAATATAAAACAAGTTATAAAAAGAACATAACTGAAAACATAAACCAAACCTCAACGTCACATTATAGAGCTGGTAACCAACAATCGGGAAATACCTCGGATATAACAAAACTAAACTAAAGATAAATCCTAACTACGAGTAAACGGCTCCTCGGAGTCACTCCTCAACTGGCTGCTCACCATCCTCTGCATAAAGGTAAGGTACATGCAAACAACAGCAGAAAATGGGGAGTAAGAAACATGTATAAAACACAATGGCAAAGGAAGCAGTTAGCAAGATGAGCATACATCACAATCAAGCATGTTATAACATAACAACATACATAACATATTCATATCATATTCATCATATCAACAATGTATGCTATGCGGCGCAGGACTACTCCGCTACTCCATTATGCATGTGGATCCAATCTACGTCAGGAAGTCAACTTCAGAGTTACATATCCACATTGGCCAATAAGCATCAACGCCGGCAGTTCACCAAACCATGGATGAACCACTTGGACAGCCGATGCACCTTACTCTCGGATGCACCACCACGGGGGGCCAGATACACCTAACTCTCAGATGAATCACTGCGGACGGCCAGATCACCTTACTCTCGGACGACCTCCCCTAGGTTGAACATCCCCCACTAACATCTCCAATGCGTGAATGCATGAGCAACAACAACACAATCAAACAATCACCACCTCTGCTTTGGTCACCAGGCACCAAAATTTTATCACCATCAACACCTCACCAATAAGCATCGAGGTCCCCTTGGCCATTAAGCACCAAGGTTCAACATCAACAACACCTTGACCAATAAGCATCGGGGCCCCCTTGACCATTAAGCACCAAGGTACAACAACGTGCAGTAACATATCGTCACCATCTTAACCATCTTACATTTGTATTTAGTTATCTTTGTTACGTCATCATTGAATTATATATCTTACCTTTACTTAGATTGGTGTCTTATTACATCATGGGAAAAATTTGGTTGAAGCCACCCTTGTCCTTGTTTCAGCGTTCTGTTCTATCTAGAGGAGCACGGTCGTGCTTCTCCCAGCACGGGCGTGCTGACTTTTAAGTCAAGCACGGTCGTGTTGTCTATTGAGCACGATCGTGCTTACTGGAGCATGGCTATACTGTTTCTGGGAAGAAGGGTTGGAAAACCCTTGCTAAGCTTCCTAGGGCATTAAAGATCAAACATATTGTCTTTTAACTAACCATCAATCATTAACTTGTTACTCTTGTTTAATCTTCATATCTTATAATTGTTGGGGATTAATCCTTTAATTCCTATTTCATTATTAACATTCCTAAAACACTCTTGGATCAATCCTAGGGTCTTAACTATACCTTTAAGCAACAATCTCACTTCTCTTTACTAAGGTTCATGTCTTATGAACAATGGGAAATCATCCCTTAATCCTTTAAACATCATTATTAATATTCTTAATGTCTTATTAACATTATTTTCATCATTAGCAACATCAACAACCATTCAAACATTCATGGCATGATAATATCATTATCAACACATCCAATCAAGACATAAACATTCATCATCGATATTAACAACTTAAGATTTAAGCATGTCAATCATATATCATACATATAGCAAAACGAAACACGTAGGCAAATAGCACACAACAGGGTCATGGGTTAACCCTTCGTCTTACGCTATCCCCAATGCCTACATGTTCGTACTATCTCTTCTCCCCATACCTGACATGAAGATTCCAACTATGACAACGCAAGCAAACTATTCTCGTTTCCTCGAGCCGCTCGACGAACTCCTCAAACCTTGGCCAAACATAAAAGGGTAAACATTAATCTCAAATTCAAGAAACAAGAATAAGGGATTAATAGAGGGATGACCACGTTACCTTAATCAACACTAGTGCGCGTGACTTCTCTCCCAAACGGACTCAAGAACTCCAAGACCTTCAACAGGTTCGAGGGAAGGGAAAGGGGAGAGGTTTCTGTCACATTAGGATTGCTAAAAGTGTCAGAATGAGGGTTTTCATCGCAACCCTCACGAAACACCTATATATATATATATATATATATATATATATATATATATATATATATATATATATATATATATATATATATATATATATATATATATATATATCTCTCGAACAAGTACTGCGGTAGTGCTCCCCCTGAGCACGGTCGTGTTCAACATGAGCACGGCGTCGTGCTTGATTAAGCATGGGCTCGCAACTTTCACCTCACTAGACTCGTATTTTCGACACGGTCGTTCTCCCCTTAAGCATAGCCGTGCTCGTGGCTCAAACAACCACTGAGCACGCTGTTAAGCACGGGCGTGCTGATACACGAGCACGGCCGTGCTCATGCACCAGAAAGGGATTTTTCACTCCAAATCCCACCTAGCCCCATTTAACGTTTCCTAGGCACATTCCTAGCAACTACCCAACAAACAAATGTGACACCCTCTACCCCGCATGTATTCATAACACGTAAAAGCGATAAAAAGAAAGAAAGAGAACACATGCATATAATATCATAATAATAAACCATGGTAGAGGTTGCCACATTGTAACAAAACGTCACAACGCGGAAAATAAAACAAGTTTTAAAAAGAAACACATAACGAAACCCAACCCCGATGTCACATTACAGAGCTGGTATACCATAATCCGAAACATCTCGGATAACAACATAAACTAAGAAATCCTAGACTACGAGTAGCGGCTCCTCAGAGTCACTCCTCAGCAAGCTGCTCATCGTCCTCTACATAACCAAAAAGATACATGCAAAGCAAACAACAAAGACGGGGAATAAGAAACATGTATAAAACATAATGGCATGGAAGCAGTTAGCAAGATGAGCATGCATCACATATACATAGCATATCAAAACATAATAACATCTAGCATATCAACATCATTCGCATCGTTTTAAACAAAGTATGCTATGCGATACAGCACTACTCCACTACTCCGTTATGCACTTGGATCCAATCTACCTCAAAATGTCAACTTCGGAGTTACATATTGATGAGTGTGATTTCACCTCATTTTCCATGTACATTTCTGCATGCATTTGCATATAGTTAGGCCAATTTAGTGTTGATTTTGTTTAGTTTTTCCTTTGGAACGGATAAGGTGGTATTGTGTGTTGTTTTGCAGATATTCATGATTAAATGCCCAAGAATTAGCCAGTAATGAAGCTTGGAGGACTTAGAGCCTGAAAAGAGAAGAAATTGAGCCAAGCAGAGAGTATCACGGCCTAGCCGTGATGGCCCTCACGGCCGTGAGTGAGGGAGCGAGAGTGAAGAAAGAATTGAGCCAAAAGTCGGAAGGCTGTCACGGCCTAGCCGTGATGGCTATCACGGCCGTGACCTGCTAGTTGAAAAAGTCAGAAACGATCACGGCCTAGCCGTGATGGATATCACGGCCGTGATGAATCAGTGAATGAAGAGGCGCCCAAGTCAGAAACCATCACGGCCTGGCCGTGATGGCTTTCATGGCCGTGACGCGCGCCTGATCTATAAATAGAGCTGCACCGAATGCAGAAGTAGGGATCTGCACTTGGGAAGCAGGCCGAGGTCAAGCGGCTGGAGAGGGTTTCTACCCAAAAAGGGGGTGTTTTCTCTGCTCTTGGATGGGGAGAAGATTGGAGGATTCCTCTATGAGTGTTCTTCATCCCTTCTCTTTTTCCCTTTTGTATTTCCTTATCATGAGTAGTTAAATTCCCCTGTTGTTGGGGTTAGATGTAACTTTTCTGAACTTAGTTGTATAGTGATGTGGTTGTTTTAATACAAGTTTCTATTTCGTTATGAGTATGTGATTCTGTGTTTAATGCTTTCCTTGGATTAGCTACCCATAGGAATGATATGTTGCTTTGATAGACAATTGACAGATTGGTATTAAGGCATGCTCATGAATCATATGCCAAGTAGGTCAAGAATCTAGACATAGGTGTTGGCTGCTTGCAATCTTATAAGTCTTAACTTAATGCAAAATCTCAGGTTGATCCACCTAAGACATTAGGGTTTAATTTGGGGTTTTAGGCTCAATGCACCTAAGACATTAGGCTTGAGTATTTTAGAAAAGGCTTGATTGACATAATTGAATTAGGACTTGTGTTAGAAGCCATTTCATTGCAACTAAGGGAGGATTAGTGTAGTCTAACCCTGACAATTCTAGCCACATCTCTGTTTGCATACCAAGTGTTTGACAAAATTCCAAAAAGACCAAAAATATTGTATTGCTTTGTTTTCTGTTTTGATATCTCATACTTTAGTTTAGTCTAGATAGTTGTTGAGTTTGCGAATTGGTAATTGACAACCGATCCTTGTGGATACGATAAACCGGTCTTACCACCGTATTACTTGATTGCGACGAGGTGCACTTGCCTTTATATTCTAAAAATCACCCACCACATATCCACATTGGACATTAAGCACCAGCGTCAGCAGTCCACAAGCCATGGTGAACCCCTTAGATAGCCGACGCACCTTACTCTCGGATGCACCACCGCGGGGGCCAGATTCACCTAACTCTCAGATGAATCACCGTGGATGGCCAGATCGCCTTACTCTCGAACGACCTCCCCTATGCTGAACATCCCCCACTAACATCTTCGATGCGTGAATGCATGAGCAACACAGCACACAATCAAACAATCACCACCTCCGCTTGGGTCACTGGGCTACCCAAGTTTTATCACCATCAACACCTTGACCACTTAGCATCGAGGCCCCCTTGGCCACTAGGCTACCAAGATTCAACATTATCTTTTAATCTTTAGTCTTTTAATTCGATTTAACACTCTGGCCAATAAGCACCAGATCAACACCTCGACCACTTAGAATCGAGGCCCCTTGGCCACTAGGCTACTAAGGTACAAAATCAACAACACATTGACCATTAAGCATCAAGGCCCCCTTGGCCACTAGGCTACCAAGGTACAACAACGTGCGGTAACACATCGTTACCGTCTTAACATCTTATTGCTTGTTATTTATTTATCTTCATTGAGTTATCTAGCTTGTCTTTACTTCGTTTGGGGTCTTATTACATCATTGAGGACATTTTGGGCGAAACACCCCTGTTTCTGTTTCTGCATTCTATCCTGTCTAGGGAGCACGGTCGTGCTTCCCCCAGCACGGGCGTGCTGACTTTTAAGTCAAGCACAGTCGTTGTAAAACCCCATTTTTCGTAATGTCTTTAAGCACTTCTATATTCCTTATATACTTGTTATGTTTGTTTTTGATGTCTAAGTTCATGTTTGGGGAAGATTAGCCTTAGAAAGGTTTAATCATTTTAGAGTCATAGTAACCTATTTCACCGTTTTAACCATATCTTGAGTTCTAGATGTCCGATTGAGGTGATCTTTGATGAGTTGGAAAGCTAAGAGAATTATCTACAAGTCTTATTGAAGGTATTTTTGCCAAATTCGGTTGGTTAGTAGGTCTCGCGCAGTGATCATTGTTCACCCCGCGAATAGTACGTTTTGACGTTGATGTTGCAATCCCGTGCTTAAGTGAGCATGACCTTGCTCAGGCATCAAAGTTTATAAATAGAAGAGTTCCGTGAGGGGTGAGAGCCAAACCCTCAAATTGGCACTTTGGGCAATCCTAGTGTGATAGAAACCTCTTCCCTTTCCCTCCCTTTGAACCCTTTGAAGTTCATAGTGTTCTTGAGTCCTTTTGGGAGAGAAGTCATGCACTCTAGTGTCATCTAAGGTAATGCTGTAATCCCTCTATTAATCTCTTTTCCTAGTTTTGGATTTGGGATTAATTGGTTGTTCTTTTTGTGTTGGCCAAGGCTTGAGGAACTCATCGAGCCGCTCGAGGGAACGAGAGTAGTTACGCTTACGTTTGTCAAGAGGCTTAGATCTTCATACCAGGTATGGAGAGTGTTAAGTCTCTAAAATGTCTGATGTGCATTTCCCTAGGTTTTGATGAGAACTAAACATTGGTTAACGATTTAATTAACCTTCATATTGGTTGCTAACCTATCTATCGAGTGTGCAGATTAAGTAATAGAATCATACGTCCATCGCAAATGTTTGAAGATTGAAGCTCACGTCCATCGCAAATGTTTGAAGCTCACGTCCAACACTGTAGTGATTGAAGCTCACGTCCATCGCAAGTGATTGAAACCCGCGTCCACTAAAAGTATCAGAAAATCCCGTCCAGTGAGGTATCAGAATTATCCTCCCAATGACGTGGCACTTGGAGCTCTCCCATTAAAGTATCAGAACAACGCATCCATTAAAGTATCAGAACTGCGCGTCCATTAAAGAATCAGAACTGCGTGTCCATTAAAGTATCAGAACCGCGCGTCCAAAAAGGTATCAGAACCGCCTGTCCACTAAGGTATCGGAATGGCTCATCCAATGACGTGGCAAAAGTCTCTCGTCCACTAGAGTAACTGAGACACTCGTCCACTAGAGTAACTGAGACTCTCGTCCACTAGAGTAACTGAGACTCTCGTCCACTAGAGTAACTGAGACTCTCGTCCACCAGACTAACTGAGGCTATCGTCCAGTAAAGTAATAGAGACTCCCGTCCACTACAGTAACAGAGGCTCTCGTCCACTAAAATGCAAGAGTCTCTCGTCCACTAAAGTAACATAGGCTCTCGTCCATTAAGGTAACAAGAGCTCTCGTCCACTAAAGGTGACAGAAGCTCTCGTCCACTAGAGTAACAGAAGTGCTCGTCCACTAAAGATGACAGAAGCGCTCGTCCACTAGTCTTTGGACTTGCTGAGTCGTTAATATGGAGCTCATCTACTAGCTCGAATGAAAACTCAAATGACTAGATAGACGTGATTATTTTCAAGATGGAAGCACTTATCTTATGAACGCAAATTCTCTAAGGATTATCAGAATCTTAGTTCAAGAATCAGAAAGAGACTTGAAGCCTTCTCTCCTACTCAGTTTCACGATTATCAAGAAAGGTCGGAAGTTACTCTCTCAAGCAACCTTGGATAATCAGAACCAAAGACCAGTTAAAGAATGCTTCCAACGTGCTTTATTCCCTAGTACCTCTAGTCCTTACACAAAAAGGGAAGTGTACTCAGTAAAGTACAAAAAGCTTTCTACACAACTCTGATATGGCTATAGCACGATGAATAAAGCCATGATCCTTCATGTTAGAAGTACAGCCAATGACTCTATTGCATTAATGGCTTCACAGAACGACTCTATTGCATTAATGACTGCCCAGAACGACTCTATTACAATTAATGAGGTTCTGCTTGAAGCCAACATCTGAGGGGATGTCTCTAACGGATCCTAAATGCTTGAAGACCATAAATACAGAAGTCATTGAAGATGAAGAAACAAGAGAATACACATTGCATTAAAACGCCATTACTCTGAGCATTTATTTCTTCATTCTTTCATTCTTTATTCTTCAATCATTTGAAGTTATTACGCAGACTTTCCTAGACTTCACATTTAAACCACTCTCTAAGTGTTAGTGAAAGATCTGCTTGTGAGAAGTTGTATTTTTACAAACCCAATCTCTCAAACAAACCCAAGTGAGCCTGAAGAGGCTAGGTGTGAAAACAATACTTGTCTTGAGCTTGAAGAGGCTAGGTGTGAAAACAATACTTGTCTTGAGTCTGAAGAGGCTAGGTGTGCAAATAATACTTGAGTCCGTAACCTTATCAGTTATAGTGGATAAATCTTGGTGCTGCCAAGGACTGGACGTAGCTCTTTGATTTGAAGAGTGAACCAGAATAAATCACCGTGTTAATCTCTCTTCCCTTAAACTCTTTAATTGCTTTAGTTTTTGTTGCATCTGTTAAGTGGTGTGTGTGCAATAGTCACCCGTCCATCATGTATTCTTCCACTCGTCCAAAGTTAGCTCTCTGTTTGCGAAAAGATTTAAGCTTAGCTTAAATTCTGATAAACTCAATTCAACCCTCATTCTCGTGTTTATAGTTGTCTATTTCTGGGAGAAGGGATAGAACGAACATGCAGGCATTGGGGTAGCGTAAGATGAAGGGTTAACCCATGACCCTATCTGTTTGATATTTTTTTAAATGGTACTTGTTTGGTAATTGCTATTCGCTATCCTATTCATGATGATGTATGATTATTTGTTATTGGTATGCCTATTTGTGAATGATGTTTAATGATTCCATGAATGGATGTTCATAATGATGATAATGCTGTTGTTATGATTTGATGATGATATTGCCATGGATGATTGATTTGGCTGCTTGGTTGATGTTGTGAGATGAACATTGATGTTAATAAGACTCTAATTAAATAATAGGGCTAATTAATAAGGTTAATAAGACAGTGAAAGATGATAATAATGGTATTTAAGAATTAAGGGATGTTTTCCCAATTCGGTCATAAGACATGAATATAGTTTGAGATGCAAGGTTATGTTCAAAGGTTTAGCTAAAGACCCTAGGACTGGTTCATGAGTGTTTTAGGAACATTAATAATGAAACTGGAATTAAAGGATTAATTCCCCATAATGATAAGACATGGAGATTAATTAAGAATAATGAAATTGAGGACCGATGGATAGTTAAAAGTCAATATGATTGATCTTCGAAGGCCCTAGGAAACATAGCAAGGGTTCCTAAACCCTTTATGCCCAGATCAGTACAGCCATGCTCTAACGAGCACGACCGTGCTCAATAATCAGCACGCCCGTGCTCAACTTAAAGTTCAACACACCCGTGCTAGGGGCAGCATGACCGTGCTCCCCTAGGCAGAACAGAACACAGAAACAAGCCCAAACGTTCCCAATAATGATATAAGACACCAAACGAAGTATAGACAAGCTAGAAAACTTAAAGATAATGTTGTACCTTGGTAGCTGAGTGGCCAAGAGGGCCTTGATGCTAAATGGCCAAGGTGTTGAGCTCTGGTGCTTATTGACCATAGTGTTAATTAAAGATTAAAGATGATGTTGTACCTTGGTAGCCTAGTGGCCAAGGGAGCCTCGATAGCCGAGTGGTTTAGGTGTTGATCTGGTGCTTAAGGACCAGAGTTTTAAAAGATAAAAGATAAAAGATTAAAGATAACGTTGAACCTTGGTAGTGGCCTAGGGGGCCTCGATAGCCTAGTGGTCGAGGTATTGATGGTGATAAAACTTGGGTAGCCGAGTGGCCCAAGCGGAGGTGGTGATTGTTGATTGTGTGTTGTGTTGATCATGCATTCACGCACCGGAGATGTTAGTGGGGGATGTTCAGCATAGGGGAGGTCGTCCGAGAGTAAGGCGATATGACCGTCCGCGGTGATCTGGCCCCCCGCAGTGGCGCATCCGAGAGTAAGGTGCGACAGCTATCCAAGGGGTTCACCCATGGTTTGGTGAACTATCGGCGTTGGTGTTTAATGACCAATGTGGATATGGAACTCCGAAGTTGACATTCTGAGATAGATTGGATCCAAGTGCATAGTGGAGTAGTGGAGTAGTACTACATCGCATAGAATACATTGTTGATATGATGGATATGATATGAATTTAATATGTTGGATGTTATTATATTTTGATATGCTATGTATATGTGTATATGTGATGCATGTCATCTTGCTAACTGCTTCTTTGCTGTTATGTTCATATATATGTTTCTTACTCCCCGTCTTTGTGTTTGTTTTGCATGTATCTTTTTGAGGAGTCGCTACTCGTAGTATAGGATTTTTAGTTTATGTTATTTATCCGATATGCTTCAGACTATGGTTATACCAGCTCTGTAATGTGACATCAGGGTTGGGTTTCGTTATGTTTGTTATGTTTTTTTCTTTTTAAACCATGTTTTAGTTTCTGCGTTATGACATTTTGTTACAATGTGGTATCTTCTACCCGTTGGTTTTCATTTTATAATAAATGAGATACATGTGTTTATTTTCAAATTTTTATTAATTTCTTTTATATGCACTTTTATGATTTATAAATATATGCGGGGTAGAGGGTGTCACAGTCGTGTTGACTGTTGAGCACGACTGTGGTTACTGGAGCCAGACCGTATTGTTTCTGGGTAGAAGGGTAGAAGAACCCTCACTAAGTTTCCTAGGGCATTCGAAGATCAATCCTATTGGCTTTTACTAACCATCCACATCAGTTTCATCACTCTTAATTAATCTCCATGTCTTGTACTTATTTGGGAATTACTCCTTTAATTCCAGCTTCATTATTAATGTCCCTAAACACTCAAGAATCAATCATAGGGTCTTAACTAAGCCTTTGAGCAATAATCTCACTTCTCTTTACTATGGTTCATGTCTTATGAACATTGGGAAAACATACCTTACTTTCATTCATCATTGTTAACATCTTTTAATGTCTTAACATCATTAATAAGCCATATTATTTAATTAGAGTCTTATTAACATCAACGTTGGCAAAACAACCTTAACAACCAAACACTCATTCACAACATAACAACGTCATCATTCATTCATGGCAATAACATCATCATAACAGTTTGCAATTAAAGCATGCCAACAAGTAGAGAACATTGACAATAGTCATATAACAAATATCATTGAAGAAAATAGCAAACAAATAGGGTCATGGGTTAACCCTTCATCTTAAGCTACCCACAATGCCTACATGTTCATACTATCCCTTCTCCCTATACCTGGTATGATGATTCCCAACAACGACGACGCAAGCAAACTAATCCGTTGACTTATCATGTTTTATCTATTATTTTAGGGCTAAATTAGTATTTTGGTCCCTTATCTTTATTATAGTTTTCATTTTGGTCCCTTATCTTTTTTTTTTGTCATTTTGGTCCCTTATCTTTTATTTAGTTTTCATTTTGGTCCCGTCCGTCAGTTTTGCACTGACGACGTTAGGTATCAACCGTGAGCCACCGGAAACCGCAGCTGGAATCTGGGTTTTAGAGAGAGAAAATCTCGTTTTCTCTCTCTCTCCCCCTTCCTTCTTCCTCCTCATTCCTTCTTCCTCCCATTCCTCCTTCCTCCTTCTTCCTTCTTTCTCCTTCTCCATTTCTCCTCCTTCTTCCTCCATGAAATAGCAACAACATCAATGGGATTTAAGGAAGGGGAGAGGAATGAGGAAGAAGGAAGGGGAGGAAGAAGGGAGCGAGAGAAAACGGGATTTTCTCTCTCTAAAACCCAGATTCTGGGGCAGTTTCCGACGATGGGGGCGGTTCCGGCAACTTAAGGCGGCGGACTGATGGAAGGGACCAAAATAGGCTAACGGTTGAAAGATAAGGGATCAAAATAGGCTAACGGTTGAAAGATAAGGGACCAAAACGACCAAAAAAAAAAGATAAGGGACCAAAATGAAAGTAAAATAAAGATAAATGACCAAAATAAGCGTTTAGCCTTATTTTAGAGTGAATTTCATCAATTAAGTTGAGTGAAATGTTTGATTTCACCCAAATTAGACTTTATTTTCCTATTTTTGGTTTATTAGTGTCAATTTTTGCATTTAATTAATTTTAATTAAAATTTAGTCGATTTTCTCATATTTACATTTTTTGTGATTTTTAGGAAAGTGTCGAGAAAGAAAAGAATGGAAATCAATCAAATAAAAGTGGAAAATGGAGCAATATTGAAAATAAAGAAGCCACAAGAAGAATGTTATGAAATTAATGTTGAAGAATTGGATTTCAAATTGAAAGAAGGGAAACATGAATCAGATGAAAAATCCCACGTGAATAATTTAGTTGAAGTCTTCAGGAGCAATTTCAATTGCTTTGGACATTTGAAATTGGCCACGCTGGGCCCGCATTCAAGGGTGATTCAATTTGAATCACGTAAGCAAGGAATCTAAATCTTCTTTTGCGCCAAAAGTCACTTGGCTTTCTTTCTATCTCTCTCCTATTTTATTTTCTTTCATCTTATCTCTCATTTTTCCCTCACCTTTTTTTCTCTCAAATACACTAAAGTCAACTAACTTTTCCCTCCCAAAAGTTAGGGAATCCGGATCCCGTAAGCAAGGAAGGAGCCACACAGAGTTAAAAGTGAATTGGATTCAATTTGATTGAACTCAAATTTAAGGTGAGACCATGTACAATTGATTTAGAAAGGAGATTTTGTAGTTATTATATATTTTATATATAAGATACAAGGTAATTCCAAAGAATAGGAGAGCAGCACCGTTCCAGACGTAGAGGGGTATATATAGAACGCCCGTCATACAGGAGTTAGAAGTCAGTCCTGGTACCACCAGTAACAAAGCAACATAGTGCAATGGAGTTTTTATTTCTTTTTATTCTTGTTCTTTCTTTTATGGAGTAATCCTCTTTTCCGAGGGATCGATGAAGCCGCTCGCGACGGCATAGTTTCAGTGTGATATTTTCTTCTCCCTATTTTAATTCTTGTTTCTTAATTTTGATTTGTTTGTGTTAATCATATGAGCGCTCGTGGTTAACTAGTCAAGTGTGATGAGTTCGACCGGAGATTCATGTTTGAATATTGATAGAGATATAATATGATATTTGTGCAATCGCTTTAGGAAACCAAGAACTTAATAAATCTTGCATGTTTGTCATCATAGAGATATTGTTGATTGACATGTTAGGTGCTTTCTTTTGTGCTCGAACGAGACATTAGAATAAATTTAGGGTTCCTGGTTGGCACGAAATTGAAATTAGGGATAGAAAATAATCACTTAGATCTATGTTTGATTGTGTTGGTGAAATCGTGATCTTAGATTCCCCCAATCATATTCTCAATCTCAATAACTATTTGTGATTTATTTTTACCTCGTTTAATTTAGATAATTGATTTGCTATCTTAATTGATCTCAACAATTTTATCTCTCATTTGACTTGGTCAAACTTAATTGCTTTCTTTAAATATTGATTTAATTGGTCACCCAATCCCTGTATTCGACCTCGGTAATTTACTTACCTTGTTTTTATTACTTGATTCGATCCGGTATACTTGCCGGAGCCCATCACGGCTCGACGAGTTCCCCAAGCCTTGGCCAAACACAAGAAGACTAACCAATTAATCTCAAAATTAAGAAAAGGGAGAAGGAGATTAAAGAGGGATAACTATGTTACCTGTTATTCGACACTAGCACGCGTGACGTCTTTCCCAATCTAGAGCAAGAACACCAAGAACTTCAAAGGGTTCAAAGGGAGGGAAATGGGATAGGTTTCTGCCACACTAGGATTGCCCAAAGTGCCAATATGTAGGTTGAAATAATCAAAGTTAACACAAGAAGGAGGGTTGAATTGTGTTTAGCAACTTTTTCGGTTACTTTAAAAAGCTTTTCGCAAGCACAACAAGCAAAACTTAGATAATAGAAAATTAGACGAGTGATACGTCTAATATTAAGACAGAACACACGAGCAGACAGAGAAGTGTAAAACAGAGTTTGATATTCACAATATTAACTCCCCAAATTAAAAGCTAAAACAAAACAATACTTAAGCAAATTTAAAGAGATAAGGGAAGAGGAATATCACTCAAGAGTTTTATACTGGTTCACCCCAAAATCCATAGGGCTACGCCCAGTTTCTTGGCAGCACCAAGTTTTCACTATAACTGAGTAAATTACAGTACAAGTATTCTTTGCACACCTAGTCTCTTCAGGATCAACACTCAAACAAGTATTCTTTTCTCACCTAGCCTCTTCAGGCTCAACACAGTAAGGAATGAAAGGTTTTGTGTAATTAATACAACTTGCAAGTATTTCAAATCACACTCAAAGAGTGGAATAAATATGAAGTATGAAAGACCGTGAATTAATATCAAATAATTGAAAGTGTATTCAATGAAAGAATGAAGAAGTTAATGAAGAGAGTAAATTCTTCTGTGCAGTGTTCTTAATGATATTCAACTTCTTATCTTCATCTTCATTGTTTGATCTATTTAAAGACTTCAATCAAAAGATCCATTTAGACACAGCTTCAGAAAGTGTGTTCTTCTGATTTGAGCTTTTAAGACACCATTAATGCCAAAGAGTCGTTCTGTATAAACATTAAATTCTTGGGAACGTTGAGCTTTGACAAGGTTGTCCAAAAGTACAGTTTATTCTGAGCAGCTGTTGTTTCAGAATATGCAGCAGTAGGCTTCTAGTACTTGTAGCAGAGAGCTTTCCTCTTTTAGTGCAACACTCAGTTCACTATCAGATAACACTTTTTACTTTGTACTAAAACAGCTAAAAAGTTATTGTTGTGGTATAGAGATTGCGTGTTTATTCCTTAAAACCTTGAAACAAACGTTCTTTATTCTTTATCCTTTGTGCTATTGTCCAGAGGTCTTTGAAATCCTTAATGAAGGCATCTAATTTGAATAAGGTGACTTGGACTTCATTTCCGACAAACTGACATCATAGCAGTGTTGGAAATTTAGACGGGTGAAAGGTAATCCAAAAATTAGACGGGTGGTCATGCAATCCAAAACTAGACGGGTGCTAGTGTATTCCAAAAACTAGACTGGTGATCCAGTGAGTCTTTTCCAGACAGATGCTTGTTGTCACGTCATCAAGTATATTCAAATATTGACTGAGCGTTTACTTGGTCTTGCACTAAATTTCAAATGAGTGGTTTTTAGACGAGTCTAAAAACAGAGCTCTATAAAAAGGTAGACGAGTCATAAACTAGATGAGTGACCTTAAGTCTATTCTCCCCCTTTTTGATGATGACAAATAACTTTTCTGATTTTATTGAACATCAAAAAGTAATAAGAGAAATTTCCAAACAGATATAATTGTTCACAGTATGTTGTGCTCCCCGTTTGTTTATGCATCAGATAAAAACACTTATTTAGAACAAAAACAAGGTACTAAAGCAGATAAGTAGATTTAATCAAATTATATAAGAGCTAACAACTTTTGGAATAAAAGGTCACAAAGTTAGAAAAATTTTCTTACATTTCTATTATATATATATATATATATAATATTTCTATTATATTTCCTCCCCCTTTTGGCATCAATCAAAAAGTAAGTAAAGCAAATGTACATATATTACAAATAGCCAAAAGGAATACCAAAATATCAAATCATTTCATATACTTATAGTCAGAAGTGTTACAAGTGATAGACATCACTGACTAGTACATTGCATGACTCAAGAAGGAAATGAAAAAGACTAAGACCTAAAAACTAAGAATTAGGACCTCCTTGGCTTTTGAAGAAAGCTTCCATCATCTTCTGCATTGCTTCCTGCTGAGCTAGCATCTGAACTTGAAAAGCAGCTTGCTGAGCAATTGCTTCATCCTGTCTTTGGATGATAGTCTGCAAACTTAATGCCATTTCATCTAGCCTCTGATGGGCAGCAGGATCATAAGCAACTACTGGAGCAGTAGAATCTGTTGTGGCCAGTGTAGTTGCAAATGCTGATGGAGGAGGTGGACAAGGAGGAGGGGTAGGAGGTAACTCTTCAACAAGAATGTCATCCTCAGGCTGAGGGTCTAGAAAAGCATAGGTTGAGAGAGTTCTTACAAAATCATTATTTGGATAGAATTCCTCTAGAAAAGCATGAATTTGTTCATGATGAAGAGGAGAATTGACTACTGAAGTAGGTGGAGTGGGGATTTTTTGTTGTGGTTGAGGTGATGGTGTTCTTTGTAATGGTGGTGTTGGTGCTCTTTATGGTGACATAGCAGGTAATGGTGATGAAGGTTGTGGAATGGAAGTTGTTGTGGCTGTTTGTTGAAGTTGAAAAGATGATTCTCTTTGAGGTGAGGGTGATGGTGAGGGAGTAGGAAATAAGACAATCTTCCTTTTTGCCATAATAGTCCTTTTTTTCTTAGGGATCACAGTCTCTTCTGGTTGGGACTCCCCCTCAGCTTGCACAGCTCTCTTCCTCTTGAAAACTTTAGTTACACTAGGTGTATTAGTAACAGAGGCCGCAGCTTGATTAGCAGATTCAGCAACAGGTTCAACAACCCGAGCAGGATTTTCAACAACATTTTGAAACATAGAAGCTTCAGCAGCATCTTAAGAAACAGAAGTTCCAATAGTTGCTTGAGCAGATGACTCGGCAATCTTTCTCTTTTTCCTCTGCAGTTGAGGCATTTCCTCTTCAACAGGTTCCACAAACAGTTCATCCTTAACAACAGGAATGGTGAGAGATTCTTGAGAAGGTTCAGCAGCAGTAGATGATAAGGCTTGAACAATAGAGGGTTCAACTATAAGTTCAAGTTGTACCTTCATCAAAGACAGTGTCTTTAAAGTTATCTCTGTGTAGAGATCAACATGGAAGGATTTTGTCATATTTTTCAAAGAATTGGCCCTGAAGACTTTTGTCATAAGAATGCCATAGGGATATCCACCCTTGCGTTTTCCTTTCACAGTCTTCTCCATGTGTTTAAAAATTAAATCTATGATATCTATTTTGATTCTTTGGACTAAATGATAGATATCAAATTTTTCTATCTTACTCACATGATCCCTAGAGCCAGTTTTAGGTATCACACAGTCAATTAAAAGTACATGAAGAAATCTTGCCTTAGGTGTTAGGTACTTTGAATCAAAGTCCTTTAGCTTAGGAACTCCATACAATACAAGGTTTACAGCCATCTCGCCACCTTGATTTTTCATCTAGCTCTTGTCGTACCCAACTCCTTCTCTAGGGCATTTGAACACTTCAGCGAGTGACTCATGAGTAATGAAGACGTGGTCCTCATCTACATCTCCAGAAATCATGAAGGTTGTGCTGTCCTTGGTGACTATAGAGTTTTTCCAGAAATTCCTAACCAAGGAAGAAAAGACATCTTTCATAATTTGGAAGAATGGCAGCCACCCAGCATGAGTAATTTCAGGCTTAATATCCAGTCCTTTGTCCTATAGCTCAGTGAAATTAGGGGCCCTTCCTGGGTGTACTTTCTTCAGTTCTGCTCCTCAGAGTCACTCCTCAGCACGCTGGTCACCGTCCTCTGCATAACACAAAAAGGGGTACATGCAAGGCAACAACAAAAGACGGGGAGTAAAAAATGTATATATCAACATAGCGGCATGGAAGCAGTTAGCAAGATGAACATGCATCATATAAACATAAGATATCAACACAACCATCTCATCACATCATCATAATAGCATCATCATCATCATAGACATTTATGTCATCATTAAACATCATACTCAATTGGGCATACCAATACCATCTATTCATACATCATCAATAATTAACATAAAACAGTATAACAATTAAAGCATGCCATTAACATTATAATCATATCATACATACATCAATTAACATCAAATAGACAACAACATATGACAGGGTCATGTGTTAACCCTTCATCTTGCGCTACCCCCAATGCCTTCATGTCAATATTATTCCTTATCCCCATACCCGGTATGAAATTCCCAAACAACAACGACGCGGCCAAACTAGACACGTTCCCTTGAGGGGCTCGACAGGTTCCTCAAACCTTGGTCAAACAAGAAGGGAACAACCAATTAATCCCCAATTCAAAAGAAGGGAAAAGGAGATTAAGGAGGGATAACTATGTTACCTTAAACAATGCTAAATCGCGTAACTTCTCTCCCAAACGGACTCACAAACTCTAAGAACTTCAGCTGGTCCATCGTTGTTGTTGTTCTGGTTCTAGCCTATGGCGTTTGCTAGCAGTGCCAAAGCATCGGCGATCGCTTGGTCGTTCCTACCTTTTCCTGCCATTGATTCCTGCATTTACCCAAGACAACAGTTAAACACAGGGAACCAAGCAGGAAGGTCTAACGGTTCTTAATACTAAAGCATCATTATCTATAACAAGTATTGATAATTCAAACAAAACACACAGAAGACTCGCAACAGACTCATACCACGTCCGAACAGGGCCAAAATGCTATGATACCCCTAAATGTGACACCCTCTACCCCGTATGTATTTATAATGCGAAAACATGGAAGGTAAAACAATTTAGTTTTTTGAAATTAGATAAACACATGCATATAATTTATTAAAAAATAAAACCAACGGGTAAAGGATACTACATTGTAACAAGGTCCTAATGTGGAAATAAAACATGTTTAAAGGATAACATAACATAAACAAAACATATAATCCAAACCCGATGTCACATTATAGAGCTGGTATAACCGATCCGATAAAACAACTCGGATAACAATTAAACTAAACATAAACTAAACTTCAAGAAGCGGCTCCTCAGAGTCACTCCTCAGCACGCTGCTCACCGTCCTCTGCATAATACAAAAAGGGGTACATGCAAGACAACAACAAAAGACGGGAGTAAGAAACGTATATATCAACATAGCGGCATGGAAGCAGTTAGCAATATGAACATGCATCATATAAACATAACATATCAACACAACCATCTCATCACATCAATATCATATATATAATTCTGAACAAGGTATGTTATGCGATGCAACGCTACTCCACTACTCCAATGCATGAATGAGCAACACAGAACCAACAATCACCACCTCCGCTTGGGTCACTCGGCTACCCAAGTTCATCATCATCATCATCATCAGTGTTATCTTTCATCATTAGTCTTTAATCTTTTATCGCATAATCTTTTCACTTACACTCTGGCCAAAAAGCACCAGATCTCAACACCTTGACCATTAAGCATCAAGGCCCTCTTGGCCACTCACCTAACATGGTCCAATATCTTTTAACAACACCTTGACATTATGCATCAAGGCCCCCTTGGCCACTCGGCTACCAAGGTGCAAAACAACAACACTCTGACCAATAAGTACCAAAGCTCAACAGCTCGACCACTCGGCTATCGAGGCCCCCTTGGAACGAACGCTAGGCTACCAAGGTACAGAACATCATCTTTCCACTTTAATTATGAAAACTCCGACTGATCAGGTACGGAGCTCAACACCTTGACCATTAAGCATCAAGGCCCCCTTGGCCAGTCGGGCACTAAGGTACAAAACAACATCTTTAAGTTATCTAACTCATCTTTTCTTCGTTTGATGTCTTCTTTCATTAATTGGATACTTTGGGGTAGAACCCATGTTTTCATCATTTTGGTTCTGTTTTGGTCAGGTGAGCACAAGCGTGCTCACCCTCAGCACGGGCTTGCTGGACCTACAGGCAAGCACGATCGTGCTGCCTGCTGAGCACGGGCATGCTCACTTGCACGCCTTGCTCTGGATTTCAAACTGGAGCACGGACGTGCTCCCTGTTAAGCACGGTCGTGCTCGATGGAATGTGGCCGTACTGATCTGGGAAGAAAGGAACCCTTTCCCAAATCCTTTGGACAGATCACAAATTCAACCTAATGGCTTTTAACTAATCCATCGAACATCAGCTTCATTAATCTTAACTGTTCTTTATTAATAACATGTCTTATCGTCACGGGGAATATCCCTTAATCACAGCTTCATCATTAATGTTCCTAGAGCACTCACTAATCAATCATAGGGTCTTTAACTAAGCCCTATGAATATAACTTTACATCGCACGCTATATTCTTGTCTTATGAACAACTTGGAAAACATCCCTTAAATCTTATTATCATTGTTAATGTATTTTAACGTCTTAACATCATTAATAAGCCCTATTAATTGGTTATAGTCATATTAACGTCTTTAATGGCATTAACATACCCAACAATCAGCACTCAAACGGAGAACCACATCATCATCATTATCATAACAGCATTCTCATAATCATAATAACATCATTATCATAATAGCATCATCATCATCATAGACATTTATGGCATCATTAAACATCATACTCAATTGGGAATACTATTACCATCTATTCATACATCATCAATAATTAACATAAAACAATATAACAATTAAAGCATGACATTAACATTATAATCATATCATACATACATCAATTAACATCAAATAGAAAACATCATATGACAGGATCATGAGTTAACCCTTCATCTTACGCTACCCCCAACGCTTACATGTTAATACTATTCTTTCTCCCCATACCGGGTATGAAGATTCCCAAACAATGACGACGCGGCCAAACTAGACACGTTCCCTTGAGCGGCTCGACAGGTTCCTCAAGCCTTGGTCAAACAAGAAGGGAACAACCAATTAATCCCCAATTCAAAGGAAGGGAAAATGATATTAAGGAGGGATAACTATGTTAACTTAAACGATGCTAACACGCGTAACTTCTCTCCCAAACGGACTCACAAACTCTAAGAACTTCAAGGGGTTCAAGGGAAGGGAAAGGGAAGAGGTTTCTATCGCACTAGGATTGCCCAAAGTGCCAAAAAGAGGGTTTGGGTCACAACCCTCACGGAACTGCTCTATTTAAAGACTCAGACCTGAGCACGGCCTTGCTCCCTGTTGAGCACGGCCGTGCTCAATTCCTGAGCAAAAGGTGCTCAAATATTTCCCCGTGAGGCCATCTAAATGGTCGAATTGGACAAAATACATAAAATGCGACTTGTAGATAATTCTCTTATCTTTCCAACGCCACCAATATCACCTCAATCGGACATCTAGAACTCAAGATATGGCTAAAACGGTGAAACATGTTACTTGGACTCTAAAAGGATTGAACCTTTCTAAGGCTAAATTTCCCCAAACATAAACTTAGGCATCTAAAACAAATATAAGAAGCATATACAAACATATATATAACATATATGAAAGCACTAAGCTTATTTACGAAAAACGGGGTGTTACATTATGTCTATGATTTATGCCTGTTTTTCAAATGATAAAGTTGTTCTACTTGTGAAAATTGCAAGAATCTAGAGTAAGAAAATAATGATTTAAAAGTTCTATTGCAAGAATCTCAAAAATGGAAGGAAAAACGAAAATGAGCTTCTTGGTAAACAACAAAGGAGAATGTTAAAAGGTACAAACTGTTTTTTTTTGTAAAAATTCATACGAATAAGTAGTTATTATAAGACCTAATTTTGTTTAAGTTACAAAATAAAACTTTCTCTCTTTATTGCCTTACTATATCTATGTGCTAATTGGTCAGGATGAGTTTGTAACCCTTTCCTAAAAAATTATTCGCACCAAATAGTGGTGCTCAACAACAAATATCTTTAATGAAAACTGGATTAAGTTATAATCCGTATGAAAATAAAAGAAATCAAAAACTCATTCTATTCGATCTACAAACAAAGTAGGTCTAATGTGAAATGCAACTTTTTTTAAGCATGGCCACATTGCTTCTAATTGTTTTATTAGAAAAATTACTAAAGGCCCAATTAGCCCCCAAAAAAATCACAGGTACACCTTTGATGCTTGAAAAAAAAATTACTTGGTCCCTCTCCCTGTAGGTTGCTTTTCGCCGCCTTTCGAGGACATCACGCTGCTGCTATTGTTGGCGGAGGGGGTTGAACTAGAACCCATCATGGCAGCTTTGTAATCCATGGTTTAAGCCATGATCGAATCCTAAAGTTGTGGATATCAAGTAGAAAATAATTTCTTTATTGATTGATGATATGATCAGAGGATACAACTTAAATAAGGAGAAAAGAGAATTCATTTCCTTAATAATAGGAAACTAGAATCTCATAAAATAGAAAAGAGGGATAATAGGAAGGTGATGGAAATCAAGAAAACCCAAAGGGAGGTTCGTTGCAAGCAAGGCCCGATGATGCACTACAAGGACTTGGAGGCCCAATGACAAGGTCAAGGACTAAGAAGGCTCAAGAGGCTTAGGACAAAGAAGTCAATTACTTCCTATCTCTCAAGTCCATTCTAGAAGAAGCAAGGCCCAAAATGGTCCAATTGATCCAAGTTGATGAAGAGGCCAATATGGAAGCATGATTCTAGTTGTTTTTATTTTTTATTAAGTATTTTGAAAAATTCATAATTTTCAGTTGGTTATTATTGTTTTTTTTGGATATTTTTATAATGAGGCCCCACCTTAGGCGTATGGAAACTTAGGAAAAATGATGTAACCTCTTCTACTGGGCCTGACCCATATCTAGACAAAGAATTAAAGTTGGGAAGTGCATAGCTTGCTTCCCCAACCTAGATAGGTGAGCCTCCCATAGGAAAGAGGACGGGGGAACTACTTAATGGCTATAAATAACCTTGTCTTTTCCTTGTTTAAGAACTTTTTGGAATTAGAATTGAAATTACACTCCTTTGTGAGTTTTTGAGAGCTTGTTCTCTTAGGTTCTTGGATGAACCATCTTTGATTCCTATCAAGAGCTTCCTTACTCTGGTGGTGAATCTTTATCGGACTTATCACTCTCGAGAGAGTATGACGTCTTCTTTTCATTTCTTTCTTCTTCTATTTCTTTCATTTTGATTTTTAAATGTGTGTTCATCTTTTGTTCTCCATTGCTTGAATACATTTAATATATGTTCTTTGTGATTCACGGCTTAGGCTTGGTTGATGCACCATCGAAAGTGTTCAATCGTTGTTTGGCATTGTGATCACATTTGATTCTTAGGTTTCCCTCCAAAATTCATTTGAATTTTGGTTTGAAAACTAGATCAAGGTTTTTAGATAGATCCGTTATTTTTGTCATTCTTTCTTTAACTCTATAACAAGAATTCAATTCAAGGATGATCTGTTAAAAACTAGATGAACCCTTGCTTGGTTCATATCAGAAGGTAAATCCCATGACATCAGGATTAAATGAATTTATCATTAAATCCTAAGATATTATCTTCCTAATTTATTAAAAGCATAAAATCAAAATGTTCCTAATTTATCCTCTATAATTTAGAATGTACGTTTAAATAACGTATACTTTCTACATGAGAAACTATAAAAAGTTAATGGCCAATGTAAGATATGTACTCAAGATTATTCTAAGAACGCCTTACATTGTATATTTGCTCTTAAATCCCTTAATCATGTCATCACAATAAACCTTGACACAAAGAAGTAAGGGGGACTTACAAAACGTACAAAAAAGTAAGTTAAAGATAATAAACAAATTAAGATACAAAGTAAAAGAAACAAGAAGATGATTTCTAGGGTGGATTCTACGGTGAAGTATTAAAATAGGCACTCACCAGTGAGGCATTATTTTTAGCCACCGGATATATTATTATTATTATTATTATTATTATTATTATTATTATTATTATTATTATTATTATTATTATTATTATTATTATTATTATTATTATTATTATTATTATTATTATTATTATTATTATCATTATCATTATTGATGGTTCAAAAAAAAAATCACCCACTACTTGTTATTCGGGTAACAAAAAAAAATAAAAAATTACAATTTCACCCCTCATCCCATTCACCTCCATCCACCGGAAACTGGAAAATGAGAATCATGAACACTTTTCCACCATCAAAGATTAAAACTTTTCTCAACCGGGTAACAAAAACCTGCATAATCCAACCAGCAAGCACATCACTCAAACATTTCTTGGTAGAACACTAAAAATAAGAAAAAAATCACCATCAATAAAAAAAATTAAAAAGAAGAAAAAGAGCGATTTGGTGGTTATGGAGAAGGCTTGTTGCGGTGGGGGAAAAAATATCGATGGCGGCTATAACCACTCACCACCGTTGTTCAATCTCCATTTTTCAACATCCACCATTGTGAAGGAAGTTCTCGGGACAGTGAATCCAAATGCAGGCAAACTTTCAGACGAATGTAGAACGACCGTAGTAAAATTCTTGGTTCGTCTTATACAATCGACTACAGAACAGTCGTCGTACATTCCAATATATTGCAACGACGAATACCACCAAATACGAGAAAGAGGACTTGCACAGTTACGACAGCACTGGAGAACCAGAGGGACAGAGAGGAGAACCTAGAAGACACTCATATTTTGAAATGAAAAATGAGAAAAAAAAACCATTTTTGAGACACCCTGTTGTGCCCCGGTGTTTTATTTGCTTAAAACCTTATTAATTAATTCCTTAATCGCGCGCTTAGAGTGAAAGGTACGTAAAAATTAAAACTTTATTTAAACAATCATATAACTTCTGCAAATTAAACATACCAAGGTTGTAATATATAAATACACACCTATTTATTTATTACATTACCAAAACACTGTTGAGAGAATCCTCTCAGTAGGATCCCTCACAGGCATAAACTTAAAATAAAAGCCATACTTAGCGGAAACATATAAAAATACTCCTTCTTAGACACACTGGCCATACTATCTATACTCTACTCGTCATGGATCACAGCTCGACCTCCAACGTCTGGTTCGTAAGGAGTTCCATCCAACTCCTCAGCAACCTCCATTTCATATAGAGCTTCGTCCAGCTCCTCAGCAACATAATCCTCCATCGGGCCTTCTAATGTAAGTAAAGTAACCCACAAGTATACATAAACATAAGGGATAAGAAACAGTTCTATCATCAAAAAGCGGAAAAGAGTCATAGTAAACCATACAGTAATTGTCACAGACAAACAACGCACATAACTAACAGATCACCCTCAAATTAATATATTATCCTCTACCCCCAATCTCATGCTACTCAAAGACACCATAGTTTCACACCTATTTCCTAAGGTGGAAGTGGTCTCGCGAGAACTCTTGATTTTACGTGTATTATATTACCAATACACAGAAGTGTTTTACATGTATTATATTACCAATACACAGAAGTGGTTTTACGTGTATTATATTCCTTCTCAGAACTTGTTGTTCAAACTGTTAGGATTTTGTTGCAGATTGAACTTTCATAAGAAACCAAAAAAAGGTTAGTTGATTACAGAGAGGAACGGGTTGGTTGGGGCGGTGGTGGTGGGATTGAGGGGATTGATAAACCTCTGGTTATCTAGTTTTATAACTAGTAAGATCATGGTTTTTGTGCTAATTATTCGAGTTCAATCTCGTTTTCGCCCAAATTTGGATTTAATTATCCTCAAGCAACATTTTGAGTCTCTTAAGTAGTTTTAGGATATTTTAGTTAATTTTGAGTCAAATAAAGCATTTACTGCTATTTCATGTTTTCAGGTTAATAAGAAAAGCAATTCTGGAAGCTTCGCCTCGCGAGCCTGAAGACTAGCCTGAACAGCAACAGTCACCCTTTCTGTCTCGCCTCGTGAATCACCATCTCGCCTCGCGAGCCTGAAGGCCTGACTGTGCCAGAGATGTCATCCTTTATGCCTCGCCTCGCGAATCACCATCTCGCCTTGCGAGAACCCAATTTTGAACTGGTGCCACATTTAATATTCGCCTCGCGAGCGAGCACAGATTCTGAAAGTTATAAATTGTTGTTTTAGGGCAGATTAGAAAAAAGAACCTTTGATTCACTGTGTGCGAATTATTTTTGAGGTTTTGTGTTACGTTTGTAATGGAGAACTAATTCCCTGGGATTAGTCTGCTGTAATCGGTTTCCGCCGACACTTGAGGTTCTATAATTCCCAATCTTATTGCTATTCCCTTTCAATATTATGCTATGTGTCTTGTTTGCTTAATTCAAGTTATATAGGATAAGTATTGATTAATTTCGATGATTGTATGTTCCTATACCTTGATCGCGTTTGCTTAATTTGCGTGTGTTCAATCGTGTTTGCTTAATTCACGAGAGCTTAATTCCGTTTGCTTAATTCGAAAATTAGGAACAAATATCTCGTAGTGGCAATTGCGCTTGTTTAATTGCTGCTACAATCGAAAAGGGATTAGAATCCGCTTAGGACATGGAATTTATATGAATCGATGATAGTTGGGAAACCGAAACAGTAGATTAATCGTTTTAGCTTATTGATAATCACTTATTTGCTCTGTTTTCTTAATCTTTTCTTAATCCTAACCCCCCCCCCCCCCCTAAAACTGATTTTTAAGGTTAATAACAATCCTAGAGTCCTTGAGATACGATACTCGAGTTGTCGTGCCATAACTACAGTTTTTTTCCAATTACTCGTTTTTGACCCGTGTGCGACAGCGGATCAAATTGGCACCGTTGTCGGGGACTCTTGATTTTTATTAGCCATATTAGGAATTAAATTCTTTCTTTGGACTGGTTTTCATTTTTTTTTGGTAGTCTCATAGTTGACGTTTGGAGCTTATATGCTCATATCATTGCACATTGTGATTGTAATGGTTGTGGATCTTAGTATTTCCCATGGATAATTATATGCAAAATTATATGCCTAATGTTGATTATGAGCCATCATGCATATATTATCCTAACTTTACTGGTGATCATGAGTTTAGTAGTGATTTTGACATGATTGGAGTGAATGAGATGCAACTTTTCTATTCTGGCCAACATGGTGGAGAACATGGCAGCTTGGATGAGTTAGCTTCTTTGGTGAATCAATTGACAATAAGCCAGCATCAATATCAGCCTGACCCCACACCAGTCCAACCCAGTCTAGAAGAATTGGTGCAGCAAATGGCAGAACACACTTTTGAATTCCAACAGAGGACAGAAGCAAGTCTTCTGAATTTGGCCACTCAAATTGGTCACATTGCCTCCACCTTAACTACATTACAATCACAACATCTCCTTGAAGAGCATTCAGATTCACAAATAGATATTCTTGACAACACTTCTTTCGAGCATAATTTTTATAATGATGTCGAGAATACTATTATTGATGAACTTTGTGTTGAAATTTCATCCTTTTCAGGGTATGAGGAGAAAAACGTCCATATGGAACTTGAGACACATGAGGTTGAGGGCTCTGTTCAGCCAAGAATTGTAGAAAATGAAGACCAGGAGGACATCTACTTCACCATGCTTGAGAATGATGAAGAACTTTTGGAATTAGATGATCCTATTAATTCCTATGCATGTGTTGATTGTGATGGGAAAAATACTTGTGTGGTTTGTGCTGAGATTTCTGCATATTTGGAAGGTGATGGACTTGGTAATGCAGTGAGTGAAGATTGTGCAGAAGTCAAAGCAGCACCAGTGATCCTCTCTACTTGTTTGCCACATCCCACTGTGACGCAGCCAACGATGGAGTTCAAGCCTCTGACTGAGAAACTGGATTTTGCATATTTAAATATGAAGGCACTATGGCCAGTCCAAGAGGCTGAACCCCATTTTTATTGGGAAGACTTTGTTGACAAGGAGGTCATCTTTGACCCAAGAGGGAGTGAGAAGTCCGCCGCACTTGGCGAAGTCACCATGATTATCAAGCACTCACTTTCATACTTATGTTGCATGCCATGGGATCTGGGAGGATCATATTGCACTTTGAGCATTCCTTGGCCGCTGTATCACAGGCAGTGGGATCCCGGTGGAAGCGCCTTCATGAGTTTTTCTAAACCTTCATCTTTTTAATTATTTTGCTTCCTTTTAATTGAGTCGTATATGTGTGTTGACTGTTGTGTCGGTGAGCTTGCTGGATTTTAATTGAATTTAGCATAAATTGATTGCATGAATTATGTTGACTATTGATGACTTCCCCCTAGGTTTTGAAAATTGAAAATTGACCCCCAGGTGAAAAATTGAAAATTGAACTTTGAAATATTTTGTTATGATTGCATGATTTATGATAAGTTTGGGGTGAAGGGGTGCACACACTAGGAATTGAATCTCGGTCAAACAATTTGCGAAAAATGTCCAGGTGAGGATTTGAGCCTCCAACATGTTTTTTTTTTAATTGTGTGAATCACTTTTAAGTTGCACTTTCCCGGATTTGCTTGAATCTCTTCATGGTTTGCATGTTTATATGGTTGCATCAAATGATTTAGGCAATTTTCTTTGAAATAACTACTTGGCCTAAAAAGAACCATCCCTAATGCATGTTCCCTAGTTAGCCACATTGAGCCTAATTAGCCTATTGTTTCTTGATGACCTTATGTTATAAGCCAAAAATCTGGAAAAACCATGTTAACCCAATCTTAGGATTAGGAGAGCATGGAAGCTTAGCAAGAGAAGGGTTGTAAGAAACTAAGTTTGGGGTGGCTACAAGGTTTGATATGTCATTCTGGGTTGAGAAAAAGAAAAAAATAAAAGTTGAAGTCAAAGGCAAAAAGAAAAAAAAAAGAAGAAAAGAAAAAAGAATTGCCAAAAGAAAAGGGGCAAAACAAAAAAATGGTGTCAAAGGAAAAAGGTTGTAGCCTCCCAAAGCATCAAAAAGAAAAATGGAAAAAGGAATTAGAGTGAAAATAATGGTGTACAAGCTTCATGCTCTCTTAATTCCTAGGGATGTAAAGCCTAGTACCTTTGAATAATCCTACCCTTAGCCAGGCCCTATTACAACCTTTAAAAGATCTTTTGATGTTGCATGCATGTTTTCCGTGGGAACTATTTTGAGATGAAAATCAAATTCATGGGAAGTGATCTTGAAATGTGAAATTGAGTGAAAAAGTTGATAGCCTAGACAAATTGAGCGAATGAGTGAAATACTAAATGCCCTTGTGAGGAAGGCAATTGTTTGAAATTGGTGATCTCCCTTTTGTGTGTAACTCGGATCCTCAACTTAAATTACTGTTTGCATGAATGATGGGATTCTCAATTGTTTAAAGTAAATGAATGTGGGGATTACATTGTTGCAAAGGGGGGAAACATTGAAGAAAAATTGTTTTGTTAAAATTGCATGAAATTTGTGGGGAATTGATTGAATCCTTTAAGCTTGCCAAGTTGAGTCTTTTTGAGTTTTAGTTTGCTTGGGGACAAGCAAAGTTTAAGTTTGGGGTATTTTGATAAACCTCCAGTTATCTAGTTTTATAACTAGTAAGATCATGGTTTTTGTGCTAATTATTCGAGTTCAATCTCGTGTTCGCCCAAATTTGGATTTAATTGTCCTCAAGCAACATTTTGAGTCTCTTAAGTAGTTTTAGGATATTTCAGTTAATTTTGAGTCAAATAAAGCATTTACTGCTATTTCATGTTTTCAGGTTAATAAGAAAAGCAATTCTGGAAGCTTCGCCTCGCAAGATAGGATCTCGCCTCGCGAGCCTGAAGACTAGCCTGAACAGCAATAGTCACCCTTTCTGTCTCGCCTCGCGAATCACCATCTCGCCTCGCGAGCCTGAAGGTCTGACTGTGCCAGAGATGTCATCCTTTCTGCCTCGCCTCGCGAATCACCATCTTGCCTCGCGAGAACCCAATTTTGAACTGGCGCCACATTTAATATTCGCCTCGCGAGAGGCTACTCGCCTCGCGAGCGAGCGCAGATTCTGAAAGTTATAAATTGTTGTTTTAGGGTAGATTAGAAAAAAGAACCTTTGATTCACTGTGTGCGAATTATTTTTGAGGTTTTGTGTTACGTTTGTAATGGAGACCTAATTCCCTGGGATTAGTCTGCTGTAATCGGTTTCCGCCGACACTTGAGTTTCTATAATTCCCAATCTTATTGCTATTCCCTTTCAATATTATGCTATGTGTCTTGTTTGCTTAATTCATGTTATATAGGATAAGTATTGATTAATTTCGATGATTGTATGTTCCTATACCTTGATCGCGTTTGCTTAATTTGTGTGTGTTCAATCGTGTTTGCTTAATTCACGAGAGCTTAATTCCGTTTGCTTAATTCGGAAATTAGGAACACATATCTCGTAGTGGCAATTGCGCTTGTTTAATTGCTGCTACAATCGAAAAGGGATTAGAATCCGCTTAGGACATGGAATTTATATGAATCGATGGTAGTTGGGAAAACGAAACAGTAGATTAATCGTTTTAGCTTATTGATAATCACTTATTTGCTCTCTTTTCTTAATCCTAATCCCCCCCCCCCCCCCCCCCAAAACTGATTTTTAAGGTTAATAACAATCCTAGAGTCCTTGAGATACGATACTCGAGTTGTCGTGCCATAACTACAGTTTTTTTCCAATTACTCGTTTTTGACCCGTGTGCGACAACAGATCAGGGATGAAGGACAAAATTATAAATATAATTTTATTGGTAATCCGTTGAACAATTAACCAAGTTTAATCTCAACACTTCAAATATTTTAATACTAAATCTGATGGTTAGAAATGGTGGTTCATGTTGAACCACTTATTTAGGTGCTTCACCTTCGAAGCCACCAACAACTTTGTCTAAAACCTTTAACCCCATGGCCCTGCCTTTTTTCATTACTTTATTTATTTATTTGGTAAAAGTGATGATATCATACAATCCCTAAAGAATGCTGAATTGACAAATCTATTTTCCATTTGGGAAGTTTAAGAAAAAAACCCAACAATTATTATGTTTGTGATCCTTTATATTTCTTTTGTCCAGCACCTTCAACTATCAATTCTTCCCGATTAATCCTTAAACTCTAAATATTAGTGAAATTAGCACTTCAGTTAATCCAGAGTTAGATCATTAACGATGATTGCATCCAACCATTCATTTTGCTTTAATCTGAACCATTTATTGCATTTTATTATTATTTTTATAGAAAAATCGATAAAATGGAGAAATTAATTTCCTAGGCCTTTATTCTTCATCCTTGTTCATTCTTAGGGATGAAAATGGGCAGGATACGAGTAGCTTACTGTAGTACTTGTCCCTATACCCGCATTTAAAAAAAAATACTCATCCCCAGACCAATAACTGCGTGGGTAGCAACTTAAGTACTCGTACCTTTACTCGTTGGGTACCTAAGTACCCATACCCCGCACTCATTACCCGCACTTTAATTAAATATTGCAAATCAATAAATAAAAAAGAACATTATTAAAATTGTATAACATGAGACGAACACTTATATAACAAGTCTCAAATATCATGAATGCATTTCATGTTGATTTTTCATCTATGATGAGTGAACCTAGTAACAATTGTCACAACAAAATACAGATGAATAATGTGTAGCCACTTCCCATATAAGTATCAATTATAGAACAAGATTTTAAAAATTGAAAATGAACAAATGATATAAAAAAAATACGCAAAACACTTAATATCATTACTCAGGAGCATATATATATATATATATATATATATATATATATATATATATATATATATATATATATATATATATATATTCTCATATACCTGAACACTGATATAGAAAATATTCATTTTGTATAAATTTGGGTCACAAACAACATGCTTTTAAGTTTCCATAACTATTTTGTCAAAAAAAAAAGTTTCCATAACTGACGCTAATCTCAATATTTTTAGGAAAGAATAGGAAGAATAGGAAAGAAATAATATAAGAATATATATGTATGCAGGTATGGGACGGGTTGGTACTAGAACAGATGCCTTTACTCAAACATCCAAAATATGATTTGGGTGTTTGGAAAAAGGGATCACGTTTTAGAAACAGATGGGAGAATGGTTCAACATCAAATCAAGGGGTTCATAGGAGAGCTTAAGGAGTTGGAGTTAGGGATGAAGGTTTTATGGCAAAAAATGGGAAGAAAAATGCCCAACTGCCACATGAACAACATGTCGGTAGAAGACAATTTCATGCTAGATGGGAAGAGAGGGACAATTTCTTACTTCTTCACTAACTTCCCAGATACACATGATCGGGAAGATATGTGGAAGGTCTTCTGTTTGTGGGGGAGAGTTAGAGAAGTTTTCATATCATCATGACAAATCTGGGAACAGGTTTGGCTTCGTGCATTTTACGGAGGTGAGGCTGCCAAACTTCTAGAGGAAAAATTAGACACTCTTTGGATCGGGAGTTATAAACTGAGGGTCAACATTCCTAGGTTTAACAGAAGGGAAGGGGCAATGGGTGTCAATGGTGGACCACCGAATCAAGGTGTAACAAAAGGTGGCGAGGCGATAGGAGGGACGTATACTCATGCAGAAGTGGTGGAATAAGGTAAAGCCAATGAAGACAAAACACAAAAAAACAAAACACAGTCAACAAAAGAGGATGGAGGGCAGTAAATGTTAACTCAACAAATGAATGGCAAGGAATGTCATTTAATGTGTCGGAGGAAAAGTTGGTGTGGTTAAAGGAGTGCGTCGTGGGCTTCACAATCATTACTGGAGGAATCCCAAACATCCAGGAGTTCATTCATAATGAGGGCCTTTTTACAGTCAAGGCAGCTCCCATGGGTGGCGATAGTGTTTTATTATCATCAGCAATCCCAGGTGAAATTCACACTTTAGTGAAAGAACGGGAAGGTAGCTTTGCAAGGTGGTTCACGACTATTCACCTATGGGGCGATGAAGTTACTCTTAACCTGAGATTTCTGTGGCCCAAGATCACGGGTGTGCTGATCCATTGTTGGGAGGAGAAGCTCTTTAAGACTTTGGGTGAACTCTCTGGTATGTTTGTAACAATAGATGATGCAACCAGGGATATGAAACGACTGGACTTCGGAAGAGGGCTCATCAAGGCGTCTACTCTGGAGCTCATCAACAGTGTTATCAGGGTTAAGATTAACTCGGAGGTGTTTGCGATAAGGATTCTGGAAGACCTTAGCGATCCGCTTCATCTTTCAAGGCCGTCGGAACAAAGGTTTAGGGAGGCGACATCAACCTCGACCAATGGCGATGAATCTGACTATCGCAATATCGAGGAGGTCCAGGAGACAGACTTGTCAAAAGGGTTCAGGGCGGCGTACTACACTCAGATGCAGAGGGAGATTTCAAATTCGAAAATATTGGATTCGGTGATTATTGAGGAGGCTAGGGGCAGCCGATTCAGGGATGCATGGGGGGGAGAAGACGTTTTAGTTATAGGATATTGTACGGAGGATGTTACAAAAGGCAAGACTATGGAGGGGAAGTCAACGGAATCCGGGGAGTCTTTAGCGGTGGTGTTTGAGTCTGGGAAGGGGGGTAAGGTGAGTAAAAAGAGGGTGGAAGCTGGAAAAGAACAAACCCAATTAGAAAATTGGGTTGGCGATCTGGGCCAAGAACCCGTTTTGGAATAAACATACCATATGAAGATGGGACTTCGCTAGTGAATGTAACTCCTGATGGTTACTCGCCAGCAAGGATAGAGGGGAACCAGATGGGCCTAATAGAGGTGGGCCTTAAACCAACTTTTGGGTCAGCTTTAGTTCTCATTGAATTAGATCTATCCTCTAATGATAATGTTAGAAGGAAAGGGGCAGGCCCAAAGGCAAAACAGAAAGTGGGAAAGAAGGGGTCAAAATTCGAAGAGGGTGGCACAAGCAAAAAAAAAGGGAAAAATAATAACATAAAAGATGCGGCGTTGCTGTGGAATAAACTGGTGTGTTTGAACAACAACTCACAACTTAGGAAGAGGAAATTTATTTCAAAGGCGGGCGCTCCAGCTGAGGAAGGTGATCAAGAAGGCATGGAGGGGGCGATCTCTCTCAGCGATCAGGAAACATCGCAAGGAATTGTGGTAGGGGGTCCCAACCTGGAAAGCTCAGCGTGTCAGGTTAGCCATTTAGAAACAGATAGCCAGATTGTGCTTAGGAATAGAACATATATTGAAGTTGAGGCAAACAGGATCTGGGAATTGGGGAAAAACCTGGGGTTGGAATCTGATCAGAAGGATGAAAATGTCGTGGACAAACTCATAGATATGGAGAAGAGGGATTGAGCTAAATGTAAAAAAACCTAGCGGTTCGAAGTCAGGAAAGGAGGGGAAAGACAAGTTAATATGCGGATAGCATCTTATAACACAAGAGGGTTGGGGGGGGGGGGGGGAGGATAAAAAAGAAAGCAATCAGAAACTTAATTGAAAAGGAGAAAGTGGACTTCATTTGCATTCAGGAAACCAAGATGGAGGTGATTGACCAAAAATTATGTGAGTACTTGTGGGGGGGCAGTGATGTAGACTCGACAGTCAAGAATTCAGTTGGGAGCTCAGGGAGACAACTCTGTCTTTGGAATAAAATCACTTTCTCAGTACAAGATACCTTTTTAGGGGAGGGCTTTTTGGGCGTTTCTATAAAATGGAGGAGATCAGAGGTTGAATGTGTAATTGTTAATGTATATAGTCCATGTGAATTGTCCAGGAAGAGAATCCTTTGGGAAGAACTTTTTGGTTTCAAGGAAAATTCAGAATACGATTATTGGTGTTTAGGTGGAGCCTTTAATGCTGTAACACACTCTTGTGAAAGAAAAGGGAGGTCCAACCAGGTGAATAATAGAGAAACGAGAGTTCAGTGAATTCATTGGCAAAACGGATTTAATTGATATCCCAGTGGTTGAAAGAAAATTCACTTGGTATAAAGCAGATGTTGGTTCGATGAGTAGATTGGATCGATTTATACTATCGGATGCTTGGCTTGGAAGATGGGAAAACTTAACTCAAAGGGGTCTGAACAGATCAGTATCAGATCACTGCACAGTAGTGTTAAAAACCAAAGGACAAGACCGAGGGGCGAAACCATTTAGGGTAATCAATTCTTGGTTGCAACACAGGGATTTTGAGAAGTTCATCACAGATTCGTGGAACAAGTTGCGGGTGGATGGGTAGGGTGCTTATGTGGTGAAGCAAAAATTAATTTTGCTGAAAAAAGAACTGAAGGAATGGAACCACAACATATTTGGCAACATAGATGAAAAAATTACAAAAGCTATTGAAGGAATAAATCAGGTGGATGCTAAAGGGGAAACTGAATATTTATCTGAAGCGGATATTGTTACAACAAGAGAATTTCAGGATTGATTTTGGAGTTCCTCAAAAATGAAGGATTCTTTCAATATCCAAAGGTCAAGGGAGAGGTGCATAAAGGAAGAAGACTCGAACTACAAATTCTTCCACACAAGAATTAACAGAAGGAAGAAGGTAAATAGCATTCATGGTCTTAACGTGGGGGAGGTTTGGGTGGATGATGTAGTACAGGTAAAGGAAGAGGTCCATGGCTATTTCAAGAAAGTTTTAATGGTGAAAGCTGGAACAGACCAACTTTGGGGAGTGTGAGTTTCAAACAGATTTCAGTTCAAGATCAGGAGTTGTTAAATGTCGAATTTTCTCTTGAGGAGATAGAGTCAGCGGTTCAGAGCTGTGACATCAACAAATCACCTGGGCTGGACAGCTATAGTTTCGGTTTCATTAAGAAATTCTGGTATTTGTTAAAGGAAAACTTCATTACAATGTTCGGGGAGTTTCACCAACACGGGAAAATACCAAGGGGAGCCAATGTGTAACACCCTGATTTTTCGTAAAGTGCTTTTCATAAGTTGTTTGGTTGGTTAAGGGCTTAGTGGGATTTTTGGTTCAAAAGTCCTTTTCTGGTGCATGAGCACGCCCGTGCTCATTAGCCAGCACACCCGTGCTAAAAGGCTGAAGCGTGTTTCGGTTTTTAAGTTGAGCACACCTGTACTCAACAGTTAGCACACCCGTTCTCAATGTGCGGACCGCGTCTCGCTGACGCTAAGTCCAGCACGACCGTGCTTGTTAAGGAGCACGACCGTGCTCGGGTGCAGCTTTTATATAGTTGGCACATAAATCGAGGGTGAAAAGATAACCATATTTTATGCCACCAGGCGTCACCAGTTTAGGCCAGAGCTATCTCTTTCCCTATTTCCACTAAACTCAACCTGTTTCTGGAGTATTGGAAGCCGTTGGGAGCCTCTTGTGAGTCTGTGTTGGTTTACAGGTAATGGTCCCTTTTCCCTTTTCAGTTTCTTCTTGTTTTTATTAGAGAAACCGACCAAGGATGTTTTTGGTTAACCAAGGCTTAGCTTCGGTGTGAGCCGCTTGAGTATTCGGTACTGGGTTGCTATTTAGAACTGTTGCTAGAGCGACCTTCAATCCAGGTATGGGGAGAAGGGTAGTGTATTCAAAGGCATTGGGGGTAGTGTAAGGTAAAGGGGTTCCCATAACCCTGGTTTGTTGTGTATGAATACATAATTTATATGTTGGTTTGATTTATGATGATAACATAATCTTGGTTGTTAATATGTTGTTTACATGCCTTATGTTCATATTATGTTCTTGATGTATATGTTAGTTGTTTTAATATGAACATGATGTTGCTTTACGATGATTATTGGCATGATATTATTGAATATTGGTTGATTCCTGATGTTGAAGTTTAAGCCTTAAAATATGTCGTTAAATGACCTAGGATTAATGAACTTAATCCCAAATTGATTGGCTAAGAATCGGACCGTAGTTTCTGCCTAGAACAGCGCTACTGTGCATTAAGCACGGCCGTGCTCCCAATTCAATTTTGGAAAAGTGGCAGCGCATTATGCATGGCCGTGCAGGACAAGGAGCACGACTGTGCAGATGTGCACGGTCGTGCCTACCAGGAAGCACAACCGTGCTGATGAGTACGGTCGTGCATGAATGGAAGCACGACCGTGCTTCACTTTTGTGACCAGCACGACCGTGCAGGGAACAAGCACGCTCGTGCTCCCCTAATAGACAGAGATTGAATTAAAGGTTAAAATAGGGGCTTTTGACCCTAATCTTCCCAATAACATGTTGATGACATAAATGACTTAGTTTAGATAACTTGGCTAATGATTAACAAAGATGATTAAGAAGATGAGATGGTGAGATGTTGAGTTTGGTAAGCCGGTACCCGTTTTGTTACAGCACGTTGTTAAGATTGACAACCTTGGTGCTTATTGGCCAAGGTACCCTCGATGCTCATTGGTTGAGGTGCCGTTGATGTTGTACCTTGGTAGCCGAGAGTTTGGTCCAAGGGGTCCTTGACCCGGTTGGGTTTAAGGTGTTGCGGTCGATTCCGCTAAAGTTTAAGGTGTTGCTGTTGATTCAGCTGAAGTCTTGGGTGCTTATAGGTCCAAGCAAAGGAGGCGGCGTTTGCCTGTTGTTTGTTGTATGCTGCATGCATCATTGGAGATGTTGTTGGTGGACGTTCGACATAGGGGAGGTCGCCCGAGAGTACGGAGATCTGGCCATCCACGGTAGGTCACTCAAAGTTTGGTGACCGTATGCCCCTTGACGAGGCATTCATTGGTTTGATGCGTTGGCTATCCTAGGGGTAGATTCCCTGGCATTCGTTAGATTCCCAATGTGGATATTTAACTCCGAAGTCGTTCATCCTGAGTTAGCTTGGATCCACATGCATAATGGAGTAGCGGAGTAGTGTTGCATTGCATCGCATAGCATACTTGATATTGTTGATATTGATGTATGTTGATATATCTGTTGACATATGTTATGGTGATGCCATACTGTTTGTTTTACTTTGCTTCCTATCACCATGCTGTATATGTTTACATGATTCTTACTCCCCGTTCTTTGTTTGTTTGTTTGGCCTGATTGGCACCTTGCAGAGAATGGCGAGCAGTCAGGAGAGGAGTGACTCTGAGGAGCCACCACTCATAGTTAGGACTTTTCCTTTTGTTTTAGTTAGTTCAGTTGTATTCCGAGGATTTCATTCCGGAACGGTTATACCAGCTCTATTGTGACATCGGTTTGGGTTATGTTGTTTATCTTTTGGTTTATTTGTTTTAAACTTGTTTTATTTTTACGCATTTTGAGAACTCGTTCATGTGGGACCTTTCTACCCATGGACAAATGTTTTATTTTATCCAGTAAATGCAAGTTTTGTTTTATATCTTTATATTTAAATTGCTTTATAACATGCGGGGTAGTAGGGTGTCACATTTAGTGGTATCAGAGCAGGTCTGTTTTATCAGGTCGTGGTATGAGTCTGTTGTGTGCTCTTGTTTGAATTGTCTATACTTGCTATAGACAATGATGGTTTAAGTTAGGTGCCCGTGTTGGAACCAAAATGATTTGGATTTAATTAATCTCTAAGTTTTGATGTTAACAAGAGGATTAAATTTGCTTGGTAAAGTGTTGGTTGAGTTTTAACAAGGTTATCTAGTTTTGTAGGATCACTTGAATCTTATAAGTTATGGAAACTTAGAAAAAGTTTCATATATCTGCTTGGACTTTAAATAAGAAATCCACGTCCACCCGTGTAGACAAACTGCTCAAAAGCTTGGTAAAGTTATTTATTTATTTCTTTATTTTAGTAGATTGAAACTTAAGTAGACGAGGCATGAGAATTTCTAAGTAGATGAAATATTAAAATATTTCTACTAGACGGAATCTAAGTTTCAAATTGAATAGACGAGCTTAACTTGCCACGTCATCAGACGAGATATTTTTAAGTGAGTGGACGGACTTTAATGCCACGTCACCAGACGGAGATCAAAATAACTCACTGAGATATAGCAAGTCCAAAGACTTGAGTAGACGAGAGGACATGCCACGTCAGTTGACGATAAAAATGAAAGAGTGAATAGACTTAGTTTCACATATAGCTAAGTAGACGCAGTTTTTAAGTAGATGAGCTCATCTATATGATAAGCCTTCATAAATAATTTCAATCCGGTCCACAATGAATCATATTTATTTCAAATGATTGATATTTATTTCAAGAGAATTTTTTGTTCTTCTCATTTGTTTTATATGCTTAATGCTTTGTTTCCTTTTGAGAAAATCATAGTACCATCGAGGAAATACAAAAAGCAACACAGTACAATGGGAAATGTAAAATGATCTGTACGATAGCACCTTTATGGCTGGAAAAAGCTGGAAGTTACATAAATGAGGAAAAACAGTTTTCAAGCTGCAAATGCTCAGAGCAGTGAGCCTCCATTTTGTACTAACCTGATAACCAAGAATACATTTCAGCATGGCCACGGTCAAGCTATCATCCATTTCATAAAATCATCTGCGTGAATCTTCTATCCTTAAACTCTTACAGCTCTATTTGTTTATACTGACTGTGGGGTTTTGATATTGCTTTTGTTAAGTTTCAAAAGTTCTTTTTCAGTGTGTGCATCTGCTTTATATATCCTTGTGTGAGAAAAACAGTTTTAAGAGGTTGTTTTAGAAAAATTATTAACAAACACAATTCAACCCCCCTTCTTGTGTTTGCCTGTGTCAACTTTAGTTGGTATCGGAGCTCAGCCTCGAAAGGGTTGAGCATTTAACAAGTGCTGAGGGAGTACGATCCAACAACCATGGATATAGAAGGACAAGCTATCAACAGACCTCCTCTCTTCGATGGAACTGACTATGACTACCGGAAGAAGAGGATGATGGCGTTTTTGGATGCACAAAGTCTAGATATCTGGGAGCTCATAGAAACTGGTTATACTGAGCTTAGAAAAGAAGATGGAGCTGTTGCTAGAGCAGATTGGACTGCAAATCAAAAGGCAAAACATCAACTTAATCTTAAAGCTAAACATTATTTGATGTTTGCCATCACCAGATCTAAGCATGACAAGGTTCACAGCTGCAACACTGCAAAGAAATCTGGTATACTCTTGCCCTAGCTCATGAAGGTTCCTCACAAGTGAAAGAATCAAAGATAAGTATGCTGGTTCACCAGTATGAGCTATTCAAGATGGGTGAACATGAAATAATAGAGTAAATTTTTGGTAGATTCCAAACTATCATCAACTGTCTCAGATCTCTTGGTAAAGTCTATGAAAATAGAGACCATGTCAGGAAAATTATGAGAAGCTTATCCAAGCAATGGAGACCCAAAGTTACTGCTATTCAGGAAGTTAAAAACCTGAATACTCTTTCTCTAGAAGAGCTCCTTGGATCACTCAAAGTTCGTGAACTTGAACTAATTGAAGAAGAAAGCTTCAGAAAAAGGGAAATCTATTGCCCTAAAGGTAAAGAAAGCAAGTTCATCAAAGTCCTCAAAGCTACTGAATCATCAGATGATACTGGACCTTTAGACAGTGATGAAGGGTCAGATGAGGATGAACTATCTTTCATCTCCAGAAAAATTTAACATATGTGGAGAAAGAAAGGTGGTTTCAGAAGGAAGCAGTTTAACATAAAGTTTTCCAAGGAGAAGTCAAACTCCAAGGAAAAAGGTCCAGTCTTGTGTTTTGAATGCAAAAAGCCTGACCATTTCAAAGCTGATTGTCCTGAGCTGAAGGATAAAAGAAATTCTTCAAAAAGAAGAAAGGTTTAATGGCTACGTGGGAGGATCTAGATCTATCTTCATCAGATGAAGAATATAATACTGAGGAAGAGGCAAATATATGTCTCATGGCAGACACTGCATCAGAAAGTGAATACACTGATGCTGAGGTAATGGACTCTGACCTGTCCACTTTTCAAAATGTTTTTGATGAATTGTTGCATGAGTCGTCCATACTGTCTCGAGAGTATAGGAGTCTCAAAAAGAAATTTTCTAAATTTTCTAGAGAATATGACAGGGTTTGCATTGAGAAACAAAACCTTAAAGATGAAAATGACATACTAAAAATCAGTGAATGTCAGTCTAGCTGACAAAACGGAGTGTGAGCCTGATGTTTCTTGTGAAGTTGCAAAACTGAAACAAGATGTAACATATTTGACAGACTCTCTATCTAAGCTTGTAGGTGGCTCAGATAAACTTAGTCTCATTTTAAGGTACTCTAGGTCACCACATGATAAATCTGGCATTGGTTATGACAAAGAGAAGCAAGAAGCATCTCACCAAAATTCAACACCACATACATAGCATAGAGCTTCAAAAGCTCAGGCTAAACATGATAAAACCAAGTCTGGCCCATCCAACACCTTTTGCAAAGTGTGTGGAAAGAATAGACATACTACATCTAGATGCATACATAATAAGCATAGAAAGCATTCTCGTCCAGTGACTACTAACAAGAAAGGATCCAAGTCAGTTTGGGTACCTAAAGATAAGATAACACCTGTTGCAGATTTGCCTAACAACAGGAAAGAAACAAACATCTTGGTACTTGGACAGTGGGTGCTCACAACACATGACAGGAGAAAGGTGAATGGTCCAAGACCTAAGAGCCAAAGATGGTGGCTGGGTCACATTTGGAGGAAACCAGAAAGGGTAGATCACTGGTATAGGTAAAATTGGTCATCATTTTTCCTCCATCGACAATGTTCTCTTGGTTAATGGTCTTAAACATAATCTGCTAAGTATAAGTCAATTATGTGATAGTGGATATGTTGTTTCTTTTGATAAGAACATGTGTAATGTCAAGAAAAATGATGGATCACTTCTATTCATTGCTAAGAGACAAAACAATCTGTATAAGATTTACTTGGAGGACCTCTCAAATCAGAGTGTCTCATGTCTAGTTTCCATTGAAGATGAGCGATGGATTTGGCACAAAAGGCTAGGTCATGAAAGCTTGAAATTAATTTCAAAGCTAAATAAGCATAACCTCGAGAGAGGGCTACCAAACCTCAAGTACAAATCTGATGCTCTCTGTGATGCATGTCAAAAGGGAAAACAAGTCAAGGGTTCTTTTGAATCTAAAACTGCTGTTAGTACCAATAGACCACTATAGTTGCTACACCTTAATCTTTTTGGTCCAACAAGGACTGCTTCCGTCAGTGGTAAGAAATATCGTCTTGTTATTGTAGATGACTACACAAGATGGACATGGGTTATGTTCTTAACTCACAAGGATGAGTCCTTCAAGGTCTTTTCTATATTCTGCAAACGTGTACAGAATGAAAAAGGCATGTGTATCACTTCTATCAGAAGTGACCATGGGGGAGAGTTTGAGAATGAGCTATTTCATAAGTTCTGTGAAGAAAGTGGTATTCTTCACAACTTCTCAATACCAAGAACACCACAGCAAAATGGTGTGGTAGAGAGAAAGAACAGATCTCTTCGTGAGATGGCTAGGACTATGCTCAATGATCACTCTGTCCCTAGACACTTCTGGACTGAAGTTGTTAACACTACCTACTACATTCAGAACATAATATACATTAGACCTATCCTGAACAAGACTCCTTATGAATTGTGGAAAGGATGAAATCCAACATTTTGTATTTTCATCCCTTTGGTTGTAAATGCTATATACTGAATACAAAAGATCAACTTAGTAAATTTGATGCAAAAGTAGATAATGGAATTCTGTTTGGATATTCTGAAACTTCAAATGGTTTTAGAGTTTATAATTCTAGAACTTTAGTTGTAGAAGAATGTATTCATGTCAAGTTTGATGACAAGTAGCCTGACAAGAAATTATCAGAGCTAGATGAAGCTTTTGCAGATCTTGATCTAAATATCTCAGGAGATACAACACAGATTAAAGCTGATGATCAAGTAGACGACCCTCCTCAATAACCAAAACCAGAAACATCCACTTCTCAACAAGAAAATGTTCAAAGATCTTGGTACTTCAAGAATTATCAACCACAAGATCAGATCATTGGAAATCCCAATGATAGGCTAAGAACCAGATCAACCTTCAGAGATCCAAATGATTCTGCACTTGTCTGAGTTGGAACCAAAGATAGTAGACGAGGCTATGCTAGACGATGACTGGATTCTGGCAATGCAATAAGAACTGAATCAGTTTGAAAGAAGTAATGTTTGGACTCTAGTACCCTTGACTAAAGACAAATCAGTTGTTGGAACAAAATGGGTTTACAGAAACATGCTTGATGAAAATGGTAAAGTGGTAAGAAATAAAGCAAGACTTGTTGCACAAGGATACTCTCAAGAAGAAGGTATAGATTACACTGAAACTTTTGCACCTGTTTCTAGATTAGAAGCAATTAGGATTTTAATTTCTTTTACCGCACATCATAGCATTATGCTTTTTCAAATGGATGTTAAAAGTGCTTTTCTAAATGGCTTTATTAATGAAGAGGTATATGTTATGCTACCTTTGGGTTTTGAAAGTGAAACCCAACCTGAACATGTATATAAGCATAAGAAAGCTTGATACGGCCTCAAGCAAGCTCCTAGAGCTTGGTATGATAGACTAAGTTCATTTCTAGTGGAAAACGGCTTTAATAGAGGAAAGGTTGATACAACCCTATTTAGAAAATCCATAAAATCTAATTTTCTTAGTTGTGAAAATATATGTTGATGATATTATATTTGGTGCTACTAATGAATCTCTATGCAAAGAGTTTTCTATGCTCATGCAGAAAGAGTTTGAAATGAGCATGATGGGAGAACTCAAATTCTTCCTTGGACTTCAAGTTAAAGAAAATGTGGACGAGGTGTACATCCATCAAACTAAATATACAAAGGAACTATTTAAGAAGTTTAATATGGATGATTGCAAGCCAATGAATACCCCTATGCACCCCACGTCCATACTGAACAAAGATGATAAAGAGAAAAAGGTAGACCAAAAGGTGTATAGAGGTATGATAGGATCTCTCTTATATCGTACTGCATCTAGGCCTGATATTATGTTCAGTGTATTCTTATGTGCTCGATTTCAATATGATCCTAGAGAATCTCACTTATCAGCAGTTAAAAGAATATCTAGATATTTAAAAGGTACTACTAATCTGGGTTTGTGCTTTAATAAAAAGGAAGATTACAGATTAGTTGGTTTTTGTGATACTGACTATGCTGGAGATAGAATTGAAAGAAAGAGTACCAGTGGAGGATCTCACTTTGTTAGAGCTAATCTCGTTTCATGTTCAAGCAAAAGACAAAGTACCATTGCCTTATCAACCGCTGAAGCTGAGTATATTTCAGCTACAAGTTGCTGCTCGCAACTTCTATGGATCAAACATCAATAGGAGGATTACAAGATGTTTGTAAGTAGTATTCCACTTATGTGTGATAATACTGCTGCAATAAATCTATCTAAGAATCCAATACTCCATTCAAGGGCTAAGCATATAGAGATTAAACATCATTTTATAAGAGATTATGTGCAAAAAGGTGTGATTGATATACAATTTGTAGATACTAACCATCAATGGGCATATATCTTTACTAAACCTCTTGCTGAGGACAGATTCATTTATATTACGAAGCATCTTAATATGTTTTGTGTGGATTAATTGTGAAGTCTAGTTTTGAATATGTTGTTTCTGATTTATGCGTGTCCAATGCATTTCACGTCTATTGCATAATTATATGCACGTATATTTCATGTCGGGTCTATTGCACTTGTTTGCCGCGTCCACTGCATGTCGCATCCATACATGTCTGTGTGTTGCTTGGACCCGTCCATACACATATTTGTTAATTACTTTTTGCCTGGACCCGTCTATGCATATATTTATTAAAAGCATTTATGTTGTCTCAAAGACATATTTATTTAATATATTCTCTTGCTGAGTCAGTAATTCCCATCAATCCCATCAAAACCTTTTTTATAGTTTCAAAATACCAACGCCGTTTTATCTTTAATGATTTGTCTTGTCAAAAAAATTTAATTCTAAAAGAAAAACCTTTGAAATTCAAAACCTTGTTAAAAGCAACCCTCTTCCCTCTGAGAAACCTTTCATTACCCTGTCATCTCTGAGATTACTCGAGCTCTCTATCTCTTTGCTTTCAAACCCTAACTCCTAAATCACCAAAAATGGCCTCTTCTTCAATCTTCAACATGGACAAGCTTAATATGGCTATTGAGCATCACTTCAACTTTGGAGTTTTACAGGACTACAATTTGGATATCAACAAGTATATCAATGTTGCTGGGTGGGGAGGACTCTTCGCTGAGAAAGTCTCTGTTTATCCCAATTTGATAAGGGATTTTTGGAGGAGACTTCAAGTCACTGATACTGACATCTCCTCTACTGTATTGGGAAAGAGGATAGTAGTTTCTGAGAAGACTATTGCTGATGCCATCTTCTGTGCTCAGGAAGGAATGGTTTTTATTGAGTCATGGGAGACTGAACTAGGTGGCACTGAGGTCATTGAAGTCTTCTTAATGAGAGAGGACACGGTAAGGAATCAGTCATGGAAATCTGTAGAAATGAAGGACATCATTCGCATCCTTCATCAACTGCTGAACAAAGTGGTTCTTCACAAAGCTAGGTCCAAGGACAACTTGTCTGCCTTGCACAAGTTATGCCTCTGCCATCTCTTTACTGAGACAAAGATCAACCTTCCCAGAATTTTGAATGGAAGATTCAGGGATGCTGTGATTAACAGGAAGAAACTATCTGCATTTCCCTATTGTTATCTCCTTTCCAAGATCTTTAAAGTTCAAGGAATCCATGAATTCATTGCTGCTTGGTCATCTGAAGAGCAAGCACGAATTTTAACTGAAAAACCAATGTCAGCTGCTGATTTTGGCAAGATGAACATTGTAAATATGAATCTCAGCACCTATACTACTGCTGCCATGACCAAGATTGAGGAATTGATGATAGTCAAGGAAGAAATGGTTGAACAAAACAATACAGATGTTCCGGGGCTGAAGAGGAATGTTAAGAAGAAAACCATTGCTGTAAGGAAGTCAATGCCTAAAAGGCCTACTGGTGGAATTGTCTTCAGAGAACCCACTGCTACTGCTCCTAATCCTGCTCCCACACAGAAAAGGACAAGAAACGTGAGTCTGTCTTATGATCAGGATGATGAGGACAGGGTTCCCATCAGCTCTGTACTGAAGAAACAAAGAATTGCTGCTTCTGCTAATGCTGCTGCCGCCTCTATTCCAACTAGGAGGAGACAACCTCAGAGAAGAGGCAAAGCTGCCATGGGAACTGCGGTAACCCTTCCTGCTAACGACCCTGTCAAGTTAGCTGTAGATGCCCTAGTTTCCAGCTTTGATCATAGGGTAGATGACTGTGTACATGCATCCTCTGTGAATCAAAGTCAAAACATGGATGATGTGTATATTCCCACACCCTTTTCACCACAAACAAACTCACCAGATCAACCACAAACAACCTCACCACCAAGACCAAAATTCTCACCCATCTACCACAGAAGAGATTCCCTCCTAAGAAGATCTACCCAAACCTCATCAAGTCCCCACCCTTTAAACCTTTCACTGATGGTGTAGAAAGGCACATCATATCTGACTGGACTCAGGATCCAAGAAAGAAAAATCTTAAAAATGTTCTTGAAAAGAGATCAAGATCATTCAGACATGTTCCATTCATCATGGATGCCAACACCAAATGGAAGTCCTTTGTTCATCCCAGTGAATATGGCAGAGCTACTGACTTCATTGATCAACTCCTACATATTTTTTGGAAAATGGAGTTGGAAATGCCAAGATATGTCAGGGCTGCAAATTTTATGCCTCCAACATGGCTGCATCATTCTCTGGAGAAAACAAGAATAGGATTCAGACCCTACATGATATGTCCCAGGCTACCAATGACTGACATGAATAAAGACAAAGATTTGAAGAAGCAGAGAAACACCGGCAAGATGTATTTTCCCGACAGCTGCATAATCAATCCAGCAACAATCAATCTCACTGATCAAAATGTGATTGACTACTGGTTGGCTAAACCAACTGAAGATGTTCAAGAGGATGTTGCTGTGGACATCTGGAGGACTCACATGGTGGAATGTGCACAGGAAGCTTCCTCCTCTGGATTGACTATTGAAGAGAAGAAATATATTCCTAAAGTAAGAGGGAAGTGTGGCCTTGCTTATTGTAGATTCCTCATCTATAAGGACATCATTGGCATTCCTGTCATAAGTCTTGTTTTTGAAGAGGACTCTATTCGTTGGGCCAAAGAGCTACCTGAACCAGTGCTGCAATATGCTACCTCACCACCTCCATCATCACCATCATAGCACACAGATGAAGAGATCATCATTGAGGACAAGGAAGTTAAAGAAGTACAGTATGTTCCTCACGTGGAAGTGGTTTAACCTGTTGCTGAGGTTGAAGAAATTGTTGAGTCTGTACCTAGGCAAAGCACATCTGAGAAACACTCTTCTCAACCACTGGCTCATACACCCTCAAGATCAACCTCAACAGTCTAGAGCAGTAAGCACCTTTCAAGCTCAAGAGAATGTTCATGACTCTGCTGAAAGCTCAAGACCCCCAGCTTTGCTCCAGAACAATGAAGAAATTCTTGAAAAACTTGTTGATGACAAAGTGGAAGAGATGAATGTGACTATCAAAGAATAATTTCAACAACAAATTCAAGAATCAATGGCCCCTACCTTAGCTGTGGTGAACAAGATGTTGGAGTTCTTAATAGACTTCAAGAAAAGCCAAACTCAAAACCCTCCACCTCCACCACCTCATCCTGCCTAATCTTTTTTTTTCTTACTGACAATGATGGTCCACTCCCTTTTTCCTTTTTGTCTGATGACAAAAAAGGGGGAGAAAGGAAGAGAAATTAAATTTTAAATGAAAAGTTAGTTTTTGAAAAGTATATACTTGTTTGCATATGCATGCCTCTTTCTGTTTACACTTTGACATGATTTGCTATGCTAATATAAATAATGCTCTGATATATCTTTTTTGATTCCTCTGATACTATTTGATATGATATATTTTATTTACTCTGAAACTTGTTTAAGTTTGATAAAGACTTTAAAGCTTTGATACTATACTTAACTGATAAGTAGCTGCACTGATCTGATAAGTTATATATACATGTGCTGCTGAATTTGTCTTATGCTTTTCCTGCTAAAGCTTGTATGCTTTGCCTTAGGGGGAGCTTTTTAAGCTCTCTTAGACTTTGCTACTCAAATTTAATTAGTTTTTGTCATCATCAAAAAGGGGGAGATTGTTGGAACCTAAGTGATTTGGATTTAACTAATCTCAAAGTTTTGAAGTTAACAAACGGATTAAATTTTCTTGGCAAAGTGTTAGTTGAGATCTAACAAGTTTATCTAGTTTTACAGGATCACTTGAATCTTATAAGTTATGGAAACTTAGAAAAAAAATTCATATATCTGCTTGGACTTTAAATAAGAAATCCACGTCCACCCGTGTAGACAGGCTTCTCAAAAGCTTGGTAAAGTTATTTATTTATTTATTTATTTATTTATTTGAGTAGACTGAAACTTAAGTAGACGAGGCATGAGAATTTCTAAGTAGATGAAATATTAAAATATTTCTACTAGACGGAATCTAAGTTTCAAATTGAATAGACGAGCTTAACTTGCCACGTCATCAGACGAGATATTTTTAAGTGAGTGGACGGACTTTAATGCCACGTCACCAGACGGAGATCAAAATAACTCACTGAGATATAGCAAGTCCAAAGACTTGAGTAGACGAGAGGATATGCCACGTCAGTGGACGAGCAAAATGAAAGAGTGAATAGACTTAGTTTCACATATAACTAAGTAGACGCAGTTTTTAAGTAGATGAGCTCATCTTTATGATAAGCCTTCATAAATAATTTCAATCCGGTCCACAATGAATCATATTTATTTCAAATGATTGATATTTATTTCAAGAGAATTTTTTGTTCTTCTCATTTGTTTTATATGCTTAATGCTTTGTTTCCTTGTGAGAAAATCATAGTACCGTCGAGGAAATACAAAAAGCAACACAGTACAATGGGAAATGTAAAACAATCTGTACGATAGCACCTTTATGGGTAGAAAAAGCTGGAAGTTACATAAAGGAGGAAAAACAGTTTTCAAGCAGCAAAAGCTCAGGGCAGTGAGCCTCCATTTTGTACTATCCTGATAACCAAGAATACATTTCAGCATGGCCACGATCAACCTATCAGTCACAACGGATATTGTGCATTCAATACTATCTCTAAACGGGAAATTCAAAATGACCGTTGAGGCTTTTCAAGAGTAGAAGAAGGTCACTATAAATAGAAGACCTCAAGCAATAAAGAACAATTTTTTTCCCAATCCAATATTTGCGAGAACAAGCTCTCATTTCTTTCATTCTTTCAAAGTCAAAATTCTGTATTATTTAGTTTGAATATTGTGAAAATATTCAACAGATATTAAACTTTCATATCCTCACATATAGTGAGTTAAGATGATCTTAAGTTAAAATCTCTTTGTTAGAGTTAGAGCCTGAAGAGGCTTGGTAAGAAAATAATACGTGTAGCCTGGAGAGGTGTTGAATACTTGGTTGTAATATATTTGGAGAAATAGTGGATAAAACCTTCAAGTCGAAAGGACTGGAAGTAGCTCTTGGTTGGAAGAGAGTTAGCCATGATAAAATCATCTGTGTGAATCTTCTATCCTTAAACTCTTACAGCTTTATTTGTTTATATTGACTGTGTAGTTTTGATATTGCTTTTGTTAAGTCTCAAAAGTTCTTTTTCAGTGTGTGCATCTGCTTTATATATCCTTGTGTGAGAAAAACAGTTTTAAAAGGTTGTTTTAGAAAAATTATTAACAAACACAATTCAACCCCCCTTCTTGTGTTTGCCTGTGTCAACTTCAGCCCGTAGCTTTTACCAGCTTAAGTTTCTGTACTAAGAGTTGCTTTGGATGTGTACAGGAACTCATGGCAGGTAGAGGACGTAACGATCAGGTAATTACGGACGCATTGGCACTCCTTGCCAATGCTATCGGTCAGGTTAACAACCCCGACAACAATGGTGGGCCAGCTGAGTTTTAGGGCTTGGACAAGTTTCAAAGGAACAACCCTCCGTCGTTCAAAGGAGCGTATGACCCAGAAGGAGCTTTGCTATGGTTAAGGGAGACTGAGAAGATCTTCCGAGCGATGGACTGCAACGATCAGCAGAAGCTCATCTTTGCTACCTTCATGCTGGCTGAGGAGGCTGAGCATTGGTGGGAAAACTACAGGCAGCGGATGCGGGCTGAGGGCACAGCGGTTACATGGGTTGAGTTCAGGCAGAGGTTTCTGGAGAAGTACTTTCCAGCAGACATCAAGGACAAGAAAGAGATGGAGTTCTTGGCCTTGAAGCAAGGATCTATGTCAGTGGGTGACTATGCTGCCAAGTTTGAAGAGCTGGTAAGGTATTACACTCCGTACCAGCATACTGCAGATGAGCGTTCTATGTGCGTTAAGTTCGAGGCTGGAATTAAACCCGAGATCAAGCAGGCGATCAGCTACCAGGAGATCAGAGTCTTCCCAGTTCTGGTCAACAAGTGCAGGATTTATGTGGGTGTTAGTCAGTTCAGAGTTGCCAGTACCAGAGGATGGGATAGTCAGAGCGGCGATAGGACTGATCAGAGAGATGGAGGGAAACAACGTTATGCTCTGATCGCCAAGGACTTCAAGTAGAGTGGCATGAAGCCACAGTTTCACCAGGATAGGTTTAGGGGCGGGTTCTCTAATGCCCCCAGGACTATGAAGTGTGGTGAGTGCGAGGCACCGGATCATTACTCATCCCAGTGCAAGGAGCCAGCTGTGATTTGCTTCAGGTGTGGCAAGTCTGGTCATATCAACCGCGAGTGTGAAGGAGCCAAGGCCGAGCCTCCCAGCGCTAGCAAGAATTAGAGGTCCCAGGCCAACAGTCTGAAGAGCACTGGAAGAGTCTTTACTCTTAGTGGAGCTGAAGTCTCTGAGTCTGATGACTTGATCCAAGGTACATGTTTTATTGATGGAACTCAATTAACTGTATTGTATAATTCGGGTGCTACTCACTCATTCATATCCCATGATAGGGTCAAGAGTCTTGAATTGCCTATTACTTTTCTTGAGTTTGATTTGCTTGTGTCTACACCTACAAATAAACCTGTTTCCACATCTTATGCAAGCAAGAACTGTCATATTGTCATTGATGGTAAAACCTTTGTTGTCGATCTTGTATGTTTACCCCTGAAATATCTTGATATCATTCTTGGCATGGACTGGTTATCTTCCAACCATATCCTTCTGAACTGTTTTGATAAAACCTTGGTTTTTGGAACTCCAACGGAGTCTAAGAATCCAGACCTTCTCTCTGCCAGCCAAGTTCAAGCTTCGATGACAGACAAAGCCCAAGGGTACATGATGATAACTTCCCTAGAAGTAGAGAGCAACCCTCCTAATGTCGCCGCTTGCCTGTTATGCCGGACTTTCCTGAAGTGTTCCCGGGGGATATTTATAACTTACCCCCAGAGAGAGATGTTGAGTTCACCATAGACTTAGTGCCTGGCACCGGGCCAATCTCCATAGCACCCTATAGAATGTCTCCTCAAGATATAGCTAAGTTGAAGGAACAGTTGGAGGACCCAATGAAGAAGCAGTTCATTAAGTCGGGTGTGTCTCCGTGGGGAGCACCCGTGTTGTTGGTGAAGAAGAAGGATGGTAGTATGAGGTTGTGTTTCGACTATCGGCAGCTCAACATGGTGACCATAAAGAATCGGTATCCCCTTCCTAGGATTGATGATCTCATGGACTAGTTGATGGGCGTTTGCGTCTTTTCTAAGATAGATTTGAGGTCAGGGTACCATCAGATTCGGGTTAAGTCTGAGGACATCCCGAAGAGAGCATTCAAAACGCGATATGGTGACTATGAGTACTTGGTTATGCCTTTTGGTGTGACGAACGTTCCTGCGGTGTTCATGGACTACATGAACAAGACCTTTCACCCGTACTTGGATAAGTTTGTGGTGGTGTTCATAGATGACATCTTAGTGTACTCCAAGAGCAAGGAGGAACATGAGGAACACCTGAGGGTTGTCTTGCAGACCCTTAAGGAAAAGTAGTTGTATGCTAAGTTGTCGAAGTGTGAGTTCTGGTTAGAGGACGTGAGCTTCTTAGGACATGTCATCTCTAGGGGCGGCATAGCAGTAGACCCAGCTAAAGTAGAGACGATGCTCCATGCTCCAATGGGAAGGGCCAAAGTCTGTAACCGAGGTTAGGAGTTTCTTGGGGTTAGCTGGGTACTACAGAAGGTTCATAGAAGGTTTCTCTAAGATAGCCTTACCTTTAACCAGTCTTACCAAGAAGGAACAGTTGTTTGTGTGGGACTCTAAGTGTGAAGAGAGTTTCCAAACCCTTAAGGATAGGTTGACATCAGTACCAGTGTTAGTTTTACCAGATCCTAGCGAACCCTTCGTAGTTTACTGCGATGCTTCTAAGCAAGGGTTAGGTGGTGTGTTGATGCAGAATGGTAAGGTAGTTGCTTATGCTTCTAGGCAGTTGAAACCCCATGATAAGAACTACCCTACCCATGACCTAGAGTTAGGAACTGTGGTTTTTGCCTTAAAGATCTGGAGGCATTACCTTTACGGGGCGAGGTTTGAGGTCTTTAGTGATCACAAGAGTTTGAGGTATCTCTTTGATGAAAAGGAGTTGAATATGAGGCAGCGTAGGTGGATGGAGTTCTTAAAGGATTATGACTTCGAGCTGACCTATCACCCAGGAAAGGCCAATGTGGTGGCCGATGCCTTGATTAGGAAAACCTTGCACGTCTCCACTTTTATGATTAGGGAGATGGATCTAATTGAGGGGTTTAGAGACCTTAGTCTAGCTTGTGAGTTTATCCCCAAGAGTATTAGGCTTGGTACCTTGAAGGTTACCAACAGCTTGATGGATCAGATTAGAGAGGGTCAGAAGTTAGATAAGTTTTTCTTAGACCAGCGAGAGTTTCTTGCTCATGGTAGAGACCTTAGTTTTAAGGATGGCAGTGATGGTGTCTTGAGGTTTAAGGATAGAGTGTGCATACCAGATGTTCCTGAGCTTAGAAAGTTGATCCTTGAGGAAGGACATAGGAGTAGGTTGAGTATGCACCCAGGTGCCACCAAGATGTATCAGGACCTTAAGATGATGTTTTGGTGGCCTAGGATGAAAAAGGATGTGGTTGAATTTGTGTATGCGTACCTAGTTTGTCAGAAGCCCAAGATAGAACACCAAAAGCCTTCGGGTAAGTTGCAACCTTTGAGTGTCCCAGAATGTAAATGGGATAATATCTCCATGGATATTGTGTTTGGACTCCCTAAGACTCCAGCTGGTTTTGAGGCTATATGAGTTGTCGTGGATAGATTGACTAAGTCTGCCCATTTCATCTCTATGAACATGGAGTATCCTTTAGTGAAGTTGGCCAAGCTGTACATCTAAGAGATAGTTAGGCTTCATGGTGTACTCTCTATCATAGTATCAGATAGAGACCCGAGGTTTACCTCTAGGTTCTGGGAAAGTTTGCAGCATACTTTAGGTACAAAGCTTAGGCTTAGTTCAGCTTTACCACCCACAGACTAATGGGCAGTCTGAGAGGACCATCCTGTCCTTAGAGGACTTGTTGAGGGTTTGTGTGTTAGAACAGTCTGGTAGTTGGGACAAGTTTTTGTCCCTGATAGAGTTCACCTACAACAACAGCTTCCATTCCAGCATTGGGATGACACCTTATGAGGCTCTTTATGGGAGGAAATGTAGGACACCTTTGTGTTGGAGTGAACCTAGTGATGGTGTGGTGCTAGGGCCAGAGATAGTCCAGGAAACAATAGAAAAGATCAGGTTGGTTAAGGAAAAGATGATGGTGGCACAGAGTAAGCAAAAGAGCTACCATGACAAAAGGAGGGAGGTGCTCAAATTCCAGGAAGGCGATCATGTATTCTTGAGACTTACTCCCATGATTGGGGTTGGTAGAGTGATGAAGGCGAGGAAACTTACTCCGAGGGTCATTGGTCCTTACCAAATCCTTAAAAGTGTCGGCGAAGTCGCCTACTAATTAGCCTTGCCACCGTTCTTGTGAAATTTCTATAATGTTTTCCATGTGTCTCAACTCAGAAAGTATGTCCATGACCCTAGTCACGTGATAGTACCCGACGCCATACAGTTGAAAGAGAACTTGACATTCGAGGTGTTGCCCCTTCAGGTCGAGGATAGGAGGGTGAAACAGCTAAGAGACAAGGAGATTCCTTTGGTCAAGGTGGTTTGGAGTGGGGCAACTGAGGAAAATGCTACCTAGGAGCTGGAGAGCATGATGAAAGCGTACCCGCACCTTTTCTCTTGAGGTACGTAGAAATTTAGAGGACGAAATTTTTATAAGGGGGGTGGAATTGTAACACCCTGCTTTTTTCGTTAAGTGCTTTTTATAAGTTGTTTGATTGGTTAAGGGCTTAGTGGGATTTTTGGTTCAAAAGTCCCTTTCTGGTGCATGAGCACGCCCATTCTCATTAACCAGCATGCCCGTGCTCAAAGACCGAAGCGTGTTTCAGTTTTTAAGTTGAGCACGCTCGTGCTCAACAGTGAGCACACCCGTGCTCAACAGTGAGCACACCCGTGCTCAATGTGCGGACCGCGTCTCGCAGACGCTAAGTCCAGCACGACTGTGCTTGCTGAGGAGAACGATTGTGCTCAGGTGCAACCTTTATATAGTTGGCATAGAAACCGAGGGTGACAAGTTACCCTATTTTATGTCAGCAGTCGTCACCAGTTTCGGTCAGAGCTATCTCTTTCCCTGTTTCCACTAAACTCAACCTGTTTCTGGAGTTTTGGAAGCCGTTGGGAGCCTCTTGTGAGTCTGTGTTGGTTTAGAGGTAATGGTCCCTTTTCCCTTTTCAGTTTCTTCTTGTTTTCATTAGAGAAACTGACCAAGGATGTTTTTGGTCAACCAAGGCTTAGCTTCGGAGTGAGCCGCTTGAGGATTCGGGACCGTGTTGCTGTTTAGAACTGTTGCTAGAGCGACCTTCAATCCAGGTATGGGGAGAAGGGTAGTGTATTCATAGGCATTGGGGGTAGTGTAAGGTAAAGGGGTTCCTATAACCTCGGTTTGTTATGTATGAATACATAAGTAATATGTTGGTTTGATTGATGATGATAACATGATCTTGGTTGTTAATATATTGTTTACATGCCTTATGTTCATATTATATTCTTGATGTTTATGTTGGTTGTTTTAATATGAACATGATGTTGTGTTACGATGATTATTGGCATGATATTATTGAATATTGGTTGATTCCTGATGTTGAAGTTTAAGCCTTAAAATATGTCGTTAACTAACCTAGGATTAATGAACTTAATCCCAAATTAATTGGCTAAGAATCGGACCGTAGTTTCTGCCCAGAACAACACTACTATGCATTAAGCACGGCCGTGCTAAAAGGGAGCACGCCCATGCTCCCAGTTCAATTCGGGAAAAGTGGTCGCGCATTATGCACGGCTGTGCAGGACAAGGAGCACGACCGTACAGATGTGCACGGTCGTGCTTTCCAGGAAGCATGACCGTGCTGATGAGTACGACCGTGCATGAATGGAAGCACGTACGTGCTTCACTTATGTGACCAGCACGACCGTGCAGGGGACAAGCACGCTCGTGCTCCCCTAACAAACAGAGATGGAATTAAAGGTTAAAATAGGGGCTTTTGACCCCAATCTTCCCAATAACATGTTGATAACATTAATGACTCGGTTTAGATAACTTGGCTAATGATTAACAAAGATGATTAAGAAGATGAGATGGTGAGATGTTGAGTTTGGTAAGCCGGTACCCATTGGGTTATTGCATACTGTTAAGATTGACAACCTTGGTTCTAATTGGCCAATGTGCCCTCGATACTCCTTGGTCGAGGTGCCGTTGATGTTGTACCTTGGTAGCTGAGAGTTTGCTCCAAGGACCCGGTTGGGTCTAAGGTGTTGCGGTCGATTCCACTAAATTTTAAGGTGTTGCGGTTGATTCCGCTGAAGTCTTGGGTGCTTATAGGTCCAAGCAAAGGAGGTGCCGGTTGCCCGTTGTTTATTATATTCTGCATGCATCATTGGAGATGTTGTTGGTGGTGGACGTTTGACATAGGGGAGGTTGCCCGAGAGTATGACGATCTAGCCATCCATGGTAGGTCACCAAAGGTTTGGTGACCGTGCGCCCCCGTGACGAGGCATTCGTTGGTTTGATGCGTTGGCTATCCTAGGGGTAGATTCCCCGACGTTGGGTAGATTCCCAATATGGATATTTAACTCTGAAGTTGTTCATCCTGAGTTAGCTTGGATCCACATGCATAATGGAGTAGCGAAGTAGTGTTGCATTGCACCACATAGCATACTTGATATTGTTGATGTTGATGTATGTTGATATATCCGTTGACGTATGTTATGATGATGCCATGCTGTTTGTTTTACCTTGCTTCCTATCTCCATGTTGTATATGTTTACGTGATTCTTACTCCCCGTTCTTTGTTTGTTTGTTTGACCTAATTGGCACCTTGCAGAGAATGGCGAGCAGTCAGGAGAAGAGTGACTCTGAGGAGCCACCACTCATAGTTAGGACTTTTCCTTATGTTTTAGTTAGTTCAGTTGAATTCCGAGGATTTCATTTCGGAATGGTTATACTAACTCTGTTGTGACATCGGGTTGGGTTATGTTGTTTATCTTTTGGTTTATTTGTTTTAAACTTGTTTTATTTTTCCGCGTTTTGAGAACTCGTTCATGTGGGACCTTTCTACCCATGGACAAATGTTTTATTTTATCTAGTAAATGCATGTTTTGTTTTATATCTTTATCTTTAAATTGCTTTATAACATGCGGGGTAGCAGGGTGTCACGCAATGCATCATTCCTAGCTCTTATCCCAAAGGTAGACTGTCCTACAAGTTTGGATGAGTACAGACTAATTTCATTGATAGGGTGCACTTACAAGATATTGGCGAAAATGCTAGCATGTAGGTTGAGCAAGGTAATAAAAACTGTGATTTCCAAGAGCCAATCGACATTTATGCAGGGCAGCAACATTTTGGATGGAGTGGTCGTGGTGAATGAGTTAATTGACTATGTAAAAAGGAAGAGTGATCCTTGTATGATTCTCAAGGTGGACTTCGAAAAGGCCTACGATTCTGTGAGCTGGGAGTTCCTGGATTATATGCTTGGAAGGATGGGCTTCGGTGGGAAATGGAGAGGTTGGATAAATGAGTGTTTGTCCTCGGCTTCGGTCTCGGTTTTGGAAAATGGAAGTCCAACTAATGAGTTCTCGGTGTCAAAAGGACTTAGGCAAGGGGATCCGATGGCCCCTTTCTTATTTTTGATTGTCGCAGAAGGTTTGAGCGGGCTAATTACCAAGGCAACCAGTTTGGGTATATATGACCATTACTTGGTTAGAAGGAATGAAGAGGAGGTGGCAATCTCACATGTCCAATATGCGGTTGACACAATCTTAGTGGGGAAGTTGTCGGAGAGAAACGTGGTGGCAATGAAGGGGATTCTAAGATGTTTTAAACTAGTGTCGGGGCTGAAAATTAATTTCCACAAGAGTTGTTTGGTGGGGATAAAATATTGTGACAACTTCATTCATGGGGCTGCAAGACTTTTGAATTGTAAAGTGTGTGGAATTCCTTTTAAGTTTATGGGAATCCTTGTGGGAGCAAACCCAAGGAAAGAGAGCACTTGGAATGCCGTGGTAAATTCAATGAGAACTAGACTGTTATCATGTGGTGGGCGATTGGTTTTGTTGAATGCAGTCCTAACTTGCCTTCCGGTCTATTACCTGTCATTTTACAAAACCCCGAAAAAGGTAATAAAAACCTTAACTCAAATTCAAAGAAGATTCCTTTGGGGGGGAACGAGGAGCGTAGGAAAATTCCTTGGGTTAGTTGGGAGGTGGTATGTAAAACAAAGGAGGAGGGGGGTCTAGGAGTGAAAAACATCCAAAATTTTAACTTAGCTTTGTTAAGGAAATGGAGGTGGAGGTTACATATGGAGGAGGAGGGACTTTGATATGATTTGTTAAAAGTTGAGGAGTGGTTTTAACTTGGGGGGGGGGGGGGGGGGGGGGTGGTGGAGGGATGATTCTTTGTGGTGGAGGGACTTAGGAAAACTAGAGGGGAGAGATGCACCATTTGAGGGTTGGCTTTCATCAAGTATGGTTAGGAAAATAGGAGATGGGTGTGACACCCTAAACTCGGTCATCACATGGTTACCCTTTTGCGGAAAAGAACACATTAAAACGCTGGTCGCTTTCGGAAAAGAAAACCTTTTGTATCAAATTACCGAAAAGGTACTTAAATATTTTTTTTAAAAGAGGTTAATAAAAGGTGATGAACACTCAGAACATGAATATAAACATCATACATAGATACATATATAACATTTCCCCATTGGGATCTCAAGTTTTTGGATTACAAAACGGGCCTTAAACAAACTGCCCAACTTCACTGAAAACATAAACTAAAGAAACAGATAAAACATCAAACTGGGAATGAGGAATCTGGGTACTGAACTCAAAAGAAGACTCTAAAAATCCAGGGACAAACAGAACTGCTCCAAAAAGCTGACGACGATCACCAAAGCCTCCTACTATCTGAGTGGCCACAAACACTACCTCCAGATGAGATATCAGACTCCGGATCGATAACCTCACCACCATCACCGATCGGAACATCATCCTCTCCGGGGTCCTGTGGATGGTACTCTGCCTCTAGGTCATCCTCCCACCAGTCGCCTACCAACTCAAGAGGCTCCTCCTCCGGATCCTCTTCGGGATCGTCTTCAGGGTCCTCCTCGATAGGTTCCTTCGGCTCAACGTGTGGATGAAGAAGTCCAGCCATCTGTAGAGTATGAAGGTACAACCAGGGAGGTGGAAGTGCCACTGTCCATGTCTCTATCGTGTGAATCCTCCGTATAGGTTCTCCGTTGGCATAAGACGCCGTCGTCATAATCGGTCCCCGATAGGTAGCTGTCGTCGCATCATTGCTCACCGTCCAGTTCCTCACTAGCCCAGCCTCGTCGAACACCTCATTCCTCGAAATCGAGGGTGCTAGGGGAACGTTGGGTTCCATCTAAAGCACGTATATATACTGATACAAGAAAAGTAAAAGAACATATAGATATGCAAGAGTGAGATACCGTCATAAGATATATCCCACAACAACCATATACATGATACATGCAACACATAATCAAGTCAACAGTTAAATCATGCATAATCATAATATAACCGTGTTATATCAAGGGATCTCAAGCCCGCACAATCAATTTTCGAAAATATGCATGACACTTCAATATCAGGCTCTATCCTAATCTCATGAGATCTCAACACCGTGTTTCACTAGAGAAGAATTAGAGTTGGTCTATCTCTAGCCCACCGGGCAGTTGCCTCCATACCCTCATGCATTTAAGGTCTCAGGACGAGCAACGTCACATGTGCCTATGAACCGGTCACATGGACATACTCCCAGATACCACCTTGTATCTGATATATAAGAAAAGCACGTCTACCTGGGGAAATGCACATGGAAAATATTTTGTTTGCAAGGTTTTCTTTGTGTTCATTCTTTTTCGCTGTCGAAGCTCAAAGCTAACGACTAAATCATCATTTCCCCATCACTTGAAAACTCAGAAACATAGTACACACAGTCCGAATGCTCAATCACAACGCCCTAAACCGTGGCCGCAGTCCAGGGTTGTGGTCATAAAAATCAATTATACTTTTATTCATGTTTTAAACTTAACATGATAAGGACAATAGCCCACAACAATGAAATCAGAACGCACTGTCCTCGATTTCGAGAATTGGACTCTCAGTCCATAACATCATGAATAGGACTCATAGTTCCGAATTAACACTGGTCCAAGATCACGTGCGCATAACTGAATACTAGAGACGATGTCTCGCGTTCTAGATTCTCTTTCTCAAGTATTTATTTTTTTCGTTCAGTGAAAATTAAATTCAAAACCGAATCCTCGATAACCTATCCAGGTTATCGGAAAGTTTTTAAAACATTTAGGAAAAACCTTTTCTTTGAAAATCTTTTATAAAGCATCTTTGAAATACTTTTATCTTTGAAAAATTTCCCCCAATAGGACATTGCCAAATAGTTCATGAAAGTTTTCACTTGAAAACACAGTTCGAAAAGGATTTTTCTATTGTATAACAATATTTCACCAAACCATTTCAACATTTAAAACAGTTCTTTAAGTTAAAGAGCTTTTGGAAAAGAACACCAATCCTTTCATCCTCAAAGCTTATTCAGGTTTTTAATCCTTATAACAGTTGAGCACAGACATAAGTCTGGCTTAGCAAACTTTCAATCAACAGCAGTATATATATTCTCAGTTCAATGTTAATATCACAGTTGAAAACAGCTCATCACAGATATGCATTATAACATTTAGAGTAAGTATATTCAACATTAGATAATAGCATAACAGTTCAAGTACATCATATCACCAAGTAAGTTCAATCAACATATAAATATCCAGTTAAACACCTACACACATGCATACAGTTATTGAATATCTTTAGGAAATCCCCTCTTACCTCACGTGGAAGTTAAGAGTTTCGGATTCGAAGAGAAAAGCTCACGAACGTCCTCGCTCCGCTTGACGATGGAAGTCTAAGGTTACAAAACATGAAATCATGAGTTAAAACTCAATCAAAGAACACTAACCACAAGGTATAGGTTTGGTTTAGACAATAATTTAGGATTAGGGTTTTTTTTTCAAAATTTATGCAACTCATGGATTTATGATCCTTAAGTACTATAAGTTCTTAAACACCAATCATTTAACAAAGTTGAATTAAAAATCCCACTAAGTACTTGACTTAGGGTTTTCGGCCTTCACTAATAAATAGGCTAGAAATTTCTAAACTTTCCAATCTCTTTAGGTTAGCATCCATATATAGTAAGGAGCTTAAAACCATGATCATTTTGGAAAATGGAAAAAAAACAAATGACTTAGGCCATGAACACCTAGGTTCGGCCTTGACATGTTTGTGAGACTAAAAATCTTTAAATCCTCCAATCTTTTGGGCATACACTACAAAAAAAAGGTTATTTAGCGACCGAAAATAGTGACCGAATTTGTTGGTTGCTGTTTACGACCGAAATGACGACCGATTGTAGGATCTAAATCAAACACTGATTAGAGTTGATATTGCGACCGAAATAGAGCGTAGCAGAGTTATCGGTCGCTATTCCGATCGCTAAATAAAGGAAAGTAAAAGTCAAAACTTGCTGACTTTTTAGCGACCGAACTGGCGACCGAGTTAAATGCAACGGTTAAATTTTATTTATATTTGCGACCGATATTAATTCGGTCGCTAAACGGCATGCAAAAAAATTAAAATAGAGCGTGTTAGCGACCGATTTAAAAATCGGTCGCTAAATTTATGAATTCAAATTTCAAATTAACCCAGTTAGCGACCGAATAATTCGGTCGCTAAAACTAAAATCCCTAAATCGCGAGCCCTTCCCCTTTCTTCCCCATTTCTCTCATTTCTTCTCTTTTCTTCTCTCTCTATTGCACGCTCTGCTCCTCCCTGGCACCATACCACGCGACGTTTGTGCTCCGGTCACCACCAGGCCACCTCCGGTGAGTGATTCTACCCCCCCCCCCTCTCTCTCTTTCTCTCTCTCTCTGATGTCTCTCTGTATCTGTCCCTGTAGCGCACATGAGCCGCCTCCCTTGAGCCACCATTGTCCGCAGCTCCGGTGGCACCACCACCACCAAGGGTAAGCTACCTTGTCTTCTCTCCTCTTCTCTCATTCTCTGTTTCTCGCATCTGATATCAATTTTTTTCTTTGTTTCCCAGTCCCTGCTCCCAACTTCGGCTACCATTACGTGATCACTGCCATTGCCACTCCCAATCTCCGGCCACCATTACCACTGCTCACTGGTAATTTTGTAGTTTGGTACCTCAGAACCCTAAATTTGACGTTGCCATCATTGAAACTGACATTGATTTAGATGAACTGATTCTAATTTTTCTTGTTATCTAAACATTGTAAACCTTAGGTTGTTTTGATTTTGTGCACATTAGGAATTAAATAAAGATGCATTGTAAATGGAGTGCAAATAGGAAATACCGTAAAAACTGTGTATTTTGATTTGTTGTGTATTTTTTTTAAATTTGAATGCACCTTCTTTGTTCTTTGTTAACAGAGGCACATGATTGTTTAATGTTAAGTGAGTGACTTAAGGTCATAATGATTTATTAATTAAAGCATAGACAAAAAAACATTAGATTGGGCAACTATTCCTATGGAGGGGGATAGATGGGTATAGAGGTGTACTTTGGAAAAAGTTAAACTAACACGGTGAGGTGATATTTCTATAGGGTTGATGTGAGATTATAACAAATTCTATGAAGGAAATTATAAACTGTTAACAAAAATATAATTATTTATATGACAAAAAAGTGTAGAAAGGGATCTTACTTCTTCATCAATGAGTACCATGTGAAGAGATGATGATTGAACATAGTGTCTAGTAACTTGCCAAAGCCTGATGATCCTTGCCGTGAATGTTCTATTTTCTTTTCCATGTCTTAGGTATTTTATAAGACAAGTCTCCATACTGTAGGGTTGTGAAATGAAAGTGAATATCATTAAAAAAAAAAGGAAAACAACTTCAAGTTAGTGTGTGAAGTGAAAATATGGAGTAGTGAACGAACTATGTGTTGAAGACTTGAACAACTATGTCTAGTCTGTCCTCTACATTCAAACCATGTGAGTTTACATATCGAGTGATCTCTGGCCATTTAGGAATATTGCAAGTGAAAGTGATGAAAATATCTGGGTATCCTGCCCATTTACAAATTGCCATTGCATCTTGGTAATTTTGTATCAGCTATCTGGCAACCCCAATTAAGCTAGAAGGCAAAACAATCCTTCTTCCTATGGCATAACCTTCATTTTTTCCTTGGAAGACAGCATCAGTTAACCCTCTATATAGATCTTGTCAAACATGCTTTTGATTCTTCCGTATATAGGATAACCTCCATGCTTCAACCATAGTATATGCGTCGACAACAAATTGTTGAAATAATATTCTGCTATATAAAAGAATAGCATATTATGATTCTCTTTGTTGGAATCTGAATGCAAAGAACTCCCTCAAAGTCATTGCCGTAAACAAACCTTGGGCATAGCCCCAATCCCTAGAACTAAAGCTACTACTCAAGCATTGCCATGGTGATGACAAGCTTGGTTAACAACAACATAAAATAAAATAAGATAATAGGAGAAGAAGAAGAAGAAGAGAGATCCTAAGTTATTGCCTAAGTGTAGCAGCCCATCCGTCGTGATCCTTTCGTTCTTCTTTCTTTTTCAGTCCTGCTCGATCATGGCCGTGATGCCTATCACAGCTAGGCCGTGATGGGCTCTGTTTGGCTCATTTTTCTTCACTTTTCAAGCCCCATCTTCATTCAAGCTCCATCATGATCAATCTTGAGCATTTTGATCCTTAATTCCTGCAAAACAACACCACAAAACCGCCTTACCCGTTCCAAGGTAAAAACTAACAAAAATCAAATTAAATATGCCTAAGCTATATGAAAATGCATGCAATATGATAAGCAAATATGAGGTGAAATCACACTCATCACTAATAAACCTCAATTTCAAGTTAGGAACTTGTTGGCCAGCAAGCCTATCTTTTGTCATTCTGAAGACTTTGGCTATATGATTATAGGAATCAAACCATATCCCATCTTTCCAAAATCAAGACGTTCAATGGCAGAGGGTTTCATGAGTTGTGGAATAGAGGAGGAGTTTCAGTTTCCTGAATAGGAAAGATTTTGTTGGTGTTACTTTGTCTTTATACATAAATAAGATAAAGGATGATATGATATGTTATTTTAATGCAATAAAAAAAAAAGAAAAATAAAAGTCTAAATGTCATTCTACTTAGGTAATTTATTTATGTCATAATTCATTGTAAATGTCATTCTACTTAGGTAATTTATTTTTGTATTATTTACACTGTTGTGTAATCATCTTTTCATTTTTTTCACAGATGGCAGATTCCTCTAAAGGTCGTGGAGGTCGTGGCAGAGGTCGTGTTGCGGGAGTCCCTTCGCCGGCCGACCCATAGCCTTCAGATCGAGACCACCCTACCAGCACCTCTGTTGACGGGACACCTCAAGGTGATGGAGTTGCACCTCATCATCCACACCTACGACAGGACCATCATCATCATCGGGACAGGAGAGTCGTGGTCCATTCGACAGGAGGATTCTTCTTATCCCCAGGGGGGATAACAAGTAAGCTAATTTAATTTTTTAATATATATAAAGTATCGTTAATTTCTATTTTCTTGTTTTTTAAATTTAATTATAACATTTATTAATGCTCTAATTTTGCTACAGCTTTCTGCCCGCGAAGGGCCCTTCTGATTCGATATCGAGGATCCCGCGACGCAAGTTTGATGGTCCATGGCCTACATGGAAGGCCATCCCAGGGGGCCATAGGGATCAGTTGTTTCTAGAGTTTAAGGTAACAATTTATTAAGTTATTTAAATTAAATTTACATTATATATATATACACACACACGAATTTCCTAACAATTGTACGTTGCAGAAAGAGTATAGATGTGACGTAGCTTTAGAGGGTCTCCCTATAGACATTCATAGAAACTTCTTTTCTCTTTTTTTGATAAAGTATGACATGCTGGGGGCAAATAAGTCTTCTTATCCCCCACTTTAAGTGGAGCTAACTGCTCTCGTATACCCATCGCAACTAGATCCAGACAAGCATTCACACCATCCTTTGTCTTGCCTTGAATGTTGAGAAGCGTTCCGATTAAACTGTCACATACATTTTTCTTCACATGCATCACATCAATACAATGTCTTACATCAAGCTTGCACCAGTATGGAAGATCAAAGAAGATTGACCTCTTCTTCCATATTTTCTTCTCGGTAGCCTTCTTTTGGGTCTTCCCATAGATAACATTAGTGTTGTTCACCCTTTCATAAACTTGCTCTCCAGTCAAGGCCACCGGAGCAATTTCATTCTCCGGAAGTCCATTGAAAGCTTTTCTCAATCTACGATAAGGACGATTACGTCGAAGAAATCTCCGATGCCCAAGGTAAACCGTCTTCCTTCCATGTTGCAGTTGATGGTAACATGTGCCTTCTTCACATATTGGACATGCTTTATGCCCCTTAACACTATACCCACACAGGTTCCCGTATGCTGGAAAGTTATTGATGGTGCAAAATAACATGGCACGCAATCTGAATGTCTCACGGCAATACCCGTCGATCACATCAACGCCTTCATCCCACAACATTCTCAAGTCTTCAATCAAGGGACTCAGATAAACATCAATATCATTTCCTGGCTGTTTAGGACCCGAAACCATCATACTTAACATAATGTATTTGCGCTTCATGCACAACCAAGGAGACAGGTTGTAAATTACCAGGAGAACAGGCCATGAACTATGAATACTACTTAAGTTTCCATATGGATTCATTCCATTGGTAGCAAGTCCAAGCCTGAGGTTTCTGGGCTCATTGCCGAAATCCGGAAACAAACTATCGATTCTCTTCCATTGCAAAGAATCGGCCGGATGCCGAAGCTGTCCACCACACTTCCTCTCATCTGCATGCCATCTAAAGTTCTTTGCGTCATTTACATTAGCAAACAATCGCTTGAACCGCAGAATCACGGGAAGATTCCATAACACCTTCGCAGGAGGACCTTTGGTGACCACATCACAACTAGAATCACCATCCTTCACTTTGTAGCGTGATACCCCACACCTGGGGCACTCGTGCATCTCTTCAAACTCTTTCCTGTACAATATGCAATCATTGGGGCAAGCGTGTATTTTCTTATACTCCATACCCATCGGACACAATATCTTCTTCGCCTCATAGTTTCGAGATGGCAATGTGTTGCCTTATGGAAGCATGTCTTTCAACAACTCAAGCAATTCGGTAAAGCTTTTATAGCTCCACCCATTTCTCGCCTTCACATTGAACAATCTTAAAACCGCTGACAACCGTGTGAAATTAGTGCACCCCGGATACAAAGCCACTTCCGCATCACTGCACAAAGTATCATACACATGTGCGTGCCGAAAAGACTCTTGCCCAACATCACGGATCATGTCCTTTAGTCCATCGTCCATTTCCACGTCATCAACTTCCTCTCTATCTGACACCCTCGGCCTGTCTAACGATTCACCATGACATATCCATGTTGTATAACTCTTGCAAATCCCCTCACAAATAAGATGATCACGTATCTCCTCAGCTTCTAGTCGTCTCTCATTCAAACAGTTAACACAAGGACAATAAAACCTTCCGTTACCACTATCAGGAGCATTTGTTTTTGCAAACTTTAGAAAATCTTCCACTCCATTCTCATACTCATCACTTGTCCGTCTAGCATTCATCCAACCGCGATCCATGACTAAACCAATAACTTCGTACTTAGTCCAACATATTCATCAACCACTTCTTATGATAGGGTATGGCCCTATCCTATTCGAGAAGAAACTTTTTCAAAATTCGGTTAACAGTTAGTCCTTAACTCTCATGCTCATACTCGACAAAATTTCGGCAGCATTTCCCTTCGGTCTCCAACGTACACTACTTGAACGTGATGACATCCACCACGATAAAGTATGCACCCGGAGAACGAAAGGAAATGTATCAATCCGAACTTTCATCAAGTATATAACATTAGAATCAATGAATAACTATTTTAACTGAATTAAGAAAAAGTTTTTTCCCAAACTGTCCAACTTTAGACAATTCAAGATCCAACACAATGAGCGGTACATTAAGCACATACACGTGTGCTCATTAGTATTGCATCTCAAACGGGAAACTAAGGCTTTACTAATTATTGTGGGCATATTCTCGAATCAAATAAATTTTCAAGAAAATACATTAAAACTCCAATGAAAGCTTTTCAGCCAAAACGTACCTTCTGAGAGACAACCCAATTAAGTTGTTATTGTGCAAAGACAGCAGAGAAGTGAACAAAGCAGAGAAGTGAACAAAGCAGAGGCAGTAGCACTATGCAACGGAGTCAATGACACTTGTACACCTGCCAACTAAAAACTCTTCCTTGAGTTAATCATTCTAGAATTGAGAGAATTCTGTAAATAGTCATTGAAACTTCAATAGGCAAAATACAAGACAGCAAAGCTGAAGAGATCTACAACTCAATGGTATGGTTGATTAATGGTGACACACTTGTAAGTTGTAACTAAATTTCTAAGTAACTGAATGAAACTCACCATGAACCCTATGACTACTCCTCAAATCAGATCCGCGGTCCAGGAAAATAACACCTATCAATTTCTTGTTCTGCAAATAGAGTACGAAAGTTGGTCAGCATCAATGATTGGTAGAAATGCTAAATGTTAGAAATGCTTAAAAATGACTTAAAATTAATAGAGAAAAGACACAAATTCAAGTTCTCATCAAACCAAGTCTAGTTTCACCTACCTATGCATTCTAAGAAAATGAATAAGCAACCCCTTTAGTTCCTTCAAATAAATAGTTGCTCAGATTTTTCATCAAACACCTAGTATGCAAGCATCCAAAATAAATGAGTTTATATAATATAGCAATCGTCCCTGCTAACAATATAATATATAGCAAACAAACAGAGAAACAATGGATAAAACTGGACAAGAGAATTTTGGAAAGGATGTGTAGAACTGAAATTCTATTCAGAAATGATTATGTTACCAGTTTGATAGCAGAGCAGCTCAACAACCCTTCCCCAGCCTTACAAATGTTTTTGAAATGTCACAAACAACAAATCTGGAACTAAGAAACTTAAATGAGGACCGCAACTTTAAAACCTTGTTAACCCATAAGTAAATGAACATGAAAATTGCATGACCTATCTACAAAAACCTACTCACCCCAAACTTTAAAGTAAAACAACTTTAGTATATGGTAGCAAGCAATTGATTCACACAAAGGATCAGACAATATACATTAGACATAAGCAATACTTACAAGTTACAACAACAACAAAAAAATGTAAAAAAACGTTTTTTAAGCATGGTTTCGGTCTCATCAAGAAAATAGGGTTAGAAATTTTTGTTTTACACAATCTTTTAGTATGTTGTAGTAGGAGTAAAAATAAGAACATTGAAATTTGTTTCAACTCAAACGGAGTTTTCTACCATTTTTAAGAGATTTTAGAAGTTTGAAAGCTTAAAGGAAACTTAAAGCAAAACTATGAACATAAAGACAAGAACTTGAAAAATATACAACATATGATCATTTCCCTCAACAATATGAAGAACTTTGATGAAGAACTTAAAGTAAAAAGCTTGATAAAAAGATGAACTTTAGAAGAGAGAAGAAGAGAAAGTAAGGAAATAAGTGTAAATGTGAAATGTGTGAAGTGAAGAAAAGTGATTAAGTGTTGTAGGTTGAAGTTTATATAGAAGGGGGAGAAGAAGAAGGGGTCATGGATGGAAGGAAGAAAGAAGAGAAAGAAAAGTTGGTTTGCTTGTAGGGAAAGGAAGAAGGTAAGGTGTGGTAAGGTGGAGGTATGGTGTGGAGGTAAGGTTGGAGAGAGAATGTAAGAAAATGTGATTTGATGAAAAGGTGAAGTATGACTTGTTGAAAATGTGTCATAACTTTCACATCAGTCATTCCATTCCCTCTTTGCTCTGCTCCATTGCGCATCAGATGACTTTCCCGATCGTATTTCCCGACGATTTCGCCCGGGTAACACTCGAAATTTTGCCCCGAACAAGATTTTTTTGAAAAACTCCAAACCCGCAGAAAACATCAAAAAAACACTAATCGTCTCATTCATGAGTCAAGATTAGGTCTCTAGCTCAGTAAACTTGATCTTGTTTGTGAAAACCTGCATCGACTTTCATCTGAATTTTCGACCGAAAATTTTACTGTGACTTCATACAGTAAAACTATACAAGGAAATAATTTTATTTAAAATAAAATCATCTTTTGGATTTTATCACAAATAATTACATTAAAACATGTATTTACTGATAAAGAAACATACGAAAAACATGATGTTACAATGGGAGGGGAACTTCTTTTTCGAATTGTGTTTGGGTGAGGGAAGGACCTCTTAAAAATAGTTTCAATAGGTTGTACAATGTGGCTGTAAACAAAGAAGTTACAATTGGAAATTCAGGTTCTTGGAGGGATGGTTATTGGTGATGGAAACTTGAATGGCACATAAATTTGTTCTCTTGGGAGGAAGAGTTGTTGAACAATCTCATGCAACTCATCCAAACCTGCACTTTGGAACAAAACAACATTGATACTTGGATTTGGTTGGGTGACAACTCGGGTGTTTTTTCGGTCAATTCGGCATATAGGTTGTTCAATAGAGGCACTAATCAAGCGAATCATAAATTCTACAGATTGGTATGGGACAAGAATACACCAGTCAAGGTTTCGGCTTTCTACTGGAGGGCTTTCTTAGATAGGCTCCCAACTGTCTCAAATCTTCTCAAGAGGGGAATAAATGCTGACTCCAACAATCAGTCATGCAACTTTTGTAACAGTGCAGCTGAGGAAATTGAACACATTCTTCTAACCGGTACTTTTCATATAAACTGTGGTTGCAAATGATTGAGTACAATTTGTACATATTCGTAAATTTACTGTACCAATGAGACAAGTATGAAACAGATGGTCAGGTATATTTACTGTACCAACGAGGGAAGGACATCGAAGAGGACAAACAAACCCAAGAATAAGAAGAGGGGGAGAATATACCAGAGACGAAGAAGAAAATTGTTAGGAAATTATATCCCCTATTCTATTTTTCTTTAAAAAAAATAAAAAAAAATAAAATTCAATCAACTGTTTAAATTAAAACGAAATGAACGGTTAAATAAAATCATCATTACCAATTTCATTTTAGGTTAATTGAAGGACTAATTTTACTAATAGTTGAAGTTTAAGGATTAATAAAGAAGAATTGAAAGTTAAAACTGTCTTTTTGCAAATAGGCTAGGTTATAAGAAGTAAATAGTATCCTCACAATACTTCCAATGGTATTAGAAAGAAACAAAAAAGACACAAGTTGTTCAATGATTTTATTCAAGCTCAATACAACCAGAAAAAACCATAGCACCAAATCCACCAAAGATACCATGGGCTATTGGCATAAGAGGGAAGAAAAAAAAACTACCGCAGATTTAAACAATTTTTTGTTTTGTTTGCTAAATGATGTATTCTTCGCCTGTAAAATTAAAAACATATATAAGAATTATATAAAACAAAGTTAGACCATGTTAAATGTGGCCACGAAATAGCCAAGCATTTTGCAAGACAAAATTATGAATTACGAGCAATATAAGACCAATTGTCTCCATTTAGTATGATAATATAAATATAAATTACAAGCACTCAAAGCCAAGAATCGAATTAAACCATATATATATATATATATATATACTCAAATGTAAGATAAAATAAAATAGAAACAATTACAGCCAACCAGACACACGAAAAACCAAAAAGGGTAGCAAGTTGTTACTCAGGTCTATTTTTGGTCATCCAAATAGAAAAACTAATACAAAGAAATGTCACTAAATGCAATACCAAACAGAGCACGTGAATGTTAAAGATTCAGAAACATATATAATGGTGTTAAAAGAGATATCCAAATGATACAGTGGTGTACCACCTACATGACAGCTTCTTGACCAATCACTTAGTCATATGAGCTTTTTTACTTTTTACTGCATCACTGTTCCGTTTTGGAGGATGGTGCACGATAGAGCTTCCTCCAAATGATAGTCATGTTTCAGACATATATAAAAGGGAAACATTATGTCATGTATCTGGCATTAAAGAGAAATGCAAACTGTCCCACCTGTTTTGAAAGCCCTGATACAAGATGTGTAGTACCAACTGCCAACTAACAAGTAAAGACTAGCTAAACATCTCTCCACACAATGTCAACACTTCGTAGAGTAAGCAACTTGATTACATGCTAATCTATAATGTAGCTTCTGTAATGCATTACTGTTACACAAGCATCGTCGTTTCTATCTAAAGTGATAGGACATCTCATGTTCAAGGCTTTCGCCCTAAACAAGGAGAAAGACCAAACCCATGCAGAATGAAAGGAAGAATAAGTTCCATTTTTTATCATATATTGGAAAGTCAAAATGCATGCCATAATAATCTGCATTATAGTAGTACTGTAGCACAGAAGATATACCAGTATCACAGTCAAACATCAGGCCAAAGTAAAAGTATTACTCATTTGGACAACCAAATGGCATGTAGAGGACCATCAATGAATCACATGTTAAGAAAGTTGTCTAGACTTGATCACAACACTTCAAATACAAGAATAGGACTCATAAGAGACTTTTGGGAGACAGAACTTACCAACCATATATGGGCAATCCAACACTAAACATAGAATGTACAAACAGAATGACTCTAGGCACATTCAAATAGGTAGTGGCGTAGTGCTTGTTTGGTTAAGACTTTTGAGATCCCAAAAGTCATTGAGTGCTATCAATAGTGGATTATGGTGGCCAGCCAAGAATCCGCTATATATATATATATATATATTCACATATCATAAACTACTGACAAGCCTAATGACCATCAAGTTCAAGACTTCAACTAACAACAAAGTGACAAAACAAAAAAAAACAATACAAACGCAAAGTAAAATTATAAGAGTTAAAAAATGAGAAGAAAAGGAAGAATAAAACATAATTAAAAAATAACAATTAAAAAGCTTTGAGCTATTATTATCTGTCTTCTTCGCACTTTACTTGTCTTTCTTCCTTGTCTTCTATATCTATTCCTAGGTCTGCAAGTGCACCTCTTTCTCATCTGGTTGGCACCAGGCAATGGTTGAAGAAATGTGTACACTTTAGAGCAGTGGGACTTCGGACCTTGTTCCTCTTCCTCCAGGGAAGTCAATCAACATCTTTACAATTAAAATTGGTCCTAACTTAAGGCACGTCTAGTTGCTAAAGGTTATAGACAGGTCTTTAGCTTGGATTATGTGGACATATTATCCCCGATGGCAAAAATGGCTTATGTTCCTGTGGTTTTGCCTATGGCTGCTATTCGCCACTAGCCTCTTCACCAACTTGATATTAAGAATTCTTTCTTCCATGGTGATCTCAATGAAAAAGTTTATATGGAGCAACCTCTTGGATTTGTTGCTCAAAGGGAGTCTTCAAGGTTAGTTTGTCCCCTTCGCAAATCTCTATATGGGCTCAAAACGTCTCCTAGAGCTTGGATTAGCAGATTTCGCAATGTTGTTCGGTAGTTTGCTGTGACTCGAAGTGAGGCAAATCACTTCGTCATCCATCACCATTCGGGCACATGTTTTATTTACTTGGTTATGTATGTCGATGACATTGTCATTACAAACAATTACCACCATAGCATTGCTCAAATAAAAAAAAAAACATCTTTGTCACCATTTTCAAACAAAGGATCTCGGAAAGCTCCGATACTTTGTCATGTAAAAGATGAAATTGGTTACAATTAGAGTCACAAAATTTGTTACTCATTTACTCACACGACAATGGTTACACGAACAAAAAAACAACCTTAGAAGAATGTTCACCTCAAATGAGTGGTTGAACTTAAAGGCAGCTAAAGACCTTCAGGGGAAAAGGGTAAATGACATTGTACTAATGTCATCATATTGGAATGATGTGCTCTACACTCTCAAGGCCGTGGGGCCTCTCCTGCAAAGCCTACCATGGGTTACATCTATGAAGCGATGGATAGGACAGAGGAAGCCATGATGAAATATCTCAATGGAAACAAAGAAAAGTACAAAGATCTTTTTGCCATCATTAATAATAGATGCAGGGGCGAAGCCAGGAATTTCTTTTGATGGGGACCAAGACTATATATATATATATATATATATAGCCACACAAAAAATTAACTATAGATAGAAGTGAACTAAATGATACAAATTTGAAATATAATTAACAATTTAATATAATAAGAATTACTTAAGCATATATCTTTTTTATATGATCCAAACTTTATATAAGCCCTACGGATTTTATTCTGTTGATTGATAGGATAATCCCAAATTTATGGACTCTTTCCGAGATCACGTATCAATATTAATTTTTCATTCTTCAATTCTTATAACTTTAGAAGAAGGTGGCTCAATAGGTTACCCAACAATATTCTCAAAATTACTCTCTGAATTTAAAATTGGTTCACTAGGTTGTATTTCATCATTTATTCTCTTTTTTATTTTGAAAAATGAGTCAATAATTTTGTTCTTAAACATCACTTTATCTCCGTCATTAAACCTAAAAAATAAATTTTGTAAGAACTTTTTTTTTTTTAAAAAAAGTTAAACTAATTGAAAGCAAATTCAACAAAAGCAATAAAAAAAGAATCAAGGAAAAGAAAAAAAAAATGAAAGAAGCAAACATAATGAAAAAAAAAACAATAAAAGTTATAAGATACTATAGGAATGAAAGCAAGGAACAGATTTAAAAAAAAGTAAAGAAAGGGAATTAATTATTGAGTTTCATGATTACACTTACACTCGTACAAATCACAATTACAAATTCTTCACTTCGTCTCTTTATTGCAGTACCGTCTTAGGGGGGAAACTTATAAGTATATATAAATTTATATTCTAAAAAACTTGGGGGAGGCCATGGAAACCATAGGCCTCCCATCCCTCCGTCGTCTCTGAATAGATGGGAATGCAAACTTCATCATATGTTGTATGTAGCAGGCCATTTCCTTAATCTTGAGTACTTCTATGCTACGTTATCAACCCCGGATAACGGCCGACCCCCAAAACTACTATAGCGGGATAGTGGGAGCGGTATGGCCATTATTTGAAAGTACAGACATATAAGATAAAAAAATTTAAATATATATATATGTAAATGCTAAAACATAACAAATTACCCAATAATGCAAACAAATTCAATATATAATCATAATTCATAAGTTATAATCTTTCTAATGCTGCAAGCAAAATCAAGGAAGTATCAAATATTCAAAATAGACTAATGCAGCAAACAAAGATAGACATAATGGCCCTTGTTTTGCTACCAACAAAATCAAAGCAGACTGAGATGAAAAATCGAACAGAGATGAAAAAGAGAATGAACAAAACAGAGATTGAAACAAAAGAAAGAAGAAAGGAGGAGAATAGAGACAGAGGAGAGAAGAAAAGAAGAGAAGAACAGGAGATGGAGGAGAGAAGAAAAGAAGAGAAGAAAAGAAGATGGAGGAGAGAAGAAAAGAAGAAAACATATAAGAAATGAAGCAAGTAACTTGAAGAGAGTGAAAGCGATGGAGTCAAGCAAAGAGTAGAGTGAAAGCGGTGGAGTCGAGCAGAGAGTGAAAGTGGTGGAGTCGACCAGAGAGCAGAGAGCACAAAGTGAAAGCGGTGGAGTCAAGCAGCAAATACGAATAGTGAAAGCGGTGGAGTGAAATATTAACCTAGACCCAAAAACACCAAAACACCCCCATTTTTTACCGTTAGACGCATATTTAGGGGAGGGTAAATTTCGGTTTTACCACCATAAACCATTAGCAGAAGCTATTCACTGCTTTATTGGTTTATTTAGCGGGCGCTATCATCGCTACCAGAAAGTGAGACGCGATGCAGGAGCATGAGCAGTAGCATCGAAGTTCCGCTCCGCTCCTCCATTATATCGCGCTATTTGCTACCCAACTTCTATGGTAACCCAGGTGTTTATTCAAAACCAAAGGTTACTTTGGGACTGTATAAGTGCATTGAGAGGCTATGTGCTAGTGAAGAAATTGATAAAGCTATCAACAAGTTGGCAATTTATAGGAGATTTGAAGGACACTTTAGCTTGAAGGTTGCAATAAGACAGAGAACTATTTTGGCTGTTGGTAAGTTAAAGTGCATTGTTTTGATAAATTTAATTAGATTTACACGACCTTTTGTATTAATAGTAATCCTAGTTAGTTATTCATTAGAGATGAGTGGTTGAAGTTGTATGGGACACATGCTCCAAGTTTGCAAAGAATTGCAATCAGAGTATTGAACTTGACATGTAGTTCTTCGAGTTGTGAGCATAATTGGAGTACCTTTGAGCAAGTAAATGTTAAATGTTTTTATTTTGTAAAGATTGATATAGTGATTGTGAAACTAACATTCTTTTTTGTAAATGATAAAATAGATTCATTCTAAAAAGAAAGCAAGCTTGAGTATCAAAAGTTGCAAGAATTGGTTTATGTCAAGTATAATCAAACACTTAAAGATCGCTTTGATAATCGTGATTTAATTGATCCCATTACCCTAAATGACATTGATCATTGTAACAAGTGGCAGACAGAATAAATGGTTGAAGATGGAGAAGTGGCAGAAGATGAGTTGGTCTTTGGTGATAATAGCTTGACATGGAGAGATGTTGCTAATGTAGTTGGGATTGGTGAGCCGAAAACACTCACTAGGTAGCAAACAAGATTGAAGAAGCAAGCTGCCCCTGCTTCCAGAAAGGGTAAGGAAGTTGTACAAGAGGAACAAGAGGAGGTAGATGGCATAGATACAGAAGAGGAGGATGAAGAACAAATCTTGAGATCAAGTAGTGGAGGAGAAAGTGAAATTGATGATAAGGAAGATCTTGGAGATAGTGATCCCATTTAAGGAATCACATGTATTTATTTTAAATGCTTAGATTAGTTATTTTAAGCCTTAGAGACTTAAACTTATTTAGTTTATATTGGATTTGAATCTTAGTGATAATGAATTTTGATTATTAATTATGAATATCTTTAATTTGGTGCCCCATATATATAATATGTGTGTGCGCGCATGCACGCGCACATACGCAGGGGCGGAGGCAGAAAATTTACATAAAAGGGGCCAAAATTATATATATATATATATATATATATATATATATATATATATATATATATATAACATGCATGAATTTTGTTGACACATAATATGTATGAAATAACAAACAAAAAAGTAACAAACATATAAAAATAAATTATATGAAACAAGTTTGATATATGATTAAAATTTTAATATAAGATTTTTGCCAAAAAAAATAATAATATAAGATTAAAGTAGTATGTATTGTGAGTTTAAAATGTTTTATACTGACATGTATCGTGAGTTTAAAATGTTTTGTACTGATATCCACTAATATTTTGACATTTCTGCTTTTATGTTAATAACTAAGAAAGAAACAATAATATTGATTTGTTAAAATATCATTGAATGTCAGTATAAAACTTTTTACAAGTATATAGAAATTAAACTCTTTAATATAATATAAATTACTTAAATCATATAAAATAACCCATCAACTAATTGTACCTGTGTATGTCATCCTATTGGATAGTTTAGAAGATTATAAATCTATAGGTTTATGAAACAAAAAGATATGAAATGTGGAGGAGGCCATGGCCTATATAGGTCTTCCCTTCCCTCCGCCCCTATGCATACATTAGCGTGTGTGTATAGTAAAATTACTTACATGATTTTCCTAATCTTCGATATAGCAGCCATCGCACTACCCGCTATCCTGCAATAGTTTTTGGGGTCAGCTGCTAAGCGCCACAATTTGGGATTGATTACATTTGTATGCAACATTTCCCGTGATTCCAAAAGGCTCTTCGACATACTATGATAGCATGTAAGGATCAAAACAAACATGCACCAGAACAGTTCCATCATTCACGCCTGTCAAAAATTAATTCATGGAACTAGAATCTTACCCCTTTGCACACACAGACTCACCAGAACTTGAATGTTTGAAAAAAATAATAGAGAACATACGGAATTTAAGCTATAGCCTATATTCTATGAGCAGCAAGGACTTCTTGTACAGAAGTTGCAACAGCACGTGATTAACCTCAAAAGAACTCCTAGAAAAAATAATAGAAAGCACAATGATAACAACCTAGAGAGAGTGAGAACCAAAATTAGAAACTATTGTAATGGTTCTGTTATTTTCATGTGTAACTTATTTGGCTTATAATTATTTTATTTTCAGGTTTTCTAGGCATTACAAAGACACAGAGCATGTTGAAATTGAATACACTGTAGGTGACATTGTTTGGCCTTGACTTGTGGAAGATTACTCTTATATGTTATACCAGCCATTTTATCAAAAACACATACCATGCATCATATATCTGAATTGTATTTCATATCATGCATCATATATCTAAATTGTATTTGAGCACCCAAATTGTATTAAGATTTTAGAATTTAAGAATAAATGAATAATTTATCACAACAACTCAATATGTCTACCAAAAAAGTCGATCAAGATCAAAATCAAAATAACACGGACCAAGCCAACAAGGAATGCATTTCTTAGCACCAAAGATCCAAAAAGGGAAGGAGGCAGGATATGCTAAAAGCCAAAAACTAATACAAATGCAGTTCAATTCAATGAATCCTTTACCTAGCTGAAATGTACATATTTGTTTCCTATCCCCAAATCATAATGGAACAAGAACAAATGCAAGATCAGAATGATGAAAAACAGGTCAACTAACGGATGAAATCCCAACTGAGACTAATACATGCATTGGACCAAATGTATAGAAATTCTTTCCCTCCCCTTTTCTTTCATCCTACTCGGCTTTCTATTTCTTTATTTTTCTCCGCAACCAAACAAGGGCATACAAGAAAAACATATACAAAAAAACATACAAATGAAGTGTCAAGTGTCAAACAAAATTCCATTACAAATTCCAAACTAAAAATGGAACAAACAAAATCGTTTATAACTTTAAAGATCCAGAAACAAACAATTAAAACATCATAAACATATAACTCCTCAAACCATCAGATCTGTGAATACACATCAGGAATATTCTAAGCCGAAATAACAAAAAACTTCAGAATTCCAATCTATGAGCACAAATGGCAAATCTAATCATAAACATCAACAAGTACCACTTGAACAAACCTAACATTTAAAACATGCAAACAAAAATCGAAGAAACATCATCAGACATCAAAATGAAAACAGGAGACAAATCGAACCGAAGAGAGAAGAGGGAGAATGAGATAGAAGATGGTGAAACCCTAATCATGAGAAAAGAAGGAAGAACTTTCTCAAGGAATTTTGGATACGAAACTAAGAGAATGAAAAAAAGAAAATTGTAATTTTCAAATTTTAACGAGGGTGAGTATGTAAATTTTACTTAATTTTCCTCTGAAATCCCCCAATTTGGGGAACAGTATAAAGGGCACAAGTGAGAGATAAACCCTCCCTTACCCTCCAAAAACCAACTCCCAAACAGACCCTTACAAGACTAAATTGAAAACCAAAAATAAATTAGAGGACAAAAAATCCTATTTTGCCAAAAAATATTTCACCCAAGCAACTGAAGAGCCATTTATAAATAACTTTATTTAGCTAGCTTCCATAATATATAAATTATTAAGTAAAAGAAATCTGAATGCGATTTAACCAAACCGTGATAAACGGAAACAAGAGACATGCTCATGTCATATCCTATTCATTGTGATAGCAACTACCTAGCTGGAATAAGGTACCTAAACCTAATATATTCAAAGTTCTGGCATGCCCCTTCCTGTTTTAGCATCATAGGTCCTCTCTAACACAAGATCCATCGGAGTATCTTTTGGACCAGCTGCAAAAAAAGAATATCAAACGGTTAGATACTTTGTCTTAAAAATGGTTAAATGTATAAAGAATAGGGTTCCAATTGAATTCCATATATCCATACAAAGCATGGGCACACCATTTTGGTTCCAAGTCACATGTCAAACACCATTGCTTGTATGAAATGTGATAACATGTGTCCCACATGAGCCCAAATTGAAAATTATTTTGTTTGGCTCCAACACAGCTATGATATTATGAATTATGAATCTAATTTCTTAAATTTTTAAAATTTACGTACTTCTATATGTCGTGTCTATGCTTTACAATTTATAGAATTTGGTGTGTCCCTGCTTCCATGTATATGCTCAAGTGTCCATGTCAGTTTAGTGTCTGTGTTTCAGACATACGTACATTTTTTGTAGACCAACTTAAGTAATTCGCATCCTACACAATTAGGTTACAAAGTATTACAGAAACTTAAGGCCACCAATCTAAATTACTCTGATCAACACATTACTATGTTATACTATACAAATCTAGCTTTCTAGTTGAGTTTCTGCATATGGAGTGCACATCCATTTTGCTTTCATCGGTACGGAGGAACAAAATAAAGCATCTAACCAATATACATCCTAGAAGCAAGATTTTTAAGACAATGGAAGGCACTTCATAAATCTCCTATTCTGGATGCTAAAGATTCCTCAACATAGAATTCAACTGATAATCTACTCCTCATTCCCCAAAACGCTGTCTCTTTCATCTTTAACCTTTTTTATCTCTGTATGTCGTGCTAAATGTAATTGTGTATTTGAACAAAAGGAGCAATTAGTTTCAAGAATGTCTATGAAGTAATATGCAGCTCTCCCGCTATCTTGAATGCCGAGTACGATAAATTGCTAACAGTTAACAATATGTGCTAATGGAGATGTAGTAAAGAAGGGCAGAGGTACCTCATTAGACTTAATAAAAAAAAAATTAGAAAAAAAAAGGAGAGTAAACTTTATAGATACATACGGACTGAAGGTCTTGGGGTAGTTCTTATCTTTAAGATCTCAGGACGAGGGATTATGGACCCAGATGCTCCTATTCCTCTGGATACTCTGACTTTAGTACCGTCTTCAAGATATTTAGTTCCAGTCTTGCAAGGCTTCCTGCATAAGTAAAAGTTGATTACTTTGACATGTGTTGTTCCAATCTGTGGACGATGCAGTCACACTTCAATTTTTTAACAAAGTGCATACCCTGTGACTGGGTCAACAACTTGTACATTGGATACATGGAGTGGAGCTTCAACTGAAAAGATCCCCCCTTCATGACCTTGCCCTTGTTTAATATGTTTCTTTACCTGTAAAGAGTAATTCAAAAGGCATTGGATTAAAAAAATTATCATGCAAATTTATATTATCACATGATCATCGTGACAAATAATTAAGATTCGAACACCAGACAAACTGATATCCAAATTAAAAGCATTCAAATTTGCCAAATGCTACAAACAAGTTGTATACTGTCAGGGAAAAAAACAAGAAGGCCCAAAATGATGATAAGGTTTAATGATCTCACTCACCAGATTTTTACCCTCAACAATAACACGATTCTGGGAGCGAATGACGCGCTTAATAACCCCAGTCTCACCCTTATCTTTGCCCCTTGTTATCATAACCTGTTGTAAATGAATATGTGATAATATAAAGTGAAATGATATGTAAGAAAAAGGAAAGAGAGATCACAGACAATATATGGTGGGTTGGGTGAGTTACATTGTCCCCTCTGAGAATTTTCCAGTGCCTAATGAGTTTCTCAGCTGCTTTCCAACCCATTTCAGGAGAGCCCTTTAAAATCGTAAAAGCAGAGTTGAGTGAAATTCTAATAGCTTAAAAACACAAACAGCAAAAATGGCCAAGAATATGGATGACAAGTTTTTTCAAAATAAATGAAGGATGCCATGTTTTAAAAAAAGGAAGAAACTGTATAACATGGATTCAAAATGGCATATTTGAGATGAGAGGTCGAACTTTGAAGTTTATATATTTATCGCTTTTCTTGAACAACTTACATAGATTAATAAAACATGAAAATAAAACTAGATAGTTCAAGGCATTTGGTTTCTAATGGTGTCTCTGACTCGCTCCATTTGCCTAAGGGTCTGTTTGGGAGTTGGGAGGGGAAGGGTTTGGGAAGAAAGTGAGGGAAAAAGGGATGGGGAAGGGAGGATTGCCCTCCAAAACCCTTCTCTAGTTCATTTTTTTAGGTCCCCCTCTTCTTCCTCAAAGCCTTCCCTCCCAAACTCCCAAACAAGCCTTAAATGTTTTCGTTTATGGACAAATTAGCAGTGGACAGACATACACAATGAGTGGATAGGATTCCAAAGGTTGCTAATTACAACTAATCTTTTCAATCGGCGTAATTGCAGAATCCAGAAATAAATTTCACTATAAAATATCTGGCTAGAAATATTCAATGAGTGTTAGGGACTTGTTAAAATTGATATCCTGCGTGTAATGTAGAAAGATACTGTGGTTGAGAAATTGATGGAAGAGATGACAAACACTATAACAAAGTTTCTTAACAATGAAAAACAACAGAGTGAATAAAAATGAGAAACACTGTAACAAACAATCAACAATCAATTATTCAATTTGCCACAATTCAATAAATCAGAAAAAATGAAACTTCAGTGTTGATATCAATAGTAGCTAATAAAAGCTCTCAGAAAAGTTTGTTGTAAACAAAACAACAAGATTTTTAACATTGTAGTTGTTTCTTAATGGAACACCTTGTTGAATGCAGATTAATGAAGAGTAAATGATTCAGATTATTAAAGACAAACTAGAAGAGAGAGAAAAGAGAGAGTCCTGACCTGTCCTAGGTGGAGGGAGGAGGCGCTGGGCGGACGACGAATAGAGGTGATGGCGGAAGACGGAGAGAGGCGATGGCTGACTGACCAGCTCTGCTAGGGTTCCAAGAGAGGACAACTAACGAGTGAGACAGGAAGGGGTAAAAAATAAAAGAAAGGGACGTGAGATAGGGAAAAATAAAAAAATGAAAGAGAGAAGATTGCTGCTGTGATCCGAACAGCGGCATCCCACATAACTATTATTAGGGGTGAGCAGTGGTCGGTTTCGATCGGTTTCGGGCTCAAAAAGCCTAATCCGCCGTAAACCGACCATTCATTTTTATGGCCCATTTCCGACCAATTGTCGATCGGTTTGGTCGGGTGGCGGTTTAGTCGGGTTGAGTGGATGATCGGGCGGGTTGATACGGGTATGGGCCAGATTCAATTTTTGGGCCAAACTTAATTTTTGAGTGCTTTTCCCCAATTTTGGGTTAATTTTACCATCTAAATACACAATTGGGCCTTAATTCATACATTGGGTCACTGTGAACCCTCACCATGAAAGATGGAAGAATGTTCAATGTTTTACTCCATGCATACTAATTAAACACGAAGATAGAGAAGCCTAGAAGTCAGTAGTTTAGAAATACACAAGTACAAATACACAAGAAAACAAGGTTTATAACATAATCAAATCATAATCTGCTGGTTCTTGAAACAAGGGAAGGTAGCCTGCTGATTCTTCAAACAAGGTAGCCATGAACTCATTTGAAGTAAACACGCAGATTTGAATAGATGTATACAAACAGAAGTTTATGTCCATGCACCACAGGCTCAGAAGTCACAAGCTGATACTACAGGAAACTAATCATAGTTGATGAAGCTGAACAACTTTTTTTTTTAGAACTTTATTTAGGGTTGGGTTGATTTTGGACAACTTTTTTTTTACTTTGTACATAACTTATTGCTTGTACTAGATATGATGATTGTAACAACTTATGACACATTGTAACAACTTATGACACATTATCTGATACTGGAACGAGGCTTACAATGTTGATACCTTCTTTTTATATTAATCGTTATCCGTGGCCTGCTTGAAATGATGAACAGATCTGAGAAAATGAGTTGTTAACCTGAAAAAATCTCTACTCATTAGAGAGAATAACCAAATAAAGAAAAGGAATAGTGAGAATCACTAAGATCGGAGCGCATGCATCAGGGAAGACCACAGATCCGAAAAAAAATAGAACCCATACCAAAGTAGACCGCAGATCGGAGCGCAGATTCGAAAAGACCGCAGATCCGCCGCTGGCCGCTGAACGCTGCGTCGTGCTGCACTGCTGCTCTGTGAGTGGCTTCGGAGCCAAGGACTAAGGAAGTAAGGAACCAGGGTTTCAAAGACTTCTATGTTCTATCTCACTATCTCTTCTCTTCGACTCTTCTCTTTGATCTTCGAGAGACTGAGTGAGAGCGAGTCAGTGAGTGTGAGTGAACGTGAAGTGAAGGGTTGGGGTTGGGGTGATTTCACTGATTTGGGCAGTTGGGCCTTGGTGAGTGAATGTGAAGGGTTGGGCCTGGCACTTGGCAGGAATAATGGGCGAATGTGCCAGAGAAAGCTGGTTAATTACTTAATTTTTTTTTGTTATGAGCGGGTCAGTTCGGGTACCGATGGATGACATAATCTAGACCCAAAACCAACCGCATAAATCCATATCAATCCAATTCTTTCACCCACCCAACCCGTCAACCCGATAAAACCCGACCGTTACATAAAAAACCACAACGGGTCGGTCGGTTTTTTGACGGTCATAACTTTATGATCACCCCTAACTATTATTTCCCTTCTTGATGACCTTATTTTTATTTTTTCAGTTGGTTATTTAAAATTTAGGAGATTTGGATCCCGTGCTCGTCAGGATTAGAGCATGCTTTATGACTCAAAGAATATTTATAGGAGTATTTATAGGTTATCCACTAACGAGTTCTTCATATTGACAGTAAGATTGAACTCACGACTTTATGAGATATGAGACGTATTCTTACCAACTTGGATCAACCTTCGTTAGGATAGATAAGCTTATTTTTCTTTGGTTAAACTATTTTTTTTTTAGGGAGGTTAAACTAATGCTTTGCTTAAGCATATATATACATACATATATATATATATATATATATATATATATATATATATATATATATATATATTCATTTTGTCCCTTCATGTAACACCGATTTTAAATTTAGGAAATTAGTCCCTAGATGTACAGTTATTTTAATTTGATGCTTATCGTATATTGGTGTTATAACACCTCACATGATAGAGACCAAATTCAAAATGATTGTCACATGTATGGACCAAATTTAAGATAATTGTCACATGTAAGGAATCAAAATTAAATTGTTTTTTTAGTTTGATCTCTACACTTGACAATCATTTTTAATTTGATACTTATATTTTAACCCCAACAAATGACGTTATAATACCAATAATTGACGAGGATCAAATTAAAAATAATTGTACATATAATAATTGATTTCAAAAAAAAAATGTATAAAGACTAAACTCAAAATATAGAACCAAATTGGTTTAACCTTTCAATTTTCTTGCACGGAGTCATTTGTTATGTGTTAAAAAAAGTGATTTCCATGTAAAATAAATTTTAAAATTTTTTTTACTCAATAAATTTTAAAACTTTAAAAGTTGTTTATTATCTTAAAAATCATTTTCTTACATAAAAAATAATTTTTAACTTGTTCATATAAGAATTGTGTATTTGCGGGCAATCGACCTGAATCGCTGCCCAAGATTGTGTACAAACCACCGCCGGCCAATCAAACATATTTGTACAAACCCAAGATTGTGTACTCTCTGAGTGATGAAGGGCATTGTCTTCTCTGCCAATCGACCTGAATCGCCGCCCCAGCCGGACAATTAAGTTAACACTACCCAACAGAAGGTTCCGACAACATCGTTTCGTGACAAAGTCCTTGGAAATAATCAAGCCCCACCTGTGAGAGAAAAGATGGATCTTCTTGCAAATAACCTAGCACGTATTGAGTTTAAGAACGGAAATAGGCTGCTTCCTAAGGTATTCTTTGATGAAAGGGTTGTTAAGGATCTGTGCAGTCCATGGCAGGATGCTCTGGTGATAAAGCTTTTGGGAAAATACCTTGGTTACAACATTATGAAGGAGAAACTAAAGAAGCTTCGGAGACATATATGGGTGTGGATAATGGTTTCTATATGGTGAAATTCCAAGTGGCAGAAGATAGAGAGAAAGTTATTTCTGGAGGGCCTTGGATGGTGTTTGATCATTGTTTGGCAGTGACAACCTGGAGCCCAGGCTTTGCATCTCCAAATGCAAAGATTGAACGTACTCTAGTTTGGATCCGTTTCCCTGGATTGAATCTCCTATACTATGATGAAAGCGCTCTGATGGTTATGGCTGCAGCCATATTTCTAAATTGCGGACCGTATCACGTAGTCGCAGTCCACGACGCAGCGGCCGCAATCACAATAACCACAACCGCATCCATAATCGCAACCGTAATTTAGAACCTTGACGGCTAGGAAAACCTGTTAAGGTGGACAACATCAAAACAATACTTTGAAAGTGGAGAGGGGAAAGTTTGCAAGAATATGTGTTGAGATAGACTTGACTCAACCAGCAGTAGGGAAGGTATGGCTTAATGTCCACTGGTACAAAGTTGAATATGAAGGTTTGACCTTATTTGTGCATCTTGTGGCTGTTATGGTCACTTGGCCCACAACTATATAGTTAAACCACTGGCTACGGTGGTGACTGGTGGTTCTGATGGAGGGGAAAATAATAGCATTTTCAAAAGCCCACCTTTCGAGGCCATGCAGGTTCACGTAACTAGTGGGAGCAACTCGACTCAACTCAGTAAGGGCACGATGGAAACTCGTCCGAACATCTTGGACCCAACGGTAAAAACAGTCATGAATAATGAACAGGTTGGGCCTAACCACTTCAGGTTTGTTGATGATCCAGACCCTCCAGACTTGAATAAAGGAACGGCCATGAATGAAGATAACCAAGTGGATGAATCAGTGGAAGTTGTGGAGGAGACACGACATGAGAATGGGAGGTGGATATGGAAGTTCACACTCTGTAGCGTTGTCTCTGAGGCTAGGAGTATTTTCTCTCAAAAAAAAATTATTATCATGTTAACCATGAATATGATGATATAATTTAGAGAAATTTCAATCCTCTCTTGGAATATCAGGGGAACTAGTAGTGCTAAAGCCAAAAGGCATATGACTTATGCTATCAGAAAATTCAATCCTACTTTCTTTTTCGTTATGGGGACCCATGTTGGTTTTGATAGAACCAAGTTTTTCTGGAACCGAATGGGTTATAGTCCAGTGGCGATTCTGGAAGCTCGATCAGGGTCATTCAGGAGGTCTATGGATTATGATGCAGGTTGGAAGTAACTATACTACAACGGTTATAGATAACAGTTTCAATTCAATCACTTTCAGTATTGAAAAAGGTGGCAAGAAATGGGTGTGTACGGGTAGTTATGCAAGTCCTATCCCAGCCCAAAGAAATTTCCTTTACTGTGTTTTTGGATGACATATTTCAAAATTTCAAGGAATTTGAAATACCCCATAAATTCTCTTTATTTCTAAAATCCTTCATATTTAATATCCAAACAAAGTATTTTAGACTGAAGTATTTTAATTACCCTCTTAAAATACTTCACTCTCTACAAATACCCCATCCAAACACATGCCATAGGTGATTTCAATAAGATCCTCATTCGAGGGGATCAAAGAGGTGGATTTTGTTGGCAGATAGATATACAGCCATGCCGTAAAGTAAAGAGAAATAACAAGAAGATATACAAGAGTGAGATACCAAAATATGAATAGATTACAATAATCATATGCATGATACATACATCACATCAACATATTAACATTTACCAAATATTAATAGATAAAACAACAAGTATCATATCAATGGGTGTCATACCCGTAAAATCAGTTTTTATAAAGATTATGCAAGACACTTCAATATTCCGGTTCTATAAACTTAATCTCATGAGATCCCTTCATCTTTCTAAGAGTTGGTCAAACTCAAAGCCCCCACTTGGGCATCACCGTCGTGACTAAACTCCATGTTTGGACATCACCGTCGTGGCTTATATAATGATCCTGCTAGGCGAGACAAGAAGTGACTAAAAGTCCCCTGTTTGGACATCACCGAAGTGACTAATAGCCCTCGCAGGCATCACAAGTGACTAACTTTGTGAGGCACGCCGCCTAAATGCATGAAGAAAAACATTCGTTCAAGATGTTTTCTTTGTGTTCAATCGCATTCGTTGTCGAAGCTCGAAGCTAACGACCATTCAAAATTTTCATCACTTGAAATTACTCAACATCAACACAGGACACGCGATCGAGTGCTCAATCACAACACCTTAGACCGATGCACCGTCAAGACTTGTGGTCATAGAAAACAACATTCACCTTTAATAACGTTTATCACAACGTGATTAGGACACCACGATCCACAACAAAGTGAATAAGGCACATAGTCCACAATAACGTAATTAGGACACACAGTCCACAACAACGTGACACGGATCAAAGATCTACGTGTAAATTACAGATTACTAGTATTCCGACGTCTCGTATACTAGATTCGATTTTACCTGTTCTTACTTTTCGTTCAGTGAAAATCAAATACCAAAATAAAACCTCGGTAACCCATCCAAGTTACCAGAATATTTTCGAAAGTATTTCTTTACAGGAAATCTTTTCATTGGAAAATCATTTGTAAACTATTATAAGAAATCCATGTTCTCTTGAAATCATTTTCTTAAAATCATCTCTATTTAAGGTCAAATATTTTCCAAAGTCTTTTCCATCCCTAAAGCACATATTTTCTAAATGATTTTCTCTTGTACAAAAACTTAGTTCGTAAGAAAATAATTTCCTTTAACTAGAAATTATTTAACACAAGTTCCAAAGTTTGATCCTTCCGAAATAAATGCAAGTAAGATCACTTACTTTCCAAAACACATACTTTTCTAAAGAACATTTTAAAATGAACACCATTACTTTCAAAGTTCTCTTCGAAGCTTATTTAGGCTTTTAATCATATAATTAGTTGAGCACCGACTAACGTCAGGCCTTTCGGACATCAATCAATATCATCATAATCTCAGTCAACAATATACAACTAATGACAGTTCATAACATATATGATTCACAACAATTTAAACAAAGTAAGGATCAACCAAAAAATTATGACAACAGTTCAAATATACAAATCATTCAAACTTTGATTCAATCTACTGACAATATTAAAATAAATAGAGCAAACCACATACACACATGCACATAGCTATTGAATATCCCTCAGGCTGTCCCCTCTTACCTTTTGTGAAAGTAAATGTACGTGATTCTTGAGGAAGTGTACTACGAAAGTCCTCGTCTACTCCGCGACGAAAGTCTAGGTTTATGAACACAAAACTCAAGTTAAAAGTTAACCAAGAACACTAAGCCAAGAAGGTATAGGTTCGACCATGGCATAAAATAGGGTTAAAGGTTTTCAAAAGAGAATACAACTCATGGATTAATAATCCTTAAGTGTTAGGAGTTCATAACCATGGTTCACTTTACAAAGATAGAACAAAATCCCACTAAATCCATGCTTAGGGTTTCGGCCTCTTTAGTATAAGTAGGCTAGAAATTTCCAACCCTTCTAAGCTCTTTAGATTTAGCGTTAAAAGATACCAAGAAGTCTAAATTCATGATTATATTGGAAAATAAAAACAAAACATCCTAGGTTCACAACCATCATAGGATAAATAGGCTAGAAATCATTAAACTTTCCAATCTCTTTAGACCTAGCATCCAAATATATTGAGGAGCTCAAGTCCATGATCATATTAGAAAATGAAAACAAAACATCATCGGTTCACAACCATCATAGGATAAATATGCTAGAATTCTTTAAACTTTCCAATCTCTTAGACTTAGTATCCAAATGTATTAAGGAGCTCAAGTCCATGATCACATTGGAAAATGAAAACAAAACATCCTGCTAGGTTCACAACCTACTAGGTTCGGCCATCATGGGATCAACAAGCTAGGAATTTTCAAACTTTCCAAGACTTTAGATTTAATATCAAGAGGTATCTAGAAGCTCAAATACATGATCATCTTTCAAAAAGTTGAAACAAAACTTCATAGGCCACTAATACATAGTTTCGACCTTCCTTGGAAAAATAGGGTAGAGATGTTTGTTTGATACAAGCTCTTTGAATATGAAAGAAGAGATTAAACAAGCTCATAGAAATTGGTTTCAACTCAAACAGAGTTTTCTACCATTTTCTAGAGACTTTAGAAGTTAAAAGAGCTTTAAGAACATTTTAAGAAGACATAAATTAAACTCATGAAATAAGTGTAAAACTTGCAATAGAAGAGTATGAAAGTGTTACCCTTGAAACTAGAAATAAAAAGTGTGAAGAACTTTTAGCTTGGAACTAAGTAAAAATGGAAACTTTAAGTGTTAGAAACTTAAAAATGAGAAAGTGAAGAAGTAGGAAAGTGATGAAGAGAAAATGAAATGAGTATTTATAGAGGGAGAGGGGAGTGGAACGTCCAAGAGGAGAGAGGGAAGAGCTCGGAGAACAAGTTTGGTCTTATGCCTTGTTTGGTTGAAGAAGAAAGAGAAAAACAGGTTTTTAGAATATAATATGATTAATTTGAAAAGTGTGATGATTACACTTTTGGAGTGTGTCATAACCCATGTCCATCATATCCCATCAAGTCACTTCACTTCTTTTGGGCTCCCTTTTCTGCTCCATTGTGTATCCGGTTTAAGTTTCCGATCATATTTCACCCAGAATAAATATTTTATTTTATTTCCGAACTCAAATTTTCGAAAATGTCCAATATCACACAAAACATCACAAAAACACTAATCGTTTCGTTCACGGTTCAAAATTAGGTTTTCTGCTCAGTAAACTTGTACTGGCAGTGAAAACGCAGACTGGTTTTCGTCTGATTTTTCAACCGAAAATTTAATCGTGACTTCATACGATAAAACAACATAAGAAAATGATTTTATTTTATTTAAAATCACTCTCTGGATTTTATTAAAAATAAACACATATACACATGTATTTACTGCTACAAAAGGACACAGAAATCGGGGCATTACAATACCACCCCTATAAAAAGAATTTCGTCCTCGAAATTACGTACCTTGAAATAACTCAGGTTATTGAAATTTCATCTTGTCCTCGATTTCCCATGTAGCTTCTCCGGTTGCACCATTGCAGATGACCTTGACTAACAAAATTTGTTTACCTGAGCTGCTTCGTCATCTTATCTGCGATTCATACAGGTGAAGTCTCAAAAGACAAGTGCTCTTTTAATTGTACATTATCGGGCTCAATTATATAAGATGGATCATGAACATATTTTCTCAGTTGTGAAACATGGAAAACATCGTGAATATTGGAAAGAAAAGGTGGCAAGGAAATTTTATAGGCTACTCGACCTACACGACGAAGGATTTGGTAGGGTCCAATGAATTTGGGGGTGAGATTTCAGGATTTAATTACTCTTCCAATCCCAGTCGTAGGCGTGACTCTCAAAAATACATGCTCGCCTTCCTCAAACTCAAGAGGTCGTCGTCTCTTGTCAGCATAACTCTTCTATCGACTTTGAGTTGTCCGTATTTTCTCCTGAATCATCTTCACCTTTTCTGTTTTCTGCTGCACAATCTCTAGTCCTAAAAATAAACTTTCTCCATCCTGGTACCAACATAGAGGTGTTCTGCACCGTCTACCATATAGAGCTTCGTAAGGCGCCATTCCTATGCTTGAATGAAAACTGTTGTTGTAAGTGAACTCTATCGGTGGTAGAAATTCATCCCAGTTCCCAGTGTCTTCCATCACACACGCTCTCAGGAAATCTTCCAGTGACTGAATCGTCCTTTCTGATTTTCCATCGGTTTGTGGATGACAGGCAGAACTCAGTTTGAGTTTCGTTCCCAATGAGTTTTGTAGTACTTTCCAGAACTCTGACAATGCTCCTTGTCGCACTAGTTCTCTTTCTCCTCAGCTCCTCAAGTTGTTCCTTCAAGGTTTCTAGCTCCGATGGCGATATACGGTATGGTGCCATAGAGATTGGCCCAGTGCCTGGAACTAGATCAATCACGAACTCGATATCTCGAACAGGCGGTAGACCAGGTACATCTTCAGGAAAAACTTCCGGAAACTTATTGACAACGGGGATGGACTCTAAGACTAACTCATTCTTAACGTCTAAGGAAAACAGCAGCATGTATCCTTGTGCTCCATCTTTCAAAGAAGCCCTTACCTGACTAGCAAATAACAATCCAGAAATCTCATCTCTAAAAACTAAGGTTTTCTGAGCACAATCTATTAAGATATGGTTGGAAGATAGCCAATCCATGCCTAAAATTACATCTAACTGAATTAAAGGCAAACATATCAGGTCAATAAGAAAATGTCTATCTTGGACAATGATATAACAGTTCAAACACATAATTTACAGTAACTGGCTCAGTAGTTGGGGTTGGAACTATCAGGTTATATGGCAAGGAAGAAATAGACAAACTTAGAAGTTTCACACGATCCATTGAAATGAAAGAATGTGTTGCACCAGAATCTAAAAGTACAGTTAAAAGATTACCAGATATGTCACACTTACCCCGCACGAGATCACCGGAGTTTGATTCCTCAGTTCCACTCATCGTATACACCCTTCCTTTTGCAGTTGGTTTGTTGGCTCTGGTGTGGTTGACAGCTGGCTCATGCTTTGGTGCTCTGCAGTCTTTAGCCAAGTGACCCAAACTATCACAGTTGAAACACCGTGTCCTTCTCATCGGGCAAGTGTTAGCCAGGTGGTTAGGATCTCCACACTTAAAACACTTCCTTTCTTGGCCTTGATTTTGGTTCCTCTGGCCTCTAGTCCCAGTCCCAGAAGTACCGGAATGAGTTGTTGTTGCCTTTGATTGTTGTTCGGTGATTGGTAGTATGACTTCCTCTGGTTCTGCTCTCTTAGTTCCTAGGGACTTAAGCCTAGTACCTTTGAATATCCTACCCTTAGTCAGGCCCCATTACAACCTTTAAAGACCTTTTGATGTTGCATGCATGTTTTCGTGGGAACCTTGTTTGAGATGAAAATCAAATTCATGGGAAGTGCTCTTAAAAGTGAAATTGAGTGAAATGTTGATAGCCTAGACAAATTGAGCGAATGAGTGAAATATTAAATGCCCTGGTGAGGAAGGCGATTGTTTGAATTTGGTGATCTCCCTTTTGTGTGTAACTTGGATCCTCAACTTAGATTATTGATTGCATGAATGATGGAATTCTCAATGTTTTAAAGTAAATGAATGTGGGGGTTACATTGTTGCAAAGGAGGGGAAACATTGAAGAAAAAATTGTTTTGTTGTAATTGCATGAAATCTGTGCGAATTTGATTGAATCTTTTATGCTTGCCAAGTTTGAGTCCTTTTTGAGTTTTAATTTACTTGGGGACAAGCAAAGTTTAAGTTTGGGGTATTTTGATCAGCCTCTGGCTCGACTAGTTTTTGACTATTAAGACCATAGGTTTTATTCGAGTTTAACCTCGTTTTCACCCAAATTAGACTTGATTGTCTTCAAGCAACATTTTGAGTCTCTAAAGTAGTTTTAGGGTAATTTAGCTGATTTAGATTCAAATAAAGCACTTACTTCTATTTCTTGTTTTCAGGTTAATAAAGAGAAGCAATTCTGGAATTATTCGCCCCGCGAGAGGCTACTCGCCTCGTGAGCCTGAAGCCTTGCTGTGCCAGAAATGCCATCCTCTCTGTCTCGCCCCGCGAATCATTGTCTCGCCTCGCGAGAAATCTAAACCCTGAAGGACAAAGACCATCACGGCTTAGCCGTGTCACGACTGTGACATATTGGAATTTGAAGTCTCGCCTCGCGAATATTGGTCTCGCCTCGCGAGAAAGCCAAACAATGAAGATCTAACTCATAAGATTCGCCTCGCGAGAGGCTATAAGCCTCGCGAGCGCGCGGAACCCAGAATCTATATTTATAGTCTGTTTTAGGGCAGAACGGAGGATCCTTTTCTTCTCTCCCATTTTGACGGCTGCGAATTTGTTCGTAGGTTTTTGTCATAGTTGTTAATGGAGAACTAGTCTCCTTCGATTGATCTGCTGTAATCGGGTTCCATTGATGCTTGAGGTTCTATAATTCCTAATCTCATTGCTTTTCTCTTTCAATACTATTCTATATTCTCTGTTTGCTTAATTCAGTTTGTATCGAATGGGTATTGATTTGTTTCAATGATTTTATGTTCCTATACTTAATCGTGTTTGCTTAATTCGCGTGTGTTCATTCGTGTTTGCTTAATTCACGAGCGTTTCACCCTGTTTGCTTAATTCAGGAATTAGGAACATATGTCTCGTAGCATCGGTTTCGCTTGTTAATTGATGTTACAATCGAAAAGGGATTAGAATCCGCTTAGGGCTTGGAACTATATGAATCAATGATAGTGGGAAACCGAAATCAGTAGGTTGATCGTTTAGCTTAGTTGATAATTATTTAGTTTGCATTGTTTTCTGCTTTGTTTTCTTAATTGAATTTCAAATACAAAACCCCCAAAAAACTGATTTTTCTGTTAACAACAATCCAAGAGTCCTTGTGAGACGATACTCGAGTTGTCGCTCTCTATCTACATATTTTTACGAACCGCTCGCTTTTTGACGCGTGAGCGACAGCGTGTCAACCAACGAACATGAAGACAAAAGACAAGTGATAAGATTATGTACCTTGGTAGCCTGGTGGCCAAGGGGGCCTTGATGCATGATGGTCAAGGTGGTAATCTCTAGTGCTTAATGGCTAGAGTGTTAATTAAAGATGATGATGATAAGATGATGTACCTTGGTAGCCTAGTGGCCAAGTGGGTCTTGATGCATGATGGTCAAGGTGGTAATCTCTAGTGCTTAATGGCTAGAGTGTTAAGTACCTTGGTAGCCTAGTGTCCAATGGGGCCTCAATAGCTGAGTGGTCGAGGTGGTAATCTCTGGTGCAGAACGGCCAGAGTGTTTAAAAGACTAAATGATGAAAAGATAACTATAATCCTCGATAGCCAAGTAGTCGAGGTGTTGATGGTGATTAAACTTGGGTAGCCTAGTGGCCTAAGCGGAGGTGGTGGTTGTGCTTGTGTGATATGTTATACATGCAGTCACGCATTGAAGATGTTAGTGGGGGATGTTCAGCATAGGAGAGGTCGCCCGAGAGTAAGGTGATCTGGTCATCTACAGTGATTCATCCGAGAGTTAGGTGAACCGTGCGCCCCCGCGGTGGCACATCCAAGAGTAAGGTAAGTCGGCTATCTAAGGGGTCCACCCAAGGTAAGGTGGATTGCCCCGGTGTTGGTGCTTATTGGCCAATGTGGATATGTAACTCCGAAGTTGACTTCCTGAGGTAGAATGAATCTAAGTGCATAAGGGAGTAGTGGAGTAGCATGGCATCGCATAGCATACGTTGATGATTGACGTTATTAATTGCTTATGTAATATGTTGTTGTTGTGATAACATGACTGTTGTGATCTATGCTCATCTTGCTAACTACTTCCTTGCCATTATATTCATACTCATGTTTCGTACTCCCTATTGCTATGTTTTGTGTTTTGTGGCATGTACCTTTTATGCAGAGGACGGCGAGCAGCCAGTTGAGGAGTGACTCTGAGGAGCCGCGACTCATAGATAGGATTTCCAGCTTTGTTAGTTAGTTTAGTTCAGTTTGTTATCCGAGGATATTTTTTCGGATTTGTTTATACTAGCTCTGTATGTGACATTAAGGATTGGGTTGTTTTTCATGTTATGTCATCGTTTTAGAAATGTTTTATTTTTCCGTGTTGAGACAATGTTACAATGTGGTTCCTTTTACCTTGGTTTTGACTATATGAAATAAATGATGCACATTTTTAAATTATCGTATCCTTTATCGCTTATTGATAAGCCTTCGTCTCATCTAGTTTTATAACTAGAAAAACCATGGTTTTGTGCTAATTATATCTCGTTTTCGCCCAAATTGGATTTAATTGTCCTCAAGCAACACTTTGAGTCTCTTAAGTATTTTTTAGTATATTTTAGCTAGTTTTGAGTCAGATAAAGCATCTAATGCTATCTTATAATTTCAGGTTAAAAAGGGAATGAAGAGCAAAGGGAAGGACAATAAAGCAGAAGCCATCACGCCCTAGCCGTGACCACGATCACGGCCGTGATCAGCATAATGGGAAGATCAGAAGTCATCACGGCCCAGCCGTGATGTCCATCACGGGCGTGATGAGAAGGACCCTGAAGAACAGAGAGCATCACAGCCTAGCCGTGATGGAGGTCACTACCATGACAGGCCAGCTCCTGTGGACCAGAATTGGTCACCGCCTGCCCGTGATGAGCATCATGGCCGTGACAGACCAGAATTTGAATACGCGCCCTTGGCAGAACCCGTCACGGTCTGGGCGTGATGGCCATCACGGCCGTGACGCACACTTTTTAGGTCCAGACTTCTCTCATCTATAAATAGAGCATCAGACTTTTGCAAAAAGGGGAGATCTGCACTGGGAGACTGACGGCTGAAAGAGGGTTCCAACCCTAGAAAAGGTTGTTTTCCTTGCTCTGGGAATGGAAGAAGATTGGAGATTCTTCATAGAGTTTTCTTCTTTTATTCTCTCCTTCTCTTTTGTATTGTCATTTATCATGAGTAGTTAAATCCCCTTGTTGTTGGGGTTCGATGTAACTTTTCTGAACTTGGTTGTATTTGATTTGGTTTCAATGCAAGTTTCTAATTCTTTATGAGTGTTTGATTCTATGCTTAATGCTTTTCTTGGCTTGATCACCCATGGAATGATATGTTGCTTTGATAGACAATTGACAGATTGATGTTAAGACGTGCTCATGAATCAGATGCCAAGTAGTTCATGAACCTAGACATAAGTCTTGGGGTGCTTGCGATCTTATAAATCTTGACTCTTTATGCAAAATCTCATGTTAATCCACCTATGACATTAGGGTTTAATTTGGGGTTTTAGACTCATTCCACCTAAGACATTAGGGTTTGGGTATTTCAGAAGATTTGATTGTCATAAATGAATTAGAACTTGTGTTAGTAATCATGTCATTGCAATCAAGGGAGGATTAGTGTAGTCTAACCCTGACAATTGTATCCATTTGTTTCTGCACTCCAAGTGTTTGTAAAAAATCCCAAAAGACCAAAAACATTTTAATTGCTTTTGTTTCTTTATTTTATGTTTTGATCTCTTCATACCACAGTTTAGTCTAGATAGTTGTTGAGTTTGTGAATTGGTAATTGGCAATCGATCCCTGAGGACGATATCCGGTCTCACCACCGTATTACTTGTACGACTAGGTACACTTGCCTAAAAAAAAAAGTCCTGTCAAGTTTTTGACGCTGTTGCCGGGGATTGGCTTTGCCAATATCAGTAGTAACAAAGAAGGCAACTAATCTAGACATTTTTTTCCTTCATCTTTGTATATATTTGATGTCTTTCTTCTGTTAGTTTTGTATATATTAGAATTTGTGTTTCTTTAATCTGGGTTTCATTTGTCTGTGAGGTGGACTTTGAATTGACAGGATCATGGATCATTATAATAATTATTATCCACCTGATGAAGAAATGGAGATGTCTGAGCTACAGTCGCGAGTAGATATGCTACAATTGGCCATGGACATCCAACAAGTGAGCAAAATGTTGTCAAGGGCCACAGTATCCCTTCCACCAGTGGTAGGCTATTCTGAATGGGGAAATCAATATCCCAACACTTCCACTCCATGGTGGGGGAATCCTCCAAACAATGCTTGGATTGATCAAGAGGAACATTGGGAATCTTCCACACCTTCATATCAACCACAACCATCTCAATGGTATGATAAGCCATCACCATTGGAAGTTGTTTGGGAGAACTTCAAATCCGCAACCGCAATCAATTTTGAGTAACCTATTCCGGATAGTCGGTCTCACTTAGAGGATATTTTGGAGAACTTCATGACAACAACAATGGAAAGTTTAAAAAATCAAGAAGATACCATTCGAAGTCTCGGGGTACGTGTTGAGAAACTCTCTAACCAACTATCCGAAATGCCAATTGGGAACTTGATGGATGATGATGAAGATGATGCAATAATGGATGAAACGGGAGATGAAGAGGTGGGAGCAACCGAATTAAGAAGTGAAGACCCTGTTTGTGAGAACATAGCTGCACCATCTCCCATTGAACCGTTGAATGAAGAGATTGAGAGGAAGAGGCGTATGGAGGACATATATTTCGCCATGCTAGAGGATGATGAAGAAAGTTTGAAATTAAATGATTCTATTGATTCCTATGCATGTGTTGATTGTGATGGGAGAAATACTTGTGTGGTGTGTGTTGAGATTACTGCATGTATAGAAGGTGATGGATTTGATAATGCAGTGAGTGAAGATTGTGCAGAAGTCAAAGCAGAACCAGTGATCTTTTCTACTTGTTTGCCACCTCCCATTGTGAAGCAACCAATGATGGAGTTCAAGACTCTGCCTGAGAGATTGGATTTTGCATCTTTAACTATGAAGGCACCATGGCCAGTCCAGGAGGTTGAACCCCATTTTTATTGGGAAGACTTTGTTGACAAAGAGGTCATCTTTGACCCAAGAGGGATTGAGAAGTTCGCCACACTTGGCGAAGTCATCATGATTGTCAAGCGCTCACTTTCATATTCATGCTGCATGCCATGGGATCCGGGAGGATTATATTACAATTTGAGCATTCCTTGGCCGCTGTATCACAGGCAGTGTGATCCCGGTGGAAGCGCCTTCATGAGTTCTTCTAAACCTTTTTTCTTTTAAATTATCTTTGCTTTGCTTTTCTTCGAGTCTTATGTGTGTTGACTGTTGTGTCGGTGAGCTTGATGGATTTTAATTAAATTTAGCATATATTGATTGCATGATATTTGTTGACTGTTGATGATTTCCACCTAGGTTTTGAAAATTGAAAATCGATCCCCATGTGAAAAATTGAAAATTGAACTTTGAGATACTCTATTGTGATTGCATAAATTATGATAAGTTTGGGGGTGAAAGGATGCACACACTAGGGATTGAATCTTGGCCAAACAATTTGCGAAAAATGTCCAGGTGTAGAATTTGAGCCTCCAACATGTTTTTAATTGTGTGAATCACTTTTAAGTTGCACTTTCCCGGATTTGCTTGAATCTCTTCATGGTTTGCATGCTTATATGGTTGCATCAAATGATTTAGGCAATTTTCTTTGAAATAACTACTTGGCCTAAATTGAATCAATCCCTAATGCATGTTCCCTAGTTAGCCACATTGAGCCTAATGAACCTATTGTTTCTTGATGACCTTAAGTTATAAGCCAAAAAAAAAATCTCTGGAAAAACTATGTTAACCAAATCTTAGGATTTAGGAGAGCATGGAAGCTTAGAAAGAGAAGGGTCGAAAGAAACTAAGTTTGGGGTGGCTACAAGGGTTTGATATGTTATTTTGGGTTGAGAAAAAGAAAAGGAAAATAAAGGTTGTAGCCAAAGGCAAAAAGAGAAAAAGAAGAAAAATGAAGAAAAAAATGCCAAAAGAAAAAGGGCAAAATAAAAGGTGTCAAAGGAAAAAGGCTGTAGCCACCCAAAGCGTAAAAAAAAAAAAAATGGAAAAAGGAATTAGAGTGAGAATAATGGTGTACAAAGCTTCATGCTCTCTTAATTCCTAGGGATGTAAATCCTAGTACCTTTGAATATCCTACCTTTTAGCCAGGCCCCATTACAACCTTTAAAAGACCTTTTGATGTTGCATGCATGTTTTCGTGGGAACCATTTTTGAGATGAAAATCAAATTCATGGGAAGTGCTCTTGAAATTTAAATTGAGTGAAAGTTGATAACCTAGACAATTGAGTGAATGAGTGAACTATTAAATGCCCTTGTGAGGAAGGCAAATGTTTGAAAATGGTGATCTCCCTTTTGTGTGTAACTTGGATCCTTTGCTTAGATTGATTATTGCATGAATGATGGAATTCTCTTGGTTTAAAGTAAATGGATGTGGGGGAATACATTGATGTCAAAAGGGGAAACCATTGAAGAAAATTGTATTGATAGAATTGCATGAAATTTGTGCGAAATTGATTAACTACTTTAAGCTTGCCAAGTTTGAGTCCTTTTGAGTTTTAGTTTACTTAGGGACAAGCAAAGTTTAAGCTTGGGGTATTTTGATAAGCCTCCAGCTCATCTAGTTTTATAACTAGAAAAACCATGATTTTGTGCTAATTATATCTCGTTTTCGCCCAAATTGGATTTAATTGTCCTCAAGCAACACTTTGAGTCTCTTAAGTAGTTTTTAGGATATTTTAGCTAATTTTGAGTCAAATAAAGCATCTAATGCTATCTTATAATTTCAGGTTAAAATGGGAAGGAAGAGCAAAGGGAAGGACAATAAAGCAGAAGCCATCACGCCCTAGCCGTGACCACGATCACGACCGTGATCAGCATAATGGGAAGATCAGAAGTCATCACGGCCCAGCCGTGATGTCCATCACGGGCGTGATGAGAAGGACCCTGAAGAACAGAGAGCATCACGACCTAGCCGTGATGGAGGTCACGGCCGTGACAGGCCATCTCCTGTGGACCAGAATTGGTCACGGTCTGCCCGTGATGAGCATCACGGCCGTGACAGACCAGAATTTGAATACGCGCCCTTGGCAGAACCCGTCACGGCCTGGGCGTGATGGCCATCACGGTCGTGACACGCACTTTTTAGGTCCAGACTTCTCTCATCTATAAATAGAGCATCAGACTTTTGAAAAAAGGGGAGATATGCACTGGGAGGCTGACGGCTGGAAAAGGGTTCCAACCCTAGAAAGGGATGTTTTCCTTGCTCTGGGAATGGAAGAAGATTGGAGATTCTTCATAGAGTTTTCTTCTTTTCTTCTCTCCTCTCTTTTGTATTGTCATTTATCATGAGTAGTTAAATTCACTTGTTGTTGGGGTTATATGTAGCTTTTCTGAACTTGGTTGTATTTGATTTGGTTTCAATGGAAGTTTCTAATTCTTTATGAGTGTTTGATTCTATGCTTAATGCTTTTCTTGGCTTGATCACCCATGGAATGATATGTTGCTTTGATAAAAAATTGACAGATTGATGTTAAGGCATGCTCATGAATCAGATGCCAAGTAGTTCATGAACCTAGACATAGGTCTTGGGGTGCTTGCGATCTTATAAATCTTGACTCTTTATGCAAAATCTCATGTTAATCCACCTAAGACATTAGGGTTTAATTTGGGGTTTTAGGCTCATTCCACCTAAGACATTAGGGTTTGGGTATGAAGATTTGATTGTCATAAATGAATTAGGACTTGTGTTAGTAATCATGTCATTTCAATCAAGGGAGGATTAGTGTAGTCTAACCCTAACAGTTGTATCCATTTGTTTCTGCACTCCAAGTGTTTATAAAAAATCCCAAAAGACCATAATCATTTTAATTGCTTTTGTTTCTTTATTTTATGTTTTGATCTCTTCATACCACAGTTTAGTCTAGATAGTTGTTGAGTTTGTGAATTGGTAATTGGCAACCGATCCCCGAGGACGATATCCGGTCTCACCACCGTATTACTTGTACGACTAGGTACACTTGCCTAAAAAAAAGTCTTGTCACTTATATATGTATGCGGGGTAGAGGTTGTCACAGAAACACAAGAATAGGGGGTTGAATTATGTTTCTTAACAGTTTTTCCAAAATACGTATCTTAAAACCTTTTTGCAAGCAAAACAGGATAAATACACACGAACAAAATAACCTTTCAATAGAGTTAACAAACTCATATCGAAATCCCCACAGTTACTATAAACAAAGACTGTAAAAGATAAGGATAGAAGATTCACACAGTTGATTTATCCTGGTTCACCCTCTTCCAACCAAGAGCTACGTCCAGTCCCTTCTACCTGAAGGTTTTTCTCCACTATCATCCAATAGCTTTACAAGTATTCAACACCTCTTCAGGCTTACATGTATTTGATAGTGTGATTTTACATGATGTTTTCTATATACTTTTGCATGCATTTTTCATATAGATTAGGCATTATTAGTTTGATTTTTATTAGATTTTCCCTTGGAACGGGTGAAGCGGTTTCTTGGTGTTGTTTTGCAGGAATTCAATGTAAAAATGATCAAAATTAGCCATGATGGAGCTTGGATGAAATAAAGCTTGAAAAGTGAAGAATATGAGCCAAACAGAGCCCATCACGGCCTGCCCGTGATAGACATCACGGCCATGGCCAACCAGAAAATTAGGGTTTCGCGTCGCGAACATAGGGCTCGCCTCGCGAGACTCCATTTTGTGCAAGTACGCCCACTCCAGAACGCATCACAGCCTGCCCGTGATGGCCATCACGGCCGTGACGCGCAGCAGATCTATAAATAAGAGCGCAGCAGACAGAACAAAGGGTCCAGAGGGAGGCATTTGAAGGCATTTGGAGGCTGCAGCTGGGCTAGGGTTTCAACCCTAGAAGGGAGCCAAGAGGGGTTGCTTTGAAGAAGAAGGAAAGCTCACATGGAGCCTCTTCTCTCCTCTTCTCCTATTTCTCTGGTTTGGTTTTCTCTGTTTGAGTAGCTAATCCCTATTTGTTGGGATTAGATGTAATCAAACTTATTATTATGTATTTATCTTGACTGATTATTCTATGTTCATGTCTTCATATTAGTGATTAATTTTCTGTGCTTAATGCTTGTTGTGGCTAGCACCCCCATGACTTGATTTGTGTTTTGGTATGCAATGGGGACGTTCGTATCATAACCGGAATTGAATTTAATCACCTAGTAAGCCTTGTATCTAGGAATGGAACTAGGTTTATTAGTAATCACATGATCCCTAATCTTAATGCAAATTCATTAATCTAGGCCACCTAAGGAATTAGGGTCTATTAGTGGATTTAGGCTCTTGCCATCCGAGGAATCGGGGTTTGAGTAATTTAGTGGATTGATTTTAATATCTGAAGCATGAATGGGAGGTATCTAGTCCTGATAGTGCATGAGTTAGAGGTTTGGTGAAGTCTAGTCCCAACATATCATTTCTGCACTCCAAGTGTTTGTTAAAAGTCCCCAAAAAGACAAAAAGATTTTATTTCTTTTCTTTTGTTTGTTTTACTTTCTCTTGATTAATAGTTTAGTCTAGATAGTTGCTGAGTTTGCGAATTGGTAGTTGACATCCAATCCCCGTGGATACGATAACCGGTCTTACCACCGTATTACTTGCACGACTGGGTATACTTGCCCAGATTTCGTCCAACAGTATTCTTTCTCTACCAAGCCTCTTCTGGCTCTAACTCTAAAAAAGATATTTATATTATGATCTTACAAGCTCACTATGTATGAGAGTATAAAAGTTTAAGGTTGGTTGTGATTACAAATGAATTTGTTCAAGAGAACTTTGAGCAAAATTTTGGCACTTTGAATATCAGAGCTAGGATCTATCTTCTTTACTGGGGTCGTCCAGTATTTATAGATGAAGTGCTTCTCTTCCTTGATCTTCTTCAACGGTCTTCAACTTGTATTCGTTTAGAGATAGCATTAAATGCAAGAATCCGTTGAGACTGATATCTTGATATACTTTCTGCGAGATGTACTCTTGGTTATCAGAAGAATGCTCAAAGTAGTGCTATCATTTCTCTATTGTACAGAAGGTTACTTTGACTTTCCTTCTTCTTGCTTGGTTCAACTTTACAGCAATATTTGTGTCAGAGTACAAAGGTTTGTGTTCTCGACGGTACTATGTTTCTAATCTCAGGAAACAAGGATTTAAACAATTCAAACAACACAGGAAATATACACAAATTCCTTCGTATTAGATAAACAATCATTTGAAATAAATTGACTAGACTAGACTGGTTCAGTTCCAGTATGTCTTTGGACGCACATTTTTAACTATGTATATCAACTGGGTCGTCTACTGATTTGCGTCTAGTTGACTTCTTGTCTAGTTATTAGTCTTTGGACTTGCTATTTTCCTGAGTGTTGTTAATTGGCTCGTCTACTATTTATTTTACAAATAGACTTAGACACTCGTCTAGTGTCTTTTAACTTAACCAATTTTTAATACCTCGTCTAGCGATAATCTTACAGACTTAGAATTTTGCCATGCTTTTGAAGGCTCACCTAGAGAGTAAAGTCTTAGAACCGATATGCAAATTAAGCTCTTCTAAGGAACTTTAAATTAGTTCCCTAGTCTAGCGATACTGAAAACAGTCCTGCAAGCTAGAGTAAACGAGTTAGCTCTTTAGCATAACTTTGCCAAACAAATTTAACCTTTTTGTTAGCATCAAAACTTAAGAGATTATTTAGCCAAAACCACCTTCGTTCCAACACCATTGAGAACACAAAACTTTGTGCTCTAACACACAAGCTACTGAAAAGCAGAACTTAGTACAAAGAAGGAAAGACATAAAACAACTTTCGGTGCAACAGAGAAGTGACACTACCACTTTGAGCATTTCTGATAATCAAGAGAACATTTCGCAAAAAGCATATCAAGTTATCAGTCTCAATGGATCTCAGCATTAAATCCTATCTCTAAACGGATATGTTTTGAAGACCGTTGAAGAAAAGAACTCAAGACTAAAGAACCTTCTAAATATTGGACGACCCCATTAAAGAAGATATATCAAAGCTCTGATATTCAATATGCCAAAACTCTGCTCAAAGTTCTTGTGAATTCTTTCATTTGTAATCTCTAAAGGTCTTAAACTTTCATACCTTCACACATAGTGAGTTATTAGATCATTCTTTAAATCTCTTTTGATAGAGTTAGAGCCTGAAGAGGCTTGGTAGAGAAAGAATACTTGTAAGCTTGAAGAGGTGTTGAATACTTGTAAAGCTATTGGTTAATAGTGGAGACAACCTTCAGGTAGAAGGGACTGGACGTAGCTCTTGGTTAGAAGAGAGTGAACTAGGATAAAACTTCAGTGTGAATCTTCTATCCCTATCTTTTACAGTCTTTATTTATACTAACTGTGGGGATTTGAACATGAGTTTGTTAACTCCTTTGAAAAGTTATTTTATTTCTGTGTATTTATCTTTATCTTCTTGCAAAAAGGGTTTAAGAAAAGCTTTTTGGAAAAACTGTTAAGAAACACAGTTCAACCCCCCTTCTTATGTTTCCCCGTGTCAACTTTAGTTGGTATCAAAGCTCAGACTCGAAAGAGTTGAGCATCTAACAAGTGCTGAGGGAGTACGATCCAGCAAGCGTGGATACAGAAGGACAAGCAATAAATAGACCTCCTATCTTTGATGGCACGGACTATGACTACTGGAAAAAGATAACGATGGCTTCTTGATGCACAAAGTGTGGATATCCGGGAGCTGATTGAAACAGGTTACACTGAACCTAGAGGTGCTGATGGAACTGCTATTGCAAGAGCAGATTGGATTGCAGCTCAAAAGACCAATCACCAGCTTAATCTCAAAGCTAAGCACTAGTTGATGTGTGCTATTACCATATCTGAACATGACAAGGTTCACTGCTGCAACACTGCTAAGGAGATTTGGGATACTCTAGCCCTAGCTCATGAAGGGTCATCCCAAGTCAAGGAGTCAAAGATAAGCATGTTGATTCATGAGTATGAGTTATTCAAAATGGCTGAACATGAATCTAAAGATCAAATATTTGGAAGATTCCAAACCATCACCAACAGCCTTTGATCTCTTCGAAAAACCTATGAGAAGAAGGATCATGTAAGGAAGATCCTAAGAAGTCTACCTAAAAACTGGAAACCTAAAGTCACTGCTATTCAGGAGGCTAAAAATCTCAACACTCTCACTCTAGAAGAGCTTCTTGGATCTCTCAAAGTCCATGAGCTTGAACTCAATGAAGAAGATAGTACCAGAAAAGGGAAGTCTATTGCCCTAAAAGCAAAGAAGGTGTTGGGAATTTGTGTATAAAACAAAATAACGCAGCGGAAAAAAATTCCCATCGAAGGATCCTTGCGAATGGTCATGATTCATGGTTAGAAGATTTACCTCTTGAAGCGATGACAATTGATTGAAATCGTCTATCACGAACACCGCACGAACGATGTCTCTAAGGTATCCACACGAGCAGATTCCGTGAACGTCCAACGTCACGAACCCGAAGCGTCTCTGTCTCACAGTGCTAGCTTCGAAAACCGAGACTTGCTGCTCACTGTCACTCTCTATGTGCGGCTAGGGTAAAAACTGTGTAGGAACAATAGCTTAAGTGGTCTACTTATAGTAGCACCTCCTTAAGTGAGTTAGTGAGCAGCGTTTGACCTAAGCCCCATGTACTATGCGCTAGGCCCAATAGAAAAGTCCAACTCTCCTTTTAATGATTCTTTTAATCCGCTCTTATGTGTGTGACCCTATAGGTTCCCAAAACGTTAGTAGTAATATTAAATCCCATTTAATATTACAAACAGTGAGCGGTATCTAGCAATACATCACTGCTACCTAAGTAGTGAGAAAGTCAGTGATTTGACGAAACCTTTCTGTGACAAATATTCATGTGCATTATTATCCCTTTGTCCATATATCTATATTGAACACAAGACATAGAATGTGTCACCCTTGTATGGTTCAATATCATGTTCCTTGATACCCGAGTAGACTTAACAACAAATGAGGTCAATATCTCATATTGACTCATTTCAGCACGGCCATGCATTTTCTGATCTCACTCTATCAGGGGCCCCACAGATATTACTCCTGTTATGTAGGAGGGACAAATTCCATCTAGGTCACTCACATCCTTCTGCATGGCTCGTGGTATGCCCAATGACCGTCTTTATAATCATCCTATTACAGATGACGTTTGACGATATTAAAGCACACGACTCCTCTTGTAGGGATCGTAGCGATTTCAGGTCGAAGGATTGCATACACCATTGTCACTATGAGAACTACTTATGACACTCACATAACGCTCCATGTAGTGTTCTCATGGTGGGTCAATCCAGTACATCATTACTCTAATGTGCACCTATGTGGCGACTCGATATCTCATATCCATGACTCGTGAGATATGGTCATCAGTCTGCACACATAATAGTCTCAATTGTATTATTATTGTCCTTATTAATAAAATACTTGACTACGGATATTTAAGAATAGGATTTCATTGTTCAATAGTGTCTCACGATCAAGTCATATACTTGATATTCTATTAAACTGAAATTTCTATTCTAAGGACTTTATTATGTTTAAACAAGTAACACAATAAACTGGAATGCCTTATATCATATATATATAATAACAAGATACAAATTTAAGTCTAAGAAATACACTGGTCTCTTGGGCTTACACCAACAATCTCCCACTAGCACTAGAGCCAATCAGGCATAAATCTAATGCCTATCGATCTAGTGTGACCTTCATGCTTTTGTTGAGCAAGAGGTTTCGTAAGTGGGTCAGCAACGTTATCAAGTGTTGGACTGTTGGTACTCTGCATATTTTCACATCTCCTCTATCGATAATCTCTCGAATGAGATGGAAGCGCCTAAGTATATGTTTGGATCGCTGATGAGATCTAGGTTCCTTAGCTTGTGCAATGGCCCCTTTGTTATCACAATAGAGATCAATGGGGTCCACAATACTAAGAACTGTACCAAGCTCAGCAATGAACTTCCCGATCCAAACAGCCTCCTTTGCTGCATTGGAGGTGGCAATATACTCAGCCTCTGTAGTAGAATCGACAACTGTCTCCTGCTTTGAACTCTTCCAGCTCACAGCCCCACCATTCAGGCAGAACACATAACCAGATTGCGATCTGGAATCATCCTTATCGGTTTGGAAGCTAGCATCGGTGTAACCTATTACAGCAAGCTCTTCCTTGCCTTCATATACCAAGAACAAATCCTTAGTTCTTCTCAAGTACTTAAGGATGTTTTTGATGACAGCACGATGACTTTCACCGGATCGATCGGGTACTGCTCGTTATGCTTAAAGCATACGATACATCTGGTCGAGTACATAACATGGCATACATGATAGATCCAATTATGGATGCATATGGAATCTTACTCATGCGATCCCTTTCTTCTTGAGTGGAAGGGGATTGTGCCTTTGATAGGCATATACCATGTGACATAAGCAAGAGTCCTTTCTTGGATTCATGCATGTTAAAGCGTCTCAACACTTTGTCTATGTATGTACTCTGACTTAGGCCAAGCAATTTCAGCGATCTATCCCTATAGATCCTGATTCCCAATACATAGGTAGCTTCACCCAAATCTTTCATAGAGAAGCAATTCCCTAACCATGTCTTTACATTTTGTAGTGTAGGGATGTCATTTCCAATGAGTAATATGTCATCTACATATAACACCAGAAAAACAACAATGCTCCCACTAACCTTCTTGTAGACACAAGGTTTATCTTCATTTTTGATGAATCCGTACTGTCTTACAGCATCATCAAAACGAAGGTTCCAACTTCTAGAAGCTTGCTTCAATCCATAGATTGATCGCCGCAATTTACATACCTTTCCGGCATCCTCTGAAATGCCAAAGCCTTCAGGTTGTGTCATGTACACATCCTCAAGAAGCTTTCCATTAAGGAAAGCAGTTTTGACATCCATCTGCCATATCTCATAATCATGGTATGCAGCGATAGCAAGTAAGATCCGGACGGATTTAAGCATCGCAACAGGCGAAAAGGTCTCATCATAGTCGACACCATGAATTTGCTTGAAACCCTTAGCGACCAATCGCGCCTTAAAGGTGTGTACCTTACCATCCATGTCAGTTTTCTTTTTGAAAACCCACTTGCACCCTATGGGTTTCACCCCTTCGGGTGGCTCTACCAAGGTCCATACCTGGTTGGTGTACATGGAATCCATCTCAGATTTCATGGCCTCAAGCCACTTCTCAGATTCTGGGCCAGTGATGGCCTCCTGGTAAGTCACAGGCTCATCTTGATCCATGAGCAATACATCACCTTGTGGAGTCATGAGAAATCCATATCTCTCAGGCTGGTGACGTATCCTGTTAGACCTACGCTGGTCTTGTGCTACTGGAGCAGGTTGTTCCTCCACAGCATTTTGTGAAGGTTGCTCATGTTCCACCAATGGTAGGTCACTACTCTGTGATTCTTGAATTTCTTCAAGTTCTATCTTCCTCCCACTGGTTCCTATGGAGATAAACTCCTTTTCTAGGAATACACCAGTCCGTGCGACAAACACTTTGCCTTCGGAAGGATTATAGAAATAGTATCCCTTGGTTTCTTTGGGATACCCCACAAAGAAGCATTTATCAGATTTGGGATCAAGCTTATTAGAAACTTGATGTTTTACATATGCTTCACAATCCCAAATCTTCATAAAAGACATGCTGGGTCGTCTACTAGTCGACATCTCATATGGTGTCTTTTCTACCGCTTTGGATGGAACACGGTTAAGTGTAAAAGCTGTTGTTAATAGAGCATGTCCCCAGAAAGAGTTTGGAAGGTTTGCATGACTCATCATAGACTGAACCATGTCTAACAAGGTTCGATTTCTCCTCTCATAAACACCATTCCATTGTGGTGTTCCAGGTGGAGTGAGTTGAGATAAAATTCCACACTCTCTCATATGATCATCAAACTCTAGGCTCAAATATTCACCACCTCGATCTGATCGAAGAGTTTTAATATTTTTACCAAGTTGGTTTTGTACCTCATTTTTGAATTCCTTGAACTTTTCAAAGGATTCAGATTTATGTTTCATAAGATACACAAATCCATATCTACTGAAATCATCAGTAAATGTGATGAAGTACTGAAAACCACCTCTAGCAAATGTGTTTAGGGGTCCGCATACATCGCTATGTATAAGACCCAAAAGATCGTTAGCTCTTTCACCTTTTCCGGTGAATGGAGCTTTAGTCATCTTTCCCAATAAACAAGACTCACATATCTCATATGATTCATAATCAAATGAGTCCAAGAGTCCATCTTTATGGAGCTTCGAAATGCGCTTCTCATTTATATGGCCTAAACGACAATGCCAAAGATAAGACGGGTTCAACTCATTTAGTTTGAACCTCTTAGTATTTATGTTATAGATGGGCATTTCAAGATCAAGGACATAAAGCCCATTACTCATGTGTGCACCAGCATAGAAAATATCATCCAAATAAATAGAACAACTTTTGTTCTTTATTATAAAAGAAAAACCAATCTTATCCAAACAAGAAATGGAAATGATATTCCTGTTAATTGCAGGCACAAATTAACAGTTCTCTAACTGAATAGTAAGCCCAGTGGGCAAAGTCAATACATAAGTCCTTACAGCTAAAGCAGCAACCTTTTGCTCCATTTCCAACTCGTAGGTCGACTTCTCCCTTTGCCAATGGTCTACTCCTGTTTAGATCCTGCACATTTGTACAAATGTGAGAACCACATCCAGTATCTAATACCCATGATGCAGAAGTAGATAAATTGACTTCTATAACAAACACACCTGAAATGGAAGTCTCACTTCCCTACTTCTTGTTGATTTCTTCCAGGTATTTTGGGCAATTTCTCTTCCAATGTCCGGTCCGACCACAGTGGAAGCAATTGCCTTTCTTAGCCACACCACCCACAGGCTTCAAGCCAGAAGCACTAGGCTTGATCTTGTTGATGGCCTTGCCCTTGCCCTTGCCCTTGCCTTTTTGTTTGTGTGTGGGCTTCTTGGGCTGCTTCTTGCTATTTCCAGCCTGGACCATCAAAATGGCCTTCCCCTTTCCTTTGTTAATATTTTGTTCAGTAGTTCTCAACATGCTCAACAATTCTGGCAGAGGTTTGTCAAGATCATTCATATTATAGTTCATGACAAACTGACTATAGCTCTCGGGCAACGATTACAGAACTAAGTCGGTGGCCAACTCTTGGCCTAAAGGAAATCCCAGTCTCTCGATATTCTCAATGTACCCGATCATCTGGAGTACATGAGGACTCACTGAGGCTCCCTTCGCCAATTTACACCGAAAAGGGCTGGAAACTTCGAACCGCTCATGCCTTGCTTGCTCTTGGTAGAGCAGCTTGAGGTGCACGATCATATCGTACGCCTCCATGGTCTCATGTTGCTTTTGCAGCTCGGAGGTCATGGTAGCAAGCATAAGACAGCCGGCGTCTAAGGCGTCATCCCGATGCTTCTTATAAGCATCCCTGTCACCCCCTAGGAGCACTTGAAGCCCGGTGGCTCCTCGAGAATAGGCTCCTCAAGAACATACAGCTTTTTCTCATGTTTGAGGACAATCCTCAAGTTTCGTACCAGTCCGGAAAATTTGTTCCGGATAGTTTGTCCTTCTCAAGGACGGATCGCAATGACAAAGTTACTTGATGTGTTTGATGCCATGGTAATCTCTGAGAGATAAATATGCAAAATATAAGTATCATGCCATGAAGTTATTTAATAAGGTCTTTAATTAAATACGCCTCCCACTATTTTACTCAAAACAATGACCCTCATCATTGATTCGGAAAATCCCGTTGGAAGATTTTCTAGTGGGCCAAGATCCATATTTCACCTAGCTTTAAGTCAGCTTTGGCTGATCACTCAAAATTCGGTTATATAGGTAGGAAACATTTTCTGATTGCATCTCATGCAACTCTTGGACAGTTGGGTGAATAACTCTTATTCTAATCCATCACATGGACCAAAGCCCAACTTATAAGCATCTAAGCCTTTCAATCCTATTGAAGTTGGCTTAGTTAAGTCAGACCCAATGGATAGCAGTTGAACATTACATTTGTCCCATCGCGTCTTACTAGTATAGATAAAGGTACCCCGCTTTGGCGGACCCACACTTAATCGATCATAGTCTTGACGAGTGCCATGCATTGGAAGGCCTTTAAATGTGACTTAATATTTCCTTTTGAGGGATTTGATTAAAATTTGATCTCATCATTTGTTAAACTCTTGAACTTATTATTTACATACATGCATCTCATACATATATTAGTTAAACCCCTTTTAACATACTATATACAAGGCAAATAAATGTGATATGGTTATGGCCCCTAACGCATTGATTCTCCCAAGCCAATGAGAGAATCTAAACTGAAACCTAGGAGCGTCCAAGCTTCTCCAAGCATGATCTCCCACAGGATAACGTCTTCTTGTCTCCATCATTACATTACATAAACAGAAACCTCATTTTACATATGAGGAGAGTGAGATGAGAAAAGAATATACATATGTAATATAAGAGAAAGGCATGGCACGCAGGCCGTATTTCAAAATATAAACCAAAAGATTAAAGGACTAAAGCCATAACCATTCATCTTACATCACCAAATAAATAGTAACAACCAATAATAATACACAATTATTATTATTATTAATTTTATTAATTAGAGATTTCAAAATCTGAATTTTGAAAACATAACATATATACAATAAATCACATTTATTATAATTGATGTTACTATAAATCACATTTATTGTAATTGATGTTACTATTAGTTAAGTATTTCAAAATCTAAATTTTGAAACCATATCATATATATAATAAATCTCATTTATTATAATTGATGTAGTTATTAAAAGGTGACATAAAAGATTCCAAAAAAAAAATGAATTTCAAAATAACACACTACGCAGAGGTAGCACGTGGTGTGCCTCGCTTCCTTGGCGGCTAGGGCTTCGACCTCTCAACCCTAAAACCACAAGGCCCATGAACACTTCACGCTGCAAGGAACGGCGGCTAGGGTTTCAACCCTTGGAACCTCAGCCGCAAGAACATGAACTTTTCATGTCTGACACCCTTTAACGCCGCCAACAGAGAACTGAAACCGATCATGTTTAACATCAACACTTGACGCCATCGCAGAACATAATAAGGATTCCAGAACCAATGTACATATTGTATATATATACATAAATATGCTATAGACGCATATATCATATACATACGAAAATTACAGAAACAAGGTTTCGCAAAAACGGATGCAAACGATTTTCAGAAAACAATTTTCAGAAAAACGATTCACATTATTAACATGTTATCATACATAACAGGTAAACCACGTAACAGAATCATGGTTTCGCAAGCGGCTCTGATACCACTGTTGGGAATTTGCGTATAAAACAAAATAACGCAGCGGAAAAAAATTCCCATCGAAGGATCCTTGCGAATGGTCATGATTCATGGTTAGAAGATTTACCTCTTGAAGCGATGACAATTGATTGAAATCGTCTATCACGAACACCGCACGAACGATGTCTCTAAGGTATCCACACGAGCATATTCCATGAACGTCCAACTTCACGAACCCGAAGCGTCTCTGTCTCACAGTGCTAGATTCGAAAACCGAGACCTGCTGCTCACTGTCACTCTCTATGTGCGACTAGGGTAAAAACCGTGTAGGAACAATAGCTTAAGTGGTCTACTTATAGTAGCACCTCCTTAAGTGAGTTAGTGAGCAGCGTTTGACCTAAGCCCCATGTACTATGCGCTAGGCCCAATAGAATAGTCCAACTCTCCTTTTAATGCTTCTTTTAATCCGCTCTTATGTGTGTGACCCTATAGGTTCCCAAAACGTTAGTAGTAATATTAAATCCCATTTAATATTACAAACAGTGAGCGGTATCTAGCAATACATCACTGCTACCTAAGTAGTGAGAAAGTCGATGATTTGACGAAACCTTTCTGTGACAAATATTCATGTGCATTATTATCCCTTTGTCCATATATCTATATTGAACACAAGACATAGAATGTGTCACCCTTGTATGGTTCAATATCATGTTCGCTGATACCCGAGTAGACTTAACAACAAATGTGGTCAATATCTCATATTGACTCATTTCAAGCATGGCCATGCATTTTACGGTCTCACTCTATCGTGGGGCCCACAGATATTACTCCTGTTATGTAGGAGGGACAAATTCCATCTAGGTCACTCACATCCCTCTCGCATGGCTCGTGGTATGCCCAATGACCGTCTTTATAATCATCCTATTACAGATGACGTTTGACGATATTAAAGCACACGACTCCTCATGTAAGGATCGTAGCGATTTCAGGTCGAAGGATTGCATACACCATTGTCACTATGAGAACTACTTATGACACTCACATAACGCTCCATGTAGTGTTCTCATGGTGGGTCAATCCAGTACATCATTACTCTAATGTGTACCTATGTGGCGACTCGATATCTCATATCCATGACCCGTGAGATATGGTCATCAGTCTGCACACATAATAGTCTCAATTGTATTATTATTGTCCTTATTAATAAAATACTTGACTACGGATATTTAAGAATAGGATTTCATTGTTCAATAGTGTCTCACGATCAAGTCATATACTTGATATTCTATTAAACTGAAATTTCTATTCTAAGGACTTTATTATGTTTAAACAAGTAACACAATAAACTGGAATGCCTCATATCATATATATATATATAATAACATGATACAAATGTAAGTCTAAGAAATACACTGGTCTCTAAGGCTTACACCAACAGAAGGCTAGCTCATTCAAAGTTCTTAAGGCTGAGGAATCCTCAGATGAAGCAGGCCCTTCTGACAGTGATGAAGAATTTGATGAGGATGAACTGTCTTTCATTTCCAGAAAGATTCAACATATGTGGAGAAAGAAATACAGTTTCAGAAGGAAGCAGTTCAACAAAAAGTTCACCAAAGATAAGTCAGACTCCAAGGATAAAGGTTCACCTATGTGCTTCGAGTGCAAAAAGCCTGGTCATTTCAAAGCTGACTTCCCAGAACTGAAGGACAAAATGAAGTTCTTCAAAAAGAAGAAAGGTCTAATAGCTACTTGGGAGGATCTGGATCTGTCATATTCTGAAGAAGAATATGAAGCTAAGGAAGAGGCAAATATCTGTCTCATGGCTGACACTTCTTCAGAAAGTGAATACACTGATGTTGAGGTAATGGATTCTGACTCGTCCACTCTTCAGGAAGCTTTTGTTGAGTTATTAAACAACTGGTCCATTCTGTCTCATGAATATAAAATTCTTACAAAGAAATTTTCTAAGTTGACTAAGGAGTATGATAGAGTCTGCATGAAAAAACAAGTCCTTGTTGATGAAAACAAGAAGCTTAAGTCAGATAATGTCAGCCTAACTGACAAACTCAAAGTTGATCCTGATGTCCCTTGTGAAGTTTCAAACTAAAACAAGATGTGACATATCTGACAGACAACCTGTTTAAATTTGTAGGTGGCTCAGAAAAGTTAAACTTGATACTAAGGTACTCTAGATCACCTCATGATAAGTCTGGCATAAGCTATGACAAAGAGAAGCATGATACATCTCGCAAAGTATCAAAACCTCATGCACACCACAATTTCTAAAACTCGAGGACAAAATCATAAAACAAAATCCAGCTCGTCCAACACTTTCTATAAAGTTTGTGGTAAAAGTGGCATATCACATCAAGATGCATACATAACAAACATGTTAAGTATACTTGTCCAGTGACTACTAACAAGAAAGGACCCAAGTCAATCTGGGTACCTAAAGACAAGATTATACCTGTTGCTGATTTGCTTAACAACATGAAAGAAACATGCACCTTGGTACTTGGACATTTGATGCTCACATCACATGACGGGAGAAAGGTGTATGTTCCAATACCTTAGACATAAAGATGGTGGCTGGGTTACCTTTGGAGGTAATCAAAAGGGAAAGATCATTGGAGTAGGTAAAATTGATAAACATCCTTTTCCCTCTATTGATAATGTTCTGTTAGTTGATGGTTTCAAACACAACTTGCTAAGCATAAGTCAATTATGTGATAGTGGGTGCGTTGTTTCTTTTGATAAGAACATGTGTAATGTCAAGAAAAATGATGGATCACACTTATTCACTTCGAAGAGGCAAACAAATTTGTATAAGATTGACTTGGATGACCTTACAAATCTGAGTGTATCATGTCTAGTGTTTATTGAAGATGAGCGATGGATTTGGCACAAAAGGCTAGGTCATGCAAGCTTGAAATTAATTTCAAAGCTGAACAAGCATAACCTCGTGAGAGGATTACCAAACCTTAAGGCTATGTTTGTAAGTTTTTAAGGGGATGAAGTGGAGTGGTTAGTAATGGAGTGGTTAGCAATGGAGTTGAGTGGAAAGGTCAGAACATCCCACTCCATTGTTTGGAAGTTTAATGATGGAATGAAAGAAAATCTCAAACCCCCCAATTTGGAGGGTATGAAAATGAGAGGTTTTAGATGGAGTGGAGTGGTTTGGGTTACCTGATAAGCCTCTGGCTTATCCAGTTTTATAACTAGATGGACTGTGGTTTTCGTGCAAATTAATCGAGTTCACTCTCGATTTCGCCCAAATTTGCTTTGTTTTGTTCCTAAGTTGGACTTTGACTCGTTCTAGGAAGTTTTAGTAGTTTTTAGGTTATTTTGAATAGAATTACGCTTTTTGTTTTCTTTTATTGTTTCAGGTCAATAAGTGAAGCTCCGGGAGTCAAGGAAAGTCAAGAAGCAATGGAAAAAGCACTTCTGGAGATACTCGCCTCGCGAGTTGAAGCTCGCCTCGCGAGCCTGAACATCAACTGAAGCAGCAATAGTCATCACTCTGGGTCGCCACACGAATACTCATCTCGCCCTGCGAGAGTCTGAAACCTGCAAGACAGAGACCATCACGGCATAGCCGTGATGAAGGTCACGACTGTGACAGATTTAGGTTTGAAATCTCGCCCCGCGATAGACATCTCGCCTCGCGAGAGTCTGAAGACCCTGGAAGACAGAGACCATCACGGCCTAGCCGTGATGAATGTCACGGCTGTGACAGATTGAAGTTGGAAGACTCGCCCCGCGAACACACCCCCACCTCGCGAAAATCCAAATTTGAAAGCGCGCCAATACTAAAATTCGCCTCGCGAAGGAGTGCTCGCCCCGCGAGCGAGCAAGATTCAGAATCCTTATTTAAAGGCTGTTTCAGATCAGATTTAGGAGGGTTTTTCCATTGGTTTTAGATCAGTAGTTACGAATCCTTGTTTTCTCTTTGGAGCTGCGTCTCCCTTTTCTTTTTATTTTATGATGGAGATTATTGCCGATTGTTCGTTTATCGTAACGGGCATGAGGAACTAATCCCCTCGTCCGAGGGATCAATGAAGCCACCCATGGCGGTATAGTGTTCATGTGATGTATGTTTTTCTCCCCTTCTCTCAATGAATGTTTTCCAATTCTGATTTGATTGCGTTGATCATATGTTTTGCGTGATTAACTAGTTAAACGTGTTTGAGGCCGAACGGCGATTCGCGTTTTAGAACTTGGATTGGAATCACTAATTGAATAATGAGCACGACAGTGGATTTAGGAGATTAGTGCAACCTTATAGGGAACAAGAATTAATCAAATTCGAGATTAGGATTATGAGACCTAGTAAGTAATTAATCCAATCGTCGAATACGTCCTATTGAGTACGACAGTGGATATAGGAGAATTTGGGGGTCCCGGTTGACATCGTAATTGAACTTAGGGAGGAATACATCATCACTTGGGTACTATACATGATTGGGTAGGTGGATTTGAGACCTTGGATATTTTAATTTCTGATTTTAAAACCTTAGCTCTATTTGATTCGTTATTGAATTGCGATAATAATCTCTCTCTCTCAACCACTTTCCCTCACTTGACCAATTTATCGGATTTCCCGCGGATTAGTTGAATTGGTACCCCAATCCTTGTGTTCGACCTCGGTAAATTCTTACCGTGTTTATTTTATTACTTGCGACGACCCGGTACACTTGCCGGCGTCACAACAAGTTTTTGGCGCCGTTGCCGGGGATTGGCACACCAATTTTCCTAATTTTTTAGGGAATTTGATTATTTGGTTAAGCTGTTTTTTCTTTTTATTTTTCTGTTATTTCTTTATTATTTCTCTCTACTTCTTTAATTCCACTTGGTCTTGCCGTGTTTTTGTATGCGAGGTACCCTTTCACAAGAGGACTTGCTATTCGATTCAGAGATCACTAGGACCGAGAGGCAATTAAGAAAAAAAGCCAGAGAAAGGAAGAGGCTGGAAGCAATTAAAATAGAGATCATGGCTGAATAAAACCCTCCTCCTCCTCGTTACAAGCCTCTCTTCGAGTACGATCTACCCAGCTTGGGTGATTGTGATTCTTCTATTGTGAGGGGCAACCTGAATACAGACTCCTTCAGAGTGGAAGCATGTGTCACATTCCAGATCCGTGAGAATCAGTTTGATGGGAGTGGCAAACAGGACCCTCATAGACACATCACTCGCTTCCTTGAAGCTTGTGACTTGCAGAAGACCAGGGGAGTCTCTCAGGATGAGTTTCGCTTGCGGCTTTTCCCTCTCTCTCTTAGGGATGTCGCTCGCGATTGGGTTGACAGTTTGGATAGGAACAGCATCAGAACTTGGGAGCAAATGGCACAGAAGTTCCTAACCAAATATTTTCCTCCTCAGAAAGCGGCACAAGCAAGAATAGTCGTTACATCTTTCAGGCAGATAGAGGATGAAACGTATAATGAAGCATGGGAGAGGTACAATGGGTTATTGAGAAGATGTCCCTCAGCGTTCTTTGACCCGGTCTCTAAAGTTCAACATTTCTTTAATGGGTTGAGGGGACGCTATCAGATGAACTGTGATGCCGCAGCTGGCGGCTCGTTCTCTTATTTATCAGCCGAGGATGGATGGGCATTGTTAGAGAAGATGTCATACAATGATTACAACCGTGGTAGGGAAACCTCAAGTGGAATCAGTTCTGGGACAATGGAAGCCATTTTAGAGCAAAACAAACTTTTGAAGATGCAGAATGAGGCTTTGTCTGGGAACAAGAGGGTTAATGCGATACACGAGGGAATGCCTCCGGGTTGTGCAAATTGTAATGGAGATCATGACACTCAGATTTGCCCGCTAAATTTCCCTCAGGAACATGTGGACTCATGCCACAACTTCTATGACACTATGCCCCAGAACAATTATCAGAGAAACAGACAGAATGACTACAATCAGAATCAGAATAAGGGGTATATGAGGAGAGACCATCCGGGGTTCGCTTGGAGTGATGCTAATGGTGGTCTAGCCGGTCAACAACATCCTCAACAGAATTGGCAACAACCTCAACAGGGTCTGAGACCGAACATTGGAATTCAGCAGCGCAATACTCAGCAGGCTCTTCCAGGGCCTAATCAGTTGCAAATAACAGATGGTGGAAGACAACCGTGGGAGCTGGCTTTTGAGAAGTTGAGTGCAACAGTGGAGAAATTGTCAATCGACACAAACACTGCAGTGGACAAGTTGGCAAAATATACAGGCACAGCTTTAGAGAAAGTGAATGCGTCAGTTGACAAGTGGGCAACTCATACAGGGTCGGCAATTCACAATCTAGAGACGCAGGTTGCTCAGCTCACAAGGCAACTTAATGAGCGTCTCCCAGGCACTTTCCCAGGTGATACCGAAAACAACCCTAAAACCATTGCAATGCCATAACAACTAGAAGCGGTAGGGGGTTGGGATCTAACAGGAGTGCAACGAGTATAGAAGAAGACAAGGCCCCGGAACAACCACACATTGAGGAAGAGCAACCTGAAAAAGAGGTGTTGGCAAGTGACAAGGCACCGGAGCAAGGGGGAAGGCTGAAACTTGTGGATGAAGAGTTCCGAAGGAAGAAGTGGGTTGAACCCCAAGACCTCCCGCCCTACATGAAGGTACCGTATCCTGAAATATTGAAGAAGCCTCAACAGGATAAACAGTTCAACAAATTCCTTGATGTCTTCCGCAAACTTCAGATTAATATTCCATTTGCGGAAGCCTTGGAACAGATGCCATCATATGCCCGGTTTATGAAGGAGCTTCTCACCAAGAAGCGGAAAATAGTGGATGAGGAAACGGTTGCTTTGGCCGAGGAGTGTAGTGCCATCCTTCAGAGAAAACTCCCTCCAAAGTTGAAGGATCCCGGTTCCTTTTCGATACCATGCACCATTGGGGGGATGACTGTAGGGAAGGCATTATGTGATCTAGGGGCAAGCATCAACTTGATGCCCCTCTCTATGATGAAGAGGTTGGGAATCAAAGAATTCAAGGATACACGGATGTCGCTCCAACTAGCCGACCGCTCTATAAAATATCCTTATGGGGTGGTCGAAGACTTGTTAGTAAAGGTGGACAAGCTTATATTTCCGGCGGACTTTGTAGTGCTTGATATGGAAGAAGACGCCGAGATCCCTCTCATATTGGGTAGGCCCTTCTTGGCCACTGGGGGTGCCTTGATAGATGTGCGACAAGTGAAACTCACTCTAAGGGTGCAAGATGATGAGGTAGTCTTCAATCTCTTTGAAGTAATGAAGCACCCTGCAGAGAGGACGGAAGTGTATCGAGTGGATATGGTGGATCCAACTGTCAAGGAAAAGGCAACTAGAGAGGCCCATGGTTCTTCACTAGCTCAAGTGTTGGTAAAATCCCATGATGATGATGATGAGAAAAAAGACCCTTTGGGGGATGAGGTCTATCTAGAGTGGTTGAAAGACATGGAAGCCTTACCGAGTTCCCCAAGGGATGAATGTGCAAAGGAAGAGCTCGACAACAAGGGCATGAAAAAGAATGGTAAGGCATCGAAATCGAAAGGTGGCACGATCGTGGTGGTCAATGAAGACAACGATTTGATCCCAAAAAGGACCATCACGGAGTGGAAAGTTCGTGCTGATTATAGAAGGATGCTGGACTTAAATGAGTTGTCCGGGAACAGCAAGCGAGCATATGAAAGGGCAAGAGCCTACAGAAAACGGACTGAGGCAGGGCATGGGAAGCAAGATCTTCTTCCGGATTAACCCTTATGGGTGACTTGAGTCAGGCTCGGGACGTTAAACAAGCGCTACTTGGGAGGCAACCCAAGCTAGGTATCCCTCTCCTTTCCTCACTTTTGTTTTGTTTTTGTTTTTGTTTTGTTTGTCACTCTTGAATAATTTGAGAAGATCAAGAGTTTGTGTATGAATAGTGTGTCGGCAAGCTTGTTGGATTTTGATTAAATTGAGCATAGATTGATCGCATGAATTATTTTGACCATCGATGATTTCCCCCTAGGTTCTGAAAATAGAAAGTTTATCCCCACTTAAAAATTGAAAATTGAACTTTGAGAATTTTATTGTGATTACTTGATTAATGATAAGTTTGGGGTGAGGGGGTGCACACACTAGGAATTGTATCTCGGTCAAACAATTTGCAAAAATGTCCAGCTGAGGATTTGAGCCTCCAACTTTGTTTTTGACTGTGTGAATCACTATTAAGTTGCACTTTCCCGAATTTGCTTGAATCTCTTCATGGTTTGCATGTTTATATGTTGCATCAAATGATTTAGGCAATTTTCTTTGAATAACTACTTGACCTAAAAAAGGACCATCCCTAATGCATGTTCCCTAGTTAGTCACATTTAGCCTAATTGACCTATTGTTTCTTGATGACCCTATGTTACAAGCCAAAATCTGAAAAACCATGTTAACCCAATCTTAGGATTAGGAGAGCATGGAAGCGTAGCAAGAGAATGGTTGTGAGGAACTAAGTTTGGGGTGGGTACAAGGTGATGTGTCATATTGGGGGTGAGAAAAAGAAAAATAAAGGTTGATGAAAAGAAAAAAAAAATGCCAAAAAGAAAAGGGGCAAAACAGAAAAAAAAAATTAGCAAGGAAAAGGTTGTAGTCACCCGAGGCAAAAAGAAAAATGAAAAAAAGGAATTTGAGTGGAAAATGTGTCAAATGCTCATGCTCTCTTAGTTCCTAGGGACTTAAGCCTGATATCCTTGAATATCCTACCTTGAGCCCCATTACAACCTTTAAAAGACCTTCTGATGTTGCACGCATGTTTTCATGGGAACCATTTTTGAGATGAAAATCAAATTCATGGGAAGTGCTCTTGATACGTGAAATTGAGTGAAAAGTTGATAGCCTTGACGAATTTGAGAGAATGAGTGAGATTTTACATACCCTTGTGAGGAAGGCAATTGTTTGAAATTGGTGATCTTCCTTTTGTGTGTGCCTCTGATCCTCAGCTTAGACTAATGATTGCATGAATGATGAAGTTCTCAATTGTTTAAAGTAAATGAATGTGGGGATTACATTGATGTAAGGGGGGGGGGGGGGGGGGTGATCATTGGAGAAAAACTGTTTTGATTGCATGAAATTTGTGCGAAATCAATTTATTCCTTTAGGCTTGCCAAGTCTTGAGTCGATTTTGAGTTTTAGCTTGCTTGGGGACAAGCAAGGTTTAAGTTTGGGGTGTTTTGATAAGCCTCTGGCTTATCTAGTTTTATAACTAGATGGACTGTGGTTTTCGTGCAAATTAATCGAGTTCACTCTCGATTTCGCCCGAATTTGCTTTGTTTTGTTCCTAAGTTGGACTTTGACTCGTTCTAGGAATTTTTAGTAGTTTTTAGGTTATTTTGAATAGAATTACACTTTTTGTTTTCTTTTGTTGTTTCAGGTCAATAAGTGAAGCTCCGGGAGTCAAGGAAAGTCAAGAAGCAATGGAAAAAGCACTTCTGGAGATACTCGCCTCGCGAGTTGAAGCTCGCCTCGCGAGCCTGAACATCAACTGAAGCAGCAATAGTCATCACTCTGGGTCGCCACGCGAATACTCATCTCGCCCCGCGAGAGTCTGAAACCTGCAAGATGGAGACCATCACGACATAGCCGTGATGAAGGTCACGGCTGTGACAGATTTAGGTTTGAAATCTCGCCCCGCGATAGACATCTCGCCTCGCGAGAGTCTGAAGACCCTGGAAGACAGAGACCATCACGGCCTAGCCGTGATGAATGTCACAGCTGTGACAGATTGAAGTTGGAAGACTCGCCCCGCGAACACACCCTCGCCTCGCGAAAATCCAAATTTGAAAGCGCGCCAATACTAAAATTCGCCTCGCGAAGGAGTGCTCGCCCCGCGAGCGAGCAAGATTCAGAATCCTTATTTAAAGGCTGTTTCAGATCAGATTTTGGAGGGTTTTTCCACTGGTTTTAGATCAGTAGTTACGAATCCTTGTTTTCTCTTTGGAGCTGCGTCTCCCTTTTCTTTTTATTTTATGATGGAGATTATTGCCGATTGTTCGTTTGTCGTAACGGGCATGAGGAACTAATCCCCTCGTCCGAGGGATCAATGAAGCCACCCATGGCGGTATAGTGTTCATGTGATGTATGTTTTTCTCCCCTTCTCTCAATGAATGTTTTCCAATTCTGATTTGATTGCGTTGATCATATGTTTTGCGTGATTAACTAGTTAAACGTGTTTGAGGCCGAACGGCGATTCGCGTTTTAGAACTTGGATTGGAATCACTAATTGAATAATGAGCACGACAGTGGATTTAGGAGATTAGTGCAACCTTATAGGGAACAAGAATTAATCAAATTCGAGATTAGGATTATGAGACCTAGTATTAATTAATCCAATCGTCGAATACGTCCTATTGAGCACGACAGTGGATATAGGAGAATTTGGGGGTCCCGGTTGACATCGTAATTGAACTTAGGGAGGAATACATCATCACTTGGGTACTATACATGATTGGGTAGGTGGATTTGAGACCTTGGATATTTTAATTTCTGATTTTAAAACCTTAGCTCTATTTGATTCATTATTGAATTGCGATAATAATCTCTCTCTTTCAACCACTTTCCCTCACTTGACCAATTTATCGGATTTCCCGCGGATTAGTTGAATTGGTACCCCAATCCTTGTGTTCGACCTCGGTAAATTCTTACCGTGTTTATTTTATTACTTACGACGACCCGGTACAATTGCCGGTACAATTGTTTAAAGTAAATGAATGTGGGGATTACATTGATGTAAGGGGGGGAGATCATTGGAGAAAAACTGTTTTGATTGCATGAAATTTGTTCGAAATCAATTTATTCCTTTAGGCTTGCCAAGTCTTGAGTCGTTTTTGAGTTTTAGCTTGCTTGGGGACAAGCAAGGTTTAAGTTTGGGGTGTTTTGATAAGCCTCAGGCTTATCTAGTTTTATAACTAGATGGACTGTGGTTTTCGTGCAAATTAATCGAGTTCACTCTCGATTTCGCCCAAATTTGCCTTGTTTTGTTCCTAAGTTGGAGTTTGACTCGTTCTAGGAATTTTTAGTAGTTTTTAGGTTATTTTGAATAGAATTACGCTTTTTGTTTTCTTTTGTTGTTTCAGGTCAATAAGTGAAGCTCTGGGAGTCAAGGAAAGTCAAGAAGCAATGGAAAAAGCACTTCTGGAGATACTCGCCTCGCGAGTTGAAGCTCGCCTCGCGAGCCTGAACATCAACTGAAGCAGCAATAGTCATCACTCTGGGTCGCCACGCGAATACTCATCTCGCCCCGTGAGAGTCTGAAACCTGCAAGACAGAGACCATCACGGCATAGCCGTGATGAAGGTCACGGCTGTGACAGATTTAGGTTTGAAATCTCGCCCCGCGATAGATATCTCGCCTCGCGAGAGTCTGAAGACCCTGGAAGACAGAGACCATCACGGCCTAGCCGTGATGAATGTCACGGCTGTGACAGATTGAAGTTGGAAGACTCGCCCCGCGAACACACCCTTGCCTCGTGAAAATCCAAATTTGAAAGCGCGCCAATACTAAAATTCGGCTTGCGAAGGAGTGCTCGCCCCGCGAGCGAGCAAGATTCAGAATCCTTATTTAAAGGTTGTTTCAGATCAGATTTTGGAGGTTTTTCCACTGGTTTTAGATCAGTAGTTACGAATCCTTGTTTTCTCTTTGGAGCTGCGTCTCCCTTTTCTTTTTATTTTATGATGGAGATTATTGCCGATTGTTCGTTTGTCGTAACGGGCATGAGGAACTAATCCCCTCGTCCGAGGGATCAATGAAGCCACCCATGGCGGTATAGTGTTAATGTGATGTATGTTTTTCTCCCCTTCTCTCAATGAATGTTTTCCAATTCTGATTTGATTGCGTTGATCATATGTTTTGCGTGATTAACTAGTTAAACGTGTTTGAGGCCGAACGGCGATTCGCGTTTTAGAACTTGGATTGGAATCACTAATTGAATAATGAGCACGACAGTGGATTTAGGAGATTAGTGCAACCTTATAGGGAACAAGAATTAATCAAATTCGAGATTAGGATTATGAGACCTAGTAAGTAATTAATCCAATCGTCGAATACGTCCTATTGAGCACGACAGTGGATATAGGAGAATTTAGGGGTCCCGGTTGACATCGTAATTGAACTTAGGGAGGAATACATCATCACTTGGGTACTATACATGATTGGGTAGGTGGATTTGAGACCTTGGATATTTTAATTTCTGATTTTAAAACCTTAGCTCTATTTGATTCGTTATTGAATTGCGATAATAATCTCTCTCTCTCAACCACTTTCCCTCACTTGACCAATTTATCGGATTTCCCGCGGATTAGTTGAATTGGTACCCTAATCCTTGTGTTCGACCTCGGTAAATTCTTACCGTGTTTATTTTATTACTTGCGACGACCCGGTACACTTGCCGGCGTCACAACATTACCATCCTCAACCATCCCACTCCATTAATGAACAAACTCTCAAACAATGGGTTAATAAACTTTCACCACTCCACTCCATTACTAACCATCCCACTCCATCCTCCCAAACATAACGTAAGTTCAAATCTGATGCTCTCTGTGATGCATGTCAAAAGGGAAAACAAGTCAAAGGTTCTCTTGAATATCGTTAGTACCAATAGACCACTAGACTTTCTACACCTTGATCTCTTTGGTCCATCAAGGAATGCTTCTATCAGTAGTAAGAAATATGGTCTAGTCATAGTAGACGACTACACTAGATGGACATGGGTTATGTTCCTAGTCCACAAGGATGGGTCATTCAAGGTCTTCTATATATTTTGAAAACGGATACAGGATTCAAAAGGCATGTGTATCACTTCCATCAGAAGTGACCATGGATGAGAGTTTGAAAATGAGCTATTTGAAAGGTTCTGTGAGGAAAAGTGGTATTCTTCACAACTTCTCAATACCTAGAACACCACGGTAAAATGGTGTGGTAGAGAGAAAGAACAGAACTCTTCAAGAGATGGCTAGAACAATGCTCAATGACAACTCTATCCCTAGACACTTCTAGGCTGAAGCTGTTAACACTGCCTGCTACATTCAGAACAGAATATACATAAGACCAATTTTGAATAAAACTCCTTATGAATTGTGGAAAGAACGAAAACCCAACATATCTTACTTTCATCCTTTTTGTTGTAAATGCTTTATACTAAATACAAAATATCAACTTGGTAAGTTTGATGGTAAGGCAGATAATGGAATGTTGTTAGGATATTGAGTCGACCAAAGGCTTTAGAGTATATAATTCTAGAACTCTAGTTGTAGAAGAATGTATACATGTTAAGTTTGATGACAAGCAGCCTGATAAGAAATTATCAGAGCTTGATGAAGCTTTTGCAGATTTGAATCTTAAAGACTCAAAATCCAGTGAACATCAAGTATGATGATCAAGTAGACGATCAACAATAACATGAGTCAGGAGCTTCAACTTCTCAACAAGAAAATGTTCAAAGATCATGGTATTTCAAAAATTATCGTCCTCAGGAACAAATCATTGGGAGTCCTAGTCTCTGAGCTGGAACCAAAGACAATAGACGAGGCTCTACTTGATGAGGGTTGGATTCTGGCCATGCAAGAGGAGTTGAATCAATTTGAAAGAACTGAAGTTTGGACTATTGTATCTTTGCCAAAGGACAAATCAGTTATTGGAACCAAATGGGCTTACAGAAACAAGCTTGATGAAAATGGTAAGGTTGTAAGAAATAAAGCAAGACTAGTTGCTCAAGGTTATTCTCAAGAAGAAGGTATAGATTACACTGAAACCTTTGCTCCAGTTGCTAGATTAGAAGCAATACACATTTTGTTATCTTTTGCTGCCAACCATAATATCACGCTTTATCAAATGGATATGAAAAGTGCATTCTTAAATGGCTTTATAAATTAAGAAGTATATGTAATGCAACCTCCGGGTTTTGAAAGTGAAACCCATCCTGAACATGTATATAAGCTAAAGAAAGCTTTATACGGACTTAAGCATGCTCCTAGAGCTTGGTATGAAAGACTAAGTTCATTTTTAATGAACAATGGATTTAGTAGAGAAAAGGTTGATACAACCTTGTTTAGAAAATCCAACAAGTCCAGTTTCATAATAGTGCAAATTTATGTTGATGACATAATCTTTGGTGCTACTGATGAATCTCTGTGCAAGGAATTCTCTAAGTTAATGCAAAAGGAATTTGAAATGAGCATGATGAGAGAACTAAAATTATTCCTTGGACTTCAAGTAAAACAAACAGTGGACGAGGTGTACATCCATCAAACCAAGTATACAAAGGAACTCTTAAAGAAGTTCAAGATGGATGACTACAAACCAATGAACACACCAATGCATCCCACGTCCATACTGAACAAAGATGACAAAGATAAAAAGGTAGACCAAAAGGTATATAGAGATATGATAGGATCTCTCTTATATCTTCTTCGCGTCCGGACACGATATTATGTTCAGTATTTGCTTATGTGATCGATTTCAATTTGATCCTAGAGAATCTCATCTATCATCAGTTAAGAGAATATTTAGATATTTGAAAGGTACTACTAATTTGGGTTTGTCCTTTAAGAAAAATAATGATTACAAATTAGTTGGTTTTTGTGATGTTGACTATCTTTGGAGATAGAATAGAAAGAAAAAGTACCAGTGAAGGATGTCACTTCATTGGAGCAAATTTAGTCTCATGGTCAAACAAAAGACAAAGCATCATTGCCTTATCAACTGCTGAAGCTAAGTACATATCAACTGCAAGCTGCTGCTCACAACTTCTTTAGATCAAACATCAATTGGAGGACTAAAATGTGTTTGTAAGTAGTATTCCACTTATATGTGCTAACACTTCTGCAATCAATCTATCTAAAAATCCAATCTTGCTCTCAAGAGCTAAGCACATAGAGATTAAACATCATTTTATTAGAGAATATGTGCAAAAAGGTGTTTTTGATATACAGTTTGTAGATACTGACCATCAATGGGCAGATATCTTTACTAAACCTCTAGCCGAGGACAAATTTATCTTTATTAGAAAGCATCTTAACATGATATGTGTGAATTAATATGTCGTCCAGTCATGGTCGGTTACTATATGTTAAATTCTCGTCCAATGCATATCCCGTCCAATGCATGTTTGCATGTGCTTAACTGACTCATTCATACATTTCATTATTATTTGCATTTATTATGTTTCAAAAAACATATTTAATTCAAATTCTCTCTGGTGAGTCAGTTATTTCCATCATTTGTACAAACTGCTTTTTACGGTCTCAAGAAACATGCGTCGTGTCAACATTCAATGGACATCCTATCACATGTCTTTCATTTTATTTTGTTTTATTTTAGAATTATTTTCAAGAAAACCCTTCACATTTCGTCACCTTTTTAAGTCTATCTCCTCCCTCCGAAAAACCTTTCACTTCTTTGAAACTCAAACTTCTCTTTGCAAAATAATTCTGTTTTCCCAAACTCTCGAACCTTCATCGTCAACAATGGCCTCTTCATCTGCTGTTGGTACCTACGATGTCAATGCTCTAGAGATTGGAATATAGCACCATTTTGATTTTAGCATACTGAAATAGTATAATGTTGATGTAAGTCAGTACGTCAGAGTTGCTGGGTAGGAAGGATTGTTCATAGAGAAGATCTTTGTGTACCCAAATCTCATCAGGGCTTTCTGGAGGAAACCCAAGGTTACAAAAACAGAGATTACTGCTGTGTTGGATACTGAAGTGGTAGTATCTGAAGCAACCATCGCGACTGCGATTCACTATGCTCAAGAAGGTCTAACCCTAACTGATAAATGGGAAGAAGATGTTGGTGGTGAAGAAACTGTTGCTTCAATTTTGATAAGAGCTGATATAGTAAGGACTCATTCATGGAAGGCTGGTGAGATGAAAGATGAAGCTCGTATACTTCATCAGATTTTGATCAAGTCAGATCTACACAAGACTGGGTCCTATCACAATCTCTCTGCCCTTCACAAATTTTACTTGTGCCACTTGCTCACTGAATCTCTGATTAACCTGCCCTGCATTCTGTTCAAAAGGTTCAGATACTATGTTCTTGAAAGAGAGAAGACCACCGTCATACCCTTCTGTCATCTTTTGTCAAAAATCTTCAAATCTCACCAAATTTATGCAAAGCTTGAGGTAAGTCACCTTAAGAACAAGCTACTATTTTGAAAGAAAATGGCATGTCCCCTGCTGTTTTTGGGAAGGTGAACCTAACTACGATGAAGCTTAGTCCAGTAATCCAAGTGGAATTGGCTAAGAAGGAGGAGCTGATAAAAATCAAAGAAGATCATATTGATCTAAATGAAGCTAAGGCTCAAGCCTTAAAGAAGAAGCCTATTGGACGACGAGTTAAGTCAACTCGTCTAGCTGTTGCAAGGAAGCCTGCTACTAGGGTGGTCATCAGGGAAACAAGGACTGATGAACCACAAGCAGCTCCAAAGCAGAAAAGGGCAAGAAAAGTGATCCTGTCACATAATGAAGATGATGATGATGATAATTAGTCAATTGGCTCTGTACTCAAGAAGCAGAAGCAAGCTGCTCAATTATCAGTTGTTCTTCCTACCAGGGCTAGGCAACCTGCCAGGAAAGCCAAGTCCTCTGGGACTTCTGAGGTAACCTCACCTGCAACTGATCCTGCACAAATTGTTGTTGATGCTTTAGTTGAAAGTTTAAATGTTCCTGATAACATCATACCAACATCACTATCACAACCAGAAACACAGCCAACTACCTCCACTTCTGAGACACCCGGTTGTGCCCCATTGTATTATTAAATTAAAACCTCATTATTTATTTACTTAATAGAGCTCTTATCATTGGAAATACGTAAAAATTAAAAATTTAATTAATAATCTTATAACTTCTGCAAATATAAAACACTCCAAAGTTATATTACATAAATGCACACATAATTATCCTTTATTTTATACAACACTGTTTAGGGTATCCTATCAGTAGGATCCCGCACAGGTACTTATGTATACAAACTGCTTATAACTAGCGGAAAATAAAAATGTCTTATATGACTCACTGGTCCTAAACTTACTACACTATATTATTAGGATCAGTAGGTTGTTCTACAGCGTTAGCTTCATACGGAATGTCATTCAACTCCTCAACAACCTCCGTCTCGTACATGGTTTCTTCCATCTCCTCAGCAACATATTCCTCCATCTGGTCTTCTAACGTAATAAAGTAGACATACACAAAGATATAAAAATAGGGAGATAAGAAACAGTTCTATCATCATAAGTGGAAAAGATTCATAGCATATAATACAATAATGGCCACAAACATGCATCACTCACAATTTAAAATCATCCATACTTTATAACAACATCCTCTACCCTCCAACTCATGCAACTAAACCTTTATGCTGACGTGGCCACCACTAATCCTGTCACACATCCCTCGTTAGGAATGTCAGTCAGTCGTCCAAGTGACACGTTCCCAACGCCGGTGCACATTCTCATCCATGGTGAGAATGCTCATGCAAAGCAATGAGACTATAGCTGCACAGTACCATCTGTGCACACCCTGGTTCTCTCTCTCAACTCTATCAAGGGTGCTCATGCATAGCAATGACACTATAGTTGCACAACGGAACTTCTAATTTGGAACAGTCCACGAGAACTTCGGACCTCGTGTATCTCAAATACACGGTTATGAACAACAATGCAACATATGATTCTCACTGACTTTTATCAATAACAACCTAGTACCTCAAGCTTTCCTCATAACCTCCACTTAAAATCTATACCACTGTTGACGATTTCTAGGCAAGTATACCTAGTCGTACAAGTAATACGGTGGTGAGACCGTTTATCGTTCCCACGAGGACTGTGACAAGTACTAGCACGTACCGAATCAATTACTATCTAAGCGGATATTTGGATTGAAGGGAGTTCTATACTAATTATCAATCCTAAAACAAACAAAATAAAAGGAAAAGTTCTTTGAGAATTTCGGTCGAACACTTGGAAGGCAGTTATAAAGATTCTTCAAATATATAAAAAAATGTTGGGATTAGGCTCACTAAACTTCATCCCCATGCAATGAAATGACTAATAAACAGTTTCTACTTCAATTATGACAATCAATCCACTATATTACTCAAGCCCTGATTCCTCAGATGACAAGAGCCTAAATCCACTAATAGACCCTAATTCCTTAGGTGGCCTAGATTAATGAATTTGCATGATGATTAGGGATTACACGATTACTAATAAACCTAAATCCATTCCTAGATGCAAGGTTTACTAGGTGGTTGATTTCAGTTCTCGTTCGAATACGAATTTAACAATTGCATACCAAAACAACAATCAAGTCATGGGGGTGCTAGCCACAACAAGCATTAAGCATGGAAATCAATCACTCATAATGAAGCAAAAACTGTATTACAAGATCAAGTCAAATACATGGAGAATTCAGAAATAGCTACATCTAATCCCAACAATGGGAATTTAGCTACTCATGATCATAGCCAAAACCAAAGAAATAGAGATGAAAAGGAGAAGAGACTCCATGGAATCCTTGTGCAGCTGCCCCTGGTTCAGAGAGAGTGTTTTAGGGTTCTAAAACTGTTTTTCTCTGTTCTGCCCGTGCCTCTATATAGATCAGGATTCGCGTCACGGCCGTGATGGCCATCATGGCCAGGCCGTGACGCTTTCTGCCTTGGCGTGCTTTCAAATTTATATTTATCACGGCCGTGACACTCATCACGGCTAGGCTGTGATAGCTTCTGCCTCCACCAATTGGTCTGTCACGGCCGTGATGGGAATCACGGCTAGGCCGTGACAGATTCTGCCTAGGAGGGTTCTGACTCAATTAACCTGTCACGGCCGTGATGGGCATCACGTCTAGGCCGTGACAGCTTCTGACTTCTGCTTTCTTTCTTCTCAATTATTGCTCGATCATGGCCGTGATGGTCATGACGGCTAGGCCGTGATAGGCTCTGCTTGGGTCATTTTCTTCACTTTTCAAGCTCTGTCTTCATCCAAGCTCCATCATGGCTAATCTTGAGCATTTTTCCTTAAATTCCTGCAAAACAACACCAAGAAACCGCCTCACCCGTTCCAAGGTAAAAACTAATAAAAATCAAACTAATCATGCCTAAACTATATAAAAATGCATGCAAAAATGTACATGAAATATGATGCAAAATCACACTATCAAATCACCCCAAGCTTATTCAATTGCTTGTCCTCAAGCAATCCCTAAGGCCAGAAGAGATAAATAATCAAAGCATGGATAGTGAACCAAGAACCCGAGTGATAACTAATCCAAGTAACAGACATTTCAAATAATTCAACGAGAGACAATCAGTTTCAAGTCCAATTAGAAGCTTAGGTTTCTCAGACTCATATTCTCACTGATTCGGGCACTCTTTCTCACCTGAAGATCACCCCAAGCTTGTTCATTTTCTTGGCTCTCTTTCTCACCTCACTCAAGTGTTTAGGGATATATGACAATTCGCTCCATTTTCCTCAAGGAATGAATTCTACCATAGGCTTGACTATCAACCAAATCTCTACTTTATTAATGAAAACAATTAAGAATCAAGAGGTCTTTTGCTTTGGTTGTAACGGGGCCATGGGATTAATCGTTAGGTGGGGAAATCAATAAAAGGACATTTCAAAAAGGCTAAACACAAAATCAAGCATTGCAAATCATGACACTTTCTAAAATACCCTTTTGGGTTTCGATTCACTTTTGCCACCTTTCTTTCTTTTTCCTTTATTTCTCACTTTTCTTTTTGTCATCCCCTTCTCTATTTATATTTCTTTTTTCTTTTATTTTTTTTCTTTTATTTGGAGAAGGGGAGATTTTTCAGCTCAAGAGAAACATTTTTCTAATTTTCTCATCCCATACTTTTTCAACTACCTTTTTACCCTTTGTGCAATACTTTAGAAGGTCACCTAGCAATCATCATTCATCAAAGTATTTCAAGGTACCAAGAAAAGTATTTTATTCTTTCAGGCTCAAAATTGGGCAACTAAGGGGTAGCATTTAGTCAATCAAAGCTCAGAAGGCCGGAAAAATACCTAGTGCCTCAATCATTTTCAGAAATGTTTTCAAAAATATTTAAGCTTCAAAACGGTTTCAAGTCAAGTTATAGAGAATACCATCCCAGAGGAATAAAACACTCTATCACAAAGAATGGGGTAGATTTAGTGAGTACTCCTTTTTGGCTCGAAATCTCATATTTTAGTAGTTCAAAAATCAATGAGAAACACAAATCTACGAAACCACATGCTGATTATCAACTATCACAGATCATCTCAAGCATTTTTATTTGCAGCCTTATCACAAGAATAAAAAAAATTGGGTTCAAGAATTCACTATCTCAAGTTATTTGGCACTTAGTTCTCACAATCGGATGCAACATCTAAACAAGGGGCAATCTAATCATGTGATCATGCAAAGCTATGCCGATATGAATGCAACATGCAAAATGCACAAGTATGCAAAAATACCCCTACCCCAAGCTTAAAAATTTACATTGTCCCCAATGCAAACAATCAAGTCGAAGAGAGGAGAAAAATTGGAACGACTTACCGAGGCGGTAGCGGGTGTTGGCTCACATGCCTAGTCATAAGGAATTGCATAAAAATTGGGTCACGGCCGTGATGCTTATCACGGGCAGGTCGTGATGCATTCTGGTCCATAGGGGTAGCCTGTCATAGCCGTGACCTCCATCATGGCTAGACCGTGATGCTCTCTGATCTTTAGGGTCCTCCCATCACGCCCGTGATGGGGATCACGGCTGGGCCGTGATCCTTTCTGGTCTTCATGATTATCTCATCACGACCGTGACCAGTGTCACGGCCTGGGCGTGATGGCTACTGACTGTGCTTGTCCTTGCCCTTTTTGCATACCCTGAGAACACTTAACAACCCTATTAATCTATAATCTTTTTCCTCTTAATCTTCTCAAATTATTCAAGAGTTAAATTCAAAAACGAAAAGAAAAGGGAAAGAGAATTTGGGTTGCCTCCCAATAAGCACTTCTTTAACGTCACTAGCTTGACGGGCTTCTTTCAATTAACCGGGGTCGGCTGGGCGTAGAAGTGCAAGAACACTTCTCTTCCATGGAACTCCTTCAAAGAGTTGATTTTGCTTATAAGGCCAATATTTGCGCTTCCGCTTTGCCCTTTTCACTCTGAATTTCGTGGCCTTATTCTTACTCCCCCCGGTGGAAGTTCTGTTTTCACATGATGATCAAACCCAACTTCATCACCATTTGGTGCATCAGTTGTCTTGCAGAGCTTCGGAGTTGATTTCATGTTGAGCTTTTCCTTCTCACGAGTAGAGGAGTGGTGCTGAGGTGTAAAGACTTCTTTAGCCACTACAACGTCCATGCGGAAACAATTCTCTTCATCACTCGGGCGATGCATAGCTTCAAATACATTGAAAGTAAACTCTTCATCTTGCACTCTGAATCGAAGTTGGCCTTTCTGTACATCTATCAAAGCACGACCAGTCGCTAGAAAAGGTCTCCCCAATATAAGTGGAACTTCTGCATCCTCCTCCATGTCTAATATCACAAAATCCGCTGGGAAGATAAACTTATCCACCTTTACCAGAACATCTTCCAAAATACCATAAGGACGCTTGATTGATCTATCAGCTAGTTGCAATGCCATCCTTGTTGGTTTCACTTCACCACCTCCAAGCTTGTTCAAGATTGAAAGAGGCATAAAATTGATACTCGCTCCCAAGTCACACAAGGCCTTCCCAATAGCAACACTCCCAATAGTGCAGGGGATTGTAAAACTACCAGGATCGTTAAGCTTCGGAGGTAGCTTCCTTTGAAGTATTGCACTACACTCTTCAGTCAAGGCAACAGTCTCACATTCCTTAAACTTTCTTTTCTTCATGAGCAACTCCTTCATGAACTTTGCAAAGGTGGGCATTTTCTCTAGTGCTTCTGCAAAGGGTATGTTGATTTGTAGCCTCTTGAAGATGTCAAGAAACTTGGCAAACTGCTCTTCCTTCTCCTTTTCCTTGCTCAAATGAGGATATGGCAACTTCACATAAGAGGGGATCTCTTGAGGCTTGTCTCCGTCTTTCAAAATCTGACTTTTACTCCTCCTCAAAATTGAATTCCCATCCACTAACTTTTCCCTCTTGTCTTCTTCCTCCATTACAACCTCTTTGCCTTTTTCTTTATTCAAATCAGTTTTTTCAGCAATCACCTCTGTTTTTTCAGCAACTCTCTCATTTTTCAACAAGGGCTCACCGCTCACATTCTCAAGACTTTTACCACTCCTCAAAACAACAGCATTGCAATGCTCTTTAGGATTTATTTGAGTATTACCTGAAAAACTGCCGCTAGATTGTTCCACTAGATGCTTTGCAATTTGTCCAACTGGAACCTCCAAGTTTTTTTTATTGAAGAATCAGTGTTTTTCTGGTTTGACATGGACATTTGCATGAATTGATTGAGGGTGTTCTCCAAGATAGAAATCCGGTCTTGAGGCGGTTGTGTAGGAAGAGGCTGTTGTGTGGGATGAGGCTTGATTGCTTATTCGGCATCTTGTTTCCAACCAAAACTTGTTTGATTCCTCCACCCTTGGCTGTAATTGTTAGGGTATTGGTTGTTGCCTTGCCGCCCATAGTTCCCCATATAATTTGCTTCCTCATGGGAACTAGGTGGGGTCTCACACTGTCCATTGTCATGATCTCCTCCACAGAAATCACATCTCATTACCTGTTGAGGTGGCATGGTTGTCCCTTGAACAGTTTGGAGTTGCTGTGGGAGTTGAGCTAGTTGCTTGGTGATGGACTCCAGTTGTTGTGTCATGAACTTATTCTGAGCCAAAAGTACAGTTTGTGAGTCTAACTCCAACACTCCCCTTCTTGATGTGGGACCCCGATCATGATGCATCAAATAGTCATTAGATGCCATAGCCTCTATCAAAATCAATGCTTCCTCCGGCGTCTTTGTGTTCATGGAACCTCCAGCTGAGGCATCCAACATATACCTGGTTGACGACCTCAATCCATTGCAAAATGTTTGCATTTGAGTAAGATCATCAAACCCATGATTTGGATATCTTTGGAGTAAGCCTTTGAACCTGTCCCTTGTCTTCACAAATCTTGAGGTGGGGAAGAATCTTGCCGGAAATTTTGCCTCTAAGTCATCCCATGTAGTGATGCTCCCCCTTGGGTGAGATTGGAGCCAAGACTTGGCTCTATCTCTTAGAGATAAAGGGAATAACCTTAGGCGAATTGCATCATCAGAAGCACCATTTATCTTCACCGTATCACACAACTCTAGGAAGTTGGAGACATGACTATTAGGATCTTCTTTCTCCAACCCAACAAATTGATTTTGTGAAACCATACTGATGAAAGCTGGCTTGATTTCAAAATTTGCGCAGTTCACTGGAGGCCTCACTATGCTAGTGACATGTCGATTGACATTTGTATTGGCATAGTCACCAAGTGTCCTCCGTGGTGGAGCACCTTCACCATTGCCTGCCATCCTGAGTCTTTCTTGATGAAGTGTCCTCCGTGGTGGAGCACCTTCACCATTGACGGACATTTGTATTGGCATAGTCACCATTGTTGTTCTAAAAGTTTCTGCTCTCTTGCTTGCCTCCGATTCTCCCTAGTTGTTCTTTCTATTTCAGGATCGTAGAGGAGTTGGTCAGCCGGGGTAGTACCTCGCATGTACAAACAGTCTAGCAACCAAGAGTATTAGCAGTCAATGTCAGCAACAGAAATAGCAAACAAACCAGAAAAAAAAATGACAGCAAAACAAAACAGAAAAATATGACAGCAAACAGATTATAACATAATTTTTTTTTTGCTTAAATTAGTAACCGAAATGAATATGCTAATATTGAAACACAATCCCTGGCAACGGCGCCAAAAACTTGTTGACGATTTCTAGGCAAGTATACCTAGTCGTACAAGTAATACGGTGGTGAGACCGTTTATCGTTCCCACGAGGACTGTGACAAGTACTAGCACGTACCGAATCAATTACTATATAAGCGGATATTTGGATTGAAGGGAGTTCTATACTAATTATCAAGCCTAAAACAAACAAAATAAAAGGAAAAGTTCTTTGAGAATTTCTGTCGAACACTTGGAAGGCAGTTATAAAGATTCTTCAAATATATAAAAGATGTTGGGATTAGGTTCACTAAACTTCATCCCCATGCAATGAAATGACTAATAAACAATTTCTACTTCAATTATGACAATCAAGCCCTGATTCCTCAGATGACAAGAGCCTAAATCCACTAATAGACCCTAATTCCTTAGGTGGCCTAGATTAATGAATTTGCATGATGATTAGGGATTACACGATTGCTAATAAACCTAAATCCATTCCCAGATGCAAGGTTTACTAGGTGGTTGATTTCAGTTCTCGTTCTAATACGAATTTAACAATTGCATACCAAAACAATAATCAAGTCATGGGGGTGCTAGCCACAACAAGCATTAAGCATGGAAATCAATCACTCATAATGAAGCAAAAACTGTATTACAAGATCAAGTCAGATACATGGAGAATTCGGAAATAGATACATCTAATCCCAACAATGGGAATTTAGCTACTCATGATCATAGCCAAAACCAAAGAAATAGAGATGAAAAGGAGAAGAGACTCCATGGAATCCTTGAGCAGCTGCCCCTGGTTCAGAGAGAGTATTTTAGGGTTCTAAAACTGTTTTTCTCTGTTCTGCCCGTGCCTCTATATAGATCAGGATTCGCGTCACGGCCGTGATGGCCATCACGGCCAGGCCGTGACGCTTTCTGCCTTGGCGCTCTTTCAAATTTATTTTTATCACGGCCGTGACACTCATCACGGCTAGGCCATGATAGCTTCTGCCTCCACCAATTGGTCTGTGACGGCAGTGATGGGAATTACGGCTAGGCCGTGACAAATTCTGCCTAGGAGGGTTCTGACTCAATTAACCTGTCACGGCCGTGATGGGCATCACGGCTAGGCCGTGACAGCTTCTGACTTCTTCCTTCTTTCTTCTCAATTATTGCTCGATCACGGTCGTGATGGTCATCACGGCTAGGCCGTGATAGGCTTTGCTTGGGTCATTTTCTTCACTTTTCAAGCTTTGTCTTCATCCAAGCTCCATCATGGCTAATCTTGAGCATTTTTCCTTAAATTCCTGCAAAACAACACCAAGAAACCGCCTCACCCGTTCCAAGGTAAAAACTAATAAAAATCAAACTAATCATGCCTAAACTATATGAAAATGCATGCAAAAATGTACATGAAATATGATGCAAAATCACACTATCAACCACATCACTTCTATAAAATAATAGCGAGGCACCTCTAATTCATATTCAAAACTCTCACCCAAACAAAATACCTCCGAGCAATATATATCTTTACTTAAAATCAACTAAGCAATTTATCAAACCAGGCAGATCATGCATAACACAATAATCAATAAAATATTCAAATAACAAAATAAACGTCACATGCAGTAGAATACCTCAACCAGAGGATCACAAACAGTCAAAAGTAAATAATTCAGACATCCTCAAATATGAATAATTAACCTAAGGCGATAAACCTACAATCCCCAAATCGTCATTGGTATTACGGAAAAGTTTCGAATACGATTTTGGTATTGTCGATTACTCGACCACTAGTAGGGTTTAGGTCGCCCTACACCATTATTATAAATTATATACTACTTATCGGTTCCGACGATGGAATGGTTCTTTCTCCCACCTAAGTTACCACTGGAAACACGAAATCGACGATTCTCGATATTCCGTCATGAGTTACCAAAACCACCTTCAACCAAATCAACAGATTAACAAATTAATCAACAACTCCAAATATGAACCTATGATACTAGGTTCAGCCAACTCATCCAAATGAGGGTTAGAGTTCTTTTCTCAACCTAAGCTTTTGGATACTAATTACTTAGGTCCTAGGTAGCTTAGATACATCGCTATAACTTGAAAACATGAACAAAATATTCTAAGCCCTATTTAATTGAGTTTCGGCCTCACATATAAAAATAGGCTAGGATTTCCCAATCAACTTAATCTCTTAGATAAATGATCTTAGAGTGTTAGAGAGCACGAATCAAGCATTTGATTTCACAAATCAATCAAAAACTTTTCAACCCTTTTATGTTAGGGTTTCGACCTCTATAAGAAAATCAGGCTAGGGATTTTTGTTGAACCTAAGCTCTTGGATTTAAGCTCTACAGATATTATAGAACCTAAATCAAGTACTAACTTTCAAAACAAACAACAAAACACCAAACCCATTTTACTACATAGGTTCGGCCAAATAGGGTTCAATAGGAAAGAAAATGATTTTGATCACATGAACTTGGATAATGAAAGTAAGGTTCATTACTAGATCATAGAAATTGGTTTCACTTTAAAAGGATTTTTCTATGATTTTCTATGAATTTTCAAACTTTTAGATCTAGAAATGGAAAAATATGATTCATGGCATAAACATGAGAAATACATGAATATGAAAGCTTAGATGATCAAGGAGATGAGCTTTTACCTCTTGAAGATTGAAGAAATGAAGAAAATGATCAACCTTCACTAAGTGGAAAACTGGACAGCTTGAGGATGTGATGGTATTGTGAGTGTATCTCACAATATACTCATCCAAAAATCACGAACTTTGGCTTTTTAGAAATATACTAAGAAAAGGAACAACTTTCGTGTTGTAGGTTTCATTTTGTTAGGATCATAACAGGGGTGAAAATGGCCTTCTTTCTGCTGTTTCGTGGGTTGCTGAGAATTCTGGGCAGTTTCGGTATTTTGAGCCTATCTCCCAATCCACTTATCCGTTTTTGATGATATTTAGCTTGTTGGAAATAAGAGAGAAATAGGAACAACTTTTATGTTGATAGTTTTCCGAGTTTCAGAAAGGAAGAGGGTCATATTTTCGATGGAGAGTCAGTGTTCTTATGAGTTTTGTAACTTAGAGAAAATGGAGAAAACTTGGTGAGGAAGATGAAGAGAAGTGGGGAGAGGGCAGATGCGGTTTTGAGCCATTATATAGGCTTAGATTTAGGCTTTTTTTTGGTTCCTTAGAGTCCAAATAATGGGTTTTGTGAATATTAAATTAATATATGATTAATCATAGTTAATAGTTAACTTAACTAAGGTTAATTTGGCTAATCATGGTTAATAATATTAATATGTGGCTCACATTTGATGGAGGTGTGGCTTATTTTGGGCCACACATAGTGACTCACCAATGAGTCACCGATCCTATCCGTTAGCGGTTCCCGGAAATTTCGTACGCAGCTCCATCATTTACCCGATTTCGGTTTTTAAGAGGAAAATAATGAAACGAAAGCAAAAAGAAATAGGTATGGTTAAGTATATATGGATGTACGAATTTGAGGAGAGGTGGGAGGTTTACAACCATGTAAAATGAGTGGTAAAAAGTGCGTAAATGTGTCTTGTTAATACCCGTGAAAGCTTCTGGGTATTTTGGTCTTTTTACCAAAAAGTCATGATTACTAGCATTTAATGCTCATAAATGTTTGGTGACTCATCCTACATTAGTCATCATGTATGAATTGCTGTCTCGATCTCTTGACAGGTCTCTGCAGTTCCGTTTCCGACTCCGTCGGTTTCCCGATTAGGGTTTTACGCCCGTATAAAAGCGTAATATTTCGTTTTCGACTGAAAATTTTCAAACTAACCAGACTCGTTGGAAATATGATTTAATAAAAACTCATTTCATTCATGAAATTAGGTTTTCTGATCATTAAAATCTTACTGTCAGTGAAAACACCCACTATTTTCTATTTAAACTTTCACCAAAATTCGTCTGAATCAACATAGTATTTTAATTCTGATCAGAAATTTGGAAAGTAGAATTCCTGACTTACAAAATATAAAAAATCTACAAATTTCAGTTTCGGGTCAAATTAGGGTTTTCTGCAGGTATAAAATTGTACTGTCAGTAAAAAAATGCAGACCGGTTTCCGTCTGAGTTTTAAACCCAAAATTTCACCGTAACCTTCTACCATAAGAAAGACTATGAATATGATTTTATTTTATTTAAAATCACTTTCTAACTCTCATATTAAAATATAATTAATTACATTTTAACCGGTTAACAACGTAATTAAAAATAAGGCTGTTACAGCTTCAATCAAACAAACCACTCTCACACGTCCAAGAACACTCAACCCCTATCATAGTTGAACCTCGCATTGAATCGCATTCCTCACCCTAACATATGCACTCACCACAACACTCTTCTGAACATCAAACATCACCACTACATTCCCCTGCACACTCATCCATTCAAACCTCTCCAGCTAGACCTCAATTTCAACCTATCATTCCATCAGATGATCCCTGGTTCAATCAACCAGATGAGTTTGGGATCAATCCAGGAGCAACCTTTCCCAAATTTCCCAAAATTACTTTTCCCTACACTAACCCCTCCACTCTGTATGATGGCAAGGGACAAAGTGAATAGAAATTGGAGAATCCTGTACCACACTCACCAACCTAAACCTAAAATAATCAGACTCTTCTATCCCTTGCCAGAATATGAGTATGAGCCTGAGGAAGTCATTCCTAGGAGATATATTAGCATACCATATGAACCCTCTGAACCCCTACCCTCTGAACACTTCACTGCAAATGGACCACTCCTAACTCACCTACCTTCGAAGAAATTCCCTCCCAGAAAAATCTATCCAAATCTTGTCAAGCTTCAAACCCCACACTGATGGTGTTGACAGAGACATTATTCCTGAGACACCCCGTTGTTCCCCGAGGTATTATTAAATTAAAACATTATTATTTATTTACTTAATCGTACGCTTATTGTTGAAAATACGTAAAAATTAAAACTTAATACTAATCATATAACTTCTGCAAAATTAATACACAACAACGTTATAATATATAAATACACACATGCTTATTCATTACATTAGCAAGACATTGTTAAGGGTATCCTCTCAGTAGGATCCATCACAGGTACTTATTTAAAAAAACTGCTTACCCGAAAATAAAATGTCTTATATGACTCACTGGCCCTAACTTACGACACTATATTATTAGGATTTGTAGCTTGTCCTCCAGCATCATCATCATATGGAGTTTCATCCAACTCCTCAGCAACATCTGTTTCATACAAGGTTCCATCCATCTCCTAAGCAGCATATTCTGCCATCGGGTCTTCTAACGTAGTAAAGTAGACATACACAAAAACACAGAAATAGGGATATAAGAAACAGTTCTATCATCATAAGTGGAAGAGATTCATAGCATATAATACAATAATAGTAACAAACATGCATCACTCACAATCTACAATCATCCATACTTTATAACATCATCCTCTACCCTCCAACTCATGCAACTAAACCTTTATGCTGACGTGGCCACCACTAATCCTGTCACACATCCCTCATTAGGAATGTCAGTCAGTCATCCAAGTGACGTGTCCCCAATGCCGGTGCACATACTCATCCTTGGTGAGAATGCTCATGCAAAACAATGACACTATAGCTGCACAGTACCGTCGATGCACATCGTGGTTCTCTCTCTTATCTCTATCAAGGGTGCCCATGCATAGCAATGACACTATAGTTGCACAACTCGACTTCTAATTTGGAACGGTCCACAAGAACTTCGGACCTCGTGTATCTCAAATACACGGTTATGAACAACAATGCAACATATGATTCTGACTGACTTTTATCAATAACAACCTAGTACCTCAAGCTTTCCTCAAAACCTCCACTTACATTCTAAATCACATCACTTCTATAAAATAATAGCTAGGCACCTCTAATTTATATTCAAGCTCTCACCCCAAACAAAATACCTCCGAGCAACATATATCTTTACTTAAAATTTAACTAAGCAATTTATCAAACCAGGCAGATCATGAATAACACAGTAATCAATAAAATATTCAAACATCAAAACAAAATGTCACTTGCAGCAGAGTACCTCAACCAGCGTATAACAAACAGTCAATAATAAATAATTCAGACATCCTCAATATTATAAAATTAACCTAAGGCGGTAAACCTACAATTCCCAAATCGTCATTGGTAAAGCAGAAAAGTTTCCAAGCGATTTTGGTATTGTCGATTACTCAACCACTAGTAGGGTTTAGGCCGCCCTACACCATTATTATAAATTATATACTACTTATCGGTTCTGACGATGGAATGGTTCTTTCTCTCACCTAAGTTACCACCGAAAACACGAAATCAATGATCCTCGATATCCCTCCACGAGTTACCAAAACCACCTAAGTTAAGAAGATGGAGGAAGAATAGATGATGATCTTGGCAAGTTTCACTTGAAAGCACTTGGAGCTTTTGAAGATTGAAAATGGAGTTTTTTGGAGAAAAGTGAAGAACTGAATAAAATGAAGAAGATGAAGAGATGGGTGAAGTGGGGCTGCGGTTTAGGGGGTATATATAGGCTATATCTTAGGCCTTGTTTGGTTTATTAGAATTAGATTAACAGGTTTTATGAATATAATAATATATATTAACTAACTATAGTTAATACTTAACCTAACTAGGGTTATTTTGCTAACTAGGGTTAAAATCATGTGGCTCATATTCTTTGAGTGGTGTGGCTGCCCCTTGTCCACACAAATTAACCATGGTTCCTTAACCATGGTTAAAATCTAACTTAACTTTGGTTAGGTTAAGCTAAATGGACGTTTTGGTCATTTCACTTAAAAACTCATAATTTCTAACATCAATTGCATCATAAATTCTTGAAGAGTCATCCCATAACTTAACTCCTCTGGTGTCCCATTTTGTCTCTGCAATTCCGTTGCCGATTCCGTCGGTTTCCCGATTAGGGTTTTACGCCCGAATAAAAGCGTAATATTTCGTTTTCGACTGAAAATTTTCAAACTAACCATACTCGTTGGAAATATGATTTAATCATAACTCATTTCATTCATGAGTAAAAATTAGGTTTTCTGATCATTAAAATCTTACTGTCAGTGAAAACACCCACTGTTTTCCGTTCGAACTTTCGCCAAAATTCGTCCGAATACACATAATATTTCATTTCTGATCAGAAATTTGGAAAGTAGGATTCCTCACGGATATAATATAAAAATCTAAAAATTTCAGTTTCTGGTCAAATTAGGGTTTTCTGCTGGTATAAAATTATATTGTGAGTAAAAAAAACACAGACCGGTTTCCGTCTGAGTTTCAAACCCAAAATTTCATCGTAACCTTATACCATAAGATATGCTAGGAATATTATTTTGTTTTATCAAAAATCATTTCCTAGGTCGCAGATAAAAATATAAATAAATATATTTTTACCGTTAATACAGCGTAATTAAAAACGGACTGTTACATTACTACCCCTCTTAGAAAAAAATTCCGTCCTCGGAATTTACATACATCGGAAAAGATGTGGATATCGTTGTTGCATATCTGCTTCACGTTCCCAAGTAGTATATCCTATAGTTTCATCCCATATGACCTTAACCCAAGGAATTTGTCTACCGCGAAGCTCCTTAATCTCTCTATCTGCTATCCTTACAGGTAGAGCCTCATACTCTTGATTCTCTCACGGTTGTATAGACTCAGACTCAATAACATGTGAAGGATCAGGATAATATTTTCTCAATTGAGAAACGTGAAAGACGTCGTGAAGGTTAGCAAGGTTAGGTGGTAAAGCAATATGATAAGCTACTGGACCAATCCTTCGAAGAATCTAGAAAGGTTTGATGAATCTACGAGTAAGTTTTCTAGTTTTGATAGCCTTGCCAATTCCGGTCTTCGGAGTGACTCTCAAAAACACGTGATCACCATCCTGGAATTCTAAAGGTCTCCTACTCTTGTTACTGTAGCTCCTTTGCTCATCCTGTGCTTCCTTCATATTTTCCCTTATCTTCTTAACTTGTTCCGTAGTCAGTTGCACCACATCTGGACCCAAGACTTGATTTTCATCAATCTCATACCAACATAACGGGGTCCTACACTTTCTACCATACAAAGCCTTATATGGTGCCAATCCTATACTACTGTGAAAACTATTGTTGTAAGTAAATTCAATCAATGGCAAGAACTGATCCCAACTGCCAGTGTGTTCCAAAACATAAGCTCTTAAAAGATCCTCCAATGATTGAATCGTCCTTTATGACTGTCCATCTGTTTGGGGATGATAAGTAGAACTCATCCTTAACTTGGTCCCTAAAGCATTGTGTAACTGTTTCCAAAATCTAGATGTGAATCTAGGATCTCGGTCTGAGACAATGCTCGATGGCACACCATGCAACCTAACAACTTCTTTGATGTAAATTTAGGTCAACTTCTCCAAACTATAACTTTCACCCATTTCCATTCTGGGATATCTAATGATTTCAATAAACCCACCAGCTTTTGATGCTCTATCTTAGCCTTCTGACACACCAGGCAAGATAAAACATACTCTGCTACCTCTTTCTTCAACCTTGTCCACCAAAACAATTTCTTCAAATCCGGATACATTATAGTGGATCAGGATGAAAACTCAACTTACTCTTACGAGCTTCTTCTAATATCACCTTCCTAAGTTCTAAATCCTCTGGTGTCCTGTTTTGTCTATGCAATTCCGTTGTCGATTCCGGCGGTTTCCCAATTAGGGTTTTACGCCCGAATAAAAGTGTAATATTTCGTTTTAGACTGAAAATTTTCAAACTAACCAGACTCATCAGAAATATGATTTAATCATAATCCATTTCATTCACGAGTAAAAATTAGGTTTTCTGATCATTAAAATCTTACTGTCAGTGAAAACACCGACTGTATAAAATTATACTGTCAGTAAAAAAAACGCAGACCGGTTTCCGTCTGAGTTTTAAACCCAAAATTTCACCGTTACCTTATACCATAAGATATGATAGGAATATGATTTTGTTTTATCAAAAATCATTTCATAGGTCGCAGATAAAAATATAAATAAATATATTTTTATCGTTAATACAGCATAATTAAAAACGGATTGTGAGAATTCCTGTCTGGTGGATTGTACCCTCAAACCTGAAAGCAAAAGAAGTACAGTTCCAGAGGTCAAGGACTCACTACTATCATAGGTTCATTCTTGACAAGAATGTCAAATGGAAGCAATGGGTTCATCCCAGGGAGTATGGCACTGCTGCTGACATATGTGACCACATCATGTATGCTCATCTCAAAGCTGAGTTTGAATTGCCAAAATACATCAGAGCTGCCAACTTTGTACCCTCAACCTGGCTTTATCACTCAACAACAAATACCAGTGTTGGAGTGGCCCCTACAAAGATCTGTCCAAGGCTGCCAATGATTGATATAATAAGGACAAGGATGGCAAGTTCAGACTTCCTCATCAAAGAATGCCATGCCTAGATCATGCATTTTGCAATCTGTAACAGCCTGTTTTTCGGATATGTTGTATTAACGGTAAAGATATATTTATTTATATTTTTATATGAGACTTAGGAAATGATTTTGGAGAAAGCAAAATCATATCTAGAACCTATTCTATGGTAGGAAGCTTTTATTAAAATTTGGGTTTAAAATTGCGATTTAAATCGGTCTCCATTTTCTTCGAAGATAATTTTATACCGGCAGAAAACCCTAATTTGACCCGAAACTGAAGATTTGTAGATTTTTTATATTATGTCCGTGAGGAATTATAATTTCCAAATTTCTGATCAGAATTAAAATATTATGTTTATTCGGACGAATTTGGTAAAAGTTCGGACGGAAAACGGTCGGTGTTTTCACTGACAGTAAGATTTTAATGATCAGAAAACCTAATTTTGACTCATGAACGAAACGATTTATGTTTAAAACATATTTACAACGTGTTTGGTTATTTTGAAAATTTTCGATCAAAAACGAAATATTATATTTTATTCGGGTGTAATCCTTTAGAAAAACACGTAAAACCTAAGTCGGGGACTAAGATGGTTAAGCGACGGAGTCGATTATGGAGCTGAGGTATGAGAAGCAATTAATGTAGTTGAGGGGACAAGGGAACAAACATTAAATGCTAGTAATCATGAATTTTCAAATGAAATGACCAAAATACCCCTAAGCTTAACCTAACAAACGTTGAGCAAAATTTTAGCCATAGTTAAGGAACCAAGGTCAATTCATGTGGTTCTAGGGCAGCCACACCTTTCACTAATTATGAGCCACATGTTTATTAAACATAGTTAGCAAAGTAACCCAAGTTAAGTCAATTATTAACCATAGTTAACTATTATATTATTTAATATTCACAAAACCCATTAATTCAATTGCTAAGAACCAAACAAGGCCTAAGATTTTCCCTATAAAACCCCCCAAGGCCGCAGTCCCCCTCCCCATTTTTCTCTCTTCATCTCTTACATTTTCTTCTTCTTTTTCTTCATAAACTCCATTTTCTTCTTCAAAAGCTCCAAGTGCTTTCATAGGGAAACCTTGTCAAGACCATAATCTATTCTTCCTCCATCTTCCTAACTTAAGGTAACAAAATCATCTCTTCCATTCTTAATATCTTAATCTTCCTATTTCATGATTTTATATTCTTAGATCTAGAACTTTGAATAATTCTAGAAAATTGTAGAAAAATCATAAAAATGTGAAACCAATTTATATGATCTTGTTATGTCTCCTAATATTATCATCCAAGAGCATGTGATCAAAATCATTTTCTTTCCTATTGAACCATTGTTGACCAAACCTATGTGAGAAAATGGGTTTGATGTTTTTTTGCCATTTTTGAATTCTAACACTTGTTTCATGCTCTCTAATACCTATATAGTCTATGTCCAAGAGCTTAAATCCAACTAAATTATATAACCTATTCTTTTAGCCTAGGCCGAAACCCTAAGGGAAATGGATGAAATTATTTTTGTTTGATTTGAGAAACCTATTGTTTGATTAATGCTCTCTAATATCTTAGTAGCTTAAATCCAAAAGTTTGAATCAAAAATAAATTCCTAGCCTAAATTTTTATACAAGACCGAAACTTAGTTAAAAATGAGGTTGGAATATTTTGTTCATATTTTCAAATTATGACAATTTATCTAAGCTACCTAGGACCTAAGTAATTAGTATCCAAAAGCTTGAGTTGAGAAAAGAACCCTAACCCTCATTTGATTTACTTGGCCGAACCTAACCAAGAATGGTTAAGGGTGGGCTTGTTGATTAATTTTTTGATTGTGTTGTTTGGTTTAAGGTGAAACTGTTAAGCTGGGGTGTGATAACGAGGAACCTCAGATTCGGGATTCCGGTAATAACTCAGGTGGGGGAAAGGATCACTCTGTATTCGGAATCGATAAGTAGTATATTATATAATAATTGTGTAGGGCGACCTAAACCCTACTATTAGTCGAGTAATCGACAAAACCAAAATCACATTGAAAAACCTTTTCTGTAAAACTAACGGTGATTCGGGGATTGTAGGTTTATCGAAATTAGATTGATTTTATGGTATTGATTATGTTGGAATTTATTATTTATTTATTTGATTGTGATACGCCGGTTGAGGTGTTCCATTGCATGTGACGTATTATTTTTAAATGTATGAATATTCCCTGATATTGTGTTATGCATGATCTGCCTGGTTTAGTACTATGCTTAGTTGATTTTAAGCAATGATATATGTTGTTCGGAGGATTTGGTTTGGGTGAGAAAGTATCGGTGAATTAGAAGTGCCTAGCTTAAGTGGATTATTTTAGAGATGAGATGTGTCATAGAATGTGAGTCGAGACTATGATGGAAGCTTGAGGCACTAGGTTGTTATTGATGCAATTCAGCGAGGTTCATATGTTGCATTGTGTGTATAACCGTATGTTTGAAACACACGAGGTCCGAAGTTCTTCTGGGGCTGTCCTATTTTAGTTTTAGATTGTGCAGCTATAGTGTCATGTTACTTTGCATGAGCACCCTTGAGATAGAACCAGGGTGTGCATCGACTATATTGTGCAGCTATAGTGTCTTTGCTTTGCATGAGCATTCTCACCATGGATGAGTATGTGCACGGTTTTAGAGGGGATGCATCGCTTGGACGACTGACTAACATCCCTAACTGTAATGGGGGATTAGTGGCCACGTCATCATAAAGGTTTTAGATTGCATGAGTTGAGGGTAGAAAATGATATTGTTAATTGAGGATTTAGGTGGATTTGGAGTTATGATTGTTTGTGATTTTGTTATATTATATACTATGATTCTTTTCCCCTTTTTGATGATAGAATTGCTTCTTATCCCCTATATCTCTGTATTTTGTGTGTCTACTTTATTTATGTTAGAAGACCCGATGGAGGAATATGTTGCGGAGGAGCTGGACGGAACTCTGTATGAAACAGAGGTTGCTAAGGAGTTCGATGGAACTCCTTACGAACCAGAGGCCGGAGAACGAGCTGTGAATTAACCACGATGGTAGAGTTTAGGATGTATGGCCAGTGCGTCTCGTGAGATGTTTTATATCTTTCCGCTAAGTATAACAGTTTGTTTAAGTATATGCCTGTGAGGGATCCTACTGAGAGGATACCCTCAACAATTTTTGTAATATGTGCGTCTCGTGAGATGTTTTATATCTTTTCACGTAAAGCGCACGATTATGAATTTAATTAATGAGGTTTTAATCTAATAAAACAAGGGGGTGTCTCATTTTGGTATTAGAGCAGTTCGATTCTAATCGGACTATGAGGTTTAGGATGTTGTTACTGGATCTGTCTAGTTGAATCCACATCAGATATTGACTGTGCTTAGAAGTTGGGTAGTGAGTCCAGACGCGATAGTTAACATTTATATGGCATATGGAATTTATATACCAGTTTTATGTAGTATTATATGTCATATAAGTGTGAGCTAATGATTCCTTTTACGGGATCATGGCTCAAGGAAGGGGACGAGGTGGAGCAGAGTTATCAAAGATTCACCAGACTATACGCGAGTTAGCCACAGCTATGTTGCAGCAAACACAACAAAACAGGCAAATGCTCCAGATAATTATGGAGCAGCAAGATCAGCTGAATCAGAGACAACAGAGGAGTAGAAGTCCGATTAGACTTAGTGCTCAGAGGAGAGGCGGTCATTCCCAGAGGGGGCAGGGACCATATGTCAGACCAGTGCAGATAGTCGCACCAAAACCAGTTCCAACAACCCCGGTGGTTGGAGTTGGCCAGCAGCAGCAAGGCTTAGCTTGTTTTAGATGTGGAGGACCGTATTATCTACGGGATTGCAGGGAGAGGCCTAGATGTTTGCATTGTGGTAAGCCAGGTCATTATGCTCGTGAATGTAGACAGAGATGTAAGCAACAGACGACAGCTACTGGTAGAGGAGCTGGAGGTTATAGAGGTGAAGTTGGGAAAGGAGTTCCAGTAACAGAACATCAGAGGCTAGACCTCAGGCCACTGGAAGAGTGTTTAGCATGGGGGAAGCTGAATCCTCTCAATGTGCGAATCTTGTAAAAGGTATGTATTTGATAGCTGGTAGACCATGTCTGTATGTCGATGTAGCAGATAGACATTATCCTTAGCATGGTTTGGCTTTTGGCTAATCATGTGTGGTGCTAGATTGTTTTAGTAAGACCTAGTCATCTTCATCGATTATGTTCTCGTTTATTCTAAGAGTCACGAGGAGCATGAGTAATATCTGCGTCAAGTGTTGCGGATCTTACACCAGAAGAGTTGTCATGAAGTTACCTAAGTGCCAGTCTTGGCTTGATATGGGGAAGTTACTGGGGAATGTGTTTACAAATGAGAGATTTGTCATTGATCTTACGGAAGTGAAAACCATGTTTTTGGTGGGAAATTCTGAAGACTGTGATGGAAATCCGTAAGTTTGTTAGTTAGTCGGTTGTGACTTTCATGCTTTTTTGCAGCCGAGATAAGCGAATATGAATCTTCAACCTTGGGGGAGTGTCTCATGATTAAGAAACTCTTCACTGTACTGTACGATCCTTATGAATTCATAAATTACCATTGGTCTCTCATGTTCCTATGATTGTACTAAAGAATCTGTTATGACTATTTCTTGAATCATAATACAGATGAATTATTGGTAACAGATGTTTCTTGATGAAACTTATTGTGGTCACTTTTACATTTGGTAAGTGTGACTCCATCTGAAATTTGACTAGACTATTTTCCTTTAAACAGTGTCGTAAACCTTTGGCTTTGGCAGTAATTCATCCAGAGGCACAGCCACACTCACAAGCTTTAAGCATTTTACCTAACATGGGAAACTTGGATATTACTGCTGAGAGTTCCAGAACTTTTCTTCCACCCGATATTGATGAAATCCTTAACCGGAAGATTGAATCACAAGTTGAAAAGTCTCTACAGCCAACCAATTCTCTACTTCAACAGATGTTTGAGCTTCTCTCAAACTTTCAACAAATCCAAGGCCAACCTGCACAACCTCCACCCCCACCTCCTCAGAATCCATCACCTCCTCCTCTACCTGCAAACCCTTAGTTTATTCTCTTTTTGTTTTGTCTTGTTTTTACAACTGACAATGATGGTCACCCTATCCCACCTTCTTGTCTGATGACAAAAAAAGGGGAGAAGGAAAGGAATATTGAGAGTAAATTTGAACAAAGTCTTCTCTTCGAAAAATTACATGTGCAAGTGTTCATTATGCTTTCTGCTATGCTTAATGCTCTTTACTTGTTCTGATATGCCAGATATTGCTGATACTGAATTTGCTTTGATATCTGTTCATTACTTAAGTACTTATATGCTCTGATACTTGTCAAAATCTGTGTATATTTGCATATCTGCTTGATGATTTGCTTTGTTAAATTGTTTTGAATGCTTTGTCTTAGGGGGAGCTCCGCTCTCTTAGACTTTTTTTACTCAAATTTAATAAGTTTTTGTCATCATAAAAAAGGGGGATATTAAATTTGTATGGTAAAGTTATGTTAAAGGACTAACTCGTATATTCTAGCTTGCAGGACTGTTGAGTATTGCTAGACGTGGGAACTAAATTTAAGTCCCTTATAATAGCCTTGAAAGAATATCAGGTCCAAGTATCACTCACTAGACGAGCCCTCAAAAATATGGTCATAAAACAGTCCACATAGTTATCGCTGGATGAAGCGCTAAGTCAAAAGGTACTAGACGAGCTGCTAAGTCCATTAGGAAATATAACAAGTCCAAAGACTTGTAACTAGACGAGTAGTTAACTGGACTAGGTAATATGAATAAATATAAGGTTAACCCGTCCACTAAGTTAGACTACCCAGTTGCTCCTTAAAAATAAAATATGCATGCGTCCTAAGGCATACTGGAAATGAACTCGTCTAGTAAAAAACGTATTGATTTCAAATGATTGATTATTTAATACGAAGGAATTTGTGTCCCTTTCATGTGTTGTTTGAATTGTTTAATACTTTGTTTCTTGGTAGGAGAAACATAGTACCATTGAGAACACAAATCTTTGTGCTCTAACACACAAGCTACTGAAAAGCTGAACTTAGTACAAAAAAGGAAAGACAGAAAACAACTTTCGGTGCAACGGAGAAGTGACACTACCACTTTGAGCACTTCTGATAATCAAGAGCACATTTCGCAGAAAGTATATCAAGCTATCAGTCTCAACGGATCTCAGCATTAAATGCTATCTCTAAATGGATATGCTTTGATGACCGTTGAAGAAGAGAACTCAAGACTGAAGAACCTTATAAATACTGGTCGACCCCAGTAAAGAAGATATATCAAAGCTCCGATATTCAAAGTGCCAAAAATCTATTCAAAGTTCTTGCGAATTCTTTCATTTGTAATCTCTACTGATCTTTAACTTCCATACCCTCACACATTGTGAGGTATTAGATCATTCTTTAAATCTCTTTGTTAGAGTTAGAGCCTGAAGAGGCTTGGTAGAGAAAGAATACTTGTAAGCCTGAAGAGGTGTTGAATACTTGTAAAGCTATTGGTTAATAGTGGAGAAAACCTCCAGGTAGAAGGGACTGGGCGTAGCTCTTGGTTGGAAGAGAGTGAACCAGGATAAAACTTCAGTGTGAATCTTCTATCCCTGTCTTTTACAGTCTTTATTTATACTAACTGCCCATTTGTACTTGAGTTTGTTAACTCCTTTGAAAAGTTATTTTATTTCTGTGTATTTATCTTCATCCGCTTGCAAAAAGGGTTTAAGAAGAGCTTTTTGGAAAAACTATTAAGAAACACAATTCAACACCTCCTTCTTGTGTTTCCCTGTGTCAACTTCAAAATTAACATGGATTAATAATAAAAGTTTGATATTCATGACAAAAATCATGTCAAAAAATTTGTAATATCTTAATGCTACTCATATCAATTATTGTCAACATCAAGTAATTAACACTACAAGAAAATGTGGTATTTTCGACGGATGCTTACAAACTATCTCACTGTCATCGGTAATTATTAATTTACCAACGGTTTTAGCCGTGGGAAAGTGGCACACTAGCACTATTCAAACTCGACAAGTTACCGACAACCTTTGTCGTTGGCAATCTTACCTACTGCCATGACTCATACTATCAGAAATCCGTAGGTACCTTTGGTGCGGGAATGCACGAAATTTTAGGTGCAAAGTTATCGACGGCCTAGTTGTCGATAAGAATATAATAATGGTACTAATGACCAGACCATCGATACATTGACTTTTGGAATTCCGAGACTTCGATATCTCTTTTTTGATTTACCTACCGCTTGGACCGTCAGTAACCGCATAACCAAATACCTACTTGTGAGTTTCTAATGTGTAGTATCAATTTTCCATTTTTGACTAAATCAAAGAGAAAGTCTATTCGAAGTCTATGAAAGACTTGAGTGAGACACTAATAAATCCAATTCCAAAATACAAATAAAATAAAATTGCATCTGCATATTCAATTTAATCCACCCACATTTATTAGTATATTTATCAATTGATTTTTTATATTTATTTTTAAAAAATAACTTATGTCATTATTAACTTCATACTTTTTGTTCCTGCTAAAATCTGACTTACCAGATTCTAGCCAGAGTGCGTATAACCAAGAGTGAAGACCAAAGTTGTTTTAGATTATAGCTTGATAGAATGTTGGATTCTGGTCCTACGTATCCCAAAGGGAATCAAAGCTAACGTAGTTCTCTGTTAAACCCTCGGTCCTATGGTGATCTCAATCCTTTAATTTTGTATATGTTGAATATCGTGAACAAGGACTCTTCAGTAGTCTCTTGATTCAACTGGTTTCCCAAATACGCTTAAGGGAGATTCACCTAGGTTAGCAAAAGTGAGTCTTTCTCTTGGGGTTTTCCTCCTTTTATAACAGGGCCCCTGATCTCTTTTCCTTAGAGATTAGTCTTATCTCTTCTTATCTTTTATCTTTTTAGCCAACTTCCGGATATATGATATCCTTATTTGATATTGAGATAAGGTTGCTAGTTAGGCTTAGATAGGTATTATCTTTTGACCTTATCTTTTCCGATATCCTTGGTAGATCAGGTCTCCAAGCTCGGTGGTCGAGTTTGCCATCTCACAAGACATTAAGCCCTACAAGCTTTGAGCTCAGAAGAGCGTAAAAGCTTTATGAAAGAAGCCGAGCTTGTCCTTAGTGTTATCATCAGGAAGTCTAGGATTTACTGTGTAAGTCCTTTTCCTTTGCTTGCTTGAGCTCGGTAGCCGATCTTTACACTTCGTCCAAAACTTGAGTTCATTGAGTTCGGTAGGCAGGCGAGCCTAGTGACCCTTTCCCTCTAATTATATACCTTTGTGGCCAGCTTTATTTCGTTTATCATGGTAGGCTCGGTGGCCGAGCTTGGCACCTCGTCCAATACACAAGGCCCCCAAGCTTTAAGTTCGAAAGAGCATAAAAGCTTCATCAAAAGAGCCGAGCCGATCTGTAGCCTGATATTTACGTTATACTTTATTCTTTTGGCCAATATGTCAGACTCTTGGGCTCCGAGCTGAGAAAAGATATGGGAGTTACGATCAAAGCATGGGCTTGCTCATGCCGCGTGTCCTCTATGACATTATTTTCAAGACCTGCTATTCGGCTGCATAATCAAGCTCTTAGCTGCAGCAGCGCGTATTCTGACATGTTTGACACGTGGTTCCTTTCTATTGGTATACCGAATTTGCGTAGTTCTAAAGAGACGTTTCTCTTCTGTCACACGACAACCATCATTACTTTCAAAAGGTAATGTTCCAAATTTTCTTGAAACGACATGGTCTTTGCTATAAATTGAAGGAGACTTGTATTCAGGCCTTCACTTGCCTTCTTCATACTTTTCTCCTTCAAGTTTTCTCTCCAAGCATTACTGTATTTTCTACTTTTTTCCAGGTACGCCTTCCAATCTTCCTCTGTATTTCGTTGTTTCCTTCCCGTTTGTTCATCCATGGAGCCTTCATTTGAGGTCTCTCAAAATGCCTCTTCTGAGGTTCAAATCATAGAGCATGAGATGAATCCTATAGGTGGTTCTCCCCATTCTTCTCCTTTTCTTCTAAGGGGTAATGGAGATAACCCAGATGCTTCTTCTTCTAATGAGAGTAGCTCTTCTACTCTTCAAGTCATTACTGCCACTAAACGCCGTAAACGCACTGCTAGGATGCCTAAAGTTCCCTACCTTGACATCATTATTCCAGGGTATTTTTGGGTGAGGCCAAATGCTGGGGCATTCTTTTCCAACTTCAGGAGCCATGAATCTCTTCGAGCTATAAAACCCAAGGCTTCTGCTTCCTTCAGAATTGTTCATTACTTGCCTTGTTCAGACAATGAGCATGTGTTTTTGCAAGCTCTTTCAGTTGATCCACATTTAACCTATATGTATAAAACCTTATTTGAACAAATTGGTGTCACCCTTCCCTTCACCCAATTTGAGTGTGATGTTCTGAAAATCATGAACGTTGCCCCTACTCAGTTGCACCCCAATAGTCGGGCCTTCCTAAAGGCTTTCCAGATTCTTTGTGGGTAAATAGGGATGGCGGCTATCGCTCCCAAGTTCCTTTATTTTTATAAAGTTAGGTTTAGGGATCGAGTTGGTTGGATCTCCTTCAGTGGGGTTGAGAAGAGAGGCATTATTGGACTCTATAAGAGTTCTTACAAATTCTTCAAGTCGTACTTTTTCAAGGTCCGACCTACTGAGGGGAATGAGTCCATCTTTTTTGACTCTGAAGGAATCCCGAAGTTTCCTTTTTATTGGCAACCCCACTTTTCCAAATTTTCCATTTTTGACCTCGGCTCCATGACTGCTCAAGAGCAAGCCGATGTTGAGGTTCTGAAACTTTATCCTCAACCATTGCCTTGTGGGAGGCTTTTAAAACTTCCGACCTCTTCCACTCGGCGGGCCGACTTTGATCGTAAGTATTGTATTTCAGATATTTTAATACACTTGTAGAATCATGATTTTTACATAGTCGATTTCCGTTTGCAGTGATCATAGGTAAGTTCAACTACAAAGCACTGCTGAAGAAGTCTACTCAGGAAGGCGTTGTTACCTCGGTTTCTGATGCTGATGCCAAGGGCAAAAAGAAAAAGGTTACTGAAATGCCCGAGGCTACTCGTGTTGCTAAACGAGCTCAGGATAAGACCCGGAAGGAGGCTTCACAAGGTAGGGGTTCCTCTATGACCCCATTGGCTCAAGAAACGCCAGTCGCTGGGAAGAGAAAATACAAAGAACCGGTGGTAGCCGATCCATCTGTGGATCCCAAATGGTATAATGGGAATTGCAATCGTGGGATTGGTTCTCTCTGGCGAGATGATTTCAACCCAGGCCCATTGGTTGATTCTCAGGTACTGAAGCCTGCGGATGCTCGACTCTTACTGGAACAAGGTCCCGATGCGAGCATGGAAGCTGCAGCTGCTTATGCCCTTCGTATTTCTTCCATCACTCGTTTTTGGAACAATGAACTCACGAGCAATGCGAAGAAGATGGTGGACATGAAGGCTGAATTTCTCCGAGCTTTGCGCACCAGAGACGAGCTTGAAAAAGTTCTGGCTAAGTGTGAAGAGCAAGCTCAGTTGATTGGTCAGCTGAAGACTCAACATGCCGAGCCGGAGAAGACCAATTCCTCCCTTCGATCTGAGCTTTCCAAGGAGAAAGATGAAATAATTAACTTCCAGAAAGTCGTCGAGGCTTCCTAGGCTTCTCTTGATGCTGAGAAAAAGACCACTCGCAAGCTTCAAGACGAGCTGAAGGAGGTCAAGACCGAGATCATGAAAGAGCATGTTTCTGGGTTCTCTCGAGCTGTTAAACAGCTTCAACGCTTCAACCTCGACGCTGATTTCTCCCAAGCTGACGTGGATAAGGATTTTAACAAGGAGGGCATCATGGTTCCTTTGTCTGGGCTCGAGGATGAGGAATAGGAAGAAGATCAAGAGGAAAATGAGGAAAAGGGATGGAGAACAAGTTGAAGAGGAAGAGGGCAACAGAGGAGATGGAGCAGCCGTGGTGGAGCCATCCTCGGTTGTCAATCTCCCAGCTGAAAACATTGTTCCCTCCCATTCTGATGCGGTGATCGCTGAAGAAGTTGCTCATGAGGATGTTCATGAGTAACTTAGAAAATTTCCTTCTTGCTTCTTAAAATATTTTGTATCTTTGGCAACGCCCTTCTGTACTTTTTGAAGTATTAATGATAATTTTGAGCCTTTGGTAATGCCCCTCCATATTTTTACACTTAGGAAGTTTTATGCTTTTCCAACGGTTAATTTTGTTTTGGCTCGATCTTACTTTGTGATCTTAATGTTTTAAACTTAGGATTTTTTTTAACCAGTGCTTGGATTAACTCGGTTAACTCTTCTAAGTAACTCGCCTAACTAGGTTTTCATTTACCTTTAGGTCTAACATTTCGACTTTAGCTCGGTTAGCCCCCTTAGGCTCTTTGTTTACCTTTTTAGGCTCTTTATTTACCTTTTTAGGCTCTACGTTTCGATTTTAGCTCGATCAGCCATTTCGGCTCGGTATTTCGACTTTAGCTCGGATAACCTCTTTTAGGATTTTGATTACCTTTTTAGGCTCGACGTTTCTATTTTAGCTCGGTCAGCCATTTCGGTCTGGCATTTCGACTTTAGCTCGGATAACCACTTTTAGGATTTTGATTACTTTTTAGGCTCGGCCCTTCGTCTTTAGCTCGGTCAACCATTTCGACTCGGCATTTTGATTTTAGCTCGGATTACCTCTTTAGGCTTTTATTTACATTTTTAGGTTTTGGTTTACCTTTTTAGGTTTTTATTACCTTTTTAGGCTCGGCTCTTCGACTTTTGCTCGGTCGACCATTTTGGCTCGACATTTCGATTTTAGCTCGGATCACCTCTTTAGGCTTTTATTTACCTTTTTAGGTTTTGGTTTACCTTTTAGGTTTTTGATTACCTTTTAGGCCCGGCTCTTCGACTTTAGCTCGATTAGCCATTTCGGCTCGGCATTTCGATTTTAGCTCGGATTACCTCTTTAAGCTTTTACTTACCTTTTTAGGTTTTTGATTACCTTTTTAGGTTCGACCTTTCGACCTTAGCTCGATCGATCTTAGCTCGGTCAGCCTCTTTAGGCTCGGCATTTTTAACTTTGCCGATAGAACAAGTTATGAAAAATATACTAGTGCAAAAGAATGAAATGAACTTTATTTATTCACTTGTGTGTGCCTCATTAAAACCTTCCTGGCCAAAACCACTTGGGAAAAAGACTAGGGTAGGAAAAAGAGTACATCACCTGCTTTACATAACTTTAACAGAGTACATCTCCATTCTGATTGTTGTCACTCTGGTTTTCATCTCGGTTACGATTATCATAACCTTCTCTTCCTCATCGTTGTCCAACTCGCCCACACCAGCATCTTCACGATGAACGAACCGGTCTAGACGTCCTCCTTGTACCAAGTCCTCAATTCTATCATGCGCTGTTCTACAATCTTCAGTGGAATGGCCATAATTTTGATGCCACTTGCACTCTTTGCTTCTGTCAGCTTGGCCAGGAGATTTAGATGGCCGAGGTAGGGTGAGTAACTCGACGTTGCACACCTCCTGATTAATGGCTGCTCTAGACTGGTTCAGTGGTGTGTAGGACTGGTACTTAGGCTGCTTTTCTGCAAACCCCCTATCATTGGTTTCGAAAGACTTTGAGGGATCGGCCACTTTTTATTTCTCCTTGTTTGCCAACGTGCTCCTGTCCTCGAAGCCTCTTTCTCTTTTTTTAGACTCCAGCATCTCCTCGGAAGTCATAAAACCTGAGGCCTTTTCCTGCAATTCCTCAATATCTCTCGGCGGTTTCCAAGATAAGTATTCAAAGAAAGGTCTTGGCTTCAAATCGCACATGACGGTATGAAGACACAGTTTCGAGCTCATATTGGGAATTAAAACTTGTTGTGAACTAAAGCGAGCCATGTAATCCCTAAGTGGTTCATTTTTTTCTTGTCTAAAGTTTAGAAGCAAAACCGAATGATTTCTATGCTTTCATCTCACCGCAAACTGTGCAGTGAACTTGGTTATGAGCATATCAAAAGAATTGACAGACCGAGGTGGAAGATTCGTAAGCCAAGTCAAGGCAGGTCCTTGTAAAGTTGTTGGAAAATTTTTTCACATGACGGCTTCCGAATCAGTTACCAAATAAACAGAAGAAATAAATAATTCGACATGTTCAGATGGATTTGTAGTACCATTAAATTTGTCAATATTAATTGGTTTGAAATTTCTAGGCATGATTACCTCATCTATGTCGTCAGTGAAAGGTAACCTCGGTCATCTATCAACACGCACCCTTTCCTCCGGGTAGTCTCCTTAACCTGAGACCCGATCCCCGTGTCCTCTGTCCGAGGTCTGGTCCGAGAAGGCCTGCTCGTGTCATGGCGAGAAGGCACAGACGTGGGTCTCCCCTGACTATCTTCAGGTGAAGATTGTTCTCCATCAGAGGGTGTTACTGGCCTTTCTTTGCTCCGAGCTCTTAACAACCTCTTGTTTTGGGCTTGGATTTCATGATTTTCATGACGTAATTGCCTCAACTGTGCCATGACCTCTCCTAGAGAAGGGTTGTTATCATCAAGAGGAGGTGGCGGAACATCCTCATGGTTCTATTGCATGCTGGATGCGTCATTGTCAACATGATTCGCGCTGAGTGCCCCTCCCCTTGGTCCGTTTCTAGTAGTCACCATTCCTGTTTCTTGTGGAATCGGGGAAACTTTTGCCTCCGTCCCACGGTGGGCGCCAAATATTCCCGCCAAAATCCGACTTACCGAATTCTAGTCGAAGTGCGTATAACTGAGAGTGAATGTTGGATTCCGGTCCTACGTATACCAAAGGGAATCAAAGCGAACGTAGTTCTCTGTTCAACCCACGGTCCTATGGTGATCTCAATCCCTTAATTTTGTATATAGTGAATACCGGTGAACAAGGACTCTTCAATAGTCTCTTGATTCGACTGGTTTCCCAAATACACTTAAGGGAGATTCACCTAGGTTAGCAAAAGTGAGTCTTTCTCTTGGGGTTTTCCTCTTTTTATAACAGGGTCCCTGCTCTCTTTTCCTTGGAGATTAGTCTTATCTCTTCTTATCTCTTATCTTTTTAGCCAACTTCCGGATATATGATATCCTTATTTGATATTGAGATAAGGTTGCTAGTTAGGCTTAGATAGGTATTATCTTTTGACCTTATCTTTTCCGATATCCTTGGTAGATCGGGTCTCCAAGCTCGGTGGTCGAGTTTGCTATCTCGGCCAAGACACTTTTCATCAAAAAATAAAAATGAGTGTAGTTATAGTTTTAAATTTTTACAAATTAGAATTAAAATTATCTTCTAATCTCATTATACACTATTCTCCTTTATAGTTTTGAACTTCTTTTCTATTTTAATATAGGTTTAATTACTCTCGAAGGTCCATGAACTATTTGAGAATTTTCAAATAAGTCCCTATACTAAATAATTTGTAATCGGGTCCTAAACTATTATTTCATTTGTAATTGGATCCTTAATTTAGGATTATGTTTGAAATATGTTAAGTTGAAAGGAATATTCCTTTATTCCTTCTTGCCGCTTCCATCTAGCTAACCCTCATTTGACATGTCATCTCCACATAATATGCCACTTGCAATATCTCAATAGAGGAAGGCAGTGGCTAATTGTGGAGTCTGTGCATCCATACGTTAACCAAATTTGGTGAGGGTTTAGATGGCAGGGAAACGTAATTTTCAACCATCACATGCTTCATTTTATCCCAAACATCATGTGCTTTAGGAACCCTGTTTGTGAGGTATTCGGGTCTTAATTATTAGCATATATTCCCTCTCAATGTATCATGGACAGTGCGAAAAATCTTTGCATGTCCCTTAATTTTATCATCACGCATGGAGGTACTGATGCTAATATCTTCATAAGAGGGCAAGGGACTTCCCTCCCACTGCCTCATTTTTTTCTTCGATTTGGATACTGGGGTCGGAGCTAGTGTCTATGCAAATGGTGTAATTTTTGCACCACGGATGGTGCAGCTGTTTTCGTGCAGCAATAGCCCCAAAATGAGAATACAAAAAGAGAGGGAAGAGGGTCTGAAATAGGGAAGAGAAGGAGGGTAGAGGAGGCGTGGGGGCATCGACCCCTACTTCTCTGAACGTATGAAACCCTAAGTACACAATTGAATTGAAAAATAAAGAAAAAATGCCATGTCACTCAAACTAACAGTAGGCTAACAGAACCCTAACAGAAGGACCCAGTTACAAATAAAATAATAGTTCATGGATCTAATTACAATTTTTTAATATATGGACCTATTTGAAAATTCTCAAATAGTTCAGGGACCTCCAGAGTAATTAAACATTTAATATATAATTTTAAAGTCTCACTAAATTAAAAACAAAATTGTGAAATGTGCAAGATAATTACTAATTTAAATAAATATTGACAAATGGTGAATGTGTGTTGATTTGAGTAAAAAGAGCCCGTGTTTTTTTAAGCATATGGTCTTGCATTTGATTTTGAGATTCATATATATATATATAAAAAACATTATTTTCTAATAATACTTTCATAGAGTTTAGTCTCTCACATATGAAATCAGAGATACTTTGAAAAAATAAGTTGGCAAAAAATAACTTTGAAAATGTATCTAATAGTAGATGTACATGAATCTAGCTTACAATAAAAGATGGAAAAATATACCATACATGTAAGGTCAAAAACCAAGCAAATCCTTTATATCTTGACACAATGTTTTGATGATAACAAAGGTCTTAAAGATAACAAAGTGCACACCTCTAAGAAAAACTCTATATGAGCTATTTTAATTATTTGTTTAAGCGTGTGGAATTAGTCTAATCGTAAAAAAAAATTAAAGAAGAAGAATCAAAAGTAAAGGCTCAAGTTGATGGATGCTAAGTGGTGTTGAAACTTCTCAAACAATCCAGACTAGAAAGAATCAATTCAGACAACACATTTCACACTGACAATCTCTGACAACTCTAACAATCCAATTCTATCTCTCAAACGAGTTAGGATCGTCTCCAGTCCTTGGAGGAAATGGACAGCTCCGGTTGTTGTCTTAGATGGACGACATGTGAACATTTAAAGAATCAATGGCTGGGATTTAACGTTTAAAATCAATATTTTATTTAATCAAAAAACAAAATAAATTGAAGGAGGACGTCCAGGAATCCCACGTGCATAACCCTCTGCCGCCCAAGAACAGAGTGCCTCTTCCTCAGTCCCGCCTCGCCCCGCCACCGTAGCACCGCCTTCACACCTGACTTCGCCCCGGAACATTTTGCGTCTTCCTCATTCCCTCCCCGCCACTGCGCCCCACCAACGCAGCACCGCCTCACGCCTGACGCCCCACCGCCGTCACACCTCGTTGTTCCGACGAAGGTCTGCCGCTGAGTTATAGGTTTTCTTTCCTCTTTGCTTTTTCTTTGTCAGTCACTACATCAAAGTTATACGGAAGAGGCATTTTTAATTCTAATTTCTTGTTGTTAAATGGGGAAGGGCGTAGGGGCGTCGCGGCGACAAAGGGCTCAGGGGCATCACATCGGTGAAGGGCATAGGGCGACGAAGAGTGGTGGTGCTCGACGGTGCAACGGAGGCGGGGCGAGGTGGATGACGGCGGCGCAGGGTGGTGGTGCTCGACGGAGGATCATCGGCGGGGCGAAGCGGATGGGGGAGAGGGACATAATGGTGGGTCAAATGGATTGGGGGAGATGGAGAGAAAACCTAGTTACTCAATTTCTGTTTGATTAAAAAATAAAATAAATTATGGTTAATTTTCAGCCTTTGATTTTGTTTTTTGCCACGTGTACGGTCCACATTTAATGAACTGGAACTATCCATTTCTCCTAGTAATGGAGAGGATCCGGTTCCCTCTCAAACACTAAGAAGAGATGCTTCAAAAGGTTTAGTCAATACCAAAGTATGCCATGGGATGATTATGAAAGAGAAAATCATTCTTTTTGTATAATAATAAAGAGTGGTGTTATTTGACCACATATCAGGTGTCGGACACCACGTATATATATGAGATTTGCTAATGTACATTCATGAAGACTTGAGTGTCTATAAACATAGGAGGAGAATGAAAGCATTAAATAGCTAAACACAAGAAAAACACTTGTTACATGGACTACAATTGTTGATCTCAAATTAATAGTCTAAGTTTTCTTCTAATAAATCCTTCTATATTCTCAATTTCAATCCTTTTGCTCGTTGAGCTTCTCATTTTCTGAGAATACTTCTCTCTGTACTTTGTATTTCATTCCACTCAATGAGTACTTTTAGAAAGACCAAACTATTTTATTCTTTATCTATCATAATAACCTTAGGAGGATGAGATATAGAGAATACTTGTAGATAGAGGTTGTATGTCAAAATATACTTTGTTGTAATTAGTCTCAAGAGGTTGTATCTCAAACAGTACTTATTGTATGAAAATCCTAGTTACACTATCAAAAATTCGCTATTTAACTACCGATATACTGATCGGAAAATTTTGGTAACTATTGCGACCGATTTAGAAAATTGGATGCCAAATCGATCTCTAAATTGATTGCTAAATAAGTTTGTGGTCGATTTAGAAACTTATTTGAACTAGTTGCCAAACCACTACATGTTAATGTATAACGATCGATTTCAAATTTTTGCTATCTAAATCTGTCACTGAATAGCGAATTTTTGTAGTCTTCTAACCGGGGACTAGAATAAATACTGTCATTTTTCCTCCCCTTACTCTCTTTATATTTGATGATTTTCTACATCGTCTCAAAATCTGTTTTTAAGCTAACCGACGAAAATCTTTGTTTTTACTAACTTATATTTTCATAAAAGTAAACAAACCCAACAATTTCTCTAAGCTTCAAGTTAAGTGGCAACAAATTAACTATCAAAATATTTCCATATAAGTATTCAAAATCTTTTTTTTTTTGTTGATAAAATATAAGTATTCAAAATCTGATAACTTAAGTTATACTATCTGTCATATTTCGTTTCATACTGCTAAGAGATTGTTTTCACTGTGAAATGAAAAGTTTTAAAAAACATAATTCAATCCTTCTTGTACTATTTTTCTCCTTTCAATATTTGTAATCACTTTTAACTCAGAAAAGTATATGGACGCTTTTATCCCTTTATTTCTTCGATAATTTTGACTTCTGTATATATTGGTTTAGTTCGACTCACCAAACTAAAAGATTACATGGTAACTAAATCAAACATGATTAGTTTGATCTAGGGGTTTTATGATTTAAAACTTAGAGTTAACAAACTCGATCTAGTTACCATTTTTTTGGTTCCTTAAACAATATCCTAGGAACACTTGTTAGCATTCTCCTTAAAATATATATATATATATATATATATATATATATATTATAAGCTTATTTTTTTAATTTTTTTTCTAATCATGCCTATGTAATGAGTTTAATTTTAATGGATTTCATATCTAACATGTATTTTATAATTTCGTAAATACTTTACATTTTTTTTTACGTTAACATAATTTTTTAGATGTTAAAAAAAAAGAACATAACAACACAAACCAAACTAAGGATTTAATTGGTATACACTAACTGTGTAAATTTTTTTACACTATCAACCAATCAAAAATTTGACACATAATTTGTTAGATGTTAAAAAAAAGGAACATAACAACACAAACCAAACTAAGGATTTAATTGGTATACATTAATAGTGTAAGTTTTTTTACACTATCAACCAATCAAAAATTTGACATGTACACTTCATCAAAAAATATTAAACTATTATCTAATTACCTTAAAAGTCATCAACTCTATGATTTTTGATTGATTGTCAGTATAAAAATATTTACATTGATGGTATATAAAAATTAAACTACTCCCAAATTAATTAATCTGTTAATATTGAAGCAAGTGTTGAATTGATTTGAGTAAAAGAATTCCAATTCGAAATAATTAACTGTTTTTGAGTGGGTTTGTTATAGCTTATTTTTAAAAAAAAATCAATTTTTAAGTGAAAATCATTTTTAGGGAGTTTAAGTGTGTTTGTTTAAGCTTTTTTTCAAAAAAATCATTTAAAAAAAATCAATTTTAGACTTAAAATGAAAAGCTAATCAAAAATAGCTTTTGGAAATAATCTGTTGCAATAGAGGAGAGAGAAATCAATTATAAAAACACGGAGCTTACGGAAGTAATTGTCTTGACAAAAATAACCTTTCAATAACAGAAATGATCCTCTCAAAAAAAAACAGAAATGATATTCAGACACATATTTTGACAAGCGATAACATGTATAAATGAACTGTGTTTTACCCTCTCTTTTTTTTTTTTGACAATTCGTTTTTTTTAATATTTAGATTTTTTAGTTAATTAGATGAAAATATTTGGTTAATCATGAGTACATATTTTGTTAATGCAGTTCATTGTATAATTAACGGGTCATCCTGAAACTTATAATCAGTTTTCACAACTACGTAAATATTTGGTTAATCACGTATAAATATTTGGTTAATTCAGTTCATTAAATGGTTAATGGGTCATCCTGAAACTTACAATCAATTTTCACAATCATGTAAATATTTGGTTAATCACGTGTAAATATTTGGTTAATTTAGTTCATTATATGATTAATTGGTCATCCTGAAGCATACAATCATTTTTCACAACCATGTAAATATTTGATTAATCTCTGATAAATATATGATTAACCAAATATTTGCAAGTAATTGACAAAAATGTTAGTATTAAAAAAAATAAATTTTTATTTTTTTCAAAAAAACGTGTGCTACAGTAGTGCTACCATATGTTATTCCTACCAGGTGCGGGGCAAGAGCTAACCGTAGCAGTCCAAGGCCTTCGATTGAAAGACTGAGGGCTGGTGGTGGGAAGTTTTGAAGGCGAGGAATAAAAAGAAATACCTCTATGTCTATATTGTGTGTCACAATAACACAACTCTTTCAATAACCTTTGCCTCCTTCAGTTTCACTCTGCCCCTTTGCCTCCTTCAGCATCTCCTCTTCTTCTCCATAGCAGTAATCTTCGTACGTGTAGCCATTACCAGTAAGTTTACTTTGATCTTTACTATTTGTTTGTTCATATCATTGTTTCTTCTGTGTTATCTTAACTGGTAAGTTTTTTAAGTTTAATATAAAAAATATTCAAACGGTGTTGTGTAACTTGTGTTGGTTTGCTCTTCACCAGTTGTGGGTATGTTGACTGGTTCAAGGACACGATTGTTGCTATATAGCTGGTGCTGTCATGCTTTGTTAAAAATCTTTATTATATAGCTGGGCATGAAATATTATTAAATAATATATATAACGTAACTGTATAAATATTTATGAAGTTAATAATATTCAAATTAAGATAAAATATATTTAAGCAGTATCAGAAAAAAACTAATATATTAAAATATAAGTAAAATGTAATTTTTGAACAAACATGTTTTCTTGAAAATAATTTTGTTATGTCCTTTATGGTAATTTTGTAAGTAAAAAAAACACTTTTACATAGTTGTAGTCAAACAAGTTAAAAATCATTTATTTTAAAAAATAATTTTTATGATCGTAAACAAATATAAAATAACTGATACTTCTCTTTAAAATTTCTAAAAAATAATCTCTAAATTATTAAAGTTCAAAATCATTTTTTTTTTAATATGTAATAAACAGAGTCATTGTCTGCTTTGCCATTTTTCTCCGTTGACCCGACTCTTTTCAGTTTTCACCCTTAACTCTTGACTATAACTTAGTGATTGGGGCGTGGTCCTCGATCACTCATAGTCTATGAAAGCATAATACGTGTGTGGCAGGAACATATCTTCCACTAATATAAGACTTCAAACATTTTGAATTCCCAGGTCTACACGTAAAGCTGAGACTGAGAGGCTACTACGTTTTGTATTGCGGTAGATGCCTCAGGTTCACATAAATTCATATTCCATAGTTATCGGGTTCTCTAATTCACCTTATGTATTGTCGTGTATCAAACCCGTGTCCGGCATGTCACGCACCAAGTTAATATAAAGGGTCTTGCTAATGAATAACATAAAGACATTGGTTAGCTAGTCAATAAAAAGAAAGTCTGTATTGAGAATATAAATTAAATACTTTTCAATATCATAAATAAAATATTTTCGTATATAAACTTACCTCTCTTTGATTCTTTAATCAATACCTAAGGTTACTCATTAACATTGTTTCTCCGGATACAAAGAGTGACTACCCGTATACCAGTACCCATACGGTATTTCTAGTAACTATGGTCCATTCATCGAGTACACGAATTCATAGTCTTGGCTATTTTCAAGAGTCTATGTTTCACACATAGCCAAAGAAACAAGGAGGTGCTGCAAAAGCTCCCTTTACTTTCCATGGACTTTCTTTCCTTTGTGATCATCATTGCTTTTATACTTGTCCCATCTCTCAAAGTATCTATGGCAGTTGATTCCCTTGGTCATTCCCAGTTCATAAATGATGGAATGACCTTGGTTTCGCAAGGAGGAACCTTTGAACTTGGTTTCTTCAGTCCTGGAAATTCCAAGAATCGTTATTTGGGAATTTGGTACAAGAATATCCCAATTCAGACAGTTGTTTGGGTTGCAAACCGCGTCAACCCAATCAATGATTCCTCTGGCACCTTAACAGTTAACAGCACTGGCAGTCTTGTGCTCAAGCAGAATGACACTGTGGTTTGGTATAGTACAATAATCTCACAAAAACAAGCACAGAGTCCATATGTTAAACTTTTGGATTCTGGAAATCTTGTGGTATTTGATGAGAAAGAAGCAAACCAAGAAGACTACTTGTGGGAAAGCTTTGACTATCCATCTGATACAATGCTGCCAGGGATGAAAATTGGATGGAACTTGAGAAAAGGATTGAATTGGACTCTGACTGCTTGGAAGAGTCCCAATGATCCAGCACCAGGAGATGCTTCTCATATTACAATATACAATGAATATCCAAGTTCATATTTGATGAAGGGAGCAGAGAAGTACTACAGATATGGACCAAATAATGGCTTACGGTCAAGTGGTACTCCACAATTGAAGATCCATTCTGTCTATAGTTTCCAATTTTTCCACAACAAGGATGAATTCTACTACACATTCTACCTTACCAATAATTCTGTATTCTCAAGATTGGTGATGAACCAAACAGATTATAGTCTTTACCGCTATGTGTGGGTTGAAGCTGAGAAAAGTTGGAGGGTTTATTCATCAAAGCCTGTAGACTACTGTGACCGTTATGGTCTGTGTGGAGCCAATGGGAATTGTATCATCACTGAAACACCAGTTTGCCAGTGTTTAAAAGGGTTCGAGCCTAAGTCACCTCTAGCATTGGACTCAGTGGGATGGTCTGAAGGATGTGTCCGCAATAAACCATTAAGCTGCATGGACAAATACAAAGATGGGTTTGTGAAATTGGTAGGATTGAAAGTACCAGAAACTACACATATTTGGTTGGATGAGACAATTGGTCTAGAGGAATGCAGAGCCAAGTGCTTGAATAACTGTTCATGTATGGCCTATACAAATTCAGATATCAGTGGAAAAGGGAGTGGCTGTGTCATGTGGTTTGGTGATCTAATTGATATTAGACAGGTGGAATCTGATGAGCAATATCTCTATGTTCGGATGGCTGCTTCAGAATTAGGTAAGCACTGATCTTTCCCACTTTAGCTATGTTTGTTTGAGTAGTTACTAGGTGAAAAATGAGATGAAAACTTTGGAATGTAAGTAACTTTCACATATGCTTGGTGCAACAAAAATGGGGTATGGATGAAAGTGGAGTGCAGCCTCTTTTAGGCTCCACCAAAAAAATTTCAACCACTTCTATAGCATGAAAAGTGATTTTCCACCATCTAGTATCTACCAAGCAACAATATGTGAAAATTTGAACTTTTTTTACCCACTTCATTTTCATTCTCCTCCCTGTTTATTTTCTTCCTATTTGGCACAAACTCTAAACATGCATTAGTCCTTGGCCATTCTTCTGATCAAGGATTAATTTTAATTTCATATTGAAAAAATTCAAGTTCCCACTTTTAATATCTGTGAATTAAGGCTAGAAATTTTGTTTGATTGATTCAACCAAGAAGAGGAGGAATACGAGGACAAAAGGAAGTTGAAAATAATAGTTGCTTCTACCACTGCTGGGGTTGCAGGGATACTTTTAGTTGCCTGCTATTTTATCTACAAAGTCAGCAAAAACATAGCTGGTAAAGTAACTCTCTCATTTTCACTTAAATGAATGACTCCACTTTATGCTCCAAACTCAGGACTTGAATAAATATGTGACCGCAAATGTGAAGTGTGCATACAGTTCTGCATAAATAAACTTCGGCATCATATCAACCACATTCTCGACTGCAGAAAATTACTTTAAAAAGTAAGTTTCATGCACTTAATAAAAATATGGAATATCATAAAACTTGAAACCTGTCATATACCATTAAGCACACATACAATCATATACATTTATTTACAATTAACACAATTTAACAGTAGCCATTTATACCTGCACCTCTTACAATATAGACCTCAAGAGAGGTTGATTTAATTCATGAAATAAAAAGGGTGTCCAAGTATAATTATGTCAAACTTCAGAGTAGGTTAGTATAATTTCCCCTTGTAATTAAACCCACTTGGGAATCTTGGTTGGAATTCAGTAGTCATTTAAACCACGTGGTTTTATAAAATGCTATCAAAATCTTGTTAACTTCATAGTCTGGATTTACAACATCTAATATTTGATACATTCAAGCTTTAAAAAAGAACATTGAAGACTTTTGTTCCATTTTTCCAGAGAAATTGAAAATTGGAGTTCAAAACAACAGAGGAGCTGAGGAAGATCTAGATCTCCCATTGTTTAGCCTCTCAACATTAGCTAGTGCCACTGATAACTTTTCAGAGAAGAACAAAATTGGAAAAGGTGGATTTGGACCTGTATACATGGTAGTTCCATATTTCAGCCTTAGCAAAAGCAATTGAAGTGCTAATGTTATGATGCGTATCTCAATATGATCACAAATGTTAATATGCAGGGAAGACTAGTAAATGGGAAATATATTGCTGTGAAGAGGCTTTCAAGTAGCTCAGGACAAGGAATAGCTGAGTTCAAGAATGAGGTAAAACTGATTGCAAAGCTTCAGCACCGGAATCTTGTGAAACTTCTTGGCTGTTGCATTCAAGAACAGGAACAAATGCTGATTTATGAATACATGCCAAATGGCAGTTTGGACTCCTTCATTTTTGGTATTGAATCCAAGAAACCTTATTTTAGGATAGACTAAATAATGTTTTTGCTCCCACTAAAAAGCTTATGATACTTGAACCTTGAATTTGAGGAATTAAAATTGGACATTTGATTTACTTTGGATGGTAATTAATAATCAGATCATAGTAAAGGGAAGTTGTTAGATTGGCCGAAACGCTTCCACATTATTTCTGGAATTGCTCGGGGTCTAATGTATCTTCATCAAGATTCCAGATTGAGAATTATTCATAGAGATCTCAAAGCAAGTAATGTTTTACTCGATGATAAGTTGAATCCAAAAATATCAGATTTTGGCATAGCTAGAACTTTTGGAGGAGAGCAGACGGAAGGAAACACAAACAGAGTAGTAGGAACCTAGTAAGTGTTTCCTTAAAAGTTATCAAGATCCATAATTTTTTTTTTTTTACCTTTTTTTATTTATTTTGTTCAAAATGGTGTCTTGCAGTGGCTATATGGCACCTGAATACATCGCTAAAGGGTTATTTTCAGTTAAATCCGATGTGTTTAGTTTTGGTATTTTGGTGCTGGAGATTATATATGGGAAGACAAGCAGAGGGTTTTATGATTCAGAGTGCTTCCATAACCTTATTGGTCATGTAAGTGTGTGAGACTTAGATATATTTTTAATTGACGCCAAACTTTGAATTAATATGCACTTTTTGTGTTTTCAGGCATGGATAATATGGAAAGAAGGAAGGGCTATGGAATTGATAGACAAAAGCATAGAAGGCTCATGGATTGTATCAGAAGTATTGCGTTGCATCCATGTTAGTCTCTTGTGTGTGCAACAGCTTCCAGAGGATAGGCCCAACATGTCAAACGTTATTTTAATGCTGGGGAGTGAGATAGAAATTCCTGAGCCTAAACAACCTGGTTTCTTCTTGAGCAATGTTACAAAACAAGTAAATTTCCCATCAAGTCAAATGCAGTTAGGGTCAAGCAATGAAATATCCATGACCATATTAGAAGCTAGATGAAAGTCAGTGAGGAGGCCAGACGTATATTTCACTGGATGAAGTAGTTTCATAAGTTACACTTTCCTTCAATGTGTGTTAGTTGTAAAGATGTTTGAGAGGCAGCATGGATGTTAAATAGGACCAAGTTCTCCTTCATGTTGAAGCTTGTATAATTAGGGTAGGGTGGTTAAATGGGTCTTTAAGTCTTTTTGTAAGTTGAACTATATTCCCACCACATTGGAATAATAGATTCCTACCATCTCTTATGGATATAAAAACTTGGCAAAGTGTGGGAATATTATTTACCTGGGAATGCTTATTACCCACTCCTACCTCTTCATTCCTAGGAATCCATTTTTATAACTTCAAACAAACACACTGTTAGTGGACCTAACTTATTTTCTCCATGGATTCTACGGGTTCCTTCTTCCCTTTCGCATTTTCTTTACTTTCCCCATGAGTAACTAAATCTCTCCCTGCTATGGAGTGATGGAACTTACTCCGGTCTTGGTATAGTTGGATTCTAAGTTTAATCTATGTTTATTTTCATTTAATCGAGCTTTTGTCTCGATTCTAATGTTTTCTTTGAATTGGCCACTTATTGAGTGATTTATTATGTATTTTGAGAATTGAGAAATTCCTTAATACTGTTTGCTTCATGAGATAATTGGCATGGTCTTGCAATGATCCAGGAATGGATACTTGAATTGTGTAATCTTGTGTATTGGTAATTTAAGTAATTGAAAGAAGGTTAATTCACCAAGGAATTGTGATTTAACTAATTAAGTGAATTCTTGTCATCAATTAGTGGATCTAAACCAGATTCAACATGAACCCAAAAGAACTCAAGTGAAAGGTTAAGTATAATCAACTCCCTAGCACCTTTCTCATCCATTTTATCACACCAAAAACTCATAAAAACATACTTGTCTTTAATTCTTCTAATCCCAACAGCTTAAAAGTTGATTTCCCTTCTCTCAGCAAAAAAATTCCCTGTGATTGTTTGGTCAGACAGAAAAGCAAGCCATACTCCAGTATCAGCTCCTTCTTCAACAGTGTTATTCCCTGCATAACCTGTAAGAGCTGTCTTTACCCAACCTGGGCAATAGCAGTTGATATAAATCTTCTGACCTTCTGGTCTCATAGAAAGCTTCCTTGCCATAAGCCTTGTATAAGCATTAACTGCAAGTTTCGACAGTGAGTAGTCAGTATAGTTTTGAGGCCACCCACCTGATGTCCAACTTCCATCTTCTACTTGTTGTAGAAAAGTAGACACAGTACTGTCAATCAGTTCCTCTGAAAGGGATTCCACATCACTCAGTTTCTCCCTCAAAGCCACGTTGCTGATTCTCTGTCACACAAGCAACTCTAAATCAGTTTTACATCTAGAGTGTGTCTGAGAAAGCTGGAAAAAAAAGATTATACTAATAATCAGTTTTTGTATAATCGATTATTGTGATAAAATATTATAATCAGAATCTATTTTTGTTTGGGTCTATTTGCTGAAAAAATGATTTTAAGATAATCTATTTCGTTTGAATTGTGCAAAAAAATCACTTTTATATAGTAAATTATGAAAAAGGATATCAAGTTATTTGAATAATGTCCTTTTGAATAATGTCTTTTTTTTTCAAAAACAATTTTATTATTTCTTGCTAATATATTTTTTTACTCATTTTAATCACTTAACTTTTTTATCAACCATAAACTTTCTAGCATAATTTTATATTTATTATTATTATTCTTATTAAACTTTCAAGTTTGTAGTTGTACCGTTTGGTACTTTCGTGAAAAGTAGCAAACTTTATCGAAAGAAAAGTGGAGAGTTACAGGAACCAAGCGTATAGATTATAATCTAAAGGAAAAAAAGTTAAACAGTCCATATCATCATATGTTTAAAAAACAGCTTTTTTTTCCATAAAAAAGCTTTTTAGAATAAATAATCTGATAGCCAAACATAATGATTATTTACAAAATAGCTGAAAGCATAAAAAAACAGCTGAAATGTTGTTTCCCAAACATGCTCCTAGCAGATGCCATAAGTAACAATGGCTCCCTTATAACCTTATAGCATCTACTTAAAATATTTTAGCACAAAATGTATGTTTAAAGAGAATTTTAGCAAAAATATCGCTACAGAATGCTAGAAGGAATTGAAGGAATTTAAAGGTTTTTTTTATTTTATTCAAACAAGACTATAGATGTGACTATAGGAATTTTGCTCCAAAATATGTAATTCAAACTATTGGTTCTGTAACCAACTATGAACTATTTCCCCACAATGAACAAGTTATGTCAGAGACTCAGAAAGCAATTTAGTGTGATAATAACAAAAGGCAAAATATTGTGCATTTTTAATTTCAGAACATGAACATTTCTGTGGGAAAAACATGCTTAATTTAACTCCAATGAGAGGACAGTGAAGTGCATTTTTCCTTGAAGAAGGCAGAAGGAACCCGGCAGCCCGCAAAAGAAAATTAAAGAACCATGAGTACTCACATGGGAAAGAACTAAAGATCAAAATTTAAAATATACAAATAAAATTTATATTTTAGGAAACAGTATAAGGAGTTTTCACTTACATTCCGTCTTCCATTTAGTCGACCCAGACGTGAGCTTACATTTACAATACGAGCACCAACAATGGATGGTTTCAACAACGGAATCATTGCTTCAATCATACTCTTGGTTCCATAATAATTTGTTTCGACAACCTTACGAGCATTTTCAACCGAGTTCTCAGACCCAAGATTGAAATTAACACCAGCATTGTTTACCTGCAGGTTTTAGAAGCGTAAGGAAACATGTTAAACCACATCCTGCATGCTTGTAAAATTTAATGAAGTATCTTCTGAGCTTAATTCCATGTTTAGCATGTATTTAGATTATATATAAACAAAATCTAACACCCAATTATTTGGTGAATATGATAAAAGTTGACATAGAAAAGTTAGGCCAGAAGTAATCAAAATGGATAAAACCAATACTCAGATCCCAATAGCACTTGCTAATTTAGCTGAAAGCAGACAATATGGAAGAAATCACATTTTAGAAACCGACCAGAATATCCAAACCACCGTAATTTTCCTGCAACCACTTGACAAACTGGTTGATGGATGAAGAGTCTACTATGTCAAGTTGATGATAAATCACATCAAGACCACCTTCTTGTAAAACCTTGATTGATTCAACACCAGCACTAGCATCTCTTGATGTCAATATAACAGTCAATCCATGAGCAGTAAGTTGTCTACAAATCTCAAACCCGATTCCTCTGTTTCCACCAGTAACCACAGCAACAGTTTCCTTGGACCACCACCTACGAAGACATCAAATCAACGAAATCAAAACAAACTACATAGAAGAGTATTCAGTAATACCATGAAATATGGATGGTTAAAAGCTGAAACAACAAATTAGTCAAAACAAATTCTGACAAAATTTAGTTAGATGCTCGCCAAGTGGCAACTGACAATATTCTCAGGCTTCAATTATCCCATGCAACATCTGGGCATTCATTAAATAATATCTTTTCCTCATTAGCATGAAGGTGCATGAAATTGAAGTCTGGACGACAGGGTCTGTGGGAAGGACATACTGACATATTGATATTAACATACATCAAGCATTGAAAGAAAATAAAAACAATAGAGTCTGAAAATTGATAGCTAATTCCAAGACAGTATTTCAAAATAGCAGAAAGCCCAAGCAAGGTAGGTGACCCATTTTGGTATAGCCGCTAACCCACGTTGATCCCCTTTTGCTTTGATCTCCGTAATTAGGACTTGCAAAACTTGCTTCATCTTCTAGTTCTTGGCTCTAGTCATGGGACATCCAATTCCATGCAGAGGATCTTTAGGTTGGCTGGTTGGATCTCTATTACAGCGCCAATGATTGTTAACATATTATTCTTAATGCGGCTAGAAGTGAAAAATAAGACTGCAGATGCTCTCATCCAACATAATGGATCCAATGAAGATATTAGTGAAGGGCAAACTATTCATAGATTTCCCAAGGTGTCAGAAGCAAATGAGGAAGTTGTAGATGTTTCTGATGAGTAGAGTCTTTTGAAGACCTGGAAGCTACAAGAAATATCATATGGAATGGAAGGAAAGCTAAATTCAGAAAGCATTTGGATTTTATAGAAATATACAAATTTCTTGTCAATTGGAAGAAAGAAAAAAGTAAGACTCAGAAAGCATTTGGGTTACTGCAGCTGACTTTGAACAAAAAGGTCAAGAGCTATTCAAGACATATCAAGTGTTTCAATCGTCGGAGACAAGCTCTGTCCTGGCTGGGAGATATACAGTTGTTACACATGTCTTATTCTCGTTGAAAACAACACCACAAGCATATATAGAATAGTACCTAAGTTTTGTCCTAATTTTAAATAAATTCCTAGGCTGCATCAAAATATGAATCCAACTCACTACACACACACACAAACATAGAGTGAGAGAGGAATGAAAACAGGGACACAGTAGCCCAATTTAGCGTGAGTTGTTATAGTAAATATGATTTTCAAAAACCAAAAGGGTGTTGAAGGTCAAAACTCACAGTCAGTATTAAACAATCATAAGTAGGAACATCACAAGTAAATTGATAGGAACCAACTGTTATTACTACTGAAAATAGGGTAAAATCCCTTACAAAATGTGTATTCCTAGAGTATTTGAGAGACTCTAGACTCTCCCAATGCCCAAAGGCCCCAACTATTCCCAAAATACAAGATATCCTCCTCTCCCAATCCATCCTCTTATTTATAGGCAACAGGCCTTAACTCCCTTAGCTAACTCCCTAACTCACCTACTAACCAATTAACTAATTAACTAACTACTTAACTAACAATATCTAACAATACTCCCCCCCCTAAACTTTCACCTTGTCCCCAAGGTGAATGACAAATGGTCTTTAAGACCAATTTTCCGGGATCCCACTGCTTGAAACAAGAGGATCCAACTGCTGGTGTTGTATGAAGCTGTCCACCAGGATCCCATTGCTGCCCTTCTTCAATACCCACAGAAAAAAACAGCATCTCCTGCGTCTCTTCTTTGTGGACTAATTCATTGCTCATAATGTTGAGTTGGGGGTCTTTATAAAAAGAACTCTGATAACTGGGTCCATAACACTTGTGCCGCCCCCACTTTAACACTTCTTCCTTTCCTTTCACACCCGTTACTATCTCCAGGTTGTCCTTGACAATCTCAGTAGTGCAGCAAAATTGTTTGACATATATCAGGTCATGAAATTCAACAGCCATATGCCCAAAGCTTGCTAATTCAATGTAGCATAATGCACGCTGGGGGAAATCGTTGCATGGTCTCACCACAAGGAATACAGTAGGTGCTAAATGAATAAGGAACCACCTTCCAATCATTGATTCCTCTTCTCCCAAGTTATCAACTTTTCTAATTTTTCTTCGAATCATATTCTCTAAAATGGGAGGGATTGGTGCAAGCAAATAACAAAAATCATTAAAGTAATTTGTACAAACCAATTCATTCCTCTTCACGACTGTGAGTTCTGACCCAATCTTGAAAAGACTATGATAAATTGGCCCAACAGAGAATGAATACTTATCAACCAATGCACCCACACCCTTTCTTATGTTAACACCTTGACCTCCTTTCAATGAATTGGGCGGGCCCATTAGATCCAATGGTGGCCTATCGTGGCAATTCTCCACTTTTGCCCTGGTCTTTCCTCCCTCCTCCTTCACGACCATGGCACACGTAAAGCGGTGCGTTTCCTTGACGATTTGCATGTCTCCGTCGTTCGGCAAGGGCATTCCGGCGATGGCATCGACCCATCAAGGTGTCCCACCATCATTCATTCCTCTGCGGGCTTGGGTTTGCTTGTGACAACGCCAACTCGCCCTAAGCATCGCGCCTCGATCTCCTCATCCACCATCGAACGAACTCGTCCAGGTGGTTCGGCGGTGGCGGCGTGACAAGAAGTGTGCCATTTGCGGCCGCTCTCCTCTTGTTCTCGACCTCCATCTTCTCTTCGTCATCAAAATTTCGGTGGGACGGCGGTGGTTTCCCTTGCCTTCTCTCTCAGATCGAACTCTTCCCTGGAGATCCTCCTCCTTCCTAGTTATTGCAACCAGATCGAGTTCGGAATTTATGGATGTTGGATGCATCACCATCTTCCTTCTCTTCATTATTTGACCCCAATGCTTGTGTCGTTTCTTCTTGGCTCTCTTTGTGAAGGCGAAACCTCCGTATCATGGCGGATCGGAAATCCTCCCATGTTGGATTCAGAGCACACATCTCCCACCATTTAAACCACCATAACGCCTCTCCTTCCATGGCTGTCTTGGCGGTTTGAATCTTTTCTTGGTCGGTTATTCCCTTCAAATCAAAGCACTTCTCAACTCGACTAACCCACCCGCAAGCATCATCACCACTGAAAATAGGGATTTCGAGCTTCCTCCATTTCTCTTCCCTCTGATCGTCATCTTTCTCCCCTATCGTTTCTTCCTCCTCGTTACTATGGGTTCCGTTGTTGTTGCTGTGGTTACTGTTGGAACTTCGTTGTAGGAGAGCCAAAATCGTGTCAAGTTGCTTTCGATTTTCATCAAATTGCTTTCGATTTTCTGATTTCTGTTCCTCCACGATTCGTCTCAGTTCTTGGCGATCAAAGTGATCGTCTTCGCGATCTCGTCTCAGCTCTTCCATTCCGCGCTCAAGAGCTTCAATTCTTGATTCCATTCTTCTCGTAGGGACCATGTACCACTCCCAGAAAAGAGCTTTGATACCAGTTGATAGGAACCAGCTGTTATTACTACTGAAAATAGGGTAAAATCCCTTACAAAATGTGTATTCCTAGAGTATTTGAGAGACTCTAGACTCTCCCAATGCCCAAAGGCCCCAACTATTCCCAAAATACAAGATATCCTCCTCTCCCAATCCATCCTCTTATTTATAGGCAACAGGCCTTAACTCCCTTAGCTAACTCCCTAACTCACCTACTAACCAATTAACTAATTAACTAACTACTTAGCTAACAATATCTAACATAAATCAAAAGTTAATGACAAAATTAAAAGGATATAAACCCATGAGAGATAAGTAAATAGCAAGAAAAATTGAACCTCTGCTGATCAGAATAGGGAATGGTCCTCAGCAGTCGTATCTCTTGCAGCCTCTTTTCTCTTCGCTCCTTTGCTTTTTCTTTGTTCCCCATCTCTCTGCAGCTTTGGCAACTATGAGTCTATGAAGCAACTCCGTCCAACTCGTGTTTCAAGCATTGATTTTAACCTTGAGTATTCAGGGATAGGAAAAGTTATTGAAGGAATCAAGTGAAACCTTACATTGCTGTGTTAGCAAGAGAAGAAGAATTCATATTGCAAATAAGGCTCAGATGAAGTGGAGTGGCAACTCTTTCTCTATACTTTGGCAATGGCAGATTTAAGGGGTGGTCAAACAAGAAGTATATTCACTCGTACAATCCCCAGTATCTTCTCAAAGAGCACACCAGTAGAAAACAACCCACTTAGGGGCATCAATCATAATGCATATAAATATAATTAAGGTTAAAGTAATATTTTGGTCCTTATACTTGACACGAATTCTCGATTTGGTCCATATAAATAAAAAATTATTTAAATGATCCCTATACATACAAAAAGTACCCATTTGGTCCCTATACCAAGCAAAAAAATTATAAAATCAGTCCTTAACATGATGTACGGCAGGGACCAAATTGGTACTTTTTGTACGTATAAAGATCATTTTAATAATTTTTTATATATAGGGAGCAAATCGAGAATTCGTGTAAAGTATAGGGACCAAAATATTAGCTTAACCTATGATTAAACAAACACGTAGTGAGAGTTAAGGGACCCAAATTCTCAAGTGTTTCACAAAACTCAGCAAACTACAGAGGAGATCTACTCAGACCTTTTATCTAACAGATTGTATGCAATCAGCCAAGCATGACAAAAATAAATTAAAGAAGAACCAAAATATCCACAAAATCAACCATCCATCTACATGACAAGAAAATGAAAGTAACACTGTCCTTATTACAGTCATAAGTATGAATAGAGTATTAAACTTTCAATCATTTCACAGTTCAATTTAAATAAATAAAAAATGGGAGATTGACTATGAAAGTTACCCAGCAGATGAATGAGAATTAAGTATTGCTGAGGTTAAATTCTTCTTTTCTTCTGCTTTTCTACTTCTCTAATTTGTTACTCACAAAGATGTTTAAAAACTTGAAACTAAAATCACGACATCTCTTCCTCCCAGCTCTCTCGGAATTCTCTCCTCCCCGCTGTGTGTCCAGCGGGTGTTATTCGTTTGTAGGTGGAAAGTGACAGAGTGGTTTTTTTTTTTTTTTTCATAAAGTGAGAGAGTGTTTTGTTTTTGTGCGTGCTACCTCAATCAGAGAATTGTGTGCGTGTGTCTGGGATTTTTTTTTTATCAAGAAGTCTATTTTAAAAATTAACTACCCTGATGTCCTACTCCCAAAATTATATATTTATATACTATTTTTTCTTTTTTATAAGATGTCATGATTGACATTCACGATTTCCCTTTTTTAATATTTTTTTATATATATTGAGAAGTCGCAATTTCCAAATGCGACTTCTCTTCATTTTTTTTTTTGTTTCAAATAATTTAATTAAGAAATTTGTTAATTAATATTTAACTTTGATTAATTAGACTAGTTAAGTTAATTATTGTGTTGATTGGTATATTAAGAAGTCAATTTTTATTTAATGATTAATTTTATGAATGAAAACAGTAATTAAAAATATTAAACATCAATTAATTAGATGGTTTTAATTCTTAAATCTAGTTACTTAATATGTTAATTACACGGTTCACAAATAAAATATGTGATTACAACATAAATTTGAGAACTAAACACATTAACCATTAATATTAAGAAGTGAGAGCCTAAATTAAAAACAATAATGAAAACCATAAATTAAAATCCTAACACCATCAACACAGAAAACTAATCCCCAAGGTGGTGTCCAGTTCCACAACGTGTTCGGCGTCTGTTACGTGGTGGAAATTGCCAGCGTTGCGGGACAGCTTCTTGATCATCTTCACCGGCGGTTGGCTCGTCTTGCTGCACAGGCTCATTTTGATTTAAGTTTGATGCTGACAGCGACGAGTTATAGAATTGCTCTCCGGTATACAGCTTCGAAAAACTTCCAAACCCACTCATGTGGGGGAAAGCCGGCTCGCCAAATGAGTACATGTTGTCTATGTATCTTTGTCCTGACGCTGGTGTACTGAGGTCTGCACCGAATAAATTGCTGACAAATTCGTCGTCACTTGAGGCGTATGAGAGTCGACGATTGCTGGTCCATTAGGGAGGAGGCTCTTGGTCTGGGATAGTGTTCACGAAAGATTCAGTTTGAGGTTGCTGGGCTTCAAACGGCACTGTGTAGGCATCCGGTGGGCTTGGTTGTTGTGGTGTTGTTTGCCTTGCACGCCATTGTGAAGGCACTTGGTGGACTGCAGCCGAGGTTTCACCAACGTCGGGTTGACGTCGACCCCGTCCAGCTCGTCATGGGTCTCGCAGTTGTTGGTGAATTGACAGGTAAGGCCTAGAATTTTGCCTATACCACGTCATATACTCGATTGTATGAGACATTGGACCCTGAATAGGTTGCCCTTGGACCACGTTCTCTCTATGATTCCTCCAGTATGGCAGATACCCTTCGTGTCTTTCCAGCCAATTTGTGTAATGTTGACCCCTTATGTCAAGGTTGTGTTCGATATCCAAATCATTAAGTGGTTTGGGTATGTCCTGTTGGATGCCAAACTGGAGCTTTACCCTATCTGTCTGGTGCCATTCAATCAAAGAGAAACAGATCAACACAGTACAAGCACTCAATGATCCTCTATCTCTGAATGCTCTGGTTGGCAGGACATTCCGATAACTTTCATACGGCGTCCACAAAAACTGAAAGATAAAAGCATGATCAGTAATATTAAGCATGATGGCATCAAGTACAAGTGAATATTTTTTACAGTGACATATTCAACCTGGTCAGGTCCCATGTGATCAATCGTTGTTCTGTAATCGGAAAGAGTGTTAAGGAGTTCCGACATATTGCAGCCTCCCCCCACTCCATCTAGTAAATAAGCATTTTTAAGTCAGTCCACTATTTAGAAACTAAAGTAGATCTAATGTAAGATAATTTTTTATTAACCTGTGTGCCGCCATGTCGCATCACGGGGCACCGTGGTGCAATGAAGGGCATCCGATACCATGCCCGGGATCAGCAAGAGAGAAGACAACCACCCACTGAAAGGGCACCGGGTAAGGTTGCACGACACATTTCTCTGTAAAGGTCCCCAATCAGCGGCGATCTCTTTGAAGATCTCACAGCAAAGGCATGTACATAAGGTGGACTCTGTTGTTTGATTTGTCGGGTATCAACACCCCCCCGATCAAGCATAGTATGTACGCTCTGGAATGCGCCTCAACATCGAATGGTGTTGCTTCATCTGGAAGAGTTGCAAGGGTTTCTTCCAACCATCTAACCTTTACGGTAGAGCCCTTCTTCTGATCTTCAGGAAGCACCACACCCAGCAGTTCGGCACAGAGTTGATCAAAATCCAAATAACTGGGGGCAACAACTGGTAATCCGCTAACTTTTAGACCTAGTTGAAGCGCAACATCCTCCATGGTTATCGTGCATTCACCCACAGGAAGACGAAACGTGTGTGTTTCAGGCCTCCACCTTTCAAGCACTGCGGTTATCAAGGCCATGTCAATCTTGCAGTGACCGACTTTCGCAACCATCAATAACCCAGCTTCCTGCAACAACGATTCAATTTGATGGTTCGGAGGGGAAATGGTATGCAAGTGGCCTTTAATGCTCACATTTTGAGGGTTCTGGAAAAAAAAGTTAAGTGGATTACTAAATAACGTAAGTTGCGTAATATTATAGCTAACATTATTAATCACTGGCTACCAGTTACCTCTTCGTTGATGGTGGTTGATCGGTGAACGTGTTGTAGCTTGAGCAACGGTTGAGCCTCCATTGAAATGGCTTCGGGTTATGAGGAAGACAAAGAATTTTGGATTAGCTGTTGAATATGACTCTCTCCATGGCGAATGGTTTGTTTGTGAATGAATGAGGCGTCTGGGTTTTATAGAGTTTATGGGACCGATCTGGGTCCTTCATTTCGTCGGTTCAATCTAACCCGTTCATTTCCATCAGCAGAAAACGACAAAAATGTCATCGTCCAGTCACTTTCCCCACACATCATCATCATGTCATCGTCGGCAGCTACAGGACAACACACGCTGTCCTAGGGCGGGCCCCACGCGTCATCGTGGGGTCAACGAATGTGATATTAACTTATTTTGGGTGATGACTTTAATTTATTTAAAGTAAAGACAATAAACATTCATATTCTATAAATTTATCAAAGAGTTACAAGAGCAGATGGAGTTACAAGACTTAAACACACACCAACATAAAACTAGATAACTGCGACCTGAACAAATACTTAAACACACACCAACAGAAAACTAGATAACTGCAACAGGAACAAAGTGTTTGTTGAGTCATTCAGACCCACTAGATCCAGATGGCCTCCTAAGCAAGGCCAGTATCTCATTAGGGGAACGTCCCAACATAGCATACAACTCAATAAGGCCCGCCCTCCTATGTTCATTAAACACAGCAAACATGTGCCATACATCGTCATCCTTCGCTACTGTCATTAAACTGAAGTGGAACCCCCCCCGGGGTGATTTTTCGGGGCACTGGTAGTAAAGATCACCAATAATTTTGCTGCTAGCTTGGAGCTTGGCATGCACCCTCTGTTTCAATTCCTGTAGAGAAATGTCCCTTTTGATACAGATACGCCTTGGGTAATAGCAATGGAACCTGACGCCGTCGGGACCGTTTGTTATTCGTCCATTGAAGTAAACAAAAGTGAGCTCGCTATCTAAGCTTGGTTCAACATCAGCTTCCTGGGTAGGATTGAATTCTACGATATCAAGCTCCATGGTTGTGCGTCGGATGAGGACGAACACGAAGAAAGTGTTGTTTTGGAGTACCTAATGAATATCGCATAATGAAGTGAGGATTTTATACAGGAGACGGGACTGATCTAGGCTGTTCATTTCGTCGGTTCATTTCGTCATCGTCATGTCACCGTCGGCAGCTAAGGGACAGCACGCGTAACGAGAGGCGGGCCCCATGCATCATCATCATGTCACTGTCGGAAGCTACAGGACAGCATGCATAATGCTAGGCGGGCCCCACCCGTCATCATCAAGTCACCGTTGGCAGCTACGGGACAGCACGTGTAACACGAGGAGGGCCCCACGCGTCATCACCATGTCATAGTCGGCAGCTACGGGGCAACACGCGTTACGGGAGGCAGGCCCCACGCATCATCATCATGTCACCGTCGGTAGCTATGGGACAACACGCGTTATGTAATTGCAGGTCCCACGCGTCATCGTCATCAGAACCGCGACGCCTATAAATAGAACCCCTATATTCACTCAACCGCACAATCACTTCCACCTTCTCTCAACTTCCTTCTACATGAAACTTCTTTCCCATTTCACCTACCTTCCTACACAGTTCATAACATGAGTCCATCACCTGTCTTTCTTTCAATCTATTACAATGGACAAATTGTAACAGACTGCCAAGAAGGAGTCATGTTTCAGTGCGACCACCCAAAATTGATGAAGGTCAAGACCAACATCAACTTGAATCAGTTGAAGTCTACTATCCAGAGCAAGATTTCACCAGACAACAGCAAGAGGGTAGTCGATCTTGTTTATCGTTATCCCACAACCATTGCTTCTGGATATGTCCGATATCACCAGCTTTATCTTGCCTCCGATGATGAGGTAGCAATGAGGTTCGACATGTTTGTCGAAAATTGTATAAACCTCGGCGTAACAACTATTGAGGTATACGCTAACAAGGAGGATGCTTACAATGTTGACCCCCATGTTGGTCCGTCCAACCTTCAAGCCATTGATCTTAATGCCCCCACACAAGACTTCTCCGCAAACTTTTACGAACGAGAACCCTACCACACAACCATTCCTTCTGCCTCACACTACGACTGGGGGGCAATAGCATTTTACAGTCACCCCCCAATGTTTGATCCCGCACAAACATACCCTCCATTTGAACCCCCACAAACATACCATTCATTTGACCAAGCAACCCCGGCCTACACATCCCTTCCACTTGAACCATCACTGGCACTCCCAGCAAGTAATGTAGCCGGACTTCACAACGAAGAAGTCAATCCTTTCAGCGACAACGACGTTGAACTTCTTGAATCCGCCGATGATGATGCCCTTGACTCCGAAAATGAGGCGATCCCCTTATCCACGGCTCCTCCATACGACGCGCCCCCACACATGCATATTGTCAATTTCGACCAGTCAGTGTATCATGAGGGATACGGCCACACTATGACCACGCCCTCTCTACAGACATATGATGTGAGGGGAGGACTTCACGTTGGCATGAAGTTCCACACAAAAAATGATTACCTGTCGGTGATCAAGACGTACCATATCACAAACTCACTGGACTACAAGGTCATCCAGTCTGATGCGAGGAGATTTACTGCCTGTTGCAAGCAGGGTGGATGCATGTGGACGTGTAGAGCTATCCGCACCAAGGAAAGGATCTGGGAGATCAGAAGACTGTCAGCAAATCATACGTGTGTAGTAGCAGCACTATCACAAGATCATCGAAAGCTTGACTCGAACATGATCTGTGAAAGCATCAAGGGACTGGTTAAAGAGGATCCGTCGATTACAGTCTCAGTTTTGATTACACACGTTAGGACACACTACAGGTACACAACCATCTATAGGAAGGCGTGGATAGCCAAGCAAAAGGCTACCGAGATGATCTACGACAAATGGGAACAATCTTACAATTACCTACCTAGATGGCTCCTAGCCATGCAAACGTTTGCCCTAAGCACGATCGTTGACTTGGAGATGGTGATGGACTACATCGGTTACCAATTAGTGCGAGATAGGGTGGTCGATTCGATCGTCTATTCTGGGCCTTTGATGCGTGCATCAAAGGGTTTCAATTTTGCAAACCCTTTGTCCATATTGATGGCACTTGGTTGTACGAAAAGTACAAGGGGACCCTCTTGATGGCAATTGGCCAGGATGGGAACAACAACATATTCCCCCTTGCCTTTGCCATCGTCGAGGGAGAGACGGCGGACGCCTGGTTTTTCTTCTTGCCGAACTTGCGAAGGCACGTTACCCCCCAAGCCAACCTCTGCTTGATCGGACAGGGCTGAATCAATCAAAAGTGCTTACAGACGACGCGGTAGTGGATGGTCAGACCCTCCCTTGGTGCATGTGTACTGCATCCGTCACATCGTACAAAACTGGATGACCCGCTTCAAGAATAAGGACCAGCGATGGTAGGTGGTTAATATGGGTAAGTTCCGATTTCATTTAATTTGTAATTTATATTCGTCAAATTTTTTATACAAACCTAGCAACATATATATATATATATATATATATAGATAGATATTTTTTTTTTCAGGATACGCCTTAACTCAGCCGGCCTTCAACTGGTACTATAATAATCTAGAAGCGGACAACACAGAGGGCGCTAGGTGACTAAATCATATCCCTAAGGATAAATGGACTTAGGCTTCGGATGGAGGGCGTTGCAGGGGACACATGACAACCAATCTCACTGAATGCATCAATGGCGTACTCAAGGGTGTCAGAAATCTTCCAATCACTGCGATTGTTAAGGCCACCTATTACAGATTGGTGAAAACCTTTGTTGAGAAGGGACAGAAGGCCGACGCAATGATCCGAACAGGGAATACATGGACCGAGATCCTCAACAAGTCCTTGGACTACGATCGTGTTGTTTCCAACTCGCACTTTGTGCGTGAATTTGATCGGGGAAGTAGTGCATTCTTGGTGGAATAGATGGCAAACCCAAGAGAGGGGCGAATTGGGGGCATCTTCCGGGTGAACTTGGATCAAAAGTGGTGCGACTGTGGAAAATTTCAGGCAATGCACCTCCCCTGTTCGCATATCCTTGCTGCTTGTGCACGCGCGACACTAGACTCATACAACCAAGCGGCGGATGAGTACAGGTTGACACATGTGTCCAACGTATACCGGGAAAAATTTGGGGTTGTCGGCAACGAGGCATACTGGCCACAATATGGTGGCCCCACGGTGTACCACAATCCCGAGCAGCGGATAGATCATAAGGGCCGTCCACGATTCTCTTGGATTCGTACTGAAATGGACATGAGGGAAGCAGGCCAGCCAAAAAGATACGGACTCTGCTAGGATGCAGTCATAACAAGAACAGTTGTCCTAATCGTGCCGGAAGTTCTTCTCAGCCCTAGAAATTTCATGAAACTTTTATTTATGTATGGGCCTTATTACGTTGATAATCCCCTAATTAAGAATTAAAACTATCTAATTAATTGATGTTTAATATTTTTAATTACTGTTTTTTATTCATAAAATTAATCATTAAATAAAAATTGACTTCTTGATATACCAATCAACACAATAATTAACTTAACTTGCCTAATTAATCAAAGTTAAAAATTAATTAACAAATTTCTTAATTAAATTATTTTAAACGAAAAAAGGATGAAGAGAAGTCGCATTTGGAGATTGCGACTTCTCAATGTATAAAAAAAAATTAAAGAAGGGAAGTCATGAATGACAATCACGATTTCTTATAGAAAAGAAAAAACGGGGTATATAGGTATATAATTTTGGGAGTGGGGTAATAGGATACTTAATTTTTAAAATAGGATTATTGGAAAAAAAAATCCGTGTGTCTGACATTTTTTTTTCCCTTTAATTTTAGAATAAAAGCCAAATTTGGTGTATAAAAAAAACAAAAACTAAACGTTTATATACATATTCAAATATCAAAAAAATAAGTTAAGCAAAAAAATAATAATGTTAAAAGTAAATAAATCTGATTATAAAAAAAATCAAATATTATTCACTTACCATCAAATATTATAAATAAATAACTTTATATCTTTTTTCGTAATTTTCTATGTAAAAGTGATTTTTTTTTCATATCACCCAAACGAAATATATTATCTTAAAATAGTTTTTAGCAAATATACCCAAACAAAAATAGATTATAATTATAATCGATTATCACAATAATCGATTATTTGAAAACAGATTATCAACACCATCTTTTTTTTTCCAGCTTTCCCAAACACACTCTAAGTCGTTGAAAATTTTTGGGTATCAATTTTCATCCCGAGAAAAAAAAAACTCACCGAATAATTCTTGACAATGATGAAAAAAGGGTCATATTAGTCCATCCGTTTGTTTCCGCCCGACACATCATTAGAATGTTGATATGTAGCATTAGTTTGCCCAGGTGTCCGTTAAACTCGTCCATGTGACTTGTGTTAGTGCATCTGGTTTGATGCATGTGGTGTGTTGCTTGTAACATATAGGACTAATTTGTCCCACGATCTAGTTGTCAGGGACTAAATTGGGTTACTCAATTAATAGTTGAGGATTTTATTGGGTCAATGAATAATAGTTCTCATTGTCTATTCTATATTGCGGAGACTGTCGTTGGGCACCTGAAAACACCAACGATAGACATCAGCACTCTAACGACATGTTCAGGGAAGAGACAAATGGAAGAACCAATGTTTTTAAAACCGGACAGGTCATTGAATCGATGAAGGCATTGGTTGAGTTGATAGTCCAACTGTGTTTGCACCAGTTATAATTAAATAATTTTTTTAAATATAATACATTAAGTAATTTAACATAAATTTTAAATTCTCATAAGTTTTTTTAAATATAAAATAATTTTTGCATTTTATGTTAATAAACTTACAAGAATAATACTTGTATTTGTTTCCAAAAATGTAAAAATAAAAACAATTTCAATAGCCCCGCTCAAATCTCCCTTATATGTTTTGGGAGCTACTTTTTACATCACATGTTCATACAACACAATTTTTTTTTAATTATTCCTAAAATACCCCAATTATCTTAATACACTTCTAAATCTATATCGAGAAATGCACCACTTCCCTCCACTCATTAGATGATTTAGGATCCGTTTGTTTTAAATTTTGATATAATTGATTTTGGAAGAATTGATTTTGAAAAATTAAGGTTAAAAAAATTGATTGTGTTTGGTAACAATATTTTAAAAGTGGGTTTAGAAGAATTGATTTTGTTTGAATGATAAAGTAAAATCACTTTTGAGACGTAAATATATAGAATTTTGTGGGACCTACATCTAGAATCAATTATTTTCAATAGAAAAACTAGAAATTTTTGCTTCCATAAAGTGTTGACCCATCAGGAATCAATTATTTCCAACGGAATTTCGCAAAGAACATTATCCAAATATATGAATAGTAACCTGGGGACGGCAAAATTCTCTGTTTGCAGCAGAAAAAATCTAAAACAAACAGAGGCTTAAAGATCAGTGATTTCTTTATAGTAACGAGTCTTGAGTGACGTTAGGGTATTTAAAGAATTGCAGCAGGTCTCTGTGTCCTGCACATAAAGCATATAAATATTATGAATTGTGGTTCGTAATGTTATGGAATATTTAACCCTTGCTGCTACGATTCTGGTATAGTGTAGAGTAACTATTGCCTCACTAATTCTCATGTTGAAATCCAGTTTACAAACAAAAATTTTGAGGGTCGAGAAATTGAAGAGAAAAAACGTAAAGAAACACTGAAACAGAACCCAAAGGGAATAAACAAAGAAAACTGACGTCATAAAAAAAACTTTAATATCTTGTGTGAGCGGTAAAAGCGCGAAAAAATTGATGGCAATAGTAACATGTGAGAAGAAAGAAAACATTAAAAGATAGAAAATAGATACAACATAGAAGAAGAAGAGACCGAGACACTCGCTGGAAGATCTCTGGCGCACATATGGAGGAGAGGAATGGAACCGTAAATGAAGAAAGGAGATGAAAATGGGAAAAAAGAAAAGGAAGGGAAGGGAATGAGTTTATAAGGGTATTTTGGGGAATTTAAAATGTTTTTTAAAAAATGTGGTGTATTGGAGGTTTTTTGATGTAAAAAAGAAGCTCCCTATGTTTTTTGGTCCAATTGTCACAAAAGAATAAAAAGCAAAATTTCGGCTGATTTATTTAGGCCCACACGTTAGATTTCAAAAATAAAAAAAGATGCAAATAATGGATGTAAATAAAGGCCCAAACCCGTTTAAGAACAAATATGGATGCAACTTGTGTCAACCTAATCTAGTCTCTTCTTCTCCATCTTTCCCTCCCTTCCTTCTTTCTCTCACTCTTCTTTCTTCTTGCTGCCTTTTGCTTATATGGTCGTTGTGCACTATTCTTTTTGGCTTTTTGTGTTCATAATGGTCGCCCTTCACCTTCTTCCTTCTACATTCTCTCGCACCCTCATCTCTGTGACAGCATCTCGTCTCAAGTCATAGGTTTTAAGTAAAAGTGAGTTTTTTTTCCTCCGGGACGAAAAGTAGTACCTCAAAAATTGTCACGGACTTAAATGGGTCTTTAAGTAAAAAAAAAAAATACCGCAAAAATTTCAGTCTCTAGGAAGAAAATTAACTACTTCATTCCTCATCTTATATATTAGTCTCTCCATTCTTGTAAGTTTGTTAAGTATCCTACATAGCTTAAGTCTCTTATATGACACGATCAGTATTTTTAGCATGAAAAATAAAATAAATTTAAAAATAGAATATACATCAAAATGACATTATTTTGTGTGTTGCGCCAAAGTTGAAGAAATAAATCCATAAAAGTGGCTTAAGTTAATCCTTAAAATTATTATTGATGTCTTTGGAAATTTATTCCTGACTCAAGTTAGTCCTCGGTGAACAACTCAGTAAGTACCAAAATTTAGCTGCTCATGGCAAAGAATATCCCAAATCATTATAAATGACTCCTTGGTGATATACTCCATCGATGTAAGACTTAACTCTTAACAAAAAAAAAATTACATAAGCATTGGGCATAATTTGGAGCAATAGGAGTAAATTGCAAACTAATACCAAAAGAAGATTGAGCATCGTGCAAAACTTCTATGCAGTATTTTCTCTAATTGCATATTGATCCAAAACTAACATGTGAACATCGTTGTGCATTAATTTGAAGTGAAGGATTACTAATTCATCGTAAAACTCATGAGTTTATATGCTAAGTGAAATCTTTTCTTAATAAAATGTGATCTCTTCGAAGACGTGAAGTTGACAAAGGAAAACACAAGAATGGTTGAATTGTTTTTAACATGATTTTTCGAAAAAACATTTTCTTAAACCCTTTTTGCAAGTAAAACAAGATAAGTAAACACAAACAAGAAAACATTTTTAAAGAGTTAACAAACTCAGATCCAAATCCCCACAATTAATATAAACAAAGACCGTAAAAGATAGGGATAGAAGATTCACACAAGTGATTTATCAAGGTTCAATCACTTCCAACCGAGAGCTACATCCAGTCCCTTCTACGTGAATGTTTTCTCCACTATAGTCCAAATAGATTACAAGTATTCAACACCTCTTCAGGCTACAAGTATTCTTTCTCTACCAAGCCTCTTCAGGCTCTAACTTTAACAAAGAGGATTAAGATTTTGATCTATGAACTCACTGTGTGTGAGAATATGAAAGCTTAAGATCAGGAAGAATACAACTAAAAATATTCAAATGAATTTTTTTTAGAGATTTGGCACTCAAGAAAATTTCACAGCATCTTGTTGTTTCTTCTCTTGGGGTCGTCTACTATATATAGACACCTTCATCTTTTCTTCAACGGTCTTGAGTAAATATCCGTTTAGAGATAATATTTAATCCGAGATCCGTTGAGACCGATAGCTTGATATGCTTCATAGAGAAGTGCTCTTAGTTATCGGAGGAATGCTCAAAGTAGAGTTGTCATTTCCTGTTGTACCGAAGGTTGCTTTCTGACTTTCCTTCTTTGTACTTGGTTTAACTTTACAACAATATAAGTGTCAGAGTACAAAGGTTTGTGTTCTCGATGGTACTATGTTTCTAATCTCAAGAAACAAAGAGTTAAACAATTGAAGCCACAAGGAAAAGAGAAATACATTCCTTCGTATTAAATATTCAATCAATTGAAATAAATTCACTTCTAATAGACGGGTTCAATTTCAGTGACCTGTGGACGCGCAAGTCTTTGGACGCGCAATTTTAACCTAGCAGGAAAGTAGGCCCGCTTCACGACGTGGCGCCTAGTTAACTTCTCGTCTTGAATCAAGTCTTTGGACTTGCTTTTTTCCTAAGAGTTATTAATTGAATCATCTACAACTTATTTTACACATAGACTTAGACTCTCGTCTAGTGACTTTTACCTTAGCAAATTTTTTAAAACCTCGTCTAGCGATTGAGAACATAAAACCGATACAGTTTCTTAGTAAAACTAAGAAGCTAAAAATAGATTTCCTCATCTAGCAAAACTTTAAAAAGCCTACAAGCTAGAATAAACAAGTTAGATCTTTGACAAAACTTTGTCATACAAATTTAACCTTTTTGTTAACATCAAAACTTAATAGATTATTTTAGCCAAAACTACTTTGGTTCTAACAATCTCCCCCTTTTTGATGATGACAAAAACCAATTAAATTTGAGTGAGCAAAGTCTAAGAGAGTTACAGGGCTCCCCCTAAGACAAAGCATTCAAAAACTTAATAAAATTCAATCAGCAGATAAAAAAGTTTAGAACATATGTTTTAATCATAGAGGCATAGAAGCATGTAGCAGATAAAAAAGTTTAGTACTAAATCATAGCATCGGAGCATATGTTTTAATCATAGAGGCATAGAAGCATGTATCATATGCAGATAAAGAGCAATTAAATAGATATGCATATGCAGAAAAACTCTTAGATCAAATAACTGACTATATAAAATTTAATTCTCTGTTTATCCTTTCTCCCCCTTTTTTGTCATCAGATAACATGGAAACAATAGTGGACCATCATTGTCAGTAAAAAGAAACAAAATGAAATAGACTAAGAAGAGGGTAGAGGTGGTTGATGAGGGTTCTGATTTGGAGGAGGTGGGGCAGTTAGACTTTGAGTCTGTTGAAAATTTGTGACTAACTACAGCATCTGATTGACCAGAGCATTGGTAGGATTCAATTGCTTTGCTACTTGAGCTTCAATCTTATTTTCTAAAATCTCATCCAGGTCTGGTGGCAGAAAAGATCTGGAGCTTTCAGCAGTGGTAGCAATGTTACCTTGCTCTTACAGTAAACTCAAAGCCTGAGAGTGTTGAGGTTGGTCATGAGGATGCACAACTGCCATAGCAAAAGGTTGTGAAGAATGTTTGCTCGAAGTGCCTTGTCTGCTAACTGATTCAATAACTTATTCATTCATAACCTCAGTCTGAACAGCTTCCCTATTCATACCAGGACCTTCAACAATAATCTCCTCAATGTGCTCAGATGATGTTGCAGAAGTTTGTAAAGAGGGTGCAGGGGTAGGCAAGTCTGGTGCCCAATGAATTGGATCTTCCTCAAAGACTGGACTAAACAAAGTCACACCAAGGGTGTCTTCATGAATGTAGTATCTGAAATGAGAGAGACCAAACTTTCCTCTAACAGTTGGAGTGGTTCTCTTGTCTTCTTCACTTAATCCAGAGGAAGATGCTTCTTTGGTGTAGATTTTAATATGGCAAGCCTAGAAGCCTCCTGCATCAAAATTTGTCCTCTTCAGCTCATCTTCATTTTCTGACATAAAAAATTCTATCATCTGCTTGTCAGCCTAGGGTTCTAACTTCCATCAGACAAGAACCATCAGCAGACATTTTTTCTTTATTCCTTCTAAACATGGCATTCTTATCTTTATTCAGATCAAGCATAGGTAATCTGGGATAGATCCTAGGACGTCTCATTCCAATTTGAGTGTCCTTGGAAGAGTGGTACAGCCAGGTTGGTGGAACAAAATTTGTAGCTCTTATGTACCTTGGCAACTCAATTTCTGCTTTTAGATGTGCATTCACGATGTGATCCACTACATCAGCAGCACTGCCATACTCCCTAGGACGCACAAACTGCTTCCATTTGGTGTTCCTATCAAGAATGAACTTTTCTCTCCCATAAGTTCTGGATCTCTGGCATTCAACATGCGAGAAGCGACTTTGAGTGGAATAGTCCACCAAACAGGAATGATATGCCTGTCTACACCATCTGTGTGGGGTTTGAAGGGTGGAAATTTGGTGACGTTGGGGGGCATATTTTCCTTGGAGGGAATTTCTTTTGTGATAGGTGAGTGAGAAGTGGTCCATGGGCAGTGTAGCATTCAGAGGGTAAGGGTTCAGAAGGTTCATATGGTATGCCAATGTAGCTTCTAGGAATGACTTCCTCTGGCTCATACTCATATTCAGGTAAAGGATAGAAGGGTCTGGTTGATTCTGATTCAGGTTGGTGAGTGTGGTAGAGGATTCTCCGGTCTCTTTTAACTTTGGCTAAGCTTTCAGCTTTGCCATCAAACTGAGTTGAAAGGTCTGTGTAAGGAAAGGTAACCTTGGGAATTTTGGGAAAGGGTACACCAGGATTGATCCCTACATTATCTGGTTGGTTAAACCATTGATCATCAGCAGGTATGATTGGTTGAAATTGAGGTCTTGTTGGGGAATTTTGGATTGGTGAATGAACATGTGAAAATTGGGGTGAGGCGATATGTTGTGGAGAGGATTGTGGTTCATTTGTAGGTTGGGGTGGAAGGGTTTGGACTTGTGTGTCAGGGTGAGGTGGTGATTGTGATGGTGCAGAAGTGTTGACAGTATTATTTAGGCATTCAACTAATGCATCTACTGCTAATTGCATAAGATCATTAGTAGGGATGCTTACCTCATAAGTCACAACTGACTTAGTTTTTCTTGAGGGTTGCTGCCTAGGTTTTGTTGGAGCAGCAACTTGCTTCTGTTTCTTCAGCACATATCCAATGGGGACATTATCCTCATAATCTTCTTCCTCATTGTGGGACAGGATCACCTTTCTCGATCTTTTGTTTTCAACCAACTATCTTCTTTGTCATGCCAAGAGTCTCAGCTTCATTGAGCTCCATCTGTTCCTCTTTTACCTTCAACATTTCCTCTTCCTTGGCCAGTTCCACTTGAGAAGCGATTACTCAGCTTCATATTTTTCAGGTTTACCTTGCCAAAGACTAAGGTAGACATGCCCTTCTCCTTGAGGATTTCAGCTTGTTCCTCAAAGTCTTGGCCTCTAGAGTAGCATACACCTGTTGAGCTTTAAAGTTTTTTGACAACAAGTGACAGAAGGGGATTGCAGATGCCTTCTCCCCGTGAATCACATATTCTCTGCATCTTCCAGAGAGAATACGAGCCAGGTTGACCTTGGTCTCAGTTAACAGATGATAGAGATAGAATTTGTGCAAGGCAGAGAGGTTGTCCTTGGACCCATCCTTGTGTAGAACAGTCTTGTTCAAAATTTGGTGAAGGATGCAAACCTCATCCTTCATCTCCACAACTTTCCACGAATGATTTCTCACACCTCTGGTCCTCCCAACTCTTCCTCCATTTGTCAGAGATAACTAACCCTTCTTGAGCACAGTTAACAGCAGCAACGATGGTTGCTTCAGATACAACCACCCTAGGTCCCAATACATCAGCAGAAATTTCCGTGTTAGACACATCGATGTTCCTCCAGAAATCCCTGATTAGGTCTGGGTACACCGAGACCTTCTCAATGAAGAGACCTACCCATCCAGCAGCAGTGATGTATTTGCTTACATCAACGTTGTACTCTTTCAGAATCCCAAACTCAAAGTGGTACTCAATACCGAAATTCAGCTTGTTGACGTTGTAGGTTGAAATAACGATTGGAGAAGCCATTGTTGAGGTTTGAGAAGCAGGGGAAACAGATAGTCCTTTGTAAGAGATTTCAGTAATCGGAGAAAGTTAAGGTTTTTCAGAGGGAAACGTCTTGCTTAAGAAGGTTTCGAAAATGTGAAGAGTTTTTCTTGGAAAATAATTCAAAAAGAAAGGAAAAGATAGATGTGTGAAGAGACATGCATTAAATGTTGACACGGCGCAGGTTTTTCGAAACTGTAAAAAGCAAGTGATGGGATTGATGGCAGTAACTGACACAGCAAAGAGAATTTTAATTAAATATGTCTTTGAGACAAAATAAATACAAATAATAATAGATAGCATAGACGAGTCAGATAAGAGCATGCAGACAGTCAATGGACGCGGTAAGCATTAGACGCACATTTAACATGCAATAGACACAATAGACGTTGGGCGTACATTCAATCCACACAAATCATGTTAAGATGCTTTTTGATAAAAATAAATCTGTCCTCAGCACGAGGTTTAGTAAAGATATATGCCCATTGAAGGTCAATATCTACAAATTGTATATCAATAACACCTTTTTGCACATAATCTCTAATAAAATGATGTTTAATCTCTATGTGCTTAGCTCTTGAATGCAAGATTGGATTCTTAGATAGATTTATTGCAGCAGTATTATCACACATGAGTGGAATACTACTTACAAATACATTGTAGTCCTCCAATTGATGTTTGATCCATAGAAGTTGTGAGCAGCAACTTGCAGCTGAAATATACTCAGCTTCAACAGTTGATAATGCAATGGTACTTTGTCTTTTGCTTGACCATGAGACTAGGTTAGCTTCAATGAAGTGACATCCTCCACTGGTACTTTTTCTTTCAATTCTATCTTCAGCATAGTCAGCATCACAAAAACCAACTAATCTATAATCATCATTTTTCTTAAAGCACAAACCCAGATTAGTAGTACCGTTCAAATATCTAAATATTCCCTTAACTGCCGATAGATGAGATTTTATAGGATCAGACTGAAAGTGAGTGCATAAACATACACTGAACATAATATCAGGTCTAGACACAGTAAGATATAGAAGTGATCCTATCATATCTCTATATATCTTTTGGTCTACCTTTTTATCTTTGTCATCTTTGTTCAGTATGGACGTGAGATGAATAAAGTGTTCATAGGTTTGCAATCATCCATCTTGAATTTCTTTAGAAGTTCTTTTGTGTACTTAGTTTGATGGATGCAAACCTCGTCCACTATTTGTTTAACGTGAAGTCCAAGGAAGAACTTGAGTTCACCCCTCATGCTTATTTCAAACTCTTTCTGCATTAGTTTAGAAAACTCTTTGCATAGAGATTCATTAGTAGCACCAAAGATTATGTCATCAACATATCTTTGAACAATAATGAAGTTGAACTTACTGGATTTTCTAAACAAGGTTATGTCAACCTTTCCTCTACGGAATCCATTGTCCATTAAGAATGAACTTAACCTTTCATACCAAGCTCTAGGAGCCTGTTTGAGGCCGTATAAAGCTTTCTTTAGCTTATATACATGTTCAGGATGAGTTTTACTTTCAAAACCAGGAGGTTTCATGACATACACTTCCTCATTTATAAAGCCATTTAAAAATGCACTCTTTACATCCATTTGATATAGCATGATGTTATGATGTGCATTCTTGAGTCACCGGCAAGTGTACCGGGTCGTCGCAAGTAATAAAATAAACACGGTAAGAATTTACCGAGGTCGAACACAAGGATTGGGCTACCAATTCAACTAATTCGCTGGAAATCCGATATGTTTGGTCAAGCGAGGAAAGTGTTTGAGAGAGAGAAAATATAAGGTCGCAATCTAAATTAACAAATCTAATAAATTAATTAACTAAAAATCTGAAATTAAAATGTCCAAGGTCACAAATCCACCTACCCAATCATGCATACCCAAGTGATGATGAATTCCTCCCTAAGTTCAATTACAATGTCAACCAGGACCCCCAAATTCTCCTAAATCCACTATCGTGCTCATTAGGACGTATTCAATGATTGAGTTAATTACTTACTAGGTCTCATAACCCTAATCATCAAACTCTATTAATTGTTGTTCCCTATAAGGTTGCACCGATCTCCTACTCACTCTCGTGCAATATTCGATCGATGATCCCAATTCAAGTTCTAAAACGCAAATTGCCTACTAAGCCTCATCACGTTTAACTAGTCAATCACGCATGCATATGATCAACACAATCAAATCAGAATTGGAAAACATTAATTGAGAAAAGGGAGAAAGACATACATCACATCGAATCTACACCGCCATGGGTGGCTTCATTGTTCCCTCAGACGAGGGGATTAGTTCCTCATGCTCATAGACAAGCAATCGGACATAACCACCATAGTAAAATAAGTAAAAGAAAAGAGGAGACGCAGCTCCAGAGTAACAAGGATTCGTCCTAAAACTACTCTAAACAAGTGGAAAAACTAGGATTCGGATCATAGCCCTTTTCTGATTCTGAAACAGCAATATATAGAGTTCTGGTTCTCGCCCGCTCGCGAGGCGAGCATTAAAATTGGCGCGCATTCAAAATGTACTCTCGCGAGGCGAGCAGACTCTCGCCGGGCGAATTTCAGTTTTGGCTCCATCCTGAGTTTAAGTGCTCGCGAGGCGAACTGTGATTAGCGATGCGAGATAGAAAAGGTGACTGTTGCTGCTCAGCTGGTCTTCAGGCTCGCGAGGCGAGCATACGTTCGCGAGGCGAGTATCTCCAGAATGGAAATTTCCACTGTTTCTTGACTTTCCTTGACTCTCAGAGCTTCACTTCTAACCTGAAACAATAAAAAAGAAACAAAAAGCGTAATTCTATTCAAAATAGACTAAAAACTACTAAAAATGCCTAGAACGAGTCTAAGTCTAACTTAGGAACAAAACAAGGCCAAATTTGGGCGAAAACGAGATTGAACTTGTATAATTAGCACAGAAACCACAGTCCATCTAGTTATAAAACTAGATAAGCCAGAGGCTTATCAAAACACCCCAAACTTTAACCTTGCTTGTCCCCAAGCAAGCTAAAACTAAAAAAGGACTCAAGACTTGGCAAGCTTAAGGGATTCAATCGATTTCTCACAAATTTCATGCAATCTTAACAAAACATTTTTTTCTTCAATGATTTCCCCCCTTGCATCGATGTAATCCCCACACTCATTTACTTTAAACAGTTGAGAACTTATCATTCATGCAAGTATTAATCTAAGTTGAGGATCAAAGTTACACACAAAAGGAAGATCACCAATTTCAAACAATTGCCTTCCTCACAAGGGTATGTAAAATTTCACTCATTCGCTCAATTGTGTCTAGACTATCAACTTTTCACTCAACTTCACATTCCAAGAGCACTTCCCCTGAACTTGATTTTCATCTCAAAAATAGTTCCCACGAAAACATGCATGCAACATCAAAAGGTCTTTTAAAGGTTGTAATGGGGCCTGGCTAAGGGTAGGATATTCAAGGATACTAGGCTTAAGTCCCTAGGAACTAAGAGAGCATGAGCATTTGACACATATTCCACTCAAATTCCTTTTTCCATTTTTCTTTTTGCCTCGGGTGACTACAGCCTTTTCCTTGCTATTTTTTGTTTTGCCCCTTTTCTTTTGGCAATTTTTTTTTTGCCTTGGGTTTCAACCTTTATTTTTTCTTTTTCTCAACCTAAAATGACATATCACCTTGTAGCCACCCCAAACTTAGTTTCTCACAACCCTTCTCTTGCTAAGCTTCCATGCTCTCCTAATCCTAAGATTGGGTTAACATGGTTTTTCAGATTTTTGGCTTATAAAATAGGGTCATCAAGAAACAATAGGATAATTAGGCTCAATGTGGCTAACTAGGGAACATGCATTAGGGATGGTTCTTTTTAGGCCAAATAGTTATTCAAAGAAAATTGCCTAAATCATTTGACGCAACACATAAATATGCAAACCATGAAGAGATTCAAGCAAATCCGGGAAAGTGCAACTTAAAAGTGATTCACACAATCAAAAATAAAGTTGGAGGCTCAAATCCTCACCTGGACATTTTGCAAATTGTTTGACCGAGATACAATTCCTAGTGTGTGCACCCCCTCACCCCAAACTTATCATAAATCAATCAATCACAATAAAATTTCTCAAAGTTCCAATTTTCAATTTTTCACATGGGGATCAACTTTTCTATTTTCAGAACCTAGGGGGAAATCATCAATGGTCAAAATAATTCATGCAATCAATCTATGCTCAATTTAATTAAAATCGAACAAGCTTGCCGACACAACATTCATACACAAACTCTTGATCTTCTCAAATTATTCAAGAGTGACAAACAAAAACAAAAACAAAAACAAAAACAAGAGTGAGGAAAGGAGAGGGTGCTCCCTGATCAAGTTTTTATGGTTGCATCCTCATCCAATTGGTCTCACGGGCTCCCTTCTGTTGCACAGCATCCTGGAAGAACTCCTGCAAATTAAAACCTTAATTGCAGATTCGCGAGGCGAGAGATCACTCGCGAGGCGATTCTGGAAAAATTGTTTTCACACTTTCCAGAATCGCGAGGCGAGTAGTATCTCGCGAGGCGAATCTGGAATTCCAACAGCTGATGATGCCCAGAATCGCGAGGCGAAAACATCCCTCGCGACGTGAGACAGAAACGTGAGCAAGCCTCTGAGATTTAGGGCTTCTGTCTCGCGTGGCCAATGTATATTCGCGTGGCGAATCAAGCTTTTTTTTTCAATTTTTTTTATATAAATGAAAATGACAGAGATTAAAAATAAAGGATACCTAGCTTGGGTTGCCTCCCAATAAGCGTTTCTTTAACGTCACTAGCTTGACTTATTAAGAAGCATCCACCAGGATCCCATAGCCTGTGGCACAAGGGCCAAGAGACGCTCATCATGTGAGATCCTCCACCCGGATCCCAAGGTTTGTGAAGTGGCCCTTGCAGAAGCAATACGGCTCTATCCATAATTCCACCTGGCTCGTGTGTGAAAACTCCATTGATCTCTGCAAATATGAACTCACTTCCTCTCGGGTCAAATGGTGTTTTCTCGAGGAAGTGTGCCAGACAAGTGGGACGGACTAACTTACCAGTGTCCACACATGCATGCAAGCCAACATATTTATTTAATGCATCAAAATCAGATTGCTCGGCAAGCATGGTGGAGTCCACTACCACTTTATCTTCATTTTGAACTCTACCCCCTTGCTCCGGTGCCTTGTCACTTGTCAACTCCTCTTAATCCGATTGCTCTTCCTCAACATGTGGTAGTTCTTCCTCAACTTCCTGAGAACTAGTTGCATCCCTGTTAGATCCCAACACCCCACTGCTTCTAGTTGTTGTGGCATTGCATTGGTTCTTAGGGTCGTTCTCGGTATCACCTGGGAAAGTGCCTGGGAGACGCTCATTTAGTTGCTTTGCGAGCTGAGCAATCTGCGTCTCTAGATTCTGAATTGCCGCCCCTGTATGAGTTGCCAACTTGTCAATGGTTGTGCTTGTATTGATTGCCAACTTCTCAACTGCCGCATTCATCTTCTCAAGAGCCAACTCCCAAGGTTGTCTTCCACCATCCTGTTGAGGTTGTTGTTGCCAATTCTGTTGAGGTTGTGGTTGCCAGGCTAGATCACCACTAGCATTACTCCAAGCGAAACCCGGATGGTCTCTCCTCATATAACCCCTAAACTGATTCTGACTCTGATAGTTGTTCTGGGGCACGCTGTCATAGAAATTATGGCATGAATCCACATATTCTTGAGAGAAGTAGAATGGACAGCTCTGAGTGTCATGATCTCCATTACAATTTTCGCAACCCGGAAGCATTCCCTCGTGTACCTCGCATACAAAACAAGGCAAGACCAAGTAGAATCAAAGAAGTAGAGAGAAATAATAGTAAATAAAAATAAAAATAAAAAATAAAAATAAAAATAACTTAACCAAGTAATCAAACTTCCCTAAAAATTAGGAAATTTGGTTTTGCCAATCCCCGGCAACGGCGCCAAAAACTTGTTGAGTCACCGGCAAGTGTACCGGGTCGTCGCAAGTAATAAAATAAACACGGTAAGAATTTACCGAGGTCGAACACAAGGATTGGGCTACCAATTCAACTAATTCACGGGAAATCCGATACGTTTGGTCAAGCGAGGAAAGTGGTTGAGAGAGAGAAAATATAAGGTCGCAATCTAAATTAACAAATCTAATAAATTAATTAACTAAAAAATCTGAAATTAAAATGTCCAAGGTCACAAATCCACCTACCCAATCATGCATACCCAAGTGATGATGAATTCCTCCCTAAGTTCAATTACAATGTCAACCAGGACCCCCAAATTCTCGTAAATCCATTGTCGTGCTCATTAGGACGTATTCAATGATTGAGTTAATTACTTACTAGGTCTCATAACCCTAATCATCAAACTCTATTAATTCTTGTTCCCTATAAGGTTGCACCGATCTCCTACTCACTCTCGTGCAATATTCGAACGATGATACCAATTCAAGTTCTAAAACGCAAATTGCCTCCTAAGCCTCATCACGTTTAACTAGTCAATCACGCATGCATATGATCAACACAATCAAATCAGAATTGGAAAACATTAATTGAGAAAAGGGAGAAAGACATACATCACATCGAATCTATACCGCCATGGGTGGCTTCATTGTTCCCTCAGACGAGGGGATTAGTTCCTCATGCTCATAGACAAGCATTCAGACATAACCACCATAGTAAAATAAGAAAAAGAAAAGAGGAGACGTAGCTCCAGAGTAACAATGATTCGTCCTAAAACTACTCTAAACAAGTGGAAAAACTAGGATTCGGATCATAGCCCTTTTCTGATTCTGAAACAGCAATATATAGAGTTCTGGTTCTCGCACGCTCGCGAGGCGAATGGATTCTCGCGAGGCGAGCATTAAAATTGGCGCGCATTCAAAATGTACTCTCGCGAGGCGATCAGACTCTCGCGGGGCGAATTTCAGTTTTGGCTCCATCCTGAGTTTAAGTGCTCGCGAGGCGAACTGTGATTAGCGAGGCGAGACAGAAAAGGTGACTGTTGCTGCTCAGCTGGTCTTCAGGCTCACGAGGCGAGCATACGTTCGCGAGGCGAGTATCTCCAGAATGGAAATTTCCACTGTTTCTTGACTTTCCTTGACTCTCGGAGCTTCACTTCTAACCTGAAACAATAAAAAAGAAACAAAAAGCGTAATTCTATTCAAAATAGACTAAAAACTACTAAAAATGCCTAGAACGAGTCTAAGTCTAACTTAGGAACAAAACAAGGCCAAATTTGGGCGAAAACGAGATTGAACTCGTATAATTAGCACATAAACCACAGTCCATCTAGTTATAAAACTAGATAAGCCAGAGGCTTATCATGCATCAGATGATAATAATATTCGAATTGCTTCTAGTCTAGCTTCAGGAGAAAAGGTTTCAGTGTAGTCCATACCTTCTTCCTATGAGTATCCTTGAGCAACAAGTCTTGCTTTATTTCTTACCACTTTACCATTCTCATCCAGCTTGTTTCTGTAGACCCATTTGGTTCCAATAACAGATTTGTTCTTTGGCAAAGGCACAAGAGTACAAACTTCACTTCTCTCAAACTAGTTCAGTTCCTCCTGCATTGCCAGAATCCAGTCCTTGTCTAGTAGAGCCTCATCTATTGTCTTTGGTTCTAACTCAGACTAAAGCAGAATCATCTTGTTCTCTGAATGTTGATCTAGTTCTTAGCCTATCATTGGGACTTTCAATGATTTGGTCTTGAGGATGGTAATTTTTGAAGCACCATGATCTTCAAACATTTTCTTGTTGTGAAGTTTCTGACTCAGGTTGTTGATCATCTACTTGATCACCAGACTTGATGTTAACTTGATTTTCAGAATATTTGAGATTCAAATATGCAAAAGCTTAATCAAGCTCTGATAATTTCTTATCAAGCTGCTTGTCATCAAATTTGACATGTATGCATTCCTCAACTACTAAGGTTCTAGAATTGTAAACCATAAAGCCTCTAGATAATTCAGAATAACCTAACAGAATTCCATTATCTACCTTAGCATCAAATTTACCAAGTTGATCTTTAGTATTTACTATAAAGCATTTACAACCAAAAGGATGAAAGTAAGTTATGTTAGGTTTTCGTCCTTTCGACAATTCATTGGGAGTTCTATTTAGAATTGGTCTTATGTATATTCTGTTCTGAATGTAGTAGGCGTGATAATGACTTCAGCCCAGAAGTGTCTAGGGACAGAGTTGTCATTGAGCATAGTTCTAGCCATCTCTTGAAGAGATCTGTTCTTTCTCTCTACCACACCATTTTGCTGTGGTGTTCTAGGTATTGAGAAGTTGTGAAGCATACCACTTTCTTCACAGAACTTTTGAAATATCTCATTTTTAAACTCTCCCCCATGGTCACTTCTGATTGAAGTGATACACATGCCTTTTTCATTATGTACACATTTGCAGAATACAGAGAAGACCCTGAATGACTCATCCTTGTGAGCTAGAAACATAACCCATGCCCATCTAGTGTAGTCGTCTACTACGACTAGACCATATTTCTGACCACTGACAGAGGCAGCTCTTGTTGGTACAAACAGATCAAGGTGTACTAACTCTTGTGGTCTATTGGTACTAACAATATTCTTAGATTCAAAATAACCTTTAACTTGTTCTCCCTTTTGACATGCATCATAGAGAGCATCAGATTTGAACGTAAGGTTTGGAAATCCTCTCACGAGGTGCTTATTTAGCTTTGAAATTAATTTCAAGCTTACATGACCTAGCCTTTTGTGCCAAATCCATCGATCAGCTTCAATGGACACTAGATACGAGACACTTTGATTTGAGAGGTCCTCCAAGTCAATCTTATACATATTGTTTTGCCTCTTGGTAGTGAATAAGAGTGATCCATCACCCTTCTTGACATTACACATGTTCTTATCAAAAGAAGCAGCAAACCCACTATCACACAATTGATCTTTCCTTTCTGATTACCTCCAAAAGTAAACCAGTCCCCATCTTTATGTCTAAGGTGTTGGAATATACACGTTTCTCCCGTCATGTGACCGTGAGCATCCACTGTCCAAGTACCAAGATGCGTGTTTCTTTCATTTTGTTAAGAAAATCTGTAACAAGTATATTCTTTTCTTTAGGTACCCAGATTGACTTGGGTCCTTTTTTGTTAGTAGTCACTGGACGAACATGCTTGATATGCCTATTATGTATGCATCTAGATGTTACATGACCACTTTTTCCACATACTTTACAATAGGTGTTCGACGAGCTTGATTTTGTTTTAGTATGTTGTTGTTGAGTTTTAGAAACTCTATGGTGTGCATGAGGTTTTGATATTTTGTGAGATGCTTCAAGCTTCTCTTTCTTATAGCCTAAGGCAGACTTATCATTGTTAGGAATTTGTGCATCAAACAAGCACATCAGAATAATTCCAACCATGAATCCTTGCGATTGGTCATGGTTCATGTTTAAAAAATTTACCTCTTGTAGCGCAGACCCTTGATTTGAGTCGCTACAAATCACGAGCACTGTACGAACCAGCAATGCCTCTACGTAGTCCAAACGAACAGATAAAAACGTCTCACGTGTTTAATCAAAGTGCGCCTCTAAGCACTGCTAGGTACGAGAAGAGAAGCGGCGGTGTTTTCGTTTTCACTCAAATGGGGTACTGAGTGCGGTCAGAGAAATGTGTTGTACGGCCAAGCACTCTGTCTCTACCTTATATAGGTAGCGTCCCTCATGGGCTCATCTATTTTGAGCATGGCCCAATAGAAATTTAGGTCTAACCCAATTTCTTTTAGTTCTGATTAATTTGCTCTAAGTGTGTGACCCTATAGGTTCCCATAACATTGGTAATAATATTAAATCATATTTAATATTATAAATAATGGGCAGTGTCTAGCAACACATCATTGCCATCCAAGTAATGAGAAAGTCAGTGATTTGACGTAACATTTCTGTGACCAATGTTCACGTGTATTATTAACCCTCTGTCCTTATATATATATTGAACACAAGGCATAGAATGTGTCACCCTTGTATAGTTCAATATTACGTTCCTTGATACCCGAGTAGACTTAATATTAACTGAGGTCAATATCTCATATTGACTCATTTCAGCACGGCCATGCATTTTACAGTCTTACTCCATCAAGGTCCCAACGGATATTACTCCTGTTATGTAGGAGGGACAAATCCCAACTAGATCACTCATATCTCTCTGCATGACTCGCAGTGTACCCAATGATCGACTTTATAGTCATCCTGTTACAGATAACGTTTGACGGTATTAAAGCACATAACTCCTCATGTAGGGATCGTAGTGATTTTAGGTCGAAGGAATGCATACAACATTGTCACTATGAGAACTACTTATGACACTTACATAACGTTCCACGTAGTGTTCTCATGGCGGGTCAATCCAGTACATCATTACTCTAATGTGTACCTATGTGTGTGACTTGATATCTCATATCCATGACCCGCGAGAAATGGTCATCAGTCCACACACATAATAGTCTCGATGTATTATTATTGTCCTTATTAATAATAATACTTGACTATGGATATTTAAGAACAAAGTTCTCTTGATTAATAACATCTCACTATTGTAACATCCTAAAATTCTAGCATAATTAATTTGAAAAAAAAAAGGGATTAAGTTATATAAAAATAATAATAATAATAATATAATAAAAATAAAATATGATTAAGAGGTTTAGTGGTGAGAATTTATTAGTATAAAATTTATTAGAATGGGTTAGTGAATACAAAGAAATATTAAATTAAAATAAATATAAAAAAAGGAAGAAGATAGAATTAGCGCCTGATTACTCTAGGTTATATATAAAAAAAAAGAAAAAAGAGGAAGGGGCGAGACCCCTACTGCGCAGTTTGTATATATATATATAAACATGAAGAAACCGAGAAAAAGAGAAGGAAAGAAATAAACAATAAATTTAAAAAAAAAAGGAAAAGAAAAGAAAAGGGGGAGGCCCAAAGCACTGATATATATATTAACAATAGGGGTTGGACGAAAGAAAAAGAAAAAAAACGCCGCAGGGGGTTCGTTTCCGGTTCCATTATTCCTTGCCTGTACAATCGTAACAAATACAGATCCAAGAATGTCACCAAACGGGAGAAGAATTTTTAGGGAAGCGCAAATCCTTATCATGAATAATTTTTAGAGCGCATTGGAGGTCTTCGAGAGGTGAGTAACAATACTTTTTACGAACCCTTTCCATGGTATATACTTTTTACGGGACAATGAATTATTACATGAAATTGGGGGTTTTAATTGATTTGATGCATACTGCCAGTAACCTAATTTCTAAAATTGGGGGTCTTTGTTAAAAAGGGGAATGTGTTTTAAATGATGTTGTAAGATGCTTATTGTGATATATTGTGATATTCGTGATTGCTTGTTGTTGGGGGAAATTTATTTGTTTAATTCGTGAAAAATAGCTTGTTACATGTATGTGACATGACATATTTGAATTGTAATGTGTTGTATGATGTTTGCCGCAATACCACCTATGATAGGGGTATCGAAAAGTAATACCACCGTAATGGGGTATCGAAAGTAACATCCCCATATAATTGGGATGTCGAAAATAAGTAATACTACCTAAAAATGAGTATCGAAAGTAACACCGCCACAAGTTGGGGTGTCGAAAAAGGAGAAATACCACCATGTGCACATGGGAGGTATCGAAATGGAAATGTCCCCGACAGGAGGGTGGCATCGAAACACTCCTCGTGAGTAGGGGTGGGCAATGGGACGCCATTGTCGTGTGATGTGTGAACATGTGGCATGCCGGCAAGGAGCCAATTTGATTAGGAGGTCTTCGGACCGCTTGGATTAAACTTGAATTTATCTGGTATATGTAATGTGATGTATTGAGATGAGTTTATTATTAATGTTAAAAGTATTTTCTTATATATATATTATTTTGAAAATTAGCGGGTGCCATGGACAGTTTTTAGGTTTCAAGAGACAGTGAGAACAATGCTATTTTCGAAAATGTTTTTATAAAACTGTATTGTTGATCACTGGGATTTTATATCTCATTATTAAGCATTGTTTTCAGAGCACGATGAGGACGTCATTGAGGCTGAAGAGGCGTGAAGACTTAGTGGACTCCATTAGATAATCTTTCTAGTTTGGTTAGTCTGTTCTCAAATAAGGAGCCGTATGTGGCTAGACGCAATCATTTATCGTTGGGATTGTAATTAGACGCCCGGTTTTGAGGCTTTTGATTTTTATTTATTTATTTATATCTATATTCATTACATGGATAATTTAATACTATATTATTTAATATGAGGCATTTTCAGACTTTAATGTTTTTTCTAATTTTTCTTTATGAGATATATGTTTTAATTAAATGTTTTAAAGGATATTTTATTGATTTTATCTTGGGATCACTAATGTAACGAAGGGCGTTACAACTATCAAGTCGTATACTCGATATTCTATTAAATAGAACTTCCTATTCTAAGGACTTTATTACTTTTAAACAAACAACATAATAAACTGAAATGCCTCATATAATAAATAATAGCAAGATGCAAATGTAAGTCCAGAGGAAAAACATTGGCCTCTAGGGCTTACACCAATAATCTCCCACTAGCACTAGAGCCAATCAGGCATAAACCTAATACCCAATGACCTAGTGTTACCATCATGCTTCTGCTGAGCAAGTGGTTTCATAAACTGGTCAGCAACATTATCAAGTGTTGGTACTCTTCATATCTTCACACCTCCTCTATTGATAATCTCTCCAATGAGTTGGAAATGCCTAAGTATATGTTTGGATCGCTGGTGAGGTTCCTTAGCTTGTGCAATGGTCCCATTGTTATCACAATAGAGATCAATGGGGTCCACAATGCTAGGAACTGTACCAAGCTCAGTAATGAACTTCCTGATCCAAACAGCCTCATTTGCTGCATTGGAAGCAGTAATATCCTCAGCCTCTGTAGTAGAATCAACGGCTGTCTCCTGCTTTGAACTCATCCAGCTCACAGTTCCACCATTTAGGTAAAACACATAACCATATTGCGATCTAGAATCATCCTTATCAGTTTGGAAGCTAGCAACGGTGTAACCAATTACAACAAGCTCTTCCTCGCCTCCATATATCAAGAACGAATCCTTAGTCCTTCTCAAGTACTTGAGGATGTTCTTGACAACAGCCCAGTGACTTTCACCTGGATCAGACTAGTACCTACTTGTTATGCTCAAAGCATACTAGACATCTGGTCAAGTACATAGCATAACATACATGATAAACCCAATTGCGGATGCATATGGAATCTTACTCATGTGATCCCTTTCTTCTTAAGTGGAAGGGGATTATGCTTTTGATAGTCATATACCATGTGACATAGGCAAGAGTCCATTCTTGGATTCATGCATATTAAAGTTTCTTAACACTTTGTCTATGTATGTACTCTGACTCAGGCCAAGCAATCTCAGTGACCTATCTCTATAGATCCTAATTCCGAATACATAGGCAGTTTCACCCAAATCTTTCATAGAAAAATAATTCCCTAACCAAGCCTTTACTTGCTGCAAGGTAGGGATGTCGTTTCCAATGAGTATTATGTCATCCACATACAACACCAGAAAGACAATTATGCTCCCACTAACCTTCTTGTAGACATAAGGCTCATCTTCATTTTTGATGAATCCAAACTATCTTACAACGTCACCAAAACGAAGATTCCAACTTCTGGAAGCTTGCTTCAATCCATAGATTGAACGCTGCAACTTGCATACCTTCCTGGCATCCTCTGAAGTGTCAAAGCCCTCAGGTTGTGTCATATACACATCCTCAAGGAGTTCTCCATTAAGGAAAGCAGTCTTGACATCCATGAATTTGCTTGAAACCCTTAGCGACTAATCGCGCCTTATAGGTATGCACTTTACCATCCATGTAAGTTTTCTTTTTGAAAACCTACTTGCCCCCTATGGGTTTTACCCCTTCAGGTGGTTCTACCAAGGTCCATACCTGGTTAGTGTACATGGAGTCCATCTCAGATCTCATGGCCTCAAGCCATTTCTCAGATTCCGGGCCAATAATGGCCTCCTAGTAAGTCACAGGCTCATCTTGATCCATGAGTAATACATCACCTTGTTGAGTCATGAGAAATCCATATCTCTCAGGTTGGTGACGTATCTTGTTAGACCTACGCTGGTCTTGTGCTATTGGAGCAGGTTGTTCTTCCACAACATCTTGCGAAGGTTGCTCTTGTTCCTCCATAGGTATGTCACTACTTTGTGACACTTGAATTTCTCCAAGGTCTATAATCCTCCCACTGGTTCCTTTGAAGATAAACTCATTTTCTAGGAATACACCAGTTCGTGCGACAAACACTTTGCCTTCAGAAGGATTATAGAAATAGTATCCCTTGGTTTCCTTAGGACACCCCATAAAGAAGCACTTATCGAATTTGGGATCAAGCTTTGTAGAAACCTTACGTTTTACATATGCTTCACAACCCCAAATCTTCATAAAAGACAAACTGGGTCTCTTACCAGTCCATATCTCAAATGGTGTCTTTTCTACCATCTTGGATGGAACGCAGTTAAGTGTGAAAGTTGTTGTTAATAAACATGTACCCAGAAGGAGTTTGGAAGATTTGCATGACTCATCATAGACCGAACGATATCTAATATAGTTCAGCTCCTCCTTTCAGCAACACCATTCCATTGTGGCGCCCCTGGTGGAGTGAGTTGATATAAAATCCCACACTCTCTTAGATGATCATCAAATTCTAGGTTTAAATATTCACCGCCTCGATCTGATCGAAGGATTTTAATATTCTTACCTAGTTGGTTTTCTACTTCACTTTTGAATTCCTTGAATTTTTCAAAAGATTCCGATTTGTGTTTCATAAGATACACAAATCCATATCTACTGAAATCATCAGTAAATATAATGAAGTACTGAAAACCTCCTCTAGTAGTTGTGTTTAGTGGTCCGCATACATCCCTATGAATGAGGCCCAAAAGATCACTAGCCCTTTCACCTTTTCCTTTGAATGGGGCTTTTGTCATCTTTCTCAATAAACAAGACTCACATGTCTCATATGATTCATAATCAAATGAGTCCAAGAATCCATCTTTACGGAGTTTAGAGATGTGTTTCTCATTTATATGGCCCAAACGACAATGCCAAAGATAAGTTGGGTTCACCTCATTTGGTTTGAACCTCTTAGTATCAATGTTATAGATGGGCATCTCGAGATCAAGGACATAAAGCCCATTACTCAAATGTGCACTAGCATAGAAAATACCTTCCAAATAAATAGAACAACATTTGTTCTTTATTATAAAATAAAAACCAATCTTGTCCAAACAAGAAACGAAAATGATATTCCTGCTAATTGCAGGCACAAAATAACAGTTCTCCAACTGAATGATGAGCCTAATAGGCAAATTCAATACATACGTTCTTACAGCTAAAGCAGCAACTTTTGCTCCACTGCGAACTCGTAGATTGACTTTGCCTTTCGCCAATGGTCTACTCCTTTTTAGCTCCTGCACAATTTTACAAATGTGAGAACCATATCCAGTATCTAATACACATGTTGTAGAAGAAGATAAATTGACTTCTATAACAAACATACTTGAGTTGGAAGTCACACTTCCATTATTCTTGCACTCTTCTAGGTATTTTGGGCATTTCCTCTTCCAGTGTGCAGTCTTACCACAATGGAAGCATGTGCCCTCCTTAGCCAGTCTGTTGACAGGATTCAAGCCAGAAGTGCTGGGTTTGAACTTGTGGTCCTTGCCCTTGCCCTTATGCTTGTTCATAGGCCTCTTGGGCTTCCAGGGCAGCTTCTTGCCTTTTCCAGGTTGGACCATCATAATGGCCTTCCCTTTTCCCTTATTGATGTTGGTCTCAGTAGTTCTTAACATGCCCAACAACTCTGGCAGTGATTTGTCAAGATCATTCATATTGAAGTTCATGACAAATTGATTGTAACTCTCCGAGCAACGATTACAGGATCAAGTCAGTGGCCAACTCTTGGCCTAAAGCATAACCCAGCCTCTCGATATTCTAAATGTACCCAATAATTTGAAGCACATGAGGACCCACTGGGCTTCCTTCTGCCAGCTTACTTTGGAAAAGAGCTCTGGAAACTTCGTACCGTTCATGCCTTGCTTGCTCTTGGTAGAGCTGCTTGAGGTGTTCGATCATATCAAATGCCTCCATGTTCTCATGTTGCTTCTGAAGCTCAGAGTTCATGGTAGCAAGCATAAGACAGGCGACATCCAAGGAATCATCCTGATGCTTCTTATAAGTATCCTTGTCAGCCTTGGGTGCATTTGCAGCTGGTGGCACTTCTAACATAGCCTTTTCAAGAACTTACAACTTTTTCTCTTGCTTGAGGACAATCTTCAATTTTCTGTACCAGTCCAGAAAGTTTGTTCCGTATAGTTTGTCTTTCTCAAGGACAGATTGCAATGACAAGTTACTTGATGTGTTTGATGCCACGGTAATCTACATAAAGAAATATGCAAAATATAAGTATCATGCCATAAACATATTTAATTAGGTCTTAATTAAATACGCCTCCTACTATTTTACTCAAACCAATGACCCTCAATATTGATTTGGAAAATCTCGTTGGGCGATTTTCTAGTGGGCTCCATATTTCACCTAGCTTCAAGTCAGCTTTGGCCGATCGCTTAAAGTTTGGTTATTTAGGTAGGAAACACTTTCCAATTGCATCTCATCCAACTCTTGGATAGTTGGGTGAATAATGTAACAACCTGATTTTAATTACGATGTTTAACATGTTAAAATATAATTATTTATTTTTTAACCTGATAGCAATAAAATGATTTTAAATAAAATAAAATAAAATCATATTCATAATATATCTTATGGTAGAGGGTTACGGTGAAATTTTGGGTTGAAAATTCAGACGGATCCCGGTCTGCGTTTTCACTGACAGTAAGATTTTACTGAGCAGAAACCCTAATTTCGACTCGTGAACAAAACATTAGGTTTTATATTTTGTTCCGGAGTATTTCCCAAGATTCGAAAAAATTCGTTAGGAATGAAATAATAATAATTTTATTCGAGCGTAATCTTTAAGAAAACGCGTAAAACCTAAGTCGGGTAAATGACGGAGTCGATTATGGAGTTGACGTATTAGGAATAATTAATGTAGCAGAGAGGATAAGGAGTCAAGCATTAATTTGGGTAATCATGAATTTTCAAGTGAAATGACGAAAATACCCCTAAGCTTAACCTAACCGACGTTTAGTTAAATTTTAACCATGGTTAATTCTTGTGGACAAGAAATCAGCCACACCTTCATTTAATGTGAGCCACATGAATAGGGCATGATAACGAGGATCATCTTTAGAGGTGTGACTGATTTCTTGTCCACAAGAATTAACCATGGTTCCTTAACCATGGTTAAAATTTAACGAAACAGGGCTGATTTCTTGCTAAGATCATCATCTTTTCTTCATTTCCTTCACATACTTGAGGTGAAATTGGTAACGTAGGGTATGATAACGAGGAACGTCGAATTCGGGATTCCGGTGATAACTCAGGTGGGGGAAATAATCATTCTACCGACAGAATCGATAAGTAGTATATTCTATAATGATTGTGTAGGGCGACCTAAACCCTACTAGTAGTCGAGTAATTGACAAGACCATAATCATATTGGAAACCTTTTCTTTAAAACCCATGGTGATTTGGGAATTGTAGGTTTATCGACATTAGGTTGATTTTTAACATTTGATGATGTCTGACTTTATGTTATTGAATTTATTGTGAGATGCTGGTTGAGGTATTCTACTGCATGTGACGTATTATTTTTGGTGTTTGAATATTTTCCTGATATTGTGTTATGCATGATCTGCCTGGTTTTTAATATGGTGCTTAGTTGATTCTTAAGCGAAGATATGTATAGTTCGGGTGTTGTTGGTTTGGGTGTGAGAATAATGGTGACTTAGAGGTGCCTAACCTAAATGATTTATTTTAAAGAGGAGGTGTGACATAGAAGAAGTGTTGAGGCTTGATGGAAGGTTAAGGCACTAGGATGTTGTTAATGTGGATCGGTGAGATTCATGTGTTTGTATTGTTGTTCACAGCCGTGTGAGTGGAACACACGAGGTCAGGATATCCTATTTTGGACATCGGGTATTGCGGGTGAGTAACCTACGGATATTGACGCCGAGGTAGACTACCGTAATACTCTTTTAGTCCTTAATGTGTTGTTCTGATTATCCTATCGAGGATAGAGACACTATGTATTTTATGCTTGCGCACTATTTCCAATGGAGAAAATAGTGGCGCATCGTGCTTAAAGCACTATTTCCTAGTAGAGATTAGGGAATAGGGGCACACTGAGTTAATAGGTATTTTGTGCTTACGCGCTATTTCTAATGGAGGAAATAGTGGCGCACCGTGCTTAAAGCACTATTTCCTAGTAGAGATTAGGGAATAGGGGTGCATTGAGTTAATAAGTATTTTGTGCTTATGTACTATTTCCAATGGGGGATTGGTGACGCATACTGTGCTTAATGCTTTATTCCCTATGAGAGATAAGGGAATAGGGGCACACCAAGTTCTTTACCTCGGATCATTCTAGACTACTGACTAACGTGACTGGAGTAGAGATGGTCACGTCATCATAAAGGTTTAGATTGCATGAGTTGAGGGTGAGGCACCCCGTTGTGCCCCGGTGTTTTATTAGCTTAAAACCTTATTAATTAATTCATTAATCGCGTGCTTAGCGTGAAAAGTACGTAAAAATTAAAACTTTATTTAAACAATCATATAACTTCTGCAAATTAAACACACCAAGGTTGTAACATTTAAATACACACATGTTTATTTATTACATTACCAAAACACTGTTAAGGGAATCCTCTCAGATCCCTCACAGGCATAAACTTAAAATAAAAGCCATACTTAGCGGAAACATATAAAAATACTCCTTCTTAGACACACTAGCCATACTATCTACACTCTACTCGCCATGGATCACAGTTCGACCTCCAGCGTTTGGTTTGTAAGGAGTTCCATCCAACTCCTCAGCAACCTCCGTTCCATACAGAGCTCCGCCCAGCTCCTCAGCAACATAATCCTCCATCGGGTCTTCTAATGTAAGTAAAGTAACCCACAAGAATACAGAAACATATGGGATAAGAAACAGTTCTATCATCATAAAGCGGAAAAGAGTCATAGTAAATCATACAGTTATTGTCACAGACAAACAACGCACATAACTAACAGATCACCCTCGAGTTAATATATCATCCTCTACCCCCAATCTCATGCTACTCAAAGACACCATAGTTGCACACCTATTTCCTAAGGTGGAAGTGGTCTCGCGAGAACTCTTGATTTTACGTATATTATATTACCAATACACGGTGTATTATATTACCAATACACAGAAGTGTTTTACGTGTATTATATTACCAATATACGGTGTATTATATTACCAATACACAGATGTCCTTGTGTATTATATTACCAATACACTTTCGTCTTTGTGTATTATATTACCAATACACTTTTTTCATTACCAATACACTTTTGCCATTGTGTATTATATTACCAATACACGGTTGTGGACAACAACACCTATACTTGAATCTCACCAACCCGTTTTAGCAACATCCTAGTGCCTTAACCTTCCATTAGAACTTGACACATTATATGCCATAACACCTCTTTAACATACATCATCTAGGTTGGCACTTCTAAATCATCATTATCCTCACACCCAAAACAATCATCTCTTAGTCAACATATATATCTTAGCTTAAAAACCACTAAGCATAATAATACAAACCAGGCAGATCATGCATTACACAATATCAATCCAAATATTCTAATATCACCAATATAGCACAAAATCAATTCAATAAAGGTAATAAAATCAAATCAACCATCAACAATCTAAAATCAACCTAATATCGATAAACCTACAATCCCCGAATCGCCATTAGTTTTTCAGAAAATGGTTTCCAATGTGATTTTGGTCTTGTCGATTACTTGACTACTAGTAGGGTTTAGGTCGCCCTACACAATTATTATATAATCTACTCTTCGTTGTCACACCACAAAGTACTAACTCCACCTTCTGTGAAGGTAAGGAGATTAGATGCTTGAAGAGGTATACCATGAACGTCCTCGTTTCCTCCGCGATGGAAGTCTAAGGTTATGAACACAAAATCACAAGTTAAAATCAAACAACACTAAACCACAAGGTATAGTTTCGGCCAATACTAGTTCTTAGGGTTAGAGATTCCCTAAAATTATACAACTCATGGATTTATGTTCCTTAAGTGTTAGGAGCTCATAAACAATGATCGCTTAACAAAGTTGAATTAAAATCCCACTAAGTTATAAACTTAGGGTATTCGGCCAAGTCTAGTAAAATAGGCTTGCATTCACTAAACTTTCCAATCTCTTAGGTTTAGCATCCATATGTATTACGGAGCTCAAAACCATGATCATTTTGGAAAAATAAGAACAAAGTATCCTAGGTCCATAACCTTCTGGATTTGGCCTTCATAGGATTTATAGGTTAGAAATCTTTAAACTTTCCAATCTCTTAGACTTAGCATCCAAATATCTTATGGAGCTCAAGTCCATGATCATTTTGGAAAACAATGGAAACTTAAACATTCCAATCTCTTAGACTTAGCATCCAGATATCTTATGGAGCTCAAGTCCATGATCATTTTGGAAAAATGAAAGTAATACATCATAGCTTTAATAACATAGAATAAACAAGTTAGAAATCCTTAAACTTTCCAATCTCTTAGACTTATCTCCAAATATCTTATGAAGCTTAAGTCCATGATCATTTTGGAAAAATAAAAACTCAAACATCCTAGAACCTAACCACTAAGTTTCGTCCATCATAGGATGATGAGGAAAATATTCTTTGTTTAACAATAACTCTTAGGTTTAGAATCACAAGGTATTAAGAGTTCTAAATCCATGATCATACTTGGAAAGTTGAAACATAGTATCCTAGGCTTACTTATTCATATTTTCAGTCATCATAGGAACAAGCTATCAAAACTTCCTAGATTTAGAGATTTAAGATCAATGGATAGTTAGAAACTCAAACACATGATCATATTCCAAAAGTTGAAACAAAAACTTCCTAGGTCACAAATGCAAGCATTCGGCCTTCATTGGAAGAGATAGGTAGAGATTTTTGTTTTACACAACCTCTTAGTATGTGAAAATATAAGTTAATACAAGACTATAGAAAGTGGTTTCAACTGAAAAGGAGTTTTCTACCATTTTAGAGAGATTTTAGAAGTTTAAAGCATATAAATAACACATAAAGTAAACTAAGAAATAAAAGAAGAAACTTGCAAAAGGATTCATATGAGAGCATTTCCCTTAGTATAAGGAAGAACTTTAATGAAGAACTTAAGTAGAAAAGGTGAATAAAAACTAAAGCTTTAAGAGCTTGAACTTTTAGAAGAAAGGAAGAAGATGAAGGTTTGATGGAGTTTGAAGAAGGAAGATGATGAAGTAAAAATGAGATGTGTATATATAGACAAGGGAGAGAGTGTCACGAAATTGAGGAGAGAGGAATGAGCTTGGAGAGAAAGTTTTGACCTTGTGTCTTGTTTGGTTTGAGAAGAGAGAAAAAAATAGGTTTTTTAGAATATAATATGTTATAATTTAAAAAGTGTGATGATCACACTTTTGGAGTGTGTCATAACCCATTTCCATCAAGTCCCATCAAGTCACTTCACTTCTTTTGTGCTCCCTAATCTGCTCCATTTCGTACCCGGTTGTATTTTCCGATCGTAATTCTTCCGACGTTTTCACCCGAATAAAATATTATATTCTATTTTTGAACGGAAATTTTCCAAATAACCAAAGTTGAAGGAAACATATTAAAAACACTAACTGTCTCGTTCACGAGTCACGAGTCAACAGAAAATTTTACCGTAACCCTCTACCATAAAGTAGACTATGAATATGATTTAATTCTAATCAAAAACACTTTCTAACTCTCAAATTAAAATATAATTTAATTATATTTTAACCGGTTGAACAACATAATTAAAATCAGGCTGTTACAGAGGGTAGAGAATGATATTATTAATTGAGGATTTAGGTGGATTTGGAGTGATGGTTGTTTGTAGCTTTTGTTATAATATATACTATGATTCTTTTTCGCTTTTGATGATAGAACTGTTTCTTATCCCCTATATTTTCTGTATATTGTATTTTATTTATTATGGAATCGTACGAGAAGACCCTGCGGATGAGCTGAATGAGGAGGAGTTGGATGGAACTCCTTATGAACCGAAAGCTGGAGGTCGAGCTGTGACCCATGATGATAGAGTATAGTTAGTATGGCTAGTGTGTCTTTTGAAGTACTTTATATTTGTTTCGCTGAATAACATTTTGTTTAAGTATATACCTGTAAGGAATCCTGCTGACAGGATACCCTAAACAGTGTTTTGTTTAATTATAGTAAGACATATGTGTGTATGTATAACATAACCATGGTGTAATGTGTTAAGTATATGAAGTTGTATGTTTTATAAATTAAGTTTTTAATCTTTATGTATTTCACGTTAAGTGTGCGATAAAGAAATTAATTAATAAAGTTTAATTTAATAACACAATGGGGCACAACGAGGTGTCTCAAATAACTCTTATTCTAATCCATCTCATGGACTAAAGCCCAACTCAATGCCTCCAAGCCTTTCAATCCTATTGAATATGACTTAGTTAAGTTAGACCCAATATATAGCAATTAGACATTACAATTGTCCCATCACGTCTTACTAGTATAGAAAAATGCACTCCGCTTTGGCGGACCTGCACTCATTCGATATTAGCATTGACGAGTGCTATGCATTGGAAGGCTTTTAAACTTAATATTTCATTTTAAGGGATTTTTAATTAAAGTGGTCTCACCATTAGTTAAACTCTTTAACATGTCATACATACAAACATGCATCTCATACATATATCAAAAGCAAATAAATATGATATGGTTATGGCCCCTAATGCATTGATTCTCCCAAGCCAATGAGAGAATCTTAACTAAATCCTAGGAGCGTCCAAGCTTCTCCAAGCATGATCTCCCACCAAGTCCCTTTTATGACGTCGCCTTCTTGTCTCCATCATTACATTACATTACAAATAAATTAGAAACTTCATCTTACATACGAGGGGAGTGAGGTGAGAAGAGAAGGTGCAAATGGAATATAAGAGAAAGACACGACACACAGACCGTATTTCAAAATATAAACCAAAAGATAAAAAGGACGAAGGCCATAACCATTCACCATGCATCACCAAATAAATAATAACAACCAATAATAATACACTATTATTATTATTATTTTAATTAGAGATTTCAAAATCTGAATTTTGAAAACATAACATACATATAAAAAATCATATTTATTATAATTGAAGTTGTTATTAATTGGTGATATAAAAGATTTCAAAATTAAATTTTGAAACATAACAATAAAAACAATAATACACACTTATTACTATTAATGTTGTCATTAAGAGATATCAAAATATCCAACAAAAAATTTAAATTTCGAAATTGTGATAAAACACACATTAATAATACACTTAATTACTATTAATGCTGTAATTAACCGAAATTTCAAAATATTCAAAATTGAAATTCAAAATTGTAATTTAACACATGTTAATAATACTCAATTATTATTATTAATATTGTCATTAAAAGGATGATACAAAAAATCCAAATATATTTGATTTTTGAAATCATAATAATATCGTTTTAATGCCGCATTTAATTATCACACTATGCAAAGGTAGCCCAGGGGTTCCACCGACGTTTTAATCCTTGACGTTGCAGACAACGGCGGCTTCGGGTACCAACACTTGGACCTTCATAGCTACGAGAACACGAACTCTTCATGTCTCATAAAAACTTAACGTTGCCATGATAAAAACGAAAATAGTCATGTATATATCATATATAATACAATGATTCTAGAACAATGTATATATATCACATATATACACCTCAATGCAATGCAAATCATATATATATGAAAGCAAAATTGCATAAACATGTTTTCCAAAAGCATAAGTATACGAATTTTGAAAACCATTTTCAGAAAACAAATTCACATATAGGCGTGTTATCACATATAACAGGTAAACAATACAAACAAAATCATGGTTTTGCAAGCGGCTCTGATACCACAGTTGGGAATTTGTGCATCAAACAAGTATAGCGGAATAATTCCCACCATGAATCCTTGCGAATGGTCATGGTTCATGTTTCAAAAATTTACCTCTTGTAGCACAGACCTTTGTTTTGATTCGCTGCAAATCACGAGCACTGTACAAACCAACAATGCCTCTACGTAAATAGATAAACACGTCTCATGTGTTTAATCGGAGTGTGCCTCTAAGCACTGCTAGGTGATAGAAGAGACGCGACAGGGTACTGAGTGCGGCCAGAGAAATGTGTTGTACGGTCAAGCACTCTGTCTCTACCTTATATAGGTAGCACCCCACTTCACCAAATGGGGTTTAACTTGACCCTCTTGGGCTCATCTATTATAAGGATGGCCTAATAGAAATTTGGGTCTAACCCAATTTATTTTAGTTCCGATTAATCTGCTCTAAGTGTGTGACCCTATAGGTTCCCATAACGTTGGTAATAATATTAAATCATATTTAATAATATAAACAATGAGCGGTTTCTAGCAACACATCATTGCCACCCAAGTAATGAGAAAGTCTGCGATTTGAAGTAACCTTTCCGTGACCAATGTTCATGTGTATTATTATCCTTTGTCCTTATATCTATATTAAACACAAGGCATAGAATGTGTCACCCTTGTATAGTTCAATATTATGTTCCTTGATACCCGAGTAGACTTAATATTAAATGAGGTCAATATCTCATATTGACTCATTTCAGCACGGCCATGCATTTTATAGTCTTACTCTATCAAGGGCCCCTCAGATATTACTCTTGTTTGACGGTATTAAAGCACAGAACTCCTCATGTAGGGATCGTAGTGATTTCAGGTCGAAGGATTGCATACACCATTGTCATTGTGAGAACTAATTATGACACTTACGTAACATTCCATGTAGTGTTATCACGGCGGGTCAATCCAGTACAACATTATTCTAATGTGTACCTATGTGTGTGACTTGATATCTCATATCCATGACCCGCGAGAAATGGTCATCAATCCACACACATAATAGTCTTGATGTAGTATTAATGTCCTTATTAATAATTATACTTGACTATGGATATTTAAGACCAAAGTTCTCTTGATTAATAGCGTCTCACTATCAAGTCATATACTTGATATTCTATTAAATAGAACTTCCTATTCTAAGGACTTTATTACATTTAAACAAACAACATAATAAACTAAAATGCCTCATATAATGAATAATAGCAAGATACAAATGTAAGTCCAAAGGAAAAATATTGGCCTCTAGGGCTTACACCAACAATCATGAGGTGACCTAGAGTACCTCAATATCAAGCTTAACTTTTCTGAGCCACCTACATTTAGACAGGGTATCTGTCAGATATGTCACATCTTGCTTCAGTTTTGCAACTTCACAATAGACATCAGGCTCAACTTTGAGTCTGTCAGTTAGAGTGACATTCTCTGACTCAAACTTCTTGTTTTCATTTTCAAAAGCTTGCCTTTCCATGAAAACTTTATCATATTCCTTAGTCAACCTTGAAAATTTCTTTTTGAGATTTTTATATTCATGTGACATAATGGACGAGTTGTGTAACAATTCATCAAATGCTTCTTGTAAAGTGAATGAGTCAGATTCCATTACCTCAGCATCATTGTATTCACTTTCTGAAGAAGTGCTAGCCATGAGGCAGATGTTGACCTCTTCCTCAGCTTCATCTTCTACTTATGATAATGAGAGATTCATATCCTCCCAAGTAGCCATTAAACCTTTCTTCTTTTTAAAGAACTTCCTTTTGTCCTTTAGTTCTGGACAATCAGCATTGAAGTGACCAGGCTTTTTGCACTCGAAGCACAAATGTGGACCTTTGTCCTTGGAGTCTGATTTTTCTTTGGGAAACTTTTTGTTGAACTGTTTCCTTCTTAAACCACCTTCTTTCTCGACATATGTTGAATCTTTCTGGAGAAGAAAGACAGTTCATCCTTATCAGATCCTTCATCACTGTTAGAAGAGTCTGCTTTGTCTAAGGATTCCTCAGCTTTGAGAACTTTGGATGAGCTAGCCTTCTTTGCCTTTAGGGCTATAGACTTTCCTTTTATGGTATTCTCTTCTTCATTGAGTTCAAGCTCATGGACTTTGAGAGATCCAAGAAGATCTTCTAGAGTAAGAGTATTCAGATTCTTTGCCTCCTGAATAGCAATGACCTTAGATCTCCACTGTTTGTGTAAGATCCTCAAAATTTTTCTGACATCATCTCTATTCTCGTAGGTCTTTTCAAGAGATCTAAGATTGTTGGTGATAGTTTGGAATCTTCCAAACATTTGATCTATACTTTCATGTTCAGCCATTTTGAATAACGCATACTAGTGAACCAGCATGCTTATCTTTGACTCCTTGAATTAGGATGACCTTTCATGAGCTAGGGCTAGAGTATCCCATATTTCCTTAGCTGTGTTACAACTATGGACTTTATCATGCTCAGATCTTGTGATAACACACATCAGGTAGTGCTTAGCGTTCAGAATGAGTTGATGTTGAGTCTTCTACTCTGGAGTCTATTGAGTTCTAGAAATAGCAGCTCCAGCATCACCTCTTGGCTCAGTATAGCCAATTTCAATCAGCTCCCAAATATCCATATTTTGTGCATCAAGAAAAGCCATCACTCTCTTTTTCCAGTAGTCATAATCACTACCATCAAAGAGTGGAGGTCTGTTGATTGCTTGTCCTTCTGTATCCATGCTTGTTGTATCGTACTCCCTCAGCACTTGTTAGATGCTCAACCCTTTCGAGGCTAAACTCTGATACCAACTGAAGTTGACATAGGAAAACAGAAGAAGGGGGGTTGAATTGTGTTTCTTAACAGTTTTTTGAAAAAGCATTTTCTTAAACCCATTTTGCAAGCAAAACAAGATAATTAAGAACAAACAAGAAAACCTTTTTAAAGGGTTAAAAAACTCAGATCCAAATTCCCACAGTTAGTATAAACAAAGACTGTAAAAGATAGGGATAGAAGATTCACACGAGTGATTTACCCTGGTTCACTCTCTTCCATCCGAGAGATACGTCCAATCCCTTCTACCTGAAGATTTTCTCCACTATTATCCAAATAGATTACAAGTATTCAACACCTCTTCAGGAAACAAGTATTCTTTCTCTATCAAGCCTCTTCAGGCTCTAACTCTAACAAAGAGAATTAAGATTTTGATCTATGAACTCACTGTGTGTGAGAATATGAAAGTTTAAGATCAGGAAGAACACAACTGAAAATATTCAAATGAAATTTTTTTTCAGAGATTTGGCACTCAAGAAAATTTCAAAGCATCTTGTTGTTTCTTCTCTTGGGGTCGTCTACTATATATACCCACCTTAATCTTTTCTTCAACGGTCTTGAGTAAATATCCGTTTAGAGATAGCATTTAATGCTGAGATCTGTTGAGCCTGATAGCTTGATATGCTTCATAGAGAAGCGCTCTTAGTTATCAAAGGAATGCTCAAAGTAGAGTTGTCACTTCCCTGTTATACCGAAGGTTGCTTTCTGACTTTTCTTCTTTGTACTTGGTTTAACTTTACAGCAATATAAGTGTCAAAACCTAGGGTTTACGATTTGCAAACTGAATTGGGACTTTTTGAAACTAGAAGAAATTAGGGATAAACACTTACCCCAAGGAAGAAGAAGAGAGGACATGGTAGCTGAAGGTGGTGTTGAGGTCCGATCCGACGGAGAAAGTGGCGAAGCTCCACTCCCGCACGACTGTCGTAGCTCAGATCGAAACCAAACGGCCATAGGAGCGGCTCCTTACCAGTCGCGGTGGTCGGACAACGACCGACGACGAGTTGCAGCAGCGCTCGCGGCGGCTGCGCAACACCAAGAACAGATGGAACTCGCGTCATCTTCTCACTCCAAGCGGCCGAGCATGGTTGGACGACGACTGGACGACGACCGGAAGACGCGCGCGCGGCTGTACATGGTTGGAGAAGGGTGGCACCGGATTTGAGAAATGAGAGCAGAGTTTGAAGTGTAGAGGGAGGGAGGAATGATGAGGTTAGAATGAAAGGAGAAGAAATAGGGGTGGAGGCTGACGGGTGAAACATGAAGGAGAGAAACATGTTTTTTGTATTTTTTTTTCTTTTAATTGGTAGCAAGTAAAAATAATGAGTGGTTGAAATTGACACTAGAAAAAAAAGAAGATAATATTAACACTTGGATCTAAAAACAATTAGTGACAAATATAAAGTTTCAAAATTCAAATTAGAGTAAAGATTGATTGTTGAAATGATCAACTAAGAAAATCAATGATCCAAAATTAATATATAGTTAACATTAAACTAATTTATTTTCAAATATAAAATTAAATAGAGTAACAACTGAAAATAAATTCCTTTGAATCATATTATTTAAAATATTTTCTAAACAAATAATAATAGTGACAATAACATAACATTATTGTCCTGTAAGTGTGTATACACAGCAACAACGCAGTGTTAACGCACCCAATAAAATAATTCTAAGTGAGTAAATAAAATTAGTCAAACTAAACCACATAAAAATAAACATCCAGATAATTATTTATTTCAATAAAATAATTAAACGTATATGTGAAAAACTGGGATGGTACAAAATGGACATGGGTTATGTTCCTAGCCCACAAGGATGAGTCATTCAAGGTCTTTTCTATATTATGCAAACGTATACAGAATGAAAATGACGTGTATATCACTTCAATTAGAAGTGACCATGGGGGAAAGTTTGAAAATGAGATATTTTAAAGGCTCTAAGAGGAAAGTGATATTCTTCACAACTTCTCAATACCTAGAACACCACAGCAAAATGGTGTGGTAGAGAGAAAGAACATATCTCTTCAAGAGATGGATAGAACAATGCTCAATGACAACTCTATCCCTAGACACTTCTGGGCTAAAGCTGTTAACACTGCCTGTTACATTCAGAACAGAATATACATTAGACCACTTTTGAATAAAACTCCTTATGAATTGTGGAAAGGACGAAAACCAAACATATCTTATTTTCATCCTTTTGGTTGTAAATGTTTTATACTGAATACTAAAGATCAACTTGGTAAGTTTGATGCTAAAGTAGATAATGGAATACTGTTGGGATATTCTGAGTCGTCCAAAGGATTTAAAGTATATAATTCTAGAACTTTAGTTGTAGAAGAATTTATACATTTTAAAGTTTGATGACAAGCAGCCTGATAAGAAATTATCAGAGCTTGATGAAGCTTTTGCAGATTTGAATCTTAAAGACTCAGGTTGTTGACTTTCTGATTTGTTTATATCAAGACCTTCGAGATCATCTTCTAGATCGGATAGTTCCTTATCACTCTTTAAACCATCATTGAACTTTACATGAAAAAATTCTTCAATAACAAGTTATGGAATTGTAAATTCTAAATGCTTTAGACATTTCACAATACCCTACAAAAATACCTTTATCCTGGTTCACAACCAAATACATGAAAATAAGATATGTTGGGGCTTTTACCTTTCCACAATTCATAAGATGTCTTCTTTAGAAAAGTCAGGAGTGTTTACTGTTTCTGCCCAGAAGTACTTAGGGAGATTATTCTCATTGAGCATATATCTAGCCATCTCTTGCAGAGATCTGTTCTTTCGCTCAACTACTCCATTTTGTTGTGGAGTTCTAGGTGCAGAGAAATTGTGAGAAATCCCATTTTCCTCATAGAACTGTCTAAACTGCTCGTTTTCAAATTCTCCTCCATGGTCACTTCTAAGGGTAGAGATACAGAAACCTTGTTCACTTTGTACTCTTTTGCAGAATATTAAGAAAGCCTTAAAAGACTCATCCTTGTGGGTTAAGAAGAGTACCCATGTAAATATAGGTAATCATCAACTATGACAAATCCATATTTTCTTCCAGCCAGGCTAACAACACTAACTGGTCCAAACAGATCCATGTGTAACAACTGAAGAGATCTAGAGGTTGATACTTGGTTTTTAGATTTGAAACTTGATTTTATTTGTTTATCTCTCTAATATGCATCATACAAGACATCTTTCTTAAAACTAATATCAGGGAATCTTCTCATAGGGTTATCATTTTTCAGTTTAGAAATTAGTTTCATACTAACATGTCATAGTTTCTTATTACATAACCATCTTTCATCCTCTTTAGACATCAGACAGGTTACATTTATACAAATTTTGTTGCATTTTAGCTGAAAAGAGGGTTTTGTCACTACAGTCTTTAACTATGCATAAATCCTTGGTAAATGAGACATCAAATACACTGTCACGTAATTGACTTATGCTAAGTAAATTGTGTCTTAATCCTTCAACCACAATAACATTAGATATAGAGGGAAGAGGGGGTTCACTACCACTAGTACCAATGTCTATAACCTCCCTTTCTGATTGCCTCCGAAGGCAACATATCCTAATTTCTTAAGTTGGAGGTCTAGGAACACAAAACTTTCTCCTGTCATGTGTTGCGAGCAGCCACCGTCCAGGTAACATCAATGGTGTTTTCTTTGTCCTATTAAGGACATCTGCAACAGAAATTATTTAGTCTTTAGGTACTCATAGTTTTCTGGGTCCTTTTCTGTTAGTTCTAGGAGTCTGTGAAGACTTCCTTCTCTATATCTTCATCTTCAATAACTTACATATCTATAACCTTCAAGCATTTAAGATCCGTTAGAGACATTCCTTCAAATGTTGGCTTCAAGCAGAACTTCATTAAATACAATAGAGTCGTTATGGGCAGCCATTAATGCAATAGAAAGAAACGTTGGCTGTACTCTAACATGAAGGATCAAGGCTTTATGCATCGTGCAGTAGCCAAATCAGAGTTGTGTAGAATGCTTTTGCACTTTGAAGAGCACATTTCCCTTTTCGTGTAATAACCAAGAGTTCTAGGGAATAAAGCATGTTGAAAACATTCTTTAACTGGACTTTATCGCTGATTTCCTAGGTTGCTTGTGAGAATAACTTCAGACTTTTCTTGATAAGCGTGATATTAAAAAAGAGAGAGCTTCAAAAACTTCTTCAGGAGGGGTCATCTTCCAAAAGCTATTTGTACTTGGGTTCTTCATCGAAGGTCCTCAGACAACTATAGGAACTTATCAGAAGACAAGTAGAAACTTCATTTGCAGAAAGTCAATAATCCTAATCAACAGACAGTTTGACTTTTGCTTCTCTAGACAGGTGGTCATTTAAGTGGGCAGACAGGTTAGAAGGTGTCTTCTTACTATTTTGATCGGCACACTGGGTAGACAAGTTAGCAACCAATACAAAGATTAATCAAATCATTAACCAATGTTTAGTTTTCATCAAAACTTAGGGAAATGCACATTAGAAATTTTAGAGACTTAACACAAACAACAAACATCTTCCGAGTCATACAACACAATACATCCTCAAAGTTCACACTCTCAAATCATTCCTCCAATGAGTCTCGGGTATCTTGGTATGACGAACAATATCAATTTGAATTTTGAAAGTACTGTTCTAGGAAAGCACTGCCAATTTAATGATATGTTAAATGCTCAAATATTTTATTAATAAATAAAAAACGTAAAAGAAATCATTATTATATGTAAATGATCTTTTTAACTTGTTTTGGAGGGAAAAATCGATCTCAACGTCTGCTACTCATATTTTCCAACTCTTCAGTTTCATATAGCAGCAGCAGTCAGCTTTCTCCTACACATTCCAAAACTAGCACCCAGTCCACAACCTTCACCGCTCCTCCAGCCACGTTGCCGACCTGCCTGCCACAAGCGAAGAAGAAAGGTAAGCCTCTTTCTGTGTGATTCCCTGTGATTCCCTAGCCACTTTCTGTCATTCCATAGCATCTTTGTCTTGGTTGGAGATGGGAGGATGGAACTAACAGATGATAGAAGGAGAAGTAGATGAATCCATGAGTGTGATCGTGATAGTTGCGTAATGGGTTTGTGAATATAAAGTTCTTTTTTTTCAGCTAAGTTTCTTCAATGTTCCAGATGGCCGCACATTTTTAAATGGAAGCTATTTGTACATGAGTTTCTAGTCTACTATTCTATTGTCCTCGTCTAGGACAAAATGGAAAGTACTTTGATTCAGCTTCCTGTCATAGATGATTCTCCCTGTGTTATGAACAAATACGAAAGGAAATGCCCGGTCTAGTGATGAGTGTGATTTCACCTCATATTTCCATGACATTTTGCATGCATTTTCATATAGTTTAAGCTTATTTTATTTGATTATTAGTTAAGTTTGCCTTGGAACGAGTAAGGTGGTTTTGTGGTGCTTGTGTGCAGGAATCGATGACTAAATTGCTCAGGATCAGTCGCATTGGAGCTGGCACGAAGATGGGAGCTTGGAAGGAGAGAAAATGGGGCAAACAGAGTTGATCACGGCCGGGCCGTGATGCCCATCACGGCCGTGATCAAGTGAAGCTGAAAAAGAATGAAAAAAGTCAGAAGCTGTCACGACCAGGTCGTGATGCCCATCACGGCCGTGACATGCCAACTTAGCCAGACCCCTTATAGGCAGAATCTGTCACGGCCGTGACAGACCATTTGGTGAAGCAACGTTCAAGGCAGAAGCTGTCACGGCCAGGCCGTGATGGCCATCACGGCCGTGACGCGCATTCCAGGGATCTTCAACAACTGAATTTATCTGGTTTTTGTATTAGTTTAGGATTCAAATTGCCCAATCTTATAAATAGGACCTAGGAGCTCGAATCTGGGCAGTTTTGGTGGGCTGTTTACCTTAGAAAAATTCAGAAATTCTCTTCTTCTTCTTCTTCTTCTTCTTCTTCTTCTTCTTCTCTCCTCTCTTAGTTTTATTTTATGTTGTTGTTAACCAAGCTTGTCATCACCATGACAAGGCTTGAGTAATAGTTTAGTTTCTAGGGATTGGGGCTGTGCCCAAGGTTTGTTTATGGCAATGAATTGATGTTTCATCATTGTTAATTGCGATTTTGCTTTAGATCTAATTTCTAGTGTTTTAATTACTTGTAAATCTGGTGCGCACTTATTTGCATGTCGTAGACATTCTAAGGAGGAACCTAACGGTGAACTTAGGTGTCGGATCTATAAAATCAGACGTAGGACTGAAATCACGAAAGTCAGAAGCCGTCCTTCGAGGATTAACGAATTGTCACAAAACGTAAAGGGTCCAATCTAAATTCGACTACCACGAGAGTAGGGGTTGGTTTAATTGGGCACGGTTTTTGTAACCCGAGGGGGAGCTTAAACTATTTGAGGATAAATTCGCCTTAAAGGCATTTTCGATAATTAACAGGGGATAATCAATTTAGTAAAAAAAACGATCTTGTTGGTAACCCAAATTCCTAAGAATCCATTTAGATTTGAAAAACCATAAATTGATTTACTTTCTGTCTTACTTGATTGCATTCCTTATTTATTTTCTAAGTCATCTCTTATTTCAAATATCAAAATCTTTTCAAAAAGTCATGTTTTATCGATTTAATAATTAGTTGTGATTTGAGATCACGGTCTCTATGGGATCGATATCTTTTTATTACTTGGCGACGAATCCGGTACACTTGCCGGAATCGCACGTACGAACGCACAACATCAAGTTTTTGGCGTCGTTGCCGGGGACTGTGCTTTCTTGAATCTCAATTTAATTTTTAAATTGATTTTTTCTGGACTTTTTCCTTTTATTTATTTTTATATAAAAAAATATATATATTTAGTATCTAGCTCTCTGTGTTATTCTGTTTTATGCAAAGATCCCTAAGTCTTGGAAACCTTGTTGAAGTCGACCCCGAAATCGAAAGGACCTTTCATAGACGTAGGAGACAACAAAGGGAGAGAGAGAGGTTGATTCCTATTCCACTCATGGCGAATCCACCGAATACGAAACCTCTGAAGGATTACGCAGCCCCAAATGCGAGGGGTTTGCGAACTGGGATTGCTAGGCCAGAGATTAAGGCGGAGAACTACACTATACCGTCTATGCTCATTAACATGATTAGGCAACATCAATTCGGAGGATTGCCCTCGGAGGACCCGTCTGATCACGTAGAGACATTCTTGGAGTTCACCGATGCAATTAGAATTCATGGTGCCCCGGTCGATGCAATACGCTTAAGGTTATTCCCCTCATCTCTGACTGGAAAGGCAAAGGCTTGGCTGAAGCAATTGCCCGCCAATACCTTGTCGACTTGGGATCAACTGGAGCAAGCGTTCTTGGAGAAATTCTTCCCTCCATCCAAGACGGCTTACATACGAACCCAGATCACCGACTTCTTCCAAAAGGACGGAGAATGTTTATCAGAAGCTTGGGATCGCTACAAGGGATTGCTAGAGTCTTGCCCACATCATGGACTCGAGAGGTGGTTACTAGTGCACACCTTCTACAACGGATTGGACTACTCTTTGAAGGTGTCACTAGACTCAGCGACTGGTGGAGCCTTTATTAATAGGCCTCTGACTGAGGCATTCGACATCATTGAAAACGTGGCCACCAACTACCACCAATGGGGTTCAGAAAGAGGTAATAACCCGAAAAAGATTTCGGGGGGTAAGTTCGAAATGAATAGCACTGATCTTATAATGTCTAAAATAGACTCACTGAATAAACGCTTTGATCAGCTCGAAAGGGCTGATGTGAGTGCAATAGGTGCTACTAACATTGTTTGTGAGATTTGTGGAATGCAGGGACATGACATCATGGAGTGCCCACATGGTATTGCTCATGGATCCGGCGCTTTGGGGGAACAAGTGAACTCTTGTCACAACTTCTACGACACGAACCCGAAGCTTCCAAACTATGCCCCTCCAAATGCTTACAACCAAGGAAGGAAGAACAGCCCTTACCTCTCATACGGGAACTACAGCAACACACTGAACCATGAGTACCAAGAAGGTCAAGGTAATAGGAAACCCGCACAGGGGTATCCTCAGGTACAGAAGTCTAAACTTGAGTCTTTATTGGAAGGTTTTGTTGAAACTCAAACAAAACAAAATGAAGAGTTTAGACAACAAGGTAGGGCAGTAAACGAAGCAATGAAAGAGCTAGTATCTAAGGTAGATAACTTAGCCATCCATAACAAGATGCTAGAAACTCAGATTGCCCAACAAGCCGGCACATACTCTAGACCTAAGGGTACGTTCCCGGGCCAACCCGAAGCTAATCCCAATGAGCATTGTAATGCCATATACTTGAGGGATGATAAGCTTGGGGTAGCCAAAAAGGATGTGGAATGTGAGGAGGACATGAGCAAGGATGAAGAGCCATAACCAAAATATGTCCCTCCACCACCGTACCAACCCCCAATACCTTTCCAACAAAGGTTGGTAAAGAAAAAGCTAGTAGATATAGAAACTAAAATGCCTCCTAAGCTGAAAGACCCAGATAGTTTCTCTAACGCTTGCTCGATTGAAGAAGTGCAAATAGACCAAGCCTTATGTGACTTAGGGGCTAGTGCGAGCTTGATGCCGCTCGCTATCTTGGAAAGGTTGGGAACCAAAGAGTTGAGTCCATTCAAATTCTCCTTACAATTTGCGGATGGCTCAACTAGGACTCCTCTAGGCCTACTAGAGAATGTCCCCGTAAAGGTAGGGAAATTTTTCATCCCTACCGATTTCCTGGAATTGGATATGAACGGGAATTCTAAATTCCCCATCATTTTAGGAAGGCCATTCTTGACCACCGCTGGAGCAATAATAGACGTAAGGAATGGCAAACTCTCTCTGAATGTAGAGGAAGGTAGGATAGATTTTCATTTGACTAACTCCTATAACAACCCTCCTTTTGAGAGCCATGTGTGCAGGATCGATATAACGTCTCCGATGGTAAAGGAAGAACTCAACATGGAAGCAACCCCGAAGATTTACATGACAAATGATGCACCCAGTATTGATGAAGTTGGAGTTGCTCATCTTGTGGAAACAAAACTTCCGCCGGGAGGGAGTAAGGCCATGAAGCTCAGAGTGAAAAGAGCAAAGCGAAAGCGCAATTGGCCTTCTGAGCAAAATCGGCTCTTTGAAGGACTCCCATGGAAGAGAAGTGTTCTTGCATTTCTAGGCCCAGCCGACCCCGATTGATTGAAGGAAGTATGGTCAAGCTTAAGACCATAAATAAGCGCTTCTTGTGAGGCAACCCAAGTTTCCTTTCCCTTTTCCATTCGTTTTTGAATTTAGCTCTTGAATAATTTGAGAAGATCGAGAGTAAAAATATCATAAATTAATAGATTTGTCAAGTGTTTTCAGGACAGAAGTGATGGAGAGTGAGGAGAGGATGGAAAAGAAAAGTCAGCAACCATCACGGCCAGGCCGTGATGTCCATCACGGCCGTGATACACCAACAGCTAAAAGTCAGAATCCATCACGGCCTAGCCGTGATGGACATCACGGGCGTGACAAGAAATCCCCAGAAGACAGAGTCCATCACGGCCAGGCCGTGATACCCATCACGGTCGTGATGTGAAGACCAGGAAGGGGACAGAAACCATCACGGGGAGGTCGTGATACGCATCACGACCGTGATGCAGGATTTATGAGACACAACGCGTCACGGCCTGCCCGTGATGTGGGTCACGGTCGTGACGCGAGTTTTACCTGTTTTAAAAACCTAGATCGCAGCCTCCTCTGCCACAAACCCTATTCCTCTTATTCTTCTTCCTCCACTCACACCCACCTCCATAACCACCAAGCACCAACCTCTCCTCCTTCCCCTCAAATCGCAGTCATCTCGTACTTCTCCCCTATTCACCACCACCCTCCTCACCATCCTTCTCTTCTTCTTCTTCCTCTCACACCCACCTCCATAACCAAAAGCTCGAAAATCACCTCCCCACTACACCCACACCCAACCAACCATACTCCCTCACTCTCTGGCCCTAACCCAAACAGCCCCACAGGGCAAATCCTCCAATTTTGGGGAGATTCAAAATTCCCAAATTTTGAAACCCTAACCAGCAGAACAGTGAAAGGGATTGTGATTTTGGGACTCTCTGGTCATGGCAACCAAACGGCAAAGAGCAGCAGAGGCCTCACGCACTCGCAGCAGAGGAAACAGAAACCTAGGTAATTACTCTAACTCTGATACTGATGGATATGGGTATGGGATAATTTTTAAGGATATTGCTCAGCAAGAGAGGTTTAATGCTTTAAAAAATAGGAAGATAGTCCATACCAAATATCTTGATGATGCATGCTTAGATACCCTAGGCTTGACTGTCGACATCAATTGGATGTTGCAAAACATAGGGTAGAGCGAGTTTTGATCAGCTTGAAAGGGCTATCGTGAGTTCAATAGGTGCTACTAACATTGTTTGTGAGATTTGTGGGATGCAGAGACATGACATAATGGGGTGCCCACAAGGTATTCTTTCTTGGATCCCGGTCTTCGGGGAACAAGTGAACTCTTGTCACAACTTCTTTGACCACGAACCCAAGTTTCCAAACTATGCCCCCCCCCCAAAATTCTTACAATCAATGAAGGAAGAACACCCACCACCTCGGTGAGTTATTTTGTTCCTTTTTCTCTTTTTATCTTATTTTATCCTCCCTACGGCTTAATTATTTACATTGGAGACAATATAAGTTTTTAAGCTTGGGGTAGGGATGTCATTTTTGCATTCTTGCATGTTGCATTCAATTAGGATTAGGTTTGCGTTTATCACATGATTAAATTGCCCCCTGCTTAGGATATGCCTCCAATAGTGAAAACTTTGTGCCAATTAGGACAGCCAATTGAATTAAGACAGTGGGTCCTTGAACCAACTTTTTGTATTCTTGTGATAGGCAAAAAAAATGAAAAACGCTTGAGATGATCTTTTGATAGTTAATAATTAGCACACGGTTCCTCAGATTTAGGTCTCTCAGTGATTTTTAAACCACTAAATGTGAGATTTTGAGCCGAAAGGGGTACTCCCTAAATCTACCCCATTCCTTGCGATCGAGTGTTTTGTTCCTTTTGGATTGAGTCCTCTAGAACTTGATTAGAAACCGTTTTGAAACTTGAAAATTTTTGAAAGCACATTTGAAAATGATTGAGGCACTAAATATTTTTCTGGCCTTCTGAGCTTTGACTGATAAATTACTACCCTTAGTTGCCCAATTTTGAGCCTAAAAAAAATAATAATACTTTTCTTAGTACCTTGATCTGTTTTAATGAACAATGCTTGGTATGGCACATCTTAAAGTGTTGGAAAAGGGCAAAAAGGGTAGTTTAAAGGATAAAGTGTGGGATAAAAAGTTAGAAAAATTTCTCTAAAAGTTGAAAGTCTCCCCTTCTTCAAATAAAAAATAAAAAAAATAAAAAAAAATGGAGAAGGGGATGAGAAAAAGAAAGTGAGAAATAAAAAGTAAAAAGAAAAGAAAGAAAGGTGGAAAGCTGAACTGAAGCCCAAAAAGAATTTTAGGAGGTGTCATGCTTTGCACTGTTTGATTTTACTTAGTCTTCTAGAATTTTCTTTTTCTTGATTTCCCCACCTAACAATTAATCCCTTGGCCTCGTTACAACCAAAATAAAAGACCTCTCGTTTCTTATGTGTTTTCATTAATAAAGTAGAGATTCGGTTAATAGTCAAGCTTATGGTAGGGTTCCTACCTTAAGGAAATTGAGCGAATTGTCATATACCTTCTAACATATAAGTGAGGTAAGAAGAGTGCCCGAATTAGTGAGTGATGTAAATCTAGAGAACGTAAGCTCTAATTAGACTTAAAATCGATCGTATCTTGGTTGTTTATGCCTGTTACTTGAATTCATTACTCGGGTTCTAGATTCACTGTCCATGCTTCAATTGATTAACCTTTCTGGCCTTAGTTATTACTTGAGGACAGGCAAAATCTCAAGCTTAGGGTAGTTTGATGAGTGTGATTTCACCTCATATTTCCATGACATTTTGCATCCATTTTCATATAGTTTATGCTTATTTTATTTGATTATTAGTTAATTTTGCCTTGGAACGAGTAAGGTGGTTTTATGGTGCTTGTGTGCAGGAATCGAGGACTAAATTGCTCAGGATCAGTCGCATTGGAGCTGGCACGAAGATGGGAGCTTGGAAGGCAAGAAAATGGGGTAAACACTTTGAATGGTCTTCACATCACAGCCGTGATGGTTGCTGACTTTTCTTTTCCATCCCCTGTTCGCTCTTCCTTCCTTCGTGCACGTGCAATCCGGCAAGTGTACCGGATTGTCGCCAAGCAATAAAAAGATATCGATCCCATAGAGACCGTGATCTCCTGTTTTAGGTGCATTATAAATGAGTTGGGAATATTTCCCAAAAAATAGATAAATTAATGTACTCAACAAAAAAAAATTTACAGCGAGAAAGTTACAATGATGTAAACTCTAAATTCTACTATTTCAAGTCATTTTATATGGTACTTATGGCAATGATGCATTATGATAGGATGTATTGTAAGGATTGCTTCTACAGTTGAAGTCTAGTTATCTCATATAGAAAACTATACCATATGTAACTTTTCCTAAGGTTTCTAAGAAGCATGTATGTGCATAAAGTTATGTTATGAACACTAAATAGACTATTCAGTATTGTAAAAAAGGCAGCATAATATTTCCTTAATATTGCTAGTTCTTGCCCCACAAAATATAGCTTGTGTATCATGTGAACCTGGAAAGTAAATGTGATGACTGGAATATTAAACTAGTAAACAACGACCTTGGGCACTTTGATTAGCTGTGATGCCAACCAAGCATAAAATTGAACCGCAAGTTACTTTTGTTGCACAAGAACTGAAATCAAATCACTATATCTAAAAACTGCAACAAATCCTAAGTTCTTAACTCTCACAAAAACTTGCCCACCTAAATAGAATAGAGATGTTTGTTAAATCAAGAAAACTACAAAACGATAATGTAATCTAATCATATAAGTAGAGCCAGTAACACTAACTATCATACAGAAAATCAATACCATGAGAAGCGCGACTACTATAGCAACCATAATAGGGTTAAAGGAGTAGGGTACCTGTGCGAGTGGGATATTCCTTGTCACCTCTTCTTTTATACTCATGAATAGAGATCAAAGTTTTACATATGAATTCGTGAACGGTCACTCTTCTCTTCTCTGAAAGCTGCAATACAAAACAAATAATAGACAAAAAAAATATTCAGTATCCATAGCAGCCCTTTTTATACATTAAATCTAATAGTAAATAGGCAAAGGATGAAAAGTGGATGCAGGGAAAGATGAAAGTGACCTTGCAAATGAAGAGGTTGTCGTGATAATTGTATTTTTATTCTTCTTGTTGCATCAGTCGTCGTTTCTCTTGGAGAAAAGCTTCGATGACTTGTTTGACGAAACTTTTGAAGTGGGGTTGGGATAGGTCGAGACCCAGTTGTTCGGAAGCTTGCATTAGAGTCTTGGACAGGGTAAGCTTGTCCAAGTTTGATTCTTCTAAAATATTCCGAATTGTTTCTTCAATTCTTCCTTTGCTTTCAGCATCATCTTCCATTTTTGCCTTGACACTCATCCAAACAACCACTGTCAATCTATATATTCAAATAATTGGCATTTGGGCAAAAGGAGAAGGTGTCGCACATTTGATGAGGGGCCGAGAGAGTGATGGAGAAGAGAGGTTGAGATGGAGATGAGGAGTGAGGGGCTGAGGGACCAAATTTTGATGAAGGAAGAATTGGAAAAATGAAGACTGGGGAGTGATAGGCAGAGAAAAACTTCTGGATTCCTTTGTTTTATCATCCCATTCAATTTTTTAAAGAAGAAATCCATAAACACAATTTGAGTAGGACTGACCTTGGCCCTCTGCTGCTCAAATTCATACATAAACATTGAAATCCATAAACACAATTTGAGTAGGGGAACCAGTTGGAATGCTTATAACAACACCGCTACTTGGAGAACCTATTCAGTTTTCCTGTTCCTGGGGTCTGCTAATTCATTGGGGTTGTTTTCTGCTAGTGGCAGAGGTTTTTTTGTTGCCACAGTTTTGGTTTTATACTGATATGGTTACTATAATTTCCTTTTTAGAATAGTGGTCTGTTGTTTTTTTTGGGTGGGGGTAGTAATTACAAGGAGTGGTTGTACATCAGGCTTCTTTTGGTGTGGTTTATTTGCAGGTAGAATCAATACCGAGGGAGTATATTTACTTGAATATAGTTATACTAAAACCATAGTGGTGCTTGTAACATGTGGAGCACATTTTGTACTCTGTTAATAAAATTCTTGGTTTACCAAAAAAAAGAAAAATTCAATAGGGGAGTAAATTGCTAGATGATGTCGTGCATTCGCACGTGCGATTCCGGCAAGTGTACCGGATTCATCGTCAAGTAATAAAAAGATATCGATCCCACAGAGACCATGATCTCAAATCACAACTAATTATTAAATCGATAAAACTGGACTGTGTAAAAAGATTTTTGAAAAGATTTTGATATTTGAAATAAGAGATGACTTAGAAAATCAAATAAGGAATGCAATCAAGTAAAACAGAATGTAAATCAATTTATGATTTTTCAGATCTAAATGGATTCCTAGGAATTTGGGTTACCAACAAGATCGTTTATGTTATTAAATTGATTATCCCTTGTTAATTATCGAAAATACCTTGAAGGCGAATTTATCCTCAAATAGTTTAAGCTCCCTCTCGGGTTACAAAAACTGTGCCCAATTAAACCAACCCCTACTCTCGTGGTAGTCGAATTTAGATTGGACCCTTTACGTTTTGTGACAATTCGTTAATCCTCGAAGGACGGCTTCTAACTCTCGTGATTTCAGTCCTAAGTCTGATTCTATAGATCCGACACCTAAGTTCACCGCTAGGTTCCTCCTTAGAATGTCTACGACATGCAAATAAGCCAGATTTACAAGTAATTAAAACACTAGAAAAGATATCTAAAGCAAAATCGCAATTAACAAAGATGAAACATCAATTCATTGCTATAAACAAACCTTGGGCACAACCCGAATCCCTAGAAACTAAACTACTACTCAAGCCTTGTCATGGTGATGACAAGCTTGGTTAACAACAACATAAAATAAAACTAAGAGAGGAGAGATGGAGAATAAGAGAATTTCTTAATTTTTCTAAGGTAAACAGCCCACCAAAAGTGCCCAGATTTGAGCTCCTATTTATAAGATTGGGCAATTTGAATCCTCAACCAATACAAAAACCAGATAAATTCAGTTGTTGAAGATTCATGGAATGCGCGTCACGGCCGTGATGGCCATCACGGCCTGGCCGTGACAGCTTCTGCCTTGAACGTTGCTTCACCAAATGGTCTATCACGGCCGTGATGGGCATCACACCGTGACAGATTCTGCCTAGAAGGGGTCTGGCTCAGTTCGCATGTCACGGCCGTGATGGGCATCACGGCCTGGCCGTGACAGCTTCGGACTTTTTTCATTCTTTTTCAGCTTCACTTGATCACGGCCGTGATGGGCATCACGACCTGGCCGTGATCAGCTCTGTTTGCCCCATTTTCTTGCCTTCCAAGCTCCCATCTTCGTGCCATCTCCAATGCGACTGATCCTGAGCAATTTAGTCCTCGATTCCTGCACACAAGCACCACAAAACCACCTTACTCGTTCCAAGGTAAAATTAACTAATAATCAAATAAAATAAGCCTAAACTATATGAAAATGCATACAAAATGTCATGGAAATATGAGGTGAAATCACACTCATCAAACTACCCCAAGCTTAAGATTTTGCTTGTCCTCATGCAATAACTAAGGCCAGAAAAGTTAATCAATCGAAGCATGGACAGTGAATCTAGAACCCGAATAATGAATTCAAGTAACAGGCATAAGCAACCAAGAGACGATCGATTTTAAGTTCAATTAGGAGCTTAGGTTCTCTAGATTTACATCACTCTAATTCGGGCACTCTTCTTACATCACTCACATGTTTGAGGGTATATGACAATTCACTCAATTTCCTTAAGGAAGGAACCCTACCATAAGCTTGATTATTAACCGAATCTCTACTTTATTAATGAAAACACAAAAGAATCGAGAGGTCTTTTATTTTGGTTGTAACGGGGCCAAGGGATTATTGTTAGGTGGGGAAATCAAGAAAAGGAAAATTCTAGAAGGCTAAGCAAAATCAAAATCAAACAGTGCAAAGCATGACACCTCTTAAAATTCTTTTTGGGCTTCAGTTCACCTTTCCACCTTTCTTTCTTTTCTTTTTACTTTTTATTTCTCACTTTCTTTTTCTCATCCCCTTCTTCATTATTATTTTTTTTCATTTTTATTTTTATTTGAAGAGGGGGAGATTTTCAACTTTTAGGGAAATTTTTCTAACTTTTTATCCCACACTTTATCCTTTAAACTACCCTTTTTGCCCTTTTGCAACACTTTAAGAGGTGTCATACCAAGCATTGTTCATTAAAACATATCAGGGTACCAAGAAAAGTATTTTTTTTTTTTAGGCTCAAAATTGGGCAACAAAGGGGTAGTAATTTATCAGTCAAAGCTCAGAAGGCCAGAAAAATACCTAGTGCCTCAATCATTTTCAAATGTGCTTTCAAAAAATTTTAAGTTTCAAAACGGTTTCAAGTCAAGTTCTAGAGGACTCAATCCAAGAGGAACAAAACACTCGATCTCAAGGAATGGGGTACATTTAGTGAGTACCCCTTTCGGCTCAAAATCTCACATTTAGTGGTTTAAAAATCAATGAGACCTAAATCTGAGGAACCGTGTGCTAATTATTAAATATCAAAAGATCATCTCAAGCGTTTTTCATTTTTTTTGCCTATCACAAGAATACAAAAATTTGGTTCAAGGATCCACTGTCTTAATTCAATTGGCTGTCCTAATTGGCATAAAGTTTTCACTATTGGAGGCATATCCTAAGCAGAGGGCAGTTTTATCATGTGATAAATGAAAACCTAATCCTAAATGAATGCAACATGCAAGAATGCAAAAATGATACCCCTACCCCAAGCTTAAAAACTTACATTGTCCCCAATGTAAACAATTAAGCCGTATGGAGGATAAAATAAAATAAAAAGAGAAAAAGGAATAAAATAACTCACTGAGGTGGTGGGTGCTGGCTCAGATGCCAGTCGTAGAGCTGCTGGAGCATGGCTCTCTGCTCGCGCTGCTCCTCCATAATGCGCTCCTGGTTCGCTAAGATGGTGTCAAAAGTGGATGCGAACCGCGCATAGGGATCATCGGATGACGAACCTGCAAAGGAAGAGGATGGGTGCCCAGACGGCCCGGCCCGAGGTGGCAGGAGTAACGGCCTCTGCACTCTAATGGGCTGAGGCTCCTCTCCCACCGGCACCTTCCAATTGGTCAGGTTTGTCACATCTAAGAGCGCGGGGTTAGGGAGAGGAATTGGTTGCCTTTGCCTTGGGTGTTTCAGGCAGTAAATACCATCCTCCTGGATGATCATCCCCATGGCCTCACATGCCTACAAGGAGATACGGTCCGTCCAGGGGCAGCCTCAAAACCATCTAGGTCAAAGTTGAAGTGGTGGCATATTGTGGTGATCAGGCCACCAACGACAATAGTGCCACTCGCCCACCAACGACAATAGTGTCACTCGCACTCTTGGCGACCTTTAAGAGGTGCCTAGCCAAATATGACCCTGTGTCCACGTTGCTCTCAGGGTGGAGCATGGCCCATAGTATAAAGACCTCGTCCTGACGGACGGATCCATCACTCTCTCCACGGTCAAACAGGGTATTGGCTATGACCCTATGCATATATCTGATACTAGGGTTAGCAAAAGCTGTGGACTTGGATGTCCGAGGGTCGAAATTCCTGCCCTCATGGTCAATTATAGACCAGAAACTATGCGCACTAAACCATAAGGGGTATCTTCTGTCACCCTCTACTGGTAATCCAAAAATCTCATTAAATTCAGCTAGGGTTAGTACGAAGTCCTGGCTCAAGAGGCGGAATGTGATCCGCCCTTCTTGACAATGCGGCCCTTGGAGGATTTCTGCGCTCGGGGAGCTTAGGAACTCCAGAGTAGGGCAAGCATATGCAGGGTGTTTGGTGCGAGCGAATTCGCTCCACCGTATGTTTTGCAACATCCAATTGACGTCCATAGTCAAGCCTAGGGTATCTAAGCATGCATCATCAAGATATTTGGTCTGGACTATTGTCCTATTTTTTAAAGCATTAAACCTATCTTGCTGAGCAATATCCTTAAAAATTATCCATACCCATATCCATCAGTATCAGAGTTAGAGGAGTCAGAGTCAGAGTCAGAGTAATTACCTAGGTTTCTATTTCCTCTGCTGCGAGTGCATGAGGCCTCTGCTGCTCTTTGCCGTTTGGTTTCCATGACCAGAGAGTCCCAAAATCACAATCCCTTTCACTGTTCTGTTGGTTAGGGTTTCAAAATTTGGGAATTTTGAATCTCCCCAAAATTGGAGGATTTGCCCTGTGGGGCTGTTTGGGTTAGGGCCAGAGAGTGAGGGAGTATGGTTGGTTGGGTGTTGATGTAGTGGGGAGGTGATTTTCGAGCTTTTGGATATGGAGGTGGGTGTGAGAGGAAGAAGAAGAAGAAAAGGATGGTGAGGAGGGTGGTGGTGAATAGGGGAGAAGTACGAGATGACTGCGATTTGAGGGGAAGGAGGAGAGGTTGGTACTTTTGTGCAGGAATCGAGGACTAAATTGCTCAGGATCAGTCGCATTGGAGCTGGCACGAAGATGGGAGCTAGGAAGGCAAGAAAATGGGGCAAAGAGAGCTGATTACGGCCAGGCGGGCATCACGGCCGTGATCAAGTGAAGCTGAAAAAGAATGAAAAAAGTCAGAAGCTGTCACGGCCAGGCCATGATGCCCATCACAGCCGTGGCATGCCAACTGAGCCAGACCCCTTCTAGGCAGAATCTGTCACGGCCATGCCGTGATGCCCATCACGGCCGTGACAGACCATTTGGTGAAGCATCGTTCAAGGCAGAAGCTGTCACGACCGTGACGCGCATTCCATGGATCTTCAACAACTGAATTTATCTGATTTTTTGTATTGGTTTAGGATTCAAATTGCCCAATCTTATAAATAGGACCAAGGAGCTCGAATCTGGGCACTTTTGGTGGGCTGTTTACCTTAGAAAAATTCAAAAATTCTCTTCTTCTTCTTCCTTTCTCCTTTCTAGGGATTGGGGTTGTGCCCAAGGTTTGTTTATGGCAATGAATTTATGTTTCATCTTTGTTAATTGCGATTTTGCTTTAGATCTGATTTCTAGTGTTTTAATTACTTGTAAATCCGGTGCGCACTTATTTGCATTTCGTAGACATTCTAAGGAGGAACCAAGCGGAGAACTTAGGTGTCGGATCTATAGAATCAGACTTAGGACTGAAATCACAAGAGTTAGAAGCCGTCCTTCGAGGATAAATGAATTGTCACAAAACGTAAAGGGTCCAATCTAAACTCGACTACCACGAGAGTAGGGGTTGGTTTAATTGGGCACGGTTTTTGTAACCCGAGAGAGAGCTTAAACTATTTGAGGATAAATTCACCTTCAAGGCATTTTCGATAATTAACAAGGGATAATTAATTTAATAACATAAACGATCTTGTTGGTAACCCAAATTCCTAGGAATCAATTTAGATCTGAAAAACCATAAATTGATTTACTTTCTGTTTTACTTGATTACATTCCTTATTTGATTTTCTAAGTCATCTCTTATTTCGAATATCAAAATCTTTTCAAAAATCTTTTTACACAGTCCAGTTTTATCGATTTAATAATTAGTTGTGATTTGAGATCACGGTCTCTGTGGGATCGATATCTTTTTATTACTTGGCGACGAATCCGATACACTTGCCGAAATCACACGTGAGAACGCACGACATCATCTAGCAATTTACTCCCCTGCTGAAATTTTTTTTTTGGTCAACCAAGAATTTTATTAACAGAGTACAAAATGTGCTGAACATGTTAAAAGCACCACTATAGTTTTAGTATAACTATATTCAAGTAAATATACTCCCTCGGTATTGATTCTACCCGCAAATAAACCACACCAAAAGAAGCCTGATGTACAACCACTCCTTGTAGTTACTACCCCCACCCAAAAAAAAAACAGCAGACCACTATTCTAAAAGGGAAATTATAGTAACCATATCAGTATAAAACCAAAACTGCGGCAACAAAAAAACCCCTGCCACTAGCAGAAAACAGCCCCAATGAATTAGCAGACCCCAAGAACAGGAAAACTGAATCAGTTCTCCAAGTAGCAGTGTTGTTATAAGCATTTCAACTGGTTCCCCTACTCAAATTGTGTTTATGGATTTCAATGTTTATGTATGAATTTGAGCGGCAAAGGGCCAAGGTCAGTCCTACTCAAATTGTGTTTATGGATTTCTTCTTTAAAAAATTGAATGGGATGATAAAACAAAGGAATCCAGAAGTTTTTCCCTGCCTATCACTCCCCAGTCTTCATTTTTCCAATTCTTCCTTCATCAAAATTTGGTCCCTCAGTGCCTCACTCCTCATCTCCATCTCAACCTCTCTTCTCCATCACTCTCTCGGCCCCTCATCAAATGTGCGACACCTCCTCCTTTTGCCCAAACGCCAATTATTTGAATATATAGATTGACAGTGGTTGTTTGGATGAGTGTCAAGGCAAAAATGGAAGATAATGCTGAAAGCAAAGGAAGAATTGAAGAAACAATTCGGAATATTTTAGAAGAATCAAACTTGGACAAGCTTACCCTATCCAAGACTCGAATGCAAGCTTCCGAACAACTGGGTCTCGACCTATCCCAACCCCACTTCAAAAGTTTCGTCAAACAAGTCATCGAAGCTTTTCTCCAAGAGAAACGACGACAGATGCAACAAGAAGAATAAAAATACAATTATCACGACAACCTCTTCATTTGCAAGGTCACTTTCGTCTTTCCCTGCATCCACTTTTCATCCTTTGCCTATTTACTATTAGATTTAATGTATAAAAAGGGCTGCTATGGATACTGATTTTTTTTTTTGTCTATTATTTGTTTTGTATTGCAGCTTTCAAAGAAGAGAAGAGTGACCGTTCACGAATTCATATGTAAAACTTTGATCTCTATTCATGAGTATAAAAGAAGAGGTGACAAGGAATATCCCACTCGCACAGGTACCCTACTCCTTTAACCCTATTATGGTTGCTATAGTAGTCGCGCTTCTCATGGTATTGATTTTCTGTATGATAGTTAGTGTTACTGGCTCTACTTATATGATTAGATTACATTATCGTTTTGTAGTTTTCTTGATTTAACAAACATCTCTATTCTATTTAGGTGGGCAAGTTTTTGTGTGAGTTAAGAACTTAGGATTTGTTGCAGTTTTTAGATATAGTGATTTGATTTCAGTTCTTGTGCAACAAAAGTAACTTGCGGTTCAATTTTATGCTTGGTTGGCATCACAGCTAATCAAAGTGCCCAAGGTCGTTGTTTCCTAGTTTAATATTCCAGTTATCACATTTACTTTCTAGGTTCACATGATACATAAGCTATATTTTGTGGGGCAAGAACTAGCAATATTAAGGAAATATTATGCTGCCTTTTTTACAATACTGAATAGTCTATTTAGTGTTCATAACATAACTTTATGCACAGACATGCTTCTTAGAAACCTTAGGAAAAGTTACATATGGTATAGTTTTCTATATGAGATAACTAGACTTCAACTGTAGAACCAATCCTTACAATACATCCTATCATAATGCATCATTGCCACAAGTACCATATAAAATGACTTGAAATAGTAGAATTTAGAGTTTACATCATTGTAACTTTCTCGCTGTAAATTTTTTTTTGTTGAGTACATTAAATTACTTTTTGGATTTTTTTTCGTTTTAGGTGCATTAAATTATTGTAAATGAGTTGGGAAAATTTCCTAAAAAAAATTAAAAATCTTAAAGTGGGATGGCTGTCATGCACATCTAAGAATCAATAGAAATGTCTTTTTAACAAGAAAAGCTTCTATTGTTTATAACTAGGTGCCTGCATGGGCATATGTTCTTCGTTCCTTATACAACAAATTGAAGGTTGTTTCTGAATTCTAATTTTGATTTTGTTTTAAGAATAAGTTTGACAAAGGAGCAGTGGTCAGCCTTTAAGAAAAATGTGTCTGCCATAGAAGAAGTCATTAAGAAGTTGGATTCAGGTAACATATAAGGATATCTACACATTAAAGTACTTGTAGCATTCCGTAATGACCATATTTCCTTTGATTAACTTTCTCGTTTTCTTATGTCGGGTTTAGGTAGACACGGGCTTGTTTACTATTAATTTTCTGGTATGATTTTGGATTTCCCTTTAACCTTTTTACTACCAGATTTATAGTATTTGCTGATGAGTGACTATGCTAAAAACATATCTGGTGTTTCACCTTGCCTAGTTTACTAATATAGATTTAAGAACACGATGGAGCTACTTTAATTCTCACAAGTTGAAATACAACATGTCTGTGAGAATTCTCTTGACTCACCTTTGCTTAGTCGGCAGGGTTATTCACTAACTTCCTCCTATATTTGTATATTAGCACTCTCCATCTATTTATTAATTAAATATCAAACATATTAACCTTACACATAATTTTTCATATACACTTTTCATACATATAATATACTGCTATCAGAAAATTTATGTGTAAGGTTACTATGCTTGATATTTATTTAACAATTAGATGGAAAATGCTAATATACAAATCTACCTAAGAGACTAGTGAATAACACTGCCGACTAAGCAAGGTGAAGCAAGAAAATTCCCACAAACTTGTTGTATTTCAACTTGTCTTAAATCTAGATTAGTAAAATGGGCAAGGTGAGGCACCAGATATGTTTTTAGCATAGTCACTCATCAACAAATATTATAAATCTGGTAGCAAAAAGGCTAAAGAGCAATCAAAAATCATACCAGAAAACCAATAGTGAACAAGCCCGTGTCTACCTAAACCTAACATAAGAAAAGAAGAAAGTGAATCAAAGGAAATCTGGTCATTACGGAATGTTACAAGTACTTTAATCTGCATATATCCTTATATGTTGCCTACTCCAACTTCTTAATGGCTTCTTCTATGACAGGCATATTTTTTCTTAAAGGCCGACCACTGCTCCTTTGTCAAACTTATTCCTGAAACAAAATCAAAATTAGAATTCAGAAACAACCTTCAATTTGTTGTATAAGGAATGAAGAACATATGCCCATGCAGGCACCCATTATAAACAATAGAAGCTTTTCTTATTAAAAAGACCTTCCTATTGATTCTCAAATGTGCATGACAGCCAACCCACTTTAAGATTTTAATTTATCTATTTTTTGGGAAATATTCCCAACTCATTTATAATGCACCTAAAACAGGAGAAAAAAAACATTCCAAAAAATAATTTAATGTACTCAACAACAAAAAAAATTACAGCGAGAAAGTTACAACGATGTAAACTCAAAATTCTACTATTTCAAGTCATTTTATATGGTATAACTTGTGGCAAGGATGCATTATGATAGGATGCAATGTAAGGATTGGTTCTGCAGTTAAAGTCAAGTTATCTCATCTAAAAGAATATTTCATATGCAACTTTTCCTAAGGTTTCTAAGAAGCATGTCTCTGCATAAAGTTACGCTATGAACACTACATAGACTATTCAGTATTGTAAAAAAGGCAGGCACAATATTTCCTTAATATTGCTAGTTCTTGCCCCACAAAATATAGCTTATGTATCATGTGAACCTGGAAAGTAAATGTGATGACTGGAATATTAAACTAGTAAACAGCAACCTTGGGCATTTTAATTACCTGTGATGCCAACCAAGCACAAAATTGAACCTCAAGTTACTTTTGTTGCACAAGCACTGAGATCAAATCATTATATCTAAAAACTGCAACAAATCCTAAGTTCTTAACTCACACAAAATCTTGCCCACCTAAATAGAATAGAGATGTATGTTAAATCAAGAAAACTACAAAACGATAATGTAGAGGTTGTCGTGATAATCGTGTTTTTCTTCTTCTTGTTGTTGCATCTGTCATCGTTTATCTTGGAGAAAAGCTTCGACAACTTGCTTGACGAAACTTTTGAAGTGGGGTTGGGATAGGTCGAGACCCAGTTGTTCGGAAGCTTGCATTCGAGTCTTGGACAGGGTAAGCTTGTCCAAGTTTGATTCTTCTAAAATCTTCCTTTGCTTTCAGCATTATCTTTCATTTTTGCCCTGACACTCAACCAAACAAACACTGTCAATCTATATAGTCAAATAATTGGGGTTTGGGCAAAAGCAGCAGGTGTCGCACATTTGATGAGGGGCCGAGAGAGTGATGGAGAAGAGAGGTTGAGATGGAGATGAGTGAGGGGCTGAGGGACCAAAGTTTGATGAAGGAAGAATTGGAAAAATGAAGACTGGGGAGTGATAGGCATAGAAAAGCTTCTGCATTCCTTTGTTTTATCATCCCATTCAATTTTTTTAAGAAGAAAATTAAATTTCAAAAATCCTACGAACTTCTCACTGAGTCTTATGTCTATGGGGAAAAAACTACATCCTAGAAAATTCAAGTTGAGTATTCTTCGAATGTTCTCCAAAATGCAAAAGTCTCCCCATTATAAATAAATGAGAGGACTGACCTTGGCCCTCTGCTGCTCAAATTCATACATAAACATTGAAATCCATAAACACAATTTGAGTAGGGGAACCCGTTGGAATGCTCATAACAACACTGCTGCATGGAGAACCGATTCTGTTTTCCTGTTCCTGGGGTCTGCTAATTCATTGGGATTGTTTTCTGCTAGTGGCAAGAGTTCTTTACTTGCCGCAGTTTTGGTTTTATACTGATATGGTTACTATAATTTCCCTTTTAGAATAGTGGTTTGCTATTCTTTTTGGGTGGGGATAGTAACTACAAGGAGTGGTTGTACATCAGGCTCCTTTTGGTGTGGTTTATTTGCGGGTAGAATCAATACTGAGGGAGTATTTTTACTTGTATATTATTATACTAAAACTATAGTGGTTCTTGTAACATGTTGAGTACATTCTATACTCTGTTAATAAAATTCTTGGTTTACTTACAAAAAAAACAATTTCAATAGGGGAGTAAATTGCAAGACCGTGCATTTCCTTTCGTATTGTTCATAACACGGAGAATCATCTACGACAGAAAGTTGAATCAAAGTACTTTCCATTTTATCCTAGATGAGGCCAATAGAATGGTAGACTAAAAACTCATGTACAATCCATTTAAAAATGTGCGGTCATCTAGACCATAGAAGAAACTTGGCTGGAAAAAAAAAAGAACTTTCTTCCATTACGCAACAATCACGATCACACATAGATTCATCTACTTCTCCTTCTATCATCTATCAATTCCTTCCTCCCATCTCCAACCAAGACAAAGATGCTAGGGAATCACAGAGAAAGAGGCTAGGGAATCACAGGGAATCACAGAGAAAGAGGCTAACCTTTCTTCTTCGCCTGTGACAGGCCGGAAACGTGGCTGGAGCAGCAATGAAGGTTACGGCCACTGGGTGCTGGTTCTAGAATTTGGAATGTGTAGCAGAAAACTGACAGCTGCTACTATATGAAACTGAAAAGTTGGAAGATATAAGTAGCAGAGGTTGAGATCAATTTTTCCCTCCAAAACAGGTTAAAAAGATCATTTACATATAATAATGATTTCTTTTACGTTTTTTATTTATTAATAACATATTTGAGCATTTAATATATCATTAACTTGGCAGCGCTTCCCTAAAACAGTACTTTCAAATTTCAAATTGATATTGCCCGTTTCCAAGATACCCCTGAGAGATATCGACCGACATGCATAGGAGTGCATCCCCCTATGTGCTTAGCTCCATTAGGGGTATCTTGGTAGCCTCGGAACGTCCACCTGCGACGTGGATACTCAAAGTAAAGTCGGGAAAAGCAAGCTATAATGGGGTACACGACACATTAAGAGCTACCTAATGGTCACTGTGAGCCTCCCAAGTCCGATTCGAACATCCCCAAGGTCTTTTCACATACCGGCCCTTCCATAATCCGTACTCGCACTCGAGTACAACTAACCTCGTATGACCGCGCTTATACGACTCGCCACTTAGCAAAATGCAATGCAACAAATATCACTATGGTTAACACCAAAACCTTCGTACACAATCACAGTCTCACAACGGATGCTCATACATCCCCGGCCTCAAAACCACAATCTCAAAGCATTACCACGTTGTTAATCATCAACTCATCCACACAACCAAATATCTGTCAAATCATCAACCATCCACATACATGAATATAATAATAATAAATCACATCAATCACTTCAATCAACATATTTAAGCATGTTATAGCAACCAACATAACAACAGGCAATTCCGACAACCTCAATCAACACATTCTCTAACCAAGTGTTACAAGCCTAACATCGACAAAACTACAACTAAACCCTAAACAATATTGTCGTGACCGTCCGGGAGGGCACCACGATGAAAAGGAAAAAAAAATAGGGATTCGAGAGTCGCCACCAATCGCTTTAGCCATTTACATGGAATGGTGCAATTGGGTACCTAAAATAGAAATGGCCTGCGTTTTAGAGATTAGGTTCAGGGGTTGATTACAGGTAGTGATTGTATTAGCACCCTACACTGTCCGTTTAAACGATTTACCTATTTGATCTAGAGTTACATGCTAAATTGATTGAATTGGTCTTGTCTTTTCAAAATAGTTTTATTTTAAAATTTAAATGTCTAATTCAGCCAAGATATTATGGAAATTGATAAATGGCTATAGCAGGGAATGAGCGACTAAAAAGTCATTTTTCTACGGAACAAAACTTAAACCCCGCAACTTATTAAATGTAATCGCGGTGTATCAAAATTTTAAAAATTAGTAAATAAAATATTTGAAAAAGATTTTATTTCAAGAAAAAAGTATATTCCATACAAAGATTTTCCTGAAGAAAAGGTTTCGAAAAAGAATACACCACAATCACAAAGTTTGGATAAGCAAATTTGCTTACATCTATTTAATTTTATTATTGAAAATTAATCATTATTTTTAGGTGTGAAACGGACCCCGTCAACACTCATGGCGAAATCCAATAAAATAACCTCAAGAAGATTGTGTAGAATTTTCGTAACCGTCAGTCCGATCATCACCAATTATTCTGTCATCAGCATTATTAGTAAAAAAAAATATTATATTTACAAATATTTAAATTGTTTAAAGTCATTCAAATCATACATACTAAGGCCTAAAACAAAACACATCAAAACACTTGGATTAAGATCATATTGGTATCCCTTAGGGCCCGTTAGCACTCCTGGCAAAAACTAAGGGATGTTCTTCACCTCAAGAAAGCCATAATTTCGTCGGTTCTCCGGCTAGTTATGGGTATTCCATCGTCGGAATCTTAACCCATAAAAAATTACAAATATTATACTAATTCTAAAAAATAGTAAAAAAGGAAATAAACTTACTAATTTAAAAAAACAAAAAATAAGGAATGAAACGAAAAACTTACCTCTGGGACGTGCAGAAACACTGTGTTTGATCCAAGTACTCTCCCTTCCAAGTAGCGCAAAGACGGAGTTCCCTGTGCTTAAAATGAAATAAAATAAAAAACAAATTAATAATAAAAAAACATTTTACTAAAATGCATAGCCTTTGTATTTAATATTAAGCCCAAGCATTAGAAACCAAACTTTTTATTTAAAAGCCACGGGCCTTATACATAGTATTATGTCCAAGTGTGAAGGCTTCTGTGTGTTTTTCACAACCACTTGAGGATCCACTCTTTTATATAGGAGATGATGAGGGAGAAGGAGCTTTCATTCTCCCATGTGGACTTATCAAGTGAATAGTTTAGCCATATGGGACTATATTTGTTAAAGAGATAAAAGCACATCCTTTCCTTCCCCCTTTATCTTTTAATTTTAATTTCTTTTGTAAGTTTTTTGTTATTATTTTTTCTTTTTTAATTAAATCAACATATAAAAAGTTAGTGTTAATAAAATTAAAAAGAAGAAAAACCCAGACAAAATTGGGTGCTGACAACAGCCCCCTTGCTTATTCTTTTGAATAGAAAGGATAAATCAAATTAACAGCATCCAATTCTGAAAAAATGAACATGAGAATCAACAAATCACTTGAATCCCAGTAGGTTCAAATTCACAAGGCCAAAATGCCCAAAAACAGTTAAGCAACTCAAGGCCAAGCAACTCATTAAGGAAATATGACTAGACAACTCAAGATCTAGTAAGAAAAACAAAAAGCTAGGCAACTCAAGGCCAAGCAACGGATGACTAGACAACTCAAGGTCTAGTAACAAAAACAAAAAGTTAGGCAACTTTAGGCCAAGCAACTGATAATGGGGCTAAAACCCATGAAGAAAATGACTAGACAACTCAAGATCTAGTAACAAAAATGAAAAGCTAGGCAACTCAAGGCCAAGCAACGGATGACTAGACAACTCAAGGTCTAGTAACTTAAACACAAAGTTAGGTAACTTAAGGCCAAACAACGGATAATGGGGTGGAAACCAATAAAAGATGAACTAGACTACTCAAGGTCTAGTAACAAAAATAAAAAGTTAGGAAACTCAAGGCCAAGCAACGGATAATGGGGTTGAAACCCATAAAAGAAGGACTAGACAACTCAAGGTCTAGTAACTGGAAACAAAAAAAATTCAGCAATCCAAAATTTGCAAAGCAGCTCAAAAGACTTTGTCACAAAATAGGCATATTCTTGTTGAGAAAGATTAGGTTCAAAATTTAATGTTTCGCAAATGCAACACTTTTGAAAAAAAAAAAAAAGGAACAAAATTCCAATGAGAAAGCATTTTCCATCATCTTTTAAAAGCATTCACCATTGCATCACAATGCTTGTTTGTTTGCTCAAGGGTAATTGAGATGGTTTCACAAAAGGAAGAGCACGGAATCTTTGAAAATGAAACAAAAGAGAATAATACTGAAGATAGCCCCCCAAGATATAAAACTTTAACTATCTATCGTAGCAACTTCAAGAATCAAGAACAGGCCTATTCTTCAAGCAACTAGTATCTTTTTCAAGCTTTCTGATCTTTGTTGTGATATCATCTTCACCAAGAGATACTTCAAGTGTCTCATCATTTTCAAGAATTTCACTCAATCATTTCTGTTGTATTTTTTTTCAACTATTTTTTATCATCTTTTTTCTTCCTTTCTTTCTTTCTTTTTCTTTTTTTTTTTTTTTTGAGCAAAGAAACAACAACTTGCTGGAGTCAGAAATATTGTGTCACAAGATTAATGTTCTAAAAATAGAAACAATCACTCAAAGATCAGAATGGACTTTATAAAGCTTGTAATGTGGCCATGGTTTAGGATTGCCAAAGAAATGATATAAAAGGCTCAAAAAGTGTTTAAAGGTTAACTGGGACAAAGGATCTTTAAGTCAACATCATGGAATGTCATATTATACAAGTTTCTCTTATTCTTCATTCCAAAACAATGCCTTTTTTTTCACTTAGGGAATGAACCCTTTTTTTGCCTTTCTTCTTTCGCTTTTCTTTTTCAAACAATCACTTTGCTTTGGTATTTTTTTTTCACACCCTTTCATATTTTTTCTATTGCCAACTGGCATAAAAAAAACTAAGTGGCACATATCCTCAACCACTCCAAATTTGCCCTCAATATGAGGGTGATCCTTGTCCAAGGGTTCAATTCAAAAAAAGAGAATTGTAGGCTCAAATAGGGTGACAATGGAGATTAATAATTTTTCAGGATAGAGAAAGAAGGCCAAACCTCATTTCAAATCATGGTTGCTTATTTTCAAAATTTAATCTCAAGACAAAATATTATAACCAAAATATATCAACAAAATTGTTCAATTGCTCTTTTTTCTTTTTCTTTTTTGCTTTGAAACATCAAGGATGAGACACCTGATTGCAAAAGCACAAATTCAACGAGAACAACAATCACTAATCAGAATACAATTGTACAATCAACAGGCAATCTTTTCACCATTTCTTGAACTTGATAACTAACCATGTCAATCTTGAAGGATAAATGAAGAACAATATGAAATTAGAGAATCTGAAATGATTCAATTAGTGAAGGAAATGTTTGGGTAATACTTTGAGATGGGAGCTCAAATAAAAGAATGGAATGATCGAGTAACACGAACGAAGGTGAATTTGCATCATGGAGCAATGATAACTTCTAAAAAATGATAAGTCACAATCTCAAAATTTTCTTTAGTTGAGATATACAAAAACAAAAAGGATGGACATTTTTTTAAATAAAAAAAAAAGAATGGTGCAAATATGCAAACAAATGAAGTGCAAGGAATCGATGGAGGGTAAAAAGCTTCCCAATATATTGAACGGGATGCAAAACATAGGTTTGAAACTCAAACCTAAAAGACAAGCCATGTGAACCATGGTGGCCCTAGGATCATTCAAACAAGTGATGGCTTGAGCTCTATGACCCTTAGCAAATAAAAGGTCCCCAAATTGCCCTTTCTATCGCCAACACTTAGGCTATAAAAGGATCCCCAGTCCTCGCCCATCATAGGCTACAATCAGAAAGGGTACAAATTGAGTGAGGGGGAATTGGTGGGCCTATACGGAGACCAAGGTCTCTCAAGGCAACACTACTTATCCCTCTATCTAAGCCTACAAGGTACCAAGCCCGGGTACAGGGCCTCGTGGATGTATAGTGCAAAAGAACTTACAAGGCAATCCATGCAAATCCATACAAATCAAAAACAGGTGCAAGCACAAAAATAAGTACAAAATAATCAAAAAAACAAAGACCAATAATTAAATAAGTAAATAACAGGAGATTAAATTTATGGCTTAACCCTCAGCTGTCCATAGCAGAGTCGCCAGCTGTCCCGACCGTCCGTGAGGGCACCGTGATGAAAAGGGGAAAAAAAGGGATTCGGGAGTCGCCACCAATCGCTATATCCATTTACATGGAATGGTGCAATTGGGTACCTAAAATAGAAATGGTCTGCGTTTTAGAGATTAGGTTTGGGGGTTGATTACGGGTAGGGAAGGTATTAGCACCATACACCGTCCGTTTAAACGGTTACCTATTCGATCTAGAGTTATCTGCAAAATTGATTGAATTGGTCTTGTCTTTTCAAAATATATTTTTTTTAATTTAAAATGTCTCATTTTGTCGGCATATTATCGAAATTGATAAATGACTATGGCAGGGAATAAGCGACTAAAAAGTCATTTTTTTACGGAACAAAACTTAAACCCCGCAACTTATTAAATGTAATCACGGTGTATCAAAATTTTAAAAATTAGAAAATAAAATATTTGAAAAAGATTACTTCAAGAAAAAGGTATTTTCCTTACAAAGATTTTCCTCAAAAAAAGGTTTCAAAAAAGAATACACCACAATCACAAAGTTGGGGATAATCAAATTTGCTCACATCTATTTAATTTTATTATTGAAAATTAATCATTATTTTTAGGTGTGAAAATCAGACCCCATCAGCACTCCTGGCGAAATCCAATAAAATAACCTCAAGAAGATTCGGTAGAATTTTCGTAACCGTCACTCTAGTCATCCCCCAATTATTCTGTCATCAGCATTAGTAAAAAAATATTATATTTACAAATATTTAAATTGTTTAAAGTCATTCAAAGCATACATACTAAGGCCTAAAACAAAACACATCAAAACACTTGGATTAAGATCATATTGGTATCCCTTAGGGTCCGTCAGTACTCCTGGCGAAACCTAAGGGATGTTCCTCACCTCAAGAAAGCCATAATTTCGTCGGTACTCCGACTAGTTATGGATATTCCATCGTCAGAATCTTAACCCATAAAAAAATAAAAATATTATACTAATTCTAAAAAAAATTTAAAAAGGAAATAAACTTATTAATCTAAAAAGACAAAATTTAGGAATGAAACGAAAAACTTACCTCTGGGATGTGCAGAAACACTGTGTTTGATCCAAATACTCTCCCTTCCAAGTAGTGCAAAGACACAGTTCCCTGTGCTTATAATAAATATAAAAAAACAAACTAATAATAAAATAACTTTTTACTAAAATGCTTAGCCTTTATATTTAATTCCCAAGTATTAGAAACCAAACTTTTTATTTAAAAGCCATGGGCCTTATACATAGTATTAAGCCCAAGTGTGAAGGTTTCTCTGTGCGTTTTTCACAACCACTTGAGGATCCACTCTTTATATAGGAGGTGAGGAGGGAGAAGGAGCTTTCATTCTCCAATGTGGAACTTGTCAAGTGAATAGTTTAGTCATGTGGGACTATATTTGTTAAAGAAATAAAAGCATCATTCCCTTTTTATCTTTTAATTTTAATTTCTTTTGTAAGTTTTTTGTTATTATTTTTTCTTTTTTTAATTAAATCAACATATCAAAAGTTAGTGTTAATAAAATTAAAAAGAATAAAAACCCGAACAAAATTGGGAGCTGACATATTAAAATATTATTTTAAGAAGGTTTAGCCATTGTCGATTATTAGACATACTAGTAGGGTTTGGGGCACCCTACACACATGCATGCATAATAACTACACCAAGCTTGCCTCCCCGACGATGTCGGTTAATTTATCCCCACCTTGAATATTTGCGTAGTCTTCCTCGACACCTCAGACCGCGTTCCCCTATTTCCTACCTTGTTGCCTCGGGCTCCATAGGACTCCTCATAGCTCCAAAATTTGCCCTAACACACAGACATTATCTAGACATTGTCACAAACCCTAATCTTGCAATAAATCCATCAACGAAGCTAGAATTCATGCGAGAACTAAGAAAGAACAAAGAACGACAATGTTGACGAGTTAGGGATTAGAGCATTACCTCAGTCGATCGATGAACCGAAGGTAGATATATGATGCACGTGTTGCCCTGACCACAGATATGAGGTCGGAATTGCGATCGAGCGACCGGATTTTCCTCAACCTCAACTTTTATCGATCAGTTCTCTCCCTCATTCTCTCTTTTTCATTCTCTTGTCTGAACTTCGGGTTCATGCAAAATGAACCTCGACAACCTTTTTTCTTTTTCTAAGTTTTAATCAGCATGCTCTAGGGTGCCTATGCTTTAGCATGAGATCCTTCCACGCTAGAGCGTGGCCCCCTGATCCTCAATGTGTCGATACAACTGACACACGTACACCACGTGACTGACCCCATTGCAAGCTCAAGCGCTCTCCTCTCCTATGTTTGAGGGTTGGCACGCTCTAACGTTGGGATGTTCCATGCTCAAGTGTTCTTTCTACAGCTTTAATAGTGGATAAAAGTTAATATTCATTTAAGGGAGCTAGTTTAAGGTGCCCAACACCTATTTTAACCCCTCTCTCTATACTAGAACAGTAAAACATTTATGAAAGGCAACAACTATTTTTTCTTATTACCCATTATTTGATTTGATGACGAATGAGGAAAATTCCTGCCCAATTTGGGAGTTTGAGAAAAATAATTATTGATAATTTTTTATCATGTTATTTTATGTTAAATATTCATTTATGTTAACTCCTTATATCTACTATTACTTATCCTATTTTTTCCTTTGATTAGCTATGAATAAATTGTACCTATTATTTTTCTAACTTTATAATTTGATCTCCTATTTTTCATGTTTACTCAATCAACTATATACATGATATACATCAATACTTTTAGCAAAATATATCTTCAACACATTACCATTTATTTTAAATACTCTCATATATGTCATTCTAACAAAAATATTAAAGAGAATGAAGGTGATAATTCGTATATATAAGTATGAAAAACAATGCTTTAAGTATGAGTAATATTATAATTTTAAAAATAATAGTATATATATATATATAGCAGTTTGGTTTGGATTGGATTGGTTTTCCCTATGGAATCCAAAATCTGATCCAATCCAATGAAAGTTAAGCGGTTTTTTGGTTCGATATTTGCAATTTTAATTGGTTTGAATCGGTTGATGAACACCCCTAAATACAAACTCTATAACACTCTTGGTGCAAATACTCAAAACCTTGAACCAAGTAAAAAAAAATGAGTAAAGGACCACCCTAGCTGACAAAAACATTGGTCTAAAATGCTCAATAAAAATGATGCGCCGTTGCACCAGTTTTGTTGTTAGTGCACGGTAGAAGGCACCGATTGATTAGTACTCGAACTTGAAGCAAAAACTTTTCCTGTGAAATTATGCCACGTCATAGTTCAGTAAGTAATGGTGGGCAATGAGACACATCATGGGGTTCCTTATCATCATCAGATCCAACAAGGGGGGAGATAAGGAACCTCAAAACAAAAAGATGTAGAAAGTGATAGTACCTTGATCGAATGTATGTTCATATTCCTAAATTTTTTAAACAATTCTATATATTATTTGAATGATCAGTTTGATATCTTATTCAACACTTTTCTCATATATAATATATTTATATTTATATTTATTCTACTTTAAAATACCATATATTTTAATACCACTTACATTCACATTAATTTATAATATTTATAATGAGTATCAATAGTAGATGTTCCAAAAATAATTTCTTTCTTAAATTGTGTCAAGCTCAGACTCATATATGTGACATTGATGGTTCCCCAATTTGTACCCACAAGATATTCATTCCTGATGAAAATATCTTCTGCTCGGCCCGCGACATGCTCAACATCTATATTAAATTAACATTTGTATTCATGTTTGATGCACTCCCAGTATAGTGAAAGGGAGTGATGAAATAGTATATCAAAATATAGTCTGTATTTTCCCCTGAATACAGAGGCCTATTTATGCAACATGTACAGATAACAAAATATATATATATATATATATATATATATATATATATATATATATACACACGGGACAGGCAACAATGTATGGAAGCTAATAACTATGACACGTAAATGTAGGATAGGATTGATAGATCCATAATCAGTGAAAAATAAAATATTAAAGGAATATGTGTATAATCTCTCCACAAAATATTTTATTACAGCTATCGGTGGAGGAGCTTGGTTGTACTCTAAAGTATTTTAATGTTTTGGTTTAAAAAAGAAAATGGAAATAAAGAAAATAAGAAGAAAGAATCTGGGTTAAAAGAATGGTGAAAAAAAGAAGAAAAAAAAAAGAGTGGGTTTAAGGGTTGTTTGGTATGAGAGAAATATGAAATAAAATAAAGAGAAAAAAGTATGAAATTTTCTCTCTTGTTTGGTAAGATAGAATGTGGAAAGAAAGAAAATATTTTTTTTCTTGAATTGACAACTATATTTTTATTTATTTTTTTATGAATACAACTATATTTTTATTATATCTTTTGTTTGAAAATTATTATGTTTTATATTATATTTTTTTTTATGAATGCAACTATATTTTTATTATATCTTTTGTTTAAAAAATATATTTCTTCTCTCTCTTTTGAATTAATTTCCAGCATGGTTGAGCATGATACAACCAGTTATTCGAATTTGTGTTCAAAAGAGCTCCCAGATGAAATAGGTTTGCTTCATTTCCTTATCTTTTTAAAAGGAGAAATATGGATATTTACTTCACCATCTATTCAATTTTATATTTTAAAATTATATATATATATATTAGGTTATGTATTCTGCAATTTCCCTGATCACTTAGTTTTTTAAATTTTTTGGTGACTACTGGAGAAAGACGTGAGGGAGAACAAAAGAAGAGGGTAAATAAGTCATTTTGCACAATTATATCTCTTCTTTTCCTATTTTTTCTCATCCACGGAGAGGAAAAAATTGGGTGGGTCCAATCAATTTTTTTTTTTATCTCCTATCTATCTCTCTCATTTACCAAACAAGAAAAAACTACATTTTTTCCTTATTTTCTCTCCTTTCATTCTCACTTCTACTCTATCAAATATTTGAGAAATTTCTTATTTTTCACTAACTTTTTAAATAATTTTTTTTATTATGCATAACATTTCCATTAATAATAGTACTCTATTTTGTCACTCCTAAATATCTAACTTCGTCCATCATTACAGCTTATGCCAACAGGGAGCACCTCTAAATAGCAGAAAAATTGGTTTCCTCCTTTTTTTTCATAACAGAAAATTATGTTCCATTAGTAGTATGTATCCACTAAACTATTGGAGATTTTTTCTATAAAGTGTTGCATATAGAAGATGTACAAGAATATATCTATCCTAGCACTGTAGCACCAGATCTTTGGTTTTAATATTATGATATTTTTGAATTTTGTCTATTGCAGAATTTCTTTTATTTTGATGCTTATTTTTATAAATAGCTTTCCATATAAATCTTTCCATGACAACATGTAATTCTACACACGTTTGAATATCCCTTTTTCTTTTCTTTTCTGCTACATTTTGGAGAAGAAAATATTTTGTCATAGTTAGATTAAACTCGGAAATAGAGACTTCCATGCCTTAATAGTTTGAACTAATTTTCTAATTATAATGACACATTTCACAATATGATTCTGATTGCTGCAGTGCTTTCCTAGTTTAAGACTTTTAGACACAAGTGACATTTGTTAAAATGCTAGCAAAGGCTAACAATCCAGCAAGCAATTTGGTTTCACACATAAAAGTCTTGGATTAAGGGAGACTATGTTCCTAAAAGTCTTAAACACTTGGGACAATGAACAATCTTTGAAGTTTCTTTCGTCCTATATATGTGTGTTCTTTAACTAAAGGAAAAATCTAAACTCCTTTTTAACTAAAGAAATCCTAGGTTTACACCTAATCCAATCAAACACAAGTAACACACATCTCAAGTTTATGATCATACTCATGCTCATATACAGTGTTCAGCATAGAAGCCAATCAACAAATTCAAGCAAACACATACAGCAAAAGGAACATAGATCAGAAGAGAGGAACATACCAAAACAGTATAGGGTTCAATACAGATGTGGGGTGGAGGATCAAATGTGCTGGGAACCCTCTTGCAGTGAGTGAGGGAGTGGTTCTCTGTAACCAAATGCACTCTCAAATGAATAGTAAAATTGAAACTTACAATCCCACATAGATAAAATTCTCAATAAATGTCTCATTATGCACTATGACATAATGCACAACCAAATACTGAATAGATGACTCATAAATAGTACCACATAATGCACTTTTGAGAGCAAACATATCAATTGCAAGCACAGCAATACATTAAAATACTAACTCTAAAAATACTATTTCCACCTTCTAGGAAGTAAATAAAATGCAGCAATTGAAAGAAAGAAAAGCATATTTCTGGATACTCATATTCTCCACCTTCAAAAATGTAGCACCAGTAAAGAATATCACAAGCAACAAGAAGCAGAAAAGGGTAAAAAGCACAGTAACACCTTTGAAATAACAGGGGATTCTTAAAACTTCCAAAATTCTTCTGTCAGTAACATCATATGCCGGCTTGTCATTTCCTTTTAGAAAACAATTCCTCTTACGTTTAGTATCTAGAATCTTGATAAGTGGCATGCTTAAAAAGAGATTATCATCAGGTATAAAAACTCAAAACCCGTATATTTGCGTAATACACTTGTTTATGGTACTTGAATAAGTTGTATCCCTCTTCTAACTGCAGTAGATATATTCCTTAAAACAATAACAGGTCTGCAATCTCTCCTATGCAAGTACTGTTACTGTCCACTGATATCTGTCTAGCTAGTGTCTTCTGTTTTTTCCATCTTCACGTGGTTCACCAAGTCATTTAATTAATTTAGCTTTTACTGGAATCAATATGTACAATAAAACATTATAAATGATTGTTTTACCAATTAACATGGGAAATAAATTATATTTTCTTGATTGTAAGGTGAAAGCAAGAACTGTATGTGTATAATGAATAAAACTTGAAACATGTTTTTTCTTTTGTGAGAGTCAAAAGAAAATGAAAACTATATTAGACTACTGAGTATGGACAATTGTTGGACAGTACACATCTGGCGAAGTGCTATGATACTCTTCATTCATGGATCCTCTAAGTTGAAATTAAAACAAAATCTCAATCCAATCATTTTCTGCTGAAATCAAGTTCTTGAAAAGTCTTAAAAGTTCAAGTTTAGTTCTTATTAACCTGTAGCATCAAAGTTCATCATTTAAACAAGCATAACACAAAGTCATAATAACAACTTAAGCAAGACAACTGCAATTTACACAAATAATATGCAAGGGAAACAACATATGTAGTCTGAACCAAAAAAATTACCCATCTAATCATTCAGCACCTAATAAGACTTCATGTGATCAAATAATAGCATTTTAAAGCAAAGTGCATCAAAAGTTTCAAAGTAAAGCCATGCTGGCAGTTATATTTGTACAAAATGATCAATACCAAATCTTGGCTAGTGTAAAAAAAAATCACACAGCCACCCATTTATACCTCACCATCATCCTTAATTATCCATCATAGTCCTTTAGCGAATGTTAAGCTGAATTCATCTTCATCACCTTCCCCTTCTGATGTGAACATTTTTTTGTGTGTGGTTTAGGTACTTTTTCACCAAATAGTTACTACCCTCTATCGAAATTCTTTGTGTCGTGCTTTTATCTTTTCCACTTAAACGAATGCACTTTACTAAGATACGATTGCAAGGACTGGAAATTATAATTCAAATCCCCCTTGACTAAATATGACAAAACACCAGAAAACAACCCATTAGGACCAAATAGCACATAGAAAAGGAAATAGTATACACAGGCTTTTGTTGATGCAGAGAGCAGGGTTTTGAAACACACACGAGCGATGGTGGTGATTAATAATGGCAAGCACTTTTGAATAATGGCAAATTCCGCATAATAATAAATAGGGAAATGCTAACCAGTGTCCTGGTCATTGGTTAAGGATACACAGATAGAAATGATGTATTGAGAAGTGGTATATTTCATTTTTTCAAAGTTTAAAAGTTACAGTTCCCGATACAAAGTTTCTATTTTTTGATTCCTTAACCAATGCAATGCACTTAGGACACTTGGTTAGCAATATCCTAATAAATAATAAGATTGAGATAAAGTAAGAGTCTAGGTTACTTACGAGCCATTCGCTATTGTCTTGAAATCCTTCGCGATTAAGCTCCTTAATGGCGACTTGAGGGACTTGTAACCTGACCTGACACTATCATCTATCACTCCATTATACACCTCTCCTAAGATCAAGTCGGGCCGGAAATGCTTCGTAGCGAACCCCAGCTCCTCGTACGTGAAAATATCAACATTGCTGTATCCAGCACCTTGCCGTAGATCTTTTATATTCATCGAAGTTGTTGTCGATACAGATGAAGATTCATGTCCTACTACTGAACTACCTAACCAGAATAATGCGATTATTATTTATTTATTTATTAAAAACCCTAAATAATGAGAGATGAAATTAAATGAACCTGAAGGTTTAGGTTTTGTATTTGTGTTTGGTTCTTCAATGCGTGAACGGCGGAGGAGCGTGGACGGAGAAGGAGCACGAGGGGAATGAGTGAACACTGAAGGATGGCGCAGCTGCTGGTGGACGAAGGAGGAGGAGGAGTGGTTTAGATGGCGCAAGGGTTCTATAACGGCACAAGCTTATTTGAAATTAGACTTTCGAGTGTGTTGAACCAAGGAAATGGGAGGCAAAATTCGTATTGGAATAAATTATTCGTAATTAATATTCGTATAAATTTATAAAGTTATTATTTTTAATTTTAATAAATATTTTAATATTTTATAATTAATGATTTGTTTGGAATTTATAAACATTGTATTAAATAAGGATAAAATTGAAAATGAGTATATAATATTTGTCAAAATACATGTAGTTTTTTATATTTTGGATCAAAAAAAAGTAGACATTTGCCTATTACAATAAGGATCGGAGGGAGTAATTCCCAAATCTATTTTATTACAAAAATGTCACCGTTAGAACTGTCAAACAGGTCAGCCCTGGCCCATTTAATCCTGCCCCACATGGGTTAGGGTCATAGAGCCACAAGGCCCCAAATACATAAAGCTTATAGGACCAAAAAGCCCTTACGACCAAGTGGAACTAGAGTCAGCCCATGGGCTAAATTTCTTTTATAGTGAAAAAATGATTTCAAACAAATTCAAACTCAATAAAAAGCACATATTTATACAAAACACATATTACATTGCACTGGTGTACCATAAATGAACATTTTGATGCAACATTCCATAATGTAAAATGAACATTATGGTGAAAAACTAAAGAAAAATGCATAATGAAAATAAACACTATCGTTCAAAACTAACCACCAGAACCACGAAGCAACATGCCAACAAGACGACCTTCAGAACCACAAATTAATATAGAACAGACCTGCAATTCCTAAACCACAAACCAACAACAGAACCAACAATAAAAGCACAAACTAATCTGCAGTTCAAATGACAAAAACACTCAATACAACGATAGGTGCTGACAATTAACAAAAACACCCAATACAACGATAGGTTACTAATGTAGTGAGTTTTCTCAACAGCTATTCAAACACATAAGTCTTCAATTTCATCTTGAATTTCATCTTCTTGATGCACATTCGACTCCGCTCCTATAATCTCATGACAAATAGATTGACCATCATCTTTATCTAAAACTCACAACCAATTAAGAAACAATTAAACATTCAGTCCCAACATAATAATTAATTAATAGTAAATATGATTATAAAGATATAATACAAATTATAACCATTAGGATAACCACAAAAGAAAAGAAAAACACCAGAGAGCATGGCCACACAAATGGTTTGCCACTTAATTCACCAAACTGAAACCACCCTCCAAAAATAAAATGATTGTTACACAAGCCAAATTAAAACTCCCACACCCTAGATCAACCACAAAAACCATAATAAAACCATAGCGAAACCAGCTACACGAACCATCTAAAAAAGAAGTAGATTGCCATCGAGAACCATATTTATAGTCACTCACAGAGATCCCGATCAAAATAGCAGCCACAGTATACAATAGCCACCGAAAAAACCATCGAAGGACAAGAAAAAAGAACTCTCACAATGTTTCACTCTAGGACCCTCAAAGTATTTCACTCCCACCCCAACACTCACGAAGATTCACTCCAAGTCCCTCAAAGCGAGTCACTCCCTCAACGTGATTCACTGATTTTGGATGACCCGCAAAGTTCATATTTGGTAACTAAAACATTATTCCAGTGTGATTAAATCCCAAACTGCATATTAATCAATGCTTAATTTAATCTTTGCTTCTATATGAACAAAAAAAGAGGGGTTTTGCTTTGTCGGCAAAAGGAAAGGACCACAAAAGAAATTCTCTGAAGCTTTTATTTACACACTCACAATTCATAAACAACGAAATAAACATGCGAAGCCTAGACCATGATCAATCCATGGTCACTTATTTTAGTGAGTGGATGCTTACAGAAAGAAAAATGGTGATGATAACCAAAGTACTAGACATTACACAATGATAACAATCACACGAGTTTTTCTCAATGGAAAAATAGGTTAGGCCAAAAGCCATTTTGATGATTGACATCTCCAAATAATGGCAATGCCTCATCACCACCCCTATTCATCAAATTCAAGTACCAATTCTACTTCTGCATGACATCAATGTTCATATCCAACAAGTATATTTCCTAGTATACCTACATCCCATTTTATCTGTTTTGAAGATAAATCTATGAACCCAATTGGAAGATTATCGGTTACATGTGCTACCCAGAATACCCAGAAAAAATTAACCTTGAATAATCACAAGAACAGTGAAACAAAATTGAGGAATGAACCTGTAAGGATGAAATCAGTGTAGTGTGCAAAATTTGTTCACGTTCTTCTCAAACCAGAGGTGAAATCAGAGTTTGTATAGAATTAGTGTTGGAGAGACATGAGGTTAGGGTTCATCATTTCAAAAATTGGGCCGGGGGCTAGGGTTCTTCATTGTACGATTGGACAAGAGATGGGACGAGCTTCAGCAGAGACGACGATTAGCAATTACGAGCTTCAGTAGACGAGATGAGCGGCGAGCCTCGGTCTCGGGTGAATTCGCATACGAGCTTCAAAACACTCATTGAGATTGAGTGCACACTTCAGGGTTGCGTATTGTACGAAGTACAATTGCAAAAGAGAGGGGAGGGCTGACAATGGATTAGCCCAACCCTGACCTTAAAATTTTGAGAGTTTTTGGGTTAGGGACCGTTAAAGCCCTTTCCTTGTTGGGCTACTAAAAATAACAGCCCTCATGAAGGGCTGAAGGGTTAGTCCCTTGGGCCACATGCCTATTTGACAGGTCTAGTCACCGTGCTACTTTCTACCACGGTTCCTTTTGCAACCGTTGTAGAAAGTCTCTATTTTATTACAAAAATGTCACTGTGCTACTTTCTACAATGGTTTTAGTGCAACTGATATAGAATCTGTGATGTAAAAAACATATTTTCCACTAGTGCTAGTTCATCTTAATTCGCTATGTGATTTGGGCATAACTAGCTAGTTCATGTTAATTCGTATGTGATGAGAATAGATTGAGATTGCGGAAGAGTTCATAGGTGCAAGTGTCATATATATATATATATATATATATATATATATATATATATATATATATATATATATTAATTTGTAATATTTAATCTCAGTTTATTATTTCCACCAAAAATATTCTTATGAACATTTTTTGGATTGCATTACCAATTTATGATACGTGCATGAGTTAAGCATAAATGATTGACTCAAACTATCGAGTATTGACAATGTCTAAAGACATTAAGGAATCAATAATGATTTTTGAACAATACTTTGTAAACACTGTAGGTGGCATGTATTTTCCTTTAATTTGAAGTTGAAAGTGTATAAGGAGTGTAAAAAATAGACGAGAAAATATAATAATTCCATATGATATTCAAGAAAGTTGTCCAATTCTAATGTTTAAAAAATGATACTCTTTAGCATTTGCTTGTACTTGTATAACCCAGTTTCACCTCTACCTTAGATTCACAATACAAGTAGTGAATTATTTTTCTATCTTTTAAGTTTTGTATCATCTTTTGAAACTCTTACTTTTAGTTTCAGTAGAGGGACTCGGATCCCTTAAATTCATAATTCTGGATTTGATTTTAGCATTAATGTGTATAAAAAAAATATTGTTAAGAGAAATTTTCTTTTAAGCACCTCGGTCAATCTTTGAAAATGATGGAGATTTGGTGTCTCATTTTAGTATATCATATAATGTCTGTTACACCTTCTATCCCGCATGCATTCAAAAGCGATCATACTTATATAAAAGAGAGAGAACACATGCAAATATATATAATTATCAAAACCGGGCAAAGACTACCGCATTGTAACATAACGCGGAAATAACCAAAACATGTTTATAAAGAAAACATAACATAAAACAAAACCATAAACGAACCCAACCCCGATGTCATACTGTAGAGCTGTTATAACGAATCCGATAAAACAACTCGGATACAGCTGGAAACAACTAAACAACTACTGAAAACGGGAAATCCTATCTACGAGTCGCGTCTCCTCAGAGTCACTCCTCAACTGACTGCACATCGACCTCTGCATAAACGATACATGTCACAAACAAGAACATAGAGATAGGGAGTAAGAAACATATATATGAATATAACAGCAAGGAAGCGGTTAGCAAGACGAGCATACATCAAACAAGCATGTTATATCAAACAACAATATCATAACAATCATCATCATATAACGTGTATGTTATGCAATGCAGTTCTGCTCCACTCCTCTACTATGCACTTGGATCCAAACTAACTCAGGATGCCAACTTTGGGGTTACATTTCCACATTGGCTAATAAGCACCAACGTCGGGGCAATCCACCAAACCATGGATGGACCCCTAGGACAGCTGACACATCTTATTCTCGGATGCGCCACCACGGTGTATACTTGATTCCCTTTCGGACGATCCCGCGGAGGCCAAATCGTCTTACTCTCGAATAACCTCCCCTATATTGCACAACATCCAATCAACATCTTCGATGTGTGAATGCATGGCAAACAACACACCACCACAACCACCACCTCCGCTTGGGCCTATAGGCTAAGTTTTATCACCATCAACACCTCGACCACTAGGCTATCGAGGATTATCGTTTAACGTTCATCGTTAAGTCTTTTCAGTATTAACAACACTATGGCCATTAAGCACCAAAGCTCAACACCTTGACCATCAAGCATCAAGGCCCCCTTGGAGCGAATACCAGGCTACCAAGGTACAAAATCTTATCACTTGGAGCGAACACCATGCTACCAAGGTACAACATCTTATCACTTGTCTTTGGTCTTCATGTTCTGTTGGTATCTTATTAAGTCTTTTAGAGCATTTGGGGTGGAACCCCTGCTTGTACACTATTCTGGTTCTATTCTGCATAGGTGAGCACGGGCGTGCTCACCCCTCAGCACGGTCGTGCTGAGCTCACGGTCAAGCACGATCGTGCTAACTGTTGAGCACGGGCGTGCTTAAGCAGCGCGCCTTGATCTGGGATTTGAATGGGAGCACGAGCGTGCTCAAGTGCGCTCCCTGCTGGTCTGGGAAGAAGGGTCACAGACCCTTTTGCCAAACCCTCGGGAATAAAATCAAGATTCAATCCTAATGGTTTTTACTAATCCAGTGATCATCAATTTCATTAATATTGATTAAATATCCAGGTCTTACAAAAGGGGAGTTAATCCTTTAATCTCAATTCATTTAATTGTCCCTAATCGCTCAACGATTAATCCCTAGGGTCTTGGCTAAATCGTTTGGTAATCTTCACTCTCATTACTATAATTAGTCTTATGAATAAAGGGGAACAACCTCCCTTAACGTCATTAACTGATTTAACGCATTCATAACAACAGTCAGCAATCAATACATCACAAACTCATAAACATGGCAATTCATTCATTCAAGGCATTCATTTATCATCATACTCATAATAGGCAACCTTTATCAATAAGACTCATGCCAACATCATCATTATAAACAGTTTAACATCGAATAGCAAATAAGCATATAGGCATACAAACATGTTATCAAACGTAAAGGGTTATGGGAACCCTTCGTCTTACGCTACCCCCAAGCCTACATACTCATACTATTTCTTCTCCCCATACCTGGTATGCGGTTCGCGTTTCAAAAGAAGAAAGAGGGTCCTCTAGGGTCTCGTCTCACGAGCACTTATCTACGACCTCAAGAACAACAAAGAAACACATTAATTAGACTCTTAGGCCAATAAATCAAAAGGGTAAAGAACGAGAGGGACGAGGTGTATAAATCTTACCTTGTTTGAAGGTTTAAACAGCGAATACGATGATCACGTCTTCGCAGCGATGTTGTCCTATCAAAGAATGGTTAAGAACGGTGCAAGAACGGATTACCTTGGGAGACTTTTCTAGAGACGGTTGATGGAAGTTGAGAGAAAAAGAGAACGGAGGCAACTCTGAGTGTTGGGACGTGATAGACTAGGGTTTAGATTGTGTTTTAGGGGTTAAAAATGGGTTGGAACACGATTTGGGCTTAAAAAGAACCTAAAACGTGTTTTTTTGGTTCTGCTCGTATTCGCGGGGTGAACTCCTGTTTGTGAGGCAAGCCAGAGAACCAATTTTGGTCAGCTGGATTCGCAGGGCAAACCCGAAAGCGCAAAGTTGAATTTTAGATTTTCACGGGGCGAGCAAATACTCGCGGGGCGAGGCTGAAACAGTCGAATTTGACCAAAACACCTGAAATAAGACTTTTAGATAATTCTCTTAGCTTTCCAACGCATCAAAGATTACCCCAATCGAACATCTAGAACTCAAGATATGGACAAAACGGTGAAACAGGTTATTAGGACTCTAAAACGATTGAACCTTCCTAAGGCTAAACATTCCCAACATGAACTTAGACATCAAAAACAAACATAACAAGCATTTACAAACATATATATAACATATATGAAAGCACTAAGCTTATTTATGAAAAAACAGGGTGTTACAACATCTCCACCAATAATATCATATCACATCACTTAAAATTTCATGTAATATTAAAATATAGAAAGTATAACAATATATTATCGGCGGAAAGATAACATAGTATAACAAAATGAGAAAGTAAATCTCCATCACTTTGAAAATTAGCCTTTCACTTATTAGATAAATCATATATTCTTAAAAAACAAAGCAACCTTGGGTGTAGTAAATCTCCAACGGACGGACCATATAAGCTGGGGTCCAAACACATCACAAGCATACAAGTGCATGGGTACGAAGCATGCCACACAGACTGAAACATCTTGTTTCCTAACACCACAAGAAGACAAGTGTATATATGGCTAAGAAGCATGCCACAAAGACTCAAAACATTCCTTCACCTTTATGCATGCCACTTGATCATGCTATATATAATAAGCTCCACGTACGTTACTAAGAATCATAAGCCAAACATCCCCTACTTCTAACCTCCTGGTTCCCTCGTCCATCATTGTCTTCATTTAAATTGAGTGCAATATTCTTTGTCTTAAGTATCTAGTTAGGCAACTCAGATAGTTCTGCAGAGCTGTTCACTTGAGTGACACAGCCATCCCAAAGACCCTTACACAAAAAAGTACATACAAGTATCCACAGTAGACATGCAGGTTTGCTTAAGATTTGAGCATCGCTAACAACACATTTATTTTATTTCTATCGTATTCTCTTTAATACATCTTTTATTATTAAATAATTTATATGAGATCGACAAAATAAAGGGTAGATTCACGTGATTTAACGGATCTTACATGAAATCTATATAATAATAGATAATGTGTTGAGATGAGGATGTTAAAGAATATATTGACAGCATTTCTGATAAGATATATAGTGGAGCATACATTATTCACATGAAAGCTGAATAAAATGTTCCTTTAATAAAATGTTTTCGCCTTCCCAATAAAAAACATGAAAGCTGATAGCTCTTTTGGACTCTTGGTGTATTATAGCAGATTCTCCAATGGCTCTTTAAAGGGGAAGATGAACAAGAACGAGAAAGCAGCACCTTTAGTCCTCCCACCAAAAGGAAAGCTATTAGTGGTAAGAGCCATTAGTACAAGTTATACAAACTCTTATTTTCATTTATGATTTAGCATTGTGGATATTCTGAACATCTTTTCAGCTTTTAGCACACACAAAATGAATAATTTCATTTGCATATATAAATATATTCTTTTATGATGTTGTTTCAGTTAAATATGGTAAAGGGAAAGATGTATTTATACTCAAGCATCATAGGGCGCATCGAAGAACAAAGAAAATCGAAGGGACCAACAAGCTTGACTGCAAGAATTTGAAGCTCTTAGCTTTTATATGCGGAAAAGACATTTCAAAGACTTGCTTTTACAGCACCCTCAACTTAAAAAGAAAAGGAAACTTAAATAGAAGAAGGCATTTTGTCCACTCTATGAAGATGAAAGGAGAAGAATTATCCCGAGGAGTAAGAATCAATAGAAAGGCAGATTCTGGTTTTCAATTAGGAAAGAAAGTTTTGCCCATAACTGAAGCATCATTCTCCACCTCAACTGAAAGAAATGGTCAATGTTGCACCACAGAGACCAAGTTCTATCAAACTAAAGGGGATAAAAAGAAATCTATTTCAAGAATGAAAGAGTTATATAGATGGGCTGCTGCTGGCAAAACAGAGAAAAGAGGAAAATTCAATGAAAAAGAGGTAAACTTTTTCATACTCTCGAATGACCCTTAACTATTTTAATCAAGGTTTTAAATTGTTGTGGTTGTGATTGTGTTGCAGTTTTTTTGTCGTTATGAATAATTATGAAAAAATGTGGCTGATACATCTGTAATTATGATTGTGATGTAATTTTAGAGACTACAAAAATCTCATCTCAAAAGCTTGATTTTAATCTCATCCTATGGGTGGGGAGGAACGTCGTTATTTCTAGCTTATTATGAACCATTTCAAGTACCTAATTGTATTAATTAGCCAAAAAAACATACAGTTGAAAGAAAGAAAGAAGCCACTGTTTAAAACTTTAAATCCACAAAACAAAGATTAAGAAATATATGTGTAAGAATTTTCTAACAATCATTCAGCTAGCTAGCTAGGTAATTTTTCAGTTTATTAACTGACTCCAAGTAACTAAAGTGCACAATTTGGGTCATCAAATTCTTTTCAGGTTTTACAATTTCGAAGATGTGGAACCATAAAAGCAGCCCCAAATGATGATCAACTCAGCAGTGAGTCACCAAAGATTAGTTTCACATGGGATGTGGAAAGTTGTTCCACCACTTCTTCTGTCTACTCAGCAATCCCAATAGATTCCTTGTCTAACAATGGAGGAGCCAAGATTGCACAGTCACCAATTTACATCCCTCGTGAAGAGAGTGGTCATATGATTTGTAGAAAAGAAAACTGGATCACCACAGAAGATTGTAAGCCAGCTTATATCCCTCCTTTAACTAACTATAAATGTTAGCAATATAATCTTTTTAATATTGGATCTTAATATACTCATATGTTTTTTTGTTATTGGGTGGAATTCATATGAAACTCGTCAACTAGAGAATGAATCCATATAATTTAGGGGATCTTACATAAAATTTACTCAAAATAAAGAATATAGTGAAGAGGGTTTATGTAAAAATAATATTTTGCTTTCATAATTACTCGACTGACCATTAATTTCTTCTTTGTATTTCTGTTTTCGGTGTGCAGTTGTGGTGCTGGAACTATGAAGAAAGTGTCTAAGAAAGATATTCTATCATTTCATGGATGGTGAACTGTTTAGCCGGCAACATACTTCAGATATTAATGCTCTATGGGTTTTGCGCCTATCTAATTTGATATTCCCCGGGATCTTATGTTACTTCACTAAAAATGTAGCATCGGTACTTAATAATCTAAATGTACTGTGGTCATCAAGCTTACTTTCCATGTGTACGAAATTAAATGAGAATGTTTGGCATTTTCATTTCTACGAGGGTTGTGAAAATGTTTTAAAAATTAGAATCGGTAAAGTTGTTGGTTCAAAGTTTAATGATTTAATCATGGTCGAACGGATGATAATATTTTTAAAATTATATATTATATTAAATAATAAATTTAAGAAAAAACAAATTTTAAATTAACATAAAATAATCATATTATATATTTCATATGATAAAAAATCAACGGAAAAAGATAAATAATAAAAACTTATATATGTATTTTTATAAATTATCAATAGACTTTTATTTGGCTAAAAATTTTATTTTTATAATTTAAAAATAAAATTTTAAAACAAATTGAAAAAAAAATGATTGGTTCAAATTGGTCTGACCATTAGTTTTTGATCAGTATTCACTAGTTATGGTCCAATTTGATCGATTCTTGACCAATTCTGAAACCAATTGGTTTTTGGGGTTCAATGGACCGAATACCCGATTAATTGTCGGACCAACTGGTTGAACCAGGGGTGGTCTCGATCCGATTTTCATAACAATGTACATGAATGAAGTCATTCTGATTAGTCTTGTATAGTCACACGTCCATTAAGAACAACCAATCAAAATCTGAAGATAACTTTAAAATAATTTTATTGACTATTAATAAACATTATGTTCATGCAAGACGTTCACAATATTTGTACCCTAATTAATATAGGAGAGTTTTCGGATCAGGCAGAGTGTTTCATGTAAATCTCGTATAATCAGATTGATGATTATCTGAAACGAAAGATTATGTTATTATCTGAGTTTGCAAAGTTGAGCAATATTAGTGATGTATAATAACATTACATTAAGTTTTTCTATAATTATGTAAAAACAATAACATTATATATTTGTTTCAATTGATATAACCAATAATATTACAATATTATGCGTGTGAGCAGAAAAGTTGTCTCACAATTAACAAAGATTTGTCACGAGGAGTAGGGTCTTGATTGTAAACTACACCGAATTTGGTCTTTAATAACACACTTAATAACAATTTTGGAGGGCACCGCATTGAGAAAATGTGCGTATGTTTTTAAGATCTCTTTCACAAAAAACAATATCTGTGTTGAGTTGGGTATTTTCTTTGTTCGGGTAGAACCCGAACCAACCATTGAGAACCCATATACAGTGGTTTGGGTAACCCGAACCCGTCCATTTTAATAAAAAAAAAAACTTTAGTATGTTCCTTATCTTTCACTTACTTAGGGTTCGAGTTGTGATGGCATTCCAGTCCCGATGCCTCCCAGTCCCACGACTGCGAGACAGTCTCTGCGTTTAGCCGACGACCGCCACCACCATTCTCCGTCCAACTCTTTACTCTTCTTCCCACATTTACCTTGCTGATCCCGATCGAATCTGTCTGTGCTTCACTAGCCACCAGTTCACTTCATGAGACACAAGCTTCACTGTGTGGGGTTCCATTTCTTCAACCTCTGTCCGCCGCCTTCCCTCAGCGACAGGTTGAGAGCACGTCAGCGAGCTCACGCGCGTTGGCCTGGACGAGGAATCGCCTCCCGTCAGCGATGTTCTGTCGGACCCCGTAACCATCTTTCAGGCAAAGCATCGACGTTGGACGAGTTACTACAGAGTCGGCAGCGAGATTTCATTGCTCCCTTTGCATCTCTCTGTTTCTGCATTTTGAGCTGCCACGTCAACGGAGATCCTGATTCTGCAATAATGCACTAGGTTTCATGTGCTTAGGTCATTAACGTTTTGGGTCAGATGGTGTTTTTGGGCCTGTTTTCTGTTTGTTTTTGTTAGTATTTTAAAAAGTGGTTGACCGATTTACCCTACTTGAACAAACCATTGTCTGATCAGGTTGGTTTAGTTCTGGTTTGCAAAAAATTACACAAACCCGACCCATAAAATATTGATTGGTTCAAGTAATGGGTTCAATCAAACTTGGCCCAACCCGACCCGTGTACATTCCTATGCTATGGAAGTGGTAGCTATCATAACACTTGAATGGAAAAATGTTATATTTTCCTCGAATTCAAACTACACTTTCTAGTTGACCAACTCTTTGCCCGTAGTCGTTGGGCGTTAGTACAGTTCATGGAACTGATGAATTACCATAAACTCTCAGCACATAAAACCCAATATTCAATATATTCAATGCATAGAAAATTGTCCGTAGTCAATTCCGCCTATATATTGAACAAACGCTCCTAATCCTAAGTCAATTTCCTCTATAAATAACCCCCTCAGTGTTCTTATCTCACACTTCAAATTTTATAAAATCTCCTCATGTATTCTTTTTTGTGTTCTTATAATTCCAGAAGAGGCCGACACTCTCATATGTTTTCTTCGTGTGTCATGACTAATGTCCATATGAGGGCCAATTCTAAATGTCATGACAGGCGGCAAGAAGATATGTGAATGTCATCGTCTCTCTCAAATGCATGCGACCATAAGGTGCACAAATCTTTCTTTTGGCATGACAGATGACAAAAGGATATGAGAGTGGGCCATTAAATGCCCACACGAAATGAGAAGCGATATAACACCCCCTTGGGCATTACTTCGTGAACACGTGCGGAAATATATTAAAAAGAAATCTGCTGGTTGCTTTGGGAAATTTATTTACTTTAAGTCATGAAAACTTGGGAATAAAAATTTTTCTTTCAACATACTTCTAAAAAGTGATACATACATCACAATAGTGAAACCATATTTTACTCAACAACACACATAAACTGAATTGATTCATAAATCAAACCACGATAAAATATTAATTTTTCTGAAATTGTTGTCATTACTGAAATTCCAAACCATACCAGGTTTTTTTTCTTCAAAATCACATATATTGACTTTTCTCAAAAGTGTACACAATCCAAAGAAAATATCCTCAGCTGGTCACCTTACAAGACATCTGCTGGAAAGAACTCCGTAGTTCTCACCACTATCACCAACCTCTTCAAGGATCGGGATTAATATCCCCAAGCGAGGTTAGGAACTCCTCTGCACCATCTGTACTCGTGTACCAAAGTACAACAGCAAAACCAGAAAACAGATATATGCAAGGGTGATATACCAATATATGGATTTAAACACGATAACTACATACGCGACACGCAAAACAACATATATACATATAGAATCATAACAACGTAAAATTCTCAGAAATAAACAAGTAGTTTATCAATGGGTTTAATACCCGACAGTCATCATCATTTATAAAAATACATGACACTTCGATAATCATTGTCTAAAATTTTGTACTTAATCTCCGGAGATCCCAACACCATATCAATAACATCATTTATTTGGCCCGTCAAGGTTCCGAGTTCCAACTATTTAAGTAAGTAACTCAGTAGGACACGAGCTCCGACCATCATCGTAACGTAATTTACATGAATTTCCAATGATAGTCGTAACATAACTCGGCCTATAAAATATCACTAATATCCGAGCTCCAGAAATAGTCGTAAGTAGCCCGGCCGTTCCTAAACCCACCTTCTATTCCACCCAAAGGCGAAATATACACCATAACATGAATACCTTATCCATCAAGGTACCACGTTTATCAATGTAGGCACGTCTGCCAAATAATGGATGTAAAACATTTTACTCTACGTCACTTTTCTTTTTTTTTTCATTATTTCCTTGCCGAAGCTCAAAGTCTCATGACCATCTCATCTTTTAAACATTTAAATTCGTCTTTCAATTTCAACAATAGGACTACAAGTCCGAATGTGCGAATCACGAAGTCTAGACCGATGCGCCAGTCTTAGATTCGTAGATTTTAGCACACAAAAAAATCAATACAACTTTTATAAGACATATAGTCCATAACTTCAACTTTAGGACATACGGTTCACACCATAGAACATTAGAACCCCGACGTCTCGGCCTCTAGGTTCGTTTTTCACTTTAAAATCATTTTCGTTATATGAAACACAAATAAAAAAAATCTCCTCAACTTATCCAAGTTGTCGGAAATAAAACCGTTGTGTAAAACTGATTTATAGAAAATCATTTCCGTTTGAAATTCATTTATAAAATCGTCAAATCATAAAGAAATCCATTTTCTTTTGGAACTCCTTTTTCCGAACCAACGTCAAATCCTCGTAAAATCATTTCCAACCCATTTCTATCCAAAATAATAAAATTGCTCCTCATAATTTTCGTCATCAAATACTTTTCCAAAGTAACATCCTCACTATTACTCATTAATTACTCTTTTCCCCGAAACCTCATCAATTATAAATATTTTCAATATTTTTCTTCCACTTCCATAAATCAAATCTATTAAATTTCTCCTCAAGCTTTTTACAACTTTTATCTTTGATTTAATTGGGCACTGACCACTGTCAGACTTTCCATCACTCAATCAACCATACAGATAATCCATACATAACAGATATACATACATCACCGATATAATCATGATTTCATAGAAAACATTACAACCACATAACATTCATATGATAACTTAATCATAACACCACATATCGCAACAAATAACATCACATATGACCCACAGATAGCATGTAGCTACCGAAAATCCCTCAGGCAACCTCCTTTTACCTTTGAAGACAAGAGGAAGATCCTTGTCTTAATGCTCCAACCAGTTCCAAGAGTGCAAACTCTACTCCACCAAGCAAGTATAGCCACGTACAACATCCCATAGACACAAACTAAGCATGATAACAAACGGACAATTTCACAAATTTCAATTTTCATCCTCAAAACATACAATCAAAAGTAACCATGTATTTAATTTAACAAGATAGAATCATTTTCCAAAGAGATTGATTTTGAGTAAATAAGATCCATTAACATAATTGGGGAAAAATTGAATTGATTATAGAAACGCGAAATCGTTTTGTCAGGACATAAATTAACAGTCCCAATTACATAGAGACATAGTTAATTTCATAATCATAAACTAATTTTAAGAGAAAAAAATTTTGGGCTTTAGGGTCCATAACATAATTTAGGGAAAAAGATATTTGTTCACCAAAACATGAAGGTAACTTAGGAAATCATCAATTTACAACTCCAATTGCATTAAAACATAATCAATTTCATGATTGGATTAAGATAAAAATTAGGGTTTTTGAATGGAATTGGGGGAATCCGAAATTGAAAGGAAATTTGAGAAATTGACATGGGGAATTTGAAATTGACATACCCAATTTACAAGTAACATCAACAATTTGGGGATTTATGTTCCAATTTAGAACTTAGGGTTAGGGTTTCCAAATTGGGAATTTTGAATTTGAAGCATAATAAGTGGATTTCACTCACCCATTCAAAGAAGAAGAAGAAGGAGAAGCACATTGTGGTGCTGTGATGGACTCGCGGCTGCGACGGCAGTAACACGGCGAAGGGGCGGCGGAGCTCCGTTCTGCAACAACTATGACCAAGAAGATGGGTAAGTTTTCAAGGAAAGGAGAAGGAAAGTCATCAAACTGACAAAAAGGAGGTTGAAACCACCTTGGACACTGGCTAAAAGCTCTCCACCGCGGCAGACATGGCGTTAAACAGCGGAGCCAAACGGACCAGATGGCGAACTGGGTCGCACGTTTTCCTTCTTCCGATTGTGTGCGGCCTGACGATGACCAGGCGGCGAGCGGCGTTACCGTGGCGGACGGCGAGTCGTAAAGGCAGAGCAGCGACGTACAACGAGGCTTGTTCATCCTCTCCACTCCGAGCGGCGGTCAACAGCGTTCCTAGGCGTCTGGACGGCGGCGCTGCTGGACTAGGGAGAAGGAGGAGGAAAAATTAAGTTGACGAGGAGGGAAGTTTGGTTCAGCAAGGAAGAAAAAGAAAGAAAAATATAAGAAGAGAAAAGGAAAATGGGGTTTTGCGCGTGGGATATTCTGCCAGGAAAAAGGGATTTAACTTTTTATTTTCTTTTGTTTTTCTTAAATTATAATTAGTATAAGATTCAAAATAAGTGATTGAGATTGAATCTAAAAAAACAATGTGCGACAAATATATATTTTTAAAATTCAAATTAAAGTTAAGATTGATGGTTGAATTGATCTACCAAGAAAATCAATCATCCAAAATTAATCTCCGATTAATTTCAAACCAACATATTTTCAAATCTAAAATTAAATAGAATAAAATCTTAAAACAAATTTCTTTCAATCATATTATTTAAAATATTTTTCTAAACAATTACGAATAATGACAATAAGATAACATTAATTATTGTCTAATAAACTTGCATACACTGAAATAAGGCCTTTCTTTGGCACATTTAATAAAATAATTTTAAATGAGTAATTAAAATTACTCAAGCCAAACCACATAAAAATAGATTCAAAATAATTATCCAGATAATTAATCACTCCAAATAAAATAATATAAACATATATACATATTTACTATTATTAAAGAACAGTAAAACAGGGGTGTTACAAGCGAGGGCACCCTAGTAACCTTATGTGCAGATTCAGACACATAAGGGATATGTGGTATTTTGAAGGGGGTCAGAAGACACAAACTAAAACAAGGCCACAACTGATGTGTCTTCTTTATCTCCTCAAACTCTATTCTATTTTCTCCCTTGCCACCAACTTACACTGCTGAAAAGAATAGCCAATACTATTGTATTCAATTTTTTATTATCACTGTAAACTCAAACAATGTATTTGAAGTGAAATAAAATAGAAATTAAATATTCTTTTAAGATATTTGTTATCAGCAAGTGCAATCCTTATTTGTTTAATAACTTTTGATTGTCATTGTTGTGAAGTGGGAACTCAAAAACGAATTTTTAACATGTGAAAATGTAAAGGAAAATATCCTTAGTTGTTCTCAACTTCTGCTTGCATTAAAATTTTAAATGAATGAAAATATTCATTTAAAAAATGTTTAAATAACGCTTATTAAAGGAAGCGCTATTAAATAGTAATTATTATAGCGCTTGTTTGAATATGCGCTATCATTTCCATATTTTAAAACTGAAACCTTTCTCTATGACCACACAGTCCACACTCATACACACTTCAAACTTTACTGCTCTTGCTTCCCGATTAATTTAAGATATCACTGTTATTTGATCTCGAAGCAAGTGCAATCCTTATCATTTAACAAATTTTGATTGTAATGAGATGAAGTGTAAGGAACTCAAAAACACCATGTGACAAACAGAATGTTCTACTTGCATTAGAAATTTAAAGGGATGAAAATTATTTATTTAAAAAAAAATGAAATGAAATGGTTTAAATAGCACTTATCAAAGAAAGCGATATTATAAGTTTTTTTTTATTAATTATGATATTAAAAGGTTAATCATTAATAGTGTTTCGTTTAGAAACCGCTACTAAATAAAGCGTTTGTTTGAAGAAGGGCTATCATTTCCCTATATTGAAATCTTTCTCAATGACCACACTCTCACACTTCAACCTTAGAAGTGTGTGTTGACCATCTCCTTTAAACTTTTAAGTTAGTCATACAATTTTTGTTACTTTTACTTGGTTCTTGTCATTTTCTATCACAGTTAATGATAAATAGTTTTAACTTCTTACTTAAATTTTCTAAATTAGCCATACACATTTCATAACTTCTAAGTTTGTCAATGTATTCAATTTTCATTACTTGATAGATATCAAGAGTCAAAGTAAATTAGGTAGTGATCAGGATAGCATATATATACCGAACAACAAAAAATGCATTTAAAATATAGTATTTCATTAATAAAAATTTATTAACTTATGCAAAAATAGCCCCCACTCCCCTATTCTTCTCTTTTCCCTATGATATTACAAGTTTTCCTGCCCTGATGAGTAAGTCGAAGCATGGGTAGGCCTCTCAGTACTCACCGCTTCTTTTTTAATAAATCTCCTCCATGTCAAATTCAAATGGAGTCAATGGTGAGGCAGACTTTGGATAAGTAGATTATTAAGAATAATCTATCACGAGAGGAATCGATTGAATACCCATGCTCCTAAGAAAGGCAGTATCGAGGGAATTGGGTCACTCTAAGTATGCTACATGCCAATAGGCTTCATGATGTGCGAAGAACCTAGTAAAGAGCATTCCATAGGGGATGATTCAATTATTCCTGTGAAGACGATATCTTAGATATTCCATGATGAGGAATGGAAGGTTGATTTTGGAGTAGGTGAGGAGATGATAGACCACAGTTATTTCAGACTTTGATAGAGTTGAGGAGTGCCGGCCTTCCCTACATGTGAGGGGAAGAATAAAATGGCGGCAACACTCCAGTAATAACTTAACCCTGTTGGTCAGCCGAGGGGTCTCATTTTTCTTCTGACCGATGTTCTCCCCAAACAGTTTTTGATATACCTTCTTCAATGAAAGGCTAGGGTTTCCCAATATCTAGTTCAGACTTCTGAAACTCTCCAGACCCTTGTTTGGAGCTCCCGTTAATTCAGCAATAAGAGCTTGTGTGATGGTCACTCGTACACCACCACTTATGTGCCTAGTGACAAATTCGTCATCATTGATATAAGCATTTGACCAGAATTCCCTGATTTTTACAGTAGGGATGGGTATATGGAGATTGAAATACTCAATCCATCCTTGAAAAATAATCTCTAAAGTTGCGTCATATCAATTTCGTTCAAGCTCTTCAAGATTCATGGCCCTCATTATAATGGGATGACATTTGGGAACCATTTGGATTTCGGAGAGTGAAAGGTTTCAGAGTGTGGTACACACAAGCAAATGATGCAATTAGTGGAGAAGAAATGCAGTCGGGCATTTTCAAAGAGAAACCATAATTAGAAGTTACATATAAGTTACAATGTTAGTGGAGAAGAGGAAGAGATCAAGAGATCATATACAATTATGCTCTGTCACTTGGTATCATTCCCGCAAGAAATTGTGGTATCAAGTTATAACAATGTTTTCTAGATCAACACTGTTAAATGTATCCATTTTAATAGTGTTTGCTACATAAAGCACTATTAAAGGTATGGTCCACCCAAAATAGTTATATATTAAAGGGCTAAACCAGTACTCTCTCAAATCTTTCAAACTGTGCGTGCTCTCAAACTTTTATTCTCTCTCTCGCTCGCTGTCTCTCTCTCTCTTAATCTCTCAAACCTAGCCACTAACTCTCGTCGTCTTCTCTAGTAAGTCTGTTCACCTCTATCATTTGAAATGTTAAGGTTTTTAGTATTTTCGTTGGTATTTCTTATATTAAATAACTAATTAGGGTCACCTCTCTCTAAGGCTTGGCATTTGAAATACCTAACGAGGCAGACATTCAGTGGCTACTTAGGGTTACCTTTTTTTTTTATAATCAAAATGGCATGCAAAGGCATCACTATAGAGAATGGTTATCCCAACTAGGTTGGCATCACCACCTCTATCCACGACAACATTACTAATGTAAGTTGGTGTTTGGCACATTTCTAAGAAAGCTTAAGCTTGTTTTTAAGTTCATCAATGTTGTCTTATCTCTTGTTAATGGATTTCAGAGTTAACCAAGCATTCTCGAATCATCCTATTTGGGGGAGTGGAGGGTAACGGTTCGCTATTAGAAGGTTTCTATATGTGAGTTCCATTATTATCACGACCAATGGTTTCTTTAACTTTTTCAAATATTTCAAGCATTGTACATGTGTTGGTAATTAATTTTTTATTATGTAAGTTGATTCAGACACGGAAGAGTTGAACTTGCTTCTTGTTACTAGCTTATTTTGGATGACAACAAGACATTAGTGAAGTAAAGGTTTATCATTGTCCTTTCAGATCTTTTTATTTTCATGTTTCAGTAATACATGATGATAATAGTACTTTCAACATGGGGGATTGTTTTAATCTTTTGTTTGATAAAGGTATACAAACTTTTCTTTTAAGCACCAAAGTTTGATTATGGTCAATTTTGTTAATTAATCTTTTGTCTAACGGTTGTTTTTAATTGCTGAATCCTATTTTCTGATTGCTGAATGCTATTTTCTGATTGCTAAACGTTGTTTTTGATTGGTGAATGCAAAGGAATGTGTAGAAAGCGAAAAAAAATAGTAGTTAAAAAAATTGGCTAGTAAACAGTGTTTGTTTACAAAACTCTATCGTAGTTAAAACTAAGATAGCGCATAATGAAATTATGCTATCTTTATTAGATAACTAAGACATCGCATGCTTTAGTCTGTGCAATCTTTATTGTGTCCATGTCAGAATCAGAACCACTTCCTGAATTGTCATTTTAGAGTGAAAGACTATAGCGTTTCAAAAGCGCTATCCTTGTTTACAATTTTCGATATAGCCAAGATAGATAGCTCCCGAAAGCGCTATAAAATACCGAAATTAAACGCTATAAAATCCCGATTTTGTGTAGTGTAAAGACCGAATTAGAGACCACTATATAATGATCACTGGCCTGCTGGTAACTAAACATATCAGCGATCAATTTCATGTCCTATCATAATTAGCAACAGACAATATTCCGTTGCTAAGTGCAATTCTACGATTTCTAAATGTGGTCCCTAGATGATTTGAAGGACCACTTTTGCGACTACGTTTGACCGTTGTATGTCGGTCGCTAATCTCTTCGAGACCAAATTAGTGATGGAAGTACTGGCTTCTTTTTATTTTCTTGTAGAGACGAATTTAGCGAATGACTATGTTCGGTCGCTAATGTGTGTTTTTTTATTGATTTCAATTGTTAATTTACACCCATCAAATAAATTAAATAAAGTAAATTAACTAAAATAAAATAAAGAAATTAAATTACAAAAATTAAAACTAACATAGCATAAATGATGAAAATGTATAAATAATCGAATCTAAAATGTCAACACAGTTAATCAAATAAACAAGTAAAAAAAATGTAATACATAAGAATCTCAATGGGCTGGGGGGAGGGGGTCCATCTGTTTGGTGAGCCATCGATGGCCCGGGTCATCATCCTCGCCATCATCCCCGCCATCCGCATCGGGATCAGCATTCACAACGTATAATCATTTGCATTACCGCTAGTACCACCGGTATTGGAACAGTTAGACTTGGACCCCAAGTGTTGGTACAGCTCGTGCCTATCATCGGACGAGACAACATACTCATCCTCCATCCGAACCAATTCATTTACACGACCCTTCTTGTTCTTCCCTCCAACCACCTCCAGGAAAATGGTATTGTCAGATGTAGCAGAAGGCTCTTGCCCTTGACTAATTGCCTCATCTCGGCGGCAGGCGACCCTATCCTGCATTATAAGTCAAACCATATAAATTTTAAATATTAAAACTAATAAAATAAAATAAAATATTAATTATTCATAATTAACAATAACTTATAGCAATATCTCGAGCCTTCCCAACCCACCTGTAAAATGTAAGCATATAGGCTGAAAATACTTCTGTATTGATTGATTGAATTTTGGTGTTTTACAATTCTTGGATAGAATAGTGATGCTAGGTGCTATATATAATACACTCTGCCTATTTGAAGAAATTCCTAAACAACTTTTGTTACAAGCATAACTGACTTATGACTTAGTCAAATACTCAAACTCTAAGCTAACTTAATAACATAAATAACTGATAAAACAAACTCTAATATTCCTTCACTCCCCCTCAAGTTGGCGCATGAAGGTCAATAATGCCCAACTTGTTAAGTAGCAATTCAGATCTTTCTCTTCCTAGAGGCTTGGTAAAAATGTCTGTTATTTGGTCCTTCGTCCATATCTTCATGGGTTTAATTTCACCCGATTGGACCATTTCTCGAACAAAATAGCAGTCCATCTCTACATGTTTGGTTCTCTCGCGGAAGACCGGATTCGCTGCAATGTGGAGGGCCGCTTGATGATCACAAAACAGAGACGTTGCTTCCTGTTGAGGAATGTTTAATTCCTTGAGTAGCCATCTAACCCAAATGAGTTCACTGACAGTGGCTGCCATAGCCCTGTATTCGACTTCAGTGAGGATTTTGCAACCATAGTTTGCCTTTTGGTTCTCCAAGAAATGGGTGATTCTCCAAGTTGAATCGGATAACTCTGTGCATGATCTTTGGGTGAGAGGACAACCGCCCCAATCAGCATCACAATATGCTTTGAGTTGAAGTTCATTTTGACTAGAGAGGAATATCCCTTGTCCTGGAGTTGTTTTTAAGTAACGAAGAATCCTTTCAACTGTATCCATATGAGTTTGTCTTGGTGCTGTCGTATATTGACAAAGAGTGTTCACTGCATATGTTATATTTGGCCTTGTTACGATCGGATATAAATGATCGACCCAAAATTCTTCTAAAACGAATCGCATCCACTACTGGATCATTGGCATTCACCCCCAAGTTGTAATTCTGTTCCATAGGGAAATTGCTCGGCCTGCAGCTCTCCATTTTTTGTCTCTTTGAGTATGTCAATAGTGTATTTTCTTTGAATGAGGACAAATCCTTTTGCTGATCTAGCCACTTCTATGCCCAAAAAGAACTTCAAAGGTCCTAGATTCTTTATACTGAATCTAGCATTCAAGTGCTGTTTGATCTCTTGCATCATGATCAAATCATTTCCAGCTAGTATTACATCATCTACATAAACATAAATGAGAGTAGTGATGAATATTGTTCCTTGCCTATATATAAACAAGGAATGATCTGCTTTGCATTGTTGAAATCCCATTTCTTTTAGAGCTATAGTGAATTTCTCATACCAATTCCTTGAAGCTTACCGAAGTCCATACAAAGATTTTTGTAACTTGCAAACTCTTGTATCATCTTTCTTTGCTAAGCCTTGAGGGATCTTCATATATATTTCTTCAGTCAAATCTCCATGGAGGAAGGCATTGTTCACATCTAATTGGTGAACAAGCCATCCTTTAACTGCAGCAATGGTTAGCATGGTTCTCATGGTGACCACCTTTGCTACTGGAGCAAAGGTCTCATGGAAATCTCCCCCTTCTATTTGAGTGAATCCTCGTGCCACTAGCCTTGCTTTATAGAATTCCACTTCACCATTTGGTTTGAATTTTACTTTGTAAACCCACTTGGAATCAACTGCATGCTTGCCTTCTGGAAGTTGTCAGTTTCCAAGTGTCATTAGCTTCCAATGCTTCTATTTCTCTTTGCATAGCATCTTTCCAGTGTTGATGTTTTATTGCCTGTGAAAAATGATTCGGCTCATCATGTGTATTGATGGCTGCTAGGAAAGCTAGATGTGAGTTTGAAAATTTGTTATAAGATACATAATTTGACAAAGGGTATTTAATTGTGTTACCAGAAAAAGGACTAGGTGAGGAATGAGAAATAGAGGGTGGTAGATCCACTTCATAATCCTTGAGATGTTTTGGCATTTGCCTTACTCTACCACTTTGCCTTTGATCTACTTCTCTTACCACATTTTGCTGAATTTCTAAAACTGAAGATGTGGGATCCTCTTGCTCGAACCAAAGATCCGAATTTCCTGTTTTTCTGATGAGTTGTTTCTGCAGCATTGGTCTCATGTTCTGTTTCCTGCATGTCAATGCCTTCTGGACTACTCATTACTGCATCATTCTCCCAAAAGGATTGTTGTAATTCTCCTGTTTTCTCTTTAGAGCTCTTTTCTCTGAAAGGAAATACATTTCCAAAGAACACAACATCCCTTGACACAAAAGTTTCTTTACTTATTTGATCATACACCTTGTAGCCTTTTTGGCCTAAAGGATAATCAATAAAGACACAAGGTCTCCCCCTCTCATCAAACTTCCCTTCTCTTCTTGTTTTTAAAACATATACCAAACATCCAAAGACTCTTAGAACATTATAATTTGGTTTTCTTTTATACAAAATCTCATAAGGTGTTCTGTTTTTAAGAACAGTGGAGGGAATTCTATTGATAATATGGGCTGCAATGAGGACACACTCTCCCAAAAAATGGGTTGGTAATCCAGAATGGAAGCCCAAGGCATGAGCCATCTCAAGGATGTGCCTATGCTTCCTTTCCACCACACCATTTTGTTGAGGTGTGTATGTGCAACTCAATTCCATTAGAATTCCCTTTTCCTGATAAAAGTTTTGCTTATGCCTTGAAGTAAATTCTAAACCATTGTCTGACCTAAGACACTTAATTTTCTTTCCAAATTGTGTCTCTATCATGCAAACAAACATAGGCAAATAATGTTCAACTTCAGATTTGTGTTGAATGAGATAAATCCAAACTCCTCTACTAAAGTCATCAACAATAGAAAGAAAATAGTGAGCCCCTGTCTTAGAAGCAGTATTATAACGTCCCCAAATATCACAATGTATTAGATCAAAGCAAGATTTAGATTTTATAGAGCTAAGGGGAAAGGGTAATCTAGTTTGTTTTGCTCGAGTACAAGGATCACAGGGCAAGTTATTTTGATTCCTAACAAATTCTATGTCAAGATCTATGTGTGCCATCTTAGATTCAAAAGTATACCCTAATCTATTGTGCCACAAAGTCCAATTATCCTGCTTGCTAACCTTCATAGCTACTCTTTCTTCTTGTGAAGGCTCAAGAAGATATAAACCATCTCGATGCCTACCCAATCCAATCAGGGTCCTCAAAGGCAAGTCTTGTATAAAACAAAAATCAGCAACAAAAGTTATGGAACAATTATGTTCTCTGGTCAATTTACTCACAGATATAAGATTGCATTTAAAATTAGGAATATGCAGGGTTTTGTTTAAAGTCATTCCATTAGAAAGATCTGCATTTCCTATACTCTTTACAGGCACACTCATTCCATTGGGAATGAGTACAAGGTTCTTGATTAGTGGAGGATTTTTCCTTCAATGACCTCTCATCACAAGTTATATGTTCACTTGCTTTGAGTCTATGACCCAGGATCTTTTAATTATGATATTACCTGTCATATTCACTGTTGGTTTTGATTGTTTTATCCCTGCACTTGGTTCTGGATCATCCTTTAGCTGCTGCAACAGTCTTTCATATTGCTGCAAAGACAGTCCAGGAATTGGGCTAGCATCTGTGATGACCTGTGCAGCTTTGAATCCCCCTTTCTTTCCATTCCATGGTACTGATTTGTCTTTTCTGTCTTTGTTAGGTTTCATCCAATCTTGAGGATAACCAACAATTTCCCAACATTCTTCTTGTGTATGTCCTACCTTTTGGCAGTGATCTGATGTGCGCAGCGTCGCGCGCGGACGCGCGACGCTCTTGCGAATCCGGCAAGTGTACCGGACTGTCGTCAAGTAATAAAAGATATCGAACCCACAGAGACTGTGTTCTCGAATCGCAATCGGTTTTCGAATCGATTATATCTGGACAGTTTTAAAGAGGGTTTTGAAATTGGTTTTTGAATTGAAAGATAGATGAGCAGAGAACAATTAAAACAGAAAACAATTGTTTATGGGGTTTTTATCTAAAACGGATTCCTAGGGATTTGGGTTACCTTTGAGGTTGTTTATGTTGCTAACTGATTTACCTTTGTTGATTACCGAAATTGCCTTGAAGGCGAGTTTATCCTCTAATAGCTTAAGCTCCCTCTCGGGTTACAAAAGCCGTGCCCAATTGACCCGACACCTACTCTCGTGGTAGTCGATCCCAGATTGGACCCTTTGCGTTCCGTGACAACTCGTTGCTCCTCGAGGGACGGCTTCTAACTTTCGTGATTTCAGTCCCAAGTCTGACTTCTATAGGTCCGACACCCAAGTTCACCGCTAGGTTCCTCCTTGAAATGTCTCGGTCATGCAAATAACCTAAGTTCACCGCTAGGTTCCTCCTTGGATCATTCACATCTCACAAACTAGTGGCTGCCGGGCTTTACGAGTGAATCACCCTAGAAATCCTAAGTTCACCGCTAGGTTCCTCCTTAGAACGTCTATGCGGTTGCCGAAATTTATGAGTGATTAACACACTAGAAATCAGATCTAAAACAATTATGAAATCAACAATGGTTTCAACATCAAATTAACATCATTTACATGCCTCTGGGCAGCCCTAGTCCCTAGAAACTAGCTACTACTCCAGTCTTGCCATGGAGATGACAAGTCTAGGTTGACAACATAATAAAAATCAGAAAAGAGAAGAGAGGAGAAGAAGAGAAGAGATCCTAAATCTATGCCTAGTAGTAGTAGCCCCAAAGGTCTCCCCGATTTTCGCCCTCGTGGTCCCTTATTTAGAGAATTGGGCAGTTAGAGTCCTAATCCAACTCAAATTAGATCCATTCTGTTACTTCGAGCCAAGTAATACGCGTCACGGCCGTGATGGCTATCACGCCAGGCCGTGACGGATTCACGCCTTGAAAATTCTTCACTTGGTTGGTCGCCATGGCCGCGTGATGCTCATCACGGCCTGGCCGTGATGCTCATCACGGCCGTGATGGCCATCATGGCCTGGCCCCGACAGCTTCTCGACTTGTGGTGGTTTTGGGTCACGGCCGTGATGGCTATCACGGCTAGGCCGTGATGCACTCGACTTGACCTTTGTTCTTTTTCAGTTTTGCTCGATCATGGCCGTGATGGGCATCATGGCTAGGCCGTGATGAGCTCTGTTTGGCTCATTTTCTTCAGTTTTAAAGCTCCATCTTCATCCAAACTTCATCATGGTTGATCTTGAGCAATTTACCCTTGATATCTGCAAAACAACACACGAAAAACCGCCTTACCCGTTCCAAAGGAAAATTAACCTAAAATCTAATTAAAAATGCCTAAACTACATGAAAATGCATGCAAAATGATAGACAAAGATGATGTGGAATCACACTCATCAAATCACCCCAAGCTTAAAACTTTGCTTGTCCTCAAGCAATTACTCAGGCCATAAGATAAATCAATCAAAGCATGGATAGTGAACTAAGAACCCTAGAAGCTAATCCAAGTAATAGGCATTTTTAATAAGCACTCAAGAGATAATCAAGTTCAAGTCCAATTAGAAGCTAGGTTCTTCAAGTTCATATCCTCACTGATTTGGGCACTCATCTCACCTCACTCAAGTGTTTTAGGGTTTATTGACAATTCACTCCAATTCCTCAAGGAAAGTATTTTACCATAGGCTTGACTATTAACCAAATCTCTACTTTATTTAAGAAAACACTTAAGAATCAAGAGGTCTTTTCCTTTGGTTGTAATGTGGCCATGGGATTTATTGTTAGGTGGGAAAATCAAAGAAAGGGAATTTTCAAGAAGGCTAGATAGATTATCAAACATTACAAAGTATGACACCTTCTAAAATACCTTTTGAGGGCTTTGATTTACTTTTTCCACCTTTCTTCTTCTTCTTTTTTTTTTTTTTCATTTGTCACTTTCTTTGTCATCCCCTTCTCCATTTTTTTCTGTTTATTTCATTTTTATTTGTTTGGAGAAGGGGAGATTTAGCTCAAGAGAAATATTTTCATCCCATTCTTTTTTTCCAACTACCATTTTGCCCTTTTTGTAATACTTTAAAAGGTGCCATACCAAACATTATTTATCAAATTAATTCATGGTACCAAGAAAAGTATTTTTTTTTCTTTAGGCTCAAAATTGGGCAACTAAGGGGTAGCATTTATCATTCAAAGCTCGGGAGGCCGGAAAAATACCTAGTGCCTCAATCATTTCCAAAAATGTTTTCAGAAATTTTTAAGTTTTGAAATGGTTTCAAGTCAAATTCTAGAAAATACAGTCCATGAGGAATTAAATCACTCTATCACAAGAAATGGGGTAGATTTAGTGAATACCCCTATTTGGCTCAAAATCTTACATTTAGTAGTTCATAAATCAGTGAGGAACACAAGTTTAAGGAACCACATGCTAATTATCAACTATCAAATGACTATCTCAAGAATTTTTATTTTTAGCCATATCACAAGAATAATAAAAAATTGGGTTCAAAATTCACTATCTCAATTCATTTGGCTCCAAGTTCTCACAATCGGATGCATGTTCTAAGTGAGAGGCAATCTAGAGAATGTGATCATACCAATCTATGCCTATGTGAATGCAATATGAATGCAACAATGCAAATGCAAAAATAAATACCCCCTACCCCAAGCTTGATTACTTACATTGTCTCCAATGTAAATAATCAAGTCGGAGAGAGGAGAAAAATGGAACAACTTACCGAGTCGGTGAGCGGGTGTTGGCTTCACATTCCAGACAAAACTTGGGTAGAAATTGTATCACGGCCGTGAGGCTCATCACGGCCAGGCCGTGATCGTTTTCGATCCTCGGGAGTTGCCCTGTCACGGCCGTGATATACATCACGGCCAGGCCGTGATGCTCTCTCGGCCTTGGCATCCTACTTATCACGCCCGTGATGGTTGTCACGCGGCTAGGCCGTGTTCCTTTCTCGTGCTCTTGTTTATTTCATCACGGCCGTGACCACTGTCACGGCCGGGCGTGATGGCCTTTGACTTTATCTTTTTATGCTCTTCTTCTCTTTCTCATCCCGAAAACACTAGACAAACCTATTAATGATATTTTTGCCTCTTGATCTTCTCAAATTATTCAAGAGGTGAATGCAAAAACAAAAGGAAAAAGGGAAGAAAACTTGGGTTGCCTCCCAAGAAGCGCTTATTTATGGTCTTAAGCTTGACCAAACTTCCTTCAACCAACCGGTTTGGCGTAGAAGTGCAGGCACACTTCTCTTCCATGGAGCTCCTTCAAATAGCCGTTTCTGCTCATACGGCCAATAATGCTTCCGCTTCGCTTCTTTTCTCTCGGAGCTTCCTAGCCTTCCTTCCTCCCGCGGAAGTTTTGTTTCAGATGGACAGCAACTCCACTTCCATCACCGCTGGGTGCATCATTAGCCATGCATACTTTCGGAGTTGCTTCCATGTTCAGTTCTTCTTTTACCACCGGAGACGTTGTATCAATTTCCGCACACATGGCTCTCAAAAGGAGGGTTGTTATAAGAGTTAGTCAATTGAAAATCGATCCTACCTTCCTCTACAGTTAGAGAGCTTCCCATTCCTTACGTCTATTATTGCTCAAAGCTTGCCAAGAATGGCCTTCCTAAAATGATGGGGAATTCAGAATTCCCTTTCATATCCAATACCCGGAAGCTCGGTAGGGATGAAGAATTTCCCTACCTTCACAGGGACATTCTCTAGTATGCCTAGAGGAGTCCTAGTTGAGCCGTCAAGAAATTGTAAGGAGAATTTGAACGGTCTCAACTCTTTACTTTCCAACCTTTCCATGATAGTGAGGGGCATCAAGCTCGCACTAGCCCCTAAGTCACATAAGGCTTGGTCAATGTGCACTTGTTCAATTGAGCAAGCGATGGAGAAACTACCTGGGTCTTTCAGTTTAGTAGGCATTTTAGTCTCTACATCTACTTGCTTTTTCCTAACCAACCTTTGTGGGAAAGGTATCGGGGGTTGGTACGGTGGTGGAGGGACATATTTCGTTCTGGCTCCTCTTTTTCGCTTGTGTCCTCCTCCGGGTCCACGTCCATTTCAGCTACCCCCCACCCCAAGCTTATCATCCCTCAAGTGTATGACATTGCAATGCTCATTGGGATTTGCTTTGGGTTGCCCAGGAATGTACCCTTAGGTCTCGAGTACGTGCTGGTTTGTTGGGCAATTTGTGTTTCTAGCATCTTGTTATGAGTTGCTAAGTTGTCTACCTTAGATGCTAGATCTTTTATTGCCTCACTCACTGCCCTTCCTTGTTGTCTAAACTCCTCATTCTGTTTTGTCCGAAGTTTCGACAAAACTTTCAAATAAAGTCTCGAGTTTAGATCTTTGTACCGAGGATACCCCTGTCTGTTCTCTTATTACCTTGACCCTCTTGGAGCTCATGATTAAGCGTGTTGCTTGTAGTTGCCGTAGGAGAGGTAAGGGTTGTTCCTTCTTTGGTTGTAGGGATTTGGGGGAGCATAGTTGGGCAGCTTCGGGTTCAGTATCATAGTAGTTGTTACAAGAGTTCACTTGCTCACCCGGGCGCTGGATCCATGTGGGCATCCCATCATGTCATGTCCCCGCATTCCACAAATCTCACAAACAAGGTTAGTAGCACCTAATGCACTCACATTAGCTCTTTCCCAGCCGATCAAAACGTTTATTAAGTGAGTCTATCTTTGACATAATAAGATCTGTGCTATTTACCTCAAACTTACCCCCCGAAATCTTGTTCGGGTTAATACCTCTTTCGGATCCCCATTGGTGGTAGTTGGTGGCGACATTCTCGATGATGTTGAATGCCTCAGTGAGAGGCCTATTCATAAACGCTCCACCGGCTGCAGAATCTAGTGACACCTTCGAAGAGTAGTCCAATCCGTTATAGAAGGTGTGCACTATTAACCACCTCTCGAGTCCGTGATGTGGGCACGACTCCAGCAGTCCCTTGTATCGATCCCAAGCTTCCGATAATGATTCTCCGTCTTTCTGGAAGAAGCCGGTGATCTGGGTTCTTATGTAGGCCGTCTTGGATGGAGGGAAGAATTTCTCCAAGAACCCCTGCTCCAATTGGTCCCAAGTAGTCAAGGTGTTAGCTGGGATTTGCTTTAGCCAGGCCTTCGCCTTTCCAGTGAGAGATGAGGGGAACAATCTCAAACGCACAACATCGACTGAGGCTCCATGAATCCGGATTGCATCGGTGAACTCTAAAAATGTCTCTATGTGATCGGTCGGGTCCTCCGAAGGCAATCCTCCGAATTGATGTTGCCTAATCATGTTGATTAGCATGGGCGGTATGGTGTAGTTTTCCGCCTCAATCTCTGGCCTTGCAATCCCAGTTCGCAAGCCTCTCGCATTTGGGGCTGCGTAATCCTTCAAAGGTTTTGTATCCGGTTGATTCGCCATGAGTGGAATGGGACTCAACCTTTCTCCCTCTCTTTGTAGTCTTCTACGTCTGTGGAAGGTCCTCTCGATCTCCGGATCAATCTCACTAAGGCTCCCAAGACTTAGAGATCTTTGCATATAACACACAGAGAGATGGATACAATAGAAGGAAAAGAATTTTTTTTTAAATTTCAGAAATAAAAATCAAATAAAAAGAAAAGGGTCCAGAAAAATCAATTTAAAAACTAAATGAAATTCGAAAAGGCACAGTCCCCGGCAACGGCGCCAAAAACTTGATGCGCGCGGCGTCGCGCGCGGACGCGCGATGCTCTTGCGAATCCGGCAAGTGTACCGGACTGCCGTCAAGTAATAAAAGATATCGAACCCACAGAGACTGTGTTCTCGAATCGCAATCGGTTTTCGAATCGATTATATCTAGACAGTTTTAAAGAGGGTTTTGAAATTGGTTTTTGAATTGAAAGATAGATGAGCAGAGAACAATTAAAACAGAAAACAATTGTTTATGGGGTTTTTATCTAAAACGGATTCCTAGGGATTTGGGTTACCTTTGAGGTTGTTTATGTTGCTAACTGATTTACCTTTGTTGATTACCGAAATTGCCTTGAAGGCGAGTTTATCCTCTAATAGCTTAAGCTCCCTCTCGGGTTACAAAAGCCGTGCCCAATTGACCCGACCCCTACCTCGTGGGTAGTCGATCCCAGATTGGACCCTTTGCGTCCCGTGACAACTCGTTGCTCCTCGAGGACGGCTTCTAACTTTCGTGATTTCAGTCCCAAGTCCGACTTATATAGGTCCGACACCCAAGTTCACCGCTAGGTTCCTCCTTGAAATGTCTCGGTCATGCAAATAACCTAAGTTCACCGCTAGGTTCCTCCTTGGATCATTCACATCTCACAAACTAGTGGGTCCGGGCTTTACGAGTGAATCACCCTAGAAATCCTAAGTTCACCGCTAGGTTCCTCCTTAGAACGTCTATGTCACGTAAATAAACGGTTCCGAAATTTATGAGTGATTAACACACTAGAAATCAGATCTAAAACAATTATGAAATCAACAATGGTTTCAACATCAAATTAACATCATTTACATGCCTCGGCAGAGCCCTGGTCCCTAGAAACTAAGCTACTACTCCAGTCTTGCCATGGAGATGACAAGTAGGTTGACAACATAATAAAAATCAGAAAAGAGAAGAGAGGAGAAGAAGAGAAGAGATCCTAAATCTATGCCTAGAGTAGTAGCCCCAAAGGTCTCCGATTTCTCGCCTCCGCCGGTCCCTTATTTATAGAATTGGGCAGTTAGAGTCCTAATCCAACTCAAATTAGATCCATCCTGTTACTTCGAGCCAAGTAATACGCGTCACGGCCGTGATGGCTATCACGGCCAGGCCGTGACGGATTCTGCCTTGAAAATTCTTCACTGGTTGGTCTGTCATGGCCGTGATGCTCATCACGGCCTGGCCGTGATGCTCATCACGGCCGAGATGGCCATCATGGCCTGGCCCCGACGGCTTCTCGACTTGTGGTGGTTTTGGGTCACGCCGTGATGGCTATCACGGCCAGGCCATGACAGACTCGACTTCACCTTTGTTCTTTTTCGTTTTGCTCGATCATGGCCGTGATGGGCATCACGGCTAGGCCGTGATGGGCATCACGGCTAGGCCGTGATGGGCTCTGTTTGGCTCATTTTCTTCAGTTTTAAAGCTCCATCTTCATCCAAACTTCATCATGGTTGATCTTGAGCAATTTACCCTTGATATCTGCAAAACAACACACGAAAAACCGCCTTACCCGTTCCAAAGGAAAATTAACCTAAAATCTAATTAAAAATGCCTAAACTACATGAAAATGCATGAAAAATGATAGACAAAGATGATGTGGAATCACACTCATCAAATCACCCCAAGCTTAAAACTTTGCTTGTCCTCAAGCAATTACTCAGGCCATAAGATAAATCAATCAAAGCATGGATAGTGAACTAAGAACCCTAGAAGCTAATCCAAGTAATAGGCATTTTTAATAAGCACTCAAGAGATAATCAAGTTCAAGTCCAATTAGAAGCTAGGTTCTTCAAGTTCATATCCTCACTGATTTGGGCACTCATCTCACCTCACTCAAGTGTTTTAGGGTTTATTGACAATTCACTCCAATTCCTCAAGGAAAGTATTTTACCATAGGCTTGACTATTAACCAAATCTCTACTTTATTTAAGAAAACACTTAAGAATCAAGAGGTCTTTTCCTTTGGTTGTAATGTGGCCATGGGATTTATTGTTAGGTGGGAAAATCAAAGAAAGGGAATTTTCAAGAAGGCTAGATAGATTATCAAACATTACAAAGTATGTCACCTTCTAAAATACCTTTTGAGGGCTTTGATTTACTTTTTCCACCTTTCTTCTTCTTCTTTTTTTTTTTTTTTTCATTTGTCACTTTCTTTGTCATCCCCTTCTCCATTTTTTTCTGTTTATTTCATTTTTATTTGTTTGGAGAAGGGGAGATTTAGCTCAAGAGAAATATTTTCATCCCATTCTTTTTTTCCAACTACCATTTTGCCCTTTTTGTAATACTTTAAAAGGTGTCATACCAAACATTATTTATCAAATTAATTCATGGTACCAAGAAAAGTATTTTTTTTTTCTTTAGGCTCAAAATTGGGCAACTAAGGGGTAGCATTTATCATTCAAAGCTCGGGAGGCCGGAAAAATACCTAGTGCCTCAATCATTTCCAAAAATGTTTTCAGAAATTTTTAAGTTTTGAAATGGTTTCAAGTCAAATTCTAGAAAATACAGTCCATATGGAATTAAATCACTCTATCACAAGAAATGGGGTAGATTTAGTGAATACCCCTATTTGGCTCAAAATCTTACATTTAGTAGTTCATAAATCAGTGAGGAACACAAGTTTAAGGAACCACATGCTAATTATCAACTATCAAATGACTATCTCAAGAATTTTTAATTTTAGCCATATCACAAGAATAATAAAAAATTGGGTTCAAAATTCGCTATCTCAATTCATTTGGCTCCAAGTTCTCACAATCGGATGCATGTTCTAAGTGAGAGGCAATCTAGAGAATGTGATCATACCAATCTATGCCTATTTGAATGCAATATGAATGCAACAATGCAAATGCAAAAATAAATACCCCTACCCCAAGCTTGATTACTTACATTGTCTCCAATGTAAATAATCAAGTCGGAGAGAGGAGAAAAATGGAACAACTTACCGAGTCGGTAGCGGGTGTTGGCTTCACATTCCAGACAAAACTTGGGTAGAAATTGTATCACGGCCGTGAGGCTCATCACGGCTAGGCCGTGATCGTTTCTGATCCTCAGGAGTTGCCCTGTCACGGCCGTGATATACATCACGGCTAGGCCGTGATGCTCTCTGGCCTTGGCATCCTACTCATCACGCCCGTGATGGTTGTCACGGCTAGGCCGTGTTCCTTTCTGTGCTCTTGTTTATTTCATCACGGCCGTGACCACTGTCACGGCCAGGGCGTGATGGCCTCTGACTTTATCTTTTTTATGCTCTTCTTCTCTTTCTCATCCTGAAAACACTAGACAAACCTATTAATGATATTTTTGCCTCTTGATCTTCTCAAATTATTCAAGAGGTGAATGCAAAAACAAAAGGAAAAAGGGAAGAAAACTTGGGTTGCCTCCCAAGAAGCGCTTATTTATGGTCTTAAGCTTGACCAAACTTCCTTCAGTCAACCGGGGTCGGCTGGGCGTAGAAGTGCAGGCACACTTCTCTTCCATGGAGCTCCTTCAAATAGCCGTTTCTGCTCATACGGCCAATAATGCTTCCGCTTCGCTCTTTTCTCTCGGAGCTTCCTAGCCTTCCTTCCTCCCGGCGGAAGTTTTGTTTCAAGATGGACAGCAACTCCACTTCCATCACCGCTGGGTGCATCATTAGACGTGCATACCTTCGGAGGTGCTTCCATGTTCAGTTATTCTTTTACCACTTGAGACGTTGTATCAATTCTGCACACATGGCTCTCAAAAGGAGGGTTTTTATAAGAGTTAGTCTATTGAAAATCGATCCTACCTTCCTCTACAGGTTAGAGAGCTTCCCATTCCTTACGTCTATTATTGCTCCAGAGACTTGCCAAGAATGGCCTTCCTAAAATGATGGGGAATTCAGAATTCCCTTTCATATCCAATACCGAGAAGTCGGTAGGGATGAAGAATTTCCCTACCTTCACAGGGGACATTCTCTAGTATGCCTAGAGGAGTCCTAGTTGAGCCGTCAAGAAATTGTAAGGAGAATTTGAACGGTCTCAACTCTTTACTTTCCAACCTTTCCATGATAGTGAGGGGCATCAAGCTCGCACTAGCCCCTAAGTCACATAAGGCTTGGTCAATGTGCACTTGTTCAATTGAGCAAGCGATGGAGAAACTACCTGGGTCTTTCCGTGTAGTAGGCATTTTAGTCTCTACATCTACTTGCTTTTTCCTAACCAACCTTTGTGGGAAAGGTATCGGGGGTTGGTACGGTGGTGGAGGGACATATTTCGGTTCTGGCTCCTCTTTTTCGCTTGTGTCCTCCTCCGGGTCCACGTCCATTTCAGCTACCCCCACCCCAAGCTTATCATCCCTCAAGTGTATGACATTGCAATGCTCATTGGGATTTGCTTCGGGTTGCCCCGGGAATGTACCCTTAGGTCTCGAGTACGTGCTGGTTTGTTGGGCAATTTGTGTTTCTAGCATCTTGTTATGAGTTGCTAAGTTGTCTACCTTAGATGCTAGATCTTTTATTGCCTCACTCACTGCCCTTCCTTGTTGTCTAAACTCCTCATTCTGTTTTGTCTGAGTTTCGACAAAACTTTCAAATAAAGTCTCGAGTTTAGATCTTTGTACCTGAGGATACCCCGATGCTGTTCTCTTATTACCTTGACCCTCTTGGAGCTCATGATTAAGCGTGTTGCTGTAGTTGTCGTAGGAGAGGTAAGGGTTGTTCCTTCTTTGGTTGTAGGGATTTGGGGGAGCATAGTTGGGCAGCTTCGGGTTCGTATCATAGTAGTTGTTACAAGAGTTCACTTGCTCACCTGAAGCGCTGGATCCATGTGGGCATCCCATCATGTCATGTCCCTGCATTCCATAAATCTCACAAACAAGGTTAGTAGCACCTAATGCACTCACATTAGCTCTTTCCAGCCGATCAAAACGTTTATTAAGTGAGTCTATCTTTGACATAATAAGATCTGTGCTATTTACCTCAAACTTACCCCCCGAAATCTTGTTCGGGTTATTACCTCTTTCGGATCCCCATTGGTGGTAGTTGGTGGCGACATTCTCGATGATGTTGAATGCCTCAGTGAGAGGCCTATTCATAAACGCTCCACCGGCTGCAGAATCTAGTGACACCTTCGAAGAGTAGTCCAATCCGTTATAGAAGGTGTGCACTATTAACCACCTCTCGAGTCCGTGATGTGGGCACGACTCCAGCAGTCCCTTGTATCGATCCCAAGCTTCGGATAATGATTCTCCGTCTTTCTGGAAGAAGCCGGTGATCTGGGTTCTTATGTAGGCCGTCTTGGATGGAGGGAAGAATTTCTCCAAGAACGCCTGCTCCAATTGGTCCCAAGTAGTCAAGGTGTTAGCTGGGATTTGCTTTAGCCAGGCCTTCGCCTTTCCAGTGAGAGATGAGGGGAACAATCTCAAACGCACAACATCGACTGAGGCTCCATGAATCCGGATTGCATCGGTGAACTCTAAAAATGTCTCTATGTGATCGGTCGGGTCCTCCGAAGGCAATCCTCCGAATTGATGTTGCCTAATCATGTTGATTAGCATGGGCGGTATGGTGTAGTTTTCCGCCTCAATCTCTGGCCTTGCAATCCCAGTTCGCAAGCCTCTCGCATTTGGGGCTGCGTAATCCTTCAAAGGTTTTGTATCCGGTTGATTCGCCATGAGTGGAACGGGACTCAACCTTTCTCCCTCTCTTTGTAGTCTTCTACGTCTGTGGAAGGTCCTCTCGATCTCCGGATCAATCTCACTAAGGCTCCCAAGACTTAGAGATCTTTGCATATAACACACAGAGAGATGGATACAATAGAAGGAAAAGAATTTTTTTTTTTTAAATTTCAGAAATAAAAATCAAATAAAAAGAAAAGGGTCCAGAAAAATCAATTTAAAAACTAATTGAAATTCGAAAAGGCACAGTCCCCGGCAACGGCGCCAAAAACTTGATGTGCGCGGCGTCGCGCGCGGACGCGCGACGCTCTTGCGAATCCGGCAAGTGTACCGGACTGCCGTCAAGTAATAAAAGATATCGAACCCACAGAGACTGTGTTCTCGAATCGCAATCGGTTTTCGAATCGATTATATCTGGACAGTTTTAAAGAGGGTTTTGAAATTGGTTTTTGAATTGAAAGATAGATGAGCAGAGAACAATTAAAACAGAAAACAATTGTTTATGGGGTTTTTATCTAAAACGGATTCCTAGGGATTTGGGTTACCTTTGAGGTTGTTTATGTTGCTAACTGATTTACCTTTGTTGATTACCGAAATTGCCTTGAAGGCGAGTTTATCCTCTAATAGCTTAAGCTCCCTCTCGGGTTACAAAAGCCGTGCCCAATTGACCCGACCCCTACTCTCGTGGTAGTCGATCCCAGATTGGACCCTTTGCGTTCCGTGACAACTCGTTGCTCCTCGAGGGACGGCTTCTAACTTTCGTGATTTCAGTCCCAAGTCTGACTTATATAGGTCCGACACCCAAGTTCACCGCTAGGTTCCTCCTTGAAATGTCTCGGTCATGCAAATAACCTAAGTTCACCGCTAGGTTCCTCCTTGGATCATTCACATCTCACAAACTAGTGGCTGCCGGGCTTTACGAGTGAATCACCCTAGAAATCCTAAGTTCACCGCTAGGTTCCTCCTTAGAACGTCTATGTCACGTAAATAAACGGTTGCCGAAATTTATGAGTGATTAACACACTAGAAATCAGATCTAAAACAATTATGAAATCAACAATGGTTTCAACATCAAATTAACATCATTTACATGCCTCGGGCAGAGCCCTGGTCCCTAGAAACTAAGCTACTACTCCAGTCTTGCCATGGAGATGACAAGCTGGGTTGACAACATAATAAAAATCAGAAAAGAGAAGAGAGGAGAAGAAGAGAAGAGATCCTAAATCTATGCCTAGAGTAGTAGCCCCAAAGGTCTCCTGATTTTACGCCTCCGCTGGTCCTTTATTTATAGAATTGGGCAGTTAGAGTCCTAATCCAACTCAAATTAGATCCAATTCTGTTACTTCTGAGCCAAGTAATACGCGTCACGGCCGTGATGGCTATCACGGCCAGGCCGTGACGGATTCTGCCTTGAAAATTCTTCACTGGTTGGTCTGTCATGGCCGTGATGCTCATCACGGCCTGGCCGTGATGCTCATCACGGCCGTGATGGCCATCATGGCCTGGCCCTGACAGCTTCTGACTTGTGGTGGTTTTGGGTCACGGCCGTGATGGCTATCACGGCCAGGCCGTGACAGACTCTGACTTCAGCCTTTGTTCTTTTTCAGTTTTGCTCGATCATGGCCGTGATGGGCATCATGGCTAGGCCGTGATGAGCTCTGTTTGGCTCATTTTCTTCAGTTTTAAAGCTCCATCTTCATCCAAACTTCATCATGGTTGATCTTGAGCAATTTACCCTTGATATCTGCAAAACAACACACGAAAAACCGCCTTACCCGTTCCAAAGGAAAATTAACCTAAAATCTAATTAAAAATGCCTAAACTACATGAAAATGCATGCAAAATGATAGACAAAGATGATGTGGAATCACACTCATCATGATCACACTTTGGTCTCTCCTTCTTATTATCTTTATATCGAGAACTTATGGTTTGGAAGGCAGCTGTCTCCATTGTAGGTTTCTGCGTTGCTGAGACAAGCTTTTGTTGCTCATCTTCTGCCACAAGGTGATAAACATGTCCTAAGGAAATAGTAGGAACCATGCTGAGAATGTGTGTCTTGACAGTCCCGAAAACATCATCTAATCCCATGAGGAAGTCATACAACTGCTGCCTTTCTTGCGTTTGAATAAGCTGCTTCTGGACATCACATGTGCAAGCACCACATGTACATTTTGGCCAAGGAGCAATTGAGTGAAATTCATCCCAAAGTCCTTTCAATTTCGTGAAGTATGCAGGAACTGAGAGCTTCTCTTGCCTAAGAAGAGAAATTGCTCTTTTCAATTCATATACTCTTGGTGCACTTTCTTTCCCAAATATTTCTTCAAGATCCTTCCAGATTTCCCGAGTAGTGCTAGCATAACGAACGCTACTTCTCACCTCTTTGTCCATGCCATTCCCAATGTGCAAGATTACAAGAATCTGCACTTGGAATAGGAATAGACCCGTCTATAAAGCCTATTTTATTCTTTGCATAGAGTACATTACTCATATCCACGACTCACTCTCCATAATTTCCATCACGGAGAGGTTCACTTACAAATATTTGTCCAGGGTGATCCGAAGCATGAAGAAAATATGGAGAATCGGGAGGTCTCTTCTTCGATGTTTGCTGCATATAAACAATTAGAATTTAAAATTTTAGTGGTAATGAAAATAAAGCATTAGGACTGAGATAATTTTAAATAAATTTTACTTACCAGCCTCTTGTAATGAACATGAGTAGTCACGGAACTCCAGCATTCGCGACTCAGTTTTGCTTGTTGATAAGACTCTTCTTCCGAAATTCCTTATCCTTGACCCAATAGTCCCTCAAACGGTTGAGCACCTCAGGGTGGAGCCAATCCCCCATATCTTTGACCCAATAGATTCTCTCTGTTCAAATGCTCGACGGATCTCATTGTTATGTGTAACGCCCCCTTGGCGCTACATGTCTAATTCGATGCGGAAACACAAAATAAAGCGCTGGTTACTTTTGGAAAATAGTCAACATAATAACTACGTTCGAAAAACAAGTATAACAATTTTATTTTGTGATACAACAAAACTTCAACCTATAAACAGTGAAATAGAACAACGTGATATACATCCATTCATACTTCATAATTGTAATAAGCATCACAAGTCACCGTAGTGTACGAGTTGTTTTCTGAAAATATACACATAAGCAAAAGATACATTCATACATCATTGAACTAAAAAGTCTAAAGCCACTACTAAAAAAGAATGGCTCTCAGAAGCCAAATATATAGATTGTCCACAGGTATTGCTACCTCAAAATGAAATAACCAAAAGTTCTAAGCTGATCATTCTTGTGATACCCATTAGGAAGACCACTATGGCCATCCCCCCTCGTAGAGGTCTCAGATGAGTCTACCTCTACTGCCTCGTCTGCTACAGGGTCTACATCCTCATCGTCCAACCGATACTTGATCTCTTCAACGTCCTCCTGGGGATCCTCCTCCACATCATCATCCTCATCTGGATGAAGAACCAGAGGAGCGGGAGGGGGAAGCTTCGACAAGGGGGAACGAGGTGCAGCCTCAGGAACTGGCTGAACAAAAGGTTGCTCATGATAAATGTTACCCTGATCCACTAGTGTCCCGAGCAGTAACCAGAATGATGGCAACGGTACCTCTACATTCTTCACGATATCGCTATGTGTGCAGGTAAAGGGTCCCGCCTCTGTACCTTCAGTAGCACGTATGGGTCTCTTATAAGAGGCACTCCGAGCTCCAGGATGGATTACCCAGGCGCCTCCATCATCGACAAGATCAAATGTCAGGGCCAAGAGCCCTAAATGCGAAAGGGGACTCCTGAATGTGAAAGGGGACCCCGTGGATACATCTCAGACGCGTATACCAAGATATAGCAACCAAAACCACAAATAGATATATCGCAAGGGTGAGATACCGACATGTAAGTTTATCACGATAGTCACATACGAGACACACCAAAAAAAGAGCATATAATCACAATAACATATATAACAATATAAATAATCATCAAAGTATCAATGCTATAACATTCAAACAAGGGGATCATACCCGACAACCATCATAAGTTGTAAGAATGCATGATACTTCAAATGTCCACTATTTATTTCGTAATCTCTGGAGATCCTAACTTCCCTTCGTCGAGCATGATAGGTTGTGATAATCCCCATAACAAAATTGTTCTCATGAGTTCGGCCTCTCAAATTAGGTCTGAGCACCGATTGTTCAATTGTATCATGTCAAAACCAAAATAATATTGAGTAGTCCCTGATTGAGTACATCCACGTTTGGCAGTCGTTACGTCCACGACTCGAGGTCATGAGTACTTACTCATAGGAACTCTAGCCCGACATCTCGATCGCCGGGTCCTCATAACTTTTATAATTTTCAATGCGGTTTTTCGTTCTGTGAAAACTAACTTGAAAATCAAAATACAAGAATTTATCAGAGTTCGTTGGAAGAATATTTTCGCTCCTTTTAAATCATTTTACAAAAATCATTTTTCCTTTGAAATTCATTTTTGAAACATTAAATCGTTTAAAAATCATTTTAAAACGTTTGATTAAACAGCAAAAGTCTGGACAGAATTTTCGCCGTAAAAGCATTTTCCTAAATCGTTTTCATCTAGAATAAACTTTTTGTAAACCAAAAATTTTTCTTTTTAAAAGGCTTTTTAGTTGACGACATTAAAATATTTTAGAGATTTCTTTCTTTCCTTTTTTTGAAACATTTTAGGAAAATTAGCATAAATGCAACTTTTCACTATTCATCCTCACTAACCCTCATATCTTAAGTATTGTTCTGAAATTGTCTTCAATTTCTCAAATCCATAAACTTTTAAGAATAGAGTCTTTAACCTATATTTTCTTAACATCTCCCAATTATGAAAAACTTAAAGATTCATTACTCTTCTGATTACAGTTTTTTTAATGGCTTAATCCTCATTATCAAGTTATCACCATTGTCATGCTCTCAACCAGTACAATCAACAAACAGTCTCATCAATACATATACATAGACAACTTTGGAACACAATTTCACATAACAATTTACCAACATCACAACTTTTACTCATTAAGGTAAATATCACATAATCACTACACTTAACTACACACACCAAACAAATAAGTATATGACTATCAAACTATTTAGCTAAGCTCCCCTTACCTCTTGAAGCACAAATTTCCATTGACTTAGGTCTTGTAAAACTTTTCCTTTCACTCAAACAAGATCACCACAATCAATCTACCAAGTAACCTTCACAAGATCAACACATAAAACAAGTTAAGCAACAAAACCCATTTTTGTGCAAAAACACCTAGGGTTTGGCCAAGAAATAGAAAAGAGGGCTAGGGTTTTCCATTTTCTTCAAGCTTTTAAAGACAAGGTGTTAGGGTCTTAGATAGAAGAGAAAAATTGTCATAGCACAAAAATTCCATTCATACAAATTTTCTTGAATTTCTCCATGAAATTCTAACAAAGTGGGTCTTGGAAAAGAAAATTAATGGAAAGGAAAGTAACTTAAGAAGGATGAGGGATGATCATTGATCATAAGATATACCTGAAGACGATGAAGGATAGATGAAGATGGAAGAACCAAGCCAAAGAACTTAGGAGCTTTTCTTTGAGTTTTCAAGTGAACACTTTGTGTCTTTGGGTGAGAATGAAGAGATGAAATGAGTGTGGGTTATTAAGGGGGAGGGGCTGGTTGACTACTACAAGGGCAAGGTGGGAAAATAAAAGAAAGTACACTTTAGAATTTGGTGAGCAAGTTAAGGGCATAATGGTCATTCCATTAGGTATTTTTTAAATATTATTTTAAGTTTGCCATGATTAAAGTGGTGAGTCATGGTGATGACTTACCATGTGACTCATCACTTATGTTGACACGATTGACTCATTGTCCTCATCCACCCGACCTATCTTTGTAATACTGTATTTAGTTTCGTCGTTTATCCGATTTCGATTTTTCGTGTGATTTTCTTTGAAATTTCACCCCAATAAAATATAATATTTTATTTTTGAGCATAAATTTTCAAAGTAGATCATATCACTAGAAAGTGATAACAATCTAAAATTCTTCAGTTTCGGGTCAAATTAAGGTTTTGTGACGGTACAAATTGTATTGTTAGTAAAAACGCAGATTAGGTTCCTTCTGAAATTTTAAACCCAAATTTTAACCATAATCTCCTACCATGTAATGAGTTCTAGATATGATTTTATTTTCTCTAAAATTATTTTTTGGGTCTCGGATAAAAATATTAAATATATAGTTATTGGTATTAAAGCACATGAAAGGAACAAGGTGTTACGTTATGTTCGGGGCAACCACAAATGGTGTGCCTAAATGAAAAGAAAATATATGAATCAACAGATATGAAAGTTAAATGCAATCAAACAAAGTAATGAAGCAAAAATAAAATCAAACTAATAATAAATTTAGTGTGTTTGGATAAGGTATTTCAAAATTCTCAGTAATTTGAAATATTTCATAAAATACCTTATAAAATTCCTTTATTTCTAAAATCCATCATATTTAATATCCAAACAAAATATTTTAGAATGAAGTATTTTAATTACCTTCTTAAAATACTTTACCCTCAACTTATCTAAATCTTACCCCGAAATCAAGATCAAACCTATAATCCTGAACGTCCTGTGGGATCTTCGTCCATATGGGCCAGCTGTCGTTATACTGGCCCTTGATACACCTGGAAATATGTTCACTAGAGTCGTCAGGAGGGTCAAAGCTGTTGGCAAATCACTAACTATACAGTTGAGGGTGTCCCAAGTTTACTACAGATCTACAGTAACCGGCAGGTGTCCCATTTTCATTGGTTATCATATTTAATTTGTTTTTTTCAACTTTCCCGGTTGTCAACTGCTTTTCATGCCTACTTATTTTACTTTCTATAAAGTCTAATCCATGCAGTCTCTGAAGCTCTCTGATGAATGACAAGGAAAAAGCTATTAAAATATGAAGAACCTTTTCTTTTTCTATCAGCACCGAATGCGTTTAATCTCTCCCACAGTCCCACTTCATCTCTTTCTTGCTTTATTTCCCATCACCAGGGAATGCATTTCATCTCTCCTGCTCATACCACTTCACACTACACACTTCCTCTTTCGGCTTCTTAACATCAAAACCCCAACTCAGCTTTTAAGCTTTTTTACTTTCTCCTCCTCTCTCTACAATTTTTCAAACTGGCAGTTCAGACGAGTCAGCCATGGTTTCCGATTCAAACACACCAAGAACCTAGGCAATAAGAAGAGGGTACGATTCTGATTATCATTTTTGTGTTCTTATGTACCTAAAAATTTTGTCAATTGAATTTCCTTAATTTTATAATGTAATGCTGTTATATGTTTTAGAGCTATGATGATATAGGGCCTGTCGTAGATGCTGTTGTCTGGCCTGATGGAGAGGTCTGGAGGGTTGCTCTTGACACACTTGAATTTCAAAAGGCTTCACATTCTGATTTGCACTATGCTTTTATAAGGTGATATATATTTCTGTTCCATTATTTACCATTATCGTGACATGTTTCACATTAACATTTAATTAACTCCTAAATTATATAATTATCAGACTAGGAGGGGTGTTAACAGTCAAAGACCTCAATTCCATTCTGCATCTCTTAATCTGATTGCATTTTCTTCCTTCTTTAAAGGGGAGATAGTGCTATTTGTAATCTCCAACTTCTCATCTTTTTATTCCTTTTTCTTGATAGAGACATTGGCCTAGAGCAAGAACTCACAACATATTTTAGATCTCCCATCTCACTTTGGTTTCACTTCAGGTATGCCTTTTTCCCATCTTCACTGGACCCTCAAATTTAACTTCATTTTTGTTTTTTTGTTTTCTGTTATCTTGCACTTCTCATTTCCTTTTTCATGTAACTCTCTCTTAACTCGAAATTTCTTTCATTTTTTTGTTTGGTTAAAATTCTCACAATTTCAGCATCATGGTTGACTGAAAACCTAGAGTAGCTAATTTAACTAGATAAATCTACATTCTGTGTTACCTTGCAGTGAAAATGCGAAAAGGTAGAGATAATTTAGTTGTTCATATCGTTGGATTTAGTACTATTTGGAGTTTGGACAGTGAGGATTAGAAAATTGTTTGGTTTTTTATATGTTTTTTAGATTCCTTTGTTACTACGTGATTGATAGGTAGTTAGGTGTTATGATTTTTAATAGCTCATTAAATAGCATTCTAATCATACAGCATTCTTATTACTACACCCTTATCATTTGTTTAAAGCTCCGATTATTCTGAATTCTTTGAAATATTGAACTCTTATCATATAGTTTGTATTCTTCGGTCTTCATGGTTGCCTCATTTGAGGACTAAGTGGTGTCTACTTTCTGCCCTGCATGTTTATCACGGTTCTAAACTACTAATTGTTCCTTTTCTTTAGATGTATATTAAGAGCCTCTTCATATATAAATGATTATTTAATCACTGACTTTACCTATCACATTTATTTGAATAGTTCTATAATTGTTTTGGTGTTTATTAAATATATTGGAGGTTAATTATTGGAGTTGTGTCTCGATTAATCCTAACAGATGATTCACTTAGAATGGAAGTAAATGGTCTCCAGGCATCAAAGGTATACCTCCTGATGGACTCTCTCGAATGATATGATGAGTGTGATTTCACCTCATATTTATTTATCATTTTGCATGCATTTTCATATAGTTTAGGCATATTTAACTTGATTTTTGTTAGTTTTTCCCTTGGAACGAGTAAGACAGTTTTGTGGTGTAGTTTTGCAGGAATTAAGGATAAAATGCTCAAGATTGACCATGATAGAGCTTTGATGAAGATGGGGCTTGAAAAGTGAAGAAAATGAGGCAAACAGAGCCCATCACGGCCTAGCCGTGATGACCATCACGGCCTAGCCGTGATGACCATCACGGCCATGATCGAGTAATAACTGAAAAGAAAGAAGGCAAAAGTCAGAACTGGTCACGGCCTAGCCGTGATGCCCATCACGGCCGTGACCTGTCAGCTGAACCAGACCCTCACAAGTCAAAATCTGTCACGACCTAGCCGTGATGAGCATCATGGCCGTGACAGACCAATCACTGAAGACACGTGCAAGGCAGAATCCGTCACGGCCTGGTCGTGGTGGCCATCACGGCCGTGACGCGCATTAATTGGATCAGAAGCAACTGATATGAATCTGATTTGTGTTTGATTAGGATTCAAGCTTCCCAAATCTATAAATAAGGCATCAGGCAGAGACTAAAAGAAGACTTTTGGGCTGCTACTGTTAGGCTATAATTTAGGATCTCTCTTCTTCTTCCTCCTCTCTTCTCTGATTTTTATTTTTCATGTTGTTGTTAACCAAGTTTGTCATCACCATGACAAGGCTTGAGTAGTAGTTTAATTTCTAGGTATTGGGGCTATGCCCAATGTTTGTTTATGGCAGTGAATTGATGTTATATCTTTGTTAATTGCGATTTTGTTTTAGATCTGATTTCTAGTGTTTTAATTACTTGTAAATCTGGTGCGCACTTATTTACATGTCGTAGACATTCTAAGGAGGAACCTAGCGGTGAACTTAGGTGTTGGATCTATAGAATCAGACTTAGGACTGAAATCACGAGAGTTAGAAGCCGTCCTTCGAGGATTAACGAATTGTTACAAAACGTAAAGGGTTCAATCTAAATTCGACTACCACGAGAGTAGGGGTTGGTTTAATTGGGCACGGTTTTTGTAACCCGAGAGGGAGCTTAAACTATTTGAGGATAAATTCGCCTTCAAGGCATTTTCGATAATTAACAAGGGTTAATCAATTTAGTAACATAAACGATCTTGTAGGTAACCCAAATTCCTAGGAATCCATTTAGATCTGAAAAATCATAAATAACTTTCTGTTTTATTTGATTGCATTCCTTTTCAAATTATCTCTTATTTAAAAAATTCCAATCTTTTTATACAGTCCAGTTTTATCATTTAACAATTAGTTGCGATTTGAGATCACGGTCTCTGTGGGATCGATATCTTTTTATTACTTGGCGACAATCCGGTACACTTGCCGGATCGCAAAGCACGTGCACGTGCACTCGCACGATGCACATCAAGTTTTTGGCGCCGTTGTCGGGGACTGTGCTTTCTCGAATCTCAATTTAATTTTTAAATTGATTTTTCTGGACCTTTTCTTTCCTTTTTATTTTTATATTTGAAAAAAAAATTCTCTTTTTCTTTCTTTGTATCCGTCTCTGTGTTTGTTTATCTTCTATTCAAAGATTCCTAAGTCTTGGAGACCTTACTGAGGTTGACCCCGAAATCGAGAGGACCTTTCACAGACGTAGGAGACTACAAAGAGAGAGAGAAAGGTTGATTCCCATTCCACTCATGGCGAATCTCCCGGATACGAAACCGTTGAAGGACTACGCAACCCCAAATGCTAGGGGTTTGCGAACTGGGATTGTTAGGCCAGAGATCGAGGCGGAGAACTACACTATACCTCTTATGCTCATTAACATGATTAAGCAACATCAATTCGGAGGACTGCCATCGGAGGACCCGACTGATCACGTGGAGACATTCTTGGAGTTCACCGATGCAGTTAGAATTCAAGGCTCCCCGGTTGATGCTATTCGTTTGAGGTTGTTCCCATCATCTCTGACTGGAAAAGCAGAAGCTTGGCTGAAACAAGTGCCCGCTAACACCTTGTCGACTTGGGACCAACTGGAGCAGGCGTTCTTGGAGAAATTCTTCCCTCCATCCAAGACGGTCTACATACGAACCCAGATCACCGGCTTCTTCCAAAAGGACGGAGAGTGCTTGTCAGAAGCTTGGGATCGCTACAAAGGATTGTTGGAGTCTTGCCCACATCATGGACTCGAGAGGTGGTTATTATTGCACACCTTCTACAACGGATTGGATTACTCTTCGAAGGTGTCACTCAATTCCTAGGAATCCATTTAGATCTGAAAAATCATAAATAACTTTCCGTTTTATTTGATTGCATTCCTTTTCAAATTATCTCTTATTTCAAAAATTCCAATCTTTTTATACAGGCCAGTTTTATCATTTAACAATTAGCTGCGATTTGAGATCACGGTCTCTGTGGGATCGATATCTTTTTATTACTTGGAGACAATCCCAGACACTTGCCGGATCGTAAAGCACGTGCACTCGCACAACGCACATCAAGTTTTTGGCGTCGTTGTTGGGATCGTGCTTTCTCGAATCTCAATTTAATTTTTAAATTGATTTTTCTGGACCTTTTCTTTCCTTTTTATTTTTATATTTGAAAAAAAAAATTCTCTTTTTCTTTCTTTGTATCCATCTCTGTGTTTGTTTCTCTTCTATTCAAAGATCCCTAAGTCTTGGAGACCTTATTGAGATTGACCCCGAAATCGAGAGGACCTTTCACAGACGTAGGAGACTACAAAGAGAGAGAGAAAGGTTGATTCCCATTCCACTCATGGCGAATCTCCCGGATACGAAACCGTTGAAGGACTACGCAACCCCAAATGCTAGGGGTTTGCGAACTGGGATTGTTAGGCCAGAGATCGAGGCGGAGAACTACACTATACCTCCTATGCTCATTAACATGATTAAGCAACATCAATTCGGAGGACTGCCATCGGAGGACCCGACTGATCACGTGGAGACATTCTTGGAGTTCACCGATGCAGTTAGAATTCAAGGCTCCCCGGTTGATGCTATTCGTTTGAGGTTGTTCCCATCATCTCTAACTGGAAAAGCAAAAGCTTGGCTGAAACAAGTGCCCGCTAACACCTTGTCGACTTGGGACCAACTGGAGCAGGCGTTCTTGGAGAAATTCTTCCCTCCATCCAAGACGGCCTACATACGAACCCAGATCACCGGCTTCTTCCAAAAGGACGGAGAATGCTTGTCAAAAGCTTGGGATCGCTACAAAGGATTGCTGGAGTCTTGCCCACATCATGGACTCGAGAGGTGGTTATTAGTGCACACCTTCTATGAACTCTTGTCACAACTTCTACAACACGAACCCGAAGCTGCCAAACTATGCTCCTCCAAATGCTTACAACCAAGGAAGGAAGAACAACCCTTACCTCTCCTATGGGAACTACAACAACACGCTCAACCACGAGTTCCAAGAAGGCCAAGGTAACAGGAAACCCGCAGCGGGGTATCCTCAGGTACAGAAGTCTAAACTCGAGTCTTTATTGGAAAGTTTTGTTGAAACTCAAACAAAACAAAATGAAGAGTTTAGCCAACAAGGTAGGGCAGTAAACGAGGCAATAAAAGAGCTAGCATCTAAGGTAGATAACTTAGCCATCCATAACAAGATGCTAGAAACTCAGATTGCCCAACAAGCCAGTACATATTCTAAACCTAAGGGTACGTTCTCGGGGCAATCCGAAGCAAATCCTAATGAACATTGTAATGCCATACACTTGAGGGATGATAAACTTGGGGTGGTTGAAAAGGACGTGGAATCAGAGGAGGACAGGAGCAAAGATGAAGAGCCAGAACCAAAGTATGTCCCTCCACCACCATACCAACCCCCAATACCTTTCCCACAAAGGGTGGTCAAGAGAAAGCAAGTAGACATAGAAGCTAGGATGCCACCTAAACTGAAAGACCCAGGTAGTTTCTCTATTGCTTGCTCAATTGAAGAAGTGCAAATCGACCAAGCCTTATGTGACTTAGGGGCTAGTGCGAGCTTGATGCCGCTTACTATCTTGGAGAGGTTGGGAACCATGGAGTTGAGTCCATTCAAATTCTCGTTACAATTTGCGGATGGCTCAACTAAAACTCCTCTAGGCATACTAGAGAATGTTCCCGTAAAGGTAGGGAAATTTTTCATCCCTACCGATTTCCTGGTATTGGATATGAAAGGGAATTCTGAATTCCCCATCATTTTAGGAAGGCCATTCTTGGCCACCGCTGGAGCAAAAATAGGCGTAAGGAATGGCAAACTCTCTCTGAATGTAGAGAAAGGTAGGGTCGATTTTGAATTGGCTAACTCATATAACAACCCTCCTTTTGTGAGTCATGTGTGCAGGATTGATATAACATCTCCAGTGGTAAAGAAAGAGCTCAACATGGAAGCAACTCCGAAGATTTGCATGACAAATGATGCACCCAGTAGTGATGAAGATGGAGTTGTTGATCATGTGGAAACAAAACTTCCGCCGGGAGGGAGTAAGGCCATGAAGCTTAGAGTGAAAAGAGAGAACAGGAAGCGCAATTGGCCATATGAGCAGAATCGGCTCTTTGAAGGAGTTCCATGGAAGAGAAGTGTTCCTGCACTTTTACGCCCAACCGACCCCGGTTGATTGAAGGAAGTATGGTCAAGCTCAAGACCGTAAATAAGCGCTTCTTGGGAGGCAGCCCAAGTTTTCTTTCCCTTTTCCATTTGTTTTTGAATTTAACTCTTGAATAATTTGAGAAGATCAAGAGGAAAAAAATCATAAATTAATAGATTTGTCAAGTGTTTTCAGGTGAAGAAGGAAGGAAGAGCAAGAAGGGCAGGGACAAATAAAGTCAGAAGTCATCACGCCTAGGCCGTGACAGTAGTCACGGTCGTGATGGGCTAACCATGAAGACCAGAAAGGATCACGGCCCAACAGTGACATCCATCACGGGCGTGATGAGAAGGACCCTAAGATCAGAGAGTATCACGGCCTAGCCGTGACACAGGTCACGACCGTGACAGGCCAGCTCCTGAAGACCAGAATTGATCACGATGAGCCTCACGACCGTGATGCAGTTTCCAACAAGTTTTTGACTTGGCATGTGAGCCAGCACCCGCACTAGTGGAAAATATACATTAGACGGTAAAGGTTTACGTCAGTTAACCAAAAGCTAGACGTTAATAAGGAGGCGGTGGCAGTTTTGTAAATATCAGGCTTCATTAATTCAATTTTAACGTCAGTTGTTTTAATGACTGACGTTAAAAGTGAAGTGACTCACTTTTAACGTCAGTTCAATAAAGAACTGACGTTAAAAGTGAACATTTTAACGTCAGTTCGATAAAGAACTGACGTTAGAAGTAAGTCTCTTCACTTTTAACATCAGTCCCTACATCAACAGACGTTAAAAGTTATTTTAATAAATTTTTTTATCTAGTATACGATTCCTTCCGCATTGCCTTCCTCAAAGTTTCAGTTTCACATGAATTGCTTTGATGTTTTGTGTTTCTGTTTTGAAAACTAAAATATATGTGCGAAGTATAAGTTGAATCAATAACCCAAACCGGATCTCATTCATGAAGTGTAATACAGATCGATCGTCTGAGAAGATTGAAAGGGTTTAAAATCCTATAAAAAGTTACATTGAAAGGGTTTAAAATCCTAAACATTAAAGCTACATCCCATCAGAGAGTTTTATGAAATATGCCAAAGGGAAAACTATATATACTCCGAAGACCTCAGAAAACTGGGGGGCATGAGAGAGCTCAAGAGAGAGGCAAAAACAGGTGCACCAGATCCGTTTCAAGCAAAGGCAGTGGTTCCAGAGACTTCCAAGATGGTCACTTGCTGCCGAAGCTGAGGTTTTGGAACTGTGACCCCCGAGCACCTGATTAGCCCTCCAGCAGCTGATTCTCCGGAAGGTGATAAGGTGAGCAACTCACACAATGTAATTTACTCAGACTTATCACCCATGCAATGTAATTTACTCAAACTCAGAAGTTGTTTGACCATTAAGACAAAGACCTTTGAGTCTAGGAATAGGAAGAAAGAGTGATGAAGTTAATCTCCACGGCAGAGCCATATTGTGAAGCAGAAAATTAAAAGGATGGAAGGAAGCTATTTATAGGAGCAGGGGATGAAGTTACTAATTAAGCTATTCTGATTTTGTTGAAAACTTACCTATAAACTTAATGCTCATTAAGAGGATTGAGTTACAAGGTGCATGGGTAAGTAGCACAGTACAGTCAAAGGAATGAATGTTTTTGCAGATATCTATACACTTTTAACGTCAGTTTTTTAAAAAAACTGACGTTAAAAGTGTTTTTAATAAAAAATATTAATTGTTAACATCAAGTTTTTATACAACTGACGTTAAAAGTTTGATTTTTACTTCAGTTAAATAAATAGCTGACATAAATAATCCTATATATTATACACGTGCAGAATGAATATTGGAAATAATGTAATTAATATACGGGAACTTGGCAGTCATCAAATAAGTTGACGTTAAAAATGAGGTGGTGGGTAAACTATTTGCGTCAGTTCTATAAATAACTGACGTAAATAATTATGAAACTCATTTCATTGGTTGTCATGTCCCTGTTGTCCCTCTTTTAACGCAGATCACTCCATGTAGTACTGCAGTTTATTTCTAAACCTTTTTTTTATACAAGTTTATTTTTTATTTTTATTAATTAGCTTGAATTAGTAAACAAATTATTGTGCAAATTAAAATAAATAAACACTTAACATAAAACAAGTTATATGTATAATCAAATCGTATGACATTGAAGCGATTCATAAGTTAAAATTACATGATTAAAAGATAAAAAATTTCTGCAACATAACCCTAAAATATAAAAAAGTTTCTGCATCAACATCATTTTCTTCTCAGTCCTGTCATCAGAAACTCCAATGGATGCATCACCTCCCTCACTTGAATTCCAAGATGCAAAGTAAATCCTCAGTCACTAGCAGTGAAAGCAAAGTGAAATGGATCTTTGCATCTTTCTTCTTCAGTGGAGTTCCTTGATGCATCATCTTGAATCCACAATCACTTGCTTCCAAAGCAAAGTGAAAGGGATGACGGGGATGAAATAAAGTGAGAGAATCACATTACGTGATTCACCCAACGTTAATATCCATGCAATGTAATTTACTCAAACTCAGAAGTTGTTTGACCATTAAGACAAAGACCTTTAAGTCTAGGAATAGGAAGAAAGAGTGATGAAGTTAATCTCCACGGCAGAGCCATATTGTGAAGCAGAAAATTAATTAAAAGGAGATGGAAGCTAGGAAGCTATTTATAGGAGCAGTGGATGAAGTTACTAAGTTATTCTGATTTTCTTGAAAACTTATCTATAAACTTAATGCTCATTAAGAGGATTAGGTACAAAGGTGAATGGGTAAGTAGCACAGTAGTCAAGGGAATGAATGTTTCTGCAGAAACTAATAAACCTTTAACGTCCGTTGTGTAATACAACTGACGTAAGAAGTTGTGAGTGTTTTTAACGTCAGTTTCTTAATACAACTTACGTTAAATATATGACCTTTAATGTCAGTTATTACTAACAACTGACGTAATAAGTGTGAGAGTTTTTAACGTCAGTTTATTAAGACAACTGACGTTAAATATATGATCTTCAACGTCAGGTTTTACCAAAAACTGACGTAAAATGTTGTTTTATTTTAATTATAACGTTTACCCCCGCGCGCCTTCTCCACTTCTCTACGTCTTTTCTCTTTTCATCACGTACGCTCAACCCTCACTCTCGCTCTCACTCTGCCCTAATCGCGAGCTCATCTCCACCGCAACCACCGCGAGGGCTTCTTCGCCACCACCGTGAGGTACACTCTTAACCCCTAACTCTGTCTTTCCCGCTCCTTCTTTGCAATAACTTGACATCTCTCTTTCCCCTGGCCTTCCCGCGCACTAACTCTCCTTGTCCCTTTGCTCTCAGTAACCACATCGAACGTTGGTCACCACTCGAGCTTCCCCCCCACCACCACGCGAGCGCCTATTTCTGGTGAGTCTTTAATTAGGGCACATTTTTTTATTCACGGTTTTGAGTGCATGCATGTTGCTCTGTTGGTTTGAAACTGTAGTCTCAGTAGTTGAAACTTGAAACCGTGAGTTTGAGTTGTTTGGAATGTCTCTATTTTTGGTTTTGAGTGCATGTTGCTCTGCTGGTTGATCTGTCACGACCGTGATGCTCATCATGGCTAGACCGTGATCAGTTCTGCCTATGAGGGTCTGGTTCAGTTGGCACGTTACGGTCGTGATGGATATCACGGCCAGGTCGTGACCAGTGCTTGGCAATGTTCAAAAACTATAGTTTTCAATCTCCCATATTGTCCTTATATTGGATATATAGATGTTTTGTATATCTACAGGACCTATCTAGTTATTTTTATTCATACTTATGTATTTATTTTGAGTTATAACCTATGTTAATACATATATATTGTTTTTGAACAGGCATACATATGGATCAGTCGGATAGCCCACATGCACGGGAGGACACTGTTGGGGTTTCTCAGGACCCGATCACGCCTACGCCTGCTGATTCTAGTGTAAGTTTACATGCATGTTATATACTATCTTTAGTCCTTCTTGTTAATGTAAGTTTATAATGTTACAACCCTCTATTTTATCATTTTTTTTGTCCATACAGACATCACAGGCTCATAGGAAACGGGGTAGAGGAGCCACCTCGTTGAAGAAACTAGAGAAGGACAGGCAGAGCGGACAGAAGCTTGAGGTGTCCTTCGATGCTAATCTAAATGCCCAGGGACCCCATGCTAAAGAATTTAATAAGTGGGTGTTTCTACAAGCGAAGCAGCACGTAAGCATCAACTACAACCACTGGAATGACGTTCCACAGAACGTTAAGGATCAGATTTGGGAGGCTATCACGGTATTTTACCTTTACATTCATTTGATTTACATTATTAGATAATTATCCGAGTTATAATCCATCCAGTTGTTATATATGTATCTAATGTGTAGGTAGCTTGGACTGTGCCAAATGACGAGGATCATCGTCATAAATGTATGAAAATGGCATCAAAGCGTTGGAATGGGTTCAAGCATGATCTTACCAGGTACTATCTATCTGGGAAGAAGTGGCTTGATAAAATGTTCTCGGATTATCCCTGTATTGATCTGGATACTTGGGATATGTTTGCCAGGAGTCGACAGGATGAAGAATTTCAGGTTGGTTGATTAAGTTAATTTTGTATGCTTATTATAGATCATTTAACTATATTTAATTATGTGTTTTTGTTTGAATAGGCTAAGGCAAATAAGGGTCGGCAGAATCAGCGAAGAACGCCCACCGCCACACCATGTCTCGGGGTGGGTACCATACTCGGATCCAGCAGATGATGGCGGATAGGCCGAGGGCGAAGCGGGAAGAGCACTCGCTAGGATTGAAAGAGGAGAGGTGCCCGAGGGCACACCATCAAGTCCTCCGTCGGACATCGACCGCGAGGATGTCTAGTTAGCCTGCCGCATGACAAAGGCGGGATCTTTTAAAGTCGATGCCACTCGCGAAGTGGCAGATAAGATTGTAAGTAAACAATTAACTTGATTTCAATTGATATTTGTATAGATACTTGCAACACTTTTCACTTGCACGTTTTTTCATTTTTTTTCACTGTAGATGGATCTTAAAGCAAAATCCTCCCAGGGCGCATTCGTCCCCTTCGACGACGGCAGGACGCCTTGATGATCGCTCTAGGCAAGAAAGACCATCCTGGTCGGGTTCTCGGTGTTCCCGGGAACGTGACCATCAAACAATATTATGGCAAGTCTGCTTCACGAAAGCGGGTGGTCAATGAAGCATCAATTTTGGCCGACATTACTCAAAGACTTCATGACCAACCCGGATATTACATCACATCTCGATGCAAGGCTTAATAGCCAACCTGGAATTCAAGCAGCGCTTGCAGAGAGCTTTCCTCCGTCGGTACATCCCAGGACACCGCAAGGCTTGCCAACGCTTCACATGTGAGCACAAAAGAGAGTTTTAGTATGGCACATGTGGAGGACGATGAGTTGGCGACTAGGGAGCGGGAGTTGGAAGTCCAGCGCCATGAGCATGAGTTGGAAATGAAAAGGCGTGAGCTTGAGTTGGACTCCAAACGACGTGAGCTCGAAATGTTAGCAAAGGTATTTATTCATTATTAATGTCCAAAATAGTCAAATAATTACCTCGTGTTTTTTTAATTATCAAAAACTTATATATTTTATTTTCCTAAATCAAGGCCAAGTCGACGTCGGTGTCAGTTGTCACCTATCACTCGCTTGTTCTCACTTGGTGAGGATTATGCGTATGAGATTTTTGCATGTCCATTGGAGCACGATGGATGGGTGGCACGCCCAGATCAACAGAGGATATTTTCCTTCGTTGGTGACGATCTCGAGAACGCCGCAGAAATAACATCCGGATGAACAAAGCAATGTCATCGGTCTGCAGTGCACGTAAGTTAATTTTAATTTTATAACTTATTTATTTTTGGTATTTTTCCATTTAATAATTTATTTTAATTTCAATATATATATATATATATATATATATATATATATATTATGTAATTAACATCCACACCCTTTTCATATCTTAGGTATCTCCATCGTCTTCAGCTTGATAAGGGCGTTGCATCAGTTTACGGTTTCTTAGATCCGTCAATCCTTCTGGCCGAGTTCTTTGCTGGCGATGCATTGAGTAAATACATAGGGAAGGTGTTGGGAGACAATCCGAAAAAATTATATCTGGCTCCCTACTGTATGAATGACCATTGGCAGTTGTTGGTACTTCACCCGTCTAGGCATACTGTCATATTCTTCTGCTCTCTCCACCATGATCCGCCACCGAAGGTGGTGGAAGCTGTAAATATGTAAGTAACTAATCTTAAATTTAATTTAAGTTTTAATATCAGTTGTTTTTAGTTTATTACACACATGATAAATGAGTTTGTTAATTGATCGACATGATTATTTGTTTATGATAGCGCGCTGAAGGCGAGTAGCATAAGTTGCGCCAACGGGAGAAGTAGGACTTCTAAGGCTAAAGCAAATCCTGTATGGAACATCCTCAAGGTTTGGTAGTTTATTTATCAAATAATTATTATTATAATTACTAATTTATGTGTATATTCAACTGACGTTGAAATTAATTTTGTTGGTAGTCTCGATTTCAACCTGACAGTTGGTCGTGCGGCTATTATGTGATGCTTCATATGCTGAACATAGTCTCCGCATCTATTACGGATGGATGGAAGAAGGTAATATTTAAACAACTTGTTAAATTATACATTATAGTTTTGAAGATGACTTGCATTGATGTTATTGTTATTATTTGAACGTGTCTAGGCATTTATCGACCAATCGCCTATTGAACAAGATGAGTTAAGAGACTTGAGGATGCGCTTCACCGAATTCTTCTTCAAGTATGCGACTGAAAAAGGAATTGCCAACATACCTCCGCACTACTTAGATAAATAGTTTTTTTGTTAGACTTTAGAAACTAATTAATAACATGTATATATATATCCTTAGATAGTTTTGTTTTTTAGACATTAGAACTAAAATTTATTTATATATATACATGGGTTTTGGTTTTAAGTCCCCCATTGTTCAATTTTCCTTTGCAATTCTGTAATGTGTGTGATATTCTGTGTTACTTGGACTGAATGCAGGGATAGCTGAGGGGAGTGATATTTTAAAATTGAATTTAAAAAAAAAAACTTATTAACGTCGGTTGTATCAAACAACTGACGTTAATAGTATTTTATAAAATATACAGTACTCTATTAACGTCAGTTGTTTATTACAACTGACGCTAAAATTAAACCTTTAACGTCAGTTCTTTAAAACAACTGACGTTAGTTTTAACAAAATCAACGTCCGTTGTATTAAAGAACTGACGTTAATAGTTTATTTTAACGTCGGTTTTGTTAAGGAACTGACGTTAATAGTGTTATATTTAATGTCAGTTTTCAACTGACGTTAAAATAGTAACTATTAACGTCAGCTGTATTTACGTCAGTCAGTATTCTGACGTAAAAAATCAATTTTAACTGACGTAAAAAGCACTTATTGCACTAGTGCCGCTACCACCTCGGTGAGTTGTTCCTTTTTTTTTCTCCTCTCTCCGACTTGATTATTTACATTGGGGACAATGTAAGTTTTTAAGCTTGGGGTAGGGGTATTTTTGCAAATTTTTGCATTTTTGCATTTGCATTCATATAGGCGTAGTTTTGCATGATCACATGATTAAATTGCCCCTTTGCTTAGATTATGCATCCAATTGTGAGAACTTGGTGCCAAATAAATTGAGATAGTGAATTTTTGAACCCAATTTTTTTTATTCTTGTGATAAGGCTAAAAATAAAAATTCTTGAGATGATCTTTTGATAGTTGATAATTAGCATGTGGTTCCTTAAATTTGTGTTTCTCACTGATTTTAAACTACTAAATGTGAGATTTTTGAGCCTAAAAGGGGTACTCACTAAATCTACCACATTCTTTGTGATAGAGTGTTTTATTCCTCTTGGATTGTATTCTCTAGAACTTGACTTGAAACTGTTTTGAAACTTAAAATTTTTTTGAAAACATTTTTGAAAATGATTGAGGCATTAGGTATTTTTTCGGCCTTCTGAGCTTTGATTGATTAAATGCTACCCCTTAGTTGCCCAATTTTGAGCCTAAAAGAATAAAATACTTTTATTGGTACCTTGAATTACTTTAATGAAAAATGCTTGGTATGTCACCTTTTAAAGTATTGCAAAAAGGGTAAAAAGGTAGTTTGAAAATTTGTGAGATGAGAAAGATAGAAAGATATTTCTCTTGAATTGAAAATCTCCCCTTCGCCATATAAATAAACAAATAAAAAAAAATGGAGGAGGGGATGACAAAAAGAAAGTGAGAAATAAAAAGTAAAAAGAAAGAAAGAAAGGTGGAAAAGTGAATCAATGCCCAAAAAAAAGGTATTTTAGAAGGTGTCATGCTTTGCAATGTTGATATTTTTTTTAACCCTCTTGAAATTTCATTTTCTTGATTTCCCCACCTAACAATTAATCTCATGGCCCCATTACAACCAAAGTAAAAGACCTCTTGATTCTTATGTGTTTTCATTAATAAAGTGGAGATTTGGTTAATAGTCAAGCTTATGGTAGAATACATTCCTTGAGGAAATTGAGCGAATTGTCATATACCCTTAAACACTTGAGTGAGGTGAGAAGAGTGCCCGAATCAGTGAGAATATAAATTTAGGAAACCTAAGCTTCTAATTGGACTTGAAATTGATTATCTCTTGGGGATTTATTGATTATGCTTGTTACTTGGATTAGTTACTCGGGTTCTTGGTTCACTATCCATGCTCTGATTATTTATATCTTATGGCCTTGGTGATTGCTTGAGGACAAGCAAAGTCTTAAGCTTGGGGTGATTTGATGAGTGTGATTTCACCTCATATTTATTTATCATTTTGCATGCATTTTCATATAGTTTAGGCATATTTAATTTGATTTTTGTTAGTTTTTCCCTTGGAACGGGTAAGGCGGTTTTGTGGTGTTGTTTTGCAGGAATTAAGGATAAAATGCTCAAGATTGACCATGATGGAGCTTGGATGAAGATGGGGCTTGAAAAGTGAAGAAAATGAGCCAAACAGAGCCCATCACGGCCTATCCGTGATGACCATCACGGCCATGATCGAGCAATAACTGAAAAGAAAGAAGGCAAAAGTCAGAACTGGTCACGGCCTAGCCGTGATGCCCATCACGGCCGTGACCTGTCAGCTGAACCAGACCCTCACAAGTCAGAATATGTCACGGCCTAGCCCTGATGAGCATCAGGGCCGTGACAGACCAATCACTGAAGACACACGCAAGGCAGAATCCGTCACGGCCTGGCCGTGGTGGCCATCACGGCCGTGACGCGCATTACTTTGATCAGAAGCAACTGATTTGGATCTGATTTGTGTTTGATTAGGATTCAAACTTCCCAAATCTATAAATAAGGCATCAGGCAGAGACTAAAATAAGACTTTTGGGCTGCTACTCTTAGGCTATAATTTAGGATCTCTCTTCTCCTTCCTCCTCTCTTCTCTGATTTTTATTTTTCATGTTGTTGTTAACCAAGCTTGTCATCACCATGACAAGGCTTGAGTAGTAGTTTAATTTCTAGGGATTGGGGCTATGCCCAAGGTTTGTTTATGGCAGTGAATTGATGTTATATCTTTGTTAATTGCGATTTTGTTTTAGATCTGATTTCTAGTATTTTAATTACTTGTAAATCTGGTGCGCACTTATTTGCATGTCGTAGACATTCTAAGGAGGAACCTAGCGGTGAACTTAGGTGTCAGATCTATAGAATCAGACTTAGGACTGAAATCACGAGAGTTAGAAGCCGTCCTTCGAGGATTAACGAATTGTCACAAAACGTAAAGGGTTCAATCTAAATTCGACTACCACGAGAGTAGGGTTGGTTTAATTGGGCACGATTTTTGTAACCCGAGAGGGAGCTTAAACTTTTTGAGGATAAATTCGCCTTCAAGGCATTTTCGATAATTAACAAGGGTTAATCAATTTAGTAACATAAACGATCTTGTGGGTAACCCAAATTTCTAGGAATCCATTTAGATCTGAAAAACCATAAATAACTTTCTGTTTTATTTGATTGCATTCCTTTTCAAATTATCTCTTATTTCAAAAATTCAAATCTTTTTATACAGTCCAGTTTTATCATTTAACAATTATTTGCGATTTGAGATCACGATCTCTGTGGGATCGATATCTTTTTATTACTTGACGACAATCCGGTACACTTGCCGGATCGCAAAGCACGTGCACTCACACGACGCACATCATGATACCAGAAGTTTTAACTCATGATTCATTTTTATGTAATGAATTAATAACATAAAATGCAATTTATATATCGAGCCTGTTTTTATCATGTTATTATATATTAAAAATAATATATGCATACTAAACTGTTGATGGCAGTAGTTTTGGTAATCTTGGTAGAGCTGGTTTTGGCGGCTTACTTAGAAACTTTGATGGTGCTTGGATATCTGGTTTCATTGGTTCCATTGTTACATCCACTTCTCTTCATGCTGAGCTTTGGGCCTTGTTTCAGGGTCTCACTTTGACCTGGAATCAGGGCTATAGGCATGTTACTTGCTATCCTGATTGTAAAACTGTTGTCTTGCTTGTTAAGGAAGCCCCTACTTCCTTTCATCAATTTGCTTCTCTGAACCAATCGATTCAGGATTTGCTGCGCAGAGATTGGTCTATTAATTTGAGCACTCCCTTAGAGAAGGAAACCATTGTGCTGATTATCTCGCCAAGATGGGTGCTTCTTAGGATGAGGGGTTTAGGTTTCTTCACTCTCCTCCTCCAGGGATGAGTACCATGCTTTTAGCTGATAGTAGCAGTGTTGCTTTCCTAAGGGTGTAATTGCTGTTTTGGTTTTGTTGTTTTTTTTGCTTTTGTTGTCGTCCAATTACCCAAAAATACTAAACTGTTTATAACATGAGATGTTTAGGTCTTAACAATTGTGACATTCTTCCTATATTTTAATCGAGTTAGAGGAATAGGGATAGTTGCACTTAGGGGTGTTCATCAACCGATCTAAACCGTTTCAAACCGCAAAAATCGAACCGAAAAACCGAACAAATCAAAACCGAAAAAAACCAAAACTGAAAAACCGTAATTTTTTATTGGATTGGATCGGATTTTGGATCCTATAGTGAAATCCAATCCAATCCAATTCAAACCGATCTATTATATACATATACTATTCTTTTTGAAATTATAGTATTACTCATACTTAAACATTATTCTTCATACTTTTATATCCCTCATTCTCTTTAATATTTTTATTGGAATGACATATATAAGACTATTTAGAATAAATATTAATGTCTTGAAGTTATATTTTACTAAAAGTTTTGATGCATAGAATATATATATTTGATTGAGTAATCATGAAAAATAGGAAAACAATTAAGTAAATTTGAAAAATAATTAACTACAATTTATTTGTAGCCGATTCAAGGAAAAAAATAGGATAAGTGGGAGTAGATATAGAGAATTAATATAAAAGAACGTGTTAAAAAATATCAATAATTTTTTTCTTCTCAAACTCCCAAATTAAAACAAAGATTATCTTTTACCACTATTAAATAAGTAGAAAGGACACTTGACATTAGAAGAAAAAAAATAAAGTATGACAAAAACCGAATTATCCAATCCAATCCAAACCGCATTTGATTGGATTGGATTGGATCGGATTTTTTTAAGGAAGCAAACCGATCCAATCCAAACCGCACGGTGTTTTCACCATTGGATCAGATGACTTTTTAGTTCAAAACCGATCCAATACAATCCGCGAACACCCCTAGTTGCACTCTCATGGCGGAAATTCACTGAATACCTTTCACATAGTATTTAAGCTGATTACCTTGCAGTTGTCTACTTTCTTATGGAACAATCTATTTGGGATTATTGGTGAACACCAGCATTATAATGTCTTAGACAGAAACTAGGAGGCTATGATTTTTATGAATGTGATTATTTATACAGTTATATGGGGTATTTATTGTTTTCATCACATTTTATTCAAGATGCCACTTTAATTCAAAGTCTTGTGTTGGAAAGTATTTAGTGGATGATTGATTGTTTTTGTAGCTGGAAAAATTAGTTTTAGCAAGATATAGCTGCAATTATAATTTTCGAAATCCTTAAAAACCATATCATTAACCTGTGTTAAATGTATGTAAAAGAAAGGAAAATATGAATTGTTTATTGAAAAATATGATATGAATACAATACAGTAGAAAGGTGTTTATATAACACCTTTAGTAACAAACTAACCCAAAAATAATGGATCTAACTGACTAACAAACTAACTAAAAATAATGGATCTAATTAACAAATACTAATCAAATACAATTATCTATTAATCTAATAGCCCCCCCTCAAGCTGGACAGTGAATATTTTGTAGTCCAAGCTTGGTGATGAATCGGTGGAAGGGCCCTGGATCTAAGGATTTAGTCAGTAAGTCCTCAAGTTGATCAGAGCTGGAGATTGGCAATAGATGAAACAACTTGGCTTGGAGATACTCACGAACGACATGGCAATCGAGCTCGATGTGCTTTGTTCTTTCATGGAATGAAGAGTTGGAGGCTATGTGGCGAGCAGACTGGCTGTCGCAGTACAGCAATGCTGGCTTGATAAAAGGAACTCGAAAATCTTGGAGAAGATAAGTCAACCACTGCAGCTCACAAGCGGTTGATGCCAGAGCTCTGTATTCAGCTTCGGAAGAGGATTTAGAGATAGTAGCCTGCTTTTTAGACTTCCATGATACAAGAGATTGACCAAGAAAAATGCAGAAACCTGTTACAGATTTGCGAGTATCTGGGCAAGTTGCCCAATCAGAATCATCAAGCCTTTTAATCTGAATAGCCGAATCACATGGGTAAAAAAGACCCTGGGCTGGTGATGATTTGATGTATCGAAGGAGATGGACAGCTGCATCCTGATGCAAGTCGGTGGGATGAGCCATGTATTGGCTAAGCTGTTGGACAGAAAAACTTAAATCAGGACGAGTATTTGTCAAATAAAGTAACTTACCAATCAATCTTCTATAAGAAGTGGGGTTAGATAAGGGAATACCAGAGGTGGCACTTAATCGAGTGCCTTTGGTGATGGGAGTGGTAGCAGGCTTAGAAGCCAAGAGACCACACTCCTCTAAAATGTCTAAGGCATATTTCCTTTGACAAATATGAATGCCCTGTTTAGAACAAGCAATTTCCAATCCCAAAAAGTATTTTAAATGGCCCAAATCCTTGATTTTAAAGGTAGAGTTTAATGCATTTTTAATAATTTCAATGTTGTTTAGGTCATTACCTGCAAGAATAAGGTCATCGACATAAACAAGTAAAGCTGTAAAAGATGAATTTGAATGCTTAACGAAAAGTGAACAATCCGAAGTAGATTGAGAGAAACCACGTTTATGTAAAAAGGATGACAATCTAGCGAACCATTGGCGACTAGATTGTTTCAAACCATAAAGAGACCTAAGGAGTTTACAAACTTGATTAGGTTGGGGTGTAGAAAGTCCGAGGAGGAGGTTGCATATAAACCTCTTCATCCAAGGTACTATGTAAAAAAGCATTATGCATATCTAATTGATGAAGAAACCAATTATTGGAAGAAGCTATAGCTAATAAAAGTCTAATGGTGGTTACTTTGGCAATAGGAGAATAGGTATCAAAGTAATCCAGCCCTTCAATTTGATTAAAAACCCTTAGCAACTAGACTAGCCTTATACCTTTCAATAGATCCATCGGCTTTATACTTAATCCGATAGACCCATTTACATCCTATGGCAGTCTTGTCCTTAGGAAGTTCAGTAAAAATCCAGGTTTTGTTAGAATCAAGAGCAACGAGTTCATAATCCATAGCTTGAAGCCAGTGGTCATGTTGAATAGCTTGATTGTAAGTGCTAGGTTCAGTGTGTGAAGAGATAGCAAGAGTGTAATGCATGTGGGAAGGAGATAACCGTGAATAAGATAAAACTTTGGATAAAGGATATCTAATTGAAGTGTTGATGTTAGAAGAAGAGAAATTACAATGAAAATCCTACAAATAAGAGGGAGGATGCCGAGACCTGGCAGATCTTCTAAAAGGGGCAGCATCCTTTTGTTGGTGAGAATTGTTATCATTAATTTGAGTGGGTGAATCAATATTGGGAATAGGATGTTGTGGTGCAGTAGGGCGTGCATTCAAGTCAGTGTGGTAATGTGGAGGTGGTGAAGATGCAGAGGGTAAATGCTGCAAAGAAGACTGGTTAGCATAATCAAATAAAAAAGAAACGTTATCATGTGAGGAAACATAGTCAGGATGCAAAGAAAAAAATCATGAGAATGTAAATCAAAGAAAATGTAGCCTTTAGTTCCAGGTTTATAACCTAAGAAAACACATTTTTTAGCCCTGGGGTCAAGCTTTTGCCTATGTTGGAGGAGGGTAGAGGCAAATGCAAGGCACCCAAAAACCTTTAGATCCATAAAGGTTGGGGGCATGTTATGTAACATAGCAAAGGGTGTTTTATTATTTAAAATAGGACTAGGGAGTCAATTAATTAAATGAATGGAATGACAAAGAGCATAGTTTCCAGAAGGATTTAGGTAAATTAGATTGAAAAAGTAAGGCCCTAGTGACGTTAAGTAAGTGTCTATGTTTTTTTTCGACAATCGAGTTTTGTTGAGGGGTTTCCACACAAGAGGTTTGGTGAATAATCCCAAGAGAGGAATAGTAAGAAGGGGTGGAAAATTCTTTGCCATTATCAGTCCTTAATACTTTAATTTTGGCAGAAAATTGTGTTGATACAAGATTGAAAAAATGAGCAATGCATGTTCTAGTGTCAGATTTACATTTAAGCAAATAAACCCAAGTATATCTACTGTAATCATCAACAATAGTTAAAAAATAACGATGTCCCTGAATAGATTCAATACCAATTGGACCCCAAATATCCATATGTACAAGGGAAAAAGGATGCATACTAATGGAATCACTCTTTGGAAAAGGCAAGCGAGCCTGTTTGGCAAAGTGACAACAATCACAAAGTAGACGTTTATTGAAATTGATATAAGGAAATTCAATACAAAGTTGTTGCAAAATGGGGGAAGATGGATGAGCTAATCTAAAATGCCATAAATCAAAAGAAAAGGATGGCACATTATTAGCTGTATTAACTATGCTAAAGGAGTTATTTTTACTATTGAAGACTGCTGGAATCCCATGGAAGATGTAAAGGTTATTTGCAACCTCAGCTTGCCCAATCATCTTCAGGGTAGACTGAGCCTGTATGATGCAAGAATTAGAAGTTAGAAGTAATTGACAATGTAAAGAGGAAGTCAGTTTATTAATGGAAATGAGGTTGAAATGAAATGCTGGAATAAAGAGAACATCATGCAGAAAAAAGTCTTTGGTAAAGAAAATTGTGCCTGAATAATTTGCAGAAAGAATGGTTCCATTTGGTAACTTGACAGAAATTGGAGAAATTGGTTTATGAGTAGTAAAGCATTCAATATAAGGACAGATATGGTCACTGGCTCCTGAATCCAGGATCCAAGTGAAAAAAGGGGAAATGTAATTACCTGTCTTTGTGGTACCCGAAACAAAATGATGAGTGGCATCTGATGTAGATGGCTTACTGATAGTGTTAACTGCTGAATGAGAGTCTTGTTTGGAAGAATGCATCATCTGCAGCAAGTATTGATATTCATCCTTTGAAAGAGAAAAAGAAGGTTCATGTTGGGTAGGTTTAGCAGTAGTTGCAGGGTATTCAATTCTTGGAATGTCATTGGAAGTTGTTGCAGCCAAGTGGGGAGGGGAATTGGTATTTTTGTGCGATACCCAGGAGGGAAACCGTGCTTGAAATAGCATGTGTCAATGGTGTGATTACTCCGATTACAATGAGTGCATAGCATTGGAGTCCTATTATTGTTGCGGCCTCTGCCTCGTCCCTAAGAGGAATTTCCGCATCCTTGGGTAAAATTGGGGGTAGCTAGGGCTGTGGAATCAGGGATTATTGAGGGTTTGCGTTCTTGCTGAAGAACCATAGAATAGGTTTCACTAATTGATGGTAGGGGATTCATAATAAGAATTTGGCTACTAATAGGTTGATACGTTTCATTTAATCCCTTCAAAAAACAAATAACATGTTCTTTGTCTTTGTAGAGTTGAACATATTTGCTCAAATCATAGGTACAAGTATGGAGACAAGAACAAGAAGGGGTGGGGAGAAGAAATTCGAGTTCATCCCAAAGAATTTGCATGTCAGTGAACAAGGTAGATAAAGAACGCTCACCTTGTTTCATAGAGTGGAGATCTTAGAGAAGATCTGACATGCGAAAATGATTTCCGGGTGAAGCGTATTTGAAGATTGTGCCTCAAATCCCTAGTTTGTGTCAAAGGAGGCCGTGTGCTCTGCGAAATTTGTGGTGATAAAGTTTGCGTAATCCAAGAGACGACCATATGGTTGCATCAGTTGCCAAGCATCGAAAAGGGGATTCGAGGCGGCCGGGGAAGAAAGAGAACCATTGATGAACTTGATTTTGTTTTTCGAAGAGAGAGCACGAATCATGGCACGACTCTAGTGGTAATAGTTATCACCATGGAGAGGAGGAGAAACAAGGACGTAACCAGGGTTTTCACCGGGGTGGAGGAAGAAAGGGCTCGAAGGGTTTTGTGAAGGGTCGATTGGTGGGGGTGGTGGAGCCGTTGGCGGGTTTTGGCCAGAGCCATTGTCATTGGTGGATCTTGGGTCGTCGGGGAAGTTTTCGCCATGAGAGAAAGGGCATGAATTGGAATAAGGGTATGGAAGAAAATGATGATAATGCGGAAGCTTTAGGGTTGAGAAAGAAAAACCGATACCATGTTAAATGTATGTAAAAGAAAGGAAAATATGAATTGTTTATTGAAAAATATGATATGAATACAATACAGTAGAAAGGTGTTTATATAACACCTTTAGTAACAAACTAACCCAAAAATAATGGATCTAACTGACTAACAAACTAACCAAAAATAATGGATCTAATTAACAAATACTAATCAAATACAATTATCTATTAATCTAATAACATGAGAGACGCTTACGTCACATCAAGGTAGAGACTCTTTGCTTAAGGGATTTTTTGTGAAAGGTATTGTTTTCTCTCTAGCATATTTGATCTATAACATGCTGAGTTTGTCTATGACTCATGAGTTTTTAATGAGTTATTTTGTTTAATGTCTTGATAATTTTTCTCAAACTGTGGATGGGGTATTCTTTGCAATTGTTTTTTAATGCCTTAGGCTTGTTTTAGAGAGCTTCCAAGTGGGATATTTTTGTTTAGATTGATTTTATATATGGTTCTTACTTGGATGCTTTTATAAAATTAAGTTTTAATAAAAATTTACATGGTCAGTAGAGGATCTAATTTACTTCCTTTGATTTTTCAACAGGAAGCAAAGATGGCTATCAATTGTTGCATGATTTATCAATTACTTGGAAAGGATAGGCAGTCTGAATGCTGAAGCTGATTCCATCTAGGAACTTTACTAGGAACCCAGTTCTATATCAAAAATATTCTCCTAGACCTCACTACCTATGTAATACTAACTGGTCCTAACCATAGTCTTGGTACTTCCTTCCTTTATTGAAATGTCATGTTTGGTTGCTTTTACTATTTTATATCTCCAATGAATCCCCTGCTCTTTCCATACATCCTCATATAAAATGAGCACTTTCACTTGATATGTACATTTATATCATGCATGTATGTACTATGTATGTGATTCATCATTCATGGCAGCTGCTTACACTATTCACTTGCTTTTTCCGGGAATTAATTACTTTGAGAGTTTAAATGATCCTTGATTAGTGTAAAACTTTTTTAATTATCAATGACAATTCCCGTATCCTTAATTTTAGTAACAACTGATGAGTTGTTCAAATTTGTCATTCAGTTGTCTTGGCATCTCAGTTTGGTGGCTCCTTTTTTTTTTTTTCGTGTTTATATAAAAAGTCATTTTTTAATTGGTTATTTCTTCTAGAAAATAACTCTCATCCTACTCTAACTCTCAGTAGCAACCAGCAACTGTTACACCACCACATCCAATCTTCTAGTGTTCACTTCTTCCTGCCAAAACCAAGTTCTTGCCCTCACTTTCTAGATTTTCTGTCAAGCGTTCTTGCTTCTTTTCCCAAATTCGTCCCAATTTTGCCATGAACCTGTTGAATAGGATTGGGTTTGGTAGTGCAAGGGCACCAGAAAACATGGATTCATCCAGCAGTTTGCCCAGTTTGGTGCTAGCATTTAATAGATGCAAATGTTTTGAAAATATCTGAATTAGAAAGTGCATTTACATTTACATAGCAAATATATGAAAACTAAGGTTCTGATACCTGGTATATCTGCTTTCTTTCCCTCCTTATTGCATTGCAGAAAATGGAGTTGCTGAAGATGTCTCAAGATAATATATCCATTGTCTCAAGATGTTATACCAGGGTGTTCATCGTCGCAAGCCTTACCAGGTTCTTTTCATTTACATTTCCTGCCTGAATGCCATTCAATAGTTGTCCATTTGATTTAATATTATATGATCTAATTGGTCTATTCCTTGAACAGGAATTTCTCCAATGGAAGTGCAGTCTGCTGCAGCAATAAAAACAAATCAAAGGAGTTCTTTCAGTTTGTCTTCCTATACAAATCAATAGTGCTGCAACAATGAAGACAAATCAATAGGAGTTATTTTAGTTTGTATTACTATACAAATCAATAGTGTATGAGTATTTTTATTATGGAACTGGAAATTAAATAACTGCAAGACATATATGGCTATTGTTGTTACGGTTTGGCCATGAAGATTAGTGTATAATTATTGGCACTTTTAAAACTATTTATAATTGGTTGTTGGAAATATCACAGAGAAATGTGAATTTCCTTTAGTGAACATCAACCTACCCAAATAATAGAAAGGAAAAAAAAAAAAATCATTACTGAACTAATACTACAACAACAACATCCAAGCCTTATCCCACTAGGAGGGGTCGGCTACATGGATCATACGGCGCCACAATGTTCTATCATGAATCATGTTAATAGTTAAATCATTGACCTCAAAATCTTTCTTAATAGTTTATCCTATAGTTTTTCTTGGCCTACCTCTGCCTCTAGCTATTGGATTGCCTTCCACTCGGTCCACTTTCCTTACTACAGAATCTAAAGGTCTCCTCCATACATGCCCAAACCATCTAAGTCGAGATTCAACCATCTTTTCTACAATAGGTGCTACCCCAACTCTCTCTCTAATGCTATCATTCCTAATCCTATCACATCTAGTTTTTCCGCTCATCCAGTGCAACATTCTCATCTTTGCAACATTGATTTTACTCTTGTGTTGATTTTTTACCGCCCAACACTCCGTCCCATACAACATCGCCGGTCTAATAGCTGTACGGTAAAATTTTCCCTTTAGCTTAAGAGGTACCTTTTTATCACACAAAAAACCCGAAGCCTTCCTCCATTTCGACCACCCTGATTGAATCCGATGGTTTACATCTCCCTCAATTTCTCCGTCATTTTGTATAATAGACCCAAGATATTTAAACCGTGTGACTTGTGGTATGTTGTGGTCTCCAACTTTCACCTCTAAGCTAGAGGTGTTTCGCCTTTTGCTAAACTTACATTTCATATACTCCGTCTTGCTTCTACTCAAGCGGAAGCCATGTGCTTCTAAAGCTTGTCTCCAAGTCTCCAACCTTCCATTTATATCATCTCTCGACTCTCCAACTAGGACTATATCGTCAGCGAAAAGCATGCATCGCGGTGTTGGCTCTTGAATGTGCTCCGTAAGTACATCCAAGACCAAGGTAAAAAGATAGGGGCTTAAAACTGACCCCTGGTGCAGGCCTATGGTTATTGGGAAATCTTCTGTGGCTTCACCCTGCGTTCTCACACTAGTCATGGCCCCCTCATACATATCCTTGATAGCTCGAATATAGGCAATCCGAACACCTTTCTTTTCTAGGGTTTTCCACAAAACCTCTCTTTGCACCCTATCATACGCTTTCTCCAAATCAATGAAGGCCATGTGTAAATCTTTTTGATCCCTTCGATATTGTTCCATCACTCGTCGTAGCAAGTAAATTGCTTCCATGGTCGACCTCCCGGGTATAAAACCAAATTGGTCGTCGGTGATTTTGGTTTCTTTTCTTAGTCTCCATTCAAGCATCCCTTCCCAAATTTTTAATGAACATGGACCTCTCCTCACCCACCTTCCCCAACAGAGATTCCCTGCCAGAAAAATCTACCCAAATCTAGTGAAACTTCCACCCCTTAAACCATTCACTGATGGAGTAGAGAGAGTTATAATATCTGACTGGCATATTGATCCCAGCAAGAAGGATCTTGGGAGTATTCTCTAGAAAAGAGTCAGATCCTTCAGGAAAATTCCTTTTGTGATGGACAAAACCACCAAATGGATGACTTTCAAACATCCAAGAGTATATGGAGCTTCTGTTGATCAGTTTGTGGACACTATCATGTATGAGATTCTGAAATGGGAATTCAGCCACTTCGGAGCAGAAAGAGCTGCACGGTTTGTCCCTCCAACCTGGTTAAAACACTCTACTTCCACAAATGTTGGAGTCAAGCCCTCCAAGATTTGTCCTAGGTTGTCAATGATAGATCTGAACAAGGACAATGACCGGAAGCATCCAATGCACAAAGGAAAGATGCCAGTGGTTGAAGACATTATGCTAGATCTCAGTTCCGAACCCTTTGACCACTCACAGATGGATTACATTCAATCTTTGCCCATTGAGATGGTCACTGAGGCTAATTATGCAGGAGCTTTCTGGCAATCGCACTTAATTCACTACACCAGAGAAGCCTCCACTTCTGACCTGACTGTTGAAGAGAAGAAGAAAACTCCAAAATTCAGAGGCAAATATGGACTCTCTCGTGTCAGATATTTGATCTTTAAGGATCTTTGGGGTCTGCCAATAACTAGTCGTGATGTAGAAATTTTGAATCCTATTTATTGGGCAAAGTATGCCCCTAAGCCAATTCTACAATATGCTTTTGCCTCAGCTTCAACCTCATCCTCTAAACATACAACAGAAGAATTAATTGTAGAAGGCCCTGAACTAAATGTTGAAATCTTTTCAAAACCTGCTTCTGAACCTTCAACTACTTTAGCTGATGCTGTTGTTGTTGCTACTGTTGAGCCAACTCTGACAGAGCAATCTGATGAGGTCTGTGCTTCTAAGCAAGGTGCTGAGTCTGCTAAGACATCATCTCAACCATTAGCTCTTGCTATGGTTCATCCACCAGTCCAAGCTCAAGACACTATCTCAGACTCTGCTGAGAGCTCAAGACAATTATCCTTGCCACCAAATCTTGAGGACATCATTGGAAGAATTTTGATGATAAGGTTGGTAAGATAGTTGAAAAGAAGACATAACAAATGGCACAACAGATTGAAGAAAGGGTACAGAAGCAAGTTCAAGATACTTTGGCCCTACGAATGCAATGGTGACTCAGATGCTGGCTTTATTGATGGATTTTTAGAAAAGCCAAAATCCGAATCAAAACCAACCCATTCCACCACCTCCTTCTACCTAAATCTTTTCCTTCTTATCTTATCTGTTTTGCTAACTATGATGGTCTACTCCTTTTACCTTTTTGTCCGATGACAAAAAAGGGGGAGAAAGGAAAGAGATTAAATTTTATACAGAGTTTTTGTTTGAAAAGGAACATATTTTGTCTGCATATGCATACGTTTAATCTATTCATCTTGATGATACATTGTTCTGACTTCTTATGCCTAAATTTTGTCTAAAGTAAATTATGCTCTGATACTGCTTTGATCTGTTGAATGCTATGTCTTAAGGGGAGCCTTGCAAGCTCTCTTAGACTTTGCTATTTAAATTTAATCATTTTTTGTCATCATCGAAAAGGGGGAGATTGTTGGACCCAAAGTGGTTCTAGTTTTTTTAATCTCTAGGTTTTGATGTTAACAAAAGGATTAAATTTGCTTGGCAAAGTATTAGTTGAAATCTAACAAGTGATTTCAGTTTATGCAGGAATATCCAAAATAATATAAGGTATACAATGCTTGGACTCTTGCAAAGAATTACCCGTCCAAAGGTTATTTAAACTGTTTATATTTTTAATCGTTAAATAGATGACTAACTAAAATTCAGTAGACGTCCATAGTAGTCACGTCAGTAGACGAGTGCTCTCCTTGAAACTCAAGTAGACATCCATAGTGCTTAACTAAAATTCAGTAGACGTCCATAGTGCCACGTCATTGGACGGAGTTTCTCTAAGGACTTAGCAAGTCCAAAGACTTGTGTGGACGAGTGCTTCTGCCACAACAGTGGACGAGCAGAATAAAACCTTGTGTAGACGCGTTCTAAAACTAAGTGCCTGTAGACGGTTCTACATCTTCTATATCTTTACTACCTTGAATGTGATTTAATGCAATCTGGACTACATTGAATTTATTTCAAATGATTGATATTTATTTCAAAGGAATATATGTTATTTATAATTGTTTTATCTGGTTAATACCTTGTTCCTTTGTGAGAAAATTCATAGTACTATCAAGGAAATACAGAAAAGCAAATAGTACAATTGAAATTGTAAAACGATCTATACGATGGCAAATTTATTGCTAGACAAAAGCTGAGTTATACACAAAGGAGGAAAGAAAGTTTTTAAGGTACAATTGCTTAGGACAGTGAGCCTCCATTTTGTGCTTTTCTGATAACCAATGATGCTTTTCAACACGGGTAAAATCAAGCTATCAGTCTCAAGGGATATCTTGCATTTAATGCTATCTCTATAACAGGATTATTCAAATAACCATTGAAGATTTACAAGAGAAGTTGAAGACCATTATATATATAGAAGGTCTCAAGCACTAAAGAAGAATTTTTATTTTTTTTTGCCATTTGAACATTTGCAAGATATTCACAGCTCATATTCCTTTTTTAAAGCAAAAGTTTGTAATTCTTAATGTTGAATATTTGTAAAAATATTCAGTAGATCTTAAACCTTCATACCCTCACATATAGTGAGTTAGAAAGATCTTAGAAAAATCTGTGATTGAATTAGAGCCTGAAGAGGCTTGGCAAGAAAGCAATACTTGTATTCTAGAGAGGTGTAGAATACTTGTTGTAGAAACTGTTTGGAAATAGTGGAGAAAATCCTTCAAGTAGAAGGGACTGGACGTAGCTCTTGGTTGGAAGAGAGTGAACCGGGATAAAATACCTGAGTGAATTTTCTATCCCTTATCTTTTACAGTTTTATTTATTTATACTAACTGTGGGATTTGATTTTGGTTTTGTTAATCTTTTAAAAATGATTTCTTGCGTACTTAAACTTTTTATCTTCTTCTTGTGAAAAGGTTTCTCAAAAAGGTTTTTTGCGAAAATAACTAACAAACACAATTCAACCCCCCTTCTTGTGTTTGTCAGTGCCAACTTCTAATTTCTTTGTTAGAATTAGAGCCTGAAGAGGCTTGGTAGAGAAAGAATACTTGTTGCCTGAAGAGGTGTTGAATACTTGTAATCTATTTGGAGAATAGTAGAGAAAACCTTTAGGTAGAAGGGACTGGACGTAGCTCTTGGTTGGAAGAGAGTGAACCAGGATAAATCACTTGTGTGAATCTTCTAATCCCTATCTTTTATAGCTTTTGGTTATACTAACTGTGGGATTTTTTATCTGAGTTTGTTAACTCTTTAAAAAGGTTTTCTTGCTTATGTGTTACTTATATTGTTTTTGCCTGTGAAATGGTTTGAGAAAAGGTTTTTTCGAAAAACTGTTAAGAAACACAATTCAACCCTCCTTCTTGTGTTTCCCTGTGTCAACTTCACTAATGATCCCACATCCTTATATCTCAGTACCAACACCCCATATTTTTTCCTTTAAGTATCGATGCTTATATAAGCACCTCACAATATTGTATGCTTATTAAGAGCTTCTCTCCAATGGTTAGCAGATGTTGGGGCCCAGGCTTAATAAGATAAACACCTCATTTGAAGTCCGTTGGAGATGCTCTGAATAGTTTAGGCCATTAATTAAGAAATCAAGAAAAAAGTTTCATTAAAAAAATAATATATTTAATATATTATAAAATAATGTAATATACTTACATTTTCAATATAAATTTATCAACAAGTGTCCTGTGCATTTTTTTGGTTCTAAATCCAGTGTATCCCAATGCTGTCAATGAATGCCTAATCACTGTTCGCGGGGCGTGGTTTCCGCTGGTCAAGCATTATTTTACAGAAATGTTATTCTGACACCCATTGGACAACTATATGGTGACAACCGTATGTATGAACAGTGATTCGCCTTTTTTTAAAAAAAGTATTTAGCTTTTTAGAGTACTAATATTTTTGGTTAATTACTTGCAAATATTTGGTTAATCACGTACAAATATTTGGTTAATTCAATTCATTATATGGTTAATGAGTTACCCTAAAGCTTATAATAGTTTTCCACAATCATGTAAGGTGAAAATATTTGCACGTGATTAACCATATATTGAACTACATTAAACAAAATTTTGCATGTGATTAACCAAATATTTACATGTTTCTCAAAAATGATTGTAAGCTTCAGGATGACCCATTAACCATATAATGAACTGAATTAACCAAATATTGGTATGTGATTAACCAAATATTTACATGGTTGGGGAAAATGATTGTAAGTTTCAGGATTACCCATTAACCATACAATGAACTGAATTAACTAAATATTTGCACGTAATTGACCAAAAATGTTAGTACTCAAAAAAGCTAAATATATATATTTTTTAAAACGAGGTATGTTTTTTTTCTTTTTAAAAAAATGTATATTTAAAAAAAGGTAAAAATTACGAAAATGTAACTGTATAGTGGAGTTGTCCCTAGAGTTGTCCATTATGAGTTGTTAGAATTAGAGGTGTTCATATCCAAACCGATCCAAAATAAACCCGAAAATCGATCAAAAAAATCGAAAACTGAACAAAACCGATGTCTATTGAATTTTAATGGATCTTGTTTTGTGAAAACCGTTCGGATCGAATCGGACTTTGGATTCCTTTTCTTAAATCGAATCAATCCAAATCAAACCACATATACGCATTTTAATATATATTTATTCTATTTTTTACATTATTGATTTTTTTATCTATTGGTTTTTTTCTAATAATACTTACTAGCTTGATTTGACATAATTTTTTTTACTATTTCTAAATTCCAAACATAAAAAAAGACGTTATGAAACTAGTTGATAATGATATTTATTTATTTTGTACATATTTTATGAAATGTTATTACATGAATATATAAACAAGTATATACGTGTTAAAGATTTATTCAATTTAGCTTGTAATCTTGATTCTTTGATATAATATAAATATGTAATGATATATCGATAAAAACAGAATCAACCGAACCAATCCAAACCGTATTTAATTGGATCGGATCATATTATATTTTTTTACGGAAGCCGTCCAAATCGAATCGAATCACATACTTTTTTTTATTTTTGGAACGGAGGACCTTTTACCTAAAAATCGATCCAAACCGCCAACACCCAGTTAAAATAACACAACTCTTATTTTAACACCCCGAGGAATAATTGTACCGTAAGCTTTAAGAAATTAAGCTAATTAAAATATCAAACCGATATTGGAGTCATAAATTTCATAGCCTCAGTAGTGGGAACTGGATTACTGGAGTTAGGGATAATTTTTTTTTTTTTTTCATTTGATTTTTACATCAGGATATTTGCTAGAAACCACTTATAAAAATAATCAATTAATGAAAAATATAAATTAGTTAGATCACTTAGATGCTCTAACATTTTCTGAGAATTGAACTGGCTTTGAGCAGCTCCCTTGATCCTTGATCCTTGATCCTTGATCCTTGATCCAATCCTCTGCTATTATACCCCTCTCTCTCTCTCTCTAAATCTGTTGCCGATCTTCCACAGAATGGAGAATAACGCATTCAAAAATGAAAACTTTGCCGAAAACGATCTGGAAAATACCTTTGCAGCCTTTGTTTGCTGTGTTTGCCTGTAAGTCTGCTCTCCTTGTTTATACTTAATATATATTTTTTCATTTGAAAGAGAAGATAGCAAAGAGAAATACCTAACCTAAGTTAAGCTATATGCCAAAGTTGATTGTTTTTTCCCCTTTTCTTAATCTTTTTTTTTGCTTCATGACCTTGAGTTGAGTTGATTATAGCAAATTGAGGTCAGTTATTTTTATTTTTTTTTTATTTTTTTGGATGAATGCATTTTTTTTCTGAAATTATAATGTAAATAGTGATTGATGGATGGATGATGGTAAAACCCAATTCATTTAAAATGATGTAAATGTAATTAGTAGAGGAAGGAGAACTAACCTCTGAGCTTGAGTTTTGTCAAATCAGAGTGATGATTTATTCATTTTTAAACTTAATGTTTTACTTCAAACTCAGAGGTTAGTAGAGGAAGGAGAACTAACCTCTGAATTATTGGTTTTGAAACTTTTATTCTCTTGTCTAAACTGGTTTAATTTGTTTTGATTGTTATCTCTTTTGAAGTTGGTCTATAAGCTGCCTTATTTTCTTTATCAAATTGTCCTTACTAAATTTGACTATACTTTTATAATGCAGGGACCTATTATACAAGCCCATTGTACTATGTAAGGCAGCATTAATTTCTACAAAACATATAATAGTTTTAGTACTGTTCTGTGATAAAATTTCACTTGTTTTCCTTGTTTGTAGCTTGTGGTCACATATCCTGTTTCTGGTGTGTCCATAAATCAATGAATGGTCTGCACGAGTCTCATTGTCCAATTTGTAGGCATCCATACTATCACTTTCCAACAGTCTGTCAAATGCTTCACTTTTTGCTTCTTAAGATGTATCCTGTTGCTTACAAGAGAAGGGAAAATCAGATGCTTGGTATGTTTCTTTTTCTAAGGGCTTATGCACGGGCATTTTCAAATATACATGTGCAATGTGCCATTTACAGTTCCCTTTTGTGAAAGCATTTTGTATGATATATTTCATTAAAAGTAAGGTTTAGAGAATGGAGGGCTTGTAGTTATTTTTATATTGACAATTGTTTAATATTATGTTTTTATCTATGGTGTTAGTTGCCTTGTGCATGCAAAGAAATGATGATTAATGTGTGCTTGCTTATTAATGTTACAAAAATTAGTGAGCTCTTGAGTAATCATAAGATACATAATTAGATTTAGAATTGATACTCATATTTTTATATGTTGCTATGTATTATAGAGTAGAAGCAGGTTTAAACCTAAATTGAATAAGCATGACCAGTTTTTCAGCACTTCTTAGGTCTGAGACCCTCGGTATCCGGAAATTATATTGGATTTTGACTAATCCGAGTCGTGCCGGGAAGACGTATTTAAGGGGGCAAAGTTCTTCCAGTGCCTAGTTTTTCCAACCACAAGATTCAAACCCGAGACCTTGCTTAAGGGGAACCCCGCTCCTTGTCACTTGGACCAACAAGCGTTGGTTTCTTCAGAACTTCATGTAGACCATACTCTACCATAAGAAATTGAAAAGTTGGATGCTATATCTTGGTTTTTTTTTACCTTAAGAAAAATAAATTCTTTTACAATGCTGGCATAGGTTTTTGATACGCCATAACTCCTCATGACATTGTTGGAAGTGAGATTAAGTGAGTCGGCTTACACCATTTAGACTAAAATGATTTAGCCGTTATGACATCCAGGACACCATTGAAGTGAATATGATAAATGTAAATCCCAAGACAGAGAATTCTTTGGAACTACGGATGCAAAATATGCATGGATAAGTTTCTGCTGCTGTGTTTTGAAATTTTTTCTCATTTTATTTGGATACTTGTACCTTTTTTCCCCCATATTTTCGTAATTCTTGGTATTTCTGGTATGCTCCTTCTGATTCATTTCACTATGTATTCCAGAGGAAGAAAAGAAAACAGGCCTTTTCTCCCCTCAATTTGACGCATATACATGCGGATCACAAGCTGAATTTGATGATCCAAAGAGCTTGCCTTCCTGCACTATTGTAAATACGATTTCTGTAAATACAATTTCCAACTCATGCAGCGAGGTATCTTTTAAATGTATGGAGCAATCAGAGTCTGCAACTCATAAAGAAGATGAAGGCACCATCTATTCTGAAAACACTTCCAAGAGAACACCTGTTGAAGCAAAAAAGTTACCTCAGAATGAGCACAATCAGCAACAGAAAATATCAGTAGCAGATGTGATGTGTACAACATGCAAGCAACTATTCTTTCGTCCTGCTGTTCTTAATTGTGGTCATGGTACTTGATGCTTTTACATTTTCTCTCATTCATAGCAGATTAAGGTCATCAGTAGCAGAAAACTTAATTGAAATATTTTTTATTCTATGTTTCCCTCATTCTCTACAGTACACTGTGAAACTTGTATAATCAATGCTGAGGTGCTTAGATGTCAAGTTTGTCAAAGTCCACATCCAAGAGGATTTCCAAAAGTTTGTTTGGAACTTGATCACTTTTTGGAGGAACAATTTCCAGAAGAATATGCACAACGAAGAGATGCGGTTCAACTTAGCCAAATCAAAGTCAAACCCAAGACCACATCTTCTTGTATGTATCTTTGCCTACGAATTTTTTACACATGTTTTAATATCTTGAAGCCCACAGTTATGAGTCAAATCATTTGAATGCATGTATATATATTTTAGATTTCCTCTAAGAATGTGTTATATCTTATATGCATATAGTTTTACCTGTTTGAGTATTGAAATAAAAGCTAGAAGCATTAAAGCTGGAAGAGAAATAATTGAAATGAATAGGATCTAACTAGGAAGAGAAATAATTGCTTGAATAGCATAGCGTTTTCTGGTAGTGGAAATAGCGGCCGCTACAACAAAGTGTGTTAATAATCCATTTTTACCCCTCCTCAAATGGGCATTTAACGTTCATATTTGGGGGTACTGTTGGTTTAACACTCATATTTGGGGGTATTATCGGTTTTTCGGACCAAGGTTAAATAATTTTCACCTCTACCTCCTTCACATTTGATAGTTTTTTGATTTTTGTTGTTAGTGACATGAAGATTATAGCTTATGCTTATTAATTATGAGTTTGTGTTTTCAATTTTGGGTAGTCTGTTGTTTTAACATTTACATATGTGTATATTAAATTTTTTAGCTTGTGTGTATATACATTGCAATAGCGGTTAACAGAGTGTATCATAGAGCGAGAGAAAGGAGAAACTGACAACAACAACCAAGCCTTATCCCACTAGGTGGGGTCGGCTACATGGATCATACGGCGCCATAATGTTCTATCATGAATCATGTTAATAGTTAAATCATTGGCCTCCAAATCTTTCTTAATAGTTTCTCCTATAGTTTTTCTTGGCCTACTTCTGCATCTAGCTATTGGATTGCCCTCCACTTGGTCCACTCTCCTTACTACAGAATCTAAAGGTCTCCTCCATACATGCCCAAACCACCTAAGTCGAGATTCAACCATCTTTTCTACAATAGGTGCTACCCCAACTCTCTCTCTAATGCTATTATTCATAATCCTATCACGTCTAGTTTTTCCACTCATCCAGCGCAACATTCTCATCTCTGCTACATTGATTTTACTCTCGTGTTGATTTTTTACCGCCCAACATTCCGTCCCATACAACATCGCCGGTCTAATAGTTGTACGGTAAAATTTTCCCTGTAGCTTAAGAGGTACCTTTTTATCACACAAAAAATCCGAAGCCTTCCTCCATTTCGACCACCCTGATTGAATCCGATGGTTTACATCTCCCTCAATTTCTCCGTCATTTTGTATAATAGACCCAAGATATTTAAACCGTGTGACTTGTGGTATGTTGTGGTCTCCAACTTTCACCTCTAAGCTAAATGTGTTTCGCCTTTTGCTAAACTTACATTACATATACTCCGTCTTGCTTCTACTCAAATGGAAACCATGTGCTTCTAAAGCTTGTCTCTAAGTCTCCAACCTTTCATTTATATCCTCTCTCGACTCTCCAACTAGAACTATATCGTCTGCGAAAAGCATGCATCGCGGTGCTGGCTCTTGAATGTGCTCCGTAAGTACATCCAAGACCAAGGTAAAAAGATAGGGGCTTAAAGCAGACTCTTGGTGCAGACCTATGGTTATTGGGAAATCTTCTGTGGCTCCACCCTGCGATCTCACACTAGTCGTGGCCCCCTCATACATATCCTTGATAGCTCGAATATAGGCAATCCGAACACCTTTCTTTTCTAGGGCTTTCCACAAAACCTCTCCTGGCACCCTATCATACGCTTTCTCCAAATCAATGAAGGCCATGTGTAAATCTTTTTGATCCCTTCGATATTGTTCCATCACTCGTCGTAGCAAGTAAATTGCTTCCATGGTCGACCTCCCGGGCATAAAACCAAACTGGTTGTCGGTGATTTTGGTTTCTTTTCTTAGTCTTCGTTCAAGCACCCTTTCCCATAGCTTCATAGTATGACTCATAAGCTTAATCCCCCTATAATTTGCGCAATTTTGTATATCTCCCTTGTTCTTGTAAATCGGAACTAAAGTGCTTCTCCTCCATTCGTCCGACATTTTCTTTGACCTCATAATCTCGTTAAAAAACCTCGTGAGCCAACTAATGCCTCTATTTCCTAGACTCTTCCATACCTCCACAGGTATATTGTCCGGTCCAACTGCCTTGCCATTATCCATCCTTCTCAAAGCTTCTTTTACCTCATGCTCTTGGATTCTACGATAAAAAGTATAATTTTGGCCCTCCTCTCTGATGTCAAGCACCCGTGAGCATGATAAAACTTCAAATCCTTCATTAAATAACTTGTGGAAATAATTCTTCCATCTATCTTTAATATCTTGTTCCTTAACCAAAACTCTACCTTCTTCATCCTTAATACAATTCACTCGGTCCAAGTCTCTTGTCTTTCTTTCCCTATTTTTAGCAAGCCTATAAATAGATTTCTCACCATCTTTGATGCCTAAGGATTGGTACAACCCGTCAAAAGCTTTAGTTCTAGCTTCGCTCACTGCCTTCTTGGTCTCTTTTTTGGCCACCTTATAATTTTCCCAATTTTCAGCATTTCTACATAAAGACCAAGCTTTAAAACATTCCCTTTTAACCCGAACCTTAGCTTGCACACTTTCATCCCACCACTAGGATTCTTTACCCCTAGGTCCGAATCCTCTTGATTCACCAAGCGTCTCTATAGCTACCTTTCTAATCCCTGTCCCACATATCATTTGCACTTCCGTTTGCCTCCCAAAACCCTCCCTCCAAAACCTTGTGTTGGAAGATCCTTTGTTTTTCACCCTTCAGTTGCCACCACTTGATCCTTGAAACTTTTTCGTGGCCTCTTCTCTTCACACTCCTCTTAACTCTTACATCCATGACCAAGACTCTATGTTGGGTAGTCAAGCTCTCTCCAGGTATGACTTTACAGTCCAAGCAAATCTTTCTATCCGATCTCCTAATAAGAAAGAAATCTATTTGAGAGCTTGTCACCCCACTTTTGTACGTGATAAGATGCTCCTCATGTTTCCTAAAACACGTATTGGCTATAGTAAGATCGAAAGCAGATGAAAAGTCCAAAATAGACTTACCCTCACCATTTACCTCCCCTAGGCCATATCCCCCATGCAAACCGTCGTAACCTCTAGGTGCCCTCCCTACATGCCCATTTAGATCACCTCCTAAGAAAATCTTTTCACCTAGCGGTATTTCCTGAATTAGGCCTTCTAAATCCTCCCAAAATTTTACCTTGAAGTGTTCTTCTAACCCTGCCTGAGGTGCATAAGCACTAATCACATTAAAGGTGTCTTGTTCCACTACAAATTTTAGGGCAATGATCCTATCTCCAACCCTTTTTACATCCACAATATCATTCTTTCAATATTTATCCACAATTATGCCCACCCCATTTCTCGATTTTACTTTGCCAGTGTACCAAAGCTTAAAACCCGAAGAGTCTAATTCCTTGGCCTTTTCTCTCACCCACTTAGTTTCTTGTAGGCACATGAAATTGATCCTCCTCCTAATCATAGTGTCAACTATTTCCATTGATTTACCTGTAAGTGTGTGCCTATATTCCAAGTTCCAAAGCGAATCCTACTCTCGTGAGCTAGCTTCTTTACCCACACTCGTTCACAAAAATGTGGGAACCCTTGCTTATTTTTCACTACATCCAGGCGGCGATGCAGCGGCCCTTGCTCTTTTGACACTGTACTCGAGCTATACAGTGCGTTGCTTCTGGGCAACGACCTACCATTAGCATTATTACGTCGTTGATTCATGTCATAGAGATTCGACTAAGTTTTACGTTGGCTGTCGATGGCCTAACACAACCCTCTCCTTTTATCCGGGCTTGGGACCAGCTATGTTTAGCTTTATCACAAAGCACAACATAGGCAGAAATCATTACTGAACTAATAATGAAAAAAAAAAATATTACAAGTCCTTATGTCATTATTTTTATATGATCCTGGTTTCAACCTCATTTGTAGATTTCAGATGATGTTGCTGTCAAATATGCAGATGAAATGGGCTCCATTTTTAAAATTGATTGGTCAATACCGTTGAAAGGGGTTTCATATATCATGACTGATCTTGCTCTTTAAGAAAAATACACTTAAGTAATTAAGGAACTTTAAGTGGCATCCTTAAGATATGAGGCGTCTCCATTTCTAAACTTGCAACGTCATTATAACAATTTGTGATCAAAACTCTTCACCTATGAAAGATGTTTATTTTTACAAAACATCTCAGTCTTTTTTTTATAGCAAAAACATCTAAGCCCACCAATCTTCACAATTTATGTGCCACCATAATGTAAAGGAAGGTTTTAAAATTGTAACCATGTCATGTTCGTGCAATATTTTGAACTTGCAGCAAGAAGTGGTATAGAGATATCAAGCAGATTTGAAAGCACAAATATGGGCATCGAAATAATAGGAGAAAAAAAATTGTTTGGTCAGGAAATAATATCAACATAAAATATGTGGTGGACCTGGTGGTATTGGTTCCTAAAATTGTTATTCTATACATTGATACTAATTTAACCGATACATATATTGATATTCATATATTTAAACAATTTTTTACGTCCTCTTTACATTGAAATAATTTTGAAATATTAAGAAAATAAATTTTATATAATGAGTCCCCGTGCGTCACATAGACACCTACATTGGCTAATAGTTCCACAAGTTCAAATTTATTACAAATAGTAAAATACGCTAATGTGACTTAAAATTGAGGATTTAATGTTCAAATTTAAATGTATTACTTAATAAAAATAATTAGAATAAAATCTATTATTATTTTACTAATATGTTAGTTTTCAAATATTGTGATCCATATTTTTACTGCCTTTTATAATGTTAAAGGCTAATTTTTGACTTTATATTCATAACTTATTCACAAAGATGTAAATTTATTCTAATGTGTAGCATTCTGCGTATAAATTAATAAAATGTAAGAGTTGGACAATTGATACTCCTGAAATATTATTCCTCTACTATAGCAAAAAATATATTATGCCACTACCTAATCACATACAGAACCTGTACGGATAAAAAAAAATGATTTTTACATTCAATAATTTAGAGATTATCTTTTTGAGATTTTAAAGAAAAGCAGAAGTTATTTTATGATTATTTATAATCATAATTTTTTTTAAAGGAGTTAATGATTTTTTCCAAAAGCTAATAAAAGTAATTTTTCATTTTAACCATAAAAATGATTTTTCTTTAAAATCATTTTTTTAAAAAAGTTTAAACAAACACAACCAAACTCATTAAAAATGATTTTTTACTTAAAAAAAGTGATTTTTTTTCTTCAAATAATATGTAACAACACACTCATAATTATGTGGAATGCAAATTAAAATTATTTTGTACTTTGAAGGTATTTTATGTCCAAATGTTTACACCATTAGCTCTATAAGATTAAATATTTGATGGTAAATGTATTTGGTTGATGTTTATACTCTTTATACTAGAAACAGGAATTAAGGGTTCCTTTATATTTTCTATTTTTTCACAGAGTAACTCCATATTCAAATACACTTTAATGGTGGTCTGTGTTTCAATCAACAACGCAAAAAAGGAATTCAATTAGAATATCATTTCCTCATTGTATTTTTTCAATTCGTTAGCAACTCAGTTAAATTCTTCTTATTAGTTTAGCGATATAATTTAACAGAAAAGTATATTGTATGTTATGAACCAAATTGTTTTTTCTATCTAAAATCATTTGAATTCCTCCCATCTCAACATTTCTTATGTGGTTTGGTTCGGAAAGTGTAGCGAAAATGTTTGGCAAACATGAATATATATGTATATATATATATATAAACATAGTTGTTTCCAACTTTCAAGAAGGGTGGAGGTGTTCTTAACATATTTATTTGTGTACCATATTTGACACAATGAAAAATGAATTAAAATTTGTGACTTCTTATTTTGTCAAAACAAATCAAGAAATTGTATTGGTTCCTAATTTAATTATTTTGTGTATTGATATTAATTTAAGAGTTTAATTTATATGTATTGTCTCTTTACACTGACAATCAATCAGAAATCATGGAATTAATGACTTTTAAGATGTTTAGAATAAGAATCAAACATTTATAGTGATATATCAATTTCTGATTGGTTGACAATATAAAAAAAACTTTATACTATCAATATATATCAATTAAATCGTTAATTATAATATATATATATATATACACACACATTCATGTTTTGATACATCTATCATTTTTATAATCAAATCATTTTAAAACATCGAATAAATATATTTATATGATTACTATACGCATGACAACTACACTAGTAACAATATATAAGACAATAACCATGACGGCACTGTCTTCAATACTCCACTACAAATTCGGAGTTTAAATCCTCCACCAATTTTGACTATTGATATATTGTTAAAAAAAATCTACGATCCAGATTGAAAAGGGTAATATGTTAAACTTTCGCTTCTTCCCCCTCCCTCCTCCACTTTCAGTCCTCTCTCCCCCTCTCATCACCGCCGTCGCCTTACCCGGCACCGTCACCTCCATTCCGTTGTTCTGCGCTCCTTACAATACCTCTGTGAACTGACATCGCATCCTGAAGCTCCGCTCTCCGCCGCTCCAGATCCTCCGCCGTTTGCCGCTTGGAACAGACCCACCCGAAAGACTCCCTGTCGTCGTCATTCTCAATTTGGACCAGACCCGCCGTTCCTTCCCTTTAGCCGCGAGCCCAGTGTGCGATGCCATCCAGACGTGTTCAACCACCGCGCAGACCAGCGAATGTCGCCACCTTCGCCGCCTCAACAGAAGGTCATCAATGGCAGCCACCTTCCCAAAGAGAGCTGTCTTCTCTTCCACCACCACCGGCCGTCCTTTGCTATCCAATTTTCTCTTCACTCAAATCCTTCATTTCCATTCATTTCCCAGACCCAACAACAGACTTTAACCCAGATCTAAACGGTGTAAATGAACTGCATCCAACAACAGTTTCTTCGAGTAGCAGAAACTTGGGCAGCGGCTATCTCGGCGGCACAACATCCACCGTCGCACGCTTCCTGACCGGAGAAGATGTTGGTGGGGATGGGTTGCCAATGAAGCTGTCTCATTTGTTTGTGAATAACATCAAGCAGTTCTCATGGCGGTGATGCTCATCGGAGGCGGCGGAGTTGGATTGTGTTCAGAGGAGGAGATTCGTGGGTTACGCCGTCACTGGGTAGATTTTTTGTTTTTTTTATTTATTGAAATACCTATTATACCCATGTAGGATCCATACTCAACCTTGAGGTTGGAGTATTATAGACTTGCCCATTATAAACATTAAGTTAGCACTTGATCAATAAATAACGTACTCTAGTTCACATAGGGGCGAATCCATATCCTCTGTTCTGTAGGATCGGTAGTCCTTGGCCCCCCTCGTTATTCTGCACGGAGGATGCCAGTGTGGTCGGTGTGGCCGCCGTGGTAGACGCTGAGGCTGCTGCTATGGATGAGCTCTGCCAGTAGGTTTGTTGCATGACCCAACCATCCAAAGAATCCCATCTTCCAATGTCGGAGGTTATCAAGGAAAACTCCACAAAAACCCGCTGGACTAAGATTACCTAGACTGCTGCTATCCACATTTATTTTACTTGTCCCCATGCAAGGAGCCTCCCAGTGAACCCAGCGCAGCTCCCTCGCTCGAATATTCTGATAAGTCGGAAAAACAGAATCACAAACCTTTTTTCGATGGATGTTGGTATGCAACCAAGTATGTATCCCCTGCGTCCAGAAGTCATCAACAGTATCAGATCCAAAAAAAATCCAAACTTGCTTGTTGAAGACAATCACGGAAGCAGTGGAGAGAATCTTCATCAAAGTTACTACATCTTGTACACGTGGCCACCAAGGTGAAGTGCCCTATGCTTTCTAAGGAAGTTGGTGGGAACAAAACCATGGAGAAGGAGCCTGGCCAATACCCCAACCTTTTCTGAGATTTTGAGACTCCAAAACCACTTCCAGTTATGCCCCCTAGCGATCTCAACTCCACCACCGTTTTCTTGGTTCTATCCCTTCAGGATGCACTAGTACATTACCGGTGCATTTGCACCGATCGCATTGGTTTTTACCCATGTTCTTAACAACTTGTATATAAGAGAATGCATATAACTGAATGTATCAAGGTCCATAAATTAACTTCGAGCAAGTAATATCAAAAACACAACCTTCAATTATTTAGCTACAAATCAATAATAAGTTAATAACTATAAAGATTAACTACACAATAAAATTATATATACTTGAATCTTCCATTTACCTTAAATGTTATTTAAGATAAAGATTTTTATAGCTAAACTGATTTAGTACATTCTCCTCAACCTAATTAAACCTGAGGTCACAACAGACAAATCAACAATGACTTAAAGAATTTGAATTTTTGAATTTTCTACTAACATCCTAATTCATAATGACCTAAAGAAAAAAATATCATAGACAAATGTTAATGTCTAGATTATCTCTTAGTACAAATATAGTGTATCTACCTACCTACAGAAAAACAACGTTAAACTAATAGAGTATGCTTTTGAATCAATCACTAGTGCAATAAGTGCTTTTTACGTCAGTTAAATTTGATTTTTTACGTCAGAATACTGACTGACGTAAATACAGCTGACGTTAATAGTTAATATTTTAACGTCAGTTGAGAACTGACGTTAAATATAAAACTATTAACATCAGTTCTTTAACACAACTGACGTTAGTTTTAACAAAATTAACGTCAGTTGTTTAAACAATTGACGTTAAACATAAAACTATTAACGTCGGTTCTTTAAGACAACGGACGTTAATTTTGTTAAAACTAACGTCAGTTGGTATAAAGAACTAACGTTAAAGGTTTTAATTTTAACATCAGTTATTTATTACAACTGATGTTAATAGTGTACTGTATATTTTATAAAATACTATTAACGTCAGTTGTTTGATACAACTGACGTTAATAGATTTTTTTTTTAAAAATTCAGTTTTAAAATATCACTCCCCTCAGCTATCCCTGCATTCAGTAAATATCCCAGTAACACAGAATATCACACACATTACAGAATTGCAAAGGAAAAATGGAACAATGATCCATATGTATGCATGTTCAGAAACAATATATATTTATTAACATAGGTTATAACTCAAAATAAATACAGAAATAAAAATAAAAATAAATGTATACTAAGTTTAAACTACCTATATCAATATCCCTTCGTGATGATCATCACGAGTGGCATGTAAATCGTCCACCTGTGTCTCCTCGATTATAGTAGGCATGTTTGTTGAAAAAGAAGGAGTCTCAGGAATATCAAGATTTGAATCTTCATTTTCATCACTACCATTATACATGCTTTTTCCTTGGAGAACCACGGACAACCTTTTGTTAGAAGGATCAGTGATGTAGAACACTTGTTTTGCTTGGGAAGCCATTATGAAAGGCTCATTTATAACTTGTTGAGGTCTACCAATGTGAACCCCAATTCGTCGGTTTGTATACCACCGTTACTATCAACCCACTTATATTTAAATACCGGCACCGTAAGCTTAGTGTAATTGAGCACCCAAATATCTTCAATATATCCAAAGTAAGGTGTCGGTGCTTTAACGGGTTTTGTGTCCTTTGCACTAGAGAAGTGCATTGCTACGACCACGATCATAACCCCACTATTTTGCATGGTACTCATGTTATCTTGTTCCTTTGTATAAAAGGAAAATTTATTTATGTTGTATCCGCTCCAACATATGACGTTGAAGCTAGGCCCACGTGCTAGCCATCTTACGTCATCAGAAGCAGTACTACCATCCTTAAGCATTTCTTCCTTGAACCATGGTAAGAAAGTCTTGTTATGCTTGTTCAACAACCACCTTTCGCTCATTCGAGGGTTTTCTTGATTGACTTTTCTTTTATGTTCAAATAAGAAAGGCTGAACACATTCGATGTTGTTCAATACATACAAATGTGCTTGAAGCACTTCCTCCCGATCCTTCCTATTAATTCTTAAGCCATGTGTACCCTTACCTTGACATCTGATCTCATCATGCCGAGGCTTAGGAACCCCTATAGGATCCGTGTTATGAAGGTAGTCCGAACAAAACTCAATAATTTCTTCTGCAACATACCTTTGAACAATAGATGCTTCCCGACGATGATGATTCTTCACGTACCCTTTCAAGATCTTCATGTAGCACTCAACTGGGTACATCCATCTCAGAAAAACCGGCCCACATAATCTAATTTCCCTCACCAAATGAACAATTAAGTGAACCATTATGTTGAAAAAGGAAGGAGGAAAATACATCTCCAATTGGCACAAGATTGTAGCAGCCTCAACTTCCAAGTCATCCAACATACGGAGGTCAACGATTTACTACATATAGAATTAAAGAATGAGCACAACCGAGTAATGGCATGTCTCACATTTTTTTGGAGCAATACCACGAATAACAACGGGCAGAAGTTGTTGCATCAATATGTGACAATCATGAGACTTTAAGCCAACCAATTTAAGATCACTAGAGACAAGCCTCTTCATATTTGAAGAGTAACCATGTGGAACTTTGATGCCCTGAAGACACCCGCAGAAACTGTCTCTTTTTTTTTGACAAAGTATGACATGCTGGAGGCAAATAAGTCCGCTTACCATCCTCAACAACTGGAGCTAACTGCTCTCGTATACCCATAGCAACGAGGTCAAGATGAGCATTCACACCATCCTTTGTCTTGCCCTGAATGTTGAGAAGCATCCCGATCACACTATCACACACATTTTTCTCCACATGCATCACATCAATGCAGTGTCTGACATCAAGCTTGCGCCAGTATGGAAGATCAAAGAATATCGACCTCTTCTTCCATATGTTTTCACTAGTGCAGAAAAGGGATTCTACATCGGAGTTTACACATCGGTTTATTAGAAACCGATGTGTAAAACGAGGCGGTGGCATTTTTGAAATTAAAACCAAAGTATTACACATCGGTTTAGAGCATAACCGATGTGTAAAACGTTTCCACATCGGTTATTTCTAACCGATGTTTAAAATTAAAATAAAAAAATTTAAAGTCAGAATTTTTAACATTCAACATCGGTTCTTTATGAACCGATGTGTAAAACAGTGATTAACCACATCGGTTTTTAATTAACCGATGTATAAAATTATAAAGAAAAAAAATAGAAATTAAAATTTTACTTTTACACATCGGTTTTTATTAACCGATGTATAAAATTTAAAAAAAAAATCGGAAGTTAAAAGTTTAATGTTTACACATCGGTTTTAACATAACCGATGTGTATAATATGGTTAACCACATCGGTTTTTCTAATAACCGATGTGTAATGTTCCTAATTTTTCTCATTCCCTCCTTCTTCAGTTTACGAACCCTAAAACACAAAACACAAAACACTTCACTTGCTCTCTGCCTCTGTTCTCACATTCATCTTCTGCCGTAACCCTTTCTCTCTTGAACATCACCACTACCGAGTTCTCTTCTCCTCTTCGTCACTCTCACTCTGCCCTAACCCTTTCTCTCTTGAACACCACCGCGCGTGAGCTCCTCTCTCCACCACCATCGCGAGGTATGATCCTCTCCTCTCTCTCTCTCAACTTTACTCACTATGGTTTGAATATTGCCCTAACTCTCTCTGTCCCTCTCATTCTCAGCCACCTCTTCGAACTGCGGCCACTAGTGGAGAGAGCCAACACCGAGCATGCGCACCAGCACTGAGCCACCCTCTTCCTCCTCTCTGCGAACACAGGTAAAGTCTTAACCCATTTTTGTTTCACCAAGACCACAATTTTCGGTAATTACTATTTTAAGTGTTTGCATATTCATAAGTTTGACTCTAAGATGAGTGTTTTTGAGTTCTGAACTTTGTTTGTGATTGTTTGAGTGCTGAACTGTGTTTCCATTTTTTTGTTGGTAGTATTTATAGTGTTTCCATATTCTTGCTTTATTGAATATATGCAAATTCCCTAGGAGAAAATTCTGGCATTTGCTTCTATTTTATTTTTTTAATCTTGGATGCTATTGAGTGGGTGCATGCAATGTGACTAAAAAACCCATTTCTTCAAATGTATTATGAGTTTTCTACTTTATCAAGATTTTCCAAATTGCCCGATTTCTTTGTTGAATGGTTAATGGCTATGGGTTGTCTCTCATAGTTTAAGGAGCTATATAAAATTTGAACACCTTCACATGAACACTTTCTTTTGTAACTCGCTAAAGAGGGATAAAAACCTCACTTTTTAGAAGGGAAATGCTGAGCATTTTGGACATCAATGGAATGTTGAATATTGTCACTGGTTTCTTAATGGATCCATTACCCTGCTTATGTGGTTTATAATGTGTTAAAATAGTACAGCCTTAGTTTCCCGTTTGAGATGCAAGACTAATGAGCGTACGTGTATGTGCTTAATGTACCGCTCATTGTGTTGGATCTTGAATTGTCCAAAGTTGGACAGTTTGGGAAAAAACGTTTTCTTAATTCAGTTAAAATAGTTATTCATTGATTCTAATGTTATATACTTGAAGAAAGTTCAGATTGATAAATTTCCTTTCGTTCTCCGGGTGCATACTTTATCGTGGTGGATGTCATCGCGTTCAAGTAGTGTACGTCGGAGACCGCAGGGAAATGCTGCCGAAATTTTGTCGAGTATGAGCATGAGAGTTAAGGACTAATTGTTAACCGAATATTGAAAAAGTTTCTTCTCGAATGGGATAGGGCCATACCCTGTCATAAGAAGTGGTTGATGAATATGTTGGACTAAGTACGAAGGTATTGGTTTAGTCATGGATCGCGGTTGGATGAATGCTAGACGGACAAGTGATGAGTATGAGAATGGAGTGGAAGATTTTCTACAGTTTGCAAAAACAAATGCTCCCGATAAAGTGGTAACGGAAGGTTTTATTGTCCTTGTGTTAACTGTTTGAATGAGAGACGACTAGAAGGCGAGGAGATACGTGATCATCTTATTTGTGAGGGGATTTGCAAGAGTTATACAACATGGATATGTCATGGTGAATCGTTAGACAGGCCGAGGGTGTCGGATAGAGAGGAAGTTGATGACGTGGAAATGGACGATGGACTAGAGGACATGATCCGTGATGTTGGGCAAGAGTCTTTTCGGCGCGCACATGTGTATGATACTTTGTGCAGTGATGCGCAAGTGGCTTTGTATCCGGGGTGCACTAATTTCACACGGTTGTCAGCGGTGTTAAGATTGTTCAATGTGAAGGCGAGAAATGGGTGGAGCGATAAAAGCTTTACTGAATTGCTTGAGTTGTTGAAAGAAATGCTTCCAGAAGGCAACACATTGCCATCTCGAAACTATGAGGTGAAGAAGATATTGTGTCCGATGGGTATGGAGTATAAGAAAATACACGCTTGCCCCAATGATTGCATATTGTACAGGAAAGAGTTTGAAGAGATGCACGAGTGCCCCAGGTGTGGGGTATCACGCTACAAAGTGAAGGATGGTGATTCTAGTTGTGATGTGGTCACCAAAGGTCCTCCTGCGAAGGTGTTATGGTATCTTCCCGTGATTCCGCAGTTCAAGCGATTGTTTGCTAATTTAAATGATGCAAAGAACATTATATGGCATGTAGATGAGAGGAAGTGTGATGGACAGCTTCGTCATCCGGCCGATTCTTTGCAATGGAAGAGATTTGATAGTTTGTTTACGGATTTCGGCAATGAGCCCAGAAACCTTAGGCTTGGACTTGCTACCGATGGAATGAATCCATATGGAAACTTAAGTAGTATTCATAGTTCATGTCCTGTTCTCCTTGTAATTTACAACCTGTCTCCTTGGTTGTGCATGAAGCGCAAATACATTATGTTAAGTATGATGATTTCGGGTCCTAAACAGCCAGGAAATGATATTGATGTTTATCTGAGTCCCTTGATTGAAGACTTGAGAATGTTGTGGGATGAAGGCGTTGATGTGATTGAAGGGTATTGCCGTGAGACATTCAGATTGCGTGCCATGTTATTTTGCACCATCAATGACTTTCCAGCATACAGGAACCTGTGTGGGTATAGTGTTAAGGGGCATAAAGCATGTCCAATATGTGAATGTTACCATCAACTGCAACATGGAAGGAAGATGGTTTACCTTGGGCATCAGAGATTTCTCCGATGTAATCATCCTTATCGTAGATTGAGAAAAGCTTTCAATGGACTTCCGGAGAATGAAATTGCTCCGGTGGCCTTGACTGGAGAGCAAGTTTATGAAAGGGTGAACAACACTAATGTTATCTATGGGAAGACCCAGAAGAAGGCTACCGAGAAGAAAATATGGAAGAAGAGGTCGATCTTCTTTGATCTTCCATACTGGTGCAAGCTTGATGTAAGACATTGCATTGATGTGATGCATGTAGAGAAAAATGTGTGTGACAGTTTAATCGGAACGCTTCTCAACATTCAAGGCAAGACAAAGGATGGTGTGAATGCTCGTCTGGATCTAGTTGCGATGGGTATACGAGAGCAGTTAGCTCCACTTAAAGTGGGGGATAAGAAGACTTATTTGCCCCCAGCATGTCATACTTTATCAAAAAAAGAGAAAAGAAGTTTCTGTGAATGTCTACGGGGAGTCAAAGTGCCACAGGGTTACTCTTCAAATATCAGAAGACTTGTCTCAATGAAAGATCTCAAATTAGTTGGCTTAAAGTCTCAGGATTGTCATGTCTCGATGAAACAACTACTACCGGTGGCCATTCGTGACATATTACCTAAAAAGTCAGACATGCCATTACTAGGTTATGCTTATTCTTCAATGCTATATGTAGCAAGGTCATTGACACTAAAAATTTGGATGAGTTGGAAAATGAGGCAGCCATTGTATTGTGCCAATTGGAGATGAATTTTCCACCTTCATTTTTTGACATCACGGTTCATTTGATTGTTCATCTAGTGAGGGAGATTAGATTGTGCGGTCCCGTTTATTTAAGGTGGATGTACCCGGTTGAGCGATACATGAAGATCCTGAAAGGATATATGAAAAATCCACACCGTCCCGAAGCATCTATTGTTGAAAGGTATGTTGCAGAAGAAGCTATTGAGTTTTGTACAGACTACATGTCAGAAGCGGAACCTGTAGGGCTTCCGAAGTCTCGTCACGAAGGAAGATATGATGGTAAGGGTACACGAGGTATCACTGTTAAGAGCATGGATCGGGAGGAAGTTCTTCAAGCACATTTGTATATATTGAATAACACTGATGAGGTTGAACCATACTTATGTGAGCATAAAAGCATCATCAATGAAACTTACCCTAGAATGAATGAAAAATGGTGTTTGAACAAGCATAACAAGACTTTCTTGAACTAGTTTAAAGAAAAAATTGCAAAGGATGGTACTGCTTCTGCTACATTAAAATGGCTAGCACAGGGGCCTAACTTTGATGTCATATGCTGGAGTGGGTACGATATCAATAAGTTTTCCTTCTATACAAAGTCCCAGGATGACAAAAGTACTATGCAAAACAGTGAGGTTATGGTCGTCGCTGAGTCCATGCATTTCTCTAGTTCGAAAGATAAAAACCCTGTTATGACATCAGTTTCATACTTTGGAATCATTGAAGAGATATGGGAGGTTGATTACACGAAGTTTAGAGTACCTGTTTTTAAATGTCAGTGGGTCGACAAAGAACAATGGTGTGCAAACCGATGAGTTAGGATTCAAATTGGTGGACCTTAGTAAGGTAGGTAATAAAGAGGAACCTTTCATCATGGCATCCCAAGCAAAACAAGTGTTTTATATCCGCGATCCTTCTAACAAAAGGTGGTCAGTGGTTCTCCAGGGAAAAAACATGTATAATGGTAGTGAGGGAAATCACGATTCAACTCTTGATATTTCTGATACTCCTTCTTTCTCAACACGAGTGCCTAATTTCAATGAGGAAAATGAAGTGGATGATGTACATGCTACTCGTAATGATCACCAAGAAGGGTTATGGGAGAACTTTACTAATTGACCACAAAGTAAGTTTAGTTTGATATTACCATCAAGTTTGGCATATTATATGTTTACGTTGATATTTATAAGTTATGTTTATGTACGTTGATCGATATTTATAAGTTATGTTTGATATTTATCCTGACATACTAACAAGTTTTTTTTTTTGTTTTGTGTTTAAACATGTATACATGGCTGATCATGAGGATATCCCTCCTTCATGCAGCGGGTCAGAGACCCCGTCTACCAGTAGAAAGGGTAGACGTGCCACACGGATGAGGAATTTGACTGCCAACCGTGGGTCAAATCAAAGGATAAGAGTAGACTTTGATAATAACCTCAATCCTATTGGGCCAATGGAAGATCAGTTTAACAGTTTTGTGGCGACCCTTGCTAGAAACAGGCCCAGTATACTCATTGATAGGTGGAGAGATGTCTGGCGGACGTGAAGGAGCAGATATGGGAGAGTATTCTGGTATCTATACTTCTACGTCTGTGTTTGTCTGTATCTACTTTATTTTTATCTTAATAATATCATACAGTAATTCGTTGATTCTTTTGGTCTTAATGTAGTTGACCTTTGACATACCGGATACATACGCTATGAAGAAGCGTTTGCTAAAGTATGCTGGGGAGCGTTGGAGGGCTTTTAAGGCCGACCTAGGCAGATACTATATATTCAATCCAAAAAGTAAAAAGAACCCACTTGAGGTGTATCCGTTTCTTGACAAGGTGACGTGGGATCGCTTTGTTCAGAGCCGACATGATCCCAGCTTTCAGGTTAACTTATTTGATTTGTCTCTTAATTTATGTAATTGCATTAATTTCATTTGCTTATGTAATTTAATTGTCTTTTATTTATAACAGGAGAAGAGGAAAAAGGGGCAGGAAAACCAAAGCAAGAATGTCTACCCCCATGTCATGTCTCGTGGGGGATATGAAAAGCTTGTTCAGAAAATGGTTGAAGAGGAAAAGAAAGCACGTCAGGAAGCAGCATCTCAGGCGGATCCTAATGCTGAAAATCTTCCAGAGGTTGTTGATCCACCTCCACCCCCATGCCATCGTTCATGGAAGAGGGGCCGACAAATAAAAACGGGACAATTTACATCCGAGGAGGCCTGCCAAGTAGCTGAGAAGATTGTAAGTATAGTTTGTTGTAATTGTCATTTTAAGATTGTTACCGAATTGTAATGTGACCTGATATTTTATGTGATAGGATGCCTTGGATGATCAGCTAACCCAAGGAACCTTTGTTCCTAGAGGACGCGATGATATCTTATCTCGCCATCGGTAGAAACCGGACCACCGGGCCGTGTCATTGGTGTTGGATGGGGAGTCGGCATTCGCCAATACCATGGTTCATCTTCACACCAATGCCACAGGGATGTTGAAGCAGATAGAGCACGACTAAAACAGGAGATTGCAGCTGAGCTTCGACAGGAGATGGTCGAGCAGTTTGCCTAGCAGATGGCAGTATTGACTTTTATGTCCCAGCAGATGACAGTCGGTGTCCAACCCTCTATCCAACCCTCTGTCCATGTGAGCACTAAGGGCTCATGTGATCCTCCTCCTCATCCGGTAAATGATGATGATGGTGATAATGATGATGATGATGATGATGATGATGATGACCCTGATAGGTGTGAGCTGTATGTTGATGATCATCATCATCGCCGCTTAGTGGCATTGGGTAGGGCACATAATAACTTAGGTAATACCATACACCATCGGTTATTACTGGATGATCAGCTGAGGGTCGTTGTTGAGATTATTCGAGATGCTGATGCTCGAGTCCGTGTGCCCACTGAGGAGGTTCAAATAGTGGGTCAGGCCCCCGGTAACTTCATCCTCTGGCCAAGAAGGCTGGTCAACTTTCTTGTTGCATCTGAGGTATTCGGTTAGTTGTGTTTTTCTATATTCATAGTTGAAATAATTTATTATTGTTTAAAGATAATGCTTTATTTTTATTCGTTATAGGATGTTGGAAATGATATTGTGCCTAAAAGGTCGGATCTAGGAAGACCAGAGATGTCTGCTCCTGCCAAGGTATTCATTTGACCATTTAGTTAATAACGAATTAAATAACTTAATTATCCGTGATTACTAATATATATCTATGTTGTTTAGGGGATCGACAAAGGGGCACCTAGCCATGGTGATGTTTTTAAAGTTCTGGCTATACAGGTTGTCACCAAGGAGAATGACGCAGCCTTGGTAAGGTTGGAACATGATGCCAACCCTGGTGAACTGTATATACCAAAGAAGGAACTTATGGAGATGATACTCAATAAAGAAATGGCCAGTTCTGCACACATATCGTTTTGGTGCACGTAAGTACATTTTATTTATAAGTTAAGCACGTAATTGATTTTTAAATACTATGATAATTAACATGCTTTTCCAATATATTAGGTATCTGCATCGTATGTTAGTTGATCAGGGTAACCTCGCCCTTTATGGGTTCATTGACCCCATGTTCATTCAGAGTGATGTTCTCCTAGCATCGGAAGACCCGGTCACTACCATACGTGATATACTTGCCTGAGACGATCATCAATTCTATCTTGCGCCTTATCTCAATAAGTAAGTACCGGTTATTTAAGTATAACTATATATGACTTAGTCACTAACTGTTCCGCAAATACAGCCTGCATTGGCAACTGTTGCTCTTGTACCCAAGAATGAACGTCGTGGTCTTCTTCTGCTCATTTGGAAATAAGCCGGCGAATCAACTGAAGACGATCATCGAAACGTAAGCATTAAAATACTTTATAATCAGTAATGCAGTTGTTTTAATTATCTGAAATCTATTAGATATACTTTAATTAATGTTTTTGTCATGATAGGTCTATTAATGCAACCCACATGTTGCGTGGTGAAAGGCGTACTCGGGCTATCAGATGGATTATGGATATTTATTAGTTCAAATGCATCAAATGCAGTGGGTACAATAATTGATTTCTATTTTATTTAATTCCTCATATTCTAATTGGGTTTCATTTGTACGTAGTCACGTATGTAACGTGGGTCATGGGAATGTGGCTACTATGTGATGCAGTGGATGTTGGAAATTATCTCCTCCGGGATCACTGAAAGATGGCACGAGGTAAATGTTAATTGACACAATTAGAAGTAATAGTATAGATTCGTTATATGTTTTATGTTAGTTTATTACTTAAAAGATATAATCTTTTGTCCAATTAAACTTGCAGATATTCAACTATCCAACTCCATTATCTGATTCTGACATCAACAACATAAAGAGGCGTTGGGCAACTTTCTTTCTTGAAGTGTACCAACCATAGTTTGTATATATGTAGTTAGTTTAAAAACTTATCATGTACTAGCTATAGTGTACCTTTGACTGATGATATGTATTAGTGCTCAGGTCTGGTTCAATTCTTCTTCTCTCGTGTTTTGATGTAGCCTTGATAAAGTGTTGTTTTCATTCATTCGAAATTAATTAGGCCTGAAGCCCTCTGTTTTCAGATTCTGTGCTCACTAGTCATTTGATGAAATGTCAGTATTTTTAACCATATGTGTAAGAGCTGATTGTTTGTGCCAAGAAAATTGAATGAAGTATGTTTTGCTTTTGATATGGTTAAAACTTTGTTGCAATTGTGTCAAAACCGGTTTAGTGTTTTGTTGTTGTTTCTTGTTTGATCAGGGTACTGCTGGTTTGTTAGCTTAAACAAGTTCCTGGAATTGATGGTTATGAATTAGTAAGTGCTCTTACTTTACCAATTAGTTTGCCTTGCCCATTTGTTATCTAACTCATGTGATGCCTAAATCACGTGCGGTTAATGCCTTGCTGTTTCTTGTCATCGTTATGAACTATAAAAAATCGTGTCTTCCAATTGTATGTGGCTGCTTGTTATCATTTTCTACTGGTTTGGTGCAATAACTACATTATGTTTACCCCAAAATTTACAGTATGTTATTCTGGTATTGATCTGCATTACTGAAACAGGGGAAATGAATGATTGAAATGTAAATAACAGATTAAAAAAAAAAATGAGATTTTACACATCGGTTCTTCAAAAACCGATGTGTAAATTTCACTTACACATTGGTTTTATTCAAAACCGATGTGTCAATTTCACTTTACACATCGGTTCTGAATAAAACCGATGTGGAAAGTGAAATTTCCAACTGCTTATCAATTGACAAATTAATTTTCCACATCGGTTAAAAGAAAACCGCTGTTTAAAATATACTTTACACATCGGTTTTATAACCGATGTGTAAAGTGGCAATAAACCACATCGGTCGTTTCCACATCGGTTTGAAAACCGATGTGGAAAGCCATAAATAACCGACGTGGAATCCCTTTTCTGCACTAGTGTTTTCTCAGCAGCTTTACCTTTCTTTTTGAACTTGCCGAATATAACATCGATGCCCTTTACCCTCTGATAAACCTGCTCTCCAATTAAGGCCGCCGGCGCTTCTTCTGTCTCTTGGCATCCATTAAAAGCTTTTTTCATCTTACGATATGGGTGATCACGTCTAAGAAATCTCCGATTCCCAAGGTAAATCGTTTTCTTTCCATGATGCAACTGAGTGTAGCATGTGCCTTCTTCACATATAGGGCATGCTTTATGCCCCTTGACACTGTACCCGGACAAGTTACCGTATGCTGGAAAGTCGTTGATGGTGCAAAATAACATGGCACGAAGCTTGAAAGTCTCATGAGAATACCCATCAACTACATCAATACCTTCCACCCACAGCGTTTTCAAGTCTTCAATCAAGGGACCTAGATAAACATCTAAGTCATTTCCCGGTTGCTTTGGTCTCGAAATCATCATAGACAACATCATGTATTTGCGCTTCATGCACAACCAAGGGGGCATGTTGTAAATTACCAACAGAACAGGCCATGAACTATGAATACTACTCATGTTACCATAAGGATTCATTCCATCCGTAGCAAGTCCAAGCCTTAGGTTTCTTGGCTCATCGGTGAAATCAGGAAACATAGTATCGATATTCTTCCATTGCATAGAATCAACAGGATGACGAACCTTTCCATCACGTTTCCTCTCATCATTATGCCATCTAAGATTCTTCGCATTGGCAAACAATCGCTTGAACCTTGGAATTATTGGAAGATACTACAACACCTTCGCATGAGGACCCTTTTTTCTCACATCATCAAGATCATCATCATCATCACCACCCTTCACTTTGTATCGTGATAACCCACATTTGGGGCAATCGTGATTGTCTTCATGAACACCGGTGTACAATATGCATTCATTGGGGCATGCATGTATCTTCTTATACTCCATACCCATAGGACACAATACCTTCTTGGCCTCATAGTTACAGTCAGGCAATGTGTTGTCCTCCGGAAGCAAGTCTTTCAACACTTCAAGCAATTTCGTGAAGCTTTTATCGGTCCAACCATTTCTCGCCTTCACACAAACCAATTTTAGCACCGCCGACAACCGTGTAAGAGTAGTACACCCTGGATATAAAGGCTTATCCGCATCACCGCACAACCTATCATACACATGAGCTCGATCGATGAAAAGATTCTTGTCCAATATCATGGATCATGTCCTCTACTCGATCATCCTCCATATCTACGTCAACGTCCTCACTTTGGGAGACACTTGCCGTACTACTCAACAACACATCACCATGCCATATCCATCTTGTATAACTCATGCAAATCCCTTCACAAATCAAATGAGTACGTATATCCTTCGCCATACATTTCCTCGTATTCAAACACTTGACACAAGGACAACAGAACATTCCATTACTATTAGGAACATTCCTTTGAGAAAATTCTATAAATTCTCCCACCCCCTTCAAATACTCAGCACTAGTGCGCTTACAAACCATCCAACTACGATCTATAACTAGATAGGTCCTGTAGATATACAAAACATATATCCAATATAAGGACAATACGGGAGATTGAAAACTATAGTTTTTGAAGATTGCTAAGCACTGGTCACAGCCTGACAGTGATGTCCATCACGGCCGTAACGTGCCAACTGAAGCAGACCATCACTTGCAAAACTGATCACGGCCTAGCCGTGATGAGCATCACGGCCGTGACAGATCAACCAGCAGAGCAACATGCACTCAAAACCAAAAATAGAGACATTCCAAATGACTCAAACTCACGGTTTCAAGTTTCAACTACTGAGACTACAGTTTCAACATACACTCAAAAAAAAAAAATGTGCCCTAAAGACTCACCAGAAATAGGTTCTCGCGTGGTGGTGGGGAGGGGAGCTCGAGTGGTGGCCAACGTTCGATGTGGTTACTGAGATCAGAGGGACAAGGAGAGTTAGTGCGCGGGAAGGGGAAAGAGAGATGTCAAGTTATTGCAAAGAATGAATGGAAAGACAGAGTTAGGGTTCAGAGTGTACCTCACGGTGGTGGCGAAGAAGCCCTCGCGGTGGTTGCGGTGGAGATGAGCTCGCGATTAGGGCAGAGTGAGAGTGAGAGTGAGGATTGAGAGTAAGGGTTGAGCGTGATGAAAAGAGAAAAGAGACGTACAGAGCGAAGTGCAGAAGGCGCGCGGGTGTAAACAAAAATAAAACAACATTTGACGTCAGTTGTTTGTAAAGACTGACGTTAAAGGTCATATATTTAACGTCAGTTGTCTTAAGAAACTGACGTTAAAAGTGTATACGTTTATCCAAAAACATTAATTCCTTTGACTATTTATTTAATTGAAGTAAAAATCAAACTTTTAACGTCCGTTGTATTAAACAACCGACGTTAAAAATAAATATTTTTTATTTTAAAAGCACTTTGTCAGTTGTTGAAGACAACTAACGTTAAAAGTGTATAAGTTTCTGCAAAAAATTCATTCCTTTGACTACTGTGCTAACCCATGCACCTTGAAACTTAATCTTCTTAATGAGCATTAAGTTTATAGATAAGTTTTCAAGAAAATCAGAGAGACTCTATTCTCTATATAAAGTATCATTCTTCTGTATCAGTCTGTAAATACACCCTCTTCTTTTCCTCTATATTTCGTGCGTTTTCTATTCCTTCACAATATGGTTCTATCACATTTGAGACTTTTGTTATTTCTTCCTATACCTAGACTTAAAGGTCTCTGTCTTCATGGTCAAAAAACATCTGAGGTTGAGTAAATCACATAATATGACTCCCTCACTTTATTCCATCTCCTCCCCAAGTGACTGTGGATAAAGCACAGATGGAGCATCAAGGACTTCAAATGAGCAAGGAGGAGATCGATGCATCCATTGGAGTTTCTGAGGACAGAACTGAGAAGAAATTGATGTTGAAGCAGAAACTTTTTAATATTTTAGTGCTATGTTGCAGGAATTTTTTATCTTTTAATCATGTAATTGTAACTTATGAATCGCTTCAATGAGATACGATTTGATTATACATATAACACTTTTATGTTAAGTGTTTATTTATTTTAATTTTCACAAGAATATGTTTACTAATTCAAGCTAATTAATGAAGATTAAAAATAAACTTGTTTAATATTTACACAAGTTCTTTACACAACTGATGCAAATAGTGATTTAATATTTACAAATTGCCACCACCTCATTTTTAACGTCAACTTAACTTATGACTGCCAAGTTCCCGTATATTACATTATTTCCAATATTCATTCTGCACGTTTATAATATATAAGATTGTTTATGTCAGCTATTTATTATACTGAAGTAAAAATCACACTTTTAACGTCAGTTGTATAAAAAACTGACGTTAAAAATAAATATTTTTTATTTTAAAAACACTTTTAACATCATTTGTATTAAACAACTAACGTTAAATGTGTATAAGTTTATGCAAGAACATTCATTCCTTTGACTACTGTGCTACTTACCCATGCACCTTGTAACTTAATCCTCTTAATGAGCATTAAGTTTATAGACAAGTTTTCAAGAAAATCAGAATAGCTTAGTAACTTCATCCCCTGCTCCTATAAATAGCTTCCTTCCATCCTTTTAATTTTCTGCTTCACAATATGGCTCTGCCCTAGAGATTAACTTTATCATTCTTTCTTCTTATTCCTAGACTCAAAGATCTTTGTTTTAATGGTCAAACAACTTCTGAGGTTGTGTAAATCACATAACATGGGTGATAAGGTTGTGTAAATCACATAATGTGAGTTGCTCACCTTATCACCTTTCCGGAGAATCGGCAGCTACAGCTCCAGAACCTCAGCTTTGGAAGCAAATGACTGTTCCAAGACCATTGCTGAAACAGATCGGGTGCACCCTTACTCAGCCGCTCTGGAAAACTCAGTCGCTCGACTCTCCTCTCTTGCTCACCCGTGAAGGAAATGAAGCCTCAACAAATGTTTAGGATTTTAAACCCTTTCAATGTAACTTTTTATAGGATTTTAAACCCTTTCAATCTTTTGTATCAGTCTGTATTATACTTCATGAATGAGATCCGGTTTGGGTTATTGATTCAACTTATACTTCACACATATATTTTAGTTTTCAAAACAGAAACACAAAACATCAAAGCAATTGTGAAACTGAAACTTTGAGGAAGGCAATGCGGAAGGGTACGTATACTAGATAAAAAAATTATTAAAATAAACTTTAACGTCTGTTGATGAAAGAACAGAAGTTAAAAGTGAAGTGACTCACTTTTAACGTCAGTTGTTTATTGAACTGACGTTAAAAGTGGGTCACTTCACTTTTAACGTCAGTCCTTACAACAACTGACGTTAAAATTGAATTAATGAAGTCTGATATTTACAAAACTGCCACCGCCCCCTGTTTAACGTCTAGCTTTTGGTTAACTGACGTAAACCTTTACAGTCTAATGTATATTTTTCACTAGTGAATATGCGATCTCTGCTTCACAACAAAACAAAATGCTCCAATTTTATGTGGCAACCTTTCTCGATCATAAGCCTTTGAACTAAACTAAAACAAAATGCTTCAATTTATGTGACAACCGTAGAACCAATAGCACATCCATTTCTCAAGCTTAGTTGAACATCAAAAGCCCATCATTTCAGCTTAAAGGGCAGAGGCTTGAAGGCAAACATTAAGATACATTGGGTAATAAACAACAACCTATAAAATGATAGCCATAACTGAATATAAGCTTCTTCTTTTTTTTTTTGACAGTTAACTGAATATAAGCTATAACCGAATATCACAGGTCTTGTAAGCAACACTATGTGCTCCCTATGTTTCCTATTCATGATAAAAATAATAAATATCAATTATAATTAATAATGAATGCCAGACTATTTTAGTAATACAAACATAAAAGTATTTGGGTACCATATATTCAAAGATGTTGGGAATATCTAATATTGATTTTACATCAGGACCTGTAACCGCTACTGGTGTCCTGCCATGCTCAATGAGATATGCATAAGTAGCTATTAATATAGCATAATATGACCATTAACATAACTAAGTAGCTATTAATATAGTATAAAATCCTTAGTATTTGAGCATGATATCTGTGTGGGGCTTTTTTTTTTTTGAGGTAATATCTATGTGGTGTTTAAAAACATATCATTGTAATTTTCTTGCAGATTGAGTGGGGGTTGGGGGGTGGCGATTAGAAAACTAACACCTAAAAAAAAATCAATCTAAGTTCATGTTTCAATCAGAAAACAACCATTATTGGCCCTATCTTATCTGCAAGAGTATCAATCAAGCACAATGACAGTCAAAATTTTAGTAGAACCACACAACACAAGTTTCTTCTTCTTCAATTTTATTGTTAAGCGACATGATTACCATGGAAAGCATGAATAAGAACATAGGAAAAAGCATCATTTAAGCAACCTTAATGGCTCGTTTGGATGAGCTTTCAAAAAAAGTACTTTTGTGATGTAGAAGTAGAAGCAGAAGTTATTTTTAAAAGCAGAAGCTATTTTATGTTTGTATGTAGTGATCGAGAAATACTTTTAAATCACAAAAGACGTTTGGATGCAACTAAGTAAAAACACTTTTAATTAATTAAAATTACTGAAAAGAACATATAAATCACCTTTTTGTATAGTGTTGGAGAACTATAGAGCAATCATCCTTATTACAAAAATGCTCAACAGAAACAAATGAATGTTCGAATTTTTTAAATTACAATTTTCTATTTTAATTTCATTTAATAGCATTTTGTTTTTATGTGAAACCGTGGGTTTCTCAACCTACCTTGTTGTCAATATTAAATTGACATTATTGTGAAAGCATCAATTGGGCATTTGATAAATGCATTTCCAAGAGAAAGAGAGAATAAAGAATGAAGCTAGAAGTATCATGTCAGCAGGAAGAAGCATTCATAGGCGAAGGGAAAAATGATTCAAGAGCTGAAAGAAGGAACAACTTAAAGAGGAAAAAAAGAATAAAACGCACTAAAATAAGTGGCAAAAAAATGATAAAAATTTAAACTTTTCTATTTTTTCAAACACTATAAAAAAGAAGACAAAGGAAACATAGACGTCGCGTGCACTGGACAATGTAGGAGGGTTCTTCTGCAACCCGTTGAGCTCCTTCAAGATGCACACAAAAGCTTATCGGAGATAGATCATTAAACCAGAACTATAGAGCAATCATCCTTATTATAAAAATGCTCGACGGAAACAAATGACTATTCAAATCTTTTAAATTATAATTTTCTATTTTAATTTCATTTAATAGCAATTTGTTTTTATGAGAAACGGTGGGTTTCTCTGCCTTCCTTATTGTCAATATTAAATTGACATTATTGTGAAAGCATCAATTGTGCATTTGATAAATGTTTTTCCAATGTTTCCAAGAGAAAGAAGAAAGAATGAAAAATGAAGCTAGAAGTATCATGTCAGCAGGAAGAAGCTTTCATAGGTGAAGGGAATGGTGACTCAAGAGCAGAAAGAAGGAACAACTTAAAGAGGTAAAAAGAGAAGAATATACACTAAAATTAGTAGCAAAAAAATGATAAAAATTAAAACTTTTCAAATTTTTCAAACACTACAAAAAAGAAGACGAAGGAACAGAAACGTCACCTACACTGGACAATGTAGGAGGGTTCTTCTGCAAACCGTTGAGCTCCTTCAAGATGCACACAATTACAACAATAAAGCTTACCAGAGACAGATCACGAGATGAGTATAGAGAAAGCGGAAGAAAGGGAGAACTAACTTGGGGCAAAACTGTAGAAGAATAAATGATTTGAATTTTGAAGTCAATGAAAATAGAGATAAAGGAAATGAAAAGATTGAAGAAGTAGAACTTTAAGAAAAAGAGAGAACTGACCGGGGTCATTTGTTCCTCATCCTGAAAAGAACGTCATCGCTTAAGCACAACATTTCCTAAATTTTGAACACAAAAATAATTTATAGTTTAATTATTGAGTTGGTCCCTCAATTATTTAGGAATTTTCAAATAGGTCTCTGATTTAAAAAATTTTCTAATTAGGTCCCTGGACTTATATAAAATTTCCAATTGGGTACCTGAACTAAAAAGTTTCTAACTGGGTCCCTGAACTTATATAAAATTTTCAAACTGGTCCCTAAAGTAGAAATGTGACTATATAAAATAAAAAAAATAAAATGATAGATGATGAAATTTAGGAAAGAAAATATTGTTTGACATAATAATAAAATGATAAAAGATAAATATGAGAGAAAAAACTCACTATCTTTTGTCATTTTATTTTAGATTGTGGGTTTTTCCTCCCATATTCATCTTTTGTCATTTTATTATTATGCCAAAAATTATTTTAAATAGTGAGTTTTTTCTCTGATATTAATCTTATGTCATTTTATTATTATGTCAAACAATATTTTTTCTTCTAAATTTTATCATATATCGTTTTATTATTTTTTATTTTATATGTTCACATTTCTACTTTAGGGACTCAATTAAAAAAATTATATAAGTTCAGGGACCCAATTAAAAATTTTATATAAGTTCGGGGATCTAATTAGAATTTTTTTAGTTCAGGGACCTACTTAAAAATTGCAAAATAGTTCAGGGACCAACTCAATAATTAAACCATAAATTATCCCATGTTACCAAATAAATAAATAAATAAATAAATAATTTGAGCATCCCATGTTGAATTTTCTGCAAGGATGTGCATGAGAAAAGTAGGAGATCGTATAAGTGAGAAAGTAAGGATATACAAAATATAGAGAGAAGAGCCGATAGCTTAGAGAGGAGAAAGGAAAAGTAAAGTGTTTATTTAGAGTGTCCACTATCCAAAACCTTCTTTCATTTGAGGGGGAAATTTTTTTATGAGGAAAAGTCCATCATTATGATGAGGAAGCGCGTTTGGTACAAGTTTTATTAAAATATTCTTGGGAACGTAGGTATGAGAATAAAAGTTTCTCATGGGGACACGTGACAACGTTTTAGAATGGGGCAAATTGGTATTTCACCAGGCTAAAAAAATTTATATAGATATACTAGATGAGAATAAAAGTTTATCATGTTTGGTACAAGTTTTAAAATGTTATTCCCAAGCATAAAAGATTCATGGGAGTAAGATTAGTGAATTATAGATATAAAATTGGGAAAACTTTATTCTCATATGTGAAGGTGAGAAAACTTTATTCCCGTGGATCACATTTCCATAAATATAATTTGTCTGTGAATAAAATATTTCAGATATCACAGATCACCTTAATATTTTTTAAAACTTTGTCAGCTGTGACTTGCCGAACAATGCTTCCTAATATAATAATAATATTATATCATAATAATATAATAATATAATATAGATATTATAGATGGTTGAACTGAACAAAGGGAAAGGTGTGCGCTGGTTTGAGTGGGAAATTCTTTTTGAGATGTGACAAAGTGACATGTGGCGATAGTTGGGAAGAGTTCAAAATTTTAATCAGACAAATCTACCCTCAAATGGGAACACGTGACAACGTTTTAGAATGGAGCAAATTGGTATTTCACCGGCCTAAAAAATTTATATAGATATAGTAGATATAGTAGATTTCTAAAAAAAAAATAAAAAAAAGGTCCATAGCTTCAGTTAATTAACTCTGCCTACGTCTTCCAGTAGTTTGGACAAAGTGAAGTGCCAAATCCTTGAACTATTGGTGGATGAAGGGTGGAGATTTGAAATTAGTTATTTTAAAATTACTCAATTACATTGAATATCTTGATTCTCATATATATATATATATATATAAAGTGAGAGGATCTTATTTATGTGAGAGTAAGAGGAGTAAATCATAGTCATTAGATTTAATCATGAATGATCAAGATTAAAATAAAAAAACCATGTGACTTTTTTAAGTTGATATGTTACTTTTTAATATTCAAACTAATTTTTAATATTGATTATTTATGATTGATTCTAATGATTATGATTTTCTCATCTCACTCTCATATATCAATATGCATAATTCACATTTGGGCCGAGACTTCTTCCACGAAACTCTGCCACTGCCACTAAAGAATAGCATGGGCCTATGCAGAACGTAGTTTAAGCCCGATTATTATTTATATGTTCAATTCTGCATCACTCCCTTCTCCATGATTCGTTGTTCACCTTCCAAAACCCGTTCTCAGTGTTTTCGGTCTCGGCTCTAGATCAGAGCAAAAATCGCGTGACCCAGGTACCAATCCCTTCCCCTTCTCAATACCCCTCTTTAAATCCTTCTTCTATTTTCCATTCCTTTGAGAATGCATTGCTCTCAGAATCAAGTACCTAGCGCACCACTTTTCTTTTTCCAATTTTTTCTCCCTTAATTTTATTTAATTCATTTTAATTGCTATTTTTTTTGTTTAATTTGAAAAGTTGAAGTAGAGAAAGGAAGGCAAAATGGCGTTTATGAAGGGAAAGCCAGTGGTAACCAAATTGGCAGCTTTGGGGAAGTATGGTGTTCTCCCAGGAGTCATGTTGGCAGCTCTCGTTTATTCTCCTCCTCGTTATTCCTCTTCCAGTAGCAAACATGCACCTGCATCCCCCAACTAGTAAAGTTGGTTTTGTTCTACTCCACCTCCCGGTTCGTTACTTGTTACTCTTTCGGTTTTGGTTTTTCATTCATTTTGTGTTTTTAATGTGCTTGCTAGAGTTGGGTAGTTTTCTGTTAGCTGTTAATTCAATCACATAAGTACAAATAGGATTTGGGTCGGAGTGAATCATCATTTTAGTCCTTGAAAATTGTAGGGCGGTGACAACTTGGTCCCCACATTAAGAAATAAGCAAGAACGTCCTTCAGGTTAGTCCAATTTGGGGACCATAAACATAATGAACATTTTTCAATTCGGGATTTTTTTGCCTATTTTTTAATGCGAGGGACCAAATTTGCACCGCCCTACATTTTTTCGGGGACCAAGATGGTGATTCACTTATTTGGGTTGTTTTGTGGTGACTTGACTGCATAATTCATGTTAGAGTAAATGCACAAATTGTTGCATGACAAAAAAATGTGCCACATGCCCCCATTTTAGTCTTAGACATAAAAATCTCAATTTCGTCCTTAAGAATCTTAAATGCCGGTTGAATTAGTCCTTTTCTGGACAAACTTTAGGGACACATAATCCCTATCAGGGATTATTTTGGCCGCAATTTGTGATATTCAGGGATGAAGTTAAGATTTTTCATTTTTCAAAAATACCAAGTTGGGGGACTGTATTTTACTTTGTTGTGATTTGGATAATTGTTTTTATTTATTTGCTTGTTAAGTTTAATTGATTTCACTGAAAAATTTAATCTTGTTTTGTGACAAATATGGTTATAGTGTCAAGTTGGAATTATTATCTACGTATTGGTAGTTTAACTTGGTATTACTGATTTCATCACTATTGCTGCTGCTTTCGTTCTGTTCTCTTCTCACCCCAGCACATGAGAAATCATTTTTGAAGTAGTGCTATTTATTACATATGCAGTTACTAGTTACTACTCAATGACAATAATGTGCTAGTCTACTTTTATAGCTACTCTGAACATCCATCAGGCCTTAGAACGAGTGTTCTGGTCTTGTAGTCATCCATAGTGCTAAAGAATAATATTTAAGATACAGTAAAGATGCATCTAAATTAACATAGACAAGTTCTTAAAGTTCCTTGCAAGTTGCAACTCATATAGACAATACAAGAGTTTCATGATTTCTGCAAGTTTACATGTGCAAAAGTATCAATTGTTTCTATCTTCTATCTCTAATATATTTTTGTGTGTGTCTCATTCAAATGGCTTTAAAGAAAGAATTAAAGTGGTATGCAGTTGCACCTTTAGTGTAAATAGTTTTACATTGATATCCACTAATATTATTACACCTTTGCTTTATTTTAGTTACTAATAGAAAGAGGTAACAGTAAATTCTAATTTGTCAAAATATTGGTGGATGTCGATGTAAAACTCCTTTAAATTGACCGTGCATACCAATTAAACTCTCAAAGAAATGTGGATAGTGCTTGTATGGTGTAATTGCAAATATTTAATCATGTTGCATATGAATATGATAATGGTAATATGTAATAATGTTATAATGTGCACAAAATGTTGGGAATTCGCAACTGAAGAAAGAAAATAAAAGCATTTGGTAACATATCAACTCATAGGCCATAAAGTACATTGTGGAGTACCGGTCTATTAGGACTGTGTTGGGTTGTCTTTTGATGATAAAAAATATACTTGTATTCAATGTTTACTAAAAAAATTAAGGAAAGACTCTCAGGGCTTCTTCATGGTAATTCTGTTAGTGATGTCAGACCAATACAACTACGACCAATCCCCGTCCTTGTCCTTGTCCTATTAGGTGGGGTTAGCTATGTGGGTCAATTGACACTATTGTGCTTGACCAGCAAGGTCTTTTTTTATTGGCTTTTTGCTAATGTTTTCCTAGGTCTACCTTTACTTTTTTTTTTTTGTTGGAATACCTCTACCCTTTTAACCATACTATCATTTGATCCATTTTTTCTCACTGGAACCTCTTTTGGTCTTCTTCTAATATGACCAAACCACCTTAGGTGAGTTTCCATCAACTTCTCCTCAATAGGTGCTATTCCAACTTTCTCTTAGGTACATTGGTTCCTAATCTTATATTTTCTTGTATATCCACTCATCCTCCTCAATATTCTCATCTCTTAACTATTTCTTTCGTCGTCTTTGCATTTGACTACCCAACACTCTAAACAAAACTCTACTCTGCTTTTGGAGGTATTGGATCATATGGAATGATGGTGGTTAAATCAATAAAGTGAACATTCAGATGTTGATTAAAAACTGCTTGAATTTCTAAAATTGATCTCTGTCGATGAGCCTTTGAATTTTTTTTTTTAAATAAAAGGAATAAAAATAAGATTGAGGGTTGGAGTCAATGGGAGGAGGTTTTTAATAAAAAAAATTCTAGACTAGACAGCAAATCTTCGAGTCCTTCAATTGTCAGATGTAATCATAAACAAGCACTATAAAATTAAAATCCGCGATAAGATTAATGGTCCAAATAACTGTCAAAGACCTATCTTCAAACTTAACCAGCACCACCCTAATGCTGTGGAATGCTTTATTGAGCCCTCTTAATAATCTGTAGATCCCTTAGAAGACAAGTTCTAGTTGGTCTCGCATCAAGAAACATGTATAATGCGTGATGTTTTCCTCTCTCTACAGGTATTTCTTTGTTAGCTTCCATGCTTTGGTATAATGGTGAGTCCTGAGGAAACATTGTTAACAGTTAATCTTTTATCATATCAATTGTCAAAAGTAAGACCCTGTCTTTCAGAGTTGCAGGTCTTGTCATATATGGCACTCAATTTTTTGTTTTGATGCAGTGAACACAGTATCTTCCTAATTGTAAATTTACCAATAACATCCTTCATAAGCATGTGCTTGCCTATTATTGAAAACACATGCCTTTAAATTTCATTCATAGTGACTCGGCGAGCATAATCTGCACAGAAGTTTGAAATAACTGTTTGTTCTTAACAGTTTAATTTTTCTAATGAAACAGGAGCATTGAGGCTGCTTGTTGATTCGTGTCAGCAATATGTGAATCCTTCAATGAAGTATGTTCCATAATAAAGCGGGTGGCTAGTTTTTCTGAAATTTTTACTTTGTAATTGTAATGGGGAGACATTTTGTTTCATATGGATTTTGTGCTCTTTACTTGTGCATTGCTTAAATTACAAGCAATTCACCTAGCCAGCCCCATTGACTATCAATTGTGGACGACCATTTTGAATAATATGTGGCACTGAATTGATCCCGTTCCCATTTGAGATGTTATCAAAAAGCAACTTGTCTGATTTGGTACACCTCCCTCTATATTTAATATGATACGCTCAACATTGTTGTCTACTTTATATATTATCTGGTTTGGGTGGATTCTTGATTTTTTGGTTGGTATACTAATGGCACGAAGTCTTGAACTAATCATTTCCAAATATGATCCTTTCAACAAGAGGAATAGACAAAACTAATGTACCAAAGGGAAAATTCTTGCATAAACTTGGTGCATCTAAGTTGGGTGCACGTCAGTGTTAGAAAAACGGGGTCTGGTCTGCAACAAATATAACAGTCAAATATAACAAATATAACCCCAAAGCTGTTTTCGTTCGCTGTTGTAACGAACTTAAATATCAGAAACTGACGCGTCGTAATCGATTACGAGCTGTTGGTAATCGATTACGAGATTCTGGTAATCGATTACCAGTTGTCTATCCACGATTCCGAGACTTGAAATTTGATCGATGAAGGTGAGAATCGATTACGACCTTCTCGTAATCGATTACGGTATCCCGAACACCGATTCTGCACCTTTAAACTTGATTTTGAGGCACTTTCAACAATACTCCGCATTGACTCCAAATTAGAGGATTGATTTAACCTTGCAGTGGTGGCTCTCCCACTTATGGAATTATGCTTCAATGAAGTTTATCAAGTCCAAGCAAAGCTTGAACTTTGCTCTTGGTAGTGACTTTGTGAATGCATTCGCTGGATTGTCTTCCGAAGCTATCTTCTCAATCTGAATTTCCATTGATTCAACAACATCTCTAATGAAATGAAGCCTTACATCAATATGCTTCGTTCTCTCATGATAAACTTGATGATTAGCTAAGTGAATAACACTTTGGCTATCACAATGAACAGTCACACTCTTTTGCATAATTCCAAATTCACCAATCATCCTTTTTAACCATAGAGCTTCCTTTACTCCTCCCGCAAGAGCTATATACTCTGCTTTTATAGTTGACAACGCAACCACGGGTTGTAAAGTAGACTTCCAACTAATTGCAATCCCAAACAAAGTGAACACATACCCTGAAAGAGACTTCCTTGTATCAACATTCCCGGCATAATCCGCATCAACATAACCCACAATAGCATCTTCTCCTTGAGCTACTTTCTTGTACATAAGTCCAGAATTTAGAGAATCATTCAAATACCTTAGAACCCACTTCAAAGCCTCCCAATGAGCTTCCCCCGGATCCGCCATAAATCTGCTAACAATGCTAACGGCGTGTGCCAAATCCGGCCTGCTACATACCATCCCATACATGATGCTACCCACTCCATTTGCGTAAGGAATAGAATCCATTCTTCTTCTTTCCGTGTCGTTGCTAGGAGCTTGAGTAATGGAGAGCTTTGTGTGATTACCCAAAGGTGTAGAAACCGTTTTAGACTGATGCATCCTATACCTTTCTACAACTTTCTTCAAGTAACCTTGCTGAGATAGTAATAGTTCCCCTTTCTTTATGTTTCTGACTATGTCCATGCCAGGTATCTTCTTTGTATTACCAAGATCCTTCATCTCAAATTCAGAATTCAATTGGTCCTTAAGCTTGCTTATCTCTTCCTTGCTAGAACTGGCTATAAGAATGTCATCCACATATAGGAGTAGGAAAAGAACACACTCCTCCTCTCTCCTTAGTATGTACACACAGCTATCATAATTACTCCTCAGAAATCCCACTCTCAAGAGAAAATCATCAAATTTTTTGTACCATCGTCTAGGGCTTTGTTTCAGCCCATAAAGTGATTTTCTCAAGAGACATACCTTGGTCTTATCTTCTGCATACCCTTCCGGTTGTTGCATGTAGATAGTTTCCTCTATATCTCCATGTAGAAATGCTGTCTTGACATCCAACCGTTCTAACTCCAAGTCATACTGATTCACAATGGACATCAATATCCTTATATAACAATGTTTTACCACAGGTGAAAAGATCTCATTGTAGTCAATCCCTTCAACCTGGGTAAAACCTTTTGCTACCAGTCTTGCCTTGAACCTTGCCTCCTCAATGCCTGTAATGCCATCCTTTTTCTTGAAGATCCACTTGAATCCAACTACCCTTTGATTCTTGGGTAAGTCCACCAGCGTCCAGGTTTGATTTTTATCCAAGGATTCCATTTCAGCTTGCACTGCTTGTAACCAATTCTGACTATCCTTGCTTTCCATAGCCTCTCTGAAACTTCTCGATTCTGGATCTTGTATCTCTTCAGCCGCATTAAGAGCATAGCAAACGAGGTGAGCATATCCAAATCTCTTAGGAGGTATAATATTCCTCGTAGCTCGATCTCTAGTTAACTGATAATATGATACTGCTGGTGGTTGTTGATCCGTGCATTCTCTACGGTGGTGGACTTTCCTCTCTGATGCTAGAGGTGGGAAACTGCACCTCAAATTGAACTTTCTGGTCTATTTCATCTGAATTGCTTTGCTCCAAGCCATTGCACATCATACCCATCCTGGTCTCATCAAATGTGACATCCCTGCTTACCAAGCACCTTGATCCTCCTGATTCCAACTTCCGCAACTTGTACCCCTTCACACCATCTGGATACCCAATGAAGATGCACTTTACCGCCCGTGCATCAAGCTTGTCCTCCCTGATGTGACCAAATGCCAAAGAACCAAATACCCTAAGATTAGAGTAATCCATCGGTTTACCACTCCATACTTCCATAGGTGTCTTGAAGTCTAAAACTGAAGACGGACATTTGTTTATCAAGTACACTGCAGTATTTACAGTTTCACCCCAGAAACTCTTAGGTAGTCCAGCACCCAAAAGCATACACCTAACACGCTCCAGAATAGTCATGTTCATCCTTTCTGCTAGACCATTTTGTTGAGGAGTCCGTGCCACGGTCCTATGCCTTTTAATTCCCTGTTTCCTGCAAAACTCATTAAACTGTTCTAAAACAAACTCCAGGCCATTGTCAGTCCCTAAAACTTTCAATTTTGAGCCTAATTGATTTTCTATAAGAGTGTGCCATTCCTTAAATTTTTAAAAGGTTTCAGATTTATTTTTCAAAATATAAATCCACACTCTTCTAGAAAAGTCATCAATCATGGTAAGAAAATAGGATCCCCCTCCACGAGTCATCACCCATGATGGACCCCAAAGATCCGAGTGCACATACTCAAAAGGCCTACTAGAAACATGCATACCGGTTCCAAAAGAAACTCTATGTTGCTTACCTAATATGCAATGATCACAAAATTCTAGTTTCTCCAATTTATCACCATTTAACAAGTTTTGTTTAGACAATTCTATCAATCCCTTTTCACTTACATGACCTAGCCTTATGTGTCATAACTTGGTTTTATCATATGGTGTTTGGCTAGCTGCCGATGGTTGTGTAATAACAGTGGAACCATTAAGAATATACAATCCATTTCTATTTGTTCCCTTAGCTATTATTAAAGCACCACTAGAAATCTTTATCATACCATGTTCAATTTTAGTGGAATAACCTAAATCATCAAACATGCTAATGGATAGAATATTTCTCTTAAGTTCAGGAACATACCTCACATCCTTTAAAAGGATTTCACGATTTTCAGAAGTTTTGAGCCGAATAGTTCCCATACCTTGTACCTTGCATGCTTTGTTGTTTCCTAGAAGCACCACTCCACCTTCTTTGAGTTCTAGTGTCTCAAAATAGTCCTTCCTTGGGCACATATGGTACGAACATCCGGAATCCATAACCCAACTCCTTTGTGTTTCTGAACTTGATGCCACCAACACCCCGGCACTCTCATAGCCATCCGAAGCAACTGCAACCTCAACGGAGTTCCTTGATTCCTTGCCCCCTTTTCAGGACAATCTTTCTTGAAGTGACCCGTTTTACCGCAATTGAAACACTTGAGCTTTGACTTTGAATGACTGTTTGATTTTGATCTAGATCTCTTGCTCTTTGACCCTTTCTTCTCGTTCCTCCCCCTTGAGACGTTCAAGCTCTCACCATTATTCTCCGCTTTCAACTCTTGTTGCCTTTGTAGCTCCTTTGTCCGGATTGAAGTTTGCACATCATCCAAGGAAATGGTTTGATCATTACCATACAAAATGGCATCCTTGAAATTCTCAAAGGATTTAGGTAAAGAATTAAGTAGGATCAATGCCTTATCCTCATCATCGAGCTTCACCTCAATGTTCTCTAGGCCATCAAGAATTTTATTGAATTCCGCAAGTTGGTCCACAATGGACTTCGATTCCGTCATCTTGAAAGAATATAGAAGTTGCTTCAAGCATAGTCTATTCGCTAGTGACTTTGTCATGTACAATGTTTCTAACCTTGCCCACATAGACGCCGTTATCTTTTCCCTTACAACCTCTCTCAATGCCTTATCACCAAGACATAGAATGATTGCACTTCTTGCCTTCTCTATCATGTCGGTCTTCTCCCTTTGTGATAGAGTGTCCGCCATCCTTGCCTCTCCCTTGAGAGCTTCTACACATCCAAGTTGTATCAAGGTTGCCTCCATCTTAACCCTCCATAACCCGAAGTCATTACTTCCGGAGAATTTCTCTATGTCATACTTTGTGTTTCCCATTGTTTAGCCTTTGATCTTTCTTCTTCTTTCAATTCCCATAGACAACGCCACTTGTTTGTTTGTGTGTATGAAAGAACCCAAAGAAGATCCATAAAACAATACACAAAAGACTACATAGTACCAAGAAATAGAGTTTCACAATCTAAACCCAATACACCTTATGTAGAAGAAATACTATAGCAAACAACCAGCAAGCACTAATTTCCAAAACCGCAAAAATAAAAGCACAACAATATGTGGTAATTGAATTACCACAGCAGGTAATTCAATTACAGCAGCAAGAAAAGAGAAAAGGAAGAAGAGATAGAGAGCACACACACAGTTTAGCATGGTTCAGAGAGCCTCCTCCACTATGAACTTTGATCAAGATTACAATAGAGATCCCTTGGATCTTCACTCCACCATGTTCAAGATGAAAAAACAAGAGAACCCAAGCCTTTCATCTCTCTATTTTCAAACAACCCTTGATCTCTCTCTAATCCTCTCTTGATTCTTCTCTTTAATCACAATAGAATCAAAGCATTACAAGATGATAGTATTCTCTAGGTTTTTCCCTCTTTTTCGTTCTGAAAAACGCACCCAAGAAACCCCAAAGCTGTTTTCGTTCGCTGCTGTAACGAACTTAAATATCAGAAACTGACGCGTCGTAATCGATTGCGAGTTGTTGGTAATCGATTACCGTAATCTATTACGAGATTCTGGTAATCGATTACCAGCTGTTTGTCCACAGTTCTGAGACTTCATAATTTCAGACTGAAGGTCCGTAATCGATTACGACCTTCTTGTAATCGATTACCAGTTGTCTGTACACCAGATTCTGCACCTTTAAACTTGATTTTGAGGCACTTTCAACAAGTTTTGTGATGCGGCAGAGACTATTGTGGAGGATGACAAAGACGTGAAGCAAAGGGCTATGGTGACCTGCAACTTATGTGGGTATGCATTTGGGTTAGACGCGAGCGGTGTTGAGTTTGGATGATGTTCATGGAGAAGGTGAGTTTGTAGAGGCTCAATATCGTCAAAATCTAGATCTATGACGCTTGGTGAAGGATTGTCTACAAAGGTGGTGTTGGACTGTGGTAGGTGGTGGTGATGGTGGTAGGGTTAGATGGGGTAGAAAAAACACATTTTAAGTTATTGTACATTGTGTGTTCATTGTTCTGGAGGAAACATTGGTGCAGTGTTCATTGGTAGGGTGAAGGTTGGGTTGGAGATGATGGCAGCAATCGCTAGAGGAATGTGGGCGGCGAGTTGATGGGGGCAGTGACAGTGGGATCATTTTGTAAATGTTTTTTTTAACTAGTTGTTCAAGTGACCAGTAATCAATCTCAACCTTTCAATATTTATAATAATAAATCAACGATAAACGTTAATGGTGCGTGGATTCACCTTTTTTAGTTGAGTGCACCATAGATTGCACCCATAGGTAAGTGTATACTGTATAGTGTACTTTGCATTTTATTTCGTTACCATCATAAAGTGAACAACATATCAAGTGTGTTTTTGTTTTACATGTAGTTTCTCTTTTCTTTATTATATGTTAAGTGAATCATATTTCCAAGGGCCTATTTGGTAGTTGAAAGGAGAAGGGAGGGGGAAAATGATGGGGAAGGAATGATAACCTCCAAAGCCCTCGAACATCCTCGTTGGTTCATTTTTTAACAAAAAAAAAATCCTCCAATTTAGGGGAACTATAAAAATAAATTAGGGGAAGGTTTTGGAGGGTATCCTCCCTTTTCCATCCCTTTCACCGTCCCTTCTTCCTCAAACCCTTCCCCCTCCCCGTCCCAACTCCCAAATAGGTCCTAAAAGAAAGAAAAAAGCAGCCACCAAAACTACCTTTTTATCCTATTTGATAGCCCGCCAACAGCAACCACCCATAGCTTCCAAGAATCTATCGGATCGTAAGGTTTATCATTGGTGCTACAAAACATGGGCATTTATAATTTAATTAAGCATAAATTGTGGGTCTCACTTCAAATTTTATAAACATTAAACACCAACAACTCAGGTAATTAATCATTTTCCCATATTGATCTTGACGTATAAATATTAAACACCAACAACTTGGGTAATCGACAAATTTCCCATATTGATCCTGACTATTTAGTACGAATAGTGTTTCGTACCATTTTCATAAACACGTTTCTTTTATAATTTCCCCCCTTACTTTCCTTTTTTGTTTCCATGATTTCGGTTCATTATGGTTTTTCATTGGTTGAAATGCTTTCGTCAGTGATTCGTTGTCAGGCTATTCGTACTCAATAGCATTACTCTATATTTTATTAAGGGTAAAGACCCATTTTGATCCTTGACAAAAAGTGCGCAGACCATTTTAGTCCCTAACAAAAAAACTACTCCATTAGTCCCTGACAATTACTAACGTGGGACACGATAGTCCATGCGTTTGACTTCCGTTAGGCAGCGTCCGTTAGTTGACGTGGCCATTAAATCGTCCTAAAACGACGTCGTTTTTTCAGCTTCTTCTTCTTCACCGTGTTCGCAGGTCTGGTTGAAACTTCTAAGAACCCTAATTTCTTAACCTTCAAATCCGCCCCAATCTCATGCAAATCGACCCTATTATTTGACCCATCATCTGCTCAACATGAACAAGATCATGACATTATAACATCAGTGAAATCACCATGGTTCCAATTGCACTCCTCCACACATATCGTATCCACGAACAATGTTCCTTTGCTCCGCATCCACACATACCGATGTCGTGGTGTGTGGCCAATATCCTCTTGCAACAAGTTTTCAACCCCAGATCCTCTTCCTAATCTGTTTTCGTCGCTGGCAAGGGTTTTCTATTGAAGGGTGTCATCCAGTTCAAGAAATCCAGCTTTCTTCTCGTTTTGAAAAATAGGGGTTATTTATATTTGCCGCTTCTTGTTTTTCTTCATAAAATTGAAAGCTTGATGTAAAAATTCATCTGGTTTTCTAATAAAATGTAAAAGGGTTATTATGTTACCTTTTTGGATCAAGTTACTAGTTGTCTTCATCAAAATGAAAACTTCTTGCATAAATTCATCTGGGGTTTGGTAAAAGGGTTTTGGCTCTGCTAGCTGGTGGAGATGTACTGGCTTTGCTTTTGTTTTAGCTACAATTGGAATTGAATCTGATCTTGTTTTACTTCCATTTGACACTGTCCGACTTAGTGGGTTCCGATCAGGAGTTAAAAGGGTTCTTAGGAATCAAGAAAATTTCATATTATGCTGTGTTTTTCTTCATCTTTTTCGGGTGATTTCTGAGAAAAATGATGAAATTTGGAGGTGACGGAGTCATCGAGGTTGAGATCGGAGGTGGTGGAGTGGTTGGAGGAACCAGGTGATAGGATTTTAGTTAACTGTGGGTTGAAGTTTCAACCAGACATGCTAACAGAGTGAAGGAGAAGAAGAAGCTAATTGTTGGCATTCACTGTGCAAAACGACGTCGTTTTGATTAAACATGGGCCATCTAGGACGATTTAACGGCCACGTCATCCAACTAACGGACGCTGGCTAACAGAAGTCAACGCAGGGACTAGCGTGTCCCACGTTAGTAATTGTCAAGGACTAACAGAGTAGTTTTTTTTTGTCAGTGACTAAAATAACCTGAGCACGTTTTGTCAGGGACCAAAATAGGCCTTTACCTTTTTATTAATATAACAATAGTTAAGATTTGTTGCATTTTTCAAGAGCACGGTGCTCCCGTTTACAATTTGAAGTTTTATCGATGTTGCCCTTAAAACACGCCTTTGCATATTTGGCAGGTCAACTTTTAGTGTAACTTGGCCTTGTTTATGTAGTTAGTTGGTTTAGTTTTGCCTTATTATTAATCAAGACACAATAATACAATACTTTTTCAAGATTTGATCAAGAGAAGAGACCAAAGATTAAAAAAAAGTATTCACTCTGATCAAAGTCGAAATAAATCAAAGAAACATTTTGTTTGTAAAACAATATTTTTTGTCCTTATATATAACACTTATTTTTAAGTTGGTCTCCTACATACAACTGTTTTTAATCTGTGTCCAAATTTTATAACACTGTATAGCAAGAGGAGGGATCAATTTACACTATAAGCATTACCAAAAAAATTTACTCTATAAGTCATTTTTTAGTTAGACCAAATCTTGATCATTGATTTCATTTTCATCCAACAGTGTAATCTATTAAAATTACAATTACCGTGGGATGAAAGTAAAATCAACAATTGAGATTTGGTGTAAGTGAAAAAATGACCTAGCCCGGAGAGACTAAGTATGAAAAGAATACTAGTTGTTCGGGGTTGGAGAGGCTAAATAGGAAAAGAATATTCGTCTGTAGTTGACTCAATTATAGTGAAAAATTTAGTACTGCCAAGGACTGAACATAACCCAAAGTTGAGGGTAAACCAAGATAAACTTTGCTGTGTGAATCTCTCTTTCCTTAACCTCGCTAAATATTGTTTTGATTATTTTTTGTGCTAATCTGGTGTTAAACTTATAGTACTTAAACATCTTTATTTAAATCTTGAGCGTTTGCAAAAGACTTGTCTCAGACAAGTTCTATAATACCTCAAACGCATCCAAGCGTCTATGAGTTTTTGAAAGCGTTTGCTTCTCTGTTTGTGATTAGATTTCATGTTTCTCAAAAAGTTGTGAACACAATTCATCCTCTCTTGTCATGTTTACATACGTGAATTTCACTTTTAACTCATTGTATTATATTTATCGATTCAATCAATTACACTTTCATAGGTATTTTTGTAACATCCTAGGCTGATCTACGGATTGATGATTGTCCCCACAAACTAACACGGGTCTTTTTTAGCGTGCTTTGTCCTCACCCACCTGCTTCCTGGGAAACTTTCCAGGAGGTCATTCATCCCAGAATTGCTCCAAGTCAACCACGCTTAACTGTGGAGTTCTTAAGTGATGGACTTCCAAAAAGAAGATGCATCTTGTTAGTATAGGTAGCACCAATCAATTCATATAAGTCATCTTCTACTTGTATAGTCTCAAACCTACACAGTTCTAGGATCCCTCTCATTCCGGTGTGTTATCGGTTCGTTCATGTGTCCCTCCACCTAGAAGCCTGTCAGGAGTTGCTCCTTGTCTGTGCCTTCTTGCACTGGAATCCACTCCCCGCCCTCGTCAGCCCCGGGGTGTCACATTCCCACCAGCTTTCGTTTGGTTCGTCCCCGAACCACACCGTAATGGGAGAGGTGTCGCTCTGATCCCATTCGTAACATCCTAGGCTGCTCTACGGATTCATGATTGTCCCGACAAACCCACACGGGTCTTTTTTAGCGTGCTTTGTCCTTACTCACACGCTACCTTAAATTTTTTTATCTCTCTGACTAAGTGCATGTTTGGATCTACGTTAGTGGCTCCCAAAAATACTTTTGCAATGAAACAACTATTTGTAACTACATTTCAAAAGCAATCATGCCTAACTTAGATGAGTTTCCAAATACACTATAAGTCGGAGAAAAGCTGAGTAGAAAAGGTGTCGTGATATGAATGACGTGGGTACCCCTCTTTTTTGGCAAAATAGGTATATTAGTCCTGTACGTTTTTTTTTCACTTTGTTCCTACATGTTTTATTTGTTTCATTTTAGTCCCATACATTTGGTTCCGTCAACAAACGTTAGTCCTTTCCGTTAGTTCTTTCATCACGACGTTAGTTTTAGTGATACGTGGCAAATAGACGTCTGACAATGTAGCAGCCATTTGGGATTCCACCATTAATATGAGAGACAGAAATCAATTTTAGGACTAACATTGTTGACGGAACTGAACGTATGGGACTGAAATTAAACAAATACAACATATAGGACCAAACGTTGTTGACGGAACCAAACATATGTGACTGGAATGAAACATATAAAATATATGATCAAAGTGAAAAAAGGAAAAAAAAAGGCTTGAACCAATCTACCTATTTTACCCCTTTTTTTTAATCTATTTTTGGAACAGGTAAACACACACACACATACATAATAAGTTCAAAATTATTAAAATTATAATTCTTGATTTTTTAATTAAATTTAACGTTATTATTATCAATGTTTTAAAAATGGACCAATTATTCATTCAAAAAAAAAAAGGACCAATTACTGAGTCGGTGAAGACATTGGTTAAATTTTCAATGGTTCAACCATAGTTGAATCATGATCAGGGGCGGAAACAAGTGTATGACATTGGGGGCAACTGCCCCCACTAAGTAAAAAAAAATTTAATTCAATGTTAGATAAATTTTATTTTGTCCCCACTAAAAAATAAATGTTGTCCCCGCTAAAAAAGTAGATGCTGTCCTCATTGTCTTACATTATAACCTTACTCTACAAAAGTGATCAAAATATTGGAAATGCTATGACATTAGTTAGAATGACAAAGAAAATATTACAAAACATGAGAGAAGATAGTTAATATAATTTACATAATAAAGTTTCATTGTTTCATGAGAAACAAAACATTGTCATTCTAAATATGAATGATGCATTCGGAAGGAAGATCAAGATACTATAATTTCAAAATATGAAGACACGTAAAGAACAATCATAATTTGTAGAAATAGAGGCTTCTTCACATTTTTGGGTATACAATGATATAATTTTTATAATCTCTAATTTTTGGCTTATTGATAATGATGTCATTATTTTATTGCTTATACATTTATATATTTTTTTTACAAAATTATTTATAGTATATGTTTTTGCCCCACTAATCAAAATTTATGGATTTGTCCCCGATTATGGTCGAACCAGTGATAATTATATATATATATATATATATATATATATATATATATATATATATATATATATATATATATATATATATAATCTTATATATTATATTGAAGTGGGCACAGGCAAACACAAGAAGGTGGTTGAATTGTGTTTGTTAATTATTTTCGCAAAAACCCCTTTTAACAACTTTTTCACAAGCAAAAGATAAAAAGATAAAGCACGCAAGAAATCCTTTTTAAAAGATTAACAAAAGCAATATCAAAACCCCATAGTTAGTATAAGCAAATAAACTGAAGAGTTTAGGGATAGAAAATTCACGCAAGAGATTTTATCATGGTTCACTCTCTTCCAACCAAGAGCTACGTCCAGTCCCTTCGACTTGAAGGATTTTTTCACTATTTCTCCAAATAGATTACAAACAAGTATTCAACACCTCTTCAGGCTAGAAGTATTCATTTCTTATCAAGCCTCTTCAGGCTCTAACTCTATCACAGAGATTTAAAGGTTGATCTTTTTAACTTACTAAGTGTGAGAATATGACAGTTTAAGATCAGTTGAATATTACAAAAATATTCAAACTAAAAGATTACAGACTTTTGCTTTTGAAAGAATGAAAGAATAAGAGCTTGTCTTCTCAAGATTTGTGTTGGCACAAGTTGGGCTAGCAAAAGTTGTTTCAGGCAAGAGTTCTGTCTTCAGTATCTGAGGTCTTCTACTTATATAGTGACCTTCTTCTGCTCTTGTAATTCAACGGTTACTTTGAATAATCCCGTTTAGAGATAGCATTAAATGCATGATATCCGTTGTGACTGATAGCTTGATGTGGCGAGTTGAAAAGTATCCTTGGTTATCAGAAAATCACAAAATGGAGGCTCACAGTTCTAAGCAATTGTACCTTAAAACCTTTTTTTCCTCCTTTGTGTATAACCAGCTTTTGTTCAGCAATAAAGATGTCATCGTACAGATCGTTTTGAAAATCCTATTGTACTATTTACTTTTTGTATTTCCTTGATAGTACTATGAATTTTCTCAAGGGAAATAAGACGTTAAATCGGATAAAGACAAATGGAAAGAACAAATATTCACTTGAAATAAATATCAATCATTTGAAATAAATTCATTGTGGACCAGATTGAATTCAATCACATTCAAGGTAGTAAATATATAAAACATGTAGCACCGTCTGCTTACTTTTAAGAACGCATCTATACAAGATTTTAATTTCTGCTCGTCCACTGATATGGCAGAAGCGCTCTTCCACTAAAGTGGTAGAAACGCGCGTCCACACAAGTCTTTGGACTTGTTAAGTTCTTCGAGAGACTCTGTCCAGTGACATGGTGCTGTGGACGTCTACTAAATTTTAATTAGGCACCATGGATGTATACTTGAGTTACAAGGATAGCCCTCGTATGCTGACGTGGCAAGATGGACATGCTTATTTTCAAGTCTTTGGACTTGCTATACCTAACAGTTTATTTAGGTATTCATTTATAGCCTCATCTACTAAGGAAAAACCAGTCAACTTATCAATTAAAATATAAACAGTTTAAATAACCTTTGGACGGGTAATTCTTTGCATGAGTCCAATCATTGTATACTTTATATTATTTTGAATATTTCTGCATAAACTGAACTCACTTGTTAGATCTCAACTAACACTTTGCCAAGCAAATTTAGTCCTTTTGTTAGCATCAAAACTTAGAGATTATTAAATCCAAAACCACTTTGGTTCCAACAATCTCCCTCTTTTTGATGATGACAAAAACTGATTAAATTTAAATAGCAAAGTCTAAGAGAGCTTGCAAGGCTCCCCTTAAGACAAGGCATTCAAATATATAAGCAGACTAACACATATCATATGTAGAATTTATATAAACACAAGTATCAGAGCAAATAATATAAGTAAAGAAGATCAATGCAAATACAAACATATGAGTGCTTTTCAACAACTGACTTTATTTATAATTTTCTTTCTTTTCCTTTCTCCCCCTTTTTGTCATCAGTCAAAAAGGTAAACAGGGAGTGGACCATCATAGTCAGCAAAACAAAATAAGAAAGAAGAGATTCTAAGAAGAAGGAGGTGGTGGAGGGGGTTGGTTTGGATTTTGATTTTTCTGAAACTCCATTAACAAGGCCAGCATTTGAGTCACCATGGCATTTGTAGGAGCCAAGGTGTCTTGCACTTGCTTTTGCACTCTTTCTTCAATTTTTTGTGCCATCTGCTCAGTCCTCTCTTCAACAATCTTTCCAACCTTATCATCAACAATTCTGCCAATGATGTATTCAAGATTGGATGGCAATGATAATCATCTTGAGCTGTCAGCAGAGTCTGAGACAGTGTCTTGAGCTTGGGCTGGAGGATGAACCATAGCAAGAGCTAATGGTTGAGAAGATGTCTTAGCAAACTCATCATCTTGCTTAGAAGCACATATCTCACCAGACTGCTCTGTCACAGTTGGCTCAACAGAAGCAACAGCATCAGGTAAAGGAGTTGAAGGCTCAAAAACAGGTTTTGAAAAGATTTCCACATTCAGCTCAGGGCCTTCCACCTCTAATTCTTCAGATGTATGCTCAGAGGATGAAGTTGAAGCTGTGGCAAAAGCATATTGTATAATTGGCTCAGGGATATCCTTTGCCCAGTGAATTGGATAGACAAATTCCAAATTTCTGTTGTTGATAGGAAGTCCCCAGAGGTCTTTATATATCATGTACCTAAAGTGTGAGAGTCCACACTTTCCTCTGACCTTGGGAATATCTTCCTTTTCTTCATCAGTCAATCCAGAGGAAGACGGCTCTCTGGTGCAGTGAATTAAGTGTGACTTCCAAAAATCAGCAGCCTTGTGCTCATTGATTAAATCAATGGATTCATGATTTTGAAGGAAATCCAACATCGAGTAATCAAAAGTTTCTTGATCAAGGTCAAGCAATACAGACTCAGCTTCGGGCATCACACCTTTGAACCTTCTGTTCTTCAAGTCCTTGTCCTTGTTGAGATCCAGCATTGGCAATCTCGGACAGATTCTGTAAGGCTTGATTCCAATCCTGGTTGTTTCCTTATGCCTCAACCAGGATGGAGGAACAAAATTTGCAGCCCTATCAGCTCTGAGTTGTCTGAACTCCCATTTCAGCATATCAATACAGATTTGATCCATGAACAAATCATCAGCCCTCCCATAGACTCTGGGATGCACAAAGGACATCCATTTTGTGTCCCTTGGCATGATCATGGGGACATGCTTAGATGATCTAGCTCTCTTCTCAGGGATAGTAGGAAGATTCTTCCTCTTGGGGTCAGTCTCCCAGACGTGTATTGTGTGTCTCTCAACTCCATCCGTAATTGGCATGAATGGAGGAGTTTTGACAATATTTGGATAAGTTTTCTTGGAGGGGGGGGGGGGGGGGGGAATTTGGATAAAGGTAAGTGGGTGACTAAAGGCCCTAAAGTATTGTACATTTGAGAAGGTACGGTTTTGATTAGTTGACACTCTGGGTGAGGTAGGTAGAGGGGTTCAACATATTGGCTAACTTCTTCCTCATATTCAGGTAGAGGATACCATCTGTTTTCATATTGGTGAGAGTGAAATAGAATTTTTCATTCTCTTTTTACTTTGGCCCAATCCTCAGATTTGCCATTGTAAAGGATGGAAGATGTGATGAGGGGAGGAAAAAGGGTTCTCATAGGTTTTGGGAAAGGTGAACCAGGGGAAATGCCTTCATCTGGTTGATTTAACCAGGTATCATCGGCATGTGAGGTGGTTGTTTGTGTTGGTTGAGGTGGTGAGGGAATATATACTTCAGTTGAAGAGGGAATATGTATATCATCTATCCTAGCCTCTAAACTAGATACAAGGTTATCAAGTGTTAATTGAACAGGATCATTAGCAGCGATAGTTACCTTAGGAGTTTTGGTTAATCTAGATTTTCTTGCAAGTTGTCTCCTTGGTTTTGTTGGTACAATTGAAGGATCAGGTACAACGGCCTCAGCAGCAGTAGCAGAGATCTTTTGTTTCTTTAGGATAGAGCTAATAGGAATGTTATCCTCATCAGCTTCCTCATCCTCATTATGAGAGAGGATAATTTTCCTTGGCCTCTTTGCAGCAGGGGCAGCAGAAGGCTCCTTGATAGCAATCCTACTTGCTGGTCTTTTGGGGGCAGGCTTTCTCATAGCAGTTGTCTTCTTCCTGGTTACCCCTCTAACCCCTAGGATTTTAGCATTATTCTGTTCGATCATCTCTTCTTTAGCCACCGATAATTCCTTAGTCTTAGCCATTGAAGCAGCTGCTTACGTACTGAGGTTCATGTTGGCTATGTTCATCTTTCCAAAGTCTGTAGCAGACATTGGTTTATCAGTTAGTAACTTTGCTTGCTCCTCAAGAGTCTTGGCAAGAAGAAACTCATATTTTTCTTGAGCCTTGAAAATCTTCGAGAGAAGGTGGCAGAAGGGGAGTGCAGAGAGTCTTTTCTTGTTCATCACTGCATCCCTGAATCTTCCATAAAGGATTCTTGGAAGATGGATTCTTGTCTCCATGAGAAGATGGCAGAGACAGAACTTGTGAAGAGATGAAAGGTTGTCCTTTGACCCAACCTTGTGAAGCACCACTTTGTTGAGAAGCTGGTGAAGGATTCGAACGATATCCTTCATCTCAATAGCCTTCCACGAGCGAGTCCTGACGGTGTCCTCCTTCACGAGACATACTTCTATAGTCTCAGAACCGCCTAAGTCTTCTTCCCAAGACTCAGTGAAAACTAGTCATTCCTGAGCACAGAAGATTGCTTCAGCAATAGTCTTTTCTGAGACTGTAATCTTCCTTCTTAATACGGTTGAGTAGAAGTCAGTTTCTGTCAGTTGGATGTTTCTCCAAAAATCCCTGACAAGATTTGGGAAAACAGAGACTTTCTCTACGAAGAGTCCTTCCCAGCCAACAACATTGACATATTTGCTTATGTCAAGATTGTAGTCCTTTGGCACATTAAGGTTGAAATGATGCTCTATAGCTAGGTTGAGTTTGTCCACGTTGAAGGTTGAAGATGCCATTGCAGAAGATCAAAGAGTTTAGGGTTTTGAGAGCAGAGAGAGGTAAAAAGAGAGATAGCTCGAGAGATTATGAAAGCGTAAAGTCTTTCTCAGAGGGAAAATGTTTCTTTTAAAAGGATCTTGAATATCAAAAGGTTTTAAAAAAAACTTTTGATATGACATGTCATAATGATAAAAAGGCGTTGGTAACTTGGGACCATAAAAAGGTCTTGATGGGATTGATAAGGGTTGCTAACTCAGCAAGGAAAGAGAAGTGTTTTATATAAATTAATATAAGCAATAAATGTGTACATAGACGAGTCCACACAAGACTAAGAGTGGACGTGCAAAGACATAGGTAGTGGACGCATAGAATCCACTTGCTCTGGACGTCATGACTAGTGGACGTACAGAGAAAACATGCAATGGACGACCAATTTAACAATAAATATACTAGCTCAGTCCACATACAACATATTTAAATGCTTTCTTATAAAGATAAATCTGTCCTCGGCAAGAGGTTTAGTGAAGATATGTACCCATTGGTGGTCAGTATCTATAAATTGAACATCAAACACACCTTTTTGCACATAATCCCTAATAAAATGATGTTTAATCTCTATGTGCTTAGCTTTAGAATGCAATATTGGATTCTTAGATAAATTGAGTGCAACAGTATTATCACACATTAGTGGAATACTACTTACAAACACATTGTAGTCCTCCAATTGGTATTTGATCCATAGAAGTTGTGAGCAGCAGCTTGCAGCTGATATGTACTCTGCTTCAGCAGTTGATATAGCAATGATGCTTTGCCTTTTGGTTGACCATGATACTAGGTTAGCTCCAATGAAGTGACATCCTCCACTTGAGCTTTTTCTTTCAATTCTATCTCCAGCATAATCAGCATCACAAAAACCAACTAATCTGTAATCATCATTTTTCTTAAAGCACAAACCCAGATTAGTAGTACCTTTTAAATATCTAAATATTCTTTTAACTGCTGAGAGATGAGACTCTCTAGGATTAGATTGAAAACGAGCACATAAGCAAACATTGAACATTATATCAAGCCTAGACGCAGTCAGATATAAAAGAGATCCTATCATACCTCTATATACCTTTTGGTCTACCTTTTTCTCTTTATCATCTTTGTTCAGTATTGAAGTGAGATGCATAAGGGTATTCATTGGTTTGCAATCATCCATCTTAAACTTCTTTAGAAGTTCCTTTGTATACTTAGTCTGATGAATGTACACCTCGTCCGTAGACTGTTTAACTTAAAGTCCAAGGAAGAATTTGAGTTCTCCCATCAAGCTCATTTCAAATTCTTTCTACATTAACTTGGAGAATTCCTTGCATAGAGATTCATTAGTAGCACCAAAAATGATACCATTAACATAAATGTGTACTATAATGAAATCTGACTTAATGGATTTTCTAAATAGAGTTGTGTCTACTTTTCCTCTGTTAAAACCATTTTCCATTAGAAACGAACTTAACTTATCATACCAAGCTATAGGAGCTTGCTTAAGTCCATACAATGCTTTCTTAAGCTTATAAACATGTTAAGGGTGATTTGTATTTTCAAAGCCTGGAGGTTGCATGACATATACTTCTTCATTAATAAAGCCATTTAAAAAGGCAAATTTAACATCCATTTGAAAAAGCATAAAGCTATGATGTGCAGCAAACGATATTAAAATTCTTATAGCTTCTAGTCTAGCAACTGGTTCAAAAGTTTCAGTGTAGTCTATACCTTCTTCTTGAGAGTAGCCTTGAGCAACAAGTCTTGCCTTGTTTCTCACAACCTTACCATCTTCATCAAGCTTGTTTCTGTAAACCCACTTTGTTCCAATGACTGACTTGTCTTCAGGCAGGGGTACAAGCGTCCAGACTTCACTTCTCTCAAACTGATTTATCTCTTCTTGCATAGCAAGAATCCATCCATCGTCCAGTAGAGATTCGTCCACTGTCTTCGGTTCACATTCAGAGACAATAGCAGAAACACTTTGTTCTCTGAAGGTTGACCTAGTTCTTAGCTTGTCATTGGGGTCACCAATGATTTGACCTTGTGGATGGTAATTTCTGAAATACCAAGATTTCTGAGCATTTTTCCTGTTGAGAGGTAGATGTTTCTGGTTGTTGTTGAGAAGTGTCGTCTACTTGAATATCAGACTTAATTTCTGGTTTCTCTCATGAGATATTTAGATCAAGATCTGCAAAAGCTTCATATAGCTCTGATAGATCCTTATCAGGCTGTTTGTCATCAAATTTCACATGAATACATTCTTCTACAACTAAAGTTCTAGAATTATAAACTCTAAAGCCTTTTGAAGTTTATGAAAATCCTAGAAGGATTCCATTATCTACTTTAGCATCAAATTTACCAAGTTGATCTTTTGTATTCGAAATATAACATTTACATCCGAAAGGGTGGAAGTATGAAATGTTGGGTTTTCTGCCTTTCCACAATTCATAAGGAGTCTTATTCAGAATAGGTCTAATGTATATTCTGTTCTGAATGTAGCAGGCAGTGTTCACAACTTCAGCCCAAAAGGGCTTAGGGACAGAATTTTCATTGAGCATAGTCCTAGCCATCTCTTGAAGAAACTTGTTCTTTCTCTCTACGACACCATTTTGATGAGGTGTTCTTGGTATTGAGAAGTTGTGTTGAATACCACTTTCTTCACAAAACTCATGGAATAACTCATTGACAAATTCTCCCCCATGATCACTTCTAATTGAAGCTATACACATGCCTTTTTCATTCTGTACAAGTTTGCAGAATACAGAAAATACCTTGAATGACTCATCCTTGTGAGCAAGGAACATAACCCATGTCCATCTAGTGTAGTCGTCTACTATGACAAGACCATATTTCTTTCCACTACCAGAGGCAATCCTTGTTGGACCAAAGAGATCAAGGTGTAGCAATTCCAGTGGTCTGTTGGTACTGACAACATTCTTAGATTCAAAGGAACCTTTGACTTGTTTTCCCTTCTGACATGCATCACAGAGAGCATCAGATTTGAAACTAAGGTTTGGTAGTCCTCTTACAAGGTTATGCTTTTTCAGTTTTGAGATTAATCTCAAACTTGCATGACCTAACCTTTTGTGCCAAATCCATCGCTCATCCTCAATGGACACTAGACAAGCACACTTTGATTTGAGAGGTCCTCTAAGTCAATCTTATACAGATTGTTTTGCCTCTGTGCAGTAAATAAGAGTGATCCATCAGCTTTCTTGACAAAACACATATTCTTATTAAATGAAACAGCAAACCCACTATCACATAATTGACTAATGCTAACCAGATTGTGTTTAAGACCATTTACTAACAGAACATTATCAATGAAGGGAAAAGGTTGTTTACCAATTTTACCTATACTAATGATCTTTCTTTTTTGGTTTCCTCCAAAAGTGACCCAGCCACCATCTTTGGGCCTAAGGTCTTGGAACATATACCTTTCTCCTGTCATGTGTCGTGAGCACCCACTGTCCAAGTACTAGGACTTCCGTTTCTTTCCTGTTGTTAAGCAGATCTGCAACAGGGATTATCTTATCTTTAGGTACCTAAATTGACTTGGGTCCTTTCTTGTTAGTGATCATAGGTCGTGAATGCTTTGCATGTTTGTTGTGTATGCATTTAGATGACAGATGCCCACTTTTTCCACATATTTTATAGTAAGTATTGGAAAGGCTTGGTTTTGACTTAATATGCTGTGGACGGACTTTAAAAGCCTTATATTGTGTATGGACTTTTGGTTTATTCAGAGATGCATCTTGCTTCTCTTTATCATAACCAATGCCAGATTTGTCAGGTGGTGATATAGAATATCTTAATATAAGATTTAATTTATTTGAGCTACCAACCAGTTTTGACAGATAGTCTGTCAAGTATGTCACATCTTGTTTCAGTTTTTCAACTTCACAAGAGCTATTAGACTTACACTTAGTCTTATCAGTCAGACTAGCATTGTTTGTCGTCATACTACAACCCACTCTGTAAGCATAAGAATTATAAAAAGCATAGGTTGCATCTTTAGTGTCAAACTCCAGCCCATATTTTGGTATAATTTCGCCATCCTCTCATATATATTAACAATTTGCTTTTCTCCAAAGCATCATTGTTACAGTTCTTGCTTGAGTGGATGACGTTCTTCTGTCATGGCTTCTATATTATCCATTACCTTCAATTTAAATAAAAGCCATTTTAAAAAAAAAATAAAAATCAATGTATAAAATTAAAATAAGAATGATTAATAACTTAAAAATAAGATTGTTACCAGGAAAGAAAGAAAGAAAAAGTTTGCCTACCTTTTATGGTTTTGAATGATGCAATCAAAGACAATGAATAGGAAAATGTTAAACGGACACAAAAACTTGACACTTGACATCGTATGTCGTATAAAACCATTACAAAAGCATTATTTTAATAATGAATAGATTTAACAATAAAACAAAGCATTTACGAGTTAAGAAAATACTTAAAAATACTAGAAAAATTAGAACAAAATAATCATATTATTTACCAACAAGAATTGGTTAGAAAAAGAATAAAATGATTAAAACAAGAATTAGAAAAATACATAGGATAATGGGACTATCCGAAGAAATAGAATCAGGATTCAAAGAATTAGAAAAACTTATGAAAGAAATAAATAGAAATATTATTCAATTAATTGAAAATACAAATAAAATTGCAAATTACACTTGCAATAGAATACAAAAAGGGCAAAATGAAATAAAAGATATTAAAGAAACATTATATAATATAAGCAGATGAAAAGAAATAGATGGAAATGAAGATATTATTAGAATAAAAATTATTCTAGAACAACTAGAAAACCTTTTAAATTATGAAGAAAATAATAGATGTATAACAAAAAAGGAATTAGATGAAATTTTGGAAACAAAGGATTTAAATAAAATAATAATTAAGCAAGAACTAAACCAAGAATCATCAAGAATACCTACACCCGTATCTTCATGGAGAGGATAAAAGACGAATATAAATATACACCTAATGGAGCTTGGGATAAATACGAAGAAGAAACTATGTATAACAAAGGATACGCAAGAAAAAATAATAATAAATGGACAAAAATCCAAAAAGAATTTAAACCTCGATATAATAATACAGGAAATATTCTAGACCTAGATTGTATAAGAAATAAAGAAGATGTATTATTAAAATGGACCAACGAAATAATATTAATGATCTTGACTGACAAAAGATTTAAACAGTTAAACTTTTTAGAAACCAAAAACTTTGTAACATTTAAAACGTCAGGGAATATACAAAAGTTTTTAGTAGGAATTAAGGATGAAGAATGGATTAGATTGGGAAGAATGGTAGATAATAATGCAGACTATGTTAAATTAATAACGACATTAATACATCAAGAATTCTTAGGATATAATCTGATGGAACAAAGAGAAAAAACAAACAAAACTTTGTTTGAAAATGCTAAATCACATTTAAATAGAATGCAAATATGTGATATGTGCCAGATTGAAAGTTTCATCTGCGAATATCAAAAATATTATTATCAATTGGATGAAGAAACTAAGGAAATATATAAATATATCTTTATAGATAAATTACCATATCCACTTAATTCAAAACTCAATAGATTATGGGAATCAAGACAAGAAGAAACAACGAATACTTTAGGAGGAATTATTAAACTCTTATACCAAGAATTAAGAGAACAATGTTTGAATAGAGAAACAATTAGACAATTGAATAGAGGAAGTACAGTCGTTTGTTGTGACATCCCAGAGATAGAAAAATCAGGGAAATATGGTTGTGATAAAACAATAAGAAGAAAAAGAAAATATTATAAGAAATCAAACTTACGAAAAACTTATCCTAGAAAAAAGAATTATTATAAAAATAATAAAAAGAAATATTTTAGGAGAAAGAAATCAACACCAAGAAAATACTGCCCGAAGGGAAAAAAGAAATGTGTTTGTTGGATATGTAATGTCGAAGGATATTATGCTAATGAATGCCCTCAAAGAAAGGAAAAAGATTTTAAGGAAAAATCAAAATTAATAAAACACGTTTTCCAGATATATGAACTTGAACCACTAGAAGAAGAATTCAGTGATTTAGAAATAAGTATATATGAATATACAGAAGATGAATTATCTTTAGAAGAAAGAGAGTCTGAATAATACTTATATAAAAATACTTGTGGAAGAAAGTAATAAGGAAAAAAAAGCATATATAGATACTGGAGCAAGTCTTTGCCTTGCAACAGAAGCCCTTTTTGATAAATGGGAAAGATTGGAAAAACCACTAAAAATACAAATTGCAGATGGATCGATACATCCTTTGTATTGGATAGCCAAAATAATTACTTTAGTCATACAAGAAAAAATATTTATAATACCTACGATATATAAACAAGAAACTGGAATAGATATAATTATTGGAAATAATTTCTTACGATTATATGGACCATTTTGCCAAAATCTGAAATATATTACCCTCAAAACACCATATATTTATCAAAAACAAAAACGTGAAATCATAAAAATACCAATTATTCACTATTCTGAATGTATTTACTCATCAAAGTCACGCAAGCTGAACCGTGGTGAGTTAGTTAGCTTAATTTGCACAAAAATTCGCCATGTACTAGTAAATCTAGAACCAAATAGAATAATTCCAGCTCATATAGAAGAACTTTTGGACAAGGTTTGTAGCGAAAATCCTTTAGATCCAAAAATTAACAAAAATACTGAATTAGTCGAATTAAAATTAAAAGACCCAACAAAAGAAGTAAAATGTAAACCAATGATATATACAAAAATAGATAGAGATGAATTTGCAAAAGATATTGAAGAAATGTGTCAAAAAGGATTAATTAGACCATCAAATAGTAAACATTCTGCACCAGCCTTTTATGTAGAAAACCATAATGAAATAAAAAGAGGAAAAAGAAGAATGATAATTAATTATAAACAAATTAATGATGCCATGGAAGGAGATGCCTATTTTCTCCCGAGAAAAGATTTAATTATTGAAAGAATTAGAAATATGGATTGGTTTAGCACCTTTGATTGTAAGTCAGGATTTTATCAAATTAGATTGACTGAAGAATCAAAAGCTTTAACAACATTTAGTTGTCCTCAAGGACAATATGAATGGAATGTACTGCCAATGGGATTAAAACAATCACCAGGAATCTTCCAACGAAGGATGGATTCAATTCTCAAAGAATTCAAAGACTTTTGTCTTATCTATATTGATGATATATTAATCTTTTCTAATAAAGGATTAAATGATCATTTTGAAAAAATAGAATTAGTTCTTAATAAATGTTATGAACCTGGAATAGTTTTAAGTAAGAAGAAGGTTGTTTTAGCTCAAAATAGAATTAATTATTTAGGATTAGAAATTGAAAAAGGAAAAATAATAATGCAGCGACATGTATTAGAAAAACTTCAGAACTTTCCAACAAAATTAATGGATAAAAAGGATTTACAAAGATTTCTTGGACTATTAACATATATTTCGAATGAAGGTTTTATCAGGAATCTTGCAGCGGAAAGAAGAATACTCCAACAAAAGCTGAAGAAAGATGTCCCTTGGACATAGACTGATGAAGACGATAGACTTATTCTAAAAATGAAAGACTTATGCCAGGATCTTCCTGGGCTTTATCATCCATCGGATGATGATATAATAATTATTGAGACTGATGCCTCAAATGACTGTTGGGGAGGTGTTATGAAAGCAAATGATGCCTCAAATGACTGTTGGGGAGGTGTTATGAAAGCAAAACGCCCTGGATACAAAAATGAATTACTGTGTCGATACATGTCTGGAACTTTTTCAGACAGTGAAATTAATTATCCTACTCATGAAAAGGAAACACTGGCTTTGATCCATATGTTAGAAAAACATCGGATTTATATACTGGATAAGGACTTTATTGTCCGAATCGATTCTACTTATGTTGCAGGTTTTAAAAACTTAAATCGTAAAGACACTTACAAACAAGGACGATTGATTAGATGGCAAATGAAACTTGCCTAATACAATTACTCAATCTCTCACATTAAGGGAGATAAAAATGTTCTTGCAGATATATTATCAAGAGAATGGAGCAACAAACAACTGAAGATATAAAGAAGTAGATTCAATATCAAAGAATGCTCGAGAAGAAGAAAACAATGGAGCTAGACTTGATCAAGGCCAACATTGAAGTATTGAAGTTCCAATTACAAGCAAAAGGAGAAACTGTCAAAGAAGATCCTATGAAGAACATAAAACAACAAATACAGGAAAATGCTAAAGACAAGTGGTACGCCATTTTTAATGGACCACACCCAAGTATTTATGATGAATGGCACAAAGCAGCCCCTCATTGCATTGGACTCTCAGGAGTTCATCACAAAGGATTTCGCACCAAGGAAGAAGCTGAAAAAGCTTTGATAGACTATAAAAAAAAACACAACAAGGGCAAAGAAGTGTATCTTGGCCCAAGAACTTTCTCCGAAATAATAAGAATTCCACCAGAACCAAAGACTTCATTGAAGGTACTAGGAAGAATTCCTTCCTCCATTGATGACTACCAAATTACTTCAAGAAAAGACCATGAACTACAAGTCCAATTTTCTAAAGAAAAGTTTCATGAAAACTTAAAAGGACTGACCAACTGGTCCGAAAAAGAAAAAATTAATTGCTTTTATATGGTTAACCGAAACATTTTCGGAGTTAAAGCCATAATTACTCCTAGAGCATCATCGATTCTTACATTTAATATGTTCCAATTTGGACTTATTGAATGTCTTTATTTAAGCCAAGACTTAGAAGAAATCAAATTATTCCCATATAGCTTGAAAGAAGCCATCCAAAATTACAAGAGGAATGTTACCAAAGACAGAACTATCTTTTTGAAGTTCTATTCGACCTATCCAGACTTCACTACTAAGCAACCATCGAAGAACTTAATCTTTATTGGAGTAATCAATAACAACTTTTCCTTGAGAGATGAACCGACTGGAGAAGGTTATGATGAAGAAAAGATTGTTGCAATCCTAGCTAACCAACTGGCGAGTATTTTTACTCAATGTCAAATTATTGGGAAAGATTCCTTTATCAAAGCAATGTACAAAGGACCACATACTTTGCTTCTTAGCAAGACTAGTGGAAGATTGATTAGAGAAAGGGACCTGGCACTACTGACGAATTTTGAACTACCTTTCTACACACTCCAAGGACTTTCTATGAATTATCAGCCAGCTGCCCTCGATTTACTGTGCTCAATGATTAAGGAAAATGGCAATCACGCATGTGAAAGATGCGTAAAGCAAAAAGACTGTCGGCAAGAAGATAAGGATTCAGATGAAGCAATAATAGAAGAATGACGTAAGCACTGACGTCAGCATGAATTATTGAGAAGTCTGATAGATTGTAATAATGTAGGGACTTTCTTGTAAATTACCTAGCCCTCTTTAGTGTATAAATAAGCCCTCTTATGCTGAGGCAAATCAGAGCGAGCTTGTGAATACAACCCTCTCATCTCTGAGAAATTCTCTTCTAAGAGAATTGTGCTAGACTCATGTATGCTAGTCGAATCCTTGAGAGTGGATTCAAATGTTCTATGTACTTCACTACTGATCATAAATAAACACTACTTTCATATATTTCTCTACTTCATTACTTTCATCATTTTCAACTACTCGTTATAATCAAATCTCAACTGGACTAAACGGAAGCAGCGGTGGACCAAAGAACTCAGAAATAATTTCAAAGAACACCAAATCAGGTATGACTCATCACCTATTTCATTCAGTTCTTACTAGAAATTAATCATGTCTGAAATAGAAAGAGAAAAGATTGATAATATTGATATAGAACATATACAAATTACTAAAGAAGACGGAAACTATGAAGGAAGTATTTTAATAGATCAAAAATATTTCAAAAAATATAGAAAGAAGACTTAAATTTAGCTAAAGATGCAAACATGAAGAAACTAGGAGGAATAATGAAACGATTTAATCAGAAAGAAAATATAATATACTATGGAAAGATAATTAATGAAACCCCAATAGATATATCAGAAACACAAGGTAACACTTGTATCCAACTATTCAACAAAAAGAAATTAATAGATCTAAAAAGAAGTTTAAAGAAAGAAGCACATAGAAAGAAAATTGGTTATATTCATATAGGAGCTATACAAGTTTTAATTAAAACAACTTTCTAGGAAGGAATAAATTCACCTATAGAATTAGTATTAAATGATGATAGAATAATAGATCCGAAAGATAAAATACTAGGAGTAATCGAAGGAAACTTAGCTTATGTTAAGCTAAAATTCGAAATACATCCAAATATTGGAATACCATTAGATACTCAAAGATTAGATCAATCTTTAACTATGGAACATAGATTTTTAAGAAATAATTTAATGAGACTAGGAGACAAAATCTTCTCAATTACTTATTGTGTTAATTATGCACTAACAAATTCTCATCATAGTATTACTTTCAGAAATAATGATAGAATAGATATACCAAGACATTTTGAAGAAATATGAAAAATCTACTATCCTAAAAGAAATGAATTAACTGAACTAGGAATTTCTATAAGAAATCCAAAATCACTAAGTTTTAGACAGATCCCTAAACCAATTACTTTTCCTGAAACAGAAAATAATGAGGAAGACGAAAATATAAATAAATTGTCAAACCAAGTAAGAGATTTAGCACAATATTTAAGGAATATGATATGAATAAGGAAAAGGAATTAAGAAATATTTATGAAAACTCTTATAATAAAATAAATCAAGATAAATGGAATATAAAAGAACTCATGAACATTTATGATAATCATCTTAAAAAGAATAAAGAAGATAAAAATCGAAAACAGATAGAAAGATATATTATAGAAAAAGATAAAGAGCTTATTAATATAAGAAATAAAAGAGAAGAACATAAAAAACAAATAGTAGAAAAAATAGAAAAAATAGAAAAAATGATATCAGCAAAAACTTATAAATCATCTAGTTATTTTAAAATAACAGCACCACCTTTTGAATATATCGAATAAAACAATGGAAATATATTATGAATTTGATGATCAGATTGAAAAAGAAATAATAAGTGTACTGGTAATGAATTTGCCTACTGATTATAAACAATTAATAATTGAAAAAATAAAAGCACAAGTTAGACAAGAAGATTATTATCTAGCAGTTATTTCGTTAGATATAGAATGGAATTATATGGAAGAACTAGGATTGACTTTTGAATATGATAGATTATCTGATTCTGACATATATGAAGATTGGGACTTGTTAGACGATTAAATGGATCGGGAAATATTAAGTATTTTGGTCATGAAAATACCCAAAGATTGTAAGCAAATAATAATTAACAAATTAAAATACCAACACTGGCAAGAAGAACTTTATTTAAAACAAGTAGTACAAAGAGCAAAGTTAGCATTTTGTAAAGAAGAACGAAGACAAATAATTAAAGAATTAACAGAAATAGATGAAGATATAATTAATTACGGGTATGAATTATTAGTAACTCAAATTATGCACGAAAACTACCCAAATTATGTATGAATACTACTTTAAATATAAAAATAAAATATATTTTTATAGAGTGATACCATTTTGGTATCAGAGCATACTGAAGAGGACTATAAACATTCGACACTTAGTAGGCATTCTCACAGTGTGATCTGTGGCAAAGCATTGACTCTTGGCCTATGGGGGCTCCTGGTTAGTCGTCAGAGTTTGCAGTCCCGAGAGGACTGGTTTGTAAAGTATGCTTTTAGGTATCCTGTGCAGCCACGAGCGTATGGGTGCTCACTGATGCATTTTGATATCAGAGCTAAGTACTAATGAATCCTCAAAATATAGAAAAATTTGTTCACAAATTAAGTATGCTTGATTTAACAAATCAAAATGTACTAAAAAGACTAGCACAAGATTTAAAAGATAAGCCAATGATACATGTAATAAACACATGGAATATCACGGTGAGTATTTTGACTGCGAGGAATACGATAGAAAAATAGATTTAATAAAAATCATAATTAATAATTTAAATTTATTGACAAATCAACATGATTTATAGATCCAACGACTCACAATATGTATGTCACTGTAGAAATGTTGATACGATGTCGTGAAAATCGTGTTCAAATAGCACAATTCCAGTGAATACGTATTGGGCAGTAGCAACTTTTAGGTTTTCAATCAAATCTTACTAACAAAAAGGCTGCAACAATAGAAAAGTAATTTACTTTCATTATCAACATCAATAGGAATAAAGAGAAGCCACTGTTAAGGGGGAATAGAAGAACGGTTTACTGATGATGTGAAAGAACATTACCGCTTTCATAGAAAAAATAGGAGAAGATTGTTGCTGTTGTTTGTTGAAAAAAAGTCTTTCTAAATTCCACCGTCCACCGTGAAAGTTCCTGTTAGCGTTAGATACATAATAGGGTTAAGTGTGACGTGGAATTTTAATTGACTTGGAAATATCCTATTGGTAGTACAGGGTTCTGAGACGAGGAATTTTGGACAGATGATTTTCATCTTATTGTTGATGCTGATAATGAAAGTAAATTACTTTTCTATTGTTGCAGCCTTTTGTAAGTAAGATTTGATTGAAAATCCAAAAGTTGTCACTGCCGAATACGTATTCATCTTGTCTTGGCTTGTATCACTCGAAACCCAAAAGGTCGGCAATCCTTTTTTTTTTTTTTGAATAACATCATTCTTATTTTTATGTTTTTAATCGTTCTTATTTTAATTTTATATATATTGTTTTTGGATTTTTTATTGTGGGTTTATTTAAATTGAATGTAATTGATAATATATAAGTCCTGGTAGAAGAACATCAAGCACTCAAAAATGATAATAATGATGGTTTCGGAGCTAGAGTTTGACACTGAAGATGCAGCCTATGCTTTTTATAATTCTTATGCTTACCGAGTGAGTTTTAGAGCGAGGATAAGTGAAGGACACAAAGGCATAAATGCTCAGATGATTGATAGAATATTTTTGTTGTTCATGTGAAGGTTATTGAGGGAAAGAAAAACGAAGGGTCAATGTAAAGACTTCTCGTGCTCGAACAAGATTTGGATGTTTGACAAGAATGAAAATAAGTCATCGTTTAACTCTAAAGTTCTGTGTCATTGAATTTATTGTTGAACATACACATGAAACTTAAGTCCTAGTAAGAGTCATTTGCATAGATCTAAAAGATTAAAAATCCTTCTCAAGTAGCTGATATTGATTTAGCTGAAAGTTCTGGAACTCATCCAAAGCCAAGTTGTGAATCAATGGCTAGGAGAGTTGGATGATGTGAACATCTTGTTTTCATCCCAGATGATTATCCAAATTATTTGCGCTTCAAGTGAACAATTTAAATGAGATCAAGAGATACAAGTGGTATACTTGAGTATTTACAACAAATGTAATTAGATGATCCTAATTTTTTTTCTATGCAATACAAGTTGATGAGAATGATTTAATAACTAATATATTTTGGATAAATATAAAGATGATGGTCGATTATTAATATTTTGGTGATGTATTTTATTTTCACACTAAAAAAAAAAAAAGGTCGTCCATTTGCAATGTTTGCTGGAGTGAATTATCACAAGCTTAACATTATCTTTGAAGCATCATTGTTATTTGATGACTTGGCTATGATAATTTCAAATACGACAACCATTTTAACGATCAAAGCATGTTTTTTTAGCCACCATACCAAGTTATCCAAACCCAACCTCCTTCACTTTATGGCAAACAACAGGTTTTCCAACCTGCCAAATGATTCTTCATGAGCTCACCAAAACCACACCAGAGGAATTTTTTTCACCTAATGCTAAATTATGTGGTTCTATTCTAATCTCATAGTCATAATGTTATGAGAAAACTACTTTTTTTAATCTTGCAGAAAAGATATGTTTCTTTGCTGCTAATCATCATCTATTGCTTCTACATGATTTTATGTTTTGTAAGTGTACTCAATATATTTAGCAGATTAGAGCAATACATGTGCAGCTGCTTCAATATTGTGGTTTGTGGACAAGTAAGACAAAGGAACATGGACAATAAGTTCCATAAATCTAGTGTACCGAGGGTCATCAATCTTTCAATATTGTGTAGAATGAGAGGCTTAAGGACCATTGGACCAAATTTAGTGAGACATTTCATAAAACAATGACACCTCATTTGAAAGTAGACAAGATTAAATTAAAAGGGTGAGAAAGAATGCATCATAGTGCAGTGGAGGGATGAGAAAATCTATATAGGATTATTGTAAAGTAAAAGGCAAAATGATGATTGATTCAAAAGCTTACCTTTGAAGTAGAGAATGCTGGAGAGAGAAATCAAGCCAAATATGATGTGAAAAATCAAGCCAAATATGAGAAGTAGATGCTTGCGGAATTTGATTTTCTCATTGAGTTAACGGTGCTGACAGAGGATTTTCACATTGCGTTAATGGTGCTGGCAATGGAATGAAAAAGTCTTAAACCATTAACTTTTGTTCAGTAAAAAAGAGAATGGTGCCCCTATTTTTGTGTAAAAAGGTTTTCCAAAATCCACCGTCAAGTATTGGTTGGATGAGTGTTAAGTTGCAACATCTATTGGTGGTGGAGAATTCTAACTTGCTCCAAGGCAGAACTCGGAGGAGCGGTACTCCATAGGTTTTAACCATTGATACATTATTAAAAAAAAAAAGCAATGGTCCAGATTAATAAGGGTAGGATGGGTATTATGAAAATAATTTTTTTTACATCTGAAATCCTAAAATCTCTAACACTTCTCTCCTCCGTCGCCGCTCTCTCTCTCTCTCCCCTTCGTCGCTCCCCCCTCCACCTCCATCTCCGTGTCCTCTTCCCTCCCTCCACCTGTGTCCCCCCATCCTCCTTCCATGGCATCGATTTCGAGCACCAGATTTCAGATTTTCACCTGAGATGAAAGCATCCATGGCTACATCAAAACACTCATGAAAATCAATGGTTGGTTTATCCTGCTTTTATTTTTTTTTAAGATGTTCATCATGTAACATCCCGGTTTTTATGGTTTTGTTTTACGTGAGAGGAGCAGGTTTAAGACTTGGATTATATAGTTAAGAGATGGATTAAGGTCTAGCTAGGAATCCTTGCATGGGAAGTACACAATCATCGGGAGTGAATTTGAATGTGAGCAAACTCTAGGATTTTCCCGTTTACCGTCTGAAAGGCTTAGATGTGTGGAATAAGAAAATTTGAATTTAAGAATGAGATTAGGCATTTTTGAGGGTTTTAGGTTGTTTATTAGGTTTTGATGAGTCTATATCTCAAATTTGAGGTCAATCGGACGTCAAACGAGGCCAGAACGCAATGAAACGTACGAATGATGAATTACTGATTTGGCTGGTCAACGTGGTCCACGCTTGAGCGTGAGAAATGCCACGCTTGAGTGTGAGGAGTGCTGACAGGAATTGACACGTGGCTGACTGGACGATGCATGGACGAGACATGGAGAGGCAGACTGCCACGCTCAAGCGTGGGAAATTTCACGCTCTAGCGTGGGCAGTGTTGAAAGGACCCCTTGGTTCTATTTAAACGTGAAAACTGATGGAAAAACCAAATTTTCAAAGGCAGAGGCAGAGAGCTCGTGTTAGAGAGAGGGAGGAGAGTTTAGAGAGAGAAAGTGAGCCCGGAGATAATCCGCCCGTCCGATCGAGATTCCAACTTCGATTCTGTGATCAGGACAACGATTACTAAGAGTATCAACTATCGATTCTTCGATACAACTGAGGTAATGCTCAAATCTCTAAGGCGTCGACACATCGACATTTCCGTTTCCTTCTTTCTTGTATCTTGTTTCGATTCTAGCTCTGTTTGGAAAACTGTTACAAGTTTAAGATGTATGACATTGTCGGGACTCTGTCCTTGTGTTAGGGCAAATTGTGGAGCACCGGAGAGTCTCTTTTGGGATGCGAGGCAGTAAACTAGAGGAGTTTGTTTCACGAGGTTCGAGACGTCAGTACAATTGTACACAAGGTGAGGGGGAGGAAACCTTAATTATCGTGACAATAGGCATAGAATATGAACATTAACATGTGTGGGGATTCTCAAACCTCGTTGATTGTTGGTTGATAAAATGATATGTGATAATATGCTTATTTGAGGATATGATGTATATTTAATATGTCTGTTATGCTTATATGATAACATGCATAGGTGATGTTTAGTTAATATTTTATTGATGTTATGATGATATGTTCACTATGTGGTTGATATATTGATGTGTGATGGATTAATCTTGGTGATACTTTGGAGATGGGTGACGTGAAATTAAGTTGATAGCTTGAGTAGGAAGTTATGATGTTATGTGGTGATATTGGGGTGTTAGATGGAAATGTAGTGTGAAATTATGTAGTGGTGGATGCATGTGCATATCATTGCTTTGGTCAACCTTATGGGTAGTCGTAATAGCTGTTTGAGCGTTTACTAATATGAGGTTGATGTTGGTGTATTGTGAACAACTACAACGAAAGTTGGATAGTTTTCACAAGGGGCCGTATGACTAGCTACGATAAGCCGTTTGAGTGGCTATCATACGAGGTCGGATAATACTTGTGCATAGCTGCAATAACTGTTTGAGTGGTTATTGCACAAGAGGTGTATCTGTGTATATGTGCACAGAGGGGCCGTGTGAACATTTGCAATAGTTGTTTGAGCAATTGTCACACGAGGTTGAGGTGGACTATCTGGAGCGACCAAGATGACGTAACTCATGTTGGTGACACAGGAATTAGTAGCCCAACTACCGACTGAACGTTGTTGTAGAATTGGCTAATCATACATATAGGACCAGTTATGCATTAGAATAAGTTATGATCCTAGTTATTGAGATGTTAAGGTTTATTGATGTGACGATGATCTTGGGAGACGGTTGTGTTTGTTTATATACATGTTGATAAGTAGTATTTTATGTTGTTTCCCCTTTATGATGATTAGAGTTTCTTACCTCCTGTATGTCTCTGTTTATATTTATTTTGGGTTTGGTTCGTGATTCGAAGACGGAGATGAGCTTTTAGCTAGTGTCGGGAAGAGGAAGGTGATGAGAATGCTAACGTCTCTCACGAGGACTTTCAGAGTTGAAGTTTAATTTTTTTTTATTAGTTATACCACGGCTAGTGGAGTGTCAATTTTTGGTTTATGTCACTGCTTCCTTCATAACTCTGATATGTTGTATATATGTTTTATTGATTTAAAATACATGCGGTAAATGTTTTAAAATTTCTCATATTATTTTATTACATGCATCTGCATAATTTGGCGCCCAAAAAAGGGTGTCACATTTAGTGGTATCAGAGCAGTTCGGTTCTAAAACGGACTCTGGGGTTATGTCCGTTTAGAATCAGGAACTGTGAGATACAAGATGTTGTTACTGGTCGTGTCTAGTTGAACCTACATCAGGTGTTGACTGTGTTTAGAAGTTGGGTAGAGTGTTCGTATCCAACTTATCTTTTGTTTCTTCGCTAAAAGACAACGATAACTATTTTGATTATTTATAAGAAGTATGTCTTATATATATTTCTTATGAATGTGAGCTGATGGTTACCTCTACAGGAACCTATGGCTAGTGAGACTCATGGTAGCCAGATTGGGAACAACGTGGAAGATAATGATGTGGAAGTAGAGATTCCTGGAGTGGAAGAAGAAAATGAATCTGAAGTCATGAAGACAATACAGGATATGGCCAAATCCATGATGATTCAGTCACAGCAGAATGCACAGTTAATGCAGCAACTACAACAACAACAAAATTAGCAATCCCATAATCAAGAAGGAGTAATGGATGCAGGACTAGTTGCATTTATGATAGGAAAGCTGCCACAATTTCATGGAGAGTATAATCCAGAGGGAGCGGAGTTATGGATACATGAGGTAGAGAAAGTATTCACAGCTATGCATTGCAGGGAAGATATAAAGGTCACATACGCATCCTTCATGCTGGTAGGAAGTGCAGAGTCATGGTGGAAGAATCGTCAGAATATTTTAGAATCAGAAAAAGGGTCATTACATGGGAATTGTTCAAGGAATGTTTTCTGGAAAAATATTTCCCTGAGACAATTAGACATGAGAAGGAGCAGGAATTTATGGGTTTGAAATAAGGAAATATGTCAGTAGGGGAATTCTCAATCAGGTTTGATACTTTACTCAAGTTCTCCAAGTTTTATCAAGTCTGCCCAGATGGGAAGTAGATCTGTAAAAGGTTTGAAGATGGATTGAGAAGTGAATTACAGAGAGCGATGTTACCTTTGGGAATTTCCAGACTTCCGGAACTGATTGAAAGATGCACTGCAGTGGAAAGTCTTGATAAAATGATCGAAGCCCAACAGCAAAGGCAGAACAAAGGGCCAACCAGGAATCATCAGAGAAATGGGGGTGAAGGACTTCGCCAAGAGCAGAAACCATATGATCGCTCAGAGCAACAAACCATGACAATAGGAGTAGATGGACACATGCAATATCGTTGTTTCAAATGTGGTGGTGCACACTTGATAAAAGAATGTCAAGTAAACAATGTTGTTTGTTTTAAATGTGGTAAGGCAGGACATGTTTTTCGGGATTATAGACAAGGAAATGCAACAAATGTTGGAAGACAAGGAACAGGGGCACAATCTCAAGGAACGGGACGACAAGCAGTACGAACTCCAACAGCAGGACGTGTGTTCACATTGAGAGGAGCTGAGTATTATCAATCGTGAGCAGCGAGGTTTTGGTTGATGATCTTTTGAAGCAGGCAACAAGTTCTCTTACTATGTTTAGATATCTATGTAGTTATTATGTTAAGGATGATGATGTATATACTCTGATGGCATAGTATGTAAAAATATGTGTGAAATATGGATCGCTAAGTTGGGGTATGTTTAGATTTTGATAAGTTGAAATATATATAAATCAGTAAAGTTCATGTTATTGATAAATGTATCAGAGTGCACAGCGGAGTTGATGTTGAATGTAACCCCTGCAAAATTTCGAGGACGAAATTTCTTTTAAGGGGGTAGTAATGTAACATCCTGGTTTTTATGGTTTTGTTTTATGTGAGAGGGGCAGGTTTAAGACTTGGATTATATAGTTAAGAGATGGATTAAGGTCTAGGAACCCTTGCATGGGAAGTACGCAATCATCGGGAGTGAATTTGAATGTGAACAAACTCTAGGATTTTCCCGTTTATCGTTTAAAAGGCTTAGTGATGATCTTCTAGATTATGTGATTTTTTTTTTTGTTTATTGGGTGAATTTTTGTTCTCAAATGTGCTAATTGATTGAGTTTTGTCCCTAAGTTTAGGTAATTTAGTTTTTAATAATGTTCTACATATTTTATTTTAATTTCATGTTTTTAGAGTTTATCTAATAATATTTTTACTTGTTTACTTTTGTAGGAAATAATAAAGATGAGAGTGATGAAAACAAAATTTTTGATGGAAAAGCTAGAAGACTTTGAGAATTAATTTGGGCCAGAATTGGACGTGAAACTCCATGAGAAACATGAATTGCTTTTGTCAATTGATGATAAAAAGTCATGGGTCCCACGAAAATTATAATAAAAAATGAAAGAACTTTGCTTTGCCAAATTGAATTCACGTACACACTTGAGACTTTGGCAAATAAAATGGTTACATGGGCTTCTTGGCAACTAAAATACCAAGCCTAATTGAATTGATATTGAAAAGAAAATGGAGCACATGGAATTGAAGGCCCGCGTGAAAGGATGCTTTTGAGGGATAAATAAAAGAAAGAAACCTAATTAAGAGGAAGGGGATAGCTAGGGTGACGCATATCAGAGGCAGCAAAAACGTACCAAGGGGATAGAAAATGGAAGCTTCACAGAGGCAGGGAGGTGAGCGAAAATTAGAAGGATCTTTTGCTCTCTAGTTCTTATTCTTCATGGAGTTTTTCTTTCTCTCTTTCACTATATTTTATTTTATTTTAGGATTTAATATGTCTAGCTAAATCCCTTTTTGTTGGGGGTTAAATGTTTACTTTTCTAAACTTAGTTGTATCTTAATTTGGTTTTAATGCAAGTTTCTCTTTCATTATGAGTGTTTGATTCTATGCTTAATGCTTTTTTTGGCTTGATCACCCATGAAATGATTTGTTGCTTTGGTAGACAATTAGAAAGTTGATGCTAATGCATGCTCATAAATCAAATATGAAGTAGTTCATGAATCTAGGAATATGTCTTGAAGTGCTTGCAATCTTTTGAGTCTTGGTTCTTTATGTAAAATCTCATGTTAATCCACTAAGGAATTAGGGTTTAATTTGGGGTTTTAGGCTCATTCCACCTAAGGAATTAGAGCTTGAGTATTTTAAAGTGCTTGATTGTCATAATTGAATTAGGACTTGTGTTAGTAACCATTTTATTGCAATTGAGGGAAGATTAGTGTAGTCTAACCCCAACATTTTTATCCTTTTGTTAATCACATCTCTTTGTGCTTGTTAAGTGTTTGTTAAAAATCCCAAAAGACCAAAAATATTTTAATTGCATTTGTTGCTTTATTTTATGTTTTGAGCTATCTTCATGCCAAAGATAGGACTAAATAGATGTTCAATTTGTGATTTGGTACTTGGCAACTAATCCCTGTGGACGATATCCGGTTCTCACCGATTTTATTACTTGCAATGAACCCGATACACTTGCTGTGGTCGTCATCAAGTTTTTGGCGCCGTTACCGGGGATTGATTTTGCCAATATCATTAGTAACAAATGAGGCAACTAATTTAGACATTTTTTATTGTTATTTTTTATATATTTGATTTTTTTCTTTTGAGTTTTGTTTGTGCAAGGTGGATTGCAACACATGGAAATTTATTATTTTCCAACCTTGGATGGAGTAACAAAATATTGTTTTGGGCCGAGTGTGGTCATGGGAGACTACATGCTCTAGGGATATCAATGCCCTCATGCACAAGCTTATAGTGTATTATTGAAGCATGAGGAGGAATGAGAATGAAAGGAGGCAAATCCTTTGAAAGTTTCTCTAGAACAATATTCACAAGAGTTGTCAATCTCTAAGGCTAAAGTAAGAGCCAATTGTGATTCTATCGAAGCTGTGATGCAAAATTTCAAAAAGCAAGTTGAGGAAATTTGTAAACAGTTAGTACAAGAGCTAGATGAAGCACAATTTGAGAAAAATATTGTTGTGGGGATGGATCAAAATGAAGATGAAGTGTTGGTGGTAGATGAGTCACCAGATGAAGAATTATCTTTCACAAATCCTTGGGGAAGAACAAGTGAGAAGAATAGTGATGAGGAAAATATTTGTTTCACCATGCCTGTCAAGAAACCTGGTATTGCTGCCTTGGATAAATATATTGGTTTGCATGCATGTGTGGACACTACAAAATTGGCTCAAGAAGTAAAACATCATGCGCTTCATGGAACATTTATGCCTGGAGAGGTCATAAGAGGAGTTTATCACTTGCCATTTGACCCAGGAGGAACCGAGGGTACATTCACATTGCTTCGGCATTTGCCACTTCACAAGCCAAGGGATCCGGGAGGAAGCCTTTCAACATTGAGCTTCTCTTGGCCCTTATGCTACAAGCAATGGGATCCGGGTGGAAGCTTCTCAAAGAGTTTTTCTTAACCCTTCTCTTTAGTATTTTCATTTTTATGTTAGTTTTGTGTTTCACATTTTTTTAATTAGTTTGTGTTAGAATAAAAAAAGGTCCATCACTTAAATATTTAGGATGATGTTTTAAGATGTCACTTTTGACATTATCATTATTTTGTGCATTTTACCGGGCTATTTTCCTTTCTTTAGAAGTTCTTCTTGTAGTTTGGTCTTCATTTTTCAAATTTGGTCATAGCATTTTTCATAACTTCTTCACATATTTTTGTTTCTTTTTCATTAAATTCATGGCAATGAGGTTTGGAATGAAATTTTGGAATCTTGGTTATGACCTTAGTGAGAAATTGGGCTTAAATGTTAATTCTTTGAGTGTGCACCAATGAGTTGATGTGTTGAGATTTGCTTGATTCTTTTATCTAAGATTCATGAATTGCATGTTTTGCATAAAAATGATTTGGGCCATTTTTCATAAGCCACTTGAGCCAAAAAGCCAACCTTGCATGAAAAATTCTCTTGCTAACCCCTTTGAGCTTATTGTTACTTTTTGTTCTCACCCTTGCTTCTTGGATGATGATTACCATGTTTATTTCAACTTGAGAATAGGAGAGCATTGGTGAATTGCTTGTGGACAAGCAAAAATTTTGGTTTGGGGGAGAGTGTAATGTAATAATGCAAGAAATTTTGAAGAAAAAAAAGTAAAAAAAAAGGCATGAAAAAGTGAAAAAATATTGATACCCACAAGAAAAAAAAATTGAAGTTGAGAAAAAAAAATTGTGAATAAAGTTGTGTGAAACTCCAAAGAGGAGAAAGGAGAATTTTTTTTTCAATTATAGCAATTGGGAATTTTGTGTTTTATATTAAAACATTTGAGTTGTTGTAATTGCTCTCCTACTCTCTTGGACACCTTTTGTTTGTGTCTAGCATTTTTTTTTTCTTTCCACTTTAGCTAAGTTACAACACAAAATAAAGTCCCTTTGATTTGTGCATGCTTGTGGTTTGTGATTTTTGAAATTAGATGAAAAGCAAATCTATGGTTCCATAACTCTAATTTGTGCTTTGAGGGAAACACTTCATCACCATAAACTTGAGTGATTATTTGATGAGTGTGCATCCTGTGAGGACCAAGGTTCTATTGTTCTTCTCTTGCCGAATTGTCATGATTTTTAGTTTTGAAGAATATGGAGTTACAAAGTTGTTATGCTTTTTGCTTCCAGATAATTTTGGAATTAAGCTTACTACTAGTTGATGCTTCTGTTTTAGGAATTAGTCCTTGTGCAATTTTGCCTTATAGTGATTATGTCTAATAGTACTCTCATTCAATTTTCCTAAATCATATAAGAGCTTGGTCTGTTGTCCTTTGTGCTTTGTGTGCTAGTTTGAGTTACTTTTTCTTGGGGATAAGCAAAGTCTTAGGTTTGGGGGATTGATGATCTTCTAGATTATGTGATTTTTTTGTGCTTATTGGCTGAATTTTTGCTTTCAAATGTGCTAATTGATTGAGTTTTGTCCCTAAGTTTAGGTAATTTAGTTTTTAATAATGTTTTACGTATTTTACTTTAATTTCATGTTTTTAGAGTTTATCTAATAATATTTTTACTTGTTTACTTTAGTAGGAAATAATAGAAATGAGAGTGATGAAAACAAGATTTTTGATGGAAAAGTTAGAAGACTTTGAGAATTAATTTGGGGTAGAATTGGACATGAAACTTCATGAGAAACATGAATTGCTTTGGTCAATTGATGATAAAAAGTCGTGGGTCCCATGGAAATTATAGTAAAAAATGAAAGAACTTTGCTTTGCCAAATTGAATTCACATACAGACTTGAGACTTTGGCAAATAAAATGGTTACATGGGCTTCCTGGAAACTAAAATACCAAGCCTAATTGGATTGATATTGAAAAGAAAATGGAGCACATGGAATTGAAGGCCCACGTGAAAGGATGCTTTTGAGGGATAAATAAAAGAAAGAAAACCTAATTAAGAGGAAGGGGGCAGCTAGGGTGACGCACATCAGAGGCAGCAACAGCGTACCAAGGGGATAGAAAATGGAAGCTTCACAGAGGCGGAGTTGAGCGAAAATTAGAAGGATCTTTTGCTCTCTAGTTCTTATTCTTCATGGAGTTTTCTTTCTCTCTTTTACTCTATATTATTTTATTTTAGGATTTAATATGTCTAGCTAAATCCCTTTTTATTGGGGTTAGATGTTTACTTTTTTAAACTTAGTTGTATCTTAATTTGGTTTTAATTCAATTTTCTCTTTCATTATGAGTGTTTGATTCTATGCTTAATACTTTTCTTGGCTTGATCACCCATGAAATGATTTGTTGCTTTGGTAGACAATTGGAAAGTTGATGCTAATGCATGCTCATGAATCAAATACCAAGTAATTCATGATTCTAGGAATAGGTCTTGAAGTGCTTGCAATCTTTTGAGTCTTGGTTCTTTATGCAAAATCTCATGTTAATCCACCTAAGGAATTATGGTTTAATTTGGGGTTTTAGGCTCATTCCACCTAAGGAATTAGGGCTTGAGTATTTTAAAAGGCTTGATTGTCATAATTGAATTAGGACTTGTGTTAGTAACCATTTTATTGCAATTGAGGTAAGATTAGTGTTGTCTAACCCCAACATTTTTATCCTTTTGTTAATCACATCTCTTTGTTCTTGTTAAGTGTTTGTTAAAAATCCCAAAAGATCAAAAACATTTTAATTACATTTGTTGCTTTATTTTATGTTTTGAGCTATCTTCATGCCAAAGATAGGTTTAGATAGCTGTTTAATCTGTGAATTTGTACTCGGCAACTAATCCCTGTGGACGATATCCGGTTCTCACCGATTTTATTACTTGCAACGAACCCTGTACACTTGTCGTGGTCGTTATCACTTAGATGTATGGAATAAGAAAATTTGGATTTAAGAATGAGATTAGGCATTTTTGAGGGATTTAGGTTGTTTATCAGGTATTGATGAGTCTATATCTCAAATTTGAGGTCAATCAAACATCAAACGAGCTCAGTACATGATGACATGTATGAATGATGAATTGCTGATTTGGATGGTCAACTTGGTCCACGCTCGAGCGTGACAAATGCCACACTAGAGCGTGAGGAGTGCTGACAGGAATTGACACTTGACTGACTGGACGATGCATGAACGAGACGTGGTGAGGCAGACTGCCACGCTCAAGCGTGGTAAATTTCACGCTCGAGCATTGGCAGTGCTGAAAGGACCCCTTGGTTCTATTTAAACATGAAAAATGAAGGAAAAACCAAAGTTTCAAAGGCGGAGACAGAGAGCTCGTGTTAGAGAGAGTGAGGAGAGTTTAGAGAGAGAAAGTGAGCCCAGAGATAATCCGCCCGTCCGATCTAGATTCCGACTTCGATTCTGATCAGGACAACGATTACTAAGAATATCAACTATCGATTCTTCAATACAAATGAGGTAATGCTCAAATATCTAACGCGTCGACTTTTGACGATTCTAGGCAAGTATACCTAGTCGTACAGGTAATACGGTGGTGAGACCGGATATCGTTCTCAGGGATCGTGGACAAGTACCACTTCGCAAATTTGACTACTATCTGGGCGATCGTTTGGATGGAAGGGAGCTCTTAACATGTAACAAAACAAACAAGAATAAAATGTTTTTGGTCTTTTAGGAATTTTAACAAACACTTAACAAGAGAAAATAGATGTAGTTATCAAATGGATGAAATTGTCAGGGTTAGACTACACTAATCTTCCCTTGATTGCAATGAAATGGTTACTAACACAAGTCCTAATTCATTTATGACAATCAAACCTTCTAAAATACTCAAACCCTAATTCCTTAGGTGGAATGAGCCTAAAACCCCAAATTAAACCCTAATTCCTTAGGTGGATTAATCTGAGATTTTGCATAAAGAGCCAAGATTTATAAGATTGCAAGCACCCCATGACCTATTCCGAGATTCATGAACTACTTGGCATTTGATTGATGAGCATGCCTTAACATCAATTTTCCAATTTTCTATCAAAGCAACAAATCATTCCAAGGGTGATCAAGCCAAGAAAAGCATTAAGCATAGAATCAAATACTCATAAAGAAACAGGAACTTGTATTAAAACCAAATCAAGAGACAACCAAGTTCAGAGAAGCAAACATCTAACCCCAACAAGAAGGGGTTTAGCTATTCATGATAAAGGAAAATACAAAAGAGAAAGAGAGAAGAGATGAAGAGAACTCCATGATGAATCCTCAACAGTCACAACAGCCCCTTGGCTCAGAGAACACCTCCTTTTAGGGTAAAATTCTGATCTAGGTTAAAAGTCCCCCTTTTCTGTTCTGCCCAAATGCCTATTTATAGATTGGGCGCACGTCACGGCCGTGATGGCCATCACGGCCTGGCCGTGACGTGTTCTGCCTTGGGCGCGCCTTCAAACTTTGATCTGTCTTGGCCGTGACACTCATCACGGCTAGGCCGTGATCGGTTCTGTCTGGTTTAACTAGCAGGTCACGGCCGTGATGGGCATCACGGCTAGGCCATGACCAGTTCTGACTTTTGAGGGTCTGGTACAGCTGACAGGTCACGGCCGTGACCAATTCTGACTTTAGGCTTTCTTCCTTTTTAGCTCTGCTCGATCATGGCCGTGATGGGCTCTCTTTGGTACATTTTCTTCACTTTTCAAGCTCTATCTGCATCCGAGCTCCATCATGGTCAATCTTGAGCAATTTTCCCTAAATTCCTGCAAAACAACACCACGAAACCGCCTTACCTGCTCCAAGATAAAAACTAACTAAAAATCAAATTAAATATGCCTAAACTATATGAAAATGCATGCAAAATGTACATGAAATATGAGGTGAAATCACACTCATCATCGACACGTCGACATTTCTGTTTCCTTCTTTCTTGTATCATGTTTCGATTCTAGCTCTATTTAGAAAAATGTTAAAAGTTTAAGATGTATGACATTGTCGGGACTCTGTCCTTGTGTTAGGGCAAATTGTGGAGCACTAGAGAATCTCTTTTGGGACACGAGGAAGCAAACTATAGGAGTTTGTTTCACAAGGTTCGAGATGTCAGTACAATTGTACACAAGGTGAGGGGGAGGAAACCTTAATTATCGGGACAATAGGCATAGAATATGAACATTAACATGTGTGGGGATTCTCAAACCCCGTTGATTGTTGGTTGATAAAATGATATGTGATAATATGCTTATCTGAGTATGTGATGTATATTTAATATGTCGGTTATGCTTATATGATAACATGTGTAGGTGATGTATAGTTAATATTTTATTGATGTTTTGATGATATGTTCACTATGGGGTTGATATATTGATGTGTGATGGATTAATCTTGGTGATACTTTGGAGATGGGTGATATGAAATTAAGTTGATACCTTGAGTAGGAAGTTATGATGTTATGTGGTGATATTGAGGTGTTAGATGGAAAGGTGCTGTAAAATTATATGGTGATGGATGCTTGTGCATATCATTGCGTTGGTCAACCTTATGGGTAGCCGCAATAGCTGTTTGAGCGGTTACTAATGATGAGCCTCTGTTTGACTGGTTTTATAACTAGTAAAGACCTTGGCTTTGTGCTAATTTTATATCATTTTCACCCAAATTAGACTTGATTGTCCTTAAGTAGTATTTTGAGTCTATAAAGTATTTTTAGGTTAATTTAGTTGATTTAGAGTTAAATAAAGTACTTATGTTATTTTCTGTTTTTCAGGTAAATAAAAAGGAATAATTCTGGTCATTCGCCCCGCGAAGAAGCTCTCGCCCCGCGAGTCACCCAAGCCTGAAAAGTCAGAGACGATCACGGTTTACCCATGTTGAAGATCACGGCTGTGGCAGTTTTGAAGTTGAAGCGTTCGCCTCGCGAACCCCGGAAGTCAGAAAGCATCACGGTTGGCCCCTGATGTTCATAACGGGTGTAATAAGAAGACCCTTCCAATTCTCGCCTCGCGAATGATATGTTCGCCTCGCGAGAAGATCAAAAGTCGCAGACTGTTCACAATTTCCGCGTCGCGAGAGAGGCTTCGCCTCGCGAGTCCTCTGATTCCAGAAACGTGTATATAAGACAGTCTTAGGCAGAACTGAGGAGGCTGATCAGAGTTAGCCAGTTTTGGCTAATCTTTGGTAGACAGTAGTAGTAGTTTTCAGTAGTTTATTTCTTTCTTTTGTGTTTTACTTTTGTAATGGAGAACTAGTCTCCTAGATTAATCTACTGGGATTGGTTTACATTTACATTTGAGGTTCTGTATTTCCTGTTTTCACTTACTTTTCTCTTTTCAATACGATGCTATATGTTTCTGTTTGTTATTTCAGGAGTATATAGTATTGTGTTGATTTATTTCGGTGATGCTATGTTCTTTTACTTAATCGCGTTTGTTATTTCGCGTGTGTTCGTTCATGTTCGTTTGTTCATGAGGGCTTCACCCCGTTTGTTATTTCGGGAATAGGAACATACATCCGTAGTAGTGATTGCGTTGTTAATTGTTGCTACAACCGGGAGGGGATTAGAATCCGCTTAGGGCTTGGATTTATTTGAACCAATGATAGTGGGAAACCAAGAGCAGTAGGTTAATCGTTCTTTAGCTTATTTGTTAGTCTCTTAAACTGCCTGTTTTTATTGCTTTGTTTTCTTTATTTTGTCTCAATCCAAAACCCCCCAAATTCTGACTTTTACTAATTCCATGTTAATAACAACAACAACTAAAGAGTCCTTGAGAGACGACATCCGAGTTGTCGCTTCCCTATCTACATTATTTTTGTAAACGCTCGTTCTTTTTGGCGCGTGGCGACAGCGCGGTCAAAAATTGGCGCCGTTGCCGGGGACTCTTGTTTGTTGTTATTAGCAGAAAATAAAATTAAAAAAAAAAATCTCTTTGCTAATTAGTTTTGTCTGCATTGTCTGGTTGTGAATTTTAGCACCCCCCATGGATAATTATATGCGAAATTACATGCCTAATGCTTACTATGAGCAACCACCATGCATATATTTTCCTGATTTTCTTGGTTTATCGTGACTTTGGTTGCCAAGGTTTAGTGGTTTTGCGGTGAAAATCCGCAGGAGCATCCGAGGGAATTCAGATTGCTTGTTCTATAATGCTTGAGACCTGCAGGGAATAATGAGAAGATCACATTCAGATGGAAGCTTTCCAGTTCTCACTTGAAGGTGCTGCAAGAGATTGGTTGTATTGTCTTGATGAGAATTCCATCTCAAGCTGGTTTGATTTGAAGGAAGCCTTCCTGTTGAGTTGGGGAAACTATCTAAACCCTTGGTATGGGGACTCACAACTGATGTTACCACTGGCACCACCACCGAACCCTCCCCAAGTGACCACCTCTGCATCTTCCGAACCTTCACTAGAGGACATGCTAAAACAGATGGCTGCACAAATGGAAGCATACAATCTTGAATTCCAACAGAGGATGGAGGCTGAATACCAGAGGAGCCAAGATGAATCTCAGAAGTTGTCCACTCTAATTGATCAAGTTGTCGCCAACTCGGCTGCAATGCTAACTCCACAGCCCATTGAAGAACTTACAGAGTCACAGAAAGTTATTCCTGAAAATATTTCTGATGATAATTTTGATAATGTTTCTTCTGATGATGAATTGTGTGTTGAATCCCCTGATTCTAATGCATGTGATGATTGTTATTGTGATGGCACTGCTTTGTGTGTAGAATGTTATTTTGAAAGGTATGTTAAGCAAAGCATCCATGTGGAACAGACAGATGAGGTTGAGGGCCATGTTCATATAGGAAATGAGCATCAGGAGGATCAGGAGAACATTTGCTCCACCGTGCTTGAGGATAAAGAAGAATCTTTGGTCTTAGATGCAGGTGTTGAGAGTAATGGGGTGGATGATGAATTAATTGCTGAGTTTCCAGACATTCAGAATTTTACTGATTCATTTTATTGTGATATATGTACTGACTCTACTAACACTAACCTTTGTGTGGTGTGTGCTGAAATTTCTGCATGTATAGCAGGTGATGAATTTGTTCGTGCAGTGGATGAAGACCTTGCAGAAGTTGAAGCAGCACCAGTAACCCCAGCTAACTGTTTGCCACCTCCCCCTGTGGAACCAAAAGCTCTGGATTTTGCACCCTTGGATTTTGCACCATGGCCAGTCCAAGAGGTTGAGCCCCACTTCTATTGGGGAGACTTTGTAGATAAAGAGGTCACCTGTGACCTGAAGGGGAGTGAGAAGTCCGCCGCACTCGGCGAAGTCATCATAATTGTCAAGTGCTCACCCCCACATCAAGGCTGCGAGTTAGGGAAGCATGGAATGAACTCCCACTCTTTGTCCATCACGTGGGCCTTATGCTACAAGCAATGGGATCCTGGTGGAACCGCCCTTCAATGAGTTTTTCTTAACCTTGCTCTTTTAATTTTCTTTTCCTTGCTTTATTTCTGCTTTGTTTTCAATAAAGCTCCTGAATAATTTGAGAAGCTCAGGAGTTGTGTGAGTCTGGTATTGGCAAGTTTGATGGATTTGGTTGAATTTCCATAGATTGATGGCATAATATGTGTTGACTGTTTTCCCCCTAGATTTTGAAAATTTTCTTTTGAAAATTTGATCCCCATATGATTGGAAACTAAACTTTGAGATTTTGTTATGATGGCATGATTTATGATAAGTTTGGGGTGATAGGAAGCACACACTAGGGATAGAATCTCTGTCAAATAATTTGCAAAATAATGTCCAGGTGAGGTTTTGAGCCTTCAACATGTTTTTGACTGTGTGAAAATCACTTTTTAAGTTGCACTTTCCTGAGTTTGCTTGAATCTCTTTTTGGTTTGCATGATTATATGTGTGTAGCAAATGATTTAGGCATTTTCCTTGTAAATAGCTACTTAGCCTAAAAATAACCAATTCCTAATGCATGTTCCCTAGTTAGCCCCATTGAGCCTATTAGCCTATTACTTCTTGATAACCTAATGTTATAAGCCCAAAAATCTGGAAAACCATGTTAACCCGATCTTAGGATTAGGAGAGCATGGAATCTTAGAATGGGTGCAAGAAACTAAAGTTTGGGGTGGCTGCAAAGTGTAATATGTTGTTTGGGATTGAAAAAAAAAATGTATGTAAAGTTTGGGGAAAAAAAATTTATGTAAAAAAAAAAAAGAAAAAAAAAAGAGAAAAGAAAAACAGAAAAAAATTTAAAAGTGCAAAAAAATGCCAAAAAGAAATAAAAAGGTTGTAGTCACCCAAAGCGAAATGAAAAATGAGAAAAGGAACTTGAGTTTAAATTCAAAGTGTAAAAAAGTGTTCATGCTCTCTTAGTTCCTAGGGTCTTCAGCCTAGTTTCTTTTGTATATCCTACCCTTAGCCAGGCCCCATTACAACCCATAAAAGACCTTCTAATGTTGCTTGCATATTTTTTGTGGGAACTATTTAGAGATGAAAATCAAATTTATGGGAAGTGTTTCTTAAAAGTGAAATTGAGTGTTAGCCTGACAAACTGAGCGAATGAGTGAACACAAATTTCCCTTTTGAGGAAGACATTTGTTTGAATTTGGTGATCTCCCTCTTGTGTGTAACTTAGATCCTCTGCTTAGACTAATGATTGTTTGAGTGATGAAATTCTCAACTGTTTAGAATAAATGAATGTGGGGATTGCTTTGTTTGTAAAGGGGGAACATTAAAAAAAAAATAATATTTTGATAAATTGCTTGAAATCTGTGCGAAAGTTGATTGAATCTTTTGAGCTTGCCAGGTCTTGAGTCTTTTTAAGTTTTTAAGTTTTAGTTTGCTTGGGGACAAGCAAAGTTTAAGTTTGGGGTATTTTGATGAGCCTCTGTTTGACTGGTTTTATAACTAGTAAAGACCTTGGCTTTGTGCTAATTTTATATCATTTTCACCCAAATTAGACTTGATTGTCCTTAAGTAGTATTTTGAGTCTATAAAGTATTTTTAGGTTAATTTAGTTGATTTAGAGTTAAATAAAGTACTTATGTTATTTTCTGTTTTTCAGGTAAATAAAAAGGAATAATTCTGGTCATTCGCCCCGCGAAGAAGCTATCGCCCCGCGAGTCACCCAAGCCTGAAAAGTCAGAGACAATCACGGTTTACCCGTGTTGAAGATCACGGCTGTGGCAGTTTTGAAGTTGGAGCGTTCGCCTCCCGAGCGTTCATTCGCCTCGCGAACCCCGGAAGTCAGAAAGCATCACGGTTGGCCCCTGATGTTCATAACGGGCGTAATAAGAAGACCCTTCCAATTCTCGCCTCGCGAATGATATGTTCGCCTCGCGAGAAGATCAAAAGTCGCAGACTGTTCACAATTTCCGTGTCGCGAGAGAGGCTTCGCCTCGCGAGTCCTCTGATTCCAGAAACGTGTATATAAGACAGTCTTAGGTAGAACTGAGGAGGCTGATCAGAGTTAGCCAGTTTTGGCTAATCTTTGGTAGACAGTAGTAGTAGTTTTCAGTAGTTTATTTCTTTCTTTTGTGTTTTACTTTTGTAATGGAGAACTAGTCTCCTAGATTAATCTACTGGGATTGGTTTCCATTTACATTTGAGGTTCTGTATTTCCTGTTTTCACTTACTTTTCTCTTTTCAATACGATGCTATATGTTTCTGTTTGTTATTTCAGGAGTATATAGTATTGTGTTGATTTATTTCGGTGATGCTATGTTCTTATACTTAATCGCGTTTGTTATTTCGCGTGTGTTCGTTCATGTTCGTTTGTTCATGAGGGCTTCACCCCGTTTGTTATTTCGGGAATAGGAACATACATCCGTAGTAGTGATTGCGTTGTTAATTGTTGCTACAACCGGGAGGGGATTAGAATCCGCTTAGGGCTTGGATTTATTTGAACCAATGATAGTGGGAAACCAAGAGCAGTAGGTTAATCGTTCTTTAGCTTATTTGTTAGTCTCTTAAACTGCCTGTTTTTATTGCTTTGTTTTCTTTATTTTGTCTCAATCCAAAACCCCCCAAATTCTGACTTTTACTAATTCTCTGTTAATAACAACAACTAAAGAGTCCTTGAGAGACGACATCCGAGTTGTCGCTTCCCTATCTACATTATTTTTGTAAACGCTCGTTCTTTTTGGCGCGTGGCGACAGCGCGGTCACTAATATGAGGTTGATGTTGGTGTATCGTGAACAACTACAACGAAAGTTGGATAGTTTTCACAAGGGGCCGTATGACTAGCTACAATAAGCTGTTTGAGTGGCTATTATACGAGGTCGGATAATACTTGTGCATAGCTGTAATAGCTATTTGAGTGGTTTGCACAAGAGGTGTATCTGTGTATATGTGCACAGAGGGGCCGTGTGAACAGTTGCAATAGCTGTTTGAGCAATTATCACACGAGGTTGAGGTGGACTATCTGGAGCGACCAAGATGACAGAACTCATGTTGGTGACGCAGGAATTAGTAGCCCAACTATCGACTGAACGTTGTTGTAGAATTGACGAATCATGCATATAGGACCAGTTATGCATTAGAATAAGTTATGATTCTAGTTACTGAGATGTTTAGGTTGATTGATGTGACGATGATCTTGGGTGAGGGTTGTGTATGTTTATATACATGTTGATAAGTAGTATTTTATGTTGTTTCCCCTTTATGATGATTAGAGTTCTTACCTCCCGTGTTTATATTTATTTTGGGTTTGGTTCGTGATTCGAAGACGGAGATGAGCTTTTAGCTAGTGCCGAGACGAGGAAGGTGATGAGAATGCTAACGTCTCTCACGAGGACTTTCAGAGTTGAAGTTGAGTTTTTTTTATTAGTTATACCATGACTAGTGGAGTGTCAATTTTTGGTTTATGTCATTGCTTCCTTCATAACTCTGATATGTTGTATATATGTTTTATTGATTTAAAATACATGTGGTAAATGTTTTAAAATTTCTCATATTATTTTATTACATGCATCTGCATAATGTGGCGCCCAAAAAGCGGTGTCACATATCACAAATTTGAATACAGACCCTTAATTCTCCATTTGGCTGATTGATAATTTGCAATTTGTCACCAAGCTCCTCATTTCGATCTGTAACATTTTTTCACAGGTGGGAGATGAAAGTGGAAACATATAAAAGAAAAGCAGCATAGGAGCCATGGGTCCTCCCCCTCCCTCCTCTGACACCGCCGTCCTTCACCCTCCTCCACCGCTGCCGTCCGTCTCTCTTCACTATTCGAAACATTCAATGGCCAATCGCAGACCCAAGTTCCATTTTCACCAAATACCTCGCAAATCCAAGACACCATGGCGGTTGAAAACGCTCCGATCTCTGTCGGCCATAGTAGCCCCAAACCTATGCCAGCCACAGCGCTGCCCCTGTTCCTCTCTTCGTTGCATAACATCACTGGTGAAATCGTGGAAGTGGTGGCCATGTAGTGAGTTCTACAAAATGGAAATCAGATTTGCGGTGGAGGCAGTAAAATCAACAGTGCCCGATCATCTAGCAAACCCGCCAGGAAATATGGACCCGATGCAAAGCCCGCCGCTCCGGCCACTGGGGTCTCGATTGAACATGTTCTCCTTTTCTTTTTCTATAACTGGTGCTATGGATTGTAGATAATAAATGGTGGCTTGATACAGATTTGAATGTGTCGAAGAGTGAAGGGAGAGGGATGATGGTGGTGAAGGAGGGGAAGAGACGACGGCGGTGGAGGAGGGAGGGGGACGGCGGCAGCACCGTGAAGGGAGAGAGAAGGGTTTACTTGGGGGAGAGGAAGGTGTTTTTAGTTCTTATTTTTTTTATAGCAAAAATACCAATTATCCCCTTGGAGTATTGTTCCTCCGAGTTCTCATGGAGCATTTTAGACGTTACCATTGGTGGTACCAGGTTTGACACATGGAATATGGGAAAAACGATTTCCGTCCAGTGGTTATATGGGGGAAATAATAAAAAAAACGTACAAATAAATTTCTTTTTAAATGTTATTTGTCAAATGCGGTATTTTTACTTGTAATCATTAGAAAATTCTTGTTGAGCACAATTTTAGTTTCCCAGGATTTGGCTAGCGCCCCAATTTTAGGGTGTTTGGTTCAAGGAAGGGAGGGGAGTGGAGAGATTTTTGCTTTGTTTAGTAAAAATTAGTAGATAGCAGATAGTAGCTGATAGCGGATAGCGTATGATGTAAAATTCGTAGATAGTAGATAAGTTAGCTGATTGGATTTGAAGTTGTTTGATAAAATCAGTGATTGAATTATCTGATAAATATAAAACGACATAAAAAGACACACATATACACACTTACATATATATATATATATATATATATATATATATATATATATATTATATAAATTCTATATATACATATATATGTTATGTATTTTAAAATAATTATAGCTTTTAATACTTTAACTTATTTTAAATTATTAAATGTATCTCGAGATATTATAATTAGGATATTTTGTTTTATTTAATAGAGGATTGGAGGAACTTAACTAAAATAGTAAGGTTAAAAATGAGAAAAGAAATGTGAAACTATAAACTATAAGTTCAAGTAGCGTCCGTAAAAAACACTATAAGTTTGTGAAAAAAAATGTTATAAACTAATAAGAAAATTGTTTAACAAACAAAACTACAAACTCATCCGCTATAAGCTATTTGTTATAAGCTAGCGGTTTGGTCTTATTAAACAAAGCCTTTAATGGAGGGGGGGAGAGGGGAAGGGAGGGGAGGGATTTTAATTAGATAATGTGTTATTCATTATTGATTCATACGAGGAGGGAAGAGATTTTAAAATACACCCTTATAATTTTGGATTTCGAAACACACAAGAAAGAATATTTTAATTAATATATTTAAAATATTTTAAATCCCCCCTCTCCCTTCCAAATCCACCAATATATAAGGGAGCCAAAATTGATGAGTTAGGAGGGATTTTGCTGATGAGTGTGATTTCACCTCATATTTCATGTATATTTTTGCATGTATTTTCATATAGTTTAGGCAATTTTTATTTTATTTTTGTTAGTTTTTACCTTGGAACGGGTAAGACGGTTTCGTGGTGTTGTTTTGCAGGAATTAAGAATAAAATGCTCAAGATTGACCATGATGGAGCTTGGATGAAGATAGAGCTTGAAAAGTGAAGAAAATGTACCAAACAGAGCCCATCACGGCCTAGCCGTGATGCCCATCATGGCCATGATCGAGCAATAACTGGAAAGAAAGAAGGCAAAAGTCAGAAGCTGTCACGGCCTAGCCGTGATGCCTATCACGGCCGTGACATGTTAACTGAGCCAGACCCCTTCTAGGATGAATCTGTCACGGCCAGGCCGTGATGCCCATCACGGCCGTGACAAACCATTTGGTGAAGCTACGTTCAAGGCAGAAGCTATCACGGCCATGATGAATAAAAAATTGAAAGCGCGCCCATGGCAGAACTCGTCACGGCCTGGCCGTGACGACCATCACGACCGTGACGCGCGCCTAATCTATAAAAAGGCATCAGGGGCAGAACAAAAGAGGGACTTTTAGACCTAGAACAGAACAGAATTTTACCCTAAAAAGAAAACATGTTCTCTCTGAGCGAAGGAGCTGCTGTGACGGCTGTGGAAAGCTTCCATGGAGTTTCTTCTCTCCCTTGTTCCTATTTCTCTGGTTTTGGCTTTCTCTATTACTATGAGTAGCTAAATCCCTTTTTGTTGGGATTAGATGTAGCTAAACCGAACCTCATGTATTTGCCTTAATTGATTAATCTGTGTTTATGTTTTCGTATTAGTGTTTGATTCCTATGCTTAATGCTTTTTGTGGTTTGATCACCCATGAAATGTTTCTGAGATTTGATTTGCAATGGGGACGTTCTTATCAATTCTTGATCTAAAATTAATCACCTAGTAAACCTTGAATCTAGGAATGGATTTTGGTTTATTAGTAATCGTGTAATCCTTACTCTTAATGCAAATTCATAATTAGGCCACCTAAGGAATTAGGGTCTAATTAGGGAATTTAGGCTCTTGTCATCTAAGGAATTAGGACTTGAGTAATCTTGAGGGTTGATTTTAATATTTGAGGCATAAACTGGATTGGTGGTCTTGGTATTGCATGAGACAAAGGTTTAGTGAAATTTAGTCCCAACATCTTTAATCTATTTGAAGAATTTCTTTTTCTACATTCCAAGTGTTTGACAAAATTCCTAAAAGAACTTTTTCCTTTTAATTTTGTTTATTTTAACTCTTGGGCTTGGTATTTAGTATTGAGCTCCCTTCCATCCAATGGTTCGCTTAGATAGTAATTGAATTGTTACGTGCTAGTACTTGTCTCAGTCCTAGTGGGAACGATATCCCTCTTACCTCTTTATTACTTGTACGATTGGGTATACTTGCCTAGATTTCGTCTCAAACAAGTTTTTGGCACCGTTGCCGGGGACTGAGTTTCAATATTAGCATACCCATTTCGATTACTAATTTAAGTACAATTTTTTTTTTACTTTAGACATTTTTTATATTTATTTTTTCTTTTTGTATAGATTTGATTTTTCCTTTTGAGTTTTATTTATGCAAGGTGGATGCAACATATGGAGACTTATAATTTTGCAACCTTGGACGGTGTTACAAAATATCACTTTGGGCCTAATGTAGTCATGGCAGACTATAGGCTCTGGGGATATCGATGCCCTCACGCACAAGCTTATAGTGTAATAATGAAGCACGAGGAGGAATGGGAATGGAATGAGCAAACACCTTTGAAATTTGCTCTAGAACAATATTCCCAAGAGCTATCCATCTCTGAGGCCAAAGCAAGAACCAATTGTGATTTTATCGAAGCTCTGATGCAAAACTTCAAAAGGCAAGTTGAGGAAATTTGCAAACAGTTAGTACAAGACCCACATGAAGCATTATTTGAGCAAAATATGGTTGTGGGGATGGATCAAAGTGTAGATGAAGTGGTAGTGGAAGATGAGTCACAAGAAAAAGAACAGGGGGTGGAGAGCAAAAAGGATCTATATTTCACCATGCTTGTCAAGAAACCTGATATTGCTGCCTTGAATAAATATATTGGTTTGCATGCATGTGTGGATACTACAAAATTGGCTCTAGAAGTAAAACCTCATATGCTTCATGAAACATTTATGCCTGAAGAGGTCAAAAAAGGAGTTTATCACTTGCCATTTGACCCAGGAGGAACCGAGGGTAGATTCATATTGCTTCTGCAATTGCCACTCCACAAGCCATGGGATCCGGGAGGAGGATCCTAGGCCCGTCAAGCTAGTGACGTTAAAGAAGCACTTATTGGGAGGCAACCCAAGTTTTATTTTCCTTTTCCATTTGTTTTTGAATTTAACTCTTGAATAATTTGAGAAGATCAAGAGGAAAAAGATCATAAATTAATAGATTTGTTAAGTGCTTTCAGGCTAAGAAAGTAGAGAAGCAAAAAGGGCAGGGACAAACAAAGTTAGCAACCATCACGCCCAGGTCGTGACAGTGGTCACGGGCGTGATGAGCCAGCCATGAAGATCAGAAAGGATCACGACCCAGTCGTGATACCCATCACGGGCTTGATGAGAGGACCCTGAAGATCAGAGAGTATCACGGCCTAGCCGTGATGGTGGTCACGGCCGTGACAGGCCAGCTCCTATGGACCAGAATTGATCATGGCCTGCCCGTGATGAGCATCACGGTCGTGACACATTTTTCATGAAATCCCTTTGGCTAGGCATGTGAGCCAACACCCGCTACCACCTCGGTAAGTTGTTCCATTTTTCTCCTCTTTCCGACTTGATTATTTACATTGGGGACAATGTAAGTTTTTAAGCTTGGGGTAGGGGTATTTTTGCAAATTTTTGCATTTTTCACGTTTCATTCATATAGGCATAGTTTTGCATGATCACATGATTCGATTGCCCCTTGTTTAGATTACGCATCCAATTGTGAGAACTCTGCCAAATAAATTGAGATAGTGAATTTTTGAACCCATTTTTTTTTTATTCTTGTGATAAGGCTACAAATAAAAATGCTTGAGATGATCTGTGATAGTTGATAATTAGCATGTGGTTCCGTAGATTTGTGTTTCTCATTGATTTTTGAACTACTAAATGTGAGATTTTGAGCCAGAAAGGGGTACTCACTAAATCTACTCCATTCTTTGTGATAGAGTGTTTTATTCCTCTTGGATTGTATTCTCTAGAACTTGACTTGAAACCGTTTTGAAGCTTAAAAATTTTTGAAAACATGTTTGAAAATGATTGAGGCACTAGGTATTTTTCCGGCCTTCTGAGCTTTGAATGACTAAATGCTACCCCTTAGTTGCCCAATTTAGAGCCTGAAAGAATCAAATACTTTTCTTGATACCTTGAATTACTTTGATGAATATGCTTGGTATGGCACCTTTTAAAGTATTACAAAAAGGGTAAAAAGGTAGTTGAAAAAGTATGGGATGAAAAAGTTAGAAAAATATTTCTCTTAAATTGAAAATCTTCCCTCCTCCAAATCAAAAAAAAAAAAAAAAATATATATATATATATATATAGAGAGAGAGAGAGAGAAGGGGATGACAAAAGGAAGAGAGAAATAAAATAAAAAGAATGAAAGAAAGGTGGAAAAATGAATCAAAGCCCAAAAAGGTATTTTAGAAGGTGTCATGCTTTGCAATGTTTGATATTTTGTTTAGCCTTCTTGAAAATTCCTTTTCTTGATTTCCCCACCTAACGATTAATCCCATGGCCCCGTTACAACCAAAGTAAAAGCCCTCTTGATTCTTATGTGTTTTCATTAATAAAGTAGAGATCTGGTTGATAGTCAAGCTTATGGTGGAATTCATTCCTTGAGGAAACTGAGCGAATTGTCATATATCCTTAAACACTTGAGTGAGGTGAGAAAGAGTGCCCGAATCAGTGAGAATATGAGTCTAGGAAACCTAAGCTTCTAATTGGACTTGAAATTGATTGTCTCTTGCTGAATTATTTGAAAATACCTGTTACTTGGATTAGCTACTCGGGTTCTTGGTTCATTATCCATGTTCTGATTATTTATCTCTTCTGGCCTTAGTGATTGCTTGAGGACAAGCAAATGAACAAGCTTGGGGTGATTTGATGAGTGTGATTTCACCTCATATTTCATGTATATATTTGCATGCATTTTCATATAGTTTAGGAAATTTTTATTTGATTTTTGTTAGTTTTTACCTTGGAACAGATAAGGCGGTTTCGTGGTATTATTTTGTAAGAATTAAGAGTAAAATGCTCAAGATTGACCATGATGGAGCTTGGATGAAGATAGAGCTTGAAAAGTGAAGAAAATGTACCAAACAGAGCCCATCACGTCCTAGCCGTGATGCCCATCACGGCCATGATCGAGCAATAACTGGAAAGAAAGAAGGCAAAAGTCATAAGCTGTCGCGGCCTTGTCGTGATGCCCACCACGGCCGTGACATGTTAACCAAGCCAGACCCCTTTTAGGCAGAATCTGTCACGGTTAGGCCGTGAAGCCCATCACGGCCGTGACAGACCATTTGGTGAAGCAACGTTCAAGGCAGAAGCTATCACGGCCGTGATGAATAAAAAATTGAAAGCGCGCCCATGGCAGAACCCGTCACGGCCTGGCCGTGACGCGTGCCTAATCTATAAAAAGACATCAGGGTCAGAACAAAAGAGGAACTTTTAGACCTAGAATAGAGCAGACTTTTACCCTAGAAAGAAAACACGTTCTCTCTGAGCGAAAGAGCTGCTGTGACGACTGTGTGATAAGCCTATGGTTATCTAGTTTTTTAACTAGTAAGACTATGGCTTTTGTGCCAAGTATTCGAGTTCAATCTCGTTTTTCACCCAAATTTGGATTTAGTTGTCCTCAAGTAACATTTTGAGTTTCTTAGGTAGTTTTAGGATATTTTAGTTAATTTTGAGTCAAATAAAGCATTTACCGCTATTTCATATTTTCAGGTTAACTTAGAGTCAAGGGAATGAAGAAACAGTGGAGAATGCAATTCTGGAAATGTTCGCCCCGCGAGAGGCTACTCGCCTCGCGAGACTGAAGACCAGCCTGAACAGCAGAATGTCATCCTTTCTGTCTCGCCTCGCGAATCACCACCTCGCCTCGCGAGCCTGAAGACTGACTGTGCCAGAGAATGCAACCCTTTCTGTCTCGCCTCGTGAGCCTGAGGACCAGAAGCCATCACACCCAGGCCCTGATACTCATCACGGGCGTAATGAGAAGACCCTTTCTGTCTCGCCTCGCGAGTCACTATTCGCCTCGCGAGAATCCAAATTCAAACCGGCGCCATCTTTAATATTCGCGTCGCGAGAGGTTAATCGCCTCGCGAGCGTGCGCAGTTTCTGAAAGTTATAAATTGCTGTTTTAGGGCAGAACAAAGGAACTTTTCATTATCCATTATTTACAAATTTTCTAGGTTGTATTAAGTTTTTGAGTGAGAACTAATTCCCTTGGATTAGTCTGCTGTAATCGGTTCCCGCGGTACTTGAGGTTCTATAATTCCCAATTGATTTGCTTTTCCCTTTTCAATACTATGATGTATGTTCTGTTTGCTTAATTCAGGATTGTATAGAATACGTGTTGATTTATTTCGGTGATGTTATGTTCCTATACCTAATCGCGTTTACTTAATTCGCGTGTGTTCAATCGTGTTTGCTTAATTCACGAGAGCTTCACCTCGTTTGCTTAATTCGGGAATTAGGAACATATATCTCGTAGTGTCAATTTCGCTTGTTAATTGTTGCTACAATCGAAAGGGGATTAGAATCCGCTTAGGGCTTGGAATTTATACGAACCAATGATAGTTGGGAAATCGAGAACAGTAGATTAACCCAAAAAAAAAATGATTTTGAGGTTAATAACAATACAAGAGTCCTTGAGAGACGATACTCGAGTTGTCGTACCCTGACTACACTTTTTCAAACCACTCGATTTTTGACCCGTGCGCGACAGCGTGTCAAAATTGGCACCGTTGCCGGGGACTTTTTGTTATTAACGGATTTGCTGATTAATTTCTGAATTAGTTCTGGGTACTAGGTCTGGTTGGTATGACTTGTTTGAATTTGATCCTGAAATTGAAAGAACTTTGCACACACGCCGTAGAGCACTTCAAGCTAGCACTAGTTCACCAGCCAGTAGTAATTCTGATTCTGAACTCACTTTTGATAACATGGCTGATCAAAGAACATTAAGACAGCTTGCTACTCCTGATGTTAATTATAATGGTCTGTGTATTGAATATGCTGATGTGGTTGCTCCTTTTGAATTAAAATCTGGTGTGATACACTTGTTGCCAAGGTTTAGCGGTCTTGCAGGTGAGGATCCACATAAACATCTGAAGGAATTCGAGGTTGTTTGCTCTACACCTTTGAGACCGGAGGGAATAACATAAGATCATATCAAGCTGAGAGCCTTCCCATTCTCACTTCAAGGTGCTGCGAAGGATTGGTTGTACTATCTTGAGCCAAATTCTGTCACAACCTGGAATGATCTGAAGAAAGTCTTCCTAGAGAGGTACTTCCCTGCCTCCAGAGCTGCATCAATCAGGAAGGAGATATGTGGTATTAGACAAGGCAATGAGTCATTGACTGAATACTGGAAGAGATTCAAGAAGTTGGTATCTAGTTGCCCTCAACACCAGATTTTCGAGCAGCTGCTTATCCAATACTTTTATGAGGGGTTGCTACCGATGGATAGGAACATTTTGGATGCTGCTAGTGGGGGAGCACTTGTTGATAAGACTCCAGCTGCTGCCAAGCAATTGATTGAAAACGTGTCACTTAACTCCCAGCAGTTCACAACCAGAAGCAATTCTGTCGAAGCAAGGGGTGTGCATGAGATCCATGGCTCTTCTTCCAACAAGGCCCTTGAAACCAGAATTGATGTTCTTACTTCTCTAGTGAAACAGTTGGCAGTGGACAAAGTTCAGATAGCAAGGGTGTGTGGTATTTGTACTTCTCCTGAGCACCTGTCCGATGCATGCCCTATTCTGAAAGAGGAGTCGGTCACTAATTTGCCTCAAGCATATGCAACCAATCTTTACCATCAAGGCAACAATCAGAACAGGTACTGTTGGTGTAAGCCCTAGAGGCCAATGTATTTCTTTAGACTTACATTTGTATCTTGCTATTTTATATATATTTATGATATGAGGCATTCCAGTTTATTGTGTTACTTGTTTAAACATAATAAAGTCCTTAGAATAGGGATTTCAGTTTAATAGAATATCAAGTATATGACTTGATCGTGAGACACTATTGAACAATGAAATCCTATTCTTAAATATCCGTAGTCAAGTATTTATTAATAAGGACAATAATAATACAATTGAGACTATTATGTGTGCAGACTGATGACCACATCTCACGGGTCATGGATATGAGATATCGAGTCGACACATAGGTACACATTAGAGTAATGATGTATTGGATTGACCCGCCATGAGAACACTACATGGAGCGTTATGTGAGTGTCATAAGTAGTTCTCATAGTGACAATGGTGCATACAATCCTTCGACCTGAAATCACTACGATCCCTACATGAGGAGTCGTGTGCTTTAATATCGTCAAACGTCATCTGTAATAGGATGATTATAAAGACGGTCATTGGGCATACCATGAGCCATGCAGAGGGATGTGAGTGACCTAGATGGAATTTGTCCCTCCCACATAACAGGAGTAATATCTGTGGGCCCCCTGATAGAGTGAGACTGTAAAATGCATGGCCGTGCTGAAATGAGTCAATATGAGATATTGACCTCATTTGTTGTTAAGTCTACTCGGGTATCAGGGAACATGATATTGAACCATACAAGGGTGACACATTCTATGCCTTGTGTTCAATATAGATATATGGACAAAGGGATAATAATGCACATGAATATTTGTCACAGAAAGGTTTCGTCAAATCACTGACTTTCTCACTACTTAAGTAGCAGCGATGTATTGCTAGATACCACTCACTGTTTGTAATATTAAATGGGATTTAATGTTACTGCTAACGTTTTGGGAACCTATAGGGTCACACACATAAGAGCGGATTAAAAGAAGCATTAAAAGGAGAGTTGGACTTCCCTATTGGGCCTAGCGCATAGTACATGGGCTTAGGTCAAGTGCTGCTCACTAACTCACTTAAGGAGGCGCTACTATAAGTAGAACACTTAAGTTGTTGTAAAAAAAAGGTTGATACCCTAGCCGCACAGAGAGAGTAAGAGTGAACAGTAAGTCTCGGTTTTGAAGCTAGCACTGTGAGACAGAGACGCTTCGGTTCGTGACGTTGGACGCTCACGGAGTCCGCTCGTGTGGATACCTCTGGAGACACCGTTCGTGCGGTGTTCGTGATAGACGAATTTCAACCAACAGCCATCGCTTCAAGAGGTAAACTTTCTAATCATGAATCATGACCATTCGCATGGATCCTTCGATGGGAATTTTTTCGCTGCGTTTTATTTTGTTTTATACGCAAATTCCCAACAGTGGTATCAGAGCCGCTTGCGAAACCATGATTCTGTTACGTGGTTTATCTGTTATGTATGATAACATGTTTATAATGTGAATCGTTTTTCTGAAAATTGTTTTTGAAAATCGTTTGCATCTGGTTTGCGAAACCTTGTTTCTGTGATTTTCGTATGTATATGATATATACGTCTATTGCATGTTTGTGTATGTATGCGATATGTACGTTGGTTCTGAATCCTTATTATGTTCTGCGATGGCGTCAAATGTTGATGTTAAACATGATTGTTTTCAGTTCTGTGTTGGCAGCGTTAAGGGGTTTCAGACATGAAAAGTTCATGTTGTTGCACCACACCCCGCCCGCTGACCGGGCAGCGGGACCCCCGTGCTACCTCTACGTAGTGTGTAATTTCGAAATTCAAATTTTGAAAATTTTATGTCACCATTTAATAATTATATCAATTACAATAAATGTGATTTATGTTACAATAAATGTGATTTATGTAAATGTGATTTATATCAATTACAATAAATGTGATTTGTTACAATAAATGTGATTTATATAAATGTGATTTATATCAATTACAATAAATGTGATTTGTTACAATAAATGTGATTTATATCAATTACAATAAATGTGATTTGTAGTAACAACAATTGTAATAAATGTGATTTATAGTAACATCAATTATAATAAATGTGATTTGTTATATATATGTTACGTTTTCAAAATTCAGATTTTGAAATCTCTAATTAATGAAATTAATAATAATAATAATTGTGTATTATTATTGGTTGTTACTATTTATTTGGTGATGTTTGGTGAATGGTTATGGCCTTAGTCCTTTTATCTTTTGGTTTATATTTTGAAATACGGCCTGCGTGCCGTGCCTTTCTCTTATATTCCATATGTATCTTCTTTTCTCATCTCACTCCCCTCATATGAAAATGAGGTTTCTGTTTATGTAATGTAATGATGGAGACAAGAAGACATTATCACGAGGGAGATCTTGCTTGGAGAAGCTTGGACGCTCCTCGGTTTTAGTTTAGATTCTCTCATTGGCTTGGGAGAATCAATGCGTTAGGGGCCATAACCATATCACATTTATTTGCCTTATATATGTATGAGATGCATGTATGTATATAGTATGTTAAAAGAGTTTAACTAATATATGTATGAGACGCATATATGTAAATAATAAGTTAAAGAGTTTAACAAATGATGAGATCAAACTTTAAACAAATCCCTCAAAAGGAAATATTAAGTCACACTTAAAGGCCTTCCGATGCATGGCACTCGTCAAGACTATGATCGATTAAGTGTGGGTCCGCCAAAGCGGGGTACCTTTATCTATAATAGTAAGGCGCGATGGGACAAATGTAATGTTCAATCGCTATCCATTGGAGTCTGACTTAACTAAGCCAACTTCAATAGGATTGAAAGGCTTAGAGGCTCATAAGTTGGGCTTTAGTCCATGTGATGGATTAGAATAAGAGTTATTCACCCAACTGTCCAAGAGTTGCATGAGATGCAATCGGAAAGTGTTTCCTACCTGAATAACCGAATTTTAAGTGATCAGCCAAAGCTGACTTAAAGCTAGGTGAAATATGGATCTTGGCCCACTAGAAAATCTTCCAACGGGATTTTCCGAATCAATGATGAGGATCATTGTTTTGAGTAAAATAGTGGGAGGTGTATTTAATTAAAGACCTAATTAAATAACTTCATGGCATGATACTTATATTTTGCATATTTATCTCTGTAGATTACCATGGCATCAAACACATCAAGTAACCTGTCATTGCGATCCGTCCTTGAGAAGGACAAACTATTCGGAACGAATTTTCTGGACTGGTACAGAAACTTGAGGATTGTCCTCAAACATGAGAAAAAACTGTATGTTCTTGAGGAGCCTATTCCTGAGGAGCCACCGGCTTCAACTGCTCCTAGGGCTGACAGAGATGCTTATAAGAAGCATCAGGATGACGCTTTAGACGTCGGCTGTCTTATGCTTGCTACCATGACCTCTGAGCTGCAAAAGCAACATGAGACCATGGAGGCGTACGATATGATCGTGCACCTCAAGCTGCTCTACCAAGAGCAAGCAAGGCATGAGCGGTTCGAAGTTTCCAGAGCCCTTTTCCAGTGTAAATTGGCGGAAGGGGAGCCCTGTGAGTCCTCATGTACTACAGATGATCGGGTACATTGAGAATCTCGAGAGACCGGGATTTCCTTTAGGCCAAGAGTTGGCCACCGACTTGGTTCTGCAATCGTTGCCTGAGAGCTATAGTCAGTTTGTCATGAACTTCAATATGAATGATCTTGACAAACCTTTGCCAGAATTGTTGAGCATGTTGAGAACTGCTGAACAAAATATTAACAAAGGAAAGGGGAAGGCCATTTTGATGGTCCAGGCTGGAAATAGCAAGAAGCAGCCCAAGAAGCCCAAGAACAAACAAAAGGGCAAGGGCAAGGGCAAGGCCATCAACAAGATCAAACCCAGTACTTCTAGTTTGAAGCCTGTGGGTGGTGTGGCTAAGGAAGGCAATTGTTTCCACTATGGTCGGACCGGACATTGGAAGAGGAACTGCCCAAAATACCTGGAAGAGATCAAGAAGAAGAAGGGAAGTGAGACTTCCGCTTCAGGTATGTTTGTTATAGAAGTCAATTTATCTACTTCTGCATCATGGGTATTAGATACTGGATGTGGTTCTCACATTTGTACAAATGTATGTGCAGGACCTAGACAGGAGTAGACCATTGACAAAGGGCGAAGTCGATCTACGAGTCGGAAATGGAGCAAAGGTTGCTGCTTTAGCTGTAGGGACTTATGTATTGACTTTGCCCACTGGGCTTACTATTCAGTTAGAGAACTGTTATTTTGTGCCTGCAATTAGAAGGAATATCATTTCCGTTTCTTGTTTGGACAAGATTGGTTTTTCTTTTATAATAAAGAACAAAAGTTGTTCTATTTATTTGGATGATATTTTCTATGCTAGTGCACACATGAGTAATGGACTTTATGTCCTTGATCTTGAAATGCCCATCTATAACATAAATACTAAGAGGTTCAAACCAAATGAGTTGAACCCGTCTTATCTTTGGCATTGTCGTTTAGGCCATATAAATGAGAAGCGAATTTCGAAGCTCCATAAAGATGGACTCTTGGACTCATTTGATTATGAATCATATGAGATATGTGAGTCTTGTTTATTGGGAAAGATGACTAAAGCTTCATTCACCGGCAAAGGTGAAAGAGCCAACGATCTTTTGGGTCTTATACATAGCGATGTATGCGGACCCCTAAACACATTAGCTAGAGGTGGTTTTCAGTACTTCATCACATTTACTGATGATTTCAGTAGATATGGATTTGTGTATCTTATGAAACATAAATCGGAATCCTTTGAAAAGGTCAAGGAATTCAAAAATGAGGAACAAAACCAACTTGGTAAAAATATTAAAGCTCTTCGATCAGATCGAGGTGGTGAATATTTGAGCCTAGAGTTTGATGATCATCTGAGAGAGTGTGGGATTTTATCTCAACTCACTCCACCTGGAACACCACAATGGAATGGTGTTTCTGAGAGGAGAAATCGAACCTTGTTGGACATGGTTCGGTCTATGATGAGTCATGCAAACCTTCCAAACTCTTTCTGGGGACATGCTATATTAACAAAGAGCTTTTACACTTAACCGTGTTCCATCCAAAACGGTAGAAAAGACACCATATGAGATATGGATGGTAGACGACCCAAAGATATCTTTTATGAAGATTTGGGGTTGTGAAGCATATGTAAAACGTCAAGTTTCTAATAAGCTTGATCCCAAATCTGATAAATGCTTCTTTGTGGGGTATCCCAAAGAAACCAAGGGATACCAATTCTATAATCCTTCCGAAGGCAAAGTGTTTGTCGCACGGACTGGTGTATTCCTAGAAAAGGAGTTTATCTCCATAGGAACCAATGGGAGGAAGATAGAACTTGAAGAAATTCAAGAATCACAGAGTAGTGACCTACCATTGGTGGAACAAGAGCAACCTTCACAGAATGCTGTGGAGGAACAACCCGCTCCAGTAGCACAAGACCAGCGTAGGTCTAACAGGATACGTCACCAGCCTGAGAGATATGGATTTCGCATGACTCCACAAGGTGATGTATTGCTCATGGATCAAGATGAGCCTGTGACCTACCAGGAGGCCATCACTGGCCCAGAATCTGAGAAGTGGCTTGAGGCCATGAAATCTGAGATGGATTCCATGTACACCAACCAGGTATGGACCTTGGTAGAGCCACCTGAAGGGGTAAAACCTATAGGGTGCAAGTGGGTTTTCAAAAAGAAAACTGACATGGATGGTAAGGTACATACCTTTAAGGCACGATTGGTGGCCAAGGGTTTCAAGCAAATTCATGGTGTCGACTATGATGAGACCTTTTCACCTGTTGCGATGCTTAAATCCGTCCGGATCTTACTTGCCATCGCTGCATACCATGATTATGAGATATGGCAGATGGATATCAAAACTGCCTTCCTTAATGGAAAGCTTCTTGAGGATGTGTACATGACACAACCTGAAGGCTTTGACATTTCAGAGGATGTCGAAAAGGTATGTAAATTGCAGCGATCAATCTATGGATTGAAGCAAGCTTCCAGAAGTTGGAACCTTCGTTTTGATGATCTTTGTAAGACGATGCGGATTCATCAAAAATGAAGATGAACCTTGTGTCTACAAGAAGGTTAGTGGGAGCATTGTTGTTTTTCTGGTGTTATATGTAGATGACATATTACTCATTGGAAATGACATCCCTACACTACAAAATGTAAAGACATGGTTAGGGAATTACTTCTCTATGAAAGATTTGGGTGAAGCTACCTATGTATTGGGGATCAGGATCTATAGGGATAGATCGCTGAAATTGCTTGGCCTAAGTCAGAGTACATACATAGACAAAGTGTTGAGACGCTTTAACATGCATGAATCCAAGAAAGGACAATTGCCTATGTCACATGGTATATGCCTATCAAAGGCACAATCCCCTTCCACTCAAGAGGATAGGGATCGCATGATTAAGATTGCATATGCATCCGCAATTGGATCTATCATGTATGCCATGTTATGTACTCGACCAGATGTATCGTATGCTTTAAGCATAACGGCGGTACCCGATCGATCCCGGTGAAAGTCACGTTCTGCTGTCGGGAACATCCTTAAGTACTTGAGAAGAACTAAGGATTCGTTCTTGGTATATGGAGGCGAGGAAGAGCTTGCTGTAATAGGTTACACCGATGCTAGCTTCCAGACCGATAAAGGATGATTCCAGATCGCAATCTGGTTATGTGTTCTGCCTAAATGGCGGGGCTGTGAGCTGGAAGAGTTCAAAGCAGGAGACAGTTGCCGATTCTACTACAGAGGCTGAGTATATTGCCGCCTCCAATGTAGCAAAGGAGGCTGTTTGGATCAGAAAGTTCATTACTGAGCTTGGTATGGTTCCTAGTATTGTGGACCCCATCAATCTCTATTGTGATAACAATGGGGCCATTGCACAAGCTAAGGAACCTAGATCTCATCAGCGATCCAAACATATACTTAGGCGCTTCCATCTCATTCGAGAGATTATCGATATAGGAGATGTGAAAATATGCAGAGTACCAACGCTTGATAGCGTTGCTGACCCACTTACGAAACCTCTTGCTCAACAGAAGCATGAAGGTCACACTAGATCGATGGGCATTAGATTTATGCCTGATTGGCTCTAGTGCTAGTGGGAGATTGTTGGTGTAAGCCCTAGAGGCCAATGTATTTCTTTAGGCTTACATTTGTATCTTGCTATTTTATATATATATATATGATATGAGGCATTCCAGTTTATTGTGTTACTTGTTTAAACATAATAAAGTCCTTAGAATAAGGATTTCAGTTTAATAGAATATCAAGTATATGACTTGATCGTGAGACACTATTGAACAATGAAATCCTATTCTTAAATATCCGTAGTCAAGTATTTTATTAATAAGGACAATAATAATACAATTGAGACTATTATGTGTGCAGACTGATGACCACATCTCACGGGTCATGGATATGAGATATCGAGTCGACACATAAGTACACATTAGAGTAATGATGTACTGGATTGACCCGCCATGAGAACACTACATGGAGCGTTATGTGAGTGTCATAAGTAGTTCTCATAGTGACAATGGTGCATACAATCCTTCGACCTGAAATCACTACAATCCCTACATGAGGAGTCGTGTGCTTTAAAATCGTCAAACGTCATCTGTAATAGGATGATTATAAAGACGGTCATTGGGCATACCACGAGCCATGCAGAGGGATATGAGTGACCTAGATGGAATTTGTCCCTCCTACATAACAGGAGTAATATCTGTGGGGCCCCTGATAGAGTGAGACTGTAAAATGCATGGTCGTGCTGAAATGAGTCAATATGAGATATTGACCTCATTTGTTGTTAAGTCTACTCGGGTATCAGGGAACATGATATTGAACCATACAAGGGTGACACATTCTATGCCTTGTGTTCAATATAGATATATGGACAAAGGGATAATAATGCACATGAATATTTGTCACAGAAATGTTTCGTCAAATCACTGACTTTCTCACTACTTAGGTAGCAGTGATGTATTGCTAGATACCACTCACTGTTTGTAATATTAAATGGGATTTAATGTTACTGCTAACGTTTTGGGAACCTATAGGGTCACACACATAAGAGCGGATTAAAAGAAGCATTAAAAGGAGAGTTGGACTTTCCTATTGGGCCTAGCGCATAGTACATGGGCTTAGGTCAAGTGCTTCTCACTAACTCACTTAAGGAGGCGCTACTATAAGTAGAACACTTAAGTTGTTGTAAAAAAAAGGTTGATACCCTAGCCGCACAGAGAGAGTAAGAGTGAACAGTAAGTCTCGGTTTTGAAGCTAGCACTGTGAGACAGAGACGCTTCGGTTCGTGACGTTGGACGCTCACGGAGTCCGCTCATGTGGATACCTCTGGAGACACCGTTCGTGCGATGTTCGTGATAGACGAATTTCAACCAACAGCCATCGCTTCAAGAGGTAAACTTTCTAATCATGAATCATGACCATTCGCATGGATCCTTCGATGAGAATTTTTCCGCTGCGTTTTATTTTGTTTTATACGCAAATTCCCAACAGGTACAACATCCCTGACCTCTCCACTAATAAGTACCACCCCAACTAGAGAAACCATCCAAACCTTCGGTATGGGAACTCATCCGCACAACAGCAACAACCAATGTTACCACTGGCACCACCACAGAATTCTCCCCAAGTGACCACCTCTGCACCTTCTGGACCTTCACTAGAGGACCTTATCAAGCAAATGGCTGAACACAGTCTCCAGTTTCAGCAGCGAACGGATGCTAGTATTCGTACCTTGCAGACACAGATTGGACAGTTTCAGCAGCGAACGGATGCTAGTATTCACACCTTGCAGACACAGATTGGACAACTTGCCACTTCGATGAATGCCATGCAGCAAGCTCAAGGGTCGAACCAACTACCTGCACAAACAGTGGTGAATCCTAATGCCCCTAATCCTAATGTGAGTGCAATTTCTTTGAGATCCATAAAGGATATAGAGCCAGCCCCCGAAAAAGGTAAGGAAACTGTTGAGGTAGCTCCTGAACCTTCTGTTGTTGTTGAAGCTGAGAAAGAGTATGTGCCACCAATCCCCTTCCCGCAAAGAGTACTGAGAAATAAAAAGATTGATGGGGAAGACAAGGAGAGGGAGAATCTGGATGTGTTCAGAAAAGTGGCAGTGAACATTCGGCTTCTTGATGTGATTAAGCAGGTTCCAAAGTATGCAAAGTTTTTGAAGGATTTGTGCACCCACAAGAGGAGGCTGAAGGGAAATGAGAGAGTCAATTTGGGGCGAAATGTTTCAGCCCTCATTCAACATAAGCCTGCACCTGAAAAGGTTACTGTTTCAGCCCTTACTCAGGCACTGCCATAGAAGTGCAAGGATCCGGGCACTTTTTCTATTCCATGTACCATTGGGGATAGTAAATTCGACAATTGCATGTTGGATTTGGGAGCCTCTATTAATGTCATGCCTACTTCTGTTTTCAACAGTCTTGATCTTGGTCCTTTGGAGCATACAAGCCTCACTATTCATTTGGCAAACAGGACCAATGCTCGCCCCATTGGAGTAGTAGAAGATGTTCTTGTTCAAGTTGATGACCTGATTTTCCCTACTGATTTTTACATTCTGGACATGGCAGGGGAAACATATTCTAGCAGATCACCAATCATTCTGGGCAGGCCGTTTATGAAAACGGCAAAGACAAAGATTGATGTTCACGATGGAACCATGTCCATGGAGTTTGGTGACATTGTTGCAAAATTCAACATTTTCGATGCTATGAAGCATCCCTTGGAAGAGCACTCCATTTTTCAAATAGAGCTGCTCTCTGAAATTGTTGATGAAACTTATGATGATTTGGTTTTAGCTGTTGATTTTCCATCCATTTCTGGTTTTGATGATGTCCACTCTTGTGCTGATTGCACTCACACTGACCCTTGTGCTGTTTGTTCTGGGATTGATGCTGCTTTGGAGGGTGACAGTGTGGATGAAGCTGTTTGTTCAGCTGAAGTTCTTGACAACACGACTGCCCCAAACATACCATCTATTGAGCAACCACCCTCCCTAGAGCTTTAGCCACTTCCTGGAAATCTGAAGTATGCTTATTTGGAGATGAATGAAAAACTTCCGGTCATAATTTCCTCTAGCCTTGATGTTGACCAGGAAGCTAAGCTCTTGGAGGTTTTGAAGAAGCATAAGAAGGCGATTGGGTGGACCTTGGCCGACATACCAGGTATTAGCCCCTCCAGGTGTATGCATAGGATTTTGTTGGAGGATGGGGCTAAAACAGTTAGGCATCCCCAAAGGCGGCTCAATCCCTTAATTCTTGATGTTGTGAAGAAGGAGGTAACAAAACTCTTGCATGCGGGTATCATATATCCTATCTCTGATAGTAATTGGGTGAGCCCAGTGCAAGTGGTACCTAAGAAATCTGGACTCACAGTGGTAAAAAATGAGAACAATGAACTTGTCCCCACTAGAGTCCAGAATAGCTGGAGAGTTTGCATTGACTACAGGAGATTGAACCAGGATACTAGAAAGGATCACTTTCCTTTGCCGTTCATTGATCAGATGCTTGAACGGATAGCAGGTAAATCACACTACTGTTTTCTTGATGGTTTTTCAAGTTACTTCCAGATCCACAATGTACCAGAGGATCAGAAAAAGACCACTTTCACGTGCCCCTTCGGCACATTTACTTACAGGAGGATGCCATTTGGTCTTTGTAATGCTCCAAGCACATTCCAGAGATGCGTGATTAGCATTTTTACTGAATATATTTAAAATTGCATAGAAGTGTTCATGGATGACTTCACAGTTTATGGTTCCTCATTTGATGCATGCTTGCATAGTTTGAATTTGGTTTTAGAGAGATGCATTGAAACCGACCTTGTTTTGAACTATGAAAAATGCCATTTTATGGTTGAACAGGGGATTGTTTTGGGGCATATTATTTCTAAAAAGGGTATTTCAGTAGATCCTGCTAAGATTGAGGTGATTTCTACTTTGCCTTACCCATCTTGCGTTCGCGAGATTCACTCTTTTCTTGGTCATGCAGGTTTTTACAAGCGCTTCATTAAGGATTTCAGCAAGATAGCTCTTCCTCTGTCAAACTTGTTGAAAAATGATGCCATTTCAACTTTGATGACAAGTGCAGAAGGGCGTTTGATTTCCTGAAGAAGGCACTGACCTCTACCCCCATCATCCAGCCCCCTGACTGGACCCTCCCTTTTGAGCTCATGTATGATGCTTCTAACTATGCTGTGGGGGCGGTCCTTGCACAAAGGGTGGGCAAGGTTGCCCATGTGATTTATTATGCTTCTAGAACTTTAGATGCTGCACAGGCTAATTACACCACTACTGAAAAGGAACTTCTAGCTATTGTTTTTGCTCTTGATAAATTTAGATCATATTTGCTAGGTTCCAAGGTTGTTGTTTTCACTGACCATGCAGCTTTGAAGTACTTGTTGAAGAAACCAGAAGCAAAACCGAGATTGATTCGGTGGATGTTGTTGCTCCAAGAATTTAATGTGGAGATTAAGGACAAGAGTGGAGCTGAGAACTTGGTGGCTGATCACTTGAGCAGAATAGAAAGGGATGAAAATCCTTCTCCCATCTAGGATGACTTTCACGATGAGCGACTTTATGATTGCATGGGGTAACTCCTTGGTTTGCTGATATTGTTAACTTTCTTGTTGCTGGTGTTTTTCCGACAGGTGCAACTAGGTCACAAATCCACAAACTCAAGAGTGACGCCAAGTACTATGTTTGGGATGATCCATTTCTTTGGAAATTTGGCAGTGATCAGGTAATTAGGAGATGTGTCCCCGACTATGAGATTGAGTCTATTTTGCTCTTTTCTCATGCTTCTCAAGTAGGGGGACACTTTGGGCCACAGAGGACTGCAAGAAAAGTCCTAGATTCAGGTTTTTACTGGCCCACCATTTTTAGGGATGCTTATGAGGTTTACCGGACCTGTAAGGAGTGTCAGACAACAGGTACAACCATCACTCGTAAGAGTGAAATGCCTCAGCAACCTATGCTTTTCTGTGAGGTGTTTGATGTGTGGGGGATTGACTTTATGGGTCCTTTCCCTGCATCTTTTGTCTTTCTCTATATTTTATTGGCTGTTGACTATGTTTCAAAGTGGGTGGAAGCTATCCCCACTAGGACAAATGATTCTAGAGTTGTTGCAAATTTTGTCAGGTCCAATATTTTTAGCAGGTTCGGCATACCTCGTGCTATCATAAGTGACCAAGGCACTCATTTCTGCAACCGCACCATGGAAGCTTTACTCCGGAAGTATGGAGTTGTGCACAGGGTCTCCACTGCATATCATCCCCAAACTAATGGGCAGGCTGAGATCTCAAACAAAGAGATCAAACAGATCTTAGAAAAAGTGGTGCAGCCAAGTAGGAGGGACTGGAGCCGCCGTCTAGAAGACGCACTTTGGGCTCAAAGAACAGCTTTTAAGACACCAATAGGGATGTCCCCCTATAGACTTGTGTTCAGTAAGGCGTGTCATCTACCTGTGGAAGTTGAGCACCGTGCTTATTGGGCGGTCAAAAGTCAGAATTTGAAATGCAAAAAGCAGGCATTGAAAGGAAACTCCAATTGCAGCAGCTTGAAGAGCTTAGGTTGGAAGCCTATGAAAGCTCTCGGATTTATAAAGAGAAAACTAAGCACTTCCATGACAAGATGATCTCTAGGAAGGAATTCTCTGTGGGTCAACAGGTTTTATTGTTTAACTCCCGCCTGAAAGTGATGGCTGGGAAACTTCGATCCAAGTGGGTTGACCCATTTGTTGTCATTGATGTTTTCCCTCACGGTGCAGTTGAAATAAAAAGTACAGGTAGCAATAAGGTTTTCAAGGTTAACGGGCAGCGCTTGAAGCTATTCCATGAGAGCTCGGTGCCTGAAGATGCTACTATTGAGGAGCTCTCCTTGGGAGAGCCCACCTACACTACATCTTGATCAGGGAGCACCTTCTCCTTTCCCTCACTCTGATTTTATATTTATATTCTTTCATTGAGGACAATGTATGTTTTAAGTGTGGGGGAGGGAACCAATTGTTTGTTTTTGTTTTGTTTTCCTTGTTTTGCTTTGAGTCGTTTGTGTGTTGAGTCTTGTGTCGGTGAGCTTGTTGGATTTTAACCAAATTTTGTATAGATTGATTGCATGATATGTGTTGACTGTTGATGATTTCCCCTTAGGTTTTGAAATTGAAAATTGATCCCCATGTGAAAAATTGAAAATTGAAAATTGAAAATTGAACTTTGAGATATTTTGTTGTGATTGCATGATTTATGATAAGTTTGGGGTGAAGGGGTGCACACACTAGGGATTGAATCTCGGTCAAACAATTTGCGAAAAATGTCCAGGTGAGGATTGGAGCCTCCAACATGTTTTTAATTGTGTGAATCACTTTTAAGCTGTATTTTCCCGAATTTGCTTGAGTCTCTTCATGGTTTGCATGTTTATGTGCTTGCATCAAATGATTTAGGCAATTTTCTTTGAATTAACTACTTGGACTAAAAGAACCATCCCGAATGCTTGTTCCCTAGTTAGCCACATTGAGCCTAATTAGCCTATTGTTTCTTGATGACCCTATGTTACAAGCCAAAAATCTGAAAAACCATGTTAACCCAATCTTAGGATTAGGAGAGCATGAAAGCTTAGCAAGAGAAGGGTTGCAAGAAACTAAGTTTGGGGTGGTTACATGGATACAATATGTCATTATAGGTTGAGAAAAAGAAAAAAAGGTTGGAGCCAAAGGCAAAGGAAAAAGAAAAAAAAAAGAAAAAGAAGGAAAAGCACAAAATGTCAAAAAAAAGGGGTATTGTAAGAAAAAGGCTGTAGTCACCCAAAGCAAAAAAAGAAAAATGGAAAAAGGAATTTGAGTGAAAGTTCAATGTGTCAAAATGCTCATGCTCTCTTAGTTCCTAGGGACTTAAGCCTAGTACCTTTGAATATCCTACCTTTAGCCAGGCCCCATTACACCATTCAAAAGACCTTTTGATGTTGCATGCATGTTTTTGTGGGAACTTTGTTTGAGATGAAAATCAAATTCATGGGAAGTGCTCTTAAAATGTGAAATTGAGTGAAAAATTCATAGCCTAGACAAATTGAGCGAATGAGTGAAGCACTAAATGCCCTTGTGAGGAAGGCGATTGTTTGAATTTGGTGATCTCCATCTTGTTTGTAACTTGGATCCTCAACTTAGATTACTGATTGCATGAATGATGGAGTTCTCAATTGTTCAAAGTAAATGAATGTGGGGGTTACATTGTTGCAAGGGGGGAAACATTGAAGAAAAATTGTTTTGTTGAAATTGCATGAAATTTGTGCGAAATTGATTGAATCTTGTAAGCTTGCCAAGTTTGAGTTTTTTTTTTTTTTTTGAGTTTTAGTTTGCTTGGGGACAAGCAAAGTTTAAGTTTGGGGTATTTTGATAAGCCTCTAGTTATCTAGTTTTATAACTAGTAAGACTATGGCTTTTGTGCCAAGTATTCGAGTTCAATCTCGTTTTTCACCCAAATTTGGATTTAGTTGTCCTCAAGCAACATTTTGAGTTTCTTAGGTAGTTTTAGGATATTTTAGTTAATTTTGAGTCAAATAAAGCATTTAGCGCTATTTCATATTTTCAGGTTAACTTAGAGTCAAGCGAATGAAGAAACAGTGGAGAATGCAATTCTAGAAATGTTCGCCCCGCGAGAGGCTACTCGCCTCGCGAGACTGAAGACCAGCCTGAACAGCAGAATGTCATCCTTTCTGTCTCGCGTCGCGAATCACCACCTCGCCTCACGAGCCTGAGGACCAGAAGCCATCACACCCAGACCTTGATACTCATCACGGGCGTAATGAGAAGACCCTTTCTGTCTCGCCTCGCGAGTCACTATTCGCCTCGCGAGAATCCAAATTCAAACTGGCGCCATCTTTAATATTCGCGTCGCGAGAGGTTACTCGCCTCGCGAGTGTGCGTAGTTTCTGAAAGTTATAAATTGCTGTTTTAGGGCAGAACAGAGGAACTTTTCATTATCCATTATTTACGAATTTTCTAGGTTGTATTAAGTTTTTGATGGAGAACTAATTCCCTTGGATTAGTCTGCTATAATCGGTTTCCGCGGTACTTGAGGTTCTATAATTCCCAATTGATTTGCTTCTCCCTTTTCAATACTATGTTGTATGTTCTGTTTTCTTATTCAGGATTGTATAGAATACGTGTTGATTTATTTTGGTGATGTTATGTTCCTATACCTAATCGCGTTTGCTTAATTCACGTGTGTTCAATCGTGTTTGCTTAATTCACGAGAGCTTCACCCCATTTGCTTAATTCGGGAATTAGGAACATATATCTCGTAGTGTCAAATTCGCTTGTTAATTGTTGCTACAATCGAAAGGGGATTAGAATCCGCATAGGGCTTGGAATTTATACGAACCAATGATAGTTGGGAAACCGAGAACAATAGATTAATCGTTTTTAGCTTATTTGATAATCACTTATTTCTTAACTGTTTTCTTAATTGAATCTTTAATCCTAACCCCCCCCCCCCCCCCCAAAAAAAAAAAAAAACTGATTTTGAGGTTAATAACAATACAAGAGTCCTTGAGAGACGATACTCGAGTTGTCGTACCCTGACTACACTTTTTCAAACCACTCACTTTTTGACCCGTGCGCGACAGCGTGTCACTATGGAAAGCTTCCATGGAGTTTCTTCTCTCCATTGTTCCTATTTCTCTGGTTTTGGCTTTCTCTATTACTATGAGTAGCTAAATCCCTTTTTGTTGGGATTAGATGTAGCTAAACCGAACCTCATGTATTTGCCTTAATTGATTAATCTGTGTTTATGTTTTCGTATTAGTGTTTGATTCCTATGCTTAATGCTTTTTGTGGTTTGATCACCCATGAAATGTTTCTGAGATTTGATTTGAAATGGGGACGTTCTTATCAATTCTTGATATGGAATTAATCACCTAGTAAACCTTGCATCTAGGAACGGATTTTGGTTTATTAGTAATCGTGTAATCTTTACTCTTAATGCAAATTCGTAATTAGGTCACCTAAGGAATTATGGTCTAATTAGGGAATTTAGGCTCTTGTCATCTAAGGAATTAGGACTTGAGTAATCTTGAGGGTTGATTTTAATATTTGAGACATAAACTGGATTGGTGGTCTTGGTATTGCATGAGACAAAGGTTTAGTGAAATTTAATCCCAACATCTTTCATCTATTTGAAGAATTTCTTTTTCTGCATTCCAAGTGTTTGACAAAATTCCTAAAAGAACTTTTTCCTTTTAATTTTGTTTATTTTAACTCTTGGGCTTGGTATTTAGTATTGAGCTCCCTTCCATCAAAATGTTCGCTTAGATAGTAATTGAATTGTTACGTGTTAGTACTTGTCTCAGTCCTCGTGGGAACGATATCCCTCTTACCTCTTTATTACTTGTACGACTGGGTATACTTGCCTAGATTTCGTCTCAAACATTTGCTACCCTTCATCCCTGTCCCCTCCAAAATATTGAACCCTTCATTTCTCTCCAATAAAACACTTTTTTTTTTGGGTACAGATGAACCACTATGTAAGGCAATTAAAGATAATTTCACCAAAACACAATCAGAAATTTAATGAACTCTCGATGGTAAGTATTAAAAATCGTTCCCTATTTAGGCGTTGTTTGGTAAAATTAGCGAATAACGACTAAACTAAATAGCGAACGAGCTTACAGAGGATAGCGAATAAGTTAGCTGATAAATGTAAAATGATATAAAAGGGCATGTCTATATGTTTTATTATATGAATTATATATATATATATATATATATATATATATATATATATATATATATATAATAATATTTATTTTAAAATAATGATCACTTTTGTTACTTTAATTTATTTTAAATTATTTATTATTTAAAAAAATCAATATATTATTTTTTAATTTTAATATAGTATAATAATAGTTATTTTTCCCTCTTCATTTTTTTAATTATTTTTAATAAATAAAATGAGATAATAAAAATAAAATGATAAATTGGTATGACTTTTATACAAATTTTATTTTTTATAGTTAAAATTATATTTTCTATTTTTATTTTATTTTAAATATAAATTTACATATTGAAGTTGATTCTTATTTATATACATTGTTAAAAAAATTAATTTTAATCTTTTTATATGAAAATTTATAGCAGGAATTACAATGAAAGATAAAATGATAAATTGTAAGCTCAAACATTACTTCAAGTAACGTCTGGAAAAAATGTTATAAGCTAGTTTTTAAAATGATTACCAAATTGGCTATCTTTTTATCCGTTATAAGTTATTTACTATAAGTTATCAGATTTGACAAACCAAATAGAGCCCTAGTTTTCGCAAACAGTTTCCAATCAATATATAATATTCCAGAATTAAATGGATAAACTTTGAATTCTCCCGATACAGAAAACATCTTTATTACATATACAATAATATATGTAATATTAATCACGTTTATCATTCATGCACCAACATAGATTCCAATCCATAATCACTTCATGGCATAAGTCATTCCAGCATTGAACACAATGTCATTCTAGGCCCAACAAATCACTAATTTATGACAGATACTAATTAATGTCCTAAAAACATTGGTTAAGGAAACAAAGATAGAAATTATATAGATTCAAACACAACTCTGGTATTGATAAAAGTAGATTACATATTGTACCCGAAAAGTTAAACTGAATAGCATATACACTAATGCTCACACAGACTCGTATCGTTAAAATGTTCCTTTATGTAATTATGTCTGATCAAAAAAATATCGTTGAGGAAATTTAAAAATAAGAAAAACTAATAGTGAAATGGAGATATAATTATCTAATATCAATGTATTATATTAAATTAATTTAAGCAGATATGCATTATCTTTTATAGCTATCACGTTTTACAGAGAAAATATTTAAATGGAGTGAGGATAGTTTTTAAACTTGTAAGGGGCAGGGCAGGTATGTTGCTCTACTATGGATCTAAAACTTAAAAAAGGAAAAGGAAATGGTAGAGGCAAATGTGAAAAAGATAAAAAAAAAAGATGCATTTAGTGCGCATAAAATGGTTAAGATTGATATGACCATCCCCAAGTTGAGAAAGATTTTTTTTTTTTTTTTTTGTTTCATAGGAGGCATAGGTATAGGAAAGGGGGAAATTGGAGGTACCGCAGGATCGGACCCACAACTTCACTGACACCAAATGTCTCCGAGCTCTACCACTTGAGCTACACTAGCGGGACAGTTGAGAAAGAATTTTAATGGTGCATAAAATATGTTCAATTTAGTATCCCTAATTTTTTTTATGTGTAGCTTAACTCTTCTTTAAACTGATCTTTCAATGCCTTTCTATATGTAACACAACAGGTCTAGTTCTGTGACAGTGGCAACTGACTTCTCTCAAGACAACAGCAAAAATGATTCCAGAACTCAATAAAGATGATTTTTCAATATGGTTAATTTCAGTTGATGGAACCTTTTCAGTTTGTTTATATGTAGCAGTGTGAGATTCACAGACTTCAATATAAAGGAAACATGGTCCTGTTTCATGTAAATTCTTTCATTTAAATATCTTTACAACTGACACACATTAAAGGTAAGTATACCTTGGAATTACTACTTCCTGCTGTGAAATGTATGTCTTGCTTACTCACTGAGTTTCATCTGGCTTCTAACAAAGTCATTGATATTTCATTGGTTGACTCAGATTGCATTTGATTTGAAGGGGAATTTCCTTGCAATGCAATGTCACCTAAGAAAAACCCAGGTTGTTTAGGCTCAGGAATTTCTATCTCACTTCCCAACATTAGAAGGACATTTGACATTTCCGGCCTATCATCTGGATGTTGTTGCACACACAAAAGACTAACATGGATGCAACGCAAAACTTCTGAAATAATCCATGACTCTTCTATGTTTTCCTCTATCAACTCTAAAGCCCTTCCTTCCTTCCATAGTATCCATGCCTGAGAAAACACAAAAGGTGCATATTACTTTTCAGTTTGATATAAATTAAAAGTATGTATCTCAAACGCTTACATGACCAGTAAGGTTATGGTTGTGGTCTGAATGATAAAACCCTCTACTTTTCTTCCCATATACAATCTCCAGCACCAAAATACCAAAACTAAACACATCGGATTTAGCTGAAAATAGCCCTTTAGAAATGTATTCTGGTGCCATGTAGCCACTGCAAGCCATCATTTTGAACAAAATCAAAAAGAAGTTACAAAAATAGTTATGGGATCTTGACAACTTCTAAATAAATACTTACTAGGTCCCCACTACTCTCTTTGTGTTTCCTTCCGTCTGCTCTCCTCCAAAAGTTTTAGCCATACCAAAATCTGATATTTTTGGGTTCAACTTATCATCGAGTAAAACATTACTTGCTTTTAGATCTCTATGAATAATTCTTAATCTTGAATCTTGATGAAGATACATAAGACCTCGAGCAATTCCAGAAATAATGTGGAAGCGCTTAGGCCAATCTAACAACTTCCGTTTGCTAGGATCTGTAAGTAATTACCATCAAAGGAAAATCAGGTGTCTAATTTTAAATCCTCCAATTCAAAGTTCAAACTTCATAAGCTTTTTATACAACAAAAGCAATAGTTAGGTTATCCTAATATAAGATATCTTTGATTCATACCAAAAATGAAGGAGTCCAAGCTGCCATTTGGCATGTATTCATAAACCAGCATTTGTTCCTGTTCCTGAATGCAACAGCCGAGGAGTTTAACAAGATTCCGGTGCTGAACTCTTGCAATAAGTTTTACCTCATTCTTGAGCTCAGTTATTCCTTGTCCTGAGCTACTTGAAAGCCTCTTCACAGCAATATCTTTTCCGTTTATTAATCTTCCCTGCATATTCACATTTATGAGCATATTGAGATACTCAACATACCTTTAGCACTTCAATTGCTTTTATTAATTAATGCTCAAATATGAAATTACCTTATACACAGGTCCAAATCCACCTTCTCCAATTTTGTTGTTCTCTGAAAAGTTATTGGTGGCACTAGCTAATGTAGAAAAGCTAAACAAAGGCAGTTCTAGGTCATCCTCATGTCGTCCTTTGTGCTGAAGTCCAAATTTTGTCAATTTCTCTGGGAAAATGGAACAAAAGACTTCAATTTCTGTTTTTTTTTTCAAGCTTGAATGGACTATATATTAGATGTTATAAATCTAGACTATAAAGTTAACAAGATTTTGTTAGCATTCTTGAAAACCATGTGGTTCAAATGATCTCAACTGTAATTAAATGGTATATGATTGTATGTTCGTGTTTACTGGCCTAAAGAAAAAAATCTTTCACTATTAGACACACAATAATTCATGTCCGACTAAGAGTTGTGTGTTGAGGCACAAAATATAAATCAACAAGTAGAAGTGTTAACATAGAAAGATATGCCCCTATAGAATACTGCTAATTTACCATCATATAAAAGTTACAAAAAGTGCAACTTGATCAAGTAATATGTACGTGATGGTTTTGCATTAATGGAAATCAGTCACAGTTTTATTCTACTCAGTAAGTTTCATAATGGTAGCTAACAAGATTTATTTATTTTTTGTTAACAGAGGAAACTCCCTGCAGCTAGCACAACTCATACAAGGAAAGTAGGCCCATTCAAATCTCCATGCAGCAAATGACAACAAAGAATCAGAAGGTTCCGAGTTTTACGATATTCCATATTTTTATTAAGTGCATAAAACTTAAAAGTCATATTAGCGGTCAAGAATGTGGTTGATGTGATGCTAAAGTTTGTTTATGCAGATTTGTAGGAACACTCTACATTATGGTAAAAAATTTGTTCTATATCTGAGTTTGGAACATAAAACATTGGTGTCAAAATGGGAGTAAGTTATTTTACCAGATATGTTTCTGCGGAATTTGTAGATAAAATAGCATCCAATTAAAAGCATCCCTGCAATCCCAGCAACAGTGGAAGCAACTATTGTTTTCAACTTATTTCCGTGCTTGAATTCCAGCTCTTCTAGGTTGAAATCAATCAAACAAAATATTTAGCGTTAATTCATTGTCATTGAAAGAGGGAACTTGAATCTATCTAAGATGAGATTAAAATGCATCCATGATCAGATGAAGCACCAAGCACCAATGCTGTGGTTCTCTGAGTTTGTGGAAAATGGGATGCCAAAAATAAAAATAAAAATAGGAGGGAGAATTAAAATGGAGTGGGATAGAAATGTTTTAATTGACATATTGTTGCTTGGTAGATGGCTAGAAATGACTGAAATTTGTGGGATGGAGTCCAAATGAGCGAAATGAGCTGCACCCCATTTTCATCCATACAATATTTTTGTTGTACCAAGCAAATGTGAAAGTAACTAGTGTTTCAAAATTTTCATATCTTGATTTTCCACATGGTAGCTACTCAAACAAACGCAGTTGAGGTGGGAAAGAAGAGTGCTTACCTAATTCTGAAGCAGCGATTCGAACATAGAGATACTGCTCATCAGATTCCATCTGTCTAATATCAATTAGATCACCAAACCACATGACACAGCCACTCCCTTTCCCACTGATATTTGAATTTGTATAGGCCATACATGAACAGTTATTCAAGCACTTGGCTCTGCATTCCTCTAGACCAATTGTCTCATCCAACCAAGTATGTACAGTATCTGGCACTTTCAATCCCTCCAATTTCACAAACCCGTCCGTGTATTTGTCCTTGCAGCTTAATGGTACATTACGGACACATCCTTCAGACCATCCCATTGAGTTCCATGCTTGTGGTGACTTAGGCCTGAACCCTTTTAAACATTGGCAAACTGGGGTTTCAGTAATGATACAATTCCCATTGGCCCCGCACAGCCCATAACTGTCACAGTAGTCAGTAGGCTTTGATGAATAAACCCTCCAACTTTTCTCTGCGTCAACCCACACATAGCGGTAAAGACCATCATCAGTTTGGTTCATTACTAATCTTGAGATTACAGAAACGTTGGTAAGGTAGTATGTGTAGTAGAACTCATCCTCGTTCTTAAAAAATTGGAAACTATAGACAGAGTTGATTTTAATTTGTGGAGTACCACTTGACCGCAGGCCGTTATTTGGTCCAAATCTGTAGTACTTCTCTGCTCCCTTCATCAAATATGAACTTGGATAGTCATTGATTGGTGTAATATAAGAAGCATCTCCTGGTGCTGGATCATTGGGACTCTTCCAAGCAGTTAGACTCCAATTCAAGCCTTTTCTTATGTTCCATCCAATTTTCATCCCCGGTAGCATTGTATCAGATGGATAGTCAAAGCTTTCCCACAAGTAGTCTTCTGGATCTGCATTTTTCTCATCAAATACCACAAGATTTCCAGAATCCAGAAGTTTAACAGATGGACTTTGTGCTTGTCTTTGTGAGATTATTGTACTATACCAAACCATAGTGTCATTCTGCTTGAGCACAAGACTGCCAGTGCTGTTAACTGTTAAGGTGCCAGAGGAATCATTGATTGGGTTGACGCGGTTTGCAACCCAAACAACTGTCTGAACTGGGATATTCTTGTACCAAATTCCCAAATAACGCTTGTTGGAATTCCCAGGGCTGAAGAAACCAAGTTCAAAGCTTCCTCCTTGTGAAACCAAGGTCATTCCATCATTTATGAACTGGGAATGACCAAGGGAATCAACTGCCATAGATACTTTGAGAGATGGGACAAGTATAAAAGCAATGATAATCACAAAAGAAAGAAAATCCATTAAAAGTAAAGGGAGCTTTTGCATCACCTCCTTGTTTCTTTGGCTATCAGGCTTTCGCAGAGAACTGGGAAATCAGAAGTTCAGAAGGTTGAAGATTTAACAAGTGTCAACTGAAACTGTTGAAGTCTTGAGGATATGTTCGTATTCAATTACTTTGCCCCACCATGTACCAACCCAAATATGACTTCTCTGACAAACTTTTGGTGTGTTCATAAGGAGTGCCTATTCACCAATGGTAAAAAAAAAAAAAAAGCATTTAAGATGGAGAGGTAAGGAGTTGAAAGATATTTTTCTGCAGTAAGTTACTATGTCTGGTAGTATGGTCTATTTTTCTAGCAATATTCACTTTGTATATGTGGTGTTTCCTGCTTCTAAATTTGTACTTTGATAGATTGCGTTGGCTGTTGGATAAGTTCTCTTATGTTTTTTGTATGCATGTTATATATATATATATTGTCTTTGGCAGGTATTTTCACATGCAAAACTGTGATCTCGGGTCATGAGTGGTGATTCTAGGATTTGGCACTCTAACCTTGCATGCAGTTAGAGTTCGTTCACTCTATTTTCACTAGGACCAATTACTCTCAGGTACACGTTACATTTTTTTTTTGGGGGGCAGAACTGGGTACATGTTACATTTGTTTTATATATGTGAAATATCGTACGTTAAATTGAAGGTGTATATGCAATATTAATTTGTTAACATCTTGTCATTATTGTTAGGAAGTGTGCAACAATTTTTTTAACAATTTAACCCTAAAATATTAATAAAAGATTTTACAATATGAAATTGAAACCATTCGGGTTCTGCTTTGCAGCGCTGGACCCGTTCTTTGAAAACGTAAACTAATGCTGGATTACTTCAATAATTCAGAAGCCGCCTCTATGACCATGATAACGACGTAACTAAGGTCTAAGGATAAATAGCATTGTCATCACTTAAATAGGCGAAAGTTGGGTCAGACATTACATTACTCCCTTAAATACGCCACAACCATGCGGTTTTGTCATAATTGTAGATTAATATCATTCCAAATCCTAATTAGGTCAACCATTGAGTTGTCAGGGCAGCTTCTCATTCACTAGGTGTCATTGTCACTCCATATTGCCCTGTAGAGAATCTGACCACACAATTCATCTTTTTTTCTTCATTGGAGAATCTGTTGAACATATCAGATGAGTTCTTTCCTTTTAATCAGATTTTCTCCAACCAATTGCTTAATGTGTCCAAATTCCTTACCACTTGAACCAATCACGTGATGGTTACTACACAATTAATCTTTATTTTTTTTTATAATGGGAACAAAAAACCTAAACCAATAAAACACATCACAAGAGAAAACTATATTGATTTCTCATGAGACTTAACTTAATTATATTTAGAAATTATATTAATTTCTTTTAAAGTTTATATATTATAAGAAATTTAAGTAAAATTTTTGTCAAAAAAAGAAAAAAGAAATGTAAGTAAAATGACAATATAAATTTCAAAGGAGGTCGACATAACTTCTAAACAAAAAAGTATCCAGTATAATTAAATTAAATATTAAAGGTGATTAGTGTAATTCCCTCAATAAACTAATTTCTTGCAAATGCAATGCTTATGGCATCAACTAAACAAACGATTTGGAGCATAAGGGTGCACAAATCTTATAATATAACTATTGTGTATGTGTCAAGAACTTCGGAGTCAGTCATTTTATAGTTTTGCCTATAGATATTAGTTTGCACAATGTAATAAAGGTGGACACTTCTGACTAAAATCCTACACATCTAACACATACTAGATTGACGACTTGGAAGCAAGTATGTCTTCCGCCTTTCGTTTCAAGTTCTTTTACTCAGTGCAATTGTCTTAGATTTGCCTCAAGATGGAGCTTTTTATTTCCAGTCCTTTACTTTCTTGCACATTTAATTACATGTTCATTATATATAACTGCATTTATTTTCCTGCACTTTACATTTCATTGCACCTTTGACAAGCTTTATTTTATTGCTTTCCTATTTAATCTTGTTCTTGTTTTTTTTTTCTTTAAATCTTTTGTCAAAGTCATTTGAAAACGAGATCACCACATAACTCAAGAACTCATTGTCGATTGATAGGCAAAATCATAAACACTGGCAAACAAATTGGCATGCTTGGTGGGACGAGTTATGAGTAACTCGTTTAGTGTCAAGGCGTTTCAATTCTAGTGAGATGGTTTTATGAGGTTGAGAAGTGAAAAGTTTGTTTGTCCTCTCTCCCTTCTCAAAATACACAAACATGTATTCCTCACATAAAATTAATCTATCTTGTATTCTTCATGAGAAGACTCCCTTCAATCACGATTGGTTCTATCATAATGTGTTTAACCGTCTAACGGGACAACGATTAAGTAACCAATCATATGAGGGTAGGGGCCTCTCATTAGGTACTAATTGAATAGCCCAACTCGCCACAGGTTATTCAGAGCAAAAGTCCAATACAATATCTATCAATTGGTTAGGTGCTATAATAATAACTATTGACCATAATTAATATGTTAACAATTAAAGAATAATTTCTTAATAATTAATAAATGTTAATCCACACAATTGATTAATTAAATAATCTAACAACTACCATTTCAGTAGAAAAGATTTGCCTTAGCCCCCTCACCAACTTTCATCTAGCTTCTAATAAAGTCATGGATATTTCATTGGTGCAACCTGACTGCATTCGATTTGATGGGGAATTTGCTTGTAATGCAACGTTGCCCAAAAAGAAACCGGGCTGTTTAGGCTCCAGAAGTTCTATCTCACTTCCTAACATTTGAAGAACATATGACATGCTGGGTCTATCGTCTGGATGTTGTTGCACACACAAGAGACTAACATGAATGCATCGCAAAACTTCCGATACAATCCATGAGTCTTGTATATTTTCATCAATCAATTCTGAAGCTCTTCCCTCCTTCCATAGTATCCATGCCTGGCAAAACACAAAAAATGCCTATTACATTTCAATTTGACATAAATTAAAATATATTTCACACACACACTTACATGACTAATAAGGTTATGGCTGTGGTCCGAATGAGAAAACCCTCTACTTTTCTTTCCATAAATAATCTCCAGCACCAAAATACCAAAACTAAAAACGTCGGATTTAACTGAAAATAGTCCATTAGCAATGTATTCTGGAGCCATGTAACCACTGCAAGACACCATTTTCAACAAAATAAATAAAGAAGTTGTGAAATAGATTTTAGAATACCATCATTCCTAAGTAAACACTTACAAGGTCCCCACTACTTTGTTTGTATTTTCTTCAATTTGTTCATCTCCAAAAGTTCTAGCCGTGCCAAAATCTGATATTTTTGGATTCAATTTTTCATCAAGTAAAATATTACTTGCTTTTAGATCTCTATGGACAATTCTCAGTCTGGAGTCTCGATGAAGATACATAAGACCCCGGGCAATTCCAGAAATAATGTGGAAGCGCTTAGGCCAATCTAACAACTTCGCTTTACTATGATCTGTTTGGTAATTGCTATCAAAAGTAAATCAAATGTCCAATTTCAATTCTTGAAATTCAAAGTTCAAGTGTCATAAGTTGTTTAGTGGCACTGGATTCATTTTTTAGTCTATTGGTCTAACGTACCAAAGGAATTTTAGATTCATACCAAAAATGAAGGAGTCCAAACTACTGTTTGGCATGTACTCATAAACCAGCATTTGTTCCTGTTTCTGGATGCACCAGCCAAGAAGTTTCACAAGATTCCGGTGCTGAAGTTTTGCAATAAGTTTTACCTCATTCTTGAACTCAGTCATTCCTTGTCCTGAGCTACCTGAAAGCCTCTTCACAGCAAAATCTTTCCCATTTATCAATCTTCCCTGCATATTCACATTTGTGAGCATATTGGGATACTCATCATACCATTAGCACTTCAGTTGCTTTTATTAATGCTCAAGTATGAAATTACCCTGTACACAGGTCCAAATCCACCTTCTCCGATTTTGTTGTTCTCTGAAAAGTTATTGGTAGCACTAGCTAATGTTGACATGGTAAACATCGGGAGTTCTAGATCATCCTCATGTCCTCCGTTGTACTGGACTCCAAATTTTGTCAATTTCTCTAGAAAAGTTGGGAAAAAAGGACTTCAATTCTTTCATTTTGTTTTTTCCCAAGCTTGAATGTACATTAGGTGTTATAAATCTAGACTCCACAGGAAAAGAATGTCAATGACAAAATATTCATGCAACAGTTGTGCAATCAAGAATGAGGTTTGAAATGATGCCAGAGTTTATTTTACAGTATTGTTTATTGGAGAATAAAGTTTCACATGGGGCAAAATAAAGAAGGTTGTAATCTATATAAGTTGGGAAGCTTGAGTATAAATTGTCTAGACTTTTTGGACAACAAAGTGACTACCATACTTAATATACAAATCAGCTCAATCCCTCAATTGGGCCCAATCTTAAATGCTAATACGGTATCAGAGACCGTTTAAAAAAAAATCGAAAAAAAAAGAAATTGAGACCTCAAGCCCATAAAAAATATCAGAAATCAAATTGAGGAAGTCACAACTGGACCAAAATAAACAAGCTTGAGTCTAAATTGAAATCAAATTGAGCAAGTCACAACTGGACCAAAATAAACAAGCTTGAGTCTAAATTGTAAACATTTAGGGTAATATATTTGTTTCAACAGCCGAGTTAGAAACGTAAACATTGGATCATTCATTTAAGAGAAAATGCTGATAAAACAATTCATTTAAGAGAAAATGATAGTAAGTTAATTTACCAGCAATGTTTCTGCGGACTTTGTAGATAAAATAGCAGCCAACTAAAAGCATTCCAGCAAACCCCGCAATGGTGGAAGCGACTATAGTTGTTAGATTCTTCCTGTGCTCATATTCCACATCATCTTGGTTGAAACCAATCAAACAAAATTTCTAGCTTTAGTTAATAAATTTTAAAAGAAGGAACTTGAAATTTTTAAAAGATGAACTCAAAGTGGATTCTTGATGAGAAGAATCCCCATCTACCAAGACTAGGCTGCGCTTGTTTGAGTTTGTGGTAAATGGGAAGAAAGAAAATGGAGAGGAATGAAATTGGAGTGGTGTAGAAATATATTAATTTTACTTATTGTTGTACGGTAGACTGTGGAAATCACTTTTCATGATATAATGTGGCTGAAATTTGTGGGGTGGAGCCTAAATGGGGTGCATTTCACTATCATGCATGACCATTTCATTTTTCACCAAGAAAATGTGCAGTGACTTTCATTATGAAAATCTCATTTCCTAATATTCTTCTTAATAACTACTCAAACAAGCACAACCGAGGTGGGAAAGAAAGAGTCCCTACCTAATTCTGAAGCAGCCATTCGAACATATAGATATTGTCCCTCGGACTGAAACTGTCTAATATCAATTAGATCACCAAACCACATGACACAGCCGCTTCCTTTCCCTCTGATATCTGTGTTAGTAAAGGCCATACAAGAACAATTATTCAAGCACTTAGCTCTACATTCCTCTAGACCAATTGTGTCATCCACCCAAGTATTTGTAGTATCTGGTACTTTCAAATCCGCCATTCTCACAAACCCATCCGTATAATTGTCCTTGCAGCTCAATGGTACATTGCGGATGCATCCTCCAGACCATTGCATTAAGTTCCATGCTTGAGTTGACTTAGGCCTGAACCCTTTTAAACATTGGCAAACTGGGTTTTCATTAATGATACAATTCCCATTGGCTCCACACAGGCCATAATGATCACAGTAGTCTACTGGTTTTGATGCATAAACCCTCCAAACTTGATCGGATTCCACCCAAACATACCTATAACGAGTATAATCAGCCTGGTTCATCACTATTCTCGAGAATACTGAATTATTTGTGAGGTAGTATGTATAGTAGTACTCATCCTTATTTTTTACATATTGGAATCTATAGACAGAGTTGTTGTTTACTTGTGGAGTACCACTTGACACTATGCCATTCCATGGTCCAAATCGGCTGTACTTTTCTCCCCCCTTCATCAAATATGCATCAGGGTAGCCATTTTGAGATGAACTGGAAGAAAAGTCTCCTGGTGCTGGATCATTGGGACTCTTCCAAGCAGTTAGAGTCCAATTCAAGCCTTTTCTCAAGTTCCATCCAATTTTCATCCCTGGCAGCATTGTATCAGATGGATAGTCAAAGCTTTCCCACAAGTAGTCTTCTTGGTTTGCTTCTTTCTCATCAAATACCACGAGATTTCCAGAATCCAAAAGTTTAACATATGGACTCTGTGCTTGTTTTTGTGAGATTATTGTACTATACCAAACCACAGTGTCATTCTGCTTGAGCACAAGACTGCCAGTGCTGTTAACTGTTAAGGTGCCAGAGGAATCATTGATTGGATTGACGCGGTTTGCAACCCAAACAACTGTCTGAATTGGGATATTCTTGTACCAAATTCCCAAATAACGCTTGTTGGAATTCCCAGGGCTGAAGAAACCAAGTTCAAAGCTTCCTCCTTGGGAAACCAAGGTCATTCCATCACTTATGAATTGGGAATGACCAAGGGAATCAACTGCCATAGATACTTTGAGAGATGGGACAAATATGAAAGCAATGCTGATCAAAAGACAAAGAAAATCCATTGAAAGTAAAGGGAGCTATTGTATCACCTTGTTTCTTTGGCTATCTGACTCTCAGGCTTTCCGTAGAGAACTCTCAAACTGGGAATTCAGAAGGTTGAAGTTTTAAGAAGTGTCAATTACTCTGCCCCACCAAGTACCAATGACTTCGGCGACAAACTTTTGGTGTGTTCATAAAGAATGCTTCATCACCAATGGTCAAAAGCATTTAAAATGGAGAGGTCAGGGGTTCAAAGATTTTTTCTGCAGTTTGTTAGGAGAAATGATAGTTCTACATCCAGAATCAACATCAAGACGGTACAAATATACTCTTTTCAATTTTTTTTAATACTTTCTAAGTTTTTTTATTGAGTAAACATCCAATTTGATCCTTGAAATTGTAAAGTGGCATTAATCTAATATCTGAAATTATCAAAATTTTAAATTTGTTCTTGAAATTGTAAAACGGTGATCAATTTAGAAATCATATGGATTAAGCTGATATTAGGTTTGCAGTGTCAGGAACTTAATTGATATTAAGTGAATAAAATGAAGGATAAAATTGATACCAACTTATCATTCATGAATGTTTTTGAAATTTCGATAATTTCAAGAACCAAGTTGACACTAATTCACAGTTTCAGAAACCAAGTGATATATATATATATATATATATATATATATATATATATATATATATATTTCAACTAAATCCAATTCAATACAGGCTTTTGAGGGTTGTTGTGGGATACAGTATCTAATTTGGGTAGTGCAAAATTTTTTCCCGATGTTTGAATATGTGAAATATCGTGAATTAAATTGAAGGTGTATCAGTGTATGTGCAATATATATTTTTTTTAATATCTTGGTATTATTATTAGGAAGTGTGCAACAATTTTTTTAACAGTTTAACCCAAAAATATTAGATAAAACATTTATATTATCAAACTATTCTGCTTCTGCTTTTCATTTGCGTTAAATAGCAGCTTGGGACCAGTTCTTTGAAAACGTAAATTATTGCTCGATTAAGAAGGGCTGCTTGTCGACAACAAAATATGGAAAATCACTTCTTAGTATTTTCCTTAAATAATTCAGAAGCCGCCTCTATGACCATGATAACGACATCACTAAGTAAAAAAATTAAAACAAAGCATTGTCATCAATTAAATAGGCGAAAATTGAGTCAGACATTACATTACCCCTTAAATCCGCCACTGCCATGTGGTTTTGTCATTATTGTAGATTATTAATTAATATAATTCCAAATACTCACCAGGTCAACCATTGTCCATTGAGTTGTCGTAACTCGTAACAGCTTCTCATTCACTAGGTGTCACTCCTTGTTATTATTCTACAGAGAATCTGACTACACAATTCAGTATTTTAATAATGGGAACAAAAATACTAAATCAGAAAAACACATAAAAACAAGAGAAAATTACATTGATTTTTTAGGTATATTTTACACTAGTGATGAGATGTGATTTAATTATATTTGAGATTACTCTTGTTCAAGAAATTATATTAATTTTTCTTAAACTTTATATTATAAGGAATGTAAGTAAAATGAAAATATAAATCTCCGTTTATCAAAAAAATAAATATAAATCTCCTAGAAAGTTGGTGTAATTCCTTGAAACAAAAGGAGTATTAAGTGCAATTAAATTAAATATTAAGGGAGATTAGTATAATTTCCTCAATAAACTAATCTCTAACAAATGCAATGATCATAGGATCAACTATACTCAATTTCAATTGAGTTTTTTAGATGTCAAACAAATATGGTTGCTCGTAAATTAGTTAGGATGACCGCAGCCACTTTTATAATTTAGTTCCAACTTATATTGCGGATTATATTTCTTTGGAAATGAAATAAGTTTTCTTCTGGGAAAAAAAATGCAGTGCTCGTAGGATCAACCAATAGGAGCGAGGCTAGACCCTCTTGTGGGAATAGAAATGATATAAGTTCTCGGCTGTGGGTAATTTCCTCAATAGAAAATAGAAATGATATAAGCTCTCATCTTCACAATGAAGTCCACACATGGATTATCTTGACGATGTGGGTAAAGGTATCTTGGGAGTGAATTTATAAGTTCCAATTTGACAAGGATAGAAAAAGTCATCGGTGAAACGTAACTTTCACATAGGAACTTTTTTTAGGACTAACGTTAGCTTTGATGCTAAGTATATATTTGATTATGTCTTTTTTTTTATTTTTTATGATTGACAAACACTAATCATAAACATGCAGTATAAAAAGAAAATATAATTTACAAATATGCAGATATTCAAAGGTTAGCAAAACAAGAAATAAATATGTTAAGAGTATCAAGTCTTCAAGCATCAAGAAATCAAATAAGATTGGGTAAATATATTAGGTCTTAGATGCATGTCTTATAAGGATACGATGACTAAAAACTCATTTTGGCTCAATTAATCAATTTAACTTAAACATAATACTTTTGAGTAAAAAGATTTTTAATCAAGTATTTGACTAGCAAAGTGATTTTCAAATAGATTTTAAATAAAAAAAAAATCTGATTTAAACAAATTTGAATGGATTGCTTTTTTGATCAATTAAATTATTCCTCACAGAATGATCAATCGATTGCAATCTTTCTTAAATCAATTGATTTCAATTTCAATCGATTATGTTTTTCTTTTCAATCGGTGTCAACCTCTTGTAAATCGAATTTTATACCTTGCACATGTTATCTCAATTGATTAATCTGAGAGCATCTCCATCCATGGTTTTTCAAGAAACCCACTATGGGTTTCTTATTCTTTATTAAACATTATAAAGTGGTCTCCACAGTGGTACATCATATTTAAGTAACCCACCCATATTTTACTCCAATGGTTAAATTTTTAAGGAACCCATGTTTTTACAATTTATTATTACACTTAATTTTGTTTCAAATTAAAATATTTATTCATTTATTTTAATTAATACGAAAAAAATTTAAATATTTTAAAAATATAAAATGTTTTTTTAAATAAAATGAATAATAAAATAATAAAAATGACGAGAAATCTATTACAATAAAATATACATTACGACGAGAAATATATTACGATGAGATTGTAAATGGTGGGGGTGGTTGGTTTTTAAAAAAATTTAAGTAAGCTTGTAAATGATACTGATTGTCATCCATTTGGTAGAAAACAAACAAGATAGTGACTTGATAACAAAAAAAAAAAAATTAGAAGATGGATTGACTAATTATTATTATTATTTTGCTTAAAAGGATTGACTAATTATATGCAAATGGTATAAAATGAAGCAATATTTATAGTAAAATTCACTAATCTAGCCATTGTCCAACATCTCTTTTGTCCTTGTTTTTGGTTCAATATCGGAGGCCCAATTGAAACCCAACCCACATTTTTGCTCATCAAAGTCTAGAAGCTTCAGGCTTCTCCCACAACCCTCTCCTTTCTTCTTCATTCGTTCCTAAGTGTGTGTTTGAGAGGATGGGGTGTGATGATTATTAATGGAGTGTAATGGTATAAATCCCTTGACCTATTGTTTGAGAGTTTTTTAAATGATGGAATAGAATGGTTGGGGATGGGAAGCCAAATCAGTCCAAACCATCCAAAGCTCTATTTTTCATATCTGGAAGATATAATTTTTAATGCTCCCCCTTAGTTTATGCATCAGATAAACAAATATTTAGACGAAATTATATCAGAGCAACCATAACTTTTGGAACAGAAAAACACAAAGTCAGAACTAATTTTCTTATTTTTCTATTATATTTCCTCCCCTTTTGGCATCAATCAAAAAGTAAGTAAAGTAGATATATTAAGACAAATAGCCAAAAACAATACCAAAAAAAGAAAGCAAGTCATTTCATATAACCAGAGTCAGAAGTGTTACAAGTGATAGACATCACTGACTAGTACATTGAATGATTCAAGAGGAAATGAAAAAGACTGAGTCCTAAGATCTAAGAACTAGGGCCTCCTTGGCTTTTGAAGAAGGCTTCCATCATCTTCTGCATTGCTTGCTGCTGAGCTAACATCTAAGCTTGAAATGTAGCTTGCTGAGCAATTGCTTCATCCTGTCTTTGGATGACAATCTGCAAACTTGAAGACATTTCATCTAGCCTTTGATGGGCAGTAGGATCATAAGCAACTACAGCAGTAAGAATCTGTTGTAGCCATTGCAGTTGCAGATGCGGATGGAGGAGGTGGACTAGGAGGAGGAGTAGGGAGTAACTCTTCAATAATAATGTGGTCCTCAGGCTGAGGGTCTGGAAAAACATTGATTGTGAAAGTGGAAGGTGAAAAAGGATAGAGAGCATAGGCTTGGCTACCTCTGGTTGGAATGGTTTTCTTTTCTTCTTCAGACACTCCAGAGCTAGAGCCACATCTCCAGTAGATGTCTCTGACTTTTAGAAACTTGTGATGGGTCTCTGTAGTGAACAACCTTAGTCTGGATTTGCATTTGTTGTCATTAAGCTTGATCATACAAAATTGTTGATCTCCAAGCAAGTCAATGACCTTTTGCTTTCCTTTCAAGGCCATGGAGTCAGGTATTACTTTGAGCTCAGTAGAGGGTCTCATGAAGATGTGAGGATTGAAGAGCCATTTGTTTACAGGTTTTTGTTTTCTGATGAGCTTAACAAGTTGTCTTTCAGCTTCAAGTGAAGCAATGGCATCCAAGTCTTTGCTGTTGAGAAAACTTGAGCAAGACTCATATGTGATAGAGAAGGGAGTGGTTTTGGAAGATAGGTGATATGGAGGTAAGGTGGCTAAAGGGAGTGGGTTGTGTCTTGTTTCAGAGAATAAATCTGGAAAGATTATTCTTAGTGGGACTTGGTTCTGGTTTCTGATGTAATCAGGGGTTTGTATTTTGGGTGAAGGTGGAGAAGTGGGATTGTCAAAATAATCAAAGTCATTGACATCCTTAATGAGAAGAATGTCAGAATGATGAGATGTTTGTGGTGTGGAAGTATCAGACATGTGAGTTTCTGATATGGTATGATTGGATTCGGAAGAGTGATGGATGGGTGATGTGTGTGAAGGAGTTGGAATTTTTGGTGAAGAAGGTGGAGTAGGGGTGTTTTGTTGTGGTTGAGGTGATGGTGTTCTTTGTAGTGGTGGTGTTGGTGCTCTTTGCAGAGACAGTGGCAATGGTGATGATGGTTGTGGAATGGAGTTTGTTGTGGCTGTTGGTTGAGGTTGAAAGGAGGATTCTCTTTGAGGTGAGGGTGATGGTGATGGAGTAGAAGGTAATACCAATTTCCTTTTTGTCACAGTGGACCTCTTTTTCTTACGGATCACTATCTCTTCTGGTTGAGACTCCCCCTCAGCTTGCACCACTCTCTTCCTCTTGAAGACTTTTGTTAAACTGGGTGCAGTAGGAGCAGAAGCAGAAACTTGCTCAGAAGATTCAGCAACAGGCTCAACAACCTGAGAGACATCAGCACCATCTTGAAACACAAGCTTCAGCAATTGAGAGAGTAACTTTCCTCTTCTTCCTTTGAAGTTGAGACCTTTCTTCTTCAACAGGTTCCTCAGAAGGTTCAGCCTTAACTACTGGAATGCTCAGTCTTTCACTAGCAGGTGCAGCAGAGGAAGATGCTTCAGTAGTTGAAGGTTTTATAATGGGTTGAAGAGTTATTCTCATCAAGGACAAGGTCTTTGAAGTTATCTCTGTGCAGAGATCATCATGGAAAGCTTGTGACATGTTGTTCAAAGAGTTGGCTCTGAAGATTCTTGTCATAAGCATGTCATAGGGATATCCACCCTTGCACTTCCCTTTAACAGTTTTCAGCATGTGTCCAAAAATTAAATCTATGATATCTATCTTGATTCTTTGGACTAAGTGGTAGATAGCAAATTTTTCTATCTTACTCACATGATCCCTAGAACCAGTTTTAGGTATCACACAGTTAATTAGAAGAGCATGAAGAAATCTTGCCTTTGGAGTTAGGAACTTTGAATCAAAGTCCCTTGGCTTGGGAACTCCATACAGTACAAGGTCACAGTTGCCTCGCCACCTTGATTTTTCACCCAGTTTTTGTCGTAGCCCGCTCCTTCGCTAGGGCACTTAGTCACTTCAGCGAGTGACTCATGGGTGATGAAGACATGGTCTTCATCAACATCACCAGAGATCATGAATGTTGTGCTGTCCTTGGTGACTTTAGAATTTTTCTAGAAGTCCCTAACCAAGGAAGGATAGACATCTTCCATAATCTGGAAGAATGGTAGCCACCCAACATGCGTGATTTCTGGCTTGACATCTAATCCTTTGTTCTTCAACTCAGAAGTTAGGGATCCTTCCAGGATGCACTTTCTTTAGTTCTGCGAAAGAAAGTCCGGAACTTTCAGCAACATCTTCAAGAAAACTTTTGGGTGCCATTGTTTCAAAGGAGAATATTTTTAGGATCTGGAAAGGAAGGGTTTCGAAGAGATGAAGACAAAGAGAGTTTAGAGAGAGATTGTGAGCAAGAGACTTTGAGTGGGTAGTTTTGAAACGACATGAATTCCTTTTGTTAAAACATTTGAGTGTTTTTTCAGTTGGGAATGAGGAGAGATAGATTATTGCTATAAACAACAATAAATTTTGAACACAGTTGTAAATTAAATGAAACGTTTTTCAGAAAATGAGGGAAAAAATGCAATGTACACGTGTCTCAGTCAGGGTTTAGCACTGAGTGCTTTTAGCCACGTCATCAGAGCTTAGCTAAAAATAGACGAGTAAAAAAAATATAAAACTTAGACAAGTAAAACTTTCAGACATATCAGCAAGTACTCATTCAGACAAATTATGCATATTAAGTTTCCTTCTGATAAAAAAAAATCTATCTTCACTTAAGGGTTTTGTAATGATATTTGCCCACTGATATTCAGTGGTTACAAACTTAATTTCAAAACACCCTTTTGAACATAATCTCTAATAAAATGATGCTTAATTTCTATATGTTTTGCTCTAGAATGCTGTATGAGATTCTTAGACGGATTAATAGCACTAGTATTATCACACCAAACAGGTATATTATGCTCAAACATTGAATAATCCTCAAGTTGATATTTTACCCAAAGAAGTTGTGAACAACAACTGGCTGCAGATATATACTCAGCTTCAGCAGTTGATAGAGCAATGGTACTTTGCCTTTTGCTTGACCAGGAGATCATATTTAATCCAATGAAGTGACATCCGCCACTGGTGATTTTTCTATCAATTCTATCTCGAGCAAAATCAGCATCACAAAATCCAGCTAACCTGAAATCTTCAGCTTTCTTATATAATAGACGAAGGTTAGTGGTTCCAATCAAATATCTGATTGAAATCTAGCACAAAGACAAACACTGAATTGAATATCAGGTCTGCTAGCAGTTAAGTATAGAAGAGATCCAATCATACCTCGGTAGGTAGTTTAGTCTACCTTCTTACCTTCATCATCCTTGTTTAGAACAATTGATGGATGCATAGGAGTACTCATAGGCTTTGAATTTTCCATTTTGTACTTTTTCAGAAGTTCCTTGGTGTACTTCTGTTGATGAATATATATTCCATCACTTGTCTGTTTTATTTGAAGACCAAGGAAGAACTTCATCTCTCCCATCATGCTCATTTCAAATTCATTCTGCATCAACCCAGGGAACTCTTTGCAGAGCTTTTCATTAGTAGCACCAAATATAATATCATCAACATAAATCTGTACTACTATGAAGTCTTTCTTTGAACATTTCTTAAAAAGAGTAGTGTCTACTTTTCCTCTAATGAAATTATTTTCCATTAGATATGTGCTTAGCCTATATATCATACCAAGCTCTTGGAGCTTGTTTGAGTCCATATAAAACTTTCTTAAGCTTATAGACATGGTGAGGATTTTCAGAGTCCTCAAAACCAAAAGGTTGCTTCACATACACTTCTTCCTCAATTATTCCTTCTAGGAATGCATTTTTAACATCCATTTGATAAAGAGTTATATCATGTTGAGCAGCATATGACATGAGAATTCTAATTGCTTATAATCTAGTTACATGTGCAAAATTTTCAGTAAAATCAATACCTTCCTGTTGATTATAACCTTGAGCAACTAATCTTGCTTTGTTTCTTACCACTTTTCCATCCTCATCCAATTTGTTTCTAAATACCCATTTGGTTCCAATAACATATTTCACTTTGGGTTTAGAAACTAGAGTCCATACATCATTTCACTTGAACTGATTTAGTTCTTCTTGCATGGCTAGAATCCAGCATTCATCTTGCAAGGCTTCTTCAATCTTTTTTGGGTTCCAAATCTGATATGAAGGCCATGTTGTTGTTTTCATTGAAGGCAGATCTGGTTCTAACTCCTTGAGATGGACTTCCAATAATAAGATCTTCTGGATGATAGGTCTTGAATTTCCAATCTTTCTTTAAATTCGGAGTTTCAGGCGCATTGGTAGTTGGCTGAATTTCAGACACTTCTACTTTTGGCTTGTCTGAAGATTCTTCCACTACAGGATTAATTTCAATACCTACAACATCCTCTTCTAGATCTGATAGTTCCCTTCCAGTCTTCAAACCATCATTAAACTTTACATGAATTGATTCTTCTACAACAGAAGTTCTAGAGTTAAAGATTCTAAAAGCTTTAGACATTTCAGAATATCCAATAAATATGCTTTTATCTACTTTTGAGTCAAATTAGCCAAGATGATCTTTTGTATTAAGAATATAACATTCACATCCAAATGCATGAAAATATGATATGTTGGGTTTTCTACCTTTCCACAATTCACAAGGAGTCTTATTTAGGATAGGTCTAATCAGTATTCTGTTTTGCACATAACAAGCACTGTTAATGGCTTTTGTCCAGAAGTAGTTAGGAAGATTATTTTCATTTAGCATTGTTCTTCCCATTTCCTGAAGAGATCTGTTCTTTCTCTCAACCACTCCATTTTGCTGTGGAGTTCTAGGTGAAGAGAAATTGTGAGAAATACCATTTTCCTCACAGAATAGTTTGAACTTCTCATTTTCAAATTCTCCTCCATAATCACTATTAATATCAGAAATACAGAAACCTTGCTTATTCTGTACTCTCTTACTAAATACTGTAAAGACCTTATAAGATTCATCCTTGTGGGTTAAGAAGAGTACCCATGTAAATCTAGAATAGTCATCAACTATGACAAAACCATATTTCTTTCCACCTAGGCTGTCTGTACTGACTGGTCCAAACAGATCCATGTGTAACAGTTGCAAAGGTATAGAGGAAGTGACTTCTTTCTTAGATTTGAAACTTGATTTTACTTGCTTACCTCTCTGGCATGCATCACACAAAATATCTTTCCTAAAGGAAATATCAGGCAATCCTCTCACAAGGTTATGCTTTTTCAATTTAGAAATTTGTTTCATACTAACATGTCCTAGTTTTTTATGTCATAGCCACTTTTCATCCTCTTTAGGCATAAAGCATGTTACACTTTGATCTGAAAGTTCAGACAGGTCAATCTTATACAGATTGTTTTACCTTTTAGCAGAAAAGAGGGTCTTTCCACTATTGTCATTGACTATGCATGCATCTTTAGAAAAAGATACATAAAATCCATTATCACACAATTGACTTATGCTAAGCAGATTATGTTTCAGCCCTTTCACAGATAAAACATCATAGATAATAAGCAAGGGAGGTTTACCACCAATTTTACCTACACCAACAACTTTTCCTTTCCGATTGCCACCAAAAGTCACATGTCCACCTTTCTTAGGTTGGAGGTCTAGGAACATAGACCTTTCTCCTGTCATGTGTCGCGAGCATCCACTGTCCAGGTACCAAGACATGTGTTTCTTTTGTCCTGTTAAGTAGGTCTGCAACAGAAATGATCATGGACTTAGGTACCCACACTTTCTTGGGTCCTTTTCTGTTAGTATAAGGAGTCTGTGAAGACTTCTTTCTCTTTTTGTGGATACACTTAGACGTGATATGTCCAGTTTTTCCACAGTATCTGCATATAGGTTTATTTGACACATATTTGACAATTATTTTTGAGAACTTTGTTGATCCATTATGATGTTCTTGACTGGAATATCCTATTCCTTCTTTGTTAAGGGAGTGCGTTCGACTTCCCAAAAGTTGTCAGATTATCTTTACCATTAACAAATTTGGTAAGATCTAAGGTGATCTCCTCTACTTTCTGTTGAAGTTTACTAATTTCTTCAAAAGGTAGAGTTTCAACTGAGATCTCAGCTTTAGACTTTTCAGTCTTAGGCATACTATTTTCTTCAGGTAACTTTTCACACTCTTGAGATTTCTGTGTATACTCATTTGAGAGTTTAACATACTGTCTCTTGAGGGATTTGAAAGCTTTAGACATATAGTTGGATTCTTCCAATAGTTCATCATAGGCATCATTCAATTTCTCAAGTTTAGAATGTACCTCAGTGTATGATTCAGAGTCAGTATCTGCCATAAGACAGAGATTTGCTTCAAGCTCATCTCCTTCACTTTCAGTGGACCTTTCATCAAGATCTTCCCAAGTGGCCATCATTCCTTTCTTCTTTTTCTTGAAGAACTTCTTGGGAGATTACTTTTTGAGATGAGGGCATTCTGCTTTGATATGACCAGGCATCTTACATTCATAACACACAATGCCATTCTTGTCATGAGATCCACCATCTTTATTTTTCTCTTTGTTGAAGAGCCTGAAAGGTTCGTCCTTTCTGAAGTTTCTTTTCTTCCAAAGATTTTTCATTTTCTAGTGAAAAGAGAGAGTTCATCATCTTCATCATATGAATCATCTTCATTTGATTCCTCAGATTCCTCTAAAGATTCATTAGCTTTGAGAGCTTTTGATGAGGTTCCTCTAGATGATTTCTTGTCAGATTTGAGGGCAATGGATTTGTTTTTATTTCCATTTTTGTCTTCAATAAGCTCTTATTCATGGATTTGGAGAGTTCCAAGAAGCTCATCTAGCTTCATTATTGTTAAGTCTTTGGCCTGAGATACAGCAGTCACAAGTGGTCTCCATTGTTTTGGAAGACTTCTGAAAATCTTTTGAATATGTTCCTCAGTCTTGTAAACTTTTCCCAGTGATTTCAGTGCATTGGTTATGGTTTAAAATCTTCCATACATGTGGCTAATAGTTTCTCCTTCTTCCATTTTAAATAGCTCATACTTTCTGACCAACATAATGGCTTTGGTTTCTTTGACTTTGCTGGTTCCTTCATGAGCAACCTCTAGTGAATCCCACATTTCTTTTGCAGATTCACAAGTACACACGTTTTCAAAGTTTTCTCTGCTCAAGGCGCACATGATTGCATATCTAGCCTTGGCATTTGACTGCCACTTTGTCTTTTGCTCAGCGGTCATGTTAGCTTTAGGAACTTTATCTCCATTGTCATCTTTAGGGACAAAGAGGCCTTCTTCAATGAGATCCCAAAGATCAGAGTTAGTGGACTGTAAGAACCACTTCATATTTTCTTTCCAGTAAATGTAGTCCTCTCCATTGAAGTAAGGAGGTCTCGACATTGAGTTAACACAAGAAAGGAGAGGGGGGGTTGAATTTTGTTTACCAACTTTTTGGGTTACTTAAAACAATTTTCACAGGCACAACAAGCAGAACTTAGATTAGAGAAAATCAGACGAGTGATATATCTAATATTCAGACAGAACACGCAAGCAAACAGAGAAGAGTAAAAAAGAGTTTGATATTCACAATATTAACTCCCCAAGTTAAAAGCTTAAACAGAATAATACTTAAGCAAAATAAAGAGATAAGGGAAGAGGAATATCACTCAAGAGTTTTATACTGGTTCACGCCAAAATCCACAGGGCTACGTCCAGTTTCTTGGCAGCACCAAGTTTCCACTATAACTGAGTAAATTACAAGACAAGTATTCTTTGCACACCTAGCTTCTTCAGGCTCAACACTCAAACAAGTATTCTTTGCACACCTAGCCTCTTCAGGCTCAACACACAAGGAATATAAAGGTTTTGTGTAATTAATACAACTTTCAAGTCTTTCGGATAACACCCAAGGAGTGGAATAAATATGAAGTGTGAAAGACTACGAATTAATATCAAATGATTGAAAGAGTATTCAATGAAAGGATGAATAAGTTAATGAGGAGAGTAAATGCTTCTGTGCAGTGTTCTTAATGATATTCAACTTCTTCTATTCATCTTCATTGTTTGATCTATTTAAAGGCTTCAATTAAGAGATCTGTTTAGACACAGCTTCGGTAAATGTGTTCTTTTGATTTGAGCTTCAGAGACACCATTAATGACAAAGAGTCGTTCTGTATAAACATTAAATCCTTGGGAACATTTAGCTTTGACAAGGTTGTCTAAGAGTACGTTTTAATTTGAGTCAGCTGTTATATCAGAATATGCAGCAGCAGGCTTCTTGTACTTGCAGCAGAGAGCTTTCCTCTTTTAGTGCAACAGCCAGTTCACTTTCCAAAAAGCACTTTTACTTTGTACTAAAACAGCTAAAAGGTTACTGCTGTGGTACAGAGATTGCGTGTTTATTCTTTAAAACCTTGAGACAAACGTTCTTTATTCTTTATCCTTTGAGCTATTGTCCAGAGGTCTTCGAGGTCCTTAAGGAAGACATTTAATATGAATAAGATGACTTGGACTTCATTTCCGACAAACTGACATTATATCAGAGTTGGAAAATCAGACTGGTGAGAAGTAATCAGAAATCAGATGAGTGCTCAAGCAGTCCAAAAACTAGATGGGTGATTATGTAGTCCAAAACTAGATGGGTGATCATGCAGTCCAAAACTAGACGGGTGATCATGCAGTCCAAAACTAGACGTGTGCTAGTGTATTCCAAAAGTCAGACGGGTGATCAACCGAGTCTGTTTTAGACAGATGCTTCTTGTCACGTCATCAGGTAAACTCAGATCTTGATAGCGCGTTGACTTGGTCTTTGACTTAAAATCAGATGAGTGGTTTTCAGATAGGTCTTATAAACTGAGCTCTACTGAAAAGCAGACGAGTCAGAAAGTAGACGAGTGACCTTAAATCTGATTTTCTGCACACTTATCAGATTTGTCAGTAATTTCATAAGGTTCAATATTACCATACTTAATCTTTTTGGAATCATCAAAACTTATAGAATTTACTCATTGAATGTGTTTCAAACTTATGAGGTCTCAACACTTTCCCAACATAATACCTAACATTCTGATGTTTTATTCTTATGAAAAGGATTTTTGGAGCACAAAAATAAAGGAATAACATTGAAATCATGCTAGGTAATGAGGATGAATCTTTTGGGATAAGCCTAATGCTTTAGTTTCTTGGGTCTTCAAAGCAAAATACTTTCAAGGAGGGATTTTTTGAGTGCATCACTTGGCTACAATCCTTCTTTCTCATGGAGAAGTATATGGTCAACTATCCCTCTCTTAAAACAAGGCATTCAGTGGAGCATAGGTTAGGGTGAAATAATATCTCTCTAGAATGAGGGTTGGATTGCTGATGTGAGAATTCTCCATTGCCCGGATAATATTAATTAGGCTCTGAGAGATATGAAGGTAAAAGACTTGTGGTTGATGAATGGTAAGAGTTGGAATCAAGCTGTTGATAATGATCTTTTTCTTTTAGAAGTAGCAAGTGCTGTCCTTAGAACTCCTCTGTATTATGTGGTTGCTTATGATAGAAGAATTTGGTCCCATGCAAAGTCAGGTATTTTTTCGGTCAAAACAACGTATCATCTTGTCATGAATAACATGTTAGACAATGATCATCTTAGAGTTGGTGGTAGCTGATCAAGCATATGGAAGCTGGATGTTCCCACGAGAGTGGAAGTTTTCCTATGGAGGCTGTGTAGAAATTGCCTCCTAACTTGGTGCAAACTAAAAAAGAAAGGCATTAATTGTTCCAGCCTGTGTGTCATGTGTGAAAATAGCTAGGAGAATGCATGGCATCTGTTTATCACGTGCGCGACTAGCATGGAATGTTGGCAGGAACAAAACTTGTGGCAGATGTTGGAAGAACGCCTTCATCAACACGATAACTTCAAGGATCTTTGCTTTTTATTTCTTGATAACCTGGATGATGTGGGTCGTGTAAAATTTGATATGATTCTTTTGAGTTTGTTGTAAGATGTGGAAACGTTCTTAGTCGGGGGGTGGGGGTGGTGGTGGTGGTGGTGGTGGTGAATTGACCTTTTTAAAACTTTCCGAAAAAGTTTAACTTTCCTTTTTCAAATGGAGTAGCAAGATAGTAAACTTTGCTTGAAGCACTAGCAAGAAACAATTGCAATACCAATTCAAGAATGCACTTACAAAAAGATATTCAATTGTACAAGCTAAGATATAGTATCATACAACAATCATGCACTAGTATCATAAGCATAGAACATAAAGAATCATGCATATGATAATAAAGATTGAAAGAAAGTAAAGAGAGTAGAGATAGAGAAAGTGACACAAGTATTTTACCGGTTCGACCCACAACCTGAGTGGCCTACGTCCAGTCCCCAAGAATCCTCTTGGAGAAATTCACTATGACAAAGTTTTTACAAGAGATACCATACTCCTTACAAAAGTCACTCTCCTCTAGTAGGATACCTTACTCATTAGAACCACACTCTCAAGAGATACCTTACTCTTGAAACTTGTTGGATACCTCACCAACAATCACCATAAGAGATACCACACTCTTGCCAACAATCCACAAGAGATACCACACTCATGCCAAAAAGAGATGCCTCACCCTTACTTTGAAGGATACCTCACCAACAAAGAATTTTCTCCAATGGCCACTTTGAAGGATACCTCACCAACAAAGATTTATGCCCCTCAAGAGATACCACATTCTTGAGAAACTTGGGAATCACAATCCCAAAACAAAACTCAAAATAAATTGAGTAGAAGAGAAAATCCTAGCACAAACACTTGTGCATCAAAGCTTGTAGGCTTCTAGATCACTTGTGACAAAGGATGAGTAGATGGCTTGATAATTTGGCATTATAACAGTGTATTTTTGCTTATGATTTCATTGCCAAAACTCTTAAACACATACCCTTTATATAGGCTTCAATTGGAGTTGAAAAACTGAAGTTTTGTTGAATTTTAGGGTGAGTATTTGAATACTCTTATAGGGTATTCGAATACTCCCTGTAACAGAACCCAACAAACTTAACAGAATGGGTAGTATTCGAATACTCACAGGGGTATTCGAATACTCCTTACAAAAATTGCCAAAATGCTTCAGTAATGGCATACATGAGTTGGTATTTGAATACTCTTGAAGGAATTTCGAGTTTTCCTTAAAGTAGACCAATATTCAACCATGTATTTGATTACTTATACCTTAAAATCATTTTCCAACATTTGGCATTTGATTTAGCTCAAATTGATTTCTATTTTTTGGTTTTAGCATTATTATCTTCTTAACTTTGTTAATCCATCTAATCAATCTAAGTTACTTGTGACTTACATCAAAACCCTAGAAAAGCAAGCATAAACTATCAAAACGATTACAACATTGATCATCATCAAAACTCATTTCATATATTTAGTCTTCAACATGGGTGGAGTTTTTCTTCACGGAAGCATACTTGAGACTTGAATCTCATCATCATCTACAATCTCCCCTTTTTTGATGATGACAACTCTTTTGGCAAAAGATCTTCTTGCTTTGCTTTTGTATCAAGGTTTTGATAACTTGTGAATAAGGTGTATCATGATTTTTGCTGAGAGCTTCCCTTGAATACATGACACTCCTTCTGAGTAGATTTAGAGAGTCCTCCAAAATAAACACAAAAGCACACCTTTTCTCCCCCTTTGGCATTATCAAAAAGCATATATAGGTAATAGATGTCATACATGCATAAACAAAATATATCAAGTAAGTTCAAAGCATGCATACTAACATCCATAAAAAAACATAGGTGTGATGAAAAACAGTAGTTTAGTGTATCAGAGTCAAGTTTGTATACCAACAGAGGTATACTAATACAGTCATCCAGGAATAAAACAAATAGAATCATCACACAAATCCATTGTGGTATCATAGAAAAATACTAATTTTATTTTATGTAAATTGGATCAATCACCTTTTAATCTAGAAACTCATTTCTCATCATTATCATCAAATTACCTCTCTATTGATCTGCATATATATTGCTCATCTAGCGTAATCAAACATTAAAGCATTGAGAAGAGGAACTAAAGAAATCATATATCATCATTATCACTATCCTCTTCATTAATAAACTGGAAATGTAACCTCCATATACTGTAATGTCAACATCATGACCAGATTTTTGCCTGGTATTCGAATACAGGAGGTGGTATTCGAATACTTCACATAAAAACAAAGAATTTTTGCTGAGTATTCGAATACTCTGTGATGGTATTCGAATACTCTCTGTACAAAGAGCAAAAAACACATAGATTTCACATATATTCATGCACATTGTTCATCCAGAGATCAAATCACAGTCATATAAGATTAAAGATCAATATATACAAGATATGAATCAAACAAACATGCATTCAAACAATCATAGCATATAAGATCAATCAATACATGTTTCATCTATGATCCCTAGTTCTCTTCTTATATAAAAGAAGTTTTCTCTAGGCAAAGGTTTGGTAAAGATATCGGCTAATTGTTTATTTGATTCTATAAAGTCTAGAACAATATCTCCCTTTTGAACATGATCTCTTAAGAAATGATGCCTTATTTCAATGTGTTTAGTCCTAGAGTGTTGGATAGGATTCTTGGATAGATTGAATTGTATTATCACATCTAATTGGAACTTGGTCCAATTCTATTCCATAGTCTAACAATTGCTATTTCATCCAAAGAATTTGGGCACAACAACTACCGGCTTCAACGTATTCCACTTCGGAGGTTGATAAAGCAACACTAACTTGATTTTTACTAAACCATGAAATTAAGCAATTACCAAAAATATGACATGTGCCACTTGTACTCTTCCTATCAAGTTTGCATTCGGCAAAATCCGAATCCGAATGTCCAACAAGACTACAACTTGATCCTTTAGGATACCAAAGTCCTACATTAGTTGTACCTAACAAATATTTCATTATTCTTTTTATGGCGGTTAGGTGAGATTCTTTAGGACATGATTGATAACGGGCACACATGCATACACTACACATAATAGCTGGTCTAGTAGCGGTAAGATAAAGTAGAGAGACAATTATACCTCTATACTTAGTTACATCTACCGGATTACCATGTTCATCTTTGTCAAGATAGGAGGATGTCCCATAGGTGTGGAAGCTTCTTTTACCTTGTCCATGCCAAATCTTTTGAGTAGTTCTTTACAATACTTGGCTTGGTTGATGAAAGTTCCACTTGGCACTTGTTTGATTTGTAGCCCCAAGAAGAAAGTGAGTTCACCCATCACAGACATCTCAAATTCACCTTGCATTTGCTTAGAGAATTCCTTGCACATAGATTCATTAGTGACTCCAAAAATAATGTCATCAACATGTACTTGTACAATCAAAATATCATGCTTTTTCTTTTTAATGAAAAGAGTAGTGTCAACCTTCCCTCTTTGAAAATCTTTTTGCAAAAGGAATTTGCTAAGTCTCTCATACCAAGCTCTTGGAGCTTGTTTCAAACCATAGAGAGCATTTTTAAGTTTAAAAACAAAGTTTGGTTTTTCAAAGTTTTCAAAACCGGGTGGTTGATCTACATAAACTTCTTCTTGAATTAAACCATTAAGAAAAGTACTTTTGACATCCATATCCATTTGATAGAGCTTAAAATCCAAAAGACATGCAAAAGCAAGAAGCAATCTAATAGCTTCTAACCTAGCAACGGGTGCATAAGTTTCCTCATGGTCTATGCCTTCTTCTTGATTATAACCTTTAGCTACTTATCTAGCTTTGTTTCTAACAATTATACCATTATCATCTAACTTGTTCCTCAAAACCCATTTAGTTCCAATAACTTGTTTATTACTAGGTTTAGGTACAAGTTCTCATAAATCATTTCTTGTAAATTGATTTAACTCATCTTGCATAGCAATTACCCAATGTTCATCTATGATAGCCTCATCAATTGTCTTAGGTTCTACTTGAGACACAAAAGACATAAAATGACATACATTCCTAAGAGAAGAACGAGTAGTTACCCCTTTGGTGATGTCACCTATCACCTTATCAATTGGATGGTATTTAGTCATTCTCCACTCCTTATGAAGTTCCTCATCTCTTTGTTGTTGATCTTGAGGCTCCAATATTGATTCTTGTTCATTGTCCTTTGCTTGTTCTTCTTGAGAATCCATTCTTGTATCTACAATATCATCATAATGCACTTTCCCAATTTCTTGGGGGGTTAGTCTCATCAAATGATACATGAATAGATTCTTCTATAGTCTTGGTTCTTTTATTGAAAACTCTATATGCTTTACTTGATGATGAATAACCAAGAAAGATTGCTTGAACCTCTTTGGCATCAAACTTACCAAGATTGTCTTTTCCATTATTCAAAACATAGCATTTGCATCCAAAGACATGTAAATGTGATATATTTGGTTTTCTGCCTTTATACAACTCATAAGGAGTTTTCAACAAGATAGGTCTAATAAGCACTCTATTAGACACATAGCAAGCGGTGTTAATCGCATCCGCCCAAAAATTCTTAGGTAGACTAGATTCATTTAACATGGTTCTTGCCAACTCCTCTAAGGACCGATTTTCCCCTTAACAACTCCATTTTGTTGAGGGGTCCTTGGAGCCGAAAAATTATGTTCAATTCTATGTTTGTCACAAAAACATTCAAATTCATGGTTTTCAAATTCCCCACCATGATCACTTCTAATGCATGCTATTTTCAAATCTTTTTCATTTTGAATCACTTTAGCAAGTTTCTTGAAAGCATGGAACACATCACTTTTATGAACTAAAAACAATGTCCATGTAAATCTTGAAAAGTCATCAACAATCACTAAAGCATAATAGTTTCCACCAAAACTCATTGTCCTTGAAGGACCAAATAAATCCGTATGAAGCAATTGGAAAGGTCTAGAAGTAGAAACAACATTCTTGGGTTTAAAACTAACTCTAGTTTGGTTACCCTTTTGGCATGCATCACATAAACCATCTTGGTTAAATTTTATCTTAGGCAAACCAATCACTAAATCCTTAGAGATAAGTTTGTTAAGGTGATCCATGTGAATGTATGCAATTCTTCTATGCCATAGCCGTTGGTGCGAGATTTTTAAGATAAAGGCAAGTGCACCTCGTCGCAATCAAGTAATACGGTGGTAAGACCGGTTATCGTATCCACAGGGTTTGGTTGTCAATTACCAATTCACAAACTTAACAACTATCTAGACTAAACTATGGTATGAGATATCAAAACAGAAAACAAAGCAATACAATATTTTTGATCTTTTTGGACTTTTAACAAACACTTGGAGTGCAGAATTTATAACGGTTGAGATTGTCAGGTTTAGACTACACTAATCCTCCCTTGATTGCAATGAAATGGCTAACAACACAAGTCCTAATTCAATTATGCCAATCAAGCCTTTTCTAAAGTACTCAAGCCTAATGTCTTAGGTGCATTGAGCCTAAAACCCCAAATTAAACACTAATGTGTTAGGTGGATTAATCTGAGATTTTGCATTAAGTCAAGACTTATAAAATTGCAAGCAGCCAACACCTATGTCTAGATTCCTGGACTACTTGGCATATGATTCATGAGCATGCCTTAACACCAACCTTTCAGTTATCTATCAAAGCAACATATCATTCCTATGGGTAGCTAAGCCAAGGAAAGCATTAAACACAGAATCACATACTCATAAAGAAATAGAAACTTGTATTGAAATCAAATCAATTAACAATCAAGTTTAGAAAAGCTACATCTAAACCCAACAATGGGGGAATTAGCTATACATGAATATGTCTACAAAAGGGAAAGAGAGAAGAGAGAAAGAAAACTTCATGACGAATCCTTCAATCTCCTTCCAATCCAAGAGCAGAGAGATCTCATCTTTAAGCTCCCAGCCTTCCCCCAGCCATCAGCCCTCTTTAGGGTTTCCAAGCCTCTGCAAAAAGTCCCCTTTTTCTGTCTGCTGTGCTGTTATTTATAGATCCGCCGCGCGTCACGGCCGTGATGTCCATCACGGCCAGGCCGTGACGCTTTCTGTTTCTGGAACTTCTGGCATTTTAAGTCTCTCGCGTGGCGAGACCTTGCTTGCGTCGCGAGCCTCCATTTCATGGCCGTGATGCCGTGATGGTCTCTGACTTGTGGTGGTTTTGGGTCACGGCCGTGATGTACATCACGGCTAGGCCGTGACAGACTCTGTTTTCAGCCTTTCTGCCTTTTCAGTTTTACCCGATCATGGCCGTGATGGGCATCACGGCTAGGCCGTGATGGGCTCTGTTTAGCTCATTTTCTTCACTTTTAAGGCTCTAATTCATCCAAGCTTCATCATGGCCAAACCTAGGGCATTTAATCATGAATTCCTGCAAAATAGCACCACAACACCACCTTATCCGTTCCAAAGGAAAAACTAAACAAAATCAAACTAAAAATGCCTAAACTATATGCAAATGCATGCAGAAATGTACATGAAAAATGAGGTGAAATCACACTCATCAAATTACCCCAAGCTTAAGACTTTGCTTGTCCTCAAGCAACAAACCAAGGCCAGAAGATGAAAATAATCAGAGCAATGATAGTGAACTAAGAACCCGAGTAAAATGATCCAAGTAACAGGCATTCAATTATTTCAGCAAGAGACAATCAATTCAAGTCCAATTAGGGGCTTAAGTTTCCTAGACTCACATTCTCACTGATTCGGGCACTCTTGCTCACTTGAAGCTCACCCCAAGCTTGTTTATTTGCTTGGCTCTCTTTCTTGCCTCACTCACTCAAGTGTTCAAGTATATATAACAATTCGCTCCATTTTCCTCAAGGAATGATTCCTACCATATGCTTGACTATCAACCAAATCTCCACTTTATTTATGAAAACACCTAAGAATCAAGAGGTCTTTATTTGGTTGTAACGTGGCCATGGGATTAATCTTTAGGTGGGGATAACAAGAAAGGGATATTTCAAAAGGCTAAACCAAGTATCAAACATTTCAACACAAGACACCTTCTAAAATACCTTCTTGGGTTTTCAATACATTTTTCCACCTTTCTTTTCTTTCTTTTATTTTCTTTTTACTTCTCATTCCTTTTTGTCATCCCCTTCTCCATTTTTATTTCTTTTTCTCTTTTTTTTTCTTTTGTTTGGAGAAGGGGAGATTTTTCAATTCAAGAGAAATAAATATTTTTTTTTCAGATTCATTTTTTTTTCTTTTCATCATCCCAAACTTTCGACTACATTTTCTAACCCTTTTTTGCACAGTACTTTAGAAGGTCCCTCATAAGCATATTTAACACAACATTTCAGGGTACCAAGAAAAGCATGCTGTTCATTCAGGCTCAAAATGGGGCAACTAAGGGTAGCATTATTCATTCAAAGCTCGAAGGCGGAAAAAACACCTATTGCCTCAATCCTTTTCAAAAATGTTCTCAAAAAATTTTCAAGTTTCGAAATGGTTTCAAGTCAAGTTCTAGAGAAAAACAATCCAAGAGGAACACACTCTACACAAAGAACGGGGGCAAATTTAGTGAGTACCCCCTAATGGCTCAAAAGCTCACATTTATCAGTTCAAGAACCAGTGAGAAACACAAATCCATAGAAACACATGCTAATCATCAACTATCCAAGACCATCTCAAGAATATTTAATGAAGCCATATCACAAGAATGAAATAAATTGGGTTCAAAAATCCACTATCACAATTTAATTGGCACTTAGTTCTCACAATCAGATGCTCAATCTAAGCAGGGGTAACCGAATCATGCGATCATGCAAACTTAAGCCTATATGAATGCAATATTTACAATTCAAGCAAAAAGATTACCCCTACCCCAAGCTTAAAGATTTACATTGTCCCCAATGTAAACAATCAAGTTGGAGAGAGGAGAAGAAAAATAAAATAAAGCAAAAAATTGGAACGGCTTACCGAGGCGGTAGCGGGTGCTGACTTTGCTTTTCTGGCTTTATTTCTCCCTGCTCTTTTTGCTTCTCCTTCCTTATTATCCTGAAAACACTTGACAAATTTATTAGTAAAAGAAAACTCTTGATCTTCTCAAATTATTCAAGAGTTAAAATCAAAAACAAAATCTAACTAAAGAGAGGGGTCAAGAAACTTGGGTTGCCTCCCAATAAGCGCTTCTTTAACGTCACTAGCTTGACTTATTAAGAAGCATCCACCTGGATCCCATAACCTGTGGTATAAGGACCAAGGGATGCTAACTATGTGAGATCTTTCATCTGGATCCCACGGTTTGCAGCAAAAATGTGGAAGTGAGCGCTCGAAATTCATGCTGACTTCTTCAAATGGGAAGCGCTTTTCAATTCCTTTCGGGTCAAAGATGACCCCTTTATCAACAAAATCTTCCCGATAAAAATGGGGTTCAACCTCTTGGACTGGCCATGGTGCCTGCATTTTTAAAGATCCAAAATCTGGTTTCTCAGGCAGAGGCATGAACTCCATTGTTGACTGCTTTAAAATGTGAGGTGGAAAACAATTCGAAAGGATCATTGGTGCTGTTCTGGCTTCTGTACAATCTTCACTCTCAGCATTGCCAAATCCATCACCTTCCAAATATGCAAAAATCTCAGCACAAACCACACAAGTGTTTCTCCCATCACATTCCACACATGCATTGGAACTAATAGCATCATCTAATTCCAAAAGTTTTTCATCATCCCCAAGCATGGTGAAATAGATGTCCTCCAATTGCCTCTTCCTTTCAAGCTCTTTAGTCAAGGGTTCAATGGGAGATGGGGCAACTTTGTTCTCCAAAACAGAGTCTTCATTTCTTAATCCGGTTGCTCCCACTTCTTCATCTTCCTCATCATCCATCATTGCATCATCTTCATCATCATCCATCAAGTTCCCATTTGGCATTTCGGATAGTTGGTTAGAGAGTTCCTCAATACGTACCCCGAGACTTCGAATGGTATCTTCTTGGTTTTCTAAACTTTCCATTGTTGTTACCATGAAGCTCTCCAAAATATCCTCTAGGTGAGACCGACTATCCGGAATAGGTTGCTCAGAATTGACTACGAATTCAGATTTGAAGTTCTCCCAAGCAACTTCCAATGGTGATGGTTGTGGTTGATAAGAAGATGTGGAAGGTTCCCAATGTTCCTCTTGATCAATCCAAGTATTGCTTGGAGGATTCCCCCACCATGGAGTAGAAGTGTTGGGATATTGATTTCCCCATTCAGAATAGCCTACCATTGGTGGAGGAGAGATTTGTGCCCTTGACAGCTCATCACTCACTTGTTGGATGTTTATGGCCAACTGCAGCATATCTACCCGCAGCTGCATCTCAGATATCTCAATTTCTGCATCATATGGTTGATAGCAATTGTAGTCCATGATCCTGTCTAATCAATTTTTCACCTCACAGACAATTAAGCCCAAGATCAAAGAAACACAAAAACAAATATATACAAAACTAACAAAAGAAAGATATCAATTATTTACAGAAAATTAAAATAAAAATGTCTAAACTAGTCGTCTCATTTGTTACTACTGATATTGGCAAAGCCAATCCCCGGCAACGGCGCCAAAAACTTGGTGCGAGATTTTTAAGATAAAGGCAAGTGCACCTCGTCGCAATCAAGTAATACGGTGGTAAGACCGGTTATCGTATCCACAGGGATTGGTTGTCAATTACCAATTCACAAACTTAACAACTATCTAGACTAAACTATGGTATGAGATATCAAAACAGAAAACAAAGCAATACAATATTTTTGGTCTTTTTGGACTTTTAACAAACACTTAGAGTGCAGAATTTATAACGGTTGAGATTGTCAGGTTTAGACTACACTAATCCTCCCTTGATTGCAATGAAATGGCTAACAACACAAGTCCTAATTCAATTATGCCAATCAAGCCTTTTCTAAAGTACTCAAGCCTAATGTCTTAGGTGCATTGAGCCTAAAACCCCAAATTAAACCCTAATGTCTTAGGTGGATTAATCTGAGATTTTGCATTAAGTCAAGACTTATAAAATTGCAAGCAGCCAACACCTATGTCTAGATTCCTGGACTACTTGGCATATGATTCATGAGCATGCCTTAACACCAACCTTTCAGTTATCTATCAAAGCAACATATCATTCCTATGGGTAGCTAAGCCAAGGAAAGCATTAAACACATAATCACATACTCATAAAGAAATAGAAACTTGTATTGAAATCAAATCAATTAACAATCAAGTTTAGAAAAGCTACATCTAAACCCAACAATGGGGGAATTAGCTATACATGAATATGTCTACAAAAGGGAAAGAGAGAAGAGAGAAAGAAAACTTCATGACGAATCCTTCAATCTCCTTCCAATCCAAGAGCAGAGAGATGTCATCTTTAAGGTCCCAGCCTTCCCCCGACCATCACCCTCTTTAGGGTTTCCAAGCCTCTGCAAAAAGTCCCCTTTTTCTGTCTGCTGTGCTGTTATTTATAGATCCGTCGCGCGTCACGGCCGTGATGTCCATCACGGCCAGGCCGTGACGCTTTCTGTTTCTGGAACTTCTGGCATTTTAAGTCTCTCGCGTGGCGAGACCTTGCTCGCGTCGCGAGCCTCCATTTCATGGCCGTGATCTCCATCACGGCCAAGCCGTGATGGTCTCTGACTTGTGGTGGTTTTGGGTCACGGCCGTGATGTACATCACGGCTAGGCCGTGACAGACTCTGTTTTCAGCCTTTCTGCCTTTTCAGTTTTACCCGATCATGGCCGTGATGGGCATCACGGCTAGGCCATGATGGGCTCTGTTTAGCTCATTTTCTTCACTTTTAAGGCTCTAATTCATCCAAGCTTCATCATGGCCAAACCTAGGGCATTTAATCATGAATTCCTGCAAAACAACACCACAACACCACCTTATCCGTTCCAAAGGAAAAACTAAACAAAATCAAACTAAAAATGCCTAAACTATATGCAAATGCATGCAGAAATGTACATGAAAAATGAGGTGAAATCACACTCTTCAGTCGTGCACCATTATATTTACTAATCAAGCATTGTATGGAAGATGACATTTCATTCAAATCAAGTATATATATGTTATTGATTCTCTTGCCTATAAACCTAACTTGTTTATCATTCATACTTTCAACTATGCAACATTTTTCATCAAAAACAACTTTAAAGCCTTTATCACATAGTTGACTAATGCTTAACAAGTTAGACTTAAGACCTTCAACCAATAGCCCATTATCAATTGTGGTATTATAATTCTTACCAACCTTACCCACTCCAAGAATTTTACCCTTGTTGTTATCTCCATATGTGACATGACCACTTTTTCTTGGAGATAGATGAGAAAACTTAGAGATGTCTCCGGTCATATGTTTAGAGCATCCACTATCCAAGTACCACTCCTTGCATAGTGTTTTAAAGCATACCTATACAAAAGAGATCAAATCTTAGGTACCCAATTTGGATTGGGTCCTTGTATGTTAGTCTTGGGTTTACTCCCTTTGGGAACCCACATCAAGTTACAATTCGCAACACATTTCCTTTTGGTATAACATTTTGAAATATAGTGTCCATGCTTGCAACAAAAATAGCATTGTATAGTTGATTTATTTTGTTTGCTTGATGGAACAAATTGAGTGTTGTTAGAGGCTTTAGCATCAAATGGATTGTATCCTAATCCGGTCTTAACAAAACTCATAGTTTGTTTACCAAGTAAGACATTAAGATTGTTACTCCCATTTGTGAATCTTGCAAGTGACTTTTTCAAATCATTGTTTTCACTTTCCAAATTCTTGCAATTTTCACAAATGGTGGTGCACCATTCTTTTTCCTTTCCTTTTGAAGAATTTTTGACATTCTTTTGCATAGTCTCAATCTCTAGCCTTTGATCCTCAACTTGCTTTTTCAAAACAAATTTTTCTTTTTCAAGTTGCGCCATCAAATTCTTTTGTTTCACAACAAGTTTGGCTAAATCAAGAGACTCTTTATGCAATTCTTCAAAAGCATCATGCAACTCATCATAAGTAAAAGAAAGAGAGAGTTCATCATCCGATAACTCATCTTCACTTTGATGTGAAGTCATTAAACATAGATTGGCCTCTTCACTTTGACTGTCTTCATCACTTGAGGATGACATCTCATTCTCATCCCATGCTATGTATGCTTTCTTACCCTTCTTGTCTTTCTTGCCCTTCATCTCATCTTTATCATTCTTCTTCTTGTAATTGGGGCAATCATATTTCACGTGACCGGGTTTTCCACATTCATAGCAAGTTGGGTTGGAAGTACTCTCCTTCTTTGTGAACTTCTTGTTGTTGAAGTAGCCTCTTCTCTTGAGAAACTTTCCAAACTTCCTCACCAACAAGTTGATGTGCTCATCTTGAGATTCCTCACTTGAATCATCACTATCACTTAGGTCTTCCTTTCTTGAAGATGCAACCAAGGCTATGCCTTTCTTCCTCTTGTCTTGATCTTCACTCTCATTTAATCTTGATAGCTCAAGTTCATGCTCTTGAAGCTTACCAAAGAGTGTAGCAAGTGACATTGTAGAAAGATTCCTTGATTCCGCAATAGCCGTCACCTTGGGTTGCCAAGACCTATTCAAACATCTTAGAACTTTGTTAATAAGATCCTCATTATCAAACACTTTACCAAGAGCATTAAGTTGGTTAACAATATATGTAAAACGTTTTTGCATATCACATATAGATTCACCATGCAACATTCTAAACAATTCATACTCATGGGTTAAAGTATTCATCCTAGATCTCCTTACTTCACTTGTGCCCTCATGGGACTACCTTAAGTGTATCCCACATTTCCTTTCCGGAATTGCAAGTAGAGATTCTAAAGAACTCATCAATACTAACTCCCGTAGTAATGATGTTCTTAGCCTTCATATCTAATTGGACCTTATTCTTATCATCATCGGTCCATAAAGATCTAGGTTTATCTTTTTCCTCTTCATTAACAACATGTTTAGGCATAAAAGGACCATTCATAACCGTATCCCATATATCAACATCTATTGCCTCAATGAAAATTTTCATCCTTTCTTTCCAATAAGGATAACCTTCTCCATTGAAAATAGGGGGTTTGGAAATAGAAAAATAATCACTTGTCCCATTTGATTGAGAAGCCATTTCCATGAGACTTGAAAGGTGATCAACCTTATTCAAGAACCTGTTCTAGATGCCAATTGTAAGATGTGGAAACAGTTCTTAGTCAATAGGGTGTGTGTGTGTGTGTTTGTGAATTGACCTTTTTAAAACTTTTCGAAAAACAATGTTTAACTTCCCTTTTTCAAACGGAGTAGTAAGATAGTAAACTTTCCTTGAAGCACTAGCAAGAAACAATTTAAATACCAATTCAAGAGTGCACTTAAATAAAGATATTCAATTGTACAAGCTAAGAGATAGTATCATACAACAATCATGCACTAGTATCATAAGCATAGAACATAAATAATCATGCATATGATAATAAAGATTGCAAGAAAGTAAAGAGAGTAGAGATGGAGAAAGTGACACAAGTATTTTACTGGTTCGACCCACAACCTGAGTGACCTACGTCCAGTCCCCAAGAATCCTCCTGGAGAAATTTACTATGACAAAGTTTGTACAAGAGCTACCACCTTCCTTACAAAAGTCACTCTCCTCTAGTAGGATACCTCACCCACTAGAACCGCACTCTCAAAAGATACCTCACTCTTGAACCTTGTTGGATACCTCACCAACAATTCACCAAGGGATGCCTCACCCTTACACCTTGTTGGATACCTCACCAACTATCACCACAAGGGATACCACACTCTTGCCAACAATCCACAAGAGATACCATACTCTTGCCAAAAAGGGATGCCTCACCCTTACTTTGAAGGATACCTCACCAACAACGATTTTTCTCCAATGGCCACTTTGAAGGATACCCCACCAACAAATATTTATGCCCCTCAAGAGATACCACACTCTCGAGAACCTTGGGAATCACAAATCCAATACAAAACCCATAAAACAAATTGAGTAGAAGAGAAAATCTTAGCACAAACACTTGTGCATCAAAGCTTGTAGGCTTCTAGATCACTTGTAACAAAGGATGAGTAGATGATTTGATATTTTGGCATTATAACAATGTATTTTTGCTTATGATTTCGTTTCCAAAACTCTTAAACACATACCCTTTATATAGACTTCAATTGGAGCTGAAAAACTGAAGTTTTACTGAATTTTAGGGTGAGTATTCGAATACTCTTACAGGGTATTTGAATACTCCCTGTAACAGAACCCAAAAAACTTAACAGAATAGGTAGTATTCGAATACTCACAGGGGTATTCGAATACTCCTTACAAAAAATGCCAAAATGCTGAAGTAATGGCATACATGAGTTGGTATTTGAATACTCTTGAAGGAATTTCGAGTTTTTCTTAATGTAGACCAATATTCAACCATGTATTTGATTACTTATACCTTAAAATCATTTTCCAACATTTGATATTTGATTTAGCTCAAATTGATTTCTATTTTTAGGTTTTAGCATTATTATCTTCTTAACTTTGTTAAGCCATCTAATCAATCTAAGTTTCTTGTGACTTACATCAAAACCCTAGAAAAGAAAGCATAAACTATCAAAACGATTACAACATTGATCATCATCAAAACTCATTTCATATATTCAATCTTCAACATGGGTGGAGATTTTCTTCACGGAAGCATACTTGAGACTTGAATCTCTTCATCATCTACATTTGGGGCGTCGTAGGAATGAAAAGTTATGGGAAGGCAAGACCACTCCAGCTTGGCAAGTAACCCGTAGGGCCATGGTTTTCCTCAATGATTGGGATAGAGCAAGACATGTTCCCAACAGTTCCTCAACCGTGCAGCAGCCCATGCATGTTAATTCTTGGCAACCTCCTCTCCCTGGTTCATGGAAATGTAACATAGATTCATGATTTTTTTACTGAGCAGGGTTACACGTCCATTGGTATGTGTTGTGGGACTCGAATGGTTCTTTTTGTTCTTTTAGAACCATATCCATCCCTCAACTACTCCCAACTGCAGAAGGTGAGGCGACAGATTTTTTCCATGCCATACAATGGATTGGTGAGTGGGGGCTAGAAAATGTTAAGATTGAGATGAAATGTAAGGTGGTAACTGATCTTGTTAGTTACCACATGGTTGATATTTCAGAGGTGAGAGATATTGTTAGAAATTGTACATCTCTTCTTTCTTTGTTTCTAAACCTTAGTTTGAGGTTTATTATGGCGACAAGCTAATGGGGTTACTCATTCTCTAGCTAGAGCTACCCCATTTATTGAAATAGTCAACTATAAACACGAGAAGGGGGTTGAATTGTGTTTATCAGAAATTAAAACAAAGTTGGAAACTTTTCGAACACAGGCTAGGTTTAGACAAGTGTGAAGGAACTGTACAGACAGGTGACATGTCTGGGGTGATCATAACAGAAAAACACACAAACACACAAATTGAAAATAGGTTTGATATTCACACTTTAGCCCCTTTAGTTAGAAAGCATATAATATAATCAAAGCAGCTAAGAGTTTAAGGGAAGAGAGATTAACATAACTATTTATACTGGCTCACTCTTTAACACAAAGAGCTACGTTCAGTCCTTGGCAACACCAACTTTTATCCACTATAACAGATCAGGTTACAGACTCCAAGTATTGTTTGCACACTTAGCCTCTTTAGGCTCCAAGACAAGTATTCTTTTCTCACCTAGCCTCTTCAGGATCCAAGACAAGTATTCTTTGCTCACCTAGCCTCTTGAGGCTCACAGATGTTTGTTTGAGAAGTTTGTTTGTAATAAATACAATCAGACAGATAGCTCTTTCACTAACACTCATAAAGTGGATTAAATGTAAGCTAAGGAAATACTGCGTAATAACTTTAAATGATTGAAGAATACAGATTGAAAGAATGAAGAAATGAATGCTCAAAGTAATGGCTCTTTAATGCTATATATTCTCTATCGTCATCTTCAATGACTTCTGTATTTATAGCCTTCAAGCATTTAAGATTCGTTAGAGACATTCCTTCAAATGTTGGCTTCAAGCAGTGCTCCATTAAATGCAATAGAGTCATTCTAGGAAGCCATTAATACAATAGGAAAGTTGGTTGTACTCTAACACGGAGGATTATGGCTTTATGCATCGTGCAGTAGCCAAATTAGAGTTGTGCAGAATGCTTTTGTACTTTGCAGAGCACATTTCCCTTTTCGTGTAATAACCAGGAGTACTAGGGAATAAAGCATGTTGGAAACATTCATTAACTGGACTTCATCTCTGATTTCCAAGGTTGCTTGTGAGAATGACTTTTGACTTTTCTTGATAATCGTGAGAAGAAGAAAGAGAGAGTTTCAGAGTCTTTTGTATGGGGGGGACAGCTTCAAAAAGCTCTTTGTACTTGAGTTCCCATCGAAGAACCTTAGACGAGTATGAGAACTTATCAGAAGACAAGTTGAAACTTCAGTGCAGAAAGTCAATATCCTAGTCAGCAGACATGTTGACTTTTGCTTCTTCAGAGATGTGGTCATCTATGTGGGAAGACAGGTGATAAGGTGACTTCTTACTTTTGTGATCTGCACACTCGATAGACAGGTTAGCAACCAATATGAAGGTTAATTAAATCATTAACAAATGTTTAGTTTTCGTCAAAACTTAGGGAAATGCACATCAGGAATTTTAGAGACTTAACAATCTCCCCCTTTTTGATGATGACAAACATTCAGATGATTTAATGAACCATAGAAAATATCAACATAAGAGATAACAGGAAACAAACAAGTTGAAATTTTCTTAACCAGACGGATTGTGCAGACAGGTGCACTTAGGTTCAATTCATATTTAGGAGTACTTTAAAACAACACAGTATTAGAGTTAATTTCATACATAAGATCATTTAATTCATAAAAAGAAATGCAGCTCATAGACAAGTTCAATTTTACTTGACTTTACTTAAACATCAGTAATCATCTTAACTTTACTTTCTCCCCTTTTGTCAACAGCAAAAAGAAAATAATTAAGAAGCAGAAAAGTAAAAGACAGTAAAGATAAATGATAAAAAAGTATATTTTATTCATCATAAGCTGTTCAAATACAAGGCAGATTTTACAAACAGAAACTACCTAGGCTGACTAAAAAGCAAAAACAGAGAGTCAACTCTCTTTTCTAACAGAATCCTAGCACGCCTCTCTTCATCCAGCTGTCTTCTGGTTTCCTCTAGCTGAGCCTGAAGCAGGTTGAAGCTATGTAAATACGCCATATGAGGAGTGGAGGCTTCTACTGTCATACTAGTTGAAGCGAGAGACCGGGTGCGAGTGCCAGGGCAAAGCTAAGATTGGGGGTGTCTTGGGCACATATAAATGTGAGGAGATACGGGGGAAGACACACTGATGAAGGGTTCTATAATAGAAGAAGGGAAGAATGGTTTATCAAACACTCACTTATTCAGACACACATTTATCAAACACTCATTCAGACACACACTTAAAGATTGTTTTGAAAAGCACGTTTAACAAATATTCAAAATTCAAACATTTAAAGATAAAAATTAACAAAACAAAAAACCCAAGAAATATATATTTTGCAAGAATTATTCAATGATTTAAATCATTGTCTAAATTGTCAATGGTAAAAACCATTGCTTCTAGTGTATCTACTATTTTAGAATGGTTGGCTAATGTAGTTATGGTTTGGTCTAAGGTGCACCACTCACCAAAGTGGTGCCATTTGGACCATCCAGATTGCCACTTGGGTTTTTGACATTTCAACCCACTTTAAGGGGTTAATGCTACCATACAACACTCAATCAAGTGGTACACCGAGGGTCTGTTCAAAAAATTAAACATTTGCAGAGAAGTGCCATGAAACGGGGCGAGGAGGTGGAGTAAGAGGAAAGGGTGTGGTGGTAGAGGGAGTTGGATTGAACCCAGAGGAAGATGCGGAATATGAGCAAAGTTTGGGTTTGGGCGGGTGGTATCATGTTGGTGTGAACAAGATGAACACGAAGACGAAAAGAAGAGAGGCAACAGATGTTGAATGCTCTGTATTTGCGGTGAATCCATTGAATGATTAATCCCTCATTCGAAAACTATTTTAAAAATTAAGTAGGGGCTTCCTTTAATCGCTAGCATATGACTAATATACTAAAATATCAAAGTAAATGATTGTCTGAATCGATAGATCGGATCGGCCCGCATTCGTGGGTCGCAAGATCCGCTTTCAGAGTAGTTGGGTGAGAAAGAAGGAGTTTCTTTGTGATTGTTGCCTTTTTATTTTTTACTTTAAAACAAAAAGTGTCATTAAATTATGTGGTTACGCAGCATGGCTCAGTGGCTAGTGTCTTTTGTTTCCTTGAGTCGATGGCCACAACGTGGGTTCGATCCGCATCTCTCACGTTTCTTCTTTATTTCCACAAAATTCGTTTAAAAGAAATCAGAAGCAAAAAATAAAATTTACGAAAGTTGAGAATCAAACTCATGACACAAGAGACATTAGCAAAGATCGGCCAACCACTGCACCACTCATCGTAGAGTTAACATTTTGTGGAGCATCCCATACCTCCAGTCGGGTCAACAAGATCCATTTTACAGAAAAACGGATTGATGCGAACCGGTACCAAACCTGGTTTTTCTCTGACCTTTTTCTAACATCTATGTCTTGAAAAGACTTGCAACAAATTGTGTCCTTGAATTTTTGTTCTAAATCATGGAGGAAGACCACAAATTTAATATATTCTATTTTTCAAAAACCCAGATGGTATGAAAGATTTGGGAGAAATCTGCTCCAAAAACCCATAGGGTATGAAAGATTTGGGTGAATGCTGCTCCAAAAACCAAAACGACCAAGGATGATGAACCATAAGGATGGATCTGGATGGTTCAGATTTTGCCACTTGGGTAGTGTACCACTACACCACTTTGATAGGTGGTGCACCATAGAAGCACCGAAAATAATAGATTATCACTCATTCGTGATTTTCACGGTTCCATTTTCAATCTTTTTTTAGTACGTCAATGGACCAATGGCAAAATAAAATTAAGAAACTACTAAGATTTTGCTGAGTTATTGAGAATGGACACCACTGGTTTAGAGTCAAGCAACTTGTATGCCACTTATTGCCCAAATTCAAGAGCCATGAATGAGCACCACTACGCCCTGCTTTACCTGATTTATCCATTTTCAATCTATTTTACAAACTTAATTTACATCTTGAGACGTAATCTACTAATCTGTTGAATGCAATGCACGAATCATTACTCTGGTAGACAATACAACCAAACATATTAAATGCAAAAAAAATTCTCTGTGCACCTGTCCTCTACATGTTAAATGCTTTTGACCATTACCAAGTGATTAGATAGTACAACAGCAGGTCAAGAAAAATATTAGTAATACCCTCATTTTAACATTTTCTTAAATATTCGCTTGATTACCGCGTGAATTTCAAGTGAGATATATTAAATAGAGTGAGTTCTACATCAAATTTATAATTTCACATAAAATTCATATTCAATAATAAAGAATGTGTTAGAAATATCGTTAATGTGTCGGTTGCATTTGCATTGCTATGCAGAAATTAAAGAGATAGCTTGCGAGACAAAGAAAAATGAATTTGAAGTCTAAACTTATCATCTACTAGTATCAGTATCAGCAACGTACACTTCGTATCCCTTCAACATTCTTAGTTACCTGTGCTCCACGGATCGAATATATAGCTGCAATGATGCAGTCGAAAGTAACTAACTTCTAACCTCTAAAGCTAACTTGCTTAACTAACTATTAATGACTAACTTGCTTAACTAACTATTAACAGAATAAGCTAATCATAAAAGGTCAAAAACTGAGGTCAACCAACATCCCCCCTCAAGCTGGAATGGATGTCAATCATTCCAAGCTTGGCATGTAAGTGTAGAAAATGGCTTGGATGTAATGGTTTGGTGAGAATGTCTGCCACTTGATCATGAGTGTTGATTGGCAGGAGATGCAACATTCCAGTTTGGACCTTGTCCCGGACAATGTGGCAGTCCATCTCAATGTGTTTCGTCCGTTCATGAAAGACGGGGTTAGCAGCAATATGGAGTACTGATTCATTATCACAATAGAGCACTACAAGAGATGGATGAAGAATGTGGAAGTCTTGCAGCAAGTACATCAACCATTGGGCTTCACAAGTGCCCTGAGCAAGAGCTTTGTATTCGGCCTCCACAGAGGACCTTGATACAACTGTTTGCTTTTTTACTTTTCCAGAAAATCATGGAGTCTCCGAGGAAAAAGCAAAAGCCAGTGATGGATCTTCGTGTGTCGGGACAGGCTCCCCAATCAGAATCTGTGAAGCCTTTAAGGGATAGGCTTGATGTTGCAGGGAAGAAAAGTCCCATGTCGGGTGCAGTTTTGATGAACTTCAGGATTCTAAGTGCTGCAGTGTGATGAATGTCTGTAGGGGATGACATAAATTGACTGAGACGGCTCACTGCATAGCAAATATCTGGTCTGCTATGAGTGAGATAAAGAATGTAACATCCCGATTTTTCGCTGCTTTCTAATATCAGAAATTTATATAAACATGTTTATATTTTTATCCGAGACTTCACAAATGTTTTTGAATAAACCGAAACCTTATTTACACTCTACTTGACGGTAGAGAGTTACGATTAAAATTTAGGTTGAAAAGTCAGGTGAAACCCGGTCTATGAATTTCACTGTCAGTATGATTATCTTGGTCGAAAACCTAATTTTGACTCGTGAAAGAAAACTCAAGGTTTTTATTTAATTTCCAACGATTTTGGTTATTTTGAAATATTTCACTAAAAAGTGAAATAATATATTTTATCCAGGCGATATATTAATCGGGTAAGCGGATTGAGTGAATACGGGATTTCGGGAACCCACTAAGGGATAAATCTCAAGATGACTCATATAGGTGAGTCACCATGTGAAGGCATTTATGATGCACATGGCATCATGATTACTAACTTAGGGGAAATTACAAATTAGTCCTTGGACTTTTGGAATTTTGCAAATTAGTCCTTCAAAGTAATTACACATAGGTCCTTAATGAAGCCACCTCCTTTCCCCTTGGCCCCTCCAAACTTGAGCAGCCCACCCTTCTTAAACACATGAGAAGACTTCATTTCCTTCCTATTTCACACTTAGCACAAAAAACACAAAAGTTCATGAGTTCCTTAAGCATTTTGTGAAGCAAGTCTTTGATTCTTCCCTTGTTTTTTTTATCTTCAAGAGGTAAACCTTGTTCTTATTACTCAATTATGATCATGTTCTTCAAGAAATTTCATGATTCAATGTCTTGTTCATCCATGTTCATCATTTCCAATTCCTAGATCTAGAAACTTTGAAATTTTCTAGAAAATCATTGAAAAATCCTAAAAATATGAAACCAGTTTCTATGATCTTAAAATCATCTATATATTCATAATCCAAGAGTGTGTTGCAAGTAAAATATTCCTCCCTACTTTTGACTTCATGGTGGAAACCTTGCTTTTTGGGTGGAGGAGATTTTTTTTTTAATTTTCTTTAGCAAGTGAACTTGGATTTCATCTTTCCATATCATGTATATGTTGGATCCAAAGTGTTGTATCAAAATCAAACCTCTGGACTATTTTGTGTGTCATGGCCGAAAATATGTTTTTGAGGGATTAGAATATTTTTGTTTCAATCTTTGTTGTTAATCACTGATCATATGTCTTAGGTATTAAGGATCATTAATCCAAGGACTTAAGAATTTTAGAAGTTTTTAACCACAAAAACTCATCATGGCCATGACCTATCCTTAGTGTATAGGTGATTGTATTTGTTTGATTTTGATTGGTTGATTGTGGTTTGTTGAAGGATAAAGAATTGTGCCGTGTACGTGTGTCGACGATTTCTGGATTCACAGCAAAGTTTTTAATCGAAAGTTAAGTTCTTCGAGAGGTAATATGGGATTGCCTAAGGGATTTTTACGATGGCTATGTGCTATCAAGTTGTTGGTCTATATTATTTATCTGTGGTTGTGGTGTTTGTTTAAGTTATTTTATGTCGTGCTATTTTATCTGTGTTTGTTTATCTGCACTTAATTGTTTATTTGCAGTTATATATTATAATGTTGTGATGCATGATCTGCCTGGGAATATTGCTATGATGTTGTTATTGATTGTTGTTTGAGAAGCCTGACAGTGGTCAGTGCCCAATCAATTAACCAAATAAAAGCTTTAAGAAGCCTTATAAATGATATTCAATGTTTAACGGTGAAATATTGGAATATAATATTGATGGAAAATATTATTTGGGAAAAATAAGAAATGTTGGAAAATATTATTATTTTAATGATTTATCAGTGTAAGAGTGAACTATGAGTCACAGTGATGACGTAACCTTGAAATTATTTTTGTACTGCTAATTTTTACGTAAGAAATTCCGTAATATTATAAAAAGTTATTTTATGAAATTAATCTTCAAAAATAACTTAATTATGATTTTAGAAAAATATTTAAGTGGAAAAGTTTAAGAATTGGCTTAAATGACCTTAAAAATGCTAGACGACGGTAATTTGGAAAAGCATCGGCGACAAGAAATTCTAAAATGGCAGTACGTGTTTTAGACCAAGACCAAGCCTCAAGCGACTCCCGTTTTGAAACATAAATTTTTTAGAAAAAGATTTCAACTAATTAATGATTTTACAAAGGAAATTCCAATTTTGAAATGATTTTTCAGAATCAAGTTTTACTCAACGACGGTATTTCCGACAACTTGGATAAGTTTCAGAAGTTTTGTTTAGATTTTGTGTTTCACAGAACGAAATTGATGTTAACGTTGAAAAGTAAACCTAGTATCCGAGACGTCGTGATACTGATGTTCTGAAATAAAAGAACGAAGATCTTTGATCCGTGTTACGTTGTTATGGACTTTGTGTCCTAGTCACGTTATAATGAATGTTGTTAATGGTGAATATTATTTTCAATCACCACGAACCTAAGACCGATTGTAAGGTCTAAAGGTTTTGTGATTGAGCACTTTCGATTTCATGTCCCGTGTTAACGTTGAAAAATCTAACACGTTGAAAATTACCAATAGTCGTAAGCCATCTTGAGTTTCGACAAAAGAAGAATGAACACAAAGAAAAATGACGAGAACAAAATGTATTATATGCATTCATTGGCATACGTGCCCACGTTCTTATGTATGATGCCTTAATCATAAGGTATTCGTGCTACGTTGTTATGTATGATGCCTTAATGATAAGGTATTCATGCTATGTTGTTATGTATAGTACCTTGATAAATAAGGTATTCCGTGCTATGTTGTTATGTATGGTATTCCATGCCAGGTTGTGCCTAATATACCTGGAAATCGGACTTGATCAGCTCATTTGCACGGTGTTGGGATCTCCGGAGATTAAGTGGAAAGTTAGACGTTGAAAGTTGAAGTATTCATGTATTTGTTTTCTAAAGACTGTGATCGGGTATGAAACCTAGTGATAGACTACTTGTTTGTTGATAGAAATGTATATGTATATATGTTTTCTTTTGTGTCGCCCATGTAGTTATCGTGTTAAATCTATATATTGATTTCTCACTCTTGCATTGTTTTGTTTGGATTTTCTCTGTTGTCCTCTATATTGAGGAGTTCAGATGAACCGCTCAGGGGATATGATGTATACAAGAAGAACGTTCCTTAGTTCGGGGCATACCGATATTTCTTTGTTACTATTATGGCTGTCTTATAGGCGTGACCAACTTAGGTTTTATTCGTCGTATGTTGTTGTTTTTCAATAAGGACCTATACTTATAAGGATCTAGGTATAAAAACAGTATGATGCAGTATAGTTGTATGATATATATATATATATATATATATATATATATATATATATATATATATATATATATATATATATATATATATATATATATACACGGTTATACTTACGTTGTTGTTGGGGTTGTCGAAAAGATAAAGAAAAATAAATTTATTTATCACCGTTTTGAGAGATGATAACAACTTAAGAAAATATTATTTTCCGAAAGCTACCAGCGAATTCAAGTTTTATTTTCCGTAACGGGTTAACCATGTGATGCCCCAAAGGAGGGGTGTTACAAAGAAGGCATCCCAGCAATCTCCTATAACCAGTAGGGTCAGAAAGTGGCTTCCCTGATTGTTGATGCAACTTTAGATTCGGGTCCATGGGGGTGGAACAAGGCTTGGTAGCTAGGAGGCCCGTGTCTTGAAGGAGGTATATTGTATACTTCCTCTGATATAATTAAATTCCAGACTGAGATCTTGCTATTTCAAAGCCCAAAAAATACTTCAAATCCCCCAAGTCTTTGATGCTGAACCGATTATCAAGGAGCTGCTTGACCCTGATGATTTCTGTCATACTGTCTCCAGCAAGTACGAGGTCATCGACATAGACTAGAATGGTTGTGAATCCAGTGGCATTCTTCTTAGTAAATAAGGAATAATCAGCCCTGGACTGACAATAACCATCCTCAAGGGGAGTGTGTGTCAGTTTTGCGTTCCACTGACGACAGGCTTGTTTCAAGCCATATAGTGACTTCCTTAGCTAGCACACTGAATTCGACTGAGAGACAATTAGTCCAAGTGGAACTTGCATGTACACCTCCTCAATCAAATCTCCGTTTAGGAAGGCAGTGTTTACATCTAGTTGGTGTAGGTGCCATTTCAAAGAAGCTGCAATGGACAGAAGCATTCAGACAGTGGTCATTTTAACCACTGGACTAAATGTCTCCATGTAATCGAGTCCAGTAGTTTGTGTGACGCCTTTGGCAACTAACCGGGCTTTATGCCTTTCAATCGAACCATCAACTTTTTGCTTCACCTTGAAAAAACATTTGCAACCCACTACCCTTTTGTGAGGAGGCAACTTGGTAATTTCCCAAGTGTTGTTCTTGTCAAGTGATGCCAATTCAGAATTAATGGCTTGTCTCCAACACTCATGTTGGATAGCTTCTGTATATGTTTTAGGTTCACTTATAGAAGAAATGGTCAAGGAGAAATGTTTGTGTTTGGAGGATAAGGCATTATAAGAAACAAAATTATGCAAGGGATACCTGACATTGTTGGATGGAGGGGCAACTAAGTCTTGAGATGTTTTGGAAGCTAGAAAGAAGTGATATTCTTGTAGGTAATATGGTGGCTTTCTACTTCTTTGAGAAACTCTTTGTGGGATAGGTGGTGGACTAGGTACTGGATCATGTGTTGGGTCAGAATTTGAAGAAGGGGTTGGAGCAGGACTCGGATTAGGCACATGACTAGGAGGAAGGAGACTTGATGAGGTTGGCTGCTCTTGTCCTTGAGTTTGGAAGTCAAACCAAGGATCATTTGTGTTGTGGAGATTTGGCAGGATTATAGATGGATTTGTTGTTGAGTGGTGTCTCCACAATAGGTAAAGGACCTTTCATAAAAGATCACATTTCTTGAGATAAGTATCTCCTTTGATTTTAGATCAAATAGTAGGTAACCCTTGACACCTGTCATGAACCCAAGATGTACACATCTTCGAGCTCTAGGGTCAAGTTTCTTTCTATGAGCAACCAAAGTGGATGGATAACAAAGGCACCCAAATATTCTAAGAGAAGAAAGGATAGGCAGTTTGAGGTGAAAAACTTGATATGATGACTTGTTATGCAAGAAGGAAGTGGGCAATCTATTTATCAAATGTACTGCATGACTCACTGCATAAGTCCAAAAACACTTTGGCAGGTTTATTTGGAATAACAAGGCACGAGTCATGGACAAGATATGTTGGTGCTTGCTTTTGACTATCCTATTTTGTTGGGGAGTCTCAACACAACTAATTTGATGCAAGATCCCTTTATTTGAGTAAAAATATGTGATTTTAAATTCTGGCCCATTATCAGAACGAATGGACTTGACCTTGGCATCAAACTGTGTTTCAGTAAAACTAACAAAGGATTTGATTAGTTGTTGGGTTTCAGATTTCAATTTCATGAAGAAAATCCAGGTGTGCTGATGAGTGTGATTTCACCTCATATTTCTTTATCATATTGCATGCATTTTCATGTGGTTTAGGCATTTTTAATTTGATTTTTGTTAGTTTTTACCTTGGAACGGGTAAGGTGATTTTGTGGTGTTAATGTGTAGGGATTGAAGATTAAAATGTTCAAGATCAACCATGATGGAGCTTGCACGAAGACGGAGCTTGAAAAACAAGAAAACTGAGCCAAACAGAGCCCATCACGGCCTAGCCGTGACAGCCATCACGGTCATGATCGAGCAAGGCTGAAAAGAAAAGTACACAAAAGTTAGAACCTATCACGGCCGTGACAGGCCATCAAAGCCAAGTTTTCTAAGAGAGAATCTGTCACGGCCTGGCCGTGACAGCCATCACAACCGTGACGCGCAATATTTGGAAATTTAATTACTGATTTGATATGATTTTGTAACAACTTTGATCCCAAGTTACCCTACATTATAAATAGGGCAATTAGACTCGAAAATAGGGATCCCTTGGGCTGCTACGTTAGGCAAAAACTAGGATTTCTCTTCTTCTCAATTATTTCTCTTCTCTTAGGTTTTCTTTTTATGCTTTTGTTAATCAAGCTTGCTATGAATATGGCAATGCTTGAGTAGTCTTTTTATTTCTAGGAATTGGGGCTATGCCCAAGATTTGTTTTATGTTATGAATTGACGTTTTACTTCTTATTAATTTCAATTCACTTTCGATTTGATTCATATTGCATGAATTACTTGTGAATTTGGTGCACACTTATTTGCATGTCATAGATACTTTAAGGAGGAACCTAGCAGTGAACTTAGGTATTTGATCTATAGGGATTGAACTTAGGACTTAAATCACGAGAAATAGAAGTGGTTCTTCGAGGGTTCACCGAATTGTCACAAAGCTTAAAGGGTTCGATTTAAATTCAATTACCACGAGAGTAGGGGTTGGTTTAATCGGGTACGGTTCTTGTATCCCGAGAGGGAACATTAACTTATTTAGGATAAATTCACCTTCAAAGCAATTTTGATTATTAACAAGAGGGGTAGTCAATTTAGTAACATGAGAAGTCTTGTTGGTAACCCAATTCCTGGGAATCCCTTTTGATATTTTGAAATCTCAGATTTGATCTACTTTTCTATTTTGTTCTTGATTTTGTTTTAATTGCAACTTTAAATTAGATTCGCTACTTGATTCAAAAATCAAATCTTTTCCAAATCTTTATCTTTTATAGTCCAGTTTAATTGATTTAGTAATTAATTGTTATTTGAGATCACGGTCTCTGTGGGATCGATCTTTTTATTACTTGACGACGAAGTCGTACACTTGCGGATTCGAGCCCCACCAAGTTTTTGGCGCCGTTGCCGGGGACTGTGCTTTCTTGAATTTCAATTTAATTTTTAAATTGATTTTTCTGGACATTTTTTTATTTGCTTTTTTTTTCTTTTTCTAGTGTATCTACCTCTCTCTTTGCAGGAATTTTTCTCTCTTATGCGAAGATCCCAAAGTCTCGAAAATGTTATTGAAGTTGACCCCGAGATCGAAAGGACCTTTCATAGACGTGGGAGACTACAAAGACAAAGAACGAGAGAAAGGTTGATTCCCATTGCACTAATGGCGAATCTACCGAATACCAAATCATTGAAGGACTATGCAGCCCCAAATGCTAGGGGTTTGCGAACTGGGATTGCTAGGCCAAAAATTGAGGCGGAGAACTACACTATACCGCATCTGTTAATTGGCATGATTATGCAACATAAATTTGGAGGATTACCCTCGGAGGACCCGACTGATCATGTGGAGACATTCTTGGAGTTCACCGATGCAATAAGAATTCAAGGTGCCCCGATTGATGCTATTCGCTTGAGGTTATTCCCCTCCTCTGTGACTGGTAAGGCAAAAGCTTGGTTGAAGCAAGTGCCCGCTAATACCTTGTCAACTTGGAACCAACTGGAGCTGGCATTCTTGGAAAAATTCTTCCCTCCATCCAAGACTGCTTACCTACGAACTTAGATCACCGGCTTCTTCCAAAAGGACGGAGAATGCTTATCCGAAGCTTGGGATCATTACAAAGGATTGCTAGAGTCTTGCCCACATCATGGGCTCGAGAGGTGGTTGTTAGTGCATACCTTCTACAACGGATTGGATTACTCTTCAAAGGTGTCACTTGACTCATGACTGGTGGAGCCTTTATGAATAGACCTCTGATTGAAGCGTTCAATATCATTGAAAACGTAGCCACTAACTATCACCAATGGGGTTCGGAAAGAGCTAATAACCCGAAAAAGCTTTCGGGGGGTAAGTTTGAAATGAATAGCACCGATCCAATTATGTCTAAATTTGACTCATTGAATAAATGCTTTGATAAGCTTGAAAAGGCTAGTGTGAGTTCAATAGGTGCTACTAATGTTGTTTGTGAGATTTGTGGAATGCAGGGACATGACATAATGGAGTGCCCACATGGTATTGCTCCTGGATCCGGTGCTTCGGGGGAACAAGTGAACTCTTGTCACAACTTCTATGACACGAACCCGAAGTTGCCGAATTATGCTCCTCCAAATCCTTACAACCAAGGGAGGAAGAATAATCCTTATCTCTCCTACAGGAACTACAACAACACGTTGAACCACGAATTCCAGGAAGGCCAAGGTAATAGGAAACCCGCATCGGGGTATCCTCAGGTACAAAAGTCTAAACTTGAGTCTCTTTTAGAAAATTTTGTTGAAACTCAAACAAAGCAAAATGAAGAGTTTAGGTAACAAGGTAGGGCAGTCAATGAGGCAATAAAAGAGTTAACATCTAAGGTAGATAACTTAGCCGTCCATAATAAGATGTTAGAAACTCAGATTGCCCAACAAGCTAGTACATATTCTAGAACTAAGGGTGCGTTTAGGGACAACCCGAAGTTAATCCCAGTGAGCACTGTAATGCTATATACTTGAGGGATGATAAGCTTGGGGTAGTTGGAAAGGATGTGGAATGTGGGGAGGACATAAGTGAACAAGAAGAGATGGAGCCAAAGTATGTCCCTCCACCACCTTACCAACCTCCACCTTTCCCACAAAGGTTGGTCAAGAAAAATCAAGTAGAAATAGAAACTAAGAGCTTAATTGAGGAGCATGATGCCATGATAAAAACTAATATGCCTCCTGAACTAAAAGATCCAGGAAGTTTTTCTATTGCTTGCTCAATTGGAGAAGTGAAAATAGACCAAGCCTTATGTGACTTAGGGGCTAGTGCGAGTTTGATGCCACTTACTATCTTTGAGAGGTTAGGATCCAAGGAATTGAGTCCATCCAAGTTCTCTTTACAATTTGTGGATGGCTCAACTAAAACACCTCTAGGCATTCTAGAGAATGTCCCCATAAAGGTAGGGAAAATTTTCATTCCTACCGATTTCATGGTATTGGATATGAACGAGAATTCTAAATTCCCTATCATTCTTGGAAGGCCATTCTTGGCCACAGCTGGAGCGATAATAGACGTAAAAAATGGCAAGCTCTCTTTGAATGTAGAGGAAGGTAGGGTGGATTTTGATTTGACTAAATCATATAACAACCCTCCTTTTGAGAGTCATGTGTGCAGGATTGAGATAATGCCTCCAGAGGTGAAGGAAGAGCTTAACATGGAAGCAACTCCGAAACTTTGCATGACAAATGATGCACCAAATAATGATGAAGTTGGAGTTGCTGAACATGTGGAGTTAAAACTTCCGCCGGAAGGAAGTAAGGCCATGAAACTCAGAGTGAAAAGAGCAAAGCGAAAGCGCATGTGGCCATATGAACAAAATAAGCTCTTTGAAGGACTTCTTTGGAAGAGAGGTGTTCTTTCACTTCCAAGCCCAGCTGATCCCGGTTGATTGAAGGGAGTATGGTCAAGCTTAAGACCGTAAATAAGCGCTTCTTGGGAGGCAACCCAAGTTTTCTTTCCCTTTTCGATTTGTTTTTTGAATTTTGTTTTTGAATAATTTGAGAAGATTAAGAGAATAAAGATCACTAATTGATGGTTTTGCCAAGTATTTTCAGGTTATGAAGGCATGAAGAGCAGAAAGGCAAGGAAAAATAAAGTAAGAGGAGATCATGGCCTGCCCCTGATATCCATCATGGCCATGATGTGAGACCATAATTGATCACGCCCAGGCCGTGACGGGGGTCACGGCCGTGATTAGCCAACAACTGAAGATCAGAAAGGAACACTATAACACCCCCCATTGGGCATTACTTACGTAACACATGTGGAGTTTAAATTAAATATAATTTGCTGGTGCTTTCGGAAAATAATTTACATAAATACATAAGTGTCTGAAATTGGGCATAAAAATTTTGTCACGACTCCAAACCGAAGCCTCGATCGGCACACAGACTTACTATCATAGCCTGGCAAGCCTATTTCATTTAAAGAATATACTTGAATAAAAGCTAGTATTTTTTTTTGAAAATTTCGATAGAGTCTCCTCTGTAATTCGGACATCCCAGGTAAAATAACACCTGCTAAAATAATTACATTTTCACTCCAGAATTCCAGTTACACCAAATTCAGCCAGGCAGCAATATATAAAAATAATAGTTATAACCATAAGCTTTACAAGACCAAAGAAAACAGCTTAGATTTTCATTCAAAAGATATGCTCTCCGAGCCATAAACATTCCATTTTAAAATAAAGGCTCTCTGAGCCATACTCATACATACTTATCAAAAATAATCTAAGTCTCAAAGCCCTAAGCTGGTCATTCTAAAAGTTATTCCTGAGAAAAACTCACGTGATCACTCCACAATTAAGTACTTCATCAAACCACCAGATCTAAGTCTCTGAGTGACTTAGGGAGACTCCTCTGCACCATCTGTACTAAAATACCCAGGGTACAATAGCAAACCATAAGAAACCTGATATGTTTGTAAGGGTGAGATACCGACAAATGAATATATCACACAACAACCATACACATGATACATACATTACATAATCATATAAGCATTTAAATCATGCATATACATAACATAACAGTGTTATATCAAAGGGTCTCAAACCCGAACAATCAGTTTTATAAAGAGAATGCATGACACTTCAATATTCAACTCTATTTTGATACCTAATCTCCGGAGATCCCACAACTTTCTGTTTCGTTTCAAGCTGATCAAGCTCCGCACATGGCACATTGTAAAAATGAACAAAACAATGCCCAAAAAAATCAATGGTGCACATCCCCATTCCCGATAGGATGCTCATGCAAAGCAATGACACTATTCCCCCATTCCAGTTAGGAAAAGCTGCACACATATTCAATCTGGACACACAGTCCTATAAATTTGGACACACAGTCCTATCAATTTGGACACACAGTCCTATAAATTTGGACACACAGTCCTATAAAAGATACATTGATCCACTCCTTAACTCAATGATCATCATCACCTGACACGTCTGCCATATACATTGATCCACTCTAGATTCAATGCCATTGAATGCATGAGAAAAACTTTTATTCTCGTTTTATTTTCTTTGTCGTAATAATCTTTCCTTGTCGAAGCACAAAGCTTAACGACCATGCTTAATTTTTTATTAAGACTTTCCACTTAAAACAAATACAGGACACACAGTCCGAATGCTCAATCATGAGGCCCTTAAACCGATGCACCAATTTTAGACTCGCGGATATGGAACTCACACTTTCCACATCAATTTAGGTCACACAATCCAAAATCAAAACTTTGCAGGACACTCCGTCCCATGACACAGATCCTTGATCTACGTGTCCATACAACACTAGAACCCCGACGTCTCGGTTTCTAGGCTTATTTATCTGCTTGTAAAACATTTTGCTTAGTGAAAATCAAGACCAAAACAAAACCTCGGTCACTTATCCAAGTAACCGGAACGTTTCCAAATTATTTAGGAGAAAATCCTTTTCCTTTGCAAAATCTTTTCTAAAACATATAGGAAATTCGTTTGTATTTGCAATTCCTTGATGGAATAAAGTTAAATATTTTCAAAGGGTCTTTCCTTCATAAAGCACACCGTTCGAAAAGGTTTTCTCTCGTACAAAACTTTTGATCATAAAAATATAGTTTCCATCAACTCAAAATCACTTTAAAATTTTTCTAAAAACAAGGATCTTGTTCTTTTGAAGTAAGCACTTTAAACAAGGAACTTTTATAACTGAACCCAAAACTTTCAAAGTTCTATTCAAGGCTTATTAAGGCTTTTAATCTTTATCACTATTGGGCACAGACTCAAGTCTGGCTTCTCAAACTTCAATCAACAGTAATAATATCATAGTTAATGACAGTTATTCACATTTATAAAATTCATAACATTTGAAAGCAAGAAAGGTTCAATTCCAAGTAATAACCACAATGGTTCAAGTAAACAAGTTATTCAAGTATTGGCTCAACATCACAATAATATTCACAACACTCAATTACACACATACACACATGCATATAGTTATTGAATATCCCTAGGTAAACTCCCCTTAACTTTGAAGACAAGTAAAGGATCCTCGTCTTCATGCTCACATTAGCTCATATCTACTCCAGCAAACAAGCATAGCCGTGTCAAACGTCTCAGAGAGGGAATCCAACACTGCGCAACAACCAGAAATCAAGAAAATCAATTACACGTGATCAAACACACATTCTAATTTGATCTAAACACTTAACCTTATTGCCAAACAATGTCATTTTCAAAGAAAATCATGTTTGGAGTTTACACTTCACAATATCCTTTGAGGAAACTTTGTTTTGATTAAAGGATCATGAAAAGAGAACTTGTAAATCATCAATTAAGAGTCTTAATTGCACTAAATCATAATTAATTTCACAAAAACAGAATCAAATTCAAATAAAATCAAATTGGGGTTTAGGGCTCCTAAATAAAATTTGGGGAAAACTCATTTTAACTAAAGAATAATGAAATTGGTTTAGGGAAACACCAATTCACAGTCCCAATTTCATAAAACAAGGTTTAATCTTAAGATTAAAATATGAAATCAAAGGGTTAGGGTTTCAAAATCAATTTGGAGGTTTTGAATCTGAGACACAAGAGAGGGTTTTGACTCACCCAAGGAAGAAGGAAGGGAAGTGGTGGTTGTTGAGACCTCCTGCGTGGCGGTGGCGCGTCTGAGGACGGCGACAGAGCTTCGGTCTGCAACAATCCTTACCAAACAAAGGAGGCGAACCTCATAAAAGGGAAGGAGGTGGACGAACCACCATAGACAGCGGCCAGGCGAGCTCCCCGATGGCGTCGTCGAACGGCAGAGCAAACGGCCAGAATACGTGTGGGTTGCACAACTGTCTTCTCCCTCGTGCTGGTGAGCAGCGACCGGATCTACTCTTTGAGGTGGTGGTTGCGTAACTTGCAAGTGGCAGCGCGAACCAGTCCGCAAGGAAGAAGGAGGAGCTGAGTTTGGAGGGAGGAAGAAGAAAAGAGAAAGAAGAAGAAAGCAGAGAAGAAAAGAAGAAAGTGAGGGAGTGGCGTCGAGATAGAGAGAAGAAATGAGAAAGTTAAGTTTTTAAACTAATTCTTTAATAATAGGTACAAAATGAGTGATAAATATTAAGCCTAAAATAAACATGTTTTTACTTTTTGGAATCTATAAAGATTGATGAAGATATGATTTCAAAATTAAAATTAGAGTAAAGATTAATAATTGAACTGATCAACTAATAAAATACTCGGTCCAAAATTTAATCTCCGATCAAGGTCAAACCAATTTATTTTCAACTCTAAAATTAAATAGAATGAAAATATGAAAATTATTTTCTCTTAATCATATTATTTAAAATATTTTTCTGTACCGGTATAATAGTGATAATAACGTAAATTATTGTCTAATAAGCGTGCATTCACTGAAATAAGTCAGTGCTAACGCACCCAATAATATAATTTGAAGAGAGTAATTCAATTACTCAAACTAAACCACATAACAAAATAAACTTAAACATCCAAATAAAATAATTAATCATATGTGTAAAAATTAGGGTGTTACAAACACGGCCCAGCTGTGATAGCCATCACGGGCGTGAAGTGAAGGAGCCCAACAGACAGAATTGATCACGGCCTATCCGAGATGTGTATCATGGCCGGGACAAGGCATCTAAGCCAACACCCACCACCACCTTGGTAAGTTGTTGCATTTTTCTCCTCTCTCCGACTTGATTATTTACATTGGGGGCAATGTAAGTTTTTAAGCTTGGGGTAGTGGTATTTTTGCATTTTTTCAATTTTCATGTTGCATTCATATAGGCATAGTTTTGCATAATCACATGATTAGATTGCCCCTTGCTTACAGTATGCATCCAATTGTGAGAACTTTGTGCCAAATGAATTGAGATAGTGAATTTTTGAACCCAATTTTTGTATTCTTGTGATAGGCTAAAAATAAAAATGCTTGAGATGATCTTCTGATAGTTGATAATTACCATGTGGTTCCTTAGATTTGTGTTTCTCATTGATTTTAAACTACTAAATGTGAGATTTTTTTGAGCCTAAAAGGGGAACTCACTAAATTTACCCCATTCTTTGTATTTGAGTATTTTATTCCTCTTGGATTGTGTTATCTAGAACTTGACTTGAAACCGTTTTGAAACTTAAAAATTTTTGAAAACATATTTGAAATGATTGAGGCACTAGGTATTTTTCTGTCCTTCTGAGCTTTGACCGATTAAATGCTACCCCTTAGTTGCCCAGTTTTGAGCCTAAAAGAATAAAATACTTTTCTTGGTACCTTGATTTATTTTGATGAATGATGCTTGGTATGACACCTTTTAAAGTATTGCAAAAAGGGCAAAAAGGTAGTTTGAAAAATAAATTGTGGGATGAAAAAGTTAGAAAAATATTTCTCTTAAGTTGAAAATCTCCCATTCTCCAAAAAATAAATAAAATAAAATAAAATAAAAAAAGGTGGAGGGGATGAGAAAAAGAAAGTGAGAAAAAAAAAAAAGAGGAATAAAGAAAGAAAGAAAGGTGGAAAAGTGAATTAAAGCCCAAAAAGGTATTTTAGAAGGTTGTCATGCTTTGCATTGTTTGATATTTTGTTTAGCCTTCTTGAATTTTCCTTTTCTTGATTTCCCCACCTACCGATTAATCCCATGGCCCCATTACAACCAAAACAAAATACCTCTTGATTCTTATGTGTTTTCATTAATAAAGGAGAGATTTGGTTATTAGTCAAGCTTATGGTAGAATACCTTCCTTGAGGAAATTGAGCGAATTGTCATATACCCTTAAACACTTGAGTGAGGTGAGAAGAGTGTCCGAATTAGTGAGAGACATGAATCTAGAGAACCTAAGCTTCTAATTGGACTTGAAATTAATTATCCCTTGGTTACTTATTTGGATATGCCTGTTACTTGGATTTGTTACTAGGGTTCTTGGTTCACTGTCCATGCTCTGATTGTTTACCTTTTCTGGCCTTGGTTATTGCTTGAGGACAAGCAAAGTCTTAAGCTTGGGGTAGTTTGATGAGTGTGATTTCACCTCATATTTCTTTATCATATTGCATGCATTTTCATGTAGTTTAGGGATTTTTAATTTGATTTTTGTTAGTTTTTACCTTGGAACGAGTAAGGTGGTTTTGTGGTGTTTATGTGCAACAATTGAAGATTAAAATGTTCAAGATCAACCATGATGGAGCTTGCATGAAGACGGAGCTTGAAAAGCAAGAAAACTGAGCCAAACAGAGCCCATCACGGCCTAGCCGTGACAGCCATCACGGCCATGATCGAGCAAGGCTGAAAAGAAAAGTACACAAAAGTCAGAACCAGTCACGACCAGGTCATGATGGCCATCACGGCCGTGACAAGCCATCAAAGCCAAGTTTTCCAAGACAAATCTGTCACGGCCTGGCCGTGACAGCCATCACGGCCGTGACGCGTAATATCTGGAAATTTAATTGTTGATTTGATATGATTTTGTAACAACTTTGATCCTAAGTTACCCTACATTATAAATAGGGCAATTAGGCTCGAAAATAGGGATCCCTTGGGCTGCTACGTTAGGCAAAAACTAGGATTTCTCTTCTTCTCAATTTCTTCTCTTCTCTTAGGTTTTCTTCTTATGCTTTTGTTAATCAAGCTTACTATGAATATACCAATGCTTGAGTAGTCTTTTTATTTCTAGGAATTGGGGCTATGCCCAACATTTGTTTTATGTTATGTATTGATGTTTTACTTCTTGTTAATTTCAATTCGCTTTCAATTTGATTCCTATTACATGAATTACTTTTGAATTTGGTGCACACTTATTTGCATGTCATAGATACTCTAAGGAGGAACCTAGCGGTGAACTTAGGTATTGGATCTATAGGGATTGAATTTAGGACTTAAACCACGAGAGTTAGAAGCGGTCCTTCGAGGGTTCACTGAATTGTGACAAATCTTAAAGGGTTCGATTTTAAATTCCATTACCACGAGAGTAGGGGTTGGTTTAATCGGGCACGGTTCTTGTATCCCGAGAGGGAACATTAACTTATTTAGGATAAATTCACCTTCAAAGCAATTTTGATTATTAACAAGAGGGATAGTCAATTTAGTAATATGAGCAGTCTTGTTGGTAACCCAATTCCGGGAATCCCTTTTGATATTTTGAAATCCCAGATTTGATCTACTTTTCTATTTTGTTCTTGATTTCGTTTTAATTGCAACTTTAAATTTGATTTGCTACTTGATTCAAAAATCAAATCAATTCCAAATCTTTATCTTTTATAGTCCAGTTTAATTGATTTAGTAATTAATTGTTATTTGAGATCACGGTCTCTGTGGGATCGATCTTTTTATTACTTGATGATGAAGCCGTACACTTGCGGATTCGAGCCTCACCATGTGCCTAGTGGCATCATCCAGTACAGTAAGAAAGTATTTGTGACCAAGTAGTGAGGGGAATGAAATTGGTCCCCAGATGTCCATATTCAACAAATCAAAGGCTTTAATGGACTTAGAAGTACTATCAGGAAAGGGCAAATGTTTTTGTTTAGCCAAGTGGCAAATCTCACAAGGATCACACAATCTAGCACAATCAATATATGAAAAACTTTTATTCAATTAAGTAAGTTTCTCATGAGAAGGATGTCCAAGACGTAAATGTCATGCATCACATTTATATGAATGAAAAGAATTGACATTGTGTTTAGGTAAGGGACTAAATTTCTGACATGGTGGCAGTGTGTACAACCCAGCTCTCAACTCAGCTACACCAGTCATCCTCGATGTATGGATGTCCTGTATATGACAAGCAACATCAGAGAAGATCAGTTTGAAATTAAGGCCTTTAATTTGGACAGCTTAGAAATTGAGATAAGGTTGAAAGTAGATGAGGGAATGTATAACACATCAACAAGGTAAAGATTACTTGAAAAGAGAATGGTTCCTGCTATATGAGTTTGGACTTGGGAACCATTAGGTAATCTAACAGATATGGGTGATCAGTAGCCCCAGTATCTAAAATCCATGAATTGGACTTACCATCACAAGTAATAGCACAGATTGTACCTGACTTATTGGCATTTTGTGAAATGGTGGTTATATGGTTGGCATTGTGAGAAAGGGAACTCTTCTGCAGCAGGGTCAATAAACCCCTATGCTGTTCTGGGGTGAAACCCAGCATGTTTGGATTATCATTCTCATCTTCCTGAGCTATGGAGTTGGATTCATCATCATCAAGAACCTCCTCCTCAACTATGTAATTGTTGACTGTGTTTCCCTTATTGAAATGAGATGGGAAACCATGCTTCTTGTAACAAGTGTCCACCATGTGACCACTCTTGTTACAGTAAGTGCATACTTTTGTACTCTTTCCTCTGCCTCCATAGCTTCTACCTCCTTGTGTAGAGCCTCTGCCTCTACCTCCAGTTCCTCTTCCTCTAATAGCCAAGATTATTGGCTCATTGAACTCAATGTTCATTTGTCTTTCCTGTTGTATCAACAAAGAAAAAGCCTGATCAATTTCGGGAAGGGGTTGCATAAGCATGATATGGGATCTCACAGCTGACTACTATTCATTGAGACCCTTGAGAAACCTAATGACACAGTCATTGTCACGATAAGTCTTCATAGTGGTGTGTAGTCGACACTGACAAGGAACTGGACTAGGACATGAGGGAATAGGACTGAAATTCTCAAGCTCTTGCCACAACCCCACTAAATGGGTGTAGTAATCTGATATAGAAGCATCTCCTTGCTTATGCATATATATCTCCTCTTGTAAATCACTAATCCTGAACACATCACCTTGATAAAATCTCTTGCGAAGATTGTTCCACATGTCTGATGCAGTGTCTATCCAAAGTATACTCTGCAGTATCGATGGCTTCAGAGAATGGATGAGCCATGATAATACAAAGGTGTTACACTTATCCCAAGCATCAAAAGTAGGTATTAGTGAATAAACTTTTTGCTAATTGAGTAACAGCCAATGAATATATTTTGTGTGTAGAAGAGAGTAAGAGGAGCTATCTATATATAGCAAACCTCTAACCAACAAAACAGAAAAAGAGAAAAGAGAGGAGAGGAAATCTCCAACTAACTAACTAACTATCCTAGCTTTATCTATATACAAAGAGTACAACAGAAAACTGTTACAATACAAAGAGCAACCTAATGCTACAAAACAGATCTTAATACCCTCCCTCAAGGTGGAGAGTATATATCTAATACTCCCAGCTTGGACAGAAAAATAGAAAAAGGGGAAGGATCCAATGATTTAGTGAATAAGTCAGCAAGTTGATGTGTGCTTGCGACGAGAAGTAAGTGGAACAACTATTCCTGCAGTTTTTGTCTAACGATGTGGCAATCAAGCTCAATATGTTTCGTCCTTTCGTGAAAGGAAGAGTTGGCAGCAATGTGGCGAGCGGACTGGCTATCACAATATAAGAGGGCTGGTGAAGTAAAGGGGATTTGGAGATCTCGAAGTAAGTAAGAAAGCCATTGTACTTCACAAACCGTGTGTGTGCAAGAGCACGGTATTCTGCTTCTGTGGAGGACTTGGAAACTGTGGGCTGTTTCTTTGATTTACAGGAAATTAGAGACTCTCCAATGAAGATGCAATATCCTGTTATAAACTTTCGTGTTTCTGGACAGGAAGCCCAATCAGAGTCACTGAAGGCTTTTAACTGTAAGGTGGAGGTTGCAGGATAAAAAAGGCCTTGGCCAGGGGACTGTTTGATGTATTTTAAGACCCGGATGGCTGCATCTTGATGAAGAGTAGTAGGAGAGCTCATGAATTGGCTGATTTTCTGGACAGCATAGCTGATATCTGGTCTGGTATTGGTTAGATAGATCAATCGGCCAATGAGTCTTCTGTAAACGCTAGGATCTTCAAGAGGCTGTCCTCCATCTTTGAGCAGCTTTATTCCCTTGACCATAGGTGTGGAAACAGGCCTAGCAGCAAGTAAACCACAGTCAGATAAAATGTCTAAAGAATACTTTCTTTGGCTTAGATGAATTCCAGCTTTAGATCTTGAAATTTCTAGGCCTAGAAAGTATTTTAAATTGCCTAAGTCTTTGATTCTGAATTGGGAATGCAAAGAATGTTTAATAGAATTGATCTCAGATAAGTCATTACCAGCAACAATGAGATCATCAACATATATTAAGAGAACAGTAAAGGAGTTACCAGATTTATGAATGAAAAGAGAATGGTCTGAGGCAGATTGCAGATATCCTTTGTTGATCAAAAAGGTGGATAGTTTGGCATACCATTGTTTGCTTGCTTTCTTGAGTCCATAAATTGACTTGGTAAGTTTGCATACCTGATTTGGGAATTGAGATTGGAGCCCTGGTGGTAGGTCCATATAAACTTCTTCATCCAAGTGGCCATGTAGAAAAGCATTATGAACATCCAGTTGGTGAAGATACCAATTCTGAGAAGATGAAATTGCCAATAATAGTCTAATGGTTGTGAGCTTAGCAACTGGTGAGTAAGTGTCAAAGAAATCAATGCCCTCGACCTGAGTGAACCCTTTTGCTACAAGCCGAGCTTTGTATCTCTCAATGCTGCCATCAGCCCTATATTTGATCCTGTAGACCCATTTACATCCTATTAGTTTCTTGCCAGTGGGAAGGGTGGTGACAATCCAAGTAGAGTTCTGGTGGAGTGCTTGAAGTTCTGTCTGCATAGCCTCTTGCCAATGCTTGTGTTCAAGGGCTTGTTTGTAAGTCTTTGGTTCCACATTGGCAGAAATGGATAAGATAAAGTGTGAATGTGAAGGAGAGAGTTTAGAGTAATTAAGAACAGAACATAAGGGATGTGGAACATCAGAAGGAATAGTGGAGGCAGTTACTGCATTGCAATGAAAGTCTTGTAAATAGGTAGGAGTGCATACGCCTAGTTGACTTTCTCGGGACGAGAAGGTGGAGGTTACGATGGTGCTGCGGGAATTGGATATGCTTTGCAGAGTTTGAAGGAGCAAAGGCTGCAGGAGTTGGATTGATAGTGCCGAGAGAGGCAGAAGGTGGAGGTTACTGCTGGTGCTGCGAGAAGTGGATGATCTACAGAGTTTGAAGGAGCAAAGACTGCAGGAGTTGGATTGATAGTGCCAGACTTAGTATTGGATAGGCTGTCTAAATGAGAAACAGGAGAGTTAGGATTAATAGTAGAAGAAGAATGTGGCATATCAAAGAGAAAAATGTCAGTTAGAGGAGGAGAAAGATTATCAGAAATAGAAGGAGAAGCAGAGTTGTTATATGGAAAAACAGATTCATAAAAGATGGCATTTCTGGAAACAAATGTATCCCTTGTTTGCAGGTCAAAGAGTAAGTATCCTTTAGTGCCAGGTTTGTATCCAAGAAACAAGCACTTTTCGGCTCTTGGAGCAAGTTTGGACCTGTGTTCGTGCAAAGTAGAAGCATAAGACAAACAACCAAAAACTTTAAGGTCAAGAAAGGTTGGTGGAACACCATATAGCATTTCAAAAGGAGTTTTATGTTTTAAAACGGGTGTAGGCATTCGATTGATTAAATAAACAGAGTGGCAAACAGCAAATGACCAAAAGCTTGATGGTAATCTTGATTGAAAAAGTAATGCTCTAGTTACATTAAGGAGATGTCGATGCTTTCTTTCAACAACAGAATTTTGTTGTGGTGTTTCCACACATGATGTTTGGTGTAATATGCCTAAAGAGGAGTAAGAGGAAGACATTTTAAATTCAGCTCCATTGTCTGTTCTCATACACTTAATATGAGTTGAAAACTGATTGGAAACATAAGCGACAAAGGCATGAATGCAGGTTCTAGTTTCTGATTTTGAATGCATAAGATATATCCATGTATGCCGAAGTATAGTCATCAACAATAGTTAGAAAATACTTGTGTCCTTGGAAAGAACAAACACTTAAAGGCCCCCAAATATCCAAGTGAATAAGCTCAAAGGCATGAAGAGAAGAGTGTTTGCTAATGAGAAAAGGGCAATCTGCATTGTTTTGCCAAGTGACATGAATCACAAATAAGATTCTTATTAAGATGAATGTAGGGAAAGTGCATACAAATTTGTTCTAGAACATTCAAGGAAGGATGGCCTAGCCTTGAGTGCCACAAATCAAAAGAAACAGTAGAAACATTAGATGCTTTAGTAGCATGAGATACAATAGGAGCAGAAAGAGAAACATTTGTCTGTTTGTCAAAGGTATTGGAAAAGGATTCTTGTTGAAGAATGTAGAGATGGTTGTAGACTTCAGCATGCCCAATCATCTTCAGGGTAGACATGTCCTGAATGTCACAAGAGAAAGGTGAGAAAATTAATTGGCAATTATAATGTTGAGCAAGTTTATTGACAGAAATCAGATTGAAATGAAAAGCAGGAATGTGAAGAACATTGACAAGAGATAAGGAGTGAGTTAAAGAAATGGTTCCTGAATGTGTTGCAATGGTTGTGTCACCATTTGGCAACTTAACTGAAACTGGTGTGATTGGATTGTAAGTGCTAAATAGATGAATATGAGGGCATACATGATCAGAGGCACCAGTGTCCAAAATCCAAAAGGAAGAAAGAAATTGATGTAGAGAATTACCTGACTTTGTCACAGTAGAGACAATGTGAGAATTAGTGTCAGGTTTGTGCTGAGTACTCACTGAGGAGGAAGAATCCGTTTTTGATGCATGAAGCAAAGAAACCAGATATTGGTAATCTGCTCTAGTCAAAGGTAAAGATGGATCAGCAGGAGGAGGTTGGACAACAGAAATAGGAGCTTCAGATGCTGCAGAAGATAGCTGTAATGTTGTGGTTTGATTTTTGGTTCTATATCCCGGAGGAAAGCCATGTTTGAAGTAACAATTGTCCACAGTATGATTAGTCTTATTGCAGTGAGTGCAGTGCATTAATTTGTTATTGTTATTGCGGCCACGACCCCTCCCTGAAGCTGAAGAACCGCGACCTTGAGTAGTTGTATTGGCAATAAAGGATGGTGAATTGGAACCAAGATTGCTGGTGCGTTTTTCTTGATGAAGAACCAAAGAAAAGGTTCTGGTAATTGTAGGGAGAGGGTCCATAAGAAGGATTTGAGTTCTTGCAACATCAAAGGATTCATTGAGTCCTTTGAGTAAGCAGATGACATATTCTTTGTCCTTATAAGAATTAACAGACTGGCTCAGACTGCAAGTGCAAGAAACAATGCAAGAACAGCTTGGAGTAGGGCACAGAAATTCTAACTCATCCCAAAGAATTTTCAGATCAGTGAAATATGTAGAGAGAGTACGATCACCTTGCTTTATGGAGTGAAGTTCTTGAAGGAGGTCAGACATCCGGAAGTGATTGCCCTTTGTAAATCTTTCTTGAAGATGGAGCCAAAGATCACGAGCATTGTCAAAGGAAGCCGAACTTTGAGAGATATTGGGGAATCAGTGGCAGCTGGTTTGATGATAGTGCCATTGATGAACTTCAGTTTGTTCTTGGAAGAGAGGGCACGAACCATGGCTTTGCTCTAATTATAGTAGTTGTCCTCATTGAGTGGAGGAGAAACAAGAGTATAACCAGGATTTTCGCCTGGATGAAGGTAATAGGGAGAACCTGGATTTTGGGATGGATCAGGTTGAGTTGTATTATTCCCAGAGGATGAAGATGTGTCTTCTGCGGTTGCAGTGAGAGCAGGGTCTTCATTGGTTGAAGCCATGAAGAAGGAAGAGAAAAATAAAATGCGGAAGCTTTGTGTTTAGAATGACAAAACTGATACCATATTAGTGAATAAACTTCTTGCTAATTGAGTAACAGCCAATGAATATATTTTGTGTGTAGAAGAGAGGAAGAGGAGCTATCTATATATAGCAAACCTCTAACCAACAAAACAGAAAAAGGGAAAAGAGAGGAGAGGAAATCTCCAACCAACAAAACAGAAAAAGAGAAAAGAGAGGAGAGGAAATCTCCAACTAACTAACTAACTATCCTAGCTTTATCTATATACAAAGAGTATAACAGAAAACTGTTACAATACAAAGAGCAACCTAATGCTACAAAACAGATCTTAATAGTAGGATCGTTGGGTAGTGGTCTAGGCAAAGTGCCATTTATGAACCGAAGCTTGTTCTTCGATCTTAGAGCTATGGTCATCGATCTTGACCAGGTATGATAATTCTTGTCATTGAGCAAGATTGAGACTAAAACCGAACTCGGATTTTCGTCCATGTGTATGAAATAAGGGCTTGAAGCATCAATGTTTCCCCAACTCCAACAACATCATTTTCAGCCATGGTTCAATTTTGCGATCAAGAACCCTAGAAATCAGAAAATCGCAGATTGTGAAGGGAACAGAGACCAAGAAATCGCAAATCGCAAATCCAAGAATCGAACAAAGAAAGAGAAAAGGAGAAGAATCGAGTGAAGAATCAGAGTGAGCAAACGGTAAGCAGAGCCCCTAGGAAAGGAGCTCTAATACCATGTAAAAATGGCAGCGTGCAGAGAGAACTGAGCTCAGAGCAAGAAACGAGAGACCCATTTTGGGAAGAAAGGAAGAGAGAAATTTGTCTGAAAGTGAATGATTCAAATCACTGAATAATGTTACGTTTACAAGTATATATAGCTGCAATGATGCAGTTGAAAGTAACAAACTTCTAACCTCTAAAACTAACTTGCTTAACTAACTATTAACAGCTAACTTGCTTAACTAACTATTAACAGAATAAGCTAATCATAGAAGCTAAAAAACCGAGGTCAACCAACAACATGAAGATAAATCTCTATGCATTAAGTGTTCCAAAAATCGGAGTCTTGGCTATTTTCAAGAGCAGTCCGTTCACAGATAGATAAAGTAACAAGGAGGTACTGTAAAAGCTCCCTTTACTTTCAATGGATTTTCCCTATTTTGTGAACTTAGTTGCTTTTATACTTGTCAATTCTCTCCAAGTTTCGACAGCAGTTGATTCCCTTGGTCATTCACACTTCATAAGTGATGGCATGAACTTGGTTTCCAAAGGAGGAACGTTTGAACTTGGTTTCTTTAGCCCTGGGAATTCCAACAAGCGTTATTTGGGAATTTGGTACGAGAATATCCCAATTCAGACAGTTGTTTGGGTTGCAAACCGCGTCAAACCAATCAATGATTCCTCTGGCACCTTAACAGTGAACAGCACTGGCAGTCTTGTGGTCAGGCAGAATGACACTGGTTTGGTATACTACAATTATCTCCAAAACACAAGCACAGGATCCATCTGTTAAACTTTTGGATTCTGGAAATCTTGTGCTATAGGATGAGAAAGAAGCAAATCAAGAAGACTACTTGTGGCAAAGCTTTGACAATCCATCAGATACACTACTGCCAGAGATGAAACTTGGGTGGAGCAGGAGAAAAGGCCGAAATTGGACTTTAACTGCTTGGAAGAGTCCCAATGATCCAGCACCTGGTGACTTTTCTTGCAGTTCATCTCAAAATGGCTACCCTGATGCATATTTGATTAAGGGTGCAGAAAAGTACTACATATTTGGACCATGGAATGGCCTGGTGTCAAGTGGTACTCCACAAGTAAACAACAATTCTGTCTATAGTTTCAAATATGTAAGAAATAAGGATGAATTCTGCTATGCATACTCCCTCACAAATAATTCAGTTATCTCAAGAATAATGATGAACCAAACTGATTATACTCAATATTGCTATGTTTGGGTGGAATCTGATCAAGTTTGGAGGGTTTATACATCAAAGCCAGTAGACTACTGTGACCATTATGGCCTGTGTGGAGCCAATGGGAATTGTATCATAACTGAAAACCCAGTTTGCCAATGTTTAAAAGGGTTCAGCTCTAAGTCAACTCATGCATGGAACTTAATGGAATGGTCTGAAGGATGCATCCGCAATGTGCCATTAAGCGGCAAGGACAAATACACAGATGGGTTCGTGAGAATAGTAGATTTGAAAGTGCCAGATACTACAAATACTTGGGTGGATGAGAAAATTGGTCTAGAGGAATGTAGAGCTAAGTGCTTGAATAAATGTTCTTGTGCGGCCTTTACTAACACAAATATCAAAAGAAAACGAAGCGGCTGTGTCATGTGGTTTGGGGATCTAATTGATATTAGACAATTTCAATATGAGGGGCAATATCTATATGTTCGAATGGCTGCTTCAGAATTAGGTAGGACTCATTCATTCCCACCTTGGTTGTGCTTGTTTGAGTAGTTGGTAGGAAGAAAATGAAATGAGATTTTCAAAATGAAAGTCACTTTCACATTTTTCTTGGTGAAAAATGAAATGGTTATGCATAAAAGTGAAGTGCACCTCATTTTAGGCTCCACCCCGCAAATTTCAGCCACTTTATATCATGAAAAGTGACTTCCATAATCTACCACGCAACAATAAGTAAAATTTATATATTTCTATCCCACTCCATTTTCATTCCCCTCCGTTTTCTTTCTTCTTATTTTCCACAAACTCAAACAAGCACATCCTAGTCCTTGATAAATGGGGATTCTTCTCATCAGGAATCCACTTAAAGTTCATCTTTTAAAAATTCCAAGTTGCTTCTTTTAATATTTATGAAATAAAGCTAGATATTTTGTTTGATTGATTTGAACCAAGATGATGTGGAAGATGAGCATAGGAAGAAGTTAACAACTATAGTGGCTTCCACCATTGCTGGTATTGCAGGAATGTTTTTTAGTTGGCTGCTATTTTATCTACAAAGTCCGTAAAGATGTTGCTGGTAAATTAACTAACTACCATTTTTTTCTTAAATGAACTGTTTTTATCAGTATTTCCTCTTTAATGAAAGATCCAATATTTTACTTTTCTAACTCAGCTATTGAAACAAATATGTTTCCGTAAATGTGTGCAAACAAATTTGCATAAATAAAATTTGGCGTCATTTCAATCCTCATTCTTGACTGCAAATATGATCGGTTGTTGTGATTTGTTGCATGAATAATTGATATTGACATGCTTTCCCTGTCTAGTCTATAGATTTATACCACCTAATGTTTAGTATAGTCAAGCTTCCAAAAAATATTTAAAAGATTTGAAGTCTTGTTTTCTGTCGCATTTTTCCAGAAAAATTGACAAAATATGGAGTTCAGCACAACGGAGAGGATGATCTAGAACTCCCATTGTTTAGCATGTCAACAATAGCTAGTGCCACCAATAACTTTTCAGAGAACAACAAAATTGTAGAAGATGGATTTGGACCTGTGTACTGGGTAATTTCATACTTGAGCATTAATAAAAACAATTGATGTGCTAATGGCATGAGGTGATCCACTATCCCAATATGCTCACAAATGTGAATATGAAGAGAATATTGATAAATGGGAAATATATTGCTGTGAAGAGGCTTTCAAGTAGCTCAGGACAAGGAATAACTGAGTTCAAGAATGAGGTAAAACTTATTGCAAAACTTCAGCATCGGAATCTTGTGAAACTTCTTGGCTATTGCATTCAGAAACAGGAACAAATGCTGGTTTATGAATACATGCCTAACAACAGTTTGGACTCCTTCATTTTTTTGTATGAATCTAAAATTCCTTCTGGTAGGTTAGGCCAATAGACTAAAAAATGATTCCAGTGCCATTAAAAACTTTTGGCAGTTGAACTTTGAATTTCTAAAATTGAGGTTGGACATTTGATTTACTTTTAATAGCAATTACCAACAGATCATAGTAAAGGGAAGTTGTTAGATTGCCCTAACCGCTTCCACATGATTTCTGTAATTGCCCGAGGTCTTATGTATCTTCTTCGAGACTCCAGACTGAGAATTATTCATAGAGATCTAAAAGCAATTAATATTTTGCTTGATGAAAAATTGAATCCAAAAGTACTAGATTTTGGCACCGCTAGAACTTTTGGTGAAGAGCAAATTGAAGAAAACACAAATAGAGTGGTGGGGACCTTGTAAGTGTTTACTTAGGATTGATGGTTTTCTAAAATATATCTCATCAATTCTTTATTTATTTTGTTCAAAATGTTGTCTTGCAGTGGCTACATGGATCCAGAATACATTGCTAGGGGATTATTTTCAGTTAAATCCGACGTCTTTAGTTTTGGTATTTTGGTGCTGGATATTATTTACGGAAAGAAAAGTAGCGGGTTGAAATAACCAAAGTTAACACAAGAAGGGGGGGTTGAATTGTGTTCATCAATTTTTTCGGTTACTTAGAAAGATTTTCGCAGGCACAACAAGCATAACTTAGATTAGAGAAAATCGGACGAGTGATACGTCTAATATTCAGATAGAATACGCAAGCAAACAGAGAAGAGTAAAACAGAGTTTGATATTCACAATATTAACTCCCCAAGTTAAAAGCTTGAACATAATAATACTTAAGCAAAATAAAGAGATAAGGGAAGAGGAATATCACTCAAGAGTTTTATACCGGTTCACCCCAAAATCCACAGGGCTACGTCCAGTTTCTTGGCAGCACCAAGTTTCTACTATAACTGAGTAAATTGCAGTACAAGTATTCTTTGCACACCTAGCCTCTTCAGGCTCAACACTCAAACAAGTATTCTTTGCACACCTAGCCTCTTCAGGCTCAACACACAATGAATATAAAGGTTTTGTGTAATGAATACAACTTGCAAGTCTTTCATATCACAATCAAGGAGTGGAATAAATATGAAGTGTGAAAGACTACGAATTAATATCAAATGATTGAATGTGTATTCAATGAAAGAATGAAGAAGTTAATGAGGAGAGTAAATGCTTCTGCATAGTGTTCTTAATGATATTCAACTTCTTGTTTTCATCTTCATTGTTTGATCTATTTAAAGGCTTCAATCAAGAAATCCGTTTAAACACGACTTCAGAAAATGTGTTCTTTTGATTTGAGCTTCTGAGATACCATTAATGGCAAAGATTCGTTCTGTATAAACATTAAATGCTTGAGAACGTTTAGCTTTGACAAGGTTGTCCAATAGTACATTTTAATCTGAATCAGCTGTTGTATCAAAGTAGGCAGCAACAGGCTTCTTGTACTTGCAACAGAGAGCTTTCCTCTTTTAGTGCAATAGTCAGTTCACTTTCCAGAAAGCACTTTTACTTTGTACAAAAACAGCTAAAAGGTTATTGCAGTGTTACGAAGATTGCGTGTTTATTCCTTAAAACCTTAAAACAAACGTTCTTTATTCTTTATCCTTTGAGTTATTGTCCAGAGGTCTTCGAGATCCTTAAGGAAGGCATTTAATATGAATAATATGACTTGGACTTAATTTCTGACAAACTGACATTATACCAGAGTTGGAAAATCAGACGGGTGATCATGTAGTCCAAAACTAGACGGGTGCTAGCTTATTCCAAAATTCAGACGGGTGATCAACTGAGTCTGTTTCAGACAGATGCTTCTTGCCACGCCATCAAGTAAACTCAGATCTTGATAGCGTGTTGACTTGGTCTTTGACTAAAAAGCAGACGAGTGGTTTTCAGACAGGTCTTATAAACTGAGCTCTACTGAAAATCAGACGAGTCAGAAAGTAGATGAGTGACCTTAAATCTGATTTTCTGCACACTTATCAGATTTGTAAGTAATTTCATAAGGTTTAATATTAGAATACTTAATCTATTTGGAATCATCAAAACTTAGAGAATTTACACATTGAATGTGTTTCAGACTTATGAGGTCTCAACATTCTCCCCCTTTTTGATGATGACAAATAATTTTTCTGATTTTATTGAACATCAAAAAGTAATAAGAGAAATTTCAGAAGATATAATTTTTAATGCTCCCCCTTAGTTTATGCATCATATAAACAAATGTTTATAGCAAATTGTATCAGAGCAACCATAACTTTTGTAACAGAAAAACACAAAGTTTGAATTAATTTTCTTATTTTTCTATTATATTTTCTATTTTCCTCCCCCTTTTGGCATCATTAAAAAAGTAAGACAGATATATTAAGACAGACAGCCAAAAGCAATACCAAAAAACAAAAATTTCATTTCATATAATCAGAGTTAGAAGTGTTACAAGTGACAGACATCACTGACTAGTACATTCCATGACTCAAGAGGAAATAAAAAAGACTAAGTCCTAAGATCTAAGAACTAGGGCCTCCTTGGCTTTTGAAGAAAGCTTCCATCATCTTCTGCATTGCTTGCTGCTGAGCTAACATCTGAGCTTGAAATGCAGCTTGTTGAGCAATTGCTTCATCCTGTCTTTGAATGACAGTATGCACACTTGAAGACATTTCATCTAGCCTCTGATGGGCAGCAGGATCATAAGCAACTACAGAAGTAGAATCTGTTGTAGCCATTGTAGTTGCAGATGCGGATGGAGTAGGTGAATTAGAAGGAGGAGTAGGAGGCAACTCTTCAATAATAATGTGGTCCTCAGGATGAGAGTCTGGAAAAACATTGATTGTAAAAATTGAAGGGGAAAAAGGATAGAGAGCATAGGCTTGGCTACCTCTGGTTCGAATTGTTTTCTTCTCTTCTTCAGATACTCCAGAGCTAGAGCCACATCTCCAGTAGATGTCTCTGACTTTTAGAAACTTGTGATGGGTCTTTGTAGTGAACAACATCAGTCTGGATTTGCATTTGTTGTCATTGAGCTTGATTAGACAGAATTGTTGATATCCAGGTAAGTCAATGACCTTTTGCTTTCCTTTCAAGTCCATGGAGTCAGGCATTACTTTGAGCTCAGTATAGGGTCTCATGAAGATGTGAGGATTGAAGAACCATTTGTTTACTGGTTTTTGTTTTCTGGCAAGCTTAACAAGTTGCCTTTCAGCTTCAGGTGAAGCAATGACATCCAAGTCTTTGCTGTTGAGAAAATTTGAGCAAGACTCATCTATGATAGAGAAGGGAGTGGTTCTGGAAGATAGGTGATATGGAGGGAAAGTGGCTAAAGGGAGTGGGTTGTGTCTTGTTTCAGAGAATAAATCTTGAAAGATTATTCTCAAAGGGACTTGGTTCTGGTTTCTAATGTAATCAGGTGTTTGTATTTTGGGTGAAGGTGGAGAAGTGGGATTGTCAAAATAATCAAAGTCATTGACATCCTTAATGAGAAGAATGTCAGAATGATGGGATGTTTGTGGTGTGGAAGTATTAGACATGTGAGTTTTTGATATGGTAGGATTAGGTTCGGAAGAGTGATAGATGGGTGATGTGTGTGAAGGAGTTGAAATTTTTGGTGAAGAAGGTGGAGTAGGGGTGTTTTGTTATGGTTGAGGTGATGGAGTTCTTTGTAGTGGTGGTGTTGGTGTTCTTTGTGGAGACAGTGGCAATGGTGATGATGGTTGTGGAATGGGTGGAATGGAGGTTGTTGTGGTTGTTGGTTGAGGTTGTAATGAGGATTCTCTTTGAGGTGAGGGTGATGGTGATGGAGTAGAAGGTAATACCAATTTCTTTCTTGTCACAGTGGTCTTCTTTTTCTTAGTGATCATTGTCTCTTCTGATTGAGACTCCCCCTCAGCTTGCACTGCTCTCTTCCTCTTGAAGACTTTTGTTAAACTGGGTGCAGTAGGAGCAGAAGCAGCAACTTGCTCAGAGGATTCAGCAACAGGCTCAACAACTTGAGAGACATCAGCATCATCTTGAAACATAGAAGCTTCAGCAGTTGTGAGAGTAACTTTCCTCTTCGTCCTTTGAAGTTCAGACCTTTCTTCTTCAACAGGTTCCTCAAAAGGTTCAGCCTTAACTACTGGAATGCTCAGTATTTCACTAGCAGGTGCAACAGAGGAAGATGCTTCAACAGTTGAAGGTTCTGCAATTGGTTGAAGTTTAATTTTCATCAAAGACAGGGTCTTTGAAGTTATCTCTGTGTAGAGATCAACATAGAAAGCTTGTGACATGTTGTTCAAAGAGTTGGCTCTGAAGATTCTTGTCAGAAGCATGCCACAGGGATATCCACCCTTGCACTTCCCTTTAACAGTTTTCAGCATGTGTCCAAAAATTTAATCTATGATATCTATCTTGATTCTTTGGACTAAGTGGTAGATAACAAATTTTTCTATCTTACTCAGATGATCCCTAGAACCAGTTTTAGGTATCACACAATTAATTAGAAGAACATGAAGAAATCTTGCCTTTGGAGTTAAGAACTTTGAATCAAAGTCCTTTGACTTGGGAACTCCATACAGTACAAGGTTCACAACTGCCTCACCACCTTGATTCTTCACCCAGCTTTTGTCGTAGCCCGCTCCTTCTCTAGGGCACTTAGTCACTTCAGAAAGTGACTCATGGGTGATGAAGACATGGTCTTCATCAACATCACCAGAGATCATGAAGGTTGTGCTGTCCTTAGTGACTTTAGAGTTTTTCCAGAAGTCCCTTACCAAGGAAGGATAGACATCTTCCATAATCTGGAAGAATGGTAGCCACCCAGCATGCGAAATTTCTGGCTTGACATCTAGTCCTTTGTTCTTCAACTCAGAGAAGTTAGGGATCCTTCCAGGATGCACTTTCTTTAGTTCTGTTAAAGAAAGTCTGGATCTTTCAGCAACATCTTCAAGAAAACTTTTGGGTGCCATTGTTTCAGAAGAGAAGTTTTTTAGGGTTTGGAAAGGAAGGGTTTCGAAGAGATGAAGACGAAGAGAGTTCAGAGAGAGATTGTGAGAAAGATACTTTGAGTGGGTAGTTTTGAAACGACACGAATTCCTTTTGTTAAAACACTTGAGTGTTTTTTGCTTTGGGAAAGAGGAGAGTGTTGACGGATCTGGGCAAGTATACCCAGTCGTGCAAGTAATACGGTGGTGAGACCGTTTTATTGTTCCCACGAGGACTGCGACAAGTACTAGCACTTACCAATTCAACTACTATCTAAGAGATTCTTGGATTGAAGAGAGTTCTATACTAATTATCAAGCCCACAAAAGTAAAAACAAACAGAATAAGAAAAACAAACTCTTTTTGTAATTTTCTCAAACACTTGGAAGGCAATAAAAGATGGTTTTCAAATATGATAAAAGATGTTGGGATTAGGTTCACTAAACTTCATCCCCATGCAATGAAATGACTAATAAACAGTTTCTACTTCAAATATGACAATCAATCCACTAGATTACTCAAGCCCCGATTCCTCAGATGACAAGAGCCTAAATCCACTAATAGACCCTAATTCCTTAGGTGGCCTAGATTAATGAATTTGCATGATATGATTAGGGATTACGCAATTGCTAATAAACCTAGTTCCATTCCTAGCTACAAGGTTTACTAGGTGATTATTTTCAGTTCCGGTTCTAATACAAATTTTCCAATTGCATATCAAAACACTAATCAAGTCATGGGGGTGCTAGCCACAAAGGAAAAGGGAAAAGAAAAGATACTGAGATGAAGGAAGGGAAGAACTCCTTGGAAGGATGCACCCAGCCACCACAGTAGCAGAAATTGCGTTTTCTAGGGTTTCTTGGTCGCCTCCTTTCCTCCCAATCCAATCCCCCTCACTTCTACCCTAAAACAACTTATAACAGGGGTTCTGGGTTTCGCGTGCTCGCGGGGCGAGACGCAGCTCGCGAGGCGAATGTTAAAAATCTAGTCTTTAGAGATTGGATCTCTCGCGAGGCGAGACACTAAGGGTCTTCCCAAATACACCCGTGATGAGTATCAGGGCCTGGGCGTGATGGCTTCTGGTCCTCAGGCTCGCGAGGCAAGACATGGTTCGCGTGGCGAGACAGAAATGGTTGCATTCCCTGGCACAGTCAGCCTTCAGGCTCGCGAGGCGAGGTGTGATTCGCGGGGCGAGACAGAAAGGATGACATTCCGCTGTTTCTGGCTGGTCTTCAGTCTCACGAGGCGAGTAGCCTCTCGCGTGGCGAAGCTTCAGAAATCTGCCTGGCTCAATTTCTTCTCTTTTCAGGCTCTGACTTCATCCAAGCTCCACCATGGCTATTCTTGAGCATTTTTCCTTGATTTCCTGCAAAACAACACCAAGAAACTGCTTCACCCGTTCCAAGGGAAAAACTAACTAAAATCAAGTAAAGAATGCCTAATCTATATGAAAAAGGCATGCAAAAGTGTACAAGAAACTGTTGACGAATCTGGGCAAGTATACCCAGTCGTGCAAGTAATACGGTGGTAAGACCGGTTATCGTATCCACGGGGATTGGATGTCAAGTACCAATTCACAAACTCAGCAACTATCTAGACTAAACTATTTATCAAGAGAAATTAAAACAAGCAAAAGAAAAGAAATAAAATCTTTTTGTCTTTTTGGGGACTTTTAACAAACACTTGGAGTGCAGAAAGGATATGTTGGGACTAGACTTCACCAAACCTCTAACTCATGTACTATCAGCACTAGATACCTCCCATTCATGCTTCAGATATTAAAATCAATCCACTAAATTACTCAAACCCCGATTCCTCGGATGGCAAGAGCCTAAATCCACTAATAGACCCTAATTCCTTAGGTGGCCTAGATTAATGAATTTGCATTAAGATTAGGGATTACGCGATTACTAATAAACCTAGTTCCATTCCTAGATACAAGGTTTACTAGGTGATTAAATTCAGTTTCGGTTATGATACGAACGTCCCCATTGCATACCAAAACACAAATCAAGTCTTGGGGGTGCTAGCCACAACAAGCATTAAGCACAGAAAATTAACCACTAATATGAAGACATGAACATAGATTAATCCGTCAAGATAAATACATAAACATAGGTTTTATTACATCTAATCCCAACAACAGGGATTTAACTACTCATAAACAAAGAAAACCAAACCAGAGAAATAGGAAGGAAGAGGAGAGAAGAGGCCCCATGGGAGCTTTCCTTCTTCTTCAAAGCAACCCCTATTGGCTCCCTTCTAGGGTTGAAACCCTAGCCCAGCCACAGCCTCCAAGTGCCTCCAAATGCCTCCCTCTGGACCCTTTGTTCTGTCTGCCGCGTTCTTATTTATAGATCTGCTGCGCGTCACGGCCGTGATGGCCATCACGGCCAGGCCGTGACGCGTTCTGTCCAAGGCTTGTTTTTAGGTTTTTGACTCTCGCGAGGCGAGAGAAGTGTTCGCGACGCGAGCCCTTAAAATTATGGTTGGCTACGGCCGTGATGTCTATCACGGGCAGGCCGTGACAACCTCTGACTTTTGCCTTCTGCTCTGCTTGATCACGACCGTGATGGTCATCACGGCCAGACCGTGATGGGCTCTGTTTGGCTCATATTCTTCACTTTTCAAGCTCTATTTCATCCAAGCTCCACCATGACTGATTTTGATCATTTTTACATTGAATTCCTGCAAAACAACACCAAGACACCGCTTCACCCGTTCCAAGGGAAAATCTAACTAAATCAACTAAATAATGCCTAATCTATATGAAAAATGCATGCAAAAGTGTACAGAAAATATCATGTAAAATCACACTATCAAATCACCCCAAGCTTATTCAATTGCTTGTCCTCAAGCAATCACTAAGGCCAGAAGAATAAATAGAACATGGATAGTGAACTCAGAACCCGAGTAAATGATCCAAGCAATAGGCAATTCAAACAATTCAGTAAGAGACAATCAATTCAAGTCCAATTAGAGGCTTAGGTTCCTTAGAATCGTGTTCTCATTGATTTGGGCACTCTTTCTCACCTGAAGCTCACCCCAAGATTGTTCCTTTGCTTGGCTCTCTTTTCTCCCTCACTCAAGTGTTTAGGGGATAAGACATTTCGCTCAATTTTCCTCAAGGAATGAATCCTACCATAGGCTAGACTATCAACCAAATCTCTACTTTATTAATGAAAACAATTTAGAATCAAGAGGTCTTTCATTTGGTTGTAACGTGGCCATGGGATTAATCGTTAGGTGGGGACATCAAGAAAAGGACATTCCAAAAGGCTACATAAACATCAAGCATTGCAAACATGACCTTCTAAAATACCTTCTTGGGTTTTCGATTTATTTTTCCACCTTTCTTTTCTTTCTTTTTCTTTTTCTTTCTCATTTCTTTTTTTTTGTCATCCCCTTCTCTATTTAATTTTTTTTCTTTTCTTTTTCTTTTATTTGGAGAGGGGAAGATTTTTCAAATCAAGAGAATTATTTTTTTCTGATTCTTTTCCCAAACTTTTTTCAACTACCCTTTTTTTTTCCCTTTTGTAATACTTTAGAAGGTCCCTATCAAACATATTTATCAAAACATTTCAGGGTACCAAGAAAAGCATTTTATTCTTTTGTAGGCTCAAAATTGGGCAACTAAGGGGTAGCATTTCATCTTTCCAAGATCAGAAGGCCAGAAAATACCTATTGCCTCAATCATTTTCAAAAAATGTTTTCAAATTTTTTTTTAAGTTTCAAAATGGTTTCAAGTCATGTTCTAGAGAATAACAAACCAAGAGGAATAACCACTCTAACACAAAGAATGGGGTAAAATTTAGTGAGTACCCCTTTTGGCTCAAAATCTCACATTTTAGTTCAGAATCAATGAAAAACACAAATCCATAGAACCATATGCTAATTATCAACTATCCAAGATTATCTCAAACATTTTCATTTTCAGCCATATCACAAGAATAACAAATTGGGTTAAAAAATTCACTATCACAATTTATTGGCACTTAGTTCTCACAATTGGATGCAAAATTCAGGCAAGGGCAATCTAATCATGTGATCAGCAAACTATCATGCAAAACTATATGAATGCAACATGAAAAATGCAAATGCAAAATACCCCTACCCCAAGCTTAAGAATTTACATTGTCCATAATGCAAACAATCAAGATGGAGAGAGGAGAAAAAATATAATGAAACAAAATAAAAAAATTGGAACGGCTTACCAAGGCGGTAGCGGGTGTTGACTTTCATTTCAGTCAGAAACTGCTTGAAAGTTGGGTTGCTTTTTCTTGTCTTCTTGCTCTTCCCTCCTTCCTTCTTACCCTGGAATCACTTGGCAATTTTATTAGTAAAAGAAAACTCTTGATCTTCTCAAATTATTCAAGAGTTTAAAATCAAAAATCAAATCTAACTAAACAAAAAGGAAAAAGGAAAAGAAAAAGAAAAATTGGGTTGCCTCCCAATGAGCGCTGCTTTAATGTCACTAGCTTGACTTATTAAAAGCATCCACCTGGATCCTCCTCCTGGATCAAATGGTAACTGGAGTGGTGATTGTAGAAGTAATATGACTTTATCCTCTATTCCACGCAGCCATGGTGTGAAAACTCCCTTGACCTCTACAATTATGAACTCACTTCCTCTCGGGTTAAGTGAAATTTTCAAGAGGAAGTTTTCCAGACAAGTGGAGGGGGCTAACTTACCAGTGTCCACACATGCATGCAAGACAACATATTTATTTAATGCAGAAAATTCATCATGCATGGTGGTGCTTTCAAAATGCCCTGTCTTCTCACTTGTTTCTCTCCAAGGATGCACGAAAGGGAATCCCTCTTCTTGTGGTTCATCTACCACCACCTCTTCATCTTCATTGTGATCCATTCCCACAACCAGATTTTTCTCAAATGCTGATTCTTGTGGCTCTATGGGAATCATACATGGTGGTGGAGGTGGCAAATATGAACAAAAGGTTTCCCAATCCTCCTCGGAGAAGTCATATATAAGCCTTCCCGTCATATAATCAACTTGTGCGGGAGTAACATGACCCATCAATTCTATGCAGTCTCCCAAACACCAGTTGTCTTCCAAAACGTGACTGGAGGCTTCCTCATCAGGTGGATAATAAAAATTTTCCATGAATTTCGTCCACCTTGCAAAAACAAAACTCAAACAAAAAGATCAAATATATACAGAAAATAAAAATAATAAAATAAAATGTCTAAATTAGTTTCCTCCTCTGTTACTAATGATATTGGCAAAACCAATCCCCGGCAACGGCGACAAAAACTTGTTGACGAATCTGGGCAAGTATACCCAGTCGTGCAAGTAATACGGTGGTAAGACCGGTTATCGTATCCACGGGGATTGGATGTCAAGTACCAATTCACAAACTCAGCAACTATCTAGACTAAACTATTTATCAAGAGAAATTAAAACAAGCAAAAGAAAAGAAATAAAATCTTTTTGTCTTATTGCGGACTTTTAACAAACACTTGGAGTGCAGAAAGGAGATGTTGGGACTAGACTTCACCAAACCTCTAACTCATGTACTATCAGGACTAGATACCTCCCATTCATGCTTTAGATATTAAAATCAATCCACTAAATTACTCAAACCCCGATTCCTCGGATGGCAAGAGCCTAAATCCACTAATAGACCCTAATTCCTTAGGTGGCCTAGATTAATGAATTTGCATTAAGATTAGGGATTACGCGATTACTAATAAACCTAGTTCCATTCCTAGATACAAGGCTTACTAGGTGATTAAATTCAGTTCCGGTTATGATACGAACGTCCCCATTGCATACCAAAACACAAATCAAGTCATGGGGGTGCTAGCCACAACAAGCATTAAGCACAGAAAATTAACCACTAATATGGAGACATGAACATAGATTAATCCGTCAAGATAAATACATAAACATAGGTTTTATTACATCTAATCCCAACAACAGGGATTTAACTACTCATAAACAAAGAAAACCAAACCAGAGAAATAGGAAGGAAGAGGAGAGAAGAGGCCCCATGGGAGCTTTCCTTCTTCTTCAAAGCAACCCCTCTTGGCTCCCTTCTAGGGTTGAAACCCTAGCCCAGCCATAGCCTCCAAGTGCCTCCAAATGCCTCCCTCTGGACCCTTTGTTCTGTCTGCTGCGTTCTTATTTATAGATCTGCTGCGCGTCACGGCCGTGATGGCCATCACGGCCAGGCCGTGACGCGTTCTGTCTAAGGCGTGTTTTCAGGTTTTTGACTCTCGCGAGGCGAGAGAAGTGTTCGCGACGCGAGCCCTTAAAATTCTGGTTGGCTACGACCGTGATGTCTATCACGGGCAGGCCGTGACAGCCTCTGACTTTTGCCTTCTGCTCTGCTTGATCACGGCCAGGCCGTGATGGGCTCTGTTTGGCTCATATTCTTCACTTTTCAAGCTCTATTTCATCCAAGCTCCACCATGGCTGATTTTGATCATTTTTACATTGAATTCCTGCAAAACAACACCAAGACACCGCTTCACCCGTTCCAAGGGAAAATCTAACTAAATCAACTAAATAATGCCTAATCTATATGAAAAATGCATGCAAAAGTGTACAGAAAATATCATGTAAAATCACACTATCAGAAACATGATGTAAAATCACACTATCAGAGAGAATAGATTATTGCTATAAACATCAATAAATTTTGAAAAGACAGTTGTAAATCAAATGCAACGTTTTTCAGAAAAGAAGGGAAAAAGAATACAATATACACGTGTCTCAGTCAGGGTTTAGCACTGAGCGCTTTTAGTCACATCATCAGACGCATAGCTTAAAATATACGAGTCAAACAGATATAAAATTTAGACAGGTAAAATTTTCAGACATATCAGCAAGCTCTCATTCTAACACATTATGCATATTAAGATTCCTTCTGATAAAAACAAATCTATCTTCTCTTAAGGGTTTTGTAAAGATATCTGCCCACTGATATTCAGTGATTACAAACTTAATTTCAAAAACACCCTTTTGAACATAATCTCTAATAAAATGATGCTTAATTTCTATATGTTTTGCTCTAGAATGCTGTATGGGATTCTTAGACAGATTAATAGCACTAGTATTATCACACCAAACAGGTATATTATGCTCAAACATTGAATAATCCTCAAGTTGATATTTTACCCAAAGCAGTTGTGAACAACAACTGGCTGTAGATATATACTCAGCTTCAACAGTTGATAGAGCAATGGTACTTTGCCTTTTTCTTGACCAGGAGATCATATTTTTTCCAATGAAGTGACATCCTCCACTGGTACTTTTTCTATCAATTCTATCTCCAGCAAAATCAGCAACACAGAATCCAGCTAACCTGAAATCTTCAGCTTACTTATATAATAGACCAAGGTTAGTGGTTCCAATCAAATATCTGAAAATTCTTTTGACAACCTTATGGTGAGATTCTTTAGGGTCTGATTGAAATCTAGCACAAAGACAAACACTGAATTGAATATCAGGTCTGCTAGCAGTTAAATATAGAAGAGATTCAATCATACATCGGTAGATAGTTTGGTCTACCTTTTTACCTTCCTCATCCTTGTTTAGGACAATTGATGGATGCATAGGAGTACTCATAGGCTTTGAATTTTCCATTTCGTACTTTTTCAGAAGTTCCTTGGTGTACTTCTGTTGATGAATATATATTCCATCACTTGTCTGTTTTATTTGAAGACCAAGGAAGAACTTCAACTCTCCCATCATGCTTATTTCAAATTCATTCTGCATCAACTCAGAACTCATTGCAGAGCTTTTCATTAGTAGCACCAAATATAATATCATCAACATAAATCTGTACTACTATGAAGTCTTTCTTTGAGCATTTCTTAAAAAGTGTAGTGTCTACTATTCCTCTAACGAAATTATTTTCCATTAGATATGTGCTTAGCCTATCATTCCAAGCTCTTCGAGCTTGTTTGAGTCCATATAAAGCTTTCTTAAGCTTATAAACATGGTGAGGATTTTCAGAGTCCTCAAAACCAGGAGGTTGCTTCACATACACTTATTCCTCAATTATTCCATTTAGGAATGCACTTTTAACAACCATTTGATAAAGAGTTATATCATGTTGAGCAGTATATGACATAAGAATTCTAATTGCTTATAATCTAGCTACAGGTGCAAAAGGTTCGGTAAAATCAATACCTTCTTGTTGATTATAACCTTGAGCAACTAATCTTGCTTTGTTTCTTGCCACTTTTCCATCTTCATCCAATTTGTTTCTAAATACCCATCTGGTTCAAATAACAGATTTCTCTTTGGGTTTAGAAACTAGAGTCCATACATCATTTCTCTTGAACTGATTTAGTTCTTCTTGCATGCCTAGAATCCAGCTTTCATCTTGCAAGGCTTTTTCAATCTTTTTGGGTTCCAAATCCGATATGAAGTCCATGTTGTTGTTTTTGTTGAAAGCATCTGGTTCTAACTCCTTGAGATGGACTTCCATTAATAAGATTTTCTGGATGATAGGTCTTGAATTTCCAATCTTTCTTTAAATTCTGAGTTTCAGACGCATCAGCACTTGTGGCTTGTTTGAAGATTCTTCCACTGCAGGATTAAGTTCAATACCTGCAACATCCTCTTCTAGATCTGATAGTTCCCTACCAGTCTTCAAACCATCATTAAACTTTACAAGAATTGATTCTTCTACAACAAAAGTTCTAGAGTTAAAGATTCTAAAAGCTTTAGACATTTTATAATATCCAATGAATATGCCTTTATCTACTTTTGAGTCAAATTTGCCAAGATGATCTTTTGTATTAAGAATATAACATTCACATCCAAATGCATGAAAATATGATATTTTGGGTTTTCTACCTTTCCACAGTTCACAAGGAGTCTTATTTAGGATAGGTCTAATCAGTATTCTATTTTGCACATAACAAGTAGTGTTAATGGCTTCTGCTCAAAAGTACTTAGGAAGATTATTTTCATTTAGCATTGTTCTTCCCATCTCCTGAAGAGATTTGTTCTTTCTCTTAACCACTCCATTTTGCTGTGGAGATCTAGGTGCAGAGAAATTGTGAGAAATATCATTTTCCTCACAAAACAGTTTGAACTGCTCATTTTCAAATTCTCCTCTATGATCACTTCTAATAGCAGAAATACAGAAACCTTGCTCATTTTGTACTCTCTTACTGAATACTATAAAGACCTTATAAGACTCATCCTTGTGGGTTAATGTACCCATGTTAATCTAGAATAGTCATCAACTATGACAAAACCATATTTCTTTCCACCTAGGCTAGCTACACTGATTGGTCTAAACAGATCCATGTGTAACAGTTGCAAAGGTTTAGAGGAAGTGACTTCTTTCTTAGATTTGAAACTTTATTTTACTTGATTACCTCTCTGACATGCATCACACAGGATATCTTTCTTAAAGGAAATATCATAGAATCCTCTCACAAGGTTATGCTTTTTCAATTTAGAAATTTGTTTCATACTAACATGTCATAGTTTTTTATGTCATAGCCACTTTTCATCCTCTTTAGACATAAAGCATGTGACACTTTAATCTGAAAGTTCAGATAGGTCAATCTTATACAGATTGTTTTACCTTTTAGAAGAAAAGAAGGTCTTTCCACTATTGTCATTGACTATGCATGCATCTTTAGAAAAAGATACAGAAAATCCACTATCACATAATTGACTTATGCTAAGCAGATTATGTTTCGGCCCTTTCACATATAAAACATCACAGATAATGGGCAAGGGAGGTTTACAACCAATTTTACCTACACCAACAAATTTTCCTTTCTGATTGCCACCAGAAGTCACATGTCCACATTTCTTAGGTTGGAGGTCTAGGAACATATACCTTTCTCCTGTCATGTGTCGCGAGCATCCACTGTCCAGGTACCATGATAGGTGTTTCTTTTGTCCTGTTAAGTAGGTCTGCAACAGAAATGATCATGGACTTAGGTACCAACACTTTCTTGGGTCCTTTTCTGTTAGTATAAGGAGTCTATGAAGACTTCTTTCTCTTTTTGTAGATACACTTAGACGTGATATGTCTAGTTTTTCCACAACATGTGCATATAGGTTTATTTGATACAGATTTGACAATTATTTTTCAGAACTTTGTTGATCCTTTACGATGTTCTTGACTGGAATATCCTATTCCTTCTTTGTTAAGGGAGTGCCTCTGACTTCCCAAAAGTTTAGTCAGATTATCTCTACCATTAACAAATTTGGTAAGATATATAGTGAGCTCTTCTACTTTCTGTTGAAGTTTATTAATTTCTTCAGAAGGTAGAGTTTCAACTGAGATCTCAGCTTTTGACTTTTCAGGCTTAAGCATACTATTTTCTTCAGATAATTTTTCACTCTTGAGATTTCTGTGTATACTCGTTTGAGAGTTTAATATACTGTCACTTGAGGGATTTGAAAGCTTTAGACATATAGTTGGATTCTTCCAACAATTCATCGTAGGCATCGTCCAATTTCTCAAGTTCAGAATGTACCTCAGTGTCTGAATCAGAGTCAGTATCTGTCTTAAGACAGAGATTTGCTTCAAGCTCCTCTCCTTCACTTTCAGTGGAGCTTTCATCAAGATCTTCCCAAGTGACCATCATTCCTTTCTTCTTTTTGTTGAAGAACTTCTTGGGAGATTGCTTTTTGAGCTGAGGGCATTCTGCTTTGATATGACCATGCTTCTTACATTCATAACACACAATGGCATTCTTGTCATGAGATCCACCATCTTTGTTTTTCTCTTTGTTGAAGCACCTGAAAGGTTTGTCCTTTCTGAAGTTTCTTTCTTTCCAAAGCTTTTTCATTTTTCTAGTGAAAAGAGAGAGTTCATCATTTTCATCATCTGAATCATCTTCATTTGATTCCTCAGATTCCTTTGAAGATTCATCAGCTTTGAGAGCTTTTGATGAGGTTCCTCTAGATGATTTCTTGTTAGCTTTAAGGGCAATGGATTTGTTTTTCTTTCCATTGTTTTCTTCAATCAACTCTTGTTCATGGATTTGGAGAGTGCCAAGAAGCTCATCTAGCTTCATTATTGTTAAGTCTTTGGCCTGAGATACAGCAGTCACAAGTGGTCTCCATTGCTTTGGAAGACTTCCGAGAATCTTTTGAATGTGTTCCTTAGTCTTGTAAACTTTTCCCAGTGATTTCAGTCCATTGGTTATGGTTTGAAATCTTCCATACATTTGACCAATAGTTTCTCCTTACTCCATTTTAAATAGCTCATACTTTCTGACCAACATGCTGACTTTGGTCTCTTTGACTTTGTTGGTTCCTTCGTGAGCAACCGCTAGTGAATCCCACATTTCTTTTGCAGATTCACAAGAACACACTTTTTCAAATTCTTCTCTGCTCAAGGCGCACATGATTGCATATCTAGCCTTGGCATTTGACTGTCACTTTGTCTTTTGCTCAGAGGTCATGTTAGCTTTAAGAACTTCATCTCCATTGTCATCTTTAGGGACAAAGGGGCCTTCTTCAATGAGATCCCAAATATCAGAGTTAGTGGACTGTAAGAACCACATCATCTTTTCTTTCCAGTAAATGTAGTCCTCTCCATTGAAGTAAGGAGGTCTCGACATTGAGGATCCTTCTCCAGCAAGGTACTTGCTTGTGCTAGCTTCTCCTGCCATCTCCAAGATCTTTTCCTCTACACTGTTAAGTGCTAAACCCTGAGGTTAAGCTCTGATACCAACTGAAATAACCAAAGTTAACACAAGAAGAGGGGGTTGAATTGTGTTTACCAATTTTTTCGATTACTTCAAAAGATTTTCGCAGGCACAACAAGCAGAACTTGGATTAGAGAAAATCAGACGAGTGATACGTCTAATATTCAGACAGAAGACACAAGCAAACAGAGAAGTGTAAAACAGAGTTTGATATTCACAATATTAACTCCCCAAGTTAAAAGCTTGAACATAATAATACTTAAGCAAAATAAAGAGTTAAGGGAAGAGGAATATCACTCAAGAGTTTTATACTGGTACACCCCAAAATCCACAGGGCTACGTCCAGTTTCTTGGTAGTACCAAGTGTCCACTATAACTGAGTAAATTACAGTACAAGTATTCTTTGCACACCTAGCCTCTTCAGGATCAACACTCAAACAAGTATTCTTTGCACACCTAGCCTCTTCAGGCTCAACACACAAGGAATATAAATGTTTTGTGTAACTAATACAACTTGCAAGTCTTTCAGATCACACTAAAGGAGTGGAATAAATATGAAGTGTGAAAGACTGCGAATTAATATCAAATGATTGAAGGTGTATTCAATGAAAGAATGAAGAAGTTAATGAGGAGATTAAATGCTTCTCCACAGTATTCTTAATGATATTCAACTTCTTGTTTTCGTCTTCATTGTTTGATCTATTTAAAGGCTTTAATCAAGAGATCCGTTTAGACACAGCTTCAGAAAATGTGTTCTTTTGATTTGAGCTTCTGAGATACCATTAATGCCAAAGAGTCGTTCTGTATAAATATTAAATGCTTTTGGGAACGTTTAGCTTTGAGAAAGTTGTCCAAGAGTATATTTTAATCTGAATCAGCTATTATATCAGAGTAGGCAGCAGCAGGCTTCTTGTACTTGTAGCAGAGAGCTTTCCTCTTTTAGTACAACAGTGAGTTCACTTTCTAGAAAGCATTTTTACTTTGCACTAAAACTGCTAAAAGGTTACTGCTGTGGTATGAAGATTGCGTGTTTATTCCATAAGACCTTGAAACAAATGTTCTTTATTCTTTATCCTTTGAGTTATTGTCCAGAGGTCTTCGAGATCCTTAAGGAAGACATTTAAATTGAATAAGATGACTTGGACTTCATTTCTGACAAACAGACATTATACCAGAGTTGGAAAATCAGATCACTAGTGTAAAATATGCTTTTTACATCGGAGTTTACACATCGGTTTCTATTAAACCGATGTGTAAAACGAGGCGGTGACTTTTTTGAAATTAAAATCAAAGTATTACACATCGGTTTAGAGTTTAACCGATGTGTAAAACATTTCCACATCGGTTATTTCTAACCGATATTTAAAATTAAAACAAAAAAATTTTAACACCAGATTTATTATTATTTAACATCGGTTCTTTCTGAACCGATGTGTAAAATAGTGATTAACCACATCGGTTTCAATCTAACCGATGTATAACATTCTAAAAAAAAAATAGAATTTAAAATTTTACTTTTTCCACATCGGTTTTTTGTAACCGATGTATAATATTATAAAAAAAAATTCGAATTTAAAATTTTACTTTTTCCACAACGGTTTTTAGTAACCGATGTATAATGTGGTTAACCACATCGGTTTTTATATAACCGATGTGTATAATATGGTGAACCACATCGGTTTTCGTTATAACCGATGTGTAATATTCCTAATTTTTTCATTCCCTCTTTTTGTTCCGCGCCCTCCTAGTCTTTAGTTTATGAAAACCTAAAACACAAAACACTCCTCTCTTTCTCACATCGAAGCAATCCCTCCCTCTGCTAATGCGCGGCTCTCTTTCTTCCTTCATGCAATCATCTTCGAAGTTCATCTCCTCCTCGAAGTTCATCTCCTCTGCTCGCCGCCGTCTCTGGATCGCTGCTGTATCTCGCGCCAACCCTCTTGTGCTTCCTCCGCTGCTGTTTGTTGTTGCTGGTGAGTGTCTTCCTCTGTTTTATAAGCATCAATGAATGTGTGTTGAAAGCATTTTGTTTTCCCTGCTCCTTTAAGCATCAATGAATGCATCAAGTAGTTGTTTAATTAACACAGTTTGTTTCTATTCTGTCTAAGAGTTTTTGTTCTTTAATTTGTCTCTATTTATAGAATGTAGTTATTCTAGTAGAATGAGTTTAGCATGATGTGGTTCTGTGTATTCTTCATTCAGTTTTAAAATGGGTACTATACTAATGTGTATCCTTGTATTCTCCTATTCTGCATTCTACATTTATTTTCTATTTTGCTTCTATGGGATTTGCCTTGCTGAACATTGTAATGTTTACTGTGTTGTAGACTAAATGACTGACAAAATGCTTGATACTGTTTTTTTTGAGATCTAGTGTTGTATTCTGGATGATGGTTATGTCCTTTGCTGAACACATGTATCCCCTCTTGCAACCTTGATTTATTTGCTATGTGGTTAAGTCTAGCAACCCCTGCAGTTTTATTCATAATTTGCACTATAAAATTTGGATTTTTGCTCTGTTAATCCTGTTAAAAATCTGAGTCATAACTTGGTCAAAACAACAAGTCTTGGATTTAATCTCTTAACAATTTTAGTGCAGTTTTTGTGTTCAATTCCGTGTCTTATCTGCTTGTTTTCATCTTCTGTCATATTCTTTAATTTATAACTTTGGCTATACAACTCAGAATCAAGCACTGTTTTTTTTCTTGAAATAAGAAGTGGTTTCTATTATTCAATGGGTCTATATGACTAACTTCTATTTAACAGTCTATTTATTATTCTATATGTGATGCAATTGTGCTCCATTGTGTTACTACTGGATGCTGACCTTGGAAAGGAAGAACTTAGCTGCAAAAGTTGCAACCAAAGCAGCTATCAAAGCACAAAAGTCAGTGACAAGGGGATGAGGATGAGGTATGTTCGCCATTACAGTAGCTGTAATACTTTTTAAAGTGATTTTTCTTGCATGTTTAGCTATTTCAATTTTAGCTTTTTTAGTTACTCAATCTTATTTTAAATAATCTCGAGCAACATAAATGTTTGAGCAACTTTCTTACTCTATTTGCAGAACAAGAAATTGACAGGTGTTATTTTCCTGGATTGTGGATCTGATTTGAGGAGTAGTCATAGGGTTCCTGGTGAGTTTCATTCAGTTACTCATAAATTTAGTTACAACTTACAAGTGTGTCACCATTAATCAACCATACCATTAAGTTGTGTAGATCTCTTCAGGTATACATGGCTGATCGTGAGGATATCCTTCCTTCATGCAGCGGGTCGGAGACCCCGTCTACTGGTAGAAAGGGTAGACGTGCCACACGAATGAGGAATTTGACTGCCAACCGTGGTTCAAATCAAAGGATAAGATTATAATTTGATAATTACCTCAATCCTATTGGGCCAATGGCAGATCAGTTTAACAGTTTTGTGGCGACCCTTGCTAGGAACAGGCCTAGTATACTCATTGATAGGTGGAAAGATGTACCGGCGGACGTGAAGGATCAGATATGGGAGAGTATTCTGGTATCTATACTTCTACGTCCTGTGTTTGTCTGTATCTACTTTATTTTTATCTTAATAATATCATACAGTAATTCGTTGATTCTTTTGGTCTTAATGTAGTTGACCTTTGACATACCGGATACGTACGTTATGAAGAAGCGTTTGCTAAAGTATGCTGGAGAGCGTTGGAGGGCTTTTAAGACCGACCTGGGCAGATACTATGTATTCAATCCAAAAAGTAAAAAGAACCCACTTGAGGTGTATCCGTTTCTTGACAAGGCGACGTGGGATCGCTTTGTTCAGAGCCGACATGATCCCAGCTTTCAGGTTAACTTATTTGATTTGTCTCTAAATTTATGTAATTGCATTAATTTTATTTACTTATGTAATTTAATTGTCTTCTATTTATAACAGGAGAAGAGGAAAAAGGGGCAGAAAAACCAAAGCAAGAATGTCTACCCCCATGTCATGTCTCGTGGGGATATAAAAAGCTTGTTCAGAAAATGGTTGAAGAGGAAAAGAAAGCACGTCAGGAAGCAACATCTCAGGCGGATCCTAATGCTAAAAATCGTCCAGAGGTTGTTGATCCACCTCCACCCCCACGCCATCGTAAATGGAAGAGGGCCCGACAAAGAAAAACGGGACAATATACATCTGAGGAGGCCCGCCAAGTAGCTAAGAAGATTGTAAGTATAGTTTGAATTGTAATTGTCATTTTAAGATTGTTACCGAATTGTAATGTGACCTGATATTTTATGTGATAGGATGCCTTGGATGATCAGCTAACCCAAGGAACCTTTGTTCCTAGAGGACGCGATGATATCTTAGCTGATGCCATCGGTAAACCAGACCACCCGGGCCGTGTCATTGGTGTTGGATGGGGAGTCGGCATTCGCCAATACCATAGTTCATCTTCACACCAATGCCACAGGGATGTTGAAGCAGATAGAGCACGGCTAAAACAGGAGATTGCAGCTGAGCTTCGACAGGAGATGGCCGAGCAGTTTGCCCAGCAGATGGCAATATTGACTTCTATGTCCCAGCAGATGACAACTGGTGTTCAACCCTCTGTCCAACCCTCTGTCCATGTGAGCACTAAGGGCTCATGTGATCCTTCTCATCATCCTGAAAATGATGATGATGATGATGATGATGATGATGATGATGATGACGACGACCCTGATAGGTGTGAGCTGTATGTTGATGATCATCATGATTGCCGCTTAGTGGCATTGGGTAGGGCACATAATAACTTAGGTAATACCATACACCATCGTTTATTATCGGATGATCAGCTGAGGGTCGTTGTTGAGATTATTCGAGATGCTGATGCTCGAGTCCCTGTGCCCACTGTGGAGGTTCAAACAGTGGGTCAGGCCCCCGGTAACTTCATCCTCTGGCCAAGAAGACTGGTCAGCTTTCTTGTTGCATCTGAGGTATTCGGGTAGTTGTGTTTTTCTATATTCATAGTTGAAATAATTTATTATTGTTTAAAGATAATGCTTTATTTTTATTCATTATAGAATGTTGGAAATGATATTGTGCCTAAAAGGTCGGAGCTAGGAAGACCAGAGATGTCTGCTCCTGCCAAGGTATTCATTTGACCATTTAGTTAATAACGAATTAAATAACTTAATTATCCGTGATTACTAATATATATCTATGTTGTTTAGGGGATCGACAAAGGGGCACCTGGCCATGGTGATGTTCTTAAAGTTCTGGCTATACAGGTTGTCACCATAGAGAATGACGTAGCCTTGGTAAGGTTGGAACATGATGCCAGCCCTGGTGATGAACTGTATATCCCAAAGAAGGAACTTATGGAGATGGTACTCAATAAAGAAATGGCTAGTTCTGCACACATATCGTTATGGTGCACGTAAGTACATTTTATTTATAAGTTAAGTAATTAATTTTTAAATACTATGATAATTAACATGTTTTTCCAATATATTAGGTATCTGCATCGTATGTTAGTCGATCAGGGTAACCTCGCCCTTTATGGGTTCATTGACCCCATGTTCATTCAGGGTGATGTTCTCCTAGCATCAGAAGACCCGGTCACTACCATACGTGATGTACTTGCCCGAGACGATCATCAATTCTATCTTGCGCCTTACCTCAATAAGTAAGTACTGGTTATTTAAGTATAACTATATATGACTTAGTCACTAACTGTTCCGCAAATACAGCCAGCATTGGCAACTGTTGCTCTTGTACCCAAGAATGAACGTCGTGGTCTTCTTCTGCTCATTGGGAAATAAGACGGCGAATCAACTGAAGACGATCATCGAAACGTAAGCATTAAAATACTTTATAATCAGTAATGCAGTTGTTTTAATTATCTGAAATCTATTAGATATACTTTAATTAATGTTTTTGTCATGATAGGTCTATTAATGCAACCCACATGTTGCGTGGTGAAAGGCGTACTCGGGCTATCAGATGGATTATTCCTAGCGTAAGATATTTATTAGTTCAAATGCATCAAATGCAGTGGGTACAATAATTGATTTCTATTTTATTTAATTCCTCATATTCTAATTGGGTTTCATTTGTACGTAGTCACATATACAACGTTGATCAAGGGAATGTGGCTACTATGTGATGCAGTGGATGTTGGAAATTATCTCTTCCAGGATCACTGAAAGATGGCACGAGGTAAATGTTAATTGACACAATTAGAAGTAATAGTATAGATTCGTTATATGTTTTATGTTAGTTTATTACTTAAAAGATATAATCTTTTGTCCAATTAAACTTGCAGATATTCAACAATCCAACTCCATTATCTGATTCCGACATCAACAACATAAAGAGGCGTTGGGAAACTTTGTTTCTTGAAGTGTACCAACCATAGTTTGTATATATGTAGTTAGTTTAAAAACTTATCATGTACTAGCTATTACTTTTGACTGATCATATGTATTTTGATATGAAATCTATAATATATCATGTAGCTTTTTGGTTTCTAATTATTTTTGTTGTCTGAATGTAATTGAACGTATATATATATGTGTATTGTTCGTAATAAATTCAATATATATTAGTTGTGTTGAGAATATTTACAGTATGTTATTCTGGTATATATTGATCTGCATTACTGAAACAAGGGGAAAGGAATGATAGAAATGTATATAACAAGAAAAAAATGAGACTTTACACATCGGTTTTATTAAAACCGATGTGGAAATTTCACTTTACACATCGGTTTTCATTAAAACCGATGTGGAAAGTGAAATTTCCCAATAGGATACCAATTGACAAATTAATTTTCCACATCGGTTAAGATGTAACCGCTGTATAAAATATTATAAACATCGGTTTTAAAACCGATGTGTAAAGTGGAAATAAACCACATCGGTCGTTTCAACATCAGTTTTAAAACCGATGTGTAAAGCCAAAAATAACCAATGTGGAATCCCTTTTCCGCACTAGTGGATGGGTGAGAAGTAATCATAAATCAGACGAGTGCTCGAGCAGTCCAAAAACTAGACGGGTGATCATGTAGTCCAAAATTAGATGGGTGATCATGTAGTCCAAAACTAGATGGGTGCTATGTTATTCCAAAAGTCAGACGGGTGATCAACTGAGTCTGTTTCAGACAGATGCTTCTTGTCACGTCATCAAGTGAACTCAGATCTTGATAGCACGTTGACTTGGTCTTTGACTAAAAACCAGACGAGTGGTTTTCAGATAGGTCTTATAAACGGAGCTCTACTGAAAATCAGACGAGTCAGAAAGTAGATGAGTGACCTTAAATCTGATTTTCTGCACACTTATCAGATTTGTCAGTAATTTCATAAGGTTCAATATTACCATACTTAATCTATTTGGAATCATCAAAACTTAGCGAATTTACACATTGAATGTGTTTCAGACTTGTGAGGTCTCAACACGGGTTTCGTCATTCAGACCACAACCATAACTTTATTGGTCATGTAAGTGTATGAGAAATATATTTTTAATTTATGCCAAACAGAAATGTAATAGGCAACTTTCTTGTTTTTCTAGGCATGGATGCTCTGGAAGGAGGGGAAGGCTTCAGAATTGATAGATGAAAACATACAAGACTCATGGATTGTATCAAAAGTTTTGCGATGCATCCATGTTAGTCTCTTGTATGTGCAACAACATCCAGAGGATAGACCGAACATGTCATATGTTCTTCAAATGCTAGGAAGTGAGATAGAAATTCTAGAGCCTAAACAACCTGGTTTCTTATTGGGCAACGTTGCATTGCAAGCAAATTCCCCATCAAATCAAATGCAGTCGGGATCTACCAATGAGATAACCATGACCTTATCAGAAGCCAGATGAAAGTCAGCGAGGGGGACTAAGGCAAATATTTTAGTATTACCAAAATGGTAGTTTCATATGGGGTTTCATCTAAGGTGCACCACCCATTAAGGTAGTGCAGTGGTACACCATCCAAGTGATAAAATCTGGACCAACCAGATTGCCATTTGGGTTCTTTTGACTTTTCAACCTTTGTAATGGCCAATGCTAACATGAAGCTTCAAAATAGGTGATACATGAATGCACTACTATTTTTAACCCAAATTACCTATTATTATTATTATTATTATTATTATTATTATTATTATTATTATTATTAGGTTAAAGTAATGTTTTGGTCCCTATACGTGACATCGATTTTCAATTTGGTCCCTATGCATAAAAAATTATCAATTTGGTCCCTATACGTGACACTGATTTTCAATTTGGTCCTCATCGCTAATTGGTCCCTATATAAGAGGACCAAATTGCAAATTATTGTCACATGTAGGGACCAAATTGAAAATAATTATCACATGTAGGGACCGATTTCATTTTTTTGTTGTTGAATTGGTCCCTACATGTGACAATAATTTGCAATTTGGTCCTCTTATATAGGGACCAATTAGCGGTGAGGACCAAATTGAAAATTAGTGTCAGGTATAGGGACCAAATTGATAATTTTTTACGTATAGGGACCAAATTGAAAATCGATGTCACGTGTAGGGACCAAAACATTACTTTAACCTTATTATTATTATTATTATTATAATAGATAAATTAGTTGATTTTTAATTTTTTTTATAAAATCTTAATTTCAAAATTCCATTTTTACCTTTCTTCTTCACCACTACTCAACCAGCCGCCACCACCACCCGTCAACCCCTCTGCTACCACCAAGTTCATTTTTTCCCCTTAAATCTGAGCCATTCCCAGTGCGACCTGACCCGTTCGTCGTTCCTCCGAGGTTCTCAACGTCGATGTAGGTGGAGAAGATGTCGTCCTCGGACCTGATATCCTCCAGCACTTTTATCGACCACAACTAGTTTCTTATTTTTTAAAAAATAAAAAAATTATTGTTTATTGTTACAATCCCTTGGTTCATCTTCTCACAATCACCCCTTTTGCTGTCAAGCATCTACGGCGGTTGGAGCACCATATTTGAGTTCCACGAGCCACGGAAGACGACGGTTGGCATATATTTGGAAACGATGTAGATGCGCGTCGAGGTTGCTACAACAGTGCGTAAGATCGAGCGGTGTGAGGGTACGAAACCTCTCTGCAACCCACGATACAAAACCCAATTGTCAAATACACCCAAAATAACCACCAATATTGGCTTAAATCCTTCCTCGATATTGACCAAGACTCTTACGGTAGAGGAATGTTTTTCTCTCTGTCGTTTATTCATCAAGCTGAAGGAAAATATATACATGAATGGGCAGTAACTCCTAATAACTCCTAATAATGTTACAACAACTATCAAGGGATACAAATCAAATGTGATAGCCACAAAATCTGCTATAATAACTCCTAATAATGTTACAGCAACTATCAAGGGATACAAATCAAATGTGATTGTTGTTATCCGATATTATGCGAGACTAATAAAGGCTATTAAAGCTAATAATGGCTAATACCCCCCTTCAAGGTGGTGCATGCAAGTTTCGAATGCCCAGCTTGTCAAGGAGGAACTGAAACTGTGGTTTTCCTAATGCCTTTGTGAAAATATCCGCAAGTTGACTTGTAGTGGGAACATATGTTGGTCGAATATTCCCTTTGAGAATCTCATCCCAGACAAAGTGGCAATCTACTTCAATATGCTTGGTGCGTTCATGAAACACAGGATTTTTGGCAATATGTAACGCTGCCTGGCTATCACAGTGAAGAGTTATGGCTTTGTTGTGAGAAATACCTAGGTCGGAGAGAATCCCCTTTAACCATTTTAACTCACATGCAGCGATTGCCATGGACTGTATTCGACTTCAAGCAGAGGAACGAGATCCGTGTGTGTTGCTTCTTTGTTTTCCAGGATATGGGGAGCCACCAAGGAGGAGTAACCCGACCCGATGAATGTAACGCCTGGTTAAAGGACAATCGCCCGATCGAGTCGCACCAACCATGAAGCTGGAGGTCACATGTACTATCTAGAAGAATTCCTTGTCCTGGATTCCCTTTCAGAAATCGGACTACTCGAAGTGCAGCTTCCCAATGCTCGGTTGTGGGATGTTACATAAATTGAGACAGCGTGTGGACACTGTATGATAATTCAGGTCGAGTGAAACACAAGTAAATCAGACGCCCAACCAAGCACCTATACTGCTCGGGATTAGGGAATAGTTGATCCGAAGCCAGTGCCAAGCGGTGGTTTTGCTCTAATGGAGTGGCAGCAGGTTTAGCACCAAGGAGACCAGCTTCAGATATAATATCAAGGGCATATTTATGCTGACAAAGAAAGATCCCTGTAGGATTTCAGGTAACTTCAATGCCCAAAAAATACTTCAATACGCCAAGGTCTTTCATATGGAAACACGTGCTCAAGTAGAGTTTAAAGCGCTGGATGGAAGAAGAAGTGTTTCCAGCAATAATCAAGTCATCAACGTATACTAGGACCACAAGGTGAGTGTCTTGTTTTTGCAAAGTGAACAAAGAATAGTCAAGAGATGATTGTTGGAACCCATAAGCATTGAGGGCAGTAGAGAGCTTGGCAAACCAGCAACGTTGGGCTTGCTTTAGCCCATAAAGTGATTTGTGAAGCTTACACACCATATCTGGTTGCGGTGCGGCAAATCCAGGAGGCATTTTTATAAAAACTTCTTCATGAAGATGACCATGTAAAAACGCATTGTGCACATCCATTTGATGAAGTTCCCAAGCTTTTGTCACGCTTTGCCTGACTAGGGCGGTCGTCTTGTGACCATTTTGGCAATTGGTGCGAATGTTTCGGTGTAATTGATCCCTTCCATTTGATGATTTCCAAGCACAACCAATCTGGCTTTAAAACGCTTAATCGTTCCATCAGAGTGATATTTAATGCGATAGACCCATTTGCATCCCAGAGCTTTCTTGCCAGGTGGTAAGCGCTGCATGGTCCAGGTGCTGTTACGTTCAACGGCTTCAATCTCGGCTTGCATGGCTTCTCTCCACCGAACATCTTTCATTGCTTCATGGAAGTATAGTGGTTCCTTTTCTGCAATAATTACTGCAAGAAATTGTCTATGTGGCAGAGAAAATTTATCACAGTTTACATAATGTGTTATAGGATAGGGTGTACCTGAAGAATGTGATGGAGTTAGTGAACGAGTGGGAGGACTCAACTTTTGAACAGTGTTCGTGACGTAACCTTCCAACCTGGTAGATGGACGTTTAACACGACAACCTCGTCCCAGTGGCCCAGAATCATCGGAAGGATTTGTCGTGACACCGGTGTCTTCTACATCAGCTTCGATAGTATGGGGCATTTCTGACGGGTTCAGTATGACAGTAGTGTCTTCTACATTCACCTCAACAGTATGGGTGCCCCCTATCATTAAGACTTGCTTACATTCTTTGATTCTAATGTGTCTAGACAAGAATCATCCACTTCACCCGCTGCTTTGTTATGATTCGCTGAGTTTGATGTAGATTCACTGTGTTGGAAGGGAAATTGTGTTTCAAAGAAGACTACATCTCTTGACACAAAAATATCATGGGTATCAAGGTCATAAACTCGCCATCCTTTTTGCCCATAAGGATACCCAACAAAAACACACCGACGACTGCGACTTGCAAACTTATCTCCTTTAGTGCCTTGGTTGCGAGCATAGCACAGAGAGCCGAATATGCGTAGATGAATGTAGGAGGGTGGCTGGCCGTGCAGGTGTTCATATGGAGTTTTTCCATTCAAAGTTGGGGTTGGAGTGCGATTAATCAAGTACCCTGCCGTCAAGATGCACTCGCCCCAGAAATTAAGGGGAAAACTTCCTTGAAACCGCAAAGCTCCTGCAAAATTGAGGATGTGACGGTGTTTTCTTTCGATCCTTCCATTTTGCTGCGGTGTCCCTACAGAAGATGTTTGAAAAACAATTCCATGTTCCAGGAAATGATTTTTCATGCAAACAAATTATGTTCCATTATCACTTCTAATAGCTTTAACCCTTTTATTATATTGTCTTTCCACCATCCCAAAGAAATTTACCAAAATCCGTGACACTTCTTTCTTATCAATTAACAAATAAATCCACACTGCACGCGAGCAATCATCCACAACAGTAAGAAAATATGAAGCGTCACAAGAAGATGGAGTTCTGTAAGCTCCCCATAAATCACAATGTATCAAATCAAATGTATTAGAAGGATGATAATTACTCAATGGAAATGTTTCTCTAGTTTACTTAGCTCTTTGACAAGTGTCACAAGCTTTATTCAGTAAATTACTATCTTTCCCACCGCTATCTTTAGAAATCAACTGAGTAATCTTCCAAGATGGATGTCCCAAGCGTTTATGCCAAAGTTCTAGTTGATTCATCCCTTCAGATCTGCAAGCCTTCATTCTTGGAATTTCCCGGAAGAAGTAGAGTCCATCCCTCCGTTCACCCGCTCCAATCAGCATCTTTGAAGTTTGGTCCTGTATAACACACATGTTATTAGTAAACTGAACAATACAACGGGATTCATCTATCAGTTGTGATATAGAAATTAAGTTGCAATTTAATTGAAGAACATAAAGCACGTTCTCGAGTTTTAAACCCCCAGCAAGCCTTATTGTGCCTTTCTTAGTGGCCATTACAGATTTTCCATTAGGAAGTCCAACGGGACATCCAGGCACTTCACGTACATCAGCAAAGTATTGGAGGCTTCCTGACATATGGTTGGATGCCCCGCTATCTAGGATCCATATATTGGGTTTAGTCTTACCAGTCATGCACTCATTTGGAGTGACCTTAGATGTATTGAACATTTGCAACAAAGTTTCCCATTGCTCATTGCTTAACCCTGCCATGGCACTCGTCAGGTATAAGAATTCTAACCTGATGCTCTGATACCATGTAAAGGAATGTTTTTCTCTCTGTTGTTTATTCATCAAGCTGAAGGAAAATATATACATGAATGGGAAACAACTCCTAATAACTCCTAATAATTTTACAGCAACTATCAAGGGATACAAATCAAATGTGATAGACACAAAATCTGCTATAATAACTCCTAATAATTACAGCAACTATTAAGGGATACAAATCAAATGTGATTGTTGTTATCCGATATTATGCGAGACTAATAAAGGCTATTAAAACTAATAATGGCTAATACTTACCTTCCATTATCTTAACTATTAGCTCCACGTGCATAAATTTTACTGTTGCGGGATGATCTTGTTTCTTGTACGATGGAGAGTTTGGACGGTGGAGTGGGTGGTGGGATGAAATCTTTTTCTTTTTTTAGTTATCACATTATCAACTAAATGTTGAATTTTGTTGCACTATCAAATCTACATCATTGATTAAATTAATAATAAATTCAATAAGTGGTGCTTCATCGATGTACCATTTGATAAGGTTTTTGTGCTAGATTTTGCTGTCATAAAAGTTGAAAAGTCAAAAGAACTCTAGTAATAATATGAATTATTCAGATTTTGTCACTTGAACGGTGTACCATATAATGCCCCTTCTTATGGTTTACTTTCCTTTAATGTGTGTTAGTTGTAAAGATGTTTCAGAGAGAGTAGAAGTTAAGTAGGACCAAGTTCTCCTTTATATCGAGACCTTCATGACAATTCATATAATCAAATTGAAACATTTCCATCGATTGAACTTATCCTTATTGGGAGATTTTGGTTAGAGTCTTGAGAAGTTAAGTGATTCGGTTTATAGTGATATTAAGTTGCAATTGTCCCTGAATCAGAGCTCGTATAGCATATAAAATGGCAAGACAAATAAAAACTATAAAATTAGGAGTGGATTTGAGGAACTGTGTGTAAAAACACACAAGTAATTTGGTATTTATATACATATTAGTACATGGCAGCAGTAACTATAAACACTAATTAAATACACTAAGCCCAATTGTTATAAATTACAATTTCTAAGAATACAACTTTATGAGTGAGCAATGACTAGGTGATAAATAAGGCTATACATTAAACATAGCATATGTAAGTATACATTTAATTATATTTTGATGATTGACAAACACTAACCATAAACATGCAGGATAAAAAAAGAAAATATTATTTCTAAGCATGCAGGTACACAAAGGTTAATAAAGCAAGGCACAAAGAAGTTAGGAGTATCAAAGTTTCAAGCATACCTTAAGCGAGATTGGGTAAATATATTAAGTCTTAGATGTATTATAAGGGTATGATGACTAAAACTCATTTTGGCTCATTTAATCAATTTAATTAAAATAATACACTTTTGGGTAAAAGGTTTTTAATCAAGCATATTACTTGCAAAGTGTTTTTCAAATTAATTTCAAATTAAAAATTGATTTAATATCAAAGAATAAGTTTTAAAAATATATTAAATTGATGCTCAAATTAGTTTTCAATTGTACTCATTCAAATTTCAATTGAATTAATTTTCAATCTATTAAAATCTTCTTGATTAATTTGCACATTGAAATAATTGGAATTGAATATGTATATTTTGAATACTAATATTTTTTCGGTAATCAATGGCTTGAAATTCAATCAATTGAATGCTATTTGAATCTGATTTACTCATATTTAAATTGATTGTTTTTTCAAATCAATTAACTATTGCTTTGACAAATAGCTTGAACGTCCACCATATTATTTTTGATTTCAATTAAATGTGTGAATGGTGCATTTCAATTAAACAATATATAATATAGCCGTTTCTTTTTCAAAACGGTGCAGTGAATCCATTTTAATCCTTCATTAAATCAATTTCTAACTTTTTCAATGATTGTCAACAGTAGAAAAATATGCAACGGCCATTTGCTTGAAATCAGTCTTTTTTCTTAATTAAGGTGCAAAGGTAATATTTTCAAAAGGCTATAAAAATATATTTCTTGATTGCAAAAAAGAGAAGAAAATATATGAAAAATATACTTTGAACTGAAAACTATTTGTGAGTCAAACTTGTTATTATCATCATACTCATAGTGCTTTAATTTGTATCATCTATTTAGAGTGCTTCAGTTTCTTCTACTCTTGTATAAACTCTGTGATAGGGAGTGATATCCTAGGTTGAGGGTGAGGTATCCTCTGGTTAGAAGGTGAGGCATCCTTGTGTGGCAAAGGGTGGGGAATCTCTTTGGTGTGTGACTTTAGGCTCAGAAGCACGGGTGAGGTATCCCAGAGGCATGAGGGAGAATGCTAGAGGTCGTTGAGGCTCTTACACGTGGTGGGTGAGACATCCCGGGAGGCGTGGTTAGAGTGCTACGTACAAAGGTTGCAAACACCAGTTTATAAGCTTGTTTATTAGTGGAAGAAAATCCCACTAAGTGGTGTGGGGACTGGACGTAGGTCACAAGTGGTTAGTGGCTGAACCAGGATAAAATCCGGTTTGCAAGCTTTTCTTCTCTATCTGCTTTGGTGCTTTGATTATTTTCTTTGACGTGTTAAGTTTTAATTGAGAAAAACAATTTTGAAAAATTAATCTAGAAAATTTTATAAACCCAATTCACCCCTCTTGGGTTATGGTTGCCACAGTAGAGTCCTATTAATTGATGGCAACATTAAAAGCTTTCTTTAAAATTAAAATAAAAAAATGAATTTTTGTGATTTTGATAAACCACCATATTTTGATGGTGTGGATTTTATTTATTGGAAAGATGGGATGAAATTTTTTATGCAAGCAATAGATTTTGATTTGTGAGAAATTGTGCTAAATGGTTTTATTTGTAAACCCAAATCACAATGGAACGAATTTGATAAAAATTGTTTTTCTTTAAATATTAAAGCAATGCAAATTTTGAGAAATAGTTTGAATGATGAAGCATATGCTAGAATTAAGGATTGTTCTTGTGCAAAGGATATAATGAATATGCTTGATGTTATTTATCTTGCTATCAATGATTTTGTGGATGAAAGTTCAAATAAAAAGAAAGAAGAGCAAAAGCCATTGAGGGGAAACATGTCTTGAAAAATGCCCTCAAGAAGATGCTCAACATGATGAAAGAAGCACATCTTTTTTTTTTTTTTACAATGATAATGTTCCAATTGAAAAGGAAAAGGAACATCCTCTTGAAGCATTGATGAACAAAAACAAGGAGAAAGATTATTCCTACAAAGAGTCAACAACCCACATGGTTTAAAAGGACTTTGTGGTAAATAATGCTAATGTTGATAGTCCTTTGTATAATGAGTTATATGATGGATTGATTAATTTAGAAAATAAAAATTCGATTTCCTTGGAAAAGATATCATCTATTGAAATTGAAATTAAGAGCTTGAAAGATGAATATACTTTTCTTAATGAAAAGAATAGTATTCTATGTAAGAAATCAAGCAATGCCTTTGACCAACATATTTTGAAGTGTCGACAATCTAAAAATTCTAAGATTTTCTATGATGATTTTCAAAAGACCAAGTCTTCATCTATATTTTGTAATTATTGTGGTCATGTAGGACATATTTCTCATTTATGTCATTATAGGAGAAATTATAATGTGAGAAATAAGTTATCACGGGTGTCTAAAAATTATACTCCCTCCGGTTAACAATATAAGCAAAAATTTCCAAAGTTTTTTGGTCCAAAATATAAGTAAATTTCAACTACCTTCATCTTATTTAATAAAGTTATTCTCAAAATACCCTTCATTTAATACAAATTTTGTTTTCCAATGGCTCATTTTATTCTCAACAACACAAGCTTAATAAATAAGAGGAAGGGTAATTTACGTAACAAACTTAATTTTTTATTCCCAATGACTCTTTTTAATGAGATCAACTAACTACCTTAATATGCGTGTTTTATTCAATTTTTACTTATAATAGTGACCGGAGGGAGTAGATGCTTATCCACTAACTCTCAAACACCCAAGATGAAATGGGTACCAAAAAGTTCCTCTACCTTATCTAATGTTGTGAAACCCTGCTACCCCGCATGTTATAAAACGTTGAAGATACAATTAATCAAATAAAAACATACATTTACTGGAGTAAATAAAACATTTGTCCATGGGTAGAAAGGTCCCACATGAACGAGTTCATAAATGCGGAAAAATAAAACCATGTTTAAACAATAAAAACATAACAAAACAAACCCAACCCGATGTCACAACAGAGCTGGTATAACCGTTCTGGAAGAATCTCGGAATACAACTAGAACTAAACTAAACAAAAGGAAAAGCTCTAACTATGGGCGGTGACTCCTCAGAGTCACTCCTCTCCGGACTGTTTGCCATCCTCTACATGAAGCCAAACATGCCAAACAAACAAACAAAAAAGGGGAGTAAGAATCATGTAAACATATACTGCATGGAGATAGGAATCAAGGTAAACAAACAAGCATGGCAGCATTATAGCATACATCAACACACTTATATATATATATATATATATATATATATATATATATATATATATATATATATATATATATATCATCATACATCAACATCATAAAAAACAAGTATGTTATCTGGTGCAATGCAATACTACTCCACTACTCCATTATGAACGACTTCAGAGTTACATATCCGTATTGGCCATAGAAGCACCAACACCGGTAGTTCACCGAACCCCAGGTGAACCCCATGGATAGCCAACACATTAAACCGTGGATGCCTCATCACAGGGGGCCGCAGTCACCAAACCTCGGGTGACCTACCATGGATGGCCAGATCACCGTATTCTCGGGCGATCTCCCCTATGTCGAACCTCCCCCTCAACCATCAACTCCAATGCTCTATGCATGACACAACAACAAACAACTACAACCATCTCCTTTACTCGGGCCAAAAAGCTCCCAAGACTTCATCATCAACATCATTGTGCTTGGGCCAAATAAGTACCAAAGTTATCAACGTGCGATAACCCAACGGTTACCGACTTAATCATCTTATCGTCTTAATTAATCTTTAATTAAGTTATCTAACCTTCATCATTGATTAACTATGTTATCATAACGTTATTGGGGGAATATTGGGGTTAAAACCCCTTTTAAACCTTTAATCTCAGTTTCTGTCCAGAGGGGTGAGCACGGGCGTGCTAAACCCCAACACGGGCGTGCTGTCACTTAAGTGGAGTACGGCCATGCTTCCTTTTAGGTACGACCTGCTCAGCTGCACGGTTGTGCTCATATGCTGCACGACCGTGCTTAATGTGCGACCATTTTCCAGAATTCAAACCGGGAGCATGGGCGTGCTCGTTGTTCAGTCGGCCATGATCGATACACGACAGCACTGTTCTGGGCAAATTCAAACACAGTTCCTTTAACACATTTTAGGGTTAAATAATCCTTTAATCTTAACTCGTTGTTCTTAGCCTAATTAACCAATTAATATTTTATCATCATATACTCATAGCAATCAACATCAACCAATTAACATCATGTTAATGACAATGATTATCATACCATCATACTCATGAAACACCCATCAAGAACATAAACATATAATCATGGCATTCTAAATAGTCAATAGCATGTTATCACAGGATGAACATATATTATACATATCATAAACCAACAACATACAACAACACCGGGGTCATGGGAAACCCCTTTGCCTTACGCTACCCCCATTGCCTATGATTATACTATCCTTCTCCCCATACCTGGATTGAAGGTTTCAACCGTTAGCTCCTTAAACAGCGAAGATCACGTCCCCCACGAGCGGCTCAGTCTGATGCTAAGCCTTGGTTAAACAGAAACACAAACCAGTCAGTTTCCAATTCAAAACTATGAAAGGAAACAACAAGGGGAAAAAAGAACATTACCTATATACGTGTACAGGCAAAACAACCCTTCCCAAGGGTCCCGAGTACTCAAGAAACTGATTGAGTTTGATGGAAAAAGGGAATGAAACTACTTTGGCCGCACTAGGGTAGTAGCAGCCACTAGAATAGGGTTTTCATGTAAACCCTCGGTCTCTGTGCAAGCATATATAGATTGAACTTGAGCACGGTCGTGCACTTCCTTGAGCACGGTCGTGTACCTCCTTGAGCACGGTCGTGCTGGACTTAGCGTCGACGAGACGCGGTCCGCACATTGAGAACGGGCATGCTCACTATTGAGAACGGACGTGCTCAACTTAAAACCTGCAACTCGCTACAGATTTTAAGCACGGGCGTGCTCATGCACTAGGAAGGGACTTTTAAGCCAAAAATCCCACTAAGCTCTTAGCCAGCCATTTTAACTTAACAAAACTAACTTAAACAACACAAACAAGCTTAATAAAAGAACTAAATGAAAAGCAGGGTGTTACAATTCCACCCCCTTTTTAAAAAATTTGTCCTCGAAATTTCTACATACCTCCAGCAAAAAGATGCGGGTACGCTTCCATCATCTTACTCTCCAGCTCCTAGGTAGCACTTTCCTCAGTAGCCCCACTCCAAACCACTTTGACCAAAGGAATCTCCTTACCTCTTAGCTGCTTCACCCGCCTATCCTCGACTCGAAGTGGTAGCACCTCAAACGTCAAGTTCTCTTTCAACTGTATTGCGTCGGGTACTATCATGTGACTAGGGTCATGGATATACTTTCTTAGTTGAGACACATGAAAAATATTATGGAGATTGGACAAGAACGGTGGTAAGACTATCTGGTAGGCGACTTTGCCGACTCTTAAGGATCTGGTAAAGACCAATGAACCTCGGAGTAAGTTTCCTTGCCTTCATCACTCTACCAACCCCAATCATTGGTGTAACTCTCAAGAATACATGATCACCTTCCTGGAATTCGAGCGCCTTCCTCTTTTTGTCATGGTAGCTCTTTTGCTTACTCTGTGCAACTCTCATCTTTTCCTGAACCATCCTGATCTTTTTTGTTGTTTCCTGTACTATCTCTGGTCCTAACACCACATTATCACTAGGTTCATTCCAAAACAAGGGTGTCCTACATCTCCTCCTATAAAGAGCCTCATAAGGTGCCATCCCAATGCTGGAATGGAAACTATTGTTGTAGGTGAACTCTATCAGGGGCAAAAACTTGTCCCAACTACCTGAATGTTCTAGCACACAAGCCCTCAACAAGTCATCTAAGAACTGGATGGTCCTCTCAGACTGCCCATCAGTCTGTGGGTGGTAAGCTGAATTAAGACTAAGCTTTGTCCCTAAAGCATGCTGCAAACTCTCCCAGAACCTAGAGGTAAACATCGGGTCTCTATCTGATACTATGCTAGAGGGAACACCATGAAGCCTAACTATTTCCTTGATGTACAGCTTAGCCAACTTCTCTAAAGGATACTCCATGTTCATAGGGATGAAATGGGCGGACTTAGTCAATATATCCACAACAACCCATATAGCCTCAAAACCAGATGGAGTCCTAGGGAGTCCAAACACAAAATCCATGGAGATATTATCCCATTTCCATTCTGGGACACTCAAAGGTTGTAACTTACCCGAAGGCTTTTGGTGTTCTATCTTGGCCTTCTGACAAACTAGGCACGCATGCAGAAACTCAACCACATCATTTTTCATCCCAGGCCACCAAAACATCCTTTTAAGGTCCCGATACATCTTGGTGGCACCTGGGTGCACACTCAACCCACTCCTATGTCCTTCTTCAAGGATCAACTTCCTAAGCTCAGGAACATCCGATATGCACACTCTATCTTTAAACCTCAAGACACCATCACTGCCATCCTTAAAACTAAGGTCTCTACCCTGAGCAAGCAACTCTCGCTGGACTAAGAGAAACTTATCTAACTTCTGACCTTCTCTAATCTGATCCATCAAGCTGTTGGTAACCTTCAAGGTACCAAGCCTAATACTCTTAGGGGTAAACTCACAAGCTAGACTAAGGTCTCTAAACTCCTCAATCAGACCCATCTCCCTAACCATCAAAGTGGATATATGCATGGTTTTCCTACTCAAGGCATCGGCCACCTCATTGGCCTTTCCTGGGTGATAGGCCAGCTCGAATTCATAATCCTTTAAGAACTCCATCCACCTACCCTGCCTCATATTCAGCTCGTTTTGATCAAAGAGATACCTCAAACTCTTGTGATCACTAAAAACCTCAAACCTCACTCCATAAAGGTAATGACTCCAGATCTTTAAGGCAAATACCACAACTCCTAGCTCTAGGTCATGGGTAGGGTAGTTCTTCTCATGGGTTTTCAACTGCCTAGAAGCATAAGCAACTACCTTACCATTCTGCATCAACACACCGCCTAACCCTTGCTTAGAAGCATCACAGTAAACTATGAAGGGTTAACTTGGATCTGGCAAAACTAAAACTGGTGCTGATGTCAACCTATTCTTAAGGGTTTGGAATCTCTCTTCACACTTAGAGTCCCACACAAACAACTGTCCCTTCTTGGTGAGACAGGTTAAGGGTAAAGCTATCTTAGATAAACCTTTTATGAACCGCCTATAATACCCGGCTAATCCAAAGAAACTCCTAATCTCGGTTATAGACTTCAGTGCTTCCCACTAGAGCACCGTCTCAACCTTAGTTGGGTGCACTGCTATGCCACCCTTAGAGATGACATATCCTAAGAAGCTCACTTCCTCTAACCAGAACTCACACTTTGACAACTTAGCGTACAACTGCTTTTCCTTAAAGGTCTGCAAGACAACCCTCAGGTGTTCCTCATGTTCCTCCTTGCTCTTGGAGTATACTAAGATGTCATCTATGAACACCACCACAAACTTATCCAAGTAAGCGTGAAAGGTCTTGTTCATGTAGTCTATGAACACCGCAGGAGCATTGGTCACACCAAAGGGCATAACCAAGTACTCATAGTGACCATATCGCGTCCTGGACGCTGTCTTCGGGATGTCCTCAGACTTAACCTGAATCCGATGGTACCCTGACCTCAAATCTATTTTAGAAAAGACGTAAGCGCCCATCAACTGGTCCATGAGATCATCAATCCTAGGGAGGGGATACCGATTCTTTATGGTCACCTTGTTGAGCTGCCGATAGTTGACACATAACCTCATACTACCATCCTTCTTCCTCACCAACAACACAGGTGCTCCCCACAGAGACACACTCGGCCTAATGAACTGCTTCTTCATCAGGTCCTCCAACTGTTCCTTCAACTTAGCTAGCTCTAGAGGAGACATTCTATAGGGTGCTATGGAGATTGACTCGGTGCCAGGCACTAAGTCTATGGTGAACTCAACATCTCTCTCTGGGGGTAAGTTATAAACATCCCCTGAGAACACTTCAGGAAAGTCCTGCACAACAGGCAAACTAGCGACATTAGGAGTGCTGCTCTCTACTTCCAGGGAAGCTATCATCATGTCTATTTGGACTTCGTCTTTCATCGAAGCTTGAACTTGGCTGGCAGAGAGAAGGTCCGGATTCTTAGACTCCGTTGGAGTTCCAAAAACCAAGGTTTTATCAAAACAGTTCAGAAGAATGTAGTTGGAAGATAACTAGTCCATGCCAAGAATGATATCAAGGTCTTTCAAAGGGAAGCATACAAGATCAGCAACAAAGGTTTTACCATCAATGACAATATGACAGTTCTTGCATGCATGAGATCTGAAAAAAGGTTTATTCGTGGGTGTAGACACAATCAAATCAAACTTAAGAAAGGTAATAGGCAAGTTAACACTATTGACCCTATCATACGATATAAACGAGTGACTAGCACCCGAATCATACAATACAGTCAATTGAGTTCCATCAATAAAACATGTACCTTGAATCAAGTCATCAAACTCGGATGCTTCAGCTCCACTAATAGTAAAGACTCTCCCAGTGGTCTTCAGTCGGTTGGCCTGAGACTTCTGACTCTTGCTAGCACTAGGAGGCTCTGCCTTGGCTCCCTCACAATTACGGCTGATGTGACCCAACTTGCCACGTACACCTGAAGCAAATCACAGTTGATTCCTTGCACTGAGAAGAATAATGATCCAGTGCGCCGCACTTGCCACACATCATGGGTCTAGAGGCATTAGAGAACCCGCCCCTAAACCTATCTTACTGAAACTGTGGCTTCTTGCCACTTTGCTTGAAGTCCCTGCCGGTCGGAGCATAGTTTTACTTCTTAACTCTTTATTTAATACAATGTCTACAAGCACACGCGCATAATGTCCAAAATTTCTATCAATAGTGGACTTACTTGTGGCGAATCCAAGCAAATAGGAGAACCAATACTAACAACAATTGAGAAGATAATTCTTGGTCTCCAATACTCCTGAGGCAAGCATGTAAGCCGAATCCCGTATTGTGCAGAGGTGTGCTTTTGATTCAAAGGATTAAAATCTGGTGTCCAGGGGAATAACCTCAACACGCCCGTCTTATGATTCCATGTAGAGTGTAACATCCCAGTTTTTCTCCTATATGTTTAATTATTTTATCAGAGTGATTAATTATCTGGAGGTTTATTTTTGTTTGTTTTTATGTTGTTTAGTTTGAGTAATATTATTTACTCATTTAAAAATCATTTTATTGGGTGCATTAACACTGCGTTACTGTAGTGTATACATGCTTGCAGGGCAATAACATTATGCTATTGTATATATTATTATTTGTTTATAAAAATGTTTTAAATAATATGATTCAAAGAAATTTATTTTCAGTTGTTACTCTATTTAATTTTAGATTTGAAAAATAAATTAGTTTAGTGTTAACTGAAGATTTATTTTGGATCACTGATTTTCTTGGTTGATCAGTTTAATAATCAATATTTACTCTAATTTGAATTTTGAAAGTATATATTTATCACTCATTGATTTTAGATCTAATGGTTAATATTATTTCCTTTTTTATAAAATCAATTTCAACCACACATTTTACCTAAAACTAACTAAAAGAAAAATAAAATAAGAAAAAAAGGTTCATTTCTCCTTATAACTCCCGTACTCGACAGCCCCTCTCCACCACATTTATTCTTTCTTTCTTTTTATATTCATCTTCTTCCTCCCTTCAACTTCATCTTCCTCCTTCTCTCAACCATGTCCAGCCATCTCCGAGGCCCATCTGGCCACCATCGCTACCGCGCGACCAGCTGCTCCTTGTCGTCGTGGTGCGCATCACCGTGAGTGTGCTGCGGCGGTCCTTTAGTCGCGACCCAGTTCGTCCCGCATGCATCTTGGCCGCTGCTCTGTCATTAGACACCATCGACCATTGCTTGGCCGCCGATCGGAGTGGGGAGAATGACCACACATCGCTAGCTGCTCCGTCACTGCGACTTCTATTCTCCGCCGTGAACTGGTTGCTGCAGAGAGCGTTGCTATCGTGTCCTCGCCGGAGCCGCCGTGGTTTCCGCCGTTCACCACCTCCAGCCACCATGTCATCTCTTTTTCTTCCTTGGGTAAGTGTTTACCCCTAATTTCTTCTAGTTTCAAAAATCCCCCAAATTGGTTTGCAAACCCTAACCCTAACTCTTTAATTTCATATTATAATTTTGAAATTTAACCTTGTTTTATGCTATTGGGACTATGAATTAGTGTTTCCCTAAGTTAATTTCATCATCCTTTGAGTAGTTTGATTTTCCCAAAATTATGATATGAACCCTAAAGCCCCAATATGATTTTATTGGAAATTGATTATGCTTTTGTGAAATTAACTATATTTCTATGTAATTGGGACTGTTAATTGATGTTATGACAAACAAATTTCTCATTTCTAATGTCAAATCCATTTTTCCCAATTTTGATGACGAATTGTAATTTTCCCAAAACTGATTTTTATTGGAATTGGTTCTATTTTGTGAAATGAAGTATTTAAATCAACTTAAAGTGAGTAGTTGATGATGACTACTTGCTTGCCTGAATTGTATGGTTGTTGAAAATGCTTGGACTCCCTCTTTGGGAAGTTAAAGTGGTTGTGTTTTCTTGGGGAAGCAGGTTTTACATTTTTCGGGAGCTGACAGGAGTTGTCTGCATCTGTCGCAAGGTGTCAGAGGAAACTGGAGCGTCCAGTCGGGTTATTAGTTGGATTTTAGGTTTGTGCTGCTTCGCTCAGAAGGAAGCCAATGGTTGAAGCACCAATGAAATGATCCTCTCTTGTCTACAAGAGGTAAGGGGGGAGTGAACCACATCACACCATATTGGTAGATGTGAAGATGACTTTAAATTGTCTGGTGTTGGAAATCCTATATTAAGGGTTATCCACGGTCTATTTATCTCTTTGTATGAATATGGTTGTAATATTTGTTTATGACTTACAAAAAGAAAAAAATTACCCCATTCTTTTATAGCCAATTTTTAATTAACCTACTTTTCGGCCTTAAAATGTCACTTACGATGTAGCGCCCGAGAAGGGTGTTACATTATTGGTATCAGAGCTGGCTGAGTCTTTTGGGCTTGGGGTATAGGTCTGTCGTCGTTTGTGTTGTGTTTTCTCTGATTGTTTGCTGTGTTGTTATGTGTTCTTGGTTCTTTGGAGAACCAGTGTATAGAAGGATGATGACATTGGTTATCCTTGTTTGTGTTCCCGTTTTTGTGATGTTGTTCCGAAGGGAGGCAACAATGTTTGCTATTCTCTTCATTATTGTTTCTAAGGAGGAATGATAGTGGACAGAATTCTGATGCCTAGTTTACTTTGAGTTTGTCATCCTTAACCTTGGTAAGGATTGACTGTCTGATAGTTGAAGCGGAAAACGAGATAGAAGATTGGTATCCGCGTTCGTTTTCTTTAGATGAGAGAATTTCGGGGACGACATTCCTTTTAGTCGGGTAGTATTGTAACATCCAAGTTTTTCACGTATATGTTTAATTAATTTACCAGAGTGATTAATTATCTGGAGGTTTATTTTTGTTTATTTTTATGTTGTTTAGTTTGAGTAATATTATTTACTTATTTAAAAATTATTTTATTGGGTGCATTAACACTGCGTTCCTATAGTGTATACACGCTTGCAGGGCAATAATATTATGCTATTGTCTCTATTATTATTTGTTTAGAAAATTGTTTTAAATAATATTATTCAAAGAAATTTATTTTTAGATGTTACTCTATTTAATTTTACATTTGAAAAATAAATTAGTTTAGTGTTAACTGGAGATTTATTTTGGGTCACTAATTTTCTTGGTTAATCAGTTCAATAATCAATCTTTACTCTAATTTTAATTTTGAAAGTATATATTTGTCACTCATTGATTTTAGAAACGGTTATCACTGTGATGTGGAAATTTTTCTGTAATGCCTTAACTGAGTGTCTCAAAAGAAAACACAATACATCCACATTACAATGATAGTCATATAGATAGTCTTAACATAATGGTCATGCATAACCTTACAAACTAAAAATTGAAATAAATTATTACACAAGCAACTACTCTCGGACTTCATTTAATCAGTTTATGAAGCCGACAGTTACATATTAAGGCTCCCTTGAAACATATTGAGTTAAAGAAATTCCTTCTTTATCTCCTTAATCCTTCGAAGGACCTAAACCTGCTTATCTGAAACAATAGAGTGCCTAGTGAGAAAAATATTTCTCAGTGAGCTTTGCTTCAAGCAAGGATATACATACATATATAAACAAATAAATTCAAATAAACAACCCAAAATGAGTATGAGCATGGGAACTTTAACTTAAAACATTTACTAGATAACTTCAAGTGTGAGGGACTTGTAGTATTCTAGTTTAATAGATTCACTGGTGCAGAAAAGGGATTCCACATCGGTTATTTTTGGCTTTTCACATCGGTTTTCAAACTGATGTTGAAAAGACTGATGTGGTTTATTGCCACTTTACACATCGGTTTTAAAACCGATGTGTAAAGTACATTTTTAACAGCGGTTTTCTCTCTAACCGATGTGGAAAATTAATTTGTCAATTGGTAACCTAATGGAAATTTCACTTTCCTCATCGGTTTTGCCAAAACCGATGTGAAAATTTCACTTTCCACATCGGTTGTTACAAAAACAGATGTGCAAAGTGAAATTTTCACATCGGTTTTGGAAAAACCGATGTGTAAAGTCTCTTTTTTTTATTCTTTTATTTACATTTCTGACATTCTTTTCCCCTGTTTCAGTAATGCAGATCAATACCAGAATAACATACTGTAAATATTCTAAACACAATCACTTTTGTACGACAAAAACACAACTAATATATACTAAATTTATTACGAACAATACATATGTATGATCAATTACATTCAGACAACAAAGATAATTAGAAACCAAAAAGCTACATGATATATTATAGATTTCATATCAAAATACATATAATCAGTCAAAAGCACACTATAGCTAGTACATGATAAGTTGTTAAACTAACTACATATATACAAACTATGGTTGGTACACTTCAAGAAAGAAAGTTGCCCAACGCCTCTTTATGTTGATGATGTCGGAATAAGATAATGGAGTTGGATTGTTGAATATCTGCAAGTTTAATTGGACAAAAGATTATATCTTTTAAGTAATAAACTAACATAAAACAGATAACGAATCTATAACTATTACTTCTAATTGTGTCAATTAACATTTACCTCGTGCCATCTTTCAGTTATCCTGGAGGAGATAATTTCCAACATCCATTGCATCACATAGTAGCCACATTCCCATGATCCACGTTGTATACGTGACTACGTACAAATGAAACCCAATTAGAATATGAGCAATTAAATATAAATCAATAATTATACCCACTGCATTTGATGCATTTGAACTAATAAATATCTTACGCTAGGAATAATCCATCTGATAGCCCGAGTACGCCTTTCACCACGCAACATGTGGTTTGCAGTAATAGACCTATCATGACAAAAACATTAATTAAAGTATATCTAATAGATTTCAGATAATTAAAACAACTGCATTACTGATTATAAAGTATTTTAATGCTTACGTTTCGATGATCGTCTTCAGTGCATTCACCGGCTTATTTCCCAATGAGCAGAAGAATACCACGATGTTCATCCTAGGGTACAAGATCAACAGTTGCCAATGCTTGTTGTATTTGCGGAACAGTTAGTGACTAAGTCATATATAGTTATACTTAAATAACCGGTACTTACTTATTGAGATAAGGCGCAAGGTAGATTTGATGATCGTCTCGGGCAAGTATATCACATATGGTGGTGACTGGGTCTTCTGATGCTAGGAGAACATCACCCTGAATGAACATGGGGTCAATGAACCCATAAAGGGCGAGGTTACCCTGATCAACTAACATACGATGCAGATACCTAATATATTGGAAAAACATGTTAATTATCATAGTATGTAAAAATTAATTACTTAACTTATGAATAAAATGTACTTACATGCACCATAACGATTTGTGTGCAGAACTAGCCATTTCATTATTGAGTACCATCTCCATAAGTTCCTTCTTTGGGATATACAGTTCATCACCTGGACTGGCATCATGTTCCAACCTTACCAAGGCTGCGTCATTCTCCATGGTGACAACCTGTATAGCCAGAACTTTTAAAAACATCACCATGGCCAGGTGCCCCTTTGTCGATCCCCTAAACAACATAGATATATATTAGTAATCACGGATAATTAAGTTATTTAATTCGTAATTAACTAAATGGTCAAATGAATACCTTGGCAGGAGCAGACATCTCTAGTCTTCTTGGATCCGACCTTTTAGGCACAATATCATTTCCAACATCCTATATCGAATAAAAATAAAGCATTATCTTTAAACAATAATAAATTATTTCAACTATGAATATAGAAAAACACAACTAACTGAATACCTCAGATGCAACAAGAAAGTTGACCAGTCTTCTTGGCCAAAGGATGAAGTTACCGGGGGTCTGACCCACTGTTTGAACCTCCTCAGTGGGCACAGGGACTCGAGCATCAGCATCTCGAATAATCTCAACAACGACCCTCAGCTGATCGTCCGGTAATAAACGATGGTGTATGGTATTACCTAAGTTATTATGTGCCCTCCCCAATGCCACTAAGCGGCGATGATGATGATCATCAACATACAGCTCACACCTATCAGGGTCGTCGTCGTCATCATCATCATCATCATCATCACCATCATCATCATTTTCAGGCTGATGAGGAGGATCACATGAGCCCTTAGTGCTCACATGGATAGAGGGTTGGACACCGGCTGTCATCTGCTGGGACATAGAAGTCAATATTGCCATCTACTGGGCAAATTGCTCGGCCATCTCCTGTCGAAGCTCAGCTGCAATCTCCTGTTTTAGCTGTGCTCTATCTGCATCAACATCCCTGTGGCATTGGTGTGAAGATGAACCATGGTATTGACGAATGCCGACGCCCCATCCAACACCAATGACACGGCCCGGGTGGTCTGGTTTACCGATGGCAGCAGATAAGATATCCTCGCGTCCTCTAGGAACAAAGGTTCCTTGGGTTACCTGCTCATCCAAGGTATCCTATCACATAAAATATCAGGTCACATTACAATTCGGTAACAATCTTAAAATGACAATTACAATTCAAACTATACTTACAATCTTCTCAGCTACTTGGCGGGCCTCCTCAGATGTATATTGTCCTGTTTTTCTTTGTCGGGCCCTCTTCCATTTACGATGGCGTGGGGGTGGAGGTGGATCAACAACCTCTGGACGATTTTCAGCATTAGGATCCGCCTGAGATGCTGCTTGCTGACGTGCTTTCTTTTCCTTTTCAACCATTTTCTGAATGAGTTTTTTATATCCCCCACGAGACATGACATGGGGGTAGACATTCTTGCTTTGGTTTTTCTGCCCATTTTTCCTCTTCTCCTGTTATAAATAGAAGACAATTAAATTACATAAGTAAATAAAATTAATGAAATTACATAAATTTAGAGACAAATCAAATATGTTAACCTGAAAGCTGGGATCATGTCGGCTCTGAACAAAGCGATCTCACGTCGTCTGGTCAAGAAACGGGTACACCTCAAGTGGGTTCTTTTTACATTTTGGATTGAATACATAGTATCTGCCCAGGTCGGCCTTAAAACCCCTCCAACGCTCACCAGCATACTTTAGCAAACGCTTCTTCATAACGTACGTATCCGGTATGTCAAAGGTCAGTTACATTAAGACCAAAAGAATCAACGAATTACTGTATGATATGAATAAGATAAAAATAAAGTAGATACAGACAAACACAGGACGTAAAAGTATAGATACTAGAATACTCTCCCATATCTGATCCTTCACGTCCGCCGGTACATCTTTCCAAATATCAATGAGTATACTAGGCCTGCTCCTAGCAAGACTCGCCACAAAACTGTTAAACTGCTCTGCCATTGGCCCAATAGGATTGCGGTTATTATCAAAGTCTATTCTTATCCTTTGATTTGAACCACGGTTGGCAGTCAAATTCCTTATTCGTGTGGCACGTCTACCCTTTCTACCAGTAGACGGGGTCTCCGACCTGCTGCATGAAGGAGGGATATCCTCACGATCAGACATGTATACCTGTTTAAACAAAAAAAACTTGTTAGTATGTCAGGATAAATATCAAACATAACTTATAAATATCGATCAACGTACGTAAACATAACTTATAAATATCAACGTAAACATATAATATGCCTTTAAACATAACTCAAACTAAACTTACTTTGTGGTCAATTAGTAAAGTTCTCCCATAACCCTTCTTGGTGATCATTACGAGTAGCATGTACATCATTTACTTCATTTTCCTCATTGAAATTAGGCACTCGTGTTGAGAAAGAAGGAGTATCAGAAATATCAAGGCAGAACCTGTCACGGCCGTGACATTCCAACTGAGCCATACCCTCACGGGCAGAACTGATCACGGCCTAGCCGTGATGGTGGTCACGGCCGTGACAGACCAACCAGTGAAGCAACCTCCAAGGCAGAACCTGTCACGGCTTGGCCGTGATGGCCATCACGGCCGTGACATGCCAACTGAACCAGACCCTCACAGGCAAAACTAATCACGGCCTAGCCGTGATGGTGGTCACGGCCATGACAGACCAACCAGTGAAGCAACCTCCAAGGCAGAATCCGTCACGGCCTAGCCGTGACAGGCATCACGGCCGTGACGCGTGATACCACCACTAGAAAAATCCAGTCTTGGTGCCATTTCCAGGTGGATTAGACATAGATTCCCACTTTATAACACTTCACACACAGAACAACACAAGTATACACAGAACAAGGACTCAAGACACAAACTTCATCAAAGGGGTCACAACAAGGCACTAACACACTCATGACAGAGGCTAGACAATATTTTCAGCAGAGAGAACATACCAGAGTTGTGAGATACTAAGAGACCGGAGTGGTGGTTCTTGAGTAACAGTCCTCTTCGCGGAAGCACGAACAGAGTGGTGGGTCTCCTTAAGTTGCAGGCGCAACAACCAGTATAAATCAGGGTTAGAGGTAAGCACTTTCACGGCCGCCGCTGTTGGTGTAAGCTAGGGTTGAAGAACAGATGAAAAGGAAATCAAAACGAAAAGGAGGGAGAGTGAGCTCACAGGCATGCAGATGAAAAGGACATATGAAAAGGTCTCAGCGTGAAAATGAAAAGGGGGAAGAGGGAATTAAAAATGTAGATAACAATACACATCGGTTATTTGAAAACCGATGTTATAACGTTTTACACATCGGTTTTTCTATAGCCGATGTTAAAAATTATATTATTTATTTCCTTAATTTTTTTATTCGTTTTTCCACATCGGTTTTACAAAAAACCGATGTTAAAACATACACATTTCCACACCGGTTATAACAAAACCGATGTGTTAAAGTATGCATTTTTTAATTTTTAATTTTTTGGTTCAATTTTCAACATCGGTTTAAAAAAACCGATGTTAAAACCTTTATAACATCGGTTAAATATAAAACCGATGTTAAAAATTTTCGATTTAATTTCAAAAATGTCACCGCCTCTTTTTTCACATCGGTTTTCTTAAAACCGATTTTATCACCCCAACGTAAAAAGTATATTTTGCACTAGTGATTCTTGATATGGAAGTCAGAGCCCTATGACAACAATCAGGCGTCCCTTAATTGCTAGTACCATATCCTAGCCAACAAGTAATTGAAGGACTTACAAAAACATAACTCACCCACAATTACTTATGTGGCCTTAATGGCTAATTTGGTTCTGAAACAATCGTCTCACCAAAATATAGACCATTTTAGATTTTTAATGCCCTGCTATACTTCACTTTAATTTGATTAAGAGAAATAATCCAAACACAGTTAGGACATCAAGAGTGAACTTATAGCAAAAACCTAAGTCATCGATTCAATAAAACTTAATTTATCACAATTTGGAGGATAAAGACTAAAGTTACCATTCCCACCATTTATTCCACAGTCTGAACTTCTAATCCCAAACAGTTAGGAGTTCATATAACACTAGTCAAAACTAAGCATGTTGACAATACATTATAACCAATCTCAAGTGTCCAAAACCAAGAAGGATCATGCAAAAATTCAAGTGTTATCAACTTTGAAAACTAGTAGCTGAATTTTCAGTAAATTGAAATGGAGATTCCTACACCAATACCAACTCGAATTCAAAAAATTCAAAGCGTGGGTTTTTAAAAATTCTATCTACTTTCTATTAGCACATGAGTCAACTTAAACCGATATTTGGACAATTTAATACAATTTAAATATTAAGATAGTTCCAGTTCAGAATTATCAGTACAAGCAGCAAATTAAATATCATTTTTATCATTCAATACTTATTGAAATTGAATCGTTCCAAAGCCTATATTGTTAAAATTATATCTATTTTATATTAAAGCATGAATCAAGTAAATCCAATTTTTTTACAGTTTTCTACAATTTAAATACTAAGACAGTGTCAGCACAGAGTCTCCAGGACAAACAGCAGATTGCATGTTATTTTTCTCCCTTTAAAATCAATGAAATTGAATCGTTCCAAAGCCTATATTGTTAAAAATTATATCTATTTTATATTAAAGCAATAATCAAGTCAATCCAAATTTTTTACAGTTTTCTACAATTTAAATACTAAGACAGTGTCAGCACAGAGTCTCCAGGACAAACAGCAGATTGCATGTCATTTTTCACACTTGATACTCAATGAAACTTAATCGTTCAAAAGCCTATTTAGAAAGAAATCAAATCTATTTTCTGATGGTACAAATATCACTTCTAAACAAGCCCTATGGAGGAAGTTATGGATAAAACACTAACAAGGGTGCATTACGGGTTTGAAGGATTTTAGAGCCCCTTGTCAATTTTTATTAAAAACTACCTCTAATCAACGTGCAATTCAAAAACCCAGTTGTCAACAAGCATATATCAGATCAAAATAGGCTTTCCATAGAAACAATTAGAACAATTTAACAAGAAATTGGGATTTATGGTTACCCAATGTTACAAACAACAAAACTCACCTGGCTTGGTAGAAGAATCAAGGTTGCAACTGTTGATCTCCCTAGGGTTCCTCCCTAATCTGATTTGTGCTCCTATTTTCGAAATTCTAGAGGTCTTTCATGTTGCTATTTTGCTTGATTTAGGTATTTGATGAGTTGAAATTGTCAGGTAAAAGGTTATGGGGAAAATTGATGTTGATTTAATGAGATGTTTTGGAAGGATGAAGAAGGGAATGAGGATGGAAATGGTGTGTGGATGAGGCAGAATTTTGTGAGGGAGAAAGGGAAGGAAGAGAGCTGTTCTGGTTGAAGGAGGAATGAAAATGAAACATCCAACTCTCCCCACTCTAGTTCTGACCAGAAAAAAAAAAAGAGAAGATAGGGGAGGGGTATGGTGTTTTCTCTTTCTGGTTGCCTAAATGAATGAAGGGAACAAGGTGTTATACCTTGTTCGGGCCGAAAATTAATTGGTGAAAGGGGAGGAAAAATTTGACCAATGGAGGTTAGATATCCTTGAAAGGTATTGGTCAATTAGGGGATTTTAGGATAGAGATAAATAAGTTGGTTCAAAATAAGTGGGTGTGTGTTTGATAATAAAATAAAAATAATATTTCCATTCCATTTCAATTCACAATTAATTAACCTCATTAAATAAATCAACCACACAATTTCACATTTAATAAATATAAAATGATTCAAACACACCTATGGAAAAACGTAAAATGAAAAGACTAAATTACCCTTGGGGAGGAATGTTACATTTCTCTCCCCCTTAAATAAATTTTGTCCTCAAAATTTTAGACAACTTACCTACTCAAACAAGTAAGGATACTCCTGGCATAAGTCATCCTCAAGCTCCCAAGTTGCCTCCTCAGGAGTTGACCCTTCCCAAATAACTTTCACCAGAGGAATTATTTTGTTTCTCAGGGTTTTCAAGCTACGATCAATCACTTGAACCAGTATGGGTTGGAAGGTTAAATCTGGTCTTAACTGGACAAGATCATGATTGAGGGGTTGACAAGGATTAGGAATATACTTTTTGAGTTGAGATACATGAAAGACATTGTGTATTCCTGACAAGGAAGGAGGTAAAGCAAGTTGGTACGCTACTGGACCGACTCGGTGGATAATCTGGAAAGGTCCTATGAAACGAGGACGGAGTTTCTTGGCCCGAAAGGCTCTTCCAATGCCTATTGTGGGGGTTACTCTTAGGAACACATGGTCACCCTCTTCAAATTCTAAGGGTCTCCTTCTTTTTATCAGCATAACTCTTTTGCCTACTCTGTGCAACTTTTATTCTATCCCTAATAGTTCGGATTTTCTCTGTTGTCTCCTGGATTAACTCAGGTCCTAATATCCCCTTGTCACCCACTTCAGCCCAACAAAGTGGAGTTCTACACTTACGGTCATAGAGTGCCTCATACGGTGCCATACCTATGCTGAAGTGATGACTATTATTGTAGGCAAATTCTACTAAGGGTAGGTGATGATCCCAATTTCCTCCATCCTCAAGAACACATGCCCTGAGCATATCCTCTAAGGTTTGGATGGTTCTCTCTGTCTGACCATCTGACTGGGGATGATAGGCAGTACTAAAGTTCAACCGAGTACCCAAGGCTTGGTGAACAGCCTTCCAGAACCTAGAAGTGAACTTAGGATCCCTATCCGACGCAATGCTAACTGGCACCCCATGCAACCTCACTATTTCTCTTATGAACACCTTTGCTAGTTTAGCCGTATTGTAAGAGGTCTTAACGGGTAGGAAGTGGGTGGACTTAGTCAATCTGTCCATTATCACCCAAATAGAATCATGCCCCGCCTGAGTGCGAGGTAAACCTATAACGAAGTCCATGGATATGTTCTCCCATTTCCACTCAGGTATTTCTAAATGTTGGAGCATGCCTGAAGGTCGTTGATGCTCGATCTTGACCTTTTGACACACCAAACAGTGAGAGACAAATTTGGCAACATCATTCCTCATTCCTGGCCACCAGTACATCTTTCTAAGGTCTTAATACATCTTAGTAGAACCAGGATGTATTGAAAAACTTCTCTTATGGGCTTCCTCTAACACTTGTCTTTTAATCTCTTCATCATTTGGAATGCATATTCTCTCATGAAAGATGAGGGTTCCATCCCTGGCTTCGGAGAAGCCAAGTTGATTCTTCCTATCTTGTAGGTCCTCGTCCCGAAGTTGAGCATGTCTAATTTGAGTTCTAAAATCACAATTGATCTTAAGGTGGCTCAAATAAATGCTATTGGGACCCACAATAACATTTAGGTTTAAGTTACGGAAATCATCCAATAGTTTCAACTCATGTAACATCATGGATGAGACGTGAAGAGACTTCCGGCTTAAAGCATCTGCTACTACATTTGCCTTTCCTGGGTGGTACTTCAACTCAAACTCATAATCCTTAAGGAACTCCATCCACATCCTCTGTCTCATGTTAAGTTCCCTCTGATCAAAAAGATACTTCAAGCTCTTATGATTGCTAAATACTTCAAATTTTGCTCCATAAAGATAATGTCTCCATATCTTTAGATCAAAAACTATGGCTGCTAACTCCAGGTCATGAGTAGGATAGTTTTCTTCATGAGGTCTCAACTGGCGAGAGGCATAAGCCACTACCTGCCTATTCTGCATCAAAACACATCCTAAGCCTTTTAAGGATGCATCACTATAAACTTCAAATCCTAAGGCTGGGTCTGGAATGGTCAACACAGGAGCCGAGGTCAAACGGGCTTTGAGTTCAAGGAAACTCTTTTCACACTTTTTATCCCACTCGAAAGGATTACCCTTGCGGGTTAAGCGGGTTAAGGGTAGGGCTAATTGTGAAAATCCCCTTATAAACCTTCGATAATATCCTGCCAAACCTAGAAAACTCCTAACCTCGGTAATGTTCTTAGGTATTTCCCAATTAAGGACAGCATCAACCTTACTGGGGTCTACTGCTACCCCATCTTGTGAAATTACATGTCCTAAAAACTTCACTCCAGTCAGCCAAAACTCGCACTTTTCTGGCTTAGCAAACAACCTCTTTTCTCAGAGTATCACTAGTGCAATAAGTGCTTTTTACGTCAGTTAAAATTGATTTTTTTACGTTAGAAAACTGACTGACGTAAATACAGCTGACGTTAATAGTTTATATTTTAATGTCAGTTGAGAACTGACGTTAAATATAAAACTATTAACGTCAGCTCTTTAACAAAACTGACGTTAATTTTGTAAAAATTAACGTCAATTTTTTAAGCAACTGACATTAAACATAAAACTATTAACGTCAGTTCTTTAAGACAACGGACGTTAATTTTGTTAAAACTAACGTCAGTTGTTATAAAGAACTGACGTTAAAGGTTTAATTTTAACATCAGTTGTTTATTACGACTGACGTTAATAGTGTACTGTATATTTTATAAAATACTATTAACGTCAGTTGTTTGATACAACTGACGTTAATAGATTTTTTTTTAAAATTTAGTTTTAAAATATCACTCCCCTCAGCTATCCCTGCATTCAGTAAATATCCCAGTAACACAGAATATCACACACATTACAGAATTGCAAAGGAGAAATGGAACAATGAGGGGACTTAAAACCAAAACCCATGTATATATAGAAATAAATTTTAGTTCCAATGTCTAAAAAACAAAACTACCAATCTAAGGATATATATATATATATATATATATATATATATATATATATATATATATATATATATATATATACATCTTATTAATTAGTTTCTAAAGTCTAACAAAAATACTAATTATCGAAGTATTGCGGAGGTATCTTGTCAATTCCTTTTTCAGCCGCATACTTGAAGAAGAATTCAGCAAAGCGCATCCTCAAGTCTCTTAACTCATCTTCTTGAATAGGCGATTGGTCGTTAAATGCCTACACACGTTCAAATAATAACAATAACATCAATGCAAGTCATCTTCAAAACTATAATATATAATTTAACAAGTTGTTTAAATATTACCTTATTCCATCCATCCGTAATAGATGTGGAGACTATGTTCAGCATATGAAGCATCACATAATAGCCGCACGACCACCCGTCATTTTGAAATCGAGACTACCAACAAAATTAATTTCAATGTCAGTTGAATATACATATAAATTAGTAATTATAATATTAATTATTTGATAAATAAACTACCAAACCTTGATGATGTTCCATACAAGATTTTCTTTAGCCGTAGAAGTCCTACTTCTCCCGTTGGCGCAACTTATGCTACTCGCCTTCAGCGCGCTATCATAAACAAATAATCATGTCGATCAATTAACAAATTCATATATAATGTGTGTAATAAACTAAAAACAACTGATATTAAAACTTAGATTAAATTTAAGATTAGTTACTTACTTATTCTGACTTCCAACACCACCGTGAGGTTTGTTGGTGGAGAGAGCAATAGAATATGACAATATGCCTAGACGGGTGAAGTACGAACAACTGCCAATGGCTTTTCATACAGTAGGGAGCCAGATATAATTCTTTCTGATTGTCTCCCAACAACTTCCCTAAGTATTTACTCAATGCATCGCCAGCAAAGAATTCGGGTAGAAGGATTGACGGATCTAAGAAGCATTAAACTGATGCAACGCCCTTATCAAGCTGAAGACGATGGAGATACCTAAGATATGAAAAGGTGTGGATGTTAATTACATAATATATATATATTTAAATTAAAATAAATTATTAAATGGAAAAATACCAAAAATAAATAAGTTATAAAATTAAAATTAACTTACGTGCACTAGAGACTGAAAACATTGCTGTTCATCCAGACGTTATTTCAACAGGCGTTCCCGAGATCGTCACCACAAAAGGTAAATATCCTCCATTGATCTGGGCGTGCCACCCATCCATCGTGCTCCAATGGACATTCAAAAATCTCAAACGCATAATCCTCACTAAGTGAGAACAAACGAGTGATAGGTGATAGCGACACCGACGTCGACTTGGCCTCCAGTTTAGGAAAAATAAAATAGATAAGTTGTTGATAATTAAAAAAACACAAGTAATTATTTGACTAATTTGGACATTAATAATGAATACATACCTTTGTTAACATTTCGAGCTCACGTCGTTTGGAGTCCAACTCAAGCTCACACCTTTTCATTTCCAACTCATGCTCACGGCGTTGGACTTCGAACTCCCGCTCCCTAGCTGCCAACTCATCGTCCTCCACATGTGCCCTACTAAAACTCTCTTTTATGCTCACATGTGAAGGGTTGGCATGCCCTGCGATGTCCTGGGATGTATCGACGGAGGAAAGCTCTCTGGCAAGAGCCTGCTTGAATTCTGGGTTAGATATTAAGCTTTGCATCAGATGTGTTGTAATAGATGGGTTGGACATGAGGTGCTTTGTAATGTCAGCCAAAATTGATGCTTCATCAACCACCCGCTTTCGTGAAGCAGACTTGCCATAATATTCTTTGATGGTCACGTTCCCAGGAACACCAAGAACCCGACCAGGATGGTCTTTCTTGCCTAGAGCAGTCATCAAGACGTCTCTTCGTCCAGAAGGGACGAATGAGCCCTGGGAGGATTGTGCTTTAAGATCCATCTACAATGAAAAAAATGAAAAAACGTGCAAGTGAAAAGTGTTGCAAATATATATACAAATATCAATTGAAATCAAGTTAATTATTTACTTACAATCTTATCTGCCACTTCGCGAGTGGCATCAACTTTAAAAGATCCCATCTTTGTCATGCGACCGGCTAACCAGACATCGTCGCGGTCGATGTCCGACGGAGGACTTAATAGTGTGCCCTCAGGCACCTCTCCTCTTTCAATCCTAGCATAGTGCTTTTACTGCTTCTCCCTCAGCCTATCCGCCATCATCTGCTCGATCCGAGTATGGTACCCACCCTGAGACATGGTGTGGCGGTGGACGTTCTTCGCCTGATTCCGCCGACCCTTATTTGCCTTAGCCTATTCAAACAAAAACACATAATTAAATACAGTTAAATGATCTATAATAAGCATACAAAATTAACTTAATCAACCAACCTGAAATTCTCCATCCTGTCGGCTCCTGGCAAACATATGCCAAGTATCCTGGTCAATCCAGGGATAATCCGAGAACATTTTATCAAGCCGCTTCTTCCCAGATACATAGTACCTGGTAAGATCATGCTTGAACCTATTCCAACGCTTTGATGCCATTTTCATATATTTATGACGATGATCCTCGTCATTTGGCACAGTCCAAGCTACCTACACATTAAATACATAACAACTGGATGGATTATAACTCGGATAATTATCTAATAATGTAAATCAAATGAATGTAAAGGTAAAATACCGCGATAGCCTCCCAAATCTGATCCTTAACGTTCTGTGGAACGTCATTCCAGTGGTTGTAGTTGATGCTTACGTCGCTTTCGCTTGTAGAAACACCCACTTATTAAATTCTTTAGCACGGGGTCCCTGGGCATTTAGATTAGCATCGAAGGACACCTCAAGCTTCTGTCCTCTTTGCCTGTCCTTCTCTAGTTTCTTCAACGAGGTGGCTCCTCTACCCCGTTTCCTATGAGCCTGTGATGTCTGTATGGACAAAAAAATGATAAAATAGGGGGTTGTAACATTATAAACATACATTAAAAAGAAGTACTAAAGATAGTATATAACATGTAAACTTACACTAGAATCAGGCGTAGGCGTGATCGGGTCCTGCGAAGCCCCCACAGTGTCCTCTCGTGCATGTGGGCTATCCGACTGATCCATATGTATGCCTGTTCAGAAACAATATATATGTATTAACATAGGTTATAACTCAAAATAAATACATAAGTATAAATAAAAATAACTAGATAGGTCCTGTAGATATACAAAACATCTATCCAATATAAGGACAATACGGGAGATTGAAAACTATAGTTTTTGAGGATTGCCAAGCACTGGTCACGGCCTGGCAGTGATGTCCATCACGGCCGTAACGTGCCAACTGAACCAGACCCTCACATGCAGAATGCATCACGGCCTGGCCGTGATGAGCATCACGGCCTGGCCGTGATGAGCATCACGGCCTGGCCGTGATGAACATCACGGCCGTGACAGATCAACCAGCAGAGCAACATGCACTCAAAACCAAAAATAGAGACATTCCAAACAACTCAAACTCACGGTTTCAAGTTTTAACTACTGAGACTACAGTTTCAACATACACTCAAAACCAAAAATAGAGACATTCCAGACAACTCAAACTCACAGTTTCAAGTTTCAACTACTGAGACTACAGTTTCAACATACACTCAAAACCAAAAATAAAAAAATGTACCCTAAAGACTCACCAGAAATAGGCGCTCGCGTGGTGGTGGTGGGGAAGCTCGAGTGGTGGCCAACGTTCGATGTGGTTACTGAGAGCAGAGGGACAAGGAGAGTTAGTGCACGGGAAGGGGAAAGAGAGATGTCAAGTTATTGCAAAGAATGAGCGAGAAAGACAGAGTTAGGGGTTAAGAGTGTACCTCACGGTGGTGGCGAAGAAGCCCTCACGGTGGTTGCGGTGGAGATGAGCTCGCGATTAGGGCAGAGTGAGAGTGAGAGTGAGGGTTGAGAGTGAGGGTTGAGCGTGATGAAAAGAGAAAAGAGACGTACAGAGAAGTGTAGAAGGCGCGCGGGTGTAAACGTTATAATCAAAATAAAACAACATTTTACGTCAGTTGTTAGTAAAACCGAGCGTTGAAGGTCATATATTTAACGCCGATTGTCTTAAAGAAACCGGCGTTAAAAACACTCACACTTCTAACGTCGGTTGTATTACACAACGGACGTTAAAAGTTTATTAGTTTCTGCAAAAACATTCATTCCTTTGACTCTTGTGCTACTTACCCATTCACCTTGTAACCTAATCCTCTTAATGAGCATTAAGTTTTTAGATAAGTTTTCAAGAAAATCAGAATAGCTTAGTAACTTCATCCCCTGCTCCTATAAATAGCTTCCTTCCATCCTTTTAATTTTTTTTGCTTCACAATATGGCTCTGCCATGGAGATTAACTTCATCACTCTTTCTTCCTATGCCTAGACTCAAAGATCTTTGTCTTAATGGTCAAACAACTTCTGAGGTTGTGTAAATCACATAACATGGATGGTGAGGTTGGGTGAATCACGTAATGTGATTCTCTCACTTTATTTCATCCCCGTCATCCCTTTCACTTTGCTTTGGAAGCAAGTGACTGTGGATTCAAGACGATGCATCAAGGAATTCCAGTGAAGAAGAAAGATGCAAAGATCCATTTCACTTTGCTTTTATTTGCTAGTGACTGAGGATTTACTTTGCATCATGGAATTCAAGTGAGGGAGGTGATGCATCCATTGGAGTTTCTGATGACAGGACTGAGAAGAAAATGATGTTGAAGCAGAAATATTTTTATATTTTAGGGCTATGTTGCAGAAATTTTTTATCTTTTAATCATGTAATTTTAACTTATGAATCGCTTCAATGAGATACGATTTGATTATACATATAACTTGTTTTATGTTAAGTGTTTATTTATTTTAATTTGCACAAGAATTTGTTTACCAATTCAAGCTAATTAATAAAAATTAAAAATAAACTTGTTTTAAAAAAAAGGTTTAGAAATAAACTGCACTATATGGAGTGATCTGCGTTAAGAGGGACAACAGGGTCATGACAACCAATGAAATGAGTTTCATAATTATTTACGTCAGTTATTTATAGAACTGACGCAAATAATGATTTAATATTTACAAACTGCCACCACCTCATTTTTAACGTCAACTTAATTTATGACTGTCAAGTTCCCGTATATTAATTACATTATTTCCAATATTCATTCTGCACGTTTATAATATATAGGATTATTTACGTCAGCTATTTATTTAACTGAAGTAAAAATCACACTTTTAACGTCAGTTGTATAAAAAACTGACGTTAACAATAAATATTTTTTATTTTAAAAACACTTTTAACATCATTTTTTTTAAACAACTGACGTTAAAAGTGTATAGATATCTGCAAAAACATTCATTCCTTTGACTACTGTGCTACTTACCCATGCACCTTGTAACTTAATCCTCTTAATGAGCATTAAGTTTATAGATAAGTTTTCAAGAAAATCAGAATAGCTTAGTAACTTCATCCCCTGCTCCTATAAATAGCTTCCTTCCATCCTTTTAATTTTCGGCTTCACAATATGGCTCTGCCATGGAGATTAACTTCATCACTCTTTCTTCCTATTCCTAGACTCAAAGATCTTTGTCTTAATGGTCAAACAACTTCTGAGGTTGTGTAAATCACGTAACATGGGTGATAAGCTTGTGTAAATCACGTAATGTGAGTTGCTCACCTTATCATCCTTCCGAAGAATCAGCTGCTGGAGGGCAAATCAGGTGCTCGGGTGTCACAGTTCGAAAACCTCAACTTTGGCATCAAGTGACCGTCATGGAAGTCTCTAGAACCAATGCCTTTGCTTGAAACAGATCTAGTGCACCTGTTTTTGCCTCTCTTGAGCTCTCTCATGCCCCCCAATTTTCTGAGGTCTTAAAGGATGCAAGGGACTGTTCCAAGACCATTGCTAAAACAGATCGAGTGCACCCTTCGAAGTATAGTTTTCCCTTTGGCATATTTCATAAAACTCTCTGATGGGATGTAGATTTAATGTTTCGGGTGTGATAAGGGGTTCCAAAAGTGGCCTTATGCTTTGCCACACAACCTCCTCATTGAATTCTGTAAAACTCAGTCGCTCGACTCTCCTCTCTTGCTCACCCGTGAAGGGAACGAAGCCTCAACAAATGTTTAGGATTTTAAAACCTTTCAATGTAACTTTCTATAGGATTTTAAACCCTTTCAATCTTCTGTATCAGTCTATATTACACTTCATGAATGAGATCTGGTTTGGGTTATTGATTCAACTTATACTTTGCACATATATTTTAGTTTTCAAAACAAAAACACAAAACATCAAAGCAATTGTGAAACTAAAACTTTGAGGAAGGCAATGAGGAAGGGTACGTATACTAGCTAAAAAAATTATTAAAATAACCTTTAACGTCTGTTGATGTAAGGACTGACGTTAAAATTGAATTAATGAAGTCTGATATTTACAAAACTGACACCGCCCCCTTTTTAACATCTAGCTTTTGGTTAACTGACGTAAACCTTTACCGTCTAATGTATATTTTCCACTAGTGTATTTGCAAGACAATCCTAAGGTATTCTTCATGTTCTTGAAAACTCTTGGAATAGATAAGGATATCATCAATGAAAACCACGACAAACTCATCCAAGAAGGGTCGAAAGATGCGGTTCATGTAGTTCATGAAGACCACTGGAGCATTCGTTAAGCCATAAGGCATAACTAGATACTCGTAATGCCCATATCGGGTTCTAAACGCTTACTTGGGTATATCTTCAGACTTAATCCTTATTTGGTGATATCCCGACCTCAGATCAATTTTTGAGAATATCGAGGCTCCTCTAAGCTGATCTATCAGGTCATCTATTCGAGGTAGTGGATACTTATTTTTAATGGTTATCTTATTAAGCTGTCTGTAGTCCACACAGAGCCGCATACTCCCATCTTTTTTTTAACCAACAGAACAGGCGCACCCCAAGGAGAGGCACTAGGTCGAATGAATTGGTTTGCTATTAAATCCTCTAATTGAGCCTTAAGTTCTTTCAATTCCAAAGGGGACATTCTATAGGGTGCAATAGATATTGGTCCCGCATCAAGAACCAAATCTATGGAGAATTCAATCTCTCTTTCAGGAGGTAGGGAGAGTATGTATTCTGGAAAGACATATATGAATTCACTCACTATAGGGATAGTTGCGACATCCACATTTTCCTTAGAACTTGAAGAAAGTATACACATGAACACGGGTTCCCCACTATTTAGGCATTGGTTAATTTGTGACACACTAGCAAGCAATGAAGGACATATCTCTTTGGGATTTTCTCCCGGAGACAGGAAAATTATAGAATTTTCTGGACAATTTAGTACAACTTGATTGGCTGATAGCCAATCCATACCTAAAATGACATCTAGATCTTTTAGAGGCAAGCAAATCAAGTTAACTAGAAACACCCTATTGGATATTTCCAGTATACAATTTTCACAAACAAGAGAAGTTTCAATGATGCCCTCTGCAGGGGTAGACACAGATAAAGGGTATGGCAGAGAGGATAAAGATAGTTGTAAACGTAAAGCACATTCACAAGAGACAAAAGAATGGGTTGCCCCAGAATCAAAAATAATAACAACATATTCTTGGTTAAGGAGGCTAGTACCTTTTATCAGACCGTCTTTTCCCTTAGCTTTTTTACCACTGAGAGTGAAAACTCTTCTAGAGGATTGGTTACCAGGAATGGCAACTCCCTTCTTCTTCAAGAAAGGACAAGACGGGGAAGAGTGTCCCGGCTGCTTGCAAGAATAGCAAACATTCTGACCAGCCAAGCACTCCCCACCATGTTTCTTCCCACATTTTGGGCATCCGACTCTTCTGGGAGAGTTAGATGTCTGCACCTGCTTACCTTTATCCAAACTCCCTTTTACTTTGAGTTGTTGATGGCGTTTACCTTCATTCTTATTCTTAAGCCATTTCTTCTGATTCTCCGCTTCTAATTCATGCAAACTTTCTTCCGCCACATAAGCTTGTTGGACAATGGTAGGGTATTCAGTAAATCTGGTCTGAGCCAAACAATTCTTGATATCAGCTCTCAAGCCCCAACGAAACTGATCTATCTTCCATTCTTCATTTGGAGCGTAACTTGCCTGCGAAGCATGTCTTGCCAAATCTTCAAATTTTGCTACATGTTGAGCTACCGACATGTTCCCTTGCTTTAGTTCCATGAATTCTCTTTCTTTCTGTTTCTTGAGGTTGAAGGGAATATATTTGTTAAGAAAAACCCCTTGGAAATGCTCCCAATCCAAGGGTGTCCCCACAACGGTCATGTGAGCCTTCATGCCCTTCCACCAATTTGCAGCTTCCTTCTTTAGCATATGAGTGGCAAAAGAAACCTTTTGTTCCTCGGTACACTGTATAATCTCAAAAATCTGCTCCATTCATTCTATCCAATGATAAGCATCCAGAGCATGTTTAATCTCGGAGAAAGCAGGTGGGTCAAGTTTGAGAAATTGGAAGAAAATACGGTTGGCCCATCCTGAGGTGGTGCTAGTCCTCCAGTCTGAGTTTGGTGATGGAGAAGATTATTAGTAGCCATAGTCTGGTCCCGTACGACTGCATAAACTCATCCAACCACTCAGGAGCACCTCTTCCTCCGCCTCTTCCTCTTCCTCCGCGGCCTGTAGTTTCCTCACTCATGATTCTGCATACCACATACCAATATCAACTTGATCAGGCTTAATACTTAGTAAAATGGCATTTAGAAAAATAAATGAGAAATTCAAGCACAACGATACTATGTAAAACTATCCACAGTTCAATTAGATCGAACTGCTCTGATACAAAAAATGTAATGCCTTAACTGAGTGTCTCAAAAGAAAACACAATACATCCACATTACAATGATAGTCATATAGATAGTCTTAACATGATGGTCATGCATAGCCTTACAAACTAAAAATTGAAATAAATTATTACACAAACAACTACTCTAGGACTTCATTTAATCATTTTATGAAGCCCACAGTTACATATTAAGGCTCCCATGAAACATATTGAGTTAAAGAAATTCCTTCTTTATCTCCTTAATCCTTCGAAGGACCTAAACCTGCTTATCTGAAACAATAGAGAGCCTAGTGAGAAAAATAATTCTCAGTGAGCTTTGCTTCAATCAAGGATATACATATATATATAAACAAATAAATTCAAATAAACAACCCAAAATGAGTATGAGCATGGACACTTTAACTTAAAACATTTACTAGATAACTTCAAGTGTGAGGGACTTGTAGTATTCTAGTTTAATAGATTCTTGATATGGCAGTCAGAGCTCTATGACAACAATCAGGCATCCCTTAATTGCTAGTACCATATCCTAGCCTTCAAGTAATTGAAGGACTTACAAAAAACATAACTCACCCACAATTACTTATGTGGCCTTAATGGCTAATTTGGTTCTGAAACAATTGTCTCACCAAAATATAGACCATTTTAGATTTTTAATGCCCTGCTATACTTCACTTTAATTTGATTAAGAGAAATAATCCAAACACAGTTAGGACATCAAGAGTGAACTTACAGCAAAAACCTAAGCCATCGATTCAATAAAACTTAATTTATCACAATTTGGAGGATAAAGACTAAAGTTACCATTCCCACCATTTATTCCACAGTCTGAAATTCTAATCCCAAACAGTTAGGAGTTCATATAACACTAGTCAAAACTAAGCATGTCGACAATACATTATAACCAATCTCAAGTGTCCAAAACCAAGAAGGATCATGCAAAAATTAAAGTGTTATCAACTTTGAAAACTAGTAGCTGAATTTTCAGTAAATTGAAATGGAGATTCCTACACCAATACCAAATCGAATTCAAAAAATCCAAAGCATGGGTTTTTAAAAATTCTGTCTACTTTCTATTATCACATGAGTCAACTTAAACTGATATTTGGACAATTTAATACAATTTAAATATTAAGACAGTTCCAGTTCAGAATTATCAGTACAAGCAGAAAATTAAATATCATTTTTATAATTCAATACTTAATGAAATTGAATCGTTCCAAAGTCTATATTGTTAACAATTCTATCTATTTTCTATTAAATCAGGAATCAAGTCAATCCAATTTTTTTACAGTTTTCTACAATTTAAATACTAAGACAGTGTCAGCACAGAGTCTCCAGGACAAACAGTAGATTGCATGTTATTTTTCTCCCTTGAAAATCAACGAAATTGAATCGTTACAAAGCCTATTTTGTTAAAAATTCTATCTATTTTCTATTAAAGCAGTAATCAAGTTAATCCAATTTTTTTTACAGTTTTCTACAATTTAAATACTAAGACAGTGTTAGCACAGAGTCTCCAGGACAAACAGCAGATTGCATGTCATTTTTCTCCCTTGATACTCAATGAAACTTAATCGTCCCAAAGCCTATTTTGAAATAAATCAAATATATTTTCTGATGGTACAAAGATAACTTCGAAACAAGCCCTATGGAGGAAGTTATGGACAAAACACTAACAAGGGTGCATTACGGGTTTGAAGGATTTTAGAGCCCCTTGTCAATTTTTATCAAAAACTACCTCTAATCAACGTGCAATTCAAAAACCCAGTTGTCAACTAGCATATATCAGATCAAAATAGTCTTTCCACAGAAACAATTAGAACAATTTAACAAGAAATTGGGATTTATGGTTACCCAATGTTACAAACAACAAAACTCACCTGGCTTGGGTAGAAGAATCAAGGTTGCAACTGTTGATCTCCCTAGGGTTCCTCCCTAATCTGATTTGTGCTCCTATTTTCAAAATTCTAGAGGTCTTGCATGTTGTCTATTTTGCTTGATTTAGGTATTTGATAAGTTGAAATTGTCAGGTAAAAGGTTATGGGGAAAATTGATGTAGATTTAATGAGATGTTTTGGAAGGATGAAGAAGGGAATGAGGATGGAAATGGTGTGTGGATGAGGCAGAATTTTGTGAGGGAGAAAGGGAAGGAAGAGAGCTGTTCTGGTTGAAGGAGGAATGAAAATGAAACATCCAACTCTCCCCACTCTAGTTCTGACCGAAAAAAAAAGAGAAGATAGGGGAGGGGTATGGTGTTTTCTCTTTCTGGTTGCCTAAATGAATGAAGGGAACAAGGTATTATACCTTGTTCGGGCCGAAAATTAATTGGTGAAAGGGGAGGAAAAATTTGACCAATGGAGGTTAGATATCCTTGAAAGGTATTGGTCAATTAGGGGATTTTAGAATAGAGATAAATAAGTTGGCTTAAAATAAGTGTGTGTGTGTTTGATAATAAAATAAAAATAATATTTCCATTCCATTTCAATTCACAATTAATTAACCTCATTAAATAAATCAACCACATAATTTCACATTTAAGAAATATAAAAGTATTCAAACACACCCATGGAAAAACGTAAAATGAAAAGACTAAATTACCCTTGGGGAGGAATGTTACATTTTCTGTTATTGATTGTCGATTGAAAAGCCTGACAGTGGTCACTGTTAAATTAATTATTGAGATAAAAGCTTCAAAAATATTTAAGAGTGATATTTTAAATTTATTTGGTGTAAAATTGTGAAGTAGTTGAAAATAAGATTTTTAATGATTTATTGACGTAAAAGTGATCTGTGAGTAACAGTGAGGACGTAACCGTGAAAATTTTTAAGTGACGTTAATTTTTATAAAAGAAATTCTAAGGTAAAGTATAAAGTTATTACAAAAATTTAATTTCCATAAATAACTTGATTTTCATGTTGAGAAAATTATTTTATTAGAAAAGGGTCAATTTTGACTTTAAAATGATTTTGATTACCAAACGACGAGAAATTTCGAAAACGAATTACGGAATATTTTAGAAAGACAGTGTTATTTATTTGAAACAGTAATCTATTCTTAAAATTTACTTCTTTTCAATAAAATATGGTTTTTCTGGAAAAGAATTTTAAATAATAAAAAATGAATTTTCTGCGGTTTGACGGGTTATAAATGAATTTCAAATGGAAAAAGATTTTCTGTAAAAGAGTTTTACTCAGCGGAGTTATTTCCAACAACTTTGTGTTTCACAGAACGAAAATAATTTTGAAAGTTGAAATACGGACCTAGTAGACGAGACGTCGGGATTCTAGTGTTATATGGTGTGGACTGTGTGTGCTAAGGATGAAGTTGTGGACTATATGTCCTAAAGTTAAAGTTGTGAACGGTGTGTACTATAAAAGTTATGTTGATTTTTGTGCGCTATAATTACAAATCTAAGACTGGTGCATCGGTCTAGAACTTCGTGATTTGCACATTCGGACTTTACGTCCTATTTTTGAAAGTGAGAGATAAACTTAAATGTTTAAAAGTTGAGATGGTCGTGAGCCTTTGAGCTTCGACAAGGAAAGAATGAACACTAAGAGAAATGATGAGAACAAAATGTTTTACATGGATTATTCGGCAAACGTGCCTACGGTGTTATCCTTGGTACCTTGGTAGGTATTCATATTACAACATATAATTGGGCCTTGATGGACAATGAAAAACCATTCACGACGTTATCACCGTGCCTAGTTTTGGACAGTGTGCTATGGTTATAAATGTGTGCCATATTTGGCAATCGAGCTTGATCAACTCTTTTACACGACGTTGGGATATCTCCGGAGATTAAGTACAAAATTTTAGATGTTGAATAGTGAAGTGTCATGCATTATTTTAAATGACGATGACTGTCGGATATGATATCCCATGATAGACTATTATACTGATGTAAGAAATTTTATTTGTTGTAGATATCTATGTATATGCTATTTATTTGGTGTCACGCATGTAGTTATCGTGTTTAAATCCTTATATTGGTATCTCACCCTTTAACGTTTCTTGTTGTGTTTCTCTCTTGTTTGGAGTGTGTGTCTATATATATATATATATATATATATATATATATATATATATATATTTGAGTATAGATGGATCCGAAGCCACAGATGGAATATTTGGGGAATCGGTCCCTAGCTTTTGAGGATGCGGAGAACAGTGTGGCTTTGGTTATAAACCCTGGGGTTCACGACGCCACAAATACCGTCCCCGTTCGTAGTATAGTAGGCCCGCTTGCAGGAGGACCAGTGAGATGCACTCATACCACAGAGACTATAAAGGTTTCATTACCCCCACTTTGGCTTATTCTACAGTAATGGAGTGGATTACACTGCACAAGCAATGGAAAATGTTGCAGCTGCTATTGCATTGCAAACAACTAATATGGCTACTCAAAACCATCAAGCTGCGGAAAAAGGTCTGACTACATTTCGACGTCAGAATCCTTCACAATTTCACGGAGATGCTGAACCTGAGAAAGTAGACTTGTGGAAACAAGAATTGGAGAAAATCTTTGCGCTCATTCTTACCCTAGAAGGAGTTAAGATTTCATATGCTACTTTCCAATTGGTAGGAGATGCGGAGTATTGGTGGAAAGGTACTAGACAAATTTTAGAAGCTAATCATCAGAAAATTACTTGGGATGTGTTCAGAAACGCATTTTTGGACATGTATTTTCCAGAGAGTACTAGAATTGAGAAAGAACAAGAATTTCCACGGTTATACAAAAGAGATCTATCTATTGGGGAGTATGCGGCGAAGTTTGAATCACTCGCCAAGTATTTCCGTTTCTTTCAAGCGCAACCTAATGAAAGCTAGAAATGTGAGAGGTTTGAAGCAGGATTAAGATTTGAGATTAAAGAATCGGTACTACCACTGCAAATCAGGAACTTTCAAGCTCTAGTCGAGATGAGTCGAAAGGTGGAGAAGATGAGGAAAGGAAGGGATAATAGAGGGAATGTTGGAGGACCTTCTCGGTTCAAGAACTGGAAAGGGAAACAAGCTCAGAATAAACCTTATTTCTGACCACCAGGAAATAATCAGAATCAGTAACAATATCGTCCAAATTTTTCTGCAGCAGGTAGTGGAGGCAAAGGAGCCAAAGTCAAGGCCAAGTCAGAAGATGTTTTAATTGTGGAGACACTAGACATATGGCTGATACTTGCCCATTGAGGGGAGCTAAATGTTTCAACTGTGATCGAATGGGACATTTAGCAAAAGATTGTAATGCACCAAAGCGTGGATCAGCTGTCAATAACACAAGAACCAATAAACTGACGGCTAAGGGTAGAGTTTACACTGTGAGTGGTGCTGAAGCTTCGAATTATGATGATCTCATACAAGGTAGTTGCGACATAATGGCTAATCTTTTAACCGTACTTTTCGATTTGAGTGCGACGCATTCTTTTATTTCGATGGATTGTGTGAAACTTTTGGAATTACCTGTTTCTTCATTATAATATGACTTAATTGTTTCAACCCCTACTGTTGAACCAGTTATCATAAATTCGGTATGCTTGAACTGTCCTATTGTTATTCAGGATAGACATTTCCTTGTTGATCTGACTTGTTTGCCTTTAATACAGTTAGATGCAATTTAGGCATGGATTGGTTATCTTACAACCATATTCCTTTAACTTGTGTTTGTAAAACCTTAGTTTTTCCAAATCCTGGGATTTTTGGATTTTTGTCTACCAATCAAGTATGAATATTTTTGAAAGAAAAAGATCAGGAATACTTGCTTTTATCCAACTTAGAAGTCGAGGGGGAGATCGATTTGAGTGAAATGCCTGTTGTAAGGGAATTTCCAGATGTGTTTCCGAATGATGTTCCGGGATTGCCGCCAATAAGAGATATCGAGTTCTCCATTGATTTAATTCCAGGAACCGGTCTGATATCTATCGCTCCGTATTGGATGACACCTACAGAGCTTGCTGAATTGAAAGCCCAACCGGAGGACCTTTTGTCGAAACAGTTCATTAGACCAAGTGTTTCTCCGTGGGCAGCACCAGTTGTTTTAGTGAGGAAGAAGGACGGAGGTTCGAGACTCTGTGGATTTTAGACAACTCAAGAAAGTGACAATTAAGAATAATTATCCTTTATCGCACATAGATGATTTAATGGATCGACTGCGAGGAGCAGTTATGTTCTCAAAGATTGACTTGAGGACGGGATATCATCAGATTAGAGTAAAGACTGAAGATATACCAAAGACTGCATTTCAAACTCGATATGGACATTATGAATATATTGTAATGTCGTTTGGAGTAACGAATGCAGCTTCGATCTTCATGGACTACCTGAATCAGATTTTTCATTCGTTTCTTGATAAGTTCGTTGTTGTATTCATCGATGATATTCTCATTTACTCTAAGATTTATGAGGAACACGAGGAACATCTACAACAAGCTTTGCAGATTTTACGCAGAAGGTGTTGTATGCAAAACTGTCTAAGTGCGAGTTTTGGCTCGATGAAGTTAAATTCTTAGGACATGTGATTATCAAGGAAGGAATTGTTGTCGATCCTGCAAAAGAAGAAGCAGTAATTTCTTGGGAAAGACCAAAGACGGTGACAGATATTCGAAGTTTTGTTGGATTAGTCGGATATTACCAAAGGTTTATCGTAGGTTTTTCCAAGATAGTAGCACCGATAACTCAACTTATGAGAAAGGATCAACCTTTTGTGTGGACTGCAAAGTGTGAAGAAAGTTTTCAAAATATTAAGGAAATTTTGACGACTTCACCAGTGTTGATAATTCTTGAACCAAATGAACCTTACGAGGTGTATTGTGGTGCTTCATATCAAGGTTTAGGTTGTGTATTAATGCAACATTGAAAAGTTGTAGCGTATGAGTCACGTCAGTTAAAGACTCATGAGAGGAATTACCCGACGTATGATTTGGAATTAGCTGTAGTGGTTTTTGCGCTAAAGATATAGAGACATCATCTGTATGGAGCCAAGTTTGATGTTTTTAGTGAACACAAAAGTCTAAAGTATCTGTTTAATCAGAAGGAGCTAAACATGAGGCAAAGGAGATGGATATAATTTTTTGAAGGACTATGACTTCATGTTACAATATCATCCTGGAAAGGCAAACATTGTAGCAGATGCTTTAAGCCGGAAAGCCATTCATGTTTCAGTAATAATGGTAAAAGAACTAGAATTAATTGAGAAATTCCGTGATCTCAATTTAATGATGGAAATCAGTCCAAAGAAAATCAGTTTAGGAATGATTAAAATCTCGAGTGGATTGATGGAAGAGATCCGAGAACAACAAGTTGCTGATACGTATGTTCAGGAGAAGAAAATGTTGACGGAACAAGGAAAGGTTACAGAGTTTAGTTTGGGATCAGATAACATCTTACGGTGCAACAGACGAGTCTGTGTACCTGATAATCCTGAGATGAAAAGAATGATTCTTGAAGAATCACACAAGGGTAAGTTAAGTATTTATCCTGGATCAACTAAGATGTATCAAGATCTAAAACAAAGATTTTGGTGGCCAGGTATGAAAAAGAAAGTCGCGGAATATGTAGCATCATGTTTGACTTGTCAGAAAGCAAAGGTAGAACATCAAAGACCTGGAGGAATGCTTACATCGCTGGATGTACCTGAATGGAAGTTGGATAGCATATCAATGGATTTCGTAGTAAGTTTACAACGAACTTCCAAAGGTTTCGATTCAATTTGGGTGATTGTTGACAGGTTAACGAAATCAGCACATTTCTTACCTGTTAAGATTAATTATACTGTGGAAAAGTTAACCGAGATGTATATCAAGGAAGTGATTAGACTTCATGGAGTGCCTTCGAGCATTGTTTCATATAGAGATCCGAAATTCACTTCACGTTTTTGGGGAAGTCTACATCAAGCTTCAGGAACTAAGTTACGTCTAAGTGCAACATACCATCCACAAACAGATGGACAAACAAAAAGAACAATTCAATTGTTAGAATACTTGCTAAGAGCATGTGTCTTAGACAATCGGGGAAGTTGGGATGATCTTTTACCGCTTATCGAGTTTACATACAACAATAGCTTTCATTCGAGTATAGGGATGACACCCTATGAATCTTTGTATGAGAGGAAATGCCAAACATATTTATAACCCTATGAATCGAAGAAGACGACCTCTCGAATTTCAAGAAGGTGAACATGTATTTCTGAGAGTCACGCCTACGACTGGGGTAGGTAGAGTTATAAAGTCCAGAAAACTCACTCCTAGATTCATTGGACCTCACCAAATTCTTCATCGTAATCGTCCAGTAGCCTACCAAATTTTATTACCACCTTTTCTTTCCAATATCCATGATGTTTTCCATTTTTCACAACTGAGAAAGTATATTCCTGATCCAATGCATGTAATCGAACCCGATGTAATACAATTAAAAGAAAACTTATCTTATGAGACTTCACCTGTACGAATTGAAGATAAGATGATTAAGCAACTCAGGGGTAAACAAATTTCCTTTGTCAAGGTTATTTGGGATGAGATAACCGAAGAGGCAACATGGGAAGCTGAGGACAAGATGATATTACAAAATCCTAATCTTTTTCCAGGTGCATAATTTCGAGGACGATTTTTTTTTAGTGGGGTAGTAATGTAACACCCCGATTTTTTTTTCTGCTTGCTAATATCGGTATATAAATATATAAACATTTATATTTTTATCCGAGACTTAGAAAATGATTTTGGATAAACAAAAATCATATTTGTACTATATTTTATTTTAGAGTGTTATGGTTAAAATTTTGGTTGAAAATTCAGACCAAACCCGGTCCGTGTTTTCACTGACAGTAAAAGTTTACTGATCAAAAAACCTTATTTTGACTCGTGAACGAAATGGTTAGGTTTTATATTGTTTTTCCAACGATTTTAGTTTTTTTTGACATTTTTCACTAAAAAGTAAAATAATATATATTATTCGGGCGACATATTAAATCGGGGGAATGACAGAGCTGAAAACGGGATTTTCCGGGACCCACTAACGGATGAGAACTATGAGTCATAAGTGATGACTCAAGGGGGGATTCACCATGGTGAGTCATGATGTGACTCACCATGTGAATGATTACCTTAGGGTTAAGTTTACTAATTTGTTCTTAAGTCCTAAGTTAAATCCCAAATTTGCCTAAGTAAAAATTACCACATTGTCCCTAAAATGAACTAATTCCTACCCTAACTACCCTTGAAACCCCACGGCCCAACCCCTATCTAAACCCCACTCTTAACAATTTTTATGGTTCTTAGTTTATATTCTCTAAGTTCACTCTTAAGAACATACACAAAACTTCATTGATTTGGCTTGAAACTTGGAACAACTGTAACACCCTTCTCGAGTGCTACATCGTACGTGATATTTTAAGGCCGAAGAGTAGGTTAACTAAAATTGGCTATAAGAGAATGGGGTAATTTTTTTTTCTTAAGTCATAAATATAACAACTTTGATTTATAGGAATGGACAATAAAATATTCCATTATCATAATTAAGGTCATGAGTTCGAAAATTATTTACATAATACCCATCCCGACTCATAAACAGAAATCATAGAAATGTATAGACTCAACATAAAGTTATGGAGACACAACTCCTAAAATACAAGATACTTGGAGTCGCTGCTCCATAAACGTTAACATTAACTCCCAAACATACCCAGCTGGCCAAACTAAAATAAAAAAGACAATCCTTTCTCGTACATCGTGAGAAGGATAAACCTAACTAACGAGATCTAGTGGAAACTCTATTTGAGTCCACGACGTCGTTGCAAAAGAAACTTCTGGAGTCACTTCAAAAGAAACTCTTGGACTAAGCCCTTTCCTCTTCCTAGAGGAAAAACATGGTCCACGAACCTATCGACAGTCTGGAAGACGTCCATTAGAAACTCCAACATATCGTCCGCATCCTCGAACCTCTATCTCTATGATGCGTCGGCCAAGGGATGTCTTGACGTCTCAATCTTCTCAAAAGAATGAAGAGGACACCAGCCGACATAGGCAATATAAAACAAAGAGGTGAGATTACCATTTATCTTACACATAAGGCAGACATGCAGTGGTACGACTCACAGGTACATAATACAATAGTCATATATTCCTCTTATCTCCCATTTTAATTCTGCAACTCAAAACTCCAAGAATATACTATATCAAACTAGAAGTTAAGCTTATCAAGCATACCCGACATGGTTTGTCCATCAGAGGACATGAATAGACAGAAACTGATGGAAACCGTATAGTCCCATACCTACACAGCCTCAAGGAATATCCGATTCTAACATCGGAGCTAATTTGATATTTTGGAAAGAAATGGTCAGTATAGGTTTCACATCTGCCCACCTCAGGCACCATGTGTGGCTACTTGACTAGGCACACAAGGCTTAAATCATAACATACGTATAATCATAATCACATGTGATCTCAAACTCTCTGTAACACATCATGCTCTTTATGAAACCACTACAATCAAAACTTGGCTTCCTGGGAACAACGACCTCACCGAACATAGTATCAACTATATACCTGGGCAAAATTGCCAGAATACATACAATTGGTCTATCCATCGGATAACCTCGTGACTCCACCAGAATCCACTCGATGTCAATCTCTAAAGGACGATATTATTGGGTACAACTCATCGGCTCTTAACTGAACTACGGTTGTCAAGAAAACTTTCCATGTTTGTTTAAAGATATTTTTAAGGCACTTGCTTACAAGTCCTAACACATTATGAAATTGGATCGACAGTCCAATCATTTATTTCTTTACACTTTTCTAATGGAGCCTTTCTCTTGGCTTCCAAGAAATCAAATAACTCTTAGTCCATTAAATATTATGGAGGTATGGATAATGAATTATCCACACTTTATGACAAATGGTCTTGCTTCACCATAAGTCATAAATCATTAAGTTCATATTTTCATTAAGTCATTCATGACTTAGGTTTTGCTCTTTAATGTAAATAATAGTCTTGAAGACTAAAATCACTCTTTGTCTTAAAACCAAACCTTTGGTTAAAACCAAACCCTTTTGAAATCATATTCCCTCAAAGTACATAAGTACTAATTCCTCAAAACAGTTTCTTTAAAAACGTCGAAACTCTTAAAATACTGTTTACCGCTTTTTACCGTATTTCAACTTAAAAGTCCCTAAGGACTCATAAATTCATATCTTTTAACATACATATCCAAATCAATCCAAACTAATTTCTATACTCTTATATCCAGACCATTCACTCCTTATAAAAATCCAGACCATTCACTCCTTATAAAAATTATCCAAGCAAATTAAATCCTCATGGAACTCACTAAAACAGTTATGGCCAAATGGTCTTAAATAATTATATTAGGCATTTTTCTTATCAAATCAAACAAACAACAATCATGGTTCCAACTTAAGGTCATTGGAACCAAAACAACCATATGACATATAATACCACAACCATCCATCTAATCAAATCCTCCAATAGGATCTCACAACCATAAACAATAATACATAATCCTAACACTTAGGATTTGAAAAACAACATACAATTATTTTAAACCACATACATATCTACATTAAGGTAGGATAGTAGTAATCTCCCCCTTACCTCTTGTAGATCACTTGAAAATCAAGTAGTATAAGGATGTTGTTCACCTAAAGCCTCAAGGTTTGAATCAACCGAACCTAGCCATGAACAACCAACAAGAAAACAAGTTAAAGAATGAATAAAATCATCCTAACCCACTTTTATATAGGTTTGTCCAAGTTAAAAAATGAATAGCTAGAGATCTCTATATTTTTCAAGCTCTTGGATGATGAATATAGAAGTCGTATGGAGATTGTAACATCCCGGTTTTCACTATTTCATTTTATGCAAGAGGAACATATTTAAGACTTGAATTATATAGTTAAGAGATGGATTAAGGTCTAGGAACCTTTGTATGGAAGGTACGCTATCTTTTGTTGTCAAAAAGAACGTGAATGAAATCTAAGGTTTTCGTAAGTTGTTCAAAAAGGGCATAAGAGTGTGAATTAATATATTTGGATTTAAGATTTATATTAGGAACTTTTGAGGGTTTGAATTTGTTCATTAGGTCTTAGTGAGCCTATATCTCAAATTTGGGGTCAATCGGACTTCAAACGAGCTCAGAACGTGACGAAACGCACAAATGATGAATGTTGTCAACAGGTCAACGCTCAAACGTTGGAAAACTAGTGCTCGAGCATTCTGTGGCCGCTCAAATGCTGCATGTCGGGCTCTTGAGCGTTGGGAGCTGATGACACCTGGATTCAGTTTTGACACGTGGCAATGACGTGACATGCATGGGAGAACGCTCAAGCATGGGAAACCCAGTGCTTGAGCATTGGAATGCTTGAACGTTGGCAATTGGGCGCTCGAGCATTGTCAGTGAGCAGAGGAAACATAAATTGAGAGATGGAGAGAGAGAGAGACATAGAGAGAGAAGGGTCCTCGACTCAATTATCGACTCGATCGATCGCCCCGATACGTTTCCGAGTACATGGTTGTGATCGTGACGACGAAGCCTTCACTTTCCTATCCTTATTTTCTTCTCTAAGTGAAGGTAAATCCTAATATTTTATGTCGAAACTCCATTCGTTACGATTCTTGAGTTATCTTTCGGTTCGATGATCGGAATTCGATTCTGTTTTCGAATTTGAACTCGTAGTAACGTACGCTTCGTGATGTGATGTCTAGGTGAATTTTTGGAGGCTCGGAGGTCTTGCTCCCTTGCATGGTAGAATTGAATGTGTAGAGGAAGGGTTCGTTTCGAGGCGTCGGTACAAGTGTACACAAGGTCAGGGGGGAGAAATTCCAATTATCGGGACTATGGGCATAAAATATGAACATTTACATGTGTGGGGATCCTCAACCCCCGTTGATTGTTGGTTGATAATATGATATATGATAACATGTTTAGTTGATTACATGGTATATGGTTATTCTTTTATTTCTCCGTTGGTTATATGATGTTGTTTTGTTGATAATATTGTACTGTGTTGTTGATATATTGATATGTGGTGGATCAATATTGGTGATACTTTGGAGATGTTTGATATGAACTAGGTTGATGGCTTGATTAGGAAGTTATGATGTCATGTGGTGATAATGAGGTGTTAGATGGAAAGATGGTGTGAAATTATGTAGTGATGGATGCATGTGCATATCATTGCGTTGGTCAACCTTATGGGTAGCCGCAATAGTTTTTTGAGCGGTTACTAATATGAGGTTGATGTTGGTGTATTGTGAACGACTACAACGAAAGTTGGATAGTTTTCACAAGGGGCCGTATGAATAGCTACGATAAGCCGTTTGAGTGGCTATCATATGAGGTCGGATAATACTGGTTCATAGCTGGGCGATTGCACAAGAGGTGTATCTGTGTATCTGTACATAGAGGGGCCGTGTGAATAGTTGCAATAGCTGTTTGAGAAATTGTCACACGCGATTGAGGTGGACTATCCGGAGCGACCAAGATGACGGAACTCATGTTGGTGACGTAGGAGTTAGTAGCCCAACTACTGACTGAATGTTGTTGTAGAATTGGCCAGTCATGCATATAGGACCAGTTATGCATTAGAATAAGTTATGATCCTAGTTACTGATATGTTGAGGTTGATTGATGTGACGATGATCTTGGGAGACGGTTGTGTTTGTTTATATACATGTTGATAAGTAGTATTTTTCGTTGTTTCCCCTTTATGATGATTAGAGTTTCTTACCTCATGTATGTCTCTGTGTATATTTATTTTGGGTACGGTTCGTGATTCGAAGACGGAGATGAGCTTTTAGCTAGTGCCGAGATGAGGAAGGTGATGAGAATGCTAACGTCTCTCACGAGGACTTTCAGAGTTGAAGTTGAGTCTTTTATTAGTTACACCACGGCCGGTGGAGTGTCTGTATTGCATATGACATTGCTTTTGTGAACTCTGATATGTTGTATATATGTTTTATTGATTTAAAATAAATGTTGTAAATATTTTAAAATTTCTCATATTATTTTATTACATGCATCTGCATAATGTGGCGCATGAAAAGGGGTGTCACAGAGATCTAGGAATTTGAACTTGAAGAAAACATGGATTCAAGGAGAAATTTTATGAAGAGAAGTGAAGGTATGATCATCAATCATAAGGCTATACCTTTGGAATCTCAAGAAATGATCAAGATCTTAGACTTCCTTTGCAAATCAAGTGTAAGAACCTAAGTGTTTTTGTGAGAAAGTTGAAGAACATGAACGAAATGGATGAAATGAAATGTCCAAGTGTGGTTTAAGAAGGGTTGGCTATGAGCTTCTTAGGGAGAAAAGGGACCAAAGGGTAAAATGTTGTCATGGCAAACTTGAAGTTACAATGAAGGATTAAGGGTATTTTGGGCATTGCATACTTAAGCCATCATTACATCAATTTAATGCAAGATGACTAACCCCTATGACTCACCACCATGAGTCATTATAGATGACTCTTTGTCCTCATCCACCCGGAGTCGGGTTTTGTCTCTGCACATCCATTCTCGATTCCGTCGATCCCCAATTGTCAAGTATTCGCCCGACTAACGTATAATAACCTATTTATTTTGAAAAATTTCAAAATATCCACTATCGTTGGAAAACAAATAAGAATCTAAACTATTTCGTTCTCGGGTCAAAATTAGGTTTTCTTATCAGTAAAATCTTACTGTCAGTTAAAACGCAGATCATGTTTCGGCTGTATTTTAAACCTAAATTTGTATCGTAACCTTCTACCATAAGGTAGAGTAAAATTATGATTTTATTTTATCCAAAATCATTTTCTAGATCTTAGATAAAATACAAAGAATTAAAAATTCTACCAATAATGAAAAACATTAAAAACGGGGTGTTACAATACTACCCCTCTAAAAAGAATTTTGTCCCCGAAATTTACTTATCTAAGAAAAACAAACAAGAACATCATTTCTTGAAACGTGACGTGAATAATTTTCGAGATTAGACCGTCGCTCTCACTTATACTATATTCGCTAAACCTCCCGATACAACAATTCAGGCAAACCCTTTTTAAACTCTCAAGACTCGAAGCACACTCAAATGATTCGAATGTCAATAGAATGAAATACACGAACTTCTGATCGATTTGGAAATTTAATTGATACCAAACTTTGACTCCTATTTCTGGTAGAGATTCTAACACACCAACCATAAATAAGAACTTAGAATTCGAATAAGAATTTTTTGGAGAGAGAAAATAATTCTCTAAACTTTACTCTCACAAGAAAGAATAAAGTAGAATGAATAGAAAAACAAAGAATATTCTCATATGTGAAAAAAAATTCTTTAATAGATTCCTGAATGTAAACTGCCAGGCCGGTATCGATTTACAAACATGACTCTAATAAATCTACTCTTCCCACAAGAACTCCCTTCGAAGGAAAAATCTTTGAAGGCAGTGATTTTCTTTCTTTCCAAGAGTCTAAGGCTCAAGTCAAACTGACTCTTGGTTTTTAAGAAAACCACAGTAAAAGAGCTCAAGAGTTTCCTCACTTGAAGTAACTCCAACTTGTTTGTCACAATAACAGAATGAATCGGCAAAATTTTCATCTGTCAGAGAATCGATAACTCTTTACTCACACAGATTAACTAGATATGATCTGCAAGAGATCACACCCTTTCTCAGTACTACTCATTTGCGGAAAAAGCAAATGGTTAAATTTATAAGACTCATTCCTCAACAATGAAGGAGCATTCAAACAATTGTCTCCAACAAGAATAAATTATTAAGGAACGGTAAAGATAATTGCATTACAAAATAACAAAGGAATGCAATTTTGATTGTACACATAAAACTTAAACAATGGAAGATACGACTATGAAACTAAACCAGTTCAGAAACATGTTGATGACAAACATAGGCGATACATAGATAATCAAAATGATTTTCCATTGAATTAACAATACAGTCACAAGTCTACTTTCTACGACATGCTTAACTTAACGGTATTCATCCGATTGTGATACTTCAGCCTAACTTATTATGAAAGTGTCACCCATTACGACTAACCATTGGTTTACACTTTACACCGTTGCTGATTCTTCTCTTTAACATACTATCCCAAAATCAAGTTCTTGCCTTAAGCTTCCCACAATCTCTAGAGGTATGCCCTGGCTTCCCACACTTGAAACATATAATACCCTTGATGACACAATCACGAGTTGCATGTCCTTTACCACATTTCATACACACCTGTGGAGGTATCACAGATGGACCAGACTCTCCAGTGCCTTTTTCGCATAACCTAGCGACATGTCCTGATTGTCCACATTTAAAACAAATGATGCCCTCAATCTGGCAGTTCTTTGTAGCATGACTCATGCCACACTTCATGAACTTCGGTAGAGACTTCCTAGACGATCCATAACCTTTATTGCTACTACTAATTCAGTTCCCTTTTGGTGGTGTCCACATTGACTTTGCGTACGATTTCTCCTATAACAGTTTGTTGTCTCTAAACTTCAGAGATTGAAAGCTTCTCTTTTTACCTTTACTCACTTCCAGATCTCGAGGAACTCAACACTTATCCATCAAGATTGGAAACTATAGTAGTTTCAATTACAAGATTGTCTTCCTCATTTCAACCTTCAAATTTTCCTCTAACTTCCTACATTTCGCACTTCATCAGAATTCTTTAAATACAACCCCTTGAACTTAATCAGCTCTTCTAACTCAGCGGCATACTCGCTGATAGTCCTGTCCTCTTGTCTGTGGTGCAGGAACTCAATCTCCTCTGCATGAGTCACTTCAGTGGAAGCATACTTCCCCAGAAATCTGCTTCGAAACACATTCAAGGTGATCACTCTCTGCTCTGCTACTAACAGATGACAAGTTTCTTTCTACCAAAATCAAGTATCTCCTATTAACATAAACATTCCACAAGCTACCTTCCAGTTCTCATGGTATTCCATTGTTCCTCCTTAATCCAGAGTTAAGCTTCCTTTGGGTTAAGCTCACCATCAAATTGAGATGGTTTTCTATGGCAGAACTCAGCTAGTCCTCGCCTCTCAGCAATTTCCTCATTCTGACATGCTACAGTTGTTGCTAGCTCCCTCAAGACTTGTATAGTTGCACTCATATCGTCAGAATCCTTGATTATTGAACCAAATCTGCTCGTTCCAAAACTAACCGTAATTTTCTAATCAAAGCATGGTATTCAGAACTAGGAAGAAAACAATATAACAAAATAGGTCCAATATTATTCCTCCTTAGGAATAATAATGAAAAGATCAACAAACAATGTTGTATCCTTTCGGAACAACGTCATGAAAAACACAAACTCGGCCAAGGATAGACTAAAGTCATTATCCTTTCAAACATTGGTTCTCCATTGAACCAAGAACACAAAACAATACGAGACACAACCAGAGAAAACACAACAAAAATGACCACAGACCTAAAACCCCAATGCCCAAAACACTCGGTCAACTCTGATACCAAAAATGTAACACCCTTCTCGAGTGCTACATCATATGTGACATTTTAAGGCCGAAGAGTAGGTTAATTAAAATTGGCTATAAGAGAATAGGGAAATTTTTTTCTTTTTATTAAGTTATAAATATAACTACTTTGATTTAAAGTAATGGACAATAAAATATTCCATTAACATAATTAAGGTCATGAGTTCGAAAATCATTTACATAATACCCAACCTGATTCATAAACAGAAATCATAGAAATGTACAGACTCAACATAAAGTTATGGAGACGCAGCTCCTAAAGTACAAGATACTTGGAGTCACAGCTCCATAAACGTTAACATTAACTCCCAAACATACCCAGCTGGCCAAACTAAAATAGAAAAGACAATCCTTTCTCGTACATTGTGAGAAGGATAAACCCAACTGACGAGATCTAGTGGAAACTCTATTTGAGTCCACTATCGACATCGTTGCAAAAGACACTACTAGAGTCACTACAAACGTAACTCTTGGACTAAGCCCTTTCCTCTTCCATGAGGAAAAAATGGTCCACGAACCCATCGAACGTCCATTAGAAACTCCAACATATCGTCCACATGCTCGAACCTCAATCTCTAGGATGCATCATTCAAGGGACGTCTAGAAGTCTCAATCTTCTCAAAAGAATGAAGAGGACACCAGCCGACATAGGCAATATAAAAAAAGGTGACATTTCCATTTATCTTACACATAAGGCAGACATGCAGTGGTACGACTTACAGGTACATAATACAATAGTCATATATTCCTCTTATCTCCCATTTTAATTCTGCAACTCAAAACTCCAGGAATATACTATATCAAACAAGATATAAAGCATACCAGACACGGTTTGTCCATCGGAGGACATGAATAGAGAGAAACTGATTTAAACCGTATAGTCCCATACCTACACAGCCTCAAGGAATATCCGATTCTAGCATCGGAGCTAATTTGATATTTTGGAAAGAAATGGTCAGTATAGGTTTCACATCCGCCCACCTCAGGCACCATGTGTGGATACTTGACTAGGCACACAAGTCTTAAATCATAACGTACGTACAATCATAATCACATGTGATCTCAAACTCTCTGTAACACATCATGCTCTTTTTGAAACCTCTACAACCGGAACATGGCTTCCTGGGCACAACGACCTCACCGAACATAGTATCAACTATGTATCTGGGAAAAATTGCCGGAATACATACAATTGGTCTATCCATCGGATAACCTCGTGACTCCACCAGAATCCACTCGATGTCAATTTCTAAAGGACGATATTATCGGGTACAACTCATCGACTCTTCACTGAACTATGGTTCTCAAGCAAATTTTCCATGTTTATGTAAAGATATTTTTAAGGCACTTGCTTACAAGTCCTAACACATTATGAAATTGGATCGACAGTCCAATCATTTATTTCTTTACACTTTTCTAATGCCTTTCTCTTGGCTTCCAAGAAATCAAATAACTCTTAGTCCATTAAATCTTATGGAGGTATGGATAATGAATTATCCACACTTTATGACAAATGGTGTAACACCCTATTTTTCACTGTTTACTGCTTTATATCGATAAAATAGAAAGATATGGTTATATTTTTATTTTAAAACTCAAAATGATTTTGGATAAACCAATATCATATTCATACTCTAATCTACCGTAGAGAGTTACGATTTAATTTTGGGTCGAAAATTCAGACGAAACCCGGTCTGCGATTTAACGCAGTAAGAATTTTACTGCTCAAATGACCTAATCTTGACTCGTGAACGAGATACTTAGGGTTTTTATGGAATTTCCAACATCTTTGGCTATTTTAAAATTTTTCACTTAAAAAGTGAAATAATATATATTATTCGGGCGTTATACGAAATCGGGCGAACGACGGAGCTGAATACGGGATTTCCGGGACCCGCTAAAGGATAAAAGGCTAGCCATTCAAAGATGACTCATAAATGGTGAGTCATTTAGATGACTCACATGTGTAATGATGAACTTTTTGGGAATTTACTATTATGTCCTTAATGTTGGTTTTAATCACAAAAATGCCATTGTACAAGATTACCATTTTGTCCCTAGAATTTTATGCCTTGGACCTATTCACCCCTCAAGTCCCACGTCCCAAACCCTCTAAGGATCCCATCTTCTTGCTATAAAAGCCAAGCTTCATCTTCTACCTTGGTTGTTCATCTTTTTCACTTAAAATTTCTAAGTTCCATAACCTTAATTTGTGAAGGAAGTGCTTGATCTTTTGCTCATTTTTCATTTCCAAGAGGTATACCACACTCTTCTACCTTGATTATCATCATGTTCTTCAATTAGTTTTGTGTTTCGATGCCTTGTTCATAATATGTCATCTTAGGGTTTCTAACTTCAAAAATTCATAGTAAATCATAGAAAAATCCAATGAGTATGAAACCAATTTCCATGATCATAGTATCCTCTCTATATTCAAGATCCCAGAGTATGCATCAAACTGAAATTTCTTTCCTTTTTATCTTGTTGAGGACGAACCCTAGCTTTTATGGGGAGGATTTTGTTCATTCTTTTTAACTAATCTTGCTTGATTCAGTCTTATGGTTCATGTATGTATTGAATCTATGTTGATTTGATCAAATTAAAATATCTAAGCCATATTTTTATTCATGGCTGAAATTTAATTTTTGAATGGTTGGAAGATTTGATTTCAATCCTTGTATCTAAGTATTATTTTAGGGTTTTGAGTGATTAAGAATCACTAATCCAAAAGCTTAAGATTTTTAGAAATTGTTAGCCCTAAAGTAACACCAAGACCGAAACCAACATGTAGGTAATTAGGTGTTTTTAAGTTGTTTGATTGTTGATTGGTTGTTGTGTTTGTTGAAGGATAAGCTAGTTTATCGGGTACGTGTATTACCGACGATTGGATTTGTGACGAAACATTTATTCGAGGAATATCTTCTAGAGGTAAGGGGATTACCTGAGGGGTTTTTCCGATAGTTGTGTGCAATTGTCTGTGGTCTGTATTATTTATTGGGTGTATGTAATTTATACGTAGTTAGCATTATTTACTTTTAATTATTTAATTATCTGCATTTAATTGTGATTATATTTATTTGCATGTCATTAATTTCTATTTGCTATATTATTGGCATGATTGTTATTGATGTTGATTATGGATTGAAAAGCTTGACAGTGGTCAGTGCTCAATTAATTACGAGGTTAAAAGCATTAAAAAGTTTTTTATGAAATAATGAGTTTAATTTAGTGGGAAATAGTAATGTTATTACTTAATTATTGATTGGTGAAAAAGTATAATAGCGAAAAATAATATTATTTTAATGATTTTACGGCAAAAGAGTGTTTTAAGAGTTATCGTGAGGACGTAACCATGAAAATAATTTTGCACTGCTAATTTATATGTAAGAAATTTCTAAATATTAGAAAATGTTATTTTAAGAAAATAAATTTCAAAAATAAATTTATTAGGGTGTCGGAAAAATTATTTTATTAGAAAAGTCATGTTTTAACTGAAAAACGTTTTTAAGACGTCAAACGTCGGATAATTCCGACAATATTTACAGAGGCGTTATTAAAAACGGTAATATTATTAAAAATGAGAAAATTGTCTCAAATCAATATTTTTAAGTTCAAAATATTGATTTTTGAAAGAAAATGAGTTTTAAGTGATTTGACAATTTTATAAAACGAATTTCCAACGTAAAAGGTGAAAAACGGACCTAGAAGCCGAGACGTTGGGGTTCTAGTGTTAAACGATATGAACAATGTGTCCCAACGGTGAAGTTATGGACTAGATGTCCTAAAAAACGTGTATTGATTTTTGTGTGCTAAAATCTACGTATCAAAGACTGGTGCATCGGTCTAGATTTCATGATTTGCACATTTGGACTTGGAGTCTTTTTTATTGGAATGAGGGATTAAACTTAAATGTTTAAAACCTTGTTTTGGTCGTGAGTCTTTAAGCTCCGACAAGGAAAGATTGAACACAAAGAAAATAACGTGAACGAAGCGTTTTACATGCATTTTTGGGGTAGATGTGCCTATGCATAGGACTTGAATTCTTGATGGCAAGTATTCATGATGCTTGCATCACTGTGCCTTGATGGACAAATGACCACGAAACCATATACTATAAATAGTAACCATAGTGCCTCGTTTTGGACAGTGATATGGTTGATTTAAAACATGCCTTATTTGGTAACGATTAAAACCTGCCTTAATAGCAACGATTCTGCTTTATTTGGAAACGAGAGCTTGATCAACTCATTTATTTGGTAGTTAAAGCTTCGGAGATTAGGTTCCAAAGTAAGTTGATGAATATAGAAGTGTCATTGTTTTAAAACAACGACGACTGCTGGGTATGAAACCTTTTGATAAATAAATTGTTTATTGTTGAATATACATGTTAAATGTTATTTGAGTGTTGTGCATATGGTTATCGTTTTAAAATCCATATATTGGTTCTCACCATTGCATGTTTTATTATTGGTCTTTTTTCTGTATGGCGTCTATTTCTATCTGAGTATAGATGGATCCGGCGATGCCACTGGCACACACGGGGGTTTGTTCCCTCTATTTTGAGGATGCTGAGAACATCAACGCGTGGGTTATTAACCCGAGAGCCCACATCGTGACCTATACAAGGCATATACGTACTGTAGAGGGCACCATAGTGACAGGGCCACGGCGTGAGCATCGTACGATGGAGATCATAGAGGTATCTTTACCTCTGATGTGGTTCCTATTACAGCACCTGGTTGATCATGGGGAGCTTGAGGCACAACCATTAGCTGAGGCAACAGCGGCATCACCTCCAGAGGAGATGGTTATAGATCCGGAGGAGTTCGTTGAGGATGTACCTGAGTACATTCCTCTTGATGACGACGACGATTCACCAGACGAGGGTGCAGTCCTGTCTTCATCCGATACTTCTACAGGGAGTGGGATTGACCACCATGGTCTTCCCAATGGGTATACCTAGATGTTGGACAGCTATAGGTGGATTCCATTTTTGGGGTAGTGACTTCGTCAGTCTATTCTGGCTACTGAGAGCCATGTTTTGTTATATGGTCATAGACAATTCGCTACGTGTCTGTTATGTTTTTATTTCTTTACTTTGTTATGTTGAATGGCCTAGTATGATAAAGGCCTTGTATAGTTATATAGTTTGTACAAAAATACCGATGCATATGATGATATATATATATACATATATGTTATGTTGATTACGTTGTTATATGATGTTGGATGTTAAGTTAAAAAGAAAAAAAAATCATCACCATTTTTGGTTTTAAGAAAAGTGTTATAAAATATCACTTTCCGAAAGTAACCAGCATAATTAAAGTTTATTTTTTTCGCAACGTGTTACTATGTGATGACCCAAGAAGGGGTGTCGCAAAGGGTCTTGCTTCACCATAAGTCATAAATCATTAAGTTCATATTTTCACTAAGTCATTCATGACTTAGGTTTTGCTCTTTAATGTAAATACTAGTCTTGAAGACTAAAATCCTCTTTTGTCTAAAATCCAAATCTTTGGTTAAAACCGACCTCTTTTGAAATTAGATTCCATCAAAGTACATAAGTACTAATTCCTCAAAACAGTTTCTTGAAAAACGTCGAAACTCTTAAAATACCGTTTTACTGCTTTTTACTGCATTTCAACTTAAATTCCATATGTTCACAAATGTAATCGTTCTTCTCAAATCCTTCACTTTCCTAAGTTAACATACTTATGTTAAAGTATTAAAATACTGATTTCAAACTTTACATCATTGTTTTCTCAAAAATCTTTAAAAAAACTTGACGACGGTTTCACCGCTTTTTACTGGTTTTAGGCCTAAAAGCCACACTTTTGAAAATATGGTTCTTCACCTCAAATCTGTTACTTACCTAGGTTGTAATAATCACATTAAGATGTTGAAACACTTATTTTACAGTTTCCTTTCCATGTATACGAAATTCCTAAAAATTTGACCGAACATCGTTAAGTTTGTAAATCGTGTAAATCCTTTTTCAACGATTTTAAACTCTAATAGTCCAAAACTCATTTTGAAGTTTTAGAACAGTTAAAAAGGTATGAAAGACAGTCTCTAACTGTCCAATTACATTTATTTTCAAAAATTACAGTTTAGTCCCTAAACTTTCATTAATTGCAAAAAGGTCCTTATTCACTTAAAACCTTATAACTTTTTATTTGTAACTTCAAATCACACCAAACCAACTTCTATAGAAATATTTTTACGGTCCACATAAAAATTACAGAAATTACATTTCCGCCTCATATTTTACAATATTTGCAAAAAGGTCATTGTTTACTAAAAAGCTTATATCTTTTTATGTATTAATCCAATTAACACCAAACCAATTTCTATGGGACTTATCTTATCATTCACTTCAAATGTATGACATATTCTCGTATTTATAGTTCAGTCCCTCAATTTTCCAGAAATTTCATAAAAGTCCATAAGGATAAATTCATATCTTTTAACATACACATCCAAATCAATCCAAACCAAGTTCTATACTCTTATATACTCATTCACTCCATATAAAAATTATCCAAACAAATTAAGTCTCATGGAACTCACTGAAACAGTTATGACCGAATGGCCTCAAATAATTATTTTAGGCATTTTTCTTAACAAATCAAGCAAAGAACAATCATGGTTCCAACTTAAGGTCATTGGAACCAAAAAAACCATATGACATATCATACCACAACCAAGCATCAAATCGAATTCTCCAAGAGGATCACATAACCATAAACAATAATACATAATCCTAACACTTAGGATTTGAAAAACAACATACAATTATTTTAAACCACATACATATCTACATTATGGTAGGATAGTAGTAATCTCCCCCCTTACCTCTTGTAGATCACTTGAAAGTCAAGTAGTATAAGGATGTTGTTCACCTAAAGCCTCAAGGTTTGAATCAACCAAACCTAGCCATGAAAAACCAACAAGAAAACAAGTTAAAGAATGAAGAAAAATCATCCTAACCCACTTGTACATAGGTTCGGCCAAGTTAGAAAGAAATAGCTAGAGATCTCTAAATTTTTCAAGCTCTTGGATGATGTATATAGAAGTCATATGGAGATCACAGAAATTGATCTCACATTAAAATGATTTTTCTATGATTTTCTAGAATTATTTGAAAAACTAGATCTAGGAATTTGAACTTGAAGAAAACATTGATTCAAGGAGAAATATGATGAAGAGAAGTGACGGCATGATCATGGATCATAAGGCTATACCTTTGGAATCTCAAGAAATGATCAATATCTTAGACTTCCTTTGCAAATCAAGTGTAAGAACTCAAGTGTTTTTGTGAGAAAGTTGAAGAACATGAACTAGATTGATGAAATGAAATGTCCAAGTGTGGTTTAAGAAGGGATGGCCGTGAGCTTTTTAGGGTGAAAATGGTCCAAAGAGTAAAATGTTGTCATGGCAAACTTGAAGTTACAGTGAAAGATTAAGGGTATTTTGGACATTGAAAAATACCCCAAACTTAAACTTTGCTTGTCCCCAAGCAAACTACACTCAAAAACTTAAAAAGACTCAAGACCTGGCAAGCTTAAGAATTCAATCAACTTTCCACAGATTTCAAGCAATTTTTCAAAAGAATTTTTTTCTTTCAATGTTCCCCCCTTTCAAGAAAAGTAATCCCCACATTCATTTATTCCAAACAATTGAGAGTTTCATAATTCAAACAATCATTAATCAAAGCAGGGGATCTAAGTTACACACAAGAGGGAGATCACCAAATTCAAACAACTGCCTTCCTCACAAGGGAAATTTGTGTTCACTCATTTGCTCAGTTTGTCAGGCTAACAACATTCACTCAATTTCACTTTTAAGAGCACTTCCCATAAATTTGATTTTCATCTCAAAATGGTCCCCATAGAAAACATGCAAGCAACATCAAAAGGACTTTTATGGGTTGTAATGGGGCCTGGCTAAGGGTAGGATATACAAAGGTACTAGGCTGAAGACCCTAGGAACTAAGAGAGCATGAACATTATTTACACTTTGAAATTCACTCAAGTTCCTTTTCCATTTTTATTTATGCCTTGGGTGGCTACAGCCTTTTTATTTCTTTTTGGCATTTTTGCACTTTTATTTTTTTTCTATTTTTTTCTTTTCTTTTCTTTTCTTTTTTTTTTATATTTTTTTTTAAATCCCAAACAACACATTGCACCTGGTAGCCACCCCAAACTTAATTTCTTGCAACCAAATTTCTTACTAAGATTCCACGCTCTCCTAATCCTAAGATCGGGTTAACATGGTTTTTTTTTTCAGATTTTAGCTTGTAACATAAGGTGAACAAGAACAATAGGCTCATCAGGCTCAAAGGGGCTAACTAAGGAACATGCATTAGGAATGGTTATTTTAGGCCAAGTAGTTATTTACAATGAAAATGCCTAAATCATTTGCTACACACATATAATCATGCAAACCAAAAAGAGATTCAAGCAAATTCAGGAAAGTGCAACTTAAAAAGTGATTTTCACACAGTCAAAAACATGTTGGAGGCTCAAAACCTCACCTGGACATTTTTTTGCAAATTATTTGAAAGAGATTCTATCCCTAGTGTGTGCTTCCTATCACCCCAAACTTATCATAAATCATGCCATCATAATAAAATCTCCAAGTTCAGTTTTCAATCACATGGGGATCATTTTTCTTTTCAAAATTTTTTTCAAATCCTAGGGGTAAACAGTCAACACTATCATGCAATCAATCTATGCAAATTCAATCAAATCCATCAAACTTGCCAACACTAGACTCAACACATTCCTGAGCTTCTCAAATTATTCAGGAGCTTTATTGAAAACAAAGCAGAAATAAAGTAAAGAAAAGAAAATTAAAAAGAGCAAGGTTAAGAAAAACTCATTGAAGGGCGGTTCCACCAGGATCCCATTGCTTGTAGCATAAGGCCCACGTGATGGACAAAGAGCGGAAGCTTGTTCCATGCTTCCCTAACTCGCAGCCTTGATGTGGGGGTGAGCACTTGACAATTATGATGACTTCGCCGAGTGCGGCGGACTTCTCACTCCCCTTCGGGTCACAGCTGACCTCTTTATCTACAAAGTCTCCCCAATAGAAGTGGGGCTCAACCTCTTGGACCGGCCATGGTGCAAAATCCAAGGGTTTAAACTCCATCACTGGTTCCTCAGGAGGAGGTGGCAAACAGTTAGCTGGGGTTACTGGTGCTGCTTCAACTCCTGCATTTTCTTCATTTACTGCACTAACAAAGTTATCACCTGCTATACACGCAGAAATTTCAGCACACACCACACAAAAGTTAGAGTTAGTAGAGTCAGTACATATATCACAATAAAATGAATCAGGAAAAGTTAGAATGTCTGAAAATTCAGCAATTAATTCATCCACCCCATTACTCTCAACACATGCAATTGATTTACTTGAATCATCTACTTCCAAAGGTTCTTCATCATCCTCAAGCACGGGAAAGCAGATGTCCTCCTGATCCTCCTGATCCTCATTTTGTGTTTCCTGAACAGAATAAAGCTGCATAACAGTGTATACACAAAGCAGTGCCACCATCACAATAACAATCAGTACATGAATTAGAATCAGGGGATTCAACACACAATTCATCATCAACAGAAATATTATCACAATCATCATCAGAAATATCTTCAAGAATAACTTGTGACTCTGTATGTTCTTCAAGGGGCTGTGGAGTTAGCATTGCAGCCGAGTTGGCAACAATTTGATCAATTTGCATAGCCAACTTCTGAGATTCAGCTTCTCCCCTCTGATATTCAAGATTACTTGCCTCCATCATCCGTTGAAATTCGAGATTACTTGCCTCCATTCTTTGTTGGAACTCGAGATTTTGTTGTGCCCACCGTTGATTGTTCTTTTCTATTTGTTGTATCATCTCTGCCAGACTGAGTTGGGCTAGTGTAGGATCAAGCTGATATTGCTGGCTTACTGCCATCCGTTGATTGTTCTCGGCCATTTGTTGTATCATAGAAGCAATTTCATCCAAGGTGCTCTGTCCTACACTTTGTTGGCTAAAATGATTATTTACTCCAAACCTGCCACAATCACTGTTAGACTCATAACTTCCAGTAAAATTAGGATAATATGTGCACGGTGGTGGCTCATAATAGCATGGTGGTGGCTCACTAAAATTAGGATAATACATGCATGGTTGCTCATAATAAGCATCAGGCACATAATTTCGCATATAATTATCCATGGGGCAAAATTCACAACCAGACAATGCAGACAAAACTAATTAGCAAAGCAAAATGTTTTTTTTTAAATTTTATTTTCTGCTAATAACAACAAACCAGAGTCCCCGGCAACGGCGCCAATTTTTGACCGCGATGTCGCCACGCGCCAAAAAGAACGAGCGTTTACAAAAATAATGTAGTATAGAGCGACAACTCGAGTATCGTCTCTCAAGGACTCTTTAGTTGTTGTTGATATTAACAGAAAATTAGTAAAAGTTAGAAATGGGGGGTTTTGAATTGAGACAAAGTAAAGAAAACAAAGCAATAAAAACGGGCAGTTTAAGAGACTAACAAATAAGCTAAAGAACGATTAACCTACTGCTCTTGGTTTCCCACTATCATTGGTTCAAATAAATCCATGTCCTAAGCGGATTCTAATCCCCTCCCGGTTGTAGCAACAATTAACAATGCAATCACTACCACAGATGCATGTTCCTATTCCCGAAATAACAAACGGGGTGAAGCCCTCATGAACAAACGAACATGAACGAACACACGCGAAATAACAAACGCGATTAAGTATAGAAACATAGCATCACCAAAATGAATCAACACAATACTATACATTCCTGAAATAACAAACAGAAACATATAGCATTGCATTGAAAAGAGAAAAGCATACAAAACAGGAATACAAGAACCTCAAGTGTGGTAATGGAAACCAATCCCAGTAGATTAATCTAGGAGACTAGTTCTCCATTACAGAAATAAACATAAAAGAAAAGGAAGGAAAATAAACTACTACTACTAACTAGCTAAGACTAGCCAAAACTGACTAGCCCCCCTCCCTTAAGTTCTGCCTAAACAGGCTTTTATACAACTCCTGGAATCCACGTCCTCGTGAGGCGAAGCATTGATCGCGAGGCGAATATTATGAACAGTCTGCAACCTTTCATCTTCTCGCGAGGCGAGAATATATTCGCGAGGCGAATCTCTTCAAATTCCCAAACTTCAACGCCCGTGACCTTTCACACGGGCAAGCCGTGATCGTCTCTGACTTTTCAGGGTTGGGTGACTCGCGAGGCGAGCTCTTCTTCGCAGGGCGAACCAGAGACCTTGCATTTTCTTGGAACAGTCAGCTTCGGGGTCGCGGGGCGAGTATAGCTTTCGCGGGGCGAAAGACTCCAGATTTATTCCTTTTTATTTACCTGAAAATAAGAAAATAACAGCAAGTACTTTATTCACTCTAAATCAACTAAATTAACCTAAAAACACTTTACAGACTCAAAATACTACTTAAGGACAATCAAGTCTAATTTGGGTGAAAATGATATAAAATTAGCACAAAGCCAAGGTCTTTACTAGTTATAAAACCAGTCAAACACATACTTAAGCCATCATTACATCCATTTAATGCAAGATGACTAACCCCTATGACTCACCACCGTGAGTCATCATAAATGACTCATTGTCCTCATCCACCCGACGTCAGGTTTTGTCTCTGCACATCCGTTCTCGATTCCATCGATCCCCGATTGTCTAGTATTCATACGACTAACGTATAATAACCTATTTATTTTGAAAATTTTCAAAATAACCTCTATCATTGGGAAAAAAAAAAGAATATAAACTATTTCGTTCTCGGGTTAAAATTAGGTTTTCTGATCAGTAAAATCTTACTGTCAGTTAAAACGCAGACCGGGTTTCTTATGTATTTTAAACCTAAATTTTTACCGTAACCTTCTACCATAAGGTAGAGTAAAATTATGATTTTATTTTATCCAAAATTAATTTCTAGATCTCAGATAAAATATAAATAATTAAAAATTCTACCAATAATGAAAACAGTAAAAACAGGGTGTTACATCAATCACTCATTTTTCTTCATCATTCAAGAGCTAATCTCTTAACTCTTGATCATTCTTGTATTAAATATTCATTTATTTCACTTATTCCTAGAAAATCATAGAAAAATCCTTTCCATATGATTCCAATTGCTATAAACTAAGTATGATTCCTAGTATCTTCATTCATGAGCATGTGTAAAAATAAAAATTCCTTCCCAATTTTCTTCAAGAGGCCGAAACCCTAATTTTGAGGGTGGATGAGTTTTTGCTTCAATTTCCATCATGTAATACTTGATTTCATCTATTCAATACCTATTGCCATTGAATCTAGAAGCTTGAAAATTTTGAAAATCTCTATCCTATTTTATGATCCAATGCCGAACAAACCCTAACTTTGGTGTTAGAGGATTTTGTTTCAATTTTAAGTCATAATCATTGATTATGTAATCTTTAATGCTCAAGGATCACTAATCCAAGATCAAGTGAATTTTAGAAATTTCTAGCCAATTCTAAAAGTCATGGCCGAACCCTAGCCATAGAATTTAAGTGTTGAAATTGTTTGATGTTGATTAATTTTGTTATGGTTGTTGAAGGATAAGTGGTCGGGTTGTGTGGTGGAAATCGGAAGTTGATGAAAAACTGTGTTTGAGAAAAAGAATAATCTAAGAAACTTCAAAAAGGTAAGGGGATTTTACCTGATGGATTTTCTCGATAGCTATATGCTATCTGTCTTGGCTTTAATTGTTTTAATGTTCTGTTTCAATTTTTTCTGTTTTAATAATTTTTTCTGTGTGATATGGTTTATCGCTTTGAGGCATGCTATAACTATATTATTTGCCATAATTGTGATGTGGAAATTTTTCTGTTATTGATTGTTGATTGAAAAGTCTGGCAGTGGTTAGTGCTAAATTAATTATTGAGATAAAAGCTTCAAAAAGATTTAAGAGTGATATTTGAAATTTATTTGGTGTAAAATTGAGAAGTAGTTGAAAATAAGATTATTTAATGATTTGTTAACGTAAATAAGGTTTTTTTGAAAAATAATTTTAAATAAGAAAAAATTATTTTTCTTCGATTTGATGGTTTATAAATGAATTTTAAATGGAAAAATATTTTCTGTAAAAGGGTTTTACTCAGCGGAGTTATTTCCAACAACTTGGATAAGTTGTGGAGTTTTGTTTTGGCTTTGTGTTTCACAACGAAAATAATTTTAAAAGTTGAAATACAGACCTAGTGGCCGAGACGTCGGGATTCTAGTGTCCTAAAGATGAAGTTGCGGACTCTATGTCATAAAGTTGAAGTTGCGAACAATGTGTACTATTAAAGTTATGTTGATTTTTGTGCGTTATAATTACGAATCTAAGACTGATGCATCAGTCTAGAACTTCGTGATTTGCACATTCGGATTTTGTGTCCTATTATTGAAAGTGAGAGATAAACTTAAATGTTTAAAAGTTGAGATGGTCGTGAGCCTTTGAGATTCGACAAGGAAAGAATGAACACTAAGAGAAACGACGAGAACAAAATGTTTTACATGCATTATTCTGCAGACGTGCCTACTGTGTTATGCATGGTACCTTGGTTGGAATTCATGTTACGACGTATCATTGGGCCTTGATGGACAATGAAAAACCATTCACGACATTATCACTGTGCCTAGATTTGGACATTGTGCTATGGTTTTAAAGGTGTGCCTTATTTGGCAATCGAGCTTGATCAACTCATTTAAACGACGTTGGGATATCTCCGAAGATTAAGTACACAATTTTAGATGTTGAATATTGAAGTGTCATGCATTATTTTAAATGACGATGACTATCGGATATGATATCCCATGATAGACTATTATATGATGTAAGAAATTTCATGTGTTGTAGATATCTGTGTATATGCTATTTATTTGGTGTCGCGCATGTAGTTATCGTGTTTAAATCCATATATTGGTATCTCACCCTTGCTTGTTTCTTGTTGTGTTTCTCTCCTGTTTGGTATATACACACACACACACACACACACACACACACACACACACACACACACACACACATATATATATATATATATGAGTATAGATGGATCTGGAGCCACATATGGAATATTCGGGGACTCGGTCCCTGACTTTTGAGGATGCGGAGACCAGTGTGGCTTGGGTGATAAACCCTGGGGCTCACAGCACCACATATATCGACCCCGTTCGTAGTATAGTAGGCATGCTTGCAGGAGGACCAGTGAGACGTACTCATACCACAAAGACTATAGAGGTTTCATTACCCCCACTTTGGCTTATTATACAGTACTTGGTGGATCAGGGGGAGTTAGAGGTTCACCCTCCACCAGTCGCTCATGTACCAGAGGCAGCACCCGTGATACCTCCAGCACTTGTTGTACCTATCCCAGAGGAGGATGATCCAGATGAGGACTTGGAGATAGAGCCACAGTATCACCCTCTTCCTGATGATGTTGCCCCGGAGGGCATGGATGGGTTAGTGGCGTCTTCACCGGATACTTCTAGTGCGGGTGGGGATAACTACCACGGTCTCCCTAATATCATTAGTATAGACCAATTGTAGGAGTTGATTTCATTTTTGGGGTAGTGATCTTGACAGTCTACTATTCTGGCTACTGAGAGCCATCGAGGTTTTTTGAGATGTGGTTCTAGATGGTCGCTACGTGCTTAGATATGATTTATTTTCTTTACTTTGTTTATCTTGAGAATGGCCTATCCTGATAAAGGCCCTGTGAAAAACTGATGATGTTGTAGTATGTATAGAGTTACTGATGCATATATATATATATATATATATATATATATATATATATATATATATATGTATATATATATATATATATATATATGTATATATATTTATATATATATACACACACACGTTTGGTTATGTTGTTTTGATGAATAAGTAAAGGAGAAAAAAAAATTTACCACCATTTTCTGAAATAAGTGAAATGCTTATTAAATTATTTTCCGAAAGTAACCAACAAATCAATCTTTACAGTTTTCATTTTCCGCAATAAGTCCAAAATGTAGCGCTAAGGATGGTGTTACATTAATGCTATCAGAGTTGGTCGAGTCTTTCGGGAATCTATAGGAAATAGGTCTGCTGTGTCGAGGTTGTGTGTTATCTGATTAAAATGGTTTGAAATTACTTCTTAGAAGTAATGTTTGTTAAATAGTAAGTTTACGTTATATTTTTTGCTTTCCATTAACTGATTTTGTCTTGTAGGTCAGTTGTGGAACCAGAACGTGGACGTGGACGTGGTCGTGGTCATAGAGGTGGTCCTATTGGTGGACCTGGTAATGATGATAAGAATTATGAAGGTGGAGTGGATTATACTACACAAGCAATGGAAAACGTTGCAGCTGTTATTGCTTTGCAAACAACTACTATGTCTGCTCAGAACCAGCAAGCCGCGGAAGGCAAGGTTTGACTTCATTTCGACGATAGAATCCTTCACAGTTTCAAGAAGATGTTGAACCTGAGAAAGCTGACTTGTGGATACAAGAATTGGAGAAAATCTTTGCACTCATTCTTACCCCAGAAGGAGTTAAGGTTTCATATGCTACTTTCCTATTGGTAGGAGATGCAGAGTATTGGTGGAAAGGTACTGGACAACTTTTGAAAGCTGATTATCAGGAAATTACTTGGGATGTGTTCAGAACTGCATTTTTGGACAAGTATTTTCCAGAGAGTACTAGAATTGAGAAAGAACAAGAATTTCTGCGGTTATACAAGAGAGATCTATCTGTTGGGGAGTATGTGGCGAAGTTTGAATCGCTCGTCAAGTATTTCCGTTTTTTTCAAGCACAACCTAATGAAATCTGGAAATGTGAGAGGTTTGAAGCAGGATTAAGATTTGAGATTAAAGAATCGGTACAACCACTGCAAATCAAGAACTTTCAAGCTCTAGTCGAGATGTGTCGAAAGGTGGAGCAGATGAGGAAAAGAAGGGATAATAAAGGGAATGTTGGAGGACCTTCTCGGTTCAAGAACCAGTTTCAGAATCAAAATCAAAATCAGAATCGGAAACAAGCTCAGAATAAACCTTATTTCCAACCACCAGGAAATAATCAGAATCAACAACAATATCATCCAAATTTTTCTGCAGCAGGTAGTGGTGGCCAAAGGAACCAAAGTCAAGGCAAGTCAGAAGATGTTTTAATTGTGGAGACACTAGACATATGCTTGATACTTGCCCATTTAGGGGAGTTAAATGTTTCAACTGTGATTGAATGGGACATTTAGCAAAAGATTATAATGCACCAAAGCGTGGATCAGCTGTCAATAACACAAGAACCAATAAACCGACGGCTAAGGGGAGAGTTTACACTATGAGTGGTGCTGAAGCTTCGAATTCTGATGATCTCATACAAGGTAGTTGCGACATAACAGGTAATCTTTTAACTGTACTTTTTCGATTCGGGTGCGACTCATTCTTTTATTTCGATGGATTGTGTGAAACTTTTGGAATTACCTGTTTCTTCGTTATCATATGACTTAATTGTTTCAACCCCTACTGTTGAACCATTTATCGTAAATTCTGTATGCTTGAACTGTTCTGTTGTTATTCAAGATAGATATTTCCTTGTTGATCTGATCTGTTTGCCTTTAATGCAGTTAGATGTAATTTTAAGCATGGATTGGTTATCTTCCAACCGTATTCTTTTAGATTGTGCTCGTAAATCCATAGTTTTTCCTAATCCTGAGATTTCTGGATTTTTGTCTACCAATCAAGTAAGAACTTTTTCAGGAATGCTTGCTTTTATCCAACTTAGTAGTCGAGGGGGATATCGGTTTGAGTGTGATGCCTGTTGTGAGGGAATTTCTGGATGTGTTTCTGAATGATGTCCCGAGATTGTCGCCAGTAAGAGATATCGAGTTCCCCATAGATTTAATTCCAGGAACTGGTCTGATATCTATCGCTCCGTATAGGATGGCACCTATAGAGCTTGCTTAATTGAAAGCCCAACCGGAGGACTTTTTGTTGAAATAGTTCATTAGACTAAGTGTTTCTCCGTGGGGAGCACCAGTTCTCTTAGTGAGGAAGAATGACGGAGGTTCGAGACTTTCTTTGGATTTTAGACAACTCAACAAAGTGACTATTAAGAATAAATATCATTTACCACGCATAGATGATTTGATGGATCAATTGCAAGGAGCAGTTATGTTCTCAAAGATTGACTTGAGGACTGGATGTCATCAGATTAGAGTAAAGACTGAAGATATACCAAAGACTGTATTTCGAACTCGTTATGGACATTATGAATATCTTGTAATGCCGTTTGGAGTAACGAATGCACCTGCGATCTTCATGGACTACATGAATCAGATTTTTCGTTCGTTTCTTGATAAGTTTGTTGTCGTATTCATCAATGATATTCTCATTTACTCTAAGATTTATGAGGAACGCGAGGAACATCTACAACAAGCTTTGCAGATTTTATGTGGAAGGTGTTGTATGCAAAACTGTCTAAGTACGAGTTTTGGCTCGAAGAAGTTAAATTTTTAGTACATGCGATTACCAAGGAAGAAATTGCTATCGATTCTGCAAAATTAGAAGCAGTACTTTATTGGGAAAGACCAAAGACGGCAACGGTGATGGTGACGGTGACAGATATTCGAAGTTTTGTTGGATTAGCCGGATATTACCGAAGGTTTATCGAAGGTTTTTCCAAGATAGTATCACCGTTAACTCAACTTACGAGAAAGGATCAACCTTTTGTGTGGACTTCAAAGTGTGAAGAAAGTTTTCAAAAGATTAAGGAAAGTTTGACGACTTCACCAGTGTTAATACTTCCTGACCCAAATGAACCTTACGCAGTGTATTGTGATGCTTCACATCAAGGTGAATGATGGTAGTAGATGCTTTGAGCCGGAAAGCCATTCATGTTTCAACAATGATGGTAAAAGAACTAGAATTAATTGAGAAATTCCGTGATCTCAATTTAGTTATGGAATTCAGTCCAAAGAAAATCAATTTAAGAATGATTAAAATCTCGAGTGGATTGATGGAAGAGATCCGAGAACAACAACTTGCTGATACGTATCTTCAAGAGAAGAAAATGTTGATGGAACAAGGAAAGGCTACAGAGTTTAGTTTGGGATTAGATAACATCTTATGGTGCAATGGACGAGTCTGTTTACCTGATAATCCTGAGATGAAAAGGATGATTCTTGAAGAATCACACAAGGGTAAGTTAAGTATTCATCCTGGATCAACTAAGATGTATCAAGATCTAAAACAAAGATTTTGGTGGCCAGGTATGAAAAAGCAAGTCACAGAATATGTAGCATCTTGTTTGACTTGTTAGAAAGCAAAAGGTAGAACATCAAAGACCTGGAGGAATGCTTACATCACTGGATGTACCTGAATGGAAGTGGGATATCATATCAATGGATTTCATTGTAACTTTACCACGAACTTCCAAAGGTTTCGATTCAATTTGGTGATTGTTGACAGGTTAACGAAATAAACATATTTCTTACCTATTAAGATCAATTATACTGTGGAAAAGTTAACCGGTGTGTATATCAAGGAAGTGATTAGACTTCATGGAGTGCCTTCGAACATTTTTTCAGATAGAGATCTGAAATTCACTTCACATTTTTGGGGAAGTCTACATCAAGCTTTAGGAACTAAGTTACGTTTAAGTTCAGCATACCATCCACAAACAGATGGACAAACAGAAAGAACAATTCAGTCGTTAGAAGGCTTGCTGAGAGCATGTGTCTTAGACAATTGAGGATGTTGGGATGATCTTTTACCACTTATCGAGTTTGCATACAACAATAGCTTTCATTGTAGTATAGGGATGGCACCCTATGAAGCTTTGTATGGGAGGAAATGCCAAACACCTTTGTGTTGGTATCAAGATGGAGAAAGCATGATTTTGGGTCCTGAAATTGTACAACAAACAACGGAAAAGGTTAAACAAATCCGTGATAAGATAAAGACATCACAAAGTAGATAGAAGAGTTACTCTGATCGAAGAAGACGACCTCTCAAATTTCAAGAAGGTGAACATGTAATTCTGAGAGTCACGCCTACGACTGGGGTAGGTAGAGTTATAAAGTCCATAAAACTCACTCAGATTCATTGGACCTTACCAAATTCTTCATCGTATTGGTCCAGTAGCCTACCAAATTTTATTACCACCCTTTCTTTCCAATATCCATGATGTTTTCCATGTTTCACAACTGAGAAAGTATATTCCTGATCCATCGCATGTAATCGAACCCGATGTAGTACAATTAAAAGAAAACTTGTCTTATGAGACTTCACCTGTATGAATCGAAGATAAGATGATTAAGAAACTCAGGGGTAAACAAATTTCCTTGGTCAAGGTTATTTGGGATGAGATAACCGGAGAGGCAACATGGGAAGCTGAGGATAAGATGAGATTACAATTGTAACACCCCGAATTTCAATGTTCTTCAATATCGGTAAATATTCATATATGTATATATTTGTTTATATTTTATTCGAGACTTAGAAAATGACTTTGGAGAAACTAAGGTCATTTCCCTGTTATACTTATTTTTATAAGGTTACGGGGAAGTTTTGGGTTGAAAATTCAGACGAAACCCGATCTGCGTTTTCACTTATAGTAAGATTTTACTGAGCAGAAACCCTAATTTCAACTCGTGAATGAAACCATTAGGTTTTATATTTCGCCCCAAACGATTTTCCATATTTCAGAAAAATTCGTTAGCACTGAAATAATATTATTTTATTTGGGCGTAATCTTTAAGAAAACGCGTAAAAACCTATGTCGGGTAAACGACGGAGTCGATTATGGAGTCGAGGCTTTAGGGGAGATTGATGTAGCAGAGGGACAAGGAGTCCGGCCTCAAATTTTAGAAACCGGGAACTTTCAAGTGAAATGACCAAAATAACCCTAAGCTTAACCTAACCGACGTATAGTTAAGTTTTAACCATGGTTAAGGAACCAAGGTTAATTCATGTGGTCCAAGGGCAGCCACACCTCTCCTTTATTCTTGGCCACATGTTTGTTAATCATAGTTACTTTTAACCCTAGTTAAGTTATTATATTATTTTCTAACTTAACCTTAGTCAATTTAACTCAACCATGGCTATTTGTTCAGATTAAACAACTCATTTCCTCACTTATTCCTTGCCAAAACCGCACCTCCCTCCCCACACTTAGCAAATATTTCATTTCGTTTGCTTCATCACTTTCTCTCACAAAAACACCAAGAACATCACTTGTGTTCTTGAGAAGTTCATCAAGTCCATTCATTTCCTTCATCAAACTTCTTCATTCTAAGGTGAGGAATCTATTTCTAATCATGTTAGATTCATAAATCATCCATCAATCTTCATGTTCATCAAGTTTTTTCACAAATCTTTATTTCTAGATCTAGAACTTTAAATATTTCTAGAAAATCATAGAAAAATCATTTTAATGTGAGATCAATTTCTATGATCTCCATATGACTTATATTCTCATTATCCAAGAGCTTGAAAATTTTGGAGATCTCTATCTATTTCTTCATAGCTTGGCCGAACCTATGTCTATATGGGTTTAGGTGTTTTTCTTCAAACTTTAACTTGTTTTCTTGATTGGTTGTTCATGTCTAGGATTTGTTGGTACAAACCTTGAAGCTCTAGGTGAACACCATAATATTGCTAATGGATTTAAAGGGATCAACAAAGGTATGGGGGAGTTTGCCATCATCCTACCTTAGGGTAGATATGTTGGTAGTTTTTAGTGTATATATATGGTCATGAAGTATTTAAGCATATGAAGTGGTGTAACTTATTTATATATGTGTGTGATCCTCTTGGAGGATTTGGTTGATGTTTAACTATGGTATATGTTCATATTGGTATGATTGATCTTTAAGCGGAACCTTGTTCATTGTTGATTGTTTGTGAAACAAAAATGCCTAACATGCAAAAACAAGGCCATTCGGCCATGTAAATTTGAATGGGTTCCACTATGTTATAAACTGTTTGAATAATTTAAATGAGGATTACATGATTATATAAGACTATAGAAATTGGTTTGGATTGATTTGGATGTGTATATTGAAAGTTGTGAATATATAAGTCCTTAGGGACTAAAATGCAATTTCTGAGAATTTCAGTGGATGCACTGAAATTTGTAACGTCCCTCGTTACATTAGTAACACAAATTAAGTTTTCAATAAAAACCTTTTAAGACATTAAATTTAAGTAAGTGAGTCATAAATTTTTTCACAATATATTTAAGTCTGAAAGTATCTCGTATCTTCAAAACAGAGCCTCATAAAAATTAATTAATAAAATCTACATAATTCTTTTACAATAGTTTTTGTCTCAAAACACGGACGTCTAATAAACCCAAAAGATATAAATAAATAAAAATAAACTTGAGCTAATATATTCAAGACTTTCTCAAGACGCTGCACCATCTATCTCAACACCTATAAACTCTGAAAGACAACACCACTAATGAGATTTATAATCCTAGTAAGTAAACACAGTTCTAAAAGGTTTTCGAAAAGATGTTACTTTCAGCCTGCACGGTAACCAGAAAAACAACCATGGTACCCGCTAATTTTCCGAAATAATGTTCATTATAAAAATACATTTAATTACAACATAATCAAATATCATATATTAATTAAACAAAGTAATCACGCATCACACAATAACACAATCCTCAAGTGGCTCGGAAACCCCACTCTATGTCGGTTTCTTGCCCAATTCAGTGACTCGAGAACCTCATTAAATTGGTTCCTTGCCCCTTGTCCGCGGTGACTCGGGAACCTCGTTCTAGAATTGATTCCTTGCCACCCTCTTTATGGTGACCCGAGAACCTCGTTCTATAATTGATTCCTTGCCCCCATGGTGACTCGGGAATCCCATTTTAGAATTGTCTCCTTGACCCTATGGTGACCCGAGAACCTCGTAACTAAATTGGTTCGTTGCCTCCCATTAACGGTGACTCGAGAGCCTCATTCATAAAATGGATTCCTTGCCCCATATCTTATTTTTCGACATCCCATTAAATGGAGATGTTACAAGTCAATGCCCCATTCTTAGGCGGCATATCAACAAATTCCACACATCATGCATATACTCATTCATCCATATTCCGAAGCATAAAACCATCAATCACAATTGACAAACTTTTCAAAGAATATAACCACTACAATTCCATATCATCATATAATCAACTCATAAATATCAATTGAACAAATATCAATTTATCACGTAAATTTACGAATACAATATAGCAATCATAAACACAAGGAATAATATACATCAACAAGCGTATCAATCAACCAATACAAAAACCAAGAATGTGTTTCATATCAAATAGTCAATTTAATCAATTTTATTTTGAAGACAAAACCCCAAATAATTACTCTTAATTTCATAATAAAACCCTTTAAAATTCTATACCATAAAAGTTTAAGAAAAGAGGTGTTTACTTACCACTCGTACACCTCCAAAAGCTCCCAAACGTTAAGGAATAACCCGCCTTGATAAATCTCCCTATGAGTTCCTTCCCGCTGTATGCGAAGGCTGCAGTTTATTTTTAAAGGCGTGAAACTGTGACGCCCTAAGCTATTTTCTGCATTGCACACGGTTGAAGCCCTAAACCCCTTTCAATATATTTTCATCCGTAATTCCAATTCATGTGGAGCCCTTCGTTCTTTCTCTCACTGTTTTGGCGCTAGGGAACCTGGAGTAGGTTATGAAACTGTTCTCTCTTTCAATTAACAGGACCCATTCCCCTATTTATTTAATTCTATATGTGGCGCACTTTGTCCATTATGAGGAAAGCTCTCAGTGTGATTGAATTCTTTCAAATTAGCTAATATATATTATGTGGGACCCAATTTTTCTTTTCTAAGAATTAAAAACTGAATTCTTTAAACGTTGCCCCTGTGACCATGAATTTGGCTAAAAGCCTAAAACCAAATCTTGAAATTAAATAACTAATCATGTAGGGCTCTAGCTACCTTGGTTTATTTGTTATTGCTGTAGAGTTTTATGCCTCCTGTACGTCAATTCAATTCCACATTCCTTTTGATTTTATTTGTGTTTTCCTTTCAAAACAATATAGTTGGTACACCAACCTTTTCTAAGAATTCTATTTTTGCATTCTTTGAATAATAAAACAATTCTAATAAACTCTTATACTAATCATTTTCTACACTAAATCTCATAATAGCTTAAACTTTTTTTAAAAATACTATATTGAAATTTTAGGATGTTACAAAATTCATGTTCTTGTGTGTTAAAGATTGTAGTCCTTGGTGAGATGAAACCATAGAAATTGGATTGAGGTCATTTTGATTAATATATAAAAAGTTATGGACTTTTTAATAATCAAGGACCTATTTGCAAATATTGGAAAGTATGAGGCCCAAAAATATAATTTTTTGGAAAATTGTTGATAGCTGAAGTCATTTCTAAAGAAGTTGATTTGGTGTAATTAGAAGTTTTAGATAAAAAGTTATAAGGTTTTAAGTGAATAAGGACCTTTTTGCAATTAACGAAAGTTTAAGGACTAAATTGAAATTTTCGAAAATATTTATATGTGGACAGAGAGACACTGTTTTTCATGCTTAATTAGGTGTTCTAAGTCTCCAAAATGAGTTTTGGACCATTAGTGTTTAAAATCCTTGAAAAATAAATTATGTGATTTTTAACTTAACGACGTTTGGATAAGTTTTTAGAAATTTCGTGTAAATGAGAATGTCACTGTAAAATCAGTATTTCAACTGGTTCATAAGAGGAGTTTAACCTAGGAGAATAATATATTTGAGGTGAAGAACCATATTTTCAAAAGTAAGGCTTTTAGGCTTAAATTCAGTAAAAAGCAGTGAAACCGTCGTTAAGTGTTTTTAAGGATTTTCAAAGAAAAATGCTTTGAGGGATTTAGTACTTTGGTAGAACTTGATTTCAAAATGGTTTTGCTTTAACCAAAGGTTTTTTTTTTAAGACCAAAAAAGAATTTTAGTCCGTGAGGACGAGCATTTATGATAAATTATGGATGATTTATTATCCATATATCCATAAGATTTAATGGATTCAAGTATTTGATTTCTTGAAAGCCAAGAGAAAGGCTCAATTAGAAAAGTGTGAAGAAATAAATAATTGGATTTGTGATCCAATCTCATATTGTGCTTGGATTGTTAATCCAGTGTTTTAAAATACCTTTGCACAAAGATGAAAGGTTACTGAAGAACGTTAGCTCGATGTTAAGTACCGGTGATTCGAACTTAAGAACAGCTAGCATCTGATAAAGCACGTTGAATAGATTCCGTTGGAATCAAGAGCTCATATGGTGGATAGACGAGAAGAACGCATCTTTCCGGCAAAGTTTTCCTAAACACGTAGTGAAACTATGTTCTGTAAGACCGTTGTGCCTAGGAGATCGAGCTAACACTTTAATGCTGGTGCGAATTCCATAGTGACGATCTATTGATGCTAAGGGATGTCGGGGTATGAAATACTCATAAGGGCTCAGTTGGTAGCTCCTTCTGTGGCGTGGTAATCTTGCAATGCCCTGACATACTTAACTAGACACTACGTGTTTTCTGGTAGTCTAGGATGTTCCCGAAAAAGTCAATGTGCATGAAGATGACTATGGACGCATTCTATTGCCCAAGGCTGGCGTAGTCCCGAACAATCCTCCGAACCACTCTCTCCGACTTTTGTTAAAAATATGGTTTAGGGATCAGAGGTCATTCCTTGAGTCTTAGATGTTTCTATCTAGGAATGTGTGATCCCGTGGTCATGTTTCTATGAAACATTAATTCGATGTTAAGAATGATGTTGTTATGAGGTGAATGATGATATATTTGATCTTTTATATTTGCATCTACTCGAGAGTCGCGCTACTGCATATTTTCCTTATGTGTAAGATGAATCGGAAGCTCACCTCATTTTTGTGTTTTCGGGTTCTGTGTTCCTTTATGATTGGCGAAGATGACGACATCACTGTTTCGCCATCACACTCAGATGGAGTTTGATTAGGCTTGGACGCATGGACACAAGGAGAATGGGTTTTGAGTAGTAGACGTGAGAAGTATACTCATGGCATGACGATGTATCATCCGAGACTATTATAGTTTTAGGATTGACATTCCGTCATTGTTTTGTTTTTGGCCAGCATGATAAGTCTTGTGTCTATGTCATTATTATTATTATAAACATATTTCCAGTTTGTTGTTATTTTAATGGCGTTGGTATTTCCGTCATTATCTAGATATGTATACTTATGACTATGTATGTCTATGACTTTTAGGTTCTTGCGTATGGTTTAATATATATATATATATATATATATATATATATATATATATATATATACATGTATGAGTTGATGACGTACGACGACAATTATTTATCAAACTATTTACGAAAAGAAAAAAATAATACCCATATTTTTTGCTAAGAAATAATTATTTTCCACTTTACTCGGTCTTATAAAATAGAAATGTCATCGATAACGTAGCACCCGAGAAGGGTGTTACAATTTTGGTATTAGAGCTGACCGAGTCTGTCAGGGTTTGTGGTTAAGGTCTGTCTTTGTGTTGTGTGTTCTCTGTGTGCTTGAATATGATTCCCGAAGGGAATGATATTGTTTTGTAGTGAGTTTATTGTAATCTGCATGACTAATTGATTTTGGTCTTGCAGGATTATAATGGCTCGTCATGGAGGAAACACCGCTGTAAATCCAGCTGTGCGAGCGATGACACAAATGACGGTCGCGTTTGTACGACTCGAAGTTAGGGGATCTGAAAGCAGAGGACTGGATGAATTCTTACGCCGGAATCCGTCGGAATTCAAGGACAAGTTTAATCCAGCTCTGGAAAAGATTTTTGCTGCTATGAGATGTGCTGATAATGATAAGGTGATTTATGTTGCCTACATGCTGGTGGGTGCTGCTGAGAGTTAGTGGAAAGGAGCTAGTCAAGTGCTTGAACATGATCAACAAGAGATTAACTCAAACTTTTCGAAGGAAGTTTCTAGAGAAGTATTTCCCAATGAGTGCAAGAGACAATAAGGAAATGGAATTTCTGCAGCTGAAGTAGGGCAATATGACCGTAGCTGAATACGGAGCCAGATTTGAGAATTTATCAAAGTTTTCAGCTTATCTTAATGGCAACCCATATGAAGAGTGGAAGTGTCTTAGGTTTGAAAAGGGTTTAAGGTATGAGCTGAAGGAAACAGTAGTTCCACTGGAAATATCTGTATTTCAAAAGCTGATGGACAAGTGTAGATAGATTGAAGATTTGAAGGCGAGTCGTGACAGCAGACAATCGGATTTTGGACCGTCGAGGTTCAAGAGGGGAAACTACAATAATAACAATCGATCTCAGAGGAAGCCATACAACAGGCTGCAAGGTCAGCAGCAGCAGTGCCAACAACGGTCTTTTGCTGGAAGCAGTGGAGGTGGTGGATCATCTAGGAATCTCCACAAAAGTGCATGAAGTGTGGCAAGGGTCACGCTACAAAATATTGCAAGATTACTCGTATCATCTGCTTTAAGTGTGGAAAGTCGGGGCATGTCTCTAGGTTTTGTGAACAGATCAAGAAGGAACCTTCCATGAGCAATATACAAGCTACAAGACCTACAGCTGGAGGAAGAGTTTATACAATGAACAGTGCTGAGGCCTCTCGTAATAAAGATCTGATTCAGGGACTGTATGTTGATGAGTGTGATTCCACCTCATCTTTGTCCATCATTTTGCATGCATTTTCATGTAGTTTAGGCATATTTTTATTAGATTTTAGGTTAATTTTCCTTTGGAACGGGTAAGGCGGTTTTCGTGTGTTGTTTTGCAGATATCAAGGGTAAATTGCTCAAGATCAACCATGATGAAGTTTGGATGAAGATGGAGCTTTAAAACTGAAGAAAATGAGCCAAACAGAGCCCATCACGGCCTAGCCGTGATGCCCATCACGGCCATGATCGAGCAAAAATGAAAAAGAACAAAGGCTGAAGTCGAGTGCATCGCGGCCAGCCGTGATAGCCATCACGGCCGTGACCCAAAACCACCACAAGTCAGAAGCTGTCAGGGCCAGGCCATGATGGCCATCACGGCCGTGATGGCCATCACGGCCGTGATGGCCATCACGGCCGTGATGTCCATCACGGCCAGGCCGTGATGAGCATCACGGCCATGACAGACCACCCAGTGAAGAATTTTCAAGGCAGAATCCGTCACGGCCAGGCCGTGATAGCCATCACGGCCGTGACGCGTATTACTGGGGTCGGAAGTAAGAGACGTGGATCTAATTTGAGTTGGATTAGGACTCTAACTGCCCAATTCTATAAATAAGGGACCAGGCAGAGGCAGAAAACATCAGACCTTTGGGGCTACTACTCTAGGCATAGATTTAGGATCTCTTCTCCTCTTCTCCTCTCTTCTCTTTTCTGATTTTCATTATGTTGTCAACCCAGACTTGTCATCTCCATGGCAAGACCGGGAGTAGTAGCATAGTTTCTAGGGACTAGGGCTCTGCCCAAGGTTTGTAAATGATGTTAATTTGATGTTGAAACCATTGTTGATTTCATAATTGTTTTAGATCTGATTTCTAGTGTGTTAATCACTCATAAATTTCGGCAACCGTTATTTGCGTGACATAGACGTTCTAAGGAGGAACCTAGCGGTGAACTTAGGATCTCTAGGGTGATTCACTCGTAAAGCCCGGCAGCCACTGGTTTGTGAGATGTGAGTGATCCAAGGAGGAACCTAGCGGTGAACTTAGGTTATTTGCATGACTTAGACATTCTAGGGAGGAACCTAGCGGTGAACCTAGGTGTCGGACCTATAGAAGTCAGACTTGGGACTGAAATCACGAGAGTTAGAAGCCGTCCCTCGAGGAGCAACGAGTTGTCACGGAACACAAAGGGTCCAATCTGGGATCGACTACCACGAGAGTAGGGGTCGGGTCAATTGGGCACGGCTTTTGTAACCCGAGAGGGAGCTTAAGCTATGAGAGGATAAACTCGCCTTCAAGGCAATTTCGGTAATCAACAAAGGTAAATCAGATTAGCAACATAAACAACCTCAAAGGTAACCCAAATCCCTAGGAATCCATTTTAAATCGAAAACCCCAAAAACATTTGTTTTCTGCTCATCTATCTTTTAAAATTCAAATTCAAAAACCCTTTTTACAAAACCCTTTCATACAGTTCAGATTCAATCGATTCGAAATTAATTGTGATTCGGGAACACAGTCTCTGTGGGTTCGATATCTTTTATTACTTGACGGCAGTCCGGTACACTTGCCGGAATCGCACGTGCATCCGCACGACATCATATGTCATAGGAGGTAAATCTTTAACTGTACTGTTTGATTTGGGTGCAACACATTCGTTCATGGCATATGATTGTGCTAAATTGATAGGATTACGTGTGTCTTTTTATCTTTCGACATGATTATATCTACTCCTACTGCTGAACCTGTTTAGACTACTACAGCTTGTTTAAATTGTGCTATCTTAATAGAAGATAGAAAATTTTTGGTTGATTTAATCTGTTTGTCTCTTTCGCAAATAGATGTGATACTAGGAATAGATTGGTTATGTTCTAACCATATCTTGTTAGACTATGCAAATAAAGCCTTAATTTTTCCTAAGGGTGAGAATTCTGGATTTTTGTCTACTAAACAAGTAAAAGCTTCTTTGAGAGAGGGAGCTCAAGGATACATGTTACTGTTTTCCTTGGACGTTAAGAGTGAAATTGACTTACAGTCTATAGCTGTCGGCATTGAGCTTCTCGAAGTTTTTCCTGAAGATGTACCTGTACTACTGCCTGTTTAAGACGTCAAGTTCGCGATTGATCTGGTACCGGGCACTGGACCGATATCCATGGCACTATATCGTATGTCGCCATCAAAGCTAGAGGACTTGGAGTGTAACACCTCGATTTTTTTCCGCCTTTTAAGATCGGTATAAATATAAATAAACGTTTATATTTTTATCTGAAACTTAGAAAATGATTTTGGGAAAATCAAATTCTTATTCATATCATACTTATTTTTTATAAGTATACGATGAAATTTTTGGATGAAATTTCTGACGGAACCCGGTCTGCGTTTTTGCTGGTAGTAAGATTTTACTGATCGGAAAACCTAATTTTGACCCAAAAACGAAATGAATAGATTTATATCTCATTTCCAACAATATAGGTTATTTTGAAAAATTTCAAAATAAATAGGTTATTATACTCGATTCGAGTGTAAAACCCTAAATCGGGTAATCAACGGAGCCGAGAACGGACGTGCAGAGACAAAACCCGACATTGGATGCTGAGACATCTTGCCACCTAGGGTGGTGAGTCATATGGACGATTCACCAAGGTCATGATTACATTTAAACAAAAACCTAGATATTTCTTCAAATTAGTGTAAACACCATTTCACCCTTGGACTATTTTACCCTTGAACTTTCATTGAAATGGCAAGTTTGCCCCATAATTTGTGGACACAAATCAACCAACTCTCCTTCAATCTCAACCACATAATTTTCATGATCACCTTAGGCAAAATTACCATTTTGTCCTTATGTTGTCTTAATACAACAAAAATGTCATTTTGTGAGATTACTCTTTTGTCCCTAAAATTTTATGACTTGGACCCTTTTTCCTGCCAAAAATCCACGGCCCAAGCACCATTTGAGAGCCCATTTCACTTCTATTTAAGGCAATGTTCATCATCTTCATCAAAGTCTCTCCATTTTCCATTAAAATGCTTAAGTTTCATATCCTAGATTTGTGAAGGAAGTGCTTGATTCCTTTCCCATTTTTCATTTCCAAGAGGTATTCCATACTCCTCTCACTCAATCATCATCATGTTTAATTGATAAATATTGGAATATAATATTGACGGAAAATAGTATTTGGGAAAAATGAGAAAATGTTGGAAAACATTACTATTTTAATAATTTAACAGCGTAAGAGTGTTTTATGAGTCATAGTGAGGATGTAACCGTGAAAATATTTTTGCACTGCTAGTTTATACGTAATAAATTTCTAAATATTAGAAAATGTTATTTTAAGAAAATAAGTTTCAAAAATATTTTTATTATGGTGTTGGAAAAATTATTTTACTAGAAAAATCATAATTGGACTTAAAATGTTTTTAAAACGTCAAACGTCAGACAATTCCGATAATATTTACGGTAGGATTAATAAAAATGGTAATACTAGTTAAAATAGAGAATTTGTATCAAACCAATATTTTCAGGTTCAAAATATTGATTTTATGAAAGAAAATGAATTTCAAGTGATTTTGATGATTTTGTAAAACGAATTTTCAACGTAAACGTATTTTCTGTGAAATATTTTTATACAACGGTTTATTTCCGACAACTTGGATAAGTTTCAAAAGTTTTGTTTTGAGTTTGTGTTTCACCGAACGAAAATAGTGTTAACGTGAAAAAGTAAACCTAGTATCTGGGACGTTGTCATACTGGCGTTCTTAAATAAATGCATGAAGATCTTTGATTGGTGTTACGTTGTTGCACGTTGTGATGAACGTTGTTAATAATGGATATTGTTTTCTATCACCACGAACCTAAGACTCATTGCAAGGTCTAAGGTTTTGTGATTGAGCATTCGAACTTCGTGTCCTATGTTAATATTGGGAAATCTATCACGTTAAAAATTACGAATAGTCGTAAGCCATCTTGAGCTTCGACAAAAGAAGAATGAACACAGAGAGAAATGACAAGAACAAAATGTTTTATATGCATTCATTGGCAGACGTGCCCACGTTCTATGTATGATGCCTTAATGATAGGGTATTCATGCCACGTTCTATGTATGATGCCTTAATGATAGAGTATTCATGCAACGTCCTATGTATGATGCCTTAAGGATATGGTATTCGTGCTATGTTGTTATGTACGGTGCCTTAATAAATAAGGTATTCCGTGCTACGTTGTTATGTATGGTGCCTTGATAAATAAGGTATTCCGTGTTACGTTGTTATGTATGGTGCCATGTATGGTATTCTATGCCATGTTGTGCCTAAAATACCTGGCAATCGTTCTTGATCAGCTCATTTACTTGTTGGTTGGAGCTCCGGAGGTTAGGTATCAAAGTTAGTTGATAAATATTGAAGTGTTCATGCATTCATTTTCAAAAGATGGTGATCGGGTATGAAACCCAGTGATAGACTACTTGTTTATTGATAGAAATGTATATGCATATGTGTTTTTCTTTTGTGTCGAACATATAGCTATTGTGTTAAATCCATATATTGGCGTCTCACCTTTACAAATATATCATGCTTATTCTAGACTACGGTAGTACTTTGGTACACTAGTACGGATGAAGCGGAGGAATTCACTAAGTCATTCGAGGACTTAACTGCTAGATGCTTGAAGGAGTATTCGTTAGTGGGAGGGTATTTCAAATAATTGTCATGTAAGGTGACCAGCTTAGGAATTTTGGTTGAGTTATACAATTAAAAAGGTATTTAACTGTGAGATTGTAAGTTAGTCTTTGTTATAATTTCTCTTTTGAAAATGAGACTCTTTGAGAAAACAGTGTATATCGTGGCAACCTTGTTATGAATGTGTAAAGATATTCAATATGACTTCACTACTTTGTGTATCATGTTTCTAGAGCTTTCTGTTAAAGAAAATTTTTACACCCGAGTTTTCTGCTTTATAATAAATTAATTTTTCGAAATCAACTAGTAAATTAATTTTTAATTCCTTTCTGCATGTATTACAAAGTAATTCCTAAGGGGGGTGTTACATGAGTGGTATCAGAGCTAGTCGAGTCTTTCAGGGTTTTTGGGAAATAGGTCTGTTGTGTTGATGTTGTGTATTCTCTGATTAAGATTTGTTTGAATAACTTCTTAGAAGTAATGTGTGTTAATAAGTAAGTGAGTGTTTCAACTGTGGTCAAGTGGGAAACATATCAAAGGAATGCAATGAACCGAAACGTGTATCTGCCATCAACAACACCAGGAAAAACAAACCAACATCGAAGGGGAGAATTTACACTTTGAGCGACACAAAGGCTTCAAACTCTAATGAGTTCATATAAGATGATTGCAACATAGAGGGTAATCTCTTAAATGTACTTCATGCTTCGGGTGTGACACATTCATTTATTTTGATGGAATGTCTGAAACTGTTGAAATTGCCTGTTTCTTTATTATCATATGATCTGATTGCTTCAACTCTGACTGCTAAGTCAGTTACTGTCAATTCTATAGGCTTGAGCCGTTTTGTTGTTGTTCGGGACGGACACTTTCTTGAGGCAATAAGTTTCTAGATGAGACTTTGTCTAGTCACTTTCACTTTTGGTAAAAGTGATACATTCTGAATTTTGTCAGACTGTTGGCATTTTAAAATGTTATTTCAGAAATTCCTTGTTCAAAGAAGAAATCTTCTTAAGGTTAGGAACTATTCGTTTTGTGAGTTCCTAATCCATAGGGAAATCCTTGTGAAAGGAGGAACTTTATTAGAGTCATGGTTGTAAACATGTATTAGCTATGCATTTTTACACTCACGAACATATTAAAGAATCTTTTTACATATTGGACGTTCCTGTATTCCTTCCAAATTGATACAGATCTTCTATAGCGATATATACTTTCTCGTGAAAGTAAAACCTTAAGTTTGCGAAATCCCATCTAGTTTTGAGTCACGAAATTTCGAGGACGAAATTTTTTTAAGAGGGGTAGTCTGTAACACCCCGATTTTTTTCCGCTTTCTAAGATCGGTATAAATATAAATAAATGTTTATATTTTATCTGAAATTTAGAAAATGATTTTGGGAAAACCAAAGTCATATTCATATCATACTTATTTTTATAAGTATACGGTGAAATTTTTGGTTGAAAATTCAGACAGAACCCGGTCTGCGTTTTTACTAACAGTAAGATTTTACTGATCGGAAAACCTAATTTTGACTCGAGAACAAAATGAATAGATTTTATATCTCATTTCCAATGATATAGGTTATTTTTAAAATTTTCAAAATAAATAGGTTATTATACTCAATTCGGGTGTAAAACCCTAAATCGGGTAATCGACGGAGTCGAGAACGGACCTACAGAAACAAAACCCGACATCGGATGCTGAGACATCTTGCCACCTGGGGTGGTGAGTCATATGGGTGATGATTACATTTAAACAAAAATCTAGATATTTCTTCAAATTAGTGTAAAGACCATTTAGCCCTTAGACTATTATACCCTTGAACTTTCATAGAAATGACAAGTTTGCCCCACAATTTGTGGACACTAATCAGCCAACTCTCCTTCAATCTCAACCATATAATTTTCATGATTACCTTGGGCAAAATTACCATTTTGTCCTTATGTTGTCTTTATACCACAAAAATGCCATTTTGTGAGATTACTCTTTTGTCCCTAAAAATTTATGCCTTGGACCCTTTTGCCCCCCAAAAGCCATGGCCCAAGAACCATTTGAGAGCCCATTTCACTTCTATTTAAGGCAATGTTCATCATCTTCATCAAAGTTTATCCATTTTCCATTAAAAAGCTTAAATTTCATAGCCTAGATTTATGAAGGAAGTGCTTGATTCCTTGCCCATTTTTCATTTCCAAGAGGTATACGTGTTAGGAGTGAATTTTCATATTTGAGTTTTTGTCAGACAGGCAGAAAGAGGCTACATGAAAATTGAGAAAGAAGTCCCAAAATTGGTATACAATGGTTTGGCTAAAAGAAAGTTGACAAGTACTAAGTTGACAGACGGAAAGTTGACAGAAAATTGGTCAAAAGCAAGATTGTCAAATTCATAAGGAATTCCCAAAGTAGACGAGAGTTGGATTGAAGAGAGGAAAATTGACCAAGTTCAAAGTCGACAGGAATAAAGTTGATAGAAGAATGTACATAAAGAAGAACGTCGAACTCAAGATTATAAGAATTGACAAGTGTGGAGTTGACAAGAAGTTCTTCAGTTAACATGTCAGACAAGCAAAACCGTCAAAAAGGTGAAACTTAGAGCGTATCTGTCAAGGGTGAAATTTCTGATTATTGACGGATGCATTTGACTGGCCGACAGAAAGGATAAATTGACAACCCAGCTTTTTGACAAAGTGTTAAGAAGAGTTGTCAAACGTACAAAAGTGTGAAAATGGCTAAGTCCTCAAGGCTGACAAAGCATCAGCAAGATAAGCCGTCAAACAGCCAAACCGTTGACAACAAGTAAGTTGACATAAAGCGGTTCAAAGAATTGAGCAGTTAGAGAAGTTTGCTTGTCAAATAGTTTGAATTTGAATATGGCAAAACTGCCATACAGGTATCAGAAAATAGATTAGGAAGTTACCTTTAGGAAGTTACCTTTAGGAAGTTATTTACTTTTTCTATAAATACTAGATTCTACGATGTAATAATGGTTGGAACTTGAAACATCCTACACGTCTCGATCACACAGCAGACTGACGGATTAACTCAAGTATTCCTTCCACCCTTTTATCATTAATGCAATGTTCAATTTCAATTCAATATTGGTTCATTTCATGTATTTACTTTTCTACATTTTACATCTCTTGCAATTTATCTTTTATGTCTTTCACTTGCTTTCTTTTAACATTTTGCACTTTAAACGTTTTCTTTTACTTTTCAACCATTTCAATTCCTGAAATTCATTGCTTTCCTTTAAATTTCCTGTTGTTTATTGCTTTCCTTTAATTTCATGTTATTTATTTACATTCTTCTAATTTTCTGCATTTTATATGCTTTCCTCTATTTTTATGTCATTTAATTGTTTTCCTTTAATTTTCAGTTCTTTACAAGTTCTTCATTACTTTCAGTATTTCTTTCATGTTCTTCATTTAAGTTCTTTTATTTCAGAATTTATTTAAGTCTTTTACATGTTCTTCTTTACTTTCAGCATTTCTTTCATGTTATTTATTTTAAGTCCTTTTACATGTTCTTCTTTACTTTCAGCATTTCTTTCACGTTCTTTATTTAAGTTCTTTTATTTCAGAAATCATTTAATCATGCTTTACATAAATCCCTTTTCAAATTAATGTTATTTCCATTTCATTCCACGTACAAATAATGAAGCAATCAGGAAGTTACTTCTGTTTAAGAAACTAACTTTCCTTTTCAACTTAAAAACTTATTTTCAAAAATACCAAACCCAAGTCCTTGCCAGTATCTACTAGATTTGACTAATTTGTCAAATTCATACTTGGCAGACACACACATACATCCTGACGAGATTACCGCATAACTCGTTCATCCCCATACTCGTCTGATCTCTAATCATTATTTGTAACCAAGGGTTTTTGGACACCAACCAAAAACCAGCGTTAACAATACGATACTCCTCTCACTCAATCATCATCATGTTCTTCAATTATTTTTGTGTTTTGAAGTCATGATCATATTTTTCAATTCATAGATCTAGAACTTTGAAAATTCATTAAAAATCATAGAAAATTCCTTTTAAAGTGAAACCAATTTCTATGATCTAATTATCCTCCCTATATTCAATATCCAAGAGTGTGCATCAAAATAAAATTCCGTGCCTATTTAACTTGATGAGGCCGAACCCTAGTTTATTGTGGGGGAGGACTTTGTTCATTTTTTTAACACTAGTTTTGCTTGATTCAATCATTATAGTTCATATATATATATATATATATATATATATATATATATATATATATATATATATATATATATATATATATATATATATATATATATATATATATATATATATATATATATTGAATCCATGGTTGTTGAGTGATTGAGAATCACTAATCCACAAACTTAGGAATTTTATAAATTTTTATCCATCCAAACACCTCATGTCTGAACCTATCATATATGAGCATAGGTGCATTTAGTTGTTTGATTGGTAATTATGTTGTGTGATTTGTTGAAGGATAAATCTTGGTGGATTATCCTGAGTTGCGCGGAGGAAACCGGATTTGAATCGGAAAGCCGTTCGTGAAACCAAAGCTTTAATCTTCAAGAGGTAAGGGGAGCTTACCTGAGGGATTTTTCTCAATAACTGTATATGATTGTGTGTGGTATGTATTATTTATCTGTGGTTGTGGTGCTTGTTTAGTTTGGTTAAAGTTGTGTCGTGGTACCTGTGTTTGTTTATGTGCGCTTAATTGTTTATTAGCTGTTATCTATTATAGTGATTTGATGCATGATCTGCCTTGGATAAATGCTATGATATTGTTGTTGATTGTTGTTTGAGAATCCTGACAGTGGTCAGTGCCCAATCAATTAACTAGATAAAAGCTTTAAGAAGCTTTAAAAAAATTATATTCAATATTTAATTGAGAAATATTGGAATATAATATTGATGGAAAATAGTATTTGGTAAAAATGAGAAAATGTAGGAAAATATTACTATTTTAATAATTTAACAGCGTAAGAGTGTTTTATGAGTCATAGTGAGGATGTAACCGTGAAAATTCTTTTGCACTGCTAGTTTATGCGTAAGAAATTTCTAAATATTAAAAAATGTTATTTTAATAAAATAAGTTTCAAAAATATTTTTATTATGGTGTTGGAAAAATTATTTTACTAGAAAAATCATAATTGGACTTAAAACGTTTTGAAAGCGTCAAACGTCGAACAATTCCGATAATATTTACGGTAGGATTAATAAAAATGGTAATCCTAGTTAAAATAGAGAATTTGTATCAAAACAATATTTTCAGGTTCAAAATACTGATTTTATGAAATAAAATGAATTTCAAGTGATTTTGATGATTTTGTAAAACGAATTTCCAACGTAAACGTATTTTTTGTGAAATAGTTTTATACAGTGGTTATTTCCGACAACTTGGATAAGTTTCAGAAGTTTTCTTTTGAGTTTGTGTTTCACCGAATGAAAACAGTGTCAACGTTAAAAAGTAAACCTAGTATCCGAGACATTGTGATACTGGTGTTCTTAAATTAAAGAACGAATATCTTTGATCCGTGTTACTTTGCTGCACGTTGTAACGTTGTTGCACGTTGTGATGAACACTGTTAATAATGGATATTGTTTTCTATCACCACGAACCTAAGACGGATTGCAAGGTCTAAGGTTTTGTGATTGAGCATTCGGACTTCGTGTCCTATGTTAATATTGAGAAATCTATCATGTTAAAAATTACAATAGTCTTAAGCCATCTTGAGCTTCGACAAAAGAAGAATGAACACAAAGAGAATGACAAGAACAAAATGTTTTATATGCATTCATTGGCAGACGTGCCCATGTTCTTTGTATGATGCCTTAATTGATACGTTCTATGTATGATGCCTTAATGATAGGGTATTCATGCCACGTCCTATGTATGATGCCTTAAGGAGAGGGTATTCGTGCTACGTTGTTATGTACGGTGCCTTAATAAAGAAGGTATTCCGTGCTACGTTGTTATGTGTTATGTACGGTGCCTTGATAAATAAGGTATTTCGTGCTGCGTTGTTATGTATGGTGCCATGTATGGTATTCTATGCCACGTTGTGCCTGAAATACCTGGCAATCAAGCTTGATCAGCTCATTGACTTATTGGTTGGAGCTGCAGATATTAGGTATCAAAGTTAGTTGCTGAATATTGAAGTTTTCATGCATTCATTTTCAGAAGATGGTGATCATGTATGAAACCCAGTGATAGACTACTTGTTTATTGATAGAAATGTATATGTATATGTGTTTTTATTTTGTGTCGCACATGTAGCTTTTGTGTTAAATCCATATATTGGCGTCTCACCCTTACAAATATATCATGCTTATTCTAGACTACGGTAGTACTTTGGTACACTAGTATGGATGAAGCGAAGGAATTAACTAAGTCATTCAAGGTCTTAACAGCTAGATGCTTGAAGAAGTATTCGTTAGTGGGAATGTCACGAGGGTATTTCAAATAACTATCCTGTAGAGTGACCATCTTAGGAATTTTGGTTGAGTTGTACAATTAAAAAGGTATTTAACTGTGAGATTGTAAGTTAGTCATTATTATAATTTTCTCTTTTGAAAATGAGACTCTTTGAGAAAATAGTGTATATCGTGGCAACCTTGTTATGAATGTGTAGAGATATTCAATATGATTTCACTACTTTGTGTATCATGTTTCTAGAACTTTTCGTTAAAGAAAATGTTTACACCCGAGTTTCCTGCCTTATAATAAATTAATTTTTCGAAAGCAACAATCAAATTAATTTTTAATTCCTTTCCGCATGTGTTACAAAGTAATGCCCAAGGGGGGTGTTACAAGGAGCAACTAGTGGAACTGATGAGGAAAGAGTTCATTAGACCTAGTTTGTCACCCCGAGGTGCTCCAGTTTTACTCGTGAAGAAGAAGGACGGGACTTCTCGTTTATGCGTAGATTTCCGCCAGTTAAACAAAGTAAAGATTAAGAATAAGTATCCACTTCTGAGGATAGATGATTTGATGGATCTGCTACATGGAGCCTCAATTTTCTCAAAGATTGATCTACGATCGTGTTATCATCATATTCGAGTTAAGGCGAAGGATATCCTGTAGATAGGTTTTGTAACACGTTGTGGGCATTATGAATACCTTGTGATGCCATTCGGAGTGACGAGTGCACCTGCTATATTCATGGATTACATGAACATGATTTTTCGTCCTTATTTAGATCAGTTTGTCATTGTCTTTATAGACGACATTCTAATATACTCTCCAAATCCAGAGAAGCATGCTGAACATCTCAGTGTGGTTCTCTAGATCTTAAAGGAGAAACAGTTATACGCGAAACCCGAAAAGTGTGAGTTTTGATTAGATAAAGTTCAGTTTTTAGGACACGTTATCTCGAATGAAGGTATTGCAGTGGATCCGTCAAAAGTTGAAGCTGTTTTAAAATGGGAAAGACCAAAGGCGGTAACGGAAATCAGTTTCGTGGGTTTAGTTGGATACTATAGGAGATTCATTGAGGGATTCTCCAAGATAGTAAGACCTCTTACCCAACTAACAGGGAAAGATCAAGCGTTTTCATGGACCGAAGCATGCGAGGAAAGTTTCCAAGAGTTAAAGAGAAGGTTGACTACTTCACCTGTGTTAGTGTTGCCTGATCCTAAGGAGCCTTTCGAGGTATACTGTGATGCTTTGCATCAGGGGTTAGGTTGTGTGCTAATGCAGGATCGAAAAGTAGTGGCTTATGCTTCAAGACACTTGAAGATTCATGAGAGGAACAACCCTATGCATGACTTGGAGCTAGCGGCTGTAGTTTTCGCGCTTAAAATCTGGAGGAATTATTTGTATAGAGTAACATTTAAGGTTTTCAGTGACCACAAAAGTTTGAAATACTTGTTTGACCAGAAGGAACTCAACATGAGGCAGAGACGCTGGTGGGAATTTCTATAGGATTATGATTTCTAACTACAGTATCACCCTGGAAAAGCAAATGTGGTAGCAGATGCCTTGAGTAGGAAATCAATGCAAGTGTCTGCAATGATGGTCAAGGAACAAGAACTGTTAGAGAAATTCCGAGATATGCATTTGACTGTTGAGATGGCACCAGGAATGCTTTGCTTAGGTATGATTACCGTTTCCAATGAATTGACAGAACAAATATGAGAGAAACAAGATAGTGATCAGTACCTACAAGAAGAAAGAGATTTGTTGCGACAAGGAGCAATAACGGAATTCAAAGAGGGAACATATGGAATCTTAAGGTTCGGCAAAAGGATTTGTGTACCGGACGATTCCGAGCTTAGAAAGTTAATTTTGAAGGAAGTTCACAAGAGTAAATTAAGTTTACATCCAGGAGCAACAAAGATGTATCAAGACCTCAAACGATTGTATGGGTGGTACGGGATGAAAAAAGATGTAATGGAATATGTCGCTTCATGTTTAGTCTGTCAAAAGGCTAAGACTGAACATCAAAGACCAACAGGAATATTACAACCTTTGAGCATCCCAGAATGGAAATTGGATGGTATTGCGATGGATTTTGTGTCAAGTTTGCCTAAGACCCGAAAGGGACATGACGCGATATGGGTAATAGTTGATCGACTAACCAAGTTGGCTCACTTTTTGCCCATCAACATAAAGTATTCAATGGAGAGATTGACTCAATTATAAATCGGGGAGATTGTCAGATTACATGGTGTGCCCTCGAGTATTATTTCGGATCGTGATTCAAGATTTACTTCAAGGTTCTGGTAAAGTCTGCAAGATTCACTAGGAACAAAACTCAGATTGAGTTCTGCTTATCATCCACAGATGGATGGACAATCGGAGAGGACAATCCAATCACTGGAAGACTTGCTGAGGGCTTGTGTGTTGGAGCATACCAAGGGTTGGGATGAATTTCTACCATTAATAGAATTCACCTACAACAATAGTTTCCACTCGAGCATAGGAATGGCACCTTATGAAACTTTATATGGACGACGAGGTAGAACACATGTGTTGGCACCAAGATGGTGAAAGTCTAGTGTTGGGACCAGACATCATGCAACAAACAATAGAAAAGGTGAAAATGATTCAGGAGAAAATGTGGACAACTCAGTAGACAGAAAAGTTATGCAGATAAGAGACGACGACCTCTTGAGTTTGAGGAAGGAGACCATGTATTTTTTAGAGTCACGCCTATGACTGGGGTTGGCAGGGTAATTAAATCCAGGAAACGCACTCCAGAATTCATTGGACCCTACCAAATTCTTCATCGAGTAGGTCCAGTAGCTTACCAAATTGCTTTACCACCTTTTCTTTCAAATCTTCATAGTGTTTTTCATGTGTCGCAATTGCGAAATTATATTCCTGATCCTAGTCATGTCATAGCACTGGATACAGTACAATTGAAAGATAACTTAACCTATGAGGCATTACCTGTAAGGATCGAGGATCACAGGGTGAAACAACTTAGAGGAAAGGAGATTTCGTTGGTTAAGGTTATCTGGAATGCAACATCGGGAGATGCTACTTGGGAATTGGAGGACAAGATGAAGGAACAATATCCGAATTTATTTTAAGGTAACTTTAATTTCGAGGACGAAACTCTTTTTAGAGGGGTAGTGTTGTAACACCCCGATTTTCACCGTTCTTCAATATTGGTAAATAATATTTGTTTATATTTTATTCGAGACATAGAAAATGACTTTGGAGAAACTAAGGTCATTGCCCTGTTATACTTATTTTTATAAGGTTACGGGGAAGTTTTGGGTTGAAAATTCAGACGAAACCCGGTCTGCGTTTTCTGCGTTTTCACTGACATTAAGATTTTACTGAGCAAAAACCGTAATTTCGTCTCGTGAACGAAACCATTAGGATTTATATTTCGCCCCGAACGATTTTCCACATTTTGGAAAAATTCGTTAGCACTGAAATAATATTATTTTATTCGGGTGTAATCTTTAAGAAAACGCGTAAAAACCTAAGTCGGGTAAAACGACGGAGTCGATTATGGAGCTGAGGTATTAGGGGAGATTGATGTAGTAGAGGGACAAGGAGTCCGGCCTAAAATTTTAGAAATTGGGAATTTTCAAGTGAAATGACCAAAATACCCCTAAGCTTAACTTAATCGACGTAGAGTTAAGTTTTAACCATGGTTAAGGAACCAAGGTTAATTCATGTGGTCCAAGGGCAGCCACACCTCTCCTTTATTATTGGCCACATGTTTGTTAATCAAAGTTACTTTTAACCCTAGTTAAGTTATAATTAACTATAGTTAAGTTATTATATTATTTTCTAACTTAACCTTAGTCAATTTAACTCAACCATGGCTATTTGTTTAGATTAAACAACTCATTTCCTCACTTATTCCGGGCCAAAACCGCAGGTCCCTCCCCACACTTAGCAAATATTTCATTTCATTTGCTTCATCACTTTCTCTCACAAAAACACCAAGAACATCACTTGTGTTCTTGAGAAGTTCATTAAGTCCATTCATTTCCTTCTTCAAACTTCTTCATTCTAAGGTGAGGAATATATTTCTAATCATCTTAGATTCATAAATCATCCATCAATCTTCATGTTCATCAAGTTTTTCACAAATCTCCATTTCTAGATCTAGAACTTTAAATATTTCTAGAAAATCATAGAAAAATCATTTTAATGTGAGATCAATTTCTACGATCTCCATATGACTTATATTATCGTTATCCAAGAGCATGAAAAATTTGGAGATCTCTCTCTATTTCTTCATAGCTTGGCCGAACCTATGTCTATATGGGTTTATGTGTTTTTCTTCAAACTTTAACTTGTTTTCTTGATTGGTTGTTCATGTCTAGGATTTGATGGTACAAACCTTGAAGCTCTTGGTGAACACCATAATCTTGCTAATTGATTTCAAGGGATCAACAAAGGTATGGGGGAGTTTGCCATCATCCTACCCTAGGGTAGATATGTTGGTAGTTTTTAGTGTGTGTATATATATATATATATATATATATATATATATATATATATATATATATATATATATATATATATATGGTCATGAAGTATTTAAGCATATGAAGTGGTGTAACTTATTTATATATGTGTGTGATCCTCTTGGAGGATTTGGTTGATGTTTAAATATGGTATATGTTCATATTGGTATGATTGATCTTTAAGTGAAACCTTGTTCATTGTTGATTGTTTGTGAAACAAAAATGCATAATATGCAAAAATAAGTTCATTCGGTCATGTCAATTTTAATGGGTTCCATGATGTTATAAACTGTTTGAATAATTTAAATGAGGATTGCATGATCATATAAGACTATAGAAATTGGTTTGGATTGATTTGGATGTGTATATTGAAAGTTGTGAATATATGAGTCCTTAGGGACTAAAATGCAATATCTGAGAATTCAGTGGCTGCACTGAAATTCATGTTCTTGTGTGTTAAGATTTTAGTCCTTGGTGAGATGAAACCATAGAAATTGGTTTGAGGTCATTTGGATTAATATATAAAATGTTATGGACTTTTTAATAATCAAGGACCTATTTGCAAATATTGGAAAATATGAGACCCAAAAATATAATTTTTGGAAAATTATTGATAGATGAAAGTCATTTCTAAAGAAGTTGATTTGGTGTAATTATAAGTTTTAGATAAGAAGTTATAAGGTTTTAAGTGAATAAGGACTTTTTTGCAATTAATGAAAGTTTAAGGACTAAATTGCAATTTTAAAAAATATTTATATCTGGACAGAGAGACACTGTTTTTCATGCTTAATTAGGTGTTCTAAGTCTCCAAAATGATTTTTGGACCATTAGTGTTTAAAATCGTTGAAAAAGAAATTATGTGATTTTTAACTTAACGATGTTTGGACAAGTTTTCAGAAATTTCGTGTAAATGAGAATGTCACTATAAAATAAGTATTTCAACTTGTTCATAAGAGGAATTTAACCTAGGAGTATAATAGATTTGAGGTGAAGAACCATATTTTCAAAACTAAGGCTTTTAGGCTTAAATTCAGTAAAAAGCGGCGAAACCGTTGTTAAGTGTTTTTAAGGATTTTCAAAGACAAATGCTTTGAGGGATTTAGTACTTTGATAGAACTTGATTTCAAAATGGTTTTGCTTTAAATTTGGGTTTTGGTTTTAAGACCAAAAAGAATTTTAGTCCTTGAGGACAAGCATTTACGATAAATCACAAAAACCTAAGTCATAAAAAACTCAGTGAAAATACAAACATAATAACTTATGACGTATCGTGGAGCAAGACTTTATGTCATAAAGTATGGATGATTTATTATCCATATATCCATAAGATTTAATGGACTCAGAAGTATTTGATTTCTTGAAAGCCAAGAGAAAGGCTCAATTTGAAAAGTGCGAAGAAATAAATAATTGGATTTGTGATCCAATCTCATAATGTGCTAGGATTGTTAATCCAGTGTTTTAAAATAACTTTGCACAAAGATGAAAGGTGACTTAAGAACGTTAGCTCGATGTTAAGTACCGGTGATTCGGACTTAAGAACAACTAGCATCTGATAAAGCACGTTGAATAGATTCCGTTGGAATCAAGAGGTCATCTAGTGGATAGACGAGAAGAACGCATCTTTCTGGCAAAGTTTACCTAAACACATAGTGAAACTATGTTCTGTAAGGCCATTGTGCCTAGGAGATCGAGCTGACACTTTAATGCGGGTGCGAGTTTCGTAGTGACAATCTATTGATGCTAGGGGATGTCTGGGTATAAAATACTCACAAGGGCTAAATTGGTAGCTCCTTCTATGGCGTGGTGATCTTGCAATGCGCCGACATACTCAACTAGACTCTACGTGTTTTCTGGTAGTCTAGGATGTTCCCGAAAAAGTCAATGTGCACGATGATGACTATGGACGCATTCTATTGCCCAAGGCTGGCGTAGTCCCGAACAATCCTCCGAACCACTCTCTCCGACTTTTGTTAAAAATATGGTTTAGGGATCAAAGGTCATTCCTTGAGTCTTAGATGTTTCTATCTAGGAATGTGTGATCCCGTGGTCATGTTTCTATGAAACATTAATTCGACGTTCAGAATGATTTTATTATGAGGTGAATGATTATATATTTGATCTTTTATATTTGGGTGTACTTGAGAGTCGCACTACTGCATATCTGCCTTATGTGTAAGATGAATGGGAAGCTCTCCTCATTTTGTGTTTTCTGGTTCTGTGTTCCTTTATGAGTGGCAAAGATGACGACAACACTTTCGCCATCGTACTCAGCTGAAGTTTGATTGGGCTTGGACGCATGGACACAAGGAGAATGGGTTTTGAGTAGTAAACATGAGAAGTATACTCACGGCATGACGATCTATCATCCGAGACTATTATAGTTTTAGGATTGACATTCCGTCATTATTTAGTTTTTGGCCAGCATGACAAGTCTTGTGTTTATGTCATTATTATTATTATAAACATATTTCCAGTTTGTTGTTATTTTACTGGCGTTGGTATTTCCGCCATTATCTGGATATGTATACTTATGACTATGTATGTCTATGACTTTTGGGTACTTGCGTATGGTTTAATATATATATATATATATATATATATATATATATATATATATATATATATATATATATATACATATACATACATGTATGAGTTGATGACGTACGACGACAATTATTTATCGAACTATTTACGAAAAGAAAAAAAAATAATACCCGTATTTTTCGCTAAGAAATAATTATTTTCCGCTTTACACGGTCTTATAAAATAGAAATTTCGCCGATAACGTAGCACCCGAGAAGGGTGTTACAACAATATCCTGATCTTTTTCTAGGTGCATAATTTCGAGGACGAATTTTTTTTTAGTGGGGTAGTAATGTAACACCCCGATTTTTTTCTGCTTTCTACTATCGGTATATAAATATATAAACGTTTATATTTTTATCCGAGACTTAAAAAATGATTTTGGATAAACCAAAATCATATTTGTATTACATTTTATTGTAGAGAGTTACAGTTAAAATTTTGGTTGAAAATTCAGAGGAAACTCGGTCTGTGTTTTCACCGACAGTAAAAGTTTACTGATCAGAAAACCTAATTTTGACTCGTGAATGAAATGGTTAGGTTTTTTTTATCATTTTTCCAACGATTTTAGTTTTTTGACATTTTTCACTTAAAAGTAAACAATATATATTATTCGGGCGATATATTAAATCGGGGGAACGACGGAGCTGAAAACGGGATTTTTCGGGACCCGCTAACTGATGAGAACTATGAGTCATAAGTGATGACTCAAGGGGGATTCACCATGGTGAGTCATCGTGTGACTCACCATGTGAATGATTACCTTAGAGTTAAGTTTACTAATTTGTCCTTAAGTCCTAAGTTAAATCACAAATTTGCCTAAGTAAAAAATACTACATTGTCCCTAAAATGAACTAATTCCTACCCTAACTACAACCCTTGAAACCCTACGGCCCAACCCCTGTATAAACCCCACTCTTAACAATTTTATGGTTCTTAGTTTATATTCTCTAAGTTCACTCTTAAGAACATACACAAAACTTCATTGATTTGGTTTGAAACTTGGATCAATCACTCACTTTTCTTCATCATTCAAGAGGTAATCTCTCAACTCTTGATCATTCTTGTCTTAAATATTCATTTATTTCACTTATTCTTGCCATGATCATCAAGTTTACATTCTTAGATCTAGAACTTTGAAAATTCCTATAAAATCATAGAAAAATCCTTTTCATATGATTCCAATTGCTATGAACTAAGTATGATTCCTAGTATCTTCATTCATGAGCATGTGTAAAAATAAAATTTCCTTCCCAATTTTCTTCAAGAGGCCGAAACCCTAATGTTGAGGGTGGAGGAGTTTTTGCTTCAATTTCCCTCATGTAATACTTGATTTCATCTATTCAATACCTATTGTCATTGAAACTAGAAGCTTGAAAATTTATAAAATCTCTAGCCTATTTTATGACCCAAGACCGAACAAACCCTAACTTTGGTGTTAGAGGATTTTGTTTCAATTTTAAGTCATAATCATTGATTATGTAATCTCTAATGCTTAAGGATCACTAATCCAAGAGCATGTGAATTTTAGAAATTTATATCCAATTCTACTAGTCATGACCGAACCCTAGCCATAGAATTTAAGTGTTGAAATTGTTTGATGTTGATTAATTTTGTTGTGGTCGTTGAAGGATAAGTGGTTAGGTTGTGTTGTGGAAATTGGAAGTTGACGGAAAACTATGTTCGAGAAAATGAATAATCTAAGAAACTTCAAAAAGGTAAATGGAGTTTACCTGAGGGATTTTCCCAATAGCTATATGCTATCTGTTAGTGGTCTATATGATTTAATTTAGTTGTTGTGGTTGTTTAATTTTATTTTCTATCGTTGCTTTAATTGTTTTAATATTCTGTTTCAATTGTCTATTTTAATAATTTTTTGTGTGATATGTTTTATCGCTTTGAGGCATGCTATACCTGTATTATTTGCCATAACTATGATGTGGAAATTTTTCTGCTATTGATTGTTGATTGAAAAGCCTGACAGTGGTTAGTGCTAAATTAATTATTGAGATAAAAGCTTCAAAAAGCTTTAAGATTAATATTTGAAATTTATTTGGTGTAAAATTGAGAAGTAGTTGAAAATAAGATTATTTAATGATTTGTTGACGTAAAAGTGATCTGTGAGTAACAGTGAGGATGTAACCGTAAAATTTTTTAAGTGACGTTAATTTTTATAAAAGAAATTCTAAGGTAAAGTAAAAAGTTATTACAAAAAGCTTATTTTCAAAAATAACTTGATTTTCATGTTGAGAAAATTATTTTATTAGAAAAGGGTCAATTTTGACTTTAAAATGCTTTGATTACCAAACGACGAGAAATTTCAAAAAACGAATTACATAATATTTTTGAAACACAATGCTATTTATTTGAAATAGTAATCTATTCTTAAAATTTAATTCTTTTCAAGAAAATAAGGTTTTATGAAAAAGAATTTTAAATAAGAAAAAAAAAAGATTTTTCTGCGATTTGACAGTTTATAAATGAATTTCAAATGGAAAAAGATTTTTTGTAAAAGAGTTTTACTCAGCGGAGTTATTTCCAACAACTTGGATAAGTTGTGGAGTTTTGTTTTGGATTTGTGTTTCACAGAACGAAAATAATTTTAAAAGTTGAAATACTGACCTAGTGGCCGAGACGTCGGGATTCTAGTGTTCTATGGTGTGGACTGTGTCCTAAAGATGAAGTTGTGGACTCTATGTCCTAAAGTTGAAGTTGTGAACGGTGTGAACTATAAAAGTTATGTTGATTTTTGTGCGTTATAATTATGAATTTAAGACTGGTGCAACGGTCTAGAACTTCGTGATTTGCATATTCGTACTTTACGTCCTATTATTGAAAGTGAGAGATAAACTTAAATTTTTAAAAGTTGAGATGGTCGTGAGCCTTTGAGCTTCGACAAGGAAAGAATGAACACTAAGAGAAATGACGAGAACAAAATGTTTTACATGCATTATTCGACAGACGTGCCTATGGTGTTAGGCATGGTACCTTGGTAGGTATTCATGTTACGACGTATCATTAGGACTTGATGGACAATGAAAAACCGTTCACGACGTTATCACCGTGCCTAGTTTTGGACAGTGTGCTATGGTTTTAAAGGTGTGTCTTATTTGGCATCGAGCTTGATCAACTCATTTACACGACGTTGGGATATATCCGGAGATTAATTACAAAATTTTAGATGTTGAATATTGAAGTGTCATGCATTATTTTAAATGATGATGACTGCCAGATATGATATCCCATGATAGACTATTATATTGATGTTAGAAATTTCATGTGTTGTAGATAACTGTGTATATGCTATTTATTTGGTGTCATGCATGTAGTTATCGTGTTTAAATCCATATATTGGTATCTCACCCTTGCATGTTTCTTGTTGTGTTTCTCTCCTATTTGGTGTGTGTGTGTGTGTGTGTGTGTGTGTGTGTGTGTGTCTGAGTATAGATGGATCCGGAGCCACGGATGGAATATTCGGGGACTCGGTCCCTGACTTTTGAGGATGTGGAAAACAGTGTGGCTTGGGTGATAAACCCTGTGGCTCACAGCGCCATATATACCAGCCCCGTTCGTAGTATAGTAGGCACGCTTGTAGGAGGACCAGTCATACCACGGAGACTATAGAGGTTTCATTACCCCCACTTTGGCTTATTCTACAGTACTTGGTGGATCGGGGGGAGTTAGAGGTTCATCCTCCACCAGTCGCTCATGTACTAGAGGCAGCACCCGTGATACCTCTAGCACATGTTGTACCTATCCCAAAGGTAGAGGAGGGGATAGAGGAGGATCCAGAGTATCACCCTCTTCCTGATGATGTTGCCCGGAGGTCATGGATGGAGTTGTGGCATCTTCACCGGATACTTCTAGTGCGGGTGGGGATGACTAGCATGGTCTCCCTAATATCATTAGTATAGACCAGCTGTAGGAGTTGATTTCATTTTTGGGGTAGTGATCTTGACAGTTTGCTATTCTGGCTACTGATAGCCATGGAGTTTTTTTAGATGTGGTTCTAGATGGTCGCTACGTGCTTAGATATGTTTTATTTTCTTTACACACACAGACACAGACACACACACACACACACACACACACACACACACACACACACACACACACACACACACACACACACACACACACACACATATATATAGGAGACATATCAAGTGAGAGTGCCTATTTTATGTGAGAGTGAGAGGAATAAGTCATAGCCATTAGATCAAACTATTAATGGTCAAGATTAAAACATAAAGTCATGTGACTTTTTTTAGTGGTCATGTGACCATCAAATAACTTTTAATCTTGACCATCCATGTATGGTTGTATGGTCAAGATTTATCCTTCTCACTCTCATATAAGAAAAGTTCTCTCACTAGATATGCCCCACACACACACACACACACACACACACGTTTGGTTATGTTGTTTGGATGAATAAGTAAAGAAGAAGAAAAAAATTTACCACCATTTTCTGAAATAAGTGAAATGCTTATTAAATTATTTTCTAAAAGTAACCAGTAAATTAATTTTTAAAGTTTTCATTTTCCGCAATAAGTCTGAAATGTAGCGCTAAGGATGGTGTTACACATCCTTAAGGGGAAGAATTTAAAATGAAAACCTTTTGTTACTCGATGGCATTGCAAGGGGATAATTCTTTATTTAAACTTCGTTGCAACTCTATATGACATGCTTTACAATATAAATGTTTTTTTCTCATCCTAAGATCATATTGCCTATCATTAAGAGAAAAAGTAATTTGAAATCTATCTTCAAACTCTTTTGAAAATAAATTCCATTATATGGTTAAGGAGGAGGAATACATAGAAAGAGGGGAACAAGTTAAAAAGAAATTATATAATGAGGGGGAGAATAAAAGAAAATAATACAATATGCTTGCCTTACTTATTGAGAATACAAATGGATATAAATTGTCCTGATTATGTTTTGATGACTCTGTTTATTGCTCCTTTTGAAATAATGCATGTCTTATTACTCTCTACTATATTTCCCTTTTTGATAATGTCAAAAGGGGAGGAATAAGTAAGTATATTTTACTAATGCTTTCTCTGAGTAATGATCTTTAGAAAAGGGAAGATCCTTTCCATGCATACCTGCTATTAATACATTATGATAAACACATTACTCGGGTAAGAAAGGTAAGGTTTGTCATCATCAAAAAGGGGAGTATGTAAGTATATATATTTAATTATGTTTTGATGATTGACAAACACTAACCATAAACATGCAAGTTAAAAAAGAAAATATTAGTTCTAAGCATGCAAGTACTCAAAGGCTAATAAAGCAAGGCACAAAGAAGATAGGAGTATCAAAGTTTCAAGCATCAAGACCTTAAGCAAGATTAGGTAAATATATTAAGTCTTAGATGTCTTGTAAGGGTATGATGACTAAAACTCACTTTGGCTCATTTAATCAATTTAATTAAAATAATACACTTTTGGGTAAAAGATTTTTAATCAAGCATTTTACTTGCAAAGTGTTTTTCAAATTAATTTCAAATTAAAATTGATTTAATATCAAAGAATAAGTTTTAAAAATATATTAAATTGATGCTCAAATTAGTTTTCAATTGTACTCATTCAAATTTCAATTGAATTAATTTTCAATCTATTAAAATCTTCTTGATTAATTTTCACATTGAAATAATTGGAATTGAATATGTATATTTTGAATACAAATATTTTTCCGGTTATCAATGGCTTTAATATGCAGAAAGAGGATATCAATGTTGAGAATCAATCTCAGGGTGAAGATGTCCATGAGAGTAATGGGAAGTTACAGGATGTTGATAGATCAGAAGACCAAACAAAGGAGCTTCTTGAAAGTCATGTTAATTTAGATGATGATAAAACCTCTGTTGAGACTGCATATGATGAATCTCTTCACCCTGATACTCCCAAGGATCTGTCTGATTCAATGCCTAGTTTAATTGATGAATCTCAGGGTCCTGATTCCCCAATCATGGACCGTGTTTCGGATTCTTTAAATACAAAGAATAGTGCAGGTAAAGATTTATCTCCCGATGGCAATTCTGCTTTGCAGCATCCAGTTCAAAAGGATCAAGTTGATCCTTTAATTAAAAATCAAGCAGAAAGGGATTTGCTGTTTTCTGATGTTAATTCTGGATTTTTTAAAGAAGTCCAAGATGATTTACAAATTGTATCTAAATTCTGGGAAGGTGTTTCTACATAATTTGATTTAAATGAGAAGGATTTGGTTCCTGTCAAAGTTGATATAGCTACGACTTTACTGTTGTGATGTCTAAGTCCCAAAGGAGAAAACTGCAGCAACAAAAAATGCTGACTTTCATAATGCCTCTTCTAGGCCTACTTCCCAGCATTCTTCTCATTGAAAGCTTATAATGGAATGTCCATGGAATTGGAAAACTAGAAATGGTCTTAAGCCTAACATTTGGGGGAGTTAATCATGACCCTATTCGGTTTCATGATTCAATTCTTATCTGCTATAGTGTATTTTCTGATCTTTCTATTAGAATGCACCTATGGTTATAGTGGCTACTTTGCAGGACATTTCTCCTGAGTCTTGGCTATTTTCCTCTTTTGATGATTCTTGGCTGTATGAGTTGTGCCCTAATGGCTCATCAAATTGTTCAAATGGGAAAGTTGAAAATAGGATTACTTTGATACAGCTGAAAATTCGGCTATTGATGATGAGAAATAGAAGCACTTTATGGTGAGAAATTCTCTTATATCACATATTGATGAAAAGAACATGCCATCTTTTGGTTCAGAAAATGCTGAGTTAGCTATTGTTTGTTATGAGCCTTTAAAGATGACAGCCTTGATCCTTTGAGGATTAGAGTCAGATGTCAATTTTGTATAGTTCTCTCTAGGAAAATGCATTTCATTGTTTCTCACTTTTTAGGGAAAGCAATGTTTGTGCCGATAGACTTGTTTTTGGTTTACCACATCATTGTTTTAGCTGGACACTTCCCCTGCTTTTATAAGGGGTGATTTTACCCATTATAGGATTAAATAGCTTGGTTTTTTTTACATGGGTTTTGGTTTGGTCCCCATGTCTTTGTATTTGATTTTTTTTTTAATAAAATAGGGTGTGCTGCAAAAAATATATATACCTTTCGTCAAAAAAAAAAATCTGGACAAGCAATTTTTGGTGTGAAGTGATTTTGTTTTCATCACGAGAAGATGATGGTCTAGTGTTCTTAGAGCAAAGAGATGTCCAGGTTCCATCACTGGAGTAACCAGCGGATGGAGGACTGCTGGACAATGCCATACGAGTTTCCTTTAGATATAAAGTTTTGGGCCTAAGGCACCACCACCACAGAGAGAAAAGATGGAATTTTTGCAGCATAAATGAGTCAAAATTGAGCTTGAAGATGGTGATAGACTTAAATTGGTGATTACTAATATATAGTTATGAGATATATTCTTAAATATTATCTAAAAGCACTTTTTTTTAGCTGTTTCTTTGGGGAAGCTAATGTCACTCTTAATAGTTTTAAGCATTTTCCATCATCTAACCGAGAAGAAGTATTCGCTGGAGTCAACTTGTCTCACATTTGCGATTCAAGAAAGCACACAATATACTGTTAAAATTTACCAAAATAGTGACAAATCACAATAATGGTATTCATATAGGAAACATGTTACTAAATTCCCAACTCTGAACAAACCATACCAAAATAACATAGTCAACTGGGTGATCTTCAAATTTCAGAATAATTTTTATCAAATGCAACGGCAGCAACACTGCAACAGAAGTGGAAAATAGGAAAATTCAGACCCTATAAAAACTCTTACAAAGTTGACAATTTGACAATCAGAATCTCTTACCTTGAACCCAAGAAATCTTGTATTTTAAAATCATGATCCAAATTCTTGAAGGTTTTTTAGAGCCTATGTTTTAAAATGAAACAGAAATTTAAGCATCAGCTAAAGTTGAAAGACATCATCAAATATGCACTTGATGCAACAAGAGGTTATGAGAAGAGCAGAGTCATCTTACTTCAATGCTTTCTAATTTCTTGCTCACTTAAAATGAGAAAAAAATATTAGCTCATTTATCACCAAGAAATGAAAAATAATAAATAGGTCGAAATGCAGAATTTATATACATAAATGAAAATGTTAACAATAAGTCACCAAAATGAAACAGGTTAACAATAAAGCTTCTGAAATCCCAAACTGCAAAGTAAGTTCAAAGCTGCACCAATTCAACAACTGATATGACAGTTGAAAGATGTATATTAATATAATAGACCTTGTAAAAACTTTTAATAACTAAAACATAAAGACTCTATCCTACAATCAAGCAACAAAAAAGAAAGAAAGTGGAAATACAACATAGCAATAACTGATAAATAAGCATGCTCAAAGTAATAACTTAGAAAGGTAATACATATATTTTTTTTATGAGGAACCTTTTCTACTAGTCTCACTCATTTCACCCTTTAACAAACCTATTTAAGCTAACAAATGCTGAAGATGGTCACATAACAAAACCAGTCACATAACAAATTGGAAATGGAACATAGCAGTCCATTCAGCAGCAGCTTTTTCAGGTCCACAAAATTCAGGGAACACAACATCAACATTTTCTCCAAAGCTGAACTCAACAGTCTCCACCATTTCATTAAATGAGGCATCTATGATGCACAGACACTATACGAGTATCGGATACGACAATACGTCATTTCTTAACAAATATAGGATACGATACATTTAGGATACATATATAAAATATATATATATATATATAAATAATATGTTATGTATTTATCTCTATCATATATCATATAATATACAATTATATACTAATATTTTTTATATTTTTCAGAAATTATTATTAAATTTTTTTTTGCAAAAAAAAATTTAGGATGCTTTATATCTTATATTTTATATTTATATGTATATTAATATTAATCAACGGGCCTCTAGAAAATGGCCCAGCCTCATGGTTCTATCATAAAAGAGTTTGGCATCAAATGGCTCAGCCTAACACACCTTCAGAAATCCAAAAAACCCTAGTAATTTTTTTCCCTATCAATATCAGCCGCCACACATTGTTTCTGTCCTATCATAACGAGCTTCTTCTTCTTCTTCTTCTTTACTCAATAGCTTCTTCTTCTTCTTGTCCCAACCCAAAACAGCCGCACAATCGCTTCTTCTCCCAACAAGCAGTTGTTGCTGCATCTTCTTTCCAACACCGGTGCCCCATCACAGCCATTTGCTTCGGGATTTATTATTAATTTTTTTTAAAAATATTGTCCTCCGATACTCCGTCGAAGCGTGTTGACGGCGTATCACCGTATCGGGATGTATCAAGGACGATACACAATGAAATTTCGCGTATCGGTACTTCATAGTGAGGCATCAAAATAACACAATGATCAAGAAACTTGAATCAAATAAATAACTTGAAATGATAGCGATCGATAGATACGTAACCTTGGGAGTGGGACCCTCAACTGAAACTGAAGTAGTAGTTACATTGAATGGCACTTACTGGTTTGAGTGGTTCTCACTCCATTAATGAAGGAACTCCCAAACAATAGATTACTGTCACTTGGGATTAACGCTTGACCTTTGTGACACCCTCGACCCTGCATAATTTAAATATAAAATGAAACATGTTAAATAGATGATAAAATAATTTAGCCAAAAGGGTAGCAAGTATCACATGAACTAAAACTTAACCAAAGGTAACAATAACTAACAACTGTGAAAAAGAACATAAACCAAAACATAAAACATAAACCTGAAACCCGATGTCACATATCAGAGCTGGTCACCAATCCGAAATTAGATTGGAAAAACAACTAAAATAAAGTCCTAAACTACGAGCAAGAGATCTCCTCGGGATCACTCCTCGACAAGCTGCTCATCATCCTCTCCATAAACCAAGGTACATGCAAAGAAACAATAACAAATAGGGAGTAAGAAATCATTCGTATAAACATAAACGACATTATGATAGTTAGCAAGATGTTCACACAACAAGTAACATACACCAGTGCAAAATATGCTTTTAACATCGAAGATTCCACGTCGGTTTCTACAAAACCGATGTGTAAAACGAAGCGGTGGTATTTTTGAAATTAAAAGCAAAGGATTCCACATCGGTTTCATAAATAATCGATGTGTGAATATTTTCCACATCGGTTGTATTTTAACCAATGTCTAAAATTAAAACAAAAAAATTTAAAATTTAAAATTTTTATCTTTCCACATCGGTTCTTTTAGAACCGATGTCTAATATATAGATTAACCACATCGGTTGTATTATAACCGATGTATAAAATTAAAACAAAAAAAAATTATAATTTAAAATTTTTATCTTTCCACATCGGTTCCTATTGAACTGATGTCTAATATATATTAACCACATCGGTTTATACATAACCGATGTCAAAAAAATTTAAAAAAAATGAAATTTTAAATTAAATCGTAAGTTTCTACATCGGTTACTAGAGAACCGATGTGAAATATGACTAACCACATCGGTTTTTGGACAATCGATGTATAATATTTGACAAAACCCTATTATTTGTTTCTATTTTCATTCCCTCCATCTATCACGCGCCCTTTTCCTTTGTTTTTGCTCTGCTCTTCCATTACCGGCCACCACCTCCATCCTTAAATTCCTCCACACTGCATGTTCGCCTCATTCGACTGCGGTGAGTGAACCATGTTCGCCTCCTTCGACTGCACCATCCTTCGTTACTCCTTTGTCTCTCTCTGTCGGATGAGAAGAAAGAACCAACTCACTCATTTCCTTCTTTGATTCTTATTCGTGTGAGTGAGTCAGACCACAACTTTGGGACTAGATAACTTCACTTTCCCTTTTGTTCTCAAGGCATGTGCTAGGCCTTGCAATTCCAACTGGGTATAAACCTTTGTTCCCTCTTGGTTATGATTGGTTTCGATTGTGACATGTTTGTTAAGACTAGTCTTGTTTGTTTATATTCGAAATGCAGGTACTTGCAGGATGCACAAAAGTTGCATGATGATATTCCTGAAAAAAAGTTGTTTCTTGGACTGCCATCATTTGTGGGTATATTGAGTCTGGGCATTATAAAGAAGGTATTGATTTGTTTAGAGGGTTGTTGGAGATAGTTTTACTCTTCTTATTCATGTTTTATATGCATGTACAAACGTTAGGGGATATAGTGAATGGACAATGGATAGATAAGTATATGAGTGAGAGTGGTTTGCACAGGAATGTCTTTGTGACCACCTTTTTAGTTGATATATATCTATATAAATTGGAAAATGTGCAAGTGTGGAAGTTGCACCTCATGCCTTTGATGCAATGCTTGAGGTTTGCTAATGCACAGGTTCAAATGGAGAAGATAACATTGTTTATGTTTAATAATTAATTTTCTTATTATTATTATTATTATTATTATTATTATTATTATTATTATTATTATTATTATTATTATTATTATTATTATTATTATTTTGATTGAGTTTATGTTCTTTAGCAGATTGTGTTGTTTGTTTGTGGCCTAGAATAATGTGCTTGTAACTAGCAGATTGCACTCATTACAGTACTCACAATGCACACATTCTGAGATGCAAGAACACGAGACTCTTACAATGGAACTGTTCTGCAACTCATTTTCATGTATACCTCTTGGATGAATCATTTTGTATGTAGTTATACCCTTAGAATCTGTAATTCTGCACCTGATGCAAATTTGTAAAAACTAATAACTCTTCAATAATTTGTATGTTGAGAATAACTTGATGACTAAGTTGGTGATTTAACCATAAATTATTAAACTCTTCAATAATTTCATATTACACCCATAAACTAACACGATCACGACCTGTTCTTTATCTCGTGTGTTTTTTACCTTGCTTTACTTTTGTTCCATTTCTAGAACTCATGTAAAGCATCGAGTTTTTCACGATTTAGCTAGCAATATTTGATTATCAATCAGGTCTTGGTGACACGTTTGTTTATACTTGACATTATGTGTATAGGCTTCCTTGATTCATTATGTTTTCTGGGGAAGGATTAACATCACATGCTTGGTTGTTGAAAAGGTCTATGATGCACACCAAGTGCTTGATAAAATGGCTCAATGAGGATTATTGCTATTTTTATGCCACATGGTCTAATGAAAGGAAGTGCCAGGTATCACTGCAATATGCACCAAAAATACATGGCAGGAAGGGAAACTTTGTGTTTTCTTAAGGAGAATAAAGGATATATATAGTTTTTGATTGAATATATATGATGGCCTGATGGATTTAGTTTTTTCTTCATGTTCTTTGCTTCCTGCCTGAATCGCCATAGCTCTTCGCTACTCATTTTCTTATATGATCTTTTGGTCTTAAATAAGCTAACACTGTAAGAGCTTCTTTCCCATAGTAGTTTTACCAATTTTGTATTTTATATCATCTTGTGTATGGATGCTGGGAAATTGAGAGTTGAGATTCATGGAGAGAAGCATTTAAGATTATACTTTCACGGGTTTTGTCAAGTCATTTGGTTTATGATGAGGCAATGTTATTTTTTTAGATCCAAATCAAACCTGTAACTATGGCTTGGGTTTGACCACTTGGAGTCCACTTGCATTTGGTGTGCTGACAGGAAAATACAAGAAAGGAGTTATACCAGCAGATAGCCGCTTTGTATTGGAAAATTACAAAGTAAGGTTTGATTTCCATCGTTTTGGCTGAAAAGCTTTCATTGGAGTTTTAATGTATTTGCTTGAAAATTTATTTGATCCGAGAATATGCCCACAATAATTAGTAAAGCCTTAGTTTCCCGTTTGAGATGCAATACTAATTAGCACACGTGTACGTGCTTAATGTACCGCTCATTGTATTGGATATTGAATTGTCCAAAGTTGGACATTTTGGGAGAAAACTTTTTCTTCATTCAGTTAAAATAGTTATTCATTGATTCTAATGTTATATACTTGATGAGAGTTCGGATTGATACATTTCCTTTCGTTTCTCTGGGTGCATACTTTATCATGGTGGATGTTGGTGGCTGCCGCCACGCGCCTTAAAAAGAACGAGCGTTTACAAAATAATGTAGATAGGGAAGCGACAACTCGGGTATCGTCTCACAAGGACTCTTTGGTGTTGTTATTATTAACAGAAAATCAAAAGTTAGTTTTGGGGGGTTTTAGATTGAGATAAATTAAAGAAAACAAACGAAAGCAATAAAAACAGAGCAGTTAAGAGATTAACAAATATGCTAAAGAACGATTAACCTACTGTTCTCGGTTTCCCACTATCATCGGTTCATACAATTCCAAGCCCTAAGCAGATTCTAATCCCCTCCCGGTTGCAGCAACAATTTACAAGCGAAACCACTACTACAGATATATGTCCCTATTCCCGAATTAAGCAAACGGGGTGAAGCACTCATGAACTAAGCGAACATGATTGAACACACGCGAATTAAGCAATCACGATTATATATAGGAACATAACATCACCGAAACAAATCAACACAACACTATACATTCCTGAATTAAGCAAACAGAAATGTATAGCATGGCATTGAAAAGAGAAAAGTAAATGAAAGCAGGAATTACATAACCTCAAATGTAAATGGAAACCAATCACAGTAGATTAATCTAGGAGACTAGTTCTCCATTACAGACTTAAAAGAAAAGAAAATAGACTACTGAAACTACGGACTACTAAAACCTAACAACTAGCCAAAACTGGCTAACACCCCCCCCCCCCCCCCCCCTCAGTTCTGTCTAAAACGCTTAAATACAGTGTCTGGAATCAGCGGAATAGCGAGGCGAGCACACATTCGCGAGGCGAATCTTGCAGCGTTTGGTATTCTCGCGAGGCGAAGCACGGCTCGCGTGGCGAGGAATGGAAAGGTCATGACTTCTGGGCTTCACTCTCGCGAGAGGCGAGGATTGTATTCGCAAGGTGAACTCTTCAAATTCCAAACCTGTAACGCCCGTGACCTTCAACATGCGCAGGCCGATGGCTTCTGATCTTCCAAGGTTGGATTACTCGCGAGGCGAGTCAAGTCTTGCGGGCGAGACAGAATGGATTGCATTTATCCGAAGCAGTCACCTTACGGTTCGCGAGGCGAACATCCTTCTGTGAGGCGAGACATTCCAGAATTATTCCTTTTTATTACCTGAAAACAGAAAATAGAATAAGTGTTTTATTTAACTCTAAATCAACTAAATTAACCTAAAAATACTTTATGGACTCAAAATACTGCTTAAAGACAATCAAGTCTAATTTGGGTGAAAATGATATAAAATTAGCACAAAGCCAAGGTTTTTATTAGTTATAAAACCAGTCAACCAGAGGCTCATCAAAATACCCCAAACTTAAACTTTGCTTGTCCCCAAGCAAACTAAAACTCAAAAACTTAAAAAGACTCAAGACCTGGCAAGCTCAAAAGATTCAATCAACTTTCACACAGATTTCAAGAAATTTATCAAAATACTTCAACGTTCCCCCCTTACAAACAAAGCAATCCCCACATTCATTTATTCTAAACAATTGAGAATTTCATCATTTAAACAATCATTAATCTAAGTCGGGGATCCAAGTTACACACAAAAGGGAGATCACCAAATTCAAACAACTGCCTTCCTCACAAGGGAAATTTGTGTTTCACTCAATCGCTCAGTTTGTGTCAAGCTATTAACATTGCACTCAAGTTCACTTTTAAGAGCACTTCCCATAAATTTGATTTTCATCTCCAAATGATTCCCACAGAAAACATGCAAGCAACATCAAAAGGTCTTTTATGGGTTGTAATGGGGCCTGGCTAAGGGTAGGATATACAAAGGAACTAGGCTGAAGACCCTAGGAACTGAGCATGAAGCTTTTTACACTTTGAAATTCCACTCAAGTTCCTTTTCTCATTTTTCTTTATGCCTTGGGTGACTACAGCCATTCTTCTAATATTTTTTTTTCTTTTTTTTTTTCTTTTTTTGGCTCCAACCTTTTTATTTATTTATTTATTTTTCTTTTCAATCCCAAACAACATATTACACCTTGCAGCCACCCCAAACTTAGTTTCTTGCAACCATTCTCTTATCAAGATTCCATGCTCTCCTAATCCTAAGATCGGGTTAACATGGGTTTTTCAGATTTTAGCTTGTAACATAAGGTTAACAAGAATTAACAGGCTAATTAGGCTCAAAGGGGCTAACTAAGGAACATGCATTAGGAATTGGTTATTTTTCAGGCTAAGTAGCTAATTACAAAGAAAATGCCTAAATCATTTGAAGCAAACACATAATCATGCAAACCATAAAGAGATTCAAGCAAATTCAGGAAAGTGCAATCAAAAGTGATTTCTCACAGTCAAAAACATGTTGGAGGCTCAAAACCTCACCTGGACATTTTTGCAAATTGTTTGACAGAGATTCTATCCCTAGTGTGTGCTTCATATCACCCCAAACTTATCATAAATCATGCCATCATAATAAAATCTCAAAATTCAGTTTTCAATCACATGGGGATCATTTTTCAAAAAAAATTCAAATCCTAGGGGGAAGACAGTCAACACATACATGCAATCAATCTATGCAAATTCAACCAAATCCAATAAACTTGCCAATAAAAGACACACTAATACTCCTGAGCTTCTCAAATTATTCAGGAGCTTTATTGAAAACAAAACAGAAATAAAGTAAAGCAAAGAAATTTAAAAGAGCAAGGTTCAGAAAAACTCATTGGGGTGGTCCACCAGGATCCCATTGTCTATGATACAGTGGCCAAGGGATGCTCAAATTGCAATGTGGTCCTCCCGGATCCCATGGCATGCAGCATAATGCCCAAGTGATGGACAAAGACTGGAAGCTCATTCCGTGCTTCCCTAACTTGCAGCCTTTATATGGAGATGAGTGCTTGATAGTCATGGTAACCTCGCCAAGTGCGGCAGACTTCTCACTCCCCCTTGGGTCAAGGTTGACCTCTTTCTCAATAAAATCCTCCCAATAGAATCGGGGTTCAACCTCTTGGACTGGCCATGGTGCAAAATCCAAGGGTGCAAAATCCAGAGCTTTTGGTTCCACAGGGGGAGGTGGCAAACGATTAGATTGGGGGTTCTTTCGCTTCAACTCCTGCATTTTCTTCATTCACTGCTCTAACAAAGTTATCACCTGCTATACATGCAGAAATTTCAGCACACACCACACAAAGGTTAGGGTTAGTAGAGTCAGTACATATATCACAATAAACTGAATCAGTAAAATTCTGAATGTCTGGAAATTCAGCAATTAATTCATCCACCCCATTACTCTCAACACATGCATTTGATTTAATTGAATCATCTACTCCCAAAGGTTCTTCATCATCCTCAGGCACGGGGAAGTAGATGTCCTCCTGATCCTCATTTTCTATGTTTCCTGAACAGAATAAAGCTGCATAACAGTCTATACACAAAGCAGTGCCATCACAATAACAATCAGCACATGAATTAGAATCAGGGGATTCATCATCATCAACAGAAACATTATCAAAATTATCATCAGAAATATTTTCAAGAATAACTTGTGACTCTGTATGTTCTTCAAGGGGCTGTGGAGTTAGCATTGCAGCCGAGTTGGCAACAATTTGGTCAATTAGAATGGACAACTTCTGAGATTCAGCTTGGCTCCTCTGGTATTCAAGATCCATCCTCTGTTGGAATTCAAGATTTTGTTGTGCCAACCGTTGGTTGCTCTCTTCCATTTGTGCAGTCATCTGTTTGAACAGATCCTCTAGTGATGGTTCGGAAGGTGCAGCTCTGAAGGCAGGATAGTATCTAAACAGGAAGGCTTCCTTCAAATCAAACCAGCTTGAGATGGAATTCTCATCAAGACAATACAACCAATCCCTTGCAGCGCCTTCAAGTGAGAACTGGAAAGCTTCCATCTTGATGTGGTCTTCTGTTATTCCTGCATGTCTCAGCATTATAGAACAAACAGCCTGGAATTCCCTCAGATGCTCCTGCGGATTCTCACCTGCAAGACCACTAAACCTTGGCAACCAATGCGATAAACCATAAAAATCAGGAAAATATATGCATGGTGGTGGTTCATAGTAAACATTAGGCATGTAACCATATATGTGATTATCCATGGGGGGTGCTAAAATTCACAACCAGACAAAACAGACGAAACTAATTAAGCAAAGAGATTTTTTTTTTTAAATTTTATTTTCTGCTAATAACAACAAACAATAGTCCCCGGCAACGGCGCCAATTTTTGGTCGCGCTGTCGCCACGCGCCAAAAAGAACGAGCGTTTACAAAATAATGTAGATAGGGAAGCGACAACTCGGGTATCGTCTCACAAGGACTCTTTGGTGTTGTTATTATTAACAGAAAATCAAAAGTTAGTTTTGGGGGGTTTTAGATTGAGATAAATTAAAGAAAACAAACGAAAGCAATAAAAACAGAGCAGTTAAGAGATTAACAAATACGCTAAAGAACGATTAACCTACTGTTCTCGGTTTCCCACTATCATCGATTCATACAATTCCAAGCCCTAAGCAGATTCTAATCCCCTCCCGGTTGTAGCAACAATTTACAAGCGAAACCACTACTACAGATATATGTCCCTATTCCCGAATTAAGCAAACAGGGTGAAGCACTCATGAACTAAGCGAACATGATTGAACACACGCGAATTAAGCAAACACGATTATATATAGGAACATAACATCACCGAAACAAATCAACACAACACTATACATTCCTGAATTAAGCAAACAGAAATGTATAGCATGGCATTGAAAAGAGAAAAGTAAATGAAAACAGGAATTACAGAACCTCAAATGTAAATGGAAACCAATCACAGTAGATTAATCTAGGAGACTAGTTCTCCATTACAGACTTAAAAGAAAAGAAAATAGACTACTGAAACTACTGACTACTAAAAGCTAACAACTAGCCAAAACTGGCTAACAGCCCCCCCTCAGTTCTGTCTAAAACGCTTAAATACAGTGTCTGGAATCAGCGGAATCGTGAGGCGAGCACACATTCGCGAGGCGAATCTTGCAGCGTTTGGTATTCTCGTGAGGCGAAGCACGGCTCGCGTGGCGAGGAATGGAAAGGTCATGACTTCTGGGCTTCACTCTCGCGAGGCGAGGATTGTATTCGCGAGGCAAACTCTTCAAATTCCAAACTGTAACGCCCGTGACCTTTAACATGCGCAGGCCGTGATGGCTTCTGATCTTCCAAGGTTGGATTACTCGCGAGGCGAGTCAAGTCTTCGTGGGGCGAGACAGAATCGATTGCATTTTCTGGAACAATCACCTTCTGGTTCGCGAGGCGAACATCCTTCTCGCGGGGCGAGACATTCCAGAATTATTCCTTTTTATTACCTGAAAACAGAAAATAGAATAATTGTTTTATTTAACTCTAAATCAACTAAATTAACCTAAAAATACTTTATGGACTCAAAATACTGCTTAAAGACAATCAAGTCTAATTTGGGTGAAAATGATATAAAATTAGCACAAAGCCAAGGTTTTTATTAGTTATAAAACCAGTCAACTAGAGGCTCATCAATGTCATCGCGTTCAAGTCGTGTACGTCGGAGACCGAAGGGAAATGCTGCCGAAATTTCATCGAGTATGAGCATGAGAGTTAAGGACTAACTGTTAACCGAATGTTGAAAAAGTTTCTTCTCGAATGGGATAGGGTCATACCCTGTCATAAGAAGTGGTTGATGAATATGTTGGACTGAGTATGAAGTTATTGGTTTTAGTCATGGATCGCAGTAGGATGAATTCTAGACGGACAAGTGATGAGTATGAGAATGAAGTGGGAGATTTTCTACAATTTACTGAAACAAATGCTCCTAATAGTTGTAACGGAAGGTTTTATTGTCATTGTGTTAACTGTTTGAATGAGAGACAACTAGAAGCTGAGGAGATACCATGATCATCTTATTTGTGAGGGGATTTGCAAGAGTTATACAACATGGATATGTCATGGTGAATTGTTAGACAGGCCGAGGGTGTCGGATAGAGAGGAAGTTGATGACATGGATATGGACGATGGACTAGAGGACATGATTCGTGATGTTGGGCAAGAGTCTTTTCGGCGCGCACATGTGTATGATACTTTGTGCAGTGATGCGGAAGTGGCTTTGTATCCGGGGTGCACTAATTTCACACGGTTGTCAGTGGTGTTAAGATTGTTCAATGTGAAGGCGAGAAATGGGTGGAGCGATAAAAGCTTTACCGAATTGCTTGAGTTGTTGAAAGACATGCTTCCAGAAGGTAACGTATTGCCATCTCGAAACTATGAGGCGAAGAAGATATTGTGTCCGATGGGTATGGAGTATAAGAAAATACACGCTTGCCCCAATGATTGCATATTGTACAGGAAAAAGTTTGAAGAGATGCACGAGTGCCCCAGGTGTGGGGTATCGCGCTACAAAGTGAAGGATGGTGATTCTAGTTATGATGTGGTCACCAAAGGTCCTCCTGCGAAGGTGTTATGATATCTTCCAGTGATTCCGCGGTTTAAGCGATTGTTTACTACCGGTGGCCATTCGTGACATCTTGCCTAAAAAAGTCAGACATGCCATTACTAGGTTATGCTTATTCTTCAATGCTATATGTATCAAGGTCATTGACACTAAAATGTTGGATGACTTGGAAAATGAGGCAGCCAATCTCTTGTGCCAATTGGAGATGTATTTTCCACCTTCATTGTTTGACATCATGGTTCATTTGATTGTTCATCTAGTGAGGGAGATTAGATTGTGCGGTCCCATTTATTTAAGGTGGATGTACCCGGTTGAGCGATACATGAAGATCTTGAAAGGATATATGAAGAATTCACACCGTCCCGAAGCATCTATTGTTGAAAGGTATGTTGCAGAAGAAGCTATTGAGTTTTGTACAGACTACATGTCATAAGCGGAACCTGTAGGGCTTCCGAAGTCTCGTCACGAAGGAAGATATGATGGTAAGGGTACACGAGGTATCACTTGTTAAGAGCATGGATCGGGAGGAAGTGCTTCAAGCACATTTTTATATATTGAATAACACTGATGAGGTTGAACCATACTTATGTGAGCACAAAAGCATCATCAATGAATCTTACCCTAGAATGAATGAAAAATGGTGTTTGAACAAGCATAACAAGACTTTCTTGAACTGGTTTAAAGAAAAAATTGCAAAGGATGGTATTGCTTCTGATACATTAAAATGGCTAGCACAGGGGCCTAACTTTGATGTCATATGCTGGAGTGGGTACGATATCAATAAGTTTTCCTTCTATACAAAGTCCTTGGATGACAAAAGTACTATGCAAAACAGTGGGGTTATGGTTGTCACTGAGTCCATGCATTTCTCTAGTTCGAAAGAAAAAAACCTTGTATGGCATCCGTTTCATACTTTGGAATCATTGAAGAGATATGGGAGGTTGATTACACGATGTTTAGAGTACCTGTTTTTAAATGTCGGTGGGTCGATGTGAGCAATGGTGTGCAAACCGATGAGTTAGGATTCAAATTGGTGGACCTTAATAAGGTAGGTGATAAATAAGAGCCTTTCATCATGGCATCCCAAGAAAAACAAGTGTTTTATATCCGTGATCCTTCTAAAAAAAGGTGGTCAGTGGTTCTCCAGGGAAAAAACATGTATAATGGTAGTGAGGGAAATCAAGATTCAACTCTTGATATTTCTGATACTCCTTCTTTCTCAACATGGGTGCCTAATTTCAATGAGGAAAATGAAGTGGATGATGTACATGCTACTCGTAATGATCACCAAGAAGGGTTATGGGAGAACTTTACTAATTGACCACAATGTAAGTTTAGTTTGAGTTATGTTTAAAGTCATATTATATGTTTACGTTGATATTTATAAGTTATGTTTACATACGTTGATTGATATTTATAAGTTATGTTTGATATTTATCCTGACATACTGACAAGTTTTTTTTTGTTTAAACAGGTATACATGGTTGATCCTGAGGATATCCACCATTCATGCAGTGGGTCAGAGACCCCGTCTACGGGTAAAAAGGGTAGACGTGCCACACGAATGATGAATTTGACTGCCAACCGTGGTTCAAATCAAAGGATAATAATCGACTTTGATAATAACCTCAATCCTATTGAGCCAATGGCAGATCAGTTTATCAGTTTTGTGGGGACCCTTGCTAGAAGCAAGCCTAGTATACTTATTGATAATTGGAAAGATGTACCGGTGGACGTGAAGGATCAGATATGGGAGAGTATTCTGGTATCTATACTTTAACGTCCTGTGTTTGTCTGTATATACTTTGTTTTAATCTTATTAATATCATACAGTAATTCGTTGATTCTTTTGGACTTAATGTAGCTCACCTTCGACATACCGGATACTACGGATATGAAGAAGCGTTTGATAAAGTATGCTGGTGAGCGTTGGAGGGCTTTTAAGGTCGACCTGGGCAGATACTATGTATTCAATCCAAGATGTGAAAAGAACCCACTTGAGGTGTACCCGTTTCTTGACTAGGCGACATGGGATCGCTTTGTTCAGAGCCGACATGATCCCAGCTTTCAGGTTAACTTATTTGATTTGTCTCTAAATTTATGTAATTTCATTAATTTTATTTACTTATGTAATTTAATTGTCTTCTATTTATAACACGAGAAGAGGAAAAACGGGCAGGAAAACCAAAGCAAGAATGTCTACCCCCATGTACTATCTCGTGGGGGATATAAAAAACTTGATCAGATAATGGTGTAAGAGGAAAAGAAAGCATTTCAGGAAGCAGCATCTCAGGAAGATCCTAACGCTGAAAATCATCCAGAAGTTGTTGATCCACCTCCACCCCCACGCCATCATAAATGGAAGAGGGCCCGACAAATAAATACGGGACAATATAGATCTGAGGAGGCCCGCCAAGTTGCTGAGAAGATTGTAAGTATACTTTGAATTGTAATTGTCATTTTAACATTGTTACCGAATTGTAATGTGACTTCATATTTTATATGTTATAGGATGCCTTGGACGAGCAAGTAACCCAAGGAACCTTTGTTCCTAGAGGACGCGATGATATCTTAGCTGCTGCCATTGGTATTCACCAATACCATGGTTCATATTCACACCAATGCCACAGGGATGTTGATGCAGATAGAGCACGGCTAAAACAGGAGATTGCAGCTGAGCTTTAGACAGAAGATGGCTGAATAGTTTGCCCAGCAGCTGGCAATATTGACTTCTATGTCCCAGCAGATGACAGGTGTCCAACCCTCTATCCATGTGAGCACTAAGGGCTCATGTGATTCTCCTCATCAGTCTGAAAATGATGATGATGGTGATGGTGATGATGATGATGATGACGACCCTGATAGGTGTGACTGTATGTTGATGAACATCATGATTGCCGCTTAGTGGCATTGGGGAGGGCACATAATAACTTCATTAATACCATACACCATCGTTTATTACCGGATGATCAGGTGAGGGTCGTTGTTGAGATTATTCGAGATGCTGATGCTCGAGTCCCTGTGCCCAGTGAGGAGGTACAAACAGTGGGTCAGGCCCCCTGTAACTTCATCCCCTGGCCAAGAAGACTGGTTAGGTTTCTTGTTGCATATGAGGTATTCAGTTAGTTGTGTTTTCTATATTTATAGTTGAAATTATTTATTATTGTTTAAAGATAATGCTTTATTTTTATTTTTTTTAGGATGTTGGAAATGATATTCTGCCTAAAAGGTCGGATCCAGGAAGACCATAGATGTCTGCTCCTGCCAAGGTATTCATTTGACCATTTAATTAATTACGAATGAAATAACTTATCTGTGATTACTAATATATATCTTTGTTGTTTAGGGGATCGACAAAGGGGCACCTGGTGATGTTTTTAAACTTCTGGCTATACAAGTTGTTACCATGGAGAATGATGCAGCTTTGGTAAGGTTGGAACATGATGCCAGGCCAGGTGACAAACTGTATAAACCAAAGAAGGAACTTATGGAGATTGTATCGATAAAGAAATGGCTAGTTCTGCACACCTATCGTTATGGTGCATGTAAGTACATTTTATTTATAAGTTAAGTAATTAAATTTTAAATACTATGATAATTAACATGTTTTTTCAATATATTAGGTATCTGCATCGTATGTTAGTTAATCAGGGTAACCTCACCCTTTATGGGTTCATTGACCCCATGTTCATTCAGGGTGATGTTCTCCTAGCATCAGAAGACCCGGTCACCACCATACGTGATATACTTGCCCGAGACGATCATCAATTCTACCTTGCGCCTTATCTCAGTAAGTAAGTACCAGTTATTTAATTATAACTATATATGACTTAGTCACTAATTATTCCGCAAATACAGCAAGCATTGGCAACTGTTGATCTTGTACCCTCGGATGAATGTCGTGGTCTTCTTCTGCTCAATGGGAAATAAGCCGGCGAATGAACTGAAGATGATCATGGAAACGTAAGCATTAAAATAATTTATAATCAGTAATGCAATTGTTTTAATTATCTGAAATCTATTAGATATACTTTAATTAATGTTTATTTTGTCATGATAGTTCTATTAATACAAATCACATGTTGCATGGTGAAAGGCGTCAGGCTATTAGATGGGTTATTCCTAATATAAGATATTTATTAGTTCAAACGCTTCAAATGCAGTGGGTATAATTATTGATTTCTATTTAATTCCTCATATTCTAATTGGGTTTCATTTGTACGTAGTCCCGTATACAACGTGGATCATGGGAATGTGGATACTATGTGATGAAGTGGATGGTGAAATTATCTCCTCCAGGATCATTGAAAGATGGCACGAGGTAAATGTTAATTGGTAACGATTAGAAGTAACAGTTATAGATTCGTTATATGTTTTATGTTAGTTTATTACTTAAAAGATATAATCTTTTGTCCAATTAAACATGCAGATATTCAACAATCCGACTCCATTATCTGATGCCGACATCAATAACATAAGGAGGCATTGGGCAACTTTCTTTCTTGAAGTGTACCAACCATAGTTTGTATGTAGTTAGTTTAAAACCTTATCATGTACTAGCTATAGTGTACTTTTGACTCATATATATTTTGATATGAAATCTATAATATATCATGTAGCTTTTTGGTTTCTAATTATCTTTGTTGTCTGAATATAATTGAACATATGTATTGTTCGTAATAAATTTAGTATATCTTAATTTAGTATGATTTTGTTGTACAAAAGTGATTGTGTTGAGAATATTTAGAATATGGTATACTGGTATTGATCTGGATTACGAAAACAGGGGAAAGGAATGATAGAAATGTAAAAAGAGTTAAAAAAAATTGAGACTTTCCACATCAGTTTTGTAATAACCCATTTTAAAAATGAACTTTCCACATCGGTTATTTAGAAAACCGATGTTAAAAGTGTACTTTAGACATCGATTTTAAAACCGATGTGAAAAGTATAAATAAACAACATCGGTCGTTTCAACATCAGTTTGAAAACCGATGTGAAAAACCAAAAATAACCGATGTGGAATCCCTTTTCTGCACTAGTGATATCATTGTATACCAATTTATAACATATCACATTTCATCATAACACATGCCATGTAGTGCTACTTCTCTACTCCATATACATGTGGATCCATAACTAACTCCGGAAGATGACTTTGGAGGTACATATCCACATTGTCCAACAAGCACCAACGCCGGCAGTCCACCAAACTATGGGTGAATTCCTTGGATAGCCGATGAACCTTACTCTCGGATGCATCACCATGGAGGACCACGACCCACCTAACTCTCGGAAGGATAACCGGGAATGGCTAGTTCGCAATACTCTCGGGCAAACTCCCATGTCATCGTTACTTCCCCCAATTAACAACTCCATGCTTGAATGCATGTATGCTAACACACAATCAATCATTAACAACCTCCTCCATCAACACCATTTACCATGGTTTAACAACTTTGACCAATAAGCAGCAAAGTCAACTTTGACCAATAAGCATCAAAGTTTAACAGCATCAACGTGCGATAACATCGTCGTTATTGTCTTAACCATTATCAACATCTTTATCATTAATTTCTTTTATTAAGGTTTATAACATAAATTGTATATTGGACTATCACTCTCGTTTTTATATCTGTTACTGTCTCATCTATTTGTTCTAGGGAGCCTCACAAGTTCTCCTATGGTACTCAAAATCATCCCTAAATGTCCTTTACTATTCCATTGGGCATTAACCTCACCCCTCTTTGCTATCTTCATGTCTTATGAACATTAATCAACCGATTTTTAATTTTAGGTTCAACACTGAAATCCATATGTCTTTAATTAACGTGGTTTAACAACAACAATACATCGTTTCACATTGAAACACTAACACACAACATCATGGCATACAAATAATCATCATCAATATTTCGCATACATCATACCAAAATCATAAAAACCATGTAGACAAATATATTTACTCATATATCAACAATAACAATTAAACACTCATACATTGATTACAACATATAGCACACAAAAAGGTTCATGGATTAACCCTCATCTTACGCTACCCCAAAACCTATACATTCATACTAATTCCTTCTCCCTAGCAAGCCTCGAATGGATGAGAGTGTCGAATCCAAGCCTCCTTCGCTGGTTCCTACCATTACAAATACAAAGAGTCCACAAAGAGGACCACAACCCCCAAACCCAAGAGAGAATCGAAAAGGGAACAAGAGGTATGTCTTACCTTGAGATTAATCTCTAAAGAACAGAAACGAGAATAGGATAAAAGGTCTATTTGGGTCTTGTCTCACGAACGCTCGATCACTTTCTCAAGAACGACAATGAAAACACATGGATTAAGCTTCTAAATCAACAAACTCAAGAGGGAAAATAAGGAGAAAAAGGCACACAAAATTTTACCTTGTTTGCAGCACGAAATTCAGATACAAAAAGATAAAATCGACACTATAAGGGTCACGTATCAACAACAATGTCCTTCCGGCCAAAAACTGCGAAGAACGATGAATGGAACAATTTCCTTCAAGAATTCTTGAGAAAAACCAAGGGAAAACCTAAGACATGAAGAGAGATAGATTTCAGAGGTTAACAACTGATGATTTAGGGTTTAGGTCATGTCTTGGGGGTTTTTAAAAAAGAGTTAGGGCGTAACGGGCTTCTTCTTTAACCAAAATTGCATACATATCGGTATTTCGCACATATATTGAGCATAGATTGTCCGATTGAGGCATTCTTAATGGTGTTAGAAATCTTAGAAAAATATCTACAACTTCACTTTTCACATTCGAATCCTAAATCAGACTCTAAAATTGTCAAAATTGCTATGGAAGTTTAGAGATAGATATAGTGATTATTTCTATATAGGATCCTTAGAAGATTAGGACATGATCTTAGGAGATAAGTAAGGAAATGGATCTCCAATATTAATAAGGATTCCTATTAAATTTGATAGTATAACTCTTAGAGATACTATTCCACTTCCACTCTGGGATACCCAAGGGCTGCATCTAAGGACTCATATCAAATGGTTCTCCTATATTAATAAAGACTCCTATTAACATATAGCATCACATACAAAATCATATATTCATACAAGATCACATATTAATAGACACAATCTCATATTAATACAAAAAGTCATATATTAATATACATATTATCATATGTAATAATATATACATACATATATATATATATATATATATATATGTATGTATGTATGTATAAAAATACTGTAACAATAGAAACAATTACATTATCAATAGTATTAATAATAATAATAACGTCATTAGTAATAATAACAATAATCTTATTAATAATAATAACCATAATAATAACAGGTAGACATCCTGTTAGGCCCCAGCCCAATTAGGAATGAAGAGAGGGCTGCGAAACTACAAACCCAAGCCTGTAACACCGCTCGCAAATGTGAGATGACTAGCGATAGGGTATTACCGGTCAGGATGAGGCCGGACTGGAATCTGCTAATGATGACCGACGATACCAGAGTGACTATACAAAGAGGATAGATGGACATGCGGCAGACCCTAACCAGTAGGGTCATCCACGAGAAGAGGGGGAAGGTCCGTCGTTAATACCTATCTGGATAGGCCACCACCACCACCGGAGCCACCTGATACGAACCCATTGATGGTGGTTAGAGCAATGTTTTTCGGCGAGCCGTCGTGGCAGAGTATCAGAAAGGGGTGTTGTTTTCTGCTGCATGGAACCACTGTGAGGGGAAAAAGGTCACGAATGGGAGCAAAGTTGGAAGGCATCCAAGAAAGTTCACAGGTTAACCTAATGGGCTAGGCCTAATTCTTTCAAAAGAGGCAGTGTGTTAACAAAAGAAAGGTTGTGGGTGCATGGGTTGCTGAAAGTTCACTCAATGTTGGGCCCATTTACTAGATCTTTTTCAATATTGGGCCTGAGCCCAAAGCCTTAGGAAATGCTGAAGAGATTGAAGTGGTCCAAAAGGATCATAGGCAGGAAATGATGGTTCTTTCCATGGGAATTGAACAAGAACAACAATGGGACCCTGGTGGATAGCTTCATATGACAACAACATATGGATGTGGATCATCATGCTTCAAGTTATGGGACTCCGATGGATGTTTCAACGTTGAGGACAAGGTTGTTTCAAGGGTCGGTACTATTGCTAGGGCCCAACCCAATTAGGAATAAAGAGAAAATGTAATAGTCAGTTAGTTAAACATTAGTTGAGATGGTTAGTTAGTTAGTTAGTTAGGGATTTCAACTATATAAATAGGGGAAAATAGTAAGAGTGAGGGGCGATTTGTTAGTTGTTAGAACTAAGCAAAGGCTTAGTGTGAAAGGGAAACCCTAGGAGGAGAGATTCTCTCATATTTTTGTTCTTTTTTCAGTTTTACAATTCAATAAAGAATCATTCTCTGCCATTACTTTTCCATTCATATTCGTGGATTCCTAACACATCCATAGTAACATATACCTTTATGCGAAAACGAGGGTGTTACAATTCCACCCCCTTATAAAAATTTCGTCTTCAAAATTTCTACTAACCATTAGCAAACATATGTGGATACAATTCCTTCATCTTACCTTCCAACTCCTAAGTAGCACTTTTCACAGAAGATCCACTCCAAACAACTTTGACCAAGGGAATTTCCTTCCCTTTAAGCTGCTTCATCCTCCGATCTTCAACCCGAAGTGTTAGTACCTCAAAAGTCAAGTTCTCCTTTAACGGAATTGTATCGGGTGTTATCACATGACTAGGATCATGAATATATATCAGAAGCTGGGACACATGGAATACACTGTGAAGGTTGGACAAGAATGGTGGCAAAGCTATTTGGTAAGCAACTTTACCGACTCTTATCAGTATTTGGTAAGGACCAATGAATCTAGGAGTAAGTTTCCGGGCTTTCATTACTTTACCAACCCCTGTTGTTGGAGTAACTTACAAGAACACATGATTGCCCTCCTGGAATTCGAGATCCTTCCTCCTCCTATCATGGTAACTCTTTTGTCTACTTTGTGCCACTCTCATCTTGTCCTGGATCATTCTAACTTTTTCTATAGTGTATTGCACTATTTCAAGTCCTAACACAACGTTCTCACCAGGTTCATTCCAACACGAAGGTGTCCTACACCTTCTTCCATATAACGCTTCATAAGGTGCCATCCCAATACTGGAATGAAAGCTATTGTTGTAGGTGAACTTTATAAGGGGAAAGAACTTATCCCAAGTACCCGACTGTTCTAGCACACAAGCTCTCAATAGGTCCTCTAAGGATTGGATGGTTCTCTTAGACAGACCATCACTATGTGGGTACAAAGACGTGCTTTCAAACACTCTAATTTATCGGACACATTTGCATAAGGAGTTGCTACTGAGTTGCCACTCAGATGCATTGATAAGTAAACCTAGACGCATGATGTAAATCAGACACTTTGTTATACTTAATGTATCTTTTAAACATTTATTTTACTGCACACTTAATACATATGTTAAACAATTCTATTAAAATCATTTAACACCCATGTTTGGAATCATCAAAATTAGAGATGTCAAAACTTTAGACTTAACAAACATTGTCGATATTAAGTGTTTTTAGTCATTTACCCTAGTTTCTCTATCGTTTCTTTTTTCTTTTATGTACTTCGAGCAAGATTATGGCTTGTGAGTATATCTGGATGTTGTTTGTGTGTTAGGGCAAATTCCGGACCATCGAGGAGCTCTTTAGTGATTGTGGTAGCAACTGTGTGTGGTGAAGAGTACGTGTTTCGAGACGTCGGACAAGTGTGCACGACTATCTAAGGTGGGGAGAAAGTACCCAACACTCAGGGGAAGCAAGCATATTACTGTATGTTAGGCTGTATGTGTAGGGTGCCCCAGACCCTACTAGTTGTTGAGTAGTCGACAGTGGTTAAACCTTGGTTGAAAATGGTTTTAAAACGATTGTTAGGGTTTAGTTACTATAGGCTTATTTGCTTTAGGGAAAAACCTTAGGTTAGATAATTCATGTTAAGGATGCATCATTCATATGATATCTGATGTTGTCTCTGAATAGTTGTCCGATGGGTGATGTGTGATACTTGCTTCTGTGTTTTATTTATTATTTTGATATTATTAATGGTTGATAAATGATTTGTATACATGTAGTTGTTTAGGTTGGCCGGTTGTTCAGTTAGAAACCCTAGTTGACACCCTAAGGGTACACCGGTTGTGAAAGTGATGTGAATGCGGTATATGGGTACCGAGATGAGATTGTGGATGCCTAGGGCATCGTGATACATGTAAGTGTAAGATTTGTACTGTTGCCAACTTAGGTTGTTTGTGCATTGCAGAGTTGCCAAAGTTACGAGCTGCGTGACTGGTAGTCATGTGAGGTTGGTGTACCCGGATGCGGATACAGAATGTGAGAGGGACAAAACACGAAGATGTATCAGGATTTGAACTTGCTTGGTGTGTCAGAAGGCAAAGATCAAACACCAAAGGCCCGGGATTATTGCAATCTTTGGATGTCCCAGAATGGAAATAGGAAAGTATCGCAATGGACTTCATGTCAGGTTTGCCAAGGACGCAGGCAAAGTATGATGCAATCTGGGTGATAATTGATAGGTTGACGAAATGTGCTCATTTCCTACCTATCAATCAAAGGTTTTGAATGGATAAGTTAACCCAGATGTACATCAAGGAGATATTGAGACTGCATGGACTGCCAACAAGTATAATTTCGGACAGGGATTCGTAGTTGACTTCAAGGTTCTGGAAGAGTTTGAACGATGCTATTGGAACTAAGTTAAGGACGAATTCAGCTTATCATCCTCAGACAGATGGGTCAGTCGGAGAGGGTGATTCAATCATTAGAAGATTTGTTAAGAGTATATGTGTTGGAACACATAGGAAGTTGGGGTGAGTTTCTTCCATTGATTGAGTTCACATACAACAATAATGTCCACTCAAGTATTGGCAGAGAGCCATAGGAAGCACTGTATGGAAGGAAGTGTAAGACACCTCTCTGTTGGTATGAGACCGATGAGAATCAGTTAATCAGACTAGAGGTAGTACAAGGATAACAAGAGCAAGTCAGGGAAATCCGGGAGAAGATGAAAATGATGACCAGATAGGCAAAAAAAAGTTACAATGATAAAAGGAGAAGACCCTTGGAGTTTTGGGAAGGCAATCATATGTTCATGAGAGTCACTCCAAGAACTGGAATAGGCAGGGCTATTAAATCCATAAAGCTTCCACCTCATTCATTGGAACATTTCAATTTCTTCACCGAATTGGTCCAGTAGCCTATCAGATAGACTTAGCACCCAACATTTCCAACATCCATGATGTTTTTCATGCATCTCAGCTTATAAAATATTACCCCGACCCATCATACGTAATAGATACCGAATCAATCCAGATAAGAGAAAACCATGAGTATGAGGCTTTGCATGTACTGATCGAGGACCAAACGACAAACCCATAATACGTAATAGAGCCCGAATCAATCCAGATAAGAGAAAACTATGAGTATGAGGCTTTGCATGTACCAATCGAGGACCAAATGATAAAGGAACTTCACGGAAAGTAGATTCCATTTATCAGGGTAATCTGTGATGGTGTTATCGAGAGATGCAGCTTGGAAGAAGGAAGTAGACATGCAACAAAAGTATCCTCATCTTTTCTCCTGAAGTAACTTAATTTAAATTTCGAGGACGAAATTTATTTTGAGGGGTAGTAATTTAACACCCCATTTTCTTGATTGTGTAAGAGGAATTGATTGAGAATATTTTAAGGCTTAATCATGTTCCTTGGGTGCTAGTGAGCTTGTATTTTAAATTTGAGGTCAATCGGACTTCAAACAAGCTCAAAACGCATCGAAACACGCAGAAATCGGGTATCTACATTAGGTCAACGTTTGAGCGTGGAGAAGCCCAACATTTGAACGTTGGCATGCTAAAGCGTTGGTTCTATAGATGCTTGAGAATTCTATGATCTCGGACACATGTGCGGCATGTGGTAGAGACATGGCGAGTAGGGTTCCACACTCAGCGTGGAGAGACTTCACACCGGATACTACCGATCTCATGTGGTCCACCCAAACGACTATGAACAATACCATGCATTCTATATGAGTCTCACCGACTCGTATTGGGCCAAAACCTAATGCCTCAACCTTCCATCACAAACTCAGATAATTTCTCAGATCACATCACATATCTTGATATGAGCGCAATGGAGACCATCATGGATCAAGAGGCCCTTCAAGGACTTGGTAGGCCCATGAAAAGAGCTAGAACTAAAAGGCCCAACAAGCTCTACTTCAAATGGTGGGATTTCTAATGGAGACAAGCCCAAGAGAGAATCATGAAGATGATGAGCCCAAGTTGATAAATTTGCTCATCCAATTAGAAGAAGCATGATGTGGGGCGTACAAGTCCATTTTCAAGAGCCTTCTTTTATTTTCAATAAGTGTAATGGATTATGTAAATGGGTCCAACTTTGTTAGGAGTTACAATTGGACCAAGCCCAATAAATCCCTATGTTACACGAGTTTTAGGATGCTTGGGGGGGGAATATTTGTCTTGCATGCTATAAGAAACTCCTCATTAGTTGTGAATAAAATTGTATAAATTATGGGGGGTTACACTTTTAATTTGAGAATCAAGTGTAACCACCACATAATAAGTGAGAGAAAGTCATCAAAAGGGGTGGGGGGCGTAACCATCATTTTGGTGACTGAGTTAAGTTAGTTTTGTGAGTTTTTATTGTCTTTATTAGGCCAATTATGTGGGTGTTAAGTGACACGATCTCGGCAAGTGTACCGTGTCGTTGCAAGTAATAAAACAGTAAGAACCGGATATCGTTCTCAGGGATCGTGGACAAGTACCACTTTGCAAATTGCACTACTATCTAGGCGATCGTGTTTGGATGGAAGGTAGCTCTAACATGTAACGAAACAAACAAGAATAAAATGTTTTTGTTCTTTTAGGTATTTTATCAAACACTTAACAGGAAAACAGACATGTGAAAAACAAATGGATAGAATTGTTAGGGTTAGACTAGGCTAATCCTCCCTTGGTTGCTATGAAGTGGTAAATAATTCCTAATTCAATTATGACAATCAAATCTTCTCAAATACTCAAACCCTAATGTCTTAGGTGGAATGAGCCTAAAATCCCAAATTAAACCCTAATGTCTTAGGTTGATTAACATGAGAATTTGCACTAAGAGTCAAGATTTATAGATTGCAAGCACCCCAAGACCTATGTCTAGGTTCATGAACTACTTGGCATTTGATTCATGAGCATGCCTTAATATCAATCTTTCAATTGTCTATCAAAGCAACTAATCATTCCTAGGATGATCAAACCAAGGAAAGCATTAAGCATGGAATCAAACACTCATAAAGAAATAGGAAATTATATTACTACCACATCATATTACAACCAATGTCATAGAAGCAATCATCTAACCCCAACAAGGGGGAGTTTAGCTACACATAATCAAAGAGAAAGGCAAAAGAAAAGATACAAAGATGAAGAAAGGAAGGAACTCCATGGAAGGATGCACACAGCCACAGCAGCAGAGAGTTTATCTTTTAGGGTTTCCTGCCTTCCCATTCTGTTTCGCCTGCCAGGCCTTTTTATAACTCCATGCGGCGTCACAGCCGTGACGGCCCTCACGGCTAGGCCGTGCAGGTTTCTGTCTGAGCGCCTCTTCACTTTTTGCTTCATCACGGTCATGATGCTCATCACGGCTAGGCCGTGATCGCTTCTGCCTTCACCAATTGGTCTGCCACGGCCGTGAGGGACATCACGGCCAGGCCGTGATAGGTTCTGTCTGGTCCAACTAGCAGGTCACGGCCGTGATAGTCATCACGGCTTGGCCATGACAGATTCTGACTTTTGGCTTCTTTCTCTTCGGTTATTGCTCCATCACGGTCGTGATGGGCTCTGCTTGGCTCAATTTCTTCTCTTTTCAGGCTTTATCTTCATCCAAGCTTCATCATGGCCAAATCTTGGGCATTTAATCATAAATTCCTGCAAAACAACACACAAAACCGCCTCACCTGTTCCAAGATAAAAACTAACTAAAAATCAATTTAAATATGCCTAAACTACATGAAAATGCATGCAAAATGGACGTGGAAAATGAGGTGAAATCACACTCATCAAATCACCCCAAGCTTAAGACTTTGCTTGTCCTCAAGCAATCACTAAGGCTAGAAGAGATAAATAAACAGAGCATGGATAGCGAACTAAGAACCCGAGTAAATGATCCAAGTAACAGGAATTTCAAATAATTCAGTAGGAGACAATCAATTCAAGTCCAATTAGAAGCTTAGGTTTCCTAGACTCATATTCTCACTGATTCGGGCACTCTTGCTCACATGAAGATCACCCCAAGCTTATTCAGTTGCTTGACACTCTTTCTCACCTCACTCAAGTGTTTAGGGATATATATGACAATTCAATCCATTTTCCTCAAGGAATGATTTCTACCATAGGCTTGACATTCAACCAAATCTCTACTTTATTAATGAAAACATCTAAGAATCAAGAGGTCTTTTACTTTGGTTGTAACCGGACCATGGGATTTATCGTCAGGTGGGGAAATCAAAAAAAGGAAATTTCCAAAAAGCTATACAAACTATCAAGCATTGCAAAGCATGACCTTCTAAAATACCTTTTTGGGTTTTGATTTATTTTTCCACCTTTTTTCCTTTCTTTTTGTTTTATTTCTCATTTCTTTTTGTCATCCCCTTCTCTACTTATATTTCTTTTTCTTTTATATTTTATTTTTGGAGAAGGGGAAATTTTAAGCTCAAGAGAAATATTTTTTTTTTCTGATTTTCTCATCCCATACTTTTTCTACTACCTTTTTACCCTTTTTGTGCAATACTTTAGAAGGTCACTGTCAAGCATCATTCACCAAAATTTTTCAAGGGACCAAGAAAAGTATTTTATTCTTTCATGCTCGAAATTGGGCAACTAAGGGGTAGCATTTCATCCATCAAAGCTCGGAAGGCCGGAAAAATACCTAGTGCCTCAATCATTTTCAAAAAATGTTCTCAAAAAATTTTTAAGCTTTGAAACGGTTTCAAGTCAAGTTCTAGAGAAATACAATCCAAGAGGAATAACACTCTAATACAAAGAATGGGGTAGATTTAGTGAGTACCCCTTAATGGCTCAAAAGCTCACATTTAGCAGTTCAAAAATCAGTGAGAAACACAAATCTATAGAAACACATGCTAATTATCAACTATCCAAGATCATCTCAAGAATTTTTATTTGAAGCCTTATCACAAAAATAAAAAAATTTGGGTTCAAAAATTCACTATCTTAATTTATTTGGCACAAAATTCTCACAATCGGATGCTCAATCTCAGCAAGGGGGGAATCGAATCATGTGATCATGCAAAGCTATGCCTATATGGATGAAATATGAACAATGAAAAAATTCAAAAAATTACAAAAATACCCCTACCCCAACCTTAAAAATTTACATTGTCCCCAATGTAAATAATTAAGTCAGAAAGGGGAGAAAAATTGGAACGACTCACCGAGGCGGTAGCGGGTGCTGGATCACAAGCCTGGTCACAGGGGTACTTGAAAATGGGTCACGGTCGTGATGCTACTCACGGGCAGGCCGTGATGCTTTCTGGTCCAAAGGGGTAGCCTGTCACTGTCGTGACCTCCATCACGGGTAGACCGTGATGCTCTCTGTTCGTCAGAGCTGGCTCATCACGGCCGTGATTCTCATCATGGCTGGGCCGTGATCCTTCTCGATCTTCATGGCTAGCTCATCGGGGTCATGACCAGGTGTCACGGCACGGGTGTGATGGCTACCGACTTTGCTTCTCCCTGCCCTTTTGCTCCTCCTTCCTTCTAAACCTAAAAACACTTAACAAATCTATTAATTTATGATTTTTGTCCTCTTGATATTCTCAAATTATTCAAGAGGTAAAACCAAAAACAAAGGGAAAAGAAAGGAAAACTTGGGTTGCCTCTCAATAAGCACTTCTTTAACGTCACTAGCTTGACGGGTGATCTCTAAGAGGGTGCCTTAAGAGGGATGGAGACTGCTTGACGATCAAAGTCTCCTCCCAGGTAGTGCTTGAGCCTTTGCCCATTAACAGTGAAAGTGTCTCGGGACGATGGATCTACCAATTCAACCGCACCAAATGGAGAAACTGACTTGACATAGAATGGACCCGAGCATCTCGATCTCAACTTGCCTGGAAACAACTTGAGACGTGAATTAAATAGCAAAACTGATTGGCCTTCTTCAAAATGCTTGGGAATAATGTACTTATCATGCCAAATTTTTTTCTTTCCTTATAGATCCTTGCACTCTCATATGCCAAGAGTCGGAATTCATCCAACTCATTCAATTGCAACAGTCTCTTGTCCATGGCCAGCCTTGTGTCAAAGTTCAGGGCCTTCACTGCCCAAAAAGCACGATGTTGGAGCTCTACCGGAAGGTGGCATGATTTTCCAAACACTAATTGGTAAGGTGATATACCAATAGATGTTTTATATGCAGTCCGATAGGCCCAAAGTGCATCATCCAGCTTCTTTGCCCAATCATTCCTAGCATTATTCACGGTTTTCTCCAAAATCCTCTTCAATTCCCGATTGGACAACTCCACTTGCCCACTGGTTTGCGGGTGGTATGGTGTGGCAACTTTATGATTGACCCCAAACTTGGCAAGCACTGCGTTGAACTCTTTGTTGCAAAAATGAGTACCCCCATCACTAATAATAGCTCTAGGGGTTCCAAACCTGGTAAAAATGTTTTTCCTCACAAAACCAACAACCGCTTTTGCATCATCCTTCACAGTTGGGACAGCTTCTACCCATTTGCTCACATAGTCCACCGCAACAAGAATATATTTGTTGTTGTAGGATGATGGGAAAGGACCTATGAAGTCGATCCCCCACACATCAAAGAGCTCCACCTCTAAAATACCCTTCAAGGGCATCTCATTTCTTCTGGATATACTTCTGATTCTTTGACACTTGTCGCACTTCATCACCCAAGCTCTTGAGTCTTTAAAAATGGTGGGCCAAATCAAACCACTCTGCAATACCTTCATGGCGGTTCTCTCACCACCAAAGTGTCCTCCATAGGGTGAGTTGTGACAATGAGTCAACACCCCATCAACCTCTTCTTCTGGAATACATCTTCTCAGAATTCCATCCGAACCTCTTTTGAAAAGGTAAGGCTCATCCCATACATAGTATTTAGAATCACGGATGAGCTTCTTCCTTTGTTGTGCATTGAAGTCCTTCGGGATCTTGTTGGCAGCCTTGTAATTTGCAATGTCCGCAAACCAAGGTGCCACTTGAACCATAAACAACTTTTCATCTGGGAATTCCTCCTGAATTGGCAACTCAGCTTTTGCTTGAACATCTGCTTGTGGAAGCCTAGACAAATGGTCGGATACCACATTCTCCACTCCTTTCTTGTCCTTTATATCCAAATCAAACTCTTGGAGCAGTAGTACCCACCTAATGAGCCTTGCCTTAGCATCCTGTTTAGTCATGAGATACTTCAAAGCAGAATGATCAGTGTACACAGTAGTTTTAGAGCCAATCAAGTAGGATCTAAACTTATCAAATGCAAACACCACAGCAAGCAATTCTTTTTTAGTCGTGGTATAGTTCAATTGAGCATCATTCAGCACATGACTGGCATAGTAAATAACATGCAACACTTTATTTTTTCTTTGACCCAAAATGGCTCCCACCACATAGTCGCTTGCATCACACATTAACTCAAATGGCAAACTCCAATATGGAGGTGCAATGACCGGTGCGGTGGTGAGTTTTTCTTTCAAAAGTTGGAAGGCATGCATGCAATCATCATCAAATACAAAAGGAGTATCAACTACCAAAAGCTTGCATAAGGGTTTCACAATCTTTGAAAAGTCTTTTATAAATCTCCTATAGAAACCCGCTTGCCCTAGGAAGCTTCTAACACCTTTCACATTTATGGGAGGGGGAAGTTTTTCAATCACTTCAATTTTTGCTTTATCAACTTCCATCCCCCGTGATGAAATTTTATGACCAAGAACTATACCTTCCCTAACCATGAAATGACATTTTTCCCAATTTAAAACAAGGTTAGTTTCTTGGCATCTTTTTAAAACACATGCAAGATTATTCAGACAATTATCGAAAAGAATTACCAAACACAGAAAAATCATCCATAAATACCTCAATGAATTTTTCAGTCATATCGAGAATATGGAAAGCATGCACCTTTGAAAAGTGGCGGGTGCGTTACACAACCCGAATGGCATCCTCCCGGTATGCATAGACGCCATAAGGACAAGTGAAAACGGTATTCTCTTGGTCCTTTGGGTCAACCACAATCTGGTTATACCCTGAGTATCCATCAAGGAAGCAATAAAAGGCATGGCCCGCCAACCTTTCTAACATCTGATCAATGAAGGGCAAGGGAAAGTGATCTTTTCTGGTGGCTTCATTCAATCTTCTGTAGTCAATACACACTCTCCATCCAGAAACGGTCCTTGAGGGGATGAGTTCATTTTTATCATTTGCAACCACCGTCATCCCCCCTTTCTTAGGAACAACTTGGACCGGACTCACCCATGGACTATCGGAGATTGGATAGATTATACCCGCATCCAGAAGCTTCACAACCTCCTTCCTTACAACTTCCTTCATGTTTGGGTTGAGTCTTCTTTGGGGCTGTCTAACCGGCTTGAAGTTTTCCTCCAAAAGGATTTTGTGCATACAAAATGAGGGACTTATCCCTTTCAAGTCGGACATAGACCACCCAATTGCAGATTTGTGGTCCCTAAGCACTCTTAACAGCTTCTCTTCCTCCAAAGAGTTCAATCCGCTACTAATGTTCACCAGGAATGAAGAATTCACCCCAAGGAAAGCATAACGGAGATGAGATGGAAGTTCTTTCAACTCTAGCACAGGCGGTTCACCCTTGTCTTCAATCCGCACATCCTCCACCACTTTGTCTTCATCAGTATTCAAAACAAGACAAGCCTCAAGTGATTTAACCATGAACTCAACTTCTTCCTCACATGCCTCTTCTTCTATATTCTCACCCATAAGAGTCGCTTCCAATGAATCTTCGAAAGTTTGTTGCGCTCTCTTGTCAGTCAATGATTCCACAAGGTCCACACTCATACATGTATCTTTGTCGCTTAGGTGTCTCATTGCTTCAAAAACATTGAAGGTGACCTTTTCATCTTGGACTCTCAGCACCAACTCCCCTTGATTTACATCGATCAAAGCTCTACCCGTGGCTAGGAATGGTCTTCCAAGAATCAACAAAGTCTCACTATCCTCCGCTATATCCAACACCACAAAATCTGCCGAATAGATGAATTTGTCTACTTTAGCCAATAAGTTCTCCACTACGCCATAAGGATACGTAATGGAACGATCCACCAATTGGAGAGAAATCTCGGTTGGCTTGACTTCACCAATTCTCAGCTTCTTGAAGATGGAGAGAAGCATAAGGTTGATACTTGCACCAAGATCACACAAGGCTCTTCCAATGTTCAAATGACCAATAGTGCATGGGATAGTAAAGCTACCCGGATCCTTCATCTTCACCGGTAACTTCCTTTGGAGTATGGCACTGCATTCTTCAGTGAGCATGACCGTCTCCTCCTTCCACTTCCTCTTGTTAGTAAGAATCTCCTTCATAAACTTGGCATAGGAAGGCATTTGTTGAAGAGCTTCGACAAAAGGAATGTTAATTTGCAACTTTTTAAACACATCCAAGAACTTAGAGAATTGTTGATCCTTTACCTCCTTCTTCAACCTTTGAGGATAGGGTATCTTGAAATACGGTGGCAACTCCTTAGGATTTTCAACTTCTTCAAGAATTTGCCTCTTCGTCTTCTTTCTTGCAAACTCTTCATCAACCAGTTTTTCCCTCTGTGGTTTTTCAGCTTCAACAACAACAGGACTAGAGGTAGTGGCTTGGGAAGTCTCGGGTTCTTCATTGGTTACATCTTCAACGGTCACTTCATCAACTCCCTCACCAATTGTCTTTTCTTCTCTTTCTTTTTCATGTGAAACTAACACTATCTCACTTCTTGTAGTAATTGCTTTGTAATCCTCCCTTGGATTCTTCTCGGTATCTCCCGGCAATTATCCTTGAGGTCTCTTCGTCATTTGCTTTGCCAATTGACCTATTTGGTGTTCTAGATTCTTGATGGAGGCATTTTGATTTTTCATATTGTCTTGAGTTGCTTGCATGAATTGGGCTAGAATATTCTCCAATTTGCTTGAACTCTCTTGAGGAGGCTTTGCTTGAGAACTTGAGCCTTGCCCTTGTCTCCAACCGAAGTTAGGATGGCTACGCCACCCCGGATTGTAGGTGTTAGAGAAATGATCATTCTTAGGCCCTTGGTTTCCCATGTAATTCACTTCTTCTTGACCAGAACTTCCAACCACATTAATCTCACAATTGCCATTTGCATGGTTGCCTCCACAGAAATCACACACTGAGGCATCTTGAACTTGGACCACTTGTAATTGCGAATTCTGCAGCTGAACGGACCCTAATTGCTTGGTAAGAATGGCCATTTGCGCCTTAAGAGTACCAATTTCATCAATCTCCAAAACACCTCTCTTGACCAATGATCGTGAACTAGGCATTTGGTAATCATTATTAGCCATAGTTTCAATCAAGTCCTTTGCTTCATCGGGTGTCTTTTGTCTCAATGATCCACCTGCAGCCGCTTCAATCATACTTCTGAAATTTCGGTTGAGCCCATTGACAAAGGTTGCAACTTGCTGCCATGTTTCCAACTCGTGATTCGGGCAAGCGGTAAGCAAAGATTTGAACCTCTCCCATGCTTCATAAAGTGATTCACCATCCCTCTGTGAAAAAGCATTAATCTTCGATCTTAGCTTAATCATTCTTGATGGAGGGAAGAAACGCGATAAGAACTTGCTCACCAAATCATTCCAAGTAATGATGCTCCCATGAGGATGGGATTGAAGCCATGACTTAACTCTATCCCTCAAAGAGAAAGGGAAAAGCCTTAAACGAATAGCCTCATCGGAGGCTCCATTCATCTTGATGGTGTCACACAACTCAATGAATGTGCCAATGTGAGAATGAGGGTCTTCACTCTCCAAACCTCCAAACTGATTTTGCAGCACAAGATTGAGAAATGATCGATGCCTTGATTTCAAAATTGTTGCAAGCCACTACAGGTCTAACAATTGGAGTTCCACATCTATCAACTCTAGGGGAAGTATAGTCCCCCATTGTCCTTCTTGGTGCATTGTCTTCAGCCATGGTGACAGTTGCTACTTCAACTTGCAGTTCTTGCACACTTGGTAACTCAGCTTGTGGTTCTTGTACTGTAGAGGATGATCCTTCTCTGTTTTGTCTTGCCTTGGTTTCCTTTCTATTCCTTCTACAAAGTCTCTCGATCTCTGGGTCGAATTGAAGTTCACCTGGGTCGATTGTACCTCGCATACAAGGAACAAACAGAGTAGAACAGAAAAACCAAAAAAAAAAAAGTGGAACAAAGAACGAAACAAAGACGTACAAGCTAAGCAACAGATGGACAATTATGCAACTTTAATGAAAATAGAAAAACAGAACAAAACAAAAAATACAGCAAGAAAACAGAAAACGTAAAAGAAAAACAGCAGTAGGAAAACAATGAAAAAATGCCTAAATTAGGAGTCCCCTTTGGTACTCGTGATATTGGCACACCGATCCACGGCAACGGCGCCAAAAACTTGACACGATCTCGGCAAGTGTACTGGGTCGTTGTAAGTAATAAAACGGTAAGAACCGGATATCATTCTCAGGGATCGTGGACAAGTACCACTTCGCAAATTGGACTACTATCTAGGCGGTCGTGTTTGGACGGAAGGTAGCTTTAACATGTAACGAAACAAACAAGAATAAAATGTTTTTGTTCTTTTAGGTATTTTATCAAACACTTAACAGGCAAACAGAGATGTGAAAAACAAATGGATAGAATTGTTAGGGTTAGACTAGGCTAATCCTCCCTTGGTTGCTATGAAGTGGTAAATAACACAATTTCTAATTCAATTATGACAATCAAATCTTCTCAAATACTCAAACCCTAATGTCTTAGGTGGAATGAGCCTAAAATCCCAAATTAAACCCTAATGTCTTAGGTGGATTAACATGAGAATTTGCATTAAGAGTCAAGATTTATAGATTGCAAGCACCCCAAGACCTATGTCTAGGTTCATGAACTACTTGGCATTTGATTTAGGAGCATGCCTTAATATCAATCTTTCAATTGTCTATCAAAGTAACTAAGCATTCCTTGGATGATCAAACCAAGGAAACCATTAAGCATGGAATCAAACACTCATAAAGAAATAGGAAATTATATTACTATCACATCATATTACAACCAATGTCAGAGAAGCAATCATCTAACCTCAACAAGGGGGAGTTTAGCTACACATAATCAAAGAGAAAGGCAAATGAAAAGATACAAAGATGAAGGAAGGAAGGAACTCCATGGAAGGATGCACACAGCCACAGCAGCAGAGAGTTTATCTTTTAGGGTTTTCTGCCTTCCCATTCTGTTCTGCCTAGAGGCCTTTTTATAACTCGTGCGCGCGTCATGGCCGTGATGGCCATCACGGCCAGGCCGTGACAGGTTCTGTCCTGAGCGCCTCTTCGCTTTTTGATTCATCACGGCCGTGATGCTCATCACGGCTAGGCCGTGATCGCTTCTACCTTCACCAATTGGTCTGCCACGGCCGTGAGGGACATCACGGCCAGGCCGTGATAGGTTCATGCGGTCCAACTAGCGAGGTCACGGCCGTGATAGTCATCACCGCTGGTCGTGACAGATTCTGACTTTTGGCTTCTTTCTCTTCGGTTATTGCTCCATCACGGCCGTGATGGTCATCACGGCTAGGCCATGATGGGCTCTGCTTGGCTCAATTTCTTCTCTTTTCATGCTCTATCTTCATCCAAGCTTCATCATGGTCAAATCTTGGGCATTTAATCATAAATTCCTACAAAACATCACACAAAACCGCCTCACCTGTTCCAAGATAAAAACTAACTAAAAATCAATTTAAATATGCCTAAACTACATGAAAATGCATGCAAAATGGACATGGAAAATGAGGTGAAATCACACTCATCATTAAGTTGGTGGCTAAGTTAAGTGTTTTGGTGGCTACATTAAGATGGGTTATTAAGCTAATTAACTCATTTTATGGTGGATGAATTAATTGGGAATTAGTGTGTGTTTTAGTGTCATGATTAGGTGAGTTAAGTGGGGGTTTTGGAATCTTTTGGAAGACAAAGTGTGAGCAAAAGAAATCAGCCACACTCTCTATATATATGATGCCAAAAACACATGAATACAACTTTGGATGTTGAATTTTGGATTGAATCCATTTTGTGAGATTATTGTCTCCTTGGTTCTTGGTTGAGCCAAACTTGTTCTTATCAAGAATCCAAGATTCTTGTGGTGAACTTCATAGGCTTATCAAACCTCTCATCTTCTTCCATTTTGTATTCTTTCTTCATTTGATTTTGGTTACAAATTGGTTACACTAAGTTCTTGACTAAAATTCAACCAAAAAGATAATTTCAAAGGCAACTATCCATTTGGTTGTCATCATATCTCGTCACATATAAAATAATATTTTATTAGGTTAGGCACCTCTGGGTCTCATGTCATACTCTCCCCAACATGCATATCTCCCAACCAATGTATATCGTCGCCTAGATGCCAACTAAGCAAATAATAGTAGATATAACATGTTATCAGACAAAGCATGTTACACATTAAAATATTAATAAAATATTCATGTATCTCAAAAGTCATATAAAGCATGTTAAAGCAAATAGCATACCACAAGCAGTTCAGTGATGATAAAATTATACAACCTCGAGTACCGTAAAATTAACCTAACGACGATAAATCTACAAATCCTCAAATCATTATTGGTACTGAGAGGTAGTCGCCAATGTGATTTTAGTATTGTCGATTACTCTCTCACTAGTAGGGTTTAGATCGCCCTGCACCATTATTGTAAAATATGCTACTTAGCCATTTCGGACGATAGGTGGCTTCTTTCTCCCACCCGAGGTGTGTGTAACTGTAACCGAGATCACGAAACGGAACTCCTCCTCCCTCTAGAGATTCTGCCTTGCACAGCAACGACACCTTCGATGCTCCAAAAATTCACCTGAACACATGCACATGCAGCACACGTCACGGGTAACCCTAATATGAAGACGGAACGTAAAACCTATAACCGAGCTATGAGAAAACCTCAATAGCATCACCAACGTTATGCCGGGAAAAAAGGACATAGGCTTACCTTATCCCTAGCAAGAAACGAAGGATAGGGTTAAGAAGTAGACGTTACCACGAACATGATGGTATAGTCGGAATCGCTTAACGATGATCGGTTGAATCGCACCGAGCTCGGGAACTTTCTCTCTTCTCTCTGACTCTCTCACTCACTCTCTGTTCTATTTTATTCTCTGAACTTTGTTTTTCGAAGGTAACTTAAGTTACCTTTTATCTTTTGAAGGAATTCGCCAGGTGTCCAGTCCACTCTTCTTCGGGTGAAATAGATGGTCCATGTGTCCTGGCAGTATGGACCCTCAAGTGTTGGCCTTCCCACGCTTGAGCATGCCAGCCTGCCCCAAAAACCCTAATTTGCGAGTTCGTTCCCGATTCGAAGCCGATCGATCGTATACTTTTCAAACAAGCTTCCAAACACATAAGCATGCATCTTAAGCACATAAACAAGGTCCTAAAACATGGATGTTACACTCATCCTCCCCACATTAAAGTGTCCTAGCATTAGGGCATGGGCCTAGTGCACGTCCTAGAATGCTAGTGTAGGTAGCATGCCCTAATTCGTGTGTTCTTCCGATTCCGAGCCCATCAATCACGTAACTTTTAAGCATGCATTCAATGTTTTAGGACGTGCCTTTGTGAGCCTATTTTCATGTTTTCAATGTATTTTGTATAAGAGGCTGGCTGGGTAGGTTCATGACTTTTCAATGTATAGTTTTCTGTGATCAGTTTATGTATCTTTTCTTTTATTAGAGTCTGTATGGTTTTTGTTAGGCTTATGGTCCCTCTGTTGGGATTTCACGTACCTTGATGACACTTGTGTATATTGTATATATGCTTGTTGTTTACCGTTTTACATTTTTAAATGTTTTTTATTTTTTACTATTTTGAATATTATAATATTTTTGAATGTATAAAGCGTGCTAACGGTAATAATGGATTCATGCTTAGTTAATTAGGGTTCTTCTTTAATGGAACATCGGGGTGTCACAGCGAGCAAGAGCTCACGCACCTCCCTTGGTCCTAATGGGCTTGGAATAATCTTAAGCCCAATTACAAGCCTAACTAAGTCAAAATCCATCCAGAATTGCATTCTAAACTTGTAGTCCAGTTTTAGGCATGATAGACGCCGTATCTACTCTTGTGTCATGAAATAAGACTTGTAGATAATCTTCTGAGCTTTCCAATGTATCAAGAACTCAAGATACAACCAAAATAGTGAAGTAAGTTTGATTGGGATTTGTTTCAAAGTTGACTTGCCTTTGTCCTTGGCACATTAAGGTTGTATTTCCTAGGATCACATCACCCAATGAAAGGAATATGACTAGTAGGACTATTAGAATGAATAGTAAGACTAAGCAAGCTTATGTCCCTAAGGTTCCAGAGAAAAAATCAATTGAAGTTAATGGACAGATTGATACATCATCGGGCAAAAACTTGAGTGATAGTGAATCGGTTGAGACTGTCTATGATGAACCTTTATCCCCTGATCATGTCTCAAATTCCATTCCACATAACTCATCTTCTGTTGCAACCAATGTTGTTAATGGCTCTACAGAGAAGACTATTGCATCTAATGTTGACTCTACAATCAAGGATACTCTGATGCCCAAGCATTCTATAGCTACCTGTGATTTAACAGTTAGTGGTAAGAATCTTTAGACTCCTGAGCCTAATTCAGTCCCTATGCATCCTAATGTTGCTCATGATATGAGAATACTTGCCAAGTTTTTGGGAAATAGGGATGAGGAGGACCTAGAGAATAACTCTCTCTCAGAAGAGAAGTTAAATAATGATAATGCTGTTGAAGTGGATTCTGATTTCACGGTGGTTTTGCCTAAATCTCAGAAATATAATCTGATGATGAATAGAAAACCTAATATTAGGTTTAAATGATTTAGTTTACATGGGTTTTGGTTTATATCCCCCATGCTTTTATTATCTTTTGTTTTTCTTCTTTTTTCAATAAATTATGATGACATATAGTCACCTTGCCTTAAAAAAATATATGGACTTTCATAGCTGAATTAGGCCCATTAATAAGTATGACACTCTTACAATTAGGTTAAAGAAGGTCAGTTGATTCTAGGTTGGAAACCGATTAAATTAAAGGAAACATTCTTGAATGGACCCGAAGTCCATAATTTGGACCGAAATTAAAAAATGTGTCAAATATATGGACCAAATTTCTTGTTTAACCTTAAAAAATAAGCATCCACGTGGGTCTCCGTTTGCCGTGTTGAACTGCCAGTGACGTCATCGTTAGAAACTTGGTAGATTGATCGGGATGACATTGCTAACAATTGCACATGTAAGGACCAACTTACATGCCTTTTAGGTATAGAGACTAAATTAAAAATGTGTGTCACATATAGGACCTACTATTTAGTTTAACATAATAATAATGAATATTGGAAAGTCGAAGTCTAATTCCTAGGGTAAGGCCATCACAACTAATTGAAAGTGACTTTTCAAATTTTTGAGAGTTAGGGCTCGAAAAAAGTTTATGAAAAAAGAAAATTACAATAAACTAAAAGAAAAGACTTAATATTTGTTTTAAAATAAAAATATGCCTGTTAGGTTCATGGTTAAGTACATAAAATACAACACTTAAAAGAGACAAGATATTGATTTTAAAAATATAAAAGTATTATGATAAAAAAAAATCCCAGAGTAAAAATGACTTATTTTGGTCTTCAAGCATCATTATGAACACACCACATAAAAATATCAAATTAAAAAAATTATACTTTTATTCTAAGCTGAAAGCTTTGCCTTGTGTCTGGAGCTAAACATAATTACCTAATTCTTGGAGCCGAAAATTGGCAATCTTGAACTCTCTCTCTCTCTCTCACACACACACACACACACACACACGTGTGTGTGTGTGTGTGTGTGTGTGTGTGTGTGTGTGTGTGTGTGTGTGTGTGTGTGTGTGTGTGTGTGTGTGTGTGTGTGTGTGTGTGTGTGTGTGTGTGTGTGTGTGTGTGTGTGTGTTAAGGCTGTACATCCTAGGATCACATCATCGAATGAAAGGAATATGACTAGTAGGACTCTTAGAATGAATAGTAAATCTTAATGTGGACTTTCATAACTGAATCAAGCCCATTAATAAGTATGACACTCCTCCAATTAGGTTAAAGAAGGTTAATTAATTCTAGGTTAGAAGCCGATTAAATTAGAGGAAACATTCTTGAATGGACCCAAAGTCCATAATTTTGGCTCAAATTAAAAAATGTGTCACATATATGGACCAAATTTCTTGTTTAACCTTACAAAATAAGCATCCATGTGGGTCTCCATTTGCCTTGCTGAACTATTAGTGGTGTCCTTAAAAACTTGGTTGATTGACCGGGACGACATTCCTAACAATTGCACATGTAAGGACAAACTTACAAGTCTTTTAGGTATAGAGACTAAATTAAAAATGTGTGTCACGTACAGGACCTATTATTTAGTTTAACCTAGTAATAATGAACATTGGAAAGCAGAAATGTAATTCCTAGGATAAGGTCATCACAACTAATTGAAAGTGGGTTTTCAATTTTTTGAGGGTTAGGGCTTGGAAAAAGATTACGAAAGAAGAAAATTACAATAAACTAAATGTAAAGACTTCGGGTTTCTTTTAAAATAAAAAATATGCCTCTTCTGTGCATGGGGAAGGTAAGGACATAAAATACAACACTTATAAGAGACAAGATATTGATTTTAAAAAATTTAAAAGCATTATGATTAAAAAAATCTCATAGGAAAAATGACTCATTTTGGTCTTCAAAGCATCATCATGAACTCAACACATAAAAATATTAAATTAAAAAATTACTTTTATTCTAAGCTGAAAGTTCTGCCTTGTGTCTCAAGCTAAACATAATTACCTAACCCTTGAAGGCGAAAATTGGCCATCATGAAGTCACACACATATATATTAAGGCTGTACTTCCTAGCTAGGATCACATCACCCAATGAAAGGAATATGACTAGTAGGACTCTTAGAATGAATAGTAATTCTTAATATGGATTTTCATAACTTAATTAGCCCCATTAATAAATATGACACTCTTCCAATTAGGTTAAAGAAGGTCAATTAATTCTAGGTTGGAAGCCAATTAAATTAGAGGAAACATTCTTGAATGGACCCCAAGTCCATAATTTTGGCCCAAATTAAAAAATGTGTCACATATATAGACCAAATTTCTAGTTTAACCTTACAAAATAAGCATCCATGTGGATCTGTTTGCCATGTTGAACTATTAGTGACGTCGTTAGAAACCTAGTTGATTGACCGGGATGACATTGCCAACAATTGCACATGTAAGGACCAACTTACAAGTCTTTTAGGTATATAGACTAAATTAAAAATGTGTATCATGTATATGATCTACTATTTAGTTTAACCTAAAAATAATGAACATTGTAAATCCGAAATGTAATTCCTAGGATAAGGCCATCACAACTAATTTAAAGTGGCTTTTCAATTTTTTGAGGGTTAGGGCTCGGAAAAAGTTTATGAAAGAAGAAAATTGCAATAAACTAAAAGAAAAGACATAAGATTTCTTCTAAAATAAAAAAATATGCATGTTCGGTGCATGGGGAAGGTAAGGACATAAAATACAACACTTAAAAAAGACAAGATATTGATTTTAAAAAATATAAAAGCATTATGATTAAAAAAAAAATCTCAAGTGTAAAAATGACTCATTTTGATCTTCAAAGCATCATCATGAACACAACACATAAAAATATCAAATTAAAAAAACTATACTTTTGTTCTAAGCTGAAAGCTCTGCCTTGTGTCAACATAATTACCTAACTCTTGGAGGCAAAAATTGGCCAACTTGAAGTCACAAACACGCATGTGCGTGCTATATATATATATATATATATATATATATATATATATATATATATATATATATATATATATATATATATATATATATATATATGACTCATTCTTCCCTTCTTCATTTATGTGGCCACAGTGAAAACATGGTTTTCTCAAAGGGTTATTATATCTTCTTTGTCCTTTCAAAACTTTTTGTTGTTCTCCTCTCTTCCCATGTGTTTGCTCGTGAACTAGACGACACTACTCAATCGCATAACTCTCCTGTTTTATTTAGTCAGATTCATACAATCCGTCAAACTAAACTTGATGGCACACATGAGACAAGGCAAAACAGTCTCCCATACACTCTTACTTCCAAATGCAAAGGTCAACGCGTCCACCAGACATCGAAATTTAGAGCTCAGTCAAACCCTTATAGTCTAACAATAGAAAATACTTGTGCGACATCAAAATTTGGAGATCAATCAGGCATTCAGGCATCAAAATTTCGAGGTCCACTAAGCCCTGGTACTCTAGCATTTTGGATTTTTATCCATGTTTTCGTTAATTTGGTTTCTCATTTTTTTTTTATAATTTTTATATATTCTATTAATTTGATTTTTTTTTAATCCATGTGCGATCTTTTTTAGTTTTATTGCAAAGGCCACCATAGGTGATAAACATATCATATCGGTGATGATCAAACCACGTTAGTGGGGGTTGGGGAATTGCCCCCACGTTATATTGTGTATTTTATATCCATTTTAATCGCCTAACCAAGATTTTTGGATATGTCATAATCACTTATATTAGAAAGATAATAAAGTCATTACGGAGGGCCATATTGGTAGACAATTTATAAGTTCAAGGAAAAAATGAATAATATAAAACCAAATTAAAAAGGTAAAGATAAAAGACTATGTATAAATGTAAATTATTACGATTTTGAGATATTTGTTACCACATTAATAAGGTAATTCTTTACGAATTAGTATTATAATATAAAAACTTAATATTATGGTTTTTTTTTTCCTAAGGTATGACACTTACAATGAATAAATAAACATTAATGGCACAATTGGAACACACACAATGGCTTCCTAGACGCTCATACTTCAAAATTCAGAGGTCAATTATGACCTTATACGCCAATATTGGAAAAATTTTCCGGTTTTTATATATATATATATATATATATATATATATATATATATATATTCTAAAGTAGAATTGAGGTTGTAGATACAAATAATGATTCTTGATTTCTAATTTTCTTTTGTGTTATTTTTATATATATACGAAGATGGTGGCACTACAAGTCAAGAAATTCAAAATCCAAATCCAAATCAAGATATTCGAAACCTAAATACAGGATGTCCAGAAATTCAAGATCGAAATCTAGGTCCACAAAATGGAGATCGAAATCCAGGTCTACTATCTCCAGATCCAGTACCAGATCCATTTCCAGACCCAGATCCAATTCCAGAACCAGATCCATTTCCTTATCCAGATCCATTGCCAAATCCAGATCCATTTCCAGATCCAGATCCAGATCCAGGTCCAATTCTAGATCAACCTCCAAGTCCAAGAAATTTAGATTCATTTCAAGGTTCAGAAATTCCAGATCCAAATCCAAATCCAGGTATAGAAATTTGAGATTCAGATCAATAAATCCCAGAACCAATTGTTATTGCCAATTGAAGACAAAGGAACTAGGCCAGCCATTCTTTGGAATGGCATTTCTATATATGTCTACTGTGTGCACAATAAAATTGGAATAAAAGCTAATAATTTATATAAGATTAAGGTTTTTATGTGTTGCTTAAATGAATAGATACGATTGGCTATTATATGTTGCTTATAGTTATAGCTTATAGGCTATATGAAAAACTATACCATGCTTACATATTTATGCCCTGCATAAATAATTTTATCAATTAATTACTTAAAATTTAAAATTCAAATTTTTTATTGAGTTTAATTTCTATGCACTGTCAGTTTAAAGGAGTTTTACACAGACATCTAATGATATTTTGACAAATTGATATTATTGTTATTTCTCTATCTTAGTATTTAAAATAAAATCAGATGTGTCGAGATGTCAGTAGATGTCCGTGTAATACTTTTTACTCTGATAGTGCATACTATTTTAATCCTTTTTTATTTCCATAAATCATTTCCATCCATTTAATGTTAATAGAATTAATTTTCTACCAATAATAGACCAAGTTGTCCCTACTTTTTATCCTGCCACTTCATCACCCTCTAACCTTTCCTATTGATTTGCATGACCCACAACTTGAAATATTATTATTCCAACAAAGAATTTATTAAACTTAATCACAACCAGAAAAATGAGAGCCAATAACTAGAACAAATCAAATACCTGACCAACAGAGAGGAGAACCTTTTTCCTTTAATGAGTATCTTACTGGGATGAGAACACAATATCTTCTCTTAAGTGAACCAAAAAAAAAAAAGCAAAGCGGAAGATATGACATTTCTGTTTTGTAGTGGTTTTATGGATTTTGAAGGAGAATGATGTTTTGTGGGATGTGGAGTGATTTGGGTTAATAAATCGTCTCTTGGGATAATAGTATTTCAAGTTGTGGGTTATGCCTTGGGACAAATCTATTAACAACTATTTGGGGGCAATTGCCCCCACAAAACAATTTGTTATATTAATATATTTAGTAATTTTTTGATTGCCCCTATAAAATTTAGATATTGCCCCTAAATGTTAAATCATCGGGTAACTCATCTTATTAGCTTCACCACATCCACTAAGTATTTTGTCACGGGATTATGTATTTTGTGTGTGAGAGGGTGTAATTGTTTCCCATTTCTTAATGAATTATTTTGATTTCTCACTCTCGGACATCGATTTCACATTGATATCAAATCACGTTATATTTTGATTATTTTATATCATTTTTTATCGTTTATATATATTTATAATATTTTCCATTTATAAAAATATATGTAGATTATTTTCTTTCCCTCACTAATCAAAGTTCATGGATCTGTCACTACTTATGCCAGTGAGTAGCGAAAGGTACAGAGGTGGAAGAAAAGTATGGACAATTTCATTTATTTTGGGTGAAAATTTTATCTATATGGAAATAAATTGATAAAGAACATGAGTTTGAAGGACTAATGATACTTGATTTCTACTTTTCTTTTATGTTATATATATACGAAGACAGTGGCGCTGCAAGTCAAGAAATTCAAAATTCAAGTCAAGAAATTCAAAACCTAAATCTAGGAGGTCATGAAATTCAAGATCAAAATCTAGGTCCACAAAGTGGAGATCCAAATCCAGTTCTATATTCTCCAATTCCAATTCCAGATCCATATCCAAATCCATTTCCATCTCCAGAACCAGATCCAAGTCCATTTTCAGTTCAACTTCGAGATCCAAGAATTTAGATCCATTTCAAGGTCCAAAAAATCCATATCCAAATACAAATCCAAATCCGAAAATCCTAGATCCAATGACTATTGCCTATTGAAGACAAAGGAGCTAGGCCAGTCAATCTTTGGAATGTATGTCTACTGTGTGCACAAGAACAATGGAATAAAAGCTAATAATTTATATAAGCTTAAGGTTGTTATGTGTTTCTTAAATACATATATATGATTAAGGCTAGCTATTATATATTTCTTATAGTTATAGCTTACAGGCTATATGAAACTCTACTATGTTTACACATTTATGATCTGCATAAATAAACTTTATCTATTAATTCCTACAAATTTAAATTTGTCAATTTTTTATTACCATAAATCATTTCCATCCATTTAATATTAATAGAAATAATTTTCTACCAATAATAGACCAAGTTGTCCATACTTTTATCATGCCCCTTCACCCACATCTAATTAACCTTTCATACTCATTTGCATAACGCACAACTTGAGATATTATTATTTCAAAAAAGAATTTATTAACCCAAATGACAACTAGAAAAATAGGAGCCTAGAATAAATCAAATACCTGACCAACAGAGAGTGAGTATCGTGAGAACATTATTTCCATATTGAGTATCTTACTAGGATGAGAACACAATATCTAATTAACTAAGCCTTAATCTGTTATTATCGTTAGCGTGCTTTATTATAGTCGAAAATATTATAATAATAAAATTGTAAAGAAATAAAAACATTTAACATGCACAAACGGCCAACCTCCAACAGATATATACAACATATATACACTCGTCATCAAAGTACGTGATATCCCAATAGAGGGACCATAGATCTAAGAAGCTATACAAACACTAGAAATGAAAAAGACACATAAATTGGTCAAAAAGAAACTATACAAAAGGAGAGGTCCTACACTGCCCGACCCACATCTCCAAAAATACATCAAAATAAGAAATTAGGCTCACAGAAGCACTTTCTAGCAGACACATCAGATAGATCCACACCATCAGTGATGTGGGCACTCGGAACAACCCTCTCTTGTAACACCCTTATCGGGTGCTACATCATAAGTGACATTTTAAAGCCGAAAAGTAGGTTAATTAAAATTGGCTATAAAAGAATGGGGTAATTTTTTTCTTTTTCGAAAGTCGTAAATATAACCACTTTGTTTTAAATGAATGGACAATCAAATATTCCATTATCACAATTAGGGTCATGAGTTCGAAAATCATTTACATAATACCCAACCCAACTCATAAACAGAAATCATAAAATGTACAGACTCAGCATAAAGATGTGGAGACGCAACCCCTAAAATATAAGATACTTGGAGTCGCAGCTCCATAGACAGTTACATTAACTCCCAAACATACCCAGCTGGCCAAACTAAAATAGAAAATACAATCATTTCTCATACATCGTGAGAAAGACAAACCCAACTGACGAGATCTAGTGAAAACTCTATTTGAGTCCACTACCGACGTCATCACAAAAGACGCTACTAGAGCTACGACAATAGTAACTCTCGAACTAAGCCATTTCCTCTTCCAAGAGGAAAAACATGGTCTACGAACCATCGACAGTCTGGAAAACATCAACTAGAAAACTCTGACATATCGTCCGGATGCTCGAACCACGACCTCTACGATGCATCAGTCAAGCGACATCTTGATGTCTCAATCTTCTCAAAAATAGTACAGAATGCACATAGCCCGCCGACTTAGGCAATATAAAAATAAGGAGGTGAGATTTCCATTTATCTTACACATAAGGCAGACATGCAGTGGTACGACTCTCAGGTACGTACAATTAACAATTATCAATCATATCTACACTCATATCAAAACAATAATATTTCACAGAAACATGACCACATCACAACATTTTCCTAGATAGAAGACATCTAAGACTTAAGGAATGACCTCTAAATTCCTATACCATGGTTTTACGAACAGTTAGAGAGAGTGGTTCGGAGGATTGTTCTGGAGGTACCGGCTTAGGGTAATAAAGAATGCGTCAATAGAAGATGGCGTGCACGTCATAGGCTTTTTCTGGAACATTCTACACTACTAGAAAACACGTAGTGTCTAGTCGAGTATGTCGGTGCATTGCAAGATCACCATGCCACAGGAGCTACCAACTGGGCCTATGTGAGTATTTCATACCCCGACACCCCCTATGAATAAGCAGGATTCGCCACTACGGAATTCACACCCGCATTAAAGTTTTAGCTCTTCTCCTAGGCACAACAACCTTACAGAACATAGTTTCACTATGTGTTTAGGCAAAATTGCGGGGAAATACGTTCTTCTTGTCTTTCCATTGGATGACATCTTGATTCCATCAGAATTCTTTCAACGTGCTTTCTCATATGCTATATGTTCTTAACATCGAGCGGAAGTTCTCAAGTAACCTTTCCTTTCTGTAAAGATATCTTAAAACACTTGATTAAAAGTCCTAACGCATTATGAGATTGGAACACAACTCCAATTATTTATTTCTCTGTACTTTTCTAATTGAGCATTTTTCTTTGGCTTCCAAGAAAACAAATCATTCTAAGTCCATTAAATTTTATGGAATATGGATAATGAATTATCCATACTTTATGACATAAGGTTGTGTTCCACTTCACGTCATAAATTATTACGTTCGTATTTTCACAAAGTCATACTTGACTTAGGGTTTTTTTTTTTTTTTTTTGCATTTTACTGTAAAAACTCGTCTTTGAATTCTAAAATCCTTTTTGCTTAAAACCAAAACCTTTAGATAAAATCAAATCAATTTTCAAGAATAATTTCCATCAAAGATACATCATATCAATTTGTCAAAACATTTGCTTGAAAATCCTTAAAAACATTTAACGACAGTTTCGCCGCTTTTTACTGAATTTAGGCCCAAAAGCCATTTTTTTGAAAACATGGTTCTTCACCTCAAATTTATTACTCTCCTAGGTTATATTAATCATACGAAAATATTGAAACACTGATTTTACATCTAAATCTCCATTTATACAAAATTTCTAAGAATTTGACCGAACGTCGTTAATTTTGTAAATCGCGTAAATCTTTTTTCAACGATTTTACACTCTAAAAGTTCAAAACTCATTTTGGAGTTTTATAAAAGTTTAATAGGTATGAAAAACAGTTTCTAACTGTCCAGTTACATAAATTTTTTTAAATTACAGTTTAATCCCTAAACTTTCATTAATCACAAAAAGGTCCTTATTCACTTAAAACCTTGTAACTTTTTATTTATAACTTCAAATCACACCAAACCAACTTATTTAGAAATATATTTTAGTTACCTTCAAATTTTCCAGAAATTACATTTCTGCCCCAAATATTTTACAATAATTGCAAAAAGGTCCTTTTTTACAAAAAAGCTTATAACTTTTTATGTATTAATCCAATTAACACCAAACCAATTTCTATGGTTTTGCCTCATCAAGGAATACAATCTTAACACACAATAATATGAATTTAAGTGCAGCCACTGATATTCTCAGAAATTGGATTTTAGTCCCTAAGGACTCATAAAATCATATCTTTCAATACACATATCCAACCAATTTCTATATTCTTATATATTCATTCAATCCTCATAAAAATTATTCAACCAATTTAAATCATCATGGAACCCATTAAATCAACAATGGCCAAATGGCCCTAATTTATTAATGCTAGGCAATTTCTTTAACACATCAATCAAACAATAACCAAGGTTCCAATTAGAGATTAATAACACCAATACCAACATATATCACAATCAAGCATCAACCAAATCCTCCAAGAGGATCACACACATATAAATCAATAAATTACACAACTTTCACACTTATGACTTACTAGACCATTTATACTAAATAACACTAATTAAACCATCAACATATCTACATTAAGGTAGGATAGTGGTAATCTCCCCCATACCTCTTGTAGAACACTTGAAGATCAAAGAAACACAAGATAAACCAAGCAAGGTAGGCCACGGTTTTGTCCACCAAAACCCAGCCATGATCAATCAATCAAGACAAGAAGTTAAAGAATGAAGAAAATCGTCATAACACACTTGGACATAGGTTCGGCCAAGTTGGAAAGAAATAGCTAGGGATACCTAAATTTTTCAGGCTCTTGGATGATGAATATAAAATTCATATGAAGATCATAGAAATTTATCTCACATTAAAATGATTTTTCTATGATTTTCTAGGAATTTTCAAAATTCTAGATCTAAGAATTTTAAATGATGATCATGGCATGAAAATCATGAAATGAATGAAAAAGAAGACATGATTGATCATGTAGAAGAGAGGTTACCTCTTGATGAAGAGTAATGATCAAAACAAGCTTAGTTGAAAATTTGACGGCTTTGAGGGTGTGGTGGTATTATAAACTTTAGCTTGTTAGAAAGTTAAGAAGGAGAATCACAACTTTTATGTTTAAGGTTTCGTTTGATTCAGATCATAACAGGGGCGTAAAGAGCCTTCTTTCCATTGTTCTCCTGGGATGTTGGGGATTTTGAGCTGTTTTGGTAATTTGGGCATATCTCCCTATATACTTATCTATTTTTTGTGATCTTTAGCTCGTTGGAAAGAAGAGATGAAGAGGAACAACTTTAATGTAGAAATGTTTTCGATTTTCAGAACAGAAAAGAGTCAGAATTTTGGTACAGTTCCGGATGAGTATGAGCATCAATGAAGTCTTTATGTGTTCTTAGAGAAAATGATGAACAACCTTCATGAAGAAGATGACGTGTACCTTAAATAGAAATGGAATGGGATCCAAAGATGGGTTGGGCCGTGGGAAACTAGGGGGAAAAGGGTCCAAGTCATAAAATTTTAGGGACAAAGAAGTAATCTCACAAAATGGCAATTTTGTGATATAAAACCAACTTAAGGACATTTTGGTAATTTACCCTAAGGTAATCATGAAAAAATTGTGGTGGTAATTTGTAGATGATGTGGCTAATTTTCCACTGCAAAAACAAGATGAAGATGCCTTAATCATGGTTATAAATTAACTAGGATAGGTTAGGTTAGGGGTATTTTGGACATTTCACACTTAAGCCATCATTACTTGCATTTAATTCAAGATGACTAACCCCTATGACTCACCACCACTCATTGTCCTCATCCACCCGGCGTCAGGTTTTGTCTCCGCATCTTCGTTCTCGATTCCCTCGATCCCCGATCGTCAAGTATTCACTCGAATAACGTATAACAACTTATTTATTTTGAAAATTTTCAAAATAACCACTATGGTAAAAAAAAATCTAAACGGTTTTGTTATCGGGTCAAAATTAGGTTTTCTGATCAATAAAATCATACTGTCAGTTAAAACGCAGACCGGGTTTCGTCTGATTTTTAAACATAAATTTTTACCTTTACCTTCTACCATAAGGTAGAGTATGAATATTATTTTGTTTTATTCAAAATCATTTTCTAGGTCTTGGATAAAAATATAAACAAATATATGTATATATTTACCGATATTAAAGAACAGTAAAAATCGGGTGTTACATCTCCCTCGCCGAAGTGACGTCTGTAGAGTCCAGCATCTCTGCCTCTCGTCTCCCAGACTGACTCATCACTACCCATCAATACCCGGCGATGATTGTAACACCCCATTTTTATTGTTTTTCATTATCGGTAGAGTTTTTAATTCTTTATATTTTATCTTAGATCTAGAAAATTATTTTGGATAAAATAAAACCATAATTTTACTCTACCTTATGGTAGAAGTTTAAGGTAAAAATTTAGGTTTAAAATACAGACGAAACCCGGTCTGCGTTTTAACTAACAGTAAGATTTTACTCATTAGAAAACCTAATTTTGACCTGAGAACGAGACAGTTTAGATTCTTATTTTTTTTCCCAACGATAGTGGTTATTTTGAAAATTTTCAAAATAAATAGGTTATTATACGTTAGTCGGGTGAATACTCGACAATCGGGGATCGACGGAATCGAGAACGGATGTGCAGAGACAAAACCCGACGCCGGGTGGATGAGGACAATGAGTCATCTATGATGACTCATGGTGGTGAGTCATAGGGGTTAGTCACTTGCGTTAAATGGATGTAATGATGGATTAACTATGCAATGTCCAAAATACCCTTAATCCTTCATTGTAACTTCAAGTTTGTCATGACAAAATTTTACTCTTTGGATCCTTTTCTCCCTAGAAACTCACGGTCAAACCCTTCTTAACCACACTTGGTCATTCATTTTACTCATTTGGTTCATGTTCTTATGACTTGCACACAAAATACTCTTAAGTTCTTCATAGTGATTTTCAAAGGAAGTCTTAGATCTTGATCATTTATTGAGATTCCAAAGGTATAGCCTTATGATCCATGATCATACCTTCACTTTTCATCACAAGTTTTCTTCTTAAATCCATGTTTTCTTCATGTTCAAATTCCTAGATCTAGTTTTTCAAATAATTCTAGAAAATCAAAGAAAAATCATTTTAATGTGAGATCAATTTCTATGATCTTCATATGACTTCTATATTCATCACCCAAGAGTTTGAAAAATTTAGAGATCCCTAGCTATTTCTTTTTGAGTTGGCCGAACCTACGCTCAAATGTGTTTAGGATGATTTTCTTCAATCTTTAACTTGATTTCTTGTTGGCTGTTCATGGCTAGGTTTTGTGGGTTCAAAACCTTGTGATTTAGGTGAACAACATCCTTCTACTACTTGAGTTTCAAGTGATCTACAAGAGGTAAGGGAGGAGATTACTACTATCCTACCTTAATGTAGATATGTTTGTGGTTTAAAATATTTGTATGTTGTTTTTCAAATCCTAGTGTTAGGATTATGTATTATTGTTTATGGTTGTGTGATCCTCTTGGAGGATTTGATTTGATGCTTGGATGTGGTATGATATGTCATATGGTTGTTTTGGTTCCAATGACCTTAAGTTGGAATCATGATTGTTGTTTGATTGATTTGTTAAGAAAAATGCCTAATGTAATTATTTGAGGCCATTCGGCCATCACTGTTTCAGTGAGTTCCATGAGGGTTTAATTTGTTTGGACTATTTCCATAAGGATTGAATGAGTATATAAGAGTATAGAAATTGGTTTGGATATGTATGTTAAAAGATATGAATTTACGAGTCTTTAGGGACTTCTATGCAATTTCTGGAAAATTGCGGGACTGAACTATAAGTATGAAAATATGTCATACAATTGAAGTGAATGATAAGATAAGACCATAGAAATTGGTTTGGTGCTATTTGGATTCATACATAAAAAGATATAAGCTTTTTTTTGTAAATAAGGACCTTTTTGCAAATATTGTAAAATATGTGGACAAAAATGTAATTTTTGGAAATTTGATGGTAACTGAAAAATATTTCTATAGAAGTTAGTTTGGTGTGATTTGAAGTTATAAATAAAAAGTTATAAGGTTTTAAGTGAATAAGGACCTTTTTACAATTAATGAAAGTTTAGGGACTAAACTCTAATTTTCGAAAATCAATGTAATTGGTTAGTTAGAGACTGTTTTTCTTACCTATCTAACTATTCTAAAACTCCAAAATGAGTTTTGGACTATTAAGTTTAAAATCGTTGAAAAAGGATTTACGCAATATATAAACTTAACGATGTTCGGTCAAACTTTTAGGAATTTTGTATACATGGAAATGAAACTTTAAAATTAGTGTCTCAACATCTTAATATGAGTATTATAACCTAGGTGGGTAATATATTTGAGGTGAACAACCACATTTTCAAAAGTATGGCTTTTGGGCCTAAATTCATTAAAAAGCGGCGAAACCATCAACAAGTGTTTTTAAAGATTTTTGAGAAAACCATGATGTAAAGTTTGAAACCATTATTTTAATACTCTAGCATAAGTATGGTAACTTATTAAAGTGAAGGATTTGAGAAAAATGATTATATTTGTGAACAGATGGAATTTAAGTTGAAATACAGTAAAAAATGGTAAAAAAGTATTTTAAGAGTTTCGATGTTTTTCAAGAAAATGTTTTGAGGAATTTAGTACTTATGTACTTTTATGGAATTTGATTTCAAAATGGTTTGGTTTAAACCAAAGGTTTGGTTTTAAGCATAAAGAGGATTTTAGTCTTCAAGACTAGTATTTCAAGTAAATGGAAAACCTAAGTCGAGGATGACTTAGTGAAAATATGAACTTATGATTTATGACTTCTGGTGAAGCAAGACCATTTGTTGTAAAGTGTGGATAATTCATTATCCATCCCTCCATAAGATTTAATGGACTAAGAGTTACTTGATTTCTTAGAAGCCAAGAGAAAGACTCCATTAGAAAAGTGTAAAGAAATAAATGATTGGACTGTCGATCCAATTTCATAATGTGTTTTGACTTGTAAGCAAGTGTCTTAAAACATCTTTACACAAACATGACAAGTCTGTTTGAGAATTGTGGATTAGTGAAGAGCCGATGATTCGTACCTGAGAATATCGTCCACCAGAGATTGACAGCAAGTGGATTCTGGTGGAATCACGAGGTTATCCGACGGATAGACCAATTGGACGTTTTCTGGTAATTTTGCCCAGATACATAGTTGATACTATGTTCGGTGAGGTCGTTGTGCCCAGGAAACCGAGTTCTGATTGTAGAGGTTTCATAAAGAGCCTGATATGTTACAGAGAGTTTGAGATCACAAGTGATTATGATTGTCTGTACATTATGATTCAAGCCTTGTGTGCCTAGTCAGCTAGCCACACATGGTGCCTGAGGTGGGCAGATGTGAAACCTATACTGACCGTTTCTTTCCAAAATATCAAATTAGCTCCGGTGTTAGAAACGGATATTACTTGAGGCTGCGTAGGAATGAGACTATATGGTTTCAATCAGTTTCTCTCTATTCCTGTCCTCTGATGGACAAACCGTGTCCGGTATGCTTGATAAGCTTACCGTCGAGTGGGGTATATTATATTCTTGGAGTTTTGAGATGCATAATTAAAATGGGATATAAAAGGAATATATGATTGTTGTATTATATACCTGTGAGTCGTACCACTGCTTGTCTGCCTTATGTGTAAGATAAATGGAAATTTCACCTCCTTGTTTTTATATTGCCTATGTCGGCTGGCTATGCGCCATCTGTATTCTTTTGAGAAGATTGAGATGTCAAGATGTCGCTTGACTGGCGCATCGTAGAGAATGAGGTTTGAGTATGCGGACGATATGTTGGAGTTTCTAGTGGACGTCTTCCAGATTGTTGATGGGTTCGTAGACCATTTTTTCCTCTTGGCAGAGGAAAGGGCTTAGTCCAAGAGTTACTTTTGTAGTGACTCAAATAGTGTCTTTTGTGACGACGTCGGTAGTGGACTCCAATAGTGTTTCCACTAGATCTCGTCAGTTGTGTTTATCCTTCTCACGATGTATGAGAAATTATTGTATTTTCTATTTTAGTTTGGACAGTTGGGTATGTTTGGGAGTAAATGTTATTGTTTATGGAGCTGCGACTCCAAGTATCTTGTATTTTAGGAGCTGCGTCTCCATATCTTTATGTTGAGTCTGTACATTTCTATGATTTCTGTTTATGAGTCGGGTTGGGTATTATGTAAATGATTTTCGAACTCATGACCTTAATTATGATAATGGAATATTTTATTGTCCATTCCTTTATATCAAAGTAGTTATATTTATTACTTAAGAAAAAGAACATAATTACCCCATTATTTTATAGCCAATTTTAATTAACCTACTCTTCGACCTTAAAATGTCACGTACGATGTAGCACTTGAGAAGGGTGTTACAATGACGAAAGTGATACATGGTCTGCATGCTCCTCCTCCTGCCTCTCTGAACCATGGCCACGTGGCCCCCAACCTCTGAACGTTACACCATATTCCACATATCGTCAGGGAACTCCCTCTAGCTGGGTGGATACAACATCTATAAAAACGACAGGCACTGAGCAATCCGATACGAGCCAATAAAGGTAAAGTAAGGATCTCCTCCACGATGGACATACAGACTAACTGGGTGGATATAAGTCATGAAGAACTGTGAGTGATCGAGCTACCACCCAAGATAGTCAGGTACACTATCTCCATATCACGAAGAATCGGGATGGTGGGAGGGATGCTCTGCAGGTATTGCACCGGATGATAATCTTGCAGGCCGCTGTCCCCGTCCTACTATTGCTCATCTACCGTAACATATATATACACAGAAAGACAGAGAAAAGAAAGGAGATAAGAAACTAATCAATATCATAAAAAGGGTTGGGGCACAATATCGCATGTTATCAAACAACATAGATGTACAAACAAGAAACATCTCTCAAGTCAATGTTTTACAAACATCCTCAATTGTAAATCTAGGATCAATTCTCTAAAGAGTCACACTCTTATGCATATCGGTCGATCTCTCCCATAGGGAATACTGATTCCCGAACATTCTCTTTATCTCAGTCGGGACTTCCTAGCCCAGAGAATGTCAGTTGGTTTGTCCAGGTACTTTTCCGTTCGCCGTGACCAATAAGGGTGCTTCCTCCTATGAGCTCAATTTCCAAAAGGGGTATCTTGGTCGCCTCAGAAGGTCCACCTGCGATTGGAATACTCAAGGCCAGACATCGAGATAGTCAACCCTCCACGAGGATCACAACACGGTGGGTGCAAATCACTAGTCACCGTAGATCATTCCAGACCGGACTACATCCCTAAGGTTCCCATAACAGTCCCTTTCCATATTTCATACCAGCACCCGGGTACACCAACCTCGCATGACTCCCAGTCACGCAGATCGCCACTTTGGAAACTATGTAATGGACAAACAACCTAAGTTGACACTGGTACAAATCTTATACTTAGACTTATCACGATGCCCTAGGCATCCGCATTCTCATCTCGGTACCCATATACCGCATTCACATCACAAAACCAATCAATGTACCCTTGGGATGTTAACTAGGGTTTCTAATACAACAACCAGTCAACCTCCACAACATCATAATTATATTTCTAAACTCAACCAATAATAATATTAAAATAATATAAAACATATAACAAGTTTCACACATCAACCAACACATCATCCAGAGAAATAATCATATAACAGATAAACATGCATCCTCAACTAGAATTGACTAACCTAGGATTTCCCCCTAAAGTCGATAAGCCTACGATAACTAAACCCTAACAAGAATTTTCAAACCATTTTCAACGAGGTTTCGGTCATTGTTGACTACTCGACAACTAGTAGGGTCTGGGGCACCCTACATAGACAATCTAATATATAGGACTATGCTTGCCTCCTCGGTGTGTTAGGTACTTTCTCCCCATCTTAGACAGTCGCGTACACTTGTCTGACATATCGAAACATGTGTCCCTCACTACACACATTCGCTGCCCTGTTCACTAGGGAGCTCCTTGATGCTCCTAAATTTACCCTAACACACAAACAACATCTAGACATTGTCACAAACCCTAATCTTGCAACAAATCCATAAACGAAGCAAGAAATCATGCAAGAATGAGGAAATAATGAAGAAAGACAATGTCGACGTGTCTATGAATTAGGTATTCAATCATTACCTTGGTCGATCGATGAATCAAAAGTAGGTATATGACGTGCTCGTTGCCCTGATAGCAGATTCGAAGTCGGAATCAAAATCTGACAGAAAACGGTGCTTAAACCTGACTTTCTCTCTCTAAAACACGTAGGGCCTCTCTCAGTACAAATCTAGTTCACATGAAAAATGAAGGACAACATTTTAGCGTGCAACTTTTCAAACATTGGACTTCTCCATGCTCAAATGTTGAGCTGATGTCGATATCCGATTTTCGCACGATTTGATGCGTTCTGAGCTTGATTGACGTCCGATTGACCTCAAATTTGAAATACAATTTTATTAACACCCAAGTAACATGATTAAGCCTTAAAAAATGCCTAATACTTTCCTTTTACACTAATAGATAAAAAGGGGCGTTACATTACTACCCCTCTTAAAATAAATTTCGTCCTCAAAATTCAAATTAAGTTACCTTAGGAAAAAAGATGAGGATACTACTGTAGCATGTCTGCTTTCCTCTCCCATGTTTCATCTCATATAACAACATCGCAGATTACCTTGACCACTGGAATCTGTTTTTTGCGAAGTTCCTTTATCGTTCCGTCCTTGATCAGTACAGGTAAAGCCTCATACTCAAGGTTTTCTCTTATCTAGATTGATTCAGGCTCTATGACGTGCGATGGATTAGGATGAAATTTTATAAGATGTGATACCTAAAAAACATTATGGATGTTGTGCAAGTTGGGTGGTAAGTCTATCTAAAAGGCTACTGGACCAATTCGGTGAAGAATCTGAAATGGATCAATGAAACAAGGTCTAAGCTTTCTGGATTTACTTGCCCTGCTAATTCCAATCCTCAGAGTGACTCTCATTAACACATGGTCGCCTTCCTAGAATTCTATGGTCCTTCTCCTTTTATCACTGTAGTTTTTCTGCATATCGATTGCTGCTTTCATCTTCTCCTGGATCTTACGGACTTGCTCGGTTGCCGTTTTTACCACCTCTAGTCCAATCAACTAACTCTCACTGGTCTCATTCTAACAAATAAGTTTTGAAGACTTCCTTCTATATAGTGCTTCGTATGGCTTTATGCCAATACTGGAGTGGAAACTGTTGTTATACATGAACTCAATCAGTGGAAAAAACTCGTCTTAACTTCCTGTGTGTTCCAAAACACATGCTCTTAACAGATCCTCAAAAGACTGAATCATTCTTTTCGACTGACCATCCGTCTGAGGATGATAAGTAAAACTCATCCTTAACTTAGTTCCCAAAGAACTGTTCAAACTTTGCCAGACCCTTGAAGTGAATCTTGGATCCGTGTTCGAAAATATACTTGCCGGTAGCCCATTCAACCTCACTATCTCCTTGATGTACAAATAAGTCAACTTCTCCCTTGAAAACAATTGATTGATAGGCACAAAATGAGCGCACTTCGTCAACCTATCAACTATTACATAGATTGCATAATACTTTGCTTGTGTTCTTGGTAACCTGGACACAAAGACCATTGCAATATTGTCCCATTTCCATTTCGATACATCCAGAGATTGCAATAATCATGCTGGCTTTGTTGTTCAATATTCGCCTTTTGACACACCAAGCAGGATTGGACATATTCCGCTAGCCCTTTCTTCATCCCCGGCAAAAAGAACGTCTTTAAATCCGAACACACCTTCGTGGCACCTGGATGAAAACACAACTTACTTTTGTGCGCCTCTTCCAAGATCAGATTCCTAACTTCTCTATCCTATGACACACAGATCCTTTCTCCAAACCTTATGATGCCATCAATACCTCGTTGAAACTGTGAAGTCCTACCTTCCTCTATCATTTGATTCACCTTTTAGAGGTATTAATCTTCTACCTGCTTTTTCCGTACTAAGTCTTGAAATCCACTAGTTATAGTAACCATTCTCAAACTCATATTGTTATGGGATAATTCCGGTATCCCAAGATTCATATCTCTCAACTTCTTGATCAATTCCAACTCCTTGACCATCATAGAAGACACTTGCAAAGATTTTCGACTTAGAGTGTCTGCTACAACATTTGCCTTTACAAGATGGTATTAAAGATCAAATTCGTAGTCCTTTATGAATTTCATCCATCTCATTTGCCTCATGTTTATATCTTTCTGATCGAATAGATACTTTAGGCTCTCGTGGTTGCTGAACACTATAAACTGAGCACCATACAAATAGTGTCTCCATATATTCAATGCAAATACTATTGCGGCCAACTCAAGGTCATGGGTTGGATAATTCCTCTTATGTACCCTTAACTGTCTATAGGAATAAGCCACTAATTTTCCATTTTGTATGAGAACACAACTCAAGCCTTGATGTGATGCATCGCAGTACACATCAAATGGTGCTAACGGATCTGGCAAGACGAGTACTGGAGATGCTATAAGCCTCCTCTTCAACTCTTGGAAACTACTCTCGCACTCATCACTCCTTTCAAACGCCTTACCTTTTCTCGTTAATTGCATCATTGATAACGCAATCTTTGAGAAACCCTCTAGATACGTTTGTAGTAACCTGCTAGTCCCAGAAAACTCCTCACTTCCCCCACAGTCTTAGGGCGTTCCCAATTTACAATAGATTCCATTTTAGTAGGGACTACAACTATCCCATCCTTATTTATAACATGCCCAAGAAATTGTACTTCGTCCAACCAGAATTCACACTTAGTTAACTTGGCATAGAGTTATTTGTCCTTTAGAACTTGAAGTACAACCCGAAGATGATCTTAATGTTCTCCTCTACTAGAGGAGTAGATTAGAATATCGTTGGTAAACACAATGACAAACTTGTCAAGGTATGGTCTGAAAATCAGATTCATAAAGTCCATGAATACAGCTGGAGCATTAGTCATGCCAAACGGCATAACCAGATACTCGTAGTGTCTGTAACGACTCCTAAAAGCACTCTTCGTTATATCATCTTCCTTCACCCTGATATAATGGTATCCTGACATCAGATCAGTCTTAGAAAACACAGTTGCTCTCCACAACTGATCCATCAGATCATCAATCCTCGTTAACGGGTACTTGTTCTTTATAGTTACCTTGTTGAGTTGCCAGTAATCCATAGACAACCTTGAACATCCATCATTCTTCCTTACAAATAGAACTGGCGCTCCCCATGGTGAAGCACTAGGTTAGATGAACTCCTTCTTCAACATGTCATCCGACATCTTCTTCTGCCCTGCCAACTCTGTTGAGGACATCCAATAAGGTGCTATCGATATCGGTAATGTCCCTGGTATGAGATATATTGTAAACTCGATCTCCCACTTAAGTGGTAATCTTGGTACGTCATCCGGGAAAAATTTCGGAAATTCGCATACAATAGGCATCACTTCAGATTTTGGAGACTCCTTGGCTTCCAAAGAAAAAACAGCACCACACAGTCCCTTGATTACCCTTCTCCTGATCTATTGTCATCGACAGGAAACAATCCATATTGCTCGTAGTAACAAAGTGTTGTCTTTGAGAAGTATAAGACTACATGGTTAGCCGAAAGATAACCCATACCCAAGATAACATCAATCTGCTGCATAGGCAGACAGACAAGGTCTACAATAAAAGTTCTATTTTCTAGCACAATAGGGCAGTCTCAACAAACAAACAGGATTGTTAATGAATTTCCTATAGTGGTAGAAACATTAAGGTCATAAGGCAAAGATAAAACTGATAACTGTAAGTGATCCATGCACCCTAGGGATATAAATGAGTGGTAGCCCCCGAATCAAACAACACAGATAAGAGCTTTCTAAACATCAAGCAGTAAGAGATTAGATCACGAGAAGATTCAAATCCTCTCACGGCGAACACTTTTCCACTTGCCTGATGTCTGCCTCATTTCTGGCTTCCTATCCAAGCTCTTGTTCCACTTCTCTGAGCTCTTATGCCTTATTGCTGTGTTGGATTTCTGACCATGTTACTCTTAGGAAATGATCTGACCATGTGTTTTGTTTGACCGCACTGGAAACAGATCACATTCTTCATCTGAGGGCAATTTCTGAACAGATATGGCCCTCCACACTTATAAAAAGTCAGCATCCCTGTTGCAGTTTGTCTAGAACCTCCTCCACTGGTACCGACTGCTTGCTAATTGGGGCAACTGTATGGTTTTGCCAACTACTGGAATCTTCTTCCCTGACCTTTCTGACTAAAACCTCCTCCGATTGGTCCACCATTCCTTTGTTGTCACTAAACTGCACTTGTTCTGCCTTGACCTTCAAGAACTATGCACTTCCCCACTAGAGCTGGAAACCTGTTTAACTCTAGTGGCAGCATAGCTCGCTTCATCTCGGGCCTCAAACCATCCTCAAATCGTCTGCAAACTCATTCTTTGTCCGGATGTACTTGGTAAAATTGAGAGAACTTTAATAGCGCTCCGAACCGGATGTTATATTCCCCTACATACATATTTTCCTGGTGAAGAATCGTGAGTTCCTTCTCCTTCTCTTGCCTGATGCTATTGGGGAAGTACTTCTCAAAGAAGCACTCTCGGAGCAACTCCCTATTGATGGTCTATCCTTCTGCCTCCAGTAAACTCTGCTTGTTCCTCCACCAAGCATCTGCTTCTCCCACTAGCATAAAAGCAGCATAGGAAACCTTTCTCTCTTATGTGCAATGCATTGCCACAAACACATTTTCAACTTCCTGTAACCACTTTTGTGCAGCGTCAGAGTCATACTCTCTGTGAAACCGCAGAGGGTTACCTTTCATGAAAGCATTCAGACCATTCTCTAAATTTTCTGCTTCCCTGATTGTATTCACTTGTTGCTGCCTTGCATCTCTTTCTTCTTGCCTCTACCTGAACTAGGCAATTTGTTGTGTTTATTGCAGCATTACAGTAGCCAACTGTAACACCGCGTTTTCTGTAACACCCCATTTTTCGTATAAACGCTTGTTGTGTATGCCTTGTTTGCCTAGGACGATCAAGAAATGGGCTAAGGAGATTTTTAGTGAGAGATCCCTTCCTGATGCATGAGCACGCCCGTGCTATTGTGTCAGTACACCCATGCTCAACCTGTGTCTTATGACTATTTGAGTTACAAGCACGGCTGTGCTTAATAGGAAGAACGACCATGCAAGGGATTGACGTCACGGAGACGTTAATGTAAGCACGCCCATGCTTAGTGAGGTGCACGGCCGTGCTCGGGTCTCAGAGTCTATAAATAGAACAGTAGCGCAAGGGCTACCATGCTAAGCCATATTTTGGCACATTGGGCAATCCTAGTGTGGCAGAAATCTCTTCTCTCTTCATTCCCTTGAACCCCTTAAAGATCTTAGTGTTCTTGCTCTAGTTTTGGGAGAGAAGTAGCGCAATAGTGTCGTTTAATGTAACGTTGTCTTCCCTCTCTCTTTGTCTCTTTTCTATTATTAGATCTAGAGACTAATTGGCTATCCTCTTCTTGTTTGGCCAAGGCTTGGAGAACTCGTCGAGCCGCTCGAGGGAACGTGTCTAGCTTGACAACGTTATCATTTGGGAATCTTCATACGAGGAATGGGGAGAAGGAATATTATGAGTATGTAGGCTTGGGGGTAGTGTAAGACGAAGGGTTACCTATGACCCTTTCCTTTGATAACATGTTTATATACCTAATTGCTATTTGATGATTATCTGTTTGTGATGATAATATTGGTATGAACGTCCTTGTCAATGATTATTGTCGTTTATGTACACGATGATGTTATAATGCCATGTTTATGATGAGTTATGATGTTATTGGCTGTTGTTGGATGTTGTGCTCTTAATGAGTGTTGATTGTTGAAAATGTTAATGCCAACAATGATGTTAAGACGTTAAAATATGTTAATAATGATAATAAGAATTAAGGGATGTTTTCCCAGTTGTTCATAAGACATGAATGTAGTATAAGAGGTAAGGTTATGTTCATAGGGCTAAGTTAAAGACCCTAGGATTGATTAGTGAGTGTTCAAGGGACATTAATAACGAATATATGATTAAAGGATTAATTCCCCATGATGATAAGACATGAATATTAATGAAGAACAGTTAAGATTAATGAAGCTGATGTTCAATGGATTAGTAAAAGCCAATATGTTGAATATGTGAACTGTCCCAAGGATTTGGGAAAGTGTTTCAGACCCTTTCTGCCCAGATCAGTACGACCACGCTCCATTGGGAACGGCCGTGCTTAACAGGGAGCACGCCCGTGCTTCAGTTTGAAATCCAGAGCAGGGTACGCACTTGAGCTCACCCGTGCTTAACAGGCAGCACGGTCGTGCTTGCCTGGAGGTCCAGCACACCCTTGCTGAGGGTGAGCACGCCCGTGCTCACCTGACCAGAATAGAACCAAAATGATGAAATAAGGGTTTCACCCCAAACGCTTAAAAGACTTGATAAGATACCAACGAAACATGAAGACCAAAAGACAAGTGATAAGATGATGTACCTTGGTAACCTAGTGACCCATGGGACCTTGATGCTTAATGGTCAAGGTAGTAATCTCTAGTGCTTAATGACTAGAGTGTTAAAGATGATGATGTACCTTGGTAGCCGAGTGGCCAAGGGGGCCTTGATGCTTGATGGTCAAGGATGGTAATACCTAGTGCAGAACGACCAGAGTGTTTAAAATATAATTATGAAATGATAACAATAATCCTCGATAGTCGAGTGGTCGAGGTGTTGATGGTGATAAAATTGGGTAGCCTAGTGGCCCAAGCGGAGGTGGTGGTTGTGAGTGTGTTGTGTTGAGCAAGCATTCACTCATTGGAGATGTTAGTGGAGGTTGTGCAACATAGGGGAGGTCATCCGCATGTAAGACAATCCGGCCATCCGCTGTGATTCATCCGAGAGTTAGGTGAATCGTGTGCCCCCGCGGCGGTGCATCTGAGAATAAGGTGCGTCGGCTATCCTAGGGGTCCACCCATGGTAAGGTGAACTGCTCTGGTGTTGGTTCTTATTGGCCAATGTGGAGATGTAACTCTGAAGTTGACTTCCTAAGATAGTTTGGATCCACATGCATAATGGAGTAGTGGAGAAGTGTTGCATTAAATAGCATACACGTTTGTATGATGATAATTATTATGTTATATATGTTGTTTGTTATAACACGCTTGTTTGATGTATGCTCATCTTTCTAGCTGCTTCTTTGCCATTATATTCATATACATGTTTCTTACTCCCTGTCTTTATGTCTCTTGTTTGTGGCATGTATCTTTTTAAGCAGAGGTCAGTGAGCAATCAGTTGAGGAGTGGCTCTGAGGAGCCGCGACTCGTAGTTAGGATTTCCGGCTTTCGATAGTTTAGTTATGTTTAGTTTCAGTTTGTTTATCCGAGTTGTTTATCGGATTGCTCATACCAGTTCTATAGCGTGACATCGGGGTTGGGTTCGTTTATGGTTTTGTTTTTATGTCATGGTTCTTTATAAACATGTGTTGGTTTTTCCGCGTTATGTTGTGTTACATTTTCTCGTATCATGACCGGTAATAATATTTTATATTTTTACCTCAGATCAAGAAAATTATTTTTGAGGAAAACAAAATCATGGTTAAAAACCTATTGTATTGTAGGAAATGATGGTTCAATTTTGGGTTTAAAACTCAGATGGAATCCAGTCTGCGTTTTTGCTAATAGTATAGTTTTATACTCGCAGAAACCCTAATTCGATCCTAAACTGAAAAATTATAGATTTTATCATTATTTTAGTGATAAAAGTCTATTTTTTTAAATTTCCTCTTAAAAATAAAATATTATATTTTATTCGGGCGAATTTTGGCGAAAAACGATCAAAAACCCTAATCGGGTAAATGACGGAGCCAGATTTGGAACTGCAAAGATATGACAGACGATAGAGACAACGAGTCAGCTTAGCCAACTCACCCGGTGAGTCACCACCATGACTCACCACTGGCATCATGACATTCTTGAAAAATATCTTAGAAATCCATGATAAAGACCTTTTTGCCCTTAGGTCCTTTTGTTAATTACCAAATGACTAAAAGATGAAAATATCTTCATACTCTCTATAGGTAATACACGGCCACCTCTACCCTAGATCGTCCATTCATTTTTCATCATCTTATCATGATGGTTCATAAAAATATCTAAGTTATAATATATTATTTCTTTACTTAGCTTCAACCATGACTAACCAACCATGGTTTCAACTCAAAATATCTTCCCTTCACTCAAGTACTACACGACCAAACCCCCTTCCACACACTTCATCTTCATTCATTTCTTCAACTTATCACTTAGTTTATGAAACAAACCTTCCTTTTGCTTCTATACTCAAGTTCGGCCATCACTACCTAAACACCTTCCAAGAGCTTGCCTGAAAAACTAAGAGCATCTTCATGCTCCTCTCATCATTCCAAATCCAAGTCATCTCTCAAAATTTTACATTTAGAGTCTTCTACAAAAATGGGTTTTTCTAGCCTATGGTTGTCATCTGCTTGATCATCACTTTTCTTACTTCATGTCAGTGATTCAAGTCATGTTCCATCTTCCTTGTTCATGCCTAAGTCCTTGTATATGATTCTTTTTAATTTTTATTTGTCCTTGCTAGGTTTTGTGAATCCAAAACTGTGAGGCTCTCTAAGTGGGCAACCAACCTTTTTGCTTGATTTTCAAGTGATATACAAGTGGTATGGGGGACATTAACCACCATCATACCATATTGTGGGTGTGTGGGTGGTTTGAGTTATTTTTCTGTTGTCTTGAAACCCTAAGTGTGGGGTTATGTGTTTATGTTCATGTGATCCTCTAAGAGGACTTTGTATAATAATCGTGTTGTGGTTGTGGTGTGTTCATGATTGATGAGCTACGTGATTATTTGATGTATGTTAGCTTGAAAAAGATTAAGATATGCTCACTTAGTCTTATATAATAAAGCATGCTTAATATGTTAAAATCTCATGCCATGTTTTAATGCTTTGATACATGAATGAGCACATGTGGTTATGCGTTGATTGGTGAAGTGAAAATCTTCACATTTTCTAGCAATTGGTTTCGGCCAATGCTAGATAAAAAGTAATGACAACCTTAATTCTTAAGAATATGCAATTCTACGGTTGTTTAAAAGATTTAAAAAGTAATAAAACCAAGAAGAAAATGAAAGTTTGAAAAACTATTTTCAAGCTTGTGAAATCTGACTTTTGAGGTTTCAATGACTCCAAAATGATTTCAAATTGAGTTTAGGTCATAAGAGAACAAAAATCATGTTTTAACGGAACTAAAAGTTGATTTTTTATTTTTTTTTAAGAATTGAACATATAAAATGAACACAAGCATGAAATTCGGTCAAAAGTATTTTAGGCAGTTGAAACTATTTTAATACCTAACTAAGTGTCCTAATACTCCAAGATGAGTTTTAAACCATTAGGGTTATGAATCGTAGAAAAAGGAATTACCCAATTTTCAAATTTAGCAACGGTCGATCGAGTTTTAGGGCTTTTGTGCAAACCGAAACGTAAAGTTTGAAATCAGTATTTTAACACCTTAAGATGGGTATTAGAACTTAGGGAAGTGAAAGATTCGAGAAAAAAGATTATATTTTTGAAAATACAGAGTCTAGGCTCTAAATACAGTAAAAAGGGGCAGAACCGTCTTTTAAGTATTTCAAGTATTTTTGGGAACTTATTTTGAGAAGTTTGGTACTAATGTACCTAGGTTCAAATATTAATTCAAAATGTTTTAGTTTTAGCCAAAGAGTTTTGATTTTATGTCAGAGAGACTTTTATCTTTAAAGACTAAGTATTTCAAGTTAACTAGAAAACCTAAGTTGATGATGGCTTAGTGAAAGTATGGACTTAATAATTATGACTTATAGTGGAGCAAGACTATATATCATAATGTAAGGATGACTTATGCATCCATACCTCCATAATACTTACTAATCAAGAGTATTTGAAGGTTGCTTGTTGGGTAAGTAATCTCATTTTGGAAGAACCTGAAGAAGTATACTGGATTGGTGAATGACCGATCTCCATAATATACTGAAGTCGTTGAAGACACTGATGGTCCAATGAAGGGATCCAGATATTGTGGAGGTATGGTACTGTACAAGGATTACCAGTTTGTATTGTCATGCCTGTAGAATGGCATTTGATTTTCGTAAGGAATCCCGAAATTTATCCGGTTGATAAATATGGATACACAAGTTGTTGTCGACTTGATCAGTGTAATTGTCAGCACCCTAGGAAGCTTAGCTGACCGATAATGTAAAGTGTTTCACAAACAGCTCGATGTTTCACAGAGATTGATTTCACATGTGATTATGAATATGGTAAGTACATTATGGTCTACGGGAAATATTATGGCCTTCAAGCAAGAGTAGAATCTAGAGCCTGTGTATTTACTATACTGGCCACAGATGATGCCTGAGGCGGGCGTAAGTGAAACATGTACTACTGACTATTTCCTTCCAAAATGTCTATTAGTTCCGGAGTTAGGACCATGTATTCCTTGAGGCTGTGTAGGTATAAGACGATGTTGTTTAAATCAGTTATCTCTATTCTCGTGTCTTTGTAAAACTGATAGCGTCTGACATGCATTGGTGAGCTTATTGTTATATGGATATTGTATACCTTTGGGTATGTGTGGATATGTCGTTGGTTATCTATGTGTATACATACATACATACATACATACATACATACATACATACATACATACATACATACATACATACATACATATATATATATATATATATATATATATATATATATATTGATTGTTGAATGAGAATGGATAATATATGGATATGTATGTCATCTTATGTTTGTGTGTCGTACCATTGCACATCTGCATTATGTGTATGATGAATGGGGATCGCACCTCATTCTATTTGTTCTTTTTCTCTAATGGCATTCTTTCTTTATACGGGGATAACGACAAGGGAATCAGAGGTGTCTTGGCATATCACCGCGGAGATTCTCGAACGAGCAGATTTCTTTATTGTCACTAATGATCCAACTGACTTTCGATGTTTTGAACTAGTAATTTGGACTCTTCGGGGGTTACCGTGGAGGACCACCTGTTCATGTCTTGAGAACTGCTTTCAATCCGGATGGAAGATTATGTGATGATGGAGTCTACTTTGGACCTTGAAATGGAGATATCTACCATCTTTGTAGTGTTGCTAGTACTGGCCAACATGATGAGTCCTTGTTTCTAGGACTAGTTTTATTGAGTTGCGTCTCCAATATTATTTATGTATTTCCAGTCATGTTGTTCTTTTTATTGGCGTTGTTATTTCTGCCATTTTACTTTCTGTCATGGATTATGACAGGTTATGACTGTTATCCTTGAAAGATACAAGAATATATTATGTACATATTTGGGACGTTAAATTATTTATTGTTTACTTCCAATTTGAGAAAAGGAAAAGGGAAAATAAGCCCATATTTTTAGAATATTTATTTCCACTTTAATCAATTTTGAGAAAATGTCACAAACGATGTAGCACCCGAGAAGGGTGTTACACCAACTCCCTCACTACCCTCATGGCATCATTAGTGTCACCGGCATCATGAGTTCCTGAAGAACTTCCTGGTACATCATTATCTCTGCCGCCTCCGTTCCTACCACCTTGTCCTCTCCTTTCATTATTATGAGCCATTATAACTTCCCGTGAAAGAAATCGTTAGCTCTTTTATTCATATGACATATAAGGCCATATAAATATGTATATTAGAATCCAATTAGAATCGAACTGCTCTAATACCATCAAATAAGACACCCCGATGTCCCATTAAAGAAAATCCTAATTAACTAAGCCTTAACCCAATATTACTGTTAGAGTGCTTTATTACAGTCGAAAATATTATAATAATAAAACGGTAAAGAAATAAAAACATTAAACATGCACAAACGGTCAACCTCCAACAGATTTATACAACATATATACACGCGTCATCAAAGTACATGATATCCCAACAGAGGGACCATACCCCTAAGAAAGCTATACAAACACTGAAAATGAAAAAGATACATAAACTGGTCACAGAGAAACTATACAGAAGCAGAGGTCCTACACTACTCGACCTGCCTCTCGAAAAATACATCAAAATAAGAAAATAAGTTCACAGAGGCACACCCTAGCAGACGCATCCGACATATCCACACCATCAATGATGTGGGTGAGACGCCTCGACGTCCCATTAAAGAAATGCCGAAATTATTAAAACCTAATCGTGATAATAGTGTTTAGCGGTTATATTGAAACAGCGGAAAAATTTAAAACTTAAATAAAACAACCATCAACCACATATACATATATACATACATAACAATGTATACTGATAAGCCTCTGGCTTATCTAGTTTTATAACTAGATAGACTGTGGTTTTTGTGCAAATTATTCGAGTTCAATCTCGTTTTCACCCAAATTTGCCTTGTTTTGTTCCTAAGTAGACTTTGACTCGTTCTAGGCATTTTTAGTAGTTTTTAGTCTATTTTTAAATAGAATTGCGCTTTTTGTTTCTTTTTATTGTTTTAGGTTAGAAGTGAAGCTCCGAGAGTCAAGGAAAGTCAAGAAACAGTGGAAATTTCCATTCTGGAGATACTCGCCTCGCTAAGGTATTCTCGCCTCGCGATCCTGAAGACCGGCTGAGCAGCAACAGTCATCAATTTTGTCTCGCTTCGCGAGTCACCAGCTCGCCTCGTGAACCTGGAGGCCTGACTGTGCCAGAGAAGTCATCCTTTCGGGATCGCCTCGCCAATCACAGTTCGCCTCGCGATCATTCAAACTCAGGATGGAGCCCAAACTGAAATTCACCCCGCCAAGGGATGCTCGCCTCGCGAGAGTCCAAATTGAATGCGTGTCAATTTTAATGTTCGTCTCGCGAGAGGCTGTTCGCCTCGCGAGCGAGAGCAGAATCAGAACTCTATATATTGTTGTTTCAGTATCAGAACATGGGGGATCCGAATCCTAGTTTTTCCACTTGTTTAGATCAGTTTTAGGACGTGTTCTTGTTACTCTGGAGTTGCATCTCCCTTTTTATTTTCATAGTTTAATATGGTGATTATGTCGGATTGTTTGTGTGTCGTCATGGGCATGAGGAACTAATCCCCTCGTCTAGGGGATCAATGAAGCCACCCATGGCAGTGTAGGATTCGATGTGATGTATGTTTTTCTCCCTTCTCTCAATTAATGTTTTTCAATTCTGATTTGATTGTGTTGATCATATGCATGCGTGATTGACTTGTTAACGTTGATGAGGCTTAGTCGGCAATTCGCGTTTAGAACTTGAATCGGGATCACTAATTGAATATTTCACGAGAGTGAGTAGGAGATTAGTGCAACCTATAGGGAACAATAATTAATAGAGTTTGATGATTAGGGTTATGAGACCTAGTAAGTAATTAATCCAATCATCGAATACGTCCTATTGAGCACGACAGTGGATATAGGAGAATTTGGGGGTCCCGGTTGACATTGTAATTGAACTTAGGGAGGAATTCATCATTACTTGGGTACTATGCATGATTGGGTAGGTGGATTTGAGACCCTAGATATTTTAATTTCAGATTTTAATACCTTATCTTTATTTGATTTGTTATTTGAATTGCGATCTTAATCTCTCTCTCCCAACCACTTTCCTCTCTTGACCAAACGTATCGGATTTCCCGCGAATTAGATAAATTGGTAGTCCAATCCTTGTGTTCGACCTCGGTAAATTCTTACCGTGTTTATTTTATTACTTGTGACGACCCGGTACACTTGCCGGTGACTCAACATATACCATAAGTACTGTCTGGGAATCCCATCAGTAGGATCCCAAAATATACAGACTGGTAGAAAATAAAAATACATCAAAAGACTGGAACAAAAGATACCTCGCAAACTCTCAACATCAAGTCCCCGCTCAAAAATACATCAAAACCTCACACACACACCTATACAGATGGCACTGACTTGAGCCATCACTGGCTACTTCCCTCATCGTCATCGCTGAGTCTAGATGGTCCCGCTACTCCTCCGCTGCCACTGGAAGAGCTCCTCTCTGAAGATATCTGGAACAATCATCGTTATGACCTGCTCTCCCTAGATGTTAACCTGGAGGACGCTCTGGAAGACTCCGATCCTATTGCTCTAACCTCGGGAAGAGCGGGTGCCTCCGGGACAGGCATCGGATAATGAACTGGTACTACTGGGTCATCCTCTGGAAATGGTAGAAGGACGGGCTCCGGTGCGGGTGCTGGTGCTGGCTATGGAGTAGGTACCTTGAAGGGTAAGAGGAAGGGAACTTGTGCCATCTCAGGCATCGGAGGCATCGGTGGTAGTTGTGCATCCGGAAATCCAATAAGGAAGGGAAACGTCAGACCGGCTCTAAAAATACCCACCAAACTTAAAGGAGCTCCATGCCCTAGTCCCGTATGTTGGTGTAAGCCCTAGAGGCCAGTGTATTTCTCAGACTTACATTTGTATCTTACTATTATATATATATATATATATATATATATATATATATATATATATATATATATATATATATGATATGAGGCATTCCAGTTTATTGTGTTACTTGTTTAAACATAATAAAGTCCTTAGAATAGAAATTTCAGTTTAACAGAATATCAAGTATATGACTTGATCGTGAGACACTATTGAACAATGAAATCCTATTCTTAAATATCCGTAGTCAAGTATTTTATTAATAAGGACAATAATAATACATCGAGACTATTCTGTGTGCAGACTGATGACCATATCTCACGGGTCATGGATATGAGATATCGAGTCGCCACATAGGTACACATTAGAGTAATGATGTACTGGATTGACCCACCATGAGAACACTACATGGAGCGTTGTGTGAGTGTCATAAGTAGTTCTCATAGTGACAATGGTGTATGCAATCCTTCGACCTGAAATCGCTACGATCCCTACATGAGGAGTCGTGTGCTTTAATATCGTCAAACGTCATCTGTAATAGGATGATTATAAATACGGACATTGGGCATACCACGAGCCATGCAGAGGGATGTGAGTGACCTAGATGGAATTTGTCCCTCCTACATAACAGGAGTAATATATGTGGTCCCCCTGATAGAGTGAGACTGTAAAATGCATGACCGTGCTGAAATGAGTCAATATGAGATATTGACCTCATTTGTTGTTAAGTCTACTCGGGTATCGGGGAACATGATATTGAACCATACAAGGGTGACACATTCCATGTCTTGTGTTCAATATAGATATATGGACAAAGGGATAATAATGCACATGAATATTTGTCACAGAAAGGTTTCGTCAAATCACTGACTTTCTCACTACTTAGGTAGCAGTGATGTATTGCTTGATACCGCTCACTGTTTGTAATATTAAATGGGATTTAATATTACTACTAAAGTTTTGGAAACCTATAGGGTCACACACATAAGAGCGGATTAAAAGAAACATTAAAAGGAGAGTTGGACTTTTCTATTGGGCCTAGCGCATAGTACATGGGGCTTAGGTCAAACGATGCTCACTAATTCACTTAAGGAGGCGCTGCTATAAGTAGACAACTTAAGCTATTGTGCCTACACGGTTTTGTTTTACCCTAGCCGCACATAGAGAGTGAGAGTGAGCAGCAGGTCTCGGTTTTCGAAGCTAGCACTGTGAGACAGAGACGCTTCGGGTTCGTGACGTTGGACGTTCACATAATCTGCTCGTGTGGATACCTTAGAGACATCGTTCGTGCGGTGTTCGTGATAGACGATTTTAATTCACTGTCATCGCTTCAAGAGGTAAATCTTCTAACCATGAATCATGACCATTCGCAAGGATCCTTCGATGGGAATTTTTCAGCTGCGTTATATTTTTTTTTATACGCAAATTCCCAAAGATGGTATCGAGCGCTTGCCATAAACCATGATTCTGTTACGTGGTTTACCTGTTATGTATGATAACATGTTTATAATGTGAATCGTTTTTCTGAAAATTGTTTTCTGAAAATCGTTTGCATCCGTTTTGCGAAACCTTGTTTCTGTAATTTTCGTATGTTTATGATATATGTGTCTATTGCATGTTTATGTATATATGCGATATGTACATTGGTTCTGGAATCCTTATTATGTTTTACGATGGCGTCAAGTGTTGATGTTAAACATGATCAGTTTCAGTTCTCCGTTGGCGGCGTTAAGGGGACCCCCGTGCTACCTCTGCGTAGTGTGTTATTTCGAAATTCAAATTTTTGAAATCTTTTGTATCACTTAATAATAATATTAATAATAATAAAAGAGGTATTATCATTGTTTGTTATTATTTGCGTTGTGAAGCATGGTGGATGGTTATGGCCTTATTCTTTTGGTTTATTTTGAAATACAGCCTGCGTGCCGTGCCTTTCTCTTATATTCCATATGTATATTCTTTTCTCATCTCACTCCCCTCATATGTAAAATGAGGTTTCTGTTTATGTAATGTAATGATGGAGACAAGAAGACATTATCCTGTGGGAGATCATGCTTGGAGAAGCTTGGACGCTCCTAGGTTTCAGTTTAGATTCTCTCATTGACTTGGGAGAATCAATGCGTTAGGGGCCATAACCATATCACATTTATTTGCCTTATATATGTATGAGATGCATGTATGTATTTAGTATGTTAAAATGAGTTTAACTAATATATGTATGAGATGCATGTATGTAAATAGTAAGTTAAAGAGTTTAACAAATGATGAGATCAAATTTTAATCAAATCCCTAAAAAGGAAATATTAAGTCACATTTAAAGGCCTTCCAATGCATGGCACTCGTCAAGACTATGATCGATTAAGTGTGGGTCCGCCAAAGCAGGGTACCTTTATCTATACTAGTAAGACGCGATGGGACAAATGTAATGTTCAACTGCTATCCATTGGGTCTGACTTAACTAAGCCAACTTCAATATGATTGAAAGGCTTAGAGGCTTAAGAGTTGGGCTTTAGTCCATGTGATGGATTAGAATAAGAGTTATTCACCCAACTGTCCAAGAGTTGCATGAGATGCAATCGGAAAGTGTTTCCTACCTATATAACCGAATTTTGAGTGATCAGCCAAAGCTGACTTAAAGCTAGGTGAAATATGGATCTTGGCCCACTAGAAAATCTTCCAACGGGATTTTCCTAATCAATGATGAGGGTCATTGTTTTGAGTAAAATAGTGGGAGGCGTATTTAATTAAAGACCTTATTAAATAACTTCATGGCATGATACTTATATTTTGCATATTTATTTCTATAGATTACCATGGCATCAAACACATCAAGTAACCTGTCATTGCGATCCGTCCTTGAGAAGGATAAACTATCCGGAAAAAAATTTCTGGACTGGTACAGAAACTTGAGGATTGTCCTCAAACATGATAAAAGGTTGTATGTTCTTGAGGAGCCTATTCCTGAGCCACCGACATCAAATGCTCCTAGGGCTGACAAGGATGCTTATAAGAAGCATCAGGATGACGCCTTAGACGTCGGCTGTCTTATGCTTGCTACCATGACCTCTGAGATGCAAAAGCAACATGAGACCATGGAGGCGTAAGATATGATCGTGCACCTCAAGCTGCTCAACCAAGAGCAAGCAAGGCATGAGCGGTTCGAAGTTTCCAGATCCCTTTTCCAGTGTAAATTGGCAGAAGGAAGCCCTGTGAGTCCTCATGTACTCCAGATGATCGGGTACATTGAGAATCTCGAGAGACTGGGATTTCCTTTAGGCCAAGAGTTAGCCACCGACTTAGTTCTGCAATCGTTGCCTGAGAGCTATAGTCAGTTTTTCATGAACTATAATATGAATGATCTTGACAAACCTTTGCCAGAATTGTTGATCATGTTAAGAACTGCTGAACAAAATATTAACAAAGGAAAGGGGGAGGTCATTTTGATGGTCCAGGATGGAAATAGCAAGAAGCAGCCTAAGAAGCTCAAGTACAAACAAAAGGGCAAGGGCAAGGCCATCAACAAGTTCAAGCCCAGTACTTCTGGCTTGAAGCCTGTGGGTGGTGTGGCTAAGGAAGGCAATTGCTTCCACTGTGGTCGGACCGGACATTGGAAGAGGAACTGCCCAAAATACCTGGAAGAAATCAAGAAGAAGAAGGGAAGTGAGGCTTCCACTTCAGGTGTGTTTGTTATAGAAGTCAATTTATCTACTTCTGCATCATGGGTATTAGATATTGGATGTGGTTCTCACATTTGTACAAATGTGCAGGATCTAAACATGAGTAGACCATTGGCAAAGGGCGAAGTCGACCTACGAGTTGGAAATGGAGCAAAGGTTGTTGCTTTAGCTGTAGGGACTTATGTATTGACTTTGCCCACTGGGCTTACTATTCAGTTAGAGAACTGTTATTTTGTGTCTGCAATTAGCAGGAATATCATTTCCATTTCTTGTTTGGACAAGATTGGTTTTTCCTTTATAATAAAGAACAAAAGTTGTTCTATTTATTTGGATGATATTTTCTATGCTAGTGCACACATGAGTAATGGGCTTTATGTCCTTGATCTTGAAATGCCCATCTATAACATAAATACTAAGAGGTTCAAACCAAATGAGTTGAACCCGTCTTATCTTTAGCATTGTCGTTTAGGCCATATAAATGAGAAGCGCATTTCGAAGCTCCATAAAGATGGACTCTTGGACTCATTTGATTATGAATCATATGAGATATCTGAGTCTTGTTTATTGGGAAAGATGACTAAAGCTCCATTCACCGGAAAAGGTGAAAGAGCTAACGATCTTTTGGGTCTTATACATAGCGATGTATGCAGATCCCTAAACACATTAGCTAGAGGTGGTTTTCAGTACTTCATCACATTTACTGATGATTTCAGTAGGTATGGATTTGTGTATCTTATGAAACATAAATCGGAATCCTTTGAAAAGTTCAAGGAATTCAAAAATGAGGTACAAAACCAACTTGGTAAAAATATTAAAAATCTTCGATCAGATCGAGGTGGTGAATATTTGAGCCTAGAGTTTGATGACCATCTGAGAGAGTGTGGAATTTTATCTCACCTCACTCCACCTGGAACACCACAATGGAATGGTGTTTCTGAGAGGAGAAATCGAACCTTGTTGGACATGGTTCGGTCTATGATGAGTCATGCAAACCTTCCAAACTCTTTCTGGGGACGTGCTCTATTAACAGCAGCTTTTACACTTAACCGTGTTCCATCCAAAACGGTAGAAAAGACACCATATGAGATATGGACTGGTAGACGACCCAGCATGTCTTTTATGAAGATTTGGGGTTGTGAAGCATATGTAAAACGTCAAGTTTCTAATAAGCTTGATCCCAAATCTGATAAATGCTTCTTTGTGGGGTATACCAAAGAAACCAAGGGATACTATTTCTATAATCCTTCCGAAGGTAAAGTGTTTGTCGCACGGACTGGTGTATTCCTAGAAAAGGAGTTTATCTCCATAGGAACCAGTGGGAGGAAGATAGAACTTGAAGAAATTCAAGAATCACAGAGTAGTGACCTACCATTGGTAGAACAGGAGCGACCTTCACAAAATCCTGTGGAGGAACAACCTGCTCCAGTAGCACAAGACCAGCGTAGGTCTAGCAGGATACGTCACCAGCCTGAGAGATATGGATTTCTCATGACTCCACAAGGTGATGTATTGATCATGGATCAAGATGATCCTGTGACTTACCAGGAGGCCATCACTGGCCCAGAATCTGAGAAGTGGCTTGAGGCCATGAAATCTGAGATGGATTCCATGTACACCAACCAGGTATGGACCTTGGTAGAGCCACCTGAAGGGGTAAAACCCATAGGGTGCAAGTGGGTTTTCAAAAAGAAAACTGACATGGATGGTAAAGTACATACCTTTAAGGCACGATTGGTGGCTAAGGGTTTCAAGCAAATTCATGGTGTCGACTATGATGAGACCTTTTCACCTGTTGCGATGCTTAAATCCGTCCGGATCTTACTTGCTATCGCTGCATACCATGATTATGAGATATGGCAGATGGATGTCAAAACTGCTTTCCTTAATGGAAAGCTTCTTGAGGATGTGTACATGACACAACCTGAAGGCTTTGACATTTCAGAGGATGCCGGAAAGGTATGTAAATTGCAGCGATCAATCTATGGATTGAAGCAAGCTTCCAGAAGTTGGAACCTTCGTTTTGATGATGCTGTAAGACAGTACGGATTCATCAAAAATGAAGATGAACCTTGTGTCTACAAGAAGGTTAGTGGGAGCATTGTTGTTTTTCTGGTGTTATATGTAGATGACATATTACTCATTGGAAATGACATCCCTACACTACAAAATGTAAAGACATGGTTAGGGAATTGCTTCTCTATGAAAGATTTGGGTGAGGCTACCTATGTATTGGGAATCAGGATCTATAGGGATAGATCGCTGAAATTGCTTGGCCTAAGTCAGAGTACATACATAGACAAAGTGTTGAGACGCTTTAACATGCATGAATCCAAGAAAGGACTCTTGCCTATGTCACATGGTATATGCCTATCAAAGGCACAATCCCCTTCCACTCAAGAAGAAAGGGATCGCATGAGTAAGATTCCATATGCATCCGCAATTGGATCTATCATGTATGCCATGTTATGTACTCGACCAGATGTATCGTATGCTTTAAGCATAACGAGCAGGTACGCCTCGATCCCGGTGAAAGTCATCGGTCGCTATCAAGAACATCCTTAAGTACTTGAGAAGAACTAAGGATTCGTTCTTGGTATATGGAGGCGAGGAAGAGCTTGCTGTAATAGGTTACACCGATGCTAGCTTCCAGACCGATAAGGATGATTCCAGATCGCAATATGGTTATGTGTTCTGCCTGAATGGTGGGGCGGTGAGCTGGAAGAGTTCAAAGCAAGAGACAGTCGCCGATTCTACTACAGAGGCTGAGTATATTGCCGCCTCCAACACAGCAAAGGAGGCTGTTTGGATCAGGAAGTTCATTGATGAGCTTGGTACGGTTCCTAGTATTTGGACCCCATTGATCTCTATTGTGATAACAATGGGGCCATTGCACAAGCTAAGGAACCTAGATCTCATCAGCGATCCAAACATATACTTAGGTGCTTCCATCTCATTCGAGAGATTATCGATAGAGGAGATGTGAAAATATGCAGAGTACCAACACTTGATAACGTTGCTGACCCACTTACGAAACCTCTTGCTCAACAGAAGCACGAAGGTCACACTAGATCGATGGGCATTAGATTTATGCCTGATTGACTCTAGTGCTAGTGGGAGATTGTTGGTGTAAGCCCTAAAGGCCAGTGTATTTCTCAGACTTACATTTGTATCTTGCTATTATATATATATGATATGAGGCATTCCAGTTTATTGTGTTACTTGTTTAAACATAATAAAGTCCTTAGAATAGAAAATTCAGTTTAATAGAATATCAAGTATATGACTTGATCGTGAGACACTATTGAACAATGAAATCCTATTCTTAAATATCCGTAGTCAAGTATTTTATTAATAAGGACAATAATAATACATTGAGACTATTATGTGTGAAGACTGATGACCATATCTCATGGGTCATTGATATGAGATATCGAGTCGCCACATAGGTACACATTAGAGTAATGATGTACTGGATTGACCCACCATGAGAACACTACATGGAGCATTGTGTGAGTGTCATAAGTAGTTCTCATAGTGACAATGGTGTATGCAATCCTTCGACCTGAAATCGCTACGATCCCTACATGAGGAGTCGTGTGCTTTAATATCATCAAACGTCATCTGTAATAAGATGATTATAAAGATGGACATTGGGCATACCACGAGCCATGCAGAGGGATGTGAGTGACCTAGATGAAATTTGTCCCTCCTACATAACAGGAGTAATATCTGTGGGCCCCCTGATAGAGTGAGACTGTAAAATGCATGGCCGTGCTGAAACGAGTCAATATGAGATATTGACCTCATTTGTTGTTAAGTCTACTCGGGTATCGGGGAACATGATATTGAACCATACAAGGGTGACACATTCCATGTCTTGTGTTCAATATAGATATATGGACAAAGGGATAATAATGCACATGAATATTTGTCACAGAAAGGTTTCGTCAAATCACTGACTTTCTCACTACTTAGGTAGCAGTGATGTATTTCTTGATACCGCTCACTGTTTGTAATATTAAATGGGATTTAATATTACTGCTAATGTTTTGGGAACCTATAGGGTCACACACATAAGAGCGGATTAAAAGAAGCATTAAAAGGAGAGTTGGACTTTTCTATTGGGCCTAGCGCATAGTACATGGGGCTTAGGTCAAACGCTGCTCACTAACTCACTTAAGGAAGCGCTGCTATAAGTAGACCACTTAAGCTATTGTGACTACACGATTTTGTTTTACCCTAGCCGCACATAGAGAGTGAGAGTGAGCAGCAGGTCTCGGTTTTCGAAGCTAGCACTGTGAGACAGAGACGCTTCGGGTTCGTGACGTTGGACGTTCACATAATCTGCTCGTGTGGATACCTTAGAGACATCGTTCGTGTGGTGTTCGTGATAGACGATTTTAATTCACTGTCATCGCTTCAAGAGGTAAATTTTCTAACCATGAATCATGACCATTCGCAAGGATCCTTCGATGGGAATTTTTCCGCTGCGTTATTTTTTTTTTTTATACGCAAATTCCCAACACCGTAGTCACCGAGACCGGACCTGTATATACCGCAAACCGGGTAACTGGGTCCACAAGTCACCCGTTGGGATATATAAACTCGAACTTAAAAGTCCCCGTGAGGGGGAAATCTGCCGGCTGAGTCATCCACGGGTGATCCCAGTGTGCCATCCTCGTGCTCAGGGTCTAAGGTACAACAATAAAAATAAAACAAACACCACAGTAAGAAGAAAGGGGATAAGAAACGATTAACGTCAAATGTGGAAAGGGGTTTAGTAACATTTAAATCTATAACAGCATGCTGAAAATCCATCTCCATATATCTCTCTCTATATATAAAACACAGCCATCCTCGACAACGGCTATTATTTTTCCTCTACCCTCCATCATGATGCAATGCAATGCAATGTGTATACTGATGTTTGGCCACATATTCGGATATCCATAATGACACGTCTCCAAAGTCCCCAACGCACATTCTCAACCACGGAGAGAGAATGCCCATGCAAAGAAATGGCACTATAGTTGCACAATACACGTCGGTGCACACCACTGATCCCCGACCAGGGTGCTCATGTAATGCATGAAATATAGCTGTGACAATAATAATAATAATAATAATGTCGGGGACGGTCCTGCTAATAGTCTAAACCACGAGATTGCATCCTCTGAGGAATAAGACCCCTAGTGCCAATGCACTATATCACAGACCAAGTTTCAGGTCACCCATATGAAAATATCACAGACCATCTTTCAAGTCACCCCCTAGTGCCTTAACCTCTAATCATTTTCTCATAGATAACCTCAACAATAATCACATCTCATTAGTCTCATCACCATATCACAATAATCATCTCGATTAGGCATTTCTGAACTCATGTATCATGAACCCCAACATACATCACTATACTCATCATGTATCAATGCTCATAGAATCTTTAATCACAATAATCACCCATCATGTCAACATGTCATCTTTTCAATCATCTCCATATATAATAAAATAATATAATATAATTTTATCTATTATCCAATAAGCACAAATAACACAGACGACTCATCATATATCAACAACATACCGATAACAGTTAAACCAGTCCAATCAGTCAAACCAGTCAGCATTAATCATAAAATAATATATTTTTATACGTATCAGTGATAAACATACAATTCCAATATCATCATTGGTACCACTAAGTAGTCCCTAATGTGATATTGACATTGTCCGTTACTTGATCTCTAGTAGGGTTTAGGTCGCCCTATGCCATTATCGAAATAAATGCCATTTCTCCGTTTCCGATGTTTGATGACTTCTTTCTCCCACCTGGAAAGTCGTACGATAACTCGGCATCATGAAATGCACACTCCATCTACAACTTCAAATCTTCCACGCACAGGATCAAGGCCTCCGAACCACCGAAATTTCACCTAAACATCACATTACGAAGCGTACGTTACAAGGAGTCCTAATACGAAGTCGGAATTGAAATCCGATAACCGAAATGAAAGATAAATCAAGTACCATCACAGACGGCATTTCAACATAAAAAGAGTAGGAATTACCTTCACTATAGAAGACAAGAAGAAGAGGAAAGTGAAGGCGTCGTTGCCACGATTGCAACCACATACTCAGAGTCGCAACGGGATGATCGAATCACTCTAACTCTCTTCTAGAAGTTCTCTCTATCTAACTATCTCACTCTCTCTCTCTGCCTTACTCTTCTCACGTTTCTGCCTTCTGTTTCTTCACTTAAGCTTTATATATTTGTAAGACAACGCATTAACGCTCAAGCGCTGGAACCCTAGGGCTTGAGCGCTCCAACCCTTGAGCGTTGAATTCTGCACGCTCGAGCGTTGGAGGCAGGTAGACCACCGCGCCATGCAACCAATCCTCAACTGCCACATAAGCCTCTTTTGACACATGGAAGTCAACACCAGACCTTATCTGATTGACTAGGGTGCTTGAGTGTAAGTATACCCATGCTTAAGCGTTCTGTGGACAATTGAGCGTTGGGTTTACCACGCTCGAGCGTTGACCATTGACTAGAAGACGTTTCGTCGCGTTCTGAGTCCGTTCGACATCCGATTAGTCCCAAATTTGAGATATAGGCTCATCAAGACCAAATAAACAACCTCAAACCCTATAAAATGCCTAATCTCAATCCTAACTTCAAATTTATTGTTTCACACTCATACGCCTTAAAGACGATGGATGGGTGAAAACCCTAAGATTTGTGTACGTTCTAACTCACTCTAGACGGTTGCGTACTTTCCATGCAAGGGTCTCAAGACCTTAAAAATCATCTTAAATATATAATCCAAGTCTTAAACCTATTTATCATACTTAAACAAAAAATGAAATCACGGATGTTACATTTCTACCCCCTTAAAAGAAATTCCATCCTCGAAATTTTCATACCTGTAAACAAATGGGGATACTGTTGCTGCATATCTGCCTCACGCTCCCAAGTAGCATCTCCGATAACATTATCCCAGATGACCTTAACCAAGGGAATCTGTCTACCATGGAGTTATTTAATCCTTCTATCTGCAATCTTAGACGGTAAAGCCTCATATTCTAGATTCTCACGGAGTTGTATAGACTCTGGCTCAATTACATGAGAAGGATCAGGGTAATATTTTTTTAACTGGGAAACATGGAAGACATCGTGAAGTTTGGAAAGGTTAGGCGGTAATGCTATATGGTAAGCTACTGGACCAATTCGTCGAAGAATTTGAAAATGTCCAATGAATCAGGGAGTAAACTTTCAAGACTTTATAACTCTGCCAATTATAGTCTTCGGAGTGACTCTCAAAAACAAGTGATCACATCCTGGAAATCTAAGGGTCTCATCCTCTTATTACTTTAGCCTATCCTGCACTTCCTTCATTTTCTCTCATATCTTCCTGACTTGTTCTGTTGTCTGCTGTACCACATTAGGACCCAACACATGGCTCTCGCCAGTCTCATACCAACACAACAGAGTCCTACACTTTATCCTGTACAAAGCCTCATACAGAGCCATCCCTATACTGCTATGGAAACTATTATTGTAAGTGAACTCAATCAAATGTAGGAATTCATCCCAACTACCAACATATTCAAACACACAGGCTCTTAAATGATCCTCCAATGATTCAATAGTTCTCTCTGACTGTTCATCTGTCTGAGGATGATAAGCAGAACTCATACTCAACTTGGTTCCCAAAGCATTGTGTAACTGTCTCCAAAATCTAGATGTAAATCTAGGATCTCAGTCGGAGATAATACTTGACTGCACCCCGTGCAACCTCACAATTTCCTTGATATAGATCTAGGTCAACTTCTCAAGACTGTAACTCTCACCAATAGGTAATAAGTGAGCACACTTCGTTAACCTATCAATGATAACCCAAATCGCATCAAACCTCTTCGGAGTTCGTGGTATCCAACCACAAAGTCTATGGCTATACTATCCCACTTCAATTCTGGGATATCTAAAGACTGCAAAAAACCTGCGGGCTTCTTATGTTCTATCTTAGATTACTGACACACCAAACATGATAGAACATACTCCACCACTTCTTTCTTCATCTTTGGCCACCAAAACATTTTCTTCAAGTCTTGATACATCTTGGTGGCTCCTGGGTGAAAACTCGGCTTGCTCTTATGTGCCTCTTCTAAAATCATCTTCCTAAACTCTAAGTCCTTGGGCACACATATCTGATCTCTAAACCTTAACACACCGTCGGATCCTCTCCTAAACTCTGAAACCTTACCCTCTTCTATACCTCAACTCACCTCTTGGAAATATGCATCCTGAACCTGTTTAGCTTTAAGGTATCTCAGAAACTCACTACTGATGGTGATCATACCTAAGCATATTCTATCCTCAGTCAAATCAGTACCTAGGTTCATATCTCTAAATTGTTCAAGCAACTCCATCACTTTCACCATCATTGCGGACACATGTAAAGATTTCCTACTCAGTGCATCCGCCACTACATTTACTTTCTCAGGATGGTATTGAAGATCAAACTCATAATCCTTACTAAATTCCATCCGTCTTCGTTGCCTCATGTTCAGCTCCTTCTGATCAAACAAATACTTTAAACTCTTGTGATCGCTGAACACATTTAACTTAGCTCCATCGAGATAGTGTCGCCATATCTTCAATGCGAACACTATAGCTGCTAACTCCAGATCAAGGGTCGGATAATTCCTTTCATGAATCCTCAACTGTTAGGAAGCATAAGCCACAACTCTTCCCCCTTGCATCAAAACACATCCCAACCCTTGATATGACGCATAAGAATACATGTCAAACTGTCCTAGCGGATCTGGTAACGTCAGCACTGGAGACGTAGTCAACTTCTCTTTAGCTTTTGAAAGCTCTATTCACACTTTTCCGTCCAAATAAACATCGCATCCTTTCTCGTTAACTACGTCATAGGCAACTCAATCTTCGAGAAACCTTCAATGAACCTCCTGTAATACCCCGCTAGACCTAGGAAACTCCTCACCTCACTCACTGACTTAGGCCTCTCCCATTTAATCACTGCCTCTACCTTAACTGGATCAATTGTTATCCCTTCCCTATTGATTATATGACCTAAAAACTGAACCTCCTCTAGCCAAAATTCACACTTGGATAGCTTCGCATACAACTGCCCATCTTTCGACACCTGCAACACAATTCTCAGGTGTTCCTTATGCTCTTCCTGGGAAAAGGAATAGATAAGAATATCAACTATGAACACCACTACAAACTTGTCGAGGAACGGTCTAAAGATCATGTTCATGTAATCCATGATCACTGCTGGAGCATTAGTCACACCAAACGCCATAACCAAGTATTCATAGTGTCCGTACCTCGTCCTAAAAGTTGTCGTAGGTATATCCTCCTTCTTCACCCTAATATGATGGTATCTGGATCTTAAGTCAATCTTAGAAAACACTGCAGCTCCCTTCAACTGATCCATCAGATCATCTATCCTAGGCAACAAATACTTATTCTTAATTGTAACCTTGTTCAACTACCTATAATCCATACATAACCTAGAACTTCCATCATTCTTCTTAACAAACAACACGAGTGCTCTTCACGGTGAAACACTAGGTCTGATGAATTCTTTGTTCATCATATCATCCAATTGTTTCTTTAACTCGACCAACTCCACGGGTGACACTCGATAAGGAGCTACTGATATAGGTCCTATCCCTGGTATGAGATCTATAGTGAATTCAACTTCCCTCTCTGGTGGCAAACCTGGAACATCAGGAGGGAAAACCTCAGGAAACTCTCTCACGATAGGCATATAATCTATACTAGGAGTCTCCTTAGCTTCCAAAGAGAAAAACATCAAATACTGCTGAGAATCGTCACTCCTCATAGTTGCTCCTTCATTAGCAGATACTATGCTAGAAGGCTCAAGAAAAGATAGGGTCTTTCGGGCACAATCTAACACTACATGGTTAGCCGAAAGCCAATCCATGCCAAGAACAACATCTATCGGTTGCATAGGCAAATAGATGAGATATATAAGGAATGTCCTATTTTCAAAAACTATAGAACACTGCAGGCAAACAAACATAGTAACCAAAGAGTCATTTGTCGGGGTAGATACTGTCAAAGTATATGGTAGCTGAGAAACGGGTAAACATAAATGATCCACACACTCATGTGAAACAAACGAATGTGTAGCGCCTGAGTCAAACAACACAGACGAGAGTCTGCCAGATATTAAACACATACCTTGAATAAGATCTGCAGATTGAGAGGATTCATCCCCTCTCATGGTAAACACCCTCCCTGTGGCCTAAGGTCTAGCCGTCTGTCGTCCTGCAGCTGAAACGCCTCTCCTAGCTCCACCTCTGGAGGTACCGACTCCTCTACCGGCAGTTGGCTGCTGCTGTTACACTCTCTGCCTGTACTCCCTAGCAAAATGACCATGTTTTCCACAGATATAACAACCAGATCTCTCCGAACACTCCCTGTTATAATGCGGACCTCCTTATCGGAAACAAACCGGGCCTCTATACTGCTGGCCCTCTCTATTAACTAGTGCTGCTGCTATAACTGGTGCAGATGTCTGAGTACTCTGCCCTGGTCTAGTGTAAGGTCCTCTCCTCCAGTGAGAACCCCTATCTCCTCTCCTCTAATGACCTGCCCCAGTAGGACCTCCACTTCGCTGCTGCCTCAGCTCTGCAGCCTGCCTCTGGTCCATACTCTCAATAGCACTGCACCTCTCCACCAACTTTGGAAAAGTCAGAATGTCCAAGGGCACTATAGACCTCCTCATCCCGTGCCGTAAACCCTCCTCAAACCTTTGGCACATCCAATCTGTGTCTGGAAACCTCTGTTAGAACTCAGAAAACTGTATTAAGACCTCAATTCTGGCCGCATAATCACCTACAGACATGTCCCCCTGTCGGAGACTCAAGAACTCTCTCTTCTTCTCTCGTCTGACCAACCGCGGGAAGTACTTCTCAAAGAAACAATCTTGGAGTAGCTCCCAAAAAATCAACCTTCCCTCTGCTTCAAGCAACCTCCTCTTGCCTCTCCACCATGACTCTGCTCCTCCTGTCAGCATGAAGGCGACATAAGTCACCTTCTTGTCATCTCTGCATCGAATAGTGTCAAATATCTTCTCCAACTCCTGTATCCACCACTCATCTCGCACTGGATCATAATCCTCTCTGAACTGGGGTGGTTTCCCCTTTAGGAAGGTAGCTAACCCTGCATCCTCTGCCTCAGCAACTCTCCTCCTGCCCTACTGCTCCTGTAACTCTGCATCTCGTTGCATCCTCTGAGCATTCTATTGCGCCTGTTACAACAAAACGGATGCTAACTCCCGAATGGTCCGGAGAGTCTCAAATGACTCCCCTCCACCTCCAGCTCCTACCTCAGACTGATAATCATCCTCGTTACCCACTCTAGGCTCCACCTCTATAGCTTTACCACCACCACGTCTACCACGTCCTCGTCCTCTACCGCGAGCCATGATCATGTTAAAAGAAATCATTAGCCCACATCAATATGACATATAATACTACATTAAACTGGAATATAAATACTATATGTCCTACAAATGTCGTATTCGGACTCACTACCCAACTTCTAAGCATAGTCTTTATAGGATGTGGATTCAACTAAAATGGCCAGTATACCCTAACTCAAGTCCGATTAGAATCGAATGCTCTGATACCACGAAATGAGACACCCGATGTCCCATTAAAGAAAACCCGAAATTATTAAAAGCTAATCGTGATAATAGCATTAAGCGATTATATTGAAACAGCGAAAAAGTTTAAAACTAAAAAAAACAACCATCAACCACATATACATATATACATACATAACACTGTACACCATAAGTACTGGAACAAAAGATATCGGATCATAAACTCGTACTACTGGGTCCTCCTCTGGAACTGGTGCAAGGACGGGCTCCAATGAGGGTAATGGTACTGGCTCTGGAGCAGCTACCTCGAAGGGTACGAGGAAGGGAACCGGTGCCATCTCAGGCATCAGAGGCATCGATGGTAACTGTGCATCTGGAAATTCAATAGGATAGGGAAATGTTTGGTCGGCTTTGAAATTACCCACCAAACCTAAAAGAGCTCCCTGCCATAGTCCCGTTGTCACCGAGACTGGATCTGTATATACTGCAAATAGGGTAACTGGGTCCACAAGCTACCTGTTGGAATATATAAACTCGAACTCAAAAGTCCCCGTGAGGGGGAATCCTGTCGTCGGAGTCATCCCCGGGTGATCCCAGTGTGCCATCCTCGTGCTCAAGGTCTAAGTTACAACAATAAAAATAAAACAAAAACCACGATAAAAATAAAGGGGATAAGAAATGATTTAACGTCAAACGCGGAAAAGGGTTTAGAAACATTTACATTTATAACAGCACATTGAACATCCATCTCCATTCTCGACCGCGGAGGGAGAATTCCCATGCAAAGCAATGGCACTATAGTTGCACAATACACGTCGGTGCACACCACTGATCCCCGACCAGGGTGCTCCTGCAATGCATGAACTATAGCTACGACAATAATGATAATAATGTCTGGGACGGTCCTGCCAATAATCTAAACCACGGGAATGCATCCTCCGAGGAATAAGACCCCTAGTGCCAATGCACTATATCACAGACCATGTTTCAGGTCACCTATATGAAAATATCACAGACCAGGTTTCAGGTCACCCCCTAGTGCCTTAACCTCTCATGACTATCTCATAGATAACCTCAACAATAATCACATCTCGTCAGTCGCATCACCATATCACAATAATCATCTCGGTTAGGAACTTATGAACTCTTGTATCATGAACCCCCACATACATCACTATACTCATCATGTATCAATGCTCATAAAATCTCTAATCATAATAATCACCCATCATGTCAACATGTCATATATTCAATCATCTCCATATATAATAAAATAGTATAAAATAATATAATATAATTTTATCTATTATCCAATAAGCACAAATAACACAGACGACTCATCATATATCAACAACAAACCCATAACAGTCAAACCAGTCCAATCAGTCAAAGAAGTCGACATTAATAATAAAATAATATATTTTTATACGTATCGGTGATAAACATACAATTCCAATATCATCATTGATACCACTAAGTAGTCACCAATGTGATATTGACATTGTCCGTTACTCGCTCTCTAGTAGGGTTTAGGTCGCCATACGCCATTATCAAAATAAATGCCACTTCGCTGTTTCCGACGTTAGATGGCTTCTTTCCCCCACCTGGAAAGTCGTACGATAACTCGGCGTCACGAAACGCACATTCCCTCTACAACTTCAAACCTGCCATGCACAGGATCAAGTCGAGTACCGTCACGGACGACATTTCGACATAAAAGGGTTGGAATTACCTTCACTATAGAAGAAAAGAAGTAGAGGAACGTGAAGGCATCGTTGCCACAATCGCAACCACGTAATCGGAGTCGCAACGGGATGATCGAATCGCTCTAACTCTTGTCTTGAAGTACTTTCTCTCAAACTCTCTCACTCTCTCTCTCTACCTTACTATTTCTGTTTGTGTGTTCTCTCAAGTTTCTGCCTTCTGTTTCTCCACTTATAGCTTAAGTGACTTAATATTTTTGCAAGATACTGCATCAACGCTCAAGTGCTGGAACCCTAGCACTTGAACCCTCCAACGCTTGAGCGTTGGATTCTCCACCCTCGAGTGTTGGAGGCAGGTAAACCACCGCACCATGCAACCAATCCTCAACTGCCACGTAGGCCTCTTTTGACACGTGGAAGTCAATGCCAGACCTTGTCTGATTTACTAGGATGCTTGAGCGTTGATATACCCATGCTTGAGCATTCTGTGGACGCTTGAGCGTTGGGTTTACCACGCTCGAGTGTTAACCATTGATCAGACGATGTTTCGTCGCGTTCTGAGTCCGTTCGACGTCCGATTAGTCATAAATTTGAGATATGGACTCATCAAGACCTAATAAACAACTTCAAACCCTAAAAAATGCGTAATCTCAATCCTAACTTCAAATTTCCTTTTTTACACTCATACGCCTTAAAGACGATGGACGAGGAAAAACCCTAAGATTCTTGTACGTTCAAACTCACTCTAGACGGTTTCGTACTTTCTATGCAAGGGTCTCTAGACCATAACCAATCATCTTAAATATATAATCCAAGTCTTAAACCTATTTATCATACGTAAACAAAACATGAAATCATGGATGTTACAGTGGGCACCTGGAACTACCCTCTCCCTCAATAAAGTGACGTCTGTAGACTCTGGCATATCATGCTCTCGGCTCCCAGACTGACTCATCACAACTAATCACCACCTTGCGGCAACGAAAGTGATACATGTTTTGCACGCTCCTCCTCCTGCCTCTCTGAACCATGCCTACATGGCACCTAGTCTCTGAACGATTTACCGTATTACACATATCGTTAGGGATCTCCCTCTGATGGGGTGGATACCACATCTCTGAAAACGTTAGGCGTAGAGCAATCCAATATGAGTCGATAATGGTAAAGTAAGGACCTCCTCCATGAGGGATATACAGACTAACTAAGCCTATATAAGTCTTGAAGAACTGTGAGTGTTCGACCTGTCACCCACGGTAGTCATGGTACACTATCTCCACATCACCAAGAATCGGGATCGTGGGAGGGATCCTCTGCAGGTAGTGCACCGGATGATAATCCTGCCAGGCTGCTGTCCCCGTCCTGCAGCTGCTGCTCATCTACTGTAACATGTACATACACATAAAGGTAGAGAAAAGAAGGGAGATAAGCAACTAATCATCGTCATAAAAAGGGTCGGGGCACAATACTGCATGTTATCAAACATCATAGATGTACAAACAACAAATTTTTCTCAAGTGAATCTTTTACAAACATCCTCAATTGTAAATCTAGGATGAACTCTCTAAGTAGTCAAACTCTTATGCATGTTGGCCGATCTCTCCTATAGAGAATACTAATTCTCGAAATTTCTCTTTCTCTCAATTAGGCCTTCCTTGCCCAAAGAGTGTCAGTTGCTTTGTCTAGGTAACTGTTCCGCTCACTGTGACCAATAAGGGTGCTTCCTCATATGAGCTCAATCTCCAAAAGGGGTATCTTGGTCGCCTCATAAGGCATACATGCGATTGGAATACTCTGGGCCAGACATCGAGATAGCCAACCCTCCACGTGGATCACAACACAGTGAGTGCAAATCACTAGTCATTGTAGATTGTTCCAGACTGGACTATGAGACACCTCGATTTCCCATTGAAGAAAAACCTGATTAACTAAACCTTAATCGTGAAATTAGTGTTAAACACACATAACAGAAAAGCGTAGATATTAAAAACTTAAACATAAAATATATAAACATAAACATCACATACTACATATATATATATATATATATATATATATATATATATATATATATATATATATATATATATATATATACATAGGTATAAAGACATCTGTCTTGGGTACCCTATCAGTAGGGCCCCATAAGATACAAACCGACATAAGAATCGGAAATAAAATACATCATAAGATCCCAGACATAAAACATCCTCACTACACTTCACTCAGAGCCCGTCCCCTCTCAAAATACATCAAAATAGCTCACCACCCACATACCTATATACAACATATGCTCTAGCCTATCCACAAAGACTAACGTGGATATCTGTTGGGACGCCGACAAGTGTACCGGGTCTTCGCAAGTAATAAAATAAACACGGTAAGTAATTACCGAGGTCGAACTCAGGGATTGGGCTACCAATTCGACTAATCCGCGGGAAGTCAGATATGTTCGGTCAAGTTACAGAAGGTGGTTGAGAGAGAGAGAATAGGATCGAAATTAAATTAACAAATCTAATTAAATAATTAACTAAAAATATGAAAACTAAAATGTCCAAAGTCACAAATCCACCTACCCAATATGTATTCCCAAATGATGATGAATTCCTCCCTACGTTCAATTACAATGTCAACCGGGACCCCTAAATTCTCCTAAATCCACTCTCGTGCTCATTAGGACGTATTCGACGATTGGATTAATTACTTACTAGGTCTCATAATCCTAATCTCGAATTCTGTTAATTCTTGTTCCCTATAAGGTCGCACCGATCTCCTACTCACTCTCGTGCAATATTCGATCGATGATCCTAATTCAAGTTATAAACGTGAATCGCTGACTAAGCCTCATCAACGTTAACAAGTCAATCACGCAACACATATGATCAACACAATCAAGTCAGAATTAGAAAACATTTATGATCCCGATTCAAGTTCTGAAACACGAATCGCCGTTAGGCCTCAAACACGTTTAACTGATTAATCACGCAAAACATATGATCAAACATTCAAATCAGAATCGGAAAACAAGAATTGAATTAAAGGAGAAAGACATACATCATATCGGATCTACACTGCCATGGGTGGCTTCATCGTTCCCTCGGACGAGGGGATTAGTTCCTCATGCTCATAGACAAGCGATCGGACGTAATCTCCATAAGAAAAAGGGAGACGCAGCTCCAAAGAGAAAAGAAATTACCCTAAACGCTACTCTAAACAGTAGAAAACTACTAGGATTCGCGGCCCTCCAAAAGCCCTACAGCCTCCTCCAAGTTTCCCTTCTCGTTTGATCTGCAACAGCCTTTAAATAGTAATCCTGATCTGCGCTCGTTCGTGAGGCGAGCAGACTTTCGCGGGGCGAGAATTAAAATTGGCGCGCTTTCAATTTGAACTCTCGCGAGGCGAAAGTGTGTTCACGGGGCGAGTCTTCAATTCTGGGCTGTGACCTTCATCACGGCTGGGCTGTGATGGTCTTTGACTTCCAAGTCTTCATTCTCTCGCGAGGCGAGCTTCCTCTCGCGGGGCGAGTCTTCAAACCTTAAACTGCCACGGGCGTGGTATTCATCACGGCTTGGCCGTGATGGTCTCTGTCTTGCAGGTTTTCATGAGCTCGCGAGGCGAGACACCTCTCGCGTGGCGAGACTGAAGTGATGACTTTTGCTGCTTTGTTGACTTTCAGGCTCGCGGGGCGAGCATACACTCGCGAGGAGAGTGTCTCCAGACTTGCAATTTCCACTGCTTTTCGACTTTCCTTGACTCCCGGAGCTTCACTTATTTAACCTGAAACAACAAAAGCACCCACAAGCGTAATTCTATTCAAAATAACCTAAAAACTACACAAAATACGCAAAATGAGTCAAAGTCCAACTTAGGAACAAAACAAGGCAAATTTGGGCGAAAACGAGAGTGAACTCGAATAAATAGGCACATGAACCCTAGTTCATCTAGTCATAAAACTAGATAAGCCAGAGGCTTATCAAAATACCCCAAACTTAAACCTTGCTTGTCCCCAAGCAAGCTTAAAACTCAAAAACGACTCAAGACTTGGCAAGCCTAAAGGAATCAATCGATTTCGCACAAATTTAATGCAACTTTACAAAACAGTTTTCTTCTTTGATTCCCCCCCTTTTTTCATCAATGTAATCCCCACATTCATCTACTTTAAACAATTGAGAATTTATCATTCATGCCATCATTACTCTAAGTTGAGGCTCAAAGATACACACAAAGGAAGATCACCTATTCCAAACAATTGCCTTCCTCACAAGGGTATGTAAAATTTCACTCATTCGCTCAATTCGTCAAGGCTTTCAACTTTTTCACTCAATTTCACTTATCAAGAGCACTTCCCATGAATTTGATTTTCATCTCAAAAATGGTTCCCACGAAAACATGCATGCAACATCAGAAGGTCTTTTAAAGGTTGTAATGGGGCCTGGCTCAGGGTAGGATAATGAAGGATATTTAGGCTTAAGTCCCTAGGAACTAAGAGAGCATGAGCATTAAACACATTTTCCACTCAACTTCCTTTTTCCATTTTTCTTTTTATCTCGGGTGGCTACAGCCTTTTCCTTGCTAATCTTTTTGTTCTGCCCCTTTTCCTTGGGCAAATATTTTTTTTTCTTTTTTTTTTCGCCTTGGGTTTCAACCTTTATTTTCTTTTTCTCACCCCCAATATGACATATCACCTCGTAGCCACCCCAAACTTAGTTTCTCACAACCTTTCTCTTGCTCATTTCCATGCTCTCCTAATCCTAAGATTGGGTTAACATGGTTTTTTCAGATTTTGGCTCGTAGTGTAGGGTCATCAAGAAACAATAGGTCAATTGGGCTCAATTTGGCTAACTAGGGAACATGCATTAGGGGTGGTTCTTTTCAGGCCAAGTAGTTATTCAAAGAAAATTGCCTAAATCATTTTATGCAACACATAAACATGCAAACCATATAGAGATTCAAGCAAATTCGGGAAAGTGCAACTTAACAGTGATTCACACATTCAAAAACGGAGTTGGAGGCTCAAATTCCTCACCTGGACATTTTGCAAATTGTTTGACCGAGATACGATTCCTAGTGTGTGCACCCCCTCACCCCAAACTTATCATAAATCAAGTAATCACAACAAAGTTCTCAAAGTTCAGTTTTCAATTTTTAAGTGGGGATAAACTTTTCTAATTTCAGAACTTAGGGGAAATCATCAATGGTCAAATAATTCATGCAATCAATCTACGCTCAATCTAATTAAAATCCAACAAGCTTGCCGACACGACATTCATACAACAACTCTTGATCTTCTCAAATTATTCAAGAGCGACAAACAAAAACAAAAACAAAAAGCAGAACAAAACAGAAGTTAGGAAAAGAGAGGGATACCTAGCTTGGGTTATGATAAGCCTCTGGCTTATCTAGTTTTATGACTAGATGAATTAGGGTTTATGTGCCAATTTATTCGAGTTCACTCTCGTTTTCACCCAAATTTGCCTTGCTTTGTTCCTAAGTTGGACTTTGACTCGTTTTGCGTCTTTTGTGTAGTTTTTAGGTTATTTTGAATAGAATTACGCTTGTGGGTGCTTTTGTTGTTTCAGGTTAAATAAGTGAAGCTCCGGGAGTCAAGGAAAGTCGAAAAGCAGTGGAAACTGCAAGGCTGGAGACACTCGCCTCGCGAGTGTATGCTCGCCCCGCGAGCCTGAAAGTCAACAAAGAAGCAAGAGTCATCACTTCAGTCTCGCCACGCGAGAGGTGCCTCGCCTCGCGAGATCATGAAAACCTGCAAGACAGAGAGCATCACGGCTTGGCCGTGATGAATACCACGCCCGTGGCAGTTTAAGGTTTGAAGACTCGCCCCGCGAGAGGAAGCTCGCCTCGCGAGAGAATGAAGACTTGGAAGTCAGAGACCATCACGGCCCAGCCGTGATGAAGGTCACAGCCTGAAATTGAAGACTCGCCCCGCGAACACACTTTCACCTCGCGAGAGTTCAAATTGAAAGCGCGTCAATTTTAATTCTCGCCTCGCGAGAGGCTGCTCGTCTCGCGAGCGAGCGCAGATCAGGAATCCTATTTAAAGGCTTTTGCAAATCAGATTAAGGGGGATCGTTATGAGGAGGCAGTTTTCCACTTAGGTTAGGGCAGTAGTTTCTAATCCTTATTTCTCTTCGGAGTTGCGTCTCCTTTTCTGGTTTTCTTTTTATTTTACGATGGTGATTGTGTCCGAGTGTTTGTCTATGAGCATGAGGAACTAATCCCCTCGTCCGAGGGAACGATGAAGCCACCCATGGCGATGTAAATCCGATATGATGTATGTCTTTCTCCTTTAATTCAATTCTTGTTTTCAGATTCTGATTTGAATGTTTGATCATATGTTTTGCGTGATTAATCAGTTAAACGTGTTTGAGGCCTAACGGCGATTCGCGTTTCAGAACTTGAATCGGGATCATAAATGTTTTCTAATTCTGATTTGATTGTGTTGATCATATGTGTTGCGTGATTGACTTGTTAACGTTGATGAGGCTTAGTCAGCGATTCACGTTTAGAACTTGAATTAGGATCATCGATCGAATATTGCACGAGAGTGAGTAGGAGATCGGTGCAACCATATAAGGAACAAGAATTAACCGAATTCGAGATTAGGATTATGAGACCTAGTAAGTAATTAATCCAATCGTCGAATACGTCCTAATGAGCACGAGAGTGGATTTAGGAGAATTTAGGGGTCCCGGTTGACATTAAAATTGAACTTAGGGAGGAATTCATCATCACTTGGGTGTACGTATTGGGTAGGTGGATTTGTGACCTTGGATATTTTAATATCTGATTTTTAGTTAATTATTTAATTAGATTTGTTAATTAAATTTCGATCATATTCTCTCTCTCAACCACCTTCTGTAACTTGACCGAACGTATCTGACTTCCCGCGGATTAGTCGAATTGGTAGCCCAATCCCTGAGTTCGACCTCGGTAATTACTTACCGTGTTTATTTTTATTACTTGCGACAACCCGGTACACTTGCCGGCGTCACAACCAATTTGACGCGCTGTCGCGCACGCGTCAAAAGATGAGCGGTTAGTAAAAATGTAGTTTAGTGTGCGACAACTCGGGTATCGTATCACAAGGACTCTTGTAGTGCTATTATCGCAGAAAATCAGTTTTCTTGGGGGGGTGTTTGGTTTGAAATTGATTGGAAAACAGAATGAAAACAGAGCATAAAAACAGAGCAAATTACGTGATTATCAAATAAGACTAAGACGATCAATCTGCTGTTTCGTTTCCCACTATCATCGGTTCATGTAATTCCATGCCCTAAGCGGAGTCTAATCCCTTTTCGATTGTAGCATCGATTAACAAGCGAAACCGATGCTACGGGACATATATTCCTAATTCCGAATTAAGCAAACGGATGAAGCCCTTAGTGAATTAAGCAAACACGAATTGAACGCACGCGAATTAAGCAAACGCGATTAAGTTAGGAATATAAAATCATCGAAAATAAATCAACGCTAATTCGATACAAATTGAATTAAGCAAACAGAGAATAACGAATAGCATTGAAAGAGAGAAGAGAATTAAATCAGAAATTACAAGACCTCAAGTGTTGGCGGAAGCCGATTACAGCAGATCAACCTAGGGAGATTAGTTCTCCATCAAAAACGCAATACAACCAGAGAAATTCGAAAACAAGGATTAGCAAAAGAATCCTTCTGTTCTGCCCTAAACAGCTATTTATAACTTTCAGAAACTGCGCAGACTCGCGAGGCGAGTGGCCTCTCGCGAGGCGAATATTAAAATGGTGCCTTCTTGAATCTGTATTCTCGCGAGGCAAGTGTGATTCTCGCGAGGCGAGTCTTCAAAACCTGGGTTGTCACAGCTGTGATGAAGGTCACGGCCAAAAACTTGTTGTGACTCCGGCAAGTGTACCGGGTCGTCGCAAGTAATAAAAACACGGTAAGAGTCTACCGAGGTCGAACACAAGGATTGGGTTACCAATTCGACTAATTTCGTGGGAAATCCGATACGTTGGTCAAGCGAGAGAAGGTGGTTGAGAAAGAGAGATTAATATCTAAAATTCAATTAACAAATCTAATGAAATAATTAACTAAAATCAGAAATTAAAATATCCAAGGTCACAACTCCACCTACCCAATATGTACACCCAAGTGATGATGAATTCCTCCCTAAGTTCAATTACAATGTCAACCGGGACCCCTAAATTCTCCTAAATCCACTTCCGTGCTCATTAGGACGTATTCGACGATTGGATTAATTACTTACTAGGTCTCATAATCCTAATCTCGAATTCTATTAATTCTTGTTCCCTATAGGTTGCACCGATCTCCTACTCACTCTCGTGCAATACTCGACCGATGATCCTAATTCAAGTTCTAAACGTGAATCGCTGACAAAGCCTCATCAACGTTAACAAGTCAATCACGCAACACATATGATTAACACAGTCAAATCAGAATTAGAAAACATTTATGATCCCGATTCAAGTTCTGAAACGCGAATCGCCGTTAGGCCTCAAACACGTTTAACTGATTAATCACGCAAAACATATGATCAAACATTCAAATCAGAATCGGAAAACAAGAATTGAATTAAAGGAGAAAGACATACATCATATCGGATTTACATCACCATGGGTGGCTTCATCGTTCCCTCGGACGAGGGGGATTAGTTCCTCATGCTCATAGACAAGCGATCGGACACAATCACCATCGTAAAATAAAAAGAAACGATAAAAGGAGACGCAGCTCCAAGGAGAAATAAGGATTCGAAACTACTGCCCTTAACCTAAGTGGAAAACTGGATCCCTCCCCATAATCTGATCTGCAAAAGCCTTTAAATAGGATTCCTGATCTGCGCTTGCTCGCTCGCGAGCAGCCATTCGCGAGGCGAGAATTAAAATTGGCGCGCTTTCAATTTGAACTCTCGCGAGGCGAAGGTATGTTCGTGGGGCGAGTCTTCAATTCTGGGCTGTGACCTTCATCACGGCTGGGCCGTGATGGTCTCTGACTTCCGGGGTCTTCAAACTCTCGCGGGTAGAGCTTCTTCTCGCGGGGCGAGTCTTCAAACCTTAAACTGCCACGGGCGTGGTATTAATCACGGCTTGGCCGTGATGGTCTCTGTCTTGCAGGTTTTCATGATTTCGCGAGGCGAGGCACCTCTCGCGTGGCGAGACTGAAGTGATGACTCTTGCTGCTTTGTTGACTTTCAGGCTCGCGGGGTGAGCATACACTCGCGAGGCGAGTGTCTCCAGCCTTGCAATTTCCACTGCTTTTCGACTTTCCTTGGCTCCCGGAGCTTCACTTATTTAACCTGAAACAACAAAAGCACCCACAAGCGTAATTCTATCCAAAATAACCTAAAAACTACACAAAAGACGCAAAACGAGTCAAAGTCCAACTTAGGAACAAAACAAGGCAAATTTGGGCGAAAACGAGAGTGAACTCGAATAAATAGGCACATGAACACTAGTTCATCTAGTCATAAAACTAGATAAGCCAGAGGCTTATCAAAATACCCCAAACTTAAACCTTGCTTGTCCCCAAGCAAGCTTAAAACTCAAAAACGACTCAAGACTTGGCAAGTCTAAAGGAATCAATCGATTTCGCACAAATTTAATGCAATCAAAACAGTTTTTCTCTAATGATCTCCCCCCTACATAAATGTAATCCCCACATTCATTTACTTTAAACCATTGAGAACCCATCATTCATTCCATCACTACTCTAAGTTGAGGATCAGAGATACACACAAAGGAAGATCACCTATCTCAAACAATTGCCTTCCTCACAAGGGCATTTAAAATTTCACTCATTCGCTCAAGTTTGTCAAGGTTATCAACTTTTCACTCAATTTCACATATCAAGAGCACTTCCCATGAATTTGATTGTCATCTCAAAAGTAGTTCCCACGAAAACATGTATGCAACATCAGAAAGTCTTTTAAAGGTTGTAATGGGGCCTGGCTCAGGGTAGGATAATGAAGGATATTTAGGCTTAAGTCCCTAGGAACTAAGAGAGCATGAGCATTTTTGGCACTTTTTCCACTCAAATTCCTTTTTCCATTTTTCATTTGGGCTCGGGTGACTACCGCCTTTTCCTTGCTAATCTTTTTGTTCTGCCCCTTTTCCTTTGGCAATTTTTTTGTTTTCTTCTTTTCTTTTCTTTTTTTTTTTTTTTTGCCTTGGGTTTCAACCTTTATTTTTCTTTTTCTCACCCCAAAATGACATACCTCCTTGTAGCCACCCCAAACTTAGTTTCTCACAACCTTTCTCTTGCTCATTTCCATGCTCTCCTAATCCTAAGATTGGGTTAACATGGTTTTTCAGATTTTGGCTCGTAATGTAGGGTCATCAAGAAACAATAGGTCAATTGGGCTCAATTTGGCTAACTAGGGAACATGCATGAGGGATGGTTCATTTTAGGCCAAGTAGTTAATTCAAAGAAAATTGCCTAAATCATTTGATGCAACACATAAACATGCAAACCATATAGAGATTCAAGCAAATTCGGGAAAGTGCAACTTAACAGTGATTCACATATTCAAAAACAGAGTTGGAGGCTCAAATTCCTCACCTGGACATTTTGCAAATTGTTTGACCGAGATACGATTCCTAGTGTGTGCACCCCCTCACCCCAAACTTATCATAAATCAAGTAATCACAATAAAATCCTCAAAGTTCAGTTTTCAACTTTTAAGTGGGGATAAACTTTTCTAATTTCAGAACTTAGGGGAAGTCATCAATGGTCAAATAATTCATGCAATCAATCTACGCTCAATCTAATTAAAATCCAACAAGCTTGCCGACACGACAGTCATACAACAACTCTTGATCTTCTCAAATTATTCAAGAGTGACAAACAAAAACAAAACAAAAATCAAAAACAAAACAAAAGTTAAGAGAAGAGAGGGATACCTAGCTTGGGTTGCCTCCCAAGAAGCGCTTGTTTAACGTCCCGAGCTTGACTTATTAAGAAGCATCCACCTGGATCCCATAGCCTGTGGTACAGGGGCCAAGAGACGCTCATCATATCAAATCCTCCACCCGGATCAAATGGTAATTGGAGTGGAGATCGTAGCAGCAATATGACCTTATCATCAACTCCACCCATCCAGTGTGTGAAAACTCCATTGACCTCTTCAATTATGAATTCACTTCCTCTCGGGTCAAATGGTGTTTTCTCGAGGAAGTGTGCCAGACGAGTGGGAGGGTCTAACTTACCCATGTCCACACATGCATGTAAGCCAACATAGTTATCCAATGCAGAAATTTTCGGTTGCTTGGCAAACAGTGTGGAATCCACTACCACTTCGTCTTCATTTTGATCTATCCCCAAAACCAGATTTTCTTCAAATTGGGCTTCATGTGACTCTTGTACTAACTGCTTGCAAATCTCCTCAGCTTGCGCTTTGAAATTCTGCATGACAGTTTCGATACTGTCACAGTTGGCTCTTGCCTTGGCCTCAGAGGTGGATAGCTCTTGGGAATATTGTTCTAGAGCAGTTTTCAACGGTGTTTGCTCATTCCATTCCCATTCCTCCTCATGCTTCTTGATTACACTATAAGCTTGTGCATGAGGGCAATTACGTCCCCAGCGCCAATGATCTCCCAGGGATATGTTAGGCCCAAAGTCATATTTTGTAACACCGTCCAAGGCTGGAAAATAAACAGTCTCCATGATTCGCAATCCACCTTGAAAGGGTACCTCGCATACAAAACAGGGCCAAGACCAAGTGGGATCAAGAAACACGGTATATTTATTTCTATTATTATTCTCTATTTCTTGATACCGTGAAGGTGGTCTTGGCCCTGTTTTGTATGCGAGGTACCCTTTCAAGGTGGATTGCGAATCATGGAGACTGTTTATTTTCCAGCCTTGGACGGTGTTACAAAATATGACTTTGGGCCTAACATATCCCTGGGAGATCATTGGCGCTGGGGACGTAATTGCCCTCATGCACAAGCTTATAGTGTAATCAAGAAGCATGAGGAGGAATGGGAATGGAATGAGCAAACACCGTTGAAAACTGCTCTAGAACAATATTCCCAAGAGCTATCCACCTCTGAGGCCAAGGCAAGAGCCAATCGTGATAAAGATTTAAACCGGCATGCAGAATTTCAAAGCGCAAGCGAGGAGATTTGCAAGCAGTTAGTACAAGAGTCACATGAAGCCCAATTTGAAGAAAATCTGGTTTTAGGGATAGATCAAAATGAAGACGAAGTGGTAGTGGATTCCACACTGCTTTCCAAGCAACCGAAAAATTTCTGCATTGGATAACTATGTTGGCTTACATGCATGTGTGGACATGGGTAAGTTAGACCCTCCCACTCGTCTGGCACACTTCCTCGAGAAAACACCATTTGACCCGAGAGGAAGTGAATTCATAATTGAAGAGGTCAATGGAGTTTTCACACACTGGATGGGTGGAGTTGATGATAAGGTCATATTGCTGCTACGATCTCCACTCCAATTACCATTTGATCCGGGTGGAGGATTTGATATGATGAGCGTCTCTTGGCCCCTGTACCACAGGCTATGGAATCCAGGTGGATGCTTCTTAATAAGTCAAGCTTGGGACGTTAAACAAGCGCTTCTTGGGAGGCAACCCAAGCTAGGTATCCCTCTCTTCTCTTAACTTTTGTTTTGTTTTTTATTTTTGTTTTGTTTTTGTTTGTCACTCTTGAATAATTTGAGAAGATCAAGAGTTGTTGTATGACTGTCGTGTCGGCAAGCTTGTTGGATTTTAATTAGATTGAGCGTATATTGATTGCATGAATTATTTGACCATTGATGACTTCCCCTAAGTTCTGAAATTAGAAAAGTTTATCCCCACTTAAAAGTTGAAAACTGAACTTTGAGGATTTTATTGTGATTACTTGATTTATGATAAGTTTGGGGTGAGGGGGTGCACACACTAGGAATCGTATCTCGGTCAAACAATTTGCAAAATGTCCAGGTGAGGAATTTGAGCCTCCAACTCTGTTTTTGAATGTGTGAATCACTGTTAAGTTGCACTTTCCCGAATTTGCTTGAATCTCTATATGGTTTGCATGTTTATGTGTTGCATCAAATGATTTAGGCAATTTTCTTTGAATTAACTACTTGGCCTAAAATGAACCATCCCTCATGCATGTTCCCTAGTTAGCCAAATTGAGCCCAATTGACCTATTGTTTCTTGATGACCCTACATTACGAGCCAAAATCTGAAAAACCATGTTAACCCAATCTTAGGATTAGGAGAGCATGGAAATGAGCAAGAGAAAGGTTGTGAGAAACTAAGTTTGGGGTGGCTATAAGGAGGTATGTCATTTTGGGGTGAGAAAAAGAAAAATAAAGGTTGAAACCCAAGGCAAAAAAAAAAGCGCTCCCAAGAAGCGCTTGTTTAACGTCCCGAGCTTGACTTATTAAGAAGCATCCACCTGGATCCCATAGTCTGTGGTACAAAGGCCAAGAGATGCTCATCATGTGAGATCCTCCACCCGGATCCCATGGTTTGTGAAGTGGCCCTCGCAGGAGCAATACGACTCTATCCATACTTCCATCCAGTCTGAGTGTGAAAACTCCATTGACCTCCGCAATGATGAACTCACTTCCTCTCGGGTCAAACTGTGTTTTCACGAGGAAGTGTGCCAGACAAGTGGGCGGGTCTAACTTACCAATGTTCACACATGCATGCAAGCCAACATATTTATTTAACGCATCAAAATCAGGTTGCTTGGCAAGCATGGTGAAGTCCTCTACCACTTTATCTTCATTTTGATCTCTACCCCCTTGCTCCATTGCCTTGCCCTTTGCCAACTACTCTTCCTCTGGTTTCTCTTCCTCATCATGTGGTTGTTCCGGGGCCATGTCACTTGCCAATTCCTTTTCCTCCAGTTGTTCTTCCTCAACATGTGGTAGTTCTTCCTCAACTCCCTGAGAACTAGTTACATCCCAGTCGTATCCCAACACCCCACTGCTTCTAGTTGTTGTGGCATCGCATTGGTTCTTAGGGTGGTTCTCGGTATCACTTGGGAGAGTCTCTGGGGGACACTCATTTAGTTGCTTTGTGAGCTGGGCACTTTGCATCTCTAAATTCTGAAGTGCCATCCCTGTCTGAGTTGCCAACTTGTCAATTGTCGCATTCATCTTCTCAAAAGATGTGGCTGTAAAAGTTGACAACTTCTCAAAAGCCAACTCCCAAGGTTGTGGTTGCCAATTCTGTTGAGGTTGTGGTTGCCAGGCTAGACCATCGTCAGCATTACTCCAAGCGACATCCGGATGGTCTCTACTCATATCACCCCAATACTGATTCTGACTCTGATAGTTGTTCTGGGGCACGCTGTCATTATGCCATGGTTCCACATATACTTGAGGGAAGTAGAACGGACAACTCCAAGTGTCATGGTTCCCATCACAATATTCGCACCCCGGAAGCATTCCTTCGTGTACCTCGCATACAAAACAAGGCAAGACCAAGTGGAATCAAAGAAGTAGAGAGATAGTAGAAAATAAAAAGAAAATAATAAAAATAAAAATAAAAATAAGAACAAAAATAACTTAACCAAATAATCAAACTCCCCTAAATCAGAAAAATTGGTTGTGCCAATCCCCGGCAACGGCGCCAAAAACTTGTTGGGACGCCGGCAAGTGTACTGGGTCGTCGCAAGTAATAAAATAAACACGGTAAGTAATTACCGAGGTCGAACTCAGGGATTGGGCTATGTTGTGACTCCGGCAAGTGTACCGGGTCGTCGCAAGTAATAAAACACGGTAAGAGTCTACCGAGGTCGAACACAAGGATTGGGTTACCAATTCTACTAATTTCGCAGGAAATTCGATAGGTTCAGTTAAGCGAAGAAAATTGTTGTGAGAGAGAGATGAAGACTGCAATTCAATTAAGAAATCGATTAAAGCTAAGGTAATTAAATTCAGAAATTTAAAATATCTAGGGTTTCAAATCCACCTACCCAATCATGCATAGTACCCAAGTGATTATGTATTCCTCCCTAGGTTCAATTACAATGTCAACCGGGACCCCCAATTTCTCCTAAATTCACAGCCGTGCGCAATAGGATGTATTCAACGATTTGGATTATTTACTCACCAAGTCTCATAATCCTAATCCTCGAATTCTGTTAATTCTTGTTCCCTACGTGGTTGCACTAATCTCCTACCCACTATCGTGCAATATTCAATTAGTGATCCCAATTCAAGTTCTAAAACGTGAATCGCCGGTCGGCCTTAACACGTTTAACTAGTTAATCTTGCTAGCATATGATCAACACAATAATATCAGAATTGGAAAACATTTATTGAGAGTAGGGGAAAAATAACATACATCACGTGAACACTACACAGCCATGGGTGGCTTCATCGATCCCCTAGACGAGGGGATTAGTTCCTCATGCCCGTGACGACGCACAAACAATCGGCAATAATCTCCATAATAATAAACTAAGAGAAGAAAAGAAAAGAAAAGGGAGACGCAGCTCCAGAAACAAGGATTCGCACTCCTATTCTGATCTAAGCAATGGCTAACAACTTCCTCCCCAATTCTGATCTGATATGGCCTTTAAATAAGGATTCTGTTTCTCGCCAGCTCGCGGGGCGAGCTTACTCTCGCGACGCGAAATTAAGCATTGGCGCGCCTCAAATTTTGTATTTTCGCGAGGCGAGCTTGTATTCGCGGGGCGAGTCTTCAAACCCTAATCTGTCATAACCGTGATATCCATCACGGCTAAGCCGTGATTGCCTCTGTCTTCCATGGTCCTCAGGGACTCGCGAGGCGAGACACCTTTCGCGGGGCGAGTATTCAATTCTGGGCTGTGACCTTCATCACGGCTAGGCCGTGATGGTCTCTGACTTCCAAGTCTTCATGCTCTCGCGGGGCGAGCTATCTCTCGCGGGGCGAGTCTTCAAACCTCGATTTGTCACAACCGTGACCTTAATCACGACTATGCCGTGATAGTCTCTGTCTTGCTGGTCTTCAGACTCTCGCGAGGCGAGAGTACACTCGCGAGGCGAGAGTACACTCGCGGGGCGAGTGTCTCAGAATTTCAATTTCCACTATTTCTTTGCTTTCCTTGACTCCCAGAGCTTCACTTATTTAACCTGAAACAACAAAAGCACCCACAAGCGTAATTCTATCCAAAATAGGCTAAAAACTACACAAAATACGCAAAATGAGTCAAAGTCCAACTTAGGAACAAAACAAGGCAAATTTGGGCGAAAACGAGAGTGAACTCGAATAAATAGGCACATAAACCCTAGTTCATCTAGTCATAAAACTAGATAAGCCAGAGGCTTATCAAAATACCCCAAACTTAAACCTTGCTTGTCCCCAAGCAAGCTTAAAACTCAAAAACGACTCAAGACTTGGCAAGCCTAAAGATCTAATCAATTTCGCACAAATTTCATGCAACTTTACAAAACAGTTTTCTTTGATCCCCCCCTTTTTTTCATCAATGTAATCCCCACATTCATCTACTTTAAACAATTGAGAATTTATCATTCATGCCATCATTACTCTAAATTGAAGCTCAAAGATACACACAAAGGAAGATCACCTATTCCAAACAATTGCCTTCCTCACAAGGGTATGTAAAATTTCACTCATTCGCTCAAGTTTGTCTAGGCTATCAACTTTTCACTCACTTTCACATTCTAAGAGTACTTCCCATGAATTTGATTTTCATCTCAAACATAGTTCCCACGAAAACATGCATGCATCATCAATAGGTCTTTCAAAGGTTGTAATTGGGCCTGGCTAAGGGTAGGATAATCAAAGGATAAAAGCTAAGTCCCTAGGATCAATGAGAGCATGAAACTAATATCACAACAATTGAATTTACTCTCATATTATTCTCTTCCTTGCAGTTGGTGGCTACACACCTCTTCCTTTTTATATTTATTTTTCTTTGCCCTTTTTGGCACATATTCAATGCTTTTTATCACCCCCTTTTTTTTTTCAAGCCTTCGGCCCTTACTTCCATTTTTCTTTTTCTCAACTATGATTCATGAACTTGTAGCCACCCCAAACTTAATTCCACAACAACACTTACAAAGCTAAAATTCCATACTCTCCTAAATCCTAGGATAGGGGAAAATCATGGTTTTTCTGAGTTAATGGCTTGTAATGTAAGGTCATCAAGAACAATAGGCTTCAAGGCTCAATGTGGCTAACTAGGGATCATTCATCAAGGTTGGTTCAATTTATGGCCAAGTAGTTAATTCAAAGAAAATTGCCTAAATCATTTGATGCAACATATAAACATGCAAACCATATAGAGATTCAAGCAAATTCGGGAAAGTGCAACTTACAGTGATTCACACATTCAAAAACAGAGTTGGAGGCTCAAATCCTCACCTGGATATTTTGCAAACTGTTTGACCGAGATACGATTCCTAGTGTGTGCACCCCCTCACCCCAAACTTATCATAAATCAAGCAATCATAATAAATCTCAAAGTTCAATTTTCAATTTTTAAGTGGGGATCAACTTTTCTATTATTAGAACCTAGGGGAATCATCAATGGTCAAATAATTCATGCAATCAATCTATGCTCAATTTAATCAAAATCCAACAAGCTTGCCGACACGACATTCATACAACAACTCTTGATCTTCTCAAATTATTCAAGAGCGACAAACAAAACAAAAACAAAAAGAAAAAGAAAACAAAAGTTAAGAGAGGAGAGGTACCTAGCTTGGGTTGCCTCCCAAGTAGCGCTTGTTTAACGTCCCGAGCCTGACTCAAGTCACCCCAGAGGGTTAATCCGGAGGAAGATCCTGCTTGCCATGCCATTCCTTGGCCCGTTCTTTGTAGGTTTGTGCCTTTTTATATATTCGCATGCGGTTCCCGGACAGCTCATTTAAGTTCAGGACCCTTCTATAATCAGCACGAACTCTCCACTCCGTGGTGATCCTTTTTGAGATCAATTCATTGTCTGTACTGACCACCACCACGGTTGTGCCACCCTTCAACCTTGGTGCTTTACCCTTCTTTTTCATTCCTTTGCTTCTGAGTTCTTTCCTTTCACATTCTTCCCTTGGGAGACTCGGTATGGGTTCCATGTCTCGTAGCCACTCAAGATAGACTTCATCCCCCGAAGGGCCTTTCTCCTCACTGTCTTCCTCATGAGATTCTACCGATACTGTTGCAAGTGAGGGATCATGGTCTTCTCGAGTTGCCTTTTGACCGCGCTGTCGCCACGCGCCAAAAAGAACGAGCGATTATAAAATAATGCAGTATAGTGCGACAACTCGGATCGTCTCTCAAGGACTCTTTAGTGTTGTTATTATTAACAGAAAATTAGTAAAAGTTAGAATTGGGGGTTTTGAGATTTGAAACTAAAATAAAGAAAACAAAATAAAAACAGAGTAAGAAAAGAGATTAACAAATAAACAAAAGACGATTAACCTACTGTTCTTGGTTTCCCACTATCATTGGTTCAAATAAATCCAAGCCCTATTCTAATCCCCTCCCGGTTGTAGCAGCAATTAACAACGCAATCACTACTACGGATGTATGTTCCTATTCCCGAAATAACAAACGGGGTTAAGCTCTCATGAACAAACGAACATGAACGAACACACGCGAAATAACAAACGCGATTAAGTATAGAAACATAACATCACTGAAATGAATCAATACAACACTATACATTCCTGAAATAACAAACAGAAACATATAGCATTGCATTGAAAAGAGAAAAGCAAATAAAACAGGAATTATAGAACCTCAAATGTAAATGGAAACCAATCCCAGTAGATTAATCTAGGAGACTAATTCTCCATTACAGAAATAAACATAAAAGAAAAGGAAGGAAAATAAACTACTACTACTGACTATCAAAGACTAGCCAAAACTGGCTAACTCTGATTCTCTTCTTCAGTTCTGCCTAAAACTGCTTTATATACACGTTTCTGGAATCCAAGTCCTCGCGAGGCGAAGCACTGCTCGCGAGGCGAATTATGCGAAAGGTCTGCAACTCTTGGTCTTCTCGCGAGGCGAGCATAGCTTCGCGAGGCGAACGCTTCAAATTCCCAAACTGTTACGCCCGTGACCTTCAACACGCCCAAACCGTGATCGTCTCTGACTTTTCATGGTTGGATTACTCGCGAGGCGAGCCATTTCTTCGCGGGGCGAACCAGAGACCTTGCATTTTCTTGGAACAGTCAGCTTCGGGGTCGCGAGGCGTGTGGCCTTCTCGCGGGGCGAGAAACTCCAGAATTATTCCTTTTTATTAACCTGAAAATAGAAAGTAAAAGTAAATACTTTATTCACTCTAAATCAACTAAATTAACTTAAAAACAATTTACAGACTCAAAATACTACTTAAGGACAATTAAGTCTAATTTGGGTAAAAATGATATAAAATTAGCACAAAGCCAAGGTCTTTACTAGTTATAAAACCAGTCAAACAGAAGCTCATCAAAATACCCCAAACTTTAAACTTTGCTTGTCCCCAAGCAAACTACACTCAAAAACTTAAAAAGACTCAAGACCTGGCAAGCTCAAAAGATTCAATCAACTTTCACACAGATTTCAAGCAATTTTTTTTCAAAAGAATTTTTCTTTCAATGTTCCCCCCTTTCAAGCAAAGCAATCCCCACATTCATTCTAAACAATTGAGAATTTCATTATTTAAACAATCATCAATCTAAGCAGGGGATCTAAGTTACACACAAAAGGGAGATCACCAAATCCAAACAACTGCCTTCCTCACAAGGGAAATTTGTGTTCACTCAATCGCTCAGTTTTTGTCAGGTTATCAACAATTCACTCAATTTCACTTTTCAGAAGCACTTCCCATAAATTTGATTTTCATCTCCTAATGGTTCCCACAGAAAACATGCAAGCAACATCAAAAGGTCTTTTATGGGTTGTAATGGGGCCTGGCTAAGGGTAGGATATACAAAGGTATTAGGCTGAAGACCCTAGGAATTAAGAGAGCATGAAACATTATTTACACTTAGAAATTAAACTCAAGTTCCTTTTTCATTTTTTTTTCTTCTTTATGCTTCTGGGTGGCTACAGCCTCTTTTATTTTTGTAATACTTTTATTTTATTTATTTTTTATTTTTATTTTCTTTTTTTTTCTTTTTTTTTTCATTTTTACACTTTTCTCTTTCCCTTTTTTTTTCTTTTTCCCAATCCCAAACAGCACATTGCACCGGGTAGCCACCCCAAACTTTGGTTTCTTGCACCCATTCTAAGATTACATGCTCTCCTAATCCTAAGATCGGGTTAACATGGTTTTCCAGATTTTTGGGCTTATAACATTAGGTTATCAAGAATTAACAGGCTAATAGGCTCAATGGGGCTAACTAGGGAACATGCATCAGGAATTGGTTATTTTTAGGCTAAGTAGTTATTTACAAAGAAAATGCCTAAATCATTTGAAGCAAACATATGATCATGCAAACCAAAAAGAGATTCAAGCAAATTCAGGAAAGTGCAACTTAAAAAGTGATTTTCACACAGTCAAAAACATGTTGGAGGCTCAAAACCTCACCTGGACATTTATGCAAGTTGTTTATAAGAGATTCTATCCCTAGTGTGTGCTTCCTATCACCCCAAACTTATCATAAATCATGACATCATAATAAAATCTCAAAGTTCAGTTCTCAATCATATGGGGATCAAGTTTCAAAAAAATTTCAAATCCTAGGGGGAAACAGTCAACACTATCATGCAATCCATCTATGCAATTTCAATCAAATCCATCAAACTTGCCAACAAAAGACTCACACAACTCCTGAGCTTCTCAAATTATTCAGGAGCTTTATTGAAAACAAACAGAAATAAAGCAAGAAAAAGAAAATTAAAAAGGAGAAAGGGTTAAGAAAAGCTCATTCAGAGGCGGTTCCACCAGGATCCCACTGCCTGTAGCATAAGTCCCACATGATGGCCAAAGAGTAGAAGTTCATTCCATGCTTTCCTAACTTGCAGCTTTGATGCGGAGGTGAGCACTTGACAATTACAGTGACCTCGCCCAGTGCGGCGGACTTCTCACTACCTCTCGGGTCACAGATGACCTCCTTCTCAATAAAATCTCCCCAATAGAAGTGGGGCTCAACCTCTTGGACCGGCCATGGTGCAAAATCCAAAGGCTTCAACTCCATCTCTGGTTCCTCAGGGGGAGGTGGCAAACAGTTAGTTGGGGTTACTGGTGCTGCTTCAACTTCTGCAATGTCTTCATCCACTGCACTAACAAATTTTTCACCTGCTATACATGCAGAAATTTCAGCACACACCAAACAAAGGTTAGAGTTAGTACATATATTACAAGAAAATGAATCAGAAAAAGTTAGAATGTCTGGGAATTCTTCAATCAATTCATCCACCCCATTACTCTCAACACATTCAATTGTTTTACTTGAATCATCTACTCCCAAAGGTTCTTCTTTATCTTCAGGCACGGGGGAGCAGCTGTCCTCTTGATCCTCCTGATCTAAGTTTCCTGAACAGAACAAACCTGCAAAACGATCCGCATTTTCTATTTTTCCTGAAAAGTATAAACCTGTAAAACATTCAACACATAAAGCAGTTCCATCACAATAACAACCATTAGGATCAGGGGATTCAACACTAAATTCATCATCAACAGAAACATTATCATCATAATTATTTTCAAAAATATTTTCAGGAATAACCATCTGTGAATCCTCATGTTCCTCAAGGGGCTGTGGAGTTAGCATCGCAGCTGAGTTGGCGGTAACTTGATCAATTAGAGCCCACAACTTTTGAGATTCAGCTTGGTCCCTCTGTTGGGCTTCACGATTACTTGCCTCCATTGCCTCCATCCTCTGTTGAAATTCAAGATTGTATGCCATCCGTTAATTGTTCTCTTCCATTTGTTGTAGCATTGAAGCAATCTCATCCAAGGTGCTCTGTGAAGGTTCGGAAGGTGCAGAGGTGGTCACTTGGGTAGGATAGTATGGTGGTGGCTCACTAAAATTGGGATAATACATGCAAGGCGGTGGTTCATAATAAACATTAGGCAAATATCCATACATGTAATTATCCATGGCAATCAAACATCCAGACAAAGCAGACAGAACTTAATTAACGAGTTTTTTTTTTTAAAATTTTATTTTCTGCTAATAACAACAAACCAGAGTTCCCCGGCAACGGCGCCAATTTTTGACCGCGCTGTCGCCACGCGCCAAAAAGAACGAGCGATTATAAAATAATGCAGTATAGTGCGACAACTCGGATCGTCTCTCAAGGACTCTTTAGTGTTGTTATTATTAACAGAAAATTAGTAAAAGTTAGAATTGGGGGTTTTGAGATTTGAAACTAAAATAAAGAAAACAAAATAAAAACAGAGTAAGAAAAGAGATTAACAAATAAACAAAAGACGATTAACCTACTGTTCTTGGTTTCCCACTATCATTGGTTCAAATAAATCCAAGCCCTATTCTAATCCCCTCCCGGTTGTAGCAGCAATTAACAACGCAATCACTACTACGGATGTATATTCCTATTCCCGAAATAACAAACGGGGTTAAGCTCTCATGAACAAACGAACATGAACGAACACACGCGAAATAACAAACGCGATTAAGTATAGAAACATAACATCACTGAAATGAATCAATACAACACTATACATTCCTGAAATAATAAACAGAAACATATAGCATTGCATTGAAAAGAGAAAAGCAAATAAAACAGGAATTATAGAACCTCAAATGTAAATGGAAACCAATCCCAGTAGATTAATCTAGGAGACTAATTCTCCATTACAGAAATAAACATAAAAGAAAAGGAAGGAAAATAAACTACTACTACTGACTATCAAAGACTAGCCAAAACTGGCTAACTCTGATTCTCTTCTTCAGTTCTGCCTAAAACTGCTTTATATACACGTTTCTGGAATCCAAGTCCTCGCGAGGCGAAGCACTGCTCGCGAGGCGAATTATGCGAAAGGTCTGCAACTCTTGGTCTTCTCGCGAGGCGAGCATAGCTTCGCGAGGCGAACGCTTCAAATTCCCAAACTGTTACGCCCGTGACCTTCAACACGCCCAAACCGTGATCGTCTCTGACTTTTCATGGTTGGATTACTCGCGAGGCGAGCCATTTCTTCGCGGGGCGAACCAGAGACCTTGCATTTTCTTGGAACAGTCAGCTTCGGGGTCGCGAGGCGAGCGGCCTTCTCGCGGGGCGAGAAACTCCAGAATTATTCCTTTTTATTAACCTGAAAATAGAAAGTAAAAGTAAATACTTTATTCACTCTAAATCAACTAAATTAACTTAAAAACAATTTACAGACTCAAAATACTACTTAAGGACAATTAAGTCTAATTTGGGTAAAAATGATATAAAATTAGCACAAATCCAAGGTCTTTACTAGTTATAAAACCAGTCAAACAGAAGCTCATCACCTTTACCTTTTCAGTTGGGTCCACCACATCCACTCGATACACAGCTGACTTCTCTTCCGGGTGCTTAATCGCTTCAAAGACATTGAAGACCACCTCATCATCATTCACCCTTAAAGTGAGTTTCCCTTTCCGCACATCTATCAAGGCACCCCCGGTGGCCAAAAAGGGCCTACCCAATATGAGAGGGATCTCAGCGTCTTCATCCATATCGAGTACCACAAAGTCCACTGGGATTATGAACTTGTCAACTTTCACGAGCAAGTCTTCGACTACTCCATAGGGATATTTGATAGAACGATCGGCCAGTTGGAGTGACATTCGCGTATCCTTTACTTCTTTGATCCCTAGCCTCTTCATCATCGAGAGGGGCATCAAGTTGATGCTTGCCCCTAGATCACATAATGCCTTTCCGAAGGTCATTCCCCCAATGGTGCATGGTATCGAGAAGGAACCGGGATCCTTCAACTTCGGAGGCAGTTTTCGTTGAAGAATGGCACTACACTCCTCGGTCAAAGCAACCGTTTCTTCATCCACAATCCTCCGCTTCTTAGTGAGAAGTTCCTTCATAAACCGAGCATATGATGGCATTTGTTCCAAGGCTTCCGCAAATGGAATGTTAATCTGAAGTTTTCGGAAGACATCAAGGAACTTATTGAATTGCTTATCCTGTTGAGGCTTCTTCAATCTTTCAGGATACGGTACCTTCATGTAAGGTGGGAGGTCTTGGGGTTCAACCCACTTCTTCTTTCGGAACTCTTCATCCACAAGTTTCAGCCTTCCCCCTTGCTCCGGTCCCTTGCCACTTGCCAACTTTTCTTTTTCAGGTTGTTCTTCCCCAATGTGTGGTTGTTCCGGGTCCTTAACTTCCGGAGAACTAGTTGCACCCCTGTTAGATTCCAGAACTCTGCCGCTTCTAGTGGTTACGGCATTGCACTGGCTCTTAGGGTTGTTCTCAGTGTCACTTGGGAGAGTGCCTGGGAGACGCTCATTTAATTGCTTCGCGAGCTGCGCTATTTGCGTCTCAAGATTCTAAATTGTCGACCCTGTATGAGCTGCCCACTTGTTAATGGCAGTATTTGTGTCGATTGACAACTTCTCCATTGCTGTATTCATCTTCTCAAAAGATGTGCCTGTAAAGGTTGACAACTTCTCAAAAGCCATCTCCCAAGGTTGTCTTCCACTATCTGTCAGTTGCAACTGATTAGGCCCCGGAAGAGCCTGCTGAGTATTGCGCTGCTGAATTCGAATGTTCGGTCTCAGACCCTGTTGAGGTTGTTGCCAATTCTGTTGCGGATGTTGTTGACCGGCTAGACCACCATTAACATCACTCCAAGCAAATCCCGGATGGTCTCTTCTCATGTAGCCCCTATTCTGATTCTGATTGTTCCTCTGATAGTTGTTCTGGGGCACAGTGTCATAAAAGTTGTGGCATGAGTCCACATGTTCCTGAGGGAAGTTGAATGGACAGTTTCGAGTGTCATGATCTCCATTACAATTACCACAACCTGGAGGCATTCCCTCGTGTATCACATTAGCCTTCTTGTTCTCTGACAAAGCCGCCACTTGCATCTTCAATGATTTGACTTGCTCTAGAATGGCTTCCATTGTTCCAAAGATCGACTCCACTTGAGTTTTCCCTACCACGGCTGTAATCATTATATGACATCTTCTCCAATAGTGCCCATCCATCCTCGGCTGATAAATATGAGAAAGAACCGCCAGCTGCGGCATCACAGTTCATCTGATAGCGTCCCCTCAACCCATTAAAGAAATGTTGAACTTTAGAGACCGGGTCAAAGAACGCTGAAGGGCATCTTCTCAACAGTCCGTTGTACCTCTCCCAAGCTTCATTATATGTTTCATCCTCTGTCTGCCTGAAAGATGTAACGGCTATTCTTGCTTGTGCCGCCTTCTGAGGAGGAAAGTATTTGGTTAGGAACTTCTGTGCCATTTGCTCCCAAGTTACGATCTTGTTCCTATCCAAACTGTCAACCCAATCGCGAGCGACATCCCTAAGAGAAAGAGGGAAAAGCCGCAAGCGAAACTCATCCTGAGAGACTCCTCTGGTCTTCTGCAAGTCACAAGCTTCAAGGAAGCGAGTGATGTGTCTATGAGGGTCCTGTTTGCCACTCCCATCAAACTGATTCTCCCGGATCGGGTATGTGACACATGCTTCAACTCAAGGAGTCTGTGTTCAGGTTGCCCCTCACAATAGAAGAGTCACAATCTCCCAAGCTTGGTAGATCGTACTCAAAGAGAGGCTTGTAACGAGGAGGAGGAGGAGGAGGATTTTCTTCAGCCATGCCCTCTATTTTAATTGCTTCCAACCTCTTCCTTTCTCTGGCCTCTTTTCTTAATTGCCTCTCGGTCCTGGTGATCTCTGAATCGAATAGCAAGTCCTCTTGTAGAAGGGTACCTCGCATACAAAAACACGGCAAGACCAAGTGGAATCAAAGAAGTAGAGAAATAATAACAAAGAAATAACAGAAAAATAAAATGAAAAATCAACTTAACCAATCAATCAAATTTCCTAAAAATTAGGAAAATTGGTTATGCCAATCCCCGGCAACGGCGCCAAAAACTTGTTGTGACTCCGGCAAGTGTACCGGGTCGTCGCAAGTAATAAAACACGGTAAGAGTCTACCGAGGTCGAACACAAGGATTGGGTTACCAATTCTACTAATTTCGCAGGAAATTCGATAGGTTCAGTTAAGCGAAGAAAATTGTTGTGAGAGAGAGATGAAGACTGCAATTCAATTAAGAAATCGATTAAAGCTAAGGTAATTAAATTCAGAAATTTAAAATATCTAGGGTTTCAAATCCACCTACCTAATCATGCATAGTACCCAAGTGATTATGTATTCCTCCCTAGGTTCAATTACAATGTCAACCGGGACCCCCAATTTCTCCTAAATTCACAGCCGTGCGCAATAGGATGTATTCAACGATTTGGATTATTTACTCACCAAGTCTCATAATCCTAATCCTCGAATTCTGTTAATTCTTATTCCCTACGTGGTTGCACTAATCTCCTACCCACTATCGTGCAATATTCAATTAGTGATCCCAATTCAAGTTCTAAAACGCGAATCGCCGGTCGGCCTTAACACGTTTAACTAGTTAATCATGCTAGCATATGATCAACACAATAATATCAGAATTGGAAAACATTTATTGAGAGAAGGGGAGAAATAACATACATCACGTGAACACTACACAGCCATGGGTGGCTCCACCCATGCCCGTGACGACGCACAAACAATCGGCAATAATCTCCATAATAATAAACTAAGAGAAGAAAAGAAAAGAAAAGGGAGACGCAGCTCCAGAAACAAGGATTCGCACTCCTATTCTGATCTAAGCAATGGCTAACAACTTCCTCCCTAATTCTGATCTGATATGGCCTTTAAATAAGGATTCTGTTTCTCGCCAGCTCGCGGGGCGAGCTTACTCTCGCGACGCGAAATTAAGCATTGGCGCGCCTCAAATTTTGTATTTTCGCGAGGCGAGCTTGTATTCGTGGGGCGAGTCTTCAAACCCTAATCTGTCACAACCGTGATATCCATCACGGCTAAGCCGTGATTGCCTCTGTCTTCCATGGTCCTCAGGGACTCGCGAGGCGAGACACCTTTCGCGGGGCGAGTATTCAATTCTGGGCTGTGACCTTCATCACGGCTAGGCCGTGATGGTCTCTGACTTCCAAGTCTTCATGCTCTCGCGGGGCGAGCTATCTCTCGCGGGGCGAGTCTTCAAACCTCGATTTGTCACAACCGTGACCTTGATCATGACTATGCCGTGATAGTCTCTGTCTTGCTGGTCTTCAGACTCTCGCGAGGCGAGAGTACACTCGCGGGGCGAGTGTCTCAGAATTTCAATTTCCACTATTTCTTTGCTTTCCTTGACTCCCAGAGCTTCACTTATTTAACCTGAAACAACAAAGCACCCACAAGCGTAATTCTATCCAAAATAGGCTAAAAACTACACAAAATACGCAAAATGAGTCAAAGTCCAACTTAGGAACAAAACAAGGCAAATTTGGGCGAAAACGAGAGTGAACTCGAATAAATAGGCACATAAACCCTAGTTCATCTAGTCATAAAACTAGATAAGCTAGAGGCTTATCAGGCTACCAATTCGACTAATCCGCGGGAAGTCAGATATGTTCGGTCAAGTTACAGAAGGTGGTTGAGAGAGAGAGAATAGGATCGAAATTAAATTAACAAATCTAATTAAATAATTAACTAAAAATATGAAAACTAAAATGTCCAAAGTTACAAATCCACCTACCCAATATGTATTCCCAAACGATGATGAATTCCTCCCTAGGTTCAATTACAATGTCAACCGGGACCCCTAAATTCTCCTAAATCCACTCTCGTGCTCATTATGACGTATTCGACGATTGGATTAATTACTTACTAGGTCTCATAATCCTAATCTCGAATTCTGTTAATTCTTGTTCCCTATAAGGTCGCACCGATCTCCTACTCACTCTCGTGCAATATTCGATCGATGATCCTAATTCAAGTTATAAACGTGAATCGCTGACTAAGCCTCATCAACGTTAACAAGTCAATCACGCAACACATATGATCAACACAATCAAGTCAGAATTAGAAAACATTTATGATCCCGATTCAAGTTCTGAAACGCGAATCGCCGTTAGGCCTCAAACACGTTTAACTGATTAATCACGCAAAACATATGATCAAACATTCAAATCAGAATCGGAAAACAAGAATTGAATTAAAGGAGAAAGACATACATCATATCGGATCTACACTGCCATGGGTGGCTTCATCGTTCCCTCGGACGAGGGGATTAGTTCCTCATGCTCATAGACAAGCGATCGGACGTAATCTCCATAAGAAAAAGGGAGACGCAGCTCCAAAGAGAAAAGAAACTACCCTAAACGCTACTCTAAACAGTGGAAAACTACTAGGATTTGCGACCCTCCAAAAGCCCTACAGCCTCCTCCAAGTTTCCCTTCTCGTTTGATCTGCAACAGCCTTTAAATAGTAATCCTGATCTGCGCTCGTTCGCGAGGCGAGCAGACTTTCGCGGGGCGAGAATTAAAATTGGCGCGCTTTCAATTTGAACTCTCGTGAGGCGAAAGTGTGTTCGCGGGGCGAGTCTTCAATTCTGGGCTGTGACCTTCATCACGGCTGGGCCGTGATGGTCTCTGACTTCCAAGTCTTCATTCTCTCGCGAGGCGAGCTTCCTCTCGCGGGGCGAGTCTTCAAACATTAAACTGCCACGGGCGTGGTATTCATCACGGCTTGGCCGTGATGGTCTCTGTCTTGCAGGTTTTCATGAGCTCGCGAGGCGAGACACCTCTCGCGTGGCGAGACTGAAGTGATGACTTTTCTTTGCTTTGTTGACTTTCGAGGCTCGCGGGCGAGCATATACTCGCGAGGCGAGTGTCTCCAGACTTGCAATTTCCACTGCTTTTCGACTTTCCTTGACTCCCGGAGCTTCACTTATTTAACCTGAAACAACAAAAGCACCCACAAGCGTAATTCTATTCAAAATAACCTAAAAACTACACAAAATACGCAAAATGAGTCAAAGTCCAACTTAGGAACAAAACAAGGCAAATTTGGGTGAAAACAAGAATGAACTCGAATAAATAGGCACATGAACCCTAGTTCATCTAGTCATAAAACTAGATAAGCCAGAGGCTTATCAATATCTTCTACTATCCTGACTCTCCCCGGGTGTGCACATGCAAAATCTCCACATGACGACACCGAAAAAATCACCGGTAATGTGAGTTGTGGCAAACATCATCTCGGGGAACTATTGCTACCAGACCTATCACCTCTGAACCCCGAGATAGATCCCAAGGGTGTGGATGCTGTCTAGCAAGCAGATGCCAAAACTGTTGGAATGGGAGCCTCATCCAGATCCAGAACACTACCATAAAGGTCGATATCAGGGACTCGCCAAAATGTATGTACACACCAACTGGCCCTTGGTGGTCCTGTTATCCATGGATGATGGCTGAACGGCATCCTACTGTACCGAGTCTACTCCACGATCGATGACGAAACATACATAGAAAAGAGGATATAGAGGTTAGAATTTATTCTATCGTCATACAATGGAAAAGGATGCATAGCATAAGATATAATAATAGAACAGAGACAAGCAACATATATAGATAGAAATCATCCTCAAGTTACTGTATCAGTCTCTGCCCTTAAGCACTCCGGTAACTAAGCCTGGATGCTGACGTGGCCACCTACAATCCTGTCACACATCTCCTATTCCCGTTATGGATGTTAGTCAGTCGTCCAAGCTATCACTCCCCCAATATATATATATATATATAGGCTCGAAGCTACACACGGAGCCTATCGGCAAGGACTACAAGAGTATCACGGTAGCATCACTAATCAACTATCCCACAATATCCGGTATCTGTATTGAGATACCCTAACCTCATGTGTTCCATCCACACGACTATGAACAACACCGTGCATTCTTATATGAGTCTCACTAACTCTTATCAGGTCATAACCTAGTGCCTCAACCTCTGACTAGAAACTCATTTAAATCCTCATATCATATCGCATAATCTCATCATATATAAAAAAAATCATATTTTATTAGGTTAGGCACTCTAAGTCATAGGTCATACTCTCCCCGGCATGCATACCTCCTAATCAACATATATCATTGCCAAGAGAACAACTAAGCATACAATAGCAAATATAGCATGTTATCATACAGAGCATGTTACACATATTAAAATAATAATAAAATATTCATGTTATCACAGAGTCAAATAACACACGGTAAGCATATTAAGGCAACCAACACATAATAAGAAGCTCAACAGGTAAAATCATACATCCTCGATATTCACAAAATTAACCTAACAGTGATAAACCTACAATCCCCAAGTCAACATTAGTACTACGCCATTGTCAATTATTCTCTTATTAGTAGGTTTTAGGTCGCCCTACAACTATTATTGCATGTTACGCTACTTAGTCATTTCCGACGAGAGCATGCTTCTTTCTCCCACTTGAGCTACACGTAGATGATTCCGATACTACGAAATGGACACTCCCCGAACCTCTAAAAATCTGCCACGTACTGTTTTCGCTCCTCTGGGGCTCTGAAATTTCACATGAACACATGTACACGAAGCAGACAACGTCGGTAACCCTAATACTAAAGCGGAACAAAAAATCGATAACCGAACGTAGAGAAAAGCTCAATGTTGTCACTAACAGCATGTCGTCTTGAAAAGAGCATAGGCTTACCTCTACCATAACTGAAGTTGACACAGGCAAACACAAGAAGGGGGTTGAATTGTGTTTGTTAATAATTTTCGAAAACAACCTTTGAAACAATTTTTTGCATACAAGGAGATTAGAAATAGAAGCAAGCACAAAGAAAAAGATCATTTTTAAAAGACTTTAACAAAATCAATACCAAAACCCCTCGGTTAGTAAGAAACAAATAAAGCTGTAAGAGTTAAGAGATAGAAGAATCACACAAGATGTTTTATCCTGGTTCACTCTCTTCCAACCAAGAGCTACGTCCAGTCCCTTTTAATTGAAGGATTTTCTCCACTATTTTCAAAATAGATTACAGCCAAGTATTCAACACCTCTCCAGGCTACAAGTATTTCTTTCTTACCAAGCCATTTCAGGCTCTAACTCTAACAAAGAAATTTAAAGTTTGATCTTCTTAACTCACTATGTGTGAGGATATGACAGTTTAATATCAGATGAATATTTTCACAATATTCAAACTAAGAAATACTGACTCTTGCTCTTTAAAGAAATATGAGTGTGAGTGATTGTAGTTTTACAAAAGTTGAGCTCGCAAGGTTGTGCAGTCAAGAGTACTCCTTCAGTATCTCGGGTCTTCTATTTATAGTGACCTTCTTCTTCACTTGTATTTCTTCAACGGTTACTTTGAATAATCCCGTTGAGAGATAGCATTTAATGCATGATATCCGTTGTGCCTGATAGCTTGATTGTGGTAAGCTAAATAGTGCTCTTGGTTATCGAGGTAGCATGAAATAGGAGGCTTACTACTCTGAGTTTTGCAGCTTGAGAACTTGTGTTCCTCCTTTGGGAACAATCCAGCTTTTTCAGCCATAAAGTTGTCATCGTAAAGATCATTTTGCAGTATCTTATTGTACGATTCTGCTTTTTGCATTTCTTGATGGTACTATGTTTCTTTTACAACAAGGTAAAATATTAAAGCAGATATGACAATAGTGAAGAACAAATATTCTATTGAAATAAATATCGATCATTTGAAATAAATTCAAGAGATTCGGATAGCATTTATTTATTGGAATATGGAGCTCGTCTACTTTAAAAAAAAACTCTGTCTACTTAGTTATATGTCGGACTAGGTCTGTTTCAACAGATTATTTTGCTCGTCTGATGACGTGGCATATCCTCTTGTCTATCAAGTCTTTGGACTTGCTATTCCTCAAAGAGTTATAAAGATCTCCGTCTAGTGACGTGGCAGTTAGAGCTCGTCTACTAGATTACTTTATTTTTCAGTTCATTTACTTCTACTAATTACTTCCGTCTGCTTCCGTGGCAAGATGGACGCTCTTATTATCAAGTCTTTGGACTTGCTGTATCTAACAAGTTATTTTGGTATTCGTCTAGCAAACATATAGAGCCTCGCCTACTTAAGAAAACCAGTCTACTTAATTAAATAAATAAGTAACTTTACCAAAATATTGAGCAGCTCGTCTACAAGGGTGGACGCGTATTCTTTCAATGAAATTTTGTCCCATATTTCTTTTACTTACATTTAAATATTCCTGCATAACTGAAAGCACATGTTAGATCTCAACTAACACTTTGCCAAGAAAATTTAATCATTTTGTTAGCATCAAAACTTAGAGATTATTTAATCCAAAACCAATTTGGTTCCTCCAATAACAAGAAAAGGAAGGTAGGTTTAAGAAGAAGACATTTCTACGATCTCAATGGTGTAGTCGGTTTCACGATACGATGATCGGTTTGGTCGTATCGAGCTCGTTAAGATCTCCTCTCTTCTCTGAACTCACTTTCCTTTTGAAACTTTTTATTTTTTCCCCATACTGTCCACGCTATAGCGTGGGATTGCTCCACGTTCTAGCACTCCAGCATTATAGCGTGGACCTTCTCCACGCTCTAGCGTGGATACGGGTCGAAGCCTTCACCTTGAAGGAAGCTTGCCACGTGCCCTGTCCATTCCTCATAATTTTACACGTGTTTCCACGTGTTTAGGCAGCCTGGATGCTCTAGCATGGCCCCCTACATGCTCAAGCATGCTGTCTTGAACAGAAAACCCTAATCTTGCGTATTCTTCCGATTCGAAGCCAATCGATTGCGTACCTCTCAAGCAGGATCTCAAACACCTAAACATACATAGAAAACACATAAACCAAGGTTATTAACCAGGGATGTTACATTACTACCCCCTTAAAAAGAATTCAGTCCTCAGAATTTACGTAACTCAAAAGATGTGGATACTGGTGCTGCATGTCTGCCTTGTTCTCCCATGTAGCATCTCCCATGGTTTCATCCCATATGACCTTAACCAAAGGGATTTGTCTACCGCGAAGCTCCTAAATCCTTCTATCCATGATCTTAACAGGTAAAGCCTCAAACTCTAGATTCTCTCGCAGCTGTATTGACTCGGGCTTAAGAACATGAGAAGGATCAGGGTAATACTTCCTCATCTGGGAGACATGAAAGATGTCATGAAGGTCAGAAAGGTTATGTGGTAAGGCAATATGATAGGCTACTGGACCAACCCGTCGAATAATCTGGTAAGGTCCAATGAATCTGGGGGTGATCTTTCTAGACTTGATGGCTTTGCCAATTCTAGTCTTCGGAGTGACTCTCAAAAACACATGATTACCATCTTGGAACTCAAAGGGTCTCCTACTCTTGTTACTGTAGCTACTCTGCCTATCTTGTGTGTCATTCATCTTTTCCCTTATCTTCTTAACTTGTTCCGTATTTTGCTACACCATATATGGATCAACACTTGACTATCACCAGTCTCATACAACACAACGGGGTCCTGCACTTCCGTCCATAAAAATCCTCATACGGTGCCATCCCTATACTGTTATGGAAACTGTTGTTATAGGTGAACTCAATCAAAGGCAAGAACTCATCCCAATTGCCAGTGTGCTCTAACACACAGGCTCTCAAGAGATCATACAACGACAGAATCGTCTTCTCAGACTGTCCATCTGTCTGGGAATGATAAGCAGAACTCATCCTCAACCTCGTCCCCAACGCGTTGTGCAACTGTCTCACGAATCTAGATGTAAATCTAGGATCTCGATTGGAGACAATGCTCGACCGCACACAATGCAACCTAACCACTTCCTTGATGTAGATCTGGGTCAACCTCTCCAAACAAGATCTCTCACTAATAGGTAAGAAGTGAGCACACTTAACCTATCAATGGTAACCCAATTCGCATCATGCCTCGTAGGAGTTTGTGGCAATCCAACCACAAAATCTATGGCTATACTATCCCATTTCTATTCTGGGATATCCAAAGACTGCAATAGACTTGCGGGCTTATGATGCTCAATCTTAGCCTTCTGACACATCAGGCAAGACGGAACATACTCCATCACTTCCTTCTTCTTCCTCGGCCACCAAAACATCTTCTTTAGACCCTGATACATCTTAGTGGCTCCAAGGTGAAAACTCAACCTACTCTTATGTGCCTCCTCCAAGATCATCTTCCTAAGCTGTATATCCTCTGGCACACATATACAATCCCTGAACCTCAACACTCCATATGCTCCTCTACTAAACTCAGAAACCTTACCTTCATCTATACCTCTACTCAATTCCTGCAGATACTAATCCTATGCTTGTTTACCCTTAAGCTCTGACAGGAACTCACTTTTGATGGTGACCATACCCAAGCATATCCTATCCTTAACCAACTCCATACCTAAGTTCACATCTCTAAATTGCTCAATCAAATCCATCTCCTTCACCATCATCGCGGACATATGCAATGTGACACCCTCTACCCGGCATGTATTTAAAAAGTGAAACATAGATGGAGGATTCAATTTTTGAAATTAAGGTAAACACATGCATATCATTTATTATGAAAAGAAAACCAACGGGTAAAGGACACCACATTGTAACAAGATCTCATAACACGGAAATAAAAATAGTTTTAAAAGGAAACATAACTAGAACATAAAAATGAAACCCAACCCCAATGTCACATTACAGAGTTGGTATAACCATATTCCGAATATTTGGATAAATAACATAAACTAAACATAAGTCCTAATTATGAGTAGCGGCTCCTCAGAGTCACTCCTCAGCAAGCTGCTCACCGTCCTCTGCATAATATAAAAGGGTACATACAAAGCAGCAACAAAAGACAGAGAGTGAGAAACATCTATATGAACATAGCGGCATGGAAGCAGTTAGCAAGCTGAGCATGCATCACATATAACATATACATAGCATATAAAAACATAACAACATCCAACATATCACAATCATATCATATCCATCATATCAGCAATGTATGCTATGCGATGCAGCATTACTCCGCTACTCCACGATGCACTTGGATCCAATCTATCTCAGAATGTCAACTTCGGAGTTACTTATCCACATTGGCCAATAAGCACTAACACCGGGGAAGTTCACCATACCTTGGATCCCCTTGGATAGCCGACGCACCTTACTCTCGGATGCGCCACCACGAGTGTACATGATTCCCTTTTCGGACAAATTCCCTTTTGAACATCCCCCACTAACAACTCCGGTGCATGAATGCGTCATCAACACAACACACAAAAAACAATCACCACCTCCGCTTGGTCCACTAGGCTACCCAAGTTTATCACCATCAACACCTCGACCACTTGGCTATCGAGGTCCAACGTCATCTTTAATCCTTCATCTTTTAACACTCTGGCCATTAAGCACCAGAGGTTACCACCTCAACCAAACGGCTATCGAGGCCCCCTTGGCCACTAGGCTACCAAGGTACAACATCAATAACACCTTGACCATCATGCATCAAGGCCCCCTTGGCCACTTGGCTACCAAGGTACAACATCTTATCACTTGTCCTTTTGTCTTCAATGTTCCTTTGGTGTCTTATTATATTATTGATGTCGTGCGAGCGCACGTGCGATCCGGCAAGTGTACTGGATTGTCGCCAAGTAATAAAAAGATATCGATCCCACATAGACCGTGATCTCAAATCGCAACTAATTATCAAATTGATAAAACTGGACTGTAAAACAAAAAAAAAATATTTTGTTTTGGTTTTGATATTTGAAATAAGAGATAACTTAAAATCATAATCAAGTAAAACAGAAAGTAAATCAGTTTATGGTTTTTCAGATCTAAATTGATTCCTCGGAATTGGGTTATCAACAAGATCGTTTATGTTACTAAATTGATTATCCCTGGTTAATTATCAAAATTGCTTTGAAGACGAATTTATCCTCAAATAGCTAATGCTCCCTCTCGGGTTACAAGAACCGTGCCCAATTAAACCAACCCCTACTCTTGTGGTAGTCGAATTTAGATTGGACCCTTTGCGTTTCGTTACAATTCGTTAATCCTCGAAGGACGGCTTCTAACTCTCGTGATTTCAGTCCTAAGTCTGATTCTATAGATCCGATACCTAAGTTCACTGCTAGGTTTCTCCTTAGAATATCTACGACACGTAAATAAGCGCGCACCAGATTTACGAGTAAGTAAAACACTAGAAATCAGATCTAAAGCAAAATCGCAATTAACAAAGATAAAACATCAATTCATTGCCATAAACAAACCTTGGGCATAGCCCCAATCCCTAGAAATTAAACTACTACTCAAGCCTTGCCATGGTGATGACAAGCTTGGTTAACAACAACATGAAAATAGAAATAAGAGAAGAGAGGAGGAAGAAGAAAAGAGATCCTAAATAATAGCCTAAAAGTAGCAGACCAGAAGTCCTGCTTTGTCTCTGCCCGGATACCTTATTTATCGATTTGGGAAGTTTTAATCCCAATCAAACACAAATCAGATCTAAATCAGTTGCTTTAGATCCAAGTAATGCGCGTCACGGCCGTGACGGATTCTGCCTTGGGCGTTTCTTCAATTTTTGACTTGTCACGGCCGTGATGCTCATCACGGCTAGGCCGTGATCAGTTCTGCCTGTGAGGGTCTGGTTCAGCTGATATGTCACGGCCGTGATGGGCATCACGACTAGGCCGTGACCAGTTCTGACTTTTGCCTTCTTTTTTTTCAGTTTTGCTCGATCATGGCCGTGATGGTCATCACGACTAGGCAGTGATGGGCTCTGTTTGGCTCATTTTCTTCACTTTTAAAGCCCCATCTTCATCCAAGCTCCATCATGGTTGATCCTGAGCATTTAATCCTTAATTTCTGCAAAACAACACCACAAAAACCGCCTTACCCGTTCCAAGGTAAAATTAACCAAAAATAAAATTAAAAATGCCTAAACTATATGAAAATACATGCAAAATGACAATGGAATATGAGGTGAAATCACACTCATCAAATCACCCCAAGCTTAAGACTTTGCTTGTCCTTAAGCAATAACTAAGGCCAGAAAAAGATAATCAATCAAAGCATGGATAGTGAACCAAGAACCCGAGTAACTAATCCAAGTAACAAGCATATCCAATAAATACCCAAGAGACAATCAATTTCAAGTCCAATTAGAGGCTTAGATTTCCTAAATTCATATTCTCACTGATTCGGGCACTCTTCTCACCTCACTCAAGTGTTTAAGGGCATATGACAATTCGCTCAATTTCCTTAAGGAGGGTATTCTACCATAAGCTTGACTATCAACCAAATCTCTACTTTATTAATGAAAACACATAAGAATCAAGAGGTCTTTTACTTTGGTTGTAATGGGGCCATGGGATTAATCGTTAGATGGGGAAATCAAGAAAAGGAAATTTAAAGAAGGCTAAACAAAACATCAACATTGCAAAGCATGACACCTTCTAAAATACATTTTTGGGCTTTGATTCATTTTCCCACCTTTCTTTTTTTTTCTTTTTTTTTTATTTCTCACTTTCTTTTTGTCATCCCTTTCTCCATTTTTTTTGTTTGTTTATTTTATTTTATTTATTTGGAGAAGGGGAGATTTTTAATTCAAGAGAAATATTTTTCTATCTTTCTCATCCAACAATTTTTCAACTACATTTTTACCCTTTTGGCAATACTTTAAAAGGTGTCATATCATGCATTATTCATCAAAATATTTCAAGGTACCAAGACAAGTATTTTATTCTTTTAGGCTCAAAATTGGGTAACTAAGGGGTAGCATTTAATCAATCAAAGCTCAGAAGACCGAAAAAAATACCCAGTGCCTCAATCATTTTCAAAAATGTTTTCACAATTTTTTAAGTTTCAAAATGGTTTCAAGTCAAGTTCTAGAGAATACAATCCAAGAGAAATAAAACACTCTATCACAAAGAATTGGGTAGATTTAGTAAGTACCCTTTTTAGGCTCAAAAATCTCACATTTAGTAGTTTAAAATCAATGAGAAACACAAATTTAAGGAACCACATGCTAATTATCAACTATCAAAAGATTATCACAAGAATTTTTATTTTTAGCCTTATCACAAGAATAAAAAATTGGGTTCAAAAATTCACTATCTCAATTTATTTGGCACCAAGTTCTCACAATTGGATGCAAACTCTAAGCAAGGGGGTAATCTAATCATGTGATCATGAAACACTATGCCTATATGAATGCTACATGAAAAATGCAAAAATGAAAAAATTTGCAAAAATACCCCTACCCCAAGCTTAAGACTTTACATTGTCCCCAAATGTAAATAATCAAGTTGGAGAGAGGAGAAAAATGGAACAAATCACCGAGGTGGTAGCGGGTGCTGGCTCTGTTGCCCAGTCAAAAACTTGTTGGAAGGTGTATCACGGTCGTGAGGCTCATCACGGGCAGGCCGTGATCAATTCTGGTGTGTAGGAGCTGGCCTGTCACGGCCGTGACATGTATTACTGCTAGGCCGTGATCCTTTCTAGTCTTCTTGGTTAGCTCATCACGGCCATGACCATTGTCACGGCCTGGGCGTGATGACTTCTGACTTTATTCATCCCTGCCCTTTTTGCTCTTCCTTCCTTTTTAACCTGAAAACACTTGACAAATCTATTAATTTATGATTTTTCCTCTTGATCTTCTCAAATTATTCAAGAGCTAAATTCAAAAACAAATGGAAAAGGGAAAGAAAACTTGGGTTGCCTCCCAAGAAGCACTTATTTACGGTCTTAAGCTTGATCATACTTCCTTCAATCAACCGGGGTCGGCTGGGCGTAGAAGTGCAGGAACACTTCTCTTCCATGGGAGTCCTTCAAAGAGACGATTATGCTCATATGGCCAATTGCGCTTCCGCTTTGCTCTTTTCACTCGGAGCTTCATGGCCTTACTCCCTCCCGATGAAAGTTTTGTTTCCACATGATCAGCAACTCTAAATTCATCATTACTGGGTGCATCATTTGCCATGCAAATCTTCAGAGTTTCTTCCATGTTGAGCTCTTCCTTTACCACTGGAGACGTTATATCGATTCTGCACACATGACTCACAAAAGGTGGGTTGTTATATGAGTTAGTCAATTCAAAATCTACCCTACCTTCCTCTACATTCAGAGAGAGTTTGCCATTCCTTACGTCTATTAATGCTCCAGCGGTGGCCAAGAATGGCCTTCCTAAAATGATGGGGAATTCAGAATTCCCTTTCATATCCAATACCAGGAAATCGGTAGGGATGAAAAATTTCCCTACCTTTACAGGAACATTCTCTAGTATGCCTAGAGGAGTCCTAGTTGAGCCATCCGCAAATTGTAAGGAGGATTTGAATGGACTCAACTCTTTGGTTCCCAACCTTTCCAAGATAGTGAGCGGCACCAAGCTCGCACTAGCCCCTAAGTCACATAAGGCTTGGTCTATTTTCACTTCTCCAATTGAGCAAGCAATAGAGAAACTACCTGGATCTTTTAGCTTAGGAGGCATATTAGTTTCTATATCTACTTGCTTTCTCTTGACCAACCTTTGTGGGAAAGGTATTGGGGGTTGGTACGGTGGTGGAGGGACATACTTTGATTCTGGCTCTTCATCGTCGCTCATGTCCTCCTCACATTCCACATCCTTTTCAATTACCCCAAGCTTATCATCCCTCAAGTATATGGCATTGCAATGTTCATTGGGATTAGCTTCGGGTTGGCCCGGGAACGTACCCTTTGGTCTAGAGTATGTGCTGGCTTGTTGGGCAATCTGAGTTTCTAGCATCTTGTTGTGGATGGCTAAGTTATCTACCTTAGATGCTAGCTCTTTTATTGCCTCGTTTACTGCCCTACCTTGTTGTCTAAACTCTTCATTTTGTTTTGTTTGAGTTTCAACAAAACTTTCCAATAAAGACTCGAGTTTAGACTTCTGTACCTGAGGATAACCCGCTGTGGGTTTCCTATTAGCTTGGCCTTCTTGGAACTCATGGTTCAGCGTGTTACTGTAGTTCCCGTACCAGAGGTAAGGGCTGTTCTTCCTTCCTTGGTTGTAAGGATTTGGGGGAGCATAATTGGGCAACTTCGGGTTCGTGTCGTAGAAGTTGTGACAAGAGTTCACTTGTTCCCCCAAAACATCGGATCCATGAGCAATACCACGTGGGCACTCCATTATGTCATGTCCCTTCATTCCACAAATCTCACAAACAATGTTAGTAGCACCTATTGAACTCACATTAGCCCTTTCGAGATGATCAAAACGTTTATTCAATGAGTCTATTTTAGACATGATAAGATCAGTGCTATTTATTTCAAACTTACCCCCCGAAATCTTTTTCGAGTTATTACCTCTTTCTGAATCCCATTGGTGGTAGTTGGTGGCCACGTTTTCAATGATGTTGAATGCCTCCGTCAGAGGCCTATTCATAAAGGCTCCACCAGCTGCGGAATCGAGTGATACCTTCGAAGAGTAATCCAATCCATTGTAGAAGGTGTGCAATAATAACCACCTCTCGAGTCCATGATGTGGGCAAGACTCCAGCAATCCCTTGTAGCGATCCCGAGCTTCTGACAAGCATTCTCCGTCCTTTTGGAAGAAGCCGGTGATCTGGGCTCGTAGGTAAGCCGTCTTGGAGGGAGGGAAAATTTTCTCCAAGAATGCCTGCTCCAGTTGGTCCCAAGTCGACAAGGTATTAACGGGCACTTGTTTCAGTCAAGCTTTTGCTTTTCCAGTCAGAGATGAGGGGAACAACCTCAAACGATTAGCATCAACCGGGGCGCCTTGAATTCTAACTGCATCGGTGAACTCCAAGAATGTCTCCGCGTGCTCAGTCGGGTCCTCCAAGGGCAATCCTCCGAATTGATGTTGCCTAATCATGTTGATTAGCATGGGCGGTATAGTGTAATTCTCTGCCTCAATCTCTGGCCTAGCAATCCCAGTTCGCAAACCCCTAGCATTTGGGGCTGCGTAGTCCTTCAACGGTTTCGTATCCGGGAGATTCGCCATGAGTGGAATGGGAATCAACCTCTCTCTCTCTCTTTGTAGTCTCCTACGTCTATGAAAAGTCCTTTCGACTTCGGGGTCGACCTCACTAAGGTTTCCAAGACTTAGTGATCGTTGCATAAAAGAGAAAACAACACAGAGAGATAGATACTCTAGAAGGAAAAAGAGAAATTATTTTTTAAAAAAAAAGAAATATAAAAATTAAATAAAAATAAAAAGTCCAGAAAAATCAATTTAAAAATTAAATTGAGATTCGAGAAAGCACAGTCCCCGACAACGGCGCCAAAAACTTGATGTCGTGCGAGTGCACGTGCGATCCGGCAAGTGTACCGGATTGTCGCCGAGTAATAAAAAGATATCGATCCCACAGAGACCGTGATCTCAAATCACAACTAATTATCAAATTGATAAAACTGGACTGTAAATAAAAAAAAATATTTTGTTTTGGTTTTGCTATTTGAAATAAGAGATAACTTAAAATAAGAATCAAGTAAAACAGAAAGTAAATCAGTTTATGGTTTTTCAGATCTAAATGGATTCCTAGGAATTGGGTTACCAACAAGATCGTTTATGTTACTAAATTGATTATCCCTTGTTAATTATCAAAATTGCTTTGAAGGCGAATTTATCCTCAAATAGCTAATGCTCCCTCTCGGGTTACAAGAACCGTGCCCAATTAAACCAACCCCTACTCTCGCGGTAGTCGAATTTAGATTGGACCCTTTGCGTTTCGTGACAATTCGTTAATCCTCGAAGGACGGATTCTAACTCTCGTGATTTCAGTCCTAAGTCTGATTCTATAGATCCGATACCTAAGTTCACCGCTAGGTTCCTCCTTAGAATATCTACGACACGTAAATAAGCGCGCACCAGATTTACGAGTAATTAAAACACTAGAAATCAGATCTAAAGAAAAATCACAATTAACAAAGATAAAACATCAATTCATTGTCATAAACAAACCTTGGGCATAGCCCCAATCCCTAGAAATTAAACTACTACTCAAGCCTTGCCATGGTGATGACAAGCTTGGTTAACAACAATATGAAAATAGAAATAAGAGAAGAGAGGAGGAAGAAGAAGAGAGATCCTAAATAATAGCCTAAGAGTAGCATCCCAGAGGTCCTGCTTTGCCTCTGCCCAGATGCCTTATTTATAGATTTGGGAAGTTTGAATCCCAATCAAACACATATCAGATCTAAATCAGTTGCTTCAGATCCAAGTAATGCGCGTCACGGTCGTGATGGCCATCACAGCCAAGCCGTGACGGATTCTGCCTTGGGCGTTTCTTCAATTTTTGGTCTGTCACGGCCGTGATGCTCATCACGGCTAGGCCATGATAAGCTCTGCCTGTGAGGTTTCTTTTCAGTTTTGCTCGATCATGGCCGTGATGGTCATCACGGCTAGGCCGTGATGGGCTCTGTTGGGCTCATTTTCTTCACTTTTAATGCCTCATCTTCATCCAAGATCCATCATGGTTGATCCTGAGCATTTAATCCTTAATTTCTACAAAACAACACCACAAAAACTGCCTTACTCGTTCCAAGGTAAAATTAACCAAAAATCAAATTAAAAATGCCTAAACTATATGAAAATGCATGCAAAATGACAATGGAATATGAGGTGAAATCACACTCATCAATTATTAAAGACATTTGGGGTGAAACACCCCTATTACTGTTCTGCGTTCTATTCCGGCCAGGGAAGCACGATCGGTCGTGCTTCATCATGGGCATGCTGACATTTCAGTCAAGTACGGGCGTGCTGACTATCAAGCACGGTCGTGCTTAGGCAGCACGGCCTTTTAGAAATTCAAACTGGAGCTCGGGCGTGCTCCTTGTTAAGAACGACCGTGCTAACTGGAGCATGCCCGTACTGGTCTGGGCAGAACGGGTTGGGAACCCTTGTAAAACCTCTTGGGGTAATTCATAGATTGAACCTATTGGCTTTTACTAAGTCCATGAGCTTTAAATTCATTATTTTTGGCTTATTCTCCATGTCTTATAATTAAGGGGAATTAATCCTTTAATTCTTAATTTCATCTTAAATGTCCCTAGACACTCATGGATCAATCCCTGGGGTCTAGCCAAGGACCATCTACAATAACCTCACCTCTCATTACTACGATTCAAGTCTTATGAGTAAACTAGGAAATATCCCTTAATCTTTAATGGTTTCAATGTCTTATTAACATCTTCATCATTGATCGCTTCACAACATCATCCAAATAGCCAATAACAACATTTATTCATAAACAAGAACATTATTCATTCATACAATTGTCATATAACAACAGTTAACACATAATCAAATAGCAAACAATTAGGGTCATGGGTTAACCATTCATCTTAAGCTACCCCCATTGCCTACATGTTCATACTATCCCTTCTCCCTATACCTGGTATGAAGATCACGATTCAACAGAGAGAAAGAAGGTCCATTAGGATCCCATCTCACGAGCGCTTGTCTACAACCTAAAGAACGACAAAGAAACACCTTGGTTCAACTCTAAGAGTGTGCGTTAGCGGCGATGTTCTTCTATCAAGGAATGACGAAGAACGGTACAAGAACGGGTTCCCTTGAGAAAGTTTTCTAGAGAGGATTGATGGAAATTGAGAGAGAAAGAGAATGAGGCAGTTTCTGAGTGTTGGGACGTGATAGACTAGGGTTTAGATTGTGTTATAGGGGTTATAAAAGGTTTAGAACACGATTTGGGCTTAAAAAGAACCTAAAACGCATTTTTCTGGTTCTGCATGTCTCGCGGGGCGACCTCCCGTTCGCGGGGCGAGCCAAAGAACCAATTTCTGTCAACATAATTCGTCGGGTGAACCCGAGAGCGCAAAGCTGAAATTTAGATTCTCTCGGGGTGAGCAAATGCTGGCTGGGCAAGCCTAAAACAGTCGAGTTTGGCTAAAACACCTGAAATAAGACTTGTATATAATTATCTTAGCTTTCTAACACATCAAAGATCACCTCGATTGTACATTTAGAACTCAATATATGGCCAAAATGGTGAAACAAGTTACTAGGACTCTAAAAGGATTGAACCTTTCTAAGGCTAAACTTCCCCAAACATAAACATAGACATAAAAAACAAACATAACAACCATATACAAACACATATATATAACATATATAAACGTATTAAGCTTATTTATGAAAAACAGGGCGTTACATGTAAGGACCCCTTACTTAACGTGTCTGCTACAACATTCGCCTTCCCAGGATGGTACTGTAGATCAAACTCAAAATCCTTAATGAACTTCATCCATCTCATTTGTCTCATATTCAACTCTTCCTGATCGAACAAACTTTAAGCTCTTACGGTAACTATACACATTGAACCTAGCTCCAAACAAATAGTGTCACCATATCTTCAATGCGAACATTATAGCTGCCAACTCCAGATCGTGGGTCGGTTAGTTCCTCTCATGAATTCTCAACCGTCAGGAAGCATAAGCCATAACTCTTCCCTCTTGCATCATAACACAACCCAAACCTTGGTATGATGCATCACAATATACATCAAATTGTGCTAAAGGATCTAGTAAAGTTATCACTGGCGATGTGGTCAACCTTTCCTTCAACTCTTAAAAACTCCTCTGACACTCATCCGTCAATACAAAAATGCTCTAGTGTCCACGAACTCCACGCTCTATGATATGCTAGATTCCGGCAAGTGTACCGGATTCGTCGCCAAGTAATAAAAGATATCGATCCCACAGAGACTGTGATCTCAAATCACAACTAATTATTAAATCGATAAAACTGGATTATGTAAAAAAGGATTTTGATTTTTGGAATAAGAGATAACTTAGAAAAATCGGATAAGGAATGCAATCAATTAAAACAGAAAGTAAATCAATTTGTGGTTTTTCAGATCTAAAGTGATTCCTAGGAATTTGGGTTACCAACAAGATCGTTCATGTTACTAAATTGACTACCTCTTGTTAATTATCAAAATTGCCTTGAAGGCGAATTTATCCTCAAATAGTTGATTCTCCCTCTCGGGTTACAAAAACCGTGCCCGATTAAACCAACCCCTACTCTCGTGGTAGTTGAATTTAGATCGGACCCTTTAAGTTTTGTGACAATTCGTGAATCCTCGAAGGACCGCTTCTAACTCTCGTGATTTAAGTCCTAAGTCTGATTCTATAGATCCGATACCTAAGTTCACCGCTAGGTTCCTCCTTAGAATATCTACAACACGCAAATAAGTGGCCACCGAATTTACGAGTAATTAAAACAATAAAAATCAGATCTAAAGCAAAATCGCAATTAACAAAGATAAAACATCAATTCATTACCATAAACAAACCTTGGGCATAACCCCAATCCCTAGAAATAAAGCTACTACTCAAGCATTGTCATGGTGATGACAAGCTTGGTTAACAATAACATAAAATAAAAATAAGAGAAGAAGAAGAAGAAAGGGATCCTAAATTTTTGCCTAAGTGGTAGCAGTCCAAAAGTCTTTTTTTGTCTCTGCCTAGATGCCCTATTTATAGATTAGGGAAGTTTGAATCCCAATCAAACACAAATTCAGATCCAAATCAGTTTCTTCAGATCCAAATATTGCGCGTCACGGCCGTGACCATCACGGCCAGGCCGTGACGGATTCTGCCTTGGGCGTTGCTTCACTGATTGGTCTGTCACGGCCGTGACCACCATCACGGCTAGGCCGTGATCAGTTCTGCCTGTGAGGGTCTGGTTCAGCTGACATGTCACGGTCGTGATGGGCATCACGGCTTGGCCGTGACCAGTTCTGACTTTTCCATTCTTTTTTTAAGCTCTACTCGATCACGGCCGTGATGGTGATCACGGCTAGGCCGTGATGGGCTCTGTTTGGCTCATTTTCTTCACTTTTCAAGCCCTATCTTCATGCAAGCTCCATCATGGCTAATCCTGAGCATTTAATCTTTAATTCCTGTAAAACAACACCACAAAACCACCTTACCCGTTCTAAGGTAAAAACTAACCAAAAATCAAATTAAAAATGCCTAAACTATACGAAAATGCATGCAAAATGACAATGAAATATGAGGTGGAATCACACTCATCACTCTAGCATGCCCACGCTCGGACATGGAGGCACTACACGCTTGAGCGTGCTGTCTGTTCCGAAATGCCATTTTCGCTCGCATTCATCTTATTTGATGCCAACTGATCCTAGATCTTTTAAAATGTAACACCCCAACTCGTAATCCTTTTAATTATTAATAAGTACACCTTAATTAGGAAAATAAAATTTATTTCCCTTAAGTAAAAACATGAACAGAAAAATTTCGTCAGCCATTCAGAATAAAAACATAAAAGATTTACTTGATTAAAACTCACTAAATCAAATGTTGGGATGCTACATATATATTACACAACTCTTATCCTTTCACAAGAAGGATTACAAGATACGGAGCCAAACTCAAAATAAAGTATCTAATAGACTACTTGTGCCTATCTTGGACACTACCGCTCGTCTTCCTCGGGATCCTTTTTGTCTTCGCCAATATCTTCCTCTTCACTGAGATCTTCCACGTCCATTGCTTTGATGTATCTAAGGGAATATGAAAGAGAGGAGAGAAAAGACACAATAGAAAATTAGGGGTGAGAATCTCCGTAGATCTACTCAGTAGGGTAGAGCCCTCGACGTGCTTTGTCCTCACTCACTAGCCATCGTACACACACAAGCACAGGCAATCAAACACAACAGCACAACCTTGTCACATAACAAGCCACAACTGGCGTTCCATCCTAAATCACATTATGCAACTATATGTATGCATGTGGGCCCAAGTCTCATATTATCAATCATTGCTTCCGGAACACGCATCATCAGACAATCACCTTTACTAGGCGGCCTATTCACAACCTAATGGAATTTACTCATCACTAGAAGTGTGACATTACAACCCATTGGAATCCTCCATCACTGGAAGTGCGGCATCGCAACCCAGTGAAATCCCCCCATCACTGGAAGTGTGGCATCACAACCCAGTGGAATGCCCCATCACTAGAAGTATGGCATCAACAGGCACTCACCATTACCAGTCGCATCTCAGTGCGGCATCATATCCCAGTGCCGTATTGTCCTCGATTGTATTTACCTACCACCGAGACGAAAAAATGTAAATATATGCATGTATGCACGCAAGGCCATAATCAACACAATATTATCCTCATAGTCATAATTAGATTATCATTTTATTATTGTCAACACCACATAGGCCTTCATCATTCATAGTGCCACACAGACTTTCATTAATCACAATCCCACAAAGACTTTCATTATCAACATTGCAACACAGGCTTCCATTATTAACATTGCCACAGACCTTCATTTTCAAGATTGCCACACAGGCTTTCATTATCATCCATATGATATCACATAATAGTCTCATTAACATATTCTTACTCATAGGCCAATGCATCATGCAATACAACATTAATCAATCATGTCATTCATATAACACATATTCAACTTTACATACATGTACGCAAGGTCAACATCATTCAACATACACAAGTCGTGAGATGTTCTTACAAGGCGATTAGGGGCCTAATTAGCAACACTCAGTTTCCATCACCGTTATCTCACACTCATTCTCACATCGTAGGGTTGACCTACATATTGTGCCTACTTATTTAATTATATAGGACCACTTATTATTATTTTTATATGTATCAAAACAATATTTTTAAATTAGTTTTCTTGAATATTAAATTATTATTTGTTTAGTTAATTATTTAAATAATAATTAATTATTATCCAATTAATAATTAATTTCTAATTAAATATTCATTTCAGAAACAATTAAATAATTATTTATTTAAAATAACTTGATAATCAATTAAATAATATTTAATTCCTCCAATTATTTAATTTAATTTATTTTATTTATTTATTATTTAAATTTTGAAAATACTTTCCAAATAATTTAAGAATTGTTTATCACGTTTCCCAAATAGTCATATGGTTTGGAACCATGGTTTAACTATCTTCAAAGTGGTTTTCCACATATCCCTAGGATACACTTAGCTTATCACAAAAGCTTTCAAATTAAAGAATAAATGTGACACATGGCATCCATGCACAAAGGTAAAGATGTCATTTTTATAATTTATTAATTTAATTATTATTTAACTTAATTTTGAAAATATCTTTAACTAAACCACTTATCACTTTCCCCAAAAAGTCACATGGTTTACAACCATGGGTTTCACATTCTTCAAGGTTCACACTTAACCATTTTAAAGGATCACTTTTAGGTTAAGTAGGGTTTTGACACATGGCAACTATTTTCTAAAAGGTAGGGATGTCATTTTGATAAGGCTTGCCACATGGCATCCATGCATGTGATAAGTTAGCTTTTATCTTTTATCCTATCCTTTGTGACACATGACGCTCAAGCTTAGGTCACTTTGGATTGCATTATGTTTACTTAGATTTTGGTTTATCTCCTTGTTAGATTATATCAAATATGAAAAGACACAAGTATTTCTGAATAGCTTGAGTGAGTAATGCAACCAGCAAAAGATATATTTATAGAGCTGATTTACATAGGAAATAACATGCTAAATCCAATTTACAAGGTAAATAACTAAGCTAGAATTAATGTGGACGATGCATATAAATGTGGACAGTGCATTGTATCTATTCTACTTCTATACAATGAATCTAACTACTTGGGAAGAGAAGTCATAAATATTGTTATTTCCAACACTCCCCCTCAAGCTGGTGAATATGTGTTCTCCATTCCCAGCTTGGATATAATTCGTTCAAAAAATGAACTGCTCAATCCTTTGGTGAGAATATCCGCAAGTTGCCATTGTGAGGGTGTTGTTTTGGCTTCAAAGACACAAGAGGAGGGGGGGGGGGGGGTGAATTGAGTTTTCTTAAAATCTTTCCCTCTTAAAAACTTTTCAAAAACTTTTGTTTCACAAAACTTTAGTTTTCAGTTTTATGTTGCCTCACGATCTTTTACAAAAACAGTGAATGGTTTTTTATGAAATCTTGAATAAAAGGTGATGAGGATAAGAAAGATTAACTCAGAATTAGTAAATCACAGAATAGGTTCAAGTGCAAACTTAGATACAGAAATTGATTAAGCCTTTAAAGATTAAGAATAGGTTATGCAAGTTTCAGATACAAGCATTAACAATCAAGAACAAACTTGCAGGTTTCAGTTTCAGTGATTAAGAAATAGAAATTAAGCTATTCGGATTTGATCACATATGATGCAAGATTCAATTCAAATATTGATCCTTAAGAATACAATTGAATACACAGTTATTATTACAATTTACTCAAGGTTCAATACATATTATGCAGTTCAAAAACTGATATCAATTGAAAACTTAGAACATCGAGATCACAGTTATATGCACAAGACAGAAATTAAAGAGTTTGAGTTTAGAGATACCACACAATCAATTTTATACTGGTTCAACCACCGCTACTGTGACTTACATCCAGTCCCCACTCCACCTGTGGGTATTCACACACTAACACAACAAGCTTTAGCCAGGTAGCTTGAAAGACCTTTACACCATAGAGCACTCTTTCACCTCAAGATACCACACCCTTGTGAAAAGCCTCAATCAATGTTCTTCCTTAGGGTTACCTCACCCTAATCACACAGAGAGACTCCCTCTCTCTTTACAATCAAATAGAACGAAAAGATTGATTCCTAAACTCTCAAAAAGTCAGATATACAAATTGAAGCTCTAATGAGAATGAACACTCTTTTTCACAATAAGCTCAAGAAAGATGATGAATGATTTTCACAATTGATCTCTCAAATTAATTTCGTGTAATTCTGATATGTTTTTAGTGTTCTTTCAATCCCAGTATATATAGAAAATAAGTTATAGCCGTTGGGATCAATCAAGAAAGATTTGGGTTTGATAACAGAAGCTGTTACATTGTTTCAGGTTTCTTGAACAGGGTTTGAGTACATGGATGTATTAACCAATTTCATAATGATACTTTCTGTACATCTGTGTAGTACATGGCTGTACACGCTTTTCCAAAACTTGAACTTGGTTAATCCACCAGTACACCCATTCAGTACATCTATGTATTAATGAACATCAGATTTTCAAGAAACTTGAATACACGCATACATAGCATTTGTGCAGGGCTGTATTCAGTTAACCATTTATAACTGATCTAATTTCATGTTGTGCAGAGGTGTAGTACATCTATGTACTGAATCAAAAACCTTATATTCATCTGTCAGTTACAGAAACAGACATACATCCATTGAATACATGGCTATACTGACAAATAAATTTCTTAATTTCCAAAAATCATTTTCATTAAAAACTTATTCCTTCTAATGCAGATTATGAAAAAATATTTTCTTCATGCATCTTTTCAAATGAGCTATTTGTGAATAAGAGATTTCATCTCTTACAAATCATCTATGACTTAAATCTAATTTCTCCTTTAAGCTCTTGTCTTGATGATTCCTTTATCTTTGACTTTGCTCTTATTGATTTCTCCAATGCAGCTTTTTGATTTCTTCAAGTGCTTCTTTGAATATTCTCCTTTAATTGCTTATTGAACTTGTTAATCATTGCTTGATACCCGTCTTTGCAATTTGACACAAACTCTTGCACACACATTAAATTGAATTTGTCATACATCAAAATCCTTAAGTCATTGAGTCTTACAAACTCCCTCTTTTTGATTATGACAAACCTTTTTAACAAATTATAAAATCAGAGTGTAAGCAGAAGCTAAGTGTTTTTGTCAACTTAATAATTCATAGTATCAAGGCATATGGTATCAGAGCATAGGAGAGAAAAAAAATGATAATATGATTACTCCCCCTCAATCATATAAGTTCCCTCTCAATATATGCATATTTAATTTGTTATTAACCTTTCTCTAAAACATATATTTTCTCCCCCTTTTGGCATTATCAAAAAGGTAAAGAAACAACCATTCAACACAGTAGACAAGGTGAACATTCAAACACAGCATATAAAATTTTTCTTGACAGAGGGATAGTTGCAGGAAATTAAAACAGAATCCATCAATTAAGTACAGACCAAGGCATTTAGCCTTTCAAAAAAATTCAAAACAGGTTCTAAGTCCTAAGAACTCCTAGAACTAGTTGGTTCCTTGGCCTTGAGGTGATGGTTCAGCAGGGTTGTCCTCAGATTGTTGCTCAGCTTCCTCCACAGCAGCTCTAGCAATGTCAGCAACATTCACATTTTCTGATTCAGGTACATAAGGTGCAGGGTTTAGAAATTCAACTCCTATCGCTTCTTTGATCTGATTAACACTTTGTTCCACCCTAAACAACCTTTCGTCCAGATTTGCAATAGCACTCATCTCCACACTGTGGTCATGTTTCTATCTAGCATCAATATTTTTTAGCAATTGCAGCATTTCCTTTAAATAATTAGGAGGTGCACTCCCTTGTCCAGTTGAAGCTTCAGCTGCAGTAGTTTCCTTGTTTCCAATTTTCCTTATCCATCTTTCATCTTCTTTCTTCAGTTTCATCTTGCTCACAATTTCTTCACCAAACTTGTGAGTTACTCTTCTTGCAAACTTCTTTTCTTCTCCATCAAAAGGAACATTAAAAGGAGCCAGTATTTTACAGACCAGTGCAGGGTAGGCAAGTATCATCTTGATTTTCTTGCATTCTAACATGTGTGCAGCAACACAATATCCCCAACTTATTTGCTTCTCATTCATCATAGCCCACATTAGCATTATATCATTGTTTTGTAGGATAGCATGATTTCAACCTCTAGGAATTAAAATCCTACAAACAACATAATGCAGAAGTCTATCTTTCACACTCATTATACTGGTATAGGTAACTCTACCTTCAGGTTCATCAGAGGTAACTAAATCTGTTCTTGCTATTTCCTTATCATACTCATTATACCACTCAGCTTTGGAACCATTTACAGCAATGCTAGGTCCATAATAGGGTAAGCAACAAGATTACTGAATTCCACTAATGACATTCTGATCTTAATGCCTTTAACCTCAGAGCTAATTCCATTAGCATCCATTTTAAAATTCGAGTAAAAGCCTTTGATCAGAAAAGGGTGATAGTCAAATTGAGTTTGCACAAACTCTTTAAGCTTTTGACAAGTTAAAATCTCAGGGAAATTGGACTCATTATCCTCAAAATACTCAAGATCCATTGTCCAATGAGATGCCCCGATGTCCCATTAAAGAAAACCCAAAATATTAAGACCTAATTTCGTTATTATCGTTAAGCTGATATATCAAAACAGCCAACAAAGTAAAAACTTAAAATATACACAACATACATACATACATACATACATACATACATACATACATACATACATACATACATACATACATACATACATACATACATACATACATACATACATACATACATAATATATACACATCAAGACCTGATAAAGTACAGTAGAGGGAATCCCATCAGTCGGATCCCAAAATGTACAAACTGATAATCAAACAAAATAAAAACAACATCACAAAAAGACAAGACGCACTGGCCATAGACTCTGTACTCAACTATGAGGATCCACTGTTCGTCCTCCAACGTCTGGCTCATACGAGGTCCCATCAAGCTCCTCCATAGCTGGCTTCCCCGTAGGATCTTCTCATCACGATCACATAAAAAATATATATGCAATATAGAGAAGACAGGGATAAGAAACCATATAACATCAAACGTGGAAAGGGTTTAGCTACATTTAATTAAACAACGGCACACTAAACATTCGTTTCCCAAGTATAAATATATGTAATACAATCATACTCAATCCATATCTAAGATATTTCCTCTACCCATCATCATGATGCAATGCAAATGCTGTATGAATAATCCCCTCAAGTATCGGCCATATCCGGATATCACAACAATATAATCGACACGTCCCAGAGTCCCCGGTGCACACCCTCGTCCTCGGATGGAGGGTGCCCACGCAAAGCAATGGCACTATAGCTACACAATCCGGTGCACACCTCTGGACCACAATCTAGGATGCTCATGCAATGCATGAACTATAGCTGCGACTAAAATGAAATCATCTCTGGAAGGTCCACCGTTAGCCTATCCCCAGGAATTCTCCCTCTGAGGCAAGACCCCTCTCGACCATGTTTCAGGTCCACTCGACCATGTTTCGGGTCCACTCGACCATGTTTCAGGTCCACCATATCATAGACCATGTTTCAAGTCACCCCCTAGTGCCCTAACCGCTCATCATAATCTCATAGATAACCTCAAAATAATCTCATCTCATCAATCTCATCCTCATGTCACAATAATCATCTCGGTTAGCACTGCTATCACATATCATATGCAATCCCAATACATCCTCATGTCTCAACATAACTTGTAACATACTCAACCTCTAAGCGCAATCATAACACTCATCATATCATCACAATCATCATCACGTTATCCAAAATCATCATCATATATCATCATGTCATAATATCATTTCCAAATAATAAATACCAAAATATAATAATAATGACAATAATCACTTTCAAAAATATTTATAACATTCATATTATCATTCATCAAGTACCAAGTTCAAACCAACCAGTCAAACAGGCAATCATCACATAATAAAAATAACATATAAATATATATATATATATATATATATATATATATATATAGCATAACGACGATAAACGCACAATTTCTATGTTATTGTCGGTACCACTGAGTAGTCCCCAATGTGGTATAGACATTGTCCGTTACTCGCTCTCCTGTAGGGTTTGGGTCGCCCTACGCCAGTATCTAATTAAATGTAACCACGCCATTTCCGACGTTAAATAATTTCTTTCCCCCACCAAGAGAGTCGCGCGCTACACGAAACGAGACGAAATGAACTAAAACGAAGCATCCTCGAAACTCCTCGATTCTGCCTCACCTAGAAATAGGGTCTCCAAGCCTCAAAATCCACCTACGAATCACATTGTAAAAGGCACATTGTAAGGAACTCAAAATTGGCAGCAAATACCACCAAATCCACCACTGATTTGGCCTAATATATCACAATCCAGGTATTGTTTTACAAAATAGAACGGTGAGATTAAAGAACTACCTTCCCTTTACCTTCTCCAAATATTTCAGCTCGATCGAACGATGGATGAGCCAGGGATGAACTTCGCAATATGACTGGTCTGGAGCTACCCGAGTTGAACTCGACTCCAACTTCTAGGCTGAATAACTCACACTCTGGGAAAGGTACAGAATTTCCAACCGTTAAATATGAAGAACTACTAGCTTAGAACTTCCATGTATAATTTGGACGCAATCCAACGAAGGATGAAGGCCTGTTGATGATTACTCTGAAACTGTTCTAGCTCCTAAAGCTCTCAACAATGGTGTTTTAGGGTTCTTTAGTGATCTCCCTCTCATTCTCTATTTCTCTCTCTAATTCTCTCCCTCACTCTCTCTAGAACTCTATGAATTTTTGTTCTTTCCAACTCTCAGGTTTCCCTCTCTGTTTTTGGTTTCAAATGGCTCAAGTGAAAACACTTGAGACCTTTTTATTTTTTTCAAAATTTCTGTGCGGGCGCTAAGCGCCAAATCCCAGCGCTCAGTGCTAGTGCGTTCACCCAGGTCACTGCATGTGCACCACGTCATCCTCCACGTGTCGGTGTGCATGGCAGCGCTTCTAGCGCTCAGCGCATATTTCTAGCGCTCAGCTCTGGCCTCTGGTCAGCACCGTTGACTTCACGCGTTTCTTCGCATTCTGAGCTCGTTTGAAGTCCGATTAACCTCAAATTTGATATATAGGCTCTTCAATACCTAATGAACAACCTCAAATCCTCAAAATGCCTAATCTCTCTCTTAAATTCAAATTTCTTATTCCACACATCTAAGTTTTTTGGACGATAAACAGGAAAATCCTAGAGTTTGCTCACATTCAAATTCATTCCCGATGACTGCGTACTTCGCATGACACAAGTTCCTAGATCTTAACTAACATCTTAACCATATAATCCAAGCCTTAAATCTAATCCTCTTACTTAAACAAAACCTGAAATCACGGATGTTACATTTCTACCCCCTTAAAAGAAATTCCATCCTCGAAATTTACATACCTAGAAACAGATGGGGTACTGCTACTGAATGTCTGCCTCATGCTCCCAAGTAGAATCTCCGGTAACACTATCCCATATGACCTTGACCAGGAGAATTTGTTTACCACGGAGTTCTTTAATCCTTCTATCTGCAATCTTAATCGGTAAAGCCTTGTATTCCAGATTCTCTCGGAGTTGTATTGACTCAGGCTCAATGACCTGAGAAGGATTAGGGTAATATTTTCTCATCTGGGAAACATGGAATACATCGTGAAGGTTGGAAAGGTAAGGCGATAAGGCTATCCGGTAAGCTACTGGACCAATTCGTCGAAGAATCTGAAATGGTCCAATTAATCGGGGAGTGAGCTTTCTAGACTTTATAGCTCTGCCAATTCCGGTCTTTGGGGTGACTCTCAAGAACACGTGATCACCTTCTTGGAACTCTAAGGGTCTCCTCATCTTTTTACTGTAGCTTTTCTGTCGATCCTAGACTTCCTTCATTTTCTCTCTTATCTTCCTGACTTGCTCCGTAGTTTGCTGTACCACATCAGGACCCAACACTTGGCTCTCGCCAGTCTCATACCAACACAACGGAGCTGCACTTTCTCCCATACAGAGCCTCATATGGTGCCATCCCGATACTGCTGTGGAAACTGTTATTGTATGTGAACTCAATCAATGGTAGGAATTCATCCCAAATGCCAACATGTTCCAACACACAGGCTCTTAAAAGATCCTCCAATGATTGAATTGTTCTCTCAGACTGTCCATCCATCTGAGGATGATAAGCAGAACTCATCCTCAACTTTGTTCCCAAAGCATCGTGTAACTGTCTCCAAAATCTAGATGTAAATCTGGGATCTCGGTCGGAGACAATACTCGACAGCACACCATGCAACCTCACTACTTCCTTGATGTAGATCTAGGTCAACCTTTCAAGACTATAACTCTCACCAATAGGTAAGAAGTGAGCACACTTCGTCAACCTATCAATGATAACCCAAATCGCATCAAACCTCTTCGGAGTTCGTGGTAATCCAACCACAAAGTCCATCACTATGCTATCCCACTTCCACTCTCGGATATCCAAGAACTACAACAACCCGGCGGGCTTTTGATGCTCTCTCTTAGCTTTCTGACATACCAAACATGATAGAACATACTCCGCCACTTCTTTCTTCACCTTTGGCCACCAAAACATCTTCTTCAAGTCTTAGTACATCTTGGTGGATCCTGGGTCGAAACTCAGCTTACTTTTATGTGCCTCCTCTAAGATCATCTTCCTAATCTCTAAATCCTCTGGCACACATATCCGATCCTTAAACCTTAAAACTCCATCTGATCCTCTCCTAAACTCTGAAACCTTACCCTCATCTATACCTCGATTCACATCCACCAAATATTCATCCTGACCCTGCTTAACCTTAAGGTCTCTCAAAAACTCACTACTGATGGTGATCATACCTAAGCATATTCTATCCTCAATCAAATCCATACCTAGGTTCAAATATTTAAACTGTTCAAGCAACTCCATCTCTTTCACCATCAATGCGGATACGTGCAAGGATTTCCGACTTAGTGCATCTGCCACAACATTAGCCTTCCCTTAATGGTATTGAAGATCAAGCTCATAGTCCTTAATGAATTTCATCCATCTACGTTGCTCATGTTCAGCTCCTTCTGATCAAACAAATACTTTAAACTCCTGTGATCACTGAACACATTAAACTTAGCTCCATAGAGATAGTGTCGCCAGATCTTCAAAACGAACACTATGACTACTAACTCCAGATCATGGGTTGGGTAATTCCTTTCATGAACCCTCAATTGTCGGGAAGCATAAGCAACAACTCTTCCCTCTTGAATCAAAACACAACCCAATCCTTGATATGACGCATCACAGTACACGTCAAACTGTCCTAATGGATATGGTAACGTCAGCATAGGAGATGTAGTCAACTTCTCCTTTAGCTTCTGAAAGCTCTCTTCACATTTCTCTGTCCAAACAAACGCCGTATCTTTTATTGTTAACTGCGTCATAGGCAACGCAATCTTCGAGAAACCCTCGATGAACCTCCTGTAATACCTGGTTAATCCTAGGAAACTCCTCACCTCACTCACTGTCTTAGGTCTCTCCCACTTAATCATGGCCTCTACCTTGACTGGATCAACAGCTATCCCTTTCTTGTTGATTACATGCCCTAGAAACTGCACTTCCTCTAACCAAAATTCACACTTGGATAGCTTAGCATACAACTGCCTATCTCTCAACACCTGTAACATCACTCTCAGATGTTCCTCGTGTTCTTCCCGACTATGGGAGTAGATAAGAATATCATCTATAAACACCACAACAAACTTGTCGAGGAACGGTCTAAAGATCATGTTCATGTAATCCATGAACACCGATGGAGTATTATTTATACCAAAAGGCATAAATAGGTACTCGTAGTGTCCATACCTTGTCCTGAAAGCGGTCTTAGGTATATCCTGCTTCTTCACCCTAATCTGATGGTATCCTGATCTTAAATCTATCTTGGAAAACACTGAAACTCCCTTCAATTGATCCATCAGATCATCTATCCTAGGCAACGGATATTTGTTCTTGATTATAACTTTATTCAACTACCTATAATCCGTGTACAACCTATAACTTTCGTCCTTTTTCTTGACAAACAATACAGTGCTCCCTAAGGCGAAACACTCGATCTGATGAATTCCTTCTCTCGCAATAGGCAGAGAATCTATACTCGAAGTCTCCTTAGCTTCCAAAGAGAAAAGCATCACACACTGCTGAGAACCGCCGCCCCTCATAGTTGCCCCTTCATTGGTAGATACTATGCTAGAAGGCTCAATAAAAGAAAAAGTCTTTCGGGCACAGTCTAACACTACATGGTTGGCCAAAAGCCAATCCATGCCAAGAATAACGTCTATCTGTTGCACAGGCAAACATATGAGATCTACAAGAAATGCCCTATTTTCAACAACTATTAGACACTGTAAGCAAACAGACATAGTGATCAAAGGATCACTGGTAGGGGTGGATACTATCAGGGTATATGGTAGCTAAGAAACGGGTAAATATAAATGATCTACACACTCATGGGACACAAAAGAATGTGTAGCGCCTAAATCACATAACACAGAAGAGAGTCTGTCAGACATTAAACACATACCTTGATTAAGATCTGTAGATTGAGAGGACTCAGATCCTTGTTGACGGCTCTGGGCAAGTATACCCAGTCGTGCAAGTAATACGGTGGTGAGACCGATTATCGTATCCACGGGGATTGGATGTCAATTACCAATTCACAAACTCAGCAACTATCTAGACTAAAATATGAATTCAAAATAAACAAAAGAAAACAATCAAAATCTTTTTGTATTTTTGTCGAGCACTTGGAATGCGAAAAGGGTATGTTGGGATCAGATTTCACCAAACCTGCCTCATGTACTACCAGGACTAGATACCTCTCATTCATGCTTCAGATATTAAAATCAACCCACTAAACTACTCAATCCCTGATGTCTCGGATGACAAGAGCCTAAATCCACTAATAGACCCTAATTCCTTAGGTGGCCTAGATTAATGAATTTGCATTAGGGATAGGGATTACGCGATTACTAGTAAACCAAACTCCATTTCTAGACGTAAGGGTTACTAGGTGATTAATTTCAGTTCTGGAATTGATAAGAACGTGTCCATTGAAAACCAAAACACTAATCGAGTCATGGGGGTGCTAGCCACAACAAGCATTAAACATAGAAAATTAATCACTAATACGAAGGCATGAACACAGAATAATCAGTCAAGGCAAATACATAATGATCAGTTTGATTACATATAATCCCAACAAACGGGGATTATCTACTCATAATTACAGAGAAAGCCAAACCAGAAAAGCGGTAGAGAAAGGAAGAAAGGGAGAACTCCATTGAAGCTTCCCACTGTCGTCACAGCAACCCCCTAACTCAGCTCCCTCCTTAAGCAGCTCCAAGTCTCTATTTTTTTGGTGTTTCTGGTCTCCACTAGGGTTACCAACTCTGAATCCTCCAATCCAGAATCCAGATCCCTTTTTTCTGTCTGCCTGCGTTCTTATTTATAGGGAGGCCACGTGTCACGGCCGTGATGGCCATCACGGCCAGGCCGTGACGTGTTATGGAGTGGGCGCGCTTTCAAAATTGGATTCTTCGCGAGACGAGATGAAGATTCGCGACACGAGACTTTAATTTCTAGTCTGTCACGACCGTGATGCCTATCACGGCTAGGCCGTGCAGCCTCTGACTTTTGCCTTTTGCTCTGCTTGATCATGGCCGTGATGGTCATCACGGCCAGGCCGTGATGGGCTCTGTTTGGCTCATATTCTTCACTTTTCAAGCTCTGTTTCATCCAGGCTCCATCATGGCTGATTTTGATCATTTTTACATTAATTCCTGCAAAACAACACCAAGAAACCGCTTCACCCGTTCCAAGGGAAAATCTAACTAAAATCAAATAAAGAATGCCTAATCTATATGAAAAATGTATGCAAAAGTGTACAAAAAACATGATGTAAAATCACACTATCAAATCACCCCAAGCTTATTCAATTGCTTGTCCTCAAGCAATCACTAAGGCCAGAAGATCGAAATAATCAAGGCATGGATAGTGAACCAAGAACCCGAGTAGATGATCCAAGTAACAGGCATTTCAAATAATTCAGCAAGGGACAATCAATTCAAGTCCAATTAGACGCTTAGGTTCCCTAGACTCATATTCTCACTGATTTGGGCACTCTTTCTCACCTGAAACTCACCCCAAGCTTGTTCATTTGCTTGGCTCTCTCTCTCACCTCACTCAAGTGTTAGGGACATAAGACAATTCACTCCATTTTCCTCAAGGAATGAATTCTACCATAGGCTTGACTATCAACCAAATCTCTACTTTATTAATGAAAACACCTAAGAATCAAGAGGTCTTTACTTTGGTTGTAACGTGGCCATGGGATTAATCGTTAGGTGGGGAAATCAAGAAAAGGACATTTCAAAAGGGCTAAACCAAGTATCAAACATTTCAACACATGACACCTTCTAAAATACCTTTTTGGGTTTTGATTACTTTTTCCACCTTTCTTTCTTTCTTTTCATTTTATTTCTCATTTCTTTTTGTCATCCCCTTCTCTATAGATTTTTCTTTTCTTTTGTTTTTCTTATGCTTGGAGAAGGGGAGATTTTTCAGCTCAAGAGAAATATTTTTCTGATTCTTTCATCCCCAACTTTTTTCAACTACCTTTTTACCCTTTTGTAATACTTTAGAAGGTATCCTACCAAGCATATTTATCAAAATATTCCAGGGTACCAAGAAAAGTATTTTATTCTTGTAGGCTCAAAATTGGGCAACTAAGGGGTAGCATTTCATCATTCAAAGCTCAGAAGGCCAGAAAAATACCTAGTGCCTCAATCATTTTCAAAAATGTTTTCAAAAATTTTTAAGCTTCAAAATGGTTTCAAGTCAAGTTCTAGAGAAATGCAATCCAAGAGGAATAACACTCTAGCACAAAGAATGGGGTAAGTTTTAGTGAGTACCCCTTTTGGCTCAAAATCTCACATTTTGTAGTTCAGAAATCAATGAAAAACACAAATCTACGGAACCATATGCTAATTATCAACTACCCAAGATTATCTCAAACATTTTTATTTGTAGCCATATCACAAGAATGAAAAAAATTGGGTTCAAAAATTCACTATCTCAAGTTATTTGGCACTCAGTTCTTACAATTGGATGAAAAATCTAAGCAAGGGCAATCTAATTGTGTGATCATGCAAAGCTATCATGCAAAACTATATGAATGCAACATGAACAATGTAAATGCAAAATACCCCTACCTCAAGCTTAAGAATTTACATTGTCCCCAATGTAAACAATCAAGTCGGAGAGAGGAGAAAAATGGAACGGCCTACCGAGACGGTAGCGGGTGTTGGCTCTCATTCCAGTCAGAAACTTGTTGGGGAATACTTCACGGCCGTGAGCCTCATCACGATTAGGCCGTGATCAATTCTGGTCCTCAGGGCTGGCCTGTCACGACCGTGACCTCCATCACGGCTAGGCCGTGATGCTCTCTGCTCTTCAGGGTCTTCTCATCACGCCCGTGATGTGGATCACGACTGGGCCGTGATCCTTTCTGGTCTTCATGATTAGCTTATCACGGCCGTGACCAATGTCACGGCCTGGGCGTGTTGGTTGCTGCCTTTGCTTTTTCTGCCCTTTTTGCTTCTCCTTCCCTTCTTTCCCTGAAATCACTTGGCAATTTTATTAGTAAAAGAAAACTCTTGATCTTCTCAAATTATTCAAGAGTTAAAATCAAAAACAAAAACTAACTAAAGAGAAGGGTTAAGAAAACCTGGGTTGCCTCCCAGTGAGCGTCTCTTTAACGTCACTAGCTTGACTCATTAAGAAGCATCCACCTAGATCCCAAAGCCTGTGGTATAAAGACCAGTTGGTGCTCACAGTATAAGGGCATCCTCCACCCGGATCCCATGATTTATGGAGTGGTGATTACAGCAGTAATATAATTCAGGCCACAACTCCACCCAGCCAGTGTGTAAAAACTCCATTGACCTCTTTAACCGTAATGATGAACTCACTTCCTCTCGGGTCAAATGGAATTTTCAAGAGGAGAGTAGACAGACAAATGGAAGGGGCTAGCTTTGCAGCGTCCACACATGCATGTAAGCCGACATATTTGTCCAATGCAGAAAATTCAGATTGCTCAGCACGCATGGTAGAGTCCACCACCACTTCATCTACATTTTGAACTATCCCCAAAACCAGATTCTGCTCAAATTGTGCTGACTGTGACTCTTGTTCTAATTGTTTACAAATCTCCTCAACTTGCGTTTTGAAGTTCTGCTTCACAGCTTCGATACTGTCACAGTTGGTTTTGATTTTGGCCTCGGAGGCGGATAGCTCCTGGGAATATTGTTCTAGAGCAACCTTCAGAGGTGGCTGCTCATTCCATTCCCATTCCTCAATTTCCCAAGGACTTGTGAAAGGTACTTCCTCTTCTTGTGACTCGTTCACCACTTCATCTTCAATTTGATCCATTCCCACAACCAGATTCTGCTCAATTTCTGCTTCATGTGGCTCTATAGGAATCATACATGGTGGTGGAGGTGGTAGATACGAGCAAAAGGTTTCCTAATCCTCCTCGGAGATATTATACATAAGCCTACCCGTCACACTATCAACCTGTGCTGGAGTAATATGATTCAGTAAATCCATGCAGTCTCCCAAACACCAGTAGTCCTCCAAGGTGTGACTTGAGGCTTCCTCATCAGGTGAACAATAATAATTGTCCATGAATTTCGTCCACCTACCACAAACAAGACTCGAAACAAAAAGATCAAATATATACAGAAAAATAAAAAATAAAAAATGTCTAAATTAGTTGCCTCCTTTGTTACTAATGATATTGGCAAAACCAATCCCCGGCAACGGCGCCAAAAAATTGTTGACGGCTCTGGGCAAGTATACCCAGTCGTGCAAGTAATACGGTGGTGAGACTGGTTATCGTATCCACGGGGATTGGATGTCAATTACCAATTCACAAACTCAGCAACTATCTAGACTAAAATATGAGTTCAAAATAAACAAAAGAAAACAATCAAAATCTTTTTGTATTTTTGTCAAGCACCTGGAATGAGAAAAGGGTATGTTGGGATCAGATTTCACCAAACCTCTGTCTCATGTACTACCAGGACTAGATACCTCCCATTCATGCTTCAGATATTAAAATCAACCCACTAAACTACTCAAGCCCCGATGTCTCGGATGACAAGAGCCTAAATCAACTAATAGACCCTAATTCCTTAGGTGGCCTAGATTAATGAATTTGCATTAGGGATAGGGATTACGCGATTACTAGTAAACCAAACTCCATTTCTAGACGTAAGGGTGACTAGGTGATTAATTTCAGTTCCGGAATTGATAAGAACGTGTCCATTGCAAACCAAAACACTAATCGAGTCATGGGGGTACTAGCCACAACAAGCATTAAGCATAGAAAATTAATCACTAATACGAAGGCATGAACACAGAATAATCAGTCAAGGCAAATACATAATGATCAGTTTGATTACATCTAATCCCAACAAACGGGGATTAGCTACTCATAATTATAGAGAAAGCCAAACCAGAAAAGCAATAGAGAAAGGAAGAAAGGGAGAACTCCATTGAAGCTTCCCACTGTCGTCACAACAACCCCCTAACTCAGCTCCCTCCTTAAGCAGCTCCAAGTCTATATTTTTTTGGTGTTTCTGGTCTCCACTAGGGTTCCCAGCTCTGAATCCTCCAATCCAGAATCCAGATCCCTTTTTTCTGCCTGCCTGTGTTCTTATTTATAGGGAGGCCACGCGTCACGACCGTGATGGCCATCACGTCCAGACCGTGACGTGTTCTGGAGTGGGCGCGCTTTCAAAATTGGATTCTTCGCGAGGCGAGATGAAGATTTGCGACGCGAGACTTCAATTTCTAGTCTGTCACGGCCGTGATGCCTATCACGGCTAGGCCGTGACAGCCTCTGACTTTTGCCTTCTGCTCTGCTTGATCATGGTCGTGATGGTCATCACGGCCAGGCCGTGATGGGCTCTGTTTGGCTCATATTCTTCACTTTTCAAGCTCTGTTTCATCCAGGCTCCATCATGGCTGATTTTGATCATTTTTACATTAATTCCTGTAAAAACAACACCAAGAAACCACTTCACCCGTTCCAAGGGAAAATCTAACTAAAATCAAATAAAGAATGCCTAATCTATATGAAAAATGCATGCAAAAGTGTACAGAAAACATGATGTAAAATCACACTATCAATCCTCTCACTGTAAACACCACCCCCGTGGCCTGAGGTCTGGCCCTTTGTCGTCCCGCTACTGTAACCCCTCTCCCAGCTCCTCCTCTGGAACCACTGGCTCCTCTGGAACTACTAGCTCCTCTGCCGGCTGCTGGCTACTGCTGCACCGCTCTCTGTGGGTAATCCCTAGCAAAATGACCTGGTTTGCCACAGACGTAGCAACCAGATCTATCTGTGCAATCCCTGATATAATGCGAACCTCTGTATCTGAAACACATTGGGGCCCTCTGCTGCTGGCCCTCTCTGGTAACTGTTGCTGGTGGTGCAGATGTCTGAGCACTCTGTCCCGGTCTAACGTATGGTCCTCTCCTCCACTGAGAACCTCTATCACCTCTTCTCTGATGACCTGCTCTGGTAGGACCCCCACTACTCTGCTGTCTCTACTCTGCAGCCTGCCTCTGGTCCATACTCTCAATGGCACTGCACCTCTCTACAAGCTCTGAGAAACTCAGGATATCCAAAGCCACTATAGCCCTCCTCAACTCATGACTTAAACCCTCCTCGAATCTCCGGCACATCCAGTCATCATCTGGAAACCTCTGGTAGAACTCAAGACTGAATCAGGGCCTCAAATCTAGCCGCGCAATCACCGACAGACCTGTCTCCCTGTTGGAGACTCATGAACTCTCTCTTCTTCTCGCGTCTGACTAATCGCGGGAAGTATTTCTCAAAGAAACACTCTCTGAACAACTCCCAACTGATCAGTCTGCCCTCAGCCTCTAGCAATCTCCTCTTGCCTCTCCACCATGACTCAGCCCCTTCGGTCATCATGAAGGCGGCATTGGTCACCTTCCTATCATCTCTGCATCTCATGGTATCAAAGATCTTCTCGAGCTCCTGAATCCACCACTCTGCTCGCTCTGGATCATACTCTCCACCAAACTGTGGTGGCTTACCTTTGAGAAAGGTAGCCAATCCTGCATCCTTGGCCTCGGCGGCTCTCCTCCTATCCTGTCGCTCTTATAACTCTGCCTCTCTCTGTACCCTCTGAGCATTCTGTTGTGCCTGCTGCAACAGAACGGATGCTAACTCGCAGATAGTCCGAAGACTCTCGGTGGACTCTCCTCCACCTCTAATCCCTGCCTCTGGCTGATGAGGCTCATCCTCTATACCCTCTATCGCTCTACCACCACCACGTCTGCCACATCCTCGACCTCGACCTCGAGCCATGATCATGTTAAAAGAAATCATTAGCCCACATCAATATGACATATAATACTTCATAAAACTGGAATATAAATACTACATGCCATAGAGATGTCACGTCGGACTCACTACCCAACTTCTAAGCATAGTTGTTATCCGATGTGGATTCAACTAAATGGCCAGTTCACCCTAATCACAGTGCTCACAGTCCGTTTCAGAACCGAACTGCTCTGATACCACCAAATGAGATGCCTCGATGTCCCATTAAAGAAAACCCAAAATATTAAGACCTAATTTCATTATTATCGTTAAGCTGATATATTAAAACAGCGAAAAAAGTAAAAACTTAAAATATACACAGAATATACATACATACATACATATATATATATATATACATACATACATAATATATACACATCAAGACCTGATAAAGTACAGTAGAGGGAATCCCATCAGTCGGATCCCAAAATGTACAAACTGATATTCAAACAAAATAAAAACAACATCCCAAAAAGACAAGACGCAATAGCCATAGACTCTGTACTCAACTATGAGGATCCACTGTTCATCCTCCAACGTCTGGCTCATACGAGGTCCCATCAAGCTCCTCCATAGTTGGCTCCCCCGTAGGATCTTCTCATCACGATCACATAAAAAAACCATATGCAATATAGAGAAGACAGGGATAAGAAACCATATAACGTCAAACATGGAAAGGGTTTAGCTACATTTAATTAAATAACGGCACACTAAACATTCGTCTTCCAAGTATAAATATATGTAACACAATAATCCTCAATCCACATCTAGGATCTTTCCTCTATCCTCCATCATGATGCAATGCAAATGCTGTATGAATAATCCCCTCAGGTATCAGTCATATCTGGATATCACAATAGTATAATCGACACATCCCAGAGTCCCCGGCGCACACCCTTGTCCGCCGATGGATGGTGCCCACGCAAAGCAATGGCACTATAGCTACACAACCCGCTGCACACCTCTGGACCACAATATCACAGACCATGTTTCAGGTCACCCCCTAGTACCCTAACCGCTCATCATATTCTCATAGATAACCTCAAAATAATCTCATCTCAACAATCTCATACTCATATCATAATAATCATCTCGGTTAGGCACTGCTATCACATATCATATGCAATCCCAATACATCCTCATGTCTCAACATAACTTGTAACTTACTCAACCTCTAAGCGCAATCATAACACTCATCATATCATCACAATCATCATCATGATATCCAAAATCATCATCATATATCATCATGTCATAATATCATTTCCAAATAATAAATACCAAAATATAATAATAATGACAATAATCACTTTCAAAAATATTTATAACATTCATGTTATTTGATGAGTGTGCTTTCACCTTATTTTCCATGTCCATTTTGCATGCATTTTCATGTAGTTTAGGCATATTTAATTTGATTTTTAGTTAGTTTTTATCTTGGAAGAGGAAAGGCGGTTTTGTGTGTTGTTTTGCAGGAATTTATGATTAAATGCCCAAGATTTGGCCATGATGAAGCTTGGATGAAGATAGAGCCTGAAAAGAGAAGAAAATGAGCCAGCGAGCCCATCACGACCTAGCCGTGATGACTATCACGACCGTGATGGAGCAATAACTGAAGAGAAAGAAGCCAAAAGTCAGAAGCTGTCACGGCCTAGCCGTGATGGCTATCACGGCCGTGACCTGTCAGTTGTACCAGCCCCCCAAAAGTCAGAACTGGTCACGGCCTAGCCATGATGGCTATCACGACCGTGACCTGCTAGTTGGACCAGACAGAAGCGATCACGGCCTAGCCGTGATGAGCATCACGGCCGTGATGAATCAAAAAGTGAAAAGGCGCTCGGGACAGAACCCGTCACGGCCTAGCCGTGATGGCCATCACGACCGTGACGCACGCACAAGTTATAAAAAGGCCTCTGGGCAGAACAGAAGAGGCATCCAGAAAACCTAAAAAAATACTCTCTGCTGCTGTGGCTGTTGTGGATCCTCCCATGGAGTTCCTTCCTTCCTTCATCTTTGTATCTTTTCTTTTGCCTTTCTCTTTGATTATGTGTAGCTAAACTCCCCCTTGTTGGGGTTAGATAATGGCTTTTCTGAACTTGGTTGTAACATGATGTGGTTGTAATACAATTTCCTATTTCTTTATGAGTGTTTGATTCCATGCTTAATGCTTTCCTTGGTTTGATCATCCTAGGAATGATTAGCTGCTTTGATAGACAATTGAAAGATTGATATTAAGGCATGCTCATGAATCAAATGCCAAGTAGTTCATGAACGGTCTTGGGGTGCTTGCAATCTTATGAATCTTGACTCTTAATGCAAATTCTCATCTTAATCCACCTAAGACATTAGGGTTTAACTTGGGATTTTAGGCTCATTTCCACCTAAGACATTAGGGTTTGAGTAGTTGAGAAGATTTGATTGTCATAATTGAATTAGGAACTGTGTTATTTACCATTTCACAACAACCAAGGGAGGATTAGCCTAGTCTAACCCTAACAATTTCATCCATTTGTTATCACATCTCTGTTTGCCTGTTAAGTGTTTGTTAAAATTCCCAAAAGAACAAAAACATTTTATTCTTGTTTGTTTCGTTACATGTTAGAGCTACCTTCCATCCAAACACGATCGCCTAGATAGTAGTCCAATTTGCGAAGTGGTACTTGTCCACGATCCCTGAGAATGATATCCGGTTCTTACCGATTTATTACTTGCAACGACCCGGTACACTTTCCGAGTTCGTGTCAAGTTTTTGGCGCCGTTGCCGGGGATCGGTGTGCCAATATCACGAGTACCAAAGGGGACTCCTAATTTAGGCATTTTTCATTGTTTTCCTACTGCTGTCTTTCTTTTCTGTTTTCTGTTTTCTTGCTGTATTTTCTGTTTTGTTCTGTTTTCATTGAAGCTGCATAATTGTCCATTTGTTGCTTAGCTTGTACGTGTTGTTTCGTTGTTGTTCTAATGTTGTTTTTCTGTTTTTCTGTTCTGCTCTGTTTGTTCCTTGTATGCGAGGTACAATTGACCCAGGTGAACTTCAATTCGACCCTGAGATCGAGAGACTTTGTAGAAGGAATAGAAAGGAAGCCAAGTCAAGGCAGAACAGAGAAGGAGCATCCTCTACAATACAAGAGCCACAAGTTGAGTTACCAAGTGTGCAATAACCACAAGTTGAAGTAGCAACTGTCACCATGACTGAAGACAATGCACCAAGGAGGACAATGGGGGACTATACTTCCCCTAGAGTCGATAGATGTGGAACTCCAATCGTCAGACCTGCAGTGGCTTGCACCAATTTTGAAATCAAGGCGTCACTTCTCAATCTTGTGCAGCAAAATCAGTTTGGAGGTTTGGAGAGTGAAGACCCTCATTCTCACATTGGCACATTCATTGAGTTGTGTGACACCATCAAGATGAATGGAGCTTCCGATGAGGCTATTCATTTAAGGCTTTTCCTTTTCTCTTTGAGGGATAGAGCTAAGTCATGGCTTCAATCTCATCCTCATGGGAGCATCATTACTTGGAACGATTTGGTGAGCAAGTTCTTATCGCGTTTCTTCCCTCCATCAAGAATGATCAAGTTGAGATCGGAGATTAATGCTTTTGCACAGAGGGATGGTGAATCACTTTATGAAGCCTGGGAGAGGTTCAAATCTTTGCTTACCGCTTGCCCAAATCATGAATTGGAAACATGGCAGCAAGTTGCAACCTTTGTCAATGGGCTCAACCGAAATTCCAGAAGTATGATTGAAGCGGCTACAGGTGGATCATTGAGCCAAAAGACACCTGATGAAGAAAAGGACTTGATTGAAACCATGGCTAATGATGATTATCAAATGCCTAGTTCACGATCATTGGTCAAGAGAGGTGTTTTGGAGCTTGATGAAATTGGTGCTCTTAAGGCGCAAATGGCCATCCTTACCAAGCAATTGGGGTCCGTTCAGCTGCAGAATTCTCAATTACAAGCGGTCCAAGTTCAAGTTGCCTCAGTGTGTGATTTCTGTGGAGGTAACCATGCCAATGGCAATTGTCAGATTAATGTGGTTGGAAGTTCTGGGCAAGAAGAAGTGAACTACATGGGAACCCAAGGGCCTGAGAATGATCCTTTCTCTAACACCTACAATCCGGGGTGGCGTAGCCATCCTAACTTTGGTTGGAGACAAGGGCAAGGCTCAAGTTCTCAAGCAAAGCCTCCTCAAGAGAGTTCAAGCAAATTGGAGAATATTCTAGCCCAATTCATGCAAGCAACTCAAGATAATATGAAGATTCAAAATGCCTCAATCAAGAATCTAGAACACCAAATAGGCCAATTGGCAAAGCAGATGACGGAGAGACCTCAAGGACAATTGCCGGGAGATACCGAGAAGAATCCAAGGGAGGATTGCAAGGCAATTACTACAAGAAGCGGGAAAGTGTTAGTTCCACATAAAAAAGAGAGAGAAGAAAAAAGAATTGGTGAGGGAGTTGATGAGGTGACTGTTGAAGATGTAACCAATGAAGAACCCGAGACTTCCTAAGTCACTACCTCTAGTCCTATTGTTGTTGAAGCTGAAAAGCCACAGAGGGAAAAACTGGTTGATGAAGAGTTTGCAAGAAAGAAGACCAAGAGGCAAATTCTTGAAGAAGTTGACAATCCTAAGGAGTTGCCACCGTATTTCAAGATACCCTATCCTCAAAGGTTGAAGAAGGAGGCAAAGGATCAACAATTCTCTAAGTTCTTGGATGTGTTCAAAAAGTTGCAAATTAACAGCCCTTTTGCCGAAGCTCTTCAACAAATGCCTTCCTATGCCAGGTTTATGAAGGAGATTCTTACTAAAAAAAGGAAGTGGAAGGAGGAGACGGTCATGCTCACTGAAGAATGCAGTGCCATACTCCAAAGGAAGTTACCGGTGAAGATGAAGGATCCGGGTAGCTTTACTATTCCATGTACTATTGGTCATTTGAACATTGGAAGAGCCTTGTGTGATCTTGGTGCAAGTATCAACCTTATGCCTCTCTCCATTTTCAAGAAGCTGGGAATTGGTGAAGTCAAGCCAACCGGGATTTCTCTCCAACTGGCGGATCGCTCTATTACGTATCCTTATGGCGTAGTGGAGGACTTATTGGTTAAAGTAGACAAATTCATCTTTCCGACGGATTTTGTGGTGTTGGATATAGCGGAAGATAGTGAACTCCGTTGATTCTTGGAAGACCATTCCTAGCCACGGGTAGAGCTTTGATCGATGTAAATCAAGGGGAGTTGGTGCTTAGAGTCCAAGATGAAAAGGTCACCTTCAATGTGTTTGAAGCAATGAGACATCCAAGCGACAAAGACATATGTATGAGTTTGGACCTTGTTGATTCATTAACTGACAAGAGTGTGCAACAAGCTTTTGAAGATTCATTGGAAGCGGCTCTTATGGCTGAGAATGAAGAAGAAGAGGTATGTGAGGAAGAAGTTGAGTTCATGGTTAAATCCCTCGAGGCTTGTCTAGTTGTGAATACTGATGAAGACAAAGTTGTGGAGGATGTACGGATTTAAGACAAGGGTGAACCACCTGTGCTAGAGTTGAAAGAACTTCCATCTCATCTTCGTTATGCTTTCCTTGGGGTGAATTCTTCATTCCCGATGATCATTAGTAGCGGATTGAACTCTTTGGAGGAAGAGAAGCTGTTAAGGGTGCTCAGGGAGCACAAATCTGCAATTGGGTGGTCTATGTCCGACTTGAAGGGGATAAGTCCGTCATTCTGTATGCACAAAATCCTTTTGGAGGAAAACTTCAAGTCGGTTAGACAGCCCTAAAGAAGACTCAACCCAAACATGAAGGAAGTTGTAAGGAAGGAGGTTGTGAAGCTTCTGGATGCGGGTATAATTTATCCAATCTCCGATAGTCCTTGGGTGAGTCTGGTCCAAGTTGTTCCTAAAAAAGGGGGGATGACGGTGGTTGCAAATGATAAAAATGAACTCATCCCCTCAAGGACCATTTCTGGATGGAGAGTGTGTATTGATTACAGAAGACTGAATGAGGCCACCAGAAAAGATCATTTTCCCTTGCCTTTCATTGATCAGATGTTAGAGCGATTGGCGGGTCATGCCTTTTATTGCTTCCTTGATGGATACTCAGGGTATAACCAGATTGTGGTTGACCCAAAGGACCAAGAGATGACTGCTTTTACTTGTCCTTATGGTGTCTATGCATACCGGAGGATGCCATTCGGGTTATGTAATGCACCCGCCACTTTTCAAAGGTGCATGCTTTCCATATTCTCTGATATGACTGAAAAATTCATTGAGGTATTTATGGATGATTTTTCTGTGTTTGGTAATTCTTTTGATGATTGTCTTAAAAATCTTGCATGTGTTTTGAAAAGATGCCAAGAAACTAACCTTGTGTTAAATTGGGAAAAATGTCATTTCATGGTTAGGGAAGGTATAGTTCTTGGTCATAAAATTTCATCACAGGGGATGGAAGTTGATAAAGCAAAAATTGAAGTGATAGAAAAACTTCCCTCTTCCATAAATGTGAAAGGTGTTAGAAGCTTCCTAGGGCATGCGGGTTTTTATAGGAGATTTATAAAAGACTTTTCAAAGATTGTGAAACCCTTATGCAAGCTCTTAGTAGTTGATACTCCTTTTGTGTTTGATGATGATTGCATGCATGCTTTCCAACTTTTGAAAGAAAAACTCACCACCGCACCGGTCATTGCACCTCCAGATTGGAGTTTGCCATTTGAGTTAATGTGTGATGCAAGCGACTATGCGGTGGGAGCCATTTTGGGTCAAAGAAAAAATAAAGTGTTGTATGTTATTTACTATGCCAGTCGTGTGTTGAATGATGCTCAATTGAACTATACCACGACTGAAAAAGAATTGCTTGCTATGGTGTTTGCATTTGATAAGTTTAGATCCTACTTGATTGGCTCTAAAACTACTGTGTACACTGATCATTCTGCTTTGAAGTATCTCATGACTAAACAGGATTCTAAGCCAAGGCTCATTAGGTGGGTACTACTGCTCCAAGAGTTTGATTTGGATATAAAGGACAAGAAAGGAGTGGAGAATGTGGTAGCCGACCATTTGTCTAGGCTTCCACAAGCAGATGTTCAAGCAAAAGCTGAGTTGCCAATTCAAGAGGAATTCCCAGATGAAAAGTTGTTTATGGTGCAAGTGGCACCTTGGTTTGCGGACATTGCAAATTACAAGGCCGCCAACAAGATTCCGAAGGACTTCAATGCACAACAAAGGAAGAAGCTCATCCATGATTCTAAATACTATGTATGGGATGAGCCTTACCTTTTCAAAAGAGGTTCGGATGGAATTCTGAGAAGATGTATTCCAGAAGAAGAGGTTGATGGGGTGTTGACTCATTGTCACAACTCACCCTATGGAGGACACTTTGGTGGTGAGAGAACCGCCATGAAGGTATTGCAGAGTGGCTTGTTTTGGCCCACCATTTTTAAAGACTCGAGAGCTTGGGTGATGAAGTGTGCCAAGTGTCAAAGAACTGGAGTATATCCAGAAGAAATGAGATGCCCTTGAAGGGTATTTTAGAGGTGGAACTCTTTGATGTGTGGGGGATCGACTTCACGGGTCCTTTCCCATCATCCTACAACAACAAGTATATTCTGGTTGCGGTTGACTATGTGAGTAAGTGGGTAGAGGCTGTCCCAACTGTGAAAGATGATGCAAAAGCGATGATTAATTTTGTGTGGAAGAACATCTTTATCCGATTTGGAACCCCTAAGGCCATTATTAGTGATGGGGGTACTCACTTTTGCAACAAAGAGTTCAATGCAGTGCTTGCCAAGTTTGGGGTCAATCATAAAGTTACCACACCATACCACCCACAAACTAGTGGGCAAGTGGAGTTGTCCAATCGGGAATTGAAGAGGATTTTGGAGAAAACAGTGAACAGTGATAGGAAAGATTGGGCAAGGAAACTAGATGATGCACTTTGGGCTTATCGGACTGCATACAAAACACCTATTGGTATGTCACCTTACCAATTAGTGTTTGGAAAATCATGTCACCTTCCGTTAGAGCTCCAACATCGTGGTTTTTGGGGGCGTGAATGCCCTGAACTTTGATACAAGGTTGGCCATGGACAAGAGACTGCTGCAATTGAATGAGTTGGATGAATTCCGACTCTTGGCATATGAGAGTGCAAGAATCTACAAGGAAAGAACAAAATTTTGGCATGATAAGTGCATCCTTCCAAAGCATTTTGAATAAGGCCAATCAGTTTTGCTCTTTAATTCACGTCTCAAGCTGTTTCCAGGAAAGTTGAGATCAAGATGGTCGGGTCCATTCTATGTCAAGTCAGTTTCCCCATTTGGTGCAGTTGAATTGGAAGATCCATCATCCGGAGATACTTTCACTGTTAATGGGCAAAGGCTCAAGCACTACCTTGGAGGAGACTTTGATCGTCAAGCAGTCTGCATCCCTCTTAAGGCACCCTCTTAGAAATCATCCGTCAAGCTAGTGACGTTAATGAAGCGCTTATTGGGAGGCAACTCAAGTTTTCTTTTCCTTTTCTTTTGTTTTTAATTTCACCTCTTGAATAATTTGAGAAGATCAAGAGGACAAAAATCATAAATTAATAGATTTGTTAAGTACTTTCTGGTTTAGAAGGAAGGAGGAACAAAAGGGCAGGGAGAAACAAAGGCAGCAACCATCACGCCTAGGCCGTGACACTGGTCACGGCCGTGATAAGCTTAATGTGAAGACAGAAAGGATCATGGCCCAGCCGTGATACCCATCACGGGCGTGATGGGAAGTCCCTGAAGATCAGAGGCCATCACGGCCGTGACACAATCTGCAGCCTATATGTGCCTAGGCTTGTGAGCCAACACCCGCTACCGCCCCGGTGAGTTGTTCCAATTTTTCTCCTCTCTCCAACTTTATTTTTTACATTGGGGACAATGTAAATTCTTAAGCTTGGGGTAGGGGTATTTTTTTGTAAATTTTTTTTTGAATTGTTTCATTTTGCATTCATTTAGCCATAGTTTTGCATGATCACATGATTCAATTACCCCCTTGCTTAGATTTTGCATCCGATTGTGAGAACTTAGTGCCAAATAAATTGAGATAGTGAATTTTTGAACCCATTTTTTTTATTCTTGTGATGTGGCTACAAATAAACACGCTTGAGATGATCTTGGATAGTTGATAATTAGCATGTGTTTCCGTAGATTTGTGTTCCTCACTGATTTTTGAACTACTAAATGTGAGATTTTGAGCCAAAAAGGGGTACTCACTAAATCTACCTCATTCTTTGTGATGGAGTGTTATTCCTCTTGGATTGTATTTCTCTAGAACTTGACTTGAAACCGTTTTGAAGCTTAAAGATTTTTGAAAACATTTTTGAAAATGATTGAGCCAATATGTATTTTTCCGGCCTTCTGAGCTTTGAATGACTAAATGCTACCCCTTAGTTGCCCAATTTTGATCCTACATGAATAAAATACTTTTCTTGGTACCTCAAATTACTTTGATGAACATGCTTGGTAGGGCACCTTCTAAAGTATTGCGCAAAAAGGGTAAAAAGGGTAGTTGAAAAAGTTTGGCATGAGAACATCAGGAAAATGTTTCTCTTGAGCTGAAAAATCTCCCCTTCTCCAATTATGAAAAAAATAAAAGAAAAATAAGAGAAAAAGAAATATAAATAGAGAAGGGGATGACAAAAGAAAAGTGAGAAATAAAAGAAAAAGAAAGAAAGAAAGGTGGAAAAGTAAATCAAAACCCAAAAAGGTATTTTAGAAGGTCGTGCTTTGCAATGCTTGATAGTTTGTATAACCTTTTGAAATTTCCTTTTCTTGATTTCCCCACCTAACGATTAATCCCATGGCCCCGTTACAACCAAGTAAAAGACCTCTTGATTCTTGATTGTTTTCATAAATAAAGTAGAGATTTGGTTGATAGTCAAGCCTATGGTAGAAATCATTCCTCGAGGAAAATGGAGCGAATTGTCATATATCCCTAAACACTTGAGTGAGGTGAGAAAGAGTGCCCGAATCAGTGAGAATATGAGTCTAGGAAACCTAAGCTTCTAATTGGACTTGAATTGATTGTCTCTTGCTGAATTATTTGAAATGCTTGTTACTTGGATCATTTACTCGGGTTCTTAGTTCGCTATCCATGCTCTGATTATTAAACATCAAAATCACAGGTTCCTGATCATAAACAGAAAGTAAAGGAGTTTGAGTTTAGAGATACTACACAACCAGATTTATCCTGGTTCAGTCACCACCACTGTGACCTACATCCAGTCCCCACTCCACCTGTTGGATTTCACACACTAACACACAAGCTTTGCCAGGTAGTTTGAAAAACCTTTACACCACAGAGCACTCCTTCACCTCGAGAAACCACACTCTTGTGAAGAGCCTCAATGTTCTTCCTTAGGGATACCTCACCCTAATCACTCAGAGAGACTCCCTCTCTCTTTACAATCGAAAAGTAAAAAACAAAAGCTGATTCCTAACTCTCAATAGTCAGATAAACAAATTGAATCACTTATGAGAACGAAACACTCTTTTCACAATAAGCTCAAGAAAGAAGATGAATGATTTTCCCAATTGATTTCGTATAAATTTTTTTGATCTGGTTGTGATTGTTGAAAGTGTTCCTTTGATCCCTCTTTATATAGAAAACAAGTTATAGTCGTTGGGATCAATCAAAATAGATTTGGATCTGATTAACATAATCTGTTTTCTTGATTCTGGTTCTTGAAATAAGATTCTGATAGTTCTTATAGAATTCGCGTCCATCTTGAAAATAACCGCGTCCATCTAGCCATTAAGATTTTACATTCGGACGGGCTAGTAGACGAGCTCCATATCCCATGTCATTGGACGGAGCTTCTCATTAAGGACTTTAGCAAGTCCAAAGACTTGTGTGGACGAGCGCTTCTGTCACTTTAGTGGACGGGCGCTTGTATCACTTTAGTGGACGAGCGCTTGTATCACTTCAGTGGACGAGCACTTCTGTCACTTCAGTGGACGAGCACTTCTGTCACTTCAGTGGACTAACGCTTTTGTCACTTATGTTGTACGAGCGCTTCTGTCACTTCAGTGGACGAGCGCTCTGTCACTTGTTGGACGAGCGCTTCGATCACTTGTGTTTGGACGAGCGCTTGTATTACTTCAGTGTTGGACGAGCGCTTTGGACGAGCACTTCTTATTTCCAAAAATCATTTTCATTAACGAAAACTTATTCATTTTAATGCTGGTTATGAAAAAAAGATTTTCTTCATGCATCTTTTTAGATGAGCTTTTTGTGACTAAGAGATTTCTTTCTCTTACAAATCATCAAGACTTAAATCTAACTTCTCCTTTAAGCTTTTGTCTTGATGATTCCTTTGATCTCTATCTTTGCTCTTTGACTCCTCCAACTTCTTCCTTGAATATTCTCCTTTAATTGCTCACTGAACTTGTTGATTATTGCTTGATACCTGTCTTTACAATTTAACACTAAAACACTTGCATACACATTAAGTTGTATTTGTCATATATCAAAATCTCTAAGTCATTGAGTCTAACAACAATAACAAGGTATATTCACACAGAGATTTAAACATACAAACACATTCAACAGAGATCAGATATAGGATTGATCATTTATCCCCAGTTCTCTTCTAATGAAAAAGAAGCTTTCCTTGTTCAAAGGCTTAGTAAAAATATCATCAAGTTGCTTAGTTGTATCTACATATTCAACCATAATTTCACCACTTTGAATAAAGTTCTTATGATAGAGATCATGTTCAAAGTTAATTGTTGCATAGCAAACAAAACAAATCATTCAAGGCTTTATCAATTTTCTTAGATTCAATTTGTGAAACAAAAGCCATATGAACCAAGATAGATTAAATAACTTTAATAGAACAATGTAGACATACTATACAATGATATATAAGTCAACACAAAAAGATTCACAATCACACATTAATAATGATAATTAGAAAACATATTCAATCAATATTCTTTCTTTATTGTTACCCATTTTGTGTTTGGAGAAGGCTCTATATCATGATTTCAATTTTTGCTCTTGACCTTCCAACACACCTACAAAACATAATTTTATGTTTGTGCTATAGGTACCCTACTTTTCTTGGGTCCTTCATGGTTAGAGTATGATAAAGCACTACTAGAAAAAGGTTAAATAGCGACCGAAATTAGAGACCGAAAATGATCGGTCGCAAATAGAGACTGAAATAGCGACCATTAAGTTCTTTTTTGAAAATGATTGTCAAAATGCATTTAGTGACCGATTTTATCGGTCGCAAACAAATCGATCGCTTAATCGGTCACTAAACTATATAATTTTAAAACTAAATAAATCAATTATTTAATGATCGATTTAATGACCGATTTTTATGATCGCAACCAAATTGATCGCTAACGCAGTCGCTAAACAATAAAATTTTATAAATGGACAATATAGCGACCGATTTAATTCGTTCGCAAAGTTTTTAAACCTTAAGGGTGTGTTTGATTTGCAAAAATTCAGGGGATTGGACAGTACAAAAATTTTTATCCCCTGTTTGATCTGAAAAGTGGTCAGGGGACAGGACAAAAAAGGGGTGAGGGACAGGACAAAAACCCAAAATTTTGTCCCCCACCAAACTATGAGACAAAAAGTTGTTCCATGGACAGGCTAACAAAAGACAAAATTATCCTTAGATCTCTCTCATCTCTCTTCTATCTCTCTCCTCTCTCTCTCCCCCCTCTCCCCTCTCTCCTTACTCTCTCTCCCCCTCTCCTCTTTATCTCTTTCTCTCCCCTCTCTCTTTATACATAATTATACAAAATTATATATTGTATATTTATATATTAAATAATATATATTATAAAGGGTATTTCGATAAATTTAATATTATTTTATTTGTACTATCCATTATCCATCAAACAATGTATAAGATAAAGAATTGTCTTGTAACTTAAGAATTTATCCAGGACTACTATCTATCTTATATACTTTTTGTGAAACCCACCCTAAATAAACACACAATTTTCTTCCTCATGCTTTTCTCCTCTCTGTTGTCGCTTCTCAGCCCCACTCTCCCCCTTGTCTGTCTCTCGATGTCTCCAAATGATTCCCTCACACTACCTCGCTCTCTGCACAACGCAAATCCCTATTCTTGAGCCTCTTCATCCTCATATTTTTTCTTCTTCAAATCCCTAAATCATTTTTCTCTCTTCTCCATCTCACCGCCATCGCTCGTTCTGTTTCGCCACCATTGTTCCCCTCTCTCCTTCGCCGCGAATTTCTTCTCTGGTTCCCCGGTCCCATTGTTCCAGTCACGTTTCGTCGTCCCTCAATGCCACCGTTGCAGTCGAGATACGTCTCCTCGGGTCTCTTTCCCTTTCCTCCATTTTTGCCTTAACGTAAACAAAAAAATCAGAAAAAAAAGTGAGAGTGAAAGGGAGAGAAGAGGGAGCTTTGGAGCAAGGGTTTTGTGATGGAAACACGAGGAAGGAGAGCTAATGAGGAGATTCTTGCTCTAAGACTTAGGGTTTGTGCAAAATGAGGTAAGGGCTCTAACCCTCTTGGTATTTTGAAACCTTGGGTTGTTTCTTATTTGAATGCTTATTTTGTGAGGGATTGTTCATTTTCATGTTTCAAATTTGTTGAGTTTAACAATGTGATGGATACATAAGTTCACTCATATGGTGGAAATGAGATTGGCTTAATTTTGCTCTGAGCTTTACCTTTCCTCTGTTTGTGTTTGTGCTTGTGCTTTACCTTTCATGATCAGGTCAGTTTCAATTGATTTTTGTTTATTCCTATATATCATATTTCGTGTCTGAGCATCAATGCGATTGGAATTCAAGATTGTTTTCTACTTGTACGTTTTCACCAAAAAAAAAATTCGTTGACTGTTTTTTGAATGAACCTATGTTGTTTGGTTGACTCGAGTCAACTCAGCTGGGGTACTGCTTTGGCTTTACCTGAAACGTTGAATGGAAATGGAGATTAGAAACTCTTAAACTTTTGTATATCTATGTTTCTTTGATGCTCGGTTTCCTTTCCTTTGATTACTTTATTATGTGATAGTAAACATATGCTGCAAGTATGTATAGGTTTAGGATTTGATATTACTATTTATGACGTGATATGTGCCTGGAGAAGAGGTATTTTAGTTCGGAATTTGGGGAGGGGCTTGTTTTGCTAGTACACAAATTGACATTTGTCTGATTCCTGAGGTAAATATGATAAGTGATATATCTTCTTGATGCAGAATTTACTTCATAAAGACTAATGCTACTGATGCTTCAGGGAATATTGTATTCGGTGACATTGGAGTGTACACTAAACAAGAGGTTTGTTATAAATTGTTTATGGTGCTTACAATAATCTAAATGGATTGATGCTTGATGAAAAATGGGTATATATTGTTGGGTTTTTCTTGTTTACATAGATTAAATGTTGAATCAAATATGAAGGTACTAAATTGATGAAAAATGGGTATATATTGAAGGCACTTAATTGTATTTCCTCACTCTGTTCCAATTGATCGTTTTTTTTTTTTAAGATTTGAGGTCACCGTGAGGAAATTGTAATTATCATTTGATTGATTGAAAGATGAGAGTAGTTTGTTCTTAGCATTCAGTAATTATGTCTTAGAAAGATAATGATGATTAGAATCATTATTTAGGTGACCTAATTATGGATAATGGAGCATCTCTATCTTCTATACCACATTTGGGATTCAGCCTAATTTCTTCAAGAGGAACAGCTCAAAAGTATTTTGCATACTGTTTTAGATGCCATATTGTTTTTTGAGCTTTGAACTGCATGTGTACAAATACAAATTTTTGTGATTTGTACACTAGATGGTCTTCATATAATTTGATGCACAAGCTCACATATATTTTCTATTACTTATTACTTATTAGATACAAGTCTACAAGAGTATAGGGTCAAAATTAAACTAAAATCTGGTTCACTTCTTGAAATTTATTAGTATAAGTGGAGCACTAGCTTGGTCCATTTTTAAGAGCTTGAGGCCATAATTTGGAGCTTAATTTGGTTTGATCTATAGCTGTTAAGCCATATTCTTATAGCTGTTAAGCCAAACTTAAGGGCTCGTTTGGTGGTCAGGATAGGATAGAGGCGGATATGATAAGAGAACAGGATAGGAGTATGATAGGATATGAGCAGGATAAGCTGTTATCATATCCGACGTTTGGTGTCCACCAGATAACCAACTGGACAGCATTATAATTTAAGTATGAATTTTAAAATTTTTCGTGTTTATTCTAAATGTTTTCATCTTTTATTAGATTTTAGTTTTTTTTATAATTTTCATTATTTAAAATTATACAAAAAGACAAAATTATCCTTGTAATAAAATTACATATAATTTTTTAAATATTGTCTAACTAAAATTAATTTTTTATATTTTTAAATATTCATTTTTTTGTTTTTACTTTACATATAGTTAAATTATTAGAATACTTTTTTATATTTTACAGTTTTCTAAAATAATATAAAATAACAAAATTAGCATTGTTATAAAATAAAAATAATTTTTAAAATGAATTATTAATATTTTTATTATTTTAAATATTTTATATTTTATTATACCTTTTGTTGGTAACCATGTTAAATTTTATTATACTTTAAATTATTATTTTATTATACTTTAATTAATTTATGTATTATATATTTTTATATTTTATTATATTTAAAAAAAATACCTTATCCTATCCTGTTGAGTGGTAACCCAGCCTTCCCCTCAGGATATAATTTTAACTAGATGGATAAGATAGGATAAGTGACATGATTACCTTATCTTATCCTGTTGGCTCACCAAACAACTGAAATCTTTCCCTCTTAAAAACTTTTTAAATACTTTTGTTTCACAAAACTTTAGTTTTCAGTTTTATGTTACCTCAAGATATTTTACAAAAACAGTGAAGGGCTTTTTATGAAATCTTGAATAGAAGGTGATGAGGATAAGAAAGATTAACTTAGAATTAGTAAATCACAGAATAGGTTCAAGTCCAAACTTAGATACAAAAATTGATTAAGCCTTTAAAGATTAAGAACATGTTATGCAAGTTTCAGATACAAGCATTAACAATAAAGAACAAACTTGTAGGTTTTAGTTTCAGTGATTAAGAAACAGAAATTAAGCTATTCGGATTTGATCACATATGATGCAAGATTCAATTAAAATATTGATCCTTAAGAATACAATTGAATACACAGTTATTATTACAATTTACGCAAGGTTCAATATAGATTATGCAGATCAAGAACTGATATCAATTGAAAACTTAGAACATCGAGATCACAGTTATATGCACAAGACAAATTAAAGAGTAGAGTTTAGAGATACCACACAATTAGTTTTATACTGGTTCAGCCACCACCCCTGTGACTTACATCCAGTCCCCACTCCACCTGTGGGTATTCACACACTAACACAACAAGCTTTAGCCAGGTAGCTTGAAAGACCTTTACATCACAGAGCACTCTTTCACCTCGGGATACCACACCCTTGTGAAAAGCCTCAATCAATGTTCTTCCTTAGGGATACCTCACCCTAATCACACAGAGAGACACCCTCTCTCTTTACAATCAAATAGAATGAAAAGATTGATTCCTAAACTCTCAAAAAGTCAGATATACAAATTGAAGCTCTAATGGGAATGAACACTCTTTTTCACAATAAGCTCAAGAAAGATGATGAATCATTTTCACAATTGATCTCTCAAATTGATTTCGTGTAATTCTGATATGTTTTTAGTGTTCTTTCAATCCCAGTATATATAGAAAACAAGTTATAGCCGTTGGGATCAATCAAAACAGATTTGGGTCTGATAACAGAATCAGTTACATTGTTTCAGGTTTCTTGAACAAGGGTTGAGTACAGGGATGTATTAACCAATTTTATACTGATATTTTCTGTACACCTGTGTAGTACATGGATGTACGCATTTTTAGCTTTGACACCTAAAGATTGATCACAAAGAAAACAACGAGAACAAAACGTTTTACATGCATTACAGGGCAGACATGCCTTTGCATAGGACTTGAATGCTTGATGGCAAGTATTCATGCAGTTTGTGTCACTGTACCTTGATGGATATACGACCAAGTAGACCATGTGCTATATGTAGTCACCACTTTGCCTTGAGTTGGATTGTGGAATGGTCAATAGAACTTTGCCATATCGGGCATTGAATCTGCCTTAATTGACAACTAGAGCCTGAATAGCTCATTTACTTGTTGATTGGAGCTCCGGAGATTAGGTCTCAAAGTTAGTTGTTAAATATTGAAGTGTCATGGTTTTTTCTTTAAAATAGTTACGACTGTCGGGTATGAAACCCTTTGATAAATATATATTATTTATCTTTGAATATTCATGTTAATTGGTATTTGAGAGTCGTACATATGGTTATCATTTTAAAATCCATATATTGGAACTCACCCTTGCATATACAGGTTCTTCTGTCTTTGCTATTGTACCTTGGTACACGAATGCAAAAGTTGCAGAAGAGTTCCTTAAGTCACTTGGAGGCTTAAGTCCGGATTGTGGGAAAAGATGTGTGATCATAGGGATGATCACGAGGTTTTATCAGTGAGTGTCTTTTAGAGCGACCAGCTTAGGATTTCTTTTGGGTGGTATGTTCTGAGAAAGTTTGTGTAGGTATTTTGAAAACCTTTACACGGTTTAAAATTTTGTTGTGAGTAATATGTTTTATTTATTTTTTACTATTGTGATGAGTACATTACGTACTACACTATCCAAAGGAAATTGGTTTACACCCAGATTTTTTTTTGACTCCAAATAAATCAAATTTTTCCAAAAGTAACCAGCAAAATTCTTTTAATTTATTTCCGCACGTGTTCGTATAGTAATGCCCAAGGGGGGTGTTACATTGTTTCTTGCAACTTGGGTGTTGGTCTTCCCCATGGTACCTTTGGATTTTGAAATCTCAGGTGCAGTTGATAAGGGGTGAAAGGAATAAGTGAATGGAGACGAGTTTAGGTCAGTAGGGACGAGTGTGGGGTAATGGAGGTGGCAGAGGTTACTTTAATAGAAGAGAGAGTTGAGGTGAAAGGTCGGGATAGAGGTTACTTTAATAGAAGAGAGAGTTGAGGTGAAAGGTCGGGATAGACGTGGGTGGTGGAGAGAAAGGGTTGTCATTAATGGGTGGTTGGAATCATTTCCCCACGTTTTGCGACAGCTGCCTCACCCCCAAAAACCCTCCAGCTTTTGAATTTAAAATTCAATTTAAATTCCTCTGCTCAACCTCGGTTCGTGCTATGACCAGGCCACCACCCAAAAGTTCCTTAGGCTTGGGCCAATATTGACCACACTGATCCAACTTTTCCTACTCAACATTTGGGTCTTAATTGCTTAAGTCTGCACACAGGGTTAACAACATTTGTCTATTTAAATAAAAACTAATTAAAACTGATTAAAACTAACTAACTAAAATTAATTAACAAGATAAGTGATAGAAAGCTGGACTGCCTCTCAGTAGTGCTAGGTTTAACGTCCTCAGCTTGACTCCACACATGTGGATTAAGGGTCTAAAAGATGAGTCGTGGCCTTCATTCTTGCACAAGGCTCACCCCAATACTGTTTCACCCTTTGTCTATTGACCTTGAACTCCCCGCCAGAGCTTTCATCAAGCAAGTCTACAGCTCCATGAGGGTAGATCTTGACCAGTTTGAATGGTTCGAACCACTTTGATTTCAGTTTTCCAGGGAACAGCTTCAGCCTAGAGTTGAACAAGAGCACTTTCATGTCCTCCACAAGTTCTCTTGGTTGGATTTTTTGATCATGCCAAGCCTTGGTCTTGTTCTTGTATGCTTCTGCATTTTCATAGGCAAAGAGCCTAAATTCTGCCAATTCATTCAGCTTCATCAATCTTGCTGCCCCGACTGCTTGAGCATTAAAGTTCAACTTCTTAATGGCCCAGAATGCCTTATGCTTAAGCTCAATTGGTAAATGACAAGCCTTGCCATAAACCAATCTATAAGGAGACATGCCAATTGGAGTTTTAAAGGCAGTTCTGTAGGCCCAGAGAGCATCATCCAAGTGTAAGGACCAATCCTTCCTTGAAGGATTTACCATTTTTTCAAGGATCCTTTTGATCTCTCTGTTTGAAACTTCAGCTTGGCCACTTGTCTGAGGATGATATGCAGTAGCTACCTTGTGTTTCATGCCATACTTTGCAAGCAGATTAGCAAACAGCTTATTGTAAAAGTGTGAGCCTTCATCAGTGATGGCTTTCGGAGTGCCAAATCTGGTGAAGATGTTCTCGTGTAGGAACTTAGTAACCACTTTAGCATCATTAGATGGTAATGCTACTGCTTCCACCCATTTGGAGACATAATCAACTGCAACTAAAATATAGGCATTCCCATAAGAGACAGGAAAGGGGCCCATGAAATCTATACCCCAAACATCAAAAAGCTCAATCTCCAAGATAGTATTGGCATTTCTTGTTTGTTGGAAATATTTCCAACTCTTTGGCATCTATCACACTTTTTGGCAAACTCTTGGGCATCTCTGAATAAGGTAGACAAGAAGTATCCAGTTTGCAACACCTTTGCAGCAGTTCTCTTTCCTCCAAAATGACCTCCATAAGGGGCAACATGGCAATTATTAAGGATGTCTTGAAATTCCTCTTCAGCAGCACATCTCCTCAGAAGTTGATCTTGGCATTTCTTGTATAAGTAAGGTTCATCCCAAAAGAAATGTTTCGCTTGATGCATGAATCTTCTTTTTTGCTAAGAATTCATTTCTACTAGAATCACTCCAGTTACCAAGAAATTGACCATATCAGCGTACCAGGGTGCTGCAACATTTTCCACCATCAGCAAATGCTCATCAAGAAAACACTCTTTGATATCTTTATGAGGTCTTGATCCTTCTTCATCAATTCTAGACAAGTGGTCAGCTACTTGATTCTCAATGCCCTTCTTATCCTTGGTCTCCAAGTCAAATTCTTGAAGTAAAAGTACCCATCTGATAAGCCTTGGTTTTGCATCCTTTTTGTCAATGAGATACTTGACTGCTGCATGATCAGTGTAGATCACAACCTTGGCTCCCACCAGATAAGGTTTGAATTTATCAAAAGCAAACACCACTTCTAAGAGCTCTTTCTCAGTTGTGGTGTAATTGATTTGAGCATCGATGAGGGTCCTACTAGCATAATAGATGGTATGAAAGACCTTTTTATGTCTTTGTCCCAAAACAACCCCCACTGCAAAATCACTGGCATCACACATGAGATCAAACGGCTTCTCCCAATCTGGAGCTACAATTATTGGTTCTGTAATCAAGGCTTTCATCAACGTTTTAAAAGCTGCAAGACACTCAATTGTGAATTCAAATGCACTATCATGCTCTAGCAACTTGCACAGGGGCTTGGATATTTTAGAGAAATTTTTTATGAATCTCCTATAGAATCCAGCATGTCCTAGAAAACTTCTGATGCCCTTGACAGAGGTAGGAGGATGAAGTTTTTCAATCACCTTAATTTTTGCTATATCCACCTCTAATCCCTTCTTTGACACTTTGTGACCTAAAACAATACCTTCCTTGACCATGAAGTGACACTATTCCCAATTCAAAACCAAATTGGTTTCTTCGCATCTGTCAAGCACTTATTCCAGGTTGTCTAAACATCCCATAAATGAATCTCCAAAGATTGAAAAATAATCCATGAAAATCTCCATACTCTTCTCAATAAAATCTGAGAAAATAGCCATCATACACATCTGAAAAGTTGCTGGAGCATTGTAGAGCCCAAAGGGCATTCTTCTGAAAGCAAATATACCATAAGGGCAGGTGAAATTAGTTTTCTGTTGATCTTCTGGTGCCACTACTATTTGATTGTAACCTGAGTAGCCATCCAGAAAGCAATAGAACTCTCTTCTAGATAATCCGTCTAACATTTGGTCAATGAAGGGCAATGGAAAATGCCCTTCCTTGTAGCCTTGTTCAATTTTCTGTAATCCATGTATATTATCCATCCTGAAACCTTTCTTGTGGGAATAAGTTCATTCTTCTTATTCTTCACCACAGTGACTCCTCCCTTCTTGGGGACACACCGCACTGGACTCACCCATACACTATCAGAGATGGGATAAATGATTCCTGCATCAAGCCATTTAATAATTTCTTTCTTCACTACTTCCTTCATGATTGAATTCAATCTTCTCTGACCTTCAACAATGTTCTTGGCAGTTTCCTCCAACAAGATTCTGTGCATACAGAGACTAGGACTAATTCCTCTGATGTCTGCCATTTGCCACCCAATAGCCTTCTTATCCTTTTTCAGAGTAGCAAGAATACTGCTTTCCTGATCACAGGTCAGGAACCAAGATATGATAATAGGGAGGGTTTCCTCATCCCCAAGATATGCATATTTCAGATGAGCAGGAAGTTGCTTAAGTTCTAGAATAGGAGGTTTAACAATGAAAGGGACATTCTCCTTGAAAGTATCATCTGTCACTTCAAGGGATTCCTACCTCCTTATCCAAGATCTTTGCATTATTATGTCTTCAGCCAACACCTTCAGTTCTGCCTTGGTGACTGCAGCTTCATGATCAAACTCAATATCTGTCTCCAGATCTTGCCCTTCTGCTAGAAATCGTTCTTGCACCAAAGATTCCATGCTACTGATAAAAGAGCAGTTTTCTATCTCTTCATCAGGATACTGCAGAGCATTGAAAAACATTAAAAGTCACATGTTGGTCATTAACTCTCATGGTAAGCTCTCCCTTGTGAACATCAATTAGAGTTCTGCCTGTTGCCAAAAAAGGTCTTCCAAGGATAATGGGAACTTCCTTGTCAGCTTCAAAGTCAAGAATAATGAAGTCCACTGGGAAGACAAACTTGTCCACTCAGATCAACACATCTTCAATTTTTCCTTCAGGATCAGCAATGGATCTGTCAGCTAACTGCAAAGTTACAGTAGTAGGCCTTGCTTCACCAATGCCAAGTTGTCTGAATATGGACATTGGCATCAAGTTGATACTAGCTCCAAGATCACATAAAGCTTTGCCACAGTAAGTATTTCCAATTGAACAAGGGATTGTAAAACTGCCAGGGTCCTTCATTTTTGGAGGGACCTTGTTTTGCAACATTAGACTGCATTCCTTTGTCATAGCAACTCTTTCAAATTCTCCCAACCTCTTCTTCTTTATGATAATGTCCTTCATAAACTTAGTGTAGTTGGGCATTTGTTGCAAGGCTTCAACCAAGGGTATGTTTATGTGCAATTACTTCAGAATTTCCAGAAATTTGTTGAATTGCTTCTCTTGAGTTGCCTTCTTCAACCTCTGTGGAAAAGGAGGAGGTCTCTCTGAAATCAACTTAGGCTCAGTCCTCTTGGAAGTAACTTGCACTGTGTCTTCTGGCATTGGAACCAGGTCAGGCACAACCTTTTCTGTTTCAGCTGTTTTGGTTGCCTTTGTTCCTTTCTGCTTAGATGCTACAACATCTGGTAGCTCTTTCCCACTTCTCATATTTATGGCTTTGATCTGCTCCTTCCCTTTATCATTTGAGGATGATGGAGTTTCTGTGGATGCAGGTAAGGTACCAGTAGGTCTAGTAGTTAGTGCAGTTGCCAACTAACCTACTTAATTCTCCAAGTTTCTTACAGCAACTCCTTGGTTTTGGATTTGAGCTTTAGTTTCAGTCATAAAAGCTTTCAACATAGCTTCCAAAGATGATTCTTTTCCAGAAACTTGATTCTGCTGCTGCTGACTGTTTTGCCCTTGTTGTTGATATTGCTGTGAAGTATTCCCAGCTGAAGGATTCAATGTATTGTTGTAATTACTGTAGTTTAAATTTGGGTGTTGCTTCCAACCAGTATTGTAAGTGTTGGAATATGCATTGTTCCCTCTATTCCCCACATAATTCACTGATACTGGATTATTTGAACACTCTTCAAATAGGTGTCCCCCCTCCACAGAAAACACAAGTCACATAACTCATTTGAGCCACAATGGGTTCAGCCATAACAGGTTCCTTACTTGTGTTGACAGCAGTCAAATTCTTCAACATATTAGTGATGGCAATTAGCTGAGCAGATAAGGCATTTGTTTACTTCACCTTAAGCACTCCAACAGGATTCTTAGAAGATTTGGCCCTCACAGTTGGCCATTGATAGCTATTAGCAGCTATGCTCTCAATCAGCTCATAAGCTTCATTGTAAGACCTTGTAAAAAATGTGCCTCCAGATGAAGCATCTAACATCAATCTTGAGGGTGGCAGTAATCCATTGTAGAATGTCTCCATTTGGATGCAAACATGAATGCCATGATGAGGACACTTTCTCAACAGCTCTTTGACCCTCTCCCACGATTCATACAGTGATTCATCATCATTCTACCTGAAGGAAGTTATTTCACTTCTCATTCTTACATTTTTAGTGGTAGGAAAGTACTTAGTAAAGAACTTTTCAGCTAGGTCATTCCAAGAAGTAATGGAATTGATTCCAAATATTTCAACCAAGTCTTGGTTCTGTCTCTCAATGAATAAGGAAAGAGCCTTAACTTGAAAGCATCATCACTTACTCCATGGATCTTGAAGTTGCTGGCCACTTCCAGAAATTACCTCAGATGCAGGTGGGGATCTTCAGTAGGAGCACCACTGAACTGCCCAATAGTTTGAAGCATTTGGAACATCATCGACTTGAATTCAAACTATTGGGTAGTTATTTTTGGCCTCACTATCCCAGTGTTCATGGTTTGGGGATCAAAGACAGCAAAGTCCCTGATGGACCTCTCCCTATCATTTGTCATTTCAATCATACCAGGCTGCTCCTCATCATCCAAAAACATATCAGGCATGAAGCTTAGGTCAGATTGTTGAACGTGAGCTCGTTGTGCTTTGGTAATTCCTTAGCCTCTTTGAAGTTTTCTCTATCTCCAATTCAATTTGGAATTCAGGTGCACCCTTGCTACGCATACAGAGTTCAATACCTGTTGCTGAGCACAGTGCATGAGATTTTTAGAACTTACTAAACCGGAAAATTTCAACTGAAAATTTAGTATTTAATACCATTCCTAATCCCCGGTGCAACACCCCTCTTTAGGTATTACATCCTAATCACATGTAGAAATAAATTAAAAGGAAAATTTACTGGTTGCTTTCGAAAAAACTTCTATCATTTTTATAAGTCTGACAATATGAAGGTAAAAAGTTTTTCGGAGTACTTAAAATAATGCACACAACACAGACAGTATAATCATACCAAGTTTAATAATCCACAACAACTAGATTTCTTTATAAATCCAAAACACTTCAACATATGAACTTCCATAGAATAATCTTTCGTACTAAAATTTATAAAATCATCACAAGGCTTTTCAAGATCACCTATAATAACTTCTTTAAAACATCCGTCCCAAAGGAAACATCCTAAGCTGGTCATACTAAAAGACAACTACTGGGAAGAATTCCATAGTTCTCGCCATAGAATTTTCACCAACCTCTTCAAGGATCGGGAGTAATATCCTTAAGTGAGGTTAGGAACTTCTCAGCACCAATTGCCTTAGTATTGCAGCAAAAGACCAGGGAAAAACCCGATATATTGTAAGGGTGAGATACCAATATATGGATGAATTATGACGACTACATGTCCTCACACAGAACAACATATACATATGAATATTCATAATCAACATATAAATGCTCACAAATAATCATATAAATCAACAATCATCGTCGTTTTTGAAAACATGGCACTTCTATATTCCAACAATTCTGTCCTAGTCTATGGAGACCCCAACTCCATGCAGTTTTTGAAAAAACTGAGCTGATTAGGCTCAATTGCCACTTAGGAACAAATAGCCAACACATGTACATGGCTCAACTTAATTCCCACAACAACTGTCCAACTCAAGGCACAGTAATCAACGCATGTGGGTTCCAGAGCACATCGTCCTATACAAGACACAATGAACAAGGCTCATGGAAATCATGGTCCATCAAGGCACCAATGATACACCGTTGCATGAGATACCTTTCCCCTCAAAGCATTCACACAAAACAATTTGGACACATCTGCCAAATGCATGTAAAAACATTTATTTTTCGTAGCTTTTCTTTGTGCTTCATTATTTCCTTCGTCGAGGCTCAAGGCTCACGACCATCCATAAATTTTCAACGTTTTAAAACTATCATTATTAACACAGGAGTTTTTAGTCCGAGTGTCCAATCACAACAGTCCTAGACCTGTTCACTAGACTTAGACTTTGTAGTCGTAGAAAACAACTTTCACCTTTTTACTACTTTCACCACTTTTTATCACAACATATGTAGGACACACAGTCCACAACAAAGAAAATAGGACACACAGTCCACAACGTGTCTAGGACGCACAGTCCAAAACAACGTAAATAGGACACACAGTCCACAACTTCATATATGGGACACACAGTCCACAACACTGTGATACGGGTCATGGATCCACGTGCTTTAACTCTAGTATCCTGACGTCTCGGTTACTAGGTTCACTTTTCAACGTTACTTTTCGTTCAATGAAAACAAATACAAAATCAAAACTTCTGCAACTTATCCAAGTTACCGGATATTTTTACTTGAATAAATTCTTTTCAACAACCTTTTCTTTTGAAATTCATTTTTTAAAACTTTAAACTTCAGGAACTCCATTTCTTTTTCTAAAAATCTCCTTTGTATTTGGAAAAGTCTATTTCCTTTCAAAAATATAATAAACCTTTTTGAAGAAAAACTCTTTCTAAGAACATTTGAAACTAAAATTCCATTTTTTATGGTACTTTACTACAAGTGTTATCAAAATTATGTTTTTCTTCAAAATAAGATCTTTCAGCTTAAATAATTTTCCTTTTTAAAATTGTTTTGATTCTATTTTTTTTTCTTTTATTAAAACGTTACTAAAAGAAATCTTTTCAAAACTTCAAAAATAAATTTGTTTTTCTTCAAAGTTTCTTACCACAAAATCTTTTCAAAGTTTGATTTTTCTTAGTGTAAAATCACTTAATTTTTCAAGTAAATTTCCTTAATAAAAGTTTTATTTTATTTCAAATATTCTGATAAGGTTTTGAAAGTATAACTCATTTTTCCTTCTTCCAAAACATTTCTTCAAAATAAATATTTATTTATATTTTTCTTCATATAATTTTTCTTAAGATTTTTATCTTAAGGATTTAATTGAGCTCTAATCAAATGTTAGGCTTTCCATGCAACAATCACAGCATATATACAACAAGTTCAACATATATGAACAACATTCATTTTCCTCATAAATCATCACCACATATACAACAACTTCAACATATATAAGTGACATTCATGTTTTTCATAATTTATCACCACATTATGAATCTCAAGATCCAACCAAAACAGCCACAACAATAACAACATCAATCAAACACATCAAAACAAACACACATGGCATGTAGTCATCATAACATAATTATCCCCCAAGTTTTCTCCCCTTACCTAATTTGACGGATAGACAAAGTATTTATTTCCGAGTTATCCAGAGCGAACTTCCTTTTGCCCTCTGCGTGCCGCAAGTCTACGAATTAAGTGAACGACTTAAGTTAAATCAACAAAGTCGTTTTATCTTCCTAAGTATAGGTTTTGGCCATGGCTAGAAAATTGGTGTTAGAGATGTCCAATCTTTCACAATTTATTGGATGGTATTTTGTTCGAGACTTGTGAAACACACACACACACAGATATATACTTTAATCCCATATTTTTGTATATCTTTACATTAACACTTGTTGATAGTCCACACACACACACACACACACACACACAGATATATACTTTAATCCCATATTTTTGTATATCTTTACATTAACACTTGTTGATAGTCCATTTTATACCAAAATTTTTACTTGACCATGTTAAAAGATATTATTTTCAAAATCATATTTTTCATTCAAAAATTATGATGAACTCTTTTATTGCATTTTCAGAATAGCAGTGGTTTTAAAATGTGAAGAACCATCAAAAGACCTTTAAAATTTTTGAAAATTTTAATGGAGGGTACCCAACTCACTCATCAATACAGTGCAATTGGTCCCATGTAAAATTTAAAGGCATTAATTTATTTAAAAATCAAACACTGCCACTATTTGCACAGGATTTTTCCAGAAATCCAATTTTACTAACTTGTAACTTAATGAAATTATTTCTATTTATATAAATATGTAAAAATTCTAAAACTTCAACAAAACTTTAGTTATACTTTAGTATTAACCAAGAAAAATTTTATAAAAGTTTTTAACCTTCAAGATCATACTCAAAATCATCATGTAACCAATGATGTTTATAATTTCGTGGACAGAATTTTGTTCTACTTTGACAGGTGTTTTGACCTAGTAAATCTTATTCAAATACTTACGTATTATATATCAAATCCCTAGAAGTCTTATTTCCAATTATGTATTTGGATTTCAGAAACACGTTTTGTATAAAATGTTATGGGATTAAGAATAAGTACATGTCATACTGCCAGATTTATATTTTACATATATTCATCCACACCAAGTTATTATCTTCACTCTAGCATCATTCACAAGCCATAAAACCAACATGCAAGGGCCCTAGACCCTCTAAACATACATGCAAACATATATCAACCAAAAACAGCAACTATTATTATCAAATAATAGTTTAAACAAAGAGTTTAGAGAGGATCTCCCCACTACCTCTTGAAGATCCTAAACCCTCTTGGCTCTTAACTTGGAAAAACTGCAAGCTTACTCCCTTAAGCTCCAAGATGAGTCATTCATGATGGATCTAAAAGTTAGAAGGGTATTTATCAACATGCATGAAGGAAAACTCAAAGGAATGGACATGCATGTGGGACTTGAACCAAAAACACCTATTTTCTACACATAGGGCTTCGGCCACCCTATTGAAAATGGGGTTGGACGAGTTTTTCACCACATGTAAACCAATAAGATGAGAGTAGAGATGAGTAGGAGTTTATAAAAATTGGTTTCATGTCAAAAAGATTTTTCTAAAGATTTTCTTAAAATTTTTAGTTAGAAATCATAAACATGCGACTTGATTAAATGACATGCATGTTGAGAATGAGCAAGAATTTGAGAAAATAAAGATTAGAGTGAAAGAAGTGTACCCTTGTGATAATGGGAAGTTGAAGATGATTGAGCTCTTGAAGCTTCATAAGGTTATCAATGGAGGAAGATGATGAGTGAGCAAAGTGAAGGTATGAGTGAGTTTGAGAGAAATGTGTAAGACTCAATGACTTAATGTGTGTGCAAGTGTTTTAGTGTCTAATTGCAAAGACAGGTATCAAGCAGTGATCAACAAGTTTTTAAGCAAATTCAAGGAAAATATTCAAGGAAGAACTTGAAGGAATCAAGGAGCTGCATGTAGAAATCAAAATAGCAAAGTCAAAGGTCAAAGGATCATCAAGACCAAGCTTAATGGAGAATTTTAGATTTAAGTCTTAGATGATTTGTAAGAGAAAGAATTCTCTTCATCACAAAATAGCTCAACTAAAAAGATGCATGAAGAAAATCAATTTTCATAACCTGCATTAAAAGGAATAAGTTTTTGTTAATGAAAATGATTTTTGGAAATAAGAAGCGCTCGTCTAACACAAGTCACAAAAGCGCTCGTCCACTAAAGTGACAGAAGCGCTCGTCCACTAAAGTAATAGAAGCACTCATCCAACACAAGTGATAAAAGCGCTCGTCCAATACAAGTGACAGAAGCGTTCGTCCACTAACTCGTCCACTAAAGTGATACAAGCGCTCGTTCACTTCCACTAAAGTGACAGAAGTGCTCGTCCACACAAGTCTTTGGACTTGCTAAGTCCTTAATGAGAAGCTCCGTCCAATGGCATGGCATATGGAGCTCGTCTACTAGCTCGTCCGATGTAAAATCTTAATTCAAAATGGTTGGATGGACGGGTTTATTTTCAAGATGGGCACGAATTCTATAAGAACTGATGTAGAATCTTATTTCAAGAACCAGAATCAAGAAAACAGATTCTGTTATCAGACTCAAATCTGTTTTAATTGATCCCAATGACTATAACTTGTTTTCTATATATAGAGGGATCAACGGAACACTTTAACAACATATTGAACACAATCAAAGTTTACAAAATCAATTTCAGAGATCAATTGAAAAAATCATTCATCATCTTTCTTGAGCTTATTGTGAAAAGAGTGTTTCATTCTCATAAGTACTTCAATTTGTATATCTGACTATTAAGAGTTAGGAATAAATTTTTTGTTCTATTCGATTGTAAAGAGAGAGGGAGTATCTCTGTGTGATTAGGGTGAGGTATCCCTAAGGAAGAACATTAAGGCTCTTCACAAGAGTGTGATATCTCGAGGTGAAGGAGTGCTCTGTGATGTAAAGGTTTTTCAAGCTACCCGGCTAAAGCTTGTTGTGTTAGTGTGTGAAAACCCACAGGTGGAGTGGGGACTGGATGTAGGTCACAATGGTGGTGACTGAACCAGGATAAATCTGGTTATGTGGTATCTCTAAACTCAAACTCTTTAATTTCTATCTTGCGCATAGAACTGTGATCTTGATGTTCTAAGTATTCAATTGATATCAGTTCTTGATCTGCATAATCAGTATTGAACCTTGAGTAAACTATAATAATAACTGTGTATTCAATTCTATTCTTAAGGATCAATATTTGAATTGAATCTTGCATCATATACTGAAACTGAAACCTGCAAGTTTGATCTTGATTGTTAATGCTTGTATCTGAAACTTGCATAACTTGTTATTAATCTTTAAAAACTTAATCAGTTTATGTATTTTTTTATTACTGAGTCTTGAACCTGAATCTATTCTGTGATCTATTAATTTTGAATCAATCTTTCTTATCCTCATCACCTTCTATTCAAGATTTTATATAAACCCTTCATTGATTTTTGTAAAAGATCCTGAGGCCACAAATCTGAAAACTAAGTTTTGTGAAAATTTTTGAAGAGGGAAATATTTTAAGAAAACCCAATTCACCCCCCTCCCCCCGAGTTGTTGAAGCCAAAACAACAAAATGAAGAGAAAGTGAAGTTGGGAGTGGGAAGGAGGTATTTATAGAGAATGGGAGTGAGGGGGGCGCTGCCTTTGTGTGGAAGAAAAGAGATTTTTGTTTTTTGAAATTAAAAACTTATTTTTTTTATTAAAATAAAAAGTAACATGTAAAAATCAAATAAAATGGTAGTTTGTAATTAATGAAAATACTATTCAAATAAAATCTTTTCAAATCTGAATTTAATATATTTTAAATTAATTTGTTTCGTTCTGGTTCCATTAATTTCCTGACTGTGAAAACCGATCGTATTTTTCATGTGAGTTTCTCCCCGAAAATTTAATTTTGTAATATTTATAAATGAAAAATTTTAAAATCATGGAAATTGTTGTAATCGTGTTTGGAAATTTTACGGTTTAATTTTATGAGTCAAAATTCATTTTTCGGGTCAGTAGAGCCTTACTGACAGTGAAAACGCAAACCTTTTCATTTGAAAGTTCAACCGGAAATTTTAATAGTAGCTTCCTACTATAAATTAAATTATGAAAGAATTTTTTGTTTATTAAGATAATTCCTCAAATTTAAAATATTAAACATGCACACACATACATAAACACGGATTATAGAAAAACAAAAAAAATCGGGGCGTTACACCCTGCAATGGTGCCAAAAACTTGTTGCCATATTTTAAGTATATGTGCAGAGTGTGCAAGTGAATACAATCATGGCAAGTAATAAAGAATGAGTAAAGAGATCGTTCCCACGAGGATTTGAATGAATTAAATTCAAATTTCAGAGTAAACATTTCTATTTAGTATAACAAAGAGAGTAGGTAATAATTTAATAAAAAGGACAAGTAATTAAATGCAATAATCGATGTTGCAAGATAACAGAAATTGTAATAAAAACGAGTTGTTACTGAATGGGGTAAACAGCTAGGGAAACTTGTTGTTTTGACTTCAACGACTCAAGAGGGGGAGGGGATGAATTGAGTTTTCTTAAAATATTTCCCTCTTAAAAACTTTTCAAATCAGAGTTGCGGATTTGTGGTCTCAGGATTGACTCAATGATTTAGACATTTTGATATATGACAAATACAACTTAATGTGTATGCAAGTATTTTAGTATCAAATAGCAAAGACGGGTATCAAGCAATGATCAACAAGTTCAGTGTGCAATCAAAGGAGAATATTCAAGGAAAAACTTGGAGGAATCAAAGAGCAAAGACGAAGATCAAGGGATCATCAAGACAAGAGCTTAAAGGAGATATTAGATTAAAGTCTTAGATGATTTGTAAGAGATGAAATCCCTTATTCACAAATAGCTCAATTAAAAAGATGCATGAAAGAAAATAAATTTTCATAACCTGTATTAAAAGGAATAAGTTTTCATTAATGAAAATATTTTTGGAAATAAGATTTTTTAATACAAAGCACTCGTCCAACACTGAAGTAATACAAGCACTCGTCCAACACTGAAGTAATACAAAGCGCTCGTCCAACACTGAAGTAATATAAGCGCTCGTCCAACACTAAAGTAATACAAAGAGCTCGTCCAATACTGAAGTAATCCAAGTGCTCGTCCAACTAAAGTGACAGAAACGCTCGTCCAATAAAGTGACAGAAGTGCTCGTCCACTAAAGTGATCCAAGCGCTCATCCACTAAAGTGACACAAGCGCTCATCCACTAAGGTGACACAAGCGCTCGTCCACAAAAGTCTTTGGACCTGCTAAATTCTTAATGAGAAGCTCCGTCCAATGATGTGGCATATGGAGCTCGTCTACTAAATGGAGCTCGTCTACTAGTTGGAGCACATCCAATTACTTTGTGTTTTAGTACTCCAGTCTTCTGACGTGGCATATGGAGCTCGTCTACTAGTCCATCCGAATGTAAAATCTTAATGGCTAGATGGACGCGAATTCTATAAGAACTATCAGAATCTTATTTCAAGAACCAGAATCAAGAAAACAGATTCTGTTAGTCAGATCCAAATCTGTTTTGATTGATCCCAATGACTATAACTTGTTTTCTATATAAAGAGGGATCAAAGGAACACTTTTAACAATACATCAAAATATCATAACATATCATTCATCATCTTTCTTGTGCTTACTATGAAAAGAGTGTTTCAATACTCATAAGTGCTTCAATTTGTTTATCTGACTATTTAGAGTTATGAATCAATTTTTGTTTTACATTTCGATTGTAAAGAGAGAGGGAGTCTCTCTGAGTGATTAGCGTGAGGTATCCCTAAGGTTGAACATTGAGGCTTTTCACAAGAGTGTGGTATCTCGAGGTGAAGGAGTGCTCTGTGGTGTAAAGGTTTTTCGAGCTACCTGACAAAGCTTGCGTGTTAGTGTGTGAAATCCCACAAGTGGAGTGAGGATTAGATGTAGGTCACAGTGGAGGTGACTGAACCAGGATAAATCTGGTTATGTGGTATCCCTAAACTCAAACTCTTCTACTTTCTGTTTATGATCAAGAACCTGTAACTTTGATGTTTAAAGTTCAACATAATTTATGGTCTTGATCTGTATAAACTGTATTGAAACCTGAGTTCGATTGTAATCAAGAATGTGTTATCTGTGTTTAAAACTGAGTTGATCAAAACCATTCTTGATTACTAAAACTGAACTATTACTGAAACTGAAACCTGCAAGTTCGTTCTTGATTGTTAATGCTTGTATCTGAAACTTGCATAACTTGTTCTTAATCTTTAAAGGTTTAATCAGTTTCTGTATTTCGTTATTACTGAGTTTTGAACCTGAATCTATTCTCTATATAAAATCTTGAATAGATGAGGATAAGAAAGATTGATTCAGAATTAATAGATCACACTAGATTCAGGTTCAAGACTCAGTAATAACAAAATAAAGAAACTGATTAAGCCTTTAAAGATTAATAACAAGTTATGCAAGTTTCAGATACAAGCATTAACAATCAAGATCAAACTTGTAGGTTTCAGTTTCAGTATATGATACAAGATTCAATTCAAATATTGATCCTTAAGAATAGAATTGAATACACAGTTATTATTACAGTTTGCTCAAGGTTCAATACTGATTATGCAGATCAAGAACTGATATCAATTGAATACTTAGAACATCAAGATCACAGTTATATGCGCAAGACAGAAATTAAAGAGTTTGAGTTTAGAGATACTACACAACCAGATTTATCCTGGTTCAGTCACCACCATTGTGACCTACATCTAGTCCCCACTCCACCTGTGGATTTTCACACCCTAACACAACAAGCTTTAGCTGGGTAGCTTGAAAAACCTTTACATCACAGAGCACTCCTTCACTTCGAGATACCACACTCTTGTGAAGAGCGTCAATGTTCTTCCTTAGGGATACATCACCCTAATCACACAGAGAGACTCCCTTTCTCTTTACAATCGTATAGAAAAAAAAATTTATTCCTAACTCTCAATAGTCAGATATACAAATTGAAGCACTTATGAGAACGAAACACTCTTTTAACAATAAGCTCAAGAAAGATGATAAATGATATGTGTATATTGTATTTGATATGTTATTCGTAAAAAGTGTTCCTTTGATCCCTCTTTATATAGAAAACAAGTTATAGTCGTTGGGATCAATCAAAACAGATTTGGTTCTCATAACAGAATCTGTTTTCTTGATTCTGGTTCTTGAAATAAGATTCTTCATCGACTTAGCAAGTCCAAAGTCTTGTGTGGACGAGCGCTTCTGTCACTTTAGTGGACGAGCACTTTTGTCACTTTAGTGGTCGAGCACTTGTATCACTTTAGTGGACGAGCAATTCTGTCACTTTAGTGGACGAGAACTTTTGTCACTTCAGTGGGCGAGCGCTTCTGTCCCTTGTGTTGGACGAGCGCTTCTATCACTTGCATTGGACGAGCACTTCTTATTTCCAAAAATCATTTTCATTAACGAAAACTTATTCCTTTTAATGCAGGTTAAGAAATTTGATTTTCTTCATGCATCTTTTTTGTTGAGTTTTTTTGTGACAAAGAGATTTCTTTCTCTTACGGATCATCTAATACTTAAATCTAAAATTCTTCGTTAAGCTTTTGTCTTGATGATTCCTTAATCTTTATCTTTGCTCTTTGATTCCTCCATGCAACTCTTTTGATTTCTTCAAGTTCTTCCTTGAGTATTTTCCTTGAATTCGCTTAATGAACTTGTTGATCACTGCTTGATACCTGTCTTTGCGATTTGATATTAAAACAGTTGCATACACATTAAGTTATATTTGTCATATATCGAAATCTCTAAGTCATTGAGTCTAACAATCTCCCCCTTTTTGATTATGACAAATCTTCTAACAAATTATAAGATCAGAGTATTAGTGTAGCAGACGCAAAGTGTTTTTGACAGATTTATATCATGGTATCAGAGCAGAAGTATATCAGAGCAAAAATAAAATATTATCATAGCAGAATTTGATTTACTCCCCATTAATCATGTAAGCTTACAAGCTCCCCCTCAACATATGTATGTATAATTTGTTATTATCCCCTTTTTCTATATCATACTTTTTCCTTCCCCTTTTAGCATTATAAAAAAGATAAATAAAAGAAATATTTAAAGCAACAGAGAAGGTAAGCATTTAAACATTCAAACATAACATATAAAATTGTTCATGATAGAGGGATAGAGATTAGATATAGGATTGATCAATTATGCCCAGTACTCTTCTAATCAAAAAGAAGCTTTCCTTGTTCAAAGGCTTGGTAAAAATATCAGCAAGTTATTTAGCTGTATCAACATATTCAATCTCAATTTCTCTACTTTGAATATGATCTCTAATGAAATGATGTATGATTTCTATGTGTTTAGTTCTAGAGTGCATTATGGGATTCTTAGTTAGGTTAATTGTATTTGTATTGTCACATCTAATAGAAACTTGGTTTAGTTGCACACCATAATCAACTAATTGTTGTTTCATCCATAAAACCTGTGCACAACAGCTACCAGCTACTACATATTCAGCCTCTGCAGTGGATAAAGCCACACTAGATTGTTTCTTACTGAACCATGATACTAATGAGTTTCCTAGTAAATGGCAAGTTCCACTAGTACTCTTTCTATCTAGTTTACAACAAGCAAAATCAGAGTCTGAATAGCTAATTAAAGTACGTGTAGCTCCTTTGGGATACCATAATCACATGTCTTTTGTTCCTAACAGATACTTAATTATCCTTTTAACTGCCGTTAAGTGTGATTCTTTTGGATTTGCTTGATACCTAGCACACATGCATACACTAAACATGATATCTGGCCTACTAGCAGTAAGATAAAGTAGTGAGCCTATCATACCTCTGAATTTAGAAACATCAAACAGGTTTACCTTGCTCATCCTTGTCCAGATAACAGGAGGTACTCATTGGAGTAGTCATCTCCTTAGCATTTTCCATGCCAAACTTCTTGATCAACTCATTGTAGTACTTGGTTTGGCTAACAAAGATTCCATTTTCAGTTTGCTTTATTTGCAGTCCAAGGAAAAAGTTCAGCTCGCCCATCATTGACATTTCAAACTGACTCTGCATAAGACTTTCAAACTCATTGCACAAATGCTCATTAGTGACACCAAAAATTATATCATCCACATATATTTGTACAAGTAAAATGTTGTGTGCCTTTTTCTTAGTGAACAAAGTTGTGTCAACTTTACCTCTTTTAAATCCTTTTTCAATGAGAAAATTACTTAACCTTTCATACCAAGCTCTAGGAGCTTGCTTTAAGCCATATAGTACTTTAGACAGTTTATAAACATGGTTAGGCAATTTATTATTCTCAAAATCAGGTGGTTGACCAACATACACTTCCTCTTGTATAAATCCATTTAAGAAAGCACTCGTAAGATCCCATTTGATACAATTTAAATCCCATTATGCAAGCATAAGCAAGTAACATTCTTATAGCTTCTAATCTTGCTACCGGTGCATATGTTTCATCATAATCTATGCCTTCTTCTTGGTTATACCCTTTGGCTACCAATCTAGCCTTGTTTCTTACAATTATACCATTTTCATCTAGTTTATTCCTAAAAACCCATTTTGTACCTATTACTTGACAGTTCTTGGATTTAGGCACTAGTTTCCAAACTTGGTTTCTTTCAAACTGGTTTAACTCATCTTGCATAGCCATCATCCAATGTTCATCAATTATAGCATCATCTATGTTCTTAGGTTCCACTTGAGACACAAATGCCATATGATTATTCCAAGATTGATCAAATATCTTTAATAGAACAATGTAGACATATTATACAATTATATATAAGTCAACACAAAGATTCATAATCATACATTAATAATGATAATTAGAAAACATATTCAATCAATATTCTTTCTTTATTGTTACCCTTTTTGTGTTAGGTGAAGGCTCTATGTCATGATTCCAATTTTTGTTCTTGACCTTCCACCACACCTACAAAACAGAATTTCATGTTTTTATTATAGGTACCCGAGTCTGTTTGTGTCCTTTTGAGTTAGTCGCAGCAATAGTTTCTTTAGGAACCCATATATACTTAGATTTATAGTATGCTAATTTTCTGTATTGACATGTAGAAGCTGTGTGACCTTTTCTAGTACCAAAATTGCATTTAACAAATGGTGTGTTTGATGTCTTAGGTGCAGCAAAAAATTTCTTGAAAGATTTCTCATGTATCTTAGGTTTATAGCCTATTCCAGCCTTATCATAAACACATTTTTACTGTCCTAACAATGCATCCAAGTTATCTCTACCATTTGTGAATCTTGCTAGATCATTTTTCAGTTTTTCAACCTCTTTAGTCAATGTACAGCTAGATGCATTCAAGATTTATTTATCACTAGTAATTCTAGATAGATCACCATTCAAATGATTTATATATTTCTCCAACTTAGGACATTTATCACATATAGATGCATCTAAAACAGTAGCTAGTTTTTCTTTTATAGCACAATTTTTTGTTTTTAATTCATCTAGCTCTTTGTTTAAAACATAAAATTTCTCTTCTAGGCATGTGATGGTTTTCTTAGACTTATTTAGCAATCTAGAAAGTCAAATGGATTCTTTATGAAGTTCTTCAAAATCATTTTACAATTCATCATAAGAATGTTGATAATTAGAACTTACTTCACTTTATGAATCCCTATGATTGCTGGCCATCAAGCACAAGTTTGCCTCCTCATATTCAGATTCGTCAGTGGATTCTAGATCATTATCATCCCAAGCAATGTAGGCCTTTCTTGGCTTTTTCCATTTCTTGTCCTTTGAGTCAAATTTTTCAGTTTTGTCCTTCTTTTACAGCTTTGGACAGTCAAGCTTTATGTGGCCAATCTTTCCACATTCATAGCATGTGATGTTGTTGGAAGAGTTATCACCTTTGCTGAGATTTCTCCTTTGAAAAGTGGATGGCTTTCTTTTGAAGTTGCCTTTCTTCTTTATGAAGTTCTTGAATTTTCTAACTATCATTCCCATCTCTTCTTCAGATTTTGCCTCTTGTGCTGAATCATCATCATCACTATCTTCTACTTCTCTGACTTGTGATTTCAGAGCCAATACCTTATTTCTTTTATTAGTTCCTTCACTCTCATTCAATCTGTTCAACTCCAATTCATGTTCTTGCAGTTTTCCAAACAATGTGGCAATGGTCATTGATGAGAGGTCTCTAGATTTTGAGATTGCAGTGACTTTAGGTTGTCATTCCTTGCTCAAGAATCTCATGACTTTGCTAACTTGATCTTCATTGGAGATTGTCTTTCCTAGTGCAGCCAATTGATTTACAATGTGTGTGAATCTCTTTTGCATTTCAGTCATAGGTTCTCCTCGATTCATTCTGAACAGCTCATACTCATGTGTGGGGGGGTGAATTGAGTTTTCTTAAAATCTTTCCCTCTTAAAAACGTTTCACAAAACTTTTCAAATCAGAGTTATGGATTTGTGGTCTCAGGATCTTTTACAAAATCAATGAAGAGTTTATATAAAATCTTGAATAGAAGTTAATGAGGATAAGAAATATTGATTCAGAATAGGTTCGGATTCAAAACTCAGTAATAACAAAATACGGAAACTGATTAATCCTTTAAAGATTAAGAACAACTTATGCATGTTTCAGATACAAGCATTAATAATCAAGAACTAACTTGCAGGTTTTAGTTTTAGTTTTACTTCAGTTTCAGCAATCAAGAATGGTTTTGATCAACTCAGTTTTGAACGCGGATAACATAGACTCGACTACAATCAGACTCAGGTTTCAATACAGTTTATACAGATCAATAACATAAATTATATTGAGCTTTAAACATCAAAATCACAGGTTCTTGATCATAAACAGACAGTAAAAGAGTTTGAGTTTAGAGATACCATAATCAGATTTATCCTGGTTCAGTCACCTCCACTGTGACCTATATCCAGTCCCCACTCCACCTGTGGGTTTTCACACACTAACACACAAGCTTTAGACAGGTAGCTTGAAAAATCTTTACACCACAAAACACCCCTTCACCTCGAGATACCACACTCTTGTGAAGAGCCTCAATGTTCTTCCTTAGGGATACATCACCCTAATCACTCAGAGAGACTCCCTCTCTCTTTACAATCAAATAAAACGAAAAATTGATTCATAACTCTCAATAGTCAGATAGACAACTTGAAGCACTTATGAGAACGAAACACTCATTTCACAATAAGCTCAAGAAAGATGATGAATGATATGTGTATATTGTATTTGATATGTTATTCGTAAAAAGTGTTCCTTTGATCCCTCTTTATATAGAAAACAAGTTATAGCCGTTGGGATCAATCAAAACAGATTTGGTTCTGATAACAATCTGTTTTCTTGATTTTGGTTCTTGAAATAAGATTCTTCATCGGCTCTTTATAAAATTCGCGTCCATCTTGAAAATAACCGTGTCCATCTAGCCATTAAGATTTTACATCGGACAAGCTAGTAGACGAGCTCCATATGCCACATCATTGGACGGAGCTTCTCATTAAGGACTTAGCAAGTTCAAAGTCTTGTGTGGACGAGCGCTTCTGTCACTTTAGTGGACGAGCACTTCTGTCACTTTTGTGGACGAGCTCTTGTATCACTTTAGTGGACGAGCGCTTGTATCACTTTAGTGGACGAGCACTTCTGTAACTTCAGTGGACGAGCGCTTCTGTCACTTGTATTGGATGAGCGCTTCTGTCACTCGTGTTGGGCGAGCGTTTCTTATTTCCAAAAATCATTTTCATTAACGAAAACTTATTCCTTTTAATGCAGGTTATGAAAATTGATTTTCTTCATGCATATTTTTAGTTGAGCTTTTTTGTGACGATGAGATTTCTTTCTCTTACAAATCATCTATGACTTAAATCTAAAATTCTCCTTTAAGCTTTTGTCTTGATGATTCCTTGATCTTTGTCTTTGCTCTTTGATTCCTCCATGCAGCTCTTTTGATTTCTTCAAGTTCTTCCTTGAGTATTTTCCTTGAATTCGCGTAATGAACTTGTTAATCACTGCTTGATACCTATCTTTGCAATTTGGCACTAAAACACTTGCATACACATTAAGTTGTATTTGTCATATATCAAAATCTCTAAGTCATTGAGTCAAACAAAACTAATCCCTTGAAATGTCAACTGCAGGATAATTTATGCTACAGAATGCTACAGCATTTAGTCCAGGAAAGAACGTTTGTTTTTCAACAGTAAAACTGAGCTTTATTAAATGTTCCTTATTCCTAAGCCCAAATTAAATTCACTCAATTATGGGTTAAGCACGTCCAGCTACTTAAAGTCTTGAAGGCTATTCCTAGCTCATTCAACAACAATTAATTTTCCAATTGATTGCCTTAACTTTATCCTCTAAACAAGTCCACCAACTAAATTCTTCCAAGTTTAGCAAGCTATTATCTTAGCTAAGTTGATCAATCTCATCTAAAATATAATTGTACTGGCCGATGAGTAAAACCCGGCCACCGAGCTTGGATACCCGATCCAGTTAAGGTGGGAAGGATAAGATATTGATATTATATTTAATAATCCTGATATTATCTCAAATAACCTTATCCGGTTACAAGATATGATATCCCTTAATTTAAGGATAAGATATTAATATTATCTTTAATAATCTTGATATTATCTCAAATAACCTTATCCGGTTAGAAGAGATAATATCCCTTAAATTAAGGAAATCACATCTCAAAGAAGATTTAAGAGATAAAAGGAGATAAATCCATATCTCTTAAAGATTTGGGGATCCTATTATAAAAAGAGGAGAACCCAAGAGAGAGACTTACTTTTTACGAACCCCGGTGACTCTCCCTTAAGCAGATTAGAGGAACTAGCTCGACCAAGAGACTATTGAAGAGTCCTTGCTCGCTGATATTCATCAGATACAAGATTTTGGGATTGAGATCACCGTATGGTCAAGGGTTGAACCTAGAACTACGTCTGGCTTTGATTCCCATTGGGATACATAGGACCGGAATACAATATTCTGCCAAGTCATAATCTAAAACAACTCCCATTGTTCACTCTTGGTTTGACGTTCTACAGCGAGATTCCGGCAAGTCAGATCTTGGTAGGAACATTTGGCACCCACCGTGGGGCGAGGTAAAACTTTGCCCAGACCACCCGAACAGCCACCACCATCAACCTATCGCACACTGCTTACAGTGTCCAGCTTAGACGCATTGCTCTTCCTCGAGTCAGAAACTTCGAAGACCGAACCAGATATACTTTCCCTTCCAATTTCGTCGCCGCTGTTGGATGCGAAACTATGGTTTCCTTTGAGAGCAGAACAGGTTCGTGCGAACCCTCAAGTCTTAAGCTCGTCGAGACCGCCGTGCGGCGTGCTTCCCCCACTCCCCGCCGCCGCTCCAGCCAGTTCAGGTACGTCAACCTCACGACCTCACAAGCCACAAAACACACATTTCTCCGCCGCCTCTGGATATGAAAGAACTGTAAGGGCCGACAAGCCATACCCCATATCTGACCGAGCTGGAAGCGCAACAAAGATCTGTGAGAGGTTGTCGGATCCGAACCTGAGACCATGCAGTGACGAGAGTAACGGCTGACCACCAGGCTACCGCACCTAGGCTATGGTAGAGGCCCAAACGACGACGACGACGGTGGTTTGTATTTCACCTCAACAAGCTTCCTCCAGCTCTCAGATCTCGGGTCCTTACAATGTTGGAGTTCAACATTTCCTCCATACCGACCTTAATCTGTAACAAACACTGAGGGTTTCAGTTTTCGCTATCAATCGATGGTCCTCAAGAAAATGGTCACGAACACATAGGTACCAAGCATTGATCACTCATGTTCTTGAATCAATAGGTCTGTGCCAGAGAGGTGCTTGAGGGAATGCCTAAATCAGAGGCCGCGAAATGCTCAGGTGATATTGTTCTTTAAATCTAGTTTAAATCTAATATGATTTGATGTGTTTTGCTCCATGCCTTCGATGTTTTGTTATGTAGAATCATATCATATTATTTACATATTTGAGCAAAGTGATGTTCGGGTGATACCACTCCCAGAGTCACAAAATTTGCGACTACAAAGTGATCGACCAAATGCCCACTGCTGCCATTGACAGAGAGTGTAGGCTACAATTGATTGGGTAGATGCATATTAGAGCACACCAAGTGTTCGACAAAACTCTCAGGGAAGAAAAATTCATGTTTCTTATTGATATTATTAGAATAATTATTGTCATCTAGTAGTATAACTATTAGATTCTTGACTAACATTGAAAAACCGGTTCCCACTAAATGTAATTCATTGATTTGACGTGATTGGTCAGTTTGAATTCACGATGAAATCAATCCAAGTAATGGAGAAGACCTTAGTGGTCGAGTTTCTTGCTCTCGGGCTAACAAAGAGAGGCCAAGTCTGAGTTCATCAAGTCTATAATGGCCGAGCTTCTACGTACTCGACATTTCATGGTCGAGTTTGTCCGAAACTGAGTTCATCAGTTTTAGAAAATAGAAAAGTCCATTAAATGGGAGGCGTTGGAGGAATGTCAGAGACTCATGACACCATCCATAGTCTTAGCCTAGGAAGGAATGAGTAGATCACGGGAAAATAAAAGTGAAAGTTCTTTTTATAAAGGTTCCCAAAGGTGACATCTCAAGGTCCAGGTGATATTGTTCTCTATCTTCCTCTCTTGATTAATGCATAATTAGATGATGGAACATACGTGTGGCATAAAACCAATAATAAATAGGTCATATTTAACAAAGCACCTGAGCTATCGGAATGATAGTATGCTAAAAACGAAGATTTTGGAATTCCCTTAAGGAAGTTTCTTCCACTTTAATGATATTAGAGGAGTCAGATTTATGCCATATATCCTTGCACAATATGTTAAAGGCAAAAATGGAAAAATGCATGGGTAGATGACGTACACCGCTCCAACCTCAAAAACCAAATGAATGAGAAGTGGTTTGCTTTGGAAAAAGGTCAAATCTGATTGAAAAAACCTTATAGCTTATTAGCATGGTTATTTATAGCAAGTAGAAAAAAGGCCAAACTCTACTGGAATTTTGTGACAATTTCTATAATTGACCTCTCCTCCAATTGTCATAGTGATGGCCATGTGCTTAATTACTTGTTCATTTCTTGTCTTCTTTCATTGCTACTAAGAAATTTGAATTGACTATCATCTCAATGCCTGAAAGTTTCTTTGCATTTAAACAAGGGCTAAAGCTTATAAATCGTGCTTAAATTTCTACGTTGAGCACTTCCTATTCCCAAGTACATAGCTTGATAAATCATGCTCAATAATCTTTCATGCATAACACCAGATAATTTGGTAATTGATGCATTGGAAATATTTGTGCACTTTATGAGCACCAAGGAGCATAATCAAATATTACAGCATGTCCTTTGAGATGAGTATTCTGTCTACTATGCTTAAAGATAAATGACGACAATAGGTCGAGCTTCGGCTCCCTTGAAAATAATAGGTCGAAGCTTCGTGCTTCCCTTTCCACAAGGTCGAGCTTCGGCTTCCTCAAAGCTCACAGGTCGAGCTTTGCTCCCTTAAAAACTCACAGTTCAGCTTCGGTTCCCGAAAAAAATATCGAGGTCGAGCCAAAACTCCCTCTCAAAATTTGACTAAGAGGAAGACGAGTCGGAGCTCCTCAAATTAAAACTATAGAGACCAAGTTAGACTCCCTCTATAAAAATCATAGAGATTGAGCTCAAGCTCCATTTAAATGGAATAGTGTGGGGGAGAACATCTCCCTTAGAAAATAAAGTTCCATCAGCTCGAGCACTCAAACACCATACTAACTCACAAAAAAAAATAGCCTAAAAAGGTAACCTAGCTAAAATCGACCAAGCTAAAGTCGAAACACCGAACCTAAAAAGGCAAAAGCCTAAAAAGGTGATCGAGCTAAAATCAACCAAGCTGTTGTCGAAACGAGGAACCTAAAAAGGCAAAAGCCTAAAAAGGATGACTGAGCTGAAAATCGACCGAGCTCAAAGTTGAAATGCCAGACCTAAAAAGGTAAAAGTCCTAAAGAGGTTGACTGAGCTGAAAATCGACCGAGCTCAAAGTCAAAATGTCGGACCTAAAAAGGCAAAAGTCCCAAAGATGTTGACCGTGCTAAAATTGACCGAGCTAAAGTCGAAATGCTGGACCTAAAAAGGTAAGAAAAGAACCTAAAAAGGTTGATTGAGCTAAAATCGACCGAGCTGTTGTCGAAACGCGGAACCTAAAAAGGCAAAAGCCTAAAAAGGTTGACTGAGTTGAAAATCGACCGAGCTCAAAGTCGAAATGCCGGACCTAAAAAGACAAAAGTCCTAAAGAGGTTGACTGAGCTGAAAATCGATCGAGCTCAAAGTCGAAATGCCGGACCTAAAAAGGTAAAAGTCCTAAAGAGGTTGACCGCCCTAAAATCGACCGAGCTAAAGTCGAAATACTGGACCTAAGGTAAACAAAGAACCTAAAAAGGTTGATCGAGCTAAAATCGACTGAGCTAAAGTCGAAATGATGGGCCTAAAAAGGTAAACAAAGAACCTAAAAAGGTTGATCGATCTAAAATTGACCGAGCTAAAGTCGAAATTCCTGACCGAAGTGGCCGACCAAGCTAAAATCGAAAGGTCGAACCTAAAAAGGTAAGCAAGAAAAACATGAAATAGTTAACCACGATAGGGCCGAGCTCAAAAAGCTCACGAGGCCAATTTAAAATGCCAAGCACAAAATGCGAATAAACACTTAGGAAAGTTAACCGAGTAAATCCACATGCTGGGTTAAATACCATAAGTATGAAGTCTTTATCATTTATAAAGCAAAAGTACATAGGGCATAGCCAAGAGTACAAAATATCTTAAAAAATTGATAAGTTACTCATGGGCATTCCCATAAGCAAAGACCCCATCAAGGTTGGAACCAATAGTGTCTTCAGCTTGCGGAAGAGCAACCGAGGATGGCTCAGGCACGACCACTTCATTTCCTCTGTTCTCCTCCTTTCCCACAACATGCTCTTCATTATTCTCCTCTTCCTCATCATCGATCCCGGACAAAGGAACCATAATGCCATCCTTATTAAAATCCTTATCCACAACGGCTCTCGAAAGATCAGAATCAGGAAGAAAGCACTGGATTTGTTTTATAGCACGCGAGAACCTAGAAACGCGTTCCCTGATAATCTGGGCTTTAGCTTACTTCAACTCGAACTGAAGCTTGCAATTAGCCTTTTTCTCAGTAGCAAGAAACTGATGAAGATTGTCAAGGGAAAGCTTTAAAGCCTTGGTAGCCATCTGAAAGTCAATCCTTTCATTTTAGAGAACTCAGATCGAGGAGAGGAGTTGGTATTCTCAAGCTCGACATTTCGAGTTTTCAATTACCAAAAGTCGAGCCTGCTCTTCACACTTTACCACGACTTTTTTAAGCACATCCCCAGTGCGCAAAGTTCGGGCAGCTTCAGCCTTCATGCTTTTCATTATTAGAAAGCTCGTGGCTCAAAAAACGGGTAATGGAGGAGACTCGGAGAGCATAAGCAGCTGTGGCTTTCATGCTCACGTCAGGGCCCTATTCTAGTAAAAGCAGAGGGTATGTTGGCTTAATAACTTGAAAATCCACTAAAGGGCCCGAGCTAAAATTGTCTAGCCAAGAACAAAGGGCAGAAGCCCAAAAAGTCGAGGTCGAGATATGCTCCCTCGCACTACGCACTGGAAAAAGTCAAGGTCGAGCAATGCTTCCTCCCTCGTACTAAAAATCCTAGGCCGAGCACAACACCTTCGCACCAAGATAATGTCCACAGCAGATCATGCATGTTAGAGACCCAAGATTTGAAGGAAATCCTGGTAGTGTTCGACCAAAGAACCCAGAATCCCAAGTAAGACTTGGCTCCGGACGAAAATCCGAGCAGTGCTCGGCCAAGTAAGTCGATAACCCAAGAAAGACTTGGTTCTACAAAAACAAATTTTCGAGCAATGCTCCCACGAATCATAATCCAAGTCCTCAACACCAAAAAGTGTGTTAAGATATGCGGGTTGACAGTTAAGCTCTTTCGCTTATTTCAAGGTCAGAGCTTGGGGGGCTTATGGTGATAAAGGAAGGGCATTCTCGGAAATTACAAAGAATGGATATCTCTTAGCCTACAGCTCGATTGTTGTTATGAAGAACTTGTATGAAAACTATTTTCTCATACAAATTGGAAAAGATATTAGGAAAGTTTATTCTGAGACACACCTTCAAGATCATATAAATAATGACATTCAAGGTCAAGCTTCAAGTTAGTGGGTATTTCAAAATCCACCAGATGAAAAGGTTAAGAGCTCTCAAAAGCTTCAAAGATCGAGCTCCATTCAGAAAAAGGTGAGTCAAGTTCAAACTCTCAAGATAAGCATCTTGAAGGCATCAAAGATTTCAGTTGAAATACAAGCCTAAGGTAAATTCCTAATAACCGAGTTTGAGCTTGGCTTTCCAAAAGACCGGTTCGAGCCTGAATCATTGATGAGTTGAATCTCATCTACTGGCTTCTAAACTTGTCTTAACAAAGGTAAGATTGAAGTATCTTCTGTTCAGAACATGTTACTGGCCGAGATGTGAAGCTCGACCACTAAACTCGAGTACTGCCCGAGATGTGAAACTCGGTCACCGAGTTTGATTAGTCGAAGTAAGAGGATCTATGCAAATCCTGGACTTTATCGACTAAGGACAGACTCGGCTTCCTTCATAAAGCTTTTGCGCTCTTCTGAGCTCCAAGCTTGGGGGGCTTATATACTGGTAGAGATGTTAAACTCGGTCACCGAGCCTACCAAACTAAAGTATTGACCAAGAAATAAAGCTCGATCACCAAACCCAAATAATCAAAGGGAAATGATTACTAGACTCGCCCACCGAGCCCGCTGAACTTAAGAATTGGCCGGAAAGTAAAGCTCAGTAACATTAAAGCCAAGCTCGATTTTCAATCATGAAAGCTTTTACGTTGTTCTGAGCTCAAAGCTTGGGGGGCTTGTATATGGGCCGAGGTGTCAAGGTCAGCCATCGAGCGTACCGAGAAATCAATTGACGCCGAGGTATCAAGCTCGACCACCAGGAAATCAAAAGAAAGGATTGTTAGGCCCACTGTCCAAAGCCGCTAAACTCGAATGTTAGCCGATATATGAAGATTGGCCATCGAACTGTGGCAAAAAGGGGAGGTGTCTTACTTAATAAATCCTGAACTCAAATGATTTTTAAGCCAAGCTCGGCTCATGTCATGAAAACTTCTACGCTCCCTTGAGCTCAAAGCTTGGGGGGTTTGTGTATTGACCGAGGAGTAAAAATCGATCACCGAGCTTGGATACCCGATCCAGTCAAGGTAGGAAGGATAAGATATTGATTTTATCTTTAATAATCATGATATTATCTCATATAACCTTATCTGGTTAGAAGAGATAATATCCCTTAATTTAAGGATAAGATATTGATATTATCTTTAATAATCCTGATATTATCTCAAATAACCTTATCCGGTTAGAAGAGATAATATCTCTTAAATTAAGGAAATCACATCTCAAAGAAGATTTAAGAGATAAAAGGAGATAAATCCACACCTCTTAAAGATTTGGGGATCTTATTATAAAAAGAGGAGAACCCAAAAGAGAGACTTACTTTTTACGAACCCCGGTGACTCTTCCTTAAGCAGATTAGAGGAACTAGCTCGACCAAGAGACTATTGAAGAGTCATTGCTCGCTGGTATTCATCAGATACATGATTTAGGGATTGAGATCACCGTATGGCTAAGGGTTGAACCTAGAACTACATCTGGCTTTGATTCCCATTGGGATACGTAGGACCGAAATACAATATTCTGTCAAGCCATAATCTAAAACAACCCCCCATTGTTCACTCTTGGTTTGATGTTCTACGGCGAGATTCCGGCAAGTCGGATCTCAGCAAGAACAATAATGAAGAGCAGAATAGAAGAAAATGTATCAAGCATTCATTCACGTAAATCACCCATAAGTTTTCATTACAAGTTCATAGTCCTAGTCAACGATGTTTAGCTCATAATGAGCTTAAAGACAAAACAAGATAAAGTGCAAGAAATGAAAGGCATGGTGACGTAAAATAAGAAATTACAGAGATGGAAAGATGGAAATAGTAATGGTTGTTGTACCCTATACTAGCTGTGCCCTAAAAGGAGGCTGACTTTTTACTATTTGTACTAGCCTATGTCCCCAAAATAGGGTTTTCTTCATTCTCTCTCTTGCCTCACTTTTTGGGCTTTTACAAAATTCAAATGTTAAAAGATTCCTTGGCCTATTTCCCAAGTACACTGAGTTGAGGTCTGCAATTCATCCTTCCGCTTGGACGCACAACAAGCCTTTTGTCCTTTGTGAAAAGTGTGCTGAGCTGGCAAGTCTTTTGTCCTCTAGTGTTTCCTTCTTAGGAGCTACAGCATTCTAGAGCAATTCCCTCTAGCTTCCTTCAGCTTAACTGTTAATTCCTGCTAACAACTTAAAAACTTTTTTAGATAGCATTTTCCATAGCAAAATAATTCCTTTCAGTATATCAACAATTCATTTCACTTAATCAAATTCTTGTTAGAATCGTCAATTATTGTTCCTCATTTATCAACACAAGAACAACAATTTAGTTATAAAGTTTGTAATAACTCTTATTTCTAAGAGTTATCAACAACCGGCCGTTAAAGACATATTTTCCACTAGTGTATATACGTTGAGATTTGGGGGTTTTGTTATAGGAAGCACATTCAGCTCAATTCAGAGATTTGAAGATTGTTTTGAAAAGCACGTTTAACAAAATATTCAAGATGCAAACATTTTTCAAAAAAAAATAAAAATTCACAGAACAAAAACCTAGGAAAAATATATATTTTGCGGGAATTATTTAATGATTTAAACCGTTGTTGAAAGTATCAATGGTAAAAACCATTGCTTCTAATGTATCTACGATTTCATAATTGTTGGCTAATATAGATAAACAACGGTTTTACAATGAATCCTTAAAAAAGATATAAAATATACATAATAGTGAATACTACCATAAAGTTGTTACATATTCCATGTTTTAGAACGATTTTTAAACCATTGACAAGCTTAGTGTTACCTAAAGTAAAAAAATGTTGTCATGAGTAAGATATATTTAATAAAGCAACAGAAAATAATAAAAATTATCACTGGTTCATAACTTTTACTTTTCCATTTTTAATATTTTTTTAGTATGCCAGTTGGATAATGACAATCAAATTAAGAAACTACTAAGATTTTGCTGAGTCGTTGAGAACGGACACCACTGGTATAGAGTCATTCTGGATGCTATGCCAAGCAACTTGGATGCAGGGATGGACCCATGTACATGGGTTAGGGGGCAGCAGTCCCCACAAAATAATTTTTTTGTTAATTAAATTTTGCATAAATTTTTTTTAGTCCCCCATTAAAAAATTAATATGCCCCCATTGCTTTATGATGCTACTCTTAATAACATTAAAAATGTTATTCTCATTGTTATACAACCCTACTTCACACAATATCTTTTAGAGAAATATTTTTATAGTGTTGAAAATGAAAAAATATAACAACTTCAAAATATGAAAACACGTATTGAACAATTATAATTTATAGAAGTTGATGCATCAATTTTATAACTATATATTAATATAGTTTTTGTAATCTTTAATTTCTGACTTAATAATAATGATATAATTATTTTATCACTTATATATTTATATAATTTTTTATAAAAATATTTATGATATATTATTTTGCCTTACTGATCAAATTTTTTGCGTCCGTCCCTGCTTGGATGCCAATTATTCCCCAAATTCAAAAAATCAAGAGCAATGAACGAGCACCACGACGCCCCGCTTCACCCGATTTATCCATTTTCAATCTATTGTACAAACTTAACTTCGCACTAAGAATCAATCTCGTTAAATGCAATGCACGAGTCATTACCTCGGTAGACAATACAACTAAACATATTAAATACAGAAAATGATATCTTTGTGCTCCAGTCCTGCCATGTTAAATGCTTTTGACCAATTCAAGTGATTAGGAAGCATTAACAAATAAAAAAATGTTAAGCAATACACTCTTTATAATATCCTTTCAAACAGACTCTTGAGTCTTGACTATTGAGTGAATTTTGAGTGGCATATATTAAACAGAACAGATTTCGTATAAAACTCAGCCAATAATAAAAAGAAGTTTAAAGTAATGTTTTGGTCCCTATACATGACAACGATTTTCAATTTGGTCCCTATACGTGATACTGATTTTCAATTTGGTCCTCACTGCTAATTGGTCCCTATATAAGAGGACCAAATTGAAAATTATTGTCACATGTAGGGATCAAATTGAAAATAATTATCACATGTAGGGACCGATTTCAAATTTTTTTTGTTGAATTGGTCCCTACATGTGACAATAATTTGTAATTTGGTCCTCTTATATAAGGACCAATTAGCGATGAGGACCAAATTGAAAATTAGTGTCATGTATAGGGACCAAATTGATAATTATTTACGTATAGGGACCAAATTGAAAATCGATGTCACATATAGGGACCAAAGAATTACTTTAACTTCAAAAGAAAGAATAATCTTGTAGACAAGTTTCATGAGGACATTAATAAATGATTCAATAAAAACAAATTTGATTAAAAAACTAAAGATAATACTTGTACAAATTTTGATAAGACCACTTCCTGTTGAAAACTTTTCTTTTATTCTGTAACTAATATTCTAACACTCTGCTTAGCATTCTTCTTAAAAAGCAGAAAGAAAAAAAATAAGCTGGTAGCATTTCTCTGTCAGAATTTAAAAACGCTGGGGCAAAGAAAACTAATGTTAACTTAATTATCTTCCACTAGCATCGGTATCGACGTTAACCCTTAAACATTCTTGACCGCCAGGTACATGCAGATAACTCAGATTCAGATACATCTCTATGACTATGCATTAAGTGTTCCAAAAATCGGAGTCTTGGCTATTTTAATCACCAGTCCATCCACAGATAGCTAAAGAAACAAGGAGGTACTGTAAAAGCTCCCTTTATTTTCAATGGATTTTCTCTATTTTGTGAACATCTTTGCTATCATACTTGTCCGTTCTCTCCAAGTTTCCACAGCAGTTGATTCCCTTGGTCATTCCCAGTTCATACGTGATGGCATGAACTTGGTTTCCCAAGGAGGAACCTTTGAACTTGGTTTCTTTAGCCCTGGGAATACCAACAAGCGTTACTTGGGGATTTGGTACAAGAATATCCCAATTCAGACAGTTGTCTGGGTTGCAAACCGCGTCAACCCAATCAATGATTCCTCTGGCATCTTAACAGTTAATAGCACTGGCAGTCTTGTGCTCATGCAGAATGACACTGTGGTTTGGTATACAACAATTATCTCAGAAACACAAGCACAGAATCCATCTGTTAAACTTTTGGATTCTGGAAATCTTGTGGTATTGGATGAGAAAGATGCAGATCAAGAAGACTACCTGTGGGAAAGCTTTGACTATCCATCTGATACACTGCTGCCAGAGATGAAACTTGGATGGAGCAACAGAAAAGGCCGAAATTGGACTTTAACTGCTTGGAAGAGTCCCAATGATCCAGCACCTGGAGACTTTTCTTGCTTTTCATCTCAAAATGGCTACCCTGATGCATATTTGACCAAGGGGGGAGAAAAGTACAGCCGATTTGGACCATGGAATGGCATAGTGTCAAGTGGTACTCCACAAGTAAACAACAACTCTGTCTTTAGATTCCAATATGTAAAAAATAAGGATGAGTTCTACTATACATACTACCTCACAAATAATTCAGTTATCTCAAGATTAGTGATGAACCAAACTGATTATACTCGCTATAGGTATGTTTGGGTGGAATCTGATCGAAGTTGGAGGGTTTATGCATCAAAGCCAGTAGACGACTGTGATCATTATGGCCTGTGTGGAGCCAATGGGAATTGTATCATTACTGAAAACCCAATTTGCCAATGTTTAAAAGGGTTCAGGCCTAAGTCAACTCAAGCATGGAACTTAATGGAATGGTCTGAAGGATGCATCCGCAATGTACCATTAAGCTGCAACGACAAATACACGGATGGGTTTGTAAGAATGGCTGATTTAAAAGTGCCAGATACTACAAATACTTGGGTGGATGAGACAATTGGTCTAGAGGAATGCAGAGCCAAGTGCTTGAATAATTGTTCTTGTGTGGCCTTTACTAACACAGATATCAGAGGAAAAGGAAGCGGCTGTGTCATGTGGTTTGGTGATCTGATTGATATTAGACAATTTCAATCTGAGGGACAATATCTATATGTTCGAATGGCTGCTTCAGAATTAGGTAGGGACTCATTCTTTCCCACTTCGGTTGTGGTTTTTTGAGTAGTTAGTAGGAAGAAAATGAGATGAGATTTTCAGAATGAAAGTCACTTCCCCATTTTCTTGGTGAAATTAAATAAAGTGGTTATGCATGAAAGCTATGAAGCCCGATACTACAAAAATGCGTGTCGTATCGTGTCCGATACCAATACTCGTAAGATACTTCCGGATACGTATTCAAGAAACTAGTATCCTCTTTTTATTTTTATTTTTTTTATTTTCTTTTACCCCGATACTTTTAGGATACTTCCGGATACGTATCCAAGAAGTATCCCTTTGATAGAGGTGTCTTTTGATGAACCATATTTAGAAGCTATGCTTTTGTTAGATGATGGTAAAGGAAGAGAGGAGAATGAATCAATTAGCAGTAGACAATAATTTAGTAAAGATGCATTTCGATTGTTAGCTATTGTATAGAATCCAGCCTTGTTTTGAGTTCTACTAAAGATGCTTTTGTTGATATTCTGACATAGGGAAAACAATATATTATGTTATAGGTAGGACCATATATATATATATATATATATATATATATATATATATATATATTTGTTATTTTGATCACATGTATCTTTTTATAAATTGTGATCATCATAGTTATACATTAAGGGAAAATGATCAATGGCTCTTTCTTTATATAAATATTGTGCATTTATATAAAATATTTTTCTATAAATTTTTATTTACGTATCCTGACCGACCGTATCGTATCCTGAATTTTAAAAAATTTCCTGTATCCCCGTATCCATGTCGTATCGTACCCGTATCCTAATCAGTATATGGGTTTCATAGCATGAAAGTGAAGTGCACCTCATTTAGGCTCCACCCCACAAATTTCAGTCACTTTATATCATGAAATATGATTTCCACAATCTACCATGCAACAATAAGTAAAATCAATATATTCATTTCCACTCCATTTTCATTCCCCTCCATTTTTTTCCTTCTCATTTTCCACAAACTCAAACAAGCACAGCCTAGTCCTGTGTAAACGGGGATTCTTCTCATCAAGAATCCACTTAAGTTAACCATTTAAAAATTTCAGGTTCCTTACTTTAATATTTATGAATTAAAGCTAGATATTTTGTTTAATTGATTTCAACCAAGATGACATGCAAGACGAGCACGGGAAGAAGTTAACAACTATAGTGGTGTCCACCACTGCTGGGTTTGCAGCAGTGATTTTAGTTGGCTGCTGTTTTATCTACAAAGTCCGCAGAAATGTTGCTGGTAAATTAACTTACTCCCATTTTCTCTTAAATTAATGAATTGTTTTTATCAGCATTTTCTCTTAAATGAATGATCCAATGTTTTATGTTTCTAACTCAGCTATTGAAACAAAAATGTTACTATAAACGTGTGCAAACAATTCTGTATAAAAAAATTTGGCATCATTTCAAACCTCATTCTTGACTGCAAATATGATTGGTTGTTGCCATTTGTTTCATCAATATTTGATATTGACATGCTTTCCCATTGGAGCCTAGATTTATAACACCTACTGTTTAGTACGTTCAAGCTTGGAAAAAAAATAAAAGATTTGAAGTCTTGTTTTTTTGTCCCATTTTCCAGAGAAATTGACAAAATTTGGAGTTCATCACAAAGGACATGAGGATGATCTAGAACTCCCATTGTTTAGCATGTCAACATTAGCTAGTGCCACCAATAATTTTTCAAAAAACAACAAAATTGGAGAAGGTGGATTTGGACCTGTGTACAGGGTAATTTCATACTTGAGCATTAATAAAAGTAATTGAAGTGCTAATGGTATGATGTGTTCCACTATCCCAATATGCTCACAAATGTGAATATGCAGGGAAGATTGATAAACGGGAAATATATTGCTGTGAAGAGGCTCTCAAGTAGCTCGAGACAAGGAATAACTGAGTTCAAGAATGAGGTAAAACTTATTGCAAAACTTCAGCACCGGAATCTTGTGAAACTTCTTGGCTGTTGCATCCAGAAACAGGAACAAATGCTAGTTTATGAATATATGCCAAACAACAGTTTGGACTCCTTCATTTTTGGTATGAATCTAAAAATCCTTATGTTAGGTTTTGTCAATAGACTGCAAAAATGATTTCAGTGCCACTAAACAACTTATGACACTTAGCTTTTTCAAGAATTGAAATTGGACATTTGATTTACTTTTGATAGCAATTACCTAACAGATCGTAGGAAAGGAAAGTTGTTAGATTGGCCTGAGCGGTTCCACATTATTTCTGGAATTGCTCGAGGTCTTATGTATCTTCATCAAGACTCCAGACTGAGAATTATCCATAGAGATCTAAAAGCAAGTAATATTTTGCTTGATGAAAAATTGAACCCAAAAATATCAGATTTTGGCACTGCTAGAACTTTTGGTGAAGAGCAAATTGAAGAAAACACAAATAGAGTGGTGGGGACCTTGTAAGTGTTTACTAAGGATTGATTGTATTCTAAAATCTATTTCATCAGTCCTTTATTTATTTTGTTCCAAATGTTGTCTTGCAGTGGCTACATGGCCCCAGAATACATTGCTAGGGGATTATTTTCAGTTAAATCCGACGTCTTTAGTTTTGGTATTTTGGTGTTGGAGATTATTTACGGAAAGAAAAGTAGAGGGTTTCATCATTCAGACCACAGTCATAACCTTATTGGTCATGTAAGTGTGTGAGAAACATTTTTAATTTATGTCAAACTGAAATGTATAATAGGCACACAAAAAAAATGTTTTGTCAGGCATGGATACTATGGAAGGAGGGAAGGGCATCAGAATTGATAGATGAAAACATACAAGACTCTTGGATTGTATCAGAAGTTTTGCGATGCATCCATGTTAGTCTCTTGTGTGTGCAACAACATCCAGAGGACAGGCCCAACATGTCATCTGTTCTTCAAATGTTAGGAAGTGAGATAGAAATTTCGGAGCCTAAACAGCCTGGTTTCTTTATGGGTAACGTTGCAGTGGAAGCAAATTCCCCATCAAATCAAATGCAATCAGGGTCCACCAATGAAATATCCATGACTTTATTAGAAGCCAGATGAAAGTCAGTAAGGGGGCTAAGGCGAATATTCTACTACTACTGAAATGGTAGTTTTATACAGTATACTTCCCTTTAAAATGTGTTAGTTGCAAAGATGTTCTAGAGGGAGTAGAAGTTAAACAGGACCAATTTCTCTATTATATGGAGGGCTACATGACATAATTTCATACACTGCAACACATATATATTTGAATTAAAACATTTCCATCGATTGAACTTATCCTTATTGGGAGATTTTAGTTACATTCTTGAGAAGTTAAGTGAGCAATGACTAGGCGATGACTAAGACTATACATTAAACATTACTAAACATGTGTTCAACTCTCCCATACCGGAGCATATATGTCATATGCAACAAGATTATTATAAATAAAAAACTGCAATGAAGTTTTTTTTTTTTATTCAACTTCCAATTAACTGGACAAGCAGTTTTTTGTGTGAAGTGATTTTTGTTTTTATCGCAAGAAGATGAAGGTCCAGTGTTCAAACTATATATATATATATATATTTATCATATAGCAATGGTAGGTTTTTAAAAGGGAAAAGAACATCCAAACCCCTTAAAGTATAGCTTATTTACAAATAAATACCCTCAAGTATTGATTCTTCCTAATCAATCCTCAAACTAATAGAATTAGTGAAATTGATCATTTTCTTTAGTCAAAATTTAAACCGCTAACATTATTAAATCTGACTGTCCATTTTCCTTAAATCTCAAACATTTATTATGTTTTACATTTTTATTTTTAACTTTTTTTTAATTTTTAAAATAAATCGCAAAATGAAACCAGAGAAAGACCATCGGTTATTGTTCTGGTTCTTCTTCTTTGGCTAAATCCCTATTTTGGTCCCTTATCTTTATTTTAGTTTTCATTTTGGTCCATTATCTTTTTTGTTCCATTTTGGTCCCCTATCTTTTTTTAGGTTTCATTTTGGTCATTTCCGTCAGTTTTGCACCGACGGCGTTAGGTATTTTCCGTAGGTCACCGGAAACCACCACCGAAAACAGTGAGTCTCACGACGGATACATCGGTGCAAAACTGACGGAAGGGACCAAAATGAAACCTAAAAAAATATAGGGGACCAAAACGGAACAAAAAAAAATAAGGGATCAAAATGAAAACTAAAATAAAGATAAGGGACCAATACACTAATTTAGCCATGTTCTTTTCTCAATTTACCAGAAAAAAAATAAAAGCCAGCGAAACCAGAGAAAAACAAAAGGAACCCAGCAAAGGGTCATTGCACGGAGCGCACCGTTACTGTCATGGAGCTCCCTCGATGCCTAACATTCTGTGAGGCACACCCTCGTCATGTAGCTCTGTGAGGGCGGTAAGCCTTTCGACCGGATCGTTGTGCGTCTGTTACCAACACGAAGCGCGCCGATGATTATGGAGGTTGTGCGGCTTTTCCCCGATCACGGGGTGATTCATAGGGACTCGAAGACTGAGAAATTCTTTTTTGCTAATTAGGAGAAATCGCTTCCCAAGGTAAAGTGGCAAGAGGTTCTATGAAGCAAATGAGAAACAAAGAATTTGACTCTTGGTCCTTTTAACGTTGGTTTTTGGTTCTTGACCAAAATTTATTCGTGACAAATAATTAAAGATCAAATGAATAAGTGACCTACGAGTTATACAGTAATCTCGTCAAGAATACGTTACTTTGAAGGTAATGTCTGCGAAGTAAAAATTTGACAAGTTAGTCAAATTTGGTAATATATTGGAAAAGATTAATAGTCTGGATTTGACAAGTGAGAAAATTGACAATGCACATTGAGAGACATATCAAATTTGGTAATATACTGGCAAAGACTAATAATTTGGATTTGACAAGTGAGAAAATTGACAATGCACGTTGATAAGTAATTAACTGGATACAAATATTAGACAGATAATGCTATCTAACTTTAAAATAAGAAACATATGATTATATGTAGAAAGTATAGTTATTCAATAAAGATGATAAAAACAGTTTCTGGAATTGAAATAATTGACTATGAAATATTTGACAAGAAGTAGAATTTAGACTTAAAAAGTAAGAACAACGTAAAAAGTAGTTATTTATCAAATAAATACTTTCTGGGAAATTAACTAGAGAACGAGTGAAAAATGTTGGTTTGGATGAAAAGATACTAAACAAGAAACTACTTAAAAATGCTAAAGTAAAGAGAAACTTGATTAAACAAATACTAAATACATAATAGTAACGATTATAGTAAAGGAAAACTGGATTAAACAAGTATTAATTTGTAGAAAAAATAATGAAGTTTAAAGAAATAACTTGAAGATGATTATAAATAAACTAGAAAATACATGAAGAACTATTGAAGACATATTAAAAGTTAATAAAAATTAACACAGAAATAAGATGAATCCGCCATCACAATATTGATGGCAGTAAAATAAAGAAGTGTAAGAACAGTATGAAGAACATAATGAATAAACTGGAAAGTATATGAAGAACTTGAAGGAAATGAACCAATATTGTATTGAAATTGAACATTGTATTGATGATAACAGGGTGGAAGGAGTACTTGAGTTAATCCGTCAGTCTGCTGTGTGATCGAGACGTGTAGGATATTTCATGTTCCAACCCTTATTACATTGTAATAACTAGTATTTATAGGCAAATAAAATAACTACCTAGTAGTAACTTCCTATCTAAATGACTGCCACGTATCTTGGCAGTTCTGTAAATTTCAAATTTAAACTTCTTGTCAAACAACTATGATAACTGCTCAATTTCTTGAACCGCTCTGCGTCAACTTGATTGACTTTGACGGTCTGGTTGATTGACAGCTTATCTTTCTAATGCCTTGCCAGTCTTGAGGACCTAGCCATTTCAAACTTCTCTGTACGTTTGACAACTCTTCTTAATACTTTGTCAAAAAGCTTGGTTGTAAATTTATCATTTTTGTTGACCAGTATTTTCTTGTCAACTAAATATTTTCAATACTTAGAAAATATTAGTCATTACTCTGATTCCTTCGTCAGCCTGTCGAAATGCATCTGTCAATAATAAGAAATTTCACCCCTAACAGATGCCCCCCCAAGTTTTGCTTTTCGACGGCCCTGTTTGTCTAACATGTCAACTGAAGAATTTCTTGTCAACTCCACACTTGTCAATTCCTCTATAATCTTCTGAATTCGACGTTCTTCTTTATGTCAATTTTTTCTGTCACCTTTCCGTCTATCGACTTAGAACTTGTCAACTTTCTTTTAGCCAAAACAATATATATCAATTTTGGGACTTTTTTCTTAATTTTTATGTAGCCTCTTTCTGTCTGTCTAATGAAAGCTCAAATTTGAAAATAAACTCCTAACAGATGCCCCCCAAGTTTTGTCTTTTGACGGCTTAGGTAGAGAGGTAAAACTTCAACAATCTCCAATCTTGATGCCATCAATCCTCCTGAACAACCAATTCATTGTTCACCAACTCCTCAACAAACTCTAATTCCCAGTCACATCTTCCACCTCTTCCGATAGACACCTTGTCTACTGTCGTCAAACCAGTGAAAGTTCTTGCCTCTAAACTTGAAGACTTAATTGATTTTTTTGCCAGAGGCTGGTCATCAGAATTCATCAAGATCTGCCCATTTTTCAAATTTGACAGGTAAGATTCGAGTGATTATCAAGCTGTCAAGTTTATGCAAGAGCTGAAATCCATTTTTAAGTTCCACTTGACATCCTATGTTCAGATTCAGTCGTCCGTTCGACCATGGTCAATCTTCTCCAACAACTTAATCCAATTAAGAATAATCTGCCAACTTCAAGAAGGGGCACTTTGGTTTCTGTCCAAGACTACTTTGATGGTCTGACAGACAAATTGTCAACCATAAATGATGTTATGTCCCCTTTTGAAGTCGAAGAAACCAGTAGGGACAATATGTTAGGGACTCTACGCACCATGAAGGCCACAAGAGAACAAGAGATTCATGTCATTGCTGACAACGTTAAATCTGACTTGGCAGTAGACAAAGAGATTGTTGACTTAGAAGTTGCTTTAATTCAAGCTAAAGAGAAAAAACCTCAACTTGCACAAACTCTGTCAGCCAGCAAAGAAAAGGTCAATCAAATTGATGATGAATCTAAAAAGTCAGGGGTAACTGCCAGGACAATTGTCAACATTCTAATAGCTATGCAATCTAAATATCTGGCAGCCAAGGCCGATAGAGAGGCTCTGGAGAAGGCTTGGGAAGAAATCAGAAATTCTCAATCTTAGTTTAGTTGGCATTTTTTTTATGTGTATGTCAACTGAACATCTTTTTAACTTTTCTTTTTGAATGCTCATAATTCGACACACATCTGTGTATGCCAACCGTCAGTTTTCCAGCCCGCTCTCTTAGGAATAAGTTAGCTTTAACTGACAGGATGTACTTTTGACCATGTAAAATTGTATTGCCAAATCAATGAATAAAATTTATGTTCTATCTCATTTACTGTCAATTTTTACTTCTAGCATCATCGGCTTATACTTTTTCAAATACTTGCCATTAATTGACTTTATTCTTAAGCCAGTATCAATGTCGACGAGTGCATAAGTATTCCCAGTAATTGCTTTAGAAATCTTAAATGGTCCTTCCCATTTTGGCGACCATTTACCAAATTCTCGACAGCTTTTATCCATGGGCAATATGACCTTCCATATCAAATCATCTACCTTAAATGATTTGAATTTAACTCAATTATCATAGAACTTTGAAATTCTTTCCTTCTGTCGAATCAAATTTTCTAATGCAATCTATCTTTCATCACTCAATTTATCCAATTCATCCAACATTGCATTCCAATATTGGTTGGTAGGCAAGTCATTTTGCCTTTGAATGTGAATAGATTGAAGATTGATTTCGAAAGGTAACACAGGATCGTGTCCATAAGTTAGCCGATATGGTAAAGTTCCTGTCGACTGCCTGGGTGAATTTCTATATGCTCACAGTATTTGATCAAGAGTATTATGCCAATTCTTAGGTTGTCGGCCCACATTCTTTTTAATAAGACTAATAATGATCTTATTTATGGCCTCAACTTGGCCATTGGCTTGTGCATAGTAGGGAGTAAATGTAAGCATCTTTATCTGTCTAGAGCTGGCATATTCTATAATTTTCTTCCTAGTAAACACTGACCCTTGATCAGTTGTCAACGTTTGTGGAATTCCAAACCACAAACTATATGATTTTCAATAAAATCAATTACATCTTGCTGGGTAACTGCTTTAAGGAAAATTGCTTCTACCCATTTGGTAAAATAGTCCACTCCAACTAAAATGAATTGATGTCCTTTCGATGAAGTAGTATGTATTTGACCAATCAAATCCAAAGCCCATCCTCTGAATGGCCAAGGCTTGACAATAGAATGCAATTCGCTGGCCAGTACATTTTGTATATGGCCATGTTTCTGACATTGTTCATAAGACTTGACAAACAAATGCAATCTTTAATGATAGTTGGCCAATAATACAAACTTCGTCGAAGAACCCATTTCATTTTGTCTCCTACCTGATAGGCTCCACATATGCCCTCATGGAATTCTGACAGAGCCAAATAAGCATCTTGCTCACTCGGCCACTTGTGTAGAGTCCCATCAACATACCTTCTATATAATAGTCCTCCTTGCATTATGTAATTCAATGCTTTGTATTTCATTTTCCTATCTACATCCTGACTTGGATTTTCCAAATATTCAATTATTGGCAACCTCCAGTCATTAGGTAGAATTACATCATTAACCAAAATATCTCTTTCTTCCAATTGATATAATAACTCTCTGATTTCCATTAAACCTGACAAAGTCTTTTGAGATATCCTGTATCCTGAAGCTATTTGAGCTAACTCATTAGCCTCTTGATTTATTTCTCTACGGATATTCTTGACAACTACGTCATCGATTTTTCTCATTAACTTACTTGCTATAATACAATATTTTGTCAAGTTGTAGTTGACACACTTATATTCTTGAGTAAGTTGTTTGATAACCAATTGAGAATCCCCAAAGATATGCACAATTTGTGCTTTCATTTCTATTAGTATCTCTAATCCGACAATCAAAGCTTCATATTCAGCTTCATTGTTGGAACATGGATACTTAAGTTCAAACATGAACTTAGTAGGAGTTCCTTGTGGAGTCACGATTAAGATTCCTACTCCACTACTTCCTTGATGCCTTGATCCGTCAAAGTAAAGTTTCCAGGGTTGTAAACTGACAACATTTATTTCTGGCACTTCCAATCCTAGATGTTCTACCAAGAAGTCAGTTACTGCTTGTCCTTTGACAGCTTTAGATGGTACGTATTGTACAGAATATTCTGACAAAGCAATGGTCCATTTACCAATACGTCCATTAAGGACTGGTTTTGACAACATATACTTTATAACATTAGTTTTGGAAATAACGAATACATTTCATGGCATCATATAATATTTAAGTTTTGTATAAGAAAAATACAATGCTAGACATAACTTCTCTATTGGACTATATCTTCTTTCAGCATCAATGAGGACTCTGCTTAGATAATATACGGTCCTTTCAATATTGTCATCATCATCCTAGGCCAATAGACATCCTATAGTGTCTTCAGATGTTGATATGTACAACTTCAAAGGTCGACGAGGCACTGCTGGCATCATGACCGGTGGATTGACTAGGTATTGCTTGATCTGGTCAAAAGCCTCTTGGTGAAAAGGCTCCCATATAAAGCTTTCCACTGCTTTCAACTTGACCTACGGTGCAAATACTCTTGTTCTTCCTGACAGATTTGATATAAACCTTCTTAGAAAGTTAACCTTTCCTAGGAAGGATTGTAGTTCCTTTTTATCTGTCGGTGCTGAGGCTTCCATGACCGCTTTGGATTTATTTTTGTCCACCTCAATTCCTTTTCTGTGAACTAAAAAGCCTAAGAATTTGGCAGCTGACACTCCAAAGCTATACTTCTCTGGGTTCATTTTGAGATTGTGTCTTCCCATCCTTTCAAACCCTTGCTTCAAGTGCTCCAAGTGGTCATCTTTGGTTTTGGATTTGACAACCACGTCATCAATATATACTTCTATGAACTTTCCAATCATATCATGGAAAATCATATTCATTGCTCGTTGATAGGTGGCTCCTGCATTCTTTAAACCGAAAGGCATGACAATCCATTCATATGTCCCAGTTGCTCTTGGACACTTGTAGGCAGTCTTTGACACATCTTCTTCGGCTATAAAGATTTGATTATAACCTGCATAAACATCCATACAACTTAAAATTTTATTTCCTGATGCTGAGTCGACAAGCATGTCGGCTATTGGCATCGGATACTTATCTTTGGGGGTTGCCATATTTAAATTTCTAAAGTCTATGCATATCCTCATTTTGCCATTCTTTTTAATGACAGGAACTACATTAGAAAGTCAATCGACATACCTGGTTGTTCGAATGAACTTTGCTTTAAGCAGTCTTTGCACTTCCTCTTTGATTTTATGCACTACCTCTGGAACAAATCTTCTACTTGCCTGTTTGACAGGCTTGCAATCCTCCCTAAATGCCAGCCGGTGTTCAACAAGATCTCTGCTTAAACTAGGCATTTCATCATAGTCTCATGCAAAGCAATCTTTATACTCTACAATTAATCTGACAAGTTTTTGTTTGTAATCCTCTAGCAGAAAAGCACTGACAAAAATAGGCCTTTTCTTTTCTTCCGTACCTAAATTTATTTCGTCCAGTGGATCTTCTACTTCCACATTTTGCTTAACTTCGGCTCCTTTCTCAAAACCCAAATGACTGTCGTTAATGATACAATCTGCCAACACACTCTCTGAAGTGTGTACTTCTTTGTCGACCATATAGGCCGACAATCTTCTCAGGTGTGTTTCAAGGCTCATTGTCGGAGCTGGGCCGAGACTTGTCGGCCCCTTCCTTTATCTTTACGCCAAACTGACTAAGAAGGCTCGCTTCTAACGTATCTTTGTCAATGACCCCTTCGTTGGCAGTCACGGGTCTGACATTTGACGAATATACTTTGAAATCCATATGTGACTGCTGGGCGTAACATGCGCTATCGTCTGCTTCGACGATTTCCACTTGATCTTGCTTATTCCACAAGATTATTTTCTGATGCACTGTCGAAGGAATTTCTCCCACAACATGAATCCAATCCCTGCCAAGTAATAACTTGTAGCTTGATTTGATTGGAATTATCACGAATAATGTCATTCTCTCGACAGTGCCAACCTGGATATTGAGAAGTACAACACCATCTGATGTAGATGTTTTGCCACTGAAATCAGTGATGACCATGTCTGTCGGAATTAAGTCCGACTGATCTTTTCCTAACTTCTTAAACATTGCCCTAGGCATCAAATTGACAGCAGCTCCTCCATCAATCAGAACTCTATTAGTGGGTCTCCCATCAATTATCGCTTTACATGCAATGGCCTTAAATGATTTCTTTGTTCATCAGCGGGATTGTCTAACTGGTATATATTGTCGAACACGGTGACCAAATTCTCTTGGAAATACATCCAAAAATCATCTGGATTTCTGTCATTGTCGACCATATCTTCATCGTCGAAAAAATCCACTTCAAGATATCCTTCATACTCCACTGGGATAACGGAAATCAATCCTATATTCATCCTCATGCCTGGTTCCAGGATGATTTCATTCACTGGATCCTCGTCTAAGAATGCACCTCCTACAGTTCTTCCATTATTTCTCTTCAAATCATTGTCATCGTCTGATCCTGACCTTTTTGACAAAGACCAGGCTATCCCTGCACCACAGTTATCCAGTGCCTCGATGATGTCAGCTAGATCTTCATTTTGGCTATCCATGTCCATGCCTCTGCTGATGTTAATATCATCATTTGGATCGTTTAATGCCTCAATGACAGCAAAAGACAATTCCTCCTTGGTCAAATCACATTCAGGTTTGAATGTTGCCAACTGATGATCATGCATCCTCGCCTCAAACATCTTCTCAAGCCCAGCTACCTTTTCCATGTCTACCAATCTAACTGGCCATTTGCCTGTGGATTTTGTTGGCGGTGACGACATTTCTAAGGCCTTATTTTTCTCTGCTACATAGACCTGGGGTATGGACTTATTTGACCTATTTTGAGTAACAGGCACCCTCATGTCAAACTCCATTGGGTGAGCCTCTATCACACTTCATTTTGACATCTCCACTCTTGCCAGCTACGTTGTCAGCCATTGCAACCAAACAACCAGTATTCTACAAAGGCATCTCTTTTATGGTGACACCTCCTTAGCTGGCAAGCTTCTTTTTTTGAGCCTGTCGGAGCCTTTGCAACCTCCTCTTTTGGCTCTTAGAGATGACCGGCTGAGTTGATGTTCCTGACAAGCCAGGTCCTGTCATCTGAGCATTCCGAGCTAGTTGACCCTTTCGGTAATCCTCATTCCAAAAGGGTGGATTGTGGTCATTGAAATTGTTTTTTCCGACCCATTTTTGCTTTCGTAACTCTGGATAACGATCCGTGGCAGAATTCTTTACCCATGGATCCTCCATTACATTGGACGGGGGTTTCATAGTCTTGACGGAATTGAATATGCCGCCGACAAAGTTGTTATTTCCAACTGATCCTCTGATTGGCTCTTTAAGCTAACCTCCGGTGTTATATTGTCTAAGTCTTGTCTGATGTATATGTTGTTGACGACTATCTATCTTCCTGTTAACACTAGGTGTAGCACTTCCGTGCACACTGTTAGACCCAGCATGGCAGCTCGAGTGTGAAAATCTGCCTTGGCTACTACCATTGCGGGACTCAGTTCTATCTTGTGGGCGATAAGATGGCGTTTTCTGCCCCCTGGCCTTCTCGACAGCCACTTCGTCATAAAATGTTTCGCATCTTGGCCAAACTTTAGGTATGCCACCAGATTTCTTGCGTGTCATGAAATCGACAAGCGGTTCACCCAACTTCGGATAAATATCAAATGAATCCGACAGATCCATTTGGATATTTTACCCAACTCTGATATTGACCATGCCTACTCCCATAGGGACTCGACGGTCAGCCTTGTTAACTTCAGGACCAAACGGTTCTGTATCAACCTTCATGTTCGGTTTCTTGTCTAAAAATTTTAGTCTTCCTTCTGCCAACCCTTTCTGAATAATGTCCCTGAAATGCATACAATCATTAGTTACATGACCAAAAGTGTTATGATACTTACAGTACTTCTGATCCTTAATATCATGGGATTTAAAAAGCCTATGGTCATTTGACAATTTTAACATCTTATCTTTGAGTAATATGTCAAATATTTGATCGACCTTGGTAACATCAAATGCATACACTTTCTTATTGATGAAAGGAATCCTTTCTTTGGCCCTCACAGACTTCAAAGCTTGGCATATATAAGGTGGACCATTTTTTAATTCAACGTAATCTACCTCATATTCCTCAGAATTGTTGCCCTCCTCGTCGGATTCACTACATCCGACAAAGTTAATCTTTTCTCTTTTGAGGAATTTATTCTACTTGAAAACCTTTTCGGCTTTCAATTGTTCAATTTGTCGGACTTTATCTCCTAACCGGGCAAGATCAATTAGATGTCGGTTGATCAACTTCTTCCTAATATGATAATCTAGACCCCCAGCAGTAATCTTCACTATTTTCGCCTCAGGGATAGAGGTGAAGCAACGACTCCTCATTTGAGGGAATCGGGAAAGGTAGTCATCGACAGACTCGTTATTCATCCTCTTAATGACTAATAAGTCTGTCAATCCTATCTTTAGGTCACCCCTAAAGAATTGATCATGAAAACTCCTCTCTAATTGATTCCAGGAATGTATGGAATTAGGCCTTAGAGTTGAAAACCAAGAAAATCATTCTTAGTCAATGAACTCGGAAAGAACTTTTTAATCCCTCCTCTAAAGCCAAATCTCCCAACTCGATTGTATATCGGGCAATGTGCTCGACTGTCTACTCCACTTTCTCCTGAGAATTTTGACAACTTGGGTATTTTGTATCCTCGAGGCATTTCCGCCTGTTGGACCCAATCAGGAAATGCCGATGCAAAAAAATGGTTGATTTGCATAACCTATGTTAAAACCAAACTTATTCAATGTATGCTCGACGACTTGATTGACGTTTTGATTTAGAACGTTTTGATGAAGCGCTCCAAAAGAACCCTAGTTTATGACAAAATCTTCGTCTTCCTCTGGTTGTAGAATATGTACATTTTTACGTCTCAAAGGAATCCGACGATGGGGCTGTGGCTGTTCGTCATCTTGTTCAGATCCGTCAAGTTGTATAACTTGTGGTTGTTCAACCCGTGGTTGATTATTCCTATTGATATTTCTATTGAGATTTCTATTGGTATTTTGGTTATCATCCGGGGCTACAACGCCCAAGGCTCTATTTAACCTACATATCTCATTTGCCAATGTCAAACATGCATTATTCGTGTTTTCCATTAATGGCGTAATCACTGTACTCATTTGTTGAGTAAATGTATTCACCATGTCATGGTTACTAGAGTCAATTTGTTGTCGAACATTGGCTAGTGTAGCCTCTGACAGACTAACAATATTTTGCGGGGGTTGTCTTAGTGGGGATATGTGTGGCCTTACTACTGGTTGCTCTTGTCGAGAATGAGTTACTACCATTGACCCTGTTATCCCATTCGCATGACTGAGAATTTGCTCCCCAGTCGATGGTCCAGCCTGCCCAGATGCATGGGCAGCCATCATCATTCCATTTGGATATGGTATGTATGCAAATGGGGTAGTTGGATTGACAGCAGTCGAACCATAAGGCATCCCATACAAAGGTTGTGACAGAGGTTGCGTAGTCCATCTTGGGTTTGAATTCACAACGCTTCGTGGAGACAATCTGGTAGTTGGTGGATTTATTTGTTGTAAAACCAGGGAAGTTGGTGATGGGAGTGTTCCTTGGCCAACTTCGTCAAATCTAGTGACAACTTGAGCGTAAGAAACGCCTCTTCTCGCACCTAAACTATTAGTGGTATTATTCCCTGCATTAGTAGCGTTAGCCCTGGTTGCAGGGATATTGTCAGCTGGTGCAATAGCATCCACCGTTGACGCAGCGGCGTTAGTGCCTACTATGCCTGCATCACTTGCACTACTCATATTCACAGAGTTTGGGAAACAGATGATGTTTGAACCACCTTTCCACTATGTAGACGCATACAAATAAATTGGTATGTCAAATTCGTGACACTGTACGAGTTACTCTAAACTTGTCCCACTGGGCGTGCCAATTTGTTAACGTTGGTTTTTGGTTTTTGACCAAAATTCCTTCATGACAAATAATTAAAGATCAAACGAATGTCGGACCTACGAGTTATGCAGTAATCTCGTCAAGAATATGTTATTCTGATGGTAATGTTTGCCAAGTATAAATTTGACAAGTTAGTCAAATTTGGTAATATACTGGCAAAGAGTAATAGTCTGGATTTGACAAGTGAGAAAATTGACAATGCACATTGACAGACATATCAAATTTGGTAATATACTGGCAAAGACTAATAATCTGGATTTGACAAGTGAGAAAATTGACAATACACATTGACAAGTAATTAACTGGATACGAATATTAGACAGATAATGCTATCTAAATTTAAAATAAGAAACATATGATTATATGTAAAAAGTATAGTTATTCAATGAAGATGATAAAAACAGTTTCTGGAATTGAAATAATTGACTATGAAATACTTGACAAGAAGTAGAATTTAGACTTAAAAAGTAAGAACAACGTAAAAAGTAGTTATTTATCAAAGAAATACTTTCTAGAAAATTAACTAGAGAACGAGTGAAAAATGTTGGTTTGGATGAAAAGATACTAAACAAGAAACTACTTAAAAATGCTAAAGTAAAGGGAAACTTGATTAAACAAATACTAAATGCATAATAGTAATGCTTATAGTAAAGGAAAACTGAATTAAACAAGTATTAATTTGTAGAAAAAATAATGAAGTTTAAAGAAATAACTTGAATATGATTATAAATAAACCGGAAAATGCATGAAGAACTATTGAAGAAATATTAAAAGTTAATAAAAATTAACACAAAAATAAGATGAATCCGCCATCACAATATTGATGGCAGTAAAATAAAGAAGTGCAAGAACACTATGAAGAACATGATGAATAAACTGGAAAGTATATGAAGAACTTGAAGGAAATGAACCAATATTGTATTGAAATTGAACATTGTATTAATGATAATAGGGTGGAAGGAGTACTTGAGTTAATCCGTCAGTTTGTTGTGTGATCGAGATGTGTAGGATGTTTCAAGTTCCAACCCTTATTACATTGTAATAACTCGTATTTATAGGCAAATAAAATAATTACATAGTAGTAACTTCCTATCTAAGTGACTGTCACGTATCTTGGCAGTTCTCTAAATTTCAAATTTAAACTGCTTGTCAAACAACTTTGATAACTGCTCAATTTCTTGAACCGCTCCGCGTCAACTTGATTGTCTTTGACTGTCTGGCTGCTTGACAGCTTATCTTGCTAATGCCTTGTCAGTCTTAAGGACTTAGCCATTTTCATACTTCGTTGTACGTTTGACAACTCTTATTAATACTTTGTCAAAAAGCTTGGTTGTCAATTTATCATTTCTGTTGACCAGTATTTTTTTGTCAACTAAATATTTTCAATACTTAGAAAATATTAGTCATTACTCTGATTCCTTCATCAGCCTATCGAAATGCATCTGTCAATAATCAGAAATTTCACCCATAACAGATGCCCCCCCAAGTTTTGCTTTTCAACGGCCTTATTTGTCTGACATGTCAACTGAAGAACTTCTTGTGAACTCCACACTTGTCAATTCTTCTATAATCTTCTGAATTCGACGTTCTTCTTTATGTCAATTTTTTCTGCCAACTTTCCGTCTGTCGACTTAGCACTTGTCAACTTTCTTTTAGCCAAAACAGTATATATCAATTTTGGAACTTCTTTCTCAATTTTTATGTAGCTTCTTTCTGTCTGTCTAATGAAAGCTCAAATTTTATGTAGCTTCTAAAGTTGATGAAGAACAATTTCTGGGAAATTGAATAGAAACGAATTAAAATGTTAATTTAAGTAAAAGAAATCAAAAAACTAAGAATTACTTATATATTAGAGTAAAGGAAAACTAGATTAAACAAGTATTAATTTGTAGAAAAAATAATGAAGCTTAAAGAAATAACTTGAAGATGATTATAAATAAATCGGAAAATGCATGAAGAACTATTGAAGAAATATTAAAAGTTAATGAAAATTAACAAAGAAATAAGATGAATCCGCCATCACAATATTGATGGAAGTAAAATAAAGAAGTGTAAGAACACTATGAAGAACATGATGAATAAACTGGAAAGTATATGAAGAACTTGAAGGAAATGAACCAATATTGTATTGAAATTGAACATTGTATTGATGATAACAGGGTGGAAGGAGTACTTGAGTTAATCCGTCAGTCTGCTGTGTGATCGGGACGTGTAGGATGTTTCAAGTTCCAACCCTTATTACATTGTAATAACTAGTATTTATAGGCAAATAAAATAACTACCTAGTAGTAACTTCCTATCTAAATGACTGTCATGTATCTTGGCAGTTCTGTAAATTTCAAATTTAAACTACTTGTCAAACAACTCTGATAACTGCTCAATTTCTTGAACCGCTCCGCATCAACTTGATTGTCTTTGACGGTCTAGTTGATTGACATCTTATCTTTCTAATGACTTGTCAGTCTTGAGAACTTAGCCATTTTCACACTTCTCTATACGTTTGACAACTCTTCTTAATACTTTGTCAAAAAGCTTGGTTGTCAACTTATCATTTCTGTCGACCAGTATTTTCTTATCAAATAAATATTTTCAATACTTAGAAATTATTAGTCATTACTCTGATTCCTTCGTCAGCCTGTCGAAATGCATCTGTCAATAATCAGAAATTTCACCCCTAACAGATGCCCCCCCAAGTTTTACTTTTCGACGACCCTGTTTGTCTGACATATCAACTGAAGAATTTCTTGTCAACTCCACACTTGTCAATTCTTCTATAATCTTCTGAATTCGATGTTCTTCTTTATGTCAATTTTTTCTGTCAACTTGCCGTTTGTCGACTTAGCACTTGTCAACTTTCTTTTAGCCGAAACAGTATATATCAATTTTGGGACTTCTTTCTCAAATTTTATGTAGCCTCTATCTGTCTGTTGCTCAAATTTGAAAATACACTCCTAACAGGTCCTAAAGAAACAAATGCTCTAACTCTAAGCAACAAAAGCCCATGGCATTACACAGAAGGCACACTTCATGGCTTGAAAATGAAATCTACGAGAGCAAAAGAGAGTATTGAAACATTTCAAAGAAGGGAAACGCCAGAAACACAAAGCTCATTCTCACGTTTATTTTTGTGGCTTATTTGGAAAATTATAAATATAAAAAAGTTAAAGTTAAAAAAAATCTACTATTGAGATTTTTAAGAAAAAATGAAAGGTCAGATTTAATCATGGTTAGTGATTTTAATTCTGGGTTAATGGAATGATCAATTTTACTAATTTTACAAATGGGGTATAGTTTAGGGATTTATATGCTCTTTTCCCTTTTTAAAAAAAATAAAAAATTGTTGCGGCCTACCTCCATCCTAAACTTAAATTTCTTGTTTGTCCCCAATAGACCGACCCCAAACTTAGTTCATAACTTATTCCTCAATGCTAATTTGGCAATACCAAATTGTTTTTCGTTGTTGGTTTGTAATGAGCTATACGTGCACAAGGATGGTATAAGCAAACAAGAATAAGTCAAATTCTAAAGAAAATTGTAAATGATGGGAAACGCTCAAGAAGAAATGCACTATTTAGGCTCAAAAACACATAAGTGGGATGAGAGTGAAGAGAACACAAGGTGCTCACAATCATCAAAGTTTTTAGAATGCAGCATGACAGTCATACTGCACAGTTACTCAAAAAAAAAATAAAAATTAAAGCATGCATTTCATAAGCATGTCAAGATTGCAAACTACTCAATAACGCAGTGACCACATCAATAACACCAATACATACAAACATTTTTTTACAAGATTCTCAAGCTAGACAACTTTGATGCATGCCATATGCACATTATCTATATTAAAAACCCACACCATGCCATGGTATAAGGCATATTTAACTATATATTAAAAGCTCCCACCATGCATGGTCTAAGGTATTGAGGACTTTCCCTCAAACAATTTTTATGCGAATCATCAATCATGAGTGACAGTGTGTAAATGACATTTATGGTTTAGATAAACACCTGGTGAGTGCTTGAGTTTTTTACAATGAAGTATGCCAATGAGCAAACAATTATTCCCCCAACCTTCCTAATTCAGTCACTGCTCACAATTGACGCGCACACAATTGGTCTCAACAAGCATTGAAGTTGACGCATAGATGCCCCAAAAAATAGAGCAATACATTCACTCTTGTTAATAAAGTATAGGTGCATGATTTTTTTTAATCCCAATGAGCAAGCAATTGTTACCATAGCATTCCTAACTCGGCCACAAAGCCCACAAATGGAGTGCAAATAGTAGTGATATTTGGATGCAGATTTGTTGTTAGACAAAGTATATATGTATACGGATTTTTACCGGATCTACTAACAGGTGAGAGAGAAAAACATGCGGTATCCCATATTGTTGTCTGGGATTGACGTCAAAAAATCATTTTCGAACCCAGTTTAGTCATTCGTTGTCAGAGAGGCATTTCTGCAAATAGTTGGTAGGCATCTTAGCTACTTTCAACCCAATCATGGCAAGGACTAAGACGATGGTACCCAAAGACCCCACTGACAAGTAAAACAAGACTACCAATACATGACACCCACAAAAAAAAAGAGTAAAGACTTATTTTGTTCCTCAAATTTTTCGAGTATCCCAGTTTAGTATCTGAAAAAATAAAAAGACAATTTGGTCCCCCAAATGGGGGACACTCTGGTCCCTCCGTAAGGATCAGAGTGTCCCCCTGTTAGTGGAAGAATTTCAAACTCTTGACATAAATAATTCCGACAGACTGACGAAGGAATTGAAGTAAAGAATGTTATTTTCTGAGTATCGAAAATACTTAGCTGATAAGAAAGTGTACATGTCGACGAAAAGATAGATTGACAAGCAGTCTTTTTGACAAAATTCATGGGAGGATTGTCAAAGATATGGAAAGAGAAAAAATGACTAAGTCTCAAAATCGATAATATAGTCAAGATAAGTTGTCAATCAGTTAATCCCGTAAAAAACAAGCCAGTTGACACGGAGCGGTTCAAGACATTGAGCAGTTATTGGAATTGTATTGACAAGCAGTTTAAATGTAAAGCCTAAGAGAATTGTCAAGAACATGTGGCAGTCATTTAGATAGGAAGTTACTACTAGATAGCTATTTTATTTGCCTATAAATACTAGTTATTACAATGCAATAGAGGAGGTAACTTGATACACATCCTACACATCTCGATCACACAACAGATTGACGGATTATATTCAAGTATTCCCTCCATCCTTCTTATTTCAATACCATGGCAAAATTCAATGCCATTTTCATCCTTTTCGTTCAAGTTCTTTACTTTTTTTTTAATCCAAAATGATATGCAAAGGCATCACTATGGAAACAAGGCATCCCAACTAGGTTGGCACCCCAAGATCCACCAATCACTTGAAGCACACCATGAATATATTAAAAAAAGAGGAAACAAATGCAAAGCATGGGGGACAGGACCAAAACCCATGAGGGAAACGAAGTTATCTGAACCTATAGTTAGGAAGACCATTCCTATCACGGGAAAAATCAACCAATATAAAACTGGGAGCTAAATCCCACCAAACTAACCCTTGGGAAGAAATACCATAATTGGCTAATTTGTCAGCACAAGTATTGCCCTCCCTAAGAATGTGAGAGCAACCAAAGTGCATTTCCTTAGTTAAACTTAAACAATTCATCCATCTATTTCTAAGTTGCCAGGGAACCAACTTGGGATTGGAGAAAGCTTCAATAACCAACTTCGAGTCACACTCAAGCCAAAGCTTGCGCCAAGCCTTCTTATGAGCCAGCTCAATTGAGATAATAGCTCCCAAGATTTCAGCAGAAAAGGCATCAGAGATTCCAATATTATAGGAGAAACAACCCAATATAGCTGAACAACTATCCCAAAAAAGACCACCACAAGCAGCTATCCCTGGGGAGCCTTTGGCTGCTCTGTCCTTTTAATTTCTAGTATTTCTCTCAAGTTCGTCTTTTAAGTTTATTTTACTTCTTGTAAGTAGTGTCATTTAAATCTTTCTTTACTTAACTTTCCTTTCAAACTTCAGTTTTCTTTTCATTGTAAACTCAGTACGATTAGGAAGTTATTTTCTAGTAAATAACTGTCCTTTTTTTTTTTTAAATTTCAAACTTATCTTTTAAAGCATGAATCATTTATCGTCAAAACTCATTATTGACAATGCTTTATACCTCTTTGACAAATTTACATAATCGTTTGACACCAAGTCTTTGCCAGCATTTCCTAATTTGGCTTTAATTGTCAAATTTGTACTTGGCAGACTATTCATACATACATTCTGACGAGATTACCACATAACTCGTAGGTCCCACACTTGTTTGATCTATAATTATTTGTCACGATGGAATTTTTGGACACAACCAAAAACCAACGTTAACAAATTGGCACGCCCGGTGGGACAAGTTTAGAGTAACTCGTACAGTGTCACGAATTTGACATACGAATTTGCATACAGGTGAATATGAGTAGTGCAAGTTTTACAGGCGTATTAGGCACTAACGCCGCTGCATCAATGGTGGATGCTATTGCACCAGGTGACAATATTCCTGCAACCAGGGCTAATGCTACTAAAGCAGGGAATAATAGCACTAATAGTTTAGGTGCGAGAAGAGGTGTTTCTTACGCTCAAGTTGTCAATAGATTTGACGAAGTTGGCCAAGGAACACTCCCATCACCAACTTCCCCGGTTTTATAACAAATAAATCCACCAACTACCGGATTGTCTCCACAAAGTGTTGTGAATTCAAACCCAAGAGGGACTACGCAACCTCTGTCACAACCTTTGTATGGGATGCCTTATGGTTCGACTGCTATCAATCCAAATACCCCATTTGCATACATACCATATCCAAATGGAATGACGATGGCTGCCCATGTATCTGGACAGGCAGGACCATCGACTGGGGGGCAAATTCCCAGTCATACGAATGGGATAACAGGGTCAATGGTGGTAACCCATTCTCGACAAGAGCAACCAGTAGTAAGGCCACATATATCCCCACTAAGACAACCCCCACAAAATATTGTTGGTCTGTCAGAGGCTACATTAGCCAATGTTCGACAACAAATTGACTCTAGTAATCATGACATGGTGAATACATTCACTCAACAAATGAGTACAGTGATTACACCATTAATGGAAAACACGAATAATGCATGCTTGACATTGGCAAATGAGATACGTAGGTTAAATAGAGCCTTGGACGTTGTAGCCCCAGATTATAACCAAAATACCAATAGAAATCTCAATAGAAATGTCAATAGGAATAATCAACCACAGGTTGAACAACAACTTGACGGATCTGAACAAGATGGCGAACGGCCACAGCCCTATCGTCAAATTTCTTTGGGACGTGGAAATGTACATATTCTACAACCAGAGGAAGATGAAGATTTTGTCATAAACCAGGGTGCTTTTGGAGCGTTTCGACAAAACGTTCTAAATCAAAACGTCAATCAAGTCGTCGAGCATACATTGAATAGGTTTGGTTTTAACATAGGTTTTGCCAATCAACCATTTTTTGCGTCGGCATTTCCTGACTGGGTCCAACAGGCAGAAATGCCTTGAGGATAAAAAATACCCAAATTGTCAAAATTCTCAGGAGAAAGTGGAGAGTCGATAGTCGACAGTCAAGCACATTGCTCGATATACAATCGAGTTGGGAGATTTGGTTTTAGAAGAGGGATTAAAGATGAAGTTCTTTTTGAGTTCATAGACTAAGAATGCTTTTTCTTGGTTTTCAACTCTAAGGCCTAATTCCATACATTCCTGGGATCAATTAGAGAGGAGTTTTCATGATCAGTTCCTTAGGGGTGACCTAAAGATAGGATTGACAGACTTATTTGGCATTAAGAGGATGAATAATGAGTCTATCGATGACTACCTTGCCCGATTCTGTCAGATGAGGAGTCGGTGCTTCACCCATATCCCTGAGGCAGAAATAGTAAAGATTGCTGCTGGGGGTCTAGATTATCATATTAGGAAGAAGTTGGTCAACCAACATCTAATTGATCTTGCCAGTTAGGAGATAAAGTCTGACAAATTGAACAATTGAAATCCGAAAAGGTTTTCAAGCAGAAAAAATTCCTCAAAAGAGAAAAGATTAACTTTGTCGGATGTAGTGAATCCGACGAGGAGAGCAACGGTTCTGAGGAATATGAGGTAGATTACGTTGAATTAAAAAATGGTCCACCTTATATATGCCAAGCTTTGAAGCCTGCGAGGGCCAAAGAAAGGATTCCTTTCATTAATAAGAAAGTGTATACATTTGATGTGACCAAGGCCAATCAAATATTTGACATATTACTCAAAGATAAGCAGTTAAAATTGTCAGATGACCACAGGCTTTTGAAGGCCCATGAGATTAAGGATCGGAAGTACTGTAAGTATCATAACACTTTTGGTCATGTAACTAATGCTTGTATGCATTTCAGGGACATTATTCAGAAAGGTTTGGCAGAAGGAAGACTAAAATTTTCAGACAAGAAACCAGACATGAAGGTTGTTACAGAACCGTTTGGTCCTGAAGTTAACAAGACAGACCGCCGAGTCCCTATGGGAATAGTCATGGTCAATATCAGAGCTGGGTAAAATATCCAGATGGATCTGTCGGATTCATTTGATATTTATCCAAAGTCGGGAGAACCTCTTGCCGATTTCATGACACGCAAGAAATCTGGTGGCATACTTAAACTTTGCCCAAGATGGGAAGCATTTTATGATGAAGTGGCTGCCGAGAAGGCCAGGGGGCAAAAAACGACATCTTATCGCCCACAAGATAGAACTGAGTCCCGCAATGGTAGTAGCCAAGGCAGATTTTCACACTCGAGCAGCCATGCTGGGTCTAACAGTGTACACATAAGTGTTGCACCTGTTGTCAACAGGCAGGCAAATAGCCGTCAACAACACATGCATCAGACAAGACCTAAACAACACCACACCGAAGGTTGGCTTAAAGATCCAATCAGAGTATTAGTGGGAAATAACAACTTTGTCAGTGTCAAATTCAATTCTGTCAATACTAGGAAACCCCCGTCCAATGTAATGGTGGATTAATGGGTAAATAATTCTGCCACGGCTCGTTATCCAGAGTTACGAAATCAGAAATGGGTCAGAAAAAACAAATTCAACGACCACAATCCACCCTTTTGGAATGAGGATTACCAAAAGGACCAACTATCCCAGAAGGCTCAGATGACAGGACCTGGCTTGTCAGGACCATCAACTCAGCCGGCCATCTCTAAGAGCCAAAAGAGGAGGTTGCAAAAGCTCCGACAAGCTCAAAAGAAGAAGCTTGTCAGGAAAAGAGGTGTCACCATAAAAGAGATGCCTTCACAGAATACTGGTTGTTTGATTGGAATGGCTGACAGCGTAGCTGACAAGAGTGGAGATGTCAAAATGAAGAGTGTGATAGAGTCTCGCCCAATGGAGATTGACATAAGGGTGCCTGTTACTCAAAATGGGTCAAATAAGTCCATACCCCATATCTCTGTAGCAGAGAAAAAGAAGGCCTTAGAAATGTCGTCACCACCAATGAAATCCACAGGCAAATGGCCGGTTGGATTAATTGACATGGAAAAGGTAGCATGGCTTGAGAAGAAGTTCGAGGCGAGGATGCAAGATCATCAGTTGGCAACATTCAAACCTGAATGTGATTTGACCAAGGAGGAATTGTCTTTTGATGCTGTCATTGAGGCATTAAACGATCCAAATGATGATATTAACATCAGGAGAGGCATGGACATGGATAGCCAAAATGGAGATCTAACTGACATCATCGAGGCACTGGATAACCGTGGTGCAGGGATATCCCGGCCTTTGTCAGAAAGGTCAGGATCAGACGATGACAATGATTTGAAGAGAAATCATGGAAGAACTGTAGGAGGTGCATTCTTAGACGAGGATCCAGAGAATGAAATCATTTTGGAACCAGGTATGAGAATTAATATAGGGTTGATTTCCGTCATCCCAGCGAAGTATGAAGGATATCTTGAAGTGGATGTTTCCGACGATGAGGATATAGTCGACAATGACAGAAATCCAGATGATTTTTGGATGTATGTCCAAGAGAATTTGGTCATCGTGTTCGACAATATAGCCCAGTTAGAAAAGCCCACTGATGAACAAAGAAATCATTTTAGGCCATTCCATGTAAAGGCTATAATTGATGGGAGACCCACTAATAGAGTTCTGATTGATGGAGGAGCTGCTGTCAATTTGATGACTAGGGCAATGTTTAAGAAGCTAGGAAAAGATCAGTCGGACTTAATTCCGATATACATGGTCGTCACTGATTTCAGTGGCAAAACATCTCCATCAGATGGTGTTGTACTTCTCAATATCCAGGTTGGCACTGTCGAAAGAATGACATTGTTCGTGATAATTCCAGCCAAATCAAGCTACAACTTATTTTTTGGCAGGGATTGGATTCATGCTGTGGGAGCAATTCCTTCGACAGTGCATCAGAAAATAATCAAGTGGAGATCGTCGAAGCGGACGATAGCGCGTATCATGCCCTGCAGTCACACGTGGATTTCAAAGTATACTCGCCAAATGTCAGACCTGTGACTGCCAACGAAGGAGTTATTGACAAAGATGTGTTAGAAGCAAGCCTTCTCAGTCAGTTTGGTGTAAATATAAAGGGAGGGGCCGACAAGTCTCGGCCCAGTTCCAACAATGAGCCTTGAAACACACCTGAGAAGATTGTCGGCCTATTTGGCCGACAGAGAAGTACACACTTCAGAGAGTGTGTTGGCAGATTGTATCATTGACAACGTTCCTTTGGGTTTTGAGAAAGGAGCCGAAGTTAAGCAAAACGTTGAAGTAGAAGATCCTCTAGAAGAAATAAATTTTGGAATGGAAGAAAAGAAAAGGCCCATTTTTGTCAGTGCTTTTCTGCCAGAGGATTACAAACAAAAACTTTTTAGATTAATTGCAGAGTATAAAGATTGCTTTGCATGTGACTATGATGAAATGCCTGGTTTAAGCATAGATCTTGTTGAACACCAGCTGCCACTTATTGAGAATTGCAAGCCTGTCAAGCAGGCAAGTAGAAGGTTTGCTCTAGAGGTAGTGCATAAAATCAAAGAGGAAGTGCAAAGACTGCTTAAAGCAAAGTTCATTCGAACAACCAGGTACGTCGATTGGCTTTCTAATGTAGTTCTTGTCATTAAAAAGAATGGCAAAATGAGGGTATGCATAGACTTTAGAAATTTAAATATGGCTACCCCCAAAGATGAGTATTCGATGCCAATAGCCGACATGCTTGTCGACTGATGAGCCTCTGTTTGACTGGTTTTATAACTAGTAAAGACCTTGGCTTTGTGCTTATTTTATACCATTTTTACCCAAATTAGACTTGATTGTTCCTAAGTAGTATTTTGAGTCTGTAAATTATTTTTATGTTAATTTAGTTGTTTTAGAGTTGAATAATTATTTACTTTTATTTTCTATTTTCAGGTTAATAAAAAGTAATAAATCTGGAGCCACTCGCCCCGCGAATAATATCTCGCCCCGCGAGTATTGCAACCATGAAAAAGTCAGAGACGATCACGGCTTGCCCGTGTTGAAGATCACAGTCGTGGCAGTTCTGAAATTGAAGCGTTCGCCTCGCGAGCATTCCTTCGCCTCGCGAGTATTGGAAGATCAGAAGCCATCACGGTTTGGGCGTGTTGAATGCCACGGGCGTAACAGTTGGAAGCTGAAGAGTTCGCCTCGCGAAGGATGTGCTCGCCTCGCGAGAAGACAAAGAGTTGCAGACCTTTCATGTTATTCGCCTCGCGAGAGGTGCTTCGCCTCGCGAGGACTTGGACTCCAGAAACGTGTATATAAGCAGTCTTAGGCAGAAATGAAGGGGAGTCAGAATTAGCCAGTTTTGGCTAGTTTCTGAACTTGTTAGCTATTGTTTTCCTTTTAGTTTGTTGTCTTTCTTTTGTAATGGAGAATTAGTCTCCTAGATTAATCTACTGTAATTGGTTTCTGTTAACATTTGAGGTTCTGTATTTCATGATTAGTTGCTTTTCTCTTTTCAATACCATGTTGTATGTTTCTGTTTGTTATTTCAGGAATATATAGTGTTGTATTGTTTCATCTCGGTGATGCTATGTTCCTATATATAATCGCGTTTGTTATTTTGCGTGTGTTCATTCATGTTCGTTTGTTCATGAGAGCTTAACCCCGTTTGTTATTTCGGGAATATGAACATACATCTGTATTAACGATTTCCGTTTGTTAATTGTTGCTACAACCGGGAGGGGATTAGTATCTGCTTAGGATTTGCATGAACCAATGATAGTGGGAAACTGAGAACAGTAGGTTAATCGCTTTTGTCTATTTGCTATTTTCTTTAACTGCTTCGTTTTTATTGTTTTGTTTTCTTAATTTAGTTTTCAATCCAAAACCCCCATTTCTAACTTTTACTAATTTTCTGTTAATAATAACAACAACTAAAGAGTCCTTGAGAGACGATCCGAGTTGTCGCACTATACTGCATTATTTTATAATCGCTCGTTCTTTTTGGCGCGTGGCGACAGCGCGACCAAAAATTGGCGCCGTTGCCGGGGACTCTTGTTTGTTGTTATTAGCAGAAAGTTACATTTAAAAAAAAAAAAAAAAAAAAAATTTTCTAGTTAGTTTTGTCTGCTTGTCTGGTTGTTTGATTGCCATGGATAATTACATGCATGGATATTTTCCTAATGTTTATTATGAACTACCACCTTGCATGTATTATCCTAATTTTAGTGAGCCACCACCATACTATCCTAGCCAAGTGACCACCTCTGCACCTTCCGAACCTTCACAGAGCACCTTGGATAAAATTGCTTCAATGCTACAACAAATGGAAGAGAACAATCAACGGATGGCCGAACAAACTCAACGGATGATAGAGGAATTTCAACAGAAGATGGAGGCTGAATACCAGAGGAGCCAAGCTGAATCTCAGAATTTGTGGGCTCTAATTGATCCAGTTACCTCCAACTCAGCTGCAATGCTAGCTCCACAGCCCATTGAAGAACCTACAGAGGCACAATTTATTCTTGAAAATACCTCTGAGGATGAGTCTGATACTGATACTTCTGTTACTGAATTGTGTGTTGAATCCCCTGATGATTGTTATTGTGATGGCAATGCTTTGTGTGTAGATTGCTATTTTGAAAGGTATGTTAAGCAAAGCATCCATATGGATCAGGAGGATCAAGAGAACATTTGCTCCCCCGTGCCTGAAGATAAAGAAGAACCTTTGGGAGTAGATGATTCAAGTAAAACAATTGAATGTGTTGAGAGTAATGGGGTGGATGAATTGATTGAAGAATTCCCAGACATTCTAACTTTTTCTGATTCATTTTCTTGTAATATGTGTACTAACTCTAACCTTTGTTTGGTGTGTGCTGAAATTTCTGCGTGTATAGCAGGTGAAAAATTTGTTAGTGCAGTGGATGAAGAAAGTGCAGAATTTGAAGCAACACCAGTAACATTCTCTAACTGTTTACCACTTCCCCCTGAGGAACCAGTTATGGAGTTTAAGCCCTTGGATCTTGCACCATGGCCGGTCCAAGCGGTTGAGCCCCGATTCTATTGGGGAGATTTTATTGAGAAAGCGGTCAGCTGTGACCCGAAGGGGAGTGAGAAGTCCGCCGCACTCGGCGAGGTTATCATAATTGTCAAACGCTCACCTCCGGATCAAAACTGCAAGTTAGGGAGGCATGGATCAAGTTTCAGTCCTTTGGCTACCATGTGGGACTTATGTTACAAGCTATGGGATCCTGGTGGAATCGCCCTTCAATGAGTTTTCTTTACCTTTCTTCTTTTTAATTTTCTTTTCCTTATTTTATTTCTGTTTTATTGTTAATAAAGCTCCTGAATAATTTGAGAAGCTCAGGAGTTGTGTTTGTGTCTTAGTATTGGCAAGTTTGATGGATTTTATTAATTTTTGCATAGATTGATTGCATGATAGTGTTGACTGTTTTCCCCCTAAGATATGAAAATTTTTGAAAAAATGATCCCCATGTGATTGAGAACTGAACTTTGAGATTTTATTATGATGACATGATTTATGATAAGTTTGGGGTGATAGGAAGCACACACTAGGGATAGAATCTCTTTCAAATAATTTGCAAAAAAAAAAAAAAAATGTCCAGGTGAGGTTTTGAGCCTCCAACATGTTTTTGACTGTGTGAAAATCACTTTTTAAGTTGCACTTTCCTGAGTTTGCTTGAATCTCTTTTTGGTTTGCATGATTATATGTGTGTAGCAAATGATTTAGGCATTTTCTTTGTAAATAGCTACTTAGCCTAAAATAACAAATCCTTAATGCATGTTCCTTAGTTAGCCCCTTTGAGCCTATTAGCCTGTTAATTCTTGATAACCTAATGTTATAAGCCCAAAAATCTGGAAAACCATGTTAACCCGATCTTAGGATTAGGAGAGCATGTAATCTTAGAATGGGTGCAAGAAACAAAAGTTTGGGGTGGCTACTACCAGGTGCAATGTGTTGTTTGGGATTGTAAAAAAAAAAAAAAAAAAGTGAAAATATATATATATAAAAAAAATAAAAAAAAAAATAAAAATAAAAAATAAAAAGGCTGTAGCCACCCAGAAGTGTAAAGAAAAAAAATAAATAAAGAAAGGAACTTGAGTGAATTTTAAAAGTGTAAAAATGTTTCATGCTCTCTTAGTTCCTAGGGTCTTCAGCCTAATACCTTTGTATATCCTACCCTTAGCCAGGCCCCATTACAACCCATAAAAGACCTTCTGATGTTGCTTGCATGTTTTCTGTGGGAATCATTTTGAGATGAAAATCAAATTTATGGGAAGTGCTCTTAAAAGTGAAAATTGAGTGAATTGTTGATAGCCTGACACAAATTGAGCGATTGAGTGAAACATAAATCTCCCTTGTGAGGAAGGCAGTTGTTTGAACTTGGTGATCTCCCTTGTATGTGTAACTTGGATCCCCAGCTTAGATTTCTGATTGTCTGAATAATGAAATTCTCAATTGTTTAGAATAAATGAATGTGGGGATTACTTTGCTTGGAAGGGGGGGAACATTGAAAAAAAAAAGAGAAAAAAAAAATTCTTTGAAAAATTGCTTGAAATCTGTGTGAAAGTTGATTGAGTCCTTAAGCTTGCCATATGTTGCCAGGTCTTGAGTCTTTTTAAGTTTTTGAGTGTAGTTTGCTTGGGGACAAGCAAAGTTTAAGTTTGGGGTATTTTGATGAGCCTCTGTTTGACTGGTTTTATAACTAGTAAAGACCTTGGCTTTGTGCTTATTTTATACCATTTTTACCCAAATTAGACTTGATTGTTCCTAAGTAGTATTTTGAGTCTGTAAATTGTTTTTATGTTAATTTAGTTGTTTTAGAGTTGAATAATTATTTACTTTTATTTTCTATTTTCAGGTTAATAAAAAGTAATAAATCTGGAGCCACTCGCCCCGCGAATAATATCTCGCCCTGCGAGTATTGCAACCATGAAAAAGTCAGAGACGATCACGGCTTGCCCGTGTTGAAGATCACAGCCGTGGCAGTTCTGAAATTGAAGCGTTCGCCTCGCGAGCATTCCTTCGCCTCGCGAGTATTGGAAGATCAGAAGCCATCACGGTTTGGGCGTGTTGAATGCCACGGGCGTAACAGTTGGAAGCTGAAGAGTTCGCCTCGCGAAGGATGTGCTCGCCTCGCGAGAAGACAAAGAGTTGCAGACCTTTCATGTTATTCGCCTCGCGAGAGGTGCTTCGCCTCGCGAGGACTTGGACTCCAGAAACGTGTATATAAGCAGTCTTAGGCAGAAATGAAGGGGAGTCAGAATTAGCCAGTTTTGGCTAGTTTCTGAACTTGTTAGCTATTGTTTTCCTTTTAGTTTGTTGTCTTTCTTTTGTAATGGAGAATTAGTCTCCTAGATTAATCTACTGTAATTGGTTTCTGTTAACATTTGAGGTTCTGTATTTCATGATTAGTTGCTTTTCTCTTTTCAATACCATGCTGTATGTTTCTGTTTGTTATTTCAGGAATATATAGTGTTGTATTGTTTCATCTCGGTGATGCTATGTTCCTATATATAATCGCGTTTGTTATTTCGCGTGTGTTCATTCATGTTCGTTTGTTCATGAGAGCTTAACCCCGTTTGTTATTTCGGGAATAGGAACATACATCTGTAGTAACGATTTCCGTTTGTTAATTGTTGCTACAACCGGGAGGGGATTAGTATCTGCTTAGGATTTGCATGAACCAATGATAGTGGGAAACTGAGAACAGTAGGTTAATTGCTTTTGTCTATTTGCTATTTTCTTTAACTGCTTCGTTTTTATTGTTTTGTTTTCTTAATTTAGTTTTCAATCCAAAACCCCCATTTCTAACTTTTACTAATTTTCTGTTAATAATAACAACAACTAAAGAGTCCTTGAGAGACGATCCGAGTTGTCGCACTATACTGCATTATTTTATAATCGCTCGTTCTTTTTGGCGCGTGGCGACAGCGCGACCATCGACTCAGCATCAGGAAATGAAATTTTGAGTTGAATGGATAGCCATGTAGGTTATAATCAAATCTTTATAGCCGAAGAAGATGTGTCAAAGACTGCCGTCAAGTGTCCAGGAGAAATTGGGACATATGAATGGGTCGTCATGCCTTCGGTTTAAAGAATGCAGGAGCCACCTATCAACGAGCAATGAACACGATTTTCCATGATGTGATTGGAGAGTTCATAGAAGTATATATTGATGATGTGGTTGTCAAATCCAAAACCAAAGATGACCACTTGGAACACCTGAAGCAAGGGTTTGAAAGGGTGAGAAGACACAACCTCACAATGAACCCAGAGAAGTGTAGCTTCGGAGTGTCGGCTGCCAAATTCTTAGGCTTCCTAGTTCACAAAAAAGGAATTGAGGTGGACAAAAATAAAGCCAAAGTGGTCATGGAAGCCTCAGCACCGACAGATAAAAAGGAGCTACAATCCTTCCTAGGAAAGGTTAACTTTCTAAGAAGGATTATATCAAATCTGTCGGGAAGAACAAGAGTATTTGCACCGCTGGTCAAGTTGAAAGCAAAGAAAAGCTTCATATGTGAGCCTTGTCACCAAGAGGCTTTTGACCAGATCAAGCAATACCTAGTCAATCCACTAGTCATGATGCCCGCGGTGTCTCGTCGACCGTTGAATTTGTACATATTAGTGTCTGAAGACACTGTATGATGTCTATTGGCCTAGGATGATGATGATAATGTTGAAAGAGCCATATATTATCTAAGCAGATTCCTCAATGATGTTGAAAGAAGATATAGTGCAATAGAGAAGTTATGTCTAGCATTGTATTTTTCTTGTACAAAACTTACATATTATATGATGCCATGTAACGTATTCGTTATTTCCAAAACTGATGTTATAAAGTATATGTTGTCAAAACCAGTCCTTAATGGACGTATCGGTAAATGGACCATTGCTTTGTCAGAATATTCTTTGCAATACGTACCATCTAAAGCTGTCAAAGGACAGGCAGTAGCTGACTTCTTGGTAGACCATCCATGATTGGACGTGCCAGAAATAAAGGTTGTCAGTTTGCAACCCTGGAAACTCTACTTTGACGGATCAAGGCATCAAGGAGGTAGTGGAGTAGGAATCTTAATCGTGACTCCACAAGGAACTCCTACTAAGTTCATGTTTGAACTTAAATATCCATGTTCCAACAATGAAGCTGAATATGAAGCTTTGATTTTCGGATTAGAGATACTAATAGAGATGAAAGAACGAAATGTGCATATCTTTGGGGATTCTCAATTTGTTATCAAACAGCTTACTCAAGAATACAAGTGTGTCAATTACAACTTGACAAAATATTGCATTATAGCTAGTAAGTTAATGGAAAAATTCGATGACGTAATTGTCAAATATATTCCCAAAAATTTGAATCAAGAGGCTAATGAGTTGGCTCAAATAGCCTCAGGATACAAGATATCTCAAAAGACTTTGTCAGGACTAATGGAAATCAGAGAATTATTATATCCATTAGAAGAAAAAGATATTTTGGTTAATGATGTAATTCTACCTAATGACTGGAGGTTACCAATAATTGAACATTTGGAAAATCCAAGTCATTCAATTTGGAAAATCCAAGTCAGAATGAAGATAGGAAAATGAAATACAAAGCATTGAAATACACAATGCAAGGAGGATTGTTATATAGAAGGTATGTAGCGGGACTCTACACAAGTGCCTGAGTGAACAAGATGCTTATTTGGCTCTGTCAGAAGTCCATGAGGGCATATGTGGAGCCCATCAGGAAGGAGATAAAATGAAATGGATTCTTCGACGAAGTTTGTATTATTGGCTAACTATGATTAAAGATTGTATTTTGTTTGCCGATTCTTGTGAACAATGTCAGAAACATGGCCATATACAAAATGTACCGGCTAGCGAATTACATTCTATTGTCAAGCCTTGGCCATTCCTTCTTCATCGAAAGGACATCAATTCATTTTAGTTGGAGTTGATTATTTTACCAAATGGGTAGAAGCAGTTTGCCTTAAAGTAGTCACCCAACAAGACGTAATTGATTTTATTGAAAATCACATTATTTGTTGATTTGGCATACCCCAAACGTTGACAACAGATCAAAGGTCAGTATTCATCGGCAAGAAAGTTGTGGAATACGCTGGTTCTAGGAATATAAAAATGCTCACATATACACCATACTATGCACAAGCTAATGGCCAAGTTGAGGCCATAAATAAGATCATTATTAGTCTTATAAAAAAACACGTGGGTCGACAACCTAAGAATTGGCATAATACTCTTGATCAAATACTGTGGGCATATAGAAATTCACCCAGGCAAGCGACAGGAACTTCACCATATCAGCTAACTTATGGACACGATCCTGTGTTGCCTGTTGAAATCAATCTTCAATCTACTCGCATTCAAAGGCAAAATGACTTGCCTACCAACCAATATTGGAATGCAATGCTGGACGAATTGGATGAGTTAAGTGATGAAAGATTAATTGCATTAGAAAATTGGATTAGACAGAAGGAAAGAATTGCAAAGTTCTATGATAGTCGAGTTAAGTTCAAATAATTTAAGGTAGATGATCTGGTGTGGAAAGTCATATTTCCCATGGATAAAAGTTGTCGAGAATATGGCAAATGGTCACCTAAATGGGAAGGACCATTTAGAGTTGATAAAGCGTTTTCTGTAAATGCTTATGCACTTGTCAATGTTGATACTGGCTCGAAAATTAAGTCAATTAATGGCAAGTATTTGAAGGAATATAAACCGACAATGTTGGAAGTAAAAATTGACAACAAGTGAAATGAGAATATTCATTAAATTGATAATACAATGAAATATTGTCAAAAGCACATATTGTCAGTCTAATCCATATAGAGATTGGCAATATGACAATATGTTATCAGAATACAAATTGTCAATCAAGGTTAATCTAATCCTAAAGTCTAAGACTATGCTAAGTTCGGTAGCATTTTATCTTCCTCCCTTCGACAATGCAGCGATATAACCTAATTTGTTGAGGTTTCATTCCCCATTTGGTGAGGTTTCAGCTGCTCCATATGTCAAGGATGCATAGAGACGCGGAGAAGGAGACAGTCAAAAGCAGATCTCACCATCATTTAACCCAGAAGGTTGTAGTTGCTATGGTGCAATAAAGATGACACCAAGAGATAACCACTACCTTCCAGGATGAAGATGACGGAACTGGAGCAAGATGCACTCGTTCCGTTACAAGATCAGGCTTCTCCCTGGATGTGCAGCGAGGTCAACTCTAGATGTTACGTTGGTTACTGACCGCCACTGCATTTTTTTTTACATTGGTTACCGACCTTCACTAAGAATATGAGCATTAAAACAAACTTTGGTCTGAGATCTTAAGGTGGTAAGGTCAGACTCCCATGGGGGAAGAAAGAAGAATGAATGAGAACCTTTTTTAGATGGAAGCATATTATGTGAAATACTCAACTATGAAATCGTTTGATTTGCAAACCTCATTATTTATAGTTGATCCAGAGAGACAACAAATTTAATACGAGTTGGTTTACCAAAGTTTCGAAACCTATTAAGGCATTTATGACGATTTGATATGCATGAGTTACGAAGTAGGTTGGAAACATGGAGTCAAATCAAACAGTAAATAAATGTGCAGATAAGGAAAGAGACATTTTTTATTAATCAACGATTGTCGGAAGTTACAAGATTAGAGTTTGACAAAGAAAAGAACTAAAACTATCAATTTTGGCCTAAGTTGAAATCGAAGGACAACCGATCCCATGCAAAGGAAAGGTCAGTTTTGTCAGCAGCAGCAGCTTCATATTCGGGCTGTAATGCGTGGAGTTTGCCAACTATACTTTCAGTTTTTCGTCCAAGTTGAATAGATTCGTCGTCAATAGCTTTGACTTTGTCTCTACTCTTTTCTAGAGCTTTGTCAAACTTGGCGCATTTCAGATCTGTCAATTCAATCTCTGCCAACAGTTTCTTTCGATACTCCAGGAGACTCTCTTTGGTATGAATTCCAGTAGAAATGAGGTCAAGTTCCTTTTGTTTAATGTAGACGGATCTAGGCAAGTATACCTAGTAATGCAAGTAATACGATGGTGAGACCGTTTATCGTTCCCACAAGGACTGTGACAAGTACTAACACGTACCGAATCAATTACTATTCAAGCGGAAATTTGGATTGAAGGGAGATCGATAATAATTACCAAGCCCAAATAAGATCTAAACCTAGAACAAACAAAATAAAGAGAAAAAGTCTTTGAGAGTTTCTGTCGAGCGCTCGGAAGGCAGTTAAAGGAATTCTTCAAATATATGAAATATGTTGGGATTAGGTTCGCTAAACTTCATCCCCATGCAATGAAATGACTAATAAACAGTTTCTACTTCAATTATGACAATCAATCCACTAAATTACTCAAGCCCCGATTCCTCGGATGACAAGAGCCTAAACCCACTAATAGACTATAATTCCTTAGGTGGCCTAGATTAGTGAATTCGCATTAAGATTAGGGATTATGTGATTACTAGTAAACCAAACTCCATTCCTAGACGCAAGGGATACTAGGTGATTGATCTCACTCCCGGTTCTAATACGAATTTTCCAATTGCATATCAAAACACTAATCGAGTCATGGGGGTACTAGCCACAACAAGCATTAAGCATAGACAATCAATCACTCATAAAGAAATAAAAACTGTATTACAAGATCGGATCATATACATAGAGAATTCAGAAAAAGCTACACCTAACCCCAACAATGGGGGTTTAGCTACTCATAATCATAACTACAACCAAAGAAGAATAGATGAGCGGGAGGAAAAACTCCATGGAATCCTTGTGCCACTTCCCTTGGTTCAGAGAGAGTATTGTAGGGTTTCAAAAACTGTTTTTCTTCTGTTATGCTCGTGCTCCATTATAGATCAGGATTCGCGTCACGGCCGTGATGGCCATCACGGCCAGGTCGTGACGCTTTCTGCCTTGGCGCGCATTCAAATATTGGAGCATCACGGCCGTGATGCTAATCACGGGCAGGCCGTGATAGCTTCTGCCTTCACCAAATGATTTGTCACGGTCGTGATGGCCGTCACGGCTTGGCCGTGACAGATTCTGCCAAGAGGGGGTCTGGCTCCATTAACATGTCACGGCCGTGATGGGGGTCACGGCTAGGCCGTGACAGCTTCTGACTGTTGCCTTCTTTTCTCTCAATTGTTGCTCGATCACGGCCATGAGGGTCATCACGCTAGGCCGTGATGGGCTCTGCCTAGGTCATTTTCTTCACTTTTTAAGCTATGTCTTCATCCAAGCTCCATCATGGCTATTCTTGAGCATTTTTCCTTGAATTCCTGCAAAACAACACCAAGAAAGCGCCTCACCCGATCCAAGGTAAAAACTAATAAAATCAAATCAAATATGCCTAAACTATATGAAAAATGCATGCAAAAGTGTACATGAAACATGATATAAAATCACACTATCAAATCACCCCAAGCTTATTCAATTGCTTGTCCTCAAGCAACCACTAAGGCCAGAAGAGACATATAATCAAAGCATGGATAGTGAATCAAGAACCCGAGCAAATAATCCAAGTAACATGCATTTCAAATAATTCAGCAAGAGACAATTAGTTCAAGTCCAATTAGAAGCTTAGGTTTCTTTGACTCATATTCTCACTGATTTGGGCACTCTTTCTCACCTGAAAATCACCCCAAGCTTGTTCATTTGCTTGGCTCTCTTTCTCACCTCACTCAAGTGTTAGGGAAATAAGACAATTCGCTCCACTTTCCTCAAGGAATGAATTCTACCATAGGCTTGACTATCAACCAAATCTCTACTTTATTAATAAAAACAATTAAGAATCAAGAGGTCTTTTTCTTTGGTTGTAACGGGGCCATGGGATTTATCGTTAGGTGGGGAAGTCAAGAAAAGGAAATTTCAAAAGGGCTAAACACAATCAAGCATTGCAAAGCATGACCTTCTAAAATACCTTTTTGGGTTTTGATTCCTTTTTCCACCTTTCTTTCTTTCTTTTTATTTCATTTCTCACTTTCTTTTGGCATCCCCTTCTCCATAGATTTTTCATTTTCTTTTATTTTTTTTTATTTGGATAAGGGGAGATTTTCAGCTCAAGAGAAATATTTTTCTGATTTTTTACATCCCAAAACTTTTTCAACTACCTTTTTACCCTTTTGTAATACTTTAGAAGGTCCCTTATCAAGCATCATTCATCCACAAATTTCAAGGTACCAAGAAAAGTATTTTATTCATGTAGGCTCAAAATTGGGTAACTAAGGGGTAGCATTTAGTCATTCAAACCTCGGAAGGTCGAAAAAATACCTAGTGCCTCAATCATTTTCAAAAATGTTTTCAAAAATTTTTAAGCTTCAAAATGGTTTCAATTCAAGTTCTAGAGAATACAAACCAAGAGGAATAACACTCTAATCATAAGGAATGGGGTAAATTTAGTGAGTACCCCATTTGGCTCAAAATCTCACATTTTGTAGTTCAAAAATCAGTGAGAAACACAAATCTACGACACCATATGCTAATTATCAACTATCACAGATCATCTCAAGCATTTTCATTTGCAGCCTTATCACAAGAATAAAAAAAAATTGGGTTCAAAAATCCACTATCTCAATTTATTGGGCACTTAGTTCTCACAATTGGATGCAAAATCTAGGCAAGGGGCAATCTAATCATGTGAACATGCAAAGTTATCATGCAAAACTATATGAATGCAACATGAACAATGCGAATGCAAAATACCCCTACCCCGAGCTTAAGAACTTACATTGTCCCCAATGTAAATAATCAAGTTGGAGAGAGGAAAGAAAAATTGGAACGACTTACCGAGGCGGCAGCGGATGCTGGTTCACATGCCTAGTCAGAAGGAATTGCATGAAAATTGGGTCACGACCGTGATGCTTATCACAGGCAGGCCGTGATGCATTCTGGTTCATAGGAGTGACCTGTCACGGCCGTGACCTCCATCACGGCTAGGCCGTGATGCTCTCTGATCTTCAGGGTCCTTCCATCACGCCCGTGATGGGGATCACGACTGAGCCGTGATCCTTTATGATCTTCAACTCTGGCTCATCACGGTCGTGACCAGTGTCACGTCCTGGGCGTGATGGTTGCTGACTTTGGTGTCTCTTCCCTTTTTGCTTCTCCTTCCTCCTTTCCCTGAAAACACTTAACAAACCTATTAATCTATGGTACTTTCCTCTTGATCTTCTCAAATTATTCAAGAGGGTAAAATCAAAAACAAAAGGAGAAATGAAAAGAAAACTTGGGTTGCCTCCCAATAAGCGCTTCTTTAACGTCACTAGCTTGACGGGTAGATGACCTCAAGGATCATGAAGGCGCACAGCTGAGATCAATCTCTCGATGTCACCACCCAAATAGGCCTTATGTCTTTGGACATTGACTTTGAAGGTCCTTTTTGAAGTAGGATCCTTCACTTCCACAGCTCCATGAGGTGAGACTTCCTTGACAATGAACGGTCCCGACCACTTAGACTTCAACTTGCCCGGAAACAATCTCAGTCGGGAATTGAACAGTAAAACTTGTTGTCCCGGCCGAAATGTTTTCATCATGATCTTCTTGTCGTGGTAGGTCTTGACTCGCTGCTTGTAAATGGCTGCATTCTCATCTGAATTAAGGCGCATCTCCTCTAATTCATGTAGCAGATTCACTCTTTTCACACCCGCCAGAGTGGCATCAAAATTCAAGAACTTCAATGCCCAAAAGGCTCGATGCTCCAACTCTACTGGCAGATGACATGCCCTCCTATAAACCATCTGGAACGGGGATAACCCCACAGAAGTTTTCAGTGCAGTCCGGTAGGCCCACAAGGCATCGTCCAGCTTCTTTGCCCAATCTCTTCTTGAAGCGGCCACAGTCTTTTCCAGAATTCTCTTAATCTCTTGGTTAGAGACCTCCGCTTGCCCATTTGTTTGCGGATGATAAGGAGATGCCACCTTGTGCCTCACAACATACTTGGCCAACACATTTCTCAGTTGTGAGTTGCAAAAGTGAGATCCCCCATCACTTATAAGAACCCTTGGGACACCGAACCGGGCAAAGATTTCTTCTTGATGAATATAATCACTGTCCGGGCATCATTCTGCGGTGTTGCAATGGGCTCCACCCATTTGGAGACATAGTCCACCGCCACCAAGATATATTGATTGGAGAACGAAGGTGGAAGTGGACCCATAAAGTCTATGCCCCAACAGTCAAATACTTCAACCTCCAATATATTCTGCAGTGGCATCTCATCCCTCTTTGAAAGGTTCCCGGTCATCTGACACTTGTCACAACTCTTCACATGGTTGTAAGAGTCCTTGAAGATTGAGGGCCAAAAGAACCCAGATTGGAGGACCTCTGCAACTGTCCGATCCCCATTGTAATGTCCACCATAGGGAGAGTTATGACAATGCCACAGAACTTTCCTTGCCTCCTCTTGACTAATGCACCTCCTCCACAAGCCATCCGGTCCAACCTTGAACAGAAATGGGTCATCCCACATGAAATGGTTGGCATCCCGGAAGAACTTCTTCTTTTGCTGCCAAGTGAGGTGCTCTAGAACAATGCTGGCTGCTTTGAAATTTGCCATGTCGGCAAACCATGGTCTCTCATGTACCAGCAATAAAGCCACATCTGGGAACTCATCCCGAATGTCCTTTTCTTTAGCAGTCACCTCCTCATTCACTAACCGAGACAAGTGGTCAGCCACTACATTCTCGCTGCCCTTTTTGTCCTTGATGACTAAATCAAACTCCTGCAGCAATAGAATCCACCTTATGAGTCTTGGTTTAGAATCTAACTTAGTCAACAAATATTTAATCGCAGCATGATCAGTAAAAACAGTGACTTGTGACCCAATTAAGTAGGAACGAAATTTTTCCAATGCAAACACTATGGCCAGCAACTCTTTTTCAGTTGTTGCATAATTCACTTGGTTCTCATTGAGAACCTTGCTAGCATAGTGAATGGCATGGATAAACTTGTCCCTTCGCTGCCCCAAAACTGCCCCAACTACGTAGTCACTGGCATCACACATTAATTTAAATGGTGACTCCCAGTTGGGTGCAACAAGGATGGGGGCAGTAATCAGCCTGTCTTTCAAAATTTGAAAAGAGTTAAGACAAGCATTGTCAAACAGAAATGGAGTGTCCTTGTTCAAAAGGCTATACAGCAGCTTGGCTATTTTTGAAAAGTCCTTGATGAACCGCCGGTAAAAGCTTGCATGCCCAAGGAAACTCCTCACACCCTTGACATTCACTGGCGGAGGTAGTTTCTCAATCACTTCAATCTTGGATTTATCCACTTCGATCCCCTTGACTGAAATTTTGTTCCCAAGCACAATGCCTTCCTGCACCATAAAATGACACTTCTCCCAATTCAAGACTAAATTGGTGTCCATGCACCTCTTTAACACAGCAGCAAGGTTAGACAAACAGTTATCATAAGTGGAACCGAAAACAGAAAAATCATCCATGAAAATCTCAATGTATTTTTCTACCATATCAGAAAAATGGAAAGCATGCACCATTGAAATGTCGCAGGCGCATTGCAAAGCTCGAAAGGCATCTTCCGATAGGCAAAAACTCCAAACGGGCATGTGAAAGCAGTTTTCTCTTGGTCTTCCGGGTTAACCACAATTTGGTTATAACCCTAATAACCATCCAAGAAACAGTAGTAAGCTTGCCCGGCCAACCTCTCCAACATCTGGTCCATGAATGGAAGTGGAAAGTGACCCTTCCTAGTAGCTTGATTAAGCTTCCGGTAATCTATACACATCCGCCATCCAGTGACCGTTCTAGTTGGGATGAACTCATTCTTCTCGTTGTTCACGACGGTCATGCCACCTTTCTTTGGAACCACTTGTACCAGACTCACCCAAGCACTATCAGAAATAGGATAGATCATTCCAGCTTCAAGGAGTTTCAGCACCTCCTTCTTCACCATTTCTTTCATTGTAGGATTGAGCCTCCTCTGCGGTTGGACCACCGGTTTAAATTCAGCCTCCATCATGATCTTGTGCATACAAAACGTGGGGCTAATACCTTTCAAATCTGAGATGGACCATCCAATAGCTGTCTTATGCTCTTGAAGCACCCTTACAAGTTTCTCCTCTTCCAATTTGGACAGTACATTACTCACTATGACAGGGTCTTCATCATTCTCACCAAGAAAGACATACTTCAAGTGGGGAGGTAGAGGTTCAAGCTCCAACTCGAGCTTCTCTTGGACTTCATCCTTCTTGAGTTCTTCTTTCTTAGTGTTCACAGTAAGTTGCTTGGGTTGGGCTTCCAAATCACACAAACAGTATTCTAATTCCTTCTCCTCTTCTTCATCAAGATTTTCAATAGAGTTCATGATTACCTTCTCAAGAGTAGAGGAATTGTGCTGCTGTGCAAAGACTTCATTGGCCACTACATCCACAATATCCATGCGGAAGCAATTCTCTTCATCACTCGGGCGATGCATGGCTTCAAACACATTGAAAGTAATCTCTTCATCTTGCACTCTGAGTCAAAGCTGGACCTTTTGTACGTCTATCAAAGCACGTCCGGTTGCAAGAAAGGGTCTCCCCAATATAAGTGGAACTTCTGCATCCTCCTCCATGTCTAATATCACAAAATCTGCTGGGAAGATAAACTTGGCCACTTTAACCAAGACGTCTTCCAGAATACCATAAGGATGCTTGATTGATCTATCAGCTAGTTGCAATGCCATCCTTGTTGGTTTCACCTCACCACCTCCAAGCTTGTTCAAAATTGAAAGCGGCATCAAGTTGATACTCGCTCCCAAGTCACATAAGGCCTTCCCAATAGAAGCACTCCCAATAGTGCAAGGGATTGTAAAACTACCGGGATATTTAAGATTAGGAGGTAGCTTCCTCTGAAGTATTACACTACACTCTTCTGTCAAGGCAACAGTCTCACCTTCTTTGAATTTTCTTTTCTTTGTGAGCAACTCCTTCACGAACTTTGCATAGGTTGGCATCTGTTCTAGTGCTTCAGCAAAGGGTATGTTGATCTGTAACCGCTTGAAGATGTCAAGGAACTTGGCAAACTGTTCTTCCTTCTCTTTTTTCTTGCTCAAATGAGGATAGGGCAACTTCACATAAGAGGGGATCACTTGAGGCTTGTCTCCATCTTTCAAAATCTGACTTTTAGTTCTCCTCAAAATCGAATTTTCATCTACTAATTTCTCCCTCTTGTCTTTTTCATTGTCTTTCTCTTCCTCCTCTACTACAACCTCTTTGCCTTTTTCCTTATTCAAATCAGTTTTTTCAGCATTCACCTTTATTTCTTCATCAACTCTCTGATTTTTCACTAAGGGCTCACCACTCTCTTCCTCAAGGCTTTTACCACTCCTCAACACAATAGCCTTGCAATGCTCTTTAGGATTAGTTTGAGTATTACCTGAAAAACTGCTGCTAGACTGCTCTGCTAGTTGCTTTGCAATCTGTCCAACTTGAACCTCCAAGTTCTTTATAGAAGCATCAGTGTTTTTCTGGTTTGACATGAACTGATTGAGGGTGTTCTCCAAGATAGAAGTCCGGTCTTGAGGCGGTGGTGTGGGTTGAGGCTTGCTTGCTTGTCCGGCATCTTGTTTCCAACCAAAACTCGGTTGATTCCTCCATCCTTGGTTGTAGTTGTTGGAGTATTGGTTGTTGCCTGGCCGCCCATAGTTCCCCATATAATTATCTTCCTCATGGGAACTAGGCGGTGCCTCACATCTTCCATTATCATGATCTCCTCCACAAAAATCGCATCTCATTACCTGTTGAGGTAGCATGGTTGTCCCTTGAATAGTTTGGAGTTGTTGTGGGAGTTGAGCGAGTTATTTGGTAATGGAATTCAGTTGTTGTGTCATGAGTTTATTCTGAGCCAAAAGTGCAGATTGTGAATCTAACTCCAACACCCCCCTTCTTGATGTGGGACCCCGATCATGATGCATCAAGTAGTCGTTTGATGCCATAGCCTCTATCAAAATCAGTGCTTCCTCTGCTGTCTTTGTATTCATGGAACCTCCAGCTGAGGCATCCAACATATACCTGGTCGACGGCCTCAGTCCATTACAGAATGTTTGCATTTGGGTATGATCATCAAACCCATGATTTGGACATCTTCGGAGCAATTCCTTGAACCTTTCTCAGGCGTCATGAAGAGTCTCACCTTCTTGCTGAGCAAAGCCTATGATGTCACCCCTTGTCTTCACAAATCTTGAGGTGGGGAAGAACTTTGCCAGAAATTTTGCCTCTAAATCATCCCATGTAGTAATGCTCCCCCTTGGTTGATATTGGAGCCAAGCCTTGGCCCTATCTCTTAAAGAGAAGGGAAATGCCCTTAGGCGGATTGCATCCTCAGAAGAACCATTGTGCTTCATCGTATCACATATCTCAATGAAGTTGGAGATATGACTATTAGGATCTTCCTTTTCCAACCCGGTAAACTGATTTTGTGCAACCAAATTCAAAAGAGCTGGCTTGATTTCAAAATTGTTGTAGTTAATTGGAGGCCTCACTATGCTAGTGACATGCCGATTGATATTTGTATTGCCGTAGTCACCAAGTGTCCTCCGTGGTGGAGCACCTTCACCGTTGCCTGCCATTCTGAGTTTTTCTTGATGAACATGAGAGGTGGAAGTCTCTTGTTCTTCTTGTTGCTCTTCTAACAGTTTCTTCTCTCTTGCTTGCCTTCAATTCTTCCTAGCTGTTCTTTCAATCTCAGGATCGTGGAGGAGTTGGTCAGCTGGGATAGTACCTCGCATACACAAACAGTCTATCAAACAAGAGTGTTAGCAGTAAAAGTCAGCACACAAACAACAAATACACCATAAAAATATGACAGCAAACAGCTTATAACACAAAATTCTTTTTTTTTTTTTTTGCTTAAATTAGTAACCGAAATGGGTATGCTAATATTGAAACACAATCCCCAGCAATGGCGCCAAAAACTTGTTGACGGATCTAGGCAAGTATACCTAGTCGTGCAAGTAATACGGTGGTGATACCGTTTATCGTTCCCACGAGGACTGTGACAAGTACTAACACGTACCGAATCAATTACTATTTAAGCGGAAATTTGGATTGAAGGGAGATCGATAATAAATACCAAGCCCAAATAAGATCTAAACCTAGAACAAACAAAATAAAGAGAAAAAGTCTTTGAGAGTTTCTGTCGAGCACTCGGAAGGCAGTTAAATGAATTCTTCAAATATATGAAATATGTTGGGATTAGGTTCACTAAACTTCTTCCCCGTGCAATGAAATGACTAATAAACAGTTTCTACTTCAATTATGACAATCAATCCACTAAATTACTCAAGCCCCGATTCCTAGGATGACAAGAGCCTAAACCCACTAATAGACTCCAATTCCTTAGGTGGCCTAGATTAGTGAATTCGCATTAAGATTAGGGATTATGCGATTAATAGTAAACCAAACTCCATTCCTAGATGCAAGGGTTACTAGGTGATTAATCTCAGTCACGGTTCTAATACGAATTTTCCAATTGCATATCTAAACACTAATCGAGTCATGGGGGTGCTAGCCACAACAAGCATTAAGCATAGACAATCAATCACTCATAAAGAAATAAAATCTGTATTACAACATCCGATCATATACATAGAGAATTCAGAAAAAGCTACACCTAACCCCAACAATGGGGGTTTAGCTACTAATGATCATAGCTACAACCAAAGAAGAATAGATGAGAGGGAGGAAAAACTCCATGGAATCCTTGTGCCACTGCCCTTGGTTCAGAGAGAGTATTGTAGGGTTTCAAAAATTGTTTTTCTTCTGTTCTACTCGTGCTCCTTTATAGATCAGGATTCGCGTCACGGCCGTGATGCTTTCTGCCTTGGCGCGCATTCAAATATTGGAGCATCACGGCCGTGATGCTAATCACGGGCAGGCCGTGATAGCTTCTGCCTTCACCAAATGATCTGTCACGGCCGTGATGGCTTGGCCGTGACAGATTCTGCCAAGAGGGGGTCTGGCTCCATTAACATGTCACGGTCGTGATGGGGGTCACCGCTAGGCCGTGACAGCTTCTGACTGTTGCCTTCTTTTCTCTCAATTGTTGCTCGATCACGGCCGTGAGGGTCATCACGGCTAGGCCGTGAGGGTCATCACGGCTAGGCCGTGATGGGCTCTGCCTGGGTCATTTTCTTCACTTTTTAAGCTCTGTCTTCATCCAAGCTCCATCATGGCTAATCTTGAGCATTTTTCATTGAATTCTTGCAAAACAACACCAAGAAACCGCCTCACCCGATCCAAGGTAAAAACTAATAAAATCAAATCAAATATGCCTAAACTATATGAAAAATGCATGCAAAAGTGTACATGAAACATGATATAAAATCACACTATCATTTTGAAGTTTCCAGATCTCGGAACCAAGCTAAGAGATCATCTTTAATCTTTTCTTCCTCCTCATAAGAAAGTATGACAGAAGTCATCCTTTCTAACTTTCCAGAGAGCCGCTCCCAGAATTTATAGATGGAGAGAAAGTGTGTACGGCTCGACATGGGGAGATTGGAATGGAGAGGAGTGATCTCTTTGATGAGTCGTGACAATTCTTGTTGAATGCTAGCATCAGATAAAACACTACCAAAAAACAACTATTTAGCGACCGGCATATTCGGTCGCTAAACTTTCTAATTCGGTCGCTATTTAATGTAGCGACCGAATTAGTGACCGATTAATGGTGGTGGCTGATAACCTGGTCGCTAAGCTTTTAGAGACCGAAATAATAATTCGATCGCTAAATGGCGACCGTAAATTCGGCCGCTAAATAATAAAAAATGTTCGCCACACGGTTGGTCGCATTGTTTTGGGTAACCATTGTTAGCGACCGATAATCGGTTGTTAGTGCGGTCGCCAATGTTGGTTACTGTTAACCTATATTAGCGACGGATTTTCGGTCGCTATACCACAATCTGTTAATGTTAACTAAAGTTTAGCGATCGAATTGTTGGTTTCTAATTCAGTCCCTAAACTGGTTTATATTAATTTTTTTAAATTTAAATTTTAAAATAATAAATCTTTTATGTTTTTCTTTAAAGTTTAGCAAAATTACTAATAAAACACACCAAATTACTAATGAAATATACAATAATAAGAAATAATGAATATATATAAAAAAATAATTGAAAGTGTCGTACAAGAATCGTTTAAAGTCAAAAAAAAATGAAAAAAAAAGTCATTCATTTGGTTGAACTGCATTTGGTTGAACTGCTCCCGAGGGACGGTATCGGCGTAGGAAGGAGCGGGCGTGCCGGATGATGAAGCGATAAACTCGCCTCCCAGGTGTCCGAGGCCATACATGTGCCCCTTCTTGTTCCTGCCCCCGACGACCTCCAAATAAATGGCATTATCGTCGACGGAGATAGGAGAGCTGGGCCCATCACCAGTCAAGGCCTCATCTTGTGACTGTGAGGCACGTGATATGACATCGTCCTTCTTCTCGTTGAAGCCCACCTACAAAGTATAGTTGAAGAGATTTAGTTAAAATTATAATCAATATTAACAAATCATTTATAATAAATTACAAGTAAACACTAAATTGTTTTTTTGCTTACAGCATAGTTACGGGCCTAGTCGTTGACTCATGTCCCCGACTTCAACTTCTTCGTCCTCTCTACCAACTCCATAGTAGTGGGGGCCCGCTATTTCTATGCTTTCTGCACAGAAAAATATAATCTTAAATTCATAAGAATAATTAAAAATGAAAACTCATTAAATAGTATAATAAGTTAAAACTTTAATGTATTACCAGCTCGTCGTAGTGGGCGGCGGCTGATTTAGACCCGCCGGTCCAAGCACATTCGCCACCATCAGAAGCTCGATTACGCCGAGCTGTGGCCTGGATCTCCTGGAACTTTTCAGTAGCCTAGTACTGGTCCAGCTGCCTCCTGATCTCAGGATCCACCCACTTCCCCTTATTCTTACCCTTCCTCAGCTTTTTCGTCAGATTCTTCATGACCAGTGAGCCTTTGTGCTCAAATATGTCCCTGACGAGACCCTCTAAAGCTACGTCCCACCTATACTCTTTCTGCAACTTACAGTTGTTAGGAAATTCGTGTGTGTGTATATATATATATATATAATGTAAATTTAATTTAAATAACTTAATAAATTGTTACCTTAAACTCTTGAAACAACTGATCTTTATGACCCCCTGGGATGGCCTTCCATGCAGGCCATGGACCATCAAACTTGCGTCGCAGGATCTTCGATATCGAATCAGAAGGGCCCTTCGCGTGAAGAAAGCTGCAACAAAATTAGAGCATTAATAAAAAACAAGTAAATAGAAATTAACGATACTTTATATATATTAAAAAATTAAATTAGCTTACTTGTTATCCCCCTAGGGATAAGAAGAATCCTCCTGTCGGATGGACCACGACTCTCCTGTCCTGATGATGATGATGGTCCTGTCATAGGTGTGGATGATGAGGGTGCAGCCTGTGTCCCGACCACATGAGGCTGGGTAGGGGGTGCAACTCCGTCACCCTGAGGTGTCCCGTCCACAGAGGTGCTGATAGGGTGGTCTCAATCTGAAGGCTGTGAGTCGGCCGGCGAAGGGACTCTCGCAGCACGACCTCCACGACGACCCCTACCTCTAGAGGAATGTGCCATCTGTGTAAAAAATGACAAGATGATTAGACAACAGTGTAAATAATACAAAAATAAATTATCTAAGTAGAATGACATTTACACAATGAATTATGACATAAATAAATTACCTAAGTAGAATCTCCGTCACTAAATTCACCCTCACTCTCATCAGTCTCACTTGATCGGAATGTGCCTTCGCTAGATGCGTCCAACTCGGATTGATCCATTAACTCTCTTTCAACTTCTTCCCCATTTCTGGAAATGTCCGCCAGAGAATTACCAATAATGGCCGACGTAATTTGCAACGGTACGTGGGGTCTTCAAAACTCATCATCTTGGTATGGAGCATCTTTTTCAGGCTGGTTGATTACATTATCAGTAATTATACTGCGAGCCTTTATCTTAATAACACCCAACTAGCCTTGATGTCCTTCGGGATATGGCGAGTAATAAACTTGATCCGCCTGTTGTGAAAAAATGAATGGGTCGTATGCATTATTATACCTACGAGATAGCCTAACTTGAACAATACCAAATTTTTTATTGATTTTGTCCCTACGTCAAGAGTAGGATCAAACCAATCACACTTGAAGAAAACTAACTTCATCACGGGGAAACCGATATAATCAAGTTCAAGGATGTCAGTTAGAACCCCATAGAAATCATCCTCTACATTGCCATCAGTGGCTCGCACACAAACACCATAGTTACACGACTGCATTCCTTCATTCCATGTTTTTGTGTTAAATTTATATCCATTCACAATGTAAGTATCCCTTGATGTAACCCATCTGTTAGGCCCCCATGCCAAATTTGTCAACAATGGATTTTGAACATTGTTTTCTGGATCTAGTACCTAAAAAATCAAATATTATATTATTCTTATACATGCTATATATTTAAGGAGATAAAATGTATTTCAACAAATGAAGATGCTTAACCTACATATTTACTGAACCACGTAGCAAAGTGAGAAGTAATTTCTCGATCAACCTGATCGTTTGAAATTTCAGGTTGGAGATCCCTTAGAAAATTGTCGTACATCCTACATGTGGGAGATTAACAGCAGGATGATTAATAATCATAAATGTCAACTGAACTTATAAAAGACATTGTAGAAACTTACTCTAAATATGGTGCCACCTCTTCACAGTTTTGAAGGATATACAGATGAGCAGTATTAATGTCACACTGCTCCAAGAAATATCCTTTTGATTTGCCACTAAATCTGCCTGGATAGTTGAATATTGATATAGGAGGACTAGTTGAACTTCCTTCACCCGAATCAATGTTTCTAGGCATCATTGTCCTTCTCGTGTTAACTTCGTCTGGATAGTAATAAGATGCAAAAGTGGAAGTCTCCTCTACTAAGTATGATTCACAAATGGAACCTTCCACTCGTGCCTTGTTCTTGACTTTGTGTTTAAGGGAGTGCAGGAACCTATTAAAGAGGGATACATACAAATAATTACTAGTTTTAGGGAAAGCTAAACTACAATTTCGTGTTCGTGAATTTCATATGTATTAAGTAAAATAGTTGATGTTGTTTACCTCTCAAATAGATACATCCAGCGGTATTGTACTAGGACACCAACTCTTGCTTCGTCAGGTAGATGAACTGGCAGGTGTTCCATGGAATCAAAGAAACTCGACGGGAAGATTTGCTCTAGCTTACATAACAAAACGGGTATCTTGACTTCCATATCCTTTAATTGATTCACATTTAGTGTTGTCGATGTAAGCTCCCTGAAAAAGTGCCTAAGCTCAACAAGTGGGTTCCTAATTTGCTTCGGTAATGCATAGAACGCAATTGGAAGCAACCGTTGCATGAACACGTGGCAATCATGACTCTTTATTGCATGTAACTTTGCTTCTTTAATGTCAACACATCTACCAAGATTGGAAGCATACCCATCTGGTAACTTTAGTTCTTTAACCCACTTACAAACAACCACTTTGTGTTTTGCTTAGTGTATAACTTGCCTTCGGTTTGATAAGTCTGCCACGACCACCATCCTGCAACTTGTAACAGCCCATTTTTAGTTACGCTGTTTAACCGGTTAAAATATAATTACACATATGATTAATTATTTTATTTGGATGTTTATGTTCATTTGTGTTATGTGGTTTAGTTTGAGTAATTAAATTACTCTCTTCAAATAATTTTATTGGGTGCGTTAGCACTGACTTATTTCAGTGAATGCACGCTTACTAGACAATAAGTTGCATTATTGTCACTATTATTACCAGTAAAGAAAAATATTTTAAATAATATGTTTAAGAGAAAATCATTTTCATATTTTCATTCAATTTAATTTTAGAGTTGAAAATAAACTGGTTTGACCTTAATCGGAGATTAAATTTTGGACTGAGTATTTTCTTAGTTGATCAGTTCAACTATTAATCTTTACTCTAAAGTGAAATTTGAAATTATATATTTATCAATCTTTATTTTTAGATCAAAAGGCCAAAAACATATTTATTTTTAGACTCAATATTTACTATTCATTTTGTACCTACTATTACTAATCACAAATTTTTTTATCCTCCTTATATCTCCCACTCCCGTACTCTGACGCCACCCCTTCTTTTTATTCTTTATTTTATTTTATTTTTTTAATCCTATGAGTGAATTCTACACGGCAAAGAAAAGTTGGCATGTTAGAAGTAAAGGACACCTCCTGCTTGGAAGGACACCTCCTGCTTGTCTTCCGTTCTTAAAATCACGCCAACACTTAAGCCTAGGAACCATGAGTCATCCTTCAAACATGCAGAATTAATTTTCTATTTTCTTAGCAAATGGACGTAAAAGGAAAAAGAAGTTGGAGAGTGTGTGAGATGGCGTAGAGAGATAGAGAGAGAGAGAGAAGAGGGAGGCCGAGAGTGAAAGAGAAAATTCTAGAGGGATTTCCGATCAATCCGTTTGTCCTATCAAAATTTCAACTATATCGTTGTGATCCTCACGATGTCTACTTCATTATCCTATTTTTCTTTTCTTTATTAGGCTAAGGTGAATTTTTGGAGCCCCGGAAGGTGTAGAACTGTCTGTGGCAGATTTGAGGGAGTATAGGGAGTGTCCGTTTCGTTGCCCCAGAGCTAGCCTAAGACATTCCAGGTGGGGGAAATAAACTATTTAACGTCAGAAATGGCGCGGTTACATTTAATTAGATAATGGTGTAGGGCGACCCAAACCCTACATGAGAGCGAGTAATGGACAATGTCTATACCACATTAGGGACTACTTAGTGGTACCGATGATGATATAGAAATTGTGCGTTTATCGTCATTACGCTACATACATAGATGATTTTATTACGTGATGATTACATGTTTGACTGGTTGATGTGAAAGTGATACTTGTTTATACTTATTATATTTCTTCTTATTATTATTATTATCAAAATTATTATTTTAATATTACTACTGGTGGGATGATAATTATTATTATTATTATTATTATTATTATTATTATTATTGTTGTTGTTGTTGTTGTTGTTGTTGTTGTTGTTGTTGTTGTTGTGATTATTATTATTATTATTATTATGATAGAATGAGTGTAATGATTGTGCTTAGAGGATTGAGTAAATCATAAGTTATGTGAGACACGAGGATGTATTTGGGGATTGCATACAATATGTGATAGCAGTGCCCAACCAAGATAATTATCGTGAAATGAGGTTGAGATTAATGAGATGGGATTATTTTGAGGTTATCTATGAGATTAGGATGACCGGTTAGGGCACTAGGGGGTGACCTGAAACATGGTCTGTGATATGAGGGACCTGAAACATGGTCGAGTGGACCTGAAACATGGTCGATTGGGGTCTATGCCTCGGAGGGAAAATTCCCGGGGATAGGCTAACGGCAGACCGTCCAGAGATGATTTCATTTTAGTCACAGCTATAGTTCATGCATTGCATGAGCATCCTGGATTGTGGTCCAGAGGTGTGCACCGGGTTGTGCGACTATAGTGCCATTGCTTTGCGTGGGCACTCTCCATCCGCGGACGAGGGTGTGCGCCGGGGACTCTGGAATGTGTCGAGTATATTGTTGTGATATCCGGATATGGCCGATACCTGAAGAGATTATTCATACAGCATTTGCATTGCATCATGATGGAGGGTAGAGGAAAGATTATAGATGTGGGTTGAGGATGATTATGTTATCTATATTTATACTGGGGAGATGGATATTTAGTGTGCCGTTATTTAATTAAATGTTGCTAAACCCTTTCCACGTTTGATGTTACATGGTTTCTTATCCCCTGTATCTTTCTGCATGTTGTATTTTGTTTTATTATGAAATCGTACTAGAAGACCTGGTGGACAAACTTAATGATGAGGGATTGGACGGGATTCCCTATGAGCCGGATGCCAGTGCATCTTGTGAGACGTTTTAGATGTTCTCAGTTGCTTAGTATTATGTCTAAGTCTTTATCACGACTGGAGTTTGTATATTTATTTTTCCGCTCCTGGCAGTTGATGTAAGACCAGAGACCATTTATGGTTGGATTAAGTTTTGAAGTTATAAAACTGTCTATCAGGTGTTTTTTTTTTTTTGACGTCATACAAATCTCCGATTTTTAAAGGGGACATTTCAAAAATGATTTGTGAAAATCTCTAACGCTAAACGCGCGCTTAAGGAACTAATTACTAAGGTTTTAAACTAAATGTCACAAAGGGGCACAGTGGGGTGTCTCACAACTCAAGCTTCTTCCGATTACAAATTTCAGCCAGATACAATTGGGCTTTATTTGTATCCTTTGTCCTCCCCTTGATGTCCATCACAGTGTCAAACACATTCAAAAACACATTCCTCCCAGTATGCATGACATCAATGTTGTGACAGAGTAGCTGCGTCCTCTAATACGGCAACCTCCAAAATATACTTTGTTTTGTCCAATGATGGTTGACGCCATAATCAGGAATATGTTCTCCTTAGGATTCATGGACGAGCGGTAAGTACTGTACTCTCCGCCATACATTAGGATCAGTCAAACGTGGTGGAGGCGGTGTTGTCTCCACACAACGCTTCTTGAATGCATTCTTGTTCCGCCTATAAGGATGATCTTCTGGAAGGAATTGACGATGACAATCAAAATATGAGATCTTTCGACTATTTTTAAGCATGAATGCCTTCGATCGCTCTATACATATTGGGCATCCAAGCTTCCCCGCGGTCATCCAACCCGACATCTTCCCATAGGTGGGAAAGTTGTTGATCGTCCACATCAAAGCTGCTTTCATCATGAAATTCTGCCTCAAAGATACGTCATATGTCAACACACCATCATTCCACAGCATCGTCAACTCATCTATCAGCGGCTGCAAGTACACATCAATCTTACCTTTTGGATTAGACGGACCCGGAATTATGACTGTTAGGAACATAAACTCCCGCTTCATGCACATCCCCGGGGGAAGATTGTAGGGAGTCAGGATAACCGGCCAACAAGAGTATGCTTTTCCAGACTGCCCAAAAGGATTAAATCCATCAGTAGATAACCCCAATCGGACGTTCCAAGGGTCCTGCGAAAATCCCATATGAACCCTATCAAAATGCTTCCAATCTTCTCCATCAGATGGATGACACAAGACATCTTGCTCCTTCTCATGCTCACTATGCCACCTCATGTGAGCTGCAGTGGCCAACGAAGAGTACAATCTTGTAAGTCTTGGCACGAGCGGAAAGTACCACATCTTTTTTAGCGACCTCTTCTTCTCAATACCCATCCTAGTGGTTATCTTATACCGATCCGCACCACAAAATCGACAACATGTTATGCTCTCCGCTGAATCATCCTTATAGTACAACATACATCCATTCGAGCAACAATCAATTTTCAAACACCCCAAACCCAAATTTTCCACAAACTTCTTAGCATGATAAAAACTAGTAGGCATCCGATTTTCTTCTGGCAATGCCTTGGACACTGACCTGGTGAGGCGATTAAAACATCCTTCTTGCATATTGTAGTCAGATTTGATACTCAACCATTCCATACACATCGACAGCTCCGTGTACTCCCGACATCCTTCCCACAATGGAGATCGTGTAACACTCAACATATCATAGAATCTTTGAGCTTCGGGATTCAGATTCTCCTCGATGTATTGGGAACCCATTCCACCATCTTCTCCTCCATCTTCTTCTAGTACAACACCAACCGATGGTCCAGCATGATCCATTATCATCTGATCGTATGGATTCAATTCTTCCCTCTGGTCACCACTTCTATAGTACTAACCTTCAAACACAATCGGGTTTAAATCAGGTAACGTCTCACCATGGTTACTCCACCAATAGTAATCAGGCATGAAGCCCTTCTCATAAAGATCGGCTACAACTCCATCCACGCTTTTGAAAGATTGACACTTGCATCTTTTGCAAGGACACCTCAAATGATCACCACCCAGCCGTATAAATCTCTCCTAGCTAACAACAAACTCTATAAACTCACCCACTCCAGCTCTATACTCTTCCCCAAGACGTTTATTCCGATCCAACCTACGATACATCCATTTCCGATTCTCCGGAATATCCATTGCTGGTAATTAAATAGCCTGACCAATCCTACAATAACACATATATATTACAGTGCATTCCAATAACTCCATCAATCTCGTTCTTATGACAAGGTATGAACCTATCCTATTCGATAAGAAACCTTTACCACACTCGGCTAATAATAGTTATTCCCATATTTAAATACCTTATACTTGACAAAATTTTGGCAGCATTTCCCATCGGTCTCCAAGTACACGACTCGAGCACGGTGAGAATCACCGCGATCAAGTATGCACCAGGAGAACAAAAGGAAATGCATCAGACCGAGATTTCAACAAGTATATAAGGCATTTGAACATTGAAATGACTATTGTATGAGTGTGACAAAGGTATTTTCCCAAACTATCATACTTGGACAATTCAAGATTCAATACAATGAGCATACGTGCCCTGAGAAGGTACGCATGCTCATTAATATTGAATCTCAAATAGGAAACTAAGGCTTTCGTAACTTAATAATTAACTCTAGCAGAAAATAAAATCATTGACTTATAAGGATTGCAGCATACTTCAACAAATATATATTGAAGCATAATTCAATACAAACTTATATAAAATATAGTAGCAAACATCCTATTGAGCTCCGCTCTCCACTAACAAGTAACACATAATTGTCAAACACATGCATAACTTCTAAATTATCAACACACAACAAGCATCCCGCCTTTTTGACAGGATCAAATCCTATTGAGCTCTACTCTCCACTAAGGCTATTCTAACTCATTAACCATAACAGAAGATACAAATTTAACTCTATATACAGAGCACAATTTTAGCAACAAAAACGTTAATAAGGACATAAAAATGGCAATCAAGGTATAGAATTGACACATCCATCCTATTGATCTCTGTTCTCCACTAACAAACAACATATAAAGTTTGCAACCACATGCATCAATTTTAATCTACCAGCACACAACCAGCATCCTATTGAGCTCAGCTCTCCACGAACAAACAACATATTCAATTGCAACCACATGCATCATTTCTAATCTACCAGCACACAACAAGAATCCTATTGAGCTCAGCTCTTCACTAACAATCAACAAATCAATTCAAAGTCTTCAAGAATGACTAGCAACAAAGAAAAAGATAGAGTATTTGACCTACCTCAACTCCAAGAAAATAGTGAAAACGGGTGGCGACTAGAGTGGTTGTCAATAGACAAAGAAAACTGTAAGAAAAAATAATAACATCAACAAAGGCTCTTGTGATAAAAGTATAAACTTGGAAATCATTAACCTACTTGCACACTTGCCACTCATGAAAGTATAAACAAAACATTTTCATTACATATCAGTACCATAGCTTGTTTAAGCCGGGCATTGTTTTAGTGGCAAAGCAATAAAAAAAAGGTATGTTATGTACAATTAAAAACCAATCATCACCTGCACCACCTAGAAAAAATATATACTTTACAAATCATGGTAATTCAGGCTTTTCATCAAACACCCTGCTATCATTACCCTCTACACCTATCATACTGTTTAAATAAGACAATAATCCCCAGAAACTGTGCCATTTGATCAATACCAAACAGTTTAGCAAGTAACAGAGAACAGAAAATATAATTTTCAATGCTTAACAGCTTCAATCATCAAAACTGTACATTTTCAGTCAAGTATTCAGTCAAGTACATTTTCAAGCAGCTATATTCACAATACCGAGTTTCAGTCAAAATGAAATAAAAAATACATTCAAAGAGGGTTTACATTAGCAGTAAAATACCCCCAATATAGTCTAGAAAAGCCATGAAGTGTCATACAATCAATAAATCAATCAATAATTATGTTTCATACTGATCAGAGGAGACTGTGGGGGTGGTGACCGCGTGAATAGCCCCTTGAGATGGTGGTGGTGGTCGGAGGAGGAGGTGGCATCACCTGAGAGAGACATAGAGAGAAACTTAGACACAGAGAGAGAGAACCGAGCAAGAGAGAGCACGCGAGACAGAGAGAGATAGAGGAGAGAAGAAGAGAGCTTACCTATGGAAGAGGAGGATGGTGGCGGTGGCGGTGGTGGCGGTCGGAGGAGAGGATGAAAGAGAACCTGAGAAATGGAGAGAGAGAGAGAGATAGAATAAGACAGAGAGAGAGGGGGATGGAGAGAGATGGAGAAGATGAGAGATTATCGGAGGAGAGGGGACGACGGTGGTGGCTCGAGGCGTCCTGTGGTGGCCGGAGCTCGCGAGACGAAGAGAGAAACGGTGAGAGAGAAGGAGAGATTCAGGAGAGTGAGGAAGAAATGGGGCTGTACTGGTTTTAGGGATTTTATTTTTAGCGACCAAAATATTCGGTAGCTAAATCGGTCGCCAAATGGATTAATTTGAAATTTGAATTCATACAAAATTCGGTCGCTAAAATACTCTATTTTAATTTTTTCTATGCGCCGTTTAGCGGCCAATTTTAAATCGGTCACAAAGATAAATAAAATTTAATCGTTGCATTTAACTCAGTCGCCATTTCGATCGCAAAAAAGTCAACATGTTTTGACTTTTACTTTCCTTTATGTTGCGACCGAAATAGAGACCGATAACTCTGCTACGCTCTATTTCGGTCACTATTTCGGTTGCAGTATCAACTATGATCAGTGTTTGATTTAGATCCTACAATCGGTCGCCATTTCGGTCGCAAACTGCAAACAGCAACCAACAAATTCGGTCACTATTTTCGGTCGCTAAATAAACTTTTTTTGTAGTGAAAGTGCATTAAAAGAATTGTCAAGAAGAGCCTGGAGATCATGCATAAGGTTGACGACTCGAGAATCACTGGATTCATGTTGAGTTGATGAAGAGTTGGCAGAAAGTGTTGATTCTTTTCGGCTTACTTCCGACAACATATTAATCCAAGTGTTGAAGTGAAGAGCCGGTTTAGGATCAGGAGACTTCATGATTGGAGGTCTGATTGCAGGTGGAGAAGGAACGATAGGAATTGTTTCAGCTAGCAGGGCTTCTATGTCAATATCCTCATCCGGAATTTCAATCATGACGGCAGTCTCAACTGGTGTGTCGGCTGTGGAAGTTGGAGTGATTGAAATGTGATGATGAGGGCTGGGGGGCATTTCTGGATTGGATTCGAGATGTTGAGGATCATCTGTCAGACCTCTAGTGTCGACAATAGTGCTTCCTAAATTTTTGTCAACCTGTACCTCTGAATCAGATCGATTCACTGGTTCGACAATCTTGTTGACAATTTCTTGAATAGTCATTGAATTTTCAATCTGAAGAGATTTTTCCTGACATGTAGGAAAATGAGATATATATGATTATAAAAATAATATAAAGGAAGATGACAAGATCAGTGGAAATACCATGTTAGAGTCTGAAGACATTAAGTCAACATCAGCACTTGCCTTTTCAGTTACCAGAATAGTCTTGACGACTTTCTCTTTCTGTCAAAATAAGAATGAGAGGTTGTGAAAAAAGGGTATAACTTGATCGACCAAATTAAAATTTTTACCTTGGATTGGTTGGAGGGAGAAGTGTTGGATGAACTAACAACGATGTCTTGGACCTTAGATGCAGTAGAGGCTTTGGCAGCATCAGAGTCTGCCGAGATTGAAAAGCTTTTGGTAGAGTTTTATTTTTTGGAAGGGAGGTCAGAACCAGCAGCTTTCTCTTTTCTTTTCTTAGACCTTTTAATTGTCCTAGGATTAGAAACAGAAGCTTTGGTCGGCTGTGAGCTTTTCTTGATAGTTTTGGCAGCCACAGGAATTACGTCTTCATCTTCATCATCATCTTCAAGCATTTTTTCAGTCAGTACATCAGATTTAGACTTACCAGGAAGAGGTTTGTCAAGAGGAATAGCTGTCAATAACAACATAAATAAGTTGATTGTCAGCAAAAAAAAGTGAAAGAATAAAAAATTATTTGACGAGTAAATGCCTGAATTACAAGTTAGAATTTGCAAATGGAATCCAAAGTCGTCATCAGGTAGGAGAAACCGACGAGCGAAGGTAACTGGATTTAGTTTTTCAAAAGGGTCAACGTAAGCACTCACGCTTTCTAAAAAGAAAAATTTACCTCCTTTCGTCGGCTTTCCTGGGTGTGAATCAGCTAAACCAAAAGGGAAACAAGGAATAGGAACAGGTTTTGGAAAAGGAGCCTTTAAACTGTCAAAATATTCCTTGGTCATATTTGGAATGCCCAAAATACTTGGCAAGCCTTTCAGATTCATTATTGTTTTGCTTCCTTTTGGCTTCAGCTAAAACACTATTAACATGACGAACCATATCAAATGGTCTTAAGGGATTCCACTTGATTTTGTAAAGTTTTTCAAAGGCTTGAATTTCTTTCTGAAGTTCACCACAAGTTTTTGATGCTGGATCCTGTTCCTGCATAGAAGAATCATCACAGTTACCCACAGTGTCATCAATACAACTCAAGCAGGTCTTTAGACTTAGGTGGTGGTTGGAATAGTACTCATCCCACCAGTCAAGAAAGCTTTGAGTTACTCCATGGAAGACAGAGAATGGGACAGGCTGTAAAAAGACCCTACGAGCTTTATCATCATCACTGATGGCCACAATATTTTCATACGTTGGAGCTTTGGAATTAATAAAGTTCTCATCAGGGTTTGACGAGTAAGGAGAAGGAATAGATTGACAGAAACCGAGCTGACAAGCAGTGGTATTGGGCAAATGAAGATAGATTCTATGGGTTTTGAAACAGGAACATCAACAAAAATGACTTTTTTAGTAAAGAAATTTGGTCCAAATTGACTTGTTGGATTTAGATATAGTGGTACTTAGTTTAGTAAACCACTCCGGACCATACTTTCAGTCAATAAAAGGAGTGAAATTGATCTTTGATGAGGTGGACGAAAGAGAGTGAAAGATTTTAAAGTAGAACTTGAAGTTGGCAGTTTCATCTCTTGACAAAGATTCAACAGACACATAACAGAGATAAGAGCCACAAGTATCGATTGACAAGTCCGAAGGAGCTTTGTATGAAAATTGATGCTCTAAGACAGCATTCAACCACAACTGGAGAAGCCAAAGAGGCCCTCCTATGTTGGTTTTCTTTTGTCTAGATCTGACAGTATCAACTAACATACTCATACTGTCATAAAGATTAGCCAAAACGCATTGGCCCAATGCTAATCTCTTGCCAATTGACAAAAGATTAGCAAGAGGAACATATGAAGCAATCAAAGTAGCAGACTTGCTACAGAAGACATAAGCACATAGCCAAAGAAACAGAAAGGCTACGTGTTCAGTATCCGTCACGGGTTCTTGATCTCCACCTCTAAAATCTGTTATATATTTAGAGAAAGAGCATTTTGGAACATATACATCAATTTGATTCTCAACTTCGACATCGGAATGCATGGTAGGGCCATCTGGACGAAGGCCCGTAATAGCTGACATGTCGAATAAAGTCGGACCCATCATTCCATAAGGGAAGTGGAAATTATTTGTGGTTCTGTTCCAGAAAAAGAGTGACGCCCCTATTAAAGAAAAATCTACTAATTTAACATGGCGAGAAAGCTGAATAAATTCAAAAATTCCAGCTTCTTCGCACACGTTGCGTTTTTCAGTCTGAACTCGATCAAGCCAACTAATGTAAGCATCAAACCGAGTAGCAGGAGGCATTCTAAAAATTCTATTTCTCTTTTTAAAGACATGAATAAGGATTGGAGTTAATGAAGATAAGATAACCTCATTTGAGTCAGCAAAAGGAAAAGAACCACGTAAATCCTCAGAAATTTCATTCTGGGCTACAAGAGGACCCAAGAATGCAGCAGGCGGACTCAAAGCAATGGAAGAATCATGAACAGGGTAAATTACATTAGATTCCTGCCATAATTCTGATTCTTCCAAAATTGGGTCTTGAACTACTGCCCTAAGAGGAGCAACCGTGGCTCGAGGTACTAAGTTGACATCTTTGAAGATGTTGCCATGGAGATTAAGCGAAGTGATGAAGAGGAAAGGTTTTTCCTTTAAAGAAGAAGGGTTTTTCGCAAGGGAAGAGGAATGACAAGAAGAAGAAAGTCACAACAGTGATGTGACTGCTATTTAAAGAAGAGTGAAGGTCTCTGGTTCGAATTCCGAGAAACCTACAACGTTATGATTATCCCTATTAAGTAGGGATGAGATTAAAAATGAGATTTAGTTAACGGAAGAAAATCCGGAATTGAGAGAATTCGTAGGCAATTTAAAATTCAAATTTTGCTATTCTTTCGGGCAAGGCCGTCGAAAAGCAAAACTTGGGGGGGGGGGGGGGAGGCATCTGTTAGTGGAAGAATTTCAAACTCTTGACAGAAATAATTCTGACAGGATGACGAAGGAATTGAAGTAAAGAATGTTATTTTCTAAGTATTGAAAATACTTAGCTGATAAGAAAGTGTACATGTCGACGAAAAGATAAATTGACAAGCAGTCTTTTTGACGAAATTCATGGGAGGATTGTCAAATATATGGAAAGAGAAAAAATGACTAAGTCTCAAAATCGACAATATAGTCAAGATAAGTTGTAAAGCAGTTAATCCCATCAAAGACAAGCCAGTTGACACGGAGCGGTTCAAGACATTGACCAGTTATTGGAATTATATTGACAAGCAGTTTAAATGTAAAGCCTAAGAGAACTGCCAAGAACATGTGACAGTCATTTAGATAGGAAGTTACTACTAGATAGTTATTTTATTTGCCTATAAATACTAGTTATTACAATGTAATAGAGGAGGTTACTTGATACACATCCTACACACCTCGATCACACAGCAGATTGACGGGTTACATTCAAGTATTCCCTCCATCCTTCTTATTTCAATACTATGAGAAAATTCAATGCCATTTTCATCCTTTTTGTTAAAGTTCTTTACTTGTTCCTTTTAATTTCTAGTATTTCTCTCAAGTTAGTCTTTTAAGTTTATTTTACTTCTTGCAAGTAGTGTCATTTAGATCTTTCTTTACTTAACTTTCCTTTCAAACTTCAGTTTTGTTTTCATTATAAACTCAGTACGATTAGGAAGTTATTTTCTATTAAATAACTGTCCTTTTAAAAAAAAAATTCAAACTTATCTTTTAAAGCATGAATCATTTATCGTCAAAACTCATTATTGACAATGCTTTATACCTCTGACAAATTTACATAATCGTTTGACACCAAGTCTTTGCTAGCATTCCCTAATTTGGCTTTAATTGTCAAATTTGTACTTGGCAAACTATTCAAACATATATTCTGACGAGATTATCGCATAACTCGTAGGTCCCACACTCGTTTGATCTATAATTATTTGTCACGAAGGAATTTTTGGACAACCAAAAACCAACGTTAACACCCCCCTAATAAAATTTGGGGATCAAATTGTCCCCCGAAATAAAATTTGGGTGACCAAATTGTCCTTTTATTTTTTCAGGGATCAAAATCGACTATTCGAAAATTTGAGGGACAAAATGAGCTTTTACTCCACAAAAAATAACATGAATTCACAATTTGTACTCTGTTAGCATAGTAGTATTGGGGTTCATCACATACCTGAAATTCGCGTGGCGATGACTGACGAATCAAAAAACCCAAAAAATACATCAACGACCCAAATGAAACTCATACATGGAAGAAACCCAAAAACATCTAACTCATACGCCCCCAACATCAGTAACATCAACAAACTCAGACGAAACCCATACACACATAAAACCCAAACTGAAGCCTAAGCTCAACAACAATTCGTCACATTTGCGTTTGAAGTTGTCGGAAGTCATGGTTGGCACTAGTATTTGGCAACTCCAGCATCGTCCTCTAAACCAAGAAAAGGCAACAACAACACAAATGACAGCCCGACGACAAAAAAAGGGTCTGAAACATGCAACAACACAACTAACCAAGGTTATCAGTAATCGGTAAATTGGTCCATTAAATCACAGCCATTACTTAATTTAATAATAATTCTGATGGTCTACACTACTGCTTTGCCATTCAATTAATGTCTATACCGGTATAGATATAAAATGCAAGTTCCACTGCAGAAATCATATGAAACTCGATGAATATTTTCATCCTTTTTCCTTTCACTCTTGTTTCCTTCTACTTTTCATTTTTGGCATACTAATCAGAGTTTAAACATTCAAGTTACTGTTGGCTACTGCTAATGGTGGTTGGTGCTCCTTTTGTTACCGTAATCATATCGATAAAACTTTCTTCTTTGATTAGTGATTTACATGTGTGTGTCTTCATTTTTTTTCTAAAAAAAAATCCTTTGCTGCAAGCACCCTTGAAAGGGATATATATTGTACTGGCTTTGATGGTATATAACTTTTCTCCTTAATAGTAACTGTAACTGGTGTAGATAAAGGAAGTGATGCAATTGTAAATGGGGTAGTGGTAGGTATGAATATATTTTTGGGTAAAGACCCATTTAGGTCCCTGACAAAAAATGTGAAGGTTATTTTAGTTCCTGACAAAAAAAAAAAACTACTCCATTAGTCCCTGACAATTACTAACGTGGGACGCGTTAGTCCCTGCGTTGACTTCCGTTAGCCAACGTCCGTTAGTTGGGTGATGTGGCAGTTAACTAGTCTGTTAGTTAGGGTAAATGCCCGTTTTGGTCCCTGACAAAACAACGTTGTGCCCATTTTAGTCCCTGGACAATATTCAGCTTCTTCTTCTTCCTCTTCCTTGTATTTTTTGCTTCAAGAACCCTAATTCTAAACCCAGAAGCGTTAACCTTCACTAACGGCTACAAACTCATACCTGTCCAGTATCTATTGTGATTACCCAGAATTTACCTATTATGATTACCTAGTATCTACTCTCACCAAATCTATCTATTGTGATTACCCATAATTTTGTTTTTGAGATGGGTTTGTTTTGTGATAGATCTATATATGTTCCTCTCTCTCGCCGCCATACGAAGCCCAGAGCAGACCACATTCCCAGGCACCTTTTTTTTTCCTCTTCTATACTTCGGACATCATCATTTCCGGGTATGTTTAGTTTATAGCAGAAGCAGCCACGGGAGTTTGGAGTAGTAGATTAAAACCCACAATCAAGTTCTGTTCTCAAACAACCCCTCTATCTTTGTGGCATTGTCCTATCTCTTCTTTTTTCTTTTGTTTTTTTTCTCTCTCTCATTTCGTATTTATTTTGTTTCAGATCTACAAGAGAACTTTATTCTAGAAGGTACTTTGGTATTTTGTCACTGGTATTTTGTCACATAATGTTGATTCTTCACTGGTTCTCAATCTGCACACATTGATGGGGAAATAATAGGGTTGATGCACTTGAGATTGGGGCAGATTTGAAGGTTAAGAAATTAGGGTTCTCCAGGTTTCAAACTGACCTGCTAACAGGGTGAGGAAGAAGAAGCTGAATGTTGTCCAGGGACTAAAATGGGCACCACGTTTTTTTGTTAGGGACCAAAATGGACCTTTACCCTAACTAACGGACGATTTAACTGTCACGTCACCCAACTAACGGACGCTGGCTAACGGAAGTCAACGCAGGGACTAACGTATCCCACGTTAGTAATTGTCAAGGACTAACAGAGTAGTTGTTTTTTTTTCAGGGGCTAAAATGGCCTCCGCATTTTATGTCAGGGACAAAAATGGGCCTTTACCTTTTTTTTTGTCCTTGACCAGGAGTATCCCCGCCGGAAGCGGGCACTAATCTCTTGCGGGGGAGTGAATGGCACCTGAAGGCGGGAAACCCCCTCCAAGCGAAAATTCACTCCATACGCAAGAGCTGGGATTCGAATCCCAGTCACTTGGTTAAGGGACACAAGTCCACCACCACTTGTGCCAATCTCCGTTGGTAGTGGTAGGTATGAATATGATACTTATTCTCTATATAAATTCTAGGTTGTCACTACTTTTTATTTTATTTTATTTTATTGTTCTTATTTTATTTATTTCTTCTTTCTATCAACTTAAACAATTTTTAAAAAATATGACTTATCATGCCATGTGTAACATTCCTGGCTGCTCTATGGATTGACGACTGTCCCCACAAACCAACACGGGTCTTTTCAGCGTGCTTTGTCCTCACTCACACGCTTCCTGGGAAAACATCCCAGGAGGTCACTCATCCCATAATTGCTCCAAGTCAAGCACACTTAACTGTGGAGTTATTAAGTGATGAGCTCCAGAAAAGAAGATGCATCTTGTTGGTATAGGTAGTACCAATCAATTCATATAGGCTATCTTCAAATGTATAGTCTCATACCTACATAGTCTCAAGATCTCTTGTTAGAACCAAAGTGATTTTGGCTAAAATAATTTCTTAAGTTTTGATGTTAACAAAAAGATTAAATTTGTATGGCAAAGTGGTGTCAAAGATTTGACGTGTTTGTTCTAGCTTGCAGGTTTGTTATAGTATTGCTAGATAAGGAAACCTACTCTTAGCTTCTCAGTTTTACTAAGAAATAGTATCGGGTCTAAGTTCTCAATCGCTAGACGAGCCTTCAAGAACTTGGTAAAGCTCTAAATTTGTAAGGTTATCGCTAGACGAGGTATTAATTTTTGGCTAAGTTAAATAACACTAGACGAACATCTAAGTGTAAGTGTAAAATGAGTAATAGACGAGCCGTTTAATAACTCTCATGAAAATAGCAAGTCCAAAGACTTGAGTCTAGACGAGTAATTAACTAGACGCCACCTCAATAAATGAGCCCGCTTTACTGGTAAGTTAAAATTGCATGCCAAAGACTTGGGCGTCCACAGGATACTGAAACTGAACTCGTCTATTGGAAGTGAACTTATTTCAAATGATTGAATATTTAATACGAAAGAATGCATGTCTCTTTCCTTGTTGCTTCAATTGTTTACTCTTTGTTTCTTGAGATTAGAAACATAGTACCATCGAGAACATAAACCTTTGTACTCTGTCACTTATATTGCTGTAAAGTTAAACCAAGTATAAAGAAAGAAACTCAGAAAGCAACCTTCAGTACAACAGGGAAGTGGTAGATCTATTTTGAGCACTCCTCTGATAACTAAAAGAACTTCTCCATGAAGTATATCAAGCTATCAGTCTCAATGGATCTCAGCATTTAATGCTATCTCTAAACGAATATTTACTCAAGACCATTGAAGAATAGATGAAGAAGTCTATATATAGTAGATGACCCCAAAGAGTAGAAAAAACTTAATGCTGTGAAATTTTCAAAGTGCCAAATATCTAATCAACTTTCATTTGAATATTTTCAGTTGTATTCTTCCTGATTGATCAGCCTCTGGCTCGACTAGTTTTAAACTAGTAAGACCATGGTTTTATTCGAGTTTAATCTCGCTTTCGCCCAAATTTGGATGTAATTATCCTCAAGCAACATTTTGAGTCTCTTGAGTAGTTTTAGGGTATTTTCATTGATTTTGAGTCAAATAAAGCATTTACAACTATTTCATAATTTTCAGGTTAACTTAGAGTCAAGGGAATGAAGAAACAGTGGAGAATGCAATTATGAAAATGTTCGCCCCGCGAGAGGCTACTCGCCTCGCGAGACTGAAGACCAGCCTGAACAGCAGAATGTCATCATTTCTGTCTCGCCTCGCGAATCATCACCTCGCCTCCCGATCCTGAAGGATGACTGTGCCAAAGAATGCAGCCATTTTTGTCTCGTCTCGCGAACCATGTTTCGCCTCGCGAGCCTGAGGACCAGAAGCCATCACGCCCAGGCCCTGATACTCATCATGGGCGTATTGAGAAGACCCTTTCTGTCTCACCTCGCGAGCCACTATTCGCCTCGCGAGAATCCAAATTCAAACTGGCGCCATTCTTAATATTCGCATCGCAAGAGGCTATTCGCCTCGCGAGCGGGCGCAGATCCTGAAGGCTGTATATTGCTGTTTTGGGCAGATTAGAGGGAACTTTTCATTATCCACTGTTTACGAATTTTCTAGGTTGTGTTACGTTTTCCATGGAGAACTAATTCCATTGATTGACCTACTGTGATTGGTTTCCGTTGCACTTGAGGTTCTATTAATTCCCAATTTAATTTGCTTTTCCCTTTCAATATTTTTCCTATATGTCTTGTTTGCTTAATTCAAGTTATATAGGATGAGTCTTGATTTATTTCGATGATCATATGTTCCTTACTTTAATCGCGTTTGCTTAATTCGCATGTGTTCAATCGTGTTTGCTTAATTCACGAAGGGCTTAATCCGTTTGCTTAATTCGGAATAGGAACATATATCTCGTAGGGTCAATTGCGCTTGTCTAATTGTCGCTACAATCGAAAAGGGATTAGAATCCGCTTAGGGCTTGGAATCTATATGAACCGATGATAGTGGGAAATCGGGAGCAGTAGATTAATTGTTTTAATCATCGATAATCACTTATTTCTTAATTGCATTGTTTTCTTTTAATTGAACCTTTCAATCTTAAAATCGCCCCCCCCCCCCCCCCCCCAAAAAAAAAAACTGATTTTTGAAGTTAATAACAATCCAAGAGTCCTTGTGAGACGATACTCGAGTTGTCGCACCCTAACTGCAGTTTTTGTAACCCACTCGCTTTTTGACGCGCGTGCGACAGCGTATCAAAATTGGCGCCGTTGCCGGGGACTCTTGTTTGTTATTTTCGCATTTTTCGTTTTTCTGTTTTTATGCTAAGTTAGTTTGGCTACTAGGTCTACTTGTTCTGACTTGTGTGATTTTGATCCTAAAATTGAAAGAACTTTGCACAAACGCCGTAGAGCAATTCGGGCTAGCACTAGTGGTAATTCTGATTCTGAACCTGTTTTTGATAACATGGCTGACCAAAGAACATTAAGCCAACTTGCTGCCCCTGATGTTAATTACAATGGTTTGTGCATTGAATATGTTGATGTTGTTGCTCCCTTTGAATTAAAATCTGGTTTGATACACTTGTTGCCAAGGTTTAGTGGTCTTGCAGGTGAGGATCCACACAAGCATCTGAAGGAATTCCAGGTTGTCTGCTCTACACCTTTGAGATCGAAAGGAGTAACTGAAGACCACATCAAGCTGAGAGCCTTCCCATCCTCACTTCAAGGTGTTGTGAAGGATTGGTTATACTACCTTGAGCCAAACTCTGTTACAACCTAGAACGATTTGAAGAAGGTCTTCTTAGAGAGGTACTTTCCTGCCTCCAGAGCTGTATCAATCAGGAAGGAGATATGTGGTATTAGACAGGGAAATGAACCATTGGCTGAGTACTGGGAGAGATTCAAGAAGCTAATGTCCAGTTGTCCTCAGCACCAGATTTCCGAGCAGCTACTTATTCAGTACTTTTATGAGGGATTGCTGCCAATGGACAGAAATATTTTAGATGCTGCTAGTGTGGGAGCACTTGTTGATGAGACCCCATCCGCTGCCAAGCAATTGATTGAGAACATGTCACTCAACTCCCAGCAATTCACAACTAGAAGCAATTCTACCGAGACAAGCGGAGTGAATGAGGTCCAAGTTTCTTCTTCCAACAGGGCCCTTGAGACCAGACTTGATGAGCTCATTTCTTTGGTGAAGCAGTTGGCAATGGATAAGGTTCAGCCAGCAAGGTTGTGTGGCATTTGCACCTCTCCTGAGCACCTGACCGATGCATGCCCCATTCTGAAGGATGAGTCAGTCACTTATTTGCCTCAAGCTTATGCATCCAATCTTTACAATCAAGGCAACAATCAGAAACGGTACGACATTCTGACTTCTCCACAAATAAGTACCACCCCAACTGGAGGAACCATCCAAACCTTCGGTATGGGAACTCATCTGCACAATAGCAACAACCAATGTTACCGCTGGCACCACTACTGAATCCTCCCCAAGTGACCACCTCTGCACCTTCTGGACCTTCACTAGAAGACCTGGTCAAGCAATTGACTGCACAAAATCTCCAGTTGCAGGCACAGCTTGGACATTTTCAGCAGCGAACGGATGCTACTATTCATACCTTGCAGACACAGATGGGACAGCTTGCCACTTCGACGAATGCCATGCAACAAGCTCAAGGATCGAACCAACTACCTGCACAAACAGTGGTGAATCCTAATGCTCCAAATCCTAATGTGAGTGCGATTTCTTTGAGATCCGGGAAAGTTGTAGAGGCAGCCCCTGAAAAAGATAAAGAGACTGTTGAGGTAGCTCCTAAACCTTTTGTTGTTGTTGACGCTGAGAAAGAGTATGTGACACCAATCCCCTTCCCGCAAAGAGTGCTGAGAAATAAAAAAATTGATGGGAAGACAAGGAGAGGGAGATTCTGGATGTGTTCAGAAAAGTAGCAGTGAACATTCCGCTCCTTGATGTGATTAAACAGGTTCCAAAATATGCAAAGTTTCTGAAGGATTTGTGTACACACAAGAGGAGGTTGAAGGGTAATGAGAGAGTCAATTTGGGGCGAAATGTTTCATCCCTCATTCAACCTAAGCCTACGCCTGAGAAGGTTACTGTTTCAGCCCTCACTTAGGCAATGCCACAGAAGTGCCGGGATCCGGGCACTTTTGCTATTCCATGTACCATCATGGATAGTAAATTTGACAATTGCATGTTGGATTTGGGAGCCTCTATTAATGTCATGCCCACTTCTGTTTTCAGCAATCTTGATCTTGGTCCTTTGCAACATACAGGTCTTACTATCCAGTTGGCAAACAGGACCAATGCTTGCCCCATTGGAGTAGTAGAAGATGTGCTTGTTCAAGTTAATGACCTGATTTTCCCTGCTGATTTTTACATTCTGGACATGGCAGGGAAACAGATTCTAGCAGATCACCAATCATTCTGGGCAGGCCGTTTATGAAGACAGCGAAGACAAAGATTGATGTTCACGATGGAACCATGTCCATGGAGTTTGGTGACATTGTGGCAAAATTCAACATTTTCGATGCCATGAAGCATCCCTTGGAAGAGCACTCTGTTTTTCAAATAGAGCTACTCTCTGAAATTGTTGATGAAACTTATGATGATTTGGTTGCAGCTGCTGATTTCCCATCCATCTTTGGTTTTGATGATGTCTACTCATGTGCTGATTGCACTCACACTGACCCTTGTGCTGTTTGTTCTGGGATTGATGCTGCTTTGGAGGGTGACAGTGTGGATGAAGCTGTTTGTTCAGCTGAAGTTCTTGACAATACTGTTGCCCCAAATGTACCATCTATTGAGCAGCTACCCTCCCTTGAGCTTAATCCACTTCCTGGAAATATGAAGTATGCTTATTTGGAGAGGAATGAAAAACTTCCGGTCATAATTTCCTCTAGCCTTGATGCTGATCAGGAAGCTAAGCTCTTGGAGGTTTTGAAGAAGCATAAGAAGGTGATTGGGTGGACCTTGGCCGACATACCAGGTATTAGCCCCTCCAGGTGTATGCATAGGATTCTGTTGGAGGATGGGGCTAAAGCAGTTAGGCAGCCCCAAAGGCGGCTCAATCCCTTGATTCTTAATGTTGTGAAGAAGGAGGTAACAAAACTCTTGCATGCGGGTATCATATATCATATCTCTGACAGTAATTGGGTGAGCCCAGTGCAAGTTGTGCCTAAGAAGTCTGGACTCACAGTGGTGAAAAATGAAAACAATGAACTTGTTCCCACTAGAGTTCAAAATAGCTGGAGAGTCTGCATTGACTACAGGAGATTGAACCAGGCTACTAGAAAGGATCACTTTCCTTTGCCGTTCATTGATCAGATGCTTGAACGGCTAGCAGGTAAATCACATAACTATTTTCTTGATGGTTTTTCAGGTTACTTCCAGAGCCACATTGCACTAGAGGATCAGGAAAAGACTACTTTCACGTGCCCCTTCGGCACATTTTCTTACAGAAGGATGCCATTTGGTCTTTGCAATGCTCCTGGAACATTCCAGAGATGCATGATTAGCATTTTTACTGAATATATTGAAAATTGCATGGAAGTGTTCATGGATGATTTTACTGTTTATGGTTCCTTATTTGATGCATGCTTGCATAGTCTGAACTTGGTTTTGGAAAGATGAATTGAAACTGACCTTGTTTTGAACTATGAAAAATGTCATTTTATGGTTGAACAGGGGATTGTTTTGGGGCATATTATTTCTGAAAAGGGTATTTCAGTAGATCCTGCTAAGATTGATGTGATTTCTACACTGCCTTACACATCTTGCGTTCGCGAGATTAGTTCTTTTCTTGGTCATGCAGGTAGAGGCGCTTCATAAGGGATTTCAGCAAGATAGCCCTTCCTCTGTCCAACCTGCTGAAGAATGATGCCACTTTCAACTTTGATGACAACTGCAAGAAGGCATTTGATTTCTTGAAGAAGGCATTGACCTCCACTCCCATCATCCAGCCTCCTGACTGGACCCTCCCTTTTGAGCTTATGTGTGATGCTTCTAACTATGCTGTGGGGGCGGTCCTTGCACAAAGAGTGGGCAAGGTTGCCCATGTGATTTACTATGCTTCTAGGACTTTAGATGTTGCATAGGCTAATTACACCACTACTGAAAAGGAACTTCTAGCCATTGTTTTTGCTCTTGATAAATTTAGATCATATTTGCTAGGTTCCAAGATTGTTGTTTTCACTGACCATGCAACTCTAAAGTACTTGCTGAAGAAACCAGTAGCAAAATCGAGATTGATTCGGTGGATGTTGTTGCTCCAAGAGTTTGATGTGGAGATTAAGGACAAGAGTGGAGCTTAGAACTTGGTGGATGATCACTTGAGTAGAATAGAAGAAGATGAAAATCCTTCTCCCATCCAGGATGACTATCCTGATGAGCAGCTTTTACAGTTGCATGGGTTAACTCCTTGGTTTGCTGATATTGTTAACTATCTTGTTGATGGTGTTTTTCCAACAGGTGCAACTAGGGCACAAATTCACAAACTCAGGAGTGATGCCAAATACTATGTCTGGGATGATCCATATCTTTGGAAGTTTGGCAGTGATCAGGTAATCAGGAGATGTGTCCCCGACTATGAGATTGAGTCTATTTTGCACTTTTCTCATGCTTCTCAAGTAGGGGGACACTTTGGGCCACAGAGGACTGCAAGAAAAGTCCTAGATTCAGGTTTTTACTGGCCCACCATTTTTAGGGATGCTTATGAGGTTTACCGGACTTGTAAAGAGTGTCAGACAGCAGGTACAGCCATCACTCGTAGGAGTGAAATGCCTCGGCAGCCTATGCTTTTCTGTGAGGTGTTTGATGTGTGGGGAATTGACTTTATGGGTCATTTCCCTGCATCTTTTGGTTTTCTCTATATTTTACTGGCTGTTGACTACGTTTCAAAGTGGGTGGAAGTTATCCCCACTAGGACTAATGATTCTAGAGTTGTTCCAAATTTTTTCAGGTCCAATATTTTTTGCAGGTTCGGCATACCTCGTGCTATCATAAGTGACCAAGGCACTCATGTCTGCAACCGCACCATGGAAGCTTTACTCCGGAAGTATGGAGTTGTGCACAGGGTCTCCACTGCATACCATCCCCAAACTAATGGGCAGGCTGAGATCTCAAACAGGGAGATCAAACAGATCTTAGAGAAAGTGGTGCAACCAAGTAGGAGGGACTGGAGTCGCCGTCTGGAAGACGCACTTTGGGCTCAAAGAACAACTTTTAAGACACCAATAGGGATGTTCCCCTATAGACTTGTGTTCGGTAAGGCGTGTCATCTGCCTATGGAAGTTGAGCATCGTGCTTATTGGGCGGTCAAAAGCTGCAACTTGGAAATGCAAAAAGCAGGCATTGAAAGGAAACTCCAATTGCAGCAGCTTGAAGAGCTTAGGTTGGAGGCCTATGAAAGCTCTCGTATTTATAAAGAGAAAACTAAGCACTTTCATGACAAGATGATCTCTAGGAAGGAATTGCCTGTGGGCCAACATGTTTTATTGTTTAACTCCCGCCTGAAAGTGATGGCTGGGAAACTTCGATCCAAGTAGGTTGGCCTATTTGTTGTCACTGATGTTTTCCCTCATGGTGCAGTTGAAATAAAAAGTGTAGGTAGCCACAAGGTTTTCAAGGTTAACGGGCAGTGCTTGAAGCTATTCCATGAGAGCTCGGTGCCTGAAGATGCTACTGTTGAGGAGCTCTCCTTGGGAGAGCCCACCTACACTGCAACTTTATCAAGGAGCACCTTCTCCTTTCCGTCACTCTGATTTTATATTTATGTTCGTTCATTGAGGACAATGTATGTTTTAAGTGTGGGGGATGGAACCATTTGTTTTGTTTTTGTTTTGTTTGTGTTGCTTTGAGTCGTTTGTGTGTGAGTCTTGTGTCGGTGAGCTTGCTGGATTCTAATCAAACTTTGCATAGATGGACTGCATGATAATTGTTGACTGTTGATGATTTCCCCCTAGGTTTTAAAATTGAAAATTGATCCCCATTTGAAAAATTGAAAATTAAACTTTGAGATATTTCATTGTGATTGCATGATTTATGATAAGTTTGGGGTGAAGGGGTGCACACACTAGGGATAGAATCTTGGTCAAACAATTTGCAAAAATGTCCAGGTGAGGAATTTGAGACTCCAACATGTTTTTAACTATGTGAATCACTTTTGAGTTGCACTTTCCCGAATTTGCTTAAATCTCTTCTTGGTTTGCATGTCTATGTGTTTGCATCAAATGATTTAGGCAATTTTCTTTGAATTAACTGATTGGCCTGAAAGAACCATCCCTAATGCATGTTCCCTAGTTAGCCCCTTTGAGCCTAATTATCCTATTGTTTCATGATGACCCTATGTTACAAGCCGAAAAATCTGGAAAAACCATGTTAACCCGATCTTAGGATTAGGAGAGCATGGAAACTTAGCAAGAGAAGGGTTGCAAGAAACTAAGTTTGGGGTGGCGACAAGGATATGATGTGTTGTTTGGGATTGAGAAAAAGAAAAAAATAAAGGTTGGAGCCAAAGGCAGAAAGAAAGAAAAAAAAACAAAAAAAAAACAAAAAAAGAGAAAAGTGCAAAAATGTCAAAAGGGGTATTAGAAGAAAAAGGCTGTAGTCACCCAAAAGCATAAAGAAAAAAATGGAAAAAGGAATTTGAGTGGAAGTTCAATGTGTCAAAATGCTCATGCTCTCTTAGTTACTAGGGACTTAAGCCTAGTACCTTCGAATATCCCACCTTTAGCCAGGCCCCATTACAACCTTTAAAAGACATTTTGATGTTGCATGCATGTTTGCGTGGGAACCTTGTTTGAGATGAAGATCAAATTCATGGGAAGTGATCTTAAAACGTGAACTTGAGTGAAAAGTTGATTGCCTAGACAAATTGAGTGAAATTGAGTGAAATATTACATGCCCTTGTGAGGAAGCCAATTGTTTGAAATTGGTGATCTCCCTTTGTGTGTAGCTTGGATCCTCAACTTAGATTAATGATTGCATGAATGGTGGAATTCTCAATTGTTTAAAGTAAATGAATGTGGGGGTTACATTGTTACAAAGGAGGGGAAGCATTGAAGAAAAATTGTTTTGTTGAAATTGCATGAAATTTGTGCAAATTTGATTGAAACCTTTAAGCTTGCCAAGTTTGAGTCCGTTTTGAGTTTTAGTTTGCTTGGGGACAAGCAAGGTTTAAGTTTGGGGTATTTTGATCAGCCTCTAGCTCGACTAGTTTTTAACTAGTAAGACCATGGTTTTATTCGAGTTTAATCTCGCTTTCGCCCAAATTTGGATGTAATTGTTCTCAAGCAACATTTTGAGTCTCTTGAGTAGTTTTAGGGTATTTTCATTGATTTTGAGTCAAATAAAGCATTTACTGCTATTTCATAATTTTCAGGTTAACTTACAGTCAAGGGAATGAAGAAACAGTGGAGAATGCATTTCTGGAAATGTTCGCCTCGCGAGACTGAAGACCAGCCTGAACAGCAGAATGTCATCCTTTCTGTCTTGCCTCGCGAATCATCACCTCGCCTCGCGAGCCTGAAGGCTGACTGTGCCAGAGAATGCAGCCATTTCTGTCTCGCCTCGCGAACCATGTTTCGCCTCGCGAGCCTGAGGACCAGAAGCCATCACGCCCAGGCCCTGATACTCATCACGGGTGTATTGAGAAGACCCTTTCTGTCTCGCCTCGCGAGCCACTATTCGCCTCGCGAGAATCCAAATTCAAACTGGCGCCATTCTTAATATTCGCGTCACGAGAGGCTATTCGCCTCGCGAGCGGGCACAGATCCTAAAGGCTATAGATTGCTGTTTTGGGCAGATTAGAGGGAACTTTTCATTATCCACTGTTTACGAATTTTGTAGGTTGTGTTATGTTTTCCATGGAGAACTAATTCCATTGATTGATCTGCTGTGATTGGTTTCCGTTGCACTTGAGGTTCTATTAGTTCCCAATTTAATTTGCTTTTCCCTTTCAATATTTTTCCTATATGTCTTGTTTGCTTAATTCAAGTTATATAGGATGAGTCTTGATTTATTTCGATGATCATATGTTCCTTACTTTAATCGCGTTTGCTTAATTCGCGTGTGTTCAATCGTGTTTGCTTAATTCACGAAAGGCTTAATCTGTTTGCTTAGTTAGGAATAGGAACATATATCTCGTAGGGTCAATTGCGCTTGTCTAATTGTCGCTACAATCTAAAAGGGATCAAAATCCGCTTAGGGCTTGGAATCTATATGAACCGATGATAGTGGGAAATCGGGAGCAGTAGATTAATCGTTTTAATCATCGATACTCACTTATATATTAATTGCATTGTTTTATTTTAATTGAACCTTTCAATCTGACCCCCCCCCCCCCCACCACCACCACCACCACCACAAAAAAAAACTGATTTTTGAAGTTAATAACAATCCAAGAGTCCTTGTGAGACGATACTCGAGTTGTCGCACCCTAACTGCAGTTTTTGTAAACCACTCGCTTTTTGACGCGCGTGCGACAGCGTGTCACTGATCTTAAACTTTCATATTCTCACACGCAATGAGTTCATAGATCAAAATCTTAAATCTCTTTGTTAAAATTAGAGCCTGAAGAGGCTTGGTAGAGAAAGAATACTTGTAGCCTGAAGAGGTGTTGAATACTTGTAATCTATTTGGAGAATAGTGGAGAACACCTTCAGGTAGAAGGAATTGGACGTAGCTCTCGGTTGGAAGAGCGTGTCTTGTATCCCTATCTTTTACAGTCTTTCTTTATACTAACTGTGGGGGATTTGGATATGAGTTTGTTAACTCTTTAAAAAGTTTTTCTTGTTTGTATGTACTTATCTTGTTTTTCTTGCAAAAAGGTTTAAGAAAAGACTTTTTTGAAAAACTGTTAAGAAACACAATTCAACCCCCTTCTTGTGTTTCCCTGTGTCAACTTTAGTTGCTATCAAAGCTCAGCCTCAAAATGGTCGAGCATCTAACAAGTGTTGAGTGAGTACGATCCAACAAGCATGTATACAGAAGGATAAGCAATCAACAGACCTCCACTCTTTGATGGTAGTGATTGTGACTATTGGAAAAAGAGAATGATGACTTTTCTTGATGCACAAAATGTGGATATTTGGGAGCTGATTGAAACTGGCTACATTGAGCCAAGAGGTGATGTTGGAGCTGCTATTCCTAGAGCTCAATGGATTCTAGAGCAGAAAACTCAACATCAACTAAATATGAAAGCTAACCATTACCTAATGTGTGCTGTCACCAGATCTGAGCATCATAAAGTCCATAGTTGTAACACAACTAAGTAAATATGGGATACTCCTAGCTCATGAAGGGTCATCCCAAGTCAAGGAGTCAAAAATAAGCATGCCGGTTCACCATTATGAGTTATTCAAAATGGCCGAACACGAAACCATAGATCAAATGTTTGGAAGATTCCAAACTATTACCAACAGTCTTAGATCTCTTGGAAAGACCTATGAGAATAGAGATCATGTCAGAAAATTTTTGAGAAGATTACACAAACAGTGGAGATATAAGGTCACTGCTATTCAGGAGGCAAAGAACCTCAATACTCTCATTCTAGAAGAGCTTCTTGGATCTCTCAAAGTCCATGAGCTTGAACTCAATGAAGAAGAGAGCACCAGAAAAGGAAAGTCTATTGCCTTAAAAGCAAAGAAGGCTAGCTCATCCAAAGTTATCAAAGCTGAGGAATCCTCAGATGAAGTAGACCCTTCTGACAGTGATGAAGGATATGATGAGGATGAACTATCTTTCATCTTGAAAAAGATTCAACATATGTGGAGAAAGAAAGGTGGTTTCAAAAGGAAGCAGTTCAACAAAAAGTTTCCCAGAGAAAAATCAGACTCCAAGGAAAAAGGTCCATCTCTGTGCTTCGAGTGCAAAAGGCCTGGTCACTTCAAAGCTGATTGTCCAGAACTAAAGGACAAAAGGAAGATATGGATCTTTCATCATCATCATCAGAAGATGAGGCTAAGGAAGTGAATATACTGATGCTGAGGTAATGGAATCTGACTCATTCACTTTACTCATCCATTCTGTCGCATAAATATAAAAATCTCAAAAAGAAATTTTCAACGTTGACAAAGGAATATGATAAAGTTTGCATGGAAAGGCAAGCTCTTGAAAATGAAAACAAGAACCTTAAGTCAGAGAATGTCAGCTTAACTGACAGACTCAAAATTGAGCCTAATGTCTCTTGTGAAGTTGCATAATTGAAGTAAGATATGACATATCTGACAGACACCCTATCAAAATTTGTAGGTGGCTAGGAAAAATTAAGCTTGATAATAAGGTACTCTAGGTAACCTCATGATAAATCTGGCTTAGGCTATGACAAAGAGAAGCTTGAAGCATCTCACAAAACATCAAAACCTCATGCACACTATGTGTAACAACCTGTTTTTAATTACACTGTATTATCGGATAAGATATAGTTATTTATATTTTAATTTGATACCAAGAAAATTATTTTAAATAAAATAAATCATATTCATACTCTATCTTATGGTAGAGGGTTACGGTGAAATTTTGGGTTTAAAACTCAGACGGAAACTGGTCTGTATTTTTACTGACAGTATAATTTTATACCGGCAGAAAACCCTAATTTGACCGTAAACTGAAAAATTGTAGATTTTTATATTATGTCTGTGAGGAATTCTACTTTCCAAATTCTGATCAAAAATAAAATATTATGTTTATTCGGATGATTTTTGGTGAAAGTTCGAACGGAAAAAGGTTTGCGCTTTCACTGACAGTAAGATTTTAATGATCAGAAAACCTAATTTTGACTCATGAACGAAATGGTTTATGTTTAAATCATATTTCCAACAAGTTTGTTTATTTTGAAAACTTTCCATCGAAAATGAAATATTATGTTTTATTCAGGCATAAAACCCTAATCGGGAAACTGACGGAATCGGAAACGGAATTGCAGAGATAGAACCGAACACTGGAGGAGCTGAGTTATGGGATGACTCACCAAGCATTAAATGCAATTTTAGGTGAAATGACCAAAATGCCCTTAATCTTAACCTAACCTATCCTAGTTAATTGTTTAACCATGGTTAAGGCAAGTCAAGGCCAATTTGGCTTCTTCCTCCTCATTTGTGGTCCAAAATCAGTCATACTCCCCTTCATTCTCCACCACACATTTTAACTTAACCATGATTACTATTAACTATAGTTAAGTGATTATAACCATAGTTAAGTTATTATATTATTTTCTAACTTAACCTAAGTCAAATAAACCCAACCATGGTTCCATTTTAACATTAAGCAATTCCTCCCCTCACTCCTTCACTCAGTGTCACGGTCCAAAACCCTTCCTCTCACTAAGCACATTTCATTTTTCCTCTCTTAAGCTTTTACTCACAAAAACACAAAGAAACCCATTTGTGTTCTTGACAAGTTCTTCATTGTTCTTCAAGTTCCTCATCAAACCTATTCATTCTAGGGTGAGGAACCTATTCCTAATCATCTTAGCTTCATTAATCATCCATCAATCTCCATGTTCATCAACTATTTCATGAATTTTCATTCTTAGATCTAGAATTATAGAAAATTGTAGAAAAATCATTTTAATGTGCAACCAATTGCTATGATCTCTAAATGACTTCTAATTTCACCATCTAAGAGCATGCAAGCAAAAGAATTTTCTTTCCCTATTTTCTTAAAAAGGCCGAAACCCTCATGAAAATGGGTTTGATAATTTTGTTCTTTTTGAAATCTAATACTTGATTTATGCTCTCTAGTACCTATGTGATCTTTATTCAAGAGCTTAAATCCAACTAAATTTCCTAACCTAATTTTCTAATTTGGGCCAAAACCCTAGAGTAAAGGGGTTGAAATATTTTTGTTCAATTTTTGATTAATGATGATTGATCTTGTCTCTACTATGCTTTGTGATCACAAATCCAAGAGTTTGAACTCAAGGAATTTCTAGCCTATTTTAACCTTTATAGCGGAAACCCTAACCAAAGCGGTTAGAGGATTTTATTTCGTATTTTTGAATTGTAACAATTGATATATGCTAGTTAATGCTCTAGTAACAAGGATCCAAAATATGGAATTAATAAAATAACCCTCACCTCATTTTGATTAGTTGGCCGAACCTAGCATAATATGTCCATAGTTGGATTTGTTTGATTAATATATTTGTATGTTGAATTTGGTTGAAGGTTGAATTGTTAACTTGTGGTCTAGTAACGAGGATAGAGAAGTTCGGGAAATCCGGTGAAATTCGGTGATAAGTCAGGTGGGGGAAAGATTCAACCTATCGTCAGAATGGATAAGTAGTTTATAATATAATAATTGTGTAGGGCGACCTAAACCCTACTCGTGGTTGAGTAATCGACAAGACCAAAATCATATTGGAAACCTTTTCTATAATACCAATGATGATTTGGGGATTGTAGGCTTATCAATAATAGGTTAATCTTATGATATTGAGGATGTCTGACTTTAATATTATTGTCTGTTTATGATGCGCTGGTTGAGGTATTCTACTGTTTGTGATGTTTTATTTTGCTTCTTGAATATTTTATAATTGTTGTGTTATGCATGATCTGTAAGGGTTGATAATGTGCTTAGTTGACTTTTAAGTAAAGATATATGTTGTTCGGGAGATGTTCATGTGGGTGAGAGAATGAATTTACTTAGAGGTACCTAGACTAATTAAAATATTTTATAGATGAAAGGTGACATAGAACATGCGTTGAGGTTATGATGGAAGGTTGAGGCACTAGGTTGTAACCAATGCGGGTTAGTGATATATATATATATATATATATATATATATATATATATATATATATATATATATATATATGTATGTATGTATGTATGTATGTATGTATGTATGTATGTATGTATGTATGTATGTATGTATGTATTGTTGTTCACAGTTGTGTGAGTGGAATACACGAGGTTAGGATATCCTATTTTGGATATCGAATATTACAGGTGAGTGACCTACGGATGTTGATGCCAAGGTAGACTCCCGTAATACTCTTTTAGTCCTTAACGTGTTGTTCCGATTATCCTATCGAAGATAGAGTTACCATGTCTTTGTGCTTATTGTGCTATTTCCAATAGGGGATTAGTGACGCACACCATGCTTATGCACTATTTCCTATTAGAGACTAGGGAATAGGGGTGCACTGAGTTACTAGGTATTTTGGGCTTATTGTGCTATTTCCAATGGGGGATAATGACGCATACTGTTCTTAATGCACTATTCCCTATGAGAGATAAGGGAATAGGGGCACATCGAGTTCTTGACCCCAGACCATTCTGGACTACTGACTAACTTGACAAGAGTAGAGATGGCCATATCAGCACAAAGGTTTAGTTGCATGAGATTGAGGGTAGAGGATGATATCGTGAATTAAGGATGATGGTTGATTATGAGTGATGATTGTCTGTGACTATTATTATATTATGTGCTATGTATTCCTTTCCGCTTTTGATGATAGTAATGTTTCTTATCCCCTATATTTTTTTGTATGTTGTATTTTATTTATTATGTGATCGTACGAGAAGACCCTGTGGAGGAACTTGATACTGAGGAGTTGGATGGGATTCCGTATGTACCGGATGCGGGAGGACGAGCTGTGGTCTCCAACGATGTAGTTTAGTGTCTAGGGCCAGTGAGTCTTATAGGAAGTTTTATATTTCCGCAAATGTTAGTTTGTCTAAATATGCACCTGCAGGGGATCCTACTGTTGGGATACCCTAGACAGTGTTTTGATACTATGATGTTTAAACATATGGTGTGTATGTATTTAATATATATGATGTGTTGTTGTAAATTTTCTCACTCTGTATGTTTCTAATTAAGTTTTAATTTTTACGTATTTCAACGTTAAGTGTGCGATTAAATAATTAGTTGGTAAGGTTTTAAATTAATAACACAACGGGGCACAACGGGGTGTCTCACTATGGAGTTTCTAAAACTCAACAACAGGATACTAAAACAAAATCAAGCTCGTACAACACCTACTGTAAAGTATGTGGAAAAAGTGGTCGATGCATACATAATATGCATATCAAACATGCTCGTCCAGTGACTACTAACAAAAAAGGACCCAAGTCAATCTGGGAACCTAAAAATAAGATTATACCTGTTGCAGATTTGCTTAACAACAGGAAAGAAACACGCATCTTGGTACTTGGACAGTGGACGCTCACATCACATGATGGGAGAAAGGTGTATGTTCCAAGACCTTAGACATAAAGATGGTTGCTAGGTTACCTTTTGAGATAATCAGAAATGAAAGATCATTGGAGTAGGTAAAATTAGTAAACATATTTTTCCCTCCATTGATAATGTTCTTTTAGTTAAAGTTTTAAAACACAATCTGCTGAGCATAAGTCAATTATGTGATAGTGGGTTTGATGTTTCTTTTGATAAGAACATGTGTAATGTCAAGAAGGCTAATGGATCACTCTTATTCACTTCCAAGAGGCAAAACAATCTATATAAGATTGACTTGGAGGACCTCACAAATCAAAGTGTCTCATGTATAGTGTCCATTGAAGATGAGCGATGGATTTGGCACAAAAAGCTAGGTCATGCAAGTTTGAAATTAATTTCAAAGCTAAATAAGTATAACCTCGTGAGAGACTGTTGTGTAAATCGTAAGTGCACGATTCTGCCAAGTAGTAAAATATCACTACACTAGGATCGTGTTGTTGAGTACCAATTACACACAATTATGATTATTTAGACGAATCAATTTTTCAAGAGATTAAAGTAATCAAGAAAAGATAATTTAGAAGGAACAGAATTTATAAAGTAATTTAAGAGTTGAATAAGGAAAACAATTTATAAAAAAACTCTAGGAATCGGGATTCGCCACAATAGTATCGACAAGTCTATAACAGAATCTCCCCCTTAATCATATGAATTATCTATGAAAGCGAATTATCCTAATTAATCAATCGTTCCCTTTCAGAATACAATAACGTGCCCAAAATAATCCAATACCTATTTTCATAGCATTCAAATTAAGATGAACCATTTAAGAACAATGATAATTCAAGAATAGCTTCAAAGAAGGTTAAACTACTTTTGTGATTAACGATTCATGTTCAGTTTTAGAGTTCTAAAATTAAGGTTCACCTTTCAGTTCACCCCTCAAGATCAAAAATCATGCCAACATGTGGCCAGTATATTCACAAATAGTTGGTGTGCAAAAACTAAATCACAGACATATTTCATAGAATTAGGAGAGAAAATATCAAGACATTGTCAATAACAAATTGGGCTAAGTCATCATCCTAGAATAAAGAAACTACTCAAGCATATTCAAAATACAGTCTGTAAGAATCCAAAATAACATTCAGAATAAAGAGGAAAATAAAAAAGGAGAAGAAGAAAAACTCTTAGAGTTGAAGCAATAGATTATATAGAGAAATCCTAAAGATCTCCTTTGTAAAATACCTTTAAACCTTGATGTTTTTGTGTTGTGTTGTTCTGTGTCATTTTCGAGTCCCCCCTCCATTCCTTTTAACATCTTCCTTGATTTGTAACCACTCCTCCCTCAATAAAAGACAATAAGTTGGGAGTTATGATTCTGTCGTACGTGATCCACAACCATGGAATGTTCCACGACTAGGCCGTGGATCGTACCAGTTCTTAAAAAATTCATGCAACAATAGTTTAACAAGATCGACGGCCATGGAAAGTTCCATGGGCTGGTCGTGGATCTTTCCGCTTATTTCTGGGATGATCCTCTATGTTTCATGGCCACTACAGGTTCCATGGCCTGGTCGTGGAACATTCGGCTGCTAATAGAAATAAAGCAGAACCATCCTTGGGTGTGGTACATTCCATGGGTAACCTGTAAAATTTTCAATCCACCTACTTGTGTAACAAAAACAAATAGAAATCATCCGAACTAAAGGTAAATTCAAAAATGCATGTTAAATACTAAAATTACCAAAAACTATGCTAGAGAATGCAACGATCAAATGCTAACTAATATGTAAATATATGCATGTTTCACACACATCAAAGGCTTACCAAACCTTAAGTTCCAATATGATTCTCTCTGTGATGCATGTCAAAAGGGAAAACAAGTCAAAGGTTCCTTTAAATATAAGAATATTGTTAGTACCAATAGACCACTAGAGTTGCTACGCGTTGTTCTATTTGGACCAACAAGGATTGCCTCTATCAGTGGGAAGAAATATGGTCTAGTCATAGTAGACGACTACACTAGATGGACATGGGTTATGCTCCTAGCTCACAAGGATGAGTCATTCAAGGTCTTCTCTGTATTCCAAAACGTGTACAGAATGAAAAAGGCATGTGTATTACTTCAATCAGAAGTGACCATGGGGGACAGTTTGAAAATAAGCTATTTCAAAAGTTCTATGAAGAAAGTGGTATACTTCACAACTTCTCAATACCTAGAACACCACAACAAAATGGTGTGGTTGAGAGAAAGAACAGATCTCTCCAAGAGATGGTTAGAACTATGCTTAATAACAACTCTGTCCCTAAACATAATATACATAAGACCAATTATGAATAAAACTCCCCATGAATTGTGGAAAGGACGAAAACCCAACATATCTTACTTTCATCCTTTTGGTTGTAAATGCTCTATACTAAATACTAAAGATCAACTTGGTAAGCTTGATGCTAAGGTAGATAATGGAATTCTTTTAGGATATTCTGAATCACCTAAAGGTTTTTGGGTTTACAACTCTAGAACTTTAGTAGTTGAAGAATGTATACATGTTAAATTTGATGGCAAGCAGCCTGCTAAGAAATTATCAGAGCTTGATGAAGCTTTTACAGATTTGAATCTCAAGGACTCTGAAAATCAAGTAAACATCAAGTCTGATGATCAAGTAGACGATCAACAACAACCTGAGTCAGAAACTTCACAACAAGAAAATGTTCAAAGATCATGGTACTTCAAGAATTACCATCCTCAATATCAAATCATTGGAAGCCCCAGTGATAGGCTAAGAACCAGATCTACATTCAGAGATGTCAGGACCCAACTTAGGCATCCCTGACCGACCAGAATGAGACCATGGTGTCTCATTCCCAAGGCCTATCAAGTACGTATAAGTCACATCACAACATAAGGAATTTTATAATATCAAAGTAAATATCAGAGTAAATGATTGTTCCAAATAGTAAGCCAAGGTGGCCCTGAGTCTACATCCAGAGTTTAAATGGAACGAAATGGTTTAAAACCAAAAAAGAAAGAGTTCCAAAATTCAAACAACTGAAGAGGTATCTCATATGACTAAACAAAAAACAAAGATAACCAAACTACAGCAACTGCCCATACTACTCTTGTGCATGGGCTCCCTGAGATGGCTTCCTCGTGAAGTACTTGAAGCTGAACAAAAAAAAGGGCAAGGGTGAGTCCCATAACTCAGTGAGGGTGTACAAACACAATCAGGTATACACATATATCATATATATAAATATATAACGTCTGCCATACTGCGTAACATACCACATAATCAAATCATCATTGCAACTCTCAAGTTACATTACAATCATTCCACTATTGAGTAAGATGCTTGTATTCCATTTGGAGTTGTCCACTAAAGTCTCCCACTCCGACAACCACATTTATATCCCGGTCGGATCTGCTAACCGGCAGGTGATCTCAGTCACTGCATAACTACCCTCCAAACTCCGGGGTTCTTTCACTAGAGTCCCCATCTCCGACGGTCACATTTATATATCGGTCGAATCCGTTGACCGGTCGGATACCAAGTCTTACTCAATGTGTTCAACATCACAAAATAAGATCGTAAACGTAGAATGGACGTATATTTTTCATACATTTACTCATACATAATTATCCATTCAAACCTTGGTTCCTCATTACCAATGCCGCAATAAAATATGTAAATACATATATAAATCGTATATATGTATTTCTTAGAGCAAATGGCATTTATAAAAAAATATAAATAAATAAATAAATCAAATACTTCAATAGATGTCTATTTATGTATATAAACGTAACATGCATTAGAACAACTCACCAATTATACTTATATATATATATATATATACTACACTAGTTATTATAATATAAAAGACAATTTCTATATTTTATTTTAAAAAAAAAGGACAAAGTTTTACTATTATTATATTTTGTAGTTTACTAATATTGGAAGCACATCACCATGATGCTGGCGACTGTGTGCTACCTATATGTGACTTGTGTACGCCTATGACCAACAAAAAGCTAAGAAATTGATGCACTCAAGTTCCATGTCAGTAAAGATTGGTTCTTTACCCAGCAATTCAAACACACAAATATAATAAAGCTTGGATCGAATAATCAAGGAAAAAAAATGAATTAACATGACTCAAGCAAATTGACTCTTCAGGTACGAAGTCCAGAATCTGCAGAGACAACAATTGAGGCGGCGCTACCCAAAGCCAACAGACATTCACACAAAAAGGGTTAAAAAGGCATTAAAGATATGATAATGATCGCGAGACTATAATCAATATTATTTCATCAAATCTTGCAATATATCACATGCTACCATTATCGAGAATTAGATCTAATTAAATTCTATCATAAAACCTACACCCCCTCACCTGAATCGACGAAAAAGAAAGGAATTGGAGATCCCAGAATTTGATTCCTTGCGCCAAACGTACGTCTCTATGGTCATTGGTCTCCTTCCCCTTTTCTCCGGGGAAAATGATTTTAGAAGTTAGGGTTCTCTGCGGCAATGAACCTCTAACACTTTCTATTTATACCCCTTTATTTTTACTATATGATCCTAGCATTAACTTTCCTCTTAACTTGGTGCTAGAGGGTGAAAAGCTATAATCCATTAATTAATTAATACATAATTATTTATTTGTTTTCATTTTAATTTTCCTTCATCCCATTAATATTTATTATGTAAATATTCATAATATTCTTATTTTAAATTTATTTACAACCTGTCGAACAAGTTGACACAGTTATTAATTTACATAATCAAACTTTATCCTACTTTTATAATATGCAAATCAAATTTGACATATTTCCTATTTGTATTAATTATATCTGATAGCATTTTAAAATTAAATAAGTCATTTTTTTACGGGTATTACAAGAGAGCAAGATGATTCTGCTTTAGTCTTTGAGTTAGAACCAAAGATAGTAGACGAGGCTCTACTAGACGAGGGATGGATTCTTTCAATGAAGGAAGAACTGAACTAGTTTGAAAGAAGTGAAGTTTGGACTCTTGTGCCTTTACCAAAGGATAAATCAGTTATTGGAACAAAATGGGTTTACAGAAACAAGCTTGATGAAAATGGTAAATTGGTATGAAATAAAGCAAGACTTGTTGCCTAAGGTTACTCACAGGAAGAAGGTATAGACTATACTGAAACTTTTGCACCAGTTGCTGTACTAGAAGCTATTCGCATATTATTATCATTTGCTTCACATCACAATATCATGCTATATCAAATGGATGTAAAGAGTGCTTTTTTAAATGGCTTTATAAATGAGGAAGTGTATGTTATGCAACCTTTGGGTTTTGAAAGTGAAACCCAACCTGAACATGTATATAAGCTAAAGAAAGCTTTATACGGCCTTAAACAGGCTCCTAGAGCTTGGTATGAAAGGTTAAGTTCATTCTTGATGGATAATGGATTCAGTAGAGGAAAGGTTGATACAACCTTGTTTAGAAAATCCAGTAAGTCCAGTTTTATTATTGTTCAAATATATGTTGATGACATAATCTTTGGTGCTACTAATGAATTTGTATGCAAAGAGTTTTCTAAGCTAATGCAGAAAGAGTTTGAAATGAGCATGATAGGAGAACTCAAGTTCTTCCTTGGACTTCAAGTTAAACAAACAGTGGACGAGGTGTACATTCATTAAACTAAGTACACAAAGGAACTTTGTTGAGTCACCGGCAAGTGCATCGGGTCGTCGCAAGTAATAAAATAAACACGGTAAGTAATTACCGAGGTCGAACACAAGGATTGGGCTACCAATTCTACCAATTCGCGAGAAATCCGATAAGTTTGGCCAAGTAACAACAAATGGTTGGGAAGAGAGAAAATAGGATCGCAATTCAATTGGCAAATCAAATAAAGATGTGGTATTAAAATCTAGAATTAAACATCTAAGGTCACAAATCCACCTACCCAATCATGAATAGTACCCAAGTGATGATGGTTCTCTCCCTAAGTTCAATTACAATGTCAACCAGGACCCCCAAATTCTCCTAATGACACTATCGTGCTCAATAGGACGTATTCAACGATTGAGTTAATTACTTACTAGGTCTCATAACCCAATCATCAAACTCAATTAAATCTGGTTCCTAATAGGTTGCACCGATCTCCTATTCACTCTCGTGCAATATTTGATCAATGATCCCAATTCAAGTTCTAAATGCAAATTGCCTACTAAGCCTCATCAACGTTAACTAGTCAATCACACATGCATATGATCAACACAATAAAATCAGAATTGGAAAACAATAATTGAGACAAAGGAGAGAAACATACATCACATTGAATCTACACCGACATGGGTGGTTTCATTGTTCCCTTAGACAAGGGGATTAGCTCCTCATGCTTGCAACAAGACACAAGCAATCGGAATTCATCCTAAATGTATAATAGAAAAAGAAAATAAGGAGACGCAGCTCTCGAGAACAAGGAATCGCCTCAAAACACTCTACAACAAGTGGAGAATCCAAAGGTTTTTGTTTCTGCCCTAAAACACCAATATATAGAATTCAGGATCTGCGCGCGCTCGCGAGGCGAGTAGCCTCTCGCGACACGAATATTAAAAGTGGCGTGCTTTCAAAATTGGGTTCTCGCAAGGCGAGAGGATGTTTCGTGAGGTGAGACTTCAAATTCCAGTCTGTCACGGCCGTGACCTTAATCACGGCTAGGCCGTGATGGTCTCTGTCCTCCAGGGTCTTCAGGTTTCGCGAGGCGAGAAGCCTCTCGCGGGGCGAGACTGAAAGGATGACTGTTGCTGCTCAGCTGGTCTTCAGGCTCGCTAGGCGAGTAGCCTCTCGCGGGGCGAATATTTCTAGAATTGAAATTTCCACTGTTTTCTTCATTCCCTTGACTCGAAGTGCTTCCCCTTTAACTTGAAACTACGAAATAGCAGTAATTGCTTTATTTGACTCAAAATTAACTAAAATATCCTAAAACTACTCAAGAGACTCAAAATGTTGCTTGTGGAGAATTAAATCCAAATTTGGGCGAAAACGAGATTGAACTCGAAAAATTAGCACATAAACCACAGTCTTACTAGTTATAAAACTAGATAAGCCAGAGGCTTATCAAACTTCTAAAGAAATTCAAAATGGATGATTGCAAACCAATGAACACTCCTATGCATCCCAGGTCCATACTGAAGAAAGATGGTAAAGATAAAAAGGTAGACCAAAAGGTATATAGAGGTATGATAGGAGCTCTTCTATATCTTACTACGTCTAGACCTGATATCATGTTCAGTGTATGTTTGTGTGCTCGCTTTCAATATGATCCTAGAGAATCTCACGTATCAGCAGCTAAGAGAATTTTTAGATACTTGAAAGGTACTACTAATCTGGGTTTGTGCTTTAAGAAAAATGATGATTACAGATTAGTTGGATTTTGTGATGCTGACTATGTTGAAGATAGAATTGAAAGAAAAAGTACCAGTGGAGGATGTCACTTCATTGGAGCTAACCTAGTCTCATGGTCAAGCAAAAGACAAAATACCATTGCTTTATCAACTATTGAAGCTGAGTATATTTCAGCTGCAAGTTGTTGTTCACAACTTCTATAGATCAAACATCAATTGGAGGACTAAAATATGTTTGTAAGTAGTATTCCACTCATGTGTGACAATACTACTATAATAAATCTATCTAAGAATCCAATCTTGCATTCAAGAGCTAAGCATATAGAGATTAAATATCATTTTATTAGAGATTATGTACAAAAAGGTGTTAATGATATACAATTTGTGGATACTGACCTTCAATGGGCAGATATCTTTACTAAACCTCCTGCCGAGGACAAAATTATTTTTATTAGAAAGTACCTTAACATGACTTGTGTGGATTGAACGTGCGTCTAATGGTTATCGCGTCTATTGCATGTTAAACGTGCGTCCAATGCTTATCGCGTCCATCGACTATCTGCATGCTTTATCTGACTCGTCTATGCTATCTATTATTAGTTGCATTTATTTTGTCTCAAAGGCATATTTAATTAAAACTCTCTTTGCTGAGTCGGTTACTTCCATCAATCCCATCACTTGATTTTTACAATTTCGAAAAACCTGCGTCGTGTCAGCATTTAATGCCTATCTCTTCACACGTCTATCTTTTCTTTTCTTTTTGATCTATTTTCAAGAAAAACTATTCATATTTTCGAAACCTTCTTAATCAAGACGTTTCCCTCTGAAAAACTTTTACACTCTCCTTGATTCTGAAATCTCTTGCAAAATAACTCTGTTTCCCCTACCTCTCAAACCCTAATCTTCAAACTTCAACAATGGCTTCTTCAACCGCTGTTTCAACTTGCGATGTCAACAAGCTGGACATTGGTATTGAATATCACTTCGAATTTGGGATTCTAAAGGAATACAATGTTGATGTAAGCAAATACATCACTGCTGCTGGTTGGGATGGTCTCTTCAGTAAGAAGGTCTCGATGTACCCAGACCTAATTAGGGCTTTCTAGAGAAAGCCTAATGTGACTAACACAGAAGTCTCTGCTAATGTTTGGGGAACTAGGGTGGTTGTATCTGAAGCAACCATCGCTACTGCTGTCAACTATGCTCAGGAAGGGTTGGTTATTTCTGATAAATGGGAAGAAGAACTGGGAGGACCAGAGGTCATTGCTGCATTTCTAATGAGGCCTGACAAAGTGAGAAATCATTCTTGGAAAGATGTGGAGATGATGGATGAGGTTCGTATCCTTCACCAGATTCTGAAAAAGACGGTTCTACACAAGGCTGGGTCCAAGGGCAACCCCTCTGCCTTGCACAAATTTTGCCTCTGCCACTTGCTAACTGAGACAAAGGTCAACCTGCCTCGTATTCTCTTTGGAAGATTCAGAGAATACATGATTCATAGGGATAAAGTATCTGCAATTCCCTTCTGTCACCTGCTATCAAAAATCTTCAAAGCTCAACAGGTTTATGCAACCTTGGAAGCCAAGACTCCTGAGGAACAAGTTGAAATCCTCAAGGAAAACAACATGTCTGCCTTAGTATTTGGCAAGGTAAACCTGACAAATATGAAACTGAGCACTGTTGCTCAAGTGGAGATGGCCAAGGAAGAGGAAAGGCTAAAAATTAAAAATGAATAGATAGAACTCAATGCTGCTAAAAAGCCTGTTGCTACTGGAGTGGTCATCAGGGAAACAAGGTCTGATGCACCATAGAATGTTCCAAGACAAAAAAGATCAAGAAAAGTGATTCTGTCTCATAATGAGGAAGATGATGATGAGGACAATGTCCCCATTGGATCAGTGGTAAAGAAACAGAAGTTAGCTATTGCTGCTGCCCCAAAAAAATCAAGCAGCAACCCCCAAGAAAAGCTAAGTCAATTGTGACTTCTGAGGTAAGCATCCCTGCTAATGATGATGTATAGTTAGTAGTAGATGCATTAGTTCAAAGCTTTGATAATACTGGCAACATGTCTGCACCATCACAATCACCACCTCACCCTGTCACTCAAGTCCAAACACTTCCACCACAACTAGATGATGTAGGGATCAACCCTGGTGCACCCTTTCCTAAAATTCCCAAGGTTATTTTCCCTTACACAGACCTTTCAACCCTATATGATGGCAAAGTTGAAATCTTAACCAAAGTTAAAAGGGATTGGAGAATCCTTTATCACACTCACCAACCCGAACCTGAATCAACCAGACCTTTCTATCCCTTACCAGAGTATGAGTATGAACTTGAACCCACATACTATGCATGGCATGTAACTATTCCTTATGAAGGAGATGGTCCCCTTCTATATGCTCTGTATAATGCCAATAGACCTCTTCTCACTCACGTACCTCAACAAAAATTCCCACCAAGAAAAATCTACCCTAACCTTATCAAATTTCCACCCTTCAAGCCACACACAGATGGTGTAGACATGTATATCATTCCCGAATGGTGGACAATTTCTTTCAAAGTTGCATCCCAGTATATTGAATGTCAACGATCGAGAACATACGGGATAGAAAAGTTTATTCTAGATAGGAACACCAAATGGAAGAACTTCGTGCATCCAAGGGAGTATGGCGGTGCTATTGATGTAGTGGATCACATCATGTATGCACACCTGAAGGTAGAATTTGAGCTGCCAAGTGTAACACCCTTCTAACCCGCATGTTAATATAAAACATTTACTTAAAAGAGGGATTACAAAAACATGCATTTATTTAAATAAAATAAATACTTTGATAAAAAGGTTTCACATCTCAACATATACAACGCGGAAAGATAGCAAAAACATAATATAAGTTCAAAAGGTATAACATAACGTAAACATAAACGAAGACATAAACCCCAACCCCGATGTCACATACAGAGCTGGTATAACCAAAAATCCGAAATAAAAAATCCTCGGATACAACCGAAACAACTAACTAATAACTATGAAAAACTGGAAAACCTAAACGAAGGTAGTGTTGACGAATCTAGGCAAGTATACCCAGTCGTGCAAGTAATACGGTGGTGAGACCGGTTATCGTATCCACGGGGATTGGATGTCAACTACCAATTCACAAACTCAGCAACTATCTAGACTAAACTAAAGATCACGAGAAATTAAAACAGAAAAATAAAGCAACAAAAGCAATAAAATGTTTTTGGTCTTTTTGGGGACTTTTTACAAACACTTGGAGTGCAGAAAGATATGTTGGGACTAGACTTCACCAAACATCTGTCTCATGTACTATCAGGACTAGATACCTCCCATTCATGCTTCAGATATTAAAATCAATCCACTAAATTACTCAAACCCCGATTCCTCGGATGGCAAGAGCCTAAATCCACTAATAGACCCTAATTCCTTAGGTGGCCTCGATTAATGAATTTGCATTAAGATTAGGGATTACGCGATTACTAGTAAACCTAACTCCATTCCTAGATGAAAGGGTTACTAGGTGATTAAATTCAGTTCCGGTTCTGATACGAACGTCCCCATTGCATACCAAAACACAAATCGAGTCACGGGGGTGCTAGCCACAACAAGCATTAAGCACATAAAATTAATCACTAATATACATGAACATAGAATAATCAGTCAAGATAAATACATGATTATCAATTTGGTTACATCTAATCCCAACAACGGGGATTTAACTACTCATAAAAAGAGAATACAAAGAGAAAGAGAGAAGGGATGAAGCAAACTCCATAGAAGGATCCTCCAATCTTCTTTCAGTCCCAGAGCAAGGAAAACATCCTCCTTCAGGGCTGGAACCCTCTTCCAGCCGCAGCCTCTCAGTCTGCCTCCATGAACTCTAAAACTCCTAGAGACTCCCCAATTCTGCCCTAAAACAGCAACTTATGCCAATCTGTTCTGCGCTCGCTCGCGAGGTGAGACATGTATCGCGGGGCGAATATTAAAAATCTCGTCTTCAGGATTGGGACTCTCGCGAAGCGAACGTTGCTCGCGGGGCGAAACCGAAAAGTTGTAATTCTCTGGAACAGTCAGCTTTCAGGGTCGCGAGGCGAATCCAGTTTCGCGGGGCGAATCTTCAGAATTCTGCTTGGCTCAATTTCTTATCTTTTCAAGCTCTAAAATAATCCAAGCTTCATTCTGGGCAAATCTGCACAGTTTTCCTTAAGTTCCTGCAAAATAACACCAAGAAACCGCTTCACCCGTTCCAAGGGAAAAACTAACTAAAATCAAATAAAGGATGCCTAATCTATATGAAAAATGCATGCAAAAGTATATATGAAACATCATGTAAAATCACACTATCAGGTAGCGGCTCCTCAGAGTCACTCCTCAACGGGCTGATCGCCATCCTCTGCATATATAATAAGGTACATGCAACACAAACATAATAATAGTGAGCAAGAAACATATATATGAATATAACAACAAGGAAGCAGTTAGCAAGACGAGTATACAACAAACAAACATGTTATATCAACAACGGTATCATAAGATCATCATCATAATATGTATGCTATGCAATGCAATCCTACTCTATGCCTCTACTATGTATTTGGATCCAATCTATCTCAGGATGAGCAACTTCGTAGTTAAATATCCACATTGGCCACTAGGCACCAATGCCGGGGCAATCCAACTTACCTTGGTTGGACCCCTTGGATAGCCGACGCACCTGACTCTCGGATGCGCCACCACGGGGGTACCAGGTCCCACGGATGGCCAGAATGCCTTACTCTCGGGTGAACTCCCCTATGTCGCACAACCTCCCATCAACATCTCCAATGCGTGAATGCATGACAAACATCATACCAACATGACCTCCACCTCCTCTTGGGCTCATAGGCTACCCAAGTATTATCACCATCTTACCTCGACCGCTAGGCTATTGAGGATTATCGTTTAACATTCATCATTAAGTCTTTTAATCACTCTGACCGTTTTCCACCAGAGGTTACCACCGCGACCATTCGGCTATTGAGGTCCCCTTGGCCACTAGGCTACCAAGGTACATGATCATTATCACTCTAGCCCTTTAGGCACTAGAGATTACCACCTTGACCATCCTGCATCAAGACCCCTTGGCCACTAGGCTACCAAGGTACAACATATTTTCACTTGTCTTTTGGTCTTCATGTTTCGTTGGTATCTTATTTAGTCTTTTAAGCATTTGGGGTAAGAACCCCTATCTCGAACCGTTTTTGTATTCTATTCATGGCAAGGGAGCATGGTCATACTCCTTTCCAAGCACGGTCGTGCTCAACAACATATCGTATTGTTCTGTGTAGCAGCCAATTCCTTTGGAGTAAAACTTAATTCAACCTATTGGCATTACTAAGTTCTTTCATCACAGTCTTATAACTTGATTTAATCTTTATGTCTTATAGACTTATTTGGGGAATTAATAATTTAATTGGCTTCTCTCAATTTATCACAAAATCATTCCCTAGGATCCTTCTAATCCTTTGAACAAAACCTCACAATTATTATTAATATTCATGTCTTATTAACCGAAAGGGGAAAAACCTCCCTTTTTATCATGGTTCACAATGAATAACCCAATCAACCAATAAACAAACATTGAAACATACGGCAGTCATGGCATCATCATTCAACTCATAACAACAACCATATCAACATTAATCATATCATAAAAATGTTGAGAAATCATACCATAAACACATATAAATAACTCATATTATCACATCAATATAAGCATATAGACATGTTATAAAACAAGACACATCATCAAACACAGGTTCATGGGTTAACCCTTCGTCTTCCGCTACCCCCTAAGCCTACATATTCATATTGTCCCTTCTCCCCATACCTGGTATGAGGTTCGCGTTTCAAAAGAAGAAAGAGGGTCCTCTGGGGTCTCATCTCACAAGCATTTATCTATGACCTCAAGAACAACAAGGAAACATCTTAATTATACTCTTAGGTCAAGAAATCAAAAGGGAAAGAACGAGAGGGACGAGGTGTACGAATCTTACCTTGTTTGAAGGTTGAAACAGCGAATATGATGATCACGTCTTCGCGGTGATGTTCCCCTATCAACGAATGGTGAAGAACGATGCAAGAACGGGTTCCCTAGGGAGAGATTTCTAGAGACGGTTGGTGGAAATCGAGAGAAAAAGAGATGGGATGCAACTCTGAGTGTTGGGATGTGATAGACTAGGGTTTAGATCATGTTTTAGGGGTTAAAAACGGATTGGAAAGCATTTTGGGCTTAAAAGAACCTAAATCGCATTTTCTGGTTCTGTACGTATTCGCGGGGTGAATCCCATTCGCGGGCGAGCCAGAGAACCAATTTCTGTCAGTTGGATTCGCGAGGCGAACCCAAAAGCGCAAAGCTGAATTTTGGGTTTTCACGAGGCAAACAAAGGCTCTCAAGGCGAGGAAGAAACAGTCGAATTTGGCCAAAACACATGAAACATGTTTTGTAGATAATTCTCTTAGCTTTCTAACGCCACCAAGATAATATCGATCGGACATTTAGAACTCAAGATATGGCCAAAATAGTGAAACATGTTTCTAGGACTTGTAGGATAGTTGAACCTTCCTAAGGCTAAACCTTCCCAACATGAACATAGACATAAAGAACAAGCATAACAAGCATAACAAGAATATATAGGCTAAGTCTAACACACATTAACATTTATTAATGTAGGGTGGAATTCAGGGTGTTACACGAAGGTACATCAGGGCTGCCAATTTTGTTCCACCAACTTGGCTATTTCACTCGTCAAGGGATACATTGGTTGGTATGCGACCTCCCAAGATCTGCCCCATATTACCTATGATTGATCTGAATAAGGATAAGGATGCCAAGTATAGAAGGAAGAAAGAAAAGATGCCTGCTGATGGCTCTTGTTTGATAGCAGTCAGTCCTGACCCCTTGATTGATGAGCAGATGATGAATGTTCTGTTGTCAGAAAATGAAAATGAGGATAAGAGGACTAATTTTGATTCAAGAGGCTTTTGGGCTTGTCACCTAAAGATCTGTAGTAGGGAATCATCATCTTCTGGACTTAGTGAAGATGACAAGAGAACCACTCCGACTGTTTGAGGAAAGTTTGGTTTCTCTCATGTCAGATACTATATTCATGAGGACTCTCTTGGTATACCCTTGATCAGACCAGTATTTGAGGAAGATCCAATCCATTGGGCTCCAGACTTGTCTACCCCTACACCCTCTCCACAAGCTTCTGCAGCATCATCTGAGCATATTGAAGAGATTATTGTTGACACTAGTGCAATAAGTGCTTTTTACGTCAGTTAAAATTGATTTTTTACGTCAGAATACTGACTGACGTAAATACAGCTGACGTTAATAGTTAATATTTTAACGTCAGTTGAGAACTGACGTTAAATATAAAACTATTAACGTCAGTTCTTTAACAAAACTGACGTTAATTTTGTAAAAATTAACGTCAGTTTTTTAAACAACTGACGTTAAACATAAAACTATTAACGTCAGTTCTTTAAGACAACGGACGTTGATTTTGTTAAAACTAACGTCAGTTGTTATAAAGAACTGACGTTAAAGGTTTAATTTTAACGTCAGTTGTAATAAACAACTGACGTTAATAGTGTACTGTATATTTTATAAAATACTATTAACGTCAGTTGTTTGATACAACTGACGTTAATAGGTTTTATTTTTTAAATTCAGTTTTAAAATATCACTCCCCTCAGCTATCCCTGCATTTAGTCCCAGTAACACAGAATATCACACACATTACAGAATTGCAAAGGAAAATTGAACAATGGGGGGATTTAAAACCAAAACCCATGTATATATATAAATAAATTTTAGTTCCAATGTCTAAAAAACAAAACTATCTAAGGATATATATATACATGTTATTAATTAGTTTCTAAAGTCTAACAAAAAACTATTCATCTAAGTAGTGCGGAGGTATGTTGTCAATTCCTTTTTCAGTCGCATACTTGAAGAAGAATTCAGCGAAGCGCATCCTCAAGTCTCTTAACTCATCTTCTTCAATAGGCGATTGGTCGATAAATGCCTAGACACGTTCAAATAATAACAATAACATCAATGCAAGTCATCTTCAAAACTATAATATATAATTTAACAAGTTGTTTAAATATTACCTTCTTCCATCCATCCGTAATAGATGCGGAGACTATGTTCAGCATATGAAGCATCACATAATAGCCGCACGACCACCCGTCAATTTGAAATCGAGACTACCAACAAAATTAATTTCAACGTCAGTTGAATATACATATAAATTAGTAATTATAATATTAATTATTTGATAAATAAACTACCAAACCTTGAGGATGTTCCATACAGGATTTGCTTTAGCCTTAGAAGTCCTACTTCTCCCGTTGGCGCAACTTATGCTACTCGCCTTCAGGGCGCTATCATAAACAAATAATCATGTCGATCAATTAACAAACTCATATATCATGTGTGTAATAAACTAAAAGCAACTGATATTAAAACTTAAATTAAATTTAAGATTAGTTACTTACATATTTACAGCTTCCACCATCTTCGGTGGCGGATCTTGGTGGAGAGAGCAGAAGAATATGACAGTATGCCTAGACGGGTGAAGTACGAACAACTGCCAATGGCTTTCCATACAGTAGGGAGTCAGATATAATTCTTTCGGATTTTCTCCCAACAATTTCCCTAAGTATTTACTCAATGCATCGCCAGCAAAGAAATCGGGCAGAAGGATTGACAGATCTAAGAAACCGTAAACTGATGCAACACCCTTATCAAGCTGAAGACGATGGAGATACCTAAGATATGAAAAGGTGTGGATGTTAATTACATAATATATATATATATTGAAATTAAAATAAATTATTAAATGGAAAAATACCAAAAATAAATAAGTTATAAAATTAAAATTAACTTACGTGCACCAGAGACTGATGACATTGATGTTCATCCAGGCGTTATTTCTGCAGGCTTTCCCAAGATCGTCACCACAGAAGGAAAATATCCTCTGTTGATCTGGGCGTGCCACCCATCCATCGTGATCCAATGGACATTCAAAAATCTCAAACGCATAATCCTCACCAAGTGAGAACAAACGAGTGATAGGTGACAGCGACACCGATGTCGACTTGGCCTTCAGTTTAGGAAAAATAAAATATATAAGTTTTTGATAATTAAAAAAAAACATAAGTAATTATTTGACTAATTTGGACATTAATAATGAATAAATACCTTTGATAACATTTCAAGCTCACGTCGTTTGGAGTCCAACTCAAGATCACGCCTTTTCATTTCCAACTCATGCTCATGGCGCTGGACTTCCAACTCCCGCTCCCTAGATGCTAACTCATCGTCCTCCACATGTGCCCTACTAAAACTCTCTTTTGTGCTCACATGTGAAGGGTTGGCAAGCCCTGCGGTGTCCTGGGATGTACCGACGGAGGAAAGCTCTCTGGCAAGCGCCTGCTTGAATTCTGGGTTGGATATTAAGCCTTGCATCAGATGTGTTGTAATATCTGGGTTGGACATGAGGTGCTGAGTAATGTCAGCCAAAATTGATGCTTCATTGACCACCCGCTTTCGTGAAGCAGACTTGCCATAATATTGTTTGATGGTCACGTTCCCAGGAACATCGAGAACCCGACCAGGATGGTCTTTCTTGCCTAGAGCAGTCATCAATACGTCCTGCCGTCCAGAAGGGACGAATGCGCCATGGGAGGATTTTACTTTAAGATCCATCTACAATGAAAAAAAATGAAAAAATGTGCAAGTGAAAAGTGTTGCAAATATCTATACAAATATCAATTGAAATCAAGTTAATTATTTACTTACAATCTTATCTGCCACTTCGCGAGTGGCATCAACTTTAAAAGATCCCGTCTTTGTCATGTGGCCGGCTAACCAGACATCCTCGCGGTCGATGTCCGACGGAGGACTTGATGGTGTGCCCTCAGGCACCTCTCCTCTTTCAATCCTAGCAGAGTGCTCTTCCTGCTTCGCCCTCAGCCTATCCGCCATCATCTGCTCGATCCGAGTCTGGTACCCACCCTAAGACATGGTGTGGCGGTGGACGTTCTTCGCCTGATTCTGTCGACCCTTATTTGACTTAGCCTATTCAAACAAAAACACATAATTAAATACAGTTAAATGATCTATAATAAGCATACAAAATTAACTTAATCAACCAACCTGAAATTCTCCATCCTGTCGACTCCTGGCAAACATATCCCAAGTATCCTGATCAATCCAGGGATAATCCGAGAACATTTTATCAAGCCGCTTCTTCCCAGATACATAGTACCTGGTAAGATCATGCTTGAACCCATTCCAACGCTTTGATGCCATTTTCATACATTTATGACGATGATCCTCGTCATTTGGCACAGTCCAAGATACCTACACATTAGATACATATATAACAATTGGATGGATTATAACTCGGATAATTATCAAATAATGTAAATCAAACGAATGTAAAGGTAAAATACCGTGATAGCCTCCCAAATCTGATCCTTAATGTTCTGTGGAACGTCATTCCAGTGGTTGTAGTTGATCCTTACGTGCTGCTTCGCTTGTAGAAACACCCACTTATTAAATTCTTTAGCACGGGGTCCCTGGGCATTTAGATTAGCATCGAAGGACACCTCAAGCTTCTGTCCGCTCTGCCTGTCCTTCTCTAGTTTCTTCAACGAGGTGGCTCCTCTACCCCGTTTCCTATGAGCCTGTGATGTCTGTATGGACAAAAAAAATGATAAAATAGAGGGTTGTAACATTATAAACTTACATTAAAAAGAAGGACTGAAGATAGTATATAACATGTAAACTTACACTAGAATCAGGCGTAGGCGCGATCGGGTCCTGCGAAACCCCCACAGTGTCCTCCCGTGCATGTGGGCTATCCGACTGATCCATATGTATGCCTGTTCAGAAATAATATATATGTATTAACATAGGTTATAACTCAAAATAAATACAGAAGTATAAATAAAAATAACTAGATGGGTCCTGTAGATATACAAAACATCTATATATCCAATATAAGGACAATACGGGAGATTGAAAACTATAGTTTTTGAAGATTGCCAAGCACTGGTCACGGCCTGGCCGTGATGTCCATCACGGCCGTAACGTGCCAAATGAACCAGACCCTCATAGGCAGAACTGATCACGGTCTAGCCGTGATGAGCATCACGGCCGTGACAGATCAACCAGCAGAGCAACATGCACTCAAAACCAAAAATAGAGACATTCCAAACAACTCAAACTCACGGTTTAAAGTTACAACTACTGAGACTACATTTTCAACATACACTCAAAACAAAAAATAGAGACATTCCAAACAACTCAAACTCACAGTTTCAAGTTTCAACTACTGAGACTACAGTTTCAAACCAGCAGAGCAACATGCATGCACTCAAAACCAAAAATAAAAAAACGTGCCCTAATTAAAGACTCACCAGAAATAGGAGCTCACGTGGTGGTGGGGGGGAAGCTCGAGTGGTGGCCAACGTTCGATGTGGTTACTGAGAGCAGAGGGACAAGGAGAGTTAGTGCGCGGGAAGGGGAAAGAGAGATGTCAAGTTATTGCAAAGAATGAGCGGGAAAGACATAGTTAGGGGTTAAGAGTGTACCTCACGGTGGTGGCGAAGAAGCCCTCGCGGTGGTTGCGGTGGAGATGAGCTCGCGATTAGGGCAGAGTGAGAGCAAGAGTGAGGGTTGAGAGTGAGGGTTGAGCGTGATGAAAAGAGAAAAGACACGTACGTACAGAGAAGTGGAGAAGACGCGCGGGGGTAAACGTTATAATTAAAATAAAACAACATTTTACGTCAGTTTTTGGTAAAACCTGACGTTGAAGATCATATATTTAACGTCAGTTGTCTTAATAAACTGACGTTAAAAACACTCACACTTCTAACGTCAGTTGTTAGTAAAAACTGATGTTAAAGGTCATATATTTAACGTAAGTTGTATGAAGAAACTGACGTTAAAAACACTCACAACTTCCTACGTCAGTTGTATTACACAATGGACGTTAAAAGTTTACCTTTGACTACCGTGCTACTTACCCATTCACCCTTGTACCTAATCCTCTTAATGAGCATTAAGTTTATAGATAAGTTTTCAAGAAAATCAGAATAGCTTAGTAACTTCATCCACTGCTCCTATAAATAGCTTCCTTCCATCCTTTTAATTAATTTTCTGCTTCACAATATGGTTCTGCCGTGGAGATTAACTTCATCACTCTTTCTTCCGATTCCTAGACTCAAAGGTCTTTGTCTTAATGGTCAAACAACTTCTGAGTTTGAGTAAATCACATTACATGGATATTAAGGTTGGGTGAATCACGTAATGTGATTCTCTCACTTTATTTCATCCCCGTCATCCCTTTCACTTTGCTTTGGAAGCAAGTGATTGTGGATTCAAGATGATGCATCAAGGAATTCCACGAAAGAAGAAAGATGCAAAGATCCGTTTCACTTTGCTTTTGCTGCTAGTGACTGAGGATTTACTTTGCATCATGGAATTCAAGTGAGGGAGGTGATGATGCATCCATTGGAGTTTCTGTTGACAGGACTGAGAAGAAAATGATGTTGATGCAGAAACTTTTTTATATTTTAGGGCTATGTTGCAGAAATTTTTTATCTTTTAATCATGTAATTTTAACTTATGAATCGCTTCAATGACATACGATTTGATTATACATATAACTTGTTTTATGTTAAGTGTTTATTTATTTTAATTTGCACAAGAATTTGTTTACTAATTCAAGCTAAATAATAAAAATTAAAAATAAACTTGTATAAAAAAAGGTTTAGAAATAAACTGCAGTACTATATGGAGTGATCTGCGTTAAGAGGGACAACAGGGACATGACAACCAATGAAATGAGTTTCATAATTATTTACGTCAGTTATTTATAGAACTGACGCAAATAATGATTTAATATTTACAAACTGCCACCACCTCATTTTTAACATCAACTTAATTTATGACTGCCAAGTTCCCGTATATTAATTACATTATTTCCAATATTCATTCGCACGTTTATAATATATAGGATTATTTACGTCGGCTATTTATTTAATCAAGTAAAAATCAAACTTTTAACGTCCGTTTTTAAAAATCGAGCGTTAACAATAAATATTTTTTATTTTAAACATACTTGTCACGTCAGATTTTTTACACAACTGACGATAACAGTGTATAGATATCTGCAAAAACATTCATTCCTTTGACTCTTGTGCTACTTACCCATGCACCTTGTAACTCAATCCTCTTAATGAGCATTAAGTTTATAGATAAGTTTTCAAGAAAATCGGAATAGCTAGCTTAGTAACTTCATCCACTGCTCCTATAAATAGCTTCCTTCCATCCTTTTAATTTTCTCGCTTCACAATATGGCTCTGTAGTGAGATTAACTTCATCACTCTTTCTTCCTATTCCTAGACTCAAAGGTCTTTGTCTTAATGGTCAAACAACTTCTGAGTTTGAGTAAATTACATTACATGAGTGATAAGTTTGAGTAAACTACATTATGTGAGTTGCTCACCTTATCACCTTCCGGAGAATCAGCTGCTGGAGGGCTAATCAGGTGCTCGGGGGTCACAGTTCCAAAACCTCAGCTTTGGCAGCAAGTGACCGTCTTGGAAGTCTCTGGAACCACTGCCTTTGCTTGAAACAGATCTAGTGCACCTGTTTTTGCCTATCTCTTGAGCTCTCTCACGCCCCCCAGTTTTCTGAGGTCTTCGGAGTATAGTTTTCCCTTTGACATATTTCATAAAACTCTCTGATGGGATGTAGCTTTAATGTTTAGTATTTTAAACCCTTTCAATGTAACTTTTTATAGGATTTTAAACCCTTTCAATGTAACTTTTTATAGGATTTTAAACCCTTTCAATCTTCTGTATCAGTCTGTATTACACTTCATGAATGAGATCCGGTTTGGGTTATTGATTCAACTTATAGTTTTCAAAACAGAAACACAAAACATCAAAGAAATTCATGTGAAACTGAAACTTTGAGGAAGGCAATGCGGAAGGGATCGTATACTAGATAAAAATATTATTAAAATAACCTTTAACGTCTGTTGATGTAAGGACTAACGTTAAAAGTGAAGTGACTTACTTTTAACGTCAGTTCTTTATAGAACTGACGTTAAAATGTTCACTGTTAACGTCAGTTTTTTATTGAACTGACGTTAAAAGTGAGTCACTTCACTTTTAACGTCAGTCATTAAAACAACTGACGTTAAAATTGAATTAATGAAGTCTGATATTTACAAAACTGCCACCGCCTCCTTTTTAACGTCTAGCTTTTGGTTAACTGACGTAAACCTTTACCGTCTAATGTATATTTTCCACTAGTGTGAAGTTCCTGATATGAATAAGGAAGTTGTTCAGACTGAGGTTATGAATGAAGAAGTTGTTGAATCAGTAAGCAGACAAGGCACTTCTGGCAGTCAATCTTCACAACCTTTGGCTCTGACAGTTGTGCATCCTCATGACCAACCTCAACAATCTCAGGTCTTGAGTTTAATGCAAGAGCAAGGAAACATTTCTACCACTTCTGAAAGCTCCAAATCTTCTTTGCCACCAGACTTGGATGAGATTTTAGAAAAGAAGATTGATGCTCGGGTAGCAAAGCAATTGAAGCCTACAAATGCTCTGCTCAATCAGATGCTTCAGTTACTCACCGGCTATCAACAAACTTAGGGTCAACAAGTCTAACCTCCTCCACCACCTCAAAATCAGAACTGATGACAACCAAATGGTGAGGTTGCCTTTGATGATCTTTTTGGTTGAATTTTTAGACACAAAATCGTGTAACACTTTGTAACCAAGATTAAAGTGAAGAAATAAATAAAAAGGATGAGTAAGAAGATGATGATGGCGCCACAAAACAAGAGTTTTGATAAGCCAAGTGAGGTTCGCCACAAGAATCTTGGATTCTTGATAAGAACAATAGTTGGCTCAACCAAGAACCAAAGAGAGACAATTCTCTCACAAATGGATTTCAATCCAAATTCAACATCCAAGTTCCTATTCAACATGAAAAAGGAGTGTACAAATAGTTTATTAGGCTGCCAACTTTTTGGCTTCCAAAAGAGATCATAACCCCCACAATAATTAGCCTAATCATGTCACTAAATGACTCACTAATTCCCTCCTTAACTCAGCCTCTAATGGTGAGTTTATTATTCTCTCATAACCATCATTATGTGGCTGCCACACTTTACTTCTCATATTAAAAAAGTGTAACTCCCACATAATTAACAAAACAATAAACAAACTAATAACTTATAGGAGTTACCATTGGCATGCAAACCAAAGATTCCTCCTACTAACCTATGTAATTTCGTGCACAACATGAGATTAAACGGGCTTGACCCAATTGCAACTCTAACAAACTTGGATCCACTCTAATAACCCATTACACTTATTGAATTAAAACAAAACAAGTAAAATCTGCTCATAACTACTTAGGCATGTTCATGGGTCTTCTAGTTGAATGAGATAAGTTATCAATTTGGGCTCCATTCCACTTGGCCTCATTCTTGGGCTTGCTTCTATCAAAATAGCCACCATGTAATTAGAAGCTTGTTGGGCTTTCTTGTATCTAACTCTTGTCATGGGCCCACCAAGTCCTTGATTTGATTCTTGATCCAGGGTCTTCATTGGGCTCATATCATTCTTGTTGGAAATTGGACTTTCCCCCCCATGGCTCATATCATACCCTCCTTCTTTAAGAAAATTCGTCCTCGAATTTATGACTTCAATCCCAAGCATGTTATCGAATCTTGTGTTAAGATATCCATACTTTTGGGTAACCATGCAAGTTCCCAAGCCATGGAGTACCTCCCTTGGGATGAACTCTTCCATTACATCGGTTGTATCAAATTTAAGTTCATAATATATTTCAATAGGAGGTAAAGCATGAGTAGGTGCTTTATTGAGACTTTTGGAATCCTTGAAAGTTTCCCAACCATGGGGTACTTCCTTTGGGATGAAATCTCCAAATTTCTGCAAAAGAGTTACAACACCACTAGGCAAAGAGAAATCATGAGAAGCATTGGAAATTAAACAAAAGTCCTTGCAATAAATTATGCATTGGGGCTGTCTTGAAATCAAAGCCCTCTTCTCCTCACTTTTTGTTGCCAAAGATCTCTCTTTTTGCTCACTATTTTTCTCTTGCTCATCATTCTTCTTTTCACTTTCTTTTTCTTTTTCCTTTTGATCATCACTTTTCTTTTCACTCTCTTTTGCTTTTGCCTCATTCTCTTGTTTTGCTTTCTCTCTCTCTTTCTTCTCATTCTCTTTCTTGTTGGAGTCTTCCACCAACTTCTTCACATGGTCTTCAAAACTTTCCATTTGTCTTTTCATTCTTTCCTCTTTTCTCAACCTCTTTTGTTCGTTCTCTCTCATCCTCTTGTCACGCCTCTCATGCATTTGCCGGATCCACTCTTCAACCTCTTTCCTATGTTCTTGCACATAGTCGAAATTTTCAAATCGCAACATAGCAAAAAGAAGAAAAGGAGAAAGTTAGACGAAGAACAAAACTCAAAATTCAACCAAAGCCTAAGCTTTGATACCACTTGATGACAACCAAATGGTGAGGTTGCCTTTGATGATCTTTTTGGTTGAATTTTTAGACACAAAATCGTGTAACACTTTGTAACCAAGATTAAAGTGAAGAAATAAATAAAATGGATGAGTAAGAAGATGATGATGGCGCCACAAAACAAGAGTTTTGATAAGCCAAGTGAGGTTCGCCACAAGAATCTTGGATTCTTGATAAGAACAATAGTTGGCTCAACCAAGAACCAAAGAGAGACAATTCTCTCACAAATGGATTTCAATCCAAATTCAACATCCAAGTTCCTATTCAACATGAAAAAGGAGTGTACAAATAGTTTATTAGGCTGCCAACTTTTTGGCTTCCAAAAGAGATCATAACCCCCACAATAATTAGCCTAATCATGTCACTAAATGACTCACTAATTCCCTCCTTAACTCAGCCTCTAATGGTGAGTTTATTATTCTCTCATAACCATCATTATGTGGCTGCCACACTTTACTTCTCATATTAAAAAAGTGTAACTCCCACATAATTAACAAAACAATAAACAAACTAATAACTTATAGGAGTTACCATTGGCATGCAAACCAAAGATTCCTCCTACTAACCTATGTAATTTCGTGCACAACATGAGATTAAACGAGCTTGACCCAATTGCAACTCTAACAAACTTGGATCCACTCTAATAACCCATTACACTTATTGAATTAAAACAAAACAAGTAAAATCTGCTCATAACTACTTAGGCATGTTCATGGGTCTTCTAGTTGAATGAGATAAGTTATCAATTTGGGCTCCATTCCACTTGGCCTCATTCTTGGGCTTGCTTCTATCAAAATAGCCACCATGTAATTAGAAGCTTGTTGGGCTTTCTTGTATCTAACTCTTGTCATGGGCCCACCAAGTCCTTGATTTGATTCTTGATCCAGGGTCTTCATTGGGCTCATATCATTCTTGTTGGAAATTGGACTTCCCCCCCCATGGCTCATATCATACCCTCCTTCTTTAAGAAAATTCGTCCTCGAATTTATGACTTCAATCCCAAGCATGTTATCGAATCTTGTGTTAAGATATCCATACTTTTGGGTAACCATGCAAGTTCCCAAGCCATGGAGTACCTCCCTTGGGATGAACTCTTCCATTACATCGGTTGTATCAAATTTAAGTTCATAATATATTTCAATAGGAGGTAAAGCATGAGTAGGTGCTTTATTGAGACTTTTGGAATCCTTGAAAGTTTCCCAACCATGGGGTACTTCCTTTGGGATGAAATCTCCAAATTTCTGCAAAAGAGTTACAACACCACTAGGCAAAGAGAAATCATGAGAAGCATTGGAAATTAAACAAAAGTCCTTGCAATAAATTATGCATTGGGGCTGTCTTGAAATCAAAGCCCTCTTCTCCTCACTTTTTGTTGCCAAAGATCTCTCTTTTTGCTCACTATTTTTCTCTTGCTCATCATTCTTCTTTTCACTCTCTTTTTCTTTTTCCTTTTGATCATCACTTTTCTTTTCACTCTCTTTTGCTTTTGCCTCATTCTCTTGTTTTGCTTTCTCTCTCTCTTTCTTCTCATTCTCTTTCTTGTTGGAGTCTTCCACCAACTTCTTCACATGGTCTTCAAAACTTTCCATTTGTCTTTTCATTCTTTCCTCTTTTCTCAACCTCTTTTGTTCGTTCTCTCTCATCCTCTTGTCACGCCTCTCATGCATTTGCCGGATCCACTCTTCAACCTCTTTCCTATGTTCTTGCACATAGTCGAAATTTTCAAATCGCAACATAGCAAAAAGAAGAAAAGGAGAAAGTTAGACGAAGAACAAAACTCAAAATTCAACCAAAGCCTAAGCTTTGATACCACTTGATGACAACCAAATGGTGAGGTTGCCTTTGATGATCTTTTTGGTTGAATTTTTAGACACAAAATCGTGTAACACTTTGTAACCAAGATTAAAGTGAAGAAATAAATAAAATGGATGAGTAAGAAGATGATGATGGCGCCACAAAACAAGAGTTTTGATAAGCCAAGTGAGGTTCGCCACAAGAATCTTGGATTCTTGATAAGAACAATAGTTGGCTCAACCAAGAACCAAAGAGAGACAATTCTCTCACAAATGGATTTCAATCCAAATTCAACATCCAAGTTCCTATTCAACATGAAAAAGGAGTGTACAAATAGTTTATTAGGCTGCCAACTTTTTGGCTTCCAAAAGAGATCATAACCCCCACAATAATTAGCCTAATCATGTCACTAAATGACTCACTAATTCCCTCCTTAACTCAGCCTCTAATGGTGAGTTTATTATTCTCTCATAACCATCATTATGTGGCTGCCACACTTTACTTCTCATATTAAAAAAGTGTAACTCCCACATAATTAACAAAACAATAAACAAACTAATAACTTATAGGAGTTACCATTGGCATGCAAACCAAAGATTCCTCCTACTAACCTATGTAATTTCGTGCACAACATGAGATTAAACGGGCTTGACCCAATTGCAACTCTAACAAACTTGGATCCACTCTAATAACCCATTACACTTATTGAATTAAAACAAAACAAGTAAAATCTGCTCATAACTACTTAGGCATGTTCATGGGTCTTCTAGTTGAATGAGATAAGTTATCAATTTGGGCTCCATTCCACTTGGCCTCATTCTTGGGCTTGCTTCTATCAAAATAGCCACCATGTAATTAGAAGCTTGTTGGGCTTTCTTGTATCTAACTCTTGTCATGGGCCCACCAAGTCCTTGATTTGATTCTTGATCCAGGGTCTTCATTGGGCTCATATCATTCTTGTTGGAAATTGGACTTTCCCCCCCATGGCTCATATCAAGAACCCTCCTCCACCTCCTCCACCCTCTTCTTAGTCTAGCTCTTTGAAGTTTCTTTAACTGACAATGATGATCCACTCCTGTTTCCTTTTTGTTTGATGACAAAAAAGGGGGACAAAGGAATAGATAATTAAATTTTACATAAAGTCAGTAGTTATTTGATCCAAGTGTCTTCTGCATATGAATATCATATCTGTCTATTTGCTGCTTCTATGATTTTCTGATTAAACATATGCTCTGATAATATGTTTGCTCTTAGATGTGTTTGCCTGGATACATGTTTGCTCTGATACTGTGTCCCTGTGTTTTAGTACTTATTCTCAATGCTTTCTATCTGATGCTTGAATTAATTAACTTTCTATGCTTTGTCTAAGGGGGAGCCCTGTAGCTCTCTTAGACTTTACTTGCTCAAATTTAGTTCGTTTTTGTCATCATCAAAAAGGGGGAGATTGTTAGAACCAAAGTGATTTAGGCTAACATAATTTCTTAAGTTTTGATGTTAACAAAAAGATTAAATTTGTATGGCAAAGTAGTGTCAAAGATCTAACATGTTTGTTCTAGCTTGCAGGTTTGTTATAGTATTGCTAGATAAGGAAACCTACTCACTAGTGCAAAATATACATTTAACATCAGTTTTTTAACATCGGTTTTAAAAAAACCGATGTGAAATAGGAGGCAGTGGCATTTTTGAAATTAAACTGAAATATTTTAACATCGGTTATTTATAAATCGATGTGATAAAAATATTTAACATCGGTTTTGAATAAAACCGATGTGGAAAAGTGAAACCAAAAAAATAAAAATAATTTGACATAAGATTCCACATCGGTTTTGAATAACCGATGTGGAAAATGGAAACAAATTATAAATTTTTTTAATGAGTCGTAAGATTACACATCGGTTTTAAAATAACCAATGTAGTAAATTAAAAAAAAAATGAAATTTTAAAATAAATTGTAAGTTTCTACATCGGTTATAAGAAAACCGATGTGAAATATCCTAACCACATCGGTTTTTAAAAACCGATGTGTAATAACCTAATTTTCTATTTTCATTCCCTCTTACTCTTCGCGCCGTCTTCCATTCCATTTGTTTTTCTTTCCTTTGTCCCTGCTTCTCCATCTCTCTCACCGCTCTCACTCTAAGTCACATTGCAAAGAGAACCACCTCTTTCAGCTATAACGATTTCCCTTTCCCCCTAACTCTCTACAAATCCCTAATCGTAGACAAAGAAGAAGACCACAGCGAGCCTTCATTTTATGCTTCGGAAGAGAACCACTAAGAACCACTGAGAACGGCCATCCGTGAGCTACCCTAGTTTGAAGAGCGCCATTTTTGCTAGTCCCTCCTCCTCCCTCAGGTATGCGTCTCTCTCTCTCTCTATCTATCTATCTATCTATCTATCTATCTATCTATCTATCTATCTATCTATCTATCTATCTATCTATCTATCTATCTATTTCTCTTTCTCTCTCTCGCTCCCTTCTTCACGTCACCGCTTCTTCCGGTCACTCCCAGGTCCTTTTTCCCTTTTCAATCCTCCATTTCCATTATCTTCAAAAAGATTCTCCAAATAAACCCCTTTTGAATCGCATTCAAAAGGGTCTTCTTAGTTCCCCTTCAATTGCAGTAAAAACATGTTCTTTTTACATTTCATTTTGTTCCCAACTACAATTTAAAATTTAGGGTTTCTAGTGAATATCAGCTTGAAACTAGAAATTAATTGTTTGGTACTTGTGAATGTGTATTTGTCAGGTGGTGAAGATACTGTTATCTGCTAATGCTTCAGCTAGTGTGATAAATAGTGCCGATGAAGAAGGGTGGGCACCGCTACATTCTACAGCAAGTATTGGGAGTTTGGAGATAGTGGAGACATTATTGAGCAAAGGTCAATGCTTTACTAACTTCTTTTAGATGGAATTTTAGTCCTGATGCCAAACTGCATTTTCTATTTTATTTTCAAAATGGAACTGTTTGCTATGTGGGTAAGTGAATATGTGCGTGTGTTCCCTGAGATTGTTTAGTTTGACTTGCTTGCATGTGATTTAACTGAACTTAAGCATATGACTTCATTTTTGTAAAGATGATTCATATACATGTAGACTGGTATTTTTATCTTTTCCATGGAAGAAAACTAGGAAATCATTTGGTAGGCTTTTGGCTTAGTGGTTGTAAATGGACTTTTGGGCTTTGGGTACCCTGATCTTATTCTTTGGAATTACTTGTACTATAAGCTAAGAGGACTTTTTGTTCTTCTGTTACAAGGCCTGAAGGTGATATCTATTACTATGGTGGTCATTACAAATGTTGCATGGATGCTCTTGATACTTGAGTGGTAGTGTTCATGGTTTGCTGTGGTTTGGGCAGGGAAATTAATTATCATTTGCGTCATTGGGATTACTTGCTAGTGGAAAGTATATTTTTGGTTTACAAGGGATACAAAGTATATTTGTTATGTAAATGTTTTCAGGAACCACAACTTATACTGGTTGTTGCGCCTGCAACTTAAGGAGACCCACCACTCCGTTCGTGCTTCCGCGAAGAGGACCGTTACTCACGAACCACCACTCTGGTCTCTTAGCATCTCACAACTCTCGCATGTTATTTCTGTTGAAAATATTGTCTAGGCTCTGTCATGAGTGTGTTAGTGCCTTGTTGTGACCCCTTTGATGAAGTTTGTGTCTTGAGTCCTTGTTCTGTGTATACTTGTGTTGTTCTGTGTGTGAAGTATTATAAAGTGGGAATCTATGTCTGATCCACCTTGAATATGGCACCAAGACTGGATTTTTCTAGTGGTGGTATCACGCGTCACGGCCGTGATGCCTGTCACGGCTAGGCCGTGACGGATTCTGCCTAGGAGGTTGCTTCACTGGTTGTTCTGTCACGGCCGTGACCACCATCACGGCTAGGCCGTGATCAGTTCTGCCTGTGAGGGTCTGGTTCAGTTGGCATCTCACGGCCGTGATGGCCATCACTGCCAGGCCGTGACAGGTTCTGCCTTGGAGGTTGCTTCACTGGTTGGTCTGTCACGGCCGTGACCACCATCACGGCTAGGCCGTGATCAGTTCTGCCTGTGAGGGTCTGGTTCAGTTGGAATGTCACGACCGTGATGGCCATCAGTGCCAGACCGTGACAGGTTCTGCCTTGGAGGTTGCTTCACTGGTTGGTCTGTCACGACCGTGACCACCATCACGGCTAGGTTGTGATCAGTTCTGCCTGTGAGGGTCTGGTTCAACTGACATGTCACGGTCGTGATGGGCATCACGTGCTGGCCGTGACCAGTTCTGACTTTTCCATTCTTTCTTTTAAGCTCTACTCGATCACGGTCGTGATGGCTTCCAAGGCTAGGTCGTGATGGGCTCTGTTTGGCTAATTTTCTTCACTTTTCAAGCCCCATCTTCATGCAAGCTACATAATTAGTAAAGCCTTAGTTTCCCGGTTGAGATGCAATACTAATGAGCACACGTGTATGTGCTTAATGTACCGCTCATTGTGTTAGATCTTGAATTGTCCAAAGTTGGACAGTTTGGGAAAAAACTTTTTCTTAATTCAGTTAAAATAGTTATTCATTGATTCTATGTTATATACTTGATGAAAGTTTGGACTGATACATTTCCTTTCGTTCTCCGGGTGCATACTTTATCGTGGTGGATGTCATCGCGTTCAAGTAGTCTACGTCGAAGACCGAAGGGAAATGCTGCAGAAATTTTGTCGAGTATGAGCATAAGAGTTAAGGACTAACTGTTAACCGAATGTTGAAAAAGTTTCTTCTCGAATGGGATAGGGCCATACCCTGTCATAAGAAGTGGTTGATGAATATGTTGGACTAAGTACGAAGTTATTGGTTTAGTCATGGATCGTGGTTGGATGAATGCTAGACGGACAAGTGATGAGTATGAGAATGGAGTGGAAGATTTTCTACAGTTTTCAAAAACAAATGCTCCTGATAGTGGTAACGGAAGGTTTTATTGTCCTTGTGTTAACTGTTTGAATGAGAGACGACTAGAAGCTGAGGAGATACGTGATCATCTTATTTGTGAGGGGATTTGCAAGAGTTATACAACATGGATATATCATGGTGAATCGTTAGACATGTCGAGGGTGTCGGATAGAGAGGAAGTTGATGACGTGGAAATGGACGATGGACTAGAGGACATGATCCGTGATGTTGGGCAAGAGTCTTTTCGGCGCGCACATGTGTATGATACTTTGTGCAGTGGTGCGGAAGTGGCTTTGTATCCGGGGTGCACTAATTTCACACGGTTGTCAGCGGTGTTAAGATTGTTCAATGTGAAGGCGAGAAATGGGTGGAGCGATAAAAGCTTTACCGAATTGCTTGAGTTGTTGAAAGACATGCTTCCAGAAGGCAACACATTGCCATCTCGAAACTACGAGGCGAAGAAGATATTGTGTCCGATGGGTATGGAGTATAAGAAAATACACGCTTGCCCCAATGATTGCATATTGTACAGGAAAGAGTTTGAAGAGATGCACGAGTGCCCCAGGTGTGGGGTATCACACTACAAAGTGAAGGATGGTGATTCTAGTTGTGATGTGGTCACCAAAGGTCCTCCTGCGAATGTGTTATGGTATCTTCCCGTGATTCCGCGATTCAAGCGATTGTTTGCTAATGTAAATGACGCAAAGAACATTAGATGGCATCCAGATGAGAGGAAGTGTGATGGACAGCTTCAGCATCCGGCCGATTCTTTGCAATGGAAGAGAATTGATAGTTTGTTTCCGTATTTCGGCAATAAGCCCAGAAACCTCAGGCTTGCACTTGCTACCGATGGAATGAATCCATATGGAAACTTAAGTAGTATTCATAGTCCATGGCCTGTTCTCCTAGTAATTTACAACCTGTCTCCTTGGTTGTGCATGAAGTGCAAATACATTATGTTAAGTATGATGATTTCGGGTCCTAAACAGCCAGGAAATGATATTGATGTTTATCTGAGTCCCTTGATTGAAGACTTGAGAATGTTGTGGGATGAAGGCGTTGATGTAATCGAAGGGTATTGCCGTGAGACATTTAGATTGCGTTCCATGTTATTTTGCACCATCAATGACTTTCCAGCATACGGGAACCTGTGTGGGTATAGTGTTAAGGGGCATAAAGCATGTCCAATATGTGAAGAAGGCACATGTTACCATCAACTGTAACATGGAAGGAAGACGATTTACCTTGGGCATCGGAGATTTCTCCAACGTAATCATCCTTATCGTAGATTGAGAAAAGCTTTCAATGGACTTCCGGAGAATGAAATTGCTCCGGTGGCCTTGACTGGAGAGCAAGTTTATGAAAAGGTGAACAACACTAATGTTATCTATGGGAAGACCCAGAAGAAGGCTACCGAGAAGAAAATATGGAAGAAGAGGTCAATCTTCTTTGATCTTCCATACTGGTTCAAGCTTGATGTAAGACATTGTATTGATGTGATGCATGTGGAGAAAAATGTGTATGACAGTTTAATCGGAACACTTCTCAACATTCAAGGCAAGACAAAGGATGGTGTGAATGCTCGTCTGGATCTAGTTGCGATGGGTATACGAGAGCAGTTAGCTCCATTTAAAGTGGGGATAAGAAGACTTATTTGCCCCCAGCATGTCATACTTTATCAAAAAAAGAGAAAAGAAGTTTCTGTGAATGTCTACGGGGAGTCAAAGTGCCACAGGGTTACTCTTCAAATATCAAAAGACTTGTCTCAATGAAAGATCTCAAATTAGTTGGCTTAAAGTCTCATGATTGTCATGTCTTGATGCAACAACTACTACCGGTGGCCATTCGTGACATATTGCCTAAAAAAGTCAGACATGCCATTACTAGGTTATGCTTATTCTTCAATGCTATATGTAGCAAGGTCATTGACACTAAAAAGTTGGATGACTTGGAAAATGAGGCAGCCATTATATTGTGCCAATTGGAGATGTATTTTCCACCTTCATTTTTTGACATCATGGTTCATTTGATTGTTCATCTAGTGAGGGAGATTAGATTGTGCGGCCCCGTTTATTTATGGTGGATGTACCCGGTTGAGCGATACATGAAGATCTTGAAAGGATATATGAAAAATCCACACCGTCCCGAAGCATCTATTGTTGAAAGGTATGTTGCAGAAGAAGCTATTGAGTTTTGTACAGACTACATGTCAGAAGCGGAACCTCTAGGGCTTCCGAAGTCTCGTCACGAAGGAAGATATGATGGTAAGGGTACACGAGGTATCACTGTTAAGAGCATGGATCGGGAGGAAGTGCTTCAAGAACATTTGTATATATTGAATAACACTGATGAGGTTGAACCATACTTATGTGAGCATAAAAGCATCATCAATGAAACTTACCCTAGAATGAATGAAAAATGGTGTTTGAACAAGCATAACAAGACTTTCTTGAACTGGTTTAAAGAAAAAATTGCAAAGGATGGTATTGCTTCTGATACATTAAAATGGCTAGCACAGGGGCCTAACTTTGATGTCATATGCTGGAGTGGGTACGATATCAATAAGTTTTCCTTCTATACAAAGTCCCAGGATGACAAAAGTACAATGCAAAACAGCGGGGTTATGGTCGTTGCTGAGTCCGTGCATTTCTCTAGTTCGAAAGATAAAAACCCTGTTATGGCATCCGTTTCATACTTTGGAATCATTTAAGAGATATGGGAGGTTGATTACACGAAGTTTAGAGTACCTGTTTTTAAATGTCAGTGGGTTGACAGTAACAATGGTGTGCAAACCGATGAGTTAGGATTCAAATTGGTGGACCTTAATAAGGTAGGTAATAAAGAGGAGCCTTTCATCATGGCATCCCAAGCAAAACAAGTGTTTTATATCCATGATCCTTCTAACAAAAGGTGGTCAGTGGTTCTCCAGGGAAAAAACATGTATAATGGTAGTGAGGGAAATCACGATTCAACTCTTGATATTTCTGATACTCCTTCTTTCTCAACACGAGTGCCTAATTTAAATGAGGAAAATGAAGTGGATTATGTACATGCTAATCGTAATGATCACCAAGAAGGGTTATGGGAGAACTTTACTAATTGACCACAAAGTAAGTTTAGTTTGAGTTATGTTTAAAGGCATATTATATGTTTACGTTGATATTTATAAGTTATGTTTACGTACGTTGATCGATATTTATAAGTTATGTTTGATATTTATCCTGACATACTAACAAGTTTTTTTTTTGTTTAAACAGGTATACATGGCTGATCGTGAGGATATCCCTCCTTCATGCAGCGGGTCGGAGACCCCGTCTACTGGTAGAAAGGGTAGACGTGCCACACGAATGAGGAATTTGACTGCCAACTGTGGTTCAAATCAAAGGATAAGAATAGACTTTGATAATAACCACAATCCTATTGGGCCAATGGCATAGCATTTTAACAGTTTTGTGGCGAGTCTTGCTAGGAGCATGCCTAGTATACTCATTGATATTTGGAAAGATGTACCGGCAGACGTGAAAGATCAGATATGGGAGAGTATTCTGGTATCTATACTTTTACGTCTTGTGTTTGTCTGTATCTACTTTATTTTTATCTTAATAATATCATACAGTAATTCGTTGATTCTTTTGGTCTTAATGTAGTTGACCTTTGACATACCGGATACGTACGTTATGAAGAAGCGTTTGCTAAAGTATGTTGGTGAGCGTTGGAGGGGTTTTAAGGCCGACCTGGACAGATACTATGTATTCAATCCAAAATGTAAAAATAACCCACTTGAGGTGTACCCGTTTCTTGACCAGGCAACGTGGGATCGCTTTGTTCAAAGCCGACATGATCCCAGCTTTCAGGTTAACTTATTTGATTTGCCTCTAAATTTATGTAATTTCAGTAATTTTATTTACTTATGTAATTTAATTGTCTTCTATTTATAATAGGAGAAGAGGAAAAAGGGGCAGAAAAACCAAAGCAAGAATGTCTACCCCAATGTCATGTCTCGTGGGGGATATAAAAAGCTTATTCAGAAAATGGTTGAAGAGGAAAAGAAAGCACGTCAGGAAGCAGCATCTCAGGCGGATCCTAATGCTGAAAATCGTCCAGAGGTTGTTGATCCACCTCCACCCCCACGCCATCGTAAATGGAAGAGGGCCCGACAAAGAAAAACGGGACAATATACATCTGAGGAGGCCCGCCAAGTAGCTGAGAAGATTGTAAGTGTAGTTTGAATTGTAATTGTCATTTTAAGATTGTTACCGAATTGTAATGTGACCTGATACTTTATGTGATAGGATGCCTTGGACGAGCTGGTAACCCAAGGAGCCTTTGTTCCTAGAGGACGCGAGGATATCTTAGTTGCTGCCATCGGTAAACCAGACCACACGGGCCGTGTCATTGGTGTTGGATGGGGCGTCGGCATTCGCCAATACCATGGTTCATCTTCACACCAATGCCACAGGGATGTTGATGCAGATAGAGCACGGCTAAAACAGGAGATTGCAGCTGAGTTTCGACAGGAGATGGCCGAGCAGTTTGCCCAGCAGATGGCAATATTGACTTCTATGTCCCAGCAGATGACAGCCGGTGTCCAACCCTCTGTCCATGTGAGCACTAAGGGCTCATGTGATCCTCCTCATCAGCATGAAAATGATGATGATGGTGATGATGATGATGATGATGATGATGATGATGATGATGACGACGACGACGACCCTGATAGGTGTGAGCTGTATGTTGATGATCATCATCATCGCCACTTAGTGGCATTGTGGAGGGCACATAATAACTTAGGTAATACCATACACCATCGTTTATTACCGGATGATCAGCTGAGGGTCGTTGTTGAGATTATTCGAGATGCTGATGCTCGAGTCCCTGTGCCCACTAAGGAGGTTCAAATAGCGAGTCAGGCCCTCGGTAACTTCATCCTTTGGCCAAGAAGACTGGTCAGCTTTCTTGTTGCATCTGAGGTATTCAGTTAGTTGTGTTTTTCTATATTCATAGTTGAAATAATTTATTATTGTTTAAAGATAATGCTTTATTTTTATTCGTTATAGGATGTTGGAAATGATATCGTGCCTAAAAGGTCGGATCCAGGAAGACCATAGATGTCTGCTCCTGCCAAGGTCTTCATTTGACCATTTAGTTAATTACAAATTAAATAACTTAATTATCCGTGATTACTAATATATATCTATGTTGTTTAGGGGATCGACAAAGGGGCACCTGGCCATGGTGATGTTTTTAAAGTTCTCGCTATACAGGTTGTCACCATGGAGAATGACGCAGCCTTGGTAAGGTTGGAACATGATGCCAGTCCAGGTGATGAACTGTATATCCCAAAGAAGGAACTTATGGAGATGGTACTCAATAAAGAAACGGCTAGTTCTGCACACATATCGTTATGGTGCACATAAGTACATTTTATTCATAAGTTAAGTAATTAATTTTTACATACTATGATAATTAGCATGTTTTTCCAATATATTAGGTATCTGCATCGTATGTTGGTTGATCAGGGTAACCTTGCCCTTTATGGGTTCATTGACCCCATGTTCATTCAGGGTGATGTTCTCCTAGCAACAGAAGACCCGGTCACCACCATACGTGATATACTTGCCCGAGACGATCATCAAATCTACCTTGTGCCTTATCTCAATAAGTATGTACCGGTTATTTAAGTATAACTATATATGACTTAGTCACTAACTGTTCCGCAAATACAGGCAGCATTGTCAACTGTTGATCTCGTACCCTAGGATGAACGTCGTGGTCTTCTTCTGCTCATTGGGAAATAAGCCGGCGAATGCACTGAAGACGATCATCGAAACGTAAGCATTAAAATACTTTATAATCAGTAATGCAGTTGTTTTAATTATCTGAAATCTATTAGATATACTTTAATTAATGTTTTTATCATGATAGGTCTATTACTGCAAACCACATGTTGCGTGGTGAAAGGCGTACTCGGGCTATCATATGGATTATTCCTAGCGTAAGATATTTATTAGTTCAAATGCATCAAATGCAGTGGGTATAATTATTGATTTCTATTTAATTGCTCATATTCTAATTGGGTTTCATTTGTACGTAGTCACGTATACAACATGGATCATGGGAATGTGGCTACTATGTGATGCAGTGGATGTTGGAAATTATCTCCTCCAGGATCACTGAAAGATGGCACGAGGTAAATGTTAATTGACACAATTAGAAGTAATAGTTATAGATTCGTTATATGTTTTATGTTAGTTTATTACTTAAAAGATATAATCTTTTGTCCAATTAAACTTGCAGATATTCAACAATCCAACTCCATTATCTGATTCCGATATCATCAACATAAAGAGGCGTTGGGCAATTTTCTTTCTTGAAGTGTACCAACCATAGTTTGTATATATGTAGTTATTTTAAAAACTTATCATGTACTAGCTATAGTGTACTTTTGACTGATCATATGTATTTTGATATGAGATCTATAATATATCATGTAGCTTTTTGGTTTCTAAGTATCTTTGTTGTCTGAATGTAATTGATCGTACATATGTATTGTTCGTAATAAATTCAGTATATATTATTTGTGTTTTTGTCGTACAAAAGTGATTGTGTTTAGAATATTTACAGTATGTTATTCTGGTATTGATCTGCATTACTGAAACAGGGGAAAGGAATGACAGAAATGTAAATAACAGAATAAAAAAATGAGACTTTACACATCGGTTTTTCCAAAACCGATGTGAAAATTTCACTTTCCACATCCGTTTTGGAAAAATTCCAAAACCGATGTGGAAAGTGATATTTCCAATAGGTTACCTATTGACAAATTTCACTTTCCACATCGGTTTGTTAAGAAACCACTGTTAAAAATGTACTTTACACATCGGTTTCAAAACCGATATGTAAAGTGGCAATAAACCACATCGGTCTTTTCAACATCGTTTGAAAACCGATGTGAAAAGCCAAAAATAACCGATGTGGAATCCCTTTTCTGCACCAGTGACTCTTAGCTTCTCATTTTTACTAAGAAATAGTATTGGGTCTAAGTTATCAATCGCTAGACGAGCCTTCAAAAACTTGGTAAAGCTCTAAATCTGTAAGGTTATCGCTAGACGAGGTATTAATTTTTGGCTAGGTTAAATAACACTAGACGAGCATCTAAGAGGAAGTGTAAAATGAGTAATAGACGAGCCATTTAATAACTCTCAGAAGAATAGCAAGTCCAAAAACTTGAGTCTAGACGAGTAATTAACTAGACACCACATCAGTAGACGAGCCCGCTTTACTGGTAAGTTAAAATTGCGCATCCAAAGACTTGCGTGTCCACAGGCTACAGAAATTGAACCGTCTATTGGAAGTCAACTTATTTCAAATGATTGAATATTTAATACGAAGGAATGTATGTCTCTTTCCATGTTGCTTCAATTGTTTACTCTTTGTTTCTTGAGATTAGAAACATAGTACCATCGAGAACATAAACCTTTGTACTCTGTATATTGCCGTAAAGTTAAACCAAGTACAAAGAAGGAAAGTCAGAAAGCAACCTTCAATACAATAGGGAAGTGACAGCTCTACTTTGAGCATTCCTCTGATAACTAAAAGCACTTCTCCATGAAGTGTATCAAGCTATCAGTCTCAACGGATCTCAGCATTTAATGCTATCTCTAAACGAATATTTACTAAAGACCATTGAAGAGTAGATGAAGAAGTTGTTGCACTCAAAAGTGTGGTATGCAAGGTGTGCAAGTGAACACAATCGTGACAAGTAATAAAGTGTAAGAAGAGATCGTTCCCACAAGGATTTGAATGAGTTAAATATAGATTTCAGAGTAAACTTTACTATTTAGTTTAATAAAAAGAGTATGTAACAATGTAATAAAAGGGACATGTAATTAAATGCAAAAATTAATGATTGTAGGGTAACAGTATTGTAATAAAACAAGTTGTTATAGAATGGGTAAAATAGTTAGGGAAACTAATACCTTTTAATGTCAACTGCAGGGTAATTTATGCTTCAGAATGCTACAGCATTTAGTCCAGGAAAGAATGTTTGTTTTCCAACAATAAACTGGGATGCATTAAATGTTCCTTATTTCTAAGCTCAAATTAAATTCACTCAGCTATGGGTTTAGCACGTCCAACTACTTAAAGTCTTGAAGGCTATTCCTAGCTCATTCAATAGCATTTAATTTTCCAATTACTCGCTTTTAAACTTTATCCTTTAAACAATTCCACTGACTAAACTCTTCCAAGTTTAGCAAGCTATTATCTTAGCTAAGTTGATCAATCTCAACCAAAATATAATTGAAGCGCATAATAGAGGAAAATGTGCAACATTCATTAACATAAATCACCCATAAATCTTCATTACAAGTTCATAGCACCTAGCTAAAGATGTTTAGCTCATAATGAGCTTAAAAATAAAAGAAGACATAAAATAAGAAATAAAAGGCATGTAATGTGAAATCAGAAATTACAGAGATGAGAGAATGAACAGTGACAACTACTATACCATGTACCAATGTGTACCCTAAAAGGAGGCTGACCTTTACTATTGTACCAGCCTATGTCTCCAAAATAGGGTTTTCTACACTCTCTCTCTTACCTCACTTTTTGGGCTTTTACAAAATTCAAACACTGAAATATTCCTTGGCCCATTTCCCAAGTACACTCAGCAGAGGTCTTTCACTCTTCCTCGTGCTTGTGGGGCGCGCAGCAGGCCTCTTGTCTATTGTGGGAAGTGTGCTGAGCTGGCAAGTCTTTTGTCCTCTAGTACCTTATTCTTCAAAAGTTGCAGGATTCCAGAGCAATCCCCTCTAGCTTTCTTCACCTTAACAATTCATTCCTGCTCACACTTAAAAGCTCTTTTAAAATAGTATTTCCAATATCAAACCAATTCAATTCAGTATAACATTAATTAATTCCAATTGCTCAAATTCTTGTTAGAATCATGCATTATTGCTCTTAATTTACCAACACAAGATCAAAAATTTAGTTATAAAAGTAGAAATAACTCTTATTTCTAAGAGTTATAACACCCCCAAACTTGAATCATTGCTTGTCCTCAATTAATGGCATTTGGAAAACAGTTCAACACATGAATAGAATCAACCAGCTTATGCAAGTTCCATGGCAATCTTCAGAAAAGCTTTCAAAAGTATGCTCAACACAAAACACTTTTCTTAACCCCTCATCCAAATGTGTGTGTGTGACTTCCCTTTACCTTCAATCTAACTTAATCAAGAAGATTCTTATTGGTCGAACCTCTCAACAAGGACATGATCGAGAATCCCTCTTATTCCTTGGGTTTAGAGGTGAAAACACACTAGGTTGTCTTCCTAAGAAAGGGGGATTCTTTGAGAAGATTTGTCATTATGTCATATCACTTCTTTCACTCGAAGTCATGATTACACTTTTGGGGTTCACTCAATCATCATTCAAATGTTACCCTATCATAAGCTTGACAACTTTCTAAGATCCATAAACACACATTCACAACTTCACACAACAAGATAGCTTAATTGGGTTGTAATGGGGCTAAGGTTAAGGTGTGATATTTTTAAGGACAATAGCTAACCTTAGGTGGAGTTTGAGATTTTTCTTCCCTTTAGATTTTCACTTTGGTTGTTCCCCAAAATTCCAATTTGTCACTGTCACCAAGCAGGGGAGGGGTTTTTATTCTGTTTAATTGATTTTCTTTTTTTCTTTTTTTTTTGCAAAGTGAACACATTCTTTATAGTGTTCCTTTTTATTTCTCATAGCTTTCCCATGTTTCTCTTAGTACATGGTACCCCCCCGCCCCCAACTTATCTTGGTAGTTGTCCTCAACCAACCCTTCAACTTCAACAGTAAGCTCATATCCACTAAGTGCAGTCCCAAACTCCACCTAAGAGGGTAAAACATTGTTTTCTGGGGTGCATGGCTTGTAATTAGGTTTAACACAGAAATAAGGGCCTATGCTCAAAAGGGCTACAAACAAATGTAATTTGATTTGGGTTGGCCTTTTGGTTTCATAGTAGCAAACATACAAAAATGCCTCAAGCTTTGTAGTGTGCAGCAATGATATGTGTACATGACAGAGAAACAAGTCAAGTTCTGCAGAGTTAACAAATGAATGGAAAGTTTACATGAAAAGACTGTTGAATTTTAAAAGCTCTCAGGTTTTATGTTGCAAAGTGCTACATCATATATCTTATGTTCACACACTCCCCTAAACTTAGGTTGAAACTTATTCACCCTCAAATCCTTGGATAGGGGTCATTGCAACCCAATACCCTTATTGATTGGTTTTTCTTTTATTTCAATCATCCTGTTAGGCACAATTTTAGGTTAGGGAGTTTGTGTTAAGATAGGGTTTAATAAAAAAAGTGATAATCCATTGAGCAAGTAATTACTCAAACACAATATTTAGTCTTCATTAGATGCACATGGGAACCAAACTACCATTTCATTCATTCATTTAAACTTTTCTTTTTCAAAATGGCCCCCAACTGCATCATTAATCAGTTTGACGCGGTGGGGGTAGGACACAACATCATGTAACAGCCTGAATTTAATTATGTTGTTCAACCGGTTAAAATATAATTAATTATATTTTAATTTGAGAGTTAGAAAGTTTTTTGATAAAAATAAAATTATATTCATAGTCTACTTTTATGGTAGAGGGTTACGGTAAAATTTTCGGTTGAAAATTCAGATGAAAGCCAGTCTGTGTTTTCACTACCGGTACAAGTTTACTGAGCAGAAAACCTAATTTTGAACCGTGAACGAAATGATTAGTGTTTTTGTGATGTTTTGTATGATATTGGAAATTTTCGAAATTTGAGTTCAGAAATAAAATATAATATTTATTCAGGTGAAAACGTCAGAAGAATTACGATCGGAAAATACAACCGGATACGAAATGGAGCAGATTAGGGAGCACAAAAGAAGTGAAGTGACTTGATGGAAATGGGTTCTGACACACTCCAAAAGTGTAATCATCACACTTTTCAAATTATATCATATTATATTCTAAAAACCTCTTTTTCTCTCTCTTCTCAAACCAAACAAGGCACAAGGTCAAAACTTGCTCTCCAAGCTTATTCCTCTCTCCTCAATTTCGTGCCACTTTCTCCCTTCTTTATATATACACCTCTCATTTTCACTTCACCATCTTCTTTCTTCAAACTCCATTAAACCTTCATCTTCTTCCTTTCTTCTAAAAGTTCAAGCTCTTAAAGCTTTAGTTTTTATTCATCTTTTTTACTTAAGTTCTTCATTAAAGTTCTTCCTTGCACTAAGGGTAATGCTTGTAGCGACCAAGAAAAAAAGACTAGTTTTTCCTCTTAGAGAGACAACATGGAGTCTCCACCAACTTTATTTAATTTCGGGAAAGTTGGAAAACTCTTCAAGAAGAAGCTTCGGGTTCGGGAGTCGATTATGCCTAGGGAAGGCATGGAGACTTAACCCCATGGCACCCTGAAACATCCATAAATGGTTACCCAAAATTAGTTGTGTGTAAATTATTAGTAACTTTGAAATATTTGTTTTACCCGTTGTGAATCTCTTTATTAAAACTTCGTGAGGTTGAACATGGCACGTAAGTCCACAGAGCAACCTCTAAATCTGAAGGGTTGAACATGACAGTTGCCATAGGGCAACCCTAAAAAAAAGGTTGTTTTAATCAAGTGATCATCCTCTATTTTTTAGGTAAAATAAATACTTTTTATCTCTTGAAAATGGGACAAACGTGGAAATGAAGCTTTTTACTAACTTATTCAGAGAATAGAAGCCCAGAGAAATAAGAGTGTCAAGAGAAATTTATTAATAATATCAACGAAAAGAACAAAGATTACCAAACGAGAGTAGAATAAGAATGACTTTGTTTACTCTCACTGGTAAGATTTTAAGATCGAAGTCTTTACATTCGATCTCCCTGGCTCCTTCAGCTCTTCCTTCTTAACCACTTCTAATAATAGAGAAGAGAAAAGGAAGTTCATATTTCTGATCTCTCTTCATCACAACAAAAATCTCTCTTTCGTTTCTCTTTTCTTTGTATATTTCCTCTCTATCTCCTCTCTGATCTTTCGTTTCCTCTCAAGAACAGTGTTCTCCCCTCCAAAAAAAAAACTTCAAGAAAATATCAGATCATAAGTCCTTCTCCCCCAAAAAAATCTCTCCCTTATCTTCTCCTCTCTTTTTCCTCTCCTTTTATAGACGTAGTAGAGGGCTACTTGCTTCTTCCCCGTTGACTTCAAGGTCGACTTGCACGAATACCCAAGGCTTGGGCCATTCTGAATAGTGAAAAGGAGGGGATTTGATGTGAAGGTTGCACGCTTGAAAAGTGAAGGAGATGGGGGGTTTTACCTGATGGGTATGAAGGCTTTTAAGGGTTAGGAGTGAGGCTGCCCGGTTAAGGCGAGGGAGGAGATGGAAGAAAAAAGAAAAGACCAATGGGTAGAGGAGGTGCAAAAAAGGGGGTTCTGACCAGAGATAGCGTGTGTCTAGATGGGGTGGTATGAGTAGCATAAAGGTGGTGATTTGATGTGAGGGTTGCACGCTTGAAAAGAGAAAAGAGATGGGGGGTTTTGAACAGAAATAGCGTGTGCCCAGACAGGGTGCCATGAGTAGCAAAAAGGTGGTGATTTGATGTGAGGGTTGCACGCTCGGAAAGAGAAAAGAGATGGGGGGTTTTGAGCATAAATAGCGTGTGCCTAGACGGGGTGGTATGAGTAGCAGAAAGGTGGTGATTTGATGTGAGGGTTGCAAGCTCGAAAAGAGAAAAGAGATGGGGTTTTTTTTGCTGTGCATGATGGCTTTTTAGGGTTAGGAGTAGGGTTACCAGGTTAAAACAAGGGAGGAGGTAAGGAAGACGGAGGACCAATGGGTAGAGGAGGAAAAGAGGTATTGCCTGGTATGTAAAGTCGGTAAGAGGTGTAACTCAGCTTCCTTTCTTTTTTGTTGATTGTCTTTTCTCCTTGTGTTTCTTCGTCCTTTCTTCCTTATCTTCTCCTTCTTCTTTCATTACTCTTTAGCCTTCAGCCTGAAAATAAAGTTGCAGTGGACGGAATCACTTTGTCCCAACAGAAAATTAGATATGCAAAAGTGGATATACACTAGACGGACCTCCTCGTCCAACAAGAAAAGATAATTGCAGTGGACGGAACCTCCTCGTCCAACATAAATTAAAATAATTGAAGTGGACGGAACCCCCTCGTCCAACAGAAATAAAAAGGAACAGGATTGGACGGGATCAACAGCAGGTGCAAAGCAATGGACGGGACTACCCTGTCCATAAGCAAGTGGAAAGCAATGGACGGGACCACCCCGTCCATCAGCAAGCACAAAGAACTGGACGGGACCACCCCGTCCATCAGCAAGTGGAAAGTAGTGGACGGGTCCACCCCGTCCATCAGCGAGTGCAAGGCACTGGACGGGACCACCTCGTCCAACAGCAAGTGTAAAGTAATGGACGGGACTACCCCGTCCAACAACAAGTGGAAAGCGTTGGACGGGACCACCTCGTCCATCAGCAAGTGTAAAGCAATGGACGGGACCACCCCATCCATCAGCAAGTGCAAGGCACTGGACGGGACCACCCTGTCCAACAGCAAGTGTAAAGCAATGGACGGGACGACCCCGTCCAACAGCAAGTGGAAAGCAGCGGACGGGACCACCCCGTTCATCAGCAAGTGCAAGGCACTGGACGGGACCACCCCGTCCAACAGCAAGTGTAAAGCAACGGACGGGACTACCCCGTCCAACAGCAAGTGTAATGACTGGACGGGACCACCCCGTCCATTGGCAAGTGCAGTGGACTGGATGGGGCCAACAACAAGTGCAAAGCAATGGACGAGACCACCCCGTCCACCAGCAAGTGTAATGACTGGATGGGACCACCCCGTCCATTAGCAAGTGCAGTGGACTGGACGGGGCCAACAACAAGTGCAAAGCAATGGACGGGACCACCCCGTCCACCAGCAAGTGTAATGACTGGACGGGACCACCCCGTCTATTGGCAAGTGCAAATGTGATGGACGAGACTTCCCCGTCCAACAGCAGGTATCACATGATGGACTGGACTTCCCCGTCCACGGCAAGTGCAAATGTGATGGATGGGACTTCCGCGCCCAACAGCAAGTACAAGTGTGATGGACGTGACTTCCCCGTCCAACAGCAAGTACAATTGTGGTGGACGGGACTTCCCCGTCCAACAGCAACTGTGATGGACAGGACTTCCCCGTTCTACAGTAAGTACAAATGTGATGGACGGGACTTCCCCGCCAACAGCAAGTACAAATGTGATGGACGGGACTTCCCCGTCCAACAGCAAGTATAAATGTGATGGACGGGGCTTCCCCGTCCAATCAGCAAGTTAGGTATGATTTCCCTACTTTCTTCATCTTTTCTTTTTATTATTATTAGTCTCCCTAAAGCGTAATGTTACGATAAAAGACGGACAAAAATGGGTGTTCACAGTTGCCCCTCTTTACTTGTTACATACTAGAAGACATGATTAGCCGTGACTTGTCATGTATTGTAGTAATGAACAAGTAAAGAAAATGAACGCATATTTTGTCCGAAAAACATGAGGAGCTCATAAGAAAACCTTACAGTTTGGAAATGAAATTGTAGTGAGCCTCAGAGCTCGAAAGTAGAAATGCAATGGATGAAACCTCCTCGTCCAACAGGAAAGTAAATACGCTGCGAGCCTCAGCTCAAAAATAAACCTGCAATGAGCCTCAGAGCTCGAGAATAAAAAGTGCAGTGAGCCTCAGAGCTCGAAAGTAAAGATGCAATGAGCCTCAGAGCTCGAAAATAAACTTGCGGTGAGCCTCAGAGCTCGAAAATAAACTTGCAGTGAGCCTCAGAGCTCGAAAGTAAAGAAATGCAGTGACCCTCAGAGCTCGAAAGTAAACTTGCAGTGAGCCTCAAAGCTCGAAAAAAAAATTGCGGTGAGCCTCAGCTCGAAAATAAACTTGCAGTGAGCCTCGGAGCTCGGAAATAAAATTACAGTGAGCCTCGGAGCTCGAAAATAAACTTGCAGTGAGCCACAGAGCTCGAAAATAAAGAAATGCAGTGAGCCTCAGAGCTCGAAAATAAACTTGTAGTGAGCCTCGGAGCTCGAAAAAAATAAAATTGCAATGAGCCTCAAAGCTCGAAAATAAACTTGTTGTGAGCCTCAGAGCTCGAGAAAAAAAAACGCAGTGAGCCTCAGAGCTCGAAAACAACATGCAGTGGACGGAACCTCTTCGTCCAACAGAAAATTAAATGCATTGGACGGAACCTCCTCGTCCAACAAAAATAAACATGCAATGGACGGAACCTCCTCGTCCAACAGAAAATAAATATGCAATGAACGGAACCTCCTCGTCCAACAAAAAGTAAATATGCAAGGAGCCTTAGAGCTCTAAAATAAAGGTGTGGTGAGCCTCAGAGCTTGAAAATAAACTATTAGTGATCTGAAATAAAGGAGAATCCCTTCCTTTTGAGGACAACGAAACCGATTGCTCCCTGGAAAAACTTCAACCAACCAAACCCTTGTTCATCGGCCACTCTGGGACGAGGAATCACTTATTCTTTTAACAACATTGGTCACCCAAGAATCTGATGAACTCTGGATGTTATGTAAGCTTATTTGAATCATTCTTTTGTCGTCCAGTGCATGCTACCTCTTCCACTGAATCTGAAGTATTGAGCCCTCTTGGTTTAAACCATTCATTGGTGCTACCATTAGAGTTATCAAATCATACCATTAAACTTATATTTACTTTTATTGAGATATGATAGTGAACACGACAGGGGAGTGTTGGAAGAAAACCTCTTGCCTTAATATGAGAATTTAGGTTGTTAAGAAACAATAACAATGGGAACAAAGTTATAAAAGGGATCATAAAGGAAAAAAACAAAGATAAGCAAAGAAAATTACGAAAATCATATAAAATTTACCCAATGCTGGTCCCTTGATTTTCATTTAATTGATTCCCCTCATCCTTTTGATGACACAGATCTTGGCTCCTGTTTCTGATTCCTCGAACACACCTTATTCGATCATTCCCTAATAATTTTGCCCCAGTGTACTCAGTCGGATAAAATTGCCCCATTGGGTGCTTGCAGAAGTGTTGGACCCTATTCTCCTCCTAGGCTGCCCTTGCAGGTTTTCAGCCTAGGGTTTCTTTGCCCTAACTTTTGCCTAGGTTGCCCTTTCGGGTTTTCAGCCTAGCGGGCCTTTACTTTTCTATTATTCTTTTGCCCTAACTTTTGCCTAGGCTGCCCTTTCGGGTTTTCAACCTAGCGGGACTTTTTTTCCTTTTGTTTTCATTGTTCTTTTGCCCTAACTTTTGCCTAGGCTGCCTTTTCGGGTTTTCAACCTAGCGAGCCTTCAAGCGTAGAACCTTTTCACAGCATTAGAGTTTACTTGCCTTGGTAGCTCTTCCCCATCCATGTTTTGCAGAATCAAATCACCTCCCGAGAATGCTTGCTTGACAATATAAGGACCTTCATAATTTGGTGCCCATTTTCCTCGGGGATCCTCTTGACTAGGGAGGACTTTCTTTAAGACCAAGTCTCCCACACGAAATTCTCTAGGATGAACCTTTTTATTGAAAGCTCTTGCCATTCTGTTTTGATACAATTGCCCGTGACAGATAGCTGCCAGCCTTTTCTCTTCTATCATGTTCAACTGCTCATATCGAGTTTTCACCCACTTAGATTCTTCTAAGTCTGCTTCCATCAAGACTCTTAGCGAAGGGAGTTCTACTTCGATAGGTGAGACAACCTCCATGCCGTACACCAGAGAGAAAGGGGTTGCCCCAGTGCTTGATCATATGTTAGTCCGATAAGCATGTAGAGCATATGGCAGCATTTCGTGCCAGTCCTTATAGTTTACAACCATCTTGGCCCCGATCTTCTTGACATTTTTGTTTGCTGCTTCAACTGCACCATTCATTTGAGGCCTATAAGGAGCCGAATTGTGGTGTTTGATTTTGAGACCTTCGCAAAGCTTTTGAATCTCGGTACCATTAAGATTGGCAGCATTATCTATGATTATCCTCTCTGGGATCCCATATCTACAGACAATGTCCTTTTTGAGGAATTTGAGAAACACCCTTTGAGTTATGCTGATATATGAAGCAGCTTCTACCCATTTAGTGAAATAGTCTATTGCCACCAAAATGAAACGATGACCATTGGAAGCCTTGGGATTAATGGGACCGATGACATCTATTCCCCACATCGAAAAAGGCCATGGGGATGCTAAACTGTGTAGTGGAAATGCAGGTGCATTAACCCGGTCTGCATGCATCTGGCATTTTTGCCATTTACGAACATGCTCCATGCAATCTGACTCCATAGTATACCAATAATAGCCACTTCTCAAGATCTTCCTAGCCATCATATGACCATTGGCATGAGTCCCACAGATTCCTTCATGAACTTCAATCATGATCCATTTAGCTACGCGAGCATCCACACATCTGAGTAGGGTACCATCATATCCTCTTTTGTACAAGACTTCCTTGTTTAAGAAAAAGGTCACAGCCAGTATTTGGATGGTCTTTTCATTTACTTCGCTCGCCTCTAGCGGGTATTCCTTGGTCTGAATATATCGCTTGATATCATGATACCAAGGCTTACCATCGGGTTCTCCTTCCACATGAGCACAGTATGCTGGTTCATCTTGCAATCTAACTTGGATGGGTTGGACATTGATATGGATATCCAACTTGGTCATGGTAGCTAGTGTGGCCAAAGCATCAGCAAATTGATTCTTGTCTCGACTTAAATGCGAGAAAGTAATCTCATCGAACTTTGCAATCAACTGAGTCAGGTATTTCTGATACGGGATCAACTTGGAGTCCTTGGTCTGCCACTCACCATTGACTTGATAAATGATTAAAGCTGAATCCCCGAAGACTTTCACCTGCTTTATACCCAGTTCAAGTGCCATTTTCAATCCACCAGCACATGCTTCGTATTCTGCAATATTGTTTGTACTTTCAAATTTCAGCTTTACGGCCATCGGGTATTGCTTGACACTTGGTGAGATAACCACTGCTCCTATACCACTGCCATGCATATTGACTGCTCCATCAAAATACATTTTCCACACATCTTCCTATTCTTCGTCTTCCTCAAGGGACATTACCTCTCCATCCAGAAACTCAAAATTGATAGGCCATCCATCCTCAAGAGGATTCTATGCTAAATGGTCAGCAATCACACTTCCTTTGATGGACTTCTGGGTTGCGTATTTGATGTCAAATTTTGACAATATCACTTGCCACTTCGAAACCCTTAAGGAGATATAAGGACTTTCGAAGATATACTTAAAAGGATCCATTCGAGAAATTAGCCAAGTGGTGTGATATAACATGTACTGTCTGAGTTTTCTGGAGGCCCATACTAGTGCACAACAAGTCTTCTCGATTGCCATATAACGAGCCTCACAGTTGTTAAACTTCTTGCTCGGATAATAAATTGCCTGCTCCTTCCTGCCAGATTCATCATGTTGTCCTAGCATTGCCCCCATTGAGGTTGGCAATATGGTGAGATAGAGTAATAATGGACGACCTTGGGTAGGTGGTACCAACACTGGGGGATTCAGTAGATATGCCTTTATCTTATCAAAGGCTTCTTGACAGTCATCATCCCATCTTCCTGGATTATTCTTCTTGAGGAGTTTGAAGATTGGTTCACATGTGCTAGTCAGATTTGCAATGAAGCGCGCAATATAGTTCAATCTTCCAAGAAAACCCCTTACTTCACGCTCGTTCTTAGGTGCTGGCATGTCACGTATTGCTTCGACCTTGTTAGGGTCCACCTTTATTCCTTCTCTACTGACAACAAATCCAAGTAAGTTCCTTGCGGATGCACCGAAAGTACATTTTGCAGGGTTGAGGCGCAACTTGTACTTCCTTAGTCGCTCGAACAACTTTCTTAAAACTGCCACATGGCTTTCTCCTTCCTTGGACTTGGCCACTATATCATCGACGTATACCTCTACCTCATTATGCATCATATGATGGAACAATGCCACCATAGCACGTTGGTAAGTGGCCCCAACATTTTTTAATCCAAAAGGCATCACTTTGTAACAAAAAGTTCCCCAAGGAGTGATAAAAGTTGTCTTTTCTTTATCGTCATTGTCCATGAGGATCTGATTGTACCCAGAATACCTGTCCAAGAAAGAAAACTTGTGACTTCCGACTGTACTATCTACAAAGACATCAATATGAGGTAGGGGAAAATCATCCTTTGGACTGACTTTATTCAGGTCTCGGTAGTCCACGCACATTCTGGCCCTTCCATCATTCTTTGGTACTGGAACAATATTAGCTACCCATTCCGGGTGTCTAGCTACTTCCAAAAAGCCAGCCTCCAACTGCTTGGTCACTTCTTCCTTGATCTTTAGCGACATCTCAGGATGCATTCTCCTCAATTTTTGCTTCTTTGGAGCCACATCTGGGTAAAAGGGAATTTTATGCGATGCTATCTCAGGATCTAAACCTGGCATATCTCTATAGGACCATGCAAAAACATCCAGATACTCTTTGAATAGTGCAACCATTTCTTCTCGCTCTGGGTTATCCACTATTTTCAACTCCTTCTTATCTTCCTCGGTTCCCATAGTGATCACTTCTGCAACCTCATCATTCGAGCTAGTCCCTTCCTCTGACCGTTTCACCACTTTTTATGAACTCTTCACTGTCTTCTTCCTCCTCATCAGATTCAAGATTGTATTCATCATCAGTGGCCGCGAGGGAATCATAAATGAGTTTTCAAAGTTCCTCTCATGAGGTAACTCTTTAGTGGAAGAAGTATTCCTGGAAGAAAAAGTCGTGAATAGGAGAAGTATAGGCAAGAGTCTTATTCATGAAGAAAAGCTTAAACAAAGTAAGGAAATGAAAGAGAAAAGAAACGATGGAATCAAAAGGAAAACACCAGACAAAGTGCTACATTCTCATTCATGTCTCAAAGAAAGTAAACATCAGTTCATAATTAGTACAATAAGATAATTACTTCATGGAAATAACATCAACAAACGATTCAGATTGCCAATTATTGAGAACTTCATCTACTTCAGAGTTTAAGTTTCTTCCTTCCTCAAGCATACGAGCAGCCATCCTGGTCCGAGATCTGGTATTGTAAACTCGGGTTTGATTGGTGTTACCTTTCCTAGGTCGCACAATGGTTCCCGAATCCTCAGAAGGATGTGACTCTGTAAAGCATCCTAGAATCTCATTACTAAACCCAAAATTTTTGTGCATGTGTATGTATGCATGGGCAAGTTAACTTTCTTTGTTTGATCGCGAAAGTACTCTTAGGAAGACTGTCGTATACACCAATAGCAAGAAAACTAATACTGCAATCAAATCTAGTGGTATGGTTCCCTCTAGCTTGAATGCAATTGGTGTCAAGTCCAAGGGAAAATTTACTCCTCGATAGACCACACCCATACTAGCAACGTCCTTATTTTTACACAGAAAACACGTCGTTTTTAGGGTAAAAATATAGTTGATGACGTATCTAAGGGAGAATACACTCCACGATAGATATCATCTAAAAACGCTCGACAGTCATGGATGAAGACTTCCTTTTCATTATAAATATTCGGATACAAATCGTGAGTCTTTGACCAAAATGAAAGAAGCACATTGATGGTTTCCATCCTTTTCCAAGGTCCACAAGGTTCTATGTTAAGAGCCTCATCTTCTTTTTTCTGAACCCTCTGGCAAGTCTCCCAAAATGATTGAAGGACTCGGTCACCTTCGGTGGTAGCTGAAGGAAATGGTTCATACGCATGTGGATGGATGCCTCTTCAAACTGCTCCACCAGCTGGGAAGTGTGATATTGGAGCTTATCCATCACATCCTCGTATTTTCTCTTCCATGCTTCCTTTTTGTTCATTACATCCTCCACCACTAATTTCCATCCTTTACCCATTCTGCGTGACGTTGAACTTCAACCCTTTCAGAGTCTTTTGCCTTGTTTCTGAGCCAATTTTCTCTCATGTTAGCTTCTTCCAGTAGCTCGCGATACTTGGCTGCTTAATCCCATCCTTGATCAAAGTACACTTCTGTTTGGGCTAAGGATTCCTGTAGGGATTCAACCCTCTCTTATAGTATATGTATCGTTTCAACGTGATCCCCTACACTTGTCTCGAGCTCTTTTTTCTTCTTTTGAAGCTTGACAAGCATCTGTTGTGACGCCGGCAAGTGTACCGGGTCGTCGCAAATAATAAAAGAAACATGGTAAGTAATTACCGAGGTCGAACTCAGGGATTGGGATACCAATTCGACTAATCCGCGGGAAATCCGATACGTTTGGTCAAGTTACAGAAGGTGGTTGAGAGAGAGACATTAATTAATATCAAAAATTCAATTAACGAATCTAATAAACTAATTAACTAAAAATCAGAAATTAAAATGTCCAAGGTCACAAATCCACCTACCCAATATGCATTCCCAAGTGATAATGAATTCCTCCCTAAGTTCAATTACAATGTCAACCGGGACCCCCAATTTCTCCTAGATTCACAGTCGTGCTCAATAGGACGTATTCAACGATTTGAGTTAATTACTTGCAGGTCTCATAACCCTAATCCTCGAATTCTATTAAATCTTGTTCCCTATGTGGTTGCACCGATCTCCTATTCACTTTCGTACAATATTCGATCGATGATCCCAATTCAAGTTCTAAAACACGAATCGCCGGTCGGCCTTAACACGTTTAACTAGTTAATCACGCTAGCATATGATCAACGCAATAATATCAGAATTGAAAAACATTTATTGAGAGAAGGGGAGAAAAACATACATCACATGAACACTACATAGCCATGGGTGGCTTCATCGATCCCCTAGACGAGGGGATTAGTTCCTCATGTTCGTAACAACACACGAACAATCGGCAACAATCTCCATAATAAAATACGAAAAGAAAAGAAAAGGGAGACGCAGCTCCAGAAACAAGGATTCACTCTTAAACTGCTCTGAACAAGTGGAGTATCAAAAGTGTCTCTTTCTGATCTGAAATAGCCTTTAAATAGGGATTCTGTTTCTCGCCGTCTCGCGGGGCGAGCTTACTCTCGCGATGCGAATTTTAGTTTTGGCGCGCATTCAAGTTTGGATTTTCGCGAGGCGAGAGTGTGTTCGCGGGGCGAGTCTTCCAACTTCAATCTGTCACAGCCGTGACATTCATCACGGCTATGCCGTGATGGTCTCTGTCTTCCAGGGTCTTCAGGCTCTCGCGAGGCGATCTGTCTCTCGCGGGGCGAGACTTCAAACCTAAATTTGTCACAGCCGTGACCTTAATCACGGCTATGCCGTGATAGTCTCTGTCTTGCAGGTCTTCAGACTCTCGCGGGGCGAGAAGATTTTCGCGTGGCGATCCAGAAATGATGACTTTTGCTGCTCTGTTGACCTTCAGTCTCGCGAGGCGAGCATACACTCGCGGGGCGAGTGTCTCCAGAATTGCAATTTCCACTATTTCTTGGCTTTCCTTGACTCCCGGAGCTTTACTTATTGACCTGAAAACACCAAAAGCAACCAAAAGCATAATTCTATCCAAAATAAGCTAAAAACTACACAAAAGACTCAAAACGAGTCAAAGTCCAACTTAGGAACAAAACAAGGTAAATTTGGGCGAAAACGAGAGTGAACTCGACTGATTGGCACATAAACCCTAGTTCATCTAGTCATAAAACTAGATAAGCCAGAGGCTTATCAAAACACCCCAAACTTAAACCTTGCTTGTCCCCAAGAAAGCTAAAACTCAAAAAGGACTCAAGACTTGGCAAGCCTAAAGGAATCAATCGATTTCGCACAAATTTCATGCAATCAAAACAGTTTTTTTTTTCAGTGATCTCCCCCCCTTACATCAATGTAACCCCCACATTCATTTACTTTAAACAATTGAGAACTTCATCATTCATGCAATCATTAGTCTAAGTTGAGGATCAGGGTCACACACAAAAGGAAGATCACCAATTTCAAACAACTGCCTTCCTCACAAGGGTATGTAAAATTTCACTCATTCGTTCAAATTCGTCTAGGCTATCAACTTTTCACTCAATTTCACGTATCAAGAGAACTTCCCATGAATTTGATTTTCATCTCAAAAATGGTTCCCACGAAAACATGCATGCAACATCAGAAGGTCTTTATAAAGGTTGTAATGAGGCCTGGCTCAAGGTAAGATATTCAAAGGATAGAGGCTAAGTCCCTAGGATCAATGAGAGCATGAAACTAATATCACAACAACTGAATTCACTCTCATATTATTCTCTTCCTTGCATTTGGTGGCTACACACCTCTTCCTTTTTATATTTATTTTTTCTTTGCCCTTTTTTTTGGCACATATTCAATGCTTTTCATCACCCTTTTTTTTTTCTCAAGCCTTCGGCCCTTACTTCCATTTTTCTTTTTCTCAACTATGATTCATGAACTTGTAGCCACCCCAAACTTAGTTCCACAACAACACTCACAAAGCTAAAATTCCATACTCTCCTAAATCCTAGGATAGGGGAAAACCATGGTTTTTCTGAGTTAATGGCTTGTAATGTAAGGTCATCAAGAACAATAGGCTTCAAGGCTCAATGTGGCTAACTAGGGATCATTCATCAAGGTTGGTTCAATTTATGGCCAAGTAGTTAATTCAAAGAAAATTGCCTAAATCATTTGATGCAACACATAAACATGCAAACCATATAGAGATTCAAGCAAATTCGGGGAAGTGCAACTTGATAGTGATTCACACAATCAAAAACAAAGTTGGAGGCTCAAATCCTCACCTGGACATTTTGCAAATTGTTTGACCGAGATACGATTCCTAGTGTGTGCACCCCCTCACCCCAAACTTATCATAAATCAAGTAATCACAATAAAATTCTCAAGGTTCAGTTTTCAATTTTTCACATAGGGGTCAATTTTTCTAATTTCAGAACCTAGGGGGATTTCATCAATGGTCAAATAATTCATGCAATCAATCTATGCTCAATTTAATTCAATATCCAACAAGCTTGTCGACACACATTCATACACAAACTCTTGATCTTCTCAAATTATTCAAGAGTGACAAACAAAGCAAAAACAAAAACAAAACAAAAGTGAGGAAAGGAGATGGATACCTAGCTTGGGTTGCCTCCCAAGTAGCGCTTGTTTAACGTCCCGAGCCTGACTCAAGTCACCCCTAAGGGTTAATCCGGAGGAAGATCCTGCTTGCCATGCCATTCCTGGGCCCGTTCTTTGTAGGTTTGTGCCCTTTTATATGCTCGCATGCGGTTCCCGGACAGCTCATTTAAGTTCAGGACCTTTCTATAATCAGCACGAACTCTCCACTCCGTGGTGGTCTTTTTTGGGATCAACTTATTGTTTTCATTGACCACCACGGTTGTGCCACCTTTCGACTTCGGTGCTTTATTATCCTTTTTCATACCCTTGTTGTTGAGCTTTTCCCTTGCACATTCATCCTCTGGGAGACTCGATAAGGCTTCCATGTCTTTTAACCATTCAAGATAGACCTCATCCCCCGAAGGGCCTTTTTCCTCTCTATCATCATCATGGGATTTTACCAACACTTGAGCACGTGAAGAACCATGGGCTTCTCTAGTTGCCTTTTCCTTGACAGTTGGATCCACCATATCCACTCGATACACTTCCGTCCTCTCTGCAGGGTGCTTCATTGTTTCAAAAAGATTGAAGACTACCTCATCATCTTGCACCCTTAGAGTGAGTTTCCCTTGTCGCACATCTATCAAGGCACCCCCAGTGGCCAAGAAGGGCCTACCCAATATGAGAGGGACCTCGGCGTCTTCATCCATATCAAGCACTACAAAGTCCGCCGGAAATATAAGCTTGTCCACCTTTACTAACAAGTCTTCTACCACCCCATAAGGATATTTTATAGAGCGGTCGACTAGTTGGAGCGACATCCGTGTATCCTTGAATTCTTTGATCCCCAACCTCTTCATCATAGAGAGGGGCATCAAGTTGATGCTTGCCCCTAGATCACACAATGCCTTCCCTACAGTCATCTCCCCAATGGTACATGGTATCGAAAAGGAACCGGGATCCTTCAACTTTGGAGGGAGTTTTCTCTGAAGGATGGCACTACACTCCTCGGTCAAAGCAACCGTTTCCTCATCCACTATTCTCCGCTTCTTGGTGAGAAGATCCTTCATAAACCGGGCATATGATGGCATTTGTTCCAAGGCTTCCGCAAATGGAATGTTAATCTGAAGTTTGAGGAAGACATCAAGGAATTTGTTGAACTGCTTATCCTGTTGAGGCTTCTTCAATCTTTCAGGATACGGTACCTTCATGTAAGGCGGGAGGTCTTGGGGTTCAACCCACTTCTTCCTTCGGAACTCTTCATCCACAAGCTTCAGCCTTCCCCCTTGCTCCGTGCCTTGTCACTTGCCAACTTCTCTTTTTCAGGTTGCTCTTCCTCAATGTGTGGTTGTTCCGGGGCCTTGTCATCCTGAGAACTAGTTGTACCCCTGTTAGGTTCCAACACCCTTCCGCTTCTAGTTGTTATGGCATTGCAATGGTTCTTAGGGTTGTTCTCGGTATCACCTGGGAATGTGCCTGGGAGACGCTCATTAAGTTGCCTTGCGAGCTGAGCAACCTGTATGCGTTGCCAACTTGTCAATTGTCGCAGTCACCTTCTCAAAAGCTGTGCTTGTATCAATTGACAACTTCGCAACTGCCGCGCTCACCTTCTCAATAGCCAACTCCCAAGGCTGCCGTCCACCATCTGTTATTTGCAACTGATTAGGCCCCGGAAGAGCCTGCTGAGTATTGTTCGCTGAATTCCAATGCCTCGGTCTCGAGACCTGTTGAGGTTGTTGCCAATTCTGTTGAGGATGTTGTTGACCGGCTAGACCACCATTAGCATCACTCCAGCGAACCCCGGATGGTCTCTCCTCATATACCCCCTATTCCGATTCTCGATCTGTAGTCATTACGCCTGCATTTCTCTGATAATTGTTCTGGGGCAGTGTCATAGAAGTTGTGGCATGAGTCCACATGTTCCTGAGAGAAATTTAGCGGGCAAATCTGAGTGTCATGATCTCCATTACAATTTTCACAACCCGGAGGCATTCCCTCGTGTATCGCATTAACCCTCTTGTTCCCAGACAAAGCCTCATTCTGCATCTTCAAAAGTCTGTTTTGCTCTAAAATGGCTTCCATTGTCCCAGAACTGATTCCACTTGAGGTTTCCCTACCACGGTTGTAATCATTATATGACATCTTCTCCAATAGTGCCCATCCATCCTCGGCTGATAAATAAGAGAACGAGCCGCCAGCTGCGGCATCACAGTTCATCTGATAGCGTCCCCTCAACCCATTAAAGAAGTGCTGAACTTTGGAGACGGGGTCAAAGAACGCTGAAGGGCATCTTCTCAATAAGCCATTGTACCTCTCCCAAGCTTCATTATAGGTTTCATCTTCTGTCTGCCTGAAAGATGTAACGGCTATTCTTGCTTGTGCCGCTTTCTGAGGAGGAAAATATTTGGTTAGGAACTTTTGTGCCATTTGCTCCCAAGTTCTGATACTGTTCCTATCCAAGCTGTCAACCCAATCGCGAGCGACATCCCTAAGAGAGAGAGGGAAAAGTCGCAAGCGAAACTCATCTTGTGAGACTCCTCTTGTCTTCTGTAAGTCACAAGCTTCAAGGAAGCGAGTGATGTGTCTATGAGGGTCCTGTTTGCCACTCCCATCAAACTGATTCTCACGGATCTGGAATGTGACACATGCTTCCACTCTGAAAGAGTCTGTATTCAGGTTGCCCCTCACGATAGAAGAGTCACAATCCCCCAAGCTGGGTAGATCGTACTCGAAGAGAGGCTTGTAACGAGGAGGAGGAGGAGGATTTTCTTCGGCCATTATCTCTATTTTAATTGCTTCCAGCCTCTTCCTTTCTCTGGCCTTTTTTCTTAATTGCCTCTCGGTCCTGGTGATCTCTGAATCGAATAGCAAGTCCTCTTGTGAAAGGGTACCTCGCATACAAAAACACGGCAAGACCAAGTGGAATCAAAGAAGTAGATAGAAATAATAAAGAAATAACAGAAAAATAAAAAGAAAAATCTTAACCAATCAATCAAATTTCCTAAAAATTAGGAAAACTGGCTGTGCCAATCCCCGGCAACGGCGCCAAAAACTTGTTGTGACGCCGGCAAGTGTACCGGGTCGTCGCAAGTAATAAAAGAAACACGGTAAGTAATTACCGAGGTCGAACTCAGGGATTGGGCTACCAATTCGACTAATCCGCGGGAAATCCGATACATTTGGTCAAGTTACAGAAGGTGGTTGAGAGAGAGAGATTAATATCAAAAATTCAATTAACGAATCTAATAAACTAATTAACTAAAAATCAGAAATTAAAATGTCCAAGGTCACAAATCCACCTACCCAATATGCATTCCCAAGTGATAATGAATTCCTCCCTAAGTTCAATTACAATGCCAACCGGGACCCCCAATTTCTCCTAGATTCACAGTCGTGCTCAATAGGACGTATTCAATGATTTGAGTTAATTACTTGCAGGTCTCATAACCCTAATCCTCGAATTCTATTAAATCTTGTTCCCTATGTGGTTGCACCGATCTCCTATTCACTTTCGTACAATATTCGATCGATGATCCCAATTCAAGTTCTAAAACGCGAATCGCCGGTCGGCCTTAACACGTTTAACTAGTTAATCACGCTAGCATATGATCAACGCAATAATATCATAATTGAAAAACATTTATTGAGAGAAGGGGAGAAAAACATACATCACATGAACACTACACAGCCATGGGTGGCTTCATCGATCCCCTAGACGAGGGGATTAGTTCCTCATGTTCGTAACAACACACGAACAATCGGCAACAATCTCCATAATAAAATACGAAAAGAAAAGAAAAGGGAGACGCAGCTCCAGAAACAAGGATTCGCTCTTAAACTGCTCTGAACAAGTGGAGTATCAAAAGTGTCTCTTTCTGATCTGAAATAGCCTTTAAATAGGGATTCTGTTTCTCGCCGTCTCGCGGGGCGAGCTTACTCTCGCGACGCGAATTTTAGTTTTGGCGCCCATTCAAGTTTGGATTTTCGCGAGGCGAGAGTGTGTTCGCGGGGCGAGTCTTCCAACTTCAATCTGTCACAGCCGTGACCTTAATCACGGCTATGCCGTGATAGTCTCTGTCTTGCAGGTCTTCAGACTCTCGCGGGGTGAGAAGATTTTCGCGTGGTGATCCAGAAATGATGACTTTTGCTGCTCTGTTGACCTTCAGTCTCGCGAGGCGAGCATACACTCGCGGGGCGAGTGTCTCCAGAATTGCAATTTCCACTATTTCTTGGCTTTCCTTGACTCCCGGAGCTTTACTTATTGACCTGAACACACCAAAAGCAACCAAAAGCATAATTCTATCCAAAATAAGCTAAAAACTACACAAAAGACGCAAAACGTGTCAAAGTCCAACTTAGGAACAAAACAAGGTAAATTTGGGCGAAAACGAGAGTGAACTCGACTGATTGGCACATAAACCCTAGTTCATCTAGTCATAAAACTAGATAAGCCAGAGGCTTATCAGCATCTTCTCTTGACATCCTATTTTTGCCAGCAGCTCCTGAATTTCTGCTTCTTTGTCTTTTCTTGCCTTTTTCATCCGATTCGGGGCTTCATAGGCATCAGCACACTCATTATTCAAATGCTCTATTTGTAAACTCAGCTTCTGCACTTGTCTTTAGAGCGTGATAATAGTTACTTCGGCAGCTTGGTCTTTCTTATCAAAAACCCTCATCCAAGTTTTTAAAACTTCGATCTCTTTCAACATTTGATCTTTGGTCAGGGGATTGTTTTCTTTATGGAGAGGGGATGTAGGTCTTGGAGGAAGACCTCTTCTTACCTCTCTGCATACTTCATATCTTTTTGTATGAGTTATGATTCGCCTTCCTAATTCCTCCGGTCCTTTTATATGAATATCATTCCATACTGACCTTAATGCTATTGTTTGACTTTTGATGCCTTCACCTTCTTGGTATAGGAATAATATCCCATCGAGCAGGTCCTTGAGGGGTTCATCCTGTGTCCACTTGAGTTGACGCATTACCAAAGCTGGTGAGTATGATACACAACCTCTAGGACCCATCAATGGAACATTTGACAAACTTCTATAGTTGAACACCATTGAATCTCCATTATACCATGGACACATCCAACTAAATGACCGTAGGTCGATCTGATCAAACTCTTGCTTCCACTCATATAACTTACGTGACTTTAGTTGCATGCGAGTGAATCCTTTCAGCGGGTCGTCTGTTCTATCAATTTTATCACGAGCGTACAAGTGAGTCATGATCCAGACATATAATATTGACGCACAACATCGCAGTTTCCCTTGTTGATTCTGATGACAAACCTGTAGGGAGAGGAAGGTTTCAGCTAAGATAGCAGGGACCGGGTTTACACCATATTCTTCGACCCTATAGAAAACGTCCATGGCTGACTGATCAATCAGATCTGGTACAAAAGGAAAGAGCACCAACCCATACATCATGAGGGCTAGTACTTTGTTGAAAGTAACCCATCGTCGTTGCTGGCCCAACTTGTTGAGATACGCTTCCAAAAATCGCCTCTTTATCCCTTTGGTGGTTCCCTTTTCTGTTTTCTCTATCTGTTCCGGTTGAAGCTCCAATAGACTTGCTATCTTCCGATCTGTTACATGTTGGCCATAATACATGTAGAAGTGAGTCTTCTTTTGAATGGGCAGTCTTAGCATATAAGCATACTCTTCCATGGTTGGAGTGATGTCCAAGTTAGGCAATTCAAAACACCTCAAAGTTGAGTTCCAATACTGGGCCAATGCACTCAGAGCGGGAGCTTCCACTGGAACACGCAACAGGTCTAATATTTTACCATACTTGCTGGCAAAGTCTGAGCGTGCTTCTTCTGGCATTTGCTGGCTGAGTTCACACAATCTCTTCACGTCATTGAGTGTCACATCGATCTTGATATTTTTCTTGGGACAACTCGCGTTGCTAGTACTCTTCTCTGAACCAAGCTTTTACGTTTTTTTACTATAAGGTGAATACCAAAATCTTCTAACAAAGAGACACACAAAAAAATGAGTATAGTGAAGCAAATATATCTTGCATGATCCATGTTGTGGGGGACCTAATGGGGTTGAAAACCCTGATGGGTATGCATCACCTTCATTATGACATAGTGCCTATTAGATGTGCAATAATATTCGACCATGTCATTCAGGTTTGATGCAGCAATGTGGTGCCCCTAGTTTCGTGAATATTCACGATGAGCATGCATGACAATTTATGCTTATAATGATAAAGGAGGGAAAGAAAGTATGCCCCCTTTTGCCCTAAGCCAGGTAAAACCTAAGGATGGACACGCCTTAAGGTTAGGACTCTAAACAGGTTGGCCACAAGGTCTGCTATATTAGTGAGAGTTAGGACGGGTCTAGACCTCTAAAAGTCATGGTCCCCAGATTGCCCTCATAAGAGTATGATTCATGAATCTAGCCACAAGTAGGGATAAACCCTCTCAATATGACTATTCCACGATCTCATGTACAATCCGAGTGGTGAACTGACCAGTATTAGGGAGGTACAAGACCTCTTCAATAACAAGTCAGAGCACCGCCTAATCCTTGGGTCTTTGAGCAAGCTCGGGTATAGAGCTAAGTGTCTGTGCAATATGTGATAGTGATGTGTGTGAAAGGGGGTATACAAACCTGTAACACTTAAAAGTAAAAATAAAAAGAGAAGACAAGAAAAATATGCAAAACACAAACATAGATATATATAAAAATGGTTATAAGTCCTCTATCATATTGTTAAAACATGGGAAAAGAAAAGAAAGGAGGAGGAAACAAAAACATTGTTAGTAAAACATATATAATAATAACGTGAGTTAAAACTCATGCACCACTAACTCTTCCTATTTAAATAAGTGGAAAAACCCAACCAAAAGGACAATCCAAACAAATAGCACTGCAAATAAAAACACGTTTTGTCATTTAATTATTGCAAGGAGAAAAAACGGTAAGATACAGCCATAAAAGGTAAAACAAATAAGCTACAAGTTACTAAAAATTTACAAAACTAATTTTTATGGGCTTGACTCTCTTAAAAGAACTCCCCAGTGGAGTCGCCATCTGTAGCGACCAAGAAAAAAAGACTAGTTTTTCCTCTTAGAGAGAAAACATGGAGTTGCCACCAACTTTATTTAATTTCAGGAAAGTTGTAAAACTCTTCATGAAGAAGCTTCGGGTTCGGTAGTCGATTATGCCTAGGGAAGGCATGGAGACTTAACCCCACGGCACCCTGGAACATCCATAAATGGTTACCCAAAATTAGTTGTGTAAATTATTAGTAACTTTGAAATATTTGTTTTACCCGTTGTGAATATCTTTATTAAAACTTCGTGAGGTTGAACATGGCACGTAAGTCCACAGAGCAACCTCTAAATCTGAAGGGTTGAACATGACACTTGCCATAGGGCAACCATAAAAAAAAAGGTTGTTTTAATCAAGTGATCATCCTCTATTTTTTATGTAAAATAAATAATTATTATCTCTTGAAAATGGGACAAAAACGTGGAAATGAAGCTTTTTACTAACTTATTCAGAGAATAGAAGCCCAGAGAAATAACAGTGTCAAGAGAAATTTATTAATATCAACGAAAAGAACAAAGATTACCAAACGGGTGTAGAATAAGAATGACTTTGTTTACAACCAGTGGTAAGATTTTAAGATTGAAGTCTTTACATTCAATCTCCCTGGCTCCTTCAGCTCTTCCTTCTTAACCACTTCTAATAATAGAGAAGAGAAAAGGAAGTTCAGATTTCTGATCTCTCTTCCTCACAACAAAAATCTCTCTTTCTTTTCTCTTTTCTTTGTATCTTTCCTCTCTATCTCCTCTCTGATCTTTCGTTTCCTCTCAAGAACAGTGTTCTCCCCTCCAAAAAAAAACTCCAAGAAAATATCAGATCATAAGTCCTTCTCCCCCAAAAAAATCACTCCCTCCTCCTCTCCTCTCTTTTTCCTCTCCTTTTATAGACGGAGGAGAGGGCTTCTTGCTTCTTCCCCGTTGACTTCAAGGTCGGCTTGCACGAATACCCAAGGCTTGGGCCATTCTGAACAGCGAAAAGGAGGGGATTTAATGTGAAGGTTGCACGCTTGAAAAGGGAAGGAGATGGGGGTTTTTGCCTGATGGGTAGGAAGGCTTTTTAGGGTTAGGAGTGAGGCTACCAGGTTAAGGCGAGGGAGGAGATGGAAGAAAAAAGAAAAGCCCAGTGGGTAGAGGAGGTGCAAAAAAGGGGGTTTTGAGCAAAGATAGCGTGTGCCCAGATGGGGTGGTGTGAGTAGCAGAAAGGTGGTGATTTGATGTGAGGGTTGCACGCTTGAAAAGAGAAAAGATATGGGGGGTTTTGAACAGAAATAGCATGTGCCCAAACGTGGTGGCATGAGTAGCAGAAATGTGGTGATTTGATGTGAGGGTTGCACGCTCGGAAAGAGAAGAGAGATGGGGGTTTTGAGCAGAAATAGCGTGCGCCCAGATGGGGTGGTATGAGTAGCATAAAGGTGGTGATTTGATGCGAGGGTTGCACGCTCGAAAACAGAAAAGAGATGGGGGTTTTTGTCTGTTGTGCATGATGGCTTTTTAGGGTTAGGAGTAGGGTTACCGGGTTAAAACAAGGGAGGAGGTAAGGAAGTAGGAGGACCAATGGGTAGAGGAGGAAAAGAGGTCTTGACTAGTATGTAAAGTAGGCAGGAGGCATAACTCAGCTTCCTTTCCATTTTGTTGATTGTCTTTTCTCCTTGTTTTCTTCGTCCTTTCTTCCTTATCTTCTCCTTCTTCTTTCTTTATTCTTTAGCCTTCAGCCTGAAAATAAAGTTGCAGTGGACGAAATCTCTTCATCCCAATAGAAAATTAGATATGCAAAAGTGGATATACACTGGACGGACCTCCTCGTCCAACAAGAAAAGATAATTGCAGTGGACGGAACCTCCTCGTCCAACAGAAATTAAAATAATTGAAGTGGACAGAACCCCCTCGTCCAACAGAAATAAAAAGGAACAGGACTGGATGGGATCAACAGCAGGTGCAAAGCAATGGACGGGACTACCCTGTCCATCAGCAAGTGTAAAGCAATGGACGGGAACATCCCGTCCATCAGCAAGTGGAAAGAAATGGACGGGACCACCCTGTCCATCAGCAAGCGCAAAGCACTGGACGGGACCAACCCGTCCATCAGCAAGTGGAAAGTAGTGGACGGGTCCACCCCATCCATCGGCGAGTGCAAGGCACTGGACGGGACTACCCCCATCCAACATCAAGTGTAAAGCAATGGACGGGACTACCTCGTCCAACAACAAGTGGAAAGCGTTGGACGGGACCACCCCGTCCATCTGCAAGTGCAAAGCAGTGGACGGGATCACCCCGTCCATCAGCAAGTGGAAGGCACTGGACGGGACCACCCCGTCCAACAGCAAGTGTATAGCAATGGACGGAACGACCCCGTCCAACAGCAAGTGGAAAGCAATGGACGGGACCACCCCGTCCATCAGCAAGTGCAAGGCACTGGATGGGACCACCCCGTCCAACAGCAAGTGTAAAGCAACGAACGGGACTACCCCATCCAACAGCAAGTGGAAAGTAATGGACGGGACCACCCCGTCCACCAGCTAGTGTAATGACTGGACGAGACCACCCCGTCCATTGGCAAGTGCAGTGGACTGGACGGGGCCAACAGCAAGTGCAAAGCAATGGACGGGACCACCCCGTCCACCAGCAAGTGTAATGACTGGACGGGACCACCCCGTCCATTGGCAAGTGCAGTGGACTGGACGGGGCCAACAGCAAGTGCAAAGCAATGGACGGGACCACCCCGTCCACCAGCAAGTGTAATGACTGGACGGGACCACCCCGTCTATTGGCAAGTGCAAATGTGATGGACGAGACTTCCCCGTCCAACAGCAAGTCTCACATGATGGACTGGACTTCCTCGTCCACGGCAAGTGCAAATGTGATGGACGGGACTTCCCCGCCCAACAGCAAGTACGAGTGTGATGGACGAGACTTCCCCGTCCAACAACAAGTACAAATGTGATGGATGGGACTTCCCCGTCCAACAGCAAGTACAATTGTGATGGATGGGACTTCCCTGTCCAACATCAAATGTGATGGACAGGACTTCCACGTCCAACAGGAAGTACAAATGTGATGGACGGGACGTCCCCGTCCAACAGCAAGTACAAATGTGATGGACGGGACTTCCCCGTCCAACAGCAAGTATAACTGTGATGGAAGGGGCTTCCCCGTCCAATCAGCAAGTTAGCTATGAGTTCCCTACCTTCTTCAGTTTTTCTTTTTATTATTATTAGTCTCCCTGAAGCGTAATGTTACGATAAAAGATGGACAAAAATGGTGTTCACATTTCTCTCATATGAATCTTTTTGCAAGTTTCATCTTTTATATCTTAGTTTACTTTATGTGTTCTTTATATGCTTTAAACTTCTAAAATCTTTCTAAAATGGTAGAAAACTCCTTTTGAGTTGAAACCATGTTCTATAGTTGTATTAACTTATATTTTCACATACTAAGAGGTATTGTAAAACAAAAATCTCTACCTATCTCTTCCAATGAAGGCTGAATGCTTGAATTTGCGACCTAGGAAGTTTTTTTCTCAAATTTTGGAATATGATCATGTGTTTGAGTTTCTAACTATCCATTGATCTTAAATCTATAAATCATGGAAGTTTTGATAGCTTGTTCCTTTGATGACTGAAAATATGAATAAGTAAGCCAAGGATACTATGTTTCAACTTTCCAAGTATGATCATGGATTCAGAACTCTTAATACCTTGTGATTCTAAACCTAAGAGTTATTGTTAAACAAAGAATATTTTCCTCATCATCCTATGATGGCCGGAACTTAGTGTTTAGGTGCTAGGATGTTTGAGTTTTTATTTTTACAAAATGATCATGGACTTAAGCTCCATAATATATTGGGATGCTAAGTCTAAGAGATTTGAAAGTTTAAGGATTTCTAACTTGTTTATTCTATGTTATTAAAGCTAGGATGTATTACTTTCATTTTTCCAAGATGATCATGGACTGAGCTCCATAAGATATTTGGATGCTAAGTCTAAGAGATTGGAATGTTTAAGTTTCCATTGTTTTCCAAAATGATCATGGACTTGAGCTCCATAAGATATTTGGATGCTAAGTCTAAGAGATTAGAAAGTTTAAAGATTTCTAACCTACAAATCCTATGAAGGCCGAACCTAGAAGGTTATGGACCTAGGATACTTTGATCTTATTTTTCCAAAATGATCATGGTTTTGAGCTCCTTAATACATATGGATGCTAAACCTAAGAGATTGGAAAGTTTAGTGAATGCTAGCCTATTTTACTAGCCTTAGCCGAATACCCTAAGTTTATAACTTAGTGGGATTTTAATTCAACTTTGTAAAATGATCATTGTTTATGAACTCCTAACGCTTAAGGATCATGAATCCATGAGTTGTATAATTTTCGGGAATCTCTAACCCTAAGAACTAGTCTTGGCCAAACCTATACCTTGTGGTTTAGTGTTCTTGTTTGATTTTAACTTGTGATTTTGTGTTCATAACCTTAGACTTCCATCGTGGAGGAAACGAGGACGTTCGTGGTATACCTCTTCGAGCATCTAATCTCCTTACCTTCACAGAAGGTGACAACGAGGAGCTTCGAGTTCGAGAGTTCGGTGATAACCCAGGTGGGGGAAAGAACCAACCTATCGTCGGAATGGATAAGTAGTAGATTATATAATAATTGTGTAGGGCGACCTAAACCCTACTAGTAGTCGAGTAATCAACAAGACCAAAATCACATTGGAAACCTTTTCTGAAAAACCAATGGCAATTCGGGGATTGTAGGTTTATCGATATTAGGTTGATTTTAGATTGTTGATGGTTGATTGATTTTATTACCTTTATTGAATTGATTTTATGCTATATTGGTGATATGGGAATGTTTGGATTGATATTGTGTTATGCATGATCTGTCTGGTTTGTATTATTATGCTTGGTGGTTTTTAAGCAAAGATATATATGTTGTCTAAGAGATGATTGTTTTGGGTGTGAGGAAAATAATTATTTAGAAGTGTCTAACCTAGATGATGTATGTTAAAGAGGTGTTATGGCATAGAATGTGTCAAGTTCTAATGGAAGGTTAAGGCACTAGGACGTTGTTAAAATGGGTTGGTGATATTCAAGTATAGGTGTTGTTGTCCACAACCGTGTATTGGTAATATAATACACAATGACAAAAATGTATTGGTAATATAATACACAAAGACAAATGTGTATTGGCAATATAATTCACAAGGACATCTGTGTATTGGTAATATAATACATCGTGTATTGGTAATATAATACACGTAAAAAACTTCTGTGTAATGGTAATATAATACACCGTGTATTGGTAATATAATACACGTAAAATCAAGAGTTCTCGCTAGACCACTTCCACCTTAGGGAATGGGGGTGGAACACCTTAACGAGAATGGAGGTGTGCACTAGGTGGAACATCCTAACGGGAATGAGGGTTTGCCCCGATGCAAATGAGGGATGGTGACAGGAGTGGTAGTGGCCACGATAACATAAAGACATGGTGACCGGATTAGAGAGGTTACGTTAAAATAAAGTATTAGATTGCCTGAGGGTAAGGGTAGAGGATATATATTTACCTGAGGATGATTCGTTAGTTATGTGTGTTGATTGTCTGTGACAATTACTGTATAATTTACTATGATTCTTTTTCCCTTTTTGATGATAGAACTGTTTCTTATCCCCTGTATATTTCTATATGTTGTATTTTATCTCCTTGTGGAATCGTACAAGAAGACTCTGTGGATGAGCGTAACCAGGAGGAGTTGGATGGAACTCCCTACGAACCAGAGGAGGGAGGACGAGCTGTGACCCATGGTGATTAGGGTCTAGTTAGTTATGGTCGGTATGTCTCGTGAGGCGTGTTTTTATTATGTTTTCCACTGTTTAACCTTTTGTCTAAGTATATGTCTGTGAGGGATCATACTGATAGGATATCCTCAACAGTGTTTTGTAATATGCCTAATATACTTATATTGTGATATGTCATTCTATATGAAGTTGTATACTTTATAAGTTAAGTTCTAATTTTTACGTATTTCACATCAAGCGTGCGATTAAGTAATTAGATAATGAGATTTTAATCTAATGACACAAAGAGGCACAGCGGGGTGTCTCATATCACTCACAACAAAATTAAAAATAGACAACCCTACTTCACTACAACCAATAACAAAACATAAATTTAAACTACTGAGAGAGATAAGGAGAATCCTGGTCATCTGATGCTACAGCAAGCTGCAACATCTTAGGTGATACTTTTGCTAAAGGCTAAGCCAAACGAGAATTGCTCCTTCTTCCACCAGACTTGGCCAACTGCGTCATTGCAAGCTTGCTTATTGCTTCCACCTCCTTGGTAATGGCCACCTCAGGGTTTACATTTCCTTCTACTTCCATAACCTCCCCTCCACCAGTTTTTGCTTGAGCTTTAGCTACTTTGAAAGCTTTGAGTGGTCCAGCTCTGCCTAGAATAGGCAGATTGTCTTCAGTGTCCTCAAAATCCATAGGGTCCTCACTTGTTGCAGAAGGAGTCTTCTGGACCTGCTCATTGAGTTTCTTTTTCTTTTGGATCATTAGAGGAGCCCTGTCTTTAATTCTACCTTTCTTTGGTGGAGGGGGGCCTTCCAGGTCTTCTTCAGCCATCTTTTCCTTTCCTCTCTTTGAGCCACTTGGTTGAGCTGGAGGTGGTGGCGTTGGATCTCTGGGTGGTGGTGGTGGTGACCAATCAAAATTGACCTCACTATTATTAACAGAGTGCTCACTGAGACTTAGTTTTTCAGGGGGATTAGCAGGTTCAGGGTGTTTCTCTGCATCAAGGTTCTTCTCAGGTTCAAGTTTATTCACTGGTTCTAGGGTGACATGCTTGAAAGGATCAAGGATGCTTTCAGGGAACTTGGGCAAGGGAGATGCTAGCTGAAACTTGTTTAGCTCGAAAGTTTTCTTCTGCCATAAGTACTGCTCCTTGGAAAATTTCCAGAAAAGCTGTTGCTGCTTCATGTGATGCTGCAACATCTCAGAGTAGACATCCACTTTCTTCTCCAAACCTTCTAGGTGATCATGCTGCCCAGAAGGAAGGTCTTGAGCAGCTACCTTCGAACTTGAGCCTGCAAAGCGCTAGATTACAAAAAATCCACAGCTCCTTTGTTTGTAATTACCACTTCTCCCGGACGTGACTTCACTCCACTTCTCAAACAAAGGGCCGTAATTAGTGAAGGGAAAAACAAGACTTTTTTGCTTGAAAGTACAGGAGATGATTTCCTTCTCAATCATCTTGCCCAAGTTGATCTTCTTTCCTTTGACGATGCAGTAGAGAAGAACTAGTCTCTCCTTATTCAATGTTTCCAAATGAGCAGTAGGGAGCATCTTATGCTTGATGATGTGATAGCAAACCTTGGCCAAGGGAGTGAGGTCAAGCCTTGCAATCTTCCAGTTATCATCCTACTTAATCCATTCGGTGCCCTACATAGTGACTTCCTTCATCATGTCATTCAGAGTGGTTTCCTCGATTCCTGCCGGCTCGGTTTTGTACTCATCTTTCACTTCTTTCAACCCCCATCGTTTGTTCATAGTAGGAGAGGAGAACAAGACCTTGGACCCCTCACCATGACATGCTTCTGTTAGGGTGAGGTGAGGTTGGCATAAAACTCCCGCACAAATGGAGCTATGGGGTCCCTAGGGTGAGCATCAAACTTCTTCCAGTTACGAGTGTCAATCACCTTAGCCACCTCTTCAGCGAGACCATAGTGGTCATCATCGAGGAGGAAGAAACCCTTTTTCCAAATGGAACCTCCGCTTGACGATCTCATTCTCATATTTCAGTCTTCCCTCTTCATCAACAAAGGTGTTGGTAGGGTCCTCAGAATATTCCGAGGTGGGGACAGTAGCTTGGTTTCTTGCGACTTGGGTTTTGGTCTTCCCCATTTAACCTTTGGGTTGAAAAGTTGTAGGTGGGGTTGATAGGAGGTGAAAGGGACAAGTGAGGGTAGAAGATTTAGGTCAGTAGGGATGAGTGTGGGGTAATGGAGGAGATAGGGTTGAGGTGAATGGTCAGGGGTAAACGTGAGTGCTGGAGGGAAGGGTGGTCATTAATGGGAGGTTTCCATTTCATATGTTTCCTATAGCTCTTTCCCCCCTAAAAACCATTCAGCTTTTGAATTTTAAATTCAAATTAACTCTGGTCCAATCTAGAGTCATGTGTTATCCAAACCACCTCCACCCAAAGATCTTGCTAAATGGGCTCATTTTGATCACACTGTTCCACCTTGTCCAGCTCAACACTTGGGCCTCACTCACTTATGTCTACACATAGCTGGTTAACAGCATTTTTTTATTTAAATAAAACCAATTAAACTGATTTAAACTAGCTAATTGAAATTAACAAACAAGATAAAGGATAGAAAGCGGGGCTACCTCCCAGTAGCACTTGATTTAATGTCCTCAGCCTGACTCCACACATATGGATTGAGGGTTTGAAAGATGAATGGTGGCCTTCATTCTTGCATAAGGCTCACCCGAATATTGCTTTACCCTTTGTCCATTAACCTTAAACTCCCTGCCATAGCTTTCATCAAGCAAGTCTACAGCTCCATGAGGGTAGGTCTTGATCAAATTGAATGGTTCAGACCACCTTGATTTCAGTTTTCCAGGGAACAACTTCATCTTCGAGTTGAACAAGAACACTTTCATGCCCTCCACAAGTTCCCTGGGTTGGATCATCTGATCATGCCAAGCCTTGGTCCTGCTCTTGTATGCTTCAGTATTTTCATAAGCAAAGAGCCTGAATTCTTCTAGTTCATTCAACTGCATAAGTCTTGCGGCCTTGGCTGCTTTAGCATCAAAATTCAACTTCTTAATGGCCCAGAATGCTTTACGCTTAAGTGCAATTGGTAAATGACAAGCCTTGCTATAAACCAATCTATAAGGAGACATGACAATTGGAGTCTTAAAGGTAGCTCTATAAGCCCATAGAGCATCATCCAAGTGTAAGGACCAATCTTTCATTGAAGGATTTACCATTTTTTCAAGGATCCTTTTGATTTCTCTGTTTGAAACTTCAGCTTGGCCACTGGTTTGAGGATGATATGCAGTAGCTACCTTGTGTTTACCCCATACTTTGCCAACAGATTAGCAAACAACTTATTGCAAAAGTGTGAGCCTTCATCACTGATTATGGCTCTTGGAGTGCCAAATCGGGTGAAAATGTTCTTGTGTAGGAACTTGGTAACCACCTTAGCATCATTAGATGGTAATGCTACTGCTTCCACCCATTTAGAGACATAGTCCACTGCAACTAGAATGTAAGCATTCCCATATGAGATAGGAAAGGGGCCCATAAAGTCTATGCCCCAAACATCAAATAGCTCAATCTCCAAGATAGTGTTAAGTGGCATTTCCTGTTTGTTAGAAATATTTCCATCTCTTTGGCATCTATCACACTTCTTGGTAAATTCTTGAGCATCTCTGAATAAAGTGGGTCAGAAATACCTAGTTTGCAGAACCTTGGCAGCAGTTCTTTTCCCTCCAAAATGACCTCCATAAAGGGTAGCATGGCAATCATTCAATATGTCTTGGAATTCCTCTTCTGTAACACACCTCCTCATAATTTGATCTTGGCATTTCTTCTATAAATAAGGTTCATCCCAGAAGAAATGTTTTTCCTGATGCATGAATCTCCTTTTCTGCTGAGAATTCATTTCTACTAGGATTACTGCACTTACCAGGAAATTAACCATGTCAGCGTACCAAGGTGCTGCAACATTTTCCACCATCAGTAAGTGCTCATCAGGGAAACACTCCTTGATATCTTTGTTAGGTCTGGACCCTTCTTCAACAATTCTGGACAAATGATCAGCTACCTGGTTCTCAATGCCTTTCTTATCTTTGATCTCCAAATCAAATTCTTGAAGCAAGAGTACCCATCTGATAAGCCTTGGTTTTGCATCCTTTTCGTAAATGAGATACTTGATTGTTGCATGATCTGTGTAGACCACAACCTTAGCTCCCACCTAATAAGGCCTAAATTTGTCAAAGGCAAACACCACTGCTAAGAGCTCCTTCTCTGTGGTGGTGTAATTGAGCTGAGCATCAAAGAGGGTCTTACGAGCATAATAGATAGTATGAAAAACCTTATTATGTCTTTGACCCAGAACAGCCCCCACTACAAAGTCACTGGCATCACACATGAGCTCAAATGGTTTCTCCCAGTCTGCTGCTACAATTACTGGTGCTGTAATCAAGGCTTTCTTCAAGGTTTCAAAAGCTGCCAAACACTCAGTTGTGAATTCAAATGCACTATCATGCTCTAGCAACTTGCACAAGGGCTTGGACATTTTAGAGAAATCTTTGATGAATCTTCTATAGAATCTAGCATGCCCTAGAAAACTTCTGATGCCTTTTACAGAGGTAGGGGGAGGAAGTTTTTCAATCACCTCAATTTTTGCCTTATCCACCTCCAATCCCTTCTTTGACACCTTGTGGCCAAATACAATGACTTCTTTGACCATGAAGTGACATTTTTCCCAATTCAGAACTAAATTGGTTTCTTCGCATCTATCAAGCACTTGTTCCAGGTTATCTAAACATCCCATGAGCGAGTCTCCAAAGACTGAAAAATCATCCATGAAGATCTCCATAGTCTTCTCCATCAAATATGAGAAAATAGCCATCATACACCTCTGAAAAGTTGCTGGAGTATTGCAGAGCCCGAAGAGCATTCTTCTGAAAGTAAATGTACCATAAGGGCAAGTGAAAGTAGTCTTCTACTGATCATCTGGTGCTATTTCTATCTGATTGTAACCTGAATATCCATCCAGGAAGCAATAGAAGTCTCTCCCAGATAACCAATCTAACATCTGATCAATGAATGACAGTGGAAAATGATCCTTCCTTGTAGCTTTGTTCAGCTTTCTGTAATCCATGCATATCCTCCATCCTGAGACTATTCTTTTGGGAATAAATTCATTCTTTTCATTCTTCACCACAGTGACCCCTCCTTTCTTGGGGACACACTGTACTGGACTCACCCATACACTGTCATAAATGGGGTAAATGATTCCTGCATCAAGCCATTTGATAATTTCTTTCTTCACTACTTCCTTCATGATTGGATTCAACCTTCTCTGACCCTCAACATTGTTCTTGGGAATTTCCTCCAACCAGATCCTGTGCAACATAAACTAGGACTGATTCCTCTGATATCTGCCATTTTCCACCCAATAGCCTTCTTATGCTTCTTTAAAGTAGCCAGAAGATATTTTTCTTGGTCATAGGTCAGAAATGAAGATATAATGATGGGGAGGGTTTCCTCATCCCCAAGATATTCATATTTCAAATGTGTAGGCAGTTGCTTCAATTCTAAAATAGGAGATTTAATAATAGAGGGGACATTCTCCTTGAAGGTATCATCAGTCACTTCAAGAGATTCATACTTATCCAAGATCTTTGCATTATTCCTTCTTCAGCCAACACCTTCAGTTCTGCCTTAGAGGCTTCAGCTTCACACTCCAACTCAAGATCTATTTCACACTCTTGCCCTGCTGCTAGGAATTGCTCTTGCACCAAATATTCCATGTTGCTAATAAAAGAGCATTTTTCTATTTCTTCATTAGGGTACTGTAGTGCATTAAATACATTAAAAGTCACTTGTTGGTCATTAACTCTCATGGTAAGCTCTCCCTTCTTACCGTCAATGAGAGTTCTGCCTGCTGCTAGAAAGGGGTCTTCCAAGGATAATGGGGACTTCCTTATCAGCCTCAAAGTCAAGAATAATAAAGTCCACTGGGAAGACAAACTTGTCCACTCGGATCAACACATCATCAATTTTTCCTTTAGGATGAGCAATGGATGTGTCAGCTAACTGTAAAGTTACTGTAGTAGGCCTTGCTTCTCCAATGCCAAGTTGTCTGAATATGGACATTGGCATCAAGTTGATACTTGCTCCAAGATCACATAAAGCCTTGCCACAGTAGGTATTTTCAATTGAACAAGGAATTGTAAAACTGTCAGGATCCTTCAATTTGGAGGGACCTTATTCTGCAGCATTAAACTGCATTCCTTTGTCATGGAAACTGTTTCAAATTCTCTCAACCTCTTCTTCTTTGTGAGAATGTCCTTCATGAATTTGGTTTAATTGGGCATTTGTTGTAGGGCTTCAACCAGGGGTATGTTGATGTCCAATTGCTTCAGAATTTCCAGAAATTTGTTGAATTGCTTCTCTTGAGCTGCCTTCTTCAACCTTTGTGGAAAAGGAGGAGGAGGCCTTTCTGAAATCAGCTTAGGCTCAGTCCACTTGGGAGTAACTTGCTCTGTGTCTTTAGGTAGTAGAACCGAATCAAGTTTAGTCTTTTCTGTTTTAGTTGCCTTTGTTCCTTGCTGCTTAGATGCTACAGCATCCGGTAGCTCTTTTCCACTTCTCAAATTTATGGTCTTGACCTTCTATTTCCCTTTATCATTTGAGGAAGATGGAGATTCAGTGGAAGCGGGTAAGGTACCAGCAGGTCTTCTAGTTAATGCAGTTGCCAACTGACCTACTTGATTCTCCAAGTTTCTTACAACAGCTCCTTGATTTTGGATTTGAGCCTTAGATTCAGTCATGAAAGCTTTCAACATAGCTTCCAATGAGGATTCCTTTGCATGGGTTTGATTTTACTGCTGCTGATAGTTCTACCCCTATTGTTGGTGTTGTTGTGAGGTATTTCCAATTGAAGGATTCAATGTATTGCTGTAATTGCCATAGTTGAAATTTGGGTGTTCCTTCCAACCAGGATTCTAAGTGTTGGAATATGCATTGTTCCCTCTATTCCTAACATAATTCACTGATACTGGATTGTTGAGACACTCTTTAAACAGATGCCCCCTCCACAGAAAACATAGGTAGCAGAACTCACTTGAGCCACCATAGGTTCAGCCATTACAAGTTCCTTACTTGTGTTGGCAGCAATCAAATTCTTCAGCATATTAGTGATGGCAGCAAGCTGAGGAGATAGGGCATTTGTTTCCTTCACCTCAAGCACTCCAACAGGATTTTTAATAGAATTGACCCTTACAGTTGGCCATTGATAGCTGTTGGCAGCTATGCTCTCAATCAGCTCATAAGCTTCATTGTAAAACTTTGTCAAAACATGCCTCCTGATGAACCATCTAGCGTTAACCTTGAGGGAGGTAATAATCCATTATAGAATGTCTCCATTTGAATGCAAACAGGAATGCCATGATGGGGACACTTTCACAACAGCTCCTTGAACCTCTCCCATGATTCATACAGTGATTCATCATCATTATGCCTGAAGGAAGTTATATCACTCTTCATTCTTGCATTCTTATTTAGAGGATAATACTTAGTCAAGAACTTTTCAGCTAGGCCATTCCAAGAAGTAATGGAGTTGGATTCCAAAGAGTTCACTAAATCTTGGCTCTGTCCCTCAGTGAATAAGGAAAGAGCCTTAACTTGAAAGCGTCAACACTTACTCCAGGGATCTTGAAATTGCTGGCCACTTCCAGAAATTGCCTCAGATGCAAGTGTGGATATTCAGTAGGAGCACCATTGAACTACCCAATAGTTTGAAGCATTTGGAACATCATCGATTTGAACTCAAACTGCTAGGTAGTTATTTCTGGCCTCACTATCCCAGTCTGCATGGTTTAAGGATCAAATACAGCATAGTCCCTGATGGACCTCTCCTTATCATTTGTCATTTCAATCATACCAGGCTGGTCCTCATCATCCAAGAACATGTTAGCCATGAAACCAAGATCAGATCGTTGAACTTGAGCTCGTTGTGCTTTGGTTATCTTCCTTAGCTTCTTTGCAGTTTTTTCTATCTCCAAATCAAGTTGGAATTCAGGTGTACCCTTGCTGCGAATACAGAATTTAATACCTGTTGTTGAGAACAGTACACGAGAATGTTAGAATTACTAATAGAAAAAATTAACTGAAAATTTAGTATTTAACACATGTTGTCTCACGTGTGAAAATTTTCTCCCCAATCCAGTCGAGTGAGGACTTAGCCGAGAGAGGAAATCACATGAGTGTGGATTTTGAAGCGATCAAGCGATTTGTGAGTACCGAGGGCAAAATCCAACCCTTGGCATGGGTTCCCATACTAACTAAAGGAAGCGTCTGGTTGTAGAAGGTGAGGTGGGAAGTTTTATCTAAGTTTGCATGAAAGCGCTAAAGGAAATGCGATAAAGGAAATGATACAGGAAAGTTATAAAGGAAAACTGATAAAGAAAAGCGGTAAAGGAAAGCGATAAAGGAAAGAAAAGTAAAGTCAAGAACAATATGAATAAGTTGTTTGATTGATGGGTGTTCCCTTTTTACAATCTATACAACTGGTATTTATAGGCAAAAACCACCAATTTTGCTGAGCTGACCACCAACTAACCATGTCTACCCAAATCCCTAATATTTAGGCATGTTCCATTTATCTGTTGGCAACAACTCCACTAGTCATAAACTAGCCTTCCTTATATGATATTTTGCACATGTAACAACCTCCAACCGGCTTCTATCCATCATCCCTAAAAATTAGGAAAATTATTACTGCACTCTTGACTCGGTCATTTTCTTGTTATTTCCTTTTTCTAAATATGATAATAGTCTTTTGGGCCCTTAATCAACATTCACACGAGCCCATTACAACCAAACAACAGCCTCCAAGTCCATCTAGACTTAGAAGCCACGTTCAACTAATTCTGCATCGGCTAATTCTGCATCGGCTAATTCTGTATCATCTAATTCTGCATCAGCTAAATTTCCTCAGCTAAACCTGACTCAGCTATTGGTTATCAGCTACCAATCTCATCTTAGCAACTGCTTCCAGCTAACCTCAATCCAGATGATCTTGGTTCAGCCGTTGGTTTTAGCTAAATAATCAGATAAGCTAATTACCGCAATCGGCTATCAGTAAATTTTGGGGATAACAAATGTCCCCCCTGCATCTTTTAGCTGACGACGATAAGAGGAAGGTGAAAGATGCATTAAGTCAGTCGAATCCAGTTGCCGATTTTGATACTGAACCTTCATCCTATTAGCTATTCTAATTCTCAGCTAACATGATTCATTGACTTGAAGGATCTTCTTTTTATTGCCCTTGCTCTCGACTAACATGACTTTGCTGAATGTAGAAACTTGAATCTCCTGGAACTACTAGGTAAGCAGATAGTAGACATGACGTCTAAATGCCCCCCAGCTTTAGCTGATTCGGCTGATCCAAGAAACTTCAACTTTCCAAAGAGACTGGGTTTACATATAGTAACCTCATATTGCCTAGTTGACATGGCTAAGTGTCCCCCACTCTGCTACATGTAGAAACTTGAATCTCCTGGAACTACAAGGTTTGTAGATAGTAGACATCATGTCTAAATGCCCCCCCAGCTTTAACTGATCCAATTGTTCCAAGAAACTCCAACCTTCCACAGAGACTAGGTTTACAGATACTAGCCTTATCATGCCTAGTTGACACGGCTAAGTGTCCCCCACTCTATCTAATTCAGCTGATCTTGGGCACTCCAACCTCTTGAAAACATTATGTTGGCAGTTAGTAGACTTATGTTATCGACTTAACACATAAATAAATGTCCTTTCACTTTGTCTTGTTCAGTTGGTATGCACTTATGTTCCCACTGCTTTCTTATGCCTCAGCTATTTCCATTTACCCTTTGACGTAGGAAATGGTAAGTTGTACACTATGCATCGACTATTTCCACTCACCCTTTGATGTAGGTGGTTAGCCGTACACTGAAACCATGTTAGTGAATGCAGCTGAGAATACATCTTTAGCAGCTGTCATCTTAGCTACATCTTTGTAAGCTATTTGGGCTTTGCATCCTTCAAAATATTTTGGACATCATTCCCTCAGGATCTCGACTGCCATGACATTAGCTGCCTAATCACTGTAATAATCGACTGCTTCTTCAGAATCATCACAATCTTCAATGGAGATTATGTGCTACATATCTAGAATGAGTCATTCGGTTGCGGAAGCTCTGGTTGCCAGCTTTCTGGAAGCTGCGTTGTACAACTTCTACTCAGCTTCCTATATCTTTCTATGAAGTCAACAACTGTCTCATTCTCTTATTGTTTCAAATTCATCAAGTCAGCTTCTGTAACTTCAGGTTGAGGTTTATGGAACCTATCATGGAAGCATCTTTCCATGTCTGCCCAATTTTGTACAGAATAAGAAGGCAAAGAAGAATACCAAGTGAAAGTTATTCTTGTCAATGATAAAGGGAATAGCTGCAGCTTATAGTACTCATTCTGGCTTGCCTCTTCACATTGGGAAGTAAATATGCCAATATGCTCAATGGTAGACTTGCCATCTTCTCCTGAGAAAATTGAGAATTTTGGGGTCTCCAACTATTTCGGCAATGGCATCACTCTGTCAACCCATTCAGGATATGGCTTTCGATACTCAGGCCTATTTAACGGTCTTAGCTGCATGCCAAAGTATCTTTTTATAGTGTCAGCTATCATGTTGGGATCGATAAGATGAGGGATGGTCGGTCCACTGTCAGCCGCTGTCGGTTGGACAAAGATTGGTACTTGGGTTGGAGCAAGACCTGACTGCCTGACATGCATTTGGTACGTCGGCTCTGACATGTTTGGAATCACTGTTTGATTAACCGCGGTAGGTGGAATTGACATCCATGGCTGCTCTGCTGCATAATCATCAAGATTCATACATTGAGCCATGTTGACAACTGATTGATTAGCCGAGGTAGGGGGAATTGGATTCCATGGATGCTCCCCAACATAATCATCAGGTGCTCCATACAAAATCTCTCGAAGAGGAATTGAACCCACTTGATCATAAAGTCGTTGTTCCGAGGCTAGCTGATAGTTTGGCATATTAGCCGAGGTAGGTGGAATCATGTTCCATGGCTGCTCCCCAACATAATTTCCATATTACTTTGTTTAAATTGCCCCATGATAGTCTGTCATATTAGCTGAGATAGGTGGAATCATACTCCATGACTGCTCCCCAGCATAATTTCCAGGTAACTTTGTTTGAATTGCCGCAGAGCCCGTGGCAGGATACATCATATCCCCAAGCATAGTCACCTGTGAGTCTGTACCAATAGTCATAGCATTTGATACAAAACACGACATACCTGGCTGACCTGACATATTTGACGGATTTTTAGCCGAGTGAACCTGTTCATACTGTAATACTGGTTGAGATACAATATCATTTACAACCACTTTCCCCCCAAGGCTAGCAACAGTAAGACCAGTAAGCACTTGTGTGACAGAACTTGGTTGAGGGGTCTACTGAAGCATGTTCGGTTGGCCCAACCGAGATGGTCCTGCCTGAACATATTGATTTGGACTTGGAAGCATTTGCTGTGCATCACCAGCTGATATTTGTTGCATAGGATTCAGCCGTCTTGATTACCCAATAATAGTAGAATTCGCCAAATTTTCTCCAAAGTTCAATTCTTGTAGTTCTTGTTCCCTCACGTGAAGTACTTCGTTATGCACCATTGGTTTAACAATGTCTGCCAGCTTCTTAGACACATTGTACATAATGTCATGTACTCTCATACCCATTTGCTGGCGGATAGACGAAGTAGTCATCACACTTGGATGATTTTGATCACTCGTATAAGCTGTTATTGTTGAATGTCCATCGACAGTCGTCACCGATGCAGTAGACATTGATAGTTGAGAAGATGGCATGCCTAAGGCAATTGAAGGTTCAACTGCTAGACAACTGCCAATCTTCTTAGTAGTTGCTTGAGACGGTTCCAGGCTAAAATAATGTAATTGTGACCCGAAGAGGTAAACTTCCCAAAGACTTCACCTTCTAGTTTGGTTCCACTGGGCGTGCCAATTTGTTGTCTCACATGTGAAAATTTTCTCCCCGATCCAGCCGAGTGTGGACTCAGCCGAGAGAGGAAATCACGTGAGTGTGGATTTTGAAGCGATCAAGCGATTTTTGAGTGTCAAGGGCAAAATCCAAACCTCGACATGGGTTCCAGGACTAACTAAAGGAAGCGTCTGGTTGTAGAAGGTGAGGTGGGAAGTTTTATCTAAGTTTTCATGAAAGCGGTAAAGGAAAGGCGATAAAGGAAATGATAAAGGAAAGCTATAAAGGAAAACTGATAAAGGAAAGCGATAAAGGAAAGAAAAGTAAAGTAAAGAACAATATGAATAAGTTGTTTGATTGATGGGTGTTCCTTTTTTATAATATAGACAACTAGTATTTATAGGCAAAAAACTCAGCTACTCTAAAGTTATTCCCATTAGCTACTAAGTCCTAAATTTAAGCAATTACAAGCACATCATGGCTGACAAAAATGGCCAAGAGTAATGCCCACTAAAACCAATAATTTTGCTCAGCTGACCACTAACTAACCATGTCTACCCAAATCCCTAAAATTTAGGCACATTCCATTTATCTGTTGGCAACAGCTCCACTAGTCATAAACAAGCCTTCCTTATCTGATATTTTGCTCATGCAACAACCTCCAACCAGCTTCTATCCATCATCCCTAAAAATTAGGAAAATTGTTACTTCACTCTTGACTTGGTCATTTTCTTGTTATTTCCTTTTTCTAAATATAATAATAGTATTTTGGGCCCTTAATCAACATTCACACGAGCCCATTAAGACCAAACAACAGCCTCCAAGTCCGTCTAGACTTAGCAGCCATGTTCAGCTAATTCTGCATCGGCTAATTCTGCATCAGCTAAATTTCCTCAGCTAAACCTGACTCAGTTACTGGTTATCAGCTACCAATCTCATCTTGGCAACTGCATTCAGCTAATCCTAATCCAGCTGATCTTGGTTCAGCCGTTGGTTTCAGCTAAATAATCAAATAAGCTAATTACCACAATCGGCTATCGGCAAATTTTTGGGATAACAACACCATTCCTAATCCCCGGCAACAGCGCCAACAATAAACTGAGATGCATTAAATATTCCTTATTCCTAAACTCAAATTAAATTCACTTAGATATAGGTTTAGCACGTCCAGCTACTTAAAGTCTTGAATGCTATTCCTTGCTCATTCAAAAGCAATTAATTTTCCAATTACTTGCTTTTAAACTTTATCCTCTAAACAATTCCACTAACTAAACTCTTCCAAGTTTATCAAGCTATTATCTTAGCTAAGTTGATCAATCTCAACCAAAATAAAATTGAATCGCAGATTAGAGGAAAATGTGCAACATTCGTTAACATAAATCACCTATAAATCTTCATTACAAGTTCATAGCTCCTAGTTAAAGATGTTTAGATCATAATGAGCTTAAAAACAAAAGAAGACATAAAATAAGAAGTAAAAGGCATGTAACGTGAAATCAGAAATTACAAAGAGGAGAGAATGAACAGTGACGTCTATTGTACCATGTACCAAATGTGTACCCTAAAAGGAGGCTAAACTTTACTATTTGTACTAGCCTATGTCCCCAAAATAGGGTTTTCTACACACTCTCTCTTGCCTCACTTTTTGGGCTTTTACAAAATTCAAACACTAAAATATTCCTTGGCCCATTTCCCAAGTACACTCAGCAGAGGTCTTTCACTCTTCCTCGTGCTTGTGGGGCGTGTAGCAGACCAAACTGTGGTGGCTCACCTTTGAGAAAGGTAGCCAATCCTGCCTCATCAGCCTCAGCGGCTCTCCTCCTATCCTGCCACTCCTGTAACTCTGCCTCTCTCTGTACCCTCTGAGCATTCTGTTGCGCCTGCTGCAACAGAACGGATGCTATCTCACAGATATTCCGAAGAGTCTCGGTGGACTCTCCTCCACCTCCAATCCCTGCCTCTGACTGATGAGGCTCATCCTCTATACCCTCTATCGCTCTACCACCACCACGTCTGCCACATCCTCGACCTCGGTCTCGAGCCATGATCCTGTTAAAAGAAATCATTAGCCCACATCAATATGACATATAATACTACATAAAACTGGAATATAAATACCACATGCCATAGAGATGTCGCGTCGGACTCACTACCCAACTTCTAAGCGTAGTTGTTATCCGATGTGGCATAGTGGTGGATTCAGGAGCTCGAGAAGATCTTTGATACCATAAGATGCAGAGATGATAGGAAGGTGACCTATGTCGCCTTAATGATGACCGGAGGGGCTGTGTCATGGTGGAGAGGCAAGAGGAGATTGCTAGAGGCCGAGGGTAGACTGATCAGTTGGGAGCTGTTCAGATAGTGTTTCTTTGAGAAATACTTCCCGCGGTTAGCCAGACGCGAGAAGGAGAGAGAGTTCATGAGTCTCTAGCAGGGAGACAGGTCTGTTGGTGATTACGAGGGCTAGATTCGAGGCCCCGATTCAGTTTTGAGTTCTACCAGAGGTTTCCAGATGAGGACTGGATGTGCCGGAGATTCGAGGAGGGTTTACGGCATGAGTTGAGGAGGGCTATAGTGTCTTTGGATATCCTGAGTTTCTCAGAGCTTGTAGAGAGGTGAAGTGCCATTGAGAGTATGGACCAGAGGTAGGCTGCAGAGCAGAGACAACAGAGTAGTGGGGGTCCTACCAGAGTGGGTCATCAGAGAAGAGGTGATATAGGTTCTCAGTGGAGGAGAGGACCATACGTTAGACCGGGACAGAGTGCTCAGACATCTGCACCACCAGCACCAGTTACCAGAGAGGGCTAGCAGCAGAGGGCCCAAGTGTGTTTCAGATGCAGAGGTTCGCATTATATCAGGGATTGCACAGATAGATACGGTTGCTACGTCTATGGCAAACCAGGTCATTTTGCTTGGGATTGTCGACAGAGAGTGGTATAGCAGCAGCCAGCAGCCGGCAGTGGAGCTAGTAGTTCCAGAGGAGCCACTGGTTCCAGAGGAGGAGTTGGGAGAGGGGTTCCAGCAGCGGGGCGATAGAGGGCCAAACCTCGGGCCACGGGGAGGGTGTTTACAGTAAGAGGATCTGAGTCCTCTTAATCTGCAGATCTTAATCAAGGTATGTCTTTAATGTCTGACAGACTCTCGTTTGTGTTGTGTGATTTAGGCGCTACACATTCTTTTATGTCCCATGAGTGTGTAGATCATTTACATTTACCCGTTTCTCAGCTACCATATACCCTTATAGTATCCACCCCTACCAGTGATCCTTTGATCACTATGTCTGTTTGCTTACAGTGTCTAATAGTTGTTGAAAATAGGGCATTTCTTGTAGATCTCATATGTTTGCCTATGCAGCAGATAGACGTTATTCCTGGCATGGATTAGCTTTCGGCTAACCATGTAGTGTTAGACTTTGCCCGTAAGACTTTATCTTTTATTGAGCCTTCTAGCATAGTATCTGCCAATGAAGGGGCAACTATGAGGGGCGGCGGCTCTCAGCAGCATGTGATGCTTTTCTCTTTGGAATCTAAGGAGACTCCAAGTATAGATTCTCTGCCTATTGCGAGAGAGTTTCATGAGGTTTTCCCTCATGACGTTCCAGGTTTGCCACTAGAGAGGGAGGTGGAGTTCGCTATAGATCTCATACCAGGGACTGGACCTATATCAGTAGCTCCTTATCGGATGTCGCCAGTGGAGTTGGAAGAGTTGAAGAAGCAGCTGGATGACATGATGAAGAAGGAATTCATTAGACCGAGTGTTTCTCCTTAGGGAGCACCGGTATTGTTTGTCAAGAAAAAGGACGAAAGTTCTAGGTTGTGCATGGATTATAGGCAGTTGAATAAAGTTACAATCAAGAACAAATATATGTTGCCTGGGATAGATGATCTGATGGATTAATTGAAGGGAATTTCGGTGTTTTCCAAGATAGATTTAAGATCGGGATACCATCAGATTAGGGTGAAGAAGGAGGATATACCTAAGACCGCTTTCAGGACAAGGTATGGACACTACGAGTACCTAGTTATGCCTTTTGGTGTAACTAATACTCCAGCGGTGTTCATGGATTACATGAACAGGATCTTTAGACCGTTCCTCAACAAGTTTGTTGTGGTGTTTATAGATGATATTCTTATCTACTCCTGTAGTCGGGAAGAACACGAGGAATATCTGAGAGTGGTATTACAGGTGTTAAGAGATAGGCAGTTGTATGCTAAGCTATCCAAGTGAGAATTTTTGTTAAAGGAAGTACATTTTCTAGGGCATGTAATCAACAAGAAAGGGATAGTTGTTGACCCAGTTAAGGTAGAGGCCGTGATTAAGTGGGAGAGGCCTAAGACAGTGAGTGAGGTGAGGAGTTTCCTAGGATTAGACGGGTATTACAGGAGGTTCATCGAGGGTTTCTCAAAGATTGCGTTGCCTATGACGCAGTTAACGATAAAAGATACGACGTTTGTTTGGACAGAGAAGTGTGAAGAGAGCTTTCAGAAGCTAAAGGAGAAGTTGACTACATCTCCTGTGCTGATGTTACCAGATCCATTAGGATAGTTTGACGTGTACTGTGATGCGTCATATCAAGGATTGGGTTGTGTTTTGATGCAAGAGGGAAGAGTTGTGGCTTATGCCTCCCGACAATTGAGGGTTCATGAAAGGAATTACCCAACCCATGATCTGGAGTTAGTAGCCATAGTGTTCGTATTGAAGATATGGCGACACTATCTCTATGGAGCTAAGTTTAATGTGTTCAGTGATCACAAGAGTTTAAAGTATTTGTTTGATCAAAAGGATCTGAACATGAGGCAACGTAGACGGATGGAATTCATTAAGGACTATGAGCTTGATCTTCAATACCATCAAGGGAAGGCTAATGTTGTGGCAGATGCACTAAGTCGGAAATCCTTGCACGTATCCGCAATGATGGTGAAAGAGATGGAGTTGCTTGAACAGTTTAAAGATTTGAACCTAGGTATGTATTTGATTGAGGATAGAATATGCTTAGGTATGATCACCATCAGTAGTGAGTTTTTGAGAGACCTTAAGGTTGAGCAGGGTCAGGATGAATATTTGGTGGATGTGAATCGAGGTATAGATGAGGGTAAGGTTTCAGAGTTTAGGAGAGGATCAGATGGAGTGTTAAGGTTTAAAGATCGGATATGTGTGCCAGAGGACTTAGAGATTAGGAAGATGATCTTAGAGGAGGCACATAAAAGTAAGATGAGTTTCCACCCAGGAGCCACCAAGATGTACCAAGACTTGAAGAAGATATTTTGGTTGCCAAAGATGAACACTACAACAGATTAGACTTTAGATAGCATTTCCGTATGCCTTTTAATAGCGTTTGTAACCGCTATCTATTCTACCGCTATTAAAACTCGTTAGCAAAGATAGCATTTAGGAACTGCTATTAATAGGTGACTTTAGATAGCGTTTGTACACAGAAACGCTATCTAAAGTCTGACTTTAGATAGCGTTTCCTTATACAAACGCTATCTAAAGTCAGGAAACGCTATCTAAAGCCCCTTTTTTTTTTAATTTTATTTCTTAACTTTTACATCCATTATTCCTGCATATTTACACAAAAAAAAACCACAATTGTTGCAGTCAACACAATTGTTCAAAATGTGTTCAAAATATAAGTGTTCAATGCAGCACTGCATGTGTTTATGCAAAGAAACCAAGAACTATACAATCAAAGTGCAACACTCTATACAGCAACTATATATATATATATAACCAGATATAAGTACACCACTCTGTTTCTAAAGTATTCAAATTCACACGAGTAAGACAAAATCAAAGTGCAGCAACTATACCAGATCTCAATCCTTAAGAAACCAAAATCAGAAAACCAACATACATCTACAATTAATCTACATTTACAGCTTCTGTTTGTTTTTCATGAGACCAAGACAACACCAAAGTAATGTGTCGAACTGTGATCCAAAGACTCTGTAGCATACATACTGCATTTCCACCACAAAGACTAACCTGTTACATTGGGATACAGCAGACTAATTAGGTAAATACTACTGTAGCAAGAAACAGAATTCAAATCAAGCATTAACAAAGTGTAACAAAAATAATAAGTTTGAACTTATTTTCTCCTAGCAGAGGCACATCAACTCGAAGGCATGTACCAAGTAAAAACAAATACATAGATAGTTTGGGGTTGATAAATATAAATCATTATTCACATACCAATGAGTATTGCTGCAACTACTGTGATCAATTTGACATAATCAAACGAACTTTTCAACAATATAGCGACACCACTCTTCCTTGACTTCAGATAGTTGAGCAGTGGAGTATGTGGAGCATTTGAAGTCAGGGAAGTACTGCGACATAAAAATTAAATAAATTAAGTTACAATTGCTAAAACATTTGAACAATCACAGTTAAAAGCTAAGTAAACAACATACCGCCATTGGTATTTTAACTTGGTTCTGCAAGATAGTCTCCTTCATGAAACGCATGACATAGTACCCACAATCTGTACTGTTGGGTTGTCTTGGGCACTATAAAAAATAAAATAGTAAATCAATATAGTTTTTTTTATCTAATTGCGCATTAAGTTTTTGAAAATATACCTGTATCTGAATCCATTTAATGTTGGTTGCCTTTAAACGCGGCACCTTAGCTCCGATATTTGCGCGATAAACTTGCAAACCACTAATCACAAAATCAAACAGACTTCATTAAGAAACATATTTTCAATCATCACAAACACACGCATGCTCACGTATCGAACATAATCATAGAAAATCAGAAATATAAAAACATGCTTACGTATCGACATGATTCTTTAATTCAGGCGATCCCTAGGATCAACATACAAGGGATCCAGATAGTAAATAATCTCTTCAACAATATTTATCGCAAGACAAAGACCCAATGATTCCTACAAAAATGTTGAGATAACAAATCCTAAGCACCTCAACTTTTATGTAATTCATTATTGTGAATTAAGTCCTAAAGGATAAGCGACTCACCCAACATTGCACGGCGCTAAAAACAAGGGCTGATATTCTCTTTCTTTAGTTGCAAACCGGTCAGCTAGATACGTTGTCTGTGAATCCCTCCCGAAGTAGCCGTATGTATTTGTTTGGTGTGGGGACAAGAACAGAAACCTCCTCGTTATTTCCTTTGGAAGCAACAATTCTTCATACAAATACCTTCAATTAAAATATAAAAATGGATTACACCAATGACATCAATATTTAAATGGAAAAACTAAAAAAATATTGTACACTTTAAACCTGATTTATTACCTGATATATGCGGAAATAACGGAGGCAGATACCCATTCATGATTTACAACTTCTCTGATATTTTCAGTATTGAGCATCTCAATGAAATGGTGACCAAAAATATTTTGTTCCATCTCTACGTACAATTGGTCAGCATTTTTCATATTCTTTCGTTCATGTATTTTAAGGAAATTCAAATATTCCAGAGAAGTTGTAGTTGAACCAGTTTGTAGGTGGGTTGGCCTCGAGTTGCCTCCTTTATTTTCTCGGGGTTGTAATTGACTCCTTTGTATATCCGGACACTCTGCCCTTGCCTTTAGCTTTTGCGGTGGCCTGGTAATTTTGCATTTCTATATGCCTTTTAGTGATCAACTAATGTAATGCATATATGCCGTATATGAAAAGGTGGAAAAATGCAATTACATACCATATTAATTACAACCACGAGATCAATTGGCCATGCCACATAAGTACCTATTGCATCTCCTACTGTCATCACATCTGCATCAACGATAGGTACCGGCAATGGCGCATCCCCCTCAGTTGCAACATCAACTCCAACTTTCACATGGTTAAGGGGTACTGGTCCAGTGTGCAGTGTAACACCCGGCTCATTGTATACTTTACCCATAGCAACCATACGATTGTTTGGGGTCGATAAATAGAGCTGAAATTATTTTAAGCCCTAATACAATTATTGATTAATAATCTTTTAATTTAGTCATACAATTGAATGTATTTAACTGCGAATGCAATACTAGTAAAAAAAAAAAGGCATGCATTACCTCTGGAAGCCTGCTGGCAGATGGTAGAGTGCAACTATCTTTGACGCTTGCTTGGGCTGTGAAATTAGCCCGCCTCTCCTCATCATCCTTTTGTTTCAGCTTTTCTTCCAAAATGTTCAATCTATCGAGAGTTGAGACACCAATGTCTCCCACTTTTTCGTTTCCGAGTTATTTCTTGCACGACCTTCGGGTGGGAAGTAATCTTTTTGTGAGACGCCGAAACCCACACCCCTAACACGCCTGGGTTCTCTCGGCACACCTATGGCTTTGGCAAGAATATCCTGGCGACCAAAGTCTTCTATCTCTCCTCTACCGCAGATCGTGACAGCTTCCTCCTGACACATAGTTATTGGTGAAATGCAAATGTTAAAATTATTATATATTATCATATGAAAATAACAATTGATAATGTAATCGTTAGTCTACTAACACATTTATTCCACACGGTCTGCGTATTTTTGTTGTCAATTACACCCGCCTTGTTCTCGCGGGCTTTCCTCCACACAATATGGCGTTTAATTTTCTTAACTTCTGGCCCCGCCTCCTGTATCTGTATATTGAGATAATATAAATTAACCAAACAGTTTAAAAGTCATATTTACCACAAATGCAGTTAAATATATATATATATATACATACCAATTCATCCTCAATGTCAGCATACCCCTTACGTGATGCTTTGTAAGGGCATGCAGGATCTAACGCCCTGTTGCGATTTTCATTGCTTAATTTCTATTCAGACACATATAAGTAATATTAATACATGGTTAATGTCATATGTACGTATTGCTATAAAATTATAAGGACTAACGTGATATTAAACATACCAGGAATTAAGCATCTCCTGTGCGTATTGCTATAAAATCTGTCCACTCATCCCTTGATATGTGTGGATATTGTGATGGAGGCTCCTCATTGATATTCCCGTTGGCATCTCTTAGAAATTGTTTGGTCAATCTAGTTCTGAATGCCCTATGTAGGTTACCAGCTTCCTGAAGTACAAATTTTTTCCTAGATTCATCAACATTAAAAGACATCTGCAAAACAATATAAACAACGTGTCAAAGTAAGTATGTTTACATAGTTTACAATATAATTTATAAATTTTAACAATTACCTGTACATCAGCCCATATGCTCTCTTTGAAACCATCCAAAGCTTCATCCTTCCAATTAGAACAAATAATTGGGACCGTTTGCCTAACAACGGCCCCAATGTAACTCTTCAATATTTTACCATTAGCACGAATAGGTTGGTCCAAAGAATTCCATTCAACCTAATAAAAATAATAAAGTAATTAAATCTAGATATCAAACAACATTATGAAATCCTTAGATTAGTAAGTAAATTACATCAAATTTTTGTCCTTTACTCCTAGCGCGGATGACCGCCTTCATAACTGTTGGCCCACGTCTCGCCGCTTTGGCATCACTAGAATTACTTGAAGATGCCATTTACCTACAAAAATATTAGATACAAGTAAAACATCAATGGACATTAATATAACATTAATTGATGCAAAATATAAAACAACTATGAATAACAAAATCAACACTAGCATTATCGGAAGATGCTAACTATAATATAAAAGGATCAGAAAGTTCATTTAAACACAAACACTACATACATGTTTAAGTCAACCTTTTTCTTTTCTTCATTTGATTGAGATTTGTTTGTCCTTTATTAGTACGAAATGGTGGATTGACCAAAAGCCCCTCATCATGATCATCTCTCATATACATACCATCATCCCTAGTTGGATCAATCTCAAGTGATTGTAATGTCCCGACGAAAGGATCATCTTCAATATCAACATCTCGATGGTCTTGATCATCAACATTAGTAATTATTTTGTTAGTCAAAAGAACAATGGACCTTTTCATATCAGCTGGATCAGTGACATAGAACACTTGTTGAGCTTGAGATGCTAATATAAAAGGCTCATCTTTATACCCCACCCTATTAAGATCCACCTGCATGAACCCTGACTCATCAATCTGAACACCGTTATTATTGTCAACCCACTTGCAACCAAACACACAAACCTTAAACTTTGTGTAATCCAACTCCCATATGCGTTCAATGACGCCGAAGTATGACATATTTGCATATATCGGGTTTCTGTCTTTGGCACTTGAGATATGCATCGACTGAGCTACTAGAGTCACACCACTGTTTTGCATTGTACTCCGACCATCTTGTTCTTTTGTATAGAATGTGTACCCATTAATTTGATAACAGTGGTAAGAGAACACATGCAAACTTGGACCTTTGGCTAACCATCTCAATCTATTTGAAACTGAAGTATCATTTTCAGTCAACTCTGCATAAATGTGATCTCTTAGCCACGTTATAAAACAACGATTGTGTTCTCTAGTTAGCCAATTTTGATTCTTATTTGGATACAAACTCTTAAGCATGTCCTTGTGTTTTTCAACATATGGCTCAACCTCATCGGCATTGTGCAGAACATATAAGTGTGCTTGCTCCCATTCTCGTCCTTGTTATAGTCACTATTTCATTTCCAGTAATTCCTTGCCCCATCATTCTCCATGTGTGACGAGACTTTGGCAGCCCTATAGATTCAAAGCATTGGATAGGTATTCGGTACAGAATTCAACAGCTTCTTCGACAATATACCGTTCAACAATACAACTTTCTGGTCGTGATCGGTTTTTCACATACCCTTTTAATATCTTCATATAACGCTCAATCGGGTACATCCATCTCATATAAGCTGGCCCACACAGTTGTGTCTCTTTAACAAGGTGAATGGTTAGATGAACCATTATGTCAAAGAATGAAGGTGGAAAGTACATCTCAAGCTCGCATAAAGTCACAACAATTTCTCTTTGCAATGATGGCAACTTCCCAGGGTCAATCACTTTGCTGCAAATTGCCTTGAAGAAGAAACAGAGTTTAGTTAAGCCCCCCCGCACTTTGTTAGGTAAAATAGACCGTATACCAATGGGTATCAACTGCTCCATGAGAACATGACAATCGTGGGACTTTAGACCTTTTAACTTGAGATCTTTCATCGATACGAGGTTCCTAATGTTTGAAGAGTACCCTTCCGAACCTTAACTCCTTCAAGAAACTTACAAAAAACAGTTTTTTCTTTTCTAGATAGAGTGTAAGCAGCCGGAGGAAGATATGTACTTTTACCCTTCTTCGTCGGTCCCAATTCTCTTCTTATTCCCATACTAACCAAGTCCAACCTTGCATTGATGCCATCTTTAGTCTTCCCTGGCACATTGAGTAACGTACCAATGACATTATCACAGATATTTTTTTCAACGTGCATCACATCGAGGAAATGTCTTACATATAATGATTTCCAATATGGCAACTCAAAGAAAATCGACCTTTTCTTCCACCCTCTTGTGACAATATCTCTCGCAAAAGGTTTACCGAATTGGATATTCAAATCCTTTACCTTTTCAAAAAGTTGATCACCCGTCAAAGGTGAAGGCGCTCTACCTTCTTCCGAGTTCCCATTGAACGCCTTTCTCCACCACCGGTAATGATGACTTGGATGCAAAAATCTACGATGCCCAATTTGAACCTAAGATGCTCATCTTTATAAAAGGCGCGCTTTCAATTTGAACTCTCGCGAGGCGAAAGTATGTTCGCGGGGCGAATCTTCAAACTTCAATCTGTCACAGCCGTGACCTTTATCACGGCTAAGCCGTGAGTGTCTCTGTCTTCTAGTGTCTTCAAACTCTCGTGTGGCGAGATGCTTTCGTGTGGCGAGATTCAATTCTAGGCTGTGAACTTCATCACGGCTAGGCCGTGATGGTCTCTGACTTCCAGGTCTTCATGATTCGCGAGGCGAGAATTCTATTCGCGGGGCGAGCCAGAGTGATGACTTTTGCTGCTTTATCTGATTTCAGGCTCGCGAGGCGAGCATCTACTCGCGAGGTGAGTATCTCCAGACTTGCAATTTCCACTGCTTTTTGACTTTCCTTGACTCCCGGAGCTTCACCTATTGACCTGAAAAAACACCAAAAGCAACCAAAAGCGTAATTCTATCCAAAATAAGCTAAAAACTACACAAAAGACGCAAAATGAGTCAAAGTCCAACTTAGGAACAAAACAAGGCAAATTTGGGCGAAAACGAGAGTGAACTCGAATAATTTGCAGAAAAACCACGGTCCATCTAGTTATAAAACTAGATAAGCCGAAGGCTTATCAATATCCCAGAGTGGAAGTGGGATAGCATAGTGATGGACTTTGTGGTTGGATTACCACGAACTCCGAAGAGGTTTGATGCGATTTAGGTTATCATTGATAGGTTGATGAAGTGTTCTCACTTCTTACCTATTGGTGAGAGTTATAGTCTTGAAAGGTTGACATAGATCTACATCAAGGAAATAGTGAGGTTGCATGGTGTGCCGTCGAGTATTGTCTCCGGCCGAGATCCTAGATTTACATCTAGATTTTGGAGACAGTTACACGATGCTTTGGGAACAAAGTTGAGGATGAGTTCTGCTTATCATCCTCGGACGGATGGACACTCTGAGAGAACAATTTAATCATTGGAGGATCTTTTAAGAGCTTGTGTGTTGGAACATGTTGGCAGTTGGGATGAATTCCTACCATTGATTGAGTTCACATACAATAATAGTTTCCACAGCAGTATCGGGATGGCACCATATGAGGCATTGTATGGGAGAAAGTGCAGGACTCCGTTGTGTTGGTGTGAGACTGGCGAGAGCCAAGTGTTGGGTCCTGATGTGGTACAACAAACTACGGAGAAAGTTAGGAAGATAAGAGACAAAATGAAGGAAGCCAAGGATCGGCAGAGAAGCTACAGTAAATAGAGGAGGAGACCCTTAGAGTTCCAAGAAGGTGATCACATGTTCTTGAGAGTCACCCCGAAGACCGAAATTGGAAGAGCTATAAAGTCTAGAAAGCTCACTCCCCGATTCATTGGACCATTTTAGATTCTTCGACGAATTGGTCCAGTAGCTTACCAGATAGCCTTACCGCCTTACCCTTCCAACCTTCACGATGTATTCCATGTTTCCCAGTTGAGAAAATATTACCCTAATCCTTCTCAGGTCATTGAGCCTGAGTCAATACAACTCCGAGAGAATCTGGAATATGAGGCTTTACCGATTAAGATTGCAGATAGAATGATTAAAGAACTCCGTGGTAAACAAATTCCCCTGGTCACGATCATATGGGATAGTGTTATCAGAGATGCTACTTGGGAGCATTAGGCAGACATTCAGTAGCAGTACCCCATCTGTTTCCAGGTATGTAAATTCCAAGGACGGAATTTCTTTTAAGGGGGGTAGAAATATAACATCCATGATTTCAGGTTTTGTTTAAGTAAGAGGATTAGATTTAAGGCTTGGATTATATGGTTAAGATGTTAGGTAAGATCTAGGAACTTGTGGCATGGGAAGTACGCAGTCATCGGGAGTAAATTTGAATGTGAGCAAACTCTAGGATTTTCCCGTTTATCGTCTAAAAAACTTAGATGTGTGGAATAAGAAATTTGAATTTAAGAGAGAGATTAGGCATTTTGAGGATTTGAGGTTTTTCATTTGGTATTGAAGAGCCTATATCTCAAAATTGAGGTCAATCGGACTTCAAATGAACTCAGAACGCGAAGAAATGCGTGAAGTCAACGGTGCTGACCAGAGGCCAGAGCTGAGCGCTAGAAATATGCGCTGAGTGCTAGAAGCGCTGCCATGCACACCGACACGTGGAGGATGATGTGGCATGCATGCAGTGACCCGATTGAACGGACCAGTACTGAGTGCTGGGATTGGGCGCTGAGTGGCCGCACAGAAATTTTGAAAAAAGTAAAAAGGGCTCAAGTGATTTCACTTGAGCCATTTGAAACCGAAAACAGAGAGGGAGACCTGAGAGTTAGAAAGAACAGAAAGTCGGAGAGTTCTAGAGAGAGAGAGGGAGAGAATGAGAGAGGGAGATCACTAAATAACCCTAAAACACCATTGTTGAGAGCTTTAGGAGCTGGAACAGTTTCAGAGTAATCATCAGCAAGCCTTCATCCTCAGTTGGATTGCGTCCAAATTTGACATGGAGGTTCTTAGCTAGTATTTCTTCATATCTAACGGTTGGAAATTCTGTACCTTTCCCAGAGTTTGAGTTATTCAGCCTAGAAGTTGGAGTCGAGTTCAACTCGGGTAGCCCCAGACTAGTCATATTACGAGGTTCATCCCTGGCTCATCCACCTTTGGATCGAGCTGAAATATTGGGACAAGGTAAAGGGAAGGTAGTTCTTTAATCTCACCGTTCAATTTTGTAAAAAAATATATGGATTGTGATATATGAGGTCAAATCAGTGGCAGATTTGGTGGTATTTGCTGCCTATTTTGAGTTCCTTACAATGTGCCTTTTACAATGTGATTCGTAGGTGGATTTTGAGGCTTGGAGACCCTATTTCTAGGTGAGGCAGAATTGAGGAGTTTCGAGGATGCTTCATTTTAGTTCGTTTCGTCTCGTTTCGTGTAGCGTGCGACTCTCTTGGTGGGGGAAAGAAATTATTTAACGTCGGAAACGGCGCGGTTACATTTAATTAGATACTGGCGTAGGGCGACCCAAACCCTACAGGAGAGCGAGTAACGAACAATGTCTATACCACATTGGGGACTACTCAGTGGTACTGATAATGACATAGAAATTGTGCGTTTATCGTCGTTACGCTATATATATATATATATACATACATATATATATATATTATTTTTATTATGTGATGATTTCCTGTTTGACTGGTTGATTTGAACTTGGTACTTGATGAATGATAACATTAATGTTATAAATATTTTTGAAAGTGATTATTGTCATTATTATTATATTTTGGTATTTATTATTTGGAAATGATATTATGACATGATGATATATGATGATGATTTTGGATAACATGATGATGATTGTGATGATATGATGAGTGTTATGATTGCGCTTAGAGGTTGAGTAAGTTACAAGTTATGTTGAGACATGAGGATGTATTGGGATTGCATATGATATGTGAAAGCAGTGCCTAACCGAGATGATTATTGTGACATGAGGATGAGATTGATGAGATGAGATTATTTTGAGGTTATCTATGAGATTATGATGAGCGGTTATGGCACTAGGGGGTGACCTGAAACATGGTCTGTGATATGGTGGACCTGAAACATGGTCGAGTGGACCTGAAACATGGTTGAGAGGGGTCTTGCCTCAGAGGGAGAATTCCCAGGGATAGGCTAACAACGGACCGTCCAGAGATGATTTCATTTTAGTCACAGTTATAGGTCATGCATTGCATGAGCATCCTGGATTGTGGTCCAGATGTGTGCACCGGGTTGTGTAGCTATAGTGCCATTGATTTGCATGGGCACCCTCCATCCGCGGACGAGGGTGTGCGCCGGGGACTCTGGGACGTGTCGATTATATTGTTGTGATATCCGGATATGGCCGATACCCGAGGGGATTATTCATACAGCATTTGTATTGTATCATGATGGAGGGTAGAGGAAAGATCCTAGATGTGGATTGAGGATGATTGTGTTACATATATTTATACTTGGGAGACGAATGTTTAGTGTGCTATTATTTAATTAAATGTAGCTAAACCCTTTCCACGGTTGATGTTATATGGTTTCTTATCCCTGTCTTCTCTGTATTGCATATGTTTGTTTTTATGTGATCGTGATGAGAAGATCCTACGGGGGAGCCAGCTATGGAGGAGCTTGATGGGACCTCGTATGAGCCAGACGTTGGAGGACGAACAGTGGATCCTCATAGTTGAGTACAGAGTCTATGGCCAGTGCGTCTTGTCTTTTTGGGATGTTGTTTTTATTTTCTGTTTGATTATCAGTTTGTACATTTTGGGATCCGACTGATGGGATTCCCTCTACTGTAATTTATTAGGCCTTGATGTGTATATATTATGTATGTATGTATATATGTTGTGTATATTTTAAGTTTTTACTTTTTTCTCTGTTTTAATATATCATCTTAACGATAATAACGAAATTAGGTCTTAATATTTTGGGTTTTCTTTAATGGGACGTCGGGGCGTTTTATTGGACAATGGATCTTGAGTATTTTGAGGATAATGAGTTCAATTTCCCTGAGATTTTAACTTGTCAAAAGCTTAAAGAGTCTGTGCAAACTCAATTTGACTATCACCCTTTTCTGATCAAAGGCTTTTACTCGAATTTTTAAATGGATGTTAATGGAATTAGCTCTGAGGTTAAAGGCATTAAGATCAGAATGCCATTAGAGGAATTCAGTAATCTTGCTGCTTTACCCTATTATGGACCTAGCATTGCTGGAAATGGTTCCAAAGCTGAGTGGTATAATGAGTATGATAAGGAAATAGCAAGAACAGATTTAGTTACCTCTGATGAACTTGAAGGTAGAGTTACCTATACCAGTATAATGAGTGTGGAAGATAGACTGCTGCATTATGTTGTTTGTAGGATTTTAATTCCTAGAGGTTGAAATCATGCTATCCTACAAAACAATGATATAATGCTAATGTGGGCTATGATGAATGAGAAGCAAATAAGTTGGGGATACTGTGTTGCTGCACACATGTTAGAATGCAAGAAAATCAAGATGATGCTTGCCTACCCTGCACTGGTCTGTAAAATCCTGGTTCATTTTAATGTTCCTTTTGATGGAGAAGAAAAGAAGTTTTCAAGAAGAGTAACTCAAAAGTTTGGTGAAGAAATTGTGAGCAAGATGAAACTGAAGAAAGAAGATGGATAAGGAAAGTTGGAAACAAGGAAACTACTGCAGCTGAAACTTCAACTGGACAAGGGAGTGCACCTCCTAATTATTTAAAGGAAATGCTGCAATTGCTGAAAAAATTGATGCTAGACAGAAACATGACCACAGTGTGGAGATGAGTGCTATTGCAAATCTGGACGAAAGGTTGTTTAGGGTGGAACAAAGTGTTAATCAGATCAAAGAAGCAATAGGAGTTGAATTTCTAAACCTTGCACCTTATGCACCTGAACCAGAAAATGTGAATGTTGCTAACATTGATAGAACTGCTGTGGAGGAAGCTGAGCAACAATCTGAGGACACCCCTGCTGAACCATCACCTCAAGGCCAAGGAACCAACTAGTTCTAGGAGTTCTTAGGACTTAGAACCTGTTTTGAATTTTTTTTTGAAAGGCTAAATGCCTTGGTCTGTACTTAATTGATGGATTCTGTTTTAATTTCCTACAACTATCCCTCTGTCATGAACAATTTTATATGCTGTGTTTGAATGTTTGAATGTTCACCTTCTCTACTGTGTTGAATGGTTGTTTCTTTACCTTTTTGATAATGTCAAAAGGGGGAGAAAATATGTTTTAGAGAAAGGTTAATAACAAATTAAATATGCATATATTGAGGGAGAGCTTATATGATTGAGGGGGAGTAATCATATTATCATGTTTTTTCTCTCCTCTGCTCTGATACCATATGCCTTGATACTATAAATTATTAAGTTGTCAAAAACACTTAGCTTCTGCTTACACTCTGATTTTATAATTTGTTAAAAAGGTTTGTCATAATCAAAAGGGAAGAGTTTGTAAGACTCAACGACTTAAGGATTTTGATGTATGACAAATTCAATTTAATGTGTATGCAAGAGTTTGTGTCAAATTGCAAAGACAGGTATCAAGCAGTGATTAACAAGTTCAATAAGCAATTAAAGGAGAATATTCAAAGAAGAACTTGAATAAATCAAAAAGTTGCATCGGAGAAATCAATAAGAGCAAAGTCAAAGATAAAGGAATCATCAAGACAAGAGCTTAAAGGAGAAATTAGATTTAAGTCATAGATGATTTGTAAGAGATGAAATCTCTTATTCACAAATAGCTCATTTGAAAAGATGCATGAAGAAAATAATTTTTCATAATCTGCATTAGAAGGAATAAGTTTTTAATGAAAATGATTTTTGGAAATTAAGAAATTTATTTGTCAGTACAGCCATGTATTCAATGGATGTATGTCTGTTTCTGTAACTGACGGATGAATATAAGGTTTTTGATTCAGTGCATAGATGTACTACACCTATGCACAACATGAAATCAGATCATTTATAAATGGTTAACTGAATACAGCCCTGCACATATGCTATGTACGCGTGTATTCAAGTATCTTGAAAATCTGATGTTCATTAATACATATATGTATTGAATGGGTGTACTGGTGGATTAACCAAGTTCAAGTTTTGTAAAAATGCGTACAGCCATGTACTACACAGATGTACAGAAGGTATCAGTATAAAATTGGTTAACACATCCCTGTACTCAACCCCTGTTCAAGAAACCTGAGACAATGTAACAGCTTCTATTATCAGACCCATATCTTTCTTGATTGATCCCAATGGCTATAACTTATTTTCTATATATACTGGGATTGAAAGAACACTAAAAACATATCAGAATTACACGAAATTAATTTGAGAGATCAATTGTGAAAATCATTCATCATCTTTCTTGAGCTTATTGTGAAAAAGAGTGTTCATTCTCATTAGAGCTTCAATTTGTATATCTGACTTTTTGAGAGTTTAGGAATCAATCTTTTCGTTCTATTTGTTTGTAAAGAGAGAGGGAGTCTCTTTGTGTGATTAGGGTGAGGTAACCCTAAGGAAGAACATTGATTGAGGCTTTTCAGAAGGGTGTGGTATCCCGAGGTGAAAGAGTGCTCTGTGGTGTAAAGGTCTTTCAAGCTACCCGGCTAAAGCTTGTTGTGTTAGTGTGTGAATACCCACAGGTGAAGTGGGGACTGGATGTAAGTCACAGTGGTGGTGGCTGAACCAGTATAAAACTGATTGTGTGGTATCTCTAAACTCAAACTCTTTAATTTATGTCTTGTGAATATAACTGTGATCTCGATGTTCTAAGTTTTCAATTGATATCAATTTTTGATCTGCATAATCTGTATTGAACCTTGAGTAAATTGTAATAATAACTGTGTATTCAATTGTATTCTTAAGGATCAATATTTGAACTGAATATGCATCATATTTGATCAAATCCGAATAGCTTAATTTCTATTTCTTAATCGCTGAAATTGAAACATGCAAGTTTGTTCTTGATTGTTAATGCTTGTATCTGAAACTTGCATAACATGTTCTTAATCTTTAAAGGTTTAATCAATTTCTGTATCTAAGTTTGGACTTGAACCTATTCTGTGATTTACTAATTCTGAGTTAATCTTTCTTATCCTCATCACCTTCTATTCAAGATTTCATAAAAAAAGCCCTTAACTGTTTTTGTAAAAGATCGTGAGGCAACATAAAACTGAAAACTAAAGTTTTGTGAAACAAAAGTTTTTGAAATGTTTTTAAGAGGGAAAGATTTTAAGAAAACTCAATTCACTCCCCTCTCGTGTCTTTGAAGCCAAAACAACACCCTCACAAGGGCAACTTGCGGATATTCTCACCAAAGGGTTGAGCAGTTCATTTTTTGAACGAATTATATCCAAGCTGGGAATGGAGAACACCTATTCACCAGCTTGAGGGGGAGTGTTGGAAATAGCAATATTTATGACTTCTCTTCCCAAGTAGTTAGATTCATTGTATAGAATTAGAATAGATACAATGCACTGTCTACATTAATATGCACCGTCCACATTAATTCTAGCTTAGTTATTTACCTTTTAAATTGGATTTAGCATGTTATTTCCTATGTAAATAAGCTCTATAAATATATCTTTTGCTGGGTGCATTACTCACTCAAGCTATTCATAAATACTTGCGTCTTTTCATATTTGATATAATCTAACAAGGAGATAAACCAAAATCTAAGTAAACATAATGCAATCCAAAGTGACCTAAGCTTGAGCGTCTTGTGTCACAAAGGATAGGATAAAAGATAAAAGCTAACTTATCACATGCATGGATGCCATGTGACAAGCCTTATCAAAATGACATCCCTACCTTTTAGAAAATAGTTGCTTTGTGTCAAAACCCTACTTAACCTAAAAGTGATCCTTTAAAATGGTTAAGTGTGAACCTTGAAGAATGTGAAACGCATGGTTGTAAACCATGTGACTTTTTGGGGAAAGTGATAAGTGGTTTAGTTAAAGATATTTTCAAAATTAAGTTAAATAATAATTAAATTAAATAAATAAATTATAAAAATGAAATCTTTACCTTTGTGCATGGATGCCATGTGTCACATTTATTCTTTAATTTGAAAGCTTTTGTGATAAGCTAAGTGTATCCTAGGGATATGTGGAAAACCACTTTGAAGATAGTTAAACCATGGTTCCAAACCATGTGACTATTTGGGAAACGTGATAAGCAATTCTTAAATTATTTGGAAAGTATTTTCAAAATTTAAATAATAAATAAATTAATTAATTAAATTAAATAATTGGAGGAATTAAATATTAATTAATTGATTATCAAGTTATTTTAAATAAATAATTATTTAATTGTTTCTGAAATGAATATTTAATTAGAAATTAATTATTAATTGGATAATAATTAATTATTATTTAAATAATTAACTAAACAAATAATAATTTAATATTCAAGAAAACTAATTTAAAAATATTTTTTTGATACAGATAAAAAATAATAAGTGGTCCTATATAATTAAATAAGTAGGCACAATATGTAGATCAACCCTACGATGTGAGAATGAGTGTGAGATAACGGTGACGGCAACTGAGTGTTGCTAATTAGGCACCTAATTGCCTTGTAAAAACATCTCACGACTTGTGTATGTTGAATGATGTTAACCTTGCGTACATGTATGTAAAGTTGAATATGTGTTATATGAATGACATGATTGCTTAATGTTGTATTGCATGATGCACTGGTCTATGAGAAAGAATATGTTAATGAGACAATTATGTGATATCATATGGATGATAATGAAAGCCTGTGTGGCAATCTTGAAAATGAAGGTCTGTGGCAATGTTAATAATGGAAGCCTGTGTTGCAATGTTGATAATGAAAGTCTTTGTGGGATTGTGATTAATGAAAGTCTGTGTGGCACTATGAATGATGAAGGCCTATGTGGCGTTGACAATAATAAAATGATAATCTAATTATGACTATGATGATAATATTGTGTTGATTTTGGCCTTGCGTGCATACATGCATATATTTGCATTTTTTCGTCTCGGTGGTGGGTAAATACAATCGAGGACAATACCGCACTGGGATATGATGCCGCACTGAGATGCGACTGGTAACGGTGAGTGCCTATTGATGCCATACTTCTAGTGATGGGGCATTCCACTAGGTTTTGATGCCACACTTCCAGTGATGGGGGGATTTCACTGGATTGTGATGCCGCACTTCCAGTGATGGAGGATTCCAATGGGTTGTAATGTCACACTTCTAGTGATGAGTAAATTCCATTAGGTTGTGAAGAGGCCTCCTAGTAAAGGTGAGTGTCTGATGATGCGTGTTCCGGAAGAAATGATTGATGATATGAGACTTGGGCCCACATGCTTACATATAGTTGCATAATGTGATTTACGATGGAATGCCAGTTATGGCTTGTTATGTGACAAGGTTGTGCTGTTGTGTTTGATTGCCTGTGCTTGTGTGTGTACGATGGCGAGTGAGTGAGGACAAAGCACGTCGAGGGCTCTACCCTAGTGAGTAAATCAGCGGAGATTCTCACCCCAAATTTTCTATTGTGTCTTTTCTCTTCTCTCTTTCATATTCCCTTAGATACCTCAGAGCAATGGACGTGGAAGATCTCAGTGAAGAGGAAGATATTGGCGAAGACAAAGAGGATCCCGAGGAAGACGAGCGGTAGTGTCCAAGATGGGCACAAGTAGTCTATTAGATACTTTATTTTGAGTCTGGCTCGGTATCTTGTAATCCTTCTTGTGAAAGGATAAGAGTGGTGTAATAGATATGTAGCATCCCAACATTTGATTTAGTGAGTTTTAATCAAGTAAATCTTTATGTTTTTATTTTGAATGATTGACGAAATTTTTCTGTTCATGTTTTTACTTAAGGGAAATAAATTTTATTTTCCTAATTAAGGTGTACTTATTAATAATTAAAAGGATTACGAGTTAGGGTGTTACATTTTAAAAGATCTAGGATCAGTTGGCTTCAAATCAGATGAATGCAAGCGAAAATGGCATTTTGGAACAGACAGCACGCTCAAGCGTGTAGTGCCTCCATGTCCGAGCGTGGGCATGCTAGAGCATGGAGTTCATGGATGCTAGAGCGTCTTTGTATTGACGGATGAGTGTCAAAGGAGTTTTTAAGAGCTGAAGGAAAGGTTGACCACATCGCCAATGATAACTTTACTAGATCCTTTAGCACAATTTGATGTATATTGTGATGCAACATACCAAGTTTTGGGTTGTGTTCTGATGCAAGAGGGAAGAGTTGTGTCTTATGCTTCCTGAAGTTTGAGAATTCATGAGAGGAACTAACCGACCCACGATCTGGAGTTGGCAGCTATAATGTTCGCATTGAAGATATGGTGACACTACTTGTTTGGAGCTAGGTTCAATGTGTATAGTTACCATAAGAGCTTAAAGTTTGTTCGATCAATAAGAGTTGAATATGAGACAAATGAGATGGATGGAGTTCATTACGGATTATGAGTTTGATCTACAGTACCATCCTGGGAAGGTGAATGTTGTAGCAGACACGTTAAGTAGGGGATCCTTACATGTAACACCTTGTTTTTCATAAATAAGCTTAATATGTTTATATATTATGTTTGTTTTTGATGTCTATGTTTATGTTTGGGGAAGTTTAGCCTTAGAAAGGTTCAATCCTTTTAGAGTCCTAATAACTTGTTTCACCGTTTTGGCCATATATTGAGTTCTAAATGTCCAATTGAGGTGATCTTTGATGTGTTGGAAAGCTAAGATAATTATCTACAAGTCTTGTTTCAGGTGTTTTGGCCAAACTCGACTGTTTTGGGCTTGCCCAGCCAGCATTTGCTCGCCCCACGAGAATCTAAATTTCAACTTTGCGCTCTCGGGTTTGCCCGGCGAATTCTGTTGATAGAAATTAGTTCTTTGGCTCGCCCCACGAACGGGAGGTCACCCCGCGAGACATGCAGAACCAGAAAAATGTGTTTTAGGTTTTTAAGACCAAATCGTGTTCTAAACCTTTTATACCCCTATAACACGATCTAAATCCTAGTTTATCACGTCCCAACACTCAAAAATTGCCTCCTTCTCTTTCTCTCTCAATTTCCATCAATCCTCTCTAGAAAACTTTCTCGAAGGAACCCGTTCTTGCACCGTTCTTCGCCATTCCTTGATAGAAGAACATCACCGCTAACGCACACTCTTAGAGTTGAACCAAGGTATTTCATTGTCATTCTTTAGGTTGTAGACAAGCGCTCGTGAGACGGGATCCTAATGGACCTTCTTTCTCTCTTTTGAATCGCGATCTTCATACCAGGTATAGGGAGAAGGGATAGTATGAACATGTAGGCATTGGGGGTAGTGTAAGATGAATGGTTAACCCATGACCCTAATTGTTTTCTATTTGATTATGTGTTAACTGTTGTTATATGACAATTGTATGAATGAATGATGTTCTTGTTTACGAATAAATGTTGTTATTGGCTATTTGGATGATGTTGTGAAGCGATCAACGATGAAGATGTTAATAAGACATTGAAACCATTAAAGATTAAGGGATATTTCCCAGTTTGCTCATAAGACTTGAATCGTAGTAATGAGAGGTGAGGTTATTGTAGATGGTCCTTGGCTAGACCCCAGGGATTGATCCATGAATGTCTAGGGACATTTAAGATGAAATTAAGAATTAAAGGATTAATTCCCCTTAATTATAAGACATGGAGAATAAGCCAAAAATAATGAATTTAAACTCATGGACATAGTAAAAGCCAATAGGTTCAATCTATGAATTAACCCAAGAGGTTTTACAAGGGTTCCCAACCCGTTCTGCCCAGACCAGTACGGCCATGCTCCAATTAGCACAGTCGTGCTTAACAAGGAGCACACCCGTGCTCCAGTTTGAATTTCTAAAAGGTCGTGCTGCCCAAGCACGGCCGTGCTTGATAGTCAGCACGCCCGTACTTGACTAAAATGTCAGCATGCCCATGATGAAGCATGACCGACCGTGCTTCCCTAGCCGGAATAGAACGCAGAACAGTAATAGGGGTGTTTCACCCCAAATGTCTTTAATAATATAATAAGACACCAAAGGAACATTGAAGACAAAAGGACAAGTGATAAGATGTTGTACCTTGGTAGCCAAGTGGCCAAGGGGGCCTTGATGCATGATGGTAAAGGTGTTGTCAATGTTGTACCTTGGTAGCCTAGTGGCCAAGGGGGCCTCAATAGCCGATTGGTCGAGGTGGTAATCTCTGGTGCTTAATGGCCAGAGTGTTAAAAGATAAAGGATTAAAGATGACGTTGGACCTCGATAGCCAAGTGGTTGAGGTGTTGATGGTGATAAACTTGGGTAGCCTAGTGGCCCAAGCGGAGGTGGTGATTGTTGTTTGTGTGTTGTGTTGATCACGCATTCGTGCACCGGAGTTGTTACTGGGGGATGTTCAACATAGGGGAGGTCGTCTGAGAGTAAGGCGATCTGGCCGTCCGCGGTGATTTGTCCGAAAAGGTAATCATGTACACCCGTGGTGGCGCATCCGAGAGTAAGGTGCGTCGGCTATCTAAGGGGACCCAAGGTATGGTGAACTTCCCCGGTGTTGGTGCTTATTGGCCAATGTGGATAAGTAACTCCGAAGTTGACATTCTGAGGTATATTGGATCCAAGTGCATAGTGGAGTAATGGAGTAACACTGCATCGCATAGCATACATTGTTGATATGATGGATATGATATGATTGTGATATGTTGGATGTTGTTATGATTTTATATGCTATGTATATGTTATATGTGATGCATGCTCAGCTTGCTAACTGCTTCCATGTCGCTATGTTCATATAGATGTTTCTCACTCCCCGTCTTCTGTTGTTGCTTTGTATGTACCCTTTTATATTATGCAGAGGACAGTGAGCAGCTTGCTGAGGAGTGACTCTGTGGAGTCGCTACTCATAGTTAGGACTTATGTTTAGTTTATGTTGTTTATCCAAATATTCGAAATATGGTTATACCAACTCTGTAATGTGTCATTGGGGTTGGGTTTCATTTTTATGTTCTAATTATGTTTCTTTTTAAAACTGTTTTTATTTGTGTTATGAGATTTTGTTACAATGTGGTGTCCTTTTGACGCACTGTCGCGCACGCATCAAAAATGAGCGGTTTGTAAAACTGTAGTGAGGGTGCGACAACTCGATTATCGTCTCTCGCAGACTCTCGTAATGTTATTATCACAGAAAATCAGTTTTCTAGGGGGGGGGGGGGGGGGGGGGGGGTTGGTTTGAAATTGATTAGTAAACAGAATGAAAACAGAGTAGAAAAACAGAGCAATTTAAGTGATTATCAAATAAGACAAAGACGATCAATCTTCTGTTCGGTTTCCCACTATCATTGGTTCATGTAATTCCATGCCCTAAGCGGATTCTAATCCCTCTTCGATTGTAGCATCGATTAACAAGCAAAATCGACGCTACGGGATATATATTCCTAATTCCCGGATTAAGCAAACGGGGTGAAGCGCTCGTGAATTAAGCAAACACGAATGAACACACGCGAATTAAGTAAACGCGATTGAGTTTAGGAACATAAAATCATCGAAAATAAATCAACACTAATTCGATACAAACTGAATTAAGCAAACAGAGAATAACGAATAGCATTGAAAGAGAGAAGAAAATTCAATCGGGAATTACAAGACCTCAAGTGTCGGCGGAAGCCGATTACAGTAGATTAACCTAGGGAGATTAGTTCTCCATCAGAGACATAACAAAAATCTAAAAGTATATTGAAAGCAGTGAAATTATGGATGATTGATCTGTCTGCTGCGCTTCTATTTTATAGAGAGGCCGCGCGTCACGGCCGTGATGGCCATCACGGCCAGGCCGTGACCGCTTCTGTCTTGGGTGCCAGTTCAAATTCTTGTCCATCACGGCCGTGATACCTATCACGGCCAGACCGTGATCGCTTCTGACTCTGGGTGCTGATCTGTCATGGCCGTGACCTTCATCACGGCCGGGCCATGATCAATTCTGTCTTTCAGGTACTCCTCATCACACCCGTGATGTGTATCACGGATAGGTCGTGGTCCTCTCTGATCTCTCTGGTCTTCTCATCACGGCTGTGACCATTGTCACGGCTAGGTCGTGATGCTTTCTGTCTTTCCTGGGTAGCTCATCACGGCCGTGACCAGTGTCACGACTAGGACGTGATGGCTTCTGCTTCTATGTATCCTTCCCTCCTTGCTCTACTCATTAGCCTGAAACATGAAATAGCAATAAGTGCTTTATTTGACTCAAGACTGGCTAAAATATCCTAAAACTACTTAAGGGACGCAAAAGCTTGCTTGAGGACACTCAAGTCTAATTTGGGCGAAAACAAGATACAATTGGCACGAAACCACGGTCATACTAGTCATAAAACTAGATGAGCTAGAGGCTTATCACCTTTACCCGTTGGTTTTCTTTTCATAATAAATGATATGCATATGTTTACCTTAATTTCAAAAATTGAATCTTCCATCTATGTTTCGCTTTTTAAATACATGCTGGGTAGAGGCTGTCACATTGCACATGTCCGCGATGATGGTGAAGGAGATGGAGTTGATTGACCCATTCAGAGATGTGAACTTAGGTATGGAGTTGGTTGAAGATAGGATATGCTTGGGTATGGTCACCATCAAAAGTGAGTTCCTGTCAGAGCTTAAGGGTAAACAAGCATAGGATTAGTATCTGCAGGAACTGAGTAGAGGTATAGATGAAGGTAAGGTTTCTGAGTTTAGTAGAGGAGCAGATGGAGTGTTAAGGTTCAGGGATTGGATATGTGTGCCAGAGGATATACAGCTTAGGAAGATGATCTTGGCGGAGGCACATAAGAGTAGGTTGAGTTTTCACCTTGGAGCCATAAGATGTATCAGGGTCTAAAGAAGATGTTTTGGTGGCCGAGGAAGAAGAAGGAAGTGATGGAGTATGTTCTGTCTTGCCTGGTGTGTCAAAAGGCTAAGATTGAGCATCATAAGCCCGCAAGTCTGTTGCAGTCTTTGGATATCCCAGAATAGAAATAGGATAGTATAGCCGTGGATTTTGTGGTTGGATTACCACGAACTCCTATGAGGCATGATGCGATTTGGGTTACCATTGATAGGTTAAGTGTGATCACTTCTTACCTATTAGTGAGAGTTCTTGTTTGGAGATGTTGACCCAGATCTACATCAAGGAAGTGGTTAGGTTGCATTGTGTGCGGTCGAGCATTGTCTCCAATCGAGATCCTAGATTTACATCTAGATTCGTGAGACAGTTGCACAGCGTGTTGGGGACAACGTTGAGGTTGAGTTCTACTTATCATTCCCAGACAGATGGATAGTCTGAGAAGACGATTCAATCGTTGCATGATCTCTTGAAAGCCTGTGTGTTAGAGCACACTGGCAGTTGGGATGAGTTCTTGCCTTTGATTGAGTTCACCTATAACAACAGTTTCCATAACAGTATAGGGTTGGCATCATATGAGGACTTTTATGGCAGGAAGTGCAGGACCCCGTTGTGTTGTATGAGACTGGTGATAGTCAAGTGTTGATCCAAATATTGTGTAGCAAAATACGGAACAAGTTAAGAAGATAAGAGAAAAGATGAATGACACACAAGATAGGCAGAGTAGCTACAGTAACAAGAGTAGGAGACCCTTTGAGTTCCAAGATGGTAATCATGTGTTTTTGAGAGTCACTCCGAAGACTAGAATTGGCAAAGCCATCAAGTCTAGAAAGATCACCCCCAGATTCATTGGACCTTACCAGATTCTTCGACGGGTTGGTCCAGTAGCCTATCATTTTGCCTTACCACCTAACCTTTCTGACCTTCATGACGTCTTTCATGTCTCCCAGGTGAGGAAGTATTACCCTGATCCTTCTCATGTTCTTGAGCCTGAGTCAATATAGCTGCGAGAGAATCTAGAATTTGAGGCTTTACCTGTTAAGATCGTGGATAGAAGGATTAAAGAGTTTCGCGGTAGACAAATCCCTTTGGTTTAGGCCATATGGGATGAAACCATGGGAGATGCTACATGGGAAAACAAGGCAGACATGCAGCACCAGTATCCACATCTTTTGAGTTACGTAAATTCTGAGGACGGAATTCTTTTTAAGGGGGTAGTAATGTAACATCCCTGTTTAAGAACCTTTGTTTATGTGTTTTCTATGTATGTTTAGGTGTTTGAGATCCTGCTTGAGAGGTACGTAATCGATTGGCTTCGAATCGGAAGAATAAGCAAGATTAGGGTTTTCTGTTCAAGACAGCACGCTTGAGCATGCAGGGGGCCATGCTAGAGCGTCCAGGCTGCCTAAACACGTGGAAACACATGTAAAATTATGAGGAATGGACAGGGCACGTGGAAAGCTTCCTTCAAGGCAAAGGCTTCGGCCCGTATCCACGCTAGAGCGTGGAGAAGGTCCACGCTATAGTGCTGGAGTGCTAGAGCGTGGAGCAATCCCATGCTATAGCGTGGACTGTTGGACGAAATATAGGCACGTATACCTAGTCGTACAAGTAATACAGTGGTAAGACCGGTTATCGTATCCATAGGGATCGGTTGCCAATTACCAACTCGCAAATCAGACAACTATCTAGACTAAACTAGGAATCAAGAGAAATCAAAACAGGAAAATAAAAGCAATAAAATGTTTTTTGTATTTTTGGGAACTTTTGACAAACACTTGGAGTGCAGAAAAAGATGTTGGGATTAGATTTCACCAAACCTTAGCCTCATGCAATACCAAGACTAGATACCTCCCATTCATGCTTCAAATATTAAAGTCAACCCACGAAATTACTCAAGCCCTGATTCCTCGGATGGCAAGAGCCTAAATCCACTAATAGACCCTAATTCCTTAGGTGGCCTAGATTAATGGATTTGCATTACGATTAAGGATTACGCGATTACTAATAAACCAAACTCCATTCCTAGATGCAAGGTTTACTAGGTGATTAATTCAAGTTCTCGTTCTAATACGAATTTTCCATTTGCATACTAAAACGATAATCAAGTCATGGGGGTGATAGTGTGATTTTACATCATGTTTCCTGTATACTTTTGCATGCATTTTTCATGTAGATTAGGCATTCTTAGTTTGACTTTTATTAGTTTTTACCTTGGAATGGGTGAAGGTGGTTTTGTGTGTTGTTTTGCAGAAATTGATGAAAAATGCTCAGATTTGGCCTTGATAAAGCTTGGATGAAGATAGAGCCTGAAAAGAGAAGAAATTGAGCCAAGCAGAATTCTGAAGATTCGCCCCGCGAGACTGGTTCTCGCCTCGCGAGCCTCGAAGGTGGCCGATGTGCGTGCGAGAATGTCATCCTTTCTGTGTCGCCTCGCGAACCATCTCTCGCCTCGCAAGTCTGAGGACCAGAAGCCATCACGCCCAGGCCCTGGTGCTCTTCACGGGCGTATTTTAGAAGAACCTTACTGTCTCGCCTCGCGAGCATCTCTCGCCTCGCGAGAGATCCAGTCTCTGAAACAACAGATTTTTAACATTCGCCTCGCGAGACATGTCTCGCCTCGCGAGAGCGCGCAGAGTCTGATTGGTATAAGTTGCCGTTTTAGGGCAAAACTGAGGGAGTTTTTGAAGGGGGGCACTTGGAGGCACTTGGAGCTGCAGCTGGACTAGGGTTTCAACCCTAGAAGGGAGTTGCTGAGAGGGGTTGCTGTGAAGAAGAAGGAAAGCTCCCATGGAGCCTCTTCTCTCCTCTTCTCCTATTTCTCTGGTTTGGCTTTCTCTGTAATTATGAGTAGCTAATCCCAGTTTGTTGGGATTAGATGTAATCAAACTAAACTTCATGTATTTATCTTGACTGATTATTCTATGTTTATGCTTCGTATTAGTGATTAATTTTCCATGCTTAATGCTTGTTGTGGCTAGCACCCCCATGACTTGATTTGTGTTTTGATATGCAATTGGGAAATTCGTATTAGAACCGGAACTGAATTTAATCACCTAGTAACCCTTTCATCTAGGAATGGAGTTTGGATTACTAGTAATCGCGTAATCCCTAATCCTAATGCAAATTCATTAATCTAGGCCACCTAAGGAATTAGGGTCTATTAGTGGATTTAGGCTCTTGCCATCCGAGGAAGCGGGGTTTGAGTAACTTAGTGGATTGATTTTAATATGTGAAGCATGAATGGGAGGTATCTAGTCCTGGTAGTACATGAGACAGAGGTTTGGTGAAGTCTAGTCCCAACATATCCCTTTCGCACTCCAAGTGTTCGATAGAATTCCTCAAAGAACTTTTCCTTTTCTTTTGTTTGTTTTGATTTCTCTGTTTAGTCTAGATAGTTGCTGAGTTTGTGAATTGGTACTTGACATCCAATCCCCGTGGATACGATAACCGGTCTCACCACCGTATTACTTGCACGACTGGGTATACTTGCCCAGAACCGTCAACAAGTTTTTGGCGCCGTTGCCGGGGATTGGTTTTTTCAATATCATTAGTAACAAAGGAGGCAACTAATTTAGACATTTTTATTCCTTTTTATTTTTCGGTATATATTTGATCTTTTTGTTTTGAGTTTTGTTTTTGCAAGGTGGACGAAATTCATGGACAATTATTATTATCCACCTGATAAGGAAGCCTCCAGTCACACCTTGGAGGACGACTGGTGTTTGGGAGACTGCATGGATTTGCTGAATTATATTACTCCAGCACAGGTTGATAGTGTGACGGGTAGGCTTATGTAAAATATCTCCGAGGAGGATTGGGAAACCTTTTGCTCGTATCTACCACCTCCACCACCATGTATGATTCCCATAGAGCCACATGAAGCAGAATTTGAGCAGAATATGGTTGTGGGAATGGATCACAATGAAGATGAAGAGGTGGTGGTAGATGAGCCACAAGAAGAGGAATTACCTTTCACGCACCCTTGGGGAGGAACAAGTGAGAAGGCAGGGCATTTGGAAATGACTCCCTCCACCATGCTTGCTGAATTTACTGCATTAAATAAATATGTTGGCTTGCATGCATGTGTGGACACTGGTAAGTTAGCCCCTTCCACTTGTCTGTCAAACTTCCTGGTGAAAATGCCATTTGACCCGCTAGGAAGTGAGTGCATTATTGTAGTTAAAGAGGTCAATGGTGCTTTCACACCATGGCTAGGTGGAACCATGGGTAAAGTCATATTACTTCGGCAATCTCCACTCCACAAGCCATTTGATCCGGGAGGAGGATCCTAGCACGTCAAGCTAGTGACGTTAAAGAAGCGCTTATTGGGAGGCAACCCAAGTTTCTTAACCCTTCTCTTTAGTTATATTTTGTTTTTGACTTTTAACTCTTGAATAATTTGAGAATATCAAGAGTTTTCTTTACTAATAAAATGGTCAAGTGATTTCAGGGAAAGAAGGAAGGTAGAGAAAGAAGACAAAGTCAGCACCCATCACGGTCGTGACGCATTTCCCAACAAGTTTCTGACTGGAATGTTAGCCAACACCCACTACCGCCTCGGTAAGCCGTTCCATTTTTCTCCTCTTTCCAACTTGATTGTTTACATCGGGGACAATGTAAATTCTTAAGCTTGGGGTAGGGGTATTTTGCATTTGCATTTTGCATGCTGCATTCATATAGTTTTGCATGATAGTTTTGCATGATCACACAATTAGATTGCCCTTGTTTAGATTTTGCATCCAATTGTGAAAACTAAGTGCCAATTAAATTGTGATAGTGAAATTTTTTAACCCAATTTTTTTTTATTCTTGTGATATGGCTACAAATGAAAATGCTTGAGATGATCTGTGATAGTTGATAATTAGCATATGGTTCTGTAGATTTGTGTTTCTCATTGACTTTTGAACTACTAAAATGTGAGATTGAGCCAAAAGGGGTACTCACTAAATCTACCCCTTTCTTTGTGTTAGAGTGTTATTCCTCTTGGATTGTTTTCTCTAGAACTTGACTTGAAACCATTTTGAAGCTTAAAAATTTTTGAAAACATTTTTGAAAATGATTGAGGCACTAGGTATTTTTCTGGCCTTTTGAGCTTTGATTGATGAAATGCTACCCCTTAGTTGCCCAATTTTGAGCCGGAAAGAATAAAATACTTTTCTTGGTACCTTGGAATATTTTGATAAATATGTTTGATAAGGGACCTTCTAAAGTATTGCAAAAGGGTAAAAAGGTAGTTGAAAAGAGTATGGGATGAAAGAATCAGAAAAATATTTCTCTTGAGTTGAAAAATCTCCCCTTCTCCAAATAAAAGAAAAAGAAAACAAAAATATAGAGAAGGGGATGACAAAAAGAAAATTGAGAAATGAAAAGAAAAAGAAAGAAAAGAAAGGTGGAAAAGGAATCGAAACCCAAAAGGGTTTTTAGAAGGTGTCATGATTTGCAATGCTTAATGTTTTGTGTAGCCTTTTGAAATGTCCCTTTCTTGATTGCCCCACCTAACGATTAATCCCATGGCCCCGTTACAACCAAAGTAAAAGACGTCTTGATTCTTAATTGTTTTCATTAATAAATTAGATATTTGGTTGATAGTCAAGCCTATGGTAGAATTCATTCCTTGAGGAAAATGGAGCGAATTGTCTTATTCCCCTAAACACTTGAGTGAGGTAAAAAGAGTGCCAAGCAAAATATTAAGCTTGGGGTGAGCTTCAGGTGAGAAAGAGTGCCCAAATCAGTGAGAATATGAGTCTAGGGAACCTAAGCCTCTAATTGGACTTGAATTGATTGTCTCTTGCTGATTTGTTTGAAATGCCTATTACTTGGATTCGTATTTACTCGGGTTCTTGGTTCACTATCCATGCTTTGTATATTTATCTCTTTTGGCCTTAGTGATTGCTTGAGGACAAGCAATTGAATAAGCTTGGGGTGATTTGATAGTGTGATTTTACATCATGTTTCCTGTATACTTTTGCATGCATTTTTCATGTAGATTAGGCATTCTTAGTTTGATTTTTATTAGTTTTTACCTTGGAACGGGTGAAGGTGGTTTTGTGTGTTGTTTTGCAGAAATTGATGAAAAATGCTCAGATTTGGCCTTGATAAAGCTTGGATGAAGATAGAGCCTGAAAAGAGAAGAAATTGAGCCAAGCAGAATTCTGAAGATTCGCCCCGCGAGACTGGTTCTCGCCTCGCGAGCCTGAAGGCTGACTGTGCCAGCAGAATGTCATCCTTTCTGTGTCGCCTCGCGAACTGTAACAGCCTGATTTTCATTATACTGTTAAATCAATTAAAATATAAGTAATTATATTTTAATATGAAAGTAGAAAATATTTTGTTTAATAAAATAAAATCATATTCCTAATCCACATTATCATATGAAGTCACAGTAAAATTTTCGGTTGAAAATTCAGACGAAAGTCGGTCTGCGTTTTCACTGCCAGTATAAGTTTACTGAGCAGAAAACCTAATTTTGACCCGTGAACGAGACGGTTAATGTTTTTATCATGTTTCCTTCAACTTTGGTTACTTTGAAAATTTTCGTTCAAAAATAAAATAAAATAAAATATTTTATTCGGGTGAAATCTTCAGAAAATACGATCGGATGTGCAACCGGTTACGTATTTAAACAGTTAAAGGAACCCTAAAGGATGAGGGAAGGATTGATGGGATGCCAAATTAAATGCTTATGACATACTTTAAATGCTTATGACACACTTTAAAGTAATCATGATTACCCTTTTCAAATTATAATCTATTTTATTCCAAAAACCCATTAAACCTTCCTTAAATGATCCAAACAATGCCTTAAACCAAAACTTCCTCTCCAAGCCTTGCTTCCTCTTCTCAAAACCGTGCACCCTCCCCCTTTCCTCTATAAATACCACTCTTCATCTTCACTTCATCACTTTCCTTTCTCATACTCCATTAAAACTCTTAAGCTTTCATATTTTCTTAACTTCAAGCTTCCAAAGCTTTAGTTTTTCTTCTTCTTTTCACTAAGCGTTCTTCATAAAAGTTGTTCCTCTTGCCTAGGGTAATACTCTCATGTATTCTTTTCTTTAAAAACTTCATCTTTTTCTAAAGTTTCTTCTTTAGGTCATATATGAGCTTTTATCTTCAAAAATCTCTCAAAAATGGTAGAAAACTCCTTTTGAGTTGAAACCAATTTCTATGGTCTTGTATTTACTTGTAGTTTAACATACTAAAAGGTTGTGTAAAACAAAATTTCCTAACCTCTACTTTCTAATGAGGCCGAACCATGCATATGGTTTAGATGGATCTTGTTTCAACTTTTACAAGTATGAGTTTGTATTTAAAGATTTGTTTTCCAAAATGATCATGGAACAAGGCTCCTTTATGTTAAAGGATGCTATGTCTAAAGTGATTGGAAAGTTTAAAGATTTGTTTCCCAAAATGATCATGGACCAAGGCTCCTTTATGTTAAAGGATGCTATGTCTAAAGTGATTGGAAAGTTTAAAGATTTTTACTCTACTTTTATGTCATTTAATTTTATGCCATTTATATTTATGTCATTTACTTTATGCCATTTACATTATGTCATTTACTTTTATGCCATTTACATTATGTCATTTACTTTTATGCCATTTATATTTATGTCATTTACTTTATGTCATTTACATTATGTCATTTACTTTTATGCCATTTATATTTATGTCATTTACATTATGCCATTTACTTTTATGCCATTTATATTTATGCCATTTACTTTTTGTCATTTACATTATGTCATTTACTTTATGTCATTTATGTTTATGTCATTTATGATTCATTTACTTATGTCATTATACCTTAATTACTTATAAACCTATGTTGTTCTTACCTTATGTGCTTATGAACTTTGTTATTTAAAGTCCTATGTTGCTTCCAAGATGATCATAGACTTGAGCTCCATAAGTTATTGGATGCTAAAAGGTCTAAGAGATTGGAAGAATTTAAAGATTTTTATCATAAAAACCCAAGGATGGCCTAATCTTAAAGGTTATGGACCTAGGGTGTTTCGTTTTTCATTTCTCCAAAGTGATCATGGTTTTTGAGCTCCTTACTATTAATGGATGCTAAACCAAAGAGATTGGAAAGTTTAAATGTTCCTAGCCTATCTTATTGGTCAAGGCCGAATCTCCATCAAGTGTAACTTGGTGGGATTTTTGTTCAACTTTGTTTAAAGTAATCTTGTTGTAAACTCCTAGCACTTAAGGATCATAAATCCCTAAGTTGCATGTGTTTTGGAAACTTCTAGCACTTAAGGATCATAAATCCAAGAGTCGCATAAATTTCGGAAACCCCTAATCCTAATCCTAGTTTATTGTATGAACCGAACCTGTACTTTGTGGTTAGTGTTCTTTGATTGAGTTTTAACTCATGATTTCATGTTTTGTAACCTTAGACTTCCATCTCGGAGGAAACGCGGAGCTTCGAGTTCGAGAGTTCGGTGATAACCCAGGTGGGGGAAAGAATCAACCTATCGTCGGAATCGATAAGTAGTAAATTATGTAGTAATTATGTAGGGCGACCTAAACCCTACTAGAAGTCGAATAATCGACAAGACCAGAATCGCTTTAAATTACTTTTATAAAACATCCATGGTGATTCGGGATTGTAGGTTGATCGATATTAGGTTGATGTTTATACTGTTGATGGTTGATTTGAGTTTTATTACCTTTGTTGAACTGATTTAGTGCTATGTTGATGTTTTGAAATATCTTTTATTGACTTGATGTTATGCATGATCTGTGTGGTATTTACTTTATGCTTAGTGGATTAAGCGAAGATATATATGTGGTCTAAGAGATGAGTTGTTTTGGGCGTGAGGATCATAATGATTACCAGAGGTGCCTAACCTGCATGAAATATGTTAAAGAGGTGTTGTGACATCGAGCATGTGTTTAGGTCTTGATGAGAGGTTAAGGCACTAGGTTATGACCATAGGAGTCTGCGAGGTTCATAAGTTGTGTTGTTTCTATAACCGTATGTGGGACACATACAAGACCCGAAGTCCTTGTGGGACCGTCCAAAGGGTAAACTTAACTTGTGCAGCTACGAGTGTCATTGCTTTGCATGAGCACCTCTGTGAGTGGATGAGGTGTGCACCGGGATCATCGTGCAGCTGTAGTGTCACGCTTTGCGTGAGCGTTCTTACCATGGTGAAGGTGTGCACCGGGATAATCGTGCAGCTATAGTGTCATTGCTTTGCATGAGCACCCACGATCCGGGGTGTGCACCGGGTTTATTGTGCAGCTATAGTGTCATTGCTTTGCATGAGCATTCTCACCATGACTAAGGATGTGCACCGGGAATGGGACGTGTCGCTTGGACTATTGACCGATAACCATAACTATGATGAGGAAACCATAGCCATGTTCAGTATCGAGTGTTAGTTGTAGGAGTGAGGGTAGGATGAATATAAGAATTCTATGGAAGATGGATGATTGATTGATGTTGTGTCTGTGATAATTATTGTATAGTTTACTATGACTCTTTTCCGCTTTTGATGATAGAACTGTTTCTTATCCCCTGTATATTTCTGTATGTTGTATTTTGTCTCCTTGTGGAACCATACGAGAAGACCCCGTGGATGAACATAACCAGGAGGAGTTGGATGGAACTCCCTACGAACCGAATGCCGGAGGACGAGTTGTGACCCATGGTGATTAGGGTCTAGTTAGTTATGGCTAGTGCGTCTATGTCGTGAAGCTTCATCTTTCCGCTTATGTTTTGTATAACTATGCACCAGTTCGGGATCCTATTGATGGGATGCCATGAAAACAGTGTCTGGATAACTCTGATGCTTTAAGTATATGTAATATATTTCTGTTGCATATTCTGTTCTATATGAATCTATTTGCTTAAGAAATTAAGTTTCAATTTTTATGTAATGTTCACGTTAAGCGTGCGATTAAGTAATTAAATAATGAGGTTTTAAAATAAATGTCACAAAGGGGCACATCGGGGTGTCTCATTTGGTATCAGAGCAGTTTGATTCTGATCGGACTGCTAAAAGTTAGGGTGTTGTTACTGGCCGTGTCTAGTTGAATCCACATCGGATTTAGACTATGTTTAGAAGTGGGGTAGAGTGTCCAAAACTAATACAAAAGTTAATATTAGTATGGCATATGGTATTTATATACTTGCTTATGTAGTATTATATGTCATACTAATTAGAGCGGATGATTTCTTTCACCAGAATCATGGCACGTGGAAGAGGACGTCCAACTAACAGTGGAGAAAGGACTCCAGAAAGGGTCATTGGAGCTGTCAATGACAACGCTGACATTGGAGGAGGATCATCTTCGACTCCCAACACCATGGAGACAATAGCTGCTGCTATGCTATTGCAAACCCAGCAGAGAATCTTTGAGATGCCGCAAATGAACAAAGAGCGGCTAGAGATCAAGAACCAGGAGGAGGGCGTGAAGCTTTGAGGATGCCGGATTGGCAACCTTTATGAATGGGAAGCCACCTAAATTTAGAGGAGAATACGATCCAGAGAAAGCAGAATGGTGGATACAGGAGATTGAGAAGATATTCGATACTATGTGCTGCCGAGAGGATAGAAAGGTGACTTATGCCGCCTTTATGTTGACTGAGGGGGCAGAATTCTGGTGGAAGGGCAAAAGAAGGTTATTGGAGGCTGAAGGTAGTGTAGTTACCTGGAAATTATTCACTGATTGCTTCTTCGAGAAGTATTTTCCACGTATAGTTAGACGTGAGAAGGAAAAGGAATTCACAAACCTCAAGCAAGGCAATATGTCTGTTGGTGAGTATGCATCGAGGTTTGAGGCGCTGATCAAGTTTTCAGAATACTATAAGAGGTTTCCGAATGAAGACTGTATATGTAGACGATTCGAGGAAGGGCTCAGAGATGAGCTGCAGAGGGCTGTAGTGTCTCTTGACATACAGTACTTCCCAGAGCTAGTCGAGAGATGCAGTGCCATCGAAAGCATAGATCTGAGGATAGCTAATGAGCAGAAACAAATGAGGATTGGAGGACCTAACCGATCAAGTTTCCAGAGGCGCGGGGGAAGTGGTTCCCAGTGGAGACAGAAACCATATGTTAGACCTGGGCAGAAACAGGACCAAGCAATCGGCGACTAGAACTGGTCAAGCAATCGCAAAGTGTAGTTTGCTTCAGATGTGGGGGACCACATTATGCAAACAACTGTTCAAGTGGACCCAACTGTTTCAACTGTGGGAAATCAGGTCACATGGCACGAGACTGCAGACAGAAGGTTATGCAACAACTAGCAGCTACGGGAAAAGGTTATGGAGATAATAGAGGTGGAGCTGGAAGAGGTGCCCAAACGACTAGACCCCAAGCCACTGGAAGGGTGTTTACCGTGAAGGGAGATGAATCCTCCCAATCTGCTGAACTCATACAAGGTATGTGTCTGATAGCTGGTAGACTCTCTAACGTATTGTTTGACTCAGGCGCTACTCATTCTTTTATCTCGCATGAGTGTAAAGATCATTTGAACTTAACTGTCTCCAAATTGCCTTATATCCTTACGGTATCTACTCCAACTAGTAATCCTTTGATTACCATATCTGTTTGCTTAAAGTGTCCTATAGTGATTGAAAATCGAACTTTTGTTGTAGACCTCATTTGTTTGCCTATGCAACAGATAGATGTTATCCTTGGCATGGATTGGCTTTTGGCTAACCATGTAATGCTAGATTGTTCTAGTAAGACCTTATCATTTCTTGAACCTTCTAGTATAGTGTCTGCCAATGAAGGAATACCTCTGAGGAGTAACAACTCTCAGGAATTTGTGAGGCTTTGTGCAATGGAAGCTAATGAGATCCCCAACATAGATTCTATACCTATCGTGAGAGAGTTTCCTGAAGTTTTCCCTCCAGACGTTCCAGGTTTGCCACCGGAAAGAGAAGTGGAATTCACTATAGACCTAGTACCAGGGACAGGACCTATATCTATAGCACCTTATCGGATGTCACCGGTTGAGTTGACTGAGTTGAAGGAACAATTGGACGATATGATGGGGAAAGAGTTCATCAGACCGAGTGTTTCTCCTTGGGGGGCACCGGTGTTGTTCGTTAAGAAAAAGGATGGAAGTGCGAGGTTGTGCACAGATTACGATGCAGTTGAATAAGGTGACAATTAAGAACAAGTATCCGTTGCCTCGGATCGATGACTTGATGGATCAGTTGAAGGGAGCAGCAATATTCTCAAAGATTGATTTAAGATCTGGGTATCATCAGATCAGGGTAAGGAAGGAAGATATACCCAAGACGGCTTTTAGGACGAGGTATGGGCACTATGAGTATTTAGTCATGCCTTTCGGTGTAACTAATGCGCCAGCCGTGTTCATGGATTACATGAACCGAATTTTTAGACCTTTCCTCGATAAGTTTGTTGTTGTGTTTATCGACGATATTCTTATCTAATCTACTCGTACGTGGGAAGAGCATGAGGAACATTTGAGTTTGGTATTGCGAGTCTTAAAGGATAGGCAACTTTATGCCAAACTTTGCAAGTGTGAGTTTTGGCTGGAAGAAATGCAATTCCTAGGGCACGTGATTAATAAAGAAGGAATAGCCATAGATCCAGCTAAGGTTGAGGCAGTTCTTAAATGGGAACGACCTAAGTCAGTGAGTGAAGTACGGAGTTTCTTAGGACTTGCTGGATATTATCGGAGGTTCATAGAGGGATTCTCTAAGATTGCGTTGTCCATGACACAGTTAACAAGAAAGGATACAACTTTTGTATGGACGGACAAGTGTGAGCAAAGTTTTCAAAAGTTGAAGGAAAGGTTGACTACATCACCTGTGTTGATCTTACCAGACCCTCTAGGACAGTTTGATGTATACTGTGATGCGTCATACCAAGGTTTAGGTTGTGTTCTGATGCAAGAGGGAAGAGTTGTCGCTTATGCTTCCCGACAATTGAGGATTCATGAGAGGAATTACCCGACTCATGATTTGGAGTTAGCAGCAATAGTGTTCGCTTTAAAGATATGGCGACACTTTTTGTATGGAGCAAGGTTTAATGTTTTCAGTGACCATAAGAGCCTGAAGTATCTATTCGATCAAAAGGAATTGAATATGAGGCAGCGGAGGTGGATGGAGTTCGTAAAAGATTACGATTTTGAGTTATTGTACCACCCTGGTAAGGCCAATGTGGTAGCAGATGCCTTAAGTAGGAAGTCCTTGCATGTATCCGCAATGATGGTTAAGGAGTTAGAATTGCTTGAACAATTCAGAGATCGGAGCCTAGGAATGGAATTACGGAAAGATAAAGTTTGCTTAAGTATGGTCACTATTAGTAGTGATTTCTTGAAAGATCTTAAAGATAAGCAAGTTCAGGATCTATACCTTCGGGAGGTTAGTAAGGGGATAGACGGGGGTAAAGTTTGAGTTCACTAGGGGAGCAGATGGTGTGTTAAGGTTTAAGGATAGGATATGTGTGCCAGAGGATGCAGAACTTAGGAAGATGATTTTGGAAGAAGCACACAAGAGTAAGTTGAGTTTTCATCCTGGATCCACAAAGATGTATCAAGATTTGAGGAAAATGTTTTGGTGGACCAGAATGAAGAAGGAAGTAGCAGAGTATGTTTTATCTTGCTTGGTGTGTCAAAAGGCGAAGATTGAACATCAGAAACCAGCAGGATTATTACAATCTTTAGATATCCCAGAATGGAAATGGGATAGTATAGCTATGGATTTCGTGGCCGAATTACCACGAACTCCTAAGAAGCATGATGCGATTTGGGTTATCATTGATAGGTTGACGAAGTGTGCTCACTTCTTACCTATTAGAGAAGGTGATAAATTAGAAAAGTTAACCCAGATTTACATCGAAGTGGTTAGATTGCATGGCGTGCCATCAAGCATTGTCTCGATCGAGATCCTAGATTTACCTCTCAATTTTGGAAACAATTGCAACATGCCTTGGGAACGAAATTGAGAATGAGTTCTGCCTATCATCCCCAAACCGATGGGCAATCAGAGAGGACAATTCAATCATTGGAGGATCTATTGAGAGCTTGTGTGTTGGAACACACTGGCAGTTGGGATGAGTTCTTACCATTGATTGAATTTACTTATAACAACAGTTTCCACAGTAGTATCGGAATGGCACCGTATGAGGCTCTGTACGGCAGAAAGTGTAGGACCCCATTATGTTGGTATGAGACTGGTGAGAACCAAGTTTTGGGCCCGGATGTGGTACAACAGACTACGGAACAAGTCAGGAAGATAAGGGAAAAGATGAAGGAAGCACAGGATAGGCAAAGGAGCTACAGTGACAAGAGGAGGAGACCATTAGAATTCCAGGAAGGTGATCACGTATTCTTGAGAGTTACTCGGAAAACTGGAATTGGCAGAGCTATCAAATCTAGAAAACTTACTCCTCGTTTCATGGGACCTTTTCAGATTCTTCGACGAATTGGTCCAGTAGCTTACCAAATGGCGTTGCCACCAAATCTTTCCAACATTCATGACGTCTTTCATGTTTCTCAGTTGAGAAAGTACTATCCTAATCCATCCCATGTGATTGAGTCTGAGTCGATACAACTGCGAGAGAACCTAGAGCATGAGGCCTTACCTGTGAGGATCGCAGATAGAAGGATTAAGGAACTTCGTGGTAGACAGATTCCTTTGGTTAAGGTCATATGGGATGAAACTACTGGAGATGCAACTTGGGAACGCGAGGCGGATATGCAACAACAATATCCACATCTTTTCTGAGGTATGTAAATTCCGAGGACGAAATTTTCTTTTAAGAGGGGTAGTAATGTAACAGCCTGATTTTCATTATACTGTTAAATCAATTAAAATATAAGTAATTATATTTTAATATGAAAGTAGAAAATATTTTGTTTAATAAAATAAAATCATATTCCTAATCCACATTATCATATGAAGTCACAGTAAAATTTTCGGTTGAAAATTCAGACGAAAGTCGGTCTGCGTTTTCACTGCCAGTATAAGTTTACTGAGCAGAAAACCTAATTTTGACCCGTGAACGAGACGGTTAATGTTTTTATCATGTTTCCTTCAACTTTGGTTACTTTGAAAATTTTCGTTCAAAAATAAAATAAAATAAAATATTTTATTCGGGTGAAATCTTCAGAAAATACGATCGGATGTGCAACAGGTTACGTATTTAAACAGTTAAAGGAACCCTAAAGGATGAGGGAAGGATTGATGGGATGCCAAATTAAATGCTTATGACATACTTTAAATGCTTATGACACACTTTAAAGTAATCATGATTACCCTTTTCAAATTATAATCTATTTTATTCCAAAAACCCATTAAACCTTCCTTAAATGATCCAAACAATGCCTTAAACCAAAACTTCCTCTCCAAGCCTTGCTTCCTCTTCTCAAAACCGTGCACCCTCCCCCTTTCCTCTATAAATACCACTCTTCATCTTCACTTCATCACTTTCCTTTCTCATACTCCATTAAAACTCTTAAGCTTTCATATTTTCTCAACTTCAAGCTTCCAAAGCTTTAGTTTTTCTTCTTCTTTTCACTAAGCGTTCTTCATAAAAGTTGTTCCTCTTGCCTAGGGTAATACTATCATGTATTCTTTTCTTTAAAAACTTCATCTTTTTCTAAAGTTTCTTCTTTAGGTCATATATGAGCTTTTATCTTCAAAAATCTCTCAAAAATGGTAGAAAACTCCTTTTGAGTTGAAACCAATTTCTATGGTCTTGTATTTACTTGTAGTTTAACATAATAAAAGGTTGTGTAAAACAAAATTTCCTAACCTCTACTTTCTAATGAGGCCGAAACCATGCATATGGTTTAGATGGATCTTGTTTCAACTTTTACAAGTATGAGTTTGTATTTAAAGATTTGTTTTCCAAAATGATCATGGAACAAGGCTCCTTTATGTTAAAGGATGCTATGTCTAAAGTGATTGGAAAGTTTAAAGATTTGTTTCCCAAAATGATCATGGACCAAGGCTCCTTTATGTTAAAGGATGCTATGTCTAAAGTGATTGGAAAGTTTAAAGATTTTTACTCTACTTTTATGTCATTTAATTTTATGCCATTTATATTTATGTCATTTACTTTATGTCATTTACATTATGTCATTTACTTTTATGCCATTTATATTTATGCCATTTACATTATGTCATTTACTTTTATGCCATTTATATTTATGTCATTTACTTTATGTCATTTACATTATGTCATTTACTTTTATGCCATTTATATTTATGTCATTTACATTATGCCATTTACTTTTATGCCATTTATATTTATGCCATTTACTTTTTGTCATTTACATTATGTCATTTACTTTATGTCATTTATGTTTATGTCATTTATGATTCATTTACTTATGTCATTATACCTTAATTACTTATAAACCTATGTTGTTCTTACCTTATGTGCTTATGAACTTTGTTATTTAAAGTCCTATGTTGCTTCCAAGATGATCATAGACTTGAGCTCCATAAGTTATTGGATGCTAAAAGGTCTAAGAGATTGGAAGAATTTAAAGATTTTTATCATAAAAACCCAAGGATGGCCTAATCTTAAAGGTTGTGGACCTAGGGTGTTTCGTTTTTCATTTCTCCAAAGTGATCATGGTTTTTGAGCTCCTTACTATTAATGGATGCTAAACTGAAGAGATTGGAAAGTTTAAATGTTCCTAGCCTATCTTATTGGTCAAGGCCAAATCTCCATCAAGTGTAACTTGGTGGGATTTTTGTTCAACTTTGTTTAAAGTAATCTTGTTGTAAACTCCTAGCACTTAAGGATCATAAATCCCTAAGTTGCATGTGTTTTGGAAACTTCTAGCACTTAAGGATCATAAATCCAAGAGTCGCATAAATTTCGGAAACCCCTAATCCTAATCCTAGTTTATTGTATGAACCGAACCTGTACTTTGTGGTTAGTGTTCTTTGATTGAGTTTTAACTCATGATTTCATGTTTTGTAACCTTAGACTTCCATCTCGGAGGAAACGCGGAGCTTCGAGTTCGAGAGTTCGGTGATAACCCAGGTGGGGGAAAGAATCAACCTATCGTCGGAATCGATAAGTAGTAAATTATGTAGTAATTATGTAGGGCGACCTAAACCCTACTAGAAGTCGAATAATCGACAAGACCAGAATCGCTTTAAATTACTTTTATAAAACATCCATGGTGATTCGGGGATTGTAGGTTGATCGATATTAGGTTGATGTTTATACTGTTGATGGTTGATTTGAGTTTTATTACCTTTGTTGAACTGATTTAGTGCTATGTTGATGTTTTGAAATATCTTTTATTGACTTGATGTTATGCATGATCTGTGTGGTATTTACTTTATGCTTAGTGGATTAAGCGAAGATATATATGTGGTCTAAGAGATGAGTTGTTTTGGGCGTGAGGATCATAATGATTACCAGAGGTGCCTAACCTGCATGAAATATGTTAAAGAGGTGTTGTGACATCGAGCATGTGTTTAGGTCTTGATGAGAGGTTAAGGCACTAGGTTATGACCATAGGAGTCTGCGAGGTTCATAAGTTGTGTTGTTTCTATAACCGTATGTGGGACACATACAAGACCCGAAGTCCTTGTGGGACCGTCCAAAGGGTAAACTTAACTTGTGCAGCTACGAGTGTCATTGCTTTGCATGAGCACCTCTCTGAGTGGATGAGGTGTGCACCGGGATCATCGTGCAGCTGTAGTGTCACGCTTTGCGTGAGCGTTCTTACCATGGTGAAGGTGTGCACCGGGATAATCGTGCAGCTATAGTGTCATTGCTTTGCATGAGCACCCACGATCCGGGGTGTGCACCGGGTTTATTGTGCAGCTATAGTGTCATTGCTTTGCATGAGCATTCTCACCATGACTAAGGATGTGCACTGGGAATGGGACGTGTCGCTTGGACTATTGACCGATAACCATAACTATGATGAGGAAACCATAGCCATGTTCAGTATCGAGTGTTAGTTGTAGGAGTGAGGGTAGGATGAATATAAGAATTCTATGGAAGATGGATGATTGATTGATGTTGTGTCTGTGATAATTATTGTATAGTTTACTATGACTCTTTTCCGCTTTTGATGATAGAACTGTTTCTTATCCCCTGTATATTTCTGTATGTTGTATTTTGTCTCCTTGTGGAACCATACGAGAAGACCCCGTGGATGAACATAACCAGGAGGAGTTGGATGGAACTCCCTACGAACCGGATGCCGGAGGACGAGTTGTGACCCATGGTGATTAGGGTCTAGTTAGTTATGGCCAGTGCGTCTATGTCGTGAAGCTTCATCTTTCCGCTTATGTTTTGTATAACTATGCACCAGTTCGGGATCCTATTGATGGGATGCCCTGAAAACAGTGTCTGGATAACTCTGATGCTTTAAGTATATGTAATATATTTCTGTTGCATATTCTGTTCTATATGAATCTATTTGCTTAAGAAATTAAGTTTCAATTTTTATGTAATTTTCACGTTAAGCGTGCGATTAAGTAATTAAATAATGAGGTTTTAAAATAAATGTCACAAAGGGGCACATCGGGGTGTCTCATTTGGTATCAGAGCAGTTTGATTCTGATCGGACTGCTAAAAGTTAGGGTGTTGTTACTGGCCGTGTCTAGTTGAATCCACATCGGATTTAGACTATGTTTAGAAGTGGGGTAGAGTGTCCAAAACTAATACAAAAGTTAATATTAGTATGGCATATGGTATTTATATACTTGCTTATGTAGTATTATATGTCATACTAATTAGAGCGGATGATTTCTTTCACCAGAATCATGGCACGTGGAAGAGGACGTCCAACTAACAGTGGAGAAAGGACTCCAGAAAGGGTCATTGGAGCTGTCAATGACAACGCTGACATTGGAGGAGGATCATCTTCGACTCCCAACACCATGGAGACAATAGCTGCTGCTATGCTATTGCAAACCCAGCAGAATGCTGAGATGCTGCAAATGAACAAAGAGCAGCTAGAGATCAAGAACCGGAGGAGGGCAGTAGCAGCTGAGGATGCCGGATTGGCAACCTTTATGAATGGGAAGCCACCTAAATTTAGAGGAGAATACGATCCAGAGAAAGCAGAATGGTGGATACAGGAGATTGAGAAGATATTCGATACTATGTGCTGCCGAGAGAGGATAGAAAGGTGACTTATGCCGCCTTTATGTTGACTGAGGGGGCAGAATTCTGGTGGAAGGGCAAAAGAAGGTTATTGGAGGCTGAAGGTAGTGTAGTTACCTGGAAATTATTCACTGATTGCTTCTTCGAGAAGTATTTTCCACGTATAGTTAGACGTGAGAAGGAAAAGGAATTCACAAACCTCAAGCAAGGCAATATGTCTGTTGGTGAGTATGCATCGAGGTTTGAGGCGCTGATCAAGTTTTCAGAATACTATCAGAGGTTTCCGAATGAAGACTGGCAATGTAGACGATTCGAGGAAGGGCTCAGAGATGAGCTGCAGAGGGCTGTAGTGTCTCTTGACATACAGTACTTCCCAGAGCTAGTCGAGAGATGCAGTGCCATCGAAAGCATAGATCTGAGGATAGCTAATGAGCAGAAACAAATGAGGATTGGAGGACCTAACCGATCAAGTTTCCAGAGGCGCGGGGGAAGTGGTTCCCAGTGGAGACAGAAACCATATGTTAGACCTGGGCAGAAACAGGGACCAGCACCAGCGACTAGAACTGGTCAGCAATCGCAAAGTGTAGTTTGCTTCAGATGTGGGGGACCACATTATGCAAACAACTGTTCAAGTGGACCCAACTGTTTCAACTGTGGGAAATCAGGTCACATGGCACGAGACTGCAGACAGAAGGTTATGCAACAACTAGCAGCTACGGGAAAAGGTTACGGAGATAATAGAGGTGGAGCTGGAAGAGGTGCCCAAACGACTAGACCCCAAGCCACTGGAAGGGTGTTTACCGTGAAGGGAGCTGAATCCTCCCAATCTGCTGAACTCATACAAGGTATGTGTCTGATAGCTGGTAGACTCTCTAACGTATTGTTTGACTCAAGCGCTACTCATTCTTTTATCTCGCATGAGTGTAAAGATCATTTGAACTTAACTGTCTCCAAATTGCCTTATATCCTTACGGTATCTACTCCAACTAGTAATCCTTTGATTACCATATCTGTTTGCTTAAAGTGTCCTATAGTGATTGAAAATCGAACTTTTGTTGTAGACCTCATTTGTTTGCCTATGCAACAGATAGATGTTATCCTTGGCATGGATTGGCTTTCGGCTAACCATGTAATGCTAGATTGTTCTAGTAAGACCTTATCATTTCTTGAACCTTCTAGTATAGTGTCTGCCAATGAAGGAATACCTCTGAGGAGTAACAACTCTCAGGAATTTGTGAGGCTTTGTGCAATGGAAGCTATTGAGATCCCCAACATAGATTCTATACCTATCGTGAGAGAGTTTCCTGAAGTTTTCCCTCCAGACGTTCCAGGTTTGCCACCGGAAAGAGAAGTGGAATTCACTATAGACCTAGTACCAGGGACAGGACCTATATCTATAGCACCTTATCGGATGTCACCGGTTGAGTTGACTGAGTTGAAGGAACAATTGGACGATATGATGGGGAAAGAGTTCATCAGACCGAGTGTTTCTCCTTGGGGGGCACCGGTGTTGTTCGTTAAGAAAAAGGATGGAAGTGCGAGGTTGTGCACAGATTACAGATAGTTGAATAAGGTGACAATTAAGAACAAGTATCCGTTGCCTCGGATCGATGACTTGATGGATCAGTTGAAGGGAGCAGCAATATTCTCAAAGATTGATTTAAGATCTGGGTATCATCAGATCAGGGTAAGGAAGGAAGATATACCCAAGACGGCTTTTAGGACGAGGTATGGGCACTATGAGTATTTAGTCATGCCTTTCGGTGTAACTAATGCGCCAGCCGTGTTCATGGATTACATGAACCGAATTTTTAGACCTTTCCTCGATAAGTTTGTTGTTGTGTTTATCGACGATATTCTTATCTACTCTCGTACGTGGGAAGAGCATGAGGAACATTTGAGTTTGGTATTGCGAGTCTTAAAGGATAGGCAACTTTATGCCAAACTTTGCAAGTGTGAGTTTTGGCTGGAAGAAATGCAATTCCTAGGGCACGTGATTAATAAAGAAGGAATAGCCATAGATCCAGCTAAGGTTGAGGCAGTTCTTAAATGGGAACGACCTAAGTCAGTGAGTGAAGTACGGAGTTTCTTAGGACTTGCTGGATATTATCGGAGGTTCATAGAGGGATTCTCTAAGATTGCGTTGTCCATGACACAGTTAACAAGAAAGGATACAACTTTTGTATGGACGGACAAGTGTGAGCAAAGTTTTCAAAAGTTGAAGGAAAGGTTGACTACATCACCTGTGTTGATCTTACCAGACCCTCTAGGACAGTTTGATGTATACTGTGATGCGTCATACCAAGGTTTAGGTTGTGTTACGATGCAAGAGGGAAGAGTTGTCACTTATGCTTCCCGACAATTGAGGATTCATGAGAGGAATTACCCGACTCATGATTTGGAGTTAGCAGCAATAGTGTTCGCTTTAAAGATATGGCGACACTTTTTGTATGGAGCAAGGTTTAATGTTTTCAAAGACCATAAGAGCCTCAAGTATCTATTCGATCAAAAGGAATTGAATATGAGGCAGCGGAGGTGGATGGAGTTCATAAAAGATTACGATTTTGAGTTATTGTACCACCCTGGTAAGGCCAATGTGGTAGCAGATGCCTTAAGTAGGAAGTCCTTGCATGTATCCGCAATGATGGTTAAGGAGTTAGAATTGCTTGAACAATTCAGAGATCTGAGCCTAGGAATGGAATTACGGAAAGATAAAGTTTGCTTAAGTATGGTCACTATTAGTAGTGATTTCTTGAAAGATCTTAAAGATAAGCAAGTTCAGGATCTATACCTTCGGGAGGTTAGTAAGGGGATAGACGGGGGTAAAGTTTCTGAGTTCACTAGGGGAGCAGATGGTGTGTTAAGGTTTAAGGATAGGATATGTGTGCCAGAGGATGCAGAACTTAGGAAGATGATTTTGGAAGAAGCACACAAGAGTAAGTTGAGTTTTCATCCTGGATCCACAAAGATGTATCAAGATTTGAGGAAAATGTTTTGGTGGACCAGAATGAAGAAGGAAGTAGCAGAGTATGTTTTATCTTGCTTGGTGTGTCAAAAGGCGAAGATTGAACATCAGAAACCAGCAGGATTATTACAATCTTTAGATATCCCAGAATGGAAATGGGATAGTATAGCTATGGATTTCGTGGCCGGATTACCACGAACTCCTAAGAAGCATGATGCGATTTGGGTTATCATTGATAGGTTGACGAAGTGTGCTCACTTCTTACCTATTAGAGAAGGTGATAAATTAGAAAAGTTAACCCAGATTTACATCAGCGAAGTGGTTAGATTGCATGGCGTGCTATCAAGCATTGTCTCAGATCGAGATCCTAGATTTACCTCTCAATTTTGGAAACAATTGCAACATGCCTTGGGAACGAAATTGAGAATGAGTTCTGCCTATCATCCCCAAACCGATGGGCAATCAGAGAGGACAATTCAATCATTGGAGGATCTATTGAGAGCTTGTGTGTTGGAACACACTGGCAGTTGGGATGAGTTCTTACCATTGATTGAATTTACTTATAACAACAGTTTCCACAGTAGTATCGGAATGGCACCGTATGAGGCTCTGTACGGCAGAAAGTGTAGGACCCCATTATGTTGGTATGAGACTGGTGAGAACCAAGTTTTGGCCCGGATGTGGTACAAAGACTACGGAACAAGTCAGGAAGATAAGGGAAAAGATGAAGGAAGCACAGGATAGGCAAAGGAGCTACAGTGACAAGAGGAGGAGACCATTAGAATTCCAGGAAGGTGATCACGTATTCTTGAGAGTTACTCGGAAAACTGGAATTGGCAGAGCTATCAAATCTAGAAAACTTACTCCTCGTTTCATGGGACCTTTTCAGATTCTTCGACGAATTGGTCCAGTAGCTTACCAAATGGCGTTGCCACCAAATCTTTCCAACATTCATGACGTCTTTCATGTTTCTCAGTTGAGAAAGTACTATCCTAATCCATCCCATGTGATTGAGTCTGAGTCGATACAACTGCGAGAGAACCTAGAGCATGAGGCCTTACCTGTGAGGATCGCAGATAGAAGGATTAAGGAACTTCGTGGTAGACAGATTCCTTTGGTTAAGGTCATATGGGATGAAACTACTGGAGATGCAACTTGGGAACGCGAGGCGGATATGCAACAACAATATCCACATCTTTTCTGAGGTATGTAAATTCCGAGGACGAAATTTTCTTTTAAGAGGGGTAGTAATGTAACAGCCTGATTTTCATTATACTGTTAAATCAATTAAAATATAAGTAATTATATTTTAATATGAAAGTAGAAAATATTTTGTTTAATAAAATAAAATCATATTCCTAATCCACATTATCATATGAAGTCACAAGTAAAATTTTTGGTTGAAAATTCGGACGAAAGTCGGTCTGCGTTTTCACCGCCAAGTATAAGTTTATGAGCAGAAAACCTAATTTTGACCCGTGAACGAGACGGTTAATGTTTTTATCATGTTTCCTTCAACTTTGGTTACTTTGAAAATTTTCGTTCAAAAATAAAATAAAATAAAATATTTTATTCGGGTGAAATCTTCAGAAAATACGATCGGATGTGCAACCGGTTACGTATTTAAACAGTTAAAGGAACCCTAAAGGATGAGGGAAGGATTGATGGGATGCCAAATTAAATGCTTATGACATACTTTAAATGCTTATGACACACTTTAAAGTAATCATGATTACCCTTTTCAAATTATAATCTATTTTATTCCAAAAACCCATTAAACCTTCCTTAAATGATCCAAACAATGCCTTAAACCAAAACTTCCTCTCCAAGCCTTGCTTCCTCTTCTCAAAACCGTGCACCCTCCCCCTTTCCTCTATAAATACCACTCTTCATCTTCACTTCATCACTTTCCTTTCTCATACTCCATTAAAACTCTTAAGCTTTCATATTTTCTCAACTTCAAGCTTCCAAAGCTTTAGTTTTTCTTCTTCTTTTCACTAAGCGTTCTTCATAAAAGTTGTTCCTCTTGCCTAGGGTAATACTATCATGTATTCTTTTCTTTAAAAACTTCATCTTTTTCTAAAGTTTCTTCTTTAGGTCATATATGAGCTTTTATCTTCAAAAATCTCTCAAAAATGGTAGAAAACTCCTTTTGAGTTGAAACCAATTTCTATGGTCTTGTATTTACTTGTAGTTTAACATAATAAAAGGTTGTGTAAAACAAAATTTCCTAACCTCTACTTTCTAATGAGGCCGAACCATGCATATGGTTTAGATGGATCTTGTTTCAACTTTTACAAGTATGAGTTTGTATTTAAAGATTTGTTTTCCAAAATGATCATGGAACAAGGCTCCTTTATGTTAAAGGATGCTATGTCTAAAGTGATTGGAAAGTTTAAAGATTTGTTTCCCAAAATGATCATGGACCAAGGCTCCTTTATGTTAAAGGATGCTATGTCTAAAGTGATTGGAAAGTTTAAAGATTTTTACTCTACTTTTATGTCATTTAATTTTATGCCATTTATATTTATGTCATTTACTTTATGTCATTTACATTATGTCATTTACTTTTATGCCATTTATATTTATGCCATTTACATTATGTCATTTACTTTTATGCCATTTATATTTATGTCATTTACTTTATGTCATTTACATTATGTCATTTACTTTTATGCCATTTATATTTATGTCATTTACATTATGCCATTTACTTTTATGCCATTTATATTTATGCCATTTACTTTTTGTCATTTACATTATGTCATTTACTTTATGTCATTTATGTTTATGTCATTTATGATTCATTTACTTATGTCATTATACCTTAATTACTTATAAACCTATGTTGTTCTTACCTTATGTGCTTATGAACTTTGTTATTTAAAGTCCTATGTTGCTTCCAAGATGATCATAGACTTGAGCTCCATAAGTTATTGGATGCTAAAAGGTCTAAGAGATTGGAAGAATTTAAAGATTTTTATCATAAAAACCCAAGGATGGCCTAATCTTAAAGGTTATGGACCTAGGGTGTTTCGTTTTTCATTTCTCCAAAGTGATCATGGTTTTTGAGCTCCTTACTATTAATGGATGCTAAACCGAAGAGATTGGAAAGTTTAAATGTTCCTAGCCTATCTTATTGGTCAAGGACGAATCTCCATCAAGTGTAACTTGGTGGGATTTTTGTTCAACTTTGTTTAAAGTAATCTTGTTGTAAACTCCTAGCACTTAAGGATCATAAATCCCTAAGTTGCATGTGTTTTGGAAACTTCTAGCACTTAAGGATCATAAATCCAAGAGTCGCATAAATTTCGGAAACCCCTAATCCTAATCCTAGTTTATTGTATGAACCGAACCTGTACTTTGTGGTTAGTGTTCTTTGATTGAGTTTTAACTCATGATTTCATGTTTTGTAACCTTAGACTTCCATCTCGGAGGAAACGCGGAGCTTCGAGTTCGAGAGTTCGGTGATAACCCAGGTGGGGGAAAGAATCAACCTATCGTCGGAATCGATAAGTAGTAAATTATGTAGTAATTATGTAGGGCGACCTAAACCCTACTAGAAGTCGAATAATCGACAAGACCAGAATCGCTTTAAATTACTTTTATAAAACATCCATGGTGATTCGGGGATTGTAGGTTGATCGATATTAGGTTGATGTTTATCCTGTTGATGGTTGATTTGAGTTTTATTACCTTTGTTGAACTGATTTAGTGCTATGTTGATGTTTTGAAATATCTTTTATTGACTTGATGTTATGCATGATCTGTGTGGTATTTACTTTATGCTTAGTGGATTAAGCGAAGATATATATGTGGTCTAAGAGATGAGTTGTTTTGGGCGTGAGGATCATAATGATTACCGAGAGGTGCCTAAACCTGCATGAAATATGTTAAAGAGGTGTTGTGACATCGAGCATGTGTTTAGGTCTTGATGAGAGGTTAAGGCACTAGGTTATGACCATATGAGTCTGCGAGGTTCATAAGTTGTGTTGTTTCTATAACCGTATGTGGGACACATACAAGACCCGAAGTCCTTGTGGGACCGTCCAAAGGGTAAACTTAACTTGTGCAGCTACGAGTGTCATTGCTTTGCATGAGCACCTCTGTGAGTGGATGAGGTGTGCACCGGGATCATCGTGCAGCTGTAGTGTCACGCTTTGCGTGAGCGTTCTTACCATGGTGAAGGTGTGCACCGGGATAATCGTGCAGCTATAGTGTCATTGCTTTGCATGAGCACCCACGATCCGGGGTGTGCACCGGGTTTATTGTGCAGCTATAGTGTCATTGCTTTGCATGAGCATTCTCACCATGACTAAGGATGTGCACCGGGAATGGGACGTGTCGCTTGGACTATTGACCGATAACCATAACTATGATGAGGAAACCATAGCCATGTTTCAGTATCGAGTGTTAGTTGTAGGAGTGAGGGTAGGATGAATATAAGAATTCTATGGAAGATGGATGATTGATTGATGTTGTGTCTGTGATAATTATTGTATAGTTTACTATGACTCTTTTCCGCTTTTGATGATAGAACTGTTTCTTATCCCCTGTATATTTCTGTATGTTGTATTTTGTCTCCTTGTGGAACCATACGAGAAGACCCCGTGGATGAACATAACCAGGAGGAGTTGGATGGAACTCCCTACGAACCGAATGCCGGAGGACGAGTTGTGACCCATGGTGATTAGGGTCTAGTTAGTTATGGCTAGTGCGTCTATGTCGTGAAGCTTCATCTTTCCGCTTATGTTTTGTATAACTATGCACCAGTTCGGGATCCTATTGATGGGATGCCATGAAAACAGTGTCTGGATAACTCTGATGCTTTAAGTATATGTAATATATTTCTGTTGCATATTCTGTTCTATATGAATCTATTTGCTTAAGAAATTAAGTTTCAATTTTTATGTAATGTTCACGTTAAGCGTGCGATTAAGTAATTAAATAATGAGGTTTTAAAATAAATGTCACAAAGGGGCACATCGGGGTGTCTCACGAACCATCTCTCGCCTCGCGAGTCTGAGGACCAGATGCCATCACGCCCAGGCCCTGATGCTCTTCACGGGCGTATTTGAGAAGAACCTTACTGTCTCGCCTCGCGAGAGATCCAGTCTCTGAAACAACAGATTTTTAACATTCGCCTCGCGAGAGCACGCAGAGTCTGATTGGTATAAGTTGCTGTTTTTGGGAAAAACTGAGGGAGTTTTTGAAGGGGGGCACTTGGAGGCACTTGGAGCTGCAGCTGGACTAGGGTTTCAACCCTAGAAGGGAGTTGCTGAGAGGGGTTGCTGTGAAGAAGAAGGAAAGCCCCCATGGAGCCTCTTCTCTCCTCTTCTCCTATTTCTCTGGTTTGGCTTTCTCTGTAATTATGAGTAGCTAATCCCAGTTTGTTGGGATAAGATGTAATTAAACTAAACTTCATGTATTTATCTTGACTGATTATTCTATGTTTATGCTTCGTATTAGTGATTAATTTTCCATGCTTAATGCTTGTTGTGGCTAGCACCCCTATGACTTGATTTGTGTTTTGATAAGCAATTGGGAAATTCGTATTAGAACCGGAATTGAATTTAATCACCTAGTAACCCTTTCATCTAGGAATGGAGTTTGGATTACTAGTAATCGCATAATCCCTAATCCTAATGCAAATTCATTAATCTAGGCCACCTTAGGAATTAGGGTCTATTAGTGGATTTAGGCTCTTGCTATCCGAGGAATCGGGGTTTGAGTAATTTAGTGGATTGATTTTAATATGTGAAGCATGAATGGGAGGTATCTAGTCCTGGTAGTACATGAGACAGAGGTTTGGTGAAGTCTAGTCCCAACATATCCCTTTCGCACTCCAAGTGTTCGATAGAATTCCTCAAAGGACTTTTCCTTTTCTTTTGTTTGTTTTGATTTCTCTGTTTAGTCTAGATAGTTGTTGAGTTTGTGAATTGGTACTTGACATCCAATCCCCGTGGATACGATAACCGGTCTCACCACCGTATTACTTGCACGACTGGGTATACTTGCCCAGAACCGTCAACAAGGGGTGCTAGCCACAACAAGCATTAATCGTAGGAATTAAACACTAATACGAAGACATGAACACAGATTAATCAGTCATGGCAAATACATAATATTCAGAATGGTTACATCCAATCCCAACAAAAAGGGATTTAACTACTCATTGTAATAGAAATTACAAAAAGAGAAAGAGAGAAGGGATGAAGTGAACTCATGACGAATCCTCCAATCTTCTTCCAATCCAAGAGCAGAGAAAAACCACCCTTTTTTTCTTCCCAAGAGTATCCCTAGGGTAAAAGTGCTCCTAGGTTCAAAGTCCCTATTTTTCTATGTGTCTGTGATCTGGTCCAAGTCCAGAGATCTCCTATGTTCTGTCTGCTGCGCTCCTATTTATAGAGTGGCCGTGCGTCACGGCCGTGATGGCCATCACGGCCAGACCGTGACGTGTTCTGGAATGGGCGCGCTTTCAAATTTGGAGCATCACGGCCGTGAGCCTCATCACGGCTAGGCCGTGAACAGTTCTTCCTGGCCTGTCACGGCCGTCACGGCTAGGCCGTGACAGCTTCTGACTTTTGCCTTCAATCTTCTCAGTTTCCTTGATCATGGCGTGATGGGCTCTGCTTGGCTCATTTTCTTCACTTTTCAAGCTCTATTTCATCCAAGCTCCATCATGGCTAATTCTGAGCATTTTTACATTAATTTCTGAAAAACAACACCAAGAAACCGCTTCACCCTTTCCAAGGGATAAACTAACTAAAATCAGATAAAGAATGCCTAATCTATATGAAAAATGCATGCAAAAGTGTACAGGAAACATGATGTAAAATCACACTATCATGGACAGTAGGGGGAAATAAAAAGTTTCAAAAGGAAAGTGAGGTCAGAGAAGAGAGGAGATCTTCACGAGCTCGGTACGACCAAATCGATCATCGTATCATGAAACCGACTACACCGTTGAGATCGTAGCAATGTCTTCTTCTTAAACCTACCTTCCTTTTCTTGTTATTGTTGGAACCAAAGTGGTTTTGGATTAAATAATATCTACGTTTTGATGCTGACAAAATGATTAAATTTTCTTGGTAAAGTGTTAGTTGAGATCTACCATGTGCTTTCAGTTATGCAGGAATATTTAAATGTAAGTAAAAGAAATATGGGATAAATTTTCATTGAAAGAATACGCGTCCACCCTTGTAGACAAGCTGCTCAATATTTTGGTGAAGTTATTTATTTATTTAAGTAGACTGGTTTTCTTAAGTAGGCGAGGCTCTATATGTTTGCTAGACGAATACCAAAATAACTTTTGTTGATACATCAAGTCCAAAGACTTGATAATAAGCACGTCCATCTTGCCACGTAAGCAGACGGAAGTAATTAGTAGAAGTAAATGAACTGAAAAATAAAGTAATGTAGTAGACGAGCTCTAACTGCCACGTCACTAGACGGAGATCTTTATAACTCTTTGAGGAATAGCAAGTCCAGAGACTTGATAGACAAGAGGATATGCCACGTCTTCAGACGAGCAAAATAATCTGTTGAAACAGACCTAGTCTCACATATAACTAAGTAGACAGAGTTTTTTTTAAAGTAGACGAGCTCCATCTTCGAATAAAAAAATGCTATCCGAATCTCTTGAATTTATTTCAAATGATTGATATTTATTTCAATAGAATATTTGTTCTTCACTATTGTCCTATCTGCTTTAATATTTTACTTTGTTGTAAAAGAAACATAGTACTATCAAGAAATGCAAAAAGCAGAATCGTACAATAAGATACTGCAAAACGATCTTTACGATGACAACTTTATGGCTGAAAAAGCCTGATTGTTCACAAAGGTGGAACAATAAGTTCTCAAGCTGCAAAACTCAGAGCAGTAAGCCTCCTATTTCATGCTACCTCGAAAACCAAGAGCACTATTTAGCTTACCACAATCAAGTTATCAGTCACAACGGATATCATGCATTAAATGCTATCTCTCAACGGGATTATTCAAAGTAACCATTGAAGAAATACAAGTGAAGAAGAAGGTCACTATAAATAGAAGACCCGAGATACTGAAGGAGTACTCTTGACTGCACAACCTTGCGAGATTAACTTTTGTAAAACTACAATCACTGATACTCGTATTTCTTTAAAGAGAAAGAGTCAGTATTTCTTAGTTTGAATATTGTGAAAATATTCATCTGATCTTAAACTGTCATATCCTCACGCATAGTGAGTTAAGAAGATCAAACATTAAATTTCGTTGTTAGAGTTAGAGCCTGAAGAGGCTTGGCAAGAAAGAAATACTTGTAGCCTGGAGAGGTGTTGAATACTTGGCTGTAATCTATTTTGAAAATAGTGGAGAAAATCCTTCAAGTAAAAGGGACTGGACGTAGCTCTTGGATGGAAGAGAGTGAACCAGGATAAAACAACTTGTGTGATTCTTCTATCTCTTAACTCTTACAGTTTTATTTGTTTCTTACTAACCGAGGGGTTTTGGTATTGCTTTTGTTAAAGTCTTTTAAAAATGATCTTTTTATTTGTGCTTGCTTCTATTTCTAATCTCCTTAATTGTGTGCAAAAATTGTTTCAAAGGTTGTTTTCGAAAATTATTAACAAACACAATTCAACCCCCTTCTTGTGTTTGCCTGTGTCAACTTCAGTTATGGCAGAGGTAAGCCTATTCTCTTTTCAAGACGACATGCTGTTAGTGACAATATAGAGCTTTTCTCTACATTCGGTTATTGGTTTTTGATTCCGCTTTAGTATTAGGGTTACCGACGTTGTCTGCTTCGTGTACATGTGTTCAGGTGAAATTTCAGAGCCCCAGGGGAGCGAAAACAGTATGTGGCAGATTTTTAGAGGTTCGGGGAGTGTCTGTTTCGTAGTACCGAAATCATCAACGTGTAGCTCAAGTGGGAGAAAGAAGCATACTATCGTCGAAAATGACTAAGTAGCGTAACATGCAATAATAGTTGTAGGGCGACCTAAAACCTACTAATAAGAGAATAATTGACAATGTCGTAGTACTAATGTTGACTTTGAGATTGTAGGTTTATCACTGTTAGGTTAATTTTGTGAATATCGAGGATGTATGATTTTACCTGTTGAGCTGCTTATTATGTGTTGGTTGCCTTAATATGCTTACTGTGTTTTATTTGACTCTATGATAACATGAATATTTTATTATTATTTTAATATGTGTAACATGATCTATATGATAACATGCTATATTTGTTATTGTATGCTTAGTTGGTCTCTTGGCAATGATTTATGTTGATTGGGAGATATGCATGCCGGGAAGAGTATGACCTATGACTTAGAGTGCCTAACCTAATAAAATATGAATTTTTTATATATATGATGAGATTATGCGATATGATATGAGGATTTATACGATTTTCTAGTCAGAGGTTGAGGCACTAGGTTATGACCCGATAAGAGTTAGTGAGACTCATATAAGAATGCATGGTGTTGTTCACAATCTGGTGGATGGAACACACGAAGTTAGAGTATCTCAATACAGATACCGGATATTATGGGATAGTTGATTAGTGATGCTACCTTGATACTCTTGTAGTCCTTGTCGATAGGCTCCGTGTGTAGCTTTGAGCCTATATATATATACTGGGGGAGTGATCGCTTGGACGACTGACTAACATCCATAACGGGAATAGGGGATGTGTGACAGGATTGTAGTTGGCCACGTCAGCATCCAAGCTTAGTTACCAGAGTGCTTAAGGGCAGAGACTGATACAGTAACTTGAGGATGATTGCTATCTATATGTGTTCCATGTCTCTGTTCTATTATTATATCTTATGCTATGCATCCTTTTCCATTGTATGACGATAGAATAATTTCTTATCTCCATATCCCCTTTTCTATGTATGTTTCATCATCGATCGTGGAGTAGACTCGGTACAGCAGGATGTCGTTCAGCCATCATCCATGGATAACAGGACCACCGAGGGCCAGTTGGTGTGTACATACATTTTGGCGAGTCCCTAACATCGACCTTTATGGTAGAGTTCCGGATCTGGATGAGGCTCCCATTCCAACAGTTTTGGCATCTGCTCGCTAGACAGCATTCACACCCTTGGGATCTATCTCGGGGTTCAGAGGTGATAGGTCTAGTAGCAGTAGTTCCCCGAGATGATGTCCACCACAACTCACATTACCGACGATTTTTGCGGTGTCGTCATGTGGAGATTTTGCCTGCACAGACCCGGGGAGAGTCAGGATAGTAGAATATATCCACGTTAGTCTTTGTGGATAGGCTAGAGCATATGTTGTATATAGGTATGTGGGTTGTGAGATATTTTGATGTATTTTGAGAGGGGACGGGCTCTGAGTGAAGTGTAGTGAGGATGTTTTCTGCCTTGGATCTTATGAGGTATTTTATTTCTGATTCTTATGTCGGTTTGTATCTTATGGGGCCCTACTGATGGGGTACCCAAGACAGATGTCTTTATGCCTATGTTTATATATATGTAGTATGTGATGTTTATGTTTATGTATTTTATGTTTAAGTTTTTAATATCTTCGCTTTTCTATTACGTGTGTTTAACACTAATTTCATGATTAAGGTTTAGTTAATTAGGTTTCTCTTCAATGGGAAATCGAGGTATCTCATAGTCCGGTCTGGAACGATCTACAATGACTAGTGATTTGCACCCACTGTGTTGTGATCCCCGTGGAGGGTTGGCTATCTCGATGTCTGGCCCAGAGTATTCCAATCGCATGTAGGCCTTATGAGGCGACCAAGATACCGCTTTTGGAGATTGAGCTCATATGAGGAAGCACCCTTATTGGTCACAGCGAGCGGAACAACTACCTAGACAAACCAACTGACACTCTTTGGTCAAGGAAGGCCTAATTGAGAGAAAGAGAAATTCCGAGAATTAGTATTCCCTGTAGGAGAGATCGGCCGACATGCATAAGAGTTTGACTACTTAGAGAATTCATCCTAGATTTACAATTAAGGATGTTTGTAAAAGATTGACTTGAGAAAAATTTGTTGTTTGTACATCTATGATGTTTGATAACACGCGGTATTGTGCCCCAACCCTTTTTATGACGATGATTAGTTGCTTATCTCCCTTCTTTTCTCTACCTTTATGTGTATGTATATGTTACAGTAGATGAGCAGCAGCAGCAGGATGGGGACAGCAGCCTGGCAGGATTATCATCCGGTGCACTACCTGCAGAGGATCCCTCCCACGATCCTGATTCTTGGTGATGTGGAGATAGTGTACCATGACTATCGTGGGTGACAGGTCGACCACTCACAGCTCTTCATGACTTATATCGGCCTAGTTAGTCTGTATATCCCTCGTGGAGGAGGTCCTTACTTTACCATTATCAGCTCGTATTGGATTTCTTAGCGTCTAACATTTTCAGAGACGTGGTATCCACCCCATCAGAGGGAGTTCCCTAACGTTATGTGGAATACGGTGAACCTTTCAAAGACTAGGTGCCATGTAGGCATGGTTCAGAGAGGCAGGAGGAGGAGCATGCAAAACATGTATCACTTTCGTTACCGCAAGGTGGTGATTAGTTGTGATGAGTCACTCTGGGAGCCGAGAGCATGATATGCCAAAGTCTACAGACGTCACTTTATTGAGGGAGAGGGTAGTTCCAGGTGCCCACTGTAACATCCATGATTTCATATTTTGTTTACGTATGATAAATAGGTTTAAGACTTGGATTATATATTTAAGATGATTGGTTAAGGTCTAGAGACCCTTGCATAGAAAGTACGAAACCGTCTAGAGTGAGTTTGAACATACAAGAATCTTAGGGTTTTTCCCCGTCCATCGTCTTTAAGGCGTATGAGTGTAAAAAAAAGAAATTTGAAGCTAGGATTGAGATTACGCATTTTTTAGGGTTTGAGGTTGTTTATTAGGTCTTGATGAGTCCATATCTCAAATTTGAGACTAATCAGACGTCGAACGGACTCAGAATGCAACGAAACGTCGTCTGATCAATGGTCAACACTCGAGCATGGTAAACCCAACGCTCAAGCGTGGGTATATCAACGCTCAAGCGTCCTAGTCAATCAGACAAGGTCTGGCATTGACTTCAACGTGTCAAAAGAGGCCTACGTGGCAGTTGAGGATTGGTTGCATGGCAAGGTGGTCTACCTGCCTCCAACGCTCAAGCGTTGGAGGGCTCAAGTGCTAGGGTTCCAGCACTTGAGCGTTGATGCGCTATCTTGCAAAAATATTAAGTCACTTAAGCTATAAGTGAAGAAATAGAAGGCAGAAACATGAGAGAACATACAGAAACAGAAATAGTAAGGTAGAGAGAGAGTGAGAGAGTTAGAGAGAAAGTACTTCAAGACAAGAGTTAGAGCGATTCGATCGTTCCGTTACGACTCCGAGTATGTGGTTGCGATCGTGGCAACGATGCCTTCACTTTCCTCTTCTTCTTTTCTTCTATAGTAAAGGTAATTCCAACCCCTTTTATGTCGAAATGCCATCTGTGACGGTACTCGACTTGATCCTGTGCGTGGCAGATTTGAAGTTGGAGAGGGAATGTGCGTTTCGTGACTCCGAGTTATCGTACGACTTTCCAGGTGGGGGAAAGAAGCCATCTAACGTCGGAAACAGCGAAGTGGCATTTATTTTGATAATGGCGTAGGGCGACCTAAACCCTACTAGAGAACGAGTAACGGACAATGTCAATATCACATTGGTGACTACTTATTGGTATCAATGATGATATTGGAATTGTATGTTTATCACCGATACGTATAAAAATATATTATTTTATTATTAATGCTGACTTCTTTGACTGATTGGACTGGTTTGACTGTTATAGGTATGTTATTGATATATGATGAGTCGTCTGTGTTATTTGTGCTTATCGGATAATAGATAAAATTATATTATATTATTTTATACTATTTTATTATATATGGAGATGATTGAAAATATGACATGTTGACAGGATGGGTGATTATTATGATTAGAGATTTTATGAGCATTGATACATGATGCGTAAAGTGATGTATGTGGCGGTTCATGATACAAGAGTTCATAAGTGCCTAACCAAGATGATTATTGTGATATGGTGATGCGACTGATGAGATGTGATTATTGTTGAGGTTATCTATGAGATAATGATGAGAGGTTAAGGCACTAGGGGGTGACCTGAAACATGGTCTGTGATATAGTGCATTGGCACTAGGGGTCTTATTCCTCGGAGGATGCATTCCCGTGGTTTAGACAATTGGCAGGACCATCCCAGACATTATTATCATTATTGTCGTAGCTATAGGTCATGCATTGCATGAGCACCCTGGTCGGGGATCAGTGGTGTGCACCGACGTGTATTGTGCAACTATAGTGCCATTGCTTTGCATGGGAATTCTCCCTCCGTGGTCAAGAATGGAGATGGCTATTCAATGTGTTGTTATAAATTTAAATGTTTCTAAACCCTTTTCCATGTTTGACGTTAAATCGTTTCTTATCCCCTTTCTTTTTGCTGTGGTGTTTGTTTTATTTTTATTGTTGTAACTTAGACCCTGAGCACGAGGATGGCACACTGGGATCACCCGGGGATGACTCCGATGGCAGGATGCACCGTTACCACTGATGCCTCTTATGCCTGAGATGGCACCAGTTCCCTTGCTCGTACCCTTCGAGGTACCTGCTCCAGAGCCAGCACCAGTACCCTCATCGGAGCCCGTCCTTGCACCAGTTCCAGAGGAGGACCTAGTAGTACGAGTTCATGATCCGATATATTTTTTCTAGTACTTATGGTTTATAGTGTTATGTATGTATATATGTATATGTGGTTGATGGTTGTTTTTTTTAAGTTTTAAATTTTTCCGTTGTTTCAATATAATCGCTTAATGCTATTATCACGATTAGGTTTTAATAATTTCGGGTTTTCTTTAATGGGACATCGGGTGTCTCATTTCGTGGTATCAGAGCATTCGATTCTAATCAGACTTGAGTTAGGGTATACTGGCCATTTTAGTTGAATCCACATCCTATAACGACTATGCTTAGAAGTTGGGTAGTGAGTCCGAATACGACATTTGTAGGACATATAGTATTTATATTCCAGATTAATGTAGTATTATATGTCATATTGATGTGGGCTAATGATTTCTTTTAACATGATCAGGGCTCGCGGTAGAGGACAAGGACGCGGTAGACGTGCTATAGAGGTGGACCCTAGAGTGGGTAACGAGGATGATTATCAGTCTGAGGTAGGAGCTGGAGGTGGAGGGAAGTCATCTGAGACTCTTTGGACCATTCGGGACTTCGCATCCGTTCTGTTGCAACAGGCACAACAGAATGCTCAGAGGATGCAGCAAGATGCAGAGTTACAGGAGAAACAGGGCAGGAGAGTTACCGAGGTAGAGGATGCAGGGTTGGCTACCTTCCTAAAGGGGAAACCACCCCAGTTCAGAGAGGATTATGATCCAGTACGAGATGAGTGGTGGATACAGTAGTTGGAGAAGATATTTGACACTATGCGATGCAGAGATGACAGGAAGGTGACTTATGTCGCCTTCATGCTGACAGGAGGAGCAGAGTCATGGTGGAGAGGCAAGAGGAGGTTGCTTGAGGCAGAGGGCAGGTTGATTTGTTGGGAGCTATTTTGAGATTGTTTCTTTGAGAAGTACTTCCCGCGGTTGGTCAGACACGAGAAGGAGAGAGAGTTCATGAGTCTCCGACAGGAGGACATGTCTGTAGGTGATTATGCGGCCAGATTTGAGGTCTTAATACAGTTTTCCGAGTTCTACCAGAGGTTTCCAGACAAGGATTGGATGTGTCGAAGGTTTGAGGAGGGTTTATGGCACAAGATGAGGAGGGCTATAGTGCCCTTGGACATTCTGACTTTTCCAGAGTTGGTGGAGAGGTGTAGTGCTATTGAGAGTATGGACCAGAGGCAGGCTGCAGAGCTGAGGCAGCAACGTAGTGGAGGTCTTGCTAGGGCATGTCATCATAGGAGAGGAGATAGGGGTTCTCACTGGAGGAGAGGACCTTACACTAGACCAGGGCAGAATACTCAAACATCTGCACTAGTTACAGCAGCAACACTAGTTAGCAGAGAGGGCCAGCAGTAGAGAGGCCCAGTTTGTTTCCGATGAGGAGGTCCGCATTATAACAGGGAGTGTCCGGAGAGATCTGGTTGTTACATTTGCGGAAAACATGGTCATTTTGCTAGGGAGTGCAGGCAGAAAGCGGGACAGCAGCAGCCAGCTGCCAGTAGAGGAGTCGGTACCTCCAGAGGTGGAGCTGGGAGAGGCGTTTCAGCTGCAGGACGACAGACGGCAAGACCTTGGGCCACAGGGAGGGTGTTTACTGTGAGAGGGGTTGAATCCTCTCAATCTGCAGATCTTATTCAAGGTATGTGATTAATATCTGGTAGACTCTCGTCTGTGTTGTTTGACTCAGGTGCTACACATTCGTTTGTTTCACATGAGTGTGTGGATCATTTACGTTTACCCGTTTCTCAGCTACCATATACTTTGACAGTATCTACCCCGACAAACGACTCTTTGGTTGCTATGTTTGTTTACCTTCAGTGTCCTATAGTTTTTGAAAATAGGACATTCCTTATAGATCTCATCTATTTGCCTATGCAAACGATAGATGTTGTTCTTGGGATGGATTGGCTTTCAGCTAACCATGTAGTGTTAGATTGTGCCCGAAAGACCCTATCTTTTCTTGAGCCTTCTAGCATAGTATCTTCTAATGAAAGAGCAACTATGAGGAGTAACGATTCTCAGCAGTATTTGATTTTTTTTCTCTTTGGAAGCTAAGGAGTCTCCTAGTATAGATTATATGCCTATCGTGAGAGAGTTTCCTGAGGTTTTCCCTCCTGATGTTCCAGGTTTGCCACCAGAGAGGGAAGTTGAATTCACTATATATCTCATACCAGGGACAGGACCTATATCAGTAGCTCCTTATCGGGTGTAACCCGTGGAGTTGGTCGAGTTAAAGAAACAATTGGATGATATGATGAAGAAAGAATTCATCAGACCTAGTGTTTCACCCTGAAGAGCACCGGTGTTGTTTATGAAGAAGAATGATGGAAGTTCTAGGTTATGTATGGATTATAGGCAGTTGAACAAGGTTACAATTAAGAATAAGTATTAGTTGAAGGGAGCTGCGGTGTTTTCTAAGATTGACTTAAGATCCGGATACCATCAGATTAGGGTGAAGAAGGAGGATATACCTAAGACAACTTTTATGATGAGGTACGGACACTATGAATACTTGGTTATGCCGTTTGGTGTGACTAATGCTCTAGCAATGATCATGGATTACATGAACATGATCTTTAGTCCGTTCCTCGACAATTTGTAGTGGTGTTCATAGTTGATATTCTTATCTATTCCTTTTCCCGGGAAGAGCATAAGGAACACCTGACAATTGTGTTGCAGGTGTTGAAAGATAGGCAGTTGTATGCGAAGCTATCCAAGTGTGAATTTTGGCTAGGGGAGGTTCAGTTTTTAGGTCATATAATCAATAGGGATGGGATAGCAGTTGATCCAGTTAAGGTAGAGGCAGTGATTAAATGGGAGAGGCCTAAGTCAGTGAGTGAGGTGAGGAGTTTTCTAGGTCTAGCGGGGTATTACAGGAGGTTCATTGAAGGTTTCTCGAAGATTGGGTTGCCTATGAGATAGTTAACGAGAAATGATGCGACGTTTATCTGGACGAAAAAGTGTGAAGAGAGCTTTCAAAAGCTAAAGAGAAGTTGACTACGTCTCCAGTGCTGACGTTGCCAGATCCGCTAGGATAGTTTGACGTGTATTGTGATGCGTCATATCAAGGGTTGGGATGTATTTTGATGCAAGAGGGAAGATTTGTGGCTTATGCTTCCCGGTAGTTGAGGATTCATGAAAGGAATTATCTGACCCATGATCTGGAGTTAGCAGCTATAGTGTTCGCATTGAAGATATGGCGACACTATCTCGATGGAGCTAAGTTTAATGTGTTCAGTGATCACAAGGGTTTAAAGTATTTGTTTGATCAGAAGGACCTGAACATGAGGCAATGAAGATGGATGGAATTTAGTAAGGATTATGAGTTTGATCTTCAATACCATCCTAGGAAAGCAAATGTAGTGGCAGATGCACTGAGTAGGAAATCTTTACATGTGTCTGCAATGATGGTGAAAGAGATGGAGTTGCTTGAACAATTTAGAGATATAAACCTAGGTACTGATTTGACTGAGGATAGAATATGCTTAGGTATGATCACCATCAGTAGTGAGTTTCTGAGAGACCTTAAAGCTAAACTGGTTCAGGATGAATATTTCCAAGAGGTGAGTCGAGGTATAGAAGAGGGTAAGGTTTCAGAGTTTAGGAGAGGATCCGACGGTGTGTTAAGGTTTAGAGATCTGATATGTGTGCCCGAGGACTTAGAGTTTAGGAAGATGATTTTAGAAGAGGCACATAAGAGTAAGCCGAGTTTTCACCCAGGAGCCACCAAGATGTATCGAGACTTGAAGAAAATGTTTTGGTGGCCAAAGATGAAGAAAGAAGTGGCGGAGTATGTTCTATCATGTTTGGTGTGTCAGAAATCTAAGATAGAACATAAGAAGCCCACAGGTTTGTTGTAGTCTTTAGATATCCCAGAATGGAAGTGGGATAGTATAGCCATGGGCTTTGTGGTTGGATACCACGAACTCCGAAGAAGTTTGATGCGATTTGGGTTATCATTGATAGGTTAACGAAGTGTTCTCACTTATTACCTATTGGTGAGAGTTACAGTCTTGAGAAGTTGACCTAGATCTATATCAAGGAAATTGTGAGGTTACACGGGGTGACGTCAAGTATTGTCTCCGACCGAGATCCTAGATTTACATCTAGATTTTGGAGACAGTTACACAATGCTTTGGGAACCGAGTTGAGGATGAGTTCGGCTTATCAACCTCAGACGGATGAACAGTCAGAGAGAACCATTGAATCATTGGAAGATCTTTTAAGAGCCTGTGTGTTTGAACATGTTGGTAGTTAGGATGAATTCCTACATTTGATTGAGTTCACTTACAATAATAGTTTCCATAGCAGTATAGGGATAGCTCCGTATGAGGCTTTGTACAAAGTGTAGGACTCCGTTGTGTTGGTATGAGACTGGTGAGAGCCATGTGTTGGGTCCTGATGTGGTACAGCAGACAACGGAACAAGTCAGGAAGATATGAGAGAAAATGAAGGAAGTGCAGGATAGGCTACATTAACAAGAGAAGGAGACCCTTAGATTTTCAGGAAAGTGATCGCTTGTTGTTGAGAGTCACTCCAAAGACTGGAATTGGCAGAGCTATAAAGTCTAGAAAGCTTACTCCCTGATTCATTGGACATTTTCAGATTCTTCGACGAATTGGTCCAGTAGCTTACCATATAGCCTTACAGCCTAACCTTTCCAACCTTGACGATGTCTTCCATGTTTCCCAGTTAAAAAATTATTACCCTGATCCTTCTCATGTAATTCAGCCAGAGTCTATACAACTCCGAGAGAATCTAGAATATGAGGCTTTACCGTCTAAGATTGCAGATAGAAGGATTAAAGAACTCCATGGTAAACAGATTCCCTTGGTTAAGGTCATCTGGGATAATGTTATTGGAGATGCTACTTGGGAGCGTGAGGCAGATATGCAGCAGCAGTATCCCCATTTGTTTACAGGTATGAAAATTTCGAGGATGAAATTTCTTTTAAGGGGGTAGAAATGTAACATCCGTGATTTCATGTTTTGTTTAAGTATGATAAATAGGTTTAAGACTTGGATTATATATTTAAGATGATTTTTAAGGTCTAGAGACCCTTGCATGGAAAGTACGCAACCGTCTAGAGTGAGTTAGAACGTACACAAATCTTAGGGTTTTCACCCGTCCATTGTCTTTAAAGCGTATGAGTGTGAAACAATAAATTTGAAGTTAGGATTGATATTAGGCATTTTTTAGGGTTTGAGGTTGTTTATTTGGTCTTGATGAGCCTATATCTCAAATTTGGGACTAATCGGACATTGAAATGACTCAACGCGACGAAACATCTTCTGGTCAATGGTCAACGCTCGAACGTGGTAAACCCAACGCTCAAGTGTCCACAGAACGTTCAAGCATGGGTATACTAACACTCAAGCGCACTAGTCAAATAGACAAGGTTTGGTGTTGACTTCCATGTGTCAAAAGAGGCTTACGTGGTAGTTGAGGATTGGTTGCATGGCGCGGTGGTCTACCTGCCTCCAACGCTTGAGCGTTGATGCGCTGTCTTACAAAAATATAAAGCTTAAGTGACTTAAGTCACTTAAGCAATAAGTGAAGAAACAGAAGGCAGAAACGTGAGAAGAGTAAGGCAAACAGAGAGAGTGAGAGAGTTAGAGAGAGAGAACTTCTAGAAGAGAGTTAGAGCGATTCGATCATCCCGTTGCGACTTCGAGTATGTGGTTGCAATCATGGCAACGACGCCTTCACTTTCCTATTCTTCTTGTCTTCTATAGTGAAGGTAATTCCTACTCTTTTTATGTTGAAATGCCGTCTGTGACGGTACTTGACTTATCTTTCATTTCAGTTATCGGATTTCGATTCCGACTTCGTATTATGACTCCTTGTAACGTACGCTTCATAATGTGATGTTTAGTTGAAATTTTGGTGGTTCGGAGGCCTTGATCCTGTGAGTTGTAGATTTGAAGTTGTAGATGGAGTGTGCGCTTCATGATGGCGAGTTATCGTACGACTTTACAGGTGGGGGAAAGAAGTCATCAAACTCGGAAATGGAGAAGTGGCATTTATTTCGATAATGGCGTAGGGCGACCTAAACCCTACTAGAGAGAGAGTAACGGACAATGTCAATGTCACATTGGGGACTACTTAGTGGTACCAATGATGATATTGGAATTGTATGTTTATCACTGATACGTATAAAAATAAATTATTTTATTATTAATGCTGACTGGTTTGACTGACTGGACTGGTTTAACTGTTATCGGTATGTTGTTGATATATGATGAGTCGTCTGTGTTATTTGTGCTTATTGGATAATAGATAAAATTATATTATATTATTTTATTATATATGGAGATGATTGAAAAGATGACATGTTGACATGATGGGTGATTATTGTGATTAGAGATTCTATGAGCATTGATACATGATGAGTATAGTGATGTATGTTGGGGTTCATGATACATGAGTTTAGAAATGCCTAATCGAGATGATTATTGTGATATGGCGATGAGACTGATGAGATGTGATTATTGTTGAGGTTATCTATGAGATAATGATTAAAGGTTAAGGCACTAGGGGGTGACTTGAAACATGGTCTGTGATATTTTCATATGGGTGACCTGAAACATTGTCTGTGATATGGTGCATTGGCACTAGGGGTCTTATTCCTTGGAGGATGAAATCTCGTGGTTTAGACTATTAGCAGGACCGTCCCAAACATTATTGTTATTATTGTCGCAGCTATAGTTCATGCATTACATGAGCACCCTGGTCGGGGATCAGTGGTGTGCACTGACGTGTATTGTGCAACTATAGTGCCATTTCTTTGCATGGGCATTCTCTCTCCGTGGTTGAGAATGTGCGCTGGGGACTCTGGAGACGTGTCGTTATGGATATTCGGATATGTGTCCAAACATCAGTATACACATTGCATTGCATTGCATCATGATGGAGGGTAGAGGAAAAATAATAGCCGTTGTCGAGGATGGCTGTGCTTTATATAGAGAGAGAGATATATGGAGATGGATGTTCAGTGTGCTGTTAAAGATTTAAATGTTACTAAACCTGATATGAGCCATGGGGGGGCAAGTCCAATTTCCAACAAGAATTATTTGAGCCCAATGAAGACCATGGATCAAGAATCAAATCAAGGACTTGGTGGGCCCATGACAAGAGTTAGACACAAGAAATCCCAACAAGCTCTTAATTACATGGGGGCTATTTTGATAGAAGCAAGCCCAAGAATGAGACCAAATGGAATGGAGCCCCAATTGATGACCTATCTCATTCAACTAGAAGACCCATGATCATTTTCAAATGGGGCGTGCTCTAGTTATGAGTCCACTTAGTTGTTTTATTTTAATTCAATAAATGTAATGGGGTTATGTGTGTGTGTCCAAATTGGCTAAGTGTTGCAAATGGGTCAAGCCCACTTAAGTCCATGTTGTACACGAATTTGGGAGCTTAGTAGGAGGAATATTTGGTTTGCATGCCAATAGTAACTCCTATAAGTTATTAGTTTGTTTATTGTTTTGTTAATTATGTGGGAGTTACACTTTTTAATATGAGAAGTAAAGTGTGGCAGCCACATAATGATGGTTATGAGAGAATAATAAACTCACCATTAGAGGCTGAGTTAAGGAGGGAATTAGTGAGTCATTTAGTGACATGATTAGGCTAATTATTGTGGGGGTTATGATCTCTTTTGGAAGCCATAAAGTTGGCAGCCTAATACTCTATTTGTACACTCCATTTTCATGTTGAATAGTAACTTGGATGTTGAATTTGGATTAAATCCATTTGTGAGGGAATTGTCTCTCTTTGGTTCTTGGTTGAGCCATCTTGTTCTTATCAAGAATCCACGATTCTTGTGGCGAACCTCACATTGGCTTATCAAATCCCCTTGGATTTGTAGCGCCTACATACCATTCCTTACCTTCATCCATTTTCCTATTTCTTCTTCTTTGTGGCGCCTACCTCCCATTTCTCATCTTATCCAATTTTGTATTTCATCTTCTTCTATAATTTTGCTTGGTCACTCAAGGATAGATCCGAAAATATATATGTTCCTTGTTAGGATCATATCATTTGGTATCAGAGCTTAGGCTTTGGTTGAATTTTGAGTTTTGTTCTTCTTCTACCTTTCTCCTTTTCTTCTTTTTGCTATGTTGCGATTTGAAAATTTCGACTATGTGCAAGAACATAGGAAAGAGGTTGAAGAGTGGATCCGGCAAATGCATGAGAGGCGTGACAAGAGGATGAGAGAGAACGAACAAAAGAGGTTGAGAAAAGAGGAAAGAATGAAAAGACAAATGGAAAGTTTTGAAGACCATGTGAAGAAGTTGGTGGAAGACTCCAACAAGAAAGAGAATGAGAAGAAAGAGAGAGAGAAAGAAAAACAAGAGAATGAGGCAAAAGCAAAAGAGAGTGAAAAGAAAAGTGGTGGTCAAAAGGAAAAAGAAAAGGAGAGTGAAAAGAAGAGTGATAATCAAGAGGGAAAAGAAAAAGAGAGTGAAAAGAAGAATGATGAGCAAGAGAAAAATAGTGAGCAAAAAGAGAGTTCTTTGGCAACAAAAAGTGAGGAGAAGAGGGCTTTGATTTCAAGACAGCCCCAATGCATAATTTATTGCAAGGACTTTTGTTTAATTTCCAATGCTTCTAATGATCTCTCTTTGCCTAGTGGTGTTGTAACTCTTTTGCAGAAATTTGGAGATTTCATCCCAAAGGAAGTACCCCATGGTTGGGAAACTTTCAAGGATTCCAAAAGTCTCAATAAAGCACCTACTCATGCTTTACCTCCTATTGAAATATATTATGAACTTAAGTTTGATACAACCGATGTAACGGAAGAGTTCATCCCAAGGGAGGTACTCCATGGCTTGGGAACTTGCATGGTTACCCAAAAGTATGGATATCTTAACACAAGATTCGATAACATGCTTGGGATTGAAATCATAAATTCGAGGACGAATTTTCTTAAAGAAGGAGGGTATGATATGAGCCATGGGGGGGCAAGTCCAATTTCCAACAAGAATTATTTGAGCCCAATGAAGACCATGGATCAAGAATCAAATCAAGGACTTGGTGGGCCCATGACAAGAGTTAGACACAAGAAATCCCAACAAGCTCTTAATTACATGGGGGCTATTTTGATAGAAGCAAGCCCAAGAATGAGACCAAATGGAATGGAGCCCCAATTGATGACCTATCTCATTCAACTAGAAGACCCATGATCATTTTCAAATGGGGCGTGCTCTAGTTATGAGTCCACTTAGTTGTTTTATTTTAATTCAATAAATGTAATGGGGTTATGTGTGTGTGTCCAAATTGGCTAAGTGTTGCAAATGGGTCAAGCCCACTTAAGTCCATGTTGTACACGAATTTGGGAGCTTAGTAGGAGGAATATTTGGTTTGCATGCCAATAGTAACTCCTATAAGTTATTAGTTTGTTTATTGTTTTGTTAATTATGTGGGAGTTACACTTTTTAATATGAGAAGTAAAGTGTGGCAGCCACATAATGATGGTTATGAGAGAATAATAAACTCACCATTAGAGGCTGAGTTAAGGAGGGAATTAGTGAGTCATTTAGTGACATGATTAGGCTAATTATTGTGGGGGTTATGATCTCTTTTGGAAGCCAAAAAGTTGGCAGCCTAATACTCTATTTGTACACTCCATTTTCATGTTGAATAGTAACTTGGATGTTGAATTTGGATTAAATCCATTTGTGAGGGAATTGTCTCTCTTTGGTTCTTGGTTGAGCCATCTTGTTCTTATCAAGAATCCACGATTCTTGTGGCGAACCTCACATTGGCTTATCAAATCCCCTTGGATTTGTGGCTCCTACCTCCCATTTCTCATCTTATCCAATTTTGTATTTCATCTTCTTCTATAATTTTGCTTGGTCACTCAAGGATAGATCCGAAAATATATATGTTCCTTGTTAGGATCATATCAAAACCCCTTTCCACATTTGACGTTAATCGTTTCTTATCCTTTTTCTTCTTGTTGTGGTGTTTGTATTTTTATTGTTGTACCTTAGACCCTGAGCACGAGGATGGCACACTGGGATCACCCATGGATGACTCAGGCGGCAGGATTCCCCCTCATGGGGACTTTTGAGTTCGAGTTTATATAACCCAACGGGTGACTTGTAGACCCAGTTACCCGGTTTGCAGTATATACAGGTCCGGTCTCGGTGACTACGGGACTAGGGCATGGAGCTCCTTTAGGTTTGGTGGGTACTTGATCAGCCTCTGGCTCGTCTAGTTTTATAACTAGAAAAACCTTGGCTTTGTGCTAATTATATCTCATTTTCGCCCAAATTAGACTTGATTGTCTTTAAGCAGCATTTTGAGTCTCTAAAGTATTTTTAGGTTATTTTAGTTGATTTTGAGTCAAATAAAGCACTTACTGCTATTTCTTGTTTTCAAGTTAATAAAGTGAAGCAATTTTGGATTCTTCGCCCCGCGAGAGGCTGCTCGCCTCGCAAGCCTGAAGGCTGTCTGTTCCGGAAATTGCAAACCTTTCTGTGTCGCCTCGCGAACCATGTCTCGCCTCGCGAGCCTAGAAGACCAGAAGCCATCACGGTTAGTCCCTGATACTCATAACGAGCGTAATAAGAAGACTCTTCCATTCCTCGCCTCACGAATAACCAGCTCGCCTCGCGAGAAAGCCAAACACTGAAGACTGTTCATAATATTTGCCACGCGAAGGTACGCTCGCCTCGCGAGCTCGCAGAATCCAGAATCTGTATTTAAGTCTGTTTTAGGGCAGAACTGAGGATCTCTCTTCTTATCTTCTCTTCTTTTCCTCTTCTCTTTAGTTTAGTGCGGCTACAAGTAGGTTTAGGTTTATGTTTGTAATGGAGAACTAGTCTCCTTGATTAATCTACTGTAATCGATTTCCAACGCACTTGAGGTTCTGTAATTCCTATTTTGTTTGCTTTTCCCTTTTCAATACTATGCTATATATTTCTGTTTGCTTAATTCAGGAGTGTATAGTGTTTGTGTTGATTTATTTCGGTGATGTTATGTTCCTATATTGAATCGCGTTTTCTTAATTCGCGTGTGTTCATTCATGTTCGCTTAGTTCATGAGTACTTCACCCCGTTTGCTTAATTCGAGAATTAGGAACATATATCTCGTAGTAGCGATTTCGCTTGTTAATTGTTGCTACAACCGAAAAGGGATTAGAATCTGCTTAGGGCTTGGAATTTACATGAACCGATGATTGTTGGGAAATCGAGAACAGTAGATTAATCATCTTTAGCTTATTTGATAATCCTTTAAACTTCTTTGTTTTTATTGCTCTGTTTTTGCTTTGTTTTCCACTTGAATTTCAATCCACACCCCCCCCCCCCAAAAAAAAAAACTGATTTTTGTGGTAAATAACAATCCAAGAGTCCTTGTGAGACGATACTCGAGTTGTCGCTCCCTAAACTACATTTTTTTACAAACTGCTCGCTTTTTGGCGCGTGCGCGACAGCGCGTTCAAAATTGGGGACTCTTGTTGTTACTAACAGAAAATTAAATTTTAAAAAAAAATTGCTGAATTGGTCTGAGTGTGAATCTACCCATGGATGATTATATGCAATGTTACATGCCTAATGTTAATTATGAACCGCCATGCATATATTATCCTGACTCTCCTGGTTTAATACATCGGTTGCCAAGGTTTAGTGGTCTTGCAGGTGAGAATCCGCAGGAGCATCTGAGGGAATTCTAGATTGCTTGTTCTACAATGCTGAGACCTGAAGGAATAACAGAAGACCACATCAAGATGAGAGCCTTCCCATTCTCACTTGAAGGTGCTGCGAAGGATTGGTTGTATTGTCTCGAGTCGAATTCCATCTCAACCTGGTTTGATTTGAAGAGAGTCTTCCTGTTGAGATACTTTCCTGCCTTCAGAGCTGCATCAATCAGGCACAACATTCCTGACCCTTCCACTGATGAGTACCACCCCAGCTGGGGAAACCATCCAAACCCTTGGTATGGGGACTCACAACTGATGTTACCACTGGCACCACCACAGAACCCCCCCCCCCCAAGTGACCACTTCTGCACCTTCCGGACCTTCACTAGAGGACCTGTTCAAGCAAATGACTGCACAGATAACTGCACAAATAGAAGCAAACAATCTCGAATTCCAACAGAGGATGGAAGCAAGTAATCTTGAATTTCAACAGAGGATGGAGGCAAGTCGTCAGGATTTTGCCACTCAAAATGCTTTCATCGTTTCCGCCTTAGCTAAACTACAAACTCCACATCCCCTTGAAGAACATACAGATTCACGAATAGTTGTTCTTGACAATACTTCCTCTGAGGATAATTTTGATAATGATGTCAAGAACACTTTTGTTGATGAACTGTGTGTTGAATCTCCAGATGTTATACCTTTCCTGATTCTATCTATTATACTTCATGTGCTGATTGTGCTGACACTGCTTCGTGTGTAGCATGTTTTGAAATCTTATTCTTTTCAGGGTGTGAGGAGCAAAACGTCCATATGGAACAGGAGACATATGAGGTTGAGGGCCCTGTTCGGCCAGGAAACATAGAAAATGAGGATCAGGAGGACATCTGCTTCACCATGCTTGTGGATAATAAAGAACCTTTGGAATTAGATGCATGTGTTGAAAGTGATGGGATGGATGAACTGTGTGCTGAATTTCCAGACATTCAGGCCTTTACTGATTCAGTTTATTGTACCATATGTACTGACTGTACTAACACTAACCTTTGTGTGGTGTGTGCTGAGAATTCTGCATGTATAACAGGTGATGGATTTGTCAGAGCAGTGAATGAAAATTGTGCAGAAAATGAAGCAACACCAGAGACCCTCTCTACCTGTTTGCCACCTCCCCCTGTGGAACCACCAGTGATGGAGTTCAAGCCTCCGGATTTTGCACCCTTGGATATGAAGACACTGTGGCCAGTCCAAGAGGTTGAACCCCATTTTTATTGGGAGGACTTTGTAGATAAAGAGATCAACCTTGACCCAAGAGGGAGTGAGAAGTCCGCCGCACTTGGCGAGGTCACCATAACTGTCAAGCACTCACTCCCATATCAAGGCTGCAAGTTAGGGGACCATGGAACAAGCTTCCATCCTTTGTCTATCACGCGGGCATTATGCTGCATGCCATGGGATCCAGGAGGATCATACTGCAATTTGGGCATTCCGTGGCCGTTGTATCACAGACAGTGGGATCCTGGTGGAACCATCTCCATGAGTTTTCTCTGAACCTTACTCTCTTTAATTGCTTTGCCTTGCTTTATTTTTGTTTTGTTTTCTTTTAGCTCCTGAATAATTTGAGAAGATCAGGAGTATTTGTGTGTTGAGTCTTGTGTCGGCTAGCTTGCTGGATTTTAATTGAATTTGTATAGATGGATTGCATGTTATGTGTTGATTGTTTTCCCCCCAGGTTTTGAAATTTGAAAATTTGATCCCCATTTGAAAATTTGAAAACTGAACTTTGAGATATTTTGTTATGATGACATTATTTATGATAAGTTTGGGGTGATAGGAAACACACACTAGGGATAGAATCTCGGTCAAACAATTTGTAAAAATTGTCCAGGTGAGGATTTGAGCCTCCAACATGTTTTTAATTGTGAGAATCACTTTCAAGTTGTACTTTCCCGAATTTGCTTGAATCTCTTCATGGTTTGCATGTTTATGTGTGTGCATCAGATGATTTAGGCATTTATCTTTGTAAATAACCACTTGGCCTAAATTGAACCCTTCCTAAATGCATGTTCCTTAGTTAGCCCCATTGAGCCTAATTAGCCTATTATCTCTTGATGACCTTATGTTATGAGCCAAAATCTGGAAAACCATGTTAACCCGATCTTAGGATTAGGAGAGCATGGAAGCTTAGCAAGAGAAGGTTGCAAGAAACTAAGTTTGGGGTGGCTACAAGGATGCTCATGTCATTCTGGGGTGAGAAAAAGAAAAAAAAACAATAAAAAGGTTGGAGCCAAAGGCAAAGAAAAGAAAAAAAAGAAAAAAAAAGGGAAATAAAAGAACAAAAATGTCAAAAAAGGATATCTAAAGAAAAGGCTGTAGTCACCCAAAGCATAAAGAAAAATGGAAAAAGGAACTCGAGTGGAATTCAATATGTATCAAATGCTCATGCTCTCTTAGTTCCAAGGGACTTAAGCCTAGTTCCTTTGTATATCCTAACCTTAGCCAGGCCCCATTACAACCTTAAAAGACCTTTTGATGTTGCATGCATGTTTTCGTGGGAACCTTGGTTGAGATGAAAATCAAATTCATGGGAGGTGCTCTTAAAAGTGAAATTGAGTGAAATGTTGATAACCTAGACAAACTGAGCAGATGAGTGAAACACTAAATGCCATTGTGAGGAAGGCGATTGTTTGAATTTGGTGATCTCCCTCTTGTGTGTAACTTGGATCCCTTGCTTAGATTAATGATTGTTTGAATGACGAAATTCTCAAATGTTTAAAGTAAATGCATGTGGGGATTGCTTTGTTTGAAAGGGGAGGACATTGAATGAAAAATTATTTTGATGAATTGCTTGAAATTTGTGCGAAATTGATTAAATCTTTAAGCTTGCCATGTCTGGAGTCTTTTTGAGTTTTTGAGTTTTAGTTTGCTTGGGGACAAGCAAAGTTTAAGTTTGGGGTATTGTGATCAGCCTCTGGCTCGTCTAGTTTTATAACTAGAAAAACCTTGGCTTTGTGCTAATTATATCTCATTTTCGCCCAAATTAGACTTGATTGTCTTTAAGTGCATTTTGAGTCTCTAAAGTATTTTTAGGTTATTTTAGTTGATTTTGAGTCAAATAAAGCACTTACTGTTATTTCTTGTTTTCAGGTTAATAAAGTGAAGCAGTTTTGGATTCTTCGCCCCGCGAGAGGCTGCTCGCCTCGCGAGCCTGAAGGCTGTCTGTTCCAGAAATTGCAAACCTTTCTGTGTCGCCTCACGAACCATGTCTCGCCTCACGAGCCTGGAAGACCAGAAGCCATCACGGTTAGCCCCTGATACTCATAACGGGCGTAATAAGAAGACTCTTCCATTCCTCGCCTCACGAATAACCAGCTCGCCTCGCGATAAAGCCAAACACTGAAGACTGTTTATAATATTCGCCACGCGAAGGTACGCTCGCCTCGCGAGCTCGCGGAATCCAGAATCTGTATTTAAGTCTGTTTTAGGGCAGAACTGAGGATCTCTCTTCTTATCTTCTCTTCTTTTCCTCTTCTCTTTAGTTTAGTGCGGCTACAAGTAAGTTTAGGTTTATGTTTGTAATGGAGAACTAGTCTCCTTGATTAATCTACTGTAATCGGTTTCCAACGTACTTGAGGTTCTGTAATTCCTATTTTGTTTGCTTTTCTCTTTTCAATACTATGCTATATATTTCTGTTTGCTTAATTCAGGAGTGTATAGTGTTTGTGTTGATTTATTTCGGTGATGTTATGTTCCTATATTGAATCGCGTTCGCTTAATTCGCGTGTGTTCGTTCATGTTCGCTTAGTTCATGAGTACTTCACCCCGTTTGCTTAATTCGGGAATTAGGAACATATATCTCGTAGTAGCGATTTCGCTTGTTAATTGTTGCTACAACCGAAAGGGGATTAGAATCTTCTTAGGGCTTGGAATTTACATGAACCGATGATAGTTGGGAAATCGAGAACAGTAGATTAATCCTCTTTAGCTTATTTGATAATCCTTTAAAATGCTTTGTTTTTATTGCTCTGTTTTTGCTTTGTTTTCCACTTGAATTTCAATCCAACCCCCCCCCCCCCCAAAAAAAAAAACTGATTTTTGTGGTAAATAACAATCCAAGAGTCCTTGTGAGACAATACTCGAGTTGTCGCTCCCTAAACTACATTTTTTTACAAACCGCTTGCTTTTTGGCGCGTGCGCGACAGCGCGTTCAGTACTTTCAGAGCCGGTAAGACGTTTCCCTTCCTTATTGGATTTCCGAATGCACAGTTACCACCGATGCCTGAGATGGCACAAGTTCCCTTCCTCTTACCCTTCAAGGTACCTGCTCCATAGCCAGCACCAGCACCCGCACCGGAGCCCGTCCTTCTACCATTTCCAGAGGAGGACCCAGTAGTACCAGTTCATTATCCGATGCCTGTCCCAGAGGCACCCGCTCTTCCCGAGGTTAGAGCAACAGATCGGAGTCTTCCAGAGCATCCTCCAGGTTAACATCTAGGGATAGCAGGTCATACCGACGATTGTTCCAGATATCTTCAGAGAGGAGCTCTTCCAGTGGCAGTGGAGGAGTAGCAGGACCATCTAGACTCAGCGGTGACGGTGAGGGTAGTAGCTAGTGATGGCTCAAGTCAGTGCCATCTGTAAAGGTGTGTGTGTGAGGTTTTGATGTATTTTTGAGCGGGGACTGGATGTTGAGTGTTTGCGAGGTATCTTTTGTTCCAGTCTTTTGATGTATTTTTATTTTCTACCAGTCTGTATATTTTGGGATCCTACAGACGTTTCTAGAAGGTTTCTCAATGATTGCGTTATCAATGATGCAATTAATGAGAAAAGGTAAGGCGTTTGAAAGGAGTGATGAGTGCGAGAGTAGTTTCCAAGAGTTGAAGATGAGGCTTATAGCATCTCCAGTACTCGTCTTGCCAGATCCGTTAGCACCATTTGATGTGTGCTCCGATGCATCACATTAAGGCTTGGGTTGTGTTCTCATACAAAATGGAAAATTGGTGGCTTATTCCTATAGACAGTTAAGGGTACATGAGAGGAATTATCCAACCCATGACCTTGAGTTGGCCGCAATAGTGTTTGCATTGAAGATATGGAGACACTATTTGTATGGTGCTAAGTTTATAGTGTTCAGCAACCACGAGAGCCTAAAGTATCTGTTCGATCAGAAAGAGATAAACATGAGGCAAATGAGATGGATGAAATTCATAAAGGACTACGAATTTGATCTTTAATACCGTCTTGTAAAGGCAAACATTGTAGCAGACACTCTAAGTCGAAAATCTTTATAAGTGTTCGCTATGATGGTCAAGGAGTTGGAATCGATCGAGAAGTTGAGAGATATGAATCTTGGGATAACGGAATTATCCCATAACAATATGAGTTTGAGAATGGTTACTATAACTAGTGGATTTCAAGACTTAGTACGGAAAAAGCAGGCAGAAGATTAATACCTCTAAAAGGTGAATCAGATGATAGAGGAAGGTAGGACTTCAAAGTTTAAACGAGGTATTGATGGCATCATAAGTTTTGGAGAAAGGATCTGTGTGTAATAGGATAGAGAAGTTAGGAATCTGATCTTGGAAGAGGCACACAAAAGTAAGTTGTGTTTTCATCCAGGTGCCACGAAGGTGTGTTAGGATTTGAAGATGTTCTTTTTGTCGGGGATGAAGAAAGGGGTAGCGGAATATGTCCAATCCTGCTTGGTGTGTCAAAAGACGAATATTGAACAACAAAGCCAGCATGATTATTGCAATCTATGGATGTCTCAGAATGGAAATGGGACAATACTGTAATGGACTTCATGTCCGGGTTACCATGAGAGCAAGTAAAGTATTATGCAATCTATGTAATAATTGATAGGTTAATGAAGTGTGCTCATTTTGTGCCTATCAATCAATTGTTTTCAATGGAGAAGTTGACCTATTTGTACATCAAGGAGATAGTGAGGTTGAATGGGCTACCAACAAGTATATTTTCAGACACGGATCCAAGATTCACTTCAAGGTTCTGGCAAAGTTTGAACAGTTCTTTGGGAACAAAGTTAAGGATGAGTTTTACTTATCATCCTTAGACGGATGGTCAGTCAAAAAGAATGATTCAGTCTTTTGAGGATCTGTTAAGAGCATGTGTTTTGGAATACACAAGAAGTTGGGATGAGTTTTTTCCACTGATTGAGTTCATGTATAACAACAGTTTCCACTCCAGTATTGGCATAAAGCCATATGAAGCACTATATAGAAGGAAGTCTTCAGCACTTATTTGTTAGCATGAGACCGATGAGAGTTAGTTGATTGGACTAGAGATGGTAAAAACGACAATCGAGCAAGTCCGTAAGATCTAGGAGAAGATGAAAGTAGCAATCGATAGGCAGAAAAACTACAGTGATAAAAGGAGAAGGACCATAGAATACCAAGAAGGCGACCATGTGTTAATGAGAGTCACTTTGAGGATTGGAATTAGCAGGGCAACTAAATCCAGAAAGCTTAGACCTCGTTTCATTGAACCATTTCAGATTCTTCGCTGAATTGGTCCAGTAGCCTTTTAGATAGACTTACCACCCAACTTGCACAACATCCATAATGTTTTTCAGGTATCACATCTTATAAAATTTCATCCTAATCCATCGCAAGTCATAGAGCCTGAATCAATCTAGATAAGAGAAAACCTTGAGTATGAGGCTTTACCTGTACTGATCAAGGACAGAACGATAAAGGAACTTCACAGAAAACAGATTCCATTGGTCAAGGTAATCTTCGATGTTGTTATAGGAGATGAAACATGGGAGAGGAAAGCAGACATGCTACAGTAGTATCCTCATCTTTTTTCCTAAGGTAACTTAATTTGAATTTTGAGGACGAAATTTATTTTAAGGGGGGTAGTAATGTAACGCCCCTTTTTATCCATTAGTGTAAAAGGAAAGTATTAGGCATATTTTAAGGCTTAATCATGTTACTTGGGTGTTATTAAAATTGTATTTCAAATTTGAGGTTAATCGGACGTCAAACAAGCTCAGAACGCTTCAAATCGCGCGAAAATCGGATACCGACATCAGCTTAACATTTGAGCATGGAGAAGCCCAATGTTTGAAAAGTTGCACGCTAAAATGTTGGCGTTTATTTTGCATGTGAACTAGACTTGTACTGAGAGAGACCCTGCGTGTTTTAGAGAGAGAAAGTCAGGTTTAAGCACCATTTTTCTGTCAGATTTCGATTCCAACTTCGAATCCGCGATCAAGGCAACGAGCACATCATCTATCTGCTTTCAATTCGTCGATAGATTGAGGTAATGCTTGAATACCTAATTCATCGACATGTCGACATTGTCGTTCTTCATTTTTTCCTCATTCTTGCATGATTCCTTGCTTCGTTTATGGATTTGTTGCAAGATTAGGGTTTGTGACAATGTCTAGATGTTGTTTGTGTGTTAGGGTAAATTTAGGAGCATCAAGGAGCTCCCTAGTGAACATGGCAGCGACTGTGTGTAGTGAGGGGTACATGTTTCGATATGTCAGACAAGTGTACATGACTGTCTAAGATGGGGATAAAGTACCTAACACACAGGGGAGGCAAGCATAGTACTGTATATTAGACTGTCTATGTAGGGTGCCCAAGACCCTACTAGTTGTCGAGTAGTGAACAATGATTGAACCCTCGTTGAAAATGGTTTGAAAATGCTTGTTAGGGTTTAGTTATCGTAGGCTTACCGACTTTAGGGGAAAACCCTAGGTTAGTCAATTCTGGTTGAGGATGCATGTTTATCTGTTATATGATTATTTCTCTGGATGATGTGTTGGTTGATGTGTGAAACTTGTTATATGTTTTATATTATTTTAATATTATTATTGGTTGAGTTTAGAAATATAACTATGATGATGTGGAGGTTGACTGGTTGTTGTGTTAGAAACCCTAGTTGACACCCCAAGGGTACGTTGATTGGTTTTGTGATGTGAATGCGGTATATGGGTATCGAGATGAGAACGCGGATGCCTAGGGCATCGTGATAAGTCTAAGTATAAGATTTGTACCAGTGTCAACTTAGTTTGTTTGTCCATTACATAGTTGCCAAAGTGGCGATCTGCGTGACTGGGAGTCATGCGAGGTTGGTGTACCCGGGTGCTGGTATGAAATATGGAGAGGAACTGTTATGGGAACCTTGGGGATGTAGTCTGGTCTGGAATGATCTACGGAGACTAGTGATTTGCACCCACTGTGTTGTGATCCCCGTGGAGGGTTGGCTATCTCGATGTCTGGCCTTGAGTATTCCAATCACAGGTGGACCTTCTGAGGCGACCAAGATACCCCTTTTGGAAATTGAGCTCATAGGAGGAAGCACCCTTATTGGTCACGGCGAACGTAACAGTACCTGGACAAACCAACTGACATTCTCTGGGCAAGGAAGTCCTAATTGAGAGAAAGAGAATGTTCGAGAATCAGTATTCCCTGTGGGAGAGATCAGCTGATATGCATAAGAGTGTGACTCTTTAGAGAATTGATCCTAGATTTAGAATTGAGGATGTTTGTAAAACATTGACTTGAGAGATGTTTCTTGTTTGTACATCTATGTTGTTTGATAACATGCAATATTGTGCCCCAACCCTTTTTATGATATTGATTAGTTTCTTATCTCCTTTCTTTTCTCTATCTTTCTGTGTATATATATGTTACAGTAGATGCGCAACAGTAGGACGGGAACAGCGGCCTGACAAGATTATCATCCGGTGCAATACCTGCAGAGCATCCCTCCCACCATCCCGATTCTTGGTGATATGGAGCTAGTGTACCATGACTATCTTGGGTGGTAGGTCGATCACTCACAGTTCTTCATGACTTATATCCACCCAGTTAGTCTGTATGTCCGTCGTGGAGGAGATCCTTACTTTACCTTTATTGGCTCGTATCGGATTGCTCAGCCCCTGTCGTTTTCAGAGATGTGGTATCCACCCCGCTAGAGGGAGTTCCCTGACGATATGTGGAATATGGTGGAACGTTCAGAGGCTGGGGGCCACGTGGCCATGGTTCAGAGAGGCAGGTGGAGGAGCATGCAGACCATGTATCACTTTCGTCATTGTAACACCCTTCTCAAGTGCTACATCGTACGTGACATTTTAAGGCCAAAGAGTATGCTAATTAAAATTGGCTATAAAATAATGGGGTAATTTTCTTCTTTTTCTTAAGTCATAAATATAACTACTTTGATATAAAGGAATGGACAATAAAATATTCCATTATCATAATTAAGGTCATGAGTTCGAAAATCATTTACATAATACCCAACCCGACTCATAAACAGAAATCATAGAAATGTACAGACTCAACATAAAGATATGGAGACGCAACTCCTAAAATACAAGATACTTGGAGTCGCAGCTCCATAAACGTTAACATTAACTCCCAAACATACCCAGTTGTCGAAACTAAAATAGAAAAGACAATCCTTTCTCGTACATCGTGAGAAGGATAAACCCAACTGACGAGATCTAGTGGAAACACTATTGGGGTCCACTACCGACGTCGTCACAAAAGACACTATTGGAGTCACTACAAAAGTAACTCTTGGACTAAGCCCTTACCTCTGCCAAGAGGAAAAACATGGTCTATGAACCCATCAATAGTCTGGAAGACGTCCACTAGAAACTCCAACATATCGTCCGCATACTCGAACCTCATTCTCTACGATGCGTCAGTCAAGCGACATCTTAACATCTCAATCTTCTCAAAAGAATACAGAAGGCACATAGCCAGCCGACATAGGCAATATAAAAATAAGGAGGTGATATTTCGATTTATCTTACACATAAGGCAGACATGCAGTGGTACGACTCACAGGTATATAATACAACAGTCATATATTCCTTTTATATCCCATTTTAATTCTGCAACTCAAAACTCCAAGAATATAATATACCAAACTCGACGGTAAGCTTATCAAGCATACCGGACACGGTTTGTCCATCGGAGGACAGGAATAGAGAGAAACTGATTGAAACCGTATAGTCTCATTCCTACACAGCCTCAAGCAATATCCGATTCTAACATCGGAGATGATTTGATATTTTGGAAAGAAATGGCCAGTATAGGTTTCACATCCGCCCACCTCAGGCACCATGTGTGGCTAGTTGACTAGGCACACAAGGCTTGAATCATAATGAACATACAATCATAATCACATGTGATCTCAAATTATCTGTAACACATCAGGCTCTTTATGAAACCACTACAACCGGAACCTGGCTTCCTGGGCACAACGACCTCACCGAACATAGTATCAACTATGTATCTGGGCAAAATTACCAGAAAACATCCAATTGGTCTATCCGTCGGATAACCTCGTGATTCCACCAGAATCCACTTGCTGTCAATCTCTGATGGACGATATTCTTGGGTGCGAATCATCGTCTCTTCACTAATCCACAATTCTCAGACAGACTTGTCATGTTTGTGTCAAGATATTTTAAGACACTTGCTTACAAGTAAGAACACATTATGAAATTGGATCGACAGTCCAATCATTTATTTCTTTATACTTTTCTAATGGAGCCTTTCTCTTGGCTTCCAAGAAATCAAGTAACCCTTAGACCATTAAATCTTATGGAGGTATGGATAATGAATTATCCCTACTTTACGACAAATTAATGGTCTTGCTTCACCAGAAGTCATAAATCATTAAGTTCATATTTTCACTAAGTCGTCATCGACTTAGGTTTTCCATTTACTTGAAATACTAGTCTTGAAGACTAAAATCCTCTTTATGCTTAAAACCAAACCTTTGGTTAAAACCAAACCATTTTGAAATCAGATTCCATAAAAGTACATAAGTACTAAATTCCTCAAAACATTTTCTTGAAAAACGTCGAAACTCTTAAAATACTTTTTTACCGCTTTTTACTGTATTTCAACTTAAATTCCATCTGTTCACAAATATAATCATTTTTATCAAATCCTTCACTTTCCTAAGTTACCATACTTATGTTAGAGTATTAAAATAATGGTTTCAAACTTTACATCATGGTTTTCTCAAAAGTCTTTAAAAACGCTTGACGAGGGTTTCGCCGCTTTTTAATGAATTTAGGCCCAAAAGCCATACTTTTGAAAATATGGTTGTTCACCTCAAATATATTACCCACCTAGGTTATAATACTCATATTAAGATGTTGAAACACTAATTTTAAAGTTTCATTTCCATGTATACAAAATTCCTAAAAATTTGACCGAACGTCGTTTTGTTTATAAATCGCGTAAATCCTTTTTCAACGATTTTAAACTTAATAGTCCAAAACTCATTTTTGGAGTTTTAGAATAGTTAGATAGGTATGAAAAACAGTCTCTAACTAAACAATTACATTTATTTTCAAAAATTACAGTTTAGTCCCTAAACTTTCATTAATTGTAAAAAGGTCCTTATTCACTTAAAACCTTATAACTTTTTATTTATTTATAACTTCAAATCACACCAAACCAACTTCTATAGAAATATATTTCAGTTACCATCAAATTTCCAGAAATTACATTTCTGTCCACATATTTTACAATATATGCAAAAAGGTCCTTATTTACAAAAAAAACTTATATCTTTTTATGTATTAATCCAAATAGCACCAAACCAATTTCTATGGTCTTATCTTATCATTCACTTCAATTGTATGACATATTTTCATACTTATAGTTCAGTCCCGCAACTTTCCAGAAATTGCATAAAAGTCCCTAAAGACTCATAAAGTCATATCTTTTAACATACATATCCAAATCAATCCAAACCAATTTCTATACTCTTATATACTCATTAAATCCTTATAAAAATAGTCAAAACAAATTAAATCCTCATGGAACTCAGTGAAACAGTTATGGCCGAATGGCCTCAAATAATTATATTAGGCATTTTTCTTAACAAATCAAGCAAACAACAATCATGATTCCAACTTAAGGTCATTGGAACCAAAACAACCATATGACATATCATACCACATCTGCGACACCCCATTTTCAGGGTATCAATTTTAAGTAAGTTGTTGCGGAAATACACTTAATAAAATAGTGCTGGTTGATTTCGGAAAATATAATTTTCTAGTTACTCATCCCTTTCAAATTTGGTGATAATTTTTTTTTTCTTTTTCTTTTACTCTATATACAATCCAACACCATTAACATAATATACAACTATATAACATATATAGGTATCATAAGAGATTTACATTTAGACCTTCACATAATCGATCATCTCCAAAGTCATAACATAAGAAAATAAAGACGTAATTGTAACGTAGCGGTAATCTGGAATCACCACTCAAAGGAATGACTCTCAATAACCAAACATCTAGACTAACCAAGTACCACTACTTTATAAGACACCAAAATTCCTATAGCTGGTCAATACTAGAAATCACTGTGGGGAAGACCACCATAGTTCTCCCAACCTATCGAAATATCCGGTGAGGATACCTCTACTCCCGGAACTATGGAAGTATCAGAACATATAAACTCCTAATCTACCAGAACACCGGTAAGAAATCAGAGAGGTGGTAAAGATATCTCCACAGTCAAAGTCTGGTATGTACTTGATGTAGGTCCTGAATTATTACCCTCGTGACATTCCCACTAACGCATACTTCTTCAAGCATCTAGGAGTTAAGTCCTCGAACGACTTAATGAATCCCTTCGCTTCATCCGTACTAGTGTACCAAGGTACTACCTTAGTCTAAAATAAACCTGATATATTTGTAAGGGTGAGTTTCCAATATATGAGTTTTGATAAGACAGCCCCATGCACGACACTCAAATAGCAAATACCATATATTCACAGCATAATAAATATTAATTCGATACAGCAGAATAATTTAATTCAAAAGGTTTCATACCCGGCAATCATCGTCATTTTGTAAAAATGCATGGCATTTCAATATTCAGGCTCTATTTTGATACTTAATCTCCGGAGATCCTAACTTCTATCAAATGAGCTGATCAGGCTCAAAAACACTTCATCTCAACCTCATGTGACCATTGCTCAAACAGCTATTGCAACTGTTCACATGACTCCTCTGTGACAACCACTCAAACAACTATTGCAGTTGTACACAGATTACACTGTCGGATAATCCACCTCAACCTCATGTGACCATTGCTCAAACAACTATTGCAATTGTTCACACGAACCCTCTGTGACAACCACTCAAACAGCTATTGCAGTTGTACACAGATACATAACTACTCAAATAGCTATTGCAGTTATGTACAAAGTCACTTGTGCAATAACCACTCAAACAGCTATTGCAGCTATGCTCAAGTATTATCCGACCTCGTATGATAGCCACTCAAACAGCTATTGTAGCTTAATCATACGGCCCCTTGTGACAACTATCCAACTATTGTTGTAGTCATACACATGGTAACTCATTGGTCCACACAGAACACGATGATCATAACACATGGCATGTCTGCCAAAAATGCTTGAGAAAAACTTTTATTCTCGTTTTGTTTTCTTTGTCGTAATAATCTTTCCTTGTCGAAGCACAAAGCTAACGACCATGCTTAATTTCTTATTAAGACTTTCCCCTTAAACAAACACAGGACACACAGCCCAAATGTTTTAAACTCAACACAGGACACACAGTCCGAGTGCTCAATCACGAGGCCCTTAAACCGATGCACCAGTCTTAGGCTCGCGGATATGGAATTCACAATTTCCACATCAACTTAGGACACACAGTCCACAAAATCATTGCAGGACACTCAGTCCAATGACACAGATCCCTGATCTACGTGTCCATAGAACACTAGAACCCCGACGTCTCGGTTCCTAGGTTCATTTAACTGCTTGTAAAAAATTTCGCTCAGTGAAAAACAAATACAAAACAGAAGCTCCGAAAACTTATCTAAGTTTAATGGAATAATTTCACAAAATAAAATTCTCTTGCAGAAATTCTTTTTTTGTTAAAACGTTGATAAAACCTGAAAATCATTGATAAATTCCTTTTATTTCTAATTATTTCATTTTTGAAAATAATTTTCAATAAAATTTAACTTCCACAAAGTATTTACTAATTCAACTCATAAATTCATAATAATAAAATAATTATTTTTCTCAAAATAAATAAATAAAATTATGTTTTATTACTTAAATAATTTCGCTGTCAGAGGAAATTATTCTGACTGCTATAAAACATTATTTTCAGAACTTAATCACTTTAAATAACATTTTATAATAAAGTTTAATTTATTTTACAAAAATTAGAGCCTGTGAAAAAATTTCACGGTTTCGCCCTTACTGCCGCTTATTTGCACAGTTTCCACAAAATATTATTAAAATAATATTTTTTTTCCATTTTTCTCAAAATCTCCCAAATTAATCCCTCTGATTAATTATCCAAGCTTGTTAAGTTTTTTATCCTTAATTAATTTTTTTAACACTGACCAATGTCAGGTTTCTCAGTCCAACACTCAACAACAGATAAATTTCAATCACAGAATGGCATGGCATATATCAATTCATGACATGCATCACAATTATAATATAACCAAATAATTATAATCATGTAAATCCACACATCACATCAATTCAGTTACTCAGATAAATATCACATCAATCCAGCAGTCAACAGTAAACAATGCAAGATCATAAATTATTTTCTACAGAAAATTAATAAATGACTCCAACAATAAGCATGTGATTATCTTAAACTCCTCAGGCATACTCCCCTTACCTCATGGAGATTTGAACTAGCAGATTCAAGTAATCTCCCTATCCCGATTCGATTCTCCTCCTTCAGCTTAAGTCAAGCTAACTTGAACGATTCCTTCAAACGAATTGCAACCAAAATAAATCAAATCAAACAACAACATACTTGGATCATGAAAGTTAGGTTTCGGCCTCAACAAATTTTCTAGGTTAGGAAAGTTGAAAATTTGTTAACTTAGGGATTTATGATCCATAAGTAACTTAAACATGATTAAGTCCTTAATCTAAGATCATGAACCAAGAACATGGAATAAAACTCATCTAGTTCCAAGAACTAGGGTTTCTGTTTTTCTCAAGATTTTGGCTAGAGGTTTTAAAATTTTCTCAACTCTTGGATTTAACCAACATATAAAACCTAGAGTTGGATTAAAGTGTTACTAGACAACATTTGAATCAAAAATCCATCAAATATTCATAGCTAGGGTTTCGGCCTTTATGAAACAAATAGGTTAGGGTTTGCTTTTTGATCTTCTATTTACTTACATACAAGAACTATCAATGTACTAAGAGATTGAATCATGAATCAAGATATGAAAATGAAACAAAACCCATGAACACCACTTTTTCATGGATTCGGTCCAACTCAGAAAATTGGGAAGGAAATTTCTCATGATCATATGCTTCTAGATTATGAAAATAGAGATGATTATGAGATCTTAGCAATTGCTTTCATGTCAAAAGGATTTTTCTAGAATTAGTTATGAATTTTTGAAGAAAGCTTCAAGAACTTTGAATCATATGAAGAACATGATGAACACAAGCATAAATCTATAAAATTTGTGAATAGAAAAGCTTAAAATAGCAAGATTAAGAGAGACTACCTCTTGATGATCAAAGAAAATGATGATTTGGATGATGTTATTCACAAAATCATCTTGGTGTTCTAAGTGTTCTTGAGAAGCTTAGAGAGAAAGATGAAGATGATGAAGATTTAGAACAGTTTCGGTAATTTGGACATATCTCTCAATATATGTGTCCGTTTTTGATGATCTTTATGTCGTTGGAAAGAAGAGAGAAAGATGAACAACTTTAATGTAGAAAGTTTTTTGATATTCAGAACAGAAAAGAGTCAGAGTTTCTTGACAGTTTCGGGGGAATGAGGAGAAAATGACTTTGCCTATGACTCACTTGTTGACATTAATGAAATTTGAATGATTCATCCACTTAACATAAATGGTCACTTATGGCTAGGAAAAGTGATGTCCAAATGCTTGGAATGGAGGAAGAAGCCGTGTGGATTTAGGGGTAATTTGGTCCAAATTTACAATGGCATGGCTTGAAAAATTCATAAAGAGCCAAGGGTAAAATCGTCATTTCCAGGTAAAATATTCCTTTGTCATAAATGCGCCATTATGGCCATTATGACGCTGATAAGATCGTCATAAATGTCTGTCACATCAGTCACTTCAGCTCCGTTGCTGACATCTTGGTTCATCTGACGCAAGTTTTCCTAGAGATATCTCGACGTTTTCGCCCGCAGCAAATATAATATTTTAATTTTTACGCTAAATTTTTCAAAACTACCAGTATCGTAGTAAATACGATAAAAAAAATTTTCATCTCGTTCACAAATTAAATTTATGTTTTCTTAGCAGTAAACTTTTACTGTCAGTGAAAACACAGAAAACGGCAGACCGATTTCCATCTGAATTTTCAACCAAAAACTTCCCTGAACCCTATGAAAATAAGTATAACATGGAAATGACCTTGGTTTATCCAAAATCATTTTCTAAGTCTCGGATAAAAATATATATGTTTATATATTTATTACCGATATTAGAAAGCAGCGAAAATCGGGGTGTTACAACATCCAAGCATCAAATCAAATCCTCCAAGAGGATCACACAACCATAAACAATAATACATAATCCTAACACTTAGGATTTGAAAAACAACATACAAATATTTTAAACCACAAACATATCTACATTAAGGTAGGATAGTAGTAATCTCCCCCCTTACCTCTTGTAGATCACTTGAAACTCAAGTAGTAGAAGGATGTTGTTCACCTAAATCACAAGGTTTTGAACCCACAAAACCTAGCCATGAACAACCAACAATAAATCAAGTTAAAGATTGAAGAAAATCATCCTAAACACATTTGAGCGTAGGTTCGGCCAACTCAAAAAGAAAAAGCTAGGGATCTCTAAAATTTTCAAACTCTTGAATGATGAATATAGAAGTCATATGAAGATCATAGAAATTGATCTCACATTAAAATGAATATTCTTTCATTTTCTAGAATTATTTGAAAAACTAGATCTAGGAATTTGAACATGAAGAAAACATGGATTTAAGAAGAAAACTTGTAATGAAAAGTGAAGGTATGATCTGATGTAGTGGATTCCGACAAGTGTACCGGATTCGTCGCCAGGTAATAAAAAGATATCGATCCCACAGAGACTGTGATCTCAAATCGCAACTAATTATCAAATCAATTAAACAGGACTATATAAAAGGGATTTTGAAAAGGTTTTGGTGTTTGAAATAACAATCAAGTAACAATCAAATTTAATACCGCAATCAATTAAAACAGAGAAGTAAATCAATTTGGGGTTTTTCAAATCAAAAGAGACTCCTAGGAATTGGGTTACCAACAAGATTGTTCGTGTTACTAAATTGACTACCCCTTGTTAATTATCGAAATTTCTTTGAAGGCGAATTTATCCTAAATTAGTTAATGCTCCCTCTCGGGTTACAAAAACCGTGCCCAATTAAACCAACCCCTACTCTCGTGATAGTTGAATTTAGATTGAACCCTCTAAATTTTACGACAATTCGTTAATCCTCGAAGGACCGCTTCTAACTCTCATGATTTAAGTCCTAAGTCTGATTCTATAGATCCGATGCCTAAGTTCACCGCTAGGTTCCTCCTTAGAATATCTACGATACGCAAATACGTGGCCACCGAATTCATGAGTAATTAAAACAATAGAAATCAGATCTAAAGCAAAATCGAAATTAACAAAGGTAAAACATCAATTCACAACATAAAAACAGATCTTGGGCATAGCCCCAATCCCTAGAAATAAAGCTAGTACTCAAGAATTGCCATAGTGATGACAAGCTTGGTTAACAACAAGATAAAATAAAACCTAAAAGAGGAGAAATAGAAGAAGAAGATCCTAAAAATTTGCCTAAGTGTAGCAGTCAAAAGTCTCTCTCTAGTCTCTGCCTAATTGCCCTATTTATAGATTAGGATAATTTGAATCCCAATCAAATACAAATTCAGATGAAAATCAGTTTATTCAGATCCAAATATTGCGCGTCACGGCCGTGATGGCCATCACGGCCAGGCCATGACGGATTCTGCCTTGAGCACTGCTTCACTGATTGGTCTGTCACGGCTGTGATCACCATCACGGCTAGGCCGTGATCAATTCTGCCTGTGAGGGTATGGTTCAGCTGACATGTCACGGCCGTGATGCTCATCACGGCTTGGCCGTGACCAGTTCTAACTTTAGCCTTCTTTCTTTTCAGTTTTGCTCGATCACGACCGTGATGGCTGTCACGGCTAGGCCGTGATGGGCTCTGTTTGGCTCATTTTCTTCACTTTTCAAGCCCTATCTTTATGCAAGCTCCATCATGGCTAATCTTGAGCATTTAATCCTTAATTCTTGTAAAACAACACCAAAAAACCACCTTACCCGTTCCAAGGTAAAAACTAACAAAAATCAAATTAAATATGCCTAAGCTATATGAAAATGCATGCAAAATGTCTATGAAATATGAGGTGAAATCACACTCATCAAACTACCCCAAGCTTAAGACTTTGCTTGTCATCAAGCAATCACTAAGGCCAGTCAAGATAAACAATCAAAGCATGGACAGTGAACTCTAGAACCCGAGTAACTAATCCAAGCAACATGCATATTCAATAAATACCCAAGAGACAATCAATTTCAAGTCCAATTAGAAGCTTAGGTTTTCTAGATTCATGTCTCTCACAAATTCGTGCACTCTTCTCACCTCACTCAAGTGTTTAAGGGTATATGACAATTCGCTTAATTTCCTCAAAGAAAGTATCTTACCATAAGCTTGACTGTTAACCAAATCTCTACTTTATTAATGAAAACACATAAGAATCAAGAGGTCTTTTATTTTGGTTGTAATGGGGCCATGGGATTAATCGTTAGGTGGGGGAATCAAGAAAGGAAAATTCAAGAAGGCTAAATAGAATATCAAGAATGCAAAGCATGACAACCTTCTAATATACCTTTTTGGGCTTTTTAGTTCACTTTTCCACCTTTCTTTCTTTTTATTTTTATTTCTCACTTTCCTTTGTCATCCCCTTCTCCATTTTTTTTTGTTTATTTATTTTATTTTATTTATGTGGAGAAGGGGAGATTTTCAACTCAAGAGAAATAATTCTAACTTTCTCATCCCACAATTTATTTTTCAAACTACCTTTTTACCCTTTTTACAATACTTTAAAAGGCGCCATACCAACCATCATTCATCAAATTATTTCAAGGTACCAAGAAGAGTATTTTATTCTTTTAGGCTCAAAATTGGGCAACTAACCGCATTTAATCAATCAAAGCTCAGAAGGCCGGAAAAATACTTATTACCTCAATCATTTTCAAATATGTTTTCAAAAATTTTTAAGTTTCAAAACGGTTTCAAGTCAAGTTCTAGAGAATACAATCCAAGAGGAATAAAACACTCTATCACAAAGAATGGGGTAGATTTCGTGAGTACCCCTTTTAGGCTCAAATTCTCACATTTAGTGGTTTAAAAATCAATGAGAAACACAAATCTAAGGAACCACATGCTAATTATCAACTATCAAAAGATCATCTCAAGCATTTTTATTTTTAGCCTTATCACAAGAATAAAAAATTGGGTTAAAAAATTCACTGTCTCAATTTATTTGGCACCAAGTTCTCACAATCGGATGCATAATATATATAAGCAAGGAGGCAATCTAATCATGTGATCATGCAAAACTATGCCTATATGAATGCAACATGAAAAATGCAAAAATAATTAAAAAAATTGCAAAAATACGCCCTACCCCAAGCTTAAAAACTTACATTGTCCCCAGTATAAATAATCAAATCGGAGAGAGGAGAAAAATGGAACAACTTACCGAGGTGGTAGCGGGTGCTGGCTCACATGCCAAGTCAAAGAGATGCAAGAAAATGTGTTACGGCCGTGATGCTCATCACGACTAGGTTCTGATCTTTAGGGTCCTTCTCATCATGCCCGTGATGACGGCTGGGCCGTGATCCTTTCTGATCTTCTTTGATTAGCTAATCACGGGCGTGACCACCGTCACGGCCTGGGCGTGATGAATTCTGACTTTATTTGTCCTTGCCTTTTTGATCTTCCTTCCTTCATAACCTGAAAATACTTGGCAAAGCCATCAATTAGTGATCTTTCTTTTCTTATCTTCTCAAATTATTCAAAAACAAAATTCAAAAACAAATGGAAAAAGGAAAGAAAACTTGGGTTGCCTCCCAAGAAGCGCTTATTTACGGTCTTAAGCTTGGCCATACTCCCTTCAATCAAACGGGGTCGGTTGGACCTGGAAGTGCAAGAAAATTTCTTTTCCATGGAAGTCCTTCAAAGAGTCGATTTTGTTCGTATGGCCAATTGCGCTTTCGCTTTGCTCTTTTCACTCTGAGTTTCATGGCCTTACTTCCTCCCGGTGGAAGTTTTATCTCCTCATGATGGGCAACTCCCATTTCATCATCATTTGGTGCATCATTGATCATGAAAAGCTTGGGAGTTGCTTCTATATTAGGCTCTTTCTTCACCTCTGGAGGCATTATCTCGATCCTGCACACATGACTCTCAAAAGGAGGGTTGTTATATGAGTTAGTCAAATCAAAATCTACCCTACCTTCTTCTACATTTAAAGAGAGCTCACCATTTTTTACGCCTATTATTGCTCTAGCTGTGGCCAAGAAAGGCCTTCCAAGAATGATAGGGAATTTAGAATTCCCGTTCATATCCAATACCATGAAGTCGATAGGAATGAAAAATTTTCCTACCTTTACGGGGACATTCTCTAGTATGCCTAGAGGAGTTTTAGTTGAGCCATCCGTAAATTGTAAAGAGAATTTGGATGGACTCAATTTCTTGGCTCCTAACCTCTCAAAGATGGTAAGCGACATCAAACTCGCACTAGCCCCTAAGTCACATAAGGCTTGGTCTATTTTTACTTCTCCAATTGAGCAAGCAATAGAGAAACTTCCTGGATCTTTTAGTTTAGGAGGCATATTAGTTGTTATCATGGCATTATGCTCCTCAATTAAGTTCTTAGTTTCTATTTCTACTTGCTTTCTCTTAACCAACCTTTGTGGGAAAGGTGTTGGGGGTTGGTAAGGTGGTGGAGGGACATACTTTGACTCTATCTATTCATCTTAGCTCATGTCTTCCTCACATTCCACATCCTTTTCAGCTACCCCAAGCTTATCATCCCTCAAGTATATAGCATTACAATGTTCATTGGGATTAACTTCGGGTTGTCCCGGAAACGTACCCTTAGGTCTAGAGTATATACTAGCTTGTTGGTCAATTTGAGTTTCTAACATCTTATTATGGATGGCTAAGTTATCTACCTTAGATGCTAACTCTTTTATTGCCTCGTTGACTGCCCTACCTTGTTGCCTAAACTCTTCATTTTGTTTTGTTTGAGTTTCAACAAAGTTTTCCAAGAGAGACTCAAGTTTAGACTTTTGTACATGAGGATACCCCGATGCGGGTTTCCTATTACCTTGGCCTTCTTGGAATTCGTGGTTCAGCGTGTTGCTGTAGTTCCTGTATGAGAGGTAAGGGCTATTCTTCCTTCCTTGGTTGTAGGGATTTGGGGGAGCATAATTTAGCAACTTCGGGTTTGTCATGTCCATCATATGTCATGTCCCTGCATTCCACAAATCTCACAAACAATGTTAGTAACACCTATTGAACTCACATTAGCCTTTTCAAGCTGATCAAAACGTTTATTCAGTGAGTCAATTTTAGACATAATGAGATCAGTGCTATTCATTTCAAACTTACCCCCCAAAATCTTTTTCGGGTTATTACCTCTTTCCGAGCCCCATTGGTGGTAGTTGGTGGCTACGTTTTCAATGATATTGAATGCTTCGGTCAGAGGTCTGTTCATAAAGGCTCCGCCAGCTGCTGAGTCATGTGACACCTTCGAAGAGTAATCCAATCCGCTGTAGAAGGTGTGCACTAATAACCATCTCTCGAGTCCATGATGGTGGCAAGACTCTAGCAACCCTTTGTAGCGATCCCAAGCTTCGGATAAGCATTCTCTATCCTTTTGGAAGAAGCTGGTGATCTGAGTTCGTAGGTTTGCCGTCTTGGATGGAGGAAAGAATTTCTCCAAGAATGCCTGCTCCAGTTGGTCCCAAGTCGACAAGGTATTAGCGGGCACTTGCTTCAGCCAAGCTTTTGCCTTTCTAGTAAGAGAATAGGGGAATAACCTCAAGCGTATAGCATCAACCGAGGCACCATGAATCCTTATTGCATCGATGAACTCCAAGAATGTCTCCACGTGATCAGTCGGGTCCTCCAAGGGCAATCCTCCGAATTGATGTTGCCTAATCATGCTAATTAGCATAGGCGGTATAGTGTAGTTCTCCACCTCGATCTCTGGCCTAGCAATCCCAGTTCGCAAACCCCTTGCATTTGGGGCTGCGTAGTCCTTCAATGGTTTGGTATCCGGTAGATTCGTCATGAGTGGAATGAGAATCAACCTCTCTCTCTCTCTTTGTAGTCTCCTACGTCTATGAAAGGTCCTCTCGATTTCGGGGTCAACCTCAATAAGGCTTCCAAGACTTAGGGATCTTTGCATAAAAGAGAAAAACACAGAGACATAGATACTCTAGAAGGAAAAGAGATAAATGAAATTTTTTTTATAAAAATTAAATAAAAATAAAAAGTCCAGAAAAATCAATTTAAAAATTAAATTGAGATTCGAGAAAGCACAGTCCCCGGCAACGGCTCAAAAAACTTGATGTGGTGGATTCCGGCAAAAGTACCGGATTCGTCGCCAAGTAATAAAAAGATATCGATCCCACAGAGACTGTGATCTCAAATCGCAACTAATTATCAAATCAATTAAACTAGACTATATAAAAGGGATTTTGAAAAGGTTTTGGTGTTTCAAATAACAATCAAGTAACAATCAAATTTAATACCAAAATCAATTAAAATAGAGAAGTAAATCAATTTGGGTTTTTTCAAATCAAAAGAGACTCCTAGGAATTGGGTTACCAACAAGATTGTTCATGTTACTAAATTGACTACCCCTTGTTAATTATCGAAATTGCTTTGAAGGCGAATTTATCTTAAATTAGTTAATGCTCCCTCTCGGGTTATAATACCGTGCCCAATTAAACCAACTGTTACTCTCGTGGTAGTTGAATTTAGATTGAACCCTTTAAGTTTTATGACAATTCGTTAATCCTCGAAGGACCGCTTCTAACTCTCATGATTTAAGTCCTAAGTCTGATTCTATAGATCCGATGCCTAAGTTCACTGCTAGGTTCTTCCTTAGAATATCTACGACACGCAAATACGTGGCCACCAAATTCACGAGTAATTAAAATAATAGAAATCAGATCTAGAGCAAAATCGAAATTAACAAAGGTAAAACATCAATTCACAACACAAAAACAGATCTTGGGCATAGCCCCAATCCCTAGAAATAAACCTACTACTCAAGCATTGCCATGGTGATGACAAGCTTGGTTAACAACAACATAAAATAAAACCTAAAAGAGGAGAAGAAGAAGAAGAAGAAGAAGAAGAAGAAGAAGAAGAAGAAGAAGAAGAAGAAGAAGATCCTAAAAATTTGCCTAAGTGTAGCAGCCAAAAGTCTCTCTCTAGTCTCTGTCTAATTGCCCTATTTATAGATTAGGGTAATTTGAATCCCAATCAAATACAAATTTAGATGAAAATCAGTTTATTCAAATCGAAATATTGCGCGTCATGGTCGTGATGGCCATCACGGCCAGGCCGTGACGGATTCTGCCTTGGGCACTGCTTCACTGATTGGTATGTCACGGCCGTGATCACCATCACGGCTAGGCCGTGATCAGTTCTTCCTGTGAGGGTCTGGTTCAGCTGACATGTCACAGCCGTGATGCTCATCACGGCTTGGCCGTGACCAGTTCTGACTTTAGCCTTCTTTCTTTTCAGTTTTGCTCGATCACGACCGTGATGACTGTCACAGCTAGGCCGTGATGGGCTCTGTTTGGCTCATTTTCTTCACTTTTCAAGCCCCATCTTCATGCAAGCTCCATCATGGCTAATCTTGAGCATTTAATCCTTAATTCCTGCAAAAGTCCACCACAAAACCGCCTTACCCGTTCCAAGGTAAAAACTAACAAAAATAAAATTAAATATGCCTAAGCTATATTAAAATGCATGCAAAATGTCAATGAAATATGAGGTGAAATCACACTCATCATGATCATGGATCATAAGGTTATACCATTGGAATCTCAATAAATGATTAAGATCTAAGACTTCCTTTGAAAATCACTATGGAGAACTTAAGAGTATTTTGTGTGCAAGTCATAAGAACATGAACTAAATGAGTAAAATTAATGGCCAAGTGTGGTTAAGAAGGGTTTGACCGTGAGCTTCTAGGGAGAAAAGGGTCCAAAGAGTAAAATGTTGTCATGACAAACTTGAAGTTAAAATGAAGGATTAAGGGTATTTTGGACATTGCAAACTTAAGACATCATTACATCCATTTAACGCAACTTTCTAACCCCTATGACTCACCACCGTGAGTCATCATAGATGACTCGTTGTCCACATCCACCCGGCATCGGGTTTTGTCTCTGCACATCCGTTCTCAATTCCGTCGATCCCCGATTGTCGAGTTTTCACCCGACTAACGTATAATAACCTATTTATTTTGAAAATTTTCAAAATAACCACTATCGTTGAATTGAAAGGAGGAACAAAACAAATATTTTCTGAATTGCTTGTGTTACTTTCACACAGCATAGAGGTATTCTATTTATACACTAGAAGAATTAAATACAACTGATAATTACAAGACAAATAAATGAGGCACCTATTTCCTATAGACATTTCCTAATTTTATGACTAGAGAATACATGAACCTCATTAATTTACAATGGCTATTTCCTAAACTATTAATGACAGTCCATGAACCTTTGACGGTGGATTCCAACATTAATGACAGTCCATGAACCTTTGGACGGTGGATAATCTTTGGATGGTGGATTATCTTTGGACGGTGGATTCCAACACTCCCCCTCAAGCTGGGGAATGGATATCAATCATTCCCAGCTTGCAAGTAAGTTGGTTGAATCGATCCATTGGCAAACCCTTTGTTAACACATCTGCTAGCTGCTGCCCAGAGGGAATGTAGGTTGTTGTTATCAATCCACTATCCAATTTTTCCTTGATGAAGTGTCTATCTATCTCAATATGTCTTGTCCTATCATGTTGAACAGGATAATGAGCAATACTGATAGCCGATTTATTATCACAAAACAATTTCATAGGACCTTCACACTTTATCTTCAAGTCATCGAGCACAATTTTCATCCACAACAGTTCACAGATTCCTTGTGCCATAGCTCTAAATTATGCCTCTGCGCTTGATCGAGCCACTACATTTTGTTTCTTACTTCTCCAAGTAACAAGGTTCCCACATAGGAACATGCAATAGCCTGGTGTGGATCTTCTATCACTTACTGAACCTGCATAGTCGGCATCTGTATAAGCCTCCATAGTCAAGTTTCCACCTTTTTTGAACAAGAGTCCTCTTCCTGGAGTAGCTTTTAGATACTGCAGTATACGTTCTACAGCCTGTAAGTGTCTCTCCCTCGGATCATGCATGAACTGACTCACAACACTGACCGCATATGCTAGATCTGGTCTAGTGTGTGCCAAGTAAATCAACTTCCCCACAAGTCTCTGGTATTGGATTTTGTCAACCTTGGCACTCTCCTCTTCAGTGCTCATCCTGTGATTTTGCTCGATGGGAACACCTGTAGGTTTACATCCAAGTTTCCCTGTTTCCTTCAAAAGATCAAGCACATACTTCCTTTGAGAGATGAAAATGCCTTGTTTTGAGTAGGCCACTTCAATCCCCAAGAAATACTTCAGTTTCCCAAGGTCCTTCATCTCAAATTCTGCAAATAATTTTTCCTTAAGCAGTTGTCTCTCAACTAGGTCATCTCCTGTAATAATTATATCATCAACATAAACAAGAAGTACAGTCAGTTTTCCTCCTTGTGAATGTTTAAAGAAAAGTGTATGATCTCCTTGGCTTTGTTTGTAACCCAGCAACACCATAGCTTTTGTAAATCTTCCAAACCATGCTCGGGGAGACTGTTTTAGCCCATATAAAGCCTTCCTCAATCTGCAAACTTTGTTTGTTCCACTTGTGGGACCAAACCCTGGGGGAATCTCCATGTACACCTCCTCCTCTAAGTCTCCATGCAAGAAAGCATTTTTGACATCAAACTGGTGTAGTTCCCATCTAGAGTGGGTAGCAAGAGAGAGTAAAATACGAACAGTGTTCATCTTTGCCACTGGAGCAAATGTCTCCTCATAATCAATGCCATAGGTCTGAGTGTATCCCTTTGCCACTAGTCTTGCTTTATACCTGTCTAGGGTACCATCTGATCGGTACTTTACAGTGTAGATCCATCTACTCCCCACTGGTTTCTTTTCCTTTGGTTTCTCAACAATTTCCCATGTTCCATTTCTTTCCAGAGCTTGCATCTCCTCATTCATGGCTTGAACCCAGTTCTTGTCCTTCAATGCTTCTTGTATTGTTCTAGGGATTCTGTTAGAGTCAATGGCTGCAATAAAGCTTTGGTGCTGCAAAGAAAGGTTTGTGGTGGAAACAAATTTGGAAATAGGGTACTTAGCACAAGATCTTTTTCCTTTTCTTAAAGCAATAGGTAAGTCATTATCAATGTTAGGATCACAATTATCCAAAGGAATAGGTTCAGAATGAATGAAAGGAATAGATTCAACATGAATGGGACTAGTGTTTTCAATACTTACCATGGGTTCAGATATTTGGGGTTGCGGCTGGACCAGGGAAGGGTGTTTCTTCCTTTGATAGACCAGTTTTGGCGAGCTTGCTCTAGTCTGAGGAGCTAATTCCTGTGTATCTGAGAGCATATCAGAAGATTGGAGCAAGGGAATGCTGCCTTCTAAAAAAATCTCAGCTTCCAAATCAGAAGTATTATTCTCCCCCTGAAGCTGAGAGGAACTGAAGAATGATTGATTTTCTTGGAAGGTGACAGCCATGGAGACATACACTCGACGAGAGGAAGGGTGATAACATTTGTATCCTTTCTTGTCAGGGGCATAACCAATGAACAAACATTTAATAGCACGAGGGTCAAGTTTGCCCCGATGCTGACGATGGACATGAACAAAAGCAACACAACCAAAAACACGAGATTCAAGACTTTGCATAATAGGAACAGAAGGAAAAATTGTTTTCATGACATGAACAGGACTCAAACCACCAAGGATTCTAGAGGGTATTCTATTTATTAGATAAGCAGCAGTTAAAACAGCTTCCCCCCAATATGAATTTGGAACAGACATCTGAAACAATAAAGATCTAGTAATTTCAAGCAAGTGTCGATTTTTCCTTTCTGCAACCCCGTTTTGTTGGGGGGTATCAACACATGTAAGTTCATGAACAATGCCATGTTGTTTAAGAAAGGTAATTTTGGTTCACATACTCTCTACCATTATCAGACCTCAGACCTTTAATTGTTTTATCAAATTGAGTTTTAATCATATGATAAAACTGGATAAACAAATGGTACACATCTGATATATTTTTCATTAGAAAAATCCAAGTAACACGAGTGCAATCATCAATAAATGACACAAACCATTTTGCACCAGAAATATTAGGAATAGAAGCTGGACCCCAAACATCAGTATGAATAAGAGAAAAAGGTTAATCACTTTTCTTAGCACTTGAAGGAAAACTTACCCGATGATGTTTGGAAAATTCACAAGCATCACATTGAAAGGACTCAACCGATTCATTCAAAAACAAAGAAGGAAACATGGACTTAAGTAGAGTGAATGGGGGATGCCCAAGACGATTATGTTGGAGCCAAATTTGGGAGGAACAAGACTTGGATTGATGACAGGAATGTTGCAACTTCACACCAGATTCACTTGAAGTTTCCATCTCAAGGTAGTACAACCTTCCCCATTCCTTGGCAACTCCAACAGTCTTCCCCGTAGTATTGTCCTGGAATACACAATGAGAAGGGAAAAATGTTACAGCGCAATTAAGGTCTTTGGTAAGTTTATGTATAGAAAGAAGGTTAGATGACAGTTTAGGAACATGAAGCACATTTTGTAAATTTAGAAAAGGACTAATTTTAACGTTACCAAATCCTGCGACTGATGTATGAGAGCCATCAGCTACAGTTATGTGATGACTACCAATGGGGATTTGATAGGATGAAAAATGAGAAGAACAAAAGGTCATGTGATCGGTGGCACCAAAATCAATAATCCAAAAATCCTCGTGGACAGTACCAGAAGCATGAGAAAATAAAGAACATAGATTCTTACCATTTACACCATTTGAAGAAGTGCAAGACTGCTTACTAGAGTAATGGGTGATAGCTGAGATGTTGGTAATCTCAGTGTTAGACATGATGGTTAGGCGTGATAACAACCAAGAGTGCAATGAAGGTGTAAAAAACACAAGCTGCAATGAAGGCAGCGACAAAGAAGAGGGTTTGTGGTGAAGATGACTTTGGGTACTGTAACTAAGAAAGATAAAGCACAATGAAGGTGCTGAACATGTAATGAAGGCACAAGACAAACAGGTCCTGCAATGAAGGCAAGGCACCTAAGGTCACTCAGCAATGAAGGCCGAGGCAGCGGAAAAACAAAGGCAGAGACTCCCAAGGTCGGGAGCTCTGATACCAAATTGAAAGGAGGAACAAAACAAATATTTTCTGAATTGCTTGTGTTACTTTCACACAGCATAGAGGTATTCTATTTATACACTAGAAGAATTAAATACAACTGATAATTACAAGACAAATAAATGAGGCACCTATTTCCTATAGACATTTCCTAATTTTATGACTAGAGAATACATGAACCTCATTAATTTACAATGGCTATTTCCTAAACTATTAATGACAATCCATGAACCTTTGGACGGTGGATTCCAACATTAATGACAGTCCATGAACCTTTGGACGATGGATAATCTTTGGACGGTGGATTATCTTTGGACGGTGGATTCCAACACGTTGGAAAAAAAATAAGAATCTAAACTATCTTGTTCTCGGGTCAAAATTAGGTTTTCTAATGAGTAAAATCTTACTGTCAGTTAAAACGCAGACCGGGTTTCGTATGTATTTTAAACCTAAATTTTTACCTTAAACTTCTACCATAAGGTAGAGTAAAATTATGATTTTATTTTATCCAAAATCATTTTCTAGATCTCAGATAAAATATAAAGAATTAAAAATTCTACTGATAATGAAAAACAATAAAAATGGGGTGTTACAGTCATCGTCGGGTATTGATGAGTAGTGATGAGTCAGTCTGGGAACCGAGAGGCAGAGATGCCGGACTCTACAGACGTCGCTTCGACGAGGGAGATGTAACACCCCGATTTTTACTGTTCTTTAATATCGGTAAATATATACATATATTTGTTTATATTTTTATCCGAGACCTAGAAAATGACTTTGAATAAAACAAAATAACATTCATACTCTACCTTATGGTAGAAGGTTACGGTAAAAATATATGTTTAACATTCAGACGAAACCCGATCTGCGTTTTAACTGACAGTATGATTTTACTGATCAGAAAACCTAATTTTGACCCGAGAACAAAACCATTTAGATTTTTATTTTATTTCCAACCATAGTGGTTATTTTGAAAATTTTCAAAATAAATGTTATTATACGTTATTCGGGCGAATACTTGACGATCGAGGATCAAGGGAATCGAGAACGGAGGTGCAGAGACAAAACCTGACGCCGGGTGGATGAGGACAATGAGTGGTGGTGAGTCATAGGGGTTAGTCATCTTGCATTAAATGCAAGTAATGATGGCTTAAGTGTGAAATGTCCAAAATACCCCTAACCTATCCTAGTTAATTTATAACCATGATTAAGGCATCTTCATCTTGTTTTTGCGGTGGAAAATTAGCCACATCATCTACAAATTACCATGATGAGTTTTTCATGATTACCTGTCCTTAAGTTGGTTTTATATCACAAAATTGCCATTTGGTGAGATTACTTCTTTGTCCCTAAAATTTTATGACTTGGACCCTTTTCCCCTAGTTTCCCACGGCCCAACCCATCTTGGGATCCCATTCCATTGCTATTTAAGGTACACGTCATCTTCTTCATGAAGGTTGTTCATCATTTTCTATAAGAACACATAAAGACTTCATTGATGCTCATACTCATCCGGAACTGTACCAAAATTCTGACCCTTTTCTGTTCTGAAATTTGTCGACGAAAATCTGGGCAAGTATTCCCAGTCATGCAAGTAATACGGTGGTGAGACCGGTTATCGTATCCACGGGGATTGGATGTCAATTACTAATTCACAAACTCAGCAACTATCTAGACTAAGAAGAGAATTCAAAATAAACAAAACAAAGTAATATAATCTTTTTGTATTTTTGTCTAGCACTTGGAATGCGAAAAGGATATGTTGGGATCAAACTTCACCAAACCTCTACCTCATGCAAAACCAGGACTAGATACCTCCCATTCATGCTTCAGATATTAAAATCAATCCACTAAACTACTCAAGCCCCGATTCCTCGGATGGCAAGATCCTAAATCCACTAATAGACCCTAATTCCTTAGGTGGCCTAGATTAATGAATTTGCATTAGGATTAGGGATTACGCGATTACTAGTAAACCAAACTCCATTCCTAGATGCAAGGGTTACTAGGTGATTAAATTCAGTTCCGGTTCTAATACGAATTTCCCAATTGCATACCAAAACACTAATCGAGTCATGAGGGTGCTAGCCACAACAAGCAATAAGCATGGAAAATTAATCACTAATACGAAGGCATGAACACGGAATAATCAGTCAAGACAAATACATGTTAATCAGTTTGGTTACATCTAATCTCAACAAACAGGGATTAGCTACTCATAAAAGAGAAAGCAAAAACCAGAGAAATAGGAGAAGAGGAGAGAAGAAACTCCATGGGAGCTTTCCACTACCGTCACAGCAGCCCTTCTCAGCAACTCCGTTCTAGGGTTACAATCCTTCCTCAGTCACAACCTCCAAGGTCTCTATTTTTAGGTCTGGTAAGTCTGTGTCAGAGACCCCAGAATCTGAATGCCATCAGAATCCTCAATCCAGAATCCCTTTTTGTCTTCTGCGCTCATATTTATAGGGAGGCCACGCGTCACGACCGTGAATGCCATCACGGTCAGACCGTGACGTTTTCTGGAGTAGGCGCGCTTTCAAAATTGGATTCTCGCGAGGCGAGATGAAGATTCGCGAGGCGAGACTTCAAATTCTAGTCTGTCACGGCCGTGATGCCTATCACGGCTAGGCTGTGACAGCCTCTGACTTTTGCCTTCTGCTCTGCTTGATCATGGCCGTGATGGTCGTCACGGCCAGGCCGTGATGGGCTCTGTTTGGCTCATATTCTTCACTTTTCAAGCTCCATTCCATCCAGGCTTCATCATGGCTGATTTTGATCATTTTTTCATTGATTCCTGCAAAACAACACCAAGAAACTGCTTCACCCGTTCCAAGGGAATAACTAACTAAAATCAACTAAAGAATGCCTAATCTATATGAAAAATGCATGAAAAAGTGTGTATGAAATATCATGTAAAATCACACTATCAAATCACCCCAAGCTTATTCAATTGCTTGTCCTCAAGCAATCACTAAGGCCAGAAAATCAAAATAACCGATGCATGGATAGTGAACCAAGAACCCGAGTAAATACTAATCCAAGTAATAGGCATTTCAAACAATTCAACAAGAGACAATCAGTTCAAGTCCAATTAGATGATTAGGTTTCTTAGACTCATATTCTCACTGATTTGGGCACTCTTTCTCACCTGAAGATCACCCCAAGCTTGTTCATTTGCTTGGCTCTCTTTCTCACCTCACTCAAGTGTTAGGGACATAAGACAATTCGCTCCATTTTCCTCAAGGAATGAATTCTACCATAGTCTTGACTATCAACCAAATCTCTACTTTATTAATGAAAACAATTAAGAATCAAGAAGTCTTTTGCTTTGGTTGTAACGGGGCCATGGGTTTAATCGTTAGGTGGGGAAATCAAGAAAAGGAAATTTTCAAAAGGGCTAACAAAATATCAACATTGCAAAGCATGCACCTTCAAAAATACCTTTTTGGGTTTTGATTTATTTTTCCACCTTTCTTTTCTTTCTTTTTCTTTTATTTCTCATTTCTTTTTGTCATCCCCTTCTCTATATATTTTTCTTTTTCTTTTGTTTTTCTTTTGCTTGGAGAAGGGGAGATTTTCAACTCAAGAGAAACATTTTTCTGATTCTTTCATCCCATACGTTTTCAACTACCTTTTTACCCTTTTGTAATACTTTAGAAGGTCCTATCAAGCATCATTCAACAATATATTTCAAGGTACCAAGAAAAGTATTTATTCTTTCAGGCTTAAAATTGGGCAACTAAGGGGTAGCATTTAGCCATTCAAAGCTCAGAAGGCCAGAAAAATACCTAGTGCCTCAATCATTTTCAAAAATGTTTTCAAAAATTTTTAAGCTTCAAAATGGTTTCAAGTCAAGTTCTAGAGAAAACAATCCAAGAGGAATAACACTCTAACACAAAGAATGGGGTAAAATTTAGTGAGTACCCCTTTTGACTCAAAATCTCACATTTTAGTAGTTCAGGAATCAATGAGAAACACAAATCTACGAAACCATATGCTAATTATCAACTATCCAAGATTATCTCAAACATTTTTATTTGTAGCCATATCACAAGAATAAATAAAAAATTGGGTTCAAAAATTCACTATCACAAGTTATTTGGCACTTAGTTCTCACAATTGGATGCATCATCTAAACAAGGGCAATCTAATTGTGTGATCATGCAAACTATACCTATATGACTGCAACATGCAAAATGCAAATGCAAAATACCCCTACCCCAAGCTTAAGAATTTACATTGTCCCCAATGTAAACAATCAAGTTAGAGAGAGGAGAAAAATGAAACGACTTACCGAGGCGGTAACGGGTGTTGGCTCTCATTCCAGTCAGAAACTTGCTTGGGAAATGCATCACGGTCGTGAGCCTCCTCACGGGCAGGCCGTGATCAATTATGATCCATGGGTGTTGGCTTGTCATGGCCGTGGACTCCATCACGGCTAGACCGTGATGCTCTCTGCTCTTTAGGGTCTTCTCATCACGTCCGTGATGTGGATCAAGACTGGGCCGTGATCCTTTCTGGTCTTCATGATTAGCGTATCACGATCGTGACCAGTGTCACGGCCTGGGCGTGATGGTTGCTGCCTTTGCTCTTTTCCTTGTCTTCTTGCTCTCCCTTCCTTCTTTCCCTGAAATCACTTGGCAATTTTATTAGTAAAAGAAAACTCTTGATCTTCTCAAATTATTCAAGAGTTAAAATCAAAAACAAAAACTACTAAGAAAATGAAAATCCTAAAGAGAAGGGTTAAGAAAAGTTGGGTTGCCTCCCAATAAGTGCTTCTGTAACGTCACTAGCTTGACTTATTGAAAAGCATCCACCTAGATCCCATAGCTTGTGGTATAAGGACCAAGGTGTGCTCAAGATGCAAGATCCTCCACCCGGATCCCATGGTTTATGGAATGGCGACTGCAGCAGTAATATAACTCTGGCCACAATCCCACCTAGCCAGTGTGTGAAAACTCCATTGACCTTTGTAACTGTAGTAATGGATTCACTTCCCCCCGGGTCAAATGGTGTCTTCAGGAGGAAATTTGACAGATAAGTGGAAGGGGCTAGCTTTGCAGCGTCCACACATGCATGTAAGCCGACATATTTGTCCAATGCAGAAAATTCAGATTGCTCAGCACGCATGGTAGAGTCCACCACCACTTCATCTACATTTTGAACTATCCCCAAAACCAGATTTTGCTCAAACTGTGCTGCATGTGACTCTTGTACTAGGTGTTTGCAAATCTCCTCAACTTGTGTTTTGAAGTTCTGCTTCACAGCTTCGATACTGTCACAGTTGGTTCTGATTTTGGCCTCGGAGGCGGATAGCTCCTGGGAATACTGTTATAGAGAAGCTTTCAATGGTGTTTGCTCCTTCCATTCCAATTCCTCTTCTTGTTGCTCTTCTACCACCACCACTTCATCTTTATTCATGTCCGTGCTAGCAAGTAGATTCTCTTCAATTTGAATTCCATGTGGCCTTTCTGCTAGTAATTTAGAGAATTCAATATCCTGTTCTTCCAACTTCTGAAAGATGTCGCTTAACGAGGCTACTATATTATTAGCATTTTTTCCTGCTCGCATCTCAGCCCTCTGAATCATGGAACTAATGTCCTCCTGGCTACTCTCTATGCTCAAGCTCATAGGATAAGCATCTATATCCCAAAGAATCTCTATCAAATCAGGATCCAGCTCGAAGTGTGGTGGTGGTTGCAAGGATGACAAATAGGACTGCCATTCCTCCTTGGAGTAAATCTTCACGTGCTTAACAGTGATACCATCAAACACGATCCAGTCAAGTTGAGATTCCCAAGTTGGATGGTAATGATAGTCCATGTGTTTCCTCACCCTTGCACAAACAAACACTCAAAAGAAAAAATCAAATCTGTAAAGAGAAAATGTCAAATATATACAGAAAAATAAAAGATAAAAATGTCTAACTTAGTTGCCTCCTTTGTTACTAATGATATTGGCAAAACCAATCCCCGGCAACGGCGACAAAACCTTGTCGACGAAAATCTGGGCAAGTATACCCAGTCGTGCACGGTGGTGAGACCGGTTATCGTATCCACGGGGATTGGATGTCAATTACCAATTCACAAACTCAGCAACTATCTAGACTAAGAAGAGAATTCAAAACAAACAAAACAAAGGAATATAATCTTTTTGTATTTTTGTCGAGCACTTGGTATGCGAAAAGGATATGTTGGGACCAGACTTCACTAATACGAAGGCATGAACACAGAATAATCAGTCAAGACAAATACATGTTAATCAGTTTGGTTACATCTAATCCCAACAAACAGGGATTAGCTACTCATAAAAGATAAAGCAAAAACCAGATAAATAGGAGAAGAGGAGAGAAGAAACTCCATGGGAGCTTTCCACTATCGTCACAGCAGCCCCTCTCAGCAACTCCGTTATAGGGTTATAATCCTTCCTCAGTCGCAACCTCCAAGGTCTCCATTTTTAGGTCTGTAAAGTCTGTGTCAGAGACCCCATAATCTAAATGCCATCAGAATCCTCAATCCAGAATCCCTTTTTTTGTCTTATGCGCTCATATTTATAGGGAGGCCACGCGTCACGGCCGTGATGGCCATCACGGCCAGGCCGTGACGTGTTCTGTAGTAGGCGCATTTTCAAAATTGGATTCTCGCGAGGCGAGATGAAGATTCGTGAGGCGAGACTTCAAATTCTAGTCTGTCACGGCCGTGATGCCTATCACGGCTAGGCCGTGACAACCTCTGACTTTTGCCTTCTGCTCTGCTTGATCATGGCCGTGATGGTCATCACGGCCAGGCCGTGATGGGCTCTGTTTGGCTCATATTCTTCACTTTTCAAGCTCCATTCCATCCAGGCTTCATCATGGTTGATTTTGATCATTTTTTCATTGATTCCTGCAAAACAACACCAAGAAACTGCTTCACCCGTTCCAAGGGAAAAACTAACTAAAATCAACTAAAGAATACCTAATCTATATGAAAAATGCATGCAAAAGTGTATATGAAACATCATGTAAAATCACACTATCAAAATTCGAAAACCTTTCTACATGGAAGTTGTTCCTCTTCATCTATTCTTTCCAAAAAGCTAAATATCACCAAAAAGGGATAAGTATATAGGGAGATATGCCCAAATTACCAAAACAGCTCAAAATCCCCTGCATCCCAGGAGAACAGTGGAAAGAATGCTCTTTACGCCCCTGTTATGACCTGAATCAAATGAAGCCTTAAACATAAAAGTTGTGACTCTCCTTCTTAACTTTCTAACAAGCTAAAGTTTATAATACCACCACACCCTCAAAGCTGTCAAATTTTCAACTAAGCTTGTTTTGATTATTACTCTTCATCAAGAGGTAACCTCTCTTCTACATGATCAATCATGTCTTCTTTTTCATTCATTTCATGATTTTCATTCCATGATCATCATTTAAAATTCTTAGATCTAGAACTTTAAAAATTCCTAGAAAATCATAGAAAAATCATTTTAATGTGAGATCAATTTCTATGATCTTCATATGACTTCTATATTCATTATCTAAGAGCTTGAAAATTTTACATATCCCTGGCTATTTCTTTCCAACTTGGACAAACCTATGTCCAAGTGGGTTATGATGATTTTTTTCATTCTTTAACTTGTTTTCTTGATTGATTGATCATGGCTGGGTTTTGGTGGACAAAACCGTGGCATACCTTGCTTGGTTTAGCTTGTGTTTGTTTGATCTTCAAGTGATCTACAAGAGGTACGGGGGAGATTACCACTATCCTACCTTAATGTAGATATGTTGATGGTTTAATTAGTGTTATTTAGTATAAATGGTCTAGTAAGTCATAAGTGTGAAAGTTGTGTAATTTATTGATTTATATGTGTGTGGTCCTCTTGGAGGATTTGGTTGATGCTTGATTGTGATATATGTTGGTATTGGTGTTATTAATCTCTAATTGGAACCTTGATTATTGTTTTATTGATGTGTTAAAGAAATTACCTAGCATGAATAAATTAGGGCCATTTGGCCATTGTTGATTTAATGGGTTCCATGATGATTTAAATTGGTTGAATAATTTTTATGAGGATTGAATGAATATATAAGAATATAGAAATTGGTTTGGATGTGTATATTGAAAGATATGATTTTATGAGTCCTTAGGGACTAAAATGCAATTTCTGAGAATTTCAGTGGCTGCACTGAAATTCATATTCTTGTGTGTTAAGATTGTAGTCCTTGATGAGTCAAATCCATAGAAATTGGTTTGGTGTTAATTGGATTAATACATAAAAAGTTATAAGCTTTTTTGTAAAAAAGGACCTTTTTCAATTATTGTAAAATATTTGGGGCAAAAATGTAATTTCTGGAAAATTTGAATGTAACTGAAAATATTTCTAAAGAAGTTGGTTTGGTGTGATTTGAAGTTATAAATAAAAAGTTACAAGGTTTTAAGTGAATAAGGACCTTTTTTTGATTAATGAAAGTTTAGGAACTAAACTGTAATTTTCAAAAATTTATGTAATTGGACAGTTAGAAACTGTTTTTCAAACCTATTAAACTGTTCTAAAACTCCAAAATGAGTTTTGGACTTTTAGAGTGTAAAATCGTTGAAAAAGGATTTACGCGATTTACAAAATTAATGACGTTCGGTCAAATTCTTAGAAATTTTGTATAAATGGAGATTTAGATTTAAAATCATTGTTTCAACATTTTTGTATGATTAATATAACCTAGGAGAGTAATAAATTTGAGGTGAAGAACCATGTTTTCAAAAATATGGCTTTTGGGCCTAAATTCAGTAAAAAGCGGTGAAACCGTCGTTAAACGTTTTTAAGGATTTTCGAGCAAATGTTTTGAGAAATTGATACTTATGTATCTTTGATGGAAATTATTCTTGAAAATTGATTTGATTTTATCTAAAGGTTTTGGTTTAAATCCAAAAGGATTTTAGTATTCAAAGACGAGTTTTTACAGTAAAATGCAAAAAAAAAAAAAAAACCTAAGTCAAGAATGACTTTGTGAAAATACGAACGTAATAATTTATGACGTGAAGTGGAAGTTGACCTTGTGTCATAAAGTATGGATAATTCATTATTCATATTCCATAAAATTTAGTGGACTCAGAATGATTTGTTTTCTTGGAAGCCAAAGAAAAATGCTCAATTAGAAAAGTACAGAGAAATAAATAATTGGAGTTGTGTTTCAATCTCATAATGCGTTAGGACTTTTAATCAAGTGTTTTAAGATATCTTTACACAAAGGAAAGGTTACTTGAGAACTTCCTCTCGATGTTAAGAACATCTAGCATCTGAGAAAGCACATTGAAAGAATTCCGATGGAATCAAGATGTCATCCAATAGAAAGACAAGAAGAACGTATTTCCCCACAATTTTGCCTAAACACATAGTGAAACTATGTTCTGTAAGGCCGTTGTGCCTAGGAGAAGAGCTAACACTTTAATGTGGGTGTGAATTCCGTAGTGGCGAATCCTGCTTATTCATAGGGGGTGTCGGGGTATGAAATACTCACATAGGCCCAGTTGGTAGCTCCTGTGGCGTGGTGATCTTGCAATGCACTGACATACTCGACTAGACACTACGTGTTTTCTGGTAGTGTAGAATGTTCCAGAAAAAAGCCTATGACGTGCACGCCCTCTTCTATTGACGCATTCTTTATTACCCAAAGCTGGTACCTCCGGAACAATCCTCCGAATCACTCTCTCTGACTGCTCGTAAAACCATGGTATAGGAATTCAGAGGTATTTCCTTAGGTCTTAAATGTCTTCTATCTAGGAAAATGCAGTGATGTGGTCATGTTTCTGTGAAACATTATTGTTTTGTTATGAGTGTAGATATGATTGATAATTGTTAATTGTACGTACCTGAGAGTCGTACCACTGCATGTCTGCCTTATGTGTAAGATAAATGGAAATCTCACCTCCTTATTTTTATATTGCCTATGTCGGCGGGCTATGTGCATTCTGTACTATTTTTGAGAAGATTGAGACGTCAAGATGTCGCTTGGCTGATGAGTGGTAGAGGTCGTGGTTCGAGCATCCGGACGATATGTTAAAGTTTTCTAGTGGACGTTTTACAGACCGTCGATGGTTCATAGACCATTTTTTCCTCTTGGAAGAGAAAGGGCTTAGTTCGAGAGTTACTATTGTCGTAGCTCTAGTAGCGTCTTTTGTGATGATGTCGGTAGTGGACTCAAATAGAGTTTCCACTAGATCTCGTTAGTTGGGTTTGTTTTTCTCACGATGTATGAGAAATGATTGTATTTTCTATTTTAGTTTGGCCAGTTGGGTATGTTTGGGAGTTAATGTAACTGTCTATGGAGCTGTGACTTCAAGTATCTTATATTTTAGGAGCTGCGTCTCCATATCTTTATGTTGAGTCTGTACATTTTATGATTTGTGTATGAGTCGGGTTGGGTATTATGTAAATGATTTTCGAACTCATGACCCTAATTGTGATAATGGAATATTTGATTGTCCATTCATTTAAAACAAAGTAGTTATATTTACGACTTACGAAAAAGAAAAAAATTACCCCATTCTTTTATAGCCAGTTTTAATTAACCCACTTTTCGGCCTTAAAATGTCACTTACGATGTAGCACCCGATAAGGGTGTTACAAGAGAATCTCTCCTCCTAGGGTTTCCCCTTCACAAAGGGTTTCCCCTTTCACATCGAGGTCCCATAACTTGAATCATGATGATCCACATCCATATGTTGTTGTCATATGAAGCTATCCACCAGGGTCCCATTGTTGTTCTTGTTCAATTCCCATGGAAAGAACCATCATTTCCTACCTATGATCCTTTTGGACCACTTCAGTCTCTTCAGCATTTCCTAAGGCTTTGGGTTCAGGCCCAATATTGAAAAAGCTCTGGTAAATGGGCCCAACATTGAATGAACTTTCAGCAACCCATGCACCCACAACCATTCTTTTGTTAACACACTGCCACTTTTGAAAGAATTGGGCCTAGCCCATTAGGTTAACCTGTGAACTTTCTTGGCTGCCTTCCAACTTTTCCCCCATTTGTGACCTTTTTCCCCTCACAGTGGTTACACGCAGCAGAAAACAACACCCCTTTCTGATGCTCCACCATGACGCTCGTCAGAAAACATTGCTCCAACCACCGTTAATGGGTTCGTATCCGGCGGCTCCGGTGGTGGTGGTGGTGGTGGTGGTGGCCTGTCCGGATAGGTATTAACGACGGACCTTCCCCCTCTTCCAGTGGACGACCATATTGGTTAGGGTTTGCCGCACGTCCATCTGTCCTCTTTGTATAGTCACTCTGGTATCGTCGGTCATCGTTGGCAGATTCCAGTCCGGCGGTTCCGGCGGCATCTTGACCGGTAATACCCTATCAGTAGTCGTCTCATATTTGCGAGCGGTGTTACAGGCTTGGGTTTGTAGTTTCGCAGCCCTCTCTTCATTCCTATTTGGGCTGGGGCCTAACAGGATGTCTACCTGTTATTATTATGGTTATTATTATTAATAAGATTATTGTTATTATTACTAATGACGTTAGTATTATTATTAATACTATTGATAATGTAATTGTTTCTATTGTTACAGTATTTTTATACATACATATATATATTATTACATATGATAATATGTATATTAATATATGACTTTTTGTATTAATATGAGATTGTGTCTATTAATATGTGATCTTGTATGAATATATGATTTTGTATGTGATGCTATATGTTAATAGGAGTCTTTATTAATATAGGAGAACCATTTGATAGGAGTCCTTAGATGCAGTCCTTGGGTATCCCAGAGTGGAAATGGAATAGTATCTCTAAGAGTTATACTATCAGATTTAATAGGAATCCTTATTAATATAGGAGAACCATTTCCTTACTTATCTCTTAAGATCATGTCCTAATCTTCTAAGGATCCTATATAGAAATAATCACTATATCTATCTCTAGACTTCCATCGCAATTTTGACAATGTTAGAGTCTGATTTAGGATTCGAATGTGAAAAGTGAAGTTGTAGATATTTTTCTAATATTTCTAACGCCATTAAGAACACCTCAATCGGACAATCTATGCTCAATATATGTGCGAAATACCGATCTATATGCAATTTTGGTTAAAGTAGAAGCCCGTTACGCCCTAACTCTTTTTTTAAAACCCCCAAGACATGACCTAAACCCTAAATTATCAGTTGTTAACCTCTGAAATCTGTCTATCTTCATCTCTTAGGTTTTCCCTTGGTTTCTCTCAAGAATTCTTGAAGGAAATTGTTCCATTCATTGTTCTTCGCAGTTTTTGGCCGGAAGGACATTGTTGTTGATACGTGACCCTTATAGTGTCGATTTTATCTTTTTGTATCTGAATTTCGTGCTGCAAACAAGGTAAAAATTTGTGTGCCTTTTTCTCCTTATTTTCCCTCTTGAGTTTGTTGATTTAGAAGCTTAATCCATGTGTTTTCATTGTCGTTCTTGAGGAAGTGATCAAGCGTTCGTGAGACGAGACCCAAATAGACCTTTTATCCTATTCTCGTTTCTGTTCTTTAGAGATTAATCTCAAGGTAAGACATACCTCTTGTTCCTTTTTTGATTCTCTCTTGGGTTTGGGGGTTGTGGTCCTCTTTGTGGACTCTTTGTATTTGTAATGGTAGGAACCGGCAAAGGAGGCTTGGATTCGACACTCTCATCCACTCAAGGCTTGCGAATTAGATTGAGGTATGGGGAGAAGGAATTAGTATGAATGTATAGGTTTTGGGGTAGCGTAAGATGAGGGTTAATCCATGACCCTTTTTGTGTGTTATATGTTGTAATAATGTATGAGTGTTTAATTGTTATTGTTGATATATGAGTAAATATATTTGTCTACATGGTTTTTATGATTTTGGTATGATGTATGCCAAATATTGATGATGATTATTTGTATGCCATGATGTTGTGCGTTAGTGTTTCAATGTTGTGAAACGATGTATTGTTGTTGTTAAACCACGTTAATTAAAGACATAGGGATGTTAGTGTTGAACCTAAAATTAAAAATCGGTTGATTAATGTTCATAAGACATGAAGATAGCAAATAGGGGCGAGGTTAATGCCCAATGGAATAGTAAAGGACATTTAGGGATGATTTTGAGTACCTTAGGAGAACTTATGAGGCTCCCTAGAACAAATAAATGAGACAGTAACAGATATAAAAACGAGAGCGATAGTCCAATATACAATTTATGTTATAAACCTTAATAAAGGAAATTAATGATAAAGATGTTGATAATGGTTAAGACGATAACGACGATGTTATCGCACGTTGATGCTGTTAAACTTTGATGCTTATTGGTCAAAGTTGACTTTGCTGCTTTTTGGTCAAAGTTGTTAAACCATGGTAAATGGTGTTGATGGAGGAGGTTGTTAATGATTGATTTTGTGTTAGCATACATGCATTCAAGCATGGAGTTGTTAATTAGGGGAAGTAACGATGACATAGAAGTTTACCCGAGAGTATGGCGAACTAGCCATTCCCGGTGATCCATCCGAGAGTTAGGTGGGTCGTGGCCCTCCGTGGTGATGCATCCGAGAGTAAGGTGTATCAGTTATCCAAGGAGTTCACCCATAGTTTGGTGGACTACCGGCGTTGGTGCTTGTTGGACAATGTGGATATGTACCCCCAAAGTCGTCTTCCGGAGTTAGTTATGGATCCACATGTATATGGAGTAGAGAAGTAGCACTACATCGCATATGTTATGATGAAATGTGATATGTTATAAATTGTTATACAATGATATGTTACTTGTTGTGTGAACATCTTGCTAACTATCATAATGTCGTTTATGTTTATACGAATGATTTCTTACTCCCTATTTGTTATTGTTTCTTTGCATGTACCTTGGTTTATGGAGAGGATGATGAGCAGCTTGTCGAGGAGTGATCCCGAGGAGATCTCTTACTCGCAGTTTAGGACTTTATTTTATTTGTTTTTTCGATGTAATTTCGGATTGGTTACCAGCTCTGATATGTGACATCGGGATTCAGGTTTATGTTTTGGTTTATGTTCTTTTTCACAGTTATTAGTTATTGTTACCTTTGGTTAAGTTTTAGTTCATGTGATACTTGCTACCCTTTTGGCTAAATTATTTTATCATCTATTTAACATGTTTCATTTTATATTTAAATTATACGGGGTAGAGGGTGTCACAAAGGTCAAGCGTTCATCCCAAGTGACAGTAATATATTGTTTGGGAGTTCCTTCATTAATGGAGTGAGAACCACTCAAACCAGTCAGTGCCATTCAATGTAACTACTACTTCAGTTTCACTTGAGGGTCCCACTCCCAAGGTTACGTATCTATCGATCGCTATCATTTCAAGTTATTTATTTGATTCAAGTTTCTTGATCATTGTGTTATTTTGATGCCTCACTATGAGGCACTGATACGCGAAATTTCATTGTCTATCATCCTCGATACGTCCCGATACGGTGATATGCCGTCGACACGCGTCGGCGGAGTATCGGAGGACAATATTTTTTTAAAAATTAATAATAAATCCCAAAGCAGCGGCTGTGATGGGACACTGGTGTTGGAAAGAAGATGCAGCAACAGCTGCTTGTTGGGAGAAGAAGCGGTTGTGCGGCTGTTTTGGGTTGGGACAAGAAGAAGAAGAAGCTATTGAGTAAAGAAGAAGAAGAAGCTCGATAGGATAGGACAAAAACAATGTGTAGCGGCCAAGGTTTACAAAACCGGACCGGCCATCGAACCGGTGAAGGCAGCGGTTCGAGGTTCAATGGTCCAACCGAGGATGAACCGTGGTTGAACCGGTTATAATTAAATAATATTATTTTAATTTTTAATATAATATTTGTAACAATATTAAACAAAAAAACAACATAACAACTAAAATTATTAAACACAATTTTTTTTATTTTGAAATTAAGCTAAATAAATATAAAAATATATGTTAAAATCATCTCCATAGGGAAAACCAACCCAAAATCTACAACTAGCCCACATATGTTAGAAAACAAAAGAATTAGGTTTTGGCTAGGATGACCCAAATCTTTTTATACTAATTTTTCTTTTTCTTTTTTAAGAAACCGGTTCTGGCCGGTTCACTACCGGTTATGACCGGTTTTGAACCGGTTTTCCGGTTTTTCCACCGGTTCGATGCTAGGCCGGTTTTCCCTGTGAACCGGACCGGCCAAGGTCCCGGTTCCCGGTCGGACCGGCCGGTCCGGTCCGGTTTTCAAAACCTTGGTAGTGGCTGATACTGATAGGGAAACAAATTACTAGGGTTTTTTGATTTCTGAAGGTGTGTTGGGCTGGGCCATTTGATGCCAAACTCTTTTATGATAGAACCAAGAGGCTGGGCCATTTTCTGGAGGTCAGTTGATTAATATTAATATACATATAAATATAAAATATAAGATATAAAGCATCCTATATTTTTTTTGCAAAACAAAATTTAATAATAATTTCTGAAAAATATAAAAAAAATATTAGTATATAACTGTATATTATATCATATATGATAGAGATAAATACATAACATATTTTATATATATATATATATATATATATATATATATATATATATATATTATACGTATCCTAAACGTATCGTATCCTATATTTGTTAAGAAATGACGTATCGTCGTATTAGATGTGCATCGTATCCGATACTCGTATCGTGTCTGTGCATCATAGATGCCTCCACTACAACAGAAATGACTTTAGATAGCGTTTCCGGATGCCTTTTAATAGCGCTTGTAACCGCTATCTATGCCACCGCTATTAAAAGTCGTTAGCAAATATAGCATTTAAGAAGTGCTATTAAAAGGTGACTTTAGATAGCGTTTGTACACGAAAACGTTATCTAAAGTCTGCCTTTAGATAGCGTTTAAAGAAACAAACGCTATCTATCACACCCCCCCCCCCCCCCTTTTTTAGTTTTACCTATTTCTTAACTTTACCTCCATTCCTGCATATTGTTTATAAAAAACAGAAGATGTAAACAAAGAAATGAAGCACAATCCATATGCATATATTGTTAGCTACTTTGACAATTCATATAGAAGGTGTAGTACATTAGCGCATAAGATTCCATCATCATTGCAGTCAAAATAAACATCACTTCTTAAAAGAGACTCCTCCTTTACAAGTAAGTCACAGGATAACATAGAAAACAGAAAAATGTGATCTAGTTTTGTCACCACATGCATAAATAAATAACCTTGGTACGACTGGTGGTCTGACTAGATTTTATAAGTCTGGTCTTCAACAAATAGCTATAAAGGCTTACAGAAATATATTTGCTTAAATAGAAACAACAAACAAACTGGCAGCAATTGAATCTAGTTCTTTGGCCCAATATCCTTCAGAGCATTAATCTGTTCCTCACCCATAGCAGACATGACAGAAACACCAAGGTCCTTTCCCTCAGCAAATCCATCCTTTATCTGCAGAGACCAGTCAATTATATATGCCCAATTAGAGTAAATAGACAACCAACAAACAAATAAACAAAATAGAGGAATAACAAACATTTTGAAACAGAAAAGGCATTGACAGATTTTAGCTTTCAGACTCTAAATCCAACAAGAAAAAGAACACACATTAGATTTCAGATTTCCACAAACCTGAGTAAGCAGACTCTCATCAGTAGGAAGCCTGAGATCATCCTTAGTGTTCCCATTTTCAGTAAGCAGACTCACCTACAACATCATTTGATAACATAACAGCAATCACACATTCATAATACAGAAACAAGACTAATAATGAGTGAATCAATGGAGTTGGTAAGAGAAATGACAACTCAGAAATCCATCCTCAGAGATATCAATGAGATGGTAGTCAGTACGATTCACATGAGGGACCTGACAACAAAAAATTACTGTGAGTCATTGCGAGGAAAGAAATCACAATAATTCAACACAATTAAGTGCACGTACATCACAATTGTGGGAAGATGGCACAATATCCTCAAGCTTCTTGGCAGTGAAAATATCAATTCTAACAAAGTGGCACTTAGCATGACCATGCTTACCAGTCTTGGAAGTTGAAACTTCAACAACCTGGGTAACACATCAATATCCATGAACAGAAGGAAAAAAATATTTCAAAAAAAAAAAAACAAATCAACATTTAAGAAAATGCAAAATCATAGAATCCTTAAATAGATAAACTCAAAGAAATTATGGCCGGAACCGAACAAAAGAGTCTGCGAAATCAAATTACATAATAAATCAACCATAAACTATGAATCGATCATACAGGATAGATCTAAAAGCAAAAATCAAATCAATTATTACGAGGCCAGTAAAAACTGAACCTTCACATTACAGAACATGAATACTTGAACAAGAATATCTCGTCGTAACTCAAATTCAAATATAAGGATTTCATATACCAATGAGTATTGCTGCAACTACTGTGATCAATTTGACATAATCAAATAAACTTTTTTACAATATAGCGACACCAATCTTCCTTGACTTCAGATAGTTGAGCAGTGGAGTATGTGGAGCATTTGAAGTCAAGGAAGTACTGCGACATAAAAATTAAATAAATTAAGTTACAATTGCTAAAACATTTGAACAGTCACAGTTAAAAGCTAAGTAAACAACATACTGCCATTGGTATTTTAACTTGGTTCTGCAAGATAGTTTCCTTCATGAAACGCATGACATAGTACCCACAATCTGTATCGTTGGGTTGTCTTGGGCACTATAAAAAATAAAATAGTAAATCAATATAGTTTTTTTATCTAATTGCGCATTAAGTTTTTTCAAATATACCTCTATCTGAATCCATTTAATGTTTGTTGCCTTTAAACGCGACACCTTAGCTCCGATATTTGCGCGATAAACTTGCAAAGCACTAATCACAAAATCAAACATACTTCATTAAGAAACATATTTTCAATCATCACAAACACACGCATGCTTTTTTTTTTTTTTTTGAACCACAACAGCCACAACCCAGTATATGTCAATTCAACACAGTTATTCTAATGTCAAAAATCAAAAGCACATTAGGACCATGACAACTTGCAACATGTATCTACCATGGAAGCCATTCGTGAGTAATCATAGAAAATCAGAAATATAAAAGCATGCTTACTTATTGAACAGATTCTTTAATTCTGGGTGATTCCTAGGATCAACATTCAAGGAATCCAGATAGTAAATAATCTCTTCAACAATATTTATCGCGCACAGCACCCAATGATTCCTATAAAAATGTTGAGATAACAAATCCTAAGCACCTCAACTTTTATATAATTCATTATTGTGAATTAAGTCCTATAGGATAAGTGACTCACCCAACATTGCACGGCGCTAAAAACAAGGGCTGATATTCTCTTTCTGTAGGTGCAAACCGGCCAGCTATATATGTTATCTGTGAATCCCTCCCGAAGTAGCCGTATGTATTTGTTTGGTGTGGGGACAAGAACAGAAACCTCCTCGTTCTTTCCTTTGGAAGCAAAAATTCTTCATACAAATGCCTTCAATTAAAATATAAAAATGGATTACACCAATGACATCAATATTTAAATGGAAAGACTAAAAAAATATTGTACACTTTAAGCCTGATTTAGTACCTGATATATACGGAAATAACGGAGGGAGATACCCATTCATGATTTACAATTTCTCTGATATTTTCAGTATTGATCATATCGATGATATGATGACCAAAAATATTTTGTTCTATCTCTATGTCCAATTGGTCATCATTTTTCATATTCTTTCGTTCATGTATTTTAAGAAAATTGAAATATTCCAGAGAAATGTTAGTTGAACCAGCTGTAGGAGGGTTGGCCTCAGAGTTGCCTCCTTTATTTTCTGGGGTTGTAATTGACTCCTTTGTATATTCAGACACTTTGCCCTTGCCTTTAGATTTTGCAGGTGCCTGGAAATTTTGCATTTCAATATGCCAGTTAGTGATCAACTAATGTAATAAATATACGCCGTATATGAAAAGGTGGAAAAATGCAATTACATACCATATTAATTACAACCACGAGATCAATTGGCCATGCCACATAAGTACCTATTGCATCTCTTATTGTCATTACATCTACACCATCGATAGGTACCGGCAATGGCGCATCCCCCTCAGTTGCAACATCAACTCCAACTTTCACATGGTTAAGGGGTACTGGTCCAGTGTGCAGTGTAACACCCGGCTCATTATATACTTTACCCATACCAACCATACGATGGTTTGGGGTTGATAAATATAGATGACATGAGTCGACGCCCTAATCCAATGATAGATGAATAAGCTGTGAATTAAAGCATCCAATTGAATGTATTTAACTGCGAATGCAATACTAGTAAAAAAAAAGGCATGCATTACCTCTGGAAGCTTGATGGCAGATGGTAGAGTGCAACTATCTTTGACGCTTGCAGGGGCTGTGAAATTAGCCTGCCTCTCCTCATCCTCCTTTTTTTTCAGCTTATCTTCCAAAATGTTCAATCTTTCTGAGAGTTGAGACACCAATGTCTCCCAGCTTTTCGTTTCACAGTTATGTTTTGCACGACCTTCAGGTGGGAAGTAGTCGTTTTGAGAGACGCCAAAACCCACACCCCTAACACGACCAGGGTTCTCTGGCATACCTAGGGCTTTAGCAAGAATATCCTGGCGACCAAAATCTTGTATCTCTCCCTCTATTGCAGACTGTGATAGTTCCTCCTGACACATAGTTATTGGTGAAATGCAAATGTTAACATTATTATATATTGTCATAAGAAAATAACAAATGAAAATGTAAACGTTAGTCTACTTACACATTTATTCCACACGTTCTACATATATTTGTTGTCAATTACACCCACCTTGTTCTCGCGGGCTTTCCTCCACACAATATGGCGTTTAATTTTCTTAACTTCTGGCCCCGCCTCCTGTATCTGTATATTGATATAATATATATTAACCAAACAGTTTAAAAGTCATATTTACCACACATGCAGTTAAATATATATATATATATATATATATATATATATATATATATATATATATATACAGACACATACCAATTCATCCTCAATGTCAGCATACCCCTTACGTGATGCTTTGTAAGGGCATGCAGGATCTAACGCTCTGTTGCGATTTTCATTGCTTAATTTCTATTCCGACACATATAAGTAATATTAATACATGGTTAATGTCATATGTACGTATACATATAATTATAAGGACTAACGTGATATTAAACATACCAGGAATCATGCATCTCCTGTGCGTATTGCTACAAAATCTACCCACTCATCCCTTGATATGTGTGGATATTGTGATGGAGGTTCCTCTATGATACTCCCGTTAGCATCTCTTAGAAATTTTTTTGTCAATCTAGTTCTGAATGCCCTATGTAGGTTACTAGCTTCCTGAAGTACAAATTTTTTTCGAGATTCATCAACATTAAAAGACATCTGTAAAACAATATAAACAACGTGTCAAAGTAAGTATGTTTACATAGTTTACAATATATTTCACAAATTTTAACAATTACCTGTACATCAGCCCATATGTTCTCTTTGAAAGCATCCAAAGCTTCATCCTTCCAATTAGAACAGATAATTGGGACCGTTTGCCGAACAACGGCCCCAATGTAACTCTTCAATATTTTTCCATTAGCACGAATTGGTTGGTCCAAATAATTCCATTCAACCTAATAAAAATAATAAAGTAATTAAATCTAGATATCAAACAACATTATGAAATCCTTAGATTAGTAAGTAAATTACCTCAAATTTGTGTCCTTTACTCCTAGCGCGGATGACCGCCTTCATAACAATTGGCCCACGTCGCGTCACTTTGGCAGCACTAGCATTACTTGAAGATGCCATTTACCTACAAAAATATTAGACACAAGTAAAACATCAATGGACATTAATATAATATTAATTGATGCAAAATATAAAACAACAATTGATAACAAAATCAACACTAGCATTACCGGAAGATGCTAATTATAATATAAAAGGATCAGAAAGTTCATTTAAAGACAAACACTACATACATGTTTAAGTCAACCGTTTTCTTTTCTTCATTGGATTGAGATTTGTTTGTCCTTTATTAGTACGAAATGGTGGATTTATCAAAAGCCCCTCATCATGATCATCAATCTCATATACATACCATCATCCCTAGTTGCGCGGCTCTAGAACTGACGGGCAGCTGAGGTACATCGGCGAGGAGGGATCCGATGGCGGCAAGGTCCGGTGTCTGTGTGAGATGCAACGGCGAGCTGTCAGACGCGAGTCAAGTGGAAGTTGTGAGAAGCGCGAGCAGCAAGTGGAAGCACGAACGACGAGTGGAAGTGAGAGCAGCGGCCGGCGAGATAGACGAGTTTGAGAAGTGGAACGAATTAGGGTAATCTGAGAAGAGAAGAAAAGAGTCTGAGAATATCGTGGGGGATGCGCGCGGGATGTGAAAAAAAACCCGGGGGGAAAATTAGAAAAGATAGCGTTTAACAAATAAGTGCTATCTTAGCTATATCTTTTGATAGCGTTTTTGAAAAAAAAATTCTATTAAAGATCTCATTGATATTTTATCATTTTTTCAAAAGGGAAAAGATAGCGCTTCATAAAAGGAATGCTATCTTAGGTGCACTCTTTAATAGCACTTATTTTAGGAAACGCTATTAAAAGGGCACTGCAACTTTTAATAGCAGTTCCGCTTTACAAATGCTATTAAATGTGCACTCTTTAATAGCACTTATTTTAGGAAACACTATTAAAAGGGCACTACAACTTTTAATAGCAGTTCTGCTTTACAAATGCTATTAAATAACTGCTATTATAAGTCATTTCTGTTGTAGTGCTCATTTAATGAAATGGTGGAGACTGTTGAGTTCAGCTTTGGAGAAAATGTTGATGTTGTGTTCCCTGAATTTTGTGGAGATGAAAAAGCTGCTGCTGAATGGACTGCTATGTTCCATTTCCAATTTGTTATGTGACTGGTTTTGTTATGTGACCATCTTCAGCATTTGTTAGCTTAAATAGGTTTGTTAAAGGGTGAAATGAGTGAGACTAGTAGAAAAGGTTCCTCATAAAAAAATAATATATGTATTCCCTTTCTAAGTTATTACTTTGAGCATGCTTATTTATCAGTTATTGCTTTGTTGTATTTCCACTTTCTTTCTTTTTTGTTGCTTGATTGTAGGATAGAGTCTTTAGGTCTTAGTTATTAAAACTTTTTACAAGGTCTATTATATTAATATACATCTTTCAACTGTCAAATCAGTTGTTGAATTGGTGCAGCTTTGAACTTACTTTGAAGTTTGGGATTTCAGAAGCTTTATTGTTAACCAATTTAATTTTGGTGACTTATTGTTAACATTTTCATTTATGTATATAAATTCAGCATTTGTACCTATTTATTATTTTTCATTTCTTGGTGATAAATGTGCTAATATTTTTTCTCATTTTAAGTGAGCAAGAAATTAGAAAGCATTGAAGTAAGATGACTCTGCTCTTCTCATAACCTCTTGTTGCATCAAGTGCGTATTTGATGATGTCTTTCAACTTTAGCTGATGCTTAAATTTCTGATTCATTTTAAAACATAGGCTCTAAAAAACCTTCAAGAATTTTGATCATGATTTAAAAATACAAGATTTCTTGGGTTCAAGGTAAAGATTCTGATTGTTAAATTGTCAACTTTGTAAGAGTTTTTATAGGGTCTGAATTTTCCTATTTTCCACTTCTGTTGCAGTGTTGCTGCCGTTGCATTTGATAAAAATTATTCTGAAATTTGAAGATCACCCACATCTCAAAAAAACTTCATGGCTATCAATAGCCAGAATAGCAAACTGTTAAGATCACTACCCCAAAAATGAAATCAACTTCTACAGCTGGCCATACTAATGATATTAGGGAGACCATGGTAGTCATCCCCACCTGCACTAGAAGTATCCGGTGAAGATGCTACAACTCCATCCATTCCCTTCGGGGCAACATCGTCAGGAAGAGGGTGATACTCTGGCTCCATCTCCAAGTTGAAGTTGACACAGGCAAACACAAGAAGGAGGGGTGTGGGGTGGGGTGGGGGGTTGAATTCTGTTTGTTAATAATTTTCGAAAAAAAAACCTTTAAAATAATTTTTGCACTCGAAGAGATTAGAAACAGAAGCACACACAAAGACCAAGATCCTTTTTAAAAGACTTTAACAAAAGCAATATCAAAACCCCACAATTAGTATAAGTAAATAAAACTGAAAAGTTTAGGGATAGAAGATTCACACAAGAGATTTTATCCTGGTTCACTCTCTTCCAACCAAGAGCTATGTCCAGTCCCTTCGACTTGAAGGATTTATCCACTATTTCTCCAAATAGATTACAACCAAGTATTCAACACCTCTCCAGGCTACAAATATTCCTTTCTTAGCTCACTATGTGTGAGAGTATGACAGTTTAAGATCAGTTTAATATTACAACAATATTCAAACAAAAGAATACAGACTCTTGCTCTTGAAAGAATATTAGAATGAGTGATTATCGATTGGCAAAAGTCCAGCTAGCAAGATTGTACAGGCAAGAGTTATTCTTCAGTATCTGAGATCTTCAATTTATAGTGACCTTCTTCTTCACTTGTATTTCTTCAACGGTTACTTTAAATAATCCCGATTAGAGATAACATTTAATGCATGATATCTGTTGTGACTGAGAGCTTGATTGTGGCAATGCTGAATAGTACTCTTGGTTTCCGAAGTAGCATGAAATAGGAGGCTTACTCTTCTGAGTAGTGCAACTTGAGCACTTGTTGTTCCTCCTTTGTGTAAAACCAGATTTTTCAGTCATAAAGTTGTCATCGTACAAATCGTTTTGCAGTATCCTTTTTGTACGATTCTGTTTTTTGCATTTCTTGATTGTACTATGTTTCTTTTACCACAAGTTGAAACATTAAAGCAGATAAATCAAATGTGAAGAACAAATATTCTATTGAAATAAATATCAAACATTTGAAATAAATTTAAGAGATTCGGATTGCATTTACTTCATTATAAGATGGAGCTCGTCTAAAAAGAACTCTTCTACTTAGTTATAAGAGAGACTAAGTCTGTTCAAAATTTTATTTTGCTCGTCTGATGACGTGGCATATCCATTTGTCTATCAAGTCTTCGGACATGCTATTCCTCAATGAGTTATAAAGATCTCCGTCTAGTGACGTGGTGGTTAGAGCTCGTCTACTAGATTACTTTATGTTTCAGTTCATTTACTTGTACTAATTACTTCCGTGTGCTTATGTGGCGAGATGGACGCGCTAATTATCAAGTCTTTGGACTTGTTGTACCTAACAAGTTATTTACGTATTCATATAGCAAATATTTAGAGCCACGTCTACTCAAGAAAATCAGTATACTTAATTAAATAACTAAGTAACTTTACCAAAGTTTTTGATCAGCCAGTCTACAAGGGTGGACGGGTATTTTTCAATGAAAACTTTATCTCAAATGTATTTTACTTATATTGAAGTATTCCTGCATAATTGAAAGCACCTATTAGATCTCAACTAACACTTTGCCAAGTAAATTTAATCCTTTTGTTAGCATCAAAATTTAAAGATTATTAAATCCAAAACCACTTTGGTTCCAACACAAGTCCTCATCTGGATCCTCCTCCATCCCCTCCTCTACCTCTGGGATAGGTACATCAGGTGCTGGAGGTATCACGGGTGTTGCCTCTAGTACATGAGCGGCTGGTGGAGGATGAACCTCTAACTCCCCCTGATCCACCAAATAATGTAGAATAAGCTAAAGTGGGGGTAATGAAACCTATATGGTTTCCGTGGTAAGAGTGCATCTCATCGGTCCTCTTGCAAGCGTGCCTACTATACTACGAACGGGGCCGATATATGTGGCGATGTGAGCCCCAAGGTTTATCACCCAAGCCACTGTTCTCCGCATCCTCAAAAGTCAGTGACCGAGTCCCTGAATATTCCATCCGTGGCTCCGGGTCCATCTATACTTATATATACACACACACACACACACACACACACACACACACACACACACACACACACACACACACACACACACACACACACACACACACTAAACAGGAGAGAAACACAATAAGAAACATGCAAGGGTGAGATACTAATATATAGATTTCAACACGATAACTACATGCACGACACCATATAAATAGCATATACACAGATACCTACAACAATGAAATTTCTAATATCAATGGAATAGTCTATCATGGGATATCATATCCAACAGTCATCGTCATTTAAAATAATGCATGACACTTCAATATTCAACATCTAAAGTTTTGTACTTAATCTCCGGAGATATCCCAACGTCGTGTGAATGAGTTGATCATGCTCGATTGCCCAATAAGGCACACCTTTATAACCATAGCACACTGTCCAAAAATAGGAACAATGATAACGTCGTGAATTGTTTTTCATTGTCCATCAAGGCCCAATGATACGCCGTAACATGAATACCTACCAAGGTACCATGCATAACACCGTAGGCACGTCTATTGAATAATGCATGTAAAACATTTTGTTCTCTTCATTTCTCTTAGTGTTCATTCTTTCCTTGTCGAAGCTCAAAGGCTCAAGACCATCTCAACTTTTAAACATTTAAGTTTAACTCTCACTTTCAATAATAGGACGTAAAGTCCGAATGTGCAAATCACGAAGTTCTAGACAGATGCACCAGTCTTAGATTCGTAATTATAACAAACAAAAATCAACATAACTTTTATAGTACACACCGTTCACAACTTCAACTTTAGGACATAGAGTCCACAACTTCATCTTTAGGATACACAGTCCACACCATAGAACACTAGAATCCCGACATCTCAGCCACTAGGTCCATATTTTAACTTTTAAAATTATTTTCGTTCTGTGAAACACAAATCCAAAACAAAACTCCACTATTTATCCAAGTTGTTGGAAATAATTCCGCTGAGTAAAACTCTTTTACAGAAAATATTTTTCCATTTGAAATTCATTTATAAACCGTCAAATCGTAGAAAAAACAATTTTTCTTATTTAAAATTCTTTTTCAGAAAACCTATTTTTCTTGAAAAGAAGTAAATTTTAAGAATAGATTCCTATTTAAAATAAATAACACTGTCTTTCTAAAATATTCTGTAATTCGTTTTCGAAATTTCTCGTCGTTTGGTAATCAAATCATTTTAAAGTCAAAATTGACCCTTTTCTAATAAAATAATTTTCTCAACATGAAAATCAAGTTATTTTTGAAAATAAACTTTGTAAAAACTTTTTGCTTTACCCTATAATTTATTTTATAAAAATTAACGTCACTTAAAAATTTTTACGGTGACGTCCTCACTGTCATTCACAGATCACTTTTTTTTCAAGAAAATGGCCTCATTAAAACCTTATGATGCAAAACCCTCCTTAGGGATAAAAACTTCATGAAGGAAAAAAGAGTACCCTGGATTTATTAATAAAGAGAAAAGAATACAAATAAGAAAATAATTGGGGGGGGGTGGGGGGGGGGGGGGGTGGGGGTGGAATAAACCTGACCCATTCCAACAAATTAAGAAAATCTATAACTAGGCATACCATATCTATCATGGTTAAAATCCTCCCAAATTAAATTAGGAATTGTATTCCACCATCTAAATTATTAACTGACGTGACACATATGCTACAAATTTTCGATGTTGCATTAATACACATCCTAAACCTTGATGTGAAGCATCACAATACACCGCGTAAGGTTCATTTGGTTCAGGAAGTATTAACACTAGTGAAGTCATCAAACTTTCCTTAATCTTTTGAAAACTTTCTTCACACTTTGAAGTCCACACAAAAGGTTGATCCTTTCTCGTAAGTTGAGTTAACGGTGCTACTATCTTGGAAAAACCTTCAATAAACCTTCGGTAATATCGAGCTAATCCAAAAAAACTTCGAATATCTGTCACCATCTTTGGTCTTTCCCAAGAAAGTACTGCTTCTGCTTTTCCAGGATCGATAGCAATTCCTTCCTTGGTAAGCACATGTCCTAAGAATTTAATTTCTTCGAGCCAAAACTCGCACTTAGACAGTTTTCCATACAACACTTTCTCGAATAAAATCTGCAAAGCTTGTTGTAGATGTTCCTCGTGTTCCTCATAACTCTTAGAGTAAATGAGAATATCATCGATGAATATGACAACAAACTTATCGAGAAACAGACAAAAAATCCGATTCATATAGTCCATGAGGATCGCAGGTGCATTCGTTACTCCAAACGGCATTACAAGATATTCATAATGTCCATAAGGAGTTCGAAATGCAGTCTTTGGTATATCTTCAGTCTTTACTCTAATCTGATGATATCCCGTCCTCAAGTCAATCTTTGAGAACATAACTGCTCCTCGCAGTTGATTCATCAAATCATCTATGCACGGTAAAGGATATTTATTCTTAATTGTCACTTTGTTGAGTTGTCTAAAATCCACACAAAGTATCGAACCTCCGTCATTCTTCCTCACTAAAAGAACTGGTGCTCCCCACGAAGAAACACTTGGTCTAATGAACTGTTTCGACAAAAGGTCCTCCAGTTGGACTTTCAATTCAGCAAGCTCTATAGGTGCCATCCGATACGGAGCGATAGATATCGGACATATTCCTGGAATTAAATCGATGGGGAATTCGATATCTCTTACTGGCGGTAATCCCGGAACATCATTCAAAAACACATCCAGAAATTCCCTCACAACAGGCATCGCACTCAAATCGATCTCCCCCTCAACTTCTAAGTTGTATAAAAGCAAGTATTCGTGAAAACGTTCTTACTTGATTGGTAGAAAAAAATCCAGAAATCTCAGGATTTGGAAAAACTAAGGATTTATGAGCATAATCTAAAAATCCATGCCTAAAATCACATCTAACTGTATTAAAGGCAAACAGATCAGATCAATAAGGAAATCTCTATCCTGAATAACAAAAGGACAGTTCAAGCATACATAATTTACGATAATTGGTTCAGCAGTAGGGGTTGAAACAATTAAGTCATATGATAACGAAGAAACAAGTAATTCCAAAAGTTTCACATAATCCATCGAAATAAAAGAATGCGTTACACCCGAATCGAAAAGTATAGTTAAAAGATTACCCACTATGTCGCAACTACCTTGTATGAGATCATCAGAATTCGAAGCTTCAACACCACTCATAGTGTAAACTCTCCCCTTAGTCGTCGGTTTATTGGTTCTTGTGTTATTGACAGCTGATCCATGCTTTTGTGTATTACAATCTTTTGCTAAATGTCCCATTCGATCACAGTTGAAACATTTAACTCCCCTCAATGGGCAAGTATCGGCCATATGTCTAGTGGCTCCACAATTAAAACATCTTCTAACTTGGCCTTGACATTGGTTCCTTTGGCCTCCACTACCTGCTGTAGAAAAATTTGGACGATATTGTTACTGATTCTGATTATTTCCTGGTGGTCGGAAATAAGGTTTATTCTGAGTTTCTTTCCCTTTTTGATTCTGATTTTAACACTGAAACTGGTTCTTGAACCGAGAAGGTCCTCCAACATTCCCTCTATTATCCCTTCCTTTCCTCATTTGCTCCACCTTTCGACACATCTTGACTAGAGCTTGAAAGTTCCTGATTTACAGTGGTAGTACCGATTCTTTAATCTCAAATCTTAATCCTGCTTTAAACCTCTCACATTTCTAGCTTTCATTAGGTTGCACTTGAAAGGAACGGAAATACTTGACGAGCGATTCAAACTTTGCCATATACTCCCCAACAGATAGATCTCTCTTGTAAAACCGTATAAATTCTTGTTCTTTCTCAATTCTAGTACTCTCTGGAAAATACTTTTCCAAAAATGTGTTTCTGAACACATCCCAAGTAATTTCCTGATGACCAGCTTCCAAAAGTTGTCTAGTACCTTTCCACCAATACTTTGCATCTCCTACCAATAGGAAAGTAGCATATGAAACCTTAACTCCTTCTGGGGTAAGAATGAGCACAAAGATTTTCTCCAATTCTTGTATCCACAAGTCTACTTTCTCAGGTTCAGCATCTCTGTGAAACTGCGAAGGATTCTGACGTCAAAATGTAGTCAGACCTCTGCCTTCCGCAGCTTGCTGGTTCTGAGCAACCATAGTAGCTGTTTGCAAAGCAATAGCAGCTGCAACGTTTTCCATTGCTTGTGCAGTATAATCCACTCCACCTTCATAATTCTCATTAGCATTACCACGTCCACCAATAGGCCACCTCTATGACCACAACCATGTCCACGTCCACATCCACGTTATGGTTCCATAACTGACCTACAAGACAAAGTCAGTTAACGACAAGCAAAAAATGAAACGCAAACTTAATATTTAAAAAAAATATTGCTAAGAAGTTGTTTCAAACCAGTCTTAATCAGGGAACACACAATCTCGACACAACAGACCTATATCCCATAGATTCCCGAAAGACTCGACCAGCTCTGATAGCACTAATATAACACCATCCTTAGTGCTACATTTCAGAGTTATTGCGGAAAATGAAAATTTTAAAAATTGATTAACTGGTTACTTTCGGAAAATAATTTAATAAGGATTTCACTTATTTATGAAAATGGTGGTAAATTTTTTTTCTTCTTTACTTATTGAACCGAACAACATAACCAAACGTGTATATATATATATATATATATATATATATATATATATATATATATGCATCAAAAACTCTATACATACTACAACATCATCAGTTTTTCACATGGCCTTTATCAGGATAGGTCATTCTCAAGATAAACAAAGTAAAGAAAATAAAACATATCTAAGTACGTAGCGACCATCTAGAACTGATGAGTGTGATTTCACCTCATCTTTGTCTATCATTTTGCATGCATTTTCATGTAGTTTAGGGACATTTAATTGGATTTTTGGTAATTTTTACTTTGGAATGGGTAAGGTGGTTTTCGTGGTGTTGTTTTGCAGAAATCAAGGGTAAAATGCTCAAGATCAACCATGATGGAGTTTGGATGAAAATAGGGCTTGAAAAGTGAAGAAAATGATCCAAATAGAGCCCATCACGGCCATGATCGAGCGAAACTGAAAAGGAAGAAAGGCTGAAGTCAGAATCTGTCATGGCCTGACCGTTATGTCCATCACGGCCGTGACCAAAAACCCCCCACAAGTCAGAGACCATCACGGCCTAGCCGTTATTCCTATCACGGCTGTGAAAAGAAGTCTCGCGTCACGAGCAGACTTTCACGTCGCGAAAGATCTGAAACCTATAGAATTGCCAAAGGCAGAAGCCGTCACGGCCTAGCCGTGATGGCCATCACGGCCGTGACGCGCATTACTTGGACCTGAAGCAAATGAATTGGATCAGAATTTGAGTTAGATTGGGATTCAAAGTTCCCACATCTATAAATAAGGACCAAGCAGAGGCAGAATACACATAGACACACACAGAGACACACATATAGACTTTTGTCCTGCTACTTAGGCTACATTTTAGGATCTATCTTCTTCTTCCTCCTCTCCATTCTGATTTGTATTTTCATGATGTTGTCAACCAAGCTTGTCATCTCCATGGCAAGGCTTGAGTAGTAGTTTATCTCTAGGGATTGGGGCTATGCCCAGGTTTTGTTTATGTTGATAATTTGATGTAAAATCTTTGTTAATTTCGATTTTGTTTTAGATCTGATTTATAGTGTTTGAATCACTCGTAAATTCGGTGGCCACTTGTTTGCGTGTCATAGGCATTCTAAGGAGGAACCTAGCGGTGAACTTAGGTGTCGGATCTATAGAGTCGGACTTGGGACTGAAATCACGAGAGTTAGAAGCCGTCCCTCGAGGATCAACGAGTTGTCACGAAACGCAAAGGGTCCAATCTGAGTTCGACTACCACGAGAGTAGGGGTTGGGTCAATTGGGCACGATTTTTGTAACCCGAGAGGGAGCTTAAGCTATTAGAGGATAAACTCGCCTTCAAGACAATTTCGTTAATTTACAAGGGTAAATCAGATTAGTAACATAAACAGTCTTGTAGGTAACCCAAATCCCTAGGAATCCATTTAGATCCAAAAACCCTAAATAAATTGTTACTTTCTGTTTTACTTGATTTTGATTGCATTTTATCTCTTATTTCAAAAATAAAAATCCTTTTTCAAAACCTCTTTTATACAGTCCAGATTTGCCAATTTGGAAATTAGTTGCGATTCGAAATCACAGTCTCTGTGGGATCGATATCTTTTATTACTTGACGACAGTCCGGTACACTTACCGGAATCGCGCGCGTGGGTCGCGTCGCGCGCCTGTCAAGTTTTTGGTGCCGTTGCCGGGGACTTTGCGTCTTCGAATCTCAATTTAATTTTTAAATTGATTTTTCTGGACCTTTTCTTTTTATTTAATTTTTATACTTGAAAAAAAAAAATCAAAATTTCTTTCCTTCTAGTGTATCCATATCTCTGTGTGTTATATCAAAGATCCCTAAGTCTTGGGAGCCTTAGTGAGGTTGATCCAGAAATCGAGAGGACCTTTCACAGACATAGGAGACTACAAAGAGAGGGAGAAAGGTTGATTCCCATTCCACTCATGGCGAATCTTCCGGATACGAAACCATTGAAGGACTACGCAGCCCCAAATGCTAGGGGTTTGCGAACTGGGATTGCCAGGCCAGAGATCGAGGCGGAGAACTACACTATACCACCTATGCTAATCAACATGATTAGGCAGCACCAATTCGGAGGATTGCCCTGGGAGGACCCGACTGATCACGTAGAAACATTCTTGGAGTTCACCGATGCAATTAAGATTCATGGTGCATCGGTCGATGCTATACGCTTAAGGTTATTCCCCTCATCTCTGACTGGAAAAGCAAAGTCTTGGCTAAATCAAATACCCGCCAACACCTTGTCTACTTGGGACCAACTGGAACAGGCGTTCTTGGAAAAATTCTTCCCTCCATCCAAGACGGCCTATATACGAACCCAGATCACCGGCTTCTTCCAAAAAGACGGAGAATCCTTATCAGAAGCTTGGGATCGCTACAAGGGATTGCTGGAGTCTTGCCCTCGTCATGGACTCGAGAGGTGGTTATTAGTGCACATCTTCTACAACAGATTGGACTACTCTTCGAAGGTGTCACTTGATTCTGCAGCTGGTGGAGCCTTTATGAATATGCCTCTGACTGAGGCATTTAACATCATTGAGAACGTGGCCACCAACTACCACCAATGGGGTTCAGAAAGAGGTAATAACCCGAACAAGATTTCGGGGGGTAAGTTTGAAGTTAATAGCACTGATCTTATAATGTCAAAAATAGACTCACTTAATAAACGTTTTGATCGGCTTGAAAGGGCTAATGTGAGTGCAATAGGTGCTAGTAACCTTGTTTGCGAGATTTGTGGAATGCAGGGAAATGACATTATGGAGTTCCCACGTGGTATTGCTCATGGATCCGGGGCTTCGGGGGAACAAGTGAACGCCTGTCACAACTTCTACGCTACAAACCCGAAGTTGCCCAATTATGCTCCCCCAAATCCCTACAACTAGAGGAAGAACAACCCTTGCCTCTCCTATGGCAACTACAGCAACACGCTGAACCATGAGTTCCAAGAGGGCCAAGGTAATAGGAAACCCGCAGCGGGGTATCCTCAGGTACAGCAGGCTAAACTCGAGTCTTTATTGGAAAGTTTTGTTGAAACTCAGACAAAACAAAATGAGGAGTTTAGACAACAAGGCAGGGCAGTAAACGAGGCAATAAAAGAGCTAGCATCTAAGGTATACAACTTAGCCATCCATAACAAGATGCTAGAAACCCAGATTGCCCAACAAGCCAGCACATACACTAGACCTAAGGGTACGTTCCCGGGTCAACCCGAAGCTAATCCCATTGAACATTGTAATGCCATACACTTAATGGATGATAAGCTTGGGGTGGGGAAAATGGACGTGGAACCAGAGGAGGACACGAGCGAAAAGGAAGAGCCAGAACCAAAGTACGTCCCTCCGTCACCGTACCAACCCCCGATACCTTTCCCACAAAGGTTGGTAAGGAAAAAGCTAGTAGATATAGAAACTAAAATGCAACCTAAGCTGAAAGACCCGGGTAGTTTCTCTATCGCTTGCTCAATTAAACAAGTGCAAATCGACCAAGCCTTATGTGACTTGGGGGATAGTGCGAGCTTGATGCCGCTCATTATCTTGGAAAGGTTAGGAACGAAAGAGTTGAGACCATTCAAATTCTCCTTACAATTTGTGGATGGCTCAACTAGGACTCCTCTAGGCATACTAGAGAACGTTCCTGTAAAGGTAGGGAAATTCTTCATCCCTACCGACTTCCTGGTATTGGATATGAAAGGGAATTCTGAATTCCCCATCATTTTAGGAAGGCCATTCTTGGTCACCGCTGGAGCAGTAATAGATGTAAGGAATGGTAAACTCTCTCTAAATGTAGAGGAAGGTAGGGTCGATTTTGAATTTACTAACTCCTATAACAACCCTCCTTTTGAGAGCCATGTATGCAGGATCGATATAACGTCTCCAGTGGTAAAAGAAGAGCTCAACATGGAAGCAACTCCGAAGATATGCATGGCTAATGATGCACCCAGTAGTGATGGAGTTGGAGTTGCTGATCATGTGGAAACAAAACTTTCGCCGGAAGGGAGTAAGGCCAGAAAGGTCCGAATGAAAAGAGCGAAGCGGAAGTGCAACTGGCCGTATGAGCATAATCAGCTTTTCGAAGGAGTTCCATGGAAGAGAAGTGTTCCGACACTTCTACGCCCAGTCGACCCCGGTTGATTGAAGAAAGTATGGTCAAGCTTAAGACCGTAAACAAGCGCTTCTTGGGAGGCAACCCAAGCTTTCTTTCCCTTTTCCTTTTGTTTTTGAATTTAGCTCTTGAATAATTTGAGAAGATCAAGAGTGAAAAAAAAAATCATAAATTAATAGATTTGTCTAGTGTTTTCAGGATAAAGAGGAAGGAAGAACGAAAAGAGCAAGGACTAATAAAGTCAGAAGCCATCACGCCCTGGCCGTGACAGTGGTCACGGCCGTGATGAACTGATAAAAGAGACCAGAAAGGATCACGGCCTGCCCGTGATAAGCCTCACGGCCGTGATGCAATTTCCACCAAAGTTTTGACTGGAATGTGAGCCAACACCTGCTACCAACTCGGTAAGTTGTTCCAATTTTTCTCCTCTCTCCGACTTGATCATTTACATTGGAGACAATGTAAGTGTTAAGCTTGGGGTAGGGGTATTTTTGCATTTGCATTGTTGCATTCATATTGCATTCATATAGGCATAGTTTTGTATGATCACATTCTCTAGATTGCCCCTCACTTAGAATATGCATCCAATTGTGAGAACTTGGTGCCAAATGAATTGAGATAGTGAATTTTTGAACCCAATTTTTTTATTATTCTTGTGACAAGGCTAAAAATAAAAATTCTTGAGATAATCTTTTGATAGTTGATAATTAGCATGTGGTTCCTTAGATTTGTGTTTCTCACTTATTTTTGAACTACTAAATGTAAGATTTTGAGCCAAAAAGGGGTACTCACTAAATCTACCCCATTCCTTGTGATAGAGTGTTTTAATTCCTCTCGGACTGTATTTTCTAGAACTTGACTTGAAACCGTTTCGAAACTTAAAAATTTTTTTAAAACATTTTTGAAAATGATTGAGGCACTAGGTATTTTTTCGGCCTTCTGAGTTTTGATTGATTAAATGCTACCCCTTAGTTGCCCAATTTTGAGCCTAAAAGAATAAAATGCTTTTCTTGGTACCTTGAATTACTTTGATGAACAATGCTTGGTACGGAACCTTTTAAAGTATTACAAAAAGGGTAAAATGGTAGTTTGAAAAAGTTTGGGATGAGAAAACTAGAAAATATTTCTCTTGAGCTAAAAATATCCCCTTCTCCAAATAAATAAAATAAAATAAACACAAAAAAAATTGGAGAAGGGGATGACAAAAGAAAGTTAGAAATAAAAAAAAAGAAAAGAAAATAAAAGAAAGAAAGGTGGAAAAGTAAATCAAAGCCCAAAAAAAGGTATTTTAGAAGGTGTCATGCTTTGCAATGTTTGATAATTTGTTTAGCCTTCTTGAATTTCCTTTTCTTGATCTCCCCACCTAACAATTAATCCCATGGCCACATTACAACTATAGTAAAAGACCTCTTGATTCTTATGTGTTTTCATTAATAAAGTAGAGATTTGGTTAATAGTCAAGCTTATGGAAGAATACCTTCCTTGAGGAAATTGAGCGAATTGTCATATACCCTGGAACACTTGAGTGAGGTGAGACGAGTGTCCGAATCAGTGAGAATATGAATTTGAAGGAACCTAAGCTTCTAATTGGACTTGAATTTGATTATCTCTTGGGGATTTATTTGAATATGCCTGTCACTTGGATTAGCTTCTCGGGTTCTTGGTTCACTATCCACGCTCTGATTATTTATATCTTGGCCTTGGTAATTGCTTGAGGACAAGCAAAATCTTAAGCTTGGGGTGATTTTATGAGTGTGATTTCACCTCATCTTTGTCTATCATTTTGCATGCATTTTCATGTAGTTTAGGGATATTTAATTGGATTTTTGGTTATTTTTACTTTGGAACGGGTAAGGCGGTTTTCGTGGTGTTGTTTTGCAGAAATCAAGGGTAAAATGCTCAAGATCAACCATGATGGAGTTTGGATGAAAATAGGGCTTGAAAAATGAAGAAAATGAGCCAAACAGAGCCCATCAAGGCCTAGCCGTGATGCCCATCACGGCCCTGATCGAGCGAAACTGAAAAGGAAGAAAGGCTAAAGTCAGAATCTGTCACGGCCTGGCCGTTATTCCTATCACGGCTGTGAAAAGAAGTCTCGCGTCGCGAGCAGACTTTCACGTCGCGAAAGATCTGAAACCTATAGAATTGCCAATGCTTAGTTGAAAGAACATGTATATAGGAGTAATGACAGATTTAGCATAGACAGCTTAACATTCAGACATGTTATTCAACAATGAAATGCATGTTTAGATTATCTCTAATAAATAAAAACCTTTCTTCTATAAGGGTTTTAGTGAAAATATCAGCCCATTGATTTTCAGTTTTAACAAACTTAATATCAAAGATGCCTTTTTGAACATAATCCTTAAGGAAATGATGTTTGATTTCAATATGCTTAGCCTTAGAATGATGAATTGGATTTTTAGTTAAGCATATAGCACTCGAATTATCACACCATACAGATATGTTATGTTCATAAATAGAGTAATCCTCAAGTTGATGTTTTACCCATAAGAGTTGAGAGCAACAACTAGCAGCAGAGATGTATTCTGCTTCAGCAGTAGACAGGGAAATGGTTGTCTGCCTCTTGCTTGACCATGAGACTAAACTTGCTCCAATGAAGTGACATCCTCCACTGGTGCTTTTTCTTTCTATTCTGTCTCCAGCAAAATCAGCATCACAATATCCCACTAATCTGTATTCTTTTGATCTTAAATACAGCAAACCAAGATTAGTAGTTCCAAGCAAATATCTAAATATTCTTTTAACAGCCTAAAGATGAGATTCTCTAGGATCAGATTGGAATCTAGCACACATACAAACACTAAATTGAATGTCAGGTCTGCTTGAAGTTAAGTACAGTAGAGAGCCAATCATACCTCTGTAGACAGTTTGATCTACCTTTTTACCTTCATCATCTTTGCTTAGTTTTGCATTGGGTTGCATAGGGGTTTTCATGAGCTTTGCATTTTCCATTTTGTATTTCTTGATTATCTCCTTGGTATATTTTTGTTGATGAATCTAAATTCCATCATTTGTCTGCTTGATTTGTAATCCAAGGAAGAACTTCAATTCTCCCATCATGCTCATCTCAAATTCAGCTTGCATTAGATTTGAAAATTCCATGCACAGCTTTTCATTAGTTGCTCCAAAAATAATATCATCAACATATATTTGAACTATAATAAAGTTCTCTTTAGAGCATTTTTTGAACAAAGTAGTGTCTACTTGTGCTCTAGTAAAACCATTATGCATGAGAAAAGAACTGAGTCTATCATACCATGCTCTAGGTGCTTGTTTCAAACCATATAATTCCTTTTTAAGTTTGAAAACGTGATCTGGTTTATCAGTATCCTCAAAACTAGGGGGTTGTTTAACATACACTTCTTCTTCAATTATACCATTTAGAAAAGCACTTTTTACATCCATTTGAAACAGGGTAATTTGGTGTTGTGCAGCATATGACATTAAAATGCATATGGCTTCTATTCTAGATATAGGTGCAAAGGTTTCAGTATAAGCAACACCTTCTTGTTGGTTATAGCCTTGAGCTACTAACCTTGCCTTATTTCTGACAACTTTACCATCTTCATCCAATTTGTTTCTGAAGCCCATCTTGTTCCAATAACCGACTTGTTTTTAGTCTTAGAGACAAGAGTCCAAACATCATTTCTGGTGAACTAGTTAAGTTCTTCTTGCATATCAAGAATCCAGCTTTCATCCTCAAGAGCTTTTTCAATGCGTTTAGGCTCCAAATCTGAAATAAAGGTCACATTGCTTGATTCTCTTAATGTGGATCTGGTTCTTACTCCTTTAGAAGGATTTCCAATAATAAGATCCTTAGGATGATGAGTGTTGAACTTCCAATCCCTTTTGAGATTATCATGAATATCTTGACTTGTCTGCGGACTGGTCTATTCCACTTGTCTTTCAGCCTCAGGCATAGGTTCTGTTTTGGTTAGATCGGGTTGTTGACTTTCTGGCTTGTTTATATCAAGACCTGCAAGATCATCTTCTAGATCTGATAGTTCTTTATCAGTCTTTAATCCATCATTGAATTTAACATGAACAGATTCTTCAATAATACAAGTTCTTGAATTGTATACTCTAAAAGCATTAGACTTTTCAGAATATCCTATGAAAATACCTTTATCTACCTTAGAATCAAACTTTCCAAGATTATCTTTGGTATTCAGAATAAAACATTCACATCCAAAAGCATGAAAATAAGATATGTTGGGTCTTTTTCCTTTCAACAATTCATAAGGAGTCCTTTTTAGAAAAGGCCTAATAAGTATTATGTTTTGTACATAACAAGCAGTGTTTACAGCTTCTGCCCAGAAGTGCTTAGGGAGATTATTTTCATCTAGCCATCTCTTGCAGAAATCTTTCTCTCAACTACTCCATTTTGCTGTGGAGTTCTAGGTGCAGAGAAATTGTGAGAGATTCCATTCTCCTCACAGAACTGTCTAAACTGCTCATTTTCAAATTCTCCCCCATGATCACTTCTAAGGGTAGAAATACAGAAACCCTGCTCATTTTGTACTCTTTTGCAAAATACTGAGAAAGCCTTAAAAGACTCATCCTTGTGTGTTAGGAAGAGTACCCATGTGTATCTAGAATAGTCATCAACTATGACAAATCCATATTTTCTTCCAGCCATTATAATGATGACAAAAAGAAACTCTTATGCATTGGACTATTATGATTTCAACTCATAAAAGCATTTCATTTCAGATTGGATACCATTTCAACATAAGTTGAAGCATAAGAAATATTTAAGGCACACATGTGATAACTTCAAGTGGAAAGAATCTTTATCAATATATTTCTTCCAAGTATGCATGTTGAATCATTTTAACATGTATAACAAACAGTTTATGAGAATATTCAAATTCATGCGAGGGATAAGCAAATGTAAGCTTAGATTTATGAAAATTAAAATCATTATCTTATTTTAACATGAATGAACTTTAGCACACAAAAAAAAATCATGTGTAAAATAAATAATCATAAGTTAAACAACAACAGGAGATAAATATTAGATATCACCGAGTTTGATTTCTTTAATTTTTCAGTAGTCATGTTGTTCTGAACTTTTCAACAGGGAATAGGATGAAGTAACTTCCGATGTAGCTTCTCAATTTTAATAAACTTAACTCCAAAAGTTTTTCTTGAGTTAGATCCTTTAGAGAAGATTTCCTTGCTTGTTGGGTGATCCTTCCATCTTGTTAAGTACTTTTCCTGCAAAAATGAAGTACTAGAAAGGGCTTTTGGTACCCACTTTGATTTGGGTCCTTAGGAGATAGTAGATAAGCAATTTGACACTTTAGGAATTCCAATAGATTTGTTTCTCATATTATGATTCATTCTATAGTAGCGTACATGAGAATTATGTCTACAACAACAATAATTGTCAATAATAAAATTAGATGGTAATCTAGTCTTCATAACAATATGTATATAAGAGGTCCATGTTTTAGTTTGAAGGAATCATCATTGAGAAAGCATATTCAATTTTTTTTAATCTATGGATAACATCACATTGACCAAATAATTAAATATATCATATAACACATTGTAACAATATTTAAAATTTAAATTCTGTAGCTCACAAGCTTCTTGAGACGAAGAGTCACTAATTATGTTGTGTTCTTCCTCTTGAAGACATTTTTATAATCCAACTTCTATCAATGATCTGCATCTTCTAATTCAAGGATATACTTTTACACAAAGAAGCATTGTTGGTAACATAAATAGCATTGAACATAAATAAAGCATTTTTAGATTTGATGCACTTTTTGGGTTTGTCAAAAACAACATTTTTAAAGGACAAAATTCTTAAACATTTTCTAATGTTAATTTTTTTTGTAACAAAATTAGTCCAAATGAATTTTGGTTTAGAAGATAAAAGAGTATAAAGAAAAACATTTCACAAAACAAAATTAACATCTTATAAAAACATCTCCAGTTTGAATTTTTGTGAAAAGAAATTCAAAGACACGAGGTTTTTCAAATTTAAAATAAACAATTTTTTTTTAAAAAAAAGGTGATTTTGGTTGCTAAGATAACAAGGATCTTTAACTCTAAGCGGTTAATCTTCTTTATAGAGCACGTAGCTCTGATACCAATTGTTAGGTCAAAGCAACCATCACACAAGAGAGGGGGTGAATTGGGTGATAATAGAAATTTAAAAACTTTTACTAAACAACAAAACTTAAATCAGAGTTTTTCAAATAAAGAGAGTGTAGATGGATGAAAGAAGATAATTTAAAAACCATCTAACAAAACTAATAACATATTTTTAACCAGTTTGGAAATAAGGAAGATAAAGCATTTCACTTGTCTAATTATCTTAGACTAAACATTAACCGGTTAGACAACATCTAGAGGATAAAAACATTTGAAAATAGATTAAAACACAAAGATTAAAATCAATTAGAAAACTTTGTTGAAAATATATAAAACAACAAAGATAAGGAGATAAGGGTAGAGAGAAAATAAACAACAAGATTTATCCTGGTTCACTCATATAAACGATGAGCTACATCCAGTCCCCAGCAGTAGCTGAGGTTTTCTCCACTATCACATCAGATAATTACAACGAGTAACCTTTGCACACCTAGCCTCTCCAAGCTCATTGAGTATTGTTCTTAACCAGCCTCTCCAGACTGTTGCAAGTATTATTTGCACACCTAGCCTCTCCAGGCTCATTGAGTATTGTTCTTAACCAGCCTCTCCATACTGTTGCAAGTATTATTTTGCACACCTAGCCTCTCCAGGCTCATTGAGTATTGTTCTTAACCAGCCTCTCCAGACTGTTGCAAGTATTATTTGCACACCTAGCCTCTCCAGGCTTATTGAGTATTGTTCTTAACCAACCTCTCCAGGCTGTTGCAAGTATTATTTTCACCTGGCCTCTCCAGGCTCACTGGATTTTGATGAAGGTTGCATAGAGAAAATCTCACAACACTCATGGAGTGATTTTACAATGAAGTACAGAGATGAGTTCTTCCTACACTCACAAGAGTGGATATATTTTTAAGCACTTCAGAACTGATAAAAGAAATCTCTCATAACACTCACTTGAGTGAATATAGAATGTTTACATTGGGGATGATTTCTATTGAGATGAGGATGGCGATCCTCTCATTTTTCATCAAGTGTAGCAGAAGTAGTAGCTCCATCAACTCTCTCTCTCTTCATCTTCAATGACTTCTGTATTTATGGTCTTCAAGCATTTAGGATCCGTTAGAGACATTCTCTCAGATTTTGGCTTCAAGCAGAACTTCATTAAATGCAATAGAGTCGTTCTGGGAAGCCATTAATGCAATAGAGTCGTTCTGGGCAGTCTGGGCAACCATTAATGCAATAGAGTCGTTCTGACTTTTCTTGATAATCGTCAAACTGAGTATGAGAGAAGGCTTCAAGTCTCTTTTTGGTTCTTGAAATATGATTCTGATAATCCTTATAGAATTCGCGTTCATAAGATAAGTGCTTCTATCTTGAAAATAACCGTGTCTATCTAGCCATTTGAGTTTTCATTCGGGCTAGTAGACGAGCTCCATATTGAGGACTCAGCAAGATCAAAGACTAGTGTGGACGAGCGCTTCTGTCACCTTTAGTGGATGAGCACTTATGTTACTTTAGTGGACGAGAGCCTCTGTTACATTAGTGGACGAGAGCCTCTGTTATTTTAGTAGACGAGAGCCTCTGTTACTCTAGTGGACGAGAGCCTCTGTTACTTTAGTAGACGAGAGCCTCTGTTACTTTAGTGGACGAGAGCCTCTGTTACTCTCGTGGACGAGCTCCATATGCCACGTTATTGGACGAGCCATTCTGATTCCTTAATGGACGAGCTCCATCTGCCATGTCATTGGACGGACCATTCTGATACCTTAATGGACGAGCTCCATCTGCCACGTCATTGGACGGACCATTCTGATACCTTAATGGACGAGCTCCAAATGCCACGTCATTGGACTAGTACTTCTGATACCTTAATGGACGAGATCCAAATGCCACATCATTGGACGAGCACTTCTGATACCTTTAGTAGACAAGCGCTTTCATCACTTTAGTGGACGCAAGTTTCTATCTCTTGCGTTTTGGACGTGCGCTTCAAACATTACAGTGTTGGACATGAGCTTCCATCACTACAGTGTTGGACGTGCGTTTCAATCACTTGCGTTGGACGGATGATTCTCTTATTTAATCTGCACACTCGATAGATAGTTTAGCAACCAATATGAAGGTTAATTAAATCATTAACCAATGTTTAGTTCTCATCAAAACTTAGGGAAATGCACATCAGACATTTTAGAGACTTAACAACTGGTCCTCCTGCAAGCGTCCCTACACTACTACGAACGGGACCGGTATATGCGGCGTTGTGAACCCAGGTTTATCACCCAAGCTACACTGTTCTCCGCATCCTTAAAAGTCAGGGACCGAGTCCCCGAATATTCCATCTGTGGTTCCGGATCCATCTATACTCATTTATATATATATATATATATATATATATATATATATATATATATATATATATATATATACACACATACCGAACATGAGAGAAACAAAACAAGAAACATGCAAGGGTGAGATACCAATATATGGATTTAAACACGATAACTACATGCGCGACACCAAAAAAATAGCATATACACAGATATCTACAACACATGAAATTTCTAACATCAATATAATAGTCTATCATGGGATATCATATCCGACAGTCATCGTCATTTAAAATAATGCATGACACTTCAATATTCAACATCTGAAATTTTGTACTTATTTTTGTTCTGTGAAACACAATTCCAAAACAAAACTCTACAACTTATCCAAGTTGTTGGAAATAACACCACTGAGTAAAACTCTTTTACAGAAAATCTTTTTCCATTTGAAATTCATTTATAAACCGTCAACTCACAGAAAAATCATTTTTCTTATTTTAAAATTCTTTTTCAGAAAAACCTTATTTTCTTGAAAAGAAGTAAATTTTAAGAATAGATTGTTGTTTCAAATAGATAACACTGTCTTTCTAAAATATTATGTAATTCGTTTTCGAAATTTCTCGTCGTTTGGTAATCAAATCATTTTGAAGTCAAAATTGACCCTTTTCTAATAAAATAATTTTCTCAACATGAAAATCTAGTTATTTTTTAAAATAAACTTTTTGCAATAACTTGTTACTTTACCTTAGAATTTCTTTTATAAAAATTAACGTCACTTAAAAATTTTCTCGGTTATGTCCTCACTGTTACTCACATATCACTTTTACGTCAAAAAATCGTTAAATAATCTTATTTTCAACTACTTCTCAATTTTAAACCAAATAAATTTCAAATATTACTCTTAAAGCTTTTTGAAGCTTTTATCTCAATAATTAATTTAGAACTAACAACTGTCAGGCTTTTCAATCAACAATCAATAACAGAAAATTTTTCACATCACAGTTATGGCAAATAATACAGTTACAGCATCCCTCAAAGCGATTAAACATATCACACAAAATAAATTATTAAAAAAGACAATTGAAACAGAACATTAAAATAATTAAAGCAATGACAAAATAAAATTAAACAACCACAACCACTAAATTAAATCATACAGACCACTCACAGATAACATATAGCTATCGGGAAAATCCCTCAGGTAAACTCCCCTTACCTTTTTGAATTTTCTTAGATTATTCTTTTTCTCGGACATAGTTTTCCGTCAACTTCCGATTTCCACAACACAACCCGACCACTTATCCTTCAACAACCACAACAAAATTAATCAACATCAAACAATTTCAACACTTAAATTCTATGGCTAGGGTTCGGCCATGACTAGTAGAATTGGCTAAAAATTTCTAAAATTCACATGCTCTTGGATTAGTGATCCTTAAGCATTAGAGATTACATAATCAATGATTATGACTTAAAATTGAAACAAAATCTTCTAACACCAAAGTTAGGGTTTGTTCGGCCTTGGGTCATAAAATAGGCTAGAGATTTTCAAAATTTTCAAGCTTCTAGATTCAATGACATAGGTATTGAATAGATGAAATCAAGTATTACATGAGGGAAATTGAAGCAAAAACTCCTCCACCCTCAAAATTAGGGTTTCGGCCTCTTGAAGAAAATTGTGAAGGAAGTTTTATTTTTACACATGCTCATGAACGAAGATACTAGGAATCATACTTAGTTCATAGCAATTGGAATCATATGAAAAGGATTTTTCTATGATTTTCTAGGAATTTTCAAAGTTCTAGATCTAAGAATGTAAACTTGATGATCACGGCAAGAATAAGTGAAATAAATGAAGATTTAAGACAAGAATGATCAAGAGTTTAGAGATTACCTCTTGAATGATGAAGAAAAGTGAGTGATTGATCCAAGTTTCAAGCCAAATCAATGAAGTTTTGTGTATGTTCTTAAGAGTGAACTTAGAGAATATAAACTAAGAACCATAAAAATTGTTAAGAGTGGGGTTTATCTAGGGATTGGGTCGTGGGGTTTCAAGGATAGTTAGGGTAGGAATTAGTTCATTTTAGGGACAATGTAGTAATTTTTACTTAGGCAAATTTGTGATTTAACTTAGGAATTAAGGACAAATTAGTAAACTTAACCCTAAGGTAATCATTCACATGGTGAGTCACACCATGACTCACCATGGTGAATCCCATCTTGAGTCATCACTTATGACTCATAGTTCTCATCCGTTAGCGGGTCCCGAAAAATCTCGTTTTCAGCTCCGTCGTTCCCCCGATTTAATATATCACCCGAATAATATATATTGTTTCACTTTTAAGTGAAAAATGTCAAAAAAAACTAAAATTATTTGAAAAACGATATAAAACCTAACAATTTCGTTCACGAGTCAAAATTATGTTTTCTGATGAGTAAACTTTTACTGTCAGTGAAAACACAGACCAGGTTTTGTCTGAATTTTCAACCAAAATTTTAACCGTAACACTCTACAATAAAATATAATACAAATATGATTTTGGTTTATCCAAAATCATTTTCTAAGTATCGGATAAAAATATAAACATTTATATATTTATATACCAATATTAGAAGAAGGTCATTTTTAATTGTACATTTTTTTAATATTATTGAGTTTTGACGGCGCTCATGAGTGTCTCTGCTAGGGTTTAGCCGTCATCCACAAAACTTCTGTATGATCCATGGCTGCCGCGCCTCAAGCCATCTGCCCATGGAGTTTTCTGGCCTTGGAGGAGTCCCAATCTCCTTCGCACACAGCCCCCTCTCAAAGGAAAACTTTTGCCCAGGCTCTTAACAACGCTTGTGATTTCCCTTATAGCCAACTTCCGCGTCCCCGGCTAAAGGGGGAAACTGTTTCAATAAAAATCCCAGAGGAGGAATATAAAGCCGGTTTAGAAAGTTGCAAAAACCATCTACATGGCCGTCTAATCCTCTCCAAAGGTGAGCAGCCAATCAAGGTGAATGAATTGAGAGCCAAGTTATCGGCCTTGTGGAAACCTTTGAATCAATGGGCAATGATCTCCCTAGGAAAAGGTTTTTATGAATTTTCTTTCGCTTCTGCAGAGGACCTCCGTAGTGTCTGGGCAATTGGTCAATGGAATCTCAATCCGGGAATTCTGCGTTTGTCCTCTTGGACACCAGATTTCAAGCCATACAATCAAAAGCAATCCTCTGCACAGTGTTGGGTCCGCATCTTTGGGCTGCCTCAAGAATACTGGAGACCGAAAATTATTTTTGCAATTGCGGGTGGTTTGGGTATTCCTATCAGTCTCGACGAAGCCACGAGCAAGAAGACTTTCGGCCATTTTGCAAGGGTACTGGTTGATATAGATTTAAAGGCGAAACTGCACAGTCATGTAATTGTGGAGAGAGAGGAACATGATTTTGTTGTTAATATCGAATACGAAAAGCTCCCTGCTTTTTGTACTTTCTGCCAGACCATTGGCCATTCTATCGCTAATTGCAAACGGATGAATGGCAGTAACGCGGGTATTCAATCTGAATGCCCACCAGTGAGAAATTCCCGCAAGATTTATGTGCCTAAGAATACTGATCAGAACACTACTGTGATTAACTCTCAGCATCAGACCCTTGTCAACAATGGCGTTGCTGCAACTTTGGATCCTGATGGTGTTCCGAATGTGGTTGCCTTGGCTAATAATGCAGATTCTGTTTCTGCAGAATTTCTGGATCACCAACCCGCAGCCCAAGGAATTGTCAACCCAGTTGCTACGGCCAATAATGTTGAATCTGTTTCTGCAGATTGCCCGGATCTCCATCCAGAATTTGAGGGAATCGCTGGGACAGATGTGAACCCCCTTGCTGGTTTTGTTGCAGCGCCTGACATTAATCTGATCCAACAGCCAGTGGTTGCTGTGGAATTTATTTCAGAACAGCAACTAATTCAGAATGGCGTATTGGACTCTCCAATTGGTGCAGTAAATTCTGTTTCTGCCTCTATGGTTGGTACTGTGGTGGAAGACTCTCTGCAATCTTCGGATAACAGAAATATTTCTGTCATTAGGAATTCCGCCTCTGCTGCGTTACAGAATTCTGTTTTGCAAACTCCTATTGCAATTGACAACCAGATTTCTAATCAGAATGTGGCTCAGGACTTGCGGATTGTTGGCAGATTATGGAGTGATCAAATGGAGGAGGAGGAAGATGGGGTTAACCCTCCAAACATTGATCTGGTTCATGATGACTCCCGAGCGGTTAAATATTTGGCGGACAATCAGAATTTTACAGTTGTCCTAAGCAAATCTCAAAAGAAGAAACTTAAGAAAAAGGCTAACCAAAATGGGAAGAAGGATCATATTAAAGCCCGTCATAGGGCTGGCCCTCATAACTTTGCCTAATGAAGATGCTTTATTGGAACGCTAGAGGCGTTGCCAACCTTGACACTAGGTTAGTTCTTAAAAGGTTACTGCTTGTGAATAAACCTGAATTTCTTTTCATTGCTGAACCATGGATTAGGATTGATCAATTTCCTAGAAGATTTTTCAGTAGCTTGCATCTTAAGGTTTTTGCGGTTAATGATAGAGATAATTTGGCTCCAAATCTTTGGTGCATTTGCCATGAAAACATTTCTCCGTCTGTTATTAGTAGTTCTACTCAGCATGTCTCTTTTTCCATCAATTGGGAGAATCGCTTGTTATATTGCTCATTGTTTATGCGGCCACTAATTATCTTTCCCGTAGGATTTTGTGGAATGAGTTAAATCTGTTGCAGGATAACCACCCAGGATCTTGGTGCTTCATTGGTGATTTTAACGCCATTTTAGGAAATCATGAGCATAGAGGAAGAATAGTTCCGTCTCAAATTTCTTATAACGATTTCAAAGATTGGTCTGATGTTCATAGCCTCTCTCATCTGCCTACAAGAGGCTCCTTATTCACCTGGTCCAATGGAAGAATGGGTAACAACCTCACAGAAAAGAGATTGGATAGAGTGGTTTGCAATGATGCTTGGTTGGATTCTTGGACAAGCGTCTCCTGCTGCACCTTAACTAGAAGTAAATCTGATCATTTTCCAATCCTTTTATCACTGGAAACAGCGACCAATACTTACAGCTCGTCTTTCAAATTCCTCAGAATGTGGGCTCAACATCAGGACTGCAGTGGTATTGTATCGGAAGCTTGGAAGTTGCATGTTGTTGGATGCCCAATGTACATTCTTTCTGAAAAATTAAAGCATCTGAAACATAAATTGAAGGTCTAGAACAAAGATGTGTTTGGCAATGTTCATGACAGAGTTAGCAAGGCTCAACAGGTCGTGGACAGAATTCAAGAGCAAACCTCTGTGCTTGGTTTCTCTGATGACCGATTTGAGCAGGAAAAAGCTGCCCAAATGGAATTAGGTCTTGCTCTTTCATTCCAGGAGGAATTTTGGAGGGAAAAATCCAGAATTGATTGGCACTCCAATGGTGACAGAAACACGTCCTTCTTCCACAAGGTTACTAAATTCAGAAATACAACCAAAAAAATGTCCGTGTTGAAAAAGGATGGTCTGATTCTGGACAGAAAGGAGGATATAGAATCTCATGTTTGTGAATACTACACTTCACTGTTTGCCTCTGAGAACAACTGCAGTGATAACGGTTTGATTGAGCAAGTCATATCCCCTGCAGTGAGCCTTGAGGACAACATTATGCTGACCAATCCGCCCTCTTTGGAGGAAGTAAAAAATGCAGTTTTCTCCATGAATGGTAATGGCGCCCCTGGACCGGATGGCTTTGGTGCCTTTTTCTATCAAAGATTCTGGGATGTGGTTGGGCATGATGTTTTTGCTGCTGTTCTGCAGTTCTTCCAGCAGGGTTGGATTTTGCCTAATTTCAACTCTAATGTGGTGGTTTTAATTCCCAAGATTCCGGAGGCCGTGTCAATTGATCAGTATAGACCAATCTCCCTGGAAAATTTTAAATTCAAAATTATTACAAAGGTTTTAGCTGACAGGTTAGCTGTGGTCGCTCCTAAGATTATCTCGGAAAATCAAAGGGGCTTCATCAAAGGTAGACATATACATGACTGCATTGGAGTCGCCTCAGAAGCTGTAAACCATATGCACAAGCGCTCATTTGGAGGTAACATTGCTCTAAAGATTGATATCAAGAAGGCCTTTGACTCTTTAGATTGGAATTTTCTACTTAAGGTCCTTCACCAGTTTGGATTTGATCCTGTTTTCTGCAATTGGGTGAAAACTGTCTTGCTCTCTGCAAAGCTGTCCATTTCAGTTAATGGTAACCCAGTTGGCTTTTTCTCTTATAAGAGGGGCGTTAGGCAAGGTGATCCTTTGTCGCCCCTCCTTTTTTGTGTAGCTGAGGAAGTACTTAGCAGAGCTATCTCTCTTCTTGTCCAGCAAGGGAAGTTGTTACCTATGTCGAGTCCCAGAGGATACCAAGTCCCTTCTCATGTGTTATATGCTGATGACATCCTCATCTTTTGTAGGGGAACCAAGAGAAACATAGATTGTTTACTGTCTTTGTTCACAAGGTACGGTGAGGCCTCGGGCCAATTGATTAGTTTAGACAAATCCAAAGTCTATCACGGGAATGTTCCATCTAGAAGATTGTCGGAGATTATTAATACCCTTGGTTTTAAACTGGGCCATCTCCCTTTTATTTATCTTGGTGTGCCCCTTTTTAGAGGCAAACCAAAGAAGATTCATCTGATGTATATTGCGGACAAGATCAAGATCAAATTGGCCAAGTGGAAGGGTGCAATGTTGTCTATTATGGGAAGGGTCCAGCTGGTCAAGTCTACAATTCAGGGTATGTTACTCTACTCTTTCCATATTTATGTTTGGCCAGCTTCCTTGTTAAAACTGTTAGATACCTGGATTAGGAACTTCATTTGGTCGGGGAGCATTGATTCCCGGAAGATAGTCACGGTGGCCTGGAACACATTGTGCTCCCCTTTTGCTGAGGGTGGCCTCGGATTGAGATCCCTTACCTCTATTAATAAAGCGGCCTTGCTGAAAAGATGCTGGGAGCTAGTTTCTTCGGACAAACAATGGGCGCATCTCCTTCGTGCCAGGGTCTTTTTGAAAAAAACCCCAATCCAGTATCACATAAGCTCCTCGATTTGGGCAGGTATGAAAAATCAAATCTTGACTGTCATAGCTAACAGTAGATGGAATGTTGGAAATGGCTCGAATATCAATTTCTGGACTGATTGTTGGCTGTCCAATCCTATTGTTGATCTTCTGGATATCCCGGATAGTGTGCACCATTTATTGCGGGCCAAGGTAGAGGATTTTATTGATCATGGCAAATGGAAGATCCCTCAAGCCATCTTGGAGCGCAACCACAATCTGTCATCTGAACTCAGCCGTATTAGCATCCCTATATCTCCTGTGAATGACTCATTGTTCTGGGCCGCCTCTAATTCTGGTGAGTTAACCTCGAAAGATGCCTACAATTTCCTGTTTCCGGTAACGTCTGCTCAATCTTGGTGTAAGCTTATTTGGTCCACTTCTATTCCTCCATCCAAATCTTTCCTCATCTGGCGCCTCATTCACAATAAGGTCCCAACTGAGGATAAGCTCTGGTCTCGTGGATGTCATGTGGTTTCCATTTGCAGTTTGTGTTGCCAGGATTATGAAACTTCAGATCACCTATTTTTCGGTTGCAGATTTGCTCTTCGGTTCTGGCACTGGCTTAGTTATGTGTTGAACATGCCTATTGATACCTCTTCAATCCAAACTGTCCTTTCGGTTTGCAGCAGAAAATGGAGCTCTCAAGTCAGAGACATCATTGTCTCTGCAATTGTAAACGTTATTGGGGGCATTTGGTTTTGTAGAAACCAACTTAAATTTGAAGGGAAGGTAATATCTTTTGAGGCTACTTTGAATTTGGTCCGGGCTAACGTGGCTTTATCTGGAAATTCTTCTTCAGGTTCCATGTCTTCTTCCATTGAGGATTTCATTATTTTAAAGCACTTCAAGGTTATTGGTAAGCCCATTCGAGCTCCAGTGATTAAGGAGATTTTTTGGTATCCTCCAAAAACGGGTTGGGTTAAGGCTAACAGTGATGGTGCAGCCAGAGGTTCACCTGGAAGGGCTGCTTGTGGTGGTATTTTTAGGGACAGCAGCTCAGCCATTCTGGGTTGTTTTTCCTATCATATTGGAATATCTGATGCTTTCTCTGCTGAGATCATGGGCGCAATCCTCTCCATCGAATTGGCACATAAGAAGAATTGGCGCAAGCTTTGGCTTGAGTGTGACTCAAAATTGGCTGTGGAATCTTTCTCCAACCCAAAGTTGGTTCCTTGGCCTCTTCGTAACAGATGGATGAATTGCCTGAGCTTAACTAAGGAAATGCATTTTGGTTGCTCACACATTCTTAGAGAGGGAAATTCCTGCGCTGACAAATTAGCAAATTATGGTATTCTTTCCCAGGGGTTTGTCTGGTGGAATTTAGGTCCTAGTTTTATTTTACAAGACTTCTTCCGGAATAGGATTGGTCTGCCTAATTATAGGTTTAAATAACTCTGTTTCTTTCATGGGTTTTGGTGTTGTCCCCCCATGCTTTGTACTGTTTTCTCCTTTTTAATAAATTTATGGTGTGCTGCAAGTGATTGGTGGGGCTTGGGGTGCCAACATAGTTGGGATGTCACGTCTCCACAGTGATGCCTTTGCACCCCATTTTGGTTAAAAAAAAATATATACCAATATTAGAAAGCAGAAAAAAATCGGGGTGTTACGTTACTACCCCACTAAAAAAAAATTCGTCCTCGAAATTATGCACCTGGAAAAAGATCAGGATATTGTAATCTCATCTTGTCCTCAGCTTCCCATGTTGCCTCTCTGGTTATCTCTTCCCAAATAACATTGACCAAGGAAATTTGTTTATCCCTGAGTTGCTTAATCATCTTATCTTCGATTCATACAGGTGAAGTCTCATAAGTTTTCTTTTAATTGTACTACATCGGGTTCGATTACATGCGATGGATCAGGAATATACTTTATCAGTTGTGAAACATGAAAAACATCATGGATATTGGAAAGAAAATGTGGTAATAAAATTTGGTAGGCTACTGGACCAATACGACGAAGAATTTGGTAAGGTCCAATGAATCTAGGAGTGATTTTTCTGGACTTTATAACTACCTACCCCAATCGTAGGCATGACTCTTAGAAATACATGTTCACCTTCTTGAAATTCGAGAGGTCATCTTCTTCAATCAGAGTAACTCTTCTGCCTACTTTGTGACGTCTTCATCTTATCACGGATTTGTTTAACCTTTTTCGTTGTTTGCAGTACAATTGCACGACCTAAAATCATGCTTTCTCCATCTTGATACCAACACAAAGGTGTTTGGCATTTCCTCCCATACAAAGCTTCATAGGGTTCCATCCCTATACTCGAATGAAAGCTATTGTTGTATGTAAACTCGATAAGCGGTAAAAGATCATCCCAACATCCCGGATTGTCTAAGACACATGCTCTCAGCAAGTCTTCTAATGACTGAATTGTTCTTTGTTTGTCCATCTGTTTGTGGATGGTATGCTAAACTTAAACGTAACTTAGTTCCTAAAGCTTGATGTAGACTTCCCCAAAACCGTGAAGTGAATTTCGGATCTCTATCTGAAACAATTCTCAAAGGCACTCCATGAAGTCTAATCACTTCCTTGATATACACCTTGGTTAAATTTTCCAAAGTATAATTGATCTTAACAGGTAAGAAATGTGCTGATTTCGTTAACCTGTCAACAATCACCCAAATTGAATCGAATCCTTTGGAAGTTCGTGATAAACTTACTATGAAATCCATTGATATGCTATCCCACTTCCATTCAGGTACATCCAACGATGTAAGCATTCCTCCTGGTCTTTGATGTTCTACCTTTGCTTTTTGACAAGTCAAACATGATGCTACATATTCCGCGACTTGCTTTTTCATACACGGCCACCAAAATCTTTGTTTTAGATCTTGATACATCTTAGTTGAGCCAGGATGAATACTTCACTTACCCTTGTGTGATTCTTCAAGAATCATCCTTTCATCTCAGGATTATCAGGTACACAGACTCGTTCATTGAACCGTAAGATATTATCTGATCCCAAACTAAACTCTGTAACCTTTCCTTGTTCCATCAACATTTTCTTCTCCTGAAGATATGTATCAGCAACTTGTTGTTCTCGGATCTCTTCCAACAATCCACTCGAGATTTTAATCATTACTAAAATGATTTTCTTTGGACTGATTTCCAAAATTAAATTGAGATCACAAAATTTCTCAATTAATCCTAGTTCTTTTACCATCATTTCTAAAACATGAATGACTTTTTGGCTTTCTTTTACCATCATCGCAGGTGCATTCATTACTCCAAACGACATTACAAGATATTCATAATGTCCATAACGAGTTCCAAATGCAGCCTTTGGTATATCCCCAGTCTTTAATCCAATCTGATGATATCCAGTCCTCAAGTCAATCTTTGAGAACATAAATGCTCCTCGTAGTTGATCCATCAAATCATCTATATGCGGTAAAGGATATTTAATCTTAATCGTCACTTTGTTGAGTTGTCTAAAATCCACACAAAGTCTCGAACCTCCGTCATTCTTCCTCACTAAAAGAACCGGTGCTCCCCACGGAGAAACACTTGGTCTAATGAACTGTTTCAACAAAAGGTCCTCCAGTTGGGCTTTCAATTCAACAAGATTAGTATGTGCCATCCGATACGGAGCAATAGATATCAGACCTGTTCCTGGAATTAAATCAATGGGTAACTCGATATCTCTTACTTGCGACAATCCTGGAACATCATTCGGAAACACATCCGAAAATTCCCTCACAACAGGCATCAAACTCAAATCGATCTCCCCCTCGACTTCTAAGATGGATAAAAGCAAGTATTAATGAAAAATTTCTTACTTGATTGGTAGACAAAAATCCAGAAATCTCAGGATTAGGAAAAACTAAGGATTTACGAGCACAATCTAAAAGAATATGGTTGGAAGATAACCAATCCATGCCTAAAATTACATCTAACTTTATTAAAGTCAAACAGATCAGATCAACAAGGAAATGTCTATCCTGAATAACAATAAGACAGTTCAAGCATACAGAATTTATGATAACTGGTTCAGCACTAGGGGTTGAAACAATTATGTCATATGACAACGAAGAAACATGTAATTCCAAAAGTTTCACACAATCCATCGAAATAAAAGAATATGTCGCACCCGAATAGAAAAGTACAGTTAAAATAAAACCCGTTATGACGCAAATACTTTGTATGAGATCATCATAATTCGAAGCTTCAGTACCACTCATAGTGTAAACATTCCCCTTAGCTGTCTGTTTATTGGTTCTTGTGTTATTGACAGCTGATCCACGCTTTCGTGCATTACAATCTTTTGCTAAATGCCCCATTCGATCACAGTTGAAACATTTAACTCCCCTCAATGGGAAAGTATTAGCCATCTGTCTAGTGTCTCCACAATTAAAACATCTTCTAACTTTGCTTAGACTTTGGTTCCTTTGGCCTCCACTACCTGCTGCAGAAAAATTTGGACGATATTATTGTTGATTCTGATTATTTCCTAGTGGTCGGAAATAAGGTTTATTTTGAGCTTGTTTCCCTTTCTGATTTTGAAACTGGTTCTTGAACCGAGAAGGTCCTCCAACATTCCCTCTATTATTCCTTCATTTCCTCATCTGCTCCACTTTTCGACACATCTCAACTAGAGCTTGAAATTCCTGATTTGTAATGGTAGTACCGATTCTTAAATCTCAAATCTTAATCCTGCTTCAAACCTCTCACATTTCTAGCTTTCATTAGGTTGCGTTTGAAAGAAACGGAAATACTTGGCGAGCGATTCAAACTTCGCCGTGTACTCCCCAGCAGATAGATCTCTCTTGTATAACCCCAGAAATTCTTGTTATTTCTCAATTCTAGTACTCTCTGGAAAATACTTGTCCAAAAATGCGTTTCAGAACACATCCCAAGTGATTTCCTGATGATCAGCTTCCAAAAGCTGTCTAGTACCTTTCCACCAATACTCCGCATCTCCTACCAATAGGAAAGTAGCATATGAAACCTTAACTCCTTCCGGGGTTAGAATGAGCACAAAGATTTTCTCCAATTCTTGTATCCACAAGTCTGCTTTCTCAGGTTCAGAATCTCCGTGAAACTGTGAAGGATTCTGACGTCGAAATGTAGTCAGACCTCCGCCTTCCGCAGCTTGCTGGTTCTAAGCAGACATAGTAGCTGTTTGCAAAGCAATAGCAGCTGCAACGTTTTCCATTACTTGTGCAGTATAATCCACTCAACTTTCATAATTCTCACCAGCATTACCACTTCCACAAATAGGACCACCTCTATGACCACGTCCACGTCCACGTTCACGTCCATGTCCAAGTTCTGGTTCCATAACTAACATACAAGACAAAATCAGTAACGACAAGCAAAAAATGAAACGTAAACTTACTATTTAGCAAACATTACTTCTAAGAAGTAATTTCAAACCAGTCTTAATCAGAGAACACACAACCTTGACACAACAGACCTATTTCCCATAAATTCCCGAAAGACTCGACCAGCTCTGAAAGGACTGATGTAACACCATCCTTAGCGCTACATTTCAGACTTATTGCGGAAAATAAAAACTTTAAAAATTGATTTGCTTGTTACTTTCGGAAAATAATTTAATAAGCATTTCACTTATTTCAGAAAATGGTGGTAAATTTTTTTTTCTTCTTTACTTATTCATCCAAACAACATAACCAAACGTGTGTGTGTATATATATATATGCATCAGAAACTCTATACATACTACAACATCATCAGTTTTCACATGGCCTTTATCATGTTAGGTCATTCTCAAGATAAACAAAGTAGAGAAAATAAAACATATCTAAGCACATAGCGACCATCTAGAACCACATCTCAAAAAAACTCCATGGCTCTCAGTATCCAGATTAGCAGACTGTCAAGATCACTACCCCAAAAATGAAATCAACTCCTACAGTATGTCTATACTAATGATATTAGGGAGACCGTGGTATTCATCCCCACCCACACTAGAAGTATACGGTGAAGATGCCACAACTCCATCCGTGCCCTCAGGGGCAACATCATCAGGAAGAGGGTGATACTCTGGCTCCATCTCCAAGTCCTCATCGGGATCCTCCTCCATCCCCTCCTCTTCCTCTGGGATAGGTACAACAAGTGCTAGAGGTATCACGGGTGCTGCCTCTGGTACATGAGCGACTGGTGGAGGGTGAACCTCTACTTCCCCTTAATTCACCAAGTACTATAGAATAAGCCAAAGTGGGGGTAATGAAACCTCTATAGTCTCCCAGGTATGAGTGCATCTCACTGGTCCTCCTGCAAGCATGCCTACTATACTACGAATGGGGCCGGTATATGTGGCGCTATGATCCCCAGGGTTTATCACCCAAGCCACACTGTTCTCTGCATCCTCAAAAGTCAGGGACTGAGTCCCCGAATATTCCATCTATGGCTCTGAACCCATCTATAGTCATATATATATATATACACACACACACACACACACACACACACACACACACCTCAAAAAGGAGAGAAACACAACAAGAAACATGCAAGGGTGAGATACCAATATATGGATTTAAACACGATAACTACATGCGTGACACCAAATAAATAGCATATACACAGATATCTACAACACATGAAATTTCTAACATCAATATAACAGTCTATCATGGGATATCTTATCCGACAGTCATCATCATTAAAAATAATGCATGACACTTCAATATTCAACATCTAAAATTTTGTACTTAATCTCCGGAGATATCTCAACGTCGTGTAAATGATTTGATCAAGCTCGGTTGCCAAATAAGGCACACCTTTAAAACCATAGCACACTGTCCAAAACTAGGCACAGTGATAAAGTCGTGAATGGTTTTTCATTGTCCATCAAGGCCCAATGATACGTCGTAACATGAATACCTACCAAGGTACCATGCATAACACCGTAGGCATGTCTGCCGAATAATGCATGTAAATCATTTTGTTCTCGTCATTTCTCTTAGTGTTCATTCTTTCCATGTAGAAGCTCAACGGCTCACGACCATCTCAACTTTTAAACATTTAAGTTTATCTCTCACTTTCAATAATAGGACGTAAAGTCTGAATGTGTAAATCACGAAGTTCTAGACCGATGCACCAATCTTAGATTCATAATTATAACGCACAAAAATCAACATAACTTTTATCGTGCACACCGTTCACAACTTCAACTTTAGAACATATAGTCCACAACTTCATCTTTAGGACACACAGTCCACACCTTAGAACACTGGAATCCCGACGTCTCGGCCACTAGGTCCGTATTTCAACTTTTAAAATTATTTTCGTTCTGTGAAACACAAATCCAAAACAAAACTCCACAACTTATCCAAGTTGTTGGGAATAACTCCGCTGAGTAAAACTATTTTACAAAAACTTCTTTTTCCATTTGAAATTCATTTATAAAATGTCAAATTGCAGAAAAATCATTTTTCTCATTTAAAATTCTTTTCCATAAAAACCTTATTTTCTTGAAAACAAGTAAATTTTAAGAATAGATTACTGTTTCAAATATTACACTGTCTTTCTAAAATAGTCCGTAATTCTTTTTCGAAATTTGTCATCGTTTGGTAATCAAAATCATTTTAAAGTCAAAATTGACCCTTTTCTAATAAAATAATTTTCTCAACATGAAAATCAAGTTATTTTTGAAAATAAAATTTTTGTAATAACTTTTTACTTTACCATAGAATTTCTTTTATAAAAATTAACGTCACTTAAAAATTTTCACGGTTACGTCTTACTCACATATCACTTTTACATCAACAAATCATTAAATAATCTTATTTTCAACTACTTCTCAATTTTACACCAAATAAATTTCAAATATCACTCTTAAAGATTTTTGAAGATTTTATCTCAATAATTAATTTAGCACTAACCACTGTCAGACTTTTCAATCAACAATCAATAACATAAAAATTTCCACATCCCAGTTATAGCAAATAATACAGTTATAGCATGCCTCAAAGTGACAAAACATATCACACAGAATAAGTTATTAAAATAGACAATTGAAATAGAACATTAAAATAATTAAAGTAACGACAGAAAACCAAATTAAACAACCACAACCACTAAATTAAATTATACAGACCACTCACAGATAGAATATAGCTATCGAGAAAACCCCTCAAGTAAACTCCCCTTACCTTTTTGAATTTTCTTAGATTATTGTTTTTCTCGGACATAGTTTTCCGTCAACTTCCGATTTCCACAACACAACCCGACCACTTATACTTCAACAACCACAACAAAATTAATCAACATCAAACAATTTCAACACTTAAATTCTATGGCTAGGGTTCGGCCATGACTAGTAGAATTGGCTAGAAATTTCTAAAATTCACTTGATCTTGGATTAGTGATCCTTAAGCATTAGAGATTACATAATCAATGATTATGACTTAAAATTGAAACAAAATCCTCTAACACCAAAGTTAGGGTTTGTTCGGTCTTGGGTCATAAAATAGGCTATAGATTTTCAAAATTTTCAAGCTTCTAGATTCAATAACAATAGGTATTGAATAGATGAAATCAAGTATTACATAATGGAAATTGAAGCACAAACTCATCCACCCTCAAAATTAGGGTTTCAACCTCTTGAAGAAAATTGGGAACATATGAAAAGGATTTTTCTATGATTTTCTAGGAATATTCAAAGTTCTAGATCTAAGAATATAAACTTGATGATCATGGTAAAAATAAGTGAAATAAATGAATATTTAAGACAAGAATGATCAAGATTTAAGAGATTACCTCCTGAACGATGAAGAAAAGTGAGTGATTGATGTAACACCCCGTTTTTACTATTTTCCATTATTGGTAGAATTTTTAATTCTTTATTTTTTATCTGAGATCTAGAAAATGATTTTGGATAAAATAAAATCATAATTTTACTCTACCTTATGGTAGAAGGTTATGGTAAAAATTTAGGTTTAAAATACAAACGAAACCCGGTCTGCGTTTTAACTGACGGTAAGATTTTACTTATCAGAAAACCAAATTTTGACCCGAGAACGAAATAGTTTAGATTCTTATTTTTTTTTCAACGATAGTGGATATTTTGAAAATTTTCAAAATAAATAGGTTATTATACGGTAGTCGAGTGAATACTCGACAATCGGGGATCAACAGAATCGAGAACGGATGTGCAGAGACAAAACCCGACGACGGGTGGACGAGGACAATGAGTCATCTATGATGACTCATGGTGGTGAGTCATAAGGGTTAGTCATCTTGCATTAAATGGATGTAATGATGGCTTACGTATTCAATGTCCAAAATACCTTGAATCCTTCATTGTAACTTCAAGTTTGCCATGACAACATTTTACTCTTTGGACCCTTTTCTCCCTAAGAAGCTCACGGTCAACCCTTCTTAAACCACACTTAGACATTTTATTTCATCCATTTGGTTCATGTTCTTCAACTTTCTCACAAAAACAATTAAGTTCTTACACTTGATTTGCAAAGGAAGTCTAAGATATTGATCATTTCTTGAGATTCCAAAGGTATAGCCTTATGATCCATGATCATACCTTCACTTCTATTCATAAAATTTCTCCTTGAATTCATGTTTTCTTCAAGTTCAAATTCCTAGATCTAGTTTTTCAGATAATTCTAGAAAATCATAGAAAAATCATTTTAATGTGAGATCAATTTCTATGATCTCCATATGACTTCTATATTCTTCATCCAAGAGCTTGAAAAATTTAGAGATCTCTAGCTATTTCTTTCTAACTTGGCCGAACCTATGTACAAGTGGGTTAGGATTATTTTTCTTCATTCTTTAACTTGTTTTCTTGTTGGTTGTTCATGGCTAGGTTTGGTTGATTCAAACCTTGAGGCTTTAGGTGAACAACATCCTTATACTACTTGACTTTCAAGTGATCTACAATAGGTAAGGGGGGAGATTACTACTATCCTACCTTAATGTAGATATGTATGTGGTTTAAAATAATTGTATGTTGTTTTTCAAATCCTAAGTGTTAGGATTATGTATTATTGTTTATGGTTGTGTGATCCTCTTGGAGGATTTGATTTGATGCTTGGTTGTGGTATGTGTGGAAAAATGACCCTAGTATGTTTTGATTAATGACTAAACTAACTTGAATTATTCTTTGATTCACTAATTTCATGCCAAGCTTTTATGCTTGTATAAGATATAATCAATGCAAGTAAAAGGATGCAAAGGATCAAAGGAGCAAAAGAAGGATCATGAAGGAATGCTTGAAGATGAAGAACTACAAAGAAGAATCTCAAAGGATCTCAAGCAATATTAGATTATCAATGTAAAGAAATATTTTAAGTTTTTCTTTTTGAAATAGCTCTCATAAAAACAAACTAAAAAGGTTTTCATATAGTAAAATGAACTTAGAAGAAAAAAGGATTAATTGAAAGTTTTGTACATATATGTGTACATCGATGTACTTTCAGTTAATTAATTAACTTTTAACGAAAACCAATGTGTACATCAATGTATAAAAAGTATACATCAATGTATACATCGATTGATTGTGACTGACTTGATAAAAATTCAAAACAAGCTTCAGTACATCGATTTCACAATCGATGTATAGGGTGAAACAGAAGCTGACATTTTTTGAAAGAAGCTTATAGTCGATTGACCAATCGATGCATAAGGCTAAACAGAAGTCAATACTTATGGAAACATGCATACAATCGATTGGTACATCGATGTAAACATAGAACAAAAGTTAAGTCTTTTAAAAATGATAGAACAATCGATTAGTACATCGATGCATAAGCCCAAATAGAGGCAAAGACTTTTGAAACCCATTATGCAATCGATTTACCATTCGATGTATAGACTTCTGGGATGAGAACTCTTATGTTTTTCAAGAACACAATCGATGTACACATCTATGTATCAATCAGAATCAAGATTTTTCAAGAATACAATCGATTAGGCAATCGATGTATTCAATTATAAAAATTGAATCTTTGATTAATACATCGATTAGAAAATCGATTGAATGATAACAGAATTTTTCAATGAAAGTTTGTCTTGATCTTAACTGATTTTTGAAGTATGCCCAACGGATCTATTTTAACAAACATCTATATAAAGGCTTGGGCAAACACTTTCTAAACAACGAATTCACTCAATACTAAGATTAACCACAAAATTCTTTGAAAGAGCTTTTCATTGAGAATACTTGATATATTTCTGTTACAACTTCAATTTGTAATTCTGATTTCTTAGAATCTGAAACAAAAACCTTTCTTGCTGTAAAAAGGAAGATTAGAGAGAAGGTGTTCTCTCTGTGTAGATCAAGAGTAGAAGGGACTCTTGATGGTTTGACAAGAGTAGAAGGGACTCTTGTGAATTACAAGATTGCTTTGACTGAAAAGCTTTCAATTGGGTAGAAGGAACCTGGGAGTTGAAGATTGTAAAGAATCCTGTAATTGTTTTGATTGTTAGTGAACAAAACTCACTGCAAAGTGGGGACTAGATGTAGGTTACCAGAGGAGGTAGTTGACCCAAGATAAAATCTCGGTTTGTATTTCTCTCTATCCCTTAACTATTTTAATTGCTTTATTTGATGAATGTGTAATTAGGCAAATTGTTAAGGAGCAAATCCGTGAATGCATAATATCTCAATCAATATTTTCATCTCTCTCTTTCTTGTAAAAGAATACAGTTTTCAATCTATCACTTAGCAAAAACTTGTTTTGGTTTAAGTTGTTTGACAAAACATTTGTCAAGAAACTGAGAAAAAGTTTCAGTTTTTGCAAAAAGGGGAAAAGTTTTTAAAATATCACATACTTAATTCAACCCCTCCCCCCCCCCCCCTCTTGAGTATTAGAAGCCACAACCAACAAGTGGCATCAGAGCTTATACTCTTGTTTAAAGCTTAAAAGCTTAAGAGGATGGCTTCAAAAGACATCTTGCGAGAATGGGCTTCTCTAGTAAGACCCCCTGCATTCAATGGCACTGCCTATATGTATTGGAAAGAAAGGATGTTAATATTCCTTGAGGTAAGTGGTTTTGATGTATTAGATGCTGTATGTTGAGAATGGTCCATACAACCCTCATAATCTTGATGCAAATGGCACCAGGACAAATAAGCCAAGAGCTGATTGGGATGATGAGGACAAGAAAAGGGTAGGTTATAATGCTAAAGCTAAGAATATTATAACTGCTGCTTTGAGTTATGATGAATTTTTTAGGGTCTCAAATTGTAAAACAACAAAACAAATGTGGGATATGCTGCAAGTTACTCATGAAGGGACAAGTGATGTGAAGAGAGCAAGAATGAACTCACTCATGCACGAGTATGAACTCTTTCACATGAAGAAAGATGAAGACATTAATGATATGCAAAGAATGTTCACCCATATTGTGAATCAACTATATGGACTTGGAAAGACTATCTCAGATGAACAACAAATCAACAAAGTTATGAGATGCTTGACAACAGAATGGCAACCAAAGATCACTGCTATAGCTGAAGCTCAAGACTTAGAATCTATGAACATTGCTACACTGTTTGGAAAACTTAAAGAACATGAGATGGAACTCCATAGACTAAATGGTCATGAAGAGAAGGAGAAAAAGAAGAAAGGCTTATCACTAAAGGCTCATATCTCCAAAAAAGTTCATGACAATGATGAAGATGAAGAACTTGAGGAGGATGAAGATTCTGAAGAAGACATGGGACTGGTGGTCAGAAAATTTAAGATGTTTCTCAAGAAGAAGAAAACCATCAACACAAAACCCTCAAACTTCTTTTCCAAAAATAATCTCTCAAAAGGTGAAAGTTCATCAAATGTAAAATGCTATGAATGTGGAAAAAGTGGACATTACAAGAATGAGTGTCCAAGGCTTCAAAAGAAGGACAAGCATGATAGCTTTGAGTCCAAAGACAAGAAGAACAAAAAGCCAAGAAGAGCATACATAACATGGGAGGATAATGACATGGATTCCTCTGAAGAATCTGAGGAAGAAGAGGCAAATCTTTGCCTTATGACTAGTCATCAAAGTGACACAGAAATTGAAGATGAGGTAAATGATCTTCCCCCTACTTATGATGAACTGCAAGATGCCTTTGATGATTTACATAGTGAATATCTGAAAATTGCTAAGAAATTAATGTCATCTAGGAAAGTCATTGCTAAACAATGTAGTGAATATGCAACTCTTCAAATTAAGAATAAAGAACTAGAAGCTAAAAACAGTAGGCTAAGTGCATCTAGCTCTACATGCTCAAATTGCAATATGCTTGAAAAAGACATTGAAAAACTAAAATGCACTCTCTCTAAATTTACTTTAGGAAGAGATAATCTTAATATTATTCTAGGACAACAAAAAGGAGCATATGATAAAGCTGGAATATGATACCAACCAGCAATGCATGAAAAAACTTTTAAGAAACTCTTTGTTGCACCTAAGTCATCTACTAGTCCTTTTGTCAAATGTTTCTATTGTGCTAGAAAAGGACACAATGCTTCTACATGCTATTTTAGAAATCCTTCAAGGATAAATGTTAAGCAAATATGGGTTCCTAAAGGCAACATATGTGATGACTAACAACAAAGGACCCAACCATATTTGGGTACCTAAAAGAAAGGTTTGAAAAATATGTTTTGTAGGTGTGTTGGAAGGCCAAGAATGTTAAATGGTACCTTGATAGTGGCTGTTCCAAGCACATGACCGGAGACAGAAGCGAGTTTATAACATTCACTCCAAAATCTAGTGGAAGTGCCACATATGGAGACAATAACAAAGGGAGGATTCTTGGCATTGGCAACATAGGAAGTGACTCAACAACACTCATCAAAGATGTACTATATGTTGAGGGATTAAAGCACAATCTCTTGAGTATAAGTCAGTTATGTGACAAAGGTTACAAGGCAAAATTCAATTCCAATAGTTGTATGATAGAAAATCAGAATAATGCAAATCTGAAACTGATTGGCCATAGGATAGATAACATTTATATGCTTGACTTAGATAATATATCTTCAAATAATGCTTGTTGTGTAATTTCCAAAGAAGAAGAGAATTAGCTATGGCATAGAAGGATTGCACATATCCACATGAACCACTTAAACAAACTGATTTCTAAAAATCTTGTGGATGGATTGCCTAAACTGAAATTTGTTAAAGATGGCCTATGTGATGCATGTCAAAATGGAAAGCAAGTGAAAGTCTCTTTCAAACCTAAGAACATTGTTTCAGCAACTAGACCCTTGCAACTTTTGCACATGGATTTATTTGGCCCATCTTGAACCAAAAGCTTTGGTGGAAACTTGTATGCCTTAGTAATAGTAGATGATTACTCTAGATACACATGGACATACTTTCTATCTCATAAAAGTAATGCATTTACTGCATTTAAGAGAATGGCCAAAATTGTGCAAAATGAAAAGGACATGAAAAATGTTTCTATAAGGAGTGATCAAGGAGGTGAATTCCAAAATGAGGAATTTGACCACTTTTGTGATGAGCATGGCATTCAACATTATTTTTCAGCTCCTAAAACTCCACAACAAAATGGAGTAGTGGAAAGAAAGAATAGATCATTAGAGGAAATTGCAAGAACTATGTTGAATGACTCTAGGTTACCAATGTTAAACTCAATGACTTAGAGATTTTGATATATGACAAATACAACTTAATGTGTATGCAAGTGTTTTTAGTGTCAAATTGTAAAGGCATGTATCAAGCAATATTCAACAAGTTCAGTGAGCAATCAAAGGAGAATATTCAAGGAAGAACTTGGAGGAATCAAAGAGCAAGGACGAAGATCAAGGAATCATCAAGACAAGAGCTTAACGAAGAAATTAGTGTTAAGTCTTAGATGATTTGTAAGAGATGAAATCTCTTATTCACAAATAAGCTCAATTTGAAAAGATACATGAAAGAAAATCATTTTTCATAACCTACATTAAAAGGAATAAGTTTTCGTAAATGAAAATGATTTTTGAAATAAGATTTCAAAGCATTCGTCCAACACTGGAATAATATAAGCGCTCGTCCAACACTAGGGATAGTAAAAACTGGTGTCCAAGAAAGTGATAGAAGCTCACGTCTACTAAAATGACAGAAGCTCACGTCCACTAAAGTGATACAAGCGCACGTCCACTAAAGTGACATAAGCGCACGTCTTTGGACTTGCTAAGATCTTAATGAGAAGCTCCGTCCACTGACATGGCATATGGAGCTCGTCTACTAGTTGGAGCACGTCCAATTACTTTGTGTTAGTACTCCCGTCTGCTGACATGGAAAATGGATGCGACTATTTTCTTCAAATGGACTCGGCTATTTTTTAAGATGGACGCGGTTATTTTTTTAAGATAGACGCGGCTATTTTTCCAAATGGACTCGGTTATTTTATGGACGTGAATTCTACAAGAACAATCAGAATCTTATTTCAAGAAAGAGAATCAAGAAAACATATTATGTTAATCAGATCCAAATCTGTTTTGATTGATCCCAACGACTATAACTTGTTTTCTATATAAAGAGGGATCAAAGGAACACTTAAAAAACATACGAATATCATAACATATCACAATTTTACAAAATCGTCTTGAGAAATCAATTGTGAAAATCATTCATCATCTTTCTTGAGCTTACTGTGGAAAAGAGTGTTTCATACTCAAAGTACTTCAATTTGTTTATCTGACTACTGAGAGTTAGGAATCAAATTTTGTTTTTACTTTTGATTGTAAAGAGAGGGAGTCTCTCTGAGTGATTAGGGTGAGGTATCCCTAAGGTTGAACATTGAGGCTCTTCACAAGAGTGTGGTATCTCGAGGTGAAGGAGTCCTCTGTGGTGTGAAGGTTTTTCAAGCTACCTGGTAAAGCTTGTGTGTTACTATGTGAAATCCCACAGGTGGAGTGGGGACTGGATGTAGGTCACAGTGGAGGTGACTGAACCAGGATAAATCTGGTTGTGTGGTATCCCTAAACTCAAACTCCTTTACTTTCTATTTATGTTCAAGAACCTGCAACTTTGATGTTTAAAGTTCAATATATTTTTTGTTCTTGATTTGTATAAACTGTATTTTGTTATTACTGAGTTATTAAACCCGAACCTATTCTGAATTAATCTTTCTTATCCTCATCACCTTCTATTCAAGATTTTGTAAAAATCCTTCATCGATTTTGTAAAAGATCCTGAGGGAACTAATCCGCAACTCTGATTTATAAAGCTTTGTGAAAAAAGTTTTAAGAGGGAAATATTTTTGAAAACTCAATTCACGCCCCCCTCTTGACCAAAACAACAATTGGCATCAGAGCTAAACTCTTAAGTTTGGCTTAACAACTATAAGAGCATGGCTTACAATGACTGTTTAAATGAAGGGGCTACCCTTGTACGCCCGCCTGCCTTCAATGGATCTGAGTATATCTATTGGAAGGAAAGAATGGTAATCTTTCTTGAGGCAGCAGATGTTGACATATGGGATGCAGTAGAGAATGGACCATTTGTCCCCTCCACTGTCGATGCTAATGGTGCTCCAAGAAATAAGCCTAAAACTGAATGGAATGAGGATGATAAGAAAAGAATTCAATATAATGCACGTGCTAAGAATATTATAACATATGCTTTAAGCCGTGATGAGTTTTTCAAGGTTTCAAATTACAAATTAGCAAAGGAGATGTGGTGTATATTGCAAGTAACACATGAAGGAACCTCAGATGTCAAAAGAGCAAGAATGAACACCCTTACACATGAGTATGAGCTATTCAGAATGAATCGAGGAGAACCTATGACTGAAATGAAAAAGAGATTCACACACATCGTAAATCAATTGGCTGGTCTTGGAAAGACAATCTCAAATGAGGATCAAATTAACAAAGTCCTGAGATGCTTGAGCAGAGAATGGCAACCTAAAGTCACTACAATCTCAGAATCCAGAGATCTCTCATCAATGACCATTGCCACACTGTTTGGAAACTTACAAGAACATGAATTGGAGTTGACCAGACTAAATGAGAGTGAAGAAACTGATAAAAGAAAGAAGGGATTGGCTCTGAAATCACAAGTCAGAGAAGCAGAATACAGCGATGATGATGATTCATCACAAGATGCAGAATCTGAAGAAGAGATGGGGTTGCTAGTTAGAAAATTCAAGAACTTCCTAATGAAGAAAGCCAACTTCAAAAGAAAGCCACCCACTTTTCCAAAAAGAAACTTCAGCAAAGGTGACAACTCTTCCAACAACAACACAGGCTTTGAATGTGGAAAGATTGGCATCGTGAAGCTTGACTGTCCAAAGCTGCAAAAGAAGGACAAAACTGAAAAATTTGACTCAAAGGACAAGAAGTGGAGAAAGCCAAGAAAGGCCTACATTGCTTGGGATGATAATGATCTAGATTCCACTGAAGAATCTGAATCTGAGGAGGCAAACTTGTGCTTGATGGTCAGAAATGATAGTGATTTAGAAAGTGAAGTAAGTTCTGATTATCAACCTTCTTATGATGAATTGCAAAATGCCTTTGAAGAACTTCATAAAGAATCAATTATACTTGCTAGATTGATAAATAAGTCTAAGAAAACCATCACATGCTTAGAGGAGAAAACTTTTGTTTTAAACAAAGAGGTAGATCAATTAAAAACAGAAAATTGTGCTTTAAAAGAAAAACTAGCTATTGTTTTAGATGCACCTATATGTGATAAATGTCCTAAGTTGGAGAAACATATAAATCATTTGAATGGTGATCTATCTAGAATTACTAGTGATAAAGAAATCTTGAATGCATCTAGTTGTACATTGATTAAAGAGGTTGAAAAACTGAAAAATGACCTAGCAAGATTCACAAATGGTAGAGATAACTTGAATGCTTTATTAGGACAACAAAAATATGTTTATGATAAGACTGGAATAGGCTATAAACCTAAGATACATGTGAAATCTTTCAAGAAATTTTTTGCTGCACCTTTAAACGCTATAAACCTATTTCTTGTAGTTGGTTTGGCTAAACAAAAATTTGTGAAAGATGGAATATGTGATGCATGTCAAAAAGGAAAGCAAGTTAACGAATCTTTTAAACCAAAGAACATTGTTTCAAAAACTAGACCCTTGCAACTTTTACACATGGATTTATTTGGTCCATCTAGAACCAAAAGCTTTGGTGGTAACTCGTATGCATTGGTAATAGTAGATGATTACTCTAGATATACATGGACATATTTTCTATCTCGTAAGAGTGATTCATTTGCTACATTTAAGAAAATGGCAAAATTTGTGCAAAATGAAAAGGACGTAAAAATTGTTTCTATAAGAAGTGATCATGGGGGAGAATTTCAAAATGAAGTGTTTGAAAACTTTTGTGATAAGCATGGCATTCAACATAATTTTTTTCTCCTAGAACTCCACAACAAAATGGAGTAGTGGAAAGAAAGAATAGATCATTAGAGGAGATAGCAAGAACTATGTTGAACGACTCTAGCTTGCCAAAAAAATTTTGGGCAGATGCTGTCAATACGGCCTGCTATGTGCTAAATAGAGTCTTGATAAGACCAATCTTAAAGAAAACCCCTTATGAGCATTACAAAGGAAGAAAACCAAATATAGCACATTCATATGTTTTCGGTTGTAAATGCTTTGTTCTTAACAATGGAAAGAATAATCTTGGAAAATTTGATGCAAAGACTGATGAAGGAATTTTCCTAGGATACTCTCTATCTAGTAAAGCATTTAGAATATATAATAAGAGAACACAAACTATTGAGGAATCTGTGCATGTGACATTTGATGAGTCTAACCCCAAAAGGTTGGGAAAGGATTGTGTTATTGATGATCTTGTAGATTCAATTGAGAAAACTCTCCTAGAAGAGAAACAGGACAATGAAGAAGATGAAAGCTTAAAGAACGAATCGTTGCAGCAGGAGCAAACAGAACAACAGTCTGACCTACCAAAGGAATGAAGGACTGTCATAAATCATCCAATTGATAACATCATTGGTGAAATTACAAAGAGGGTAACTGCTAGACAATCTCTTAGAAATGTTTGTAATCATATGGCATCTGTGTCTCAAGTAGAACCTAAGAACCTAAGAACATAGATGATGCTATAATTGATGAACATTGGATGATGGCTATGCAAGATGAGTTAAACCAGTTTGAAAGAAATCAAGTCTGGAAACTAGTGCCTAAACCCAAGAACTGTCCAGTAATAGGTACAAAATGGGTTTTTAGGAATAAACTAGATGAAAATGGTATAATTGTAATAAACAAGGCTAGATTGGTAGCCAAAGGGTATAACCAAGAAGAAGGCATAGATTATGATGAAACATATGCACCAGTAGCAAGATTAGAAGCTAAAAGAATGCTACTTGCTTATGCTTGCATAATGGGATTTAAATTGTATCAAATGGATGTTAAGAGTGCTTTCTTAAATGGATTTATACAAGAGGAAGTGTATGTTGGTCAACCACCTGGTTTTGAGAATAATGAATTGCCTAATCATGTTTATAAATTGTCTAAAGCACTATATGGCTTAAAGCAAGCTCCTAGAGCTTGGTATGAAAGGTTAACTAATTTTCTCAATGAAAAAGGATTTAAAAGAGGTAAAGTTGACACAACTTTGTTCACTAAGAAAAAGGCACACAACATTTTACTTGTACGAATATATGTGGATGATATAATTTTTGGTGCTACTAATGAGCAGTTGTACAATGAGTTTGCAAGTCTTATGCAGAGTGAGTTTGAAATGTCAATGATGGGTGAGCTGAACTTTTTCCTTGGACTGCAAATAAAGCAAACTGAAAATGGAATCTTTGTTAGCCAAACCAAGTACTGCAATGAGTTAATCAAGAAGTTTGGCATGGAAAAAGCTAAGGAGATGGCTACTCCAATGAGTATCTCCTGTTATCTGGACAAGGATGAGCAAGGTAAACCTATTGATGTTTCTAAATTCAGAGGTATGATAGGCTCACTACTTTATCTTACTGCTAGTAGGCCAGATATCATATTTAGTGCATGCATGTGTGCTAGGTATCAAGCAAATCCAAAAGAATCACACTTAACAGCAGTTAAAAGGATAATTAAATATCTGTTAGGAACAAAAGACATGTGATTATGGTATCCCAAAGGAGCTACATGTACTTTAATTAGCTATTCAGACTCTGATTTTGATGGTTGTAAACTAGACAAAAAGAGTACTAGTGGAACTTGCCATTTACTAGGAAACTCATTAGTATCATGGTTCACTAAGAAACAATCTAGTGTGGCTTTATCCATTGTAGAGGCTGAATATGTAGCAGCTGGTAGCTGTTGTGTACAGGTTTTATGGATGAAACAACAATTAGTTGATTATGGTGTGCAACTAAACCAAGTTCCTATTAGATGTGACAATACGAGTGCAATTAACTTAATTAAGAATCCCATAATGCACTCTAGAATTAAACACATAGAAATCAGACATCATTTCATCAGAGACCATATTCAAAGTAGAGAAATTGAGATTGAATATGTTGATACAACTAAACAACTTGCCGATATCTTTACCAAGCCGTTGAACAAGGAAAACTTCTTTTTCATTAGAAGAGAATTGGGCATAATCGATCAATCCTATATCTAATCTCTAAAGAAACTGATTATATGAATGTATCTCTGTGTAAAGATGCTCTGATTCTTGTATGATTTGATTTGGAATATCTTTGAATGATCAGAAGAGAGCTTTGGAACATCTATGCGATTTGGACTCATCTTTTTGATTTGCCCCTGCACCTATCCCTCTATCATGAACAATTTTATATGCTAAGTTTGAATGTTTAAATGCTTACCTTCTCTATCGCTTTAAATGTTTCTTTTCTTTACCTTTTTGATGATGTCAAAAGGGGGGAGAAAAGGTATGATATAGAGAAAGGGGATAATAACAAATTATACATGAAGAAAAAGTATGATATAGAGAAAACGAATTATACATGCATATGTTGAGGGGGAGCTTAAAAGTTTACATGATTAATGGGGAGTAAATCAAATTCTGCTCTGATAATATTTTTTTTGCTCTAATATACTTCTCCTCTAACCGCTTGGATACCATGATATAAATCTGTCGTAACACTTAGCGTCTGCTACACTTATACACTGATCTTATAATTTGTCAAAAGGTTTGTCATAATCAAAAAGGGGGAGATTGTTAAACTCAATGACTTAGAGATTTTGATATATGACAAATACAACTTAATGTGTATGCAAGTGTTTTTAGTGTCAAATTGTAAAGACAGGTATCAAGCAATATTCAACAAGTTCAGTGAGCAATCAAAGGAGAATATTCAAGGAAGAACTTGGAGGAATCAAAGAGCAAGGACGAAGATCAAGGAATCATCAAGACAAAAGCTTAACGAATAAATTAGTGTTATGTCTTAGATGATTTGTAAGAGATGAAATCTCTTATTGACAAATAAGCTCAATTTGAAAAGATGCATGAAAGAAAATCATTTTTCATAACCTGCATTAAAAGGAATAAGTTTTCGTAAATGAAAATGATTTTTGAAATAAGATTTTAAAGCGCTCGTCCAACACTAGAATAATATAAGCGCTTGTCCAACACTGGGAATAGTAAAAACTGGCGTCCAAGAAAGTGATAGAAGCTCACGTCTACTAAAATGACAGAAGCTCATGTCCACAAAGTGATACAAGTGCACGTCCACTAAAGTGACACAAGTGCACGTCCACTGAAGTGATAAAAGTGCTCATCCACTAAGCTGACAGAAGCGCTCGTCCACACAAGTCTTTGGACTTTCAAAGATCTTAATGAGAAGCTCCGTCCACTGGCATGGCAGATGGAGCTCGTCTACTAGTTGGAGCACGTCCAATTACTTTGTGTTCGTACTCCCATCTGCTGACGTGGCAAATGGACGCGATTATTTTCTTCAAATGGACTCGACTATTTTTTAAGATGGACGCGGTTATTTTTTTTAAGATAGACGTGGTTATTTTTCCAAATGGGCTCGGTTATTTTATGGACGCGAATTCTACAAGAACAATCAGAATTTTATTTCAAGAACGAGAATCAAGAAAATAGATTCTGTTAATCAGATCCAAATCTGTTTTGATTGATCCGAACGACTATAACTTGTTTTTTATATAAAGAGGGATCAAAGGAACACTTCACAGTTTTACGAAATCGTTTTGAGAAATCAATTGTGAAAATCATTCATCATCTTTCTTGAGGTTACTATGGAAAAGAGTGTTTCATACTCAAAGTGCTTCAATTTGTTTATCTGACTATTGAGAGTTAGGAATCAACTTTTGTTTTTACTTTTGGTTGTAAAGAGATAGGGAGTCTCTCTGAGTGATTAGGGTGAGGTATCCCTAAGGTTGAACATTGAGGCTCTTCACAAGAGTGTGGTATCTCGAGGTAAAGGAGTGCTCTGTGGTGTGAAGGTTTTTCAAGCTACCTGGTAAAGCTTGTGTGTTAGTGTGTGTGAAATCCCACAAGTGGAGTGGGGACTAGATGTAGGTCACAGTGGAGGTGACTGAACCAGGATAAATCTGGTTGTGTGGTATCCCTAAACTCAAACTCCTTTACTTTCTGTTTATGTTCAAGAACCTGCAACTTTGATGTTTAAAGTTCAATATAATTTCTGTACTTGATCTGTATAAACTGTATTTTGTTATTACTGAGTTATTAAACCCGAACCTATTATGAATCTTTCTGAATTAATCTTTCTTATCCTCATCACCTTCTATTCAAGATTTTGTATAAACCCTTCATCGGTTTTGTAAAAGATCCTGAGGGCACTAATCCGCAACTCTGATTTATAAAGCTTTGTGAAAAAGTTTTAAGAGGGAACTATTTTTTTAAAACTCAATTAACCCCCCCCCCCCCCTCCCCCCCCATATTGAGTCGTTGAAGCCAAAACAGCAACCAAAACAATTTTGGGCAGATGCTGTGAATACAGCCTGCTATGTGCTGAACAGACTTTTGATAAGGCCTATTTTAAAGAAAACCCCTTATGAACTATATAGAGGAAGAAAACAAAACATATCACACTTGCATGATTTTGGTTGTAAGTGCTTTGTACTTAACAATGGAAAGGATAATCGTGGAAAATTTGATGCAAAGGAAGATGAAGGAATTTTCCTAGGTTATTCTCTAACCAGTAAAGCATTTGGAATCTATAACAAGAGAACTCAAACTATAGAAGAATATGTACATGTTACATTTGATGAATCTAACCCCAAAAGGTTGGGAAATGATATTTGTGATGATGATGCAGATACATCTGAAGAAACTCAACTGGAAGAAGAGCAAGACAAAGAAAAAGTAGATGGAGCTCTAGAAAATCCAGAAGAGGAACAAAATGATGAACTACCTAAGGAGTGGAGAATTGTAAAGAATCATCCTTTGGACAACATCATTAGTGAAATATCCAAAGGGGTAACTACTAGACACTCTTTAAGAAATGCATGCAATAACATTGCCTTTGTTTCTCTTATTGAACCAAAAACTATTAATGATGCTATTGTTGATGATAACTGGATCATGGCAATGCAAGAAGATTAAATCAGTTTGAGAGAAACAAAGTTTGGGAACTTGTTCCAAAACCCAAGGATAAACAGATAATTGGTACAAAATGGGTGTTTAGGAACAATCTTGATGAGAATGGCATTATAATTAGGAACAAAGTTAGATTAGTAGCTAAAGAATATAATCAGGAAGAAGGCATAGACTATGATGAAACTTATGCACCTGTGGCTAGGCTAGAAGCTATAAGAATGTTGCTAGCATTTGCATGTATCATGAATTTCAAATTATATCAAATGGATGTTAAGAGTGCATTTCTTAATGGTTTTATACAAGAAGAAGTATATGTTGGTCAACCACCAGGCTTTGAAATAAATGATTTTCCAAACCATGTTTATAAACTCACTAAAGCCTTGTATGTACTTAAACAAGCTCCAAGGTCTTGGTATGAAAGGCTAAGAAACCTTTTATTACAAAAAGGTTTTACTAGAGGTAAGGTTGAGGCAACACTTTTCACAAAAAGAAAAAGTCAAAATATACTGCTTGTACAAATATATGTTGATGATATTATATTTGGTTCTACTAATGATTCATTGTGTAAGGAATTTTCCAAGTTGATGTAAAATGAATATGATATGTCCATGATGGGAGAACTCACTTTCTTCTTGGGACTTCAAATTAAACAATGTGATGATGGAACCTTTATAAGCCAAGTAAAGTATTGCAAGGAACTGCTGAAGAAGTTTGGCATGGAGAATTCAAAGGAAATGGCAACTCCAATGAGTCCATCATGTTACTTGGATAAGAATGAAAGAGGTAAAATTGTAGACATATCTGTAAGACTCAATGACTTAGAGATTTTGATATATGACAAATACAATTTAATGTGCGTGAAAGTGTTTTACTGTCAAATTGCAAAGACAGGTATCAAGCAGTGATCAACAAGTTCATTAAGCAAATTCTAGGAAAATATTCAAGGAAGAACTTGAAGGAACCAAGGAGTTGCATGTAGAAATCAAAAGAGCAAAGTCAAAGATCAAAGGATCATTAAGACCAAGCTTAAAGGAGAATTTTAGATTTATGTCTTAGATGATTTGTAAGAGAAAGAAATCTCTTAGTCATAAGATAGCTCAACTAAAAAGATGCATGAAGAAAATCAATTTTCATAACCTGCATTAAAAGGAATAAGTTTTTGTTAATGAAAATGATTTTTGGAAATAAGAAAATTGTTTGTCAGGTACAGCCTGAGACACCCCACTGTGCCTCTTTGTGTCATTAGATTAAAACCTCTTTATTTAATTACTTAATCGCACGCTTAACGTGAAAATACGTAAAAATTAAAACTTAACTTATAAAGTATACAACTTCATATAGAATGGCATATCACAATATAAGTATATTATGCATATTACAAAACACAGTTGAGGATATCCTATCAGTAGGATCCCTCACAGGCATATACTCAGACAAAAGTTAAACAGCGGAAAACATAACAAAAATATGCCTCACGAAACGCACTGGCCATAACTAACTAGACCCTAATCACCATGGGTCACAGCTCGTCCTCCAACCTCCGGTTCGTAGGGAGTTCCATCCAACGCCTCTTGGTTACGCTCATCCATAGGGTCTTTTCGTACAATTCCACAAGGAGATAAAATACAACAAACAGAAATATACAAGGGATAAGAAACAGTTCTATCATCAAAACACGGAAAACAATCATAGTAAATTATACAGTAATTGTCACAGACAATCAACACATATAACTAACGAATCATCACCAGGTTAATATATATCATCCTCTACCATAACTCTTAGGCAATCTAACACGTTATTTTAACGTAACCCCATTAATCCTGTCACCATGTCTTTACGTTATCGTGGCCACTACCACTCCTGTCACCATCCCTCATTTGCATCGGGGCACACCCTCATTCCCGTTAGGATGTTCCACCTAGTGCGCACCTCCATTCTCGTTAAGGTGTTCCACCCCCATTCCCGTTAAGGTGGAAATGGTCTCGCGAGAACTCTTGATTTTACATGTATTATATTACCAATACACGGTGTATTATATTACCGATACAAAGAAGTGTTTTACGTGTATTATATTACCAATACACGGTGTATTATATTACCAATACACAGAAATGTTTTACGTGTATTATATTACCAATACACGGTGTATTATATTACCAATACACAGATGTCGTTGCTTATTATATTACTAATACACTTTTGTCTTTGTGTATTATATTACCAATACACTTTTGTCTTGGTGTATTATATTACCAATACACTTTTGTCCTTGTGTATTATATTACCAATACACTTTTGTCTTGGTGTATTATATTACCAATACACTTTTGTCCTTGTGTATTATATTACCAATACACGGTCATGAACAACAACACCTATACTTGAATCCCACTAACCCGATTTAACAACATCCTAGTGTCTTAACCTTCCATTAGAACTTGATACATATTCTATGCCATAACACCTATTTAACATACATCATCTAAGTTAGGCACTTCTAAATCATCATTATCCTCACACCCAAAACAATCATCTCGTAGACAACATATATATCTTTCATTAAAATCCACTAAGCATAATAATAAAAACTAGGTTGATCAGGCATAACACAATATCAATCAAAATATTCCAATATCACCAACATAGCACAAAAATCAATTCAATAAAGGTAATAAAATCAAATCAACCATCAACAATATAAAATCAACCTAATATCGATAAACCTACAATCCTCGAATCGCCATTGGTTTTTCAGAAAGGGTTTCCAATATGATTTTGGCCTTGTCGATTACTCGACTACTAGTAGGGTTTAGATTGCCCTACACAATTATTATATAATATACTACTTATCGATTCCGACGATAGGTTGATTCTTTCCCTCACTTGGGTTATCACCGAACTCCCGAACTCGAAGCTCCTCGTCGTCACACCACAAAGTATTAACTCCACCTTCTGTGAAGGTAAGGGGATTAGATGTTCGAAGAGGTATACCACGAACGTCCTCGTTTCCTCCGTTATGGAAGTCTAGGTTATGAACACAAAATCACAAGTTAAAATCAAATAAGAACACTAAACCACAAGGTATAGGTTCGACCAAGACTAGTTATTAGGGTTAGAGATTCCCGAAAATTATACAACTCATGTATTTATGATCCTTAAGTGTTAGAAGTTCATAAAGAATGATCATTTAACAAAGTTGAATTAAAATCCCACTAAGTTATACACTTAGGGTATTCGGCCAAGGCTAGTAAAATAGGCTAGCATTCACTAAACTTTCCAATCTCTTAGGTTTAGCATCCATATGTATTAAGGAGATCAAAACCATAATCATTTTGGAAAAATAAGAACAAAGTATCCTAAGTCCATAACCTTCTAGGTTCGGCCTTCATAGGATTTATAGGTTAGAAATCTTTAAACTTTCCAATCTCTTAGACTTAGCATCCAAATATCTTATGGAGCTCAAGTCCATGATCATTTTGGAAAACAATGGAAACTTAAACATTCCAATCTCTTAGACTTAGCATCCAAATATCTTATGGAGCTCAAGTCCATGATCATCTTGGAAAAATGAAAGTAATACATCCTAGCTTTAATAACATAGAATAAACAAGTTAGAAATCCTTAAACTTTCCAATCTCTTACACTTAGCATCCAAATATCTTATGGAGCTTAAGTCCATGATCATTTTGGAAAAATAATAACTCAAACATCCTAGCACCTAAACACTAAGTTTCAGCCATCATAGGATGATGAGGAAAATATTCTTTGTTTAACAAAAAATCTTAGGTTTAGAATCACAAGGTATTAAGAGTTCTAAATCCATGATCATACTTGGAAAGTTGAAACAAAGTATCCTAGGCTTACTTATTCATATTTTCAGCTATCATAGGAACAAGCTATCAAAACTTCCAAGATTTATAGATTTAAGATCAATGGATAGCTAGAAACTCAAACACATGATCATATTCCAAAAGTTGAAACAAAAACTTCCTAGGTCACAAATGCAAGCACTCGGCCTTCATTGTAAGAGATAGGTATAGATTTTTGTTTTACACAACCTCTTAGTATGTGAAAATATAAGTTAATATAAGACTATAGAAAGTGGTTTCAACTCAAAAGGAGTTTTCTACCATTTTAGAGAGATTTTAGAAGTTTAAAGCATATAAAGAACACATAAAGTAAACTAAGAAATAAAAGATGAAACTTGCAAAAAGATTCATATGAGAGCATTACCCTTAGTATAAGGAAGAACTTTAATGAAGAACTCAAGTGGAAAATACTAATAAAAATGGAAGCTTTAAGTGTTTGAAAAAAAAAAAAAGAAATGGAAGAAGCTGAAGAAGTATGAAGATGGAGGAAGAAAATGAGAGAATGAAGATGAGTGATGATAATATAGAGGAGGGAGAGGGGAGCACGAAATTTTGGAGGGAGGATGAGCTTGGAGAGCAAGTTTTGTCTTTCAGACTTGTTTGGTTGAAGAGGAAAGAGAAAAATAGGTTTTTAGAATATAATATGTTATAATTTGAAAAGTGTGATGATTACACTTTTGGAGTGTGTCATAACCCATTTCCATCAAGTCACTTCATTTCTTTTGTTCTCCATAATCTGCTCCATTTCGTACCCAGTTGTATTTTCCGATCGTAATTTTTTCGACGTTTTCACCTGAATAAAATATTATATTCCATTTTTGAACGAAAATTTTCAAAATAACCAAAGTTGAAGGAAACATATTAAAACTATTAACCGTCTCATTCACGGGTCAAAACTAGGTTTTCTACACAGTAAACTTGTACCGACAGTGAAAACGCAGACCGGCTTTCGTATGAATTTTCAACCAAAATTTTTACCGTAACCCTCTACCATAAAGTAGACTATGAATATGATTTTATTTTAATCAAAAACACTTTCTAACTCTCAAATTAAAATATAATTAATTATATTTTAACCGATTGAACAACATAATTAAAATCAGGTTGTTACATTACTACCCCTCTAAAAAAAAATCCGTCCGTGGAATTTCTTAACTCAAAACTAGGCCTCATCTTGTAATCGTATCTTAATCTAAAAATCCCATATTATATTTCCCATAGCTGTCTTTCCCATAGGTGACAATAGTAACTTCATAACAGAATTCATTCTTATATTATTTTATTTATCCTCGAAACAATCTGTCACTACATTATATTCATTGTCCTTAACATTTCACCTTGATATATCATCTTTGAAGGACATAATTAAAACTTAACCATTTCCTTCTTCTTACTACTGATCCACTAGAGGACCTTATGTCAACATCTAACTCCCACAATTAACACCACAATCCATTTCAACATCTAACTTCTACAATTAACACCGCAATCAATACTACCCTAACTTCCTACTTAATGTATCCATTCACAGTCTTAGATCCTTGTAGCGTATTCCACTCTTCTAGATTATATCAAAATCACACATCTTAATCCTCAAAAGAACAGTATTGCACCTCTTAATGCAATTAAAACCAAAAGAAGTTATCTTTCCTGCTCATATTCATCTTAGGTAAAACTACTATAGGTACTTTTCCTTTAATCTTCCAAATTCATGCCATCCATACTAACTACGAGTATTTGATCATTACCTTAGATTCTCTTAGTAATACTATTCCTCGATCAACATTTGATGTATAGTAATTGTCTCACTCACTGATATTGATCTTAAGGGTTCACATCCTACCAGTCACAACTATACCTCAACAAAACTCTCATCACTTTCTTGTCTATCATGCTACTTAGACAAACAAACAAAGTCTACCAGATATCAAATACATACCTGGTATAAGATCCCCAGATTGAGAGGATTCAGCTCCCCTCACAGTAAACACTCTCCCAGTGGCCTGAGGTCTGGCCATCGGCAGTCCTGCTGCTGGAACTCCTTTTTCCAACTCCTCCTCTCTGAACACTGGCTCCTCTATCATCAGCTATCGACTGCTGCATACCAATGGTAGTTATCGTGTTTGGACTCGCTACCCAACTTCTAAGCATAGTCAATATCCGATGTGGATTCAACTAAACACGGCCAGTAAAAACATCCTAAACCTCGTAGTCCTTGATTCTGATCGGACATAACCCACAGTCCGTTTTAGAACCAAACTGCTCTGATACCAAAATGAGACGCCCCACTGTGCCTTTGTGTCATTAGATTAAAACCTCATTATTTAATTACTTAATCGCACGCTTAACGTGAAAATACGCAAAAATTAAAACTTAACTTATAAAGTATACAACTTCATATAGAATGGCATATCACAATATAAGTATATTATGCATATTACAAAAAACTGTTGAGGATATCCTATCAGTAGGATCCCTCACAGGCATATACTTAGACAAAAGTTAAACATCGGAAAACATAATAAAAATATGCCTCACGAGACGCACTGGCCATAACTAACTAGACCCTAATCACCATGGGTCACAGCTCGTCCTCCAGCCTCCGGTTCGTAGGGAGTTCCATCCAACGCCTCTTGGTTACGCTCATCCACAGGGTCTTCTCGTACAATTCCACAAGGAGATAAAATACAACATACGGAAATATACAGGAGATAAGAAGCAGTTCTATCAACAAAAAACGGAAAAGAGTCATAGTAAATTATACAGTAATTGTCACAGACAATCAACACACATAACTAACGAATTATCCTCGGATTAATATATATCATCCTCTACCCTTACTCTTAGGCAGTCTAACACATTATTTTAACGTAACCCCTTTAATCCTGTCACCATGTCTTTACGTTATTGTGGCCACTACCACTTCTATCACCATCCCTCATTTGCATCGGGGCACAACCTCATTCCCGTTAGGATGTTCCACCTAGTGCGCACCTCCATTCCCGCTAAGGTGTTCCACCCCCATTCCCGTTAGGGTGGAAATGGTCTCGAGAGAACTCTTGATTTTACGTGTATTATATTACCAATACATAGAAGTGTTTTACGTGTATTATATTACCAATACACGGTATATTATATTGCCAATACATAGAAATGTTTAACGTGTATTATATTACCAATACACGGTGTATTAAATTATCGATACACAGAAGTGTTTTACGTATATTATATTACCAATACACGGTGTATTATATTACCAATACACAGATGTCCTTGTGTATTATATTACCAATACACTTTTGTCTTTGTGTATTATATTACCAATACACTTTTGTCTTGGTGTATTATATTACCAATACACTTTTGTCCTTGTGTATTATATTACCAATACACGGTCATGGACAACAACACCAATACTTGAATCCCACCAACCCGATTTAACAGCATCCTAGTGCCTTAACCTTCCATTAGAACTTGACACATATTCTATGCCATAACACCTCTTTAACATACATCATCTAAGTTAGGCACTTCTAAATCATCATTTTCCTCACACCCAAAACAATCATCTCGTAGACAACATATATATCTTTACTTAAAATCCACTAAGCATAATAATAAAAACCAGGTAGATCATGCATAACACAATATCAATCAAAATATTCCAATATCACCAATATAGCACAAAAATCAATTCAATAAAGGTAATAAAATCAAATCAACCATCAACAATATAATATCAACCTAATATCGATAAACCTACAATCCCCGAATCGCCATTGGTTTTTCAGAAAGGGTTTCCAATGTGATTTTGGTCTTGTCGATTACTCGACTACTAGTAGGGTTTAGGTCGCCCTACACAATTATTATATAATATACTACATATCGATTCCGATGATAGGTTGATTCTTTCCCCCACCTGGGTTATCACCGAACTCCCGAACTCGAAGCTCCTCGTCGTCACACCACAAAGTATTAACTCCACCTTCTGTGAAGGTAAGGGGATTAGATGTTCGAAGAGGTATACCACGAACGCCCTCGTCTCCTCCGTGATGGAAGTCTAAGGTTATGAACACAAAATCACAAGTTAAAATCAAATAAGAACACTAAACCACAAGGTATAGGTTCGGCCAAGACTAGTTCTTAGGGTATTCGGCCAAGGCTAGTAAAATAGGCTAGCATTCACTAAAATTTCCGATCTCTTATGTTTAGCATCCATATGTATTAAGGAGCTCAAAACCATGATCATTTTGGAAAAATAAGAACAAAGTATCCTTGGTCCATAACCTTCTAGGTTCGGCCTTCATAGGATTTATAGGTTCGAAATCTTTAAACTTTCCAATCTCTTAGACTTAGCATCCAAATATCTTATGGAGCTCAAGTCCATGATCATTTTGGAAAACAATGGAAACTAAAACATTCCAATCTCTTAGACTTAGCATCCAAATCTCTTATGGAGCTCAAGTCAATGATCATCTTGGAAAAATGAAAGTAAAACATCCTAGCTTTAATAACATAGAAAAAACAAGTTAGAAATCCTTAAACTTTCCAATCTCTTAGACTTAGCATCCAAATATCTTATGGAGCTTAAGTCCATGATCATTTTGGAAAAATAATAACTCAAACATCCTAGCACCCAAACACTAAGTTTCGGCCATCATAGGATGATGAGGAAAATATTCTTTGTTTAACAAAAACTTAGGTTTAGAATCACAAGGTATTAAGAGTTCTAAATCCATTATCATACTTGGAAAGTTGAAACATAGTATCCTAGGCTTACTTATTCATATTTTCAGTCATTATAGGAACAAGCTATCAAAACTTCCAAGATTTATAGATTTAAGATCAATGGATAGCTAGAAACTCAAACACATGATCATATTCCAAAAGTTGAAACAAAAACTTCCTAGGTCACAAATGCAAGCATTCGGCCTTCATTGGAAGAGATAGGTAGAGATTTTTGTTTTACACAACCTCTTAGTATGTGAAAATATAAGTTAATATAAGACTATAGAAAGTGGTTTCAACTCAAAACGAGTTTTCTACCATTTTAGAGAGATTTTAGAAGTTTAAAGCATATAAAGAACATATAAAGTAAACTAAGAAATAAAAGATGAAACTTGCAAAAAGATTCATATGAGAGAATTACCCTTAGTATAAGGAAGAACTTCAATGAATAACTCAAGTGGAAAAGACTAATAAAAATGGAAGCTTTAAGTGTTTGAAAAAAAAGAAGAAATGGAAGTTGAAGAAGTATGAAGATGGAGGAAGAAAATGAGAGAATGAAGATGAGTGATGATTATATAGAGGAGGGAGAGGGGAGCACGAAATTTTGGAGACAGGATGAGCTTAGAGAGCAAGTTTTGTCTTTAAGACTTGTTTGGTTGAAGAGGAAAGAGAAAAATAGGTTTTAGAATATAATATGTTATAATTTGGAAAGTATGATGATTGCACTTTTGGAGTGTGTCATAACCCATTTCCATCAAGTCCCATCAAGTTACTTAACTTCTTCAAGTCCCATCAAGTTACTTAACTTCTTTTGTTCTCCTTAATCTGCTCCATTTCGTACCATGTTGTATTTTCTGATCGTAATTCTTCCGATGTTTTCGCCCGAATAAAATATTATATTCCATTTTTGAACGAAAATTTTCAAAATAACCAAAGTTGAAGGAAACATATTAAAAACACTAACCGTCTCGTTCACGGGTCAAAATTAGGTTTTCTGCACAGTAAACTGGTACCGTCAGTGAAAACGCAGACCGGCTTTCGTCTGAATTTTCGAACGAAATTTTTACCGTAACCCTCTACCATAAAGTAGACTATGAATATGATTTTATTTTAATCAAAAACACTTTCTAACTCTCAAATTAAAATATAATTAATTATATTTTAACCGGTTGAACAACATAATTAAAATCAGGCTGTTACACAGTCATGTGATTAATCAATGGATGTATGTCTGCTACTGTAAATGACAAATGAATTTTAGGTTCTTGATTCAATAACACGTATGCACAATATGAAATCAGATCAGTTATAAATGGTTAACTGAATACAGCGCTGTACATATGCTATGTAGGCGTGTATTCAAGTTTCAGGAAAATCCAATGTTCATTAATACATAGATGTACGGAATGGATGTATTGATGGATTAACCAAGTTCAAGACTATCAGTATGAAATTGGTTAATACAGCCCTGTACTCAACCCCTGTTCAAGAATCAGAATCAAGAAAACATATTCTGTTATTAGACCCAAATCTGTTTTAATTGATCCCAACGACTATAACTTGTTTTCTATATATAGAGGGATCAAAGGAACACTTTTAATATATCAAAAACAGATCAGAAATTTTACAAAATCAATTTGAGAGATCAATTGTGAAAATCATTCATCTTCTTGCTTGAGCTTCATTGTGAAAAAGAGTGTTTCAATTCTCATAATAACTTCAATTTGTATATCTGACTATTGAGAGTTTAGGAATCAATATTTTCGTTCTATTTAATTGTAAAGAGAGAGGGAGTCTCCCTGTGTGATTAGGGTAAGGAATCCTAAGGAAGAACATTGATTGAGGCTCTTCACAAGAGTGTGGTATCTCGAGGTGAAGGAGTGCTCTGTGGTGTAATGGTTTTTCAAGCTACATGGCTAAAGCTTGTTGTGTTAGTGTGTGAAAACCCACAGGTGGAGTGGGAACTAGATGTAGGTCACAGTGGTGGTGGCTTAACCAGGATAAATCTGGTTGCGTGGTATCTCTAAACTCAAACTCTTTAATTTCTGTCTTACGCATATAACTGTGATCTTGATGTTCTAAGTTTTCAATTGATATCAGTTCTTGATCTGTTTAATTTGAATTAAAACCAGAGTATTACTACAATCAATCTTGAGTTATTAATTATTCAAAACTGAGTTGATTAAAACTGTTCTTGATAACTGAAACTGAAACTGAAACTGATATATTGTAACTTCATTTCTTAATTGACTAAGGCCTATATCTAATACCTGTACGAACCTGGACCGAACTTCTTTCTATTTGATTCAATCACTGTTTAATTGATAGCTGTGAGCTATGAACTTGAATCTTATTACTGATTTATCTTTCTGAATTAATCTTTCTTATCTTCATCACCTTCCAATTCAAGATTTCATAAAAAACCCTTCACTAGTTTTGTAAAAGATCCTAAGGCAACTCTGATTTGAAAAGTAAAGTTTTTGAAAAGGAAGAATTTTTGAAAACTTAATTCACCCCCCCTTCCCCCTCTTGAGTCTTTGAAGCCAAAACAACAATATCCAAATATAGAGGTATGATTGGCTCATTGCTTTACCTTACAGCTAGTAGGCCTGATATAATGTTTAGTGTTTGCATGTGTGCAAGATATCAATCAAACCCTAAGGAATCTCATTTGACAGCTGTAAAGAGAATCATGCAATACTTGCTAGGAAAGATATGGGTTTATGGTATGCTAAGGGATTAACTTGTAATCTAATAGGATACTCTGACTCTGACTTTGCTGGATGCAAGTTGGATAGGAAGAGTACTGGTGGAACCTGCCACTTACTTGGGAACTCATTAGTTTCCTGGTTTAGTAAGAAACAAACAAGTGTGGCTTTGTCAACTGCTGAAGCAGAATATGTTGCAGATGGAAGTTGTTGTGCACAAATCATTTGGATGAAACGACAACTCATTGACTATGGTGTTCTCTTAGAGAAAGTGCCAATCAAATGTGACAACACTAGTGCTATAAATCTAACTAAGAATCCTATAATGCATTCTAGAACCAAACATATTGAAATAAGACATCATTTCATAAGGGATCATGTTCAAAGTGGAGATATAGTTATTGAATATATTGACACATCTAAGCAATTAGCTGATATTTTCACTAAAACATTAGCTAAAGAAAGCTTCTATTACGTAAGAAGAGAATTAGGAATAATTGATCCAACTTATGCTTCTGTTTTGTATGATTGAATGCATGATTGCTTGATTGTTAGTCTCAGTGCATCGATTAGCTTAAGCCAAAACCATAACCTCAAAGCTAGTACACAGATTATGCAATCCATGTATAAATCTAAAAATCTGATTTTAACATATTTTCATCGATTGATCAAAGTCTTTTATACATAGAAAGCACTAGCGCATCGCTTTACACATCGATTGTTAGACAAAATCAGAAAACATGACTCTCTGGAAGTCCTTATACATCGATTTCAACCTCGATTAACTTGCTATGAAAATCTAAAAATCCTAATCTAATCTGATATAAATCGATTTGTACATCGATTGATCTACTGATCCAAAAAATCACTACTCTCTGTAACTGCTTATGTATCGATTGATACATCGATGTACTTGGATTAAATTTGATAATCATGTATATACATCGATTGTAACATCGATTAAGTGAAGTTTCCAGAACTTGGGACTCACTGACCTGCCCTATACATCGATTGACACATCGATTGAGTTCAAGTTTAAGAACTTGGTACTCTCTGACATGGCTTATACATCGATTGACACATCGATTGTCCGAAGTATTGAACAAGCTAAAAACCACTAATGAATCGATTGATACATCGATTGACTGATCTGATTCTATAAATACCCAACTTTCCCACCAAATTCTTCACATTTCTAAATCAAATCTTCAGCACCCAAAACCCTAGCAGAACTCGAAAATCCCTAAAATGGCTCGTGTGAAGCAAACCACACACATTACTCCAGTTCAATCCAAATCTACTTCATCATCTTCAACCAATTCTTCCACACCTCAACAACTTTCCCCAATAGCCACACCTTCACGCCCTAAAAGGAAGGAAATGGAGAAAACCCAAACCTCTCAGAGGCAAGGAAAACAACAAAACAAGGAACCTATTAAGAGAAATGATTCCAAAGGAGAGGAAAAGGTTGGTGAGACATCAAAGGCTGCACCAAAGAAGAAGGAAGTAAAGAAGAAGGTGCCTAAGGAAGCACCTAAAAAGAAAGAACAGAAAAAGTGGAAGAGAACTGAGGAGGAAGAAGAAGAGGATGAGGATCTCAATGCTGAGATAGAACTCTTGGAAAGGTATTTCTCTGATGAAGAATATATCATGCTCTATAAGAAACATTTTAAGCATAGAGATACACATGAGGCTAGAACTGTTGATTTCAATTACTTTGAAAAGAATGGATTCACATTTCACAAGTTTTTTGAACACTACAAGTTACGTAAATTTCTGTAAACTAAAAGTGACATTTATCCAACTCTGATTAAGGCATTCTACTGTACCTTGGAAATGGATAATGTTGGTTTTTCTACTGAAGTCAAAAACAAAATAATTGAGATGACTTTTGAAGAATTTTCTCAATTCACTGGACTAGATTACTTGGGAAGTAATATGGCTGGAATAGGTCCTGATAGTGCTTGGTTAAAAGCCTATGATAAGGAAGAGGCTAAGAAGGTTCTTTTGGTTGAAAATGCACCTGAAGGAAAACTGATCAACATCAGCTCAATGCACATTCAGCACAGGATGCTTCAATATGTGCTATGCAGGATCTTGCTTCCAAGATCAGGAAACCATGTTGTAGTTCAGAACAATGATATTCTGATGCTTTGGGCTATGATTGAAAAGAAACAACTCAGTTGGAGCTACATCATTGTGAGACACATGGTAGACTGTAGAATCAGTGGAGCTACATTACCTTAACCTGGCCTAATTGTCAAATTGATTGAGCACTTTGAAGTTTCAATGGAACATGAGGAAAGGTTCCAAGCAAGGCAAGTGACTCACAAGTTTGGTGAGGGCACCATAAGCAAGATGAAGTTGGCCAAGAATTCTGAAGGGGAATGGGTAAGATTAGCTGGAGATGAAGCAAGAGCTGCAATGGACAATGCTAAAACAAATTCCAAAATGGATAGGCTGATATCCATGATTGAAGTGTTTGAGCAAAGGAAAAATAAGTAAAATTTGATGATCTAGAGAACTTTAGACTACATGAGTCTAAAGATTAATGCTCTTGAAGAGCAGATGGCAACCATTCATTTATGTAACACCCTGTTTTTCATATACTTCTTTATCGGTAAATAATGCTTTGATGTATTTATTTTCGATAAAATCCAGAAGGTGATTTTATTTAAAATAAAATCATTTTCTTGTGATGTTTTACCATATGAAGCCCCAATAAAATTTTCAGTCGAAAATTCAGACAAAAACCGGTCTGAGTTCTCACTACCGGTACAAGTTCACTGAGCCAGAAACAAAATTTTAATTCGTGAACGAGACAATTAGTGTTTTTATGATGTTTTATGTGGATTGGTAAATTCTCAAAATTTTGTTGTCCGGGAATAAAATATAATATTTTATCCGGGCGAAACCTTCAGAAAATACGATCGGATGTGCAACCGGTTACGTATTTACACAGTTAAATGAACCCTAAAGAAGGAGAAAAGACTTGATGGGAATCTCATTTAATGTTATGACATGCCTAATGAAAAAGAAAATCCTACTTACACTTCATAATCTTACTTTTCACTTTCTCTCTCCAATCACATCACATCACATTAACTCTTAATCCATTCTTCAAGAAACTCAACTTCCTTCTCCTTCTTTCCCTTCAAGGCCGTGCACTCCCTCCCATCCCTCTATAAATAGCACTTATCAAACTCATTTAAACACTTTCTTCTTCTACTTCATCTTAAGCTTTCATCTTTTCACTTCAAGCTTCCAAAGCTCTTGTTTTTACTCTTCTTTTCACCAAGTGTTGTTCATCAAAGTTGTTCCTCTTGTTTAGGGTAATACTCTCATGTATTCTTTTCTTTAAAAACTCCATCTTTTTCTAAAGTTTCTTCTTCATGTCATTTATGAGCTTTTATCTTCGAAAATCTCTCAAAAATGGTAGAAAACTCCTTTTGAGTTGAAACCAATTTCTATAGCCTTGTATTTACTTGTAGTTTAACATACTAAAAGGTTGTGTAAAACAAAGATTCCTAACCTCTACTTCTTAATGAGGCCGAACCATACCTATGGTTTTGATGGATTTTGTTTCAACTTTTACAAGTGTGAGTTTGTATTTAAAGATTTGTTTTTCCAAAATGATCATTGACCAAGGCTCCTTTATGTTAAAGGATGCTATGTCTAAAGTGATTGGAAAGTTTCAAGATTTGTTTCCCAAAATGATCATTGACCAAGGCTCCTTTATGTTAAAGGATGCTATGTCTAAAGTGATTGGAAAGTTTAAAGATTTTACTCTACTTTATGTCATTTACTTTATGTCACTCTTGTTTATGCCATTTACATTATGTTATTTACTTTATGTCATTTATATTTATGCCATTTACTTAAAGTCATTTACTTTATGTCATTTATATTTATGCCATTTACTTAAAGTCATTTACTTTATGTCATTTATATTCATGCCATTTACTTAAAGTCATTTACTTTATGTCATTTATATTTATGCCATTTACTTTAAGTCATTTACCTTATGCCATTTATATTCATGCTAATTACTTTATGTCATTTACATTATGTCATTTACTTTATGCCATTTATATTTATGCTATTTACATTATGCCATTTACTTTATGCCATTTATATTTACGCCATTTACTTTAAGATATTATACTTTCATTATTTATAATCATATGGTGTTTCCAAGATGATCAAGACTCAAGCTCCATAAGTTTTTGGATGCTAAAAGAGTCTAAGAGATTGGAAAACCCAAGGATGGCCGAACCTTAAAGGTTATGGACCTAGGGTGTTTCGTTTTTCATTTATCCAAAGTGATCAAGGTTTTGAGCTCCTTACTATTAATGGATGCTAAACCAAAGAGATTGGAAATTTTAAATGTTCCTAGCCTATTTTATTGATCAAGGCCGAATCTCCATCAAGGTGTAACTTGGTGGGATTTTTGTTCAACTTTGTTTTGAGTAATCATGTTTTAAACTCTTAGCACTTGCGGATCATAAATCCCTAAGTTGCATGTGTTTTGGAAACTTCAAACCCTAAGTTCTTGATTGAGTTCTAATCCTTTGAACCTTGTGTCTTGAAACCTAGACTTGACTCCTAACCAACCTTGAAGAACGTCAGAGAAGCCGTTTATTTTCTTAAAAATTTCCTTACCTTCTTAAGGTAAGAGGGGATTTCCTAAAGATATTCAATGACTGTATGCATGTGTGTAGGTGTTTAACTGGATGCTTATATGATGATTGAGCTTACTTGATTATTTTATGTACTTAAACTGTTGTGCTATTATCTGATGATTGAACTGTACTTGTTCTAAATGATATAATGCATACATGTGATGAAATGCTTTCAACTGTGAGATTGCCATTACACTGATGATATACACTGTTGTTGATTGAAAGTTTGCTAAGCCAGACGTGCGTCTGTGCTCAACCATAATAAGGATTAAAAACCTTAATAAGCTTTGAATATGGAGGGATCGGTGTTCTTTTCCAAAAGCTCGTTAAACTTAAAGTACTTGTTTTAAATGATGAAATGATGTTGGTGTACTATTGTTATACAAGAGGAAAATCCTTTTCGAACTATGTGTTTTTAAGTGAAAACTTTCAAGATTATTTGGCAATATCCTATTGGGGGAAATATTTCAAAGATAAAAGAATTTCAAAGATGATTTATAAAAGATTTTCAAAGAAAAGGTTTTCCTAAACATCTTAGAAACTTTCCGATAACCTGGATAGGTTATCGAGGATTCGGTTTTGGATTTGTTTTTCACTGAACGAAAAATAAGTACTTATGAAAACGAATCTAGTACGCGAGACGTCGCCTCTAGTATTCAGTGATGTGCACGTGATCTTGGATCAGTGTTAATTCGGGACTACGAGCCCTGGTTATGATATTAGGGACTTGGGTCCTAATCACGTTGTGTTGGACTGTGTCTTCTGACCGCGTGTGATGATTATGATTAAAGGTGAAGGTTGTTTTCTATGACCACAACCCTTGACTGCGGCCACGGTCTTGGGCATTGTGATTGAGCATTCGGACTATGAGTCCTATGCTTCTGAGTTCTCAAGTGATGGGGAAATGATGATTAAGTCGTTAGCTTTGAGCAACGACTGTGAAAAGAATGAACACAAAGAAATCCTTTCAATAAAATATTTTATCATGTGCATTTCCCCAAGCAGACGTGCTATTGATGATTAAATCAGATACAAAGATGGTATCTGGGAGTCTGTCCATGTAAACCGAGTGAAGAGGCACATGTGACGTTGCCCGCCCCGAGACCTTAATGCATGAGGGTAAGGGGTAAGCGCCAGGTGGGCTAGAGCTTGACCAACTCTATCTTCTCCAGTGATAACATGGTGTTGTGATCTTATGAGATTAAGTTAGAGCCTGATATTGAAGTGCCATGCATCTTTTCGAAAGATTGGCTGAGCGGGTTTGATGCCCTTTGATATAACACTGATATATTGCGAATATGCATGATTTAACTGCATATATGATTCTGTGATGTATGTATCATGTATATGGTTGTTGTGGGATATATCTTATGACGGTATCTCACTCTTGCACAAATGTATGCTTGTTCTTTTCTCTTTGCTTTGGGAACACACGTACTCTTAGATGGATCCGGAAGTCCCTCTGGCACCAACGAGTTCGAAGAATGAGGTCTTCGACCATGCTGGGGCAGCGGGGAGTTGGACCATTCACGAAGGAGCAACAACTGCGACCTACCAGGGACCAATCACGACGACGGAGACTAATGCAAATGGAGTGCCTATACGGAGTATCCACACAATCGAGTCTCGGACCGTGGCACTTCCACCTCCATGGTTCTACCTCCACACTCTGCAGGCCACCGGACTTCTTCACGAGCACTTTGACCCAGTCGCACCAATCGAAGAAGATCCAGTGGAGGAGGAGGATCCCGAAGAGGATCCGGAGGAAGACCCCGACGAATTCGTAGAGATTGAGGAGGAGGAGGAAGAGGAGCCCGAGTACCACCCACAAGATCCTGACGACGACGACATGATCCTCGATGATGGCGGCGAAGTTATCGATCCGCCAAGTGGTTCCTCGTCTGAAGGAAGCTTCTGCGATCACTCCGAATGCAGGAGATACGGATAAGTTTGTCGTTGGTTTTTGGAGTTTACCCTGATGGTCCCTTGGCTTCGAGAGCCTTCTTTTGATCCTTATGCTCGATTTTCCCCAGTCCCAGTGTGATGGAAATCTTTTACTTACCTCTTCAGTTTTTGTAACAATGTGAGTTGGCCAGTTCGATAAGGCCTGTCGTGTAACCAAGAAACCTAAGACCCCAGGAGGGTCGGCTATCTATTGATATGATTGATGTTTATTCACATGTTCTGAGTGTTCATCATTGTTTCTTAACTACCGCTTACAAAAAAAAACAAGTACCCTTTTTCGGTAACCCTTCTAACAAAGGTTATATTTCCGAAGGCGACCAGCGTTTTAAATAAGTTTCTTTTCCGCAAATGAGTAATCATGTGATGCCAGGTTTTAGGGTGTCACAATTTACACTTAGGCATCCCCATCACTGCACCTCCACCTCCAGAAGCAACTCCAACTTCCGAGGATGTTGTGCAAATGGCTAGGCAAGCTGCTACTGCTGCTTTTGAAAATACACCTGGGGAAGAAGACATTCCCAATGTTCCAGTAACAGAGCCTACACAACACCATGAAGAGCCAAGGAACAATGAAGATGCTTAGTGTAACACCCTAGTTTTTTTACACCTATGATTAATTATTTTATTTGAATGTTTAAGTTTATTTTGTTATGTGGTTTAGTTTGAGTAATTAAATTACTCTCTTCAAATTATTTTATTGGGTGCGTTAGCACTGACTCAATTCAGTGAATGCACGCTTACTAGACAATAATTACGTTATTGTCACTAATATACCAAGATCTAGAAAAATATTTTTCATAATATTAATAAGATAAAAGCAATTTCATATTCTAATTCTATTTAATTTTATATAAAAAAATATTTTGGTTTGACATTTATCGGAGATTAAATTTTGGACTGAGTATTTTCTTAGTGGATCAGTTCAACTATTAACCTTTACTCTAATTTGAATTTCGAAATTTTATCTTTATCAATCTTTATTTTTAGATTCTAAAAAGTAAAAACATGTTTATTTTAGGCCTAATATTTATCACTCATTTTGTACCTATCACTAAATAATTAGTTTAAAAACTAAACTTCCTTACTTTTCTCTCTCTCTTTCTCGACGTTCTCTCTCTTTTTCTCTTTTCTTTCTCTGCTTTTTTCTCTTTTCTTCTTTCTTTTCTCTTCTTCCTCCTCCTTCTACTTCACTTCATCTTCTCCCCTCTTTCTTGCCGGACCCGATCGCACGCCGCCCCTGCACGCTGCTCGGAACCGCACGACCGCCGTTGGACCGCGTCGCACAAGAAGACAGCCGCGACCCAGCCGTCGTCCTCCAACGCGTTTGGTTCATTCCGCCACTGTTCATCATCATCTCCGCCGCGAGCGTCGTCTGCAACCCGTCTTCCAGACGCCGTTTGGCCGTGCCTGGTAGGGAGCAACACCTAGGGTCGGCTGGTTTCTTCCCGGACTGTTGTAGCAGCTCAAAAAAATGGAGCTCCGCCGCTGATCCGTCGCGTCTCCACCGTCACAGCCGCGCCGGACCTCCAAGACAGCACCATCATGACTTCTTCTTCACCTTGGGTAAGAGTTTTACCTCTAACCTCTTCTCTTTTGTAAATCCCCAAATTGATTTTGAAACCCTAACCCTAACCCTAACCCTTTGATTTCAGATTTTAATCTTGAAATTTAAGGTTGTTTTATGAAATTGGGACTGTGAATTTGTGTTTCCCTAAACCAATTTTATTATTCTTTAGTTAAAATGAGTTTTCCCCAAATTGTATTTAGGAGCCCTAAACCCCCAATTTAATTTTATTTGAATTTGGGTATGTTTTTATGAAATTAATTATGATTTAGTGTAATTAGGACTCTTAATGGATGATTTCCAAAGTTCTTTTTCAAGATCTTTTAATCAAAACAAAGTTTTCTAAAAGGGTATTAGGAAGCGTGAGCTTCAAACATGATTTTCCTTAAGAATAACCTTGTTTGGTAATTAGATTAAGTATTTAGATAAAGTTAGAATGTGTATTTGATTATGTGAAATTGATTTCTTGATTTCTGGTTGTTGCGCGTTGTTGGATTCCCTCTCTGAGACGTTTGACATGGCTATGCTTGCTTGATGGAATAGATAGTTACACTCTTGGAGCTAACGTGAGCATTAAGACGAGGATCCTTTACTTGTCTTCAAAGGTAAGGGGAGTTTACCTAGGGATATTCAATAACTGTATGCATGTGTGTAGGTGTTTAACTGGATATTTATATGTTGATTTGGCTTACTTGATTATCTAATGTACTTGAACTGTTGTCCCATTATCTGATGTTGATTTGTACTTGTTCTAAATGATATAATGCATATATGTGATGAACTGCTTTCAACTGTGATATTAGCTTTACACTGATGATATATATACTGTTGTTGATTGAAAGTTTGCTAAGCCAGACGTGCGTCTGTGCTCAACCATAATAAGGATTAAAAACCTTAATAAGCTTTGAAGATGAAGGGATTGGTGTTCTTTTCCAAAAGCTCTTTAAACTTAAAGTACTTGTTTTAAATGTTGAAATGGTTTTGGTGAACTATTGTGATACAAGAGAAAAATCCTTTTCGAACTATGTGTTTTAAGTGAAAACTTTCCAAAATATTTTACAATATCCTATTGGCGATTTTCAAAGTTAAAAGTGTTTCAAAAACATTTTATAAAGGATTTTCAAAAGAAAAGGTTTTCTCCCAAATGATTTAGAAACTTTCCGATAGCCAGCATAGGTTATCGAGGCTTTCGATTTCGAAAATTGTTTTCGTCAAATGAAAGATAAGTAATAAAAGAATAGGAATCTAGACGTGAGACGTCGCCTCTAGTTTTCCATGCTTAGCACGTGATCTTGGATCAGTGTTAATTCGGGACCGTAAAGTCCTATTCGTAATGTTATGGACTTCAAGTCCAATTCGCGGAATCGAGGACAGTTCATTCTGATTTCCGTTGTTGTGGGCTATTGTCCTTAGCATGATAAGTAAAACATGACTAAAAGTATATTGATTTCCATTACCACAAACCTTGACTACGGCCACGGTCTAGGTGTTGGGATTGAGCATTCGGACTGTGTGTCCTATGTTTCTAAGTTTTCAAGTGATGGGGAAATAATGTTAAGTCATTAGCTTTGAGCTTTGACATTGAAATATTTACACAAAGAAAAACCTTAAAAGGAAAGTTTTTATTCATATGCATTTCCCCTGGCAGACGTGCCTTTGCTTATTGAGGATACCCATGGGGTATCTGAGAGTCAGTCACATTGCTAATTGTTTCGTTAAGGGCATGTGGCGTTGTCTGACCAAGAGGTCTGGTGCATCAGGATGCGGTGGCAACAGCCCGGTGGGCAGAGCTTGACCAACTCTATCTTCTCCAGTGATAACATGGTGTTTTGATCTCATGAGATTAGGATAGAGCCTGATATTGAAGTGTCATGCACATTTTCGAAAACTGATTGTACGGGCTTGAGGACCCCTTTGATATAACACTGTTATGTTATGTATATGCATGATTTAACTGCTTATATGATTATGTGATGTATGTATCATGTATATGGTTGTTGTGTGATATATCCATTTGTCGGTATCTCACCCTTACAAACATATCAGGTTTCTTCTGGTTTGCTATTGTACCCTGGGTATTTTAGTACAGATGTGCAGAGAAGTCTTCCTAAGTCACTCAGAGACTTAGATCTAGTTGCTTGATGAGGTATTTGATTGTGGAATGATCACGTGAGTTCTTCTCAGGAATAACTTTTAGAATGACCAGCTTAGGGTTTGAGACTTAGATCATTTTGATAAGTATGTATGAGTATGGCTCAGAGAGCCTTTATTTTAAAATGAAATGTTTATGGCTCGGCGAGTGTTATTTTGAAAGAAAACTTAAACTTTTCCTTTTAGTCTTGTAAAGCTTATGGTTATGACCATTATTTTTATATATATTGTTGTCTGGTTGGATTTGGTGTAACTGAAATTCTGGAGTGAAAATGTAATTATTTTAGCAGGTGTTCTTTTACCTGGGATGTCCGAATTACAAAGGAGACTCTGTCGAAATTTTCGTAAAATACTAGCTTTTATTCAAGTATATTCTTTAAATTAAATAGGCTTGCCGTACTATGATAGTAAGACTGTGTGCCAATCAAGGCTTAGGAGTAGTGATTTTTATACCCAATTTCAGACACTTATATACTTATATAAATTATTTTCCGAAAGCACCAGCAAATTACCTTTTAATTTAAATTCTGCATGTGTTACGTAAGTAATGCCCCAAGGGAGGGGGCGTTACAAGGTGGTATCAGAGCTGGTCGAGTCTTTCGGGATCTTTGGGGAATAGGTCTGTTAAGTTTTGTTGTGTGGTCTCTGGTTGGCTCTTGTTTGAATTGTTTCTTGTTGAAGCAATGTGTGTTGACGCACAAGTATATGTTTCTTGATGGTTTTCCAAGGGCTTTATGTCCTGGGAGACCTTAGATCTTGAATGTTACTTGGGTCTGAATATGACATTCGATTATCCTTGCGAATCGTGTCAGACATTCGAAACAAGATGTTTGTGTAAAAGGATTTTTCCGGGAGTGTTCCCTGGAAATATTCTAGGTTTATGGTTAGCAAAGGACATTGATTTTTGATTGATCTAGTTTCTGGATGCGGTCAGATCTCTGTTCCTTTGGGTAGGATGTTACCTACAAAGTTGAAACGAATTGGACGACTCGATTCAACTGAAAGATCGGTGGTCTGAATCGTTTATTAGACCGAGTGTTTTCCTTGTGAAGCACCAATGTTGTGTGAAGGCTCGTGTCACCGTGTGGATTCCTGACAACTAAGTAAAGGACGAATTATGAAATTTTCTGACTCTAATTTGAAATCTGTCAGGACTCCTGAATTAGTTATGCTAATTCATTAATTTCTAGTTATTCATTTCTTTGTTTGTGAGAAGTCGTACTCACACTTCTAAATAATCCTCGATGTATTAGACATTTGAGTGAATTGATTTATCGGAATCGATTGGTCTGAATACTTTCACATTTTGTTGAGAGAAGTGGTTATGACTATTTCTTGAGTTATAACACAAATAATTTCGTGATAGCAGAAGTTTCTTGGTGAAACTCAGTTTCGTCACTTCTATTTTTGATAGAGGTGAAAATCATCATTTTGTAAATTCTTTGTATTAAGAATAAGAATTAATCCTCTTGGGATTAGACTTTATTCACCCCTTGATTCTTTGAATCCGTTGGAAGATTCTTGTGGAAGAATGAACTTTATTAGATTCATGTTTGTAAATGTGTATTGATCATGCATTTTTACATCCACGAACCTGATGGAATGATCTTTTTCCATACTGGATCTTCCGATATCCTTCAAATTAATGAAATTCTTTTTTATGCTTATGTGAACGTGAAATCCAGAAAAAAAATTCTTTTCTTGAGAAATTCTTTTAAGATCACTGAGGTCATGTCTTATTATCGTTCGAAAGTGCTTGTTTTCATTGATCATCTTAATTATGTGTATTCTCCAAATGTCGTCGATGTGTGACCTATCTCATCAGTCATGACTCAGGAGTTGGATATCTCCGCATCAAGATGTACAATTGAAACCTTCCTTGTTGAGATGTTGTCATTCCTTCAATTCTTGTTATGAGTTTGCTGAAGACTTACACGAGTTTTGTTTGAATTCAAGTGATCGTTGATCGACTGGTGAAGTCTACACCCTTCTTACGAGTTAAGATCCACTATGCAGTGTTAGTGAACCGAATAATGTATCAGAGGATTGTTCAGATTTCATGGAGTATCTTCAAGTGTTGTTTCAGATGAAAAACGGAAGTTTATCAACCTGTGTCGGTTAAGTTTACTTTAAGTGTTGAAGACTAAGTTGAGACTAAGTCCAACTGATCATCCTCAGTGGGATGGATGAGTAATGAGATTACTTATCCTTAGCAGGTTAGCTGGGAGATAGTGTGGTACCTAAATTTTTGTCATCTCTATGGTAGGACGAACCAGAGTTGATAGGAGTTTCGTCGGTGTATAGATGTGAATGGTACTATGAGGACCCTTAAATTCAACGTCATTGAGTGAGATGATTACGATGGATTTTATCATGATCGAGGCAGATATATCATTAAAGGAAATTAGAGTAGTGATCAAAGTTTATGGTTAATGTTGACTTCGTGAGTCCGAGGATTTACGAAAATATATATATATATATATATATGGTAGTTTTCCTTAAGTTGAACGAAAATAGTAAAAAGGAGTTCTTGAGTGAAACTAAGTTGTTAGAAAAGTTTAAGAATTATGATTTTGGATAATTCAAGTTGAAGTGATTCCTTTTGGTTGTAATTGCATGGAGAAATGTAATTGTATTCTTTAAGATTGAAATGAATGACTATGATATAATTTGGAGTGGTGGAATATATTCAAAGAAAACTAAGACTATAATTGTGTGCTTTGGGTGGGAAGTTGATATATGTGATAGAGTTAAGGTTGAACTTGATGTTCGTTGTGAGGATAAGGTGTTGAAGTTTTGCTAGTAGACAAATTTTGAGGCAAGAAGTGATTAAGTTTTGATTGTGTCTTTCGAGTGGGATAAGCTATGGCGAAATGTTTATAATCTTTGAGGTCTTATTCTGGTAAATATGTGGTTGATGATCCATAGTGGAAACTGGACATTTTTAAATCTAAGATTGCCATTGGGGAGTGTCCACCTGGATTTCTTGGCTTTGTTTTGGTGCAACTCCTAGGGGTTATGGCCTTAGAGAAACTCTATTTTATAATCTCTTTTATCGACTGCAGATATATAAGATAAGGGCAGATATGATACAAGCACTTCCTTGCATAAGTGATAGAGCTATGTCTTCAGATGGAGGAATTGTTAGGAGTTGTGCATTTTCTTTGGGCAATAGGGTAGATGCATGGGAAATTTCTTAAACCAGGGATACTAACGGGGTTTGAGAATCAAATTGAAAATGAGAGGCAAATGAAGGATATGAAATCAAAGTAGGAAAAAGATTCGAGAGGAATTAAGAAGAGAACGGACTATGTCGGATGTGGTAAGATTCAATTTTAATGAGATTGATTTTCTTAGGTTCTTGGAGCAAAGTTTATCATGTGCAACTCAGGAATGTTATGACGTTTTGATTGGAGACTTGAAAAGTGTTAATTTGATATGATTAGAAGAGTGGAATAAGCCTAAATGGACTAAGACTATGATTGCATCTCTTGAGTAGAAGGTTAATTGATGTTATGGTAAAGATAGTGTTGATTTTGTTCTTGAAAGTGTAATAGACTAAGATGAAATATCGAAGGTAGTGGGGATAAAGCAGTAGTGAAAAATCTCGAGGATAAATAAAATGGTATAAGAATCGATCTTGTTTTAAAGTTATAGATAAAAGGAATGAAGCGATGAGAATACAAAGTAAGATTTTAGGGTTAAGGTGTGATTACAAAATCCTGTGTAGTTTTGAGCTACGAAATTTCGAGGACGAAATTTTTTTAAGAGGGGTAGTAATGTAACACCCTAGTTTTTTTACACCTATGATTAATTATTTTATTTGAATGTTTAAGTTTATTTTGTTATGTGGTTTAGTTTGAGTAATTAAATTACTCTCTTCAAATTATTTTATTGGGTGCGTTAGCACTGACTCAATTCAGTGAATGCACGCTTACTAGACAATAATTACGTTATTGTCACTAATATACCAGTACAGAAAAATATTTTTCATAATATGATTAAGAGAAAAGCATTTTCATATTCTCATTCTATTTAATTTTAGAGTTAAAAATATTTTGGTTTGACATTTATCGGAGATTAAATTTTGGACTGAGTATTTTCTTAGTGGATCAGTTCAACTATTAACCTTTACTCTAATTTGAATTTCGAAATTTTATCTTTATCAATCTTTATTTTTAGATTCTAAAATGTAAAAACATGTTTATTTTAGGCCTAATATTTATCACTCATTTTGTACCTATCACTAAATAATTAGTTTAAAAACTAAACTTCCTCACTTTTCTCTCTCTCTTTCTCGACGTTCTCTCTCTCTTTCTCTGCTTCTTTCTCTTTTCTTCTTTCTTTTCTCTTCTTCCTCCTCCTTCTACTTCACTTCATCTTCTCCCCTCTTTCTTGCCGGACCCGATCGCACGCCGCCCCTGCACGCTGCTCGGAACCGCACGACCGCCGTTGGACCGCGTCGCACGAGAAGACAGCCGCGACCCAGCCGTCGTCCTCCAACGCATTTGGTTCATTCCGCCACTGTTCATCATCATCTCCGGCTCGAGCGTCGCCTGCAACCCATCTTCCAGACGCCGTTTGGCCTCGCCTGGTAGGGAGCAACACCTAGGGTCGGCTGGTTTCTTCCCGGACTGTTGTAGCAGCTCAAAAAAATGGAGCTCCGCCGCTGATCCGTCGCGTCTCCACCGTCACAGCCGCGCCGGACCTCCAAGACAGCACCATCATGACTTCTTCTTCACCTTGGGTAAGAGTTTTACCTCTAACCTCTTCTCTTTTGTAAATCCCCAAATTGATTTTGAAACCCTAACCCTAACCCTAACCCTTTGATTTCAGATTTTAATCTTGAAATTTAAGGTTGTTTTATGAAATTGGGACTGTGAATTTGTGTTTCCCTAAACCAATTTTATTATTCTTTAGTTAAAATGAGTTTTCCCCAAATTGTATTTAGGAGCCCTAAACCCCCAATTTAATTTTATTTGAATTTGGGTATGTTTTTATGAAATTAATTATGATTTAGTGTAATTAGGACTCTTAATGGATGATTTCCAAAGTTCTTTTTCAAGATCTTTTAATCAAAACAAAGTTTTCTAAAAGGGTATTAGGAAGCGTGAGCTTCAAACATGATTTTCCTTAAGAATAACCTTGTTTGGTAATTAGATTAAGTATTTAGATAAAGTTAGAATGTGTATTTGATTATGTGAAATTGATTTCTTGATTTCTGGTTGTTGCGTGTTGTTGGATTCCCTCTCTAAGACGTTTGACATGGCTATGCTTGCTTGATGGAATAGATAGTTACACTCTTGGAGCTAACGTGAGCATTAAGACGAGGATCCTTTACTTGTCTTCAAAGGTAAGGGGAGTTTGCCTAGGGATATTCAATAACTGTATGCATGTGTGTAGGTGTTTAACTGGATATTTATATGTTGATTGGGCTTACTTGATTATCTAATGTACTTGAACTGTTGTGCCATTATCTGATGTTGATTTGTACTTGTTCTAAATGATATAATGCATATATGTGATGAACTGCTTTCAACTGTGATATTAGCTTTACACTGATGATATATATACTGTTGTTGATTGAAAGTTTGCTAAGCCAGACGTGCGTCTGTGCTCAACCATAATAAGGATTAAAAACCTTAATAAGCTTTGAAGATGAAGGGATTGATGTTCTTTTCCAAAAGCTCTTTAAACTTAAAGTACTTGTTTTAAATGTTGAAATGGTTTTGGTGAACTATTGTTATACAAGAGAAAAATCCTTTTCGAACTATGTGTTTTAAGTGAAAACTTTCGAAAATAGTTTACAATATCCTATTGGGGATTTTCAAAGTTAAAAGTGTTTCAAAAACGTTTTATAAAGGATTTTCAAAAGAAAAGGTTTTCTCCCAAATGATTTAAAAACTTTCCGATAGCCAGCATAGGTTATCGAGGCTTTCGATTTCGAAAATTGTTTTCGTCAAATGAAAGATAAGTACTAAAAGAATAGGAATCTAGACTTGAGACGTCGCCTCTAGTTTTCCATGCTTAGCACGTGATCTTGGATCAATGTTAATTCGGGACCGTAAAGTCCTATTCGTAATGTTATGGACTTCAAGTCCAATTCGCGGAATCGAGGACAGTTCGTTCTGATTTCCGTTGTTGTGGGCTATTGTCCTTAGCATGATAAGTAAAACATGACTAAAAGTATATTGATTTCCATTACCACAAACCTTGACTGCGGCCACGGTCTAGGTGTTGGGATTGAGCATTCGGACTGTGTGTCCTATGTTTCTAAGTTTTCAAGTGATGGGGAAATAATGTTAAGTCATTAGCTTTGAGCTTTAACAGTGAAATATTTACACAAAGAAAAACCTTAAAAGGAAAGTTTTTATTCATATGCATTTCCCCTGGCAGACGTGCCTTTGCTTATTGAGGATACGCATGGGGTATCTGAGAGTCGATCCACATTGCTAGCGGTTTCGTTAAGGGCATGTGACGTTGTCGACCAAGAGGCCTGGTGCATCGGGATGCGGTGGCAACAGCCCGGTGGGCGAGCTTGACCAACTCTGTCTTCTCCGGTGATAACATGGTGTTGTGATCTCATGAGATTAGGATGGAGCCCGATATTGAAGTGTCATGCACATTTTTAAAATCGATTGTACGGGCTTGAGGACCCCTTTGATATAACACTGTTATGTTATGTATATGCATGATTTAACTGCTTATATGATTATGTGATGTATGTATCATGTATATGGTTGTTGTGTGATATATCCATTTGTCGGTATCTCACCCTTACAAACATATCAGGTTTCTTCTGGTTTGCTATTGTACCCTGGGTATTTTAGTACAGATGTGCAGAGAAGTCTTCCTAAGTCACTCAGAGACTTAGATCTAGTTGCTTGATGAGGTATTTGATTGTGGAACGATCACGTGAGTTCTTCTCAGGAATAACTTTTAGAATGACCAGCTTAGGGTTTGAGACTTAGATCATTTTGATCAGTATGTATGAGTATGGCTCAGAGAGCCTTTATTTTAAAATGAAATGTTTATGGCTCGGAGAGCGTTATTTTGAAAGAAAACTTAAACTTTTCCTTTTAGTCTTGTAAAGCTTATGGTTATGACCATTATTTTTATATATATTGCTGTCTGGTTGGATTTGGTGTAATTGAAATTCTGGAGTGAAAATGTAATTATTTTAGCAGGTGTTCTTTTACATGGGATGTCCGAATTACAGAGGAGACTCTGTCGAAATTTTCATAAAATACTAGCTTTTATTCAAGTATATTCTTTAAATTAAATAGGCTTGTCGTACTATGATAGTAAGACTGTGTGCCAATCAAGGCTTAGGAGTAGTGACAAAATTTTTATACCCAATTTCAGACACTTATATACTTATATAAATTATTTTCCGAAAGCACCAGCAAATTACCTTTTAATTTAAATTCCGCATGTGTTACGTAAGTAATGCCCCAAGGGAGGGGGCGTTACACTTAGTTTTTAGGGCCTTCTTTGTGTGATTTTTGTGTATGGATGACTGAAATGAATGATTAACTGATTTGCTATTACTACTGTTTTGAATCGTATTTTGTACTTTCTACTTGAAACGATCATATGAATTAATGAATGAATTGATTCTCAATGAATATCTTAGTATGTACCTTGTAGATATGTATCTTACATCCCTCATAATTTCTTTTTTATAATGACAAAAGGGGGAGAAGGAAAAGGGTAACATACTGTCACCAATTCATGATCCAAATGTTCAAAAACGGTCACTTAGACAAGGGGAGTAAAAATGAAAACTGCTTCACTATGAACTCTAATATATACTTCCTATATAATATACTTTTAGACATAATATATAAAGTTTGGTAGGTTTGTCATCAACCAAAAAGGGGGAGTTTGTGGAAAAATGACCCTAGTATGTTTTTATTAATGACTAAACTAACTTGAATTACACTTTGATTCACTAATTTCTAGACAAGCTTGTATGTTTGTATAAGATATAATCAATGCAAGGAAAAGGATGCAAAGGATCAAATGAGCAAAAAAGGATCATGAAGGAATGCTTGAAGATGAAGTACTCCAAAGAAGAATCTCAAAGGATCTCAAGCAATATTAGATTATCAATGTAAAGAAATATTTTAAGTTTTTCTTTTTGAAATAGCTCTTATAAAAACAAACTAAAAAGGTTTTCATATAGTAAAATGAACTTAGAAGGAAAAATGATTAATTGAAAGTTTTGTACATATATGTGTACATCGATGTACTTTCAGTTAATTAACTAACTTTTAATGAAAACCAATGTGTACATCAATGTATAAAAAGTATACACCAATGTATACATCGATTGATTGTGACTAACTAGATAAAAATGCAAAACAAGCTTCAGTACATCGATTGCATAATCGATGTATAAGGTGAAATAGAAGCTGACACTTTTTGAAAGAAGCTTATAATCGATTGACCAATCGATGCATAAGGCTAAAAATAAGCCAACACTTATGGAAACATGCATACAATCGATTGGTACATCGATGTAAACAAATAACAGAATTTAAGTCTTTTAAAAATGGTAGAACAATCGATTAGTACATCGATGCATAAGCCTAAACAAAGGCAAATACTTTTGAAACCCATTATGCAATCGATTTACCATTCGATGTAAAGACTTCTGTGCAGATAACTCTTATGTTTTTCAAGAACACAATCGATGTACACATCTATGTATTAGTTAGAATCAATATTTTTCAAGAACACAATCGATTAGGCAATCGATGTATTCAGTTATAAAAATTGAATCTTTGATTAATACATCGATTAGAGAATTGATTGACTGATAACTGAATTTTTCAATGAAAGTTTGTCTTGATCTTAACTGACTTTTGAAGTATGCCCAACTGATCTATTTTGACAAACATATATATAAAGGCTTGGGCAAACACTTTCTAAACAACGAATTCACACAATACTGAGATTAACCACGAAATTCTTTGAGAGAGCTTTTCATTGAGAGTACTTGATATATTTCAGTTAGAACTTCAATTTGTAATTTCTGATTTCTTAGAATCAGAAACAAAAACCTTTTTTTGCTGAAAAAGGAATATTAGAGAGAAGGTGTTCTCTCTGTGTAGATCAAGAGTAGAAGGGACTCTTGATGGTTTGACAAGAGTAGAAGGGACTCTTAGGAATTACAAGATTGCTTTAACTGAAAAGCTTTCAATTGGGTAGACAGAACCTGGGAATTGAAGCTTGTAAAGAATCATATAATTGTTTTGATTGTTAGTGAACAAAACTCACTACAAAGTAGGGACTGGATGTAGGTTACCAGAGGAGGTAGCTGAACCATGATAAAATCTTGTTTTGCATTTCTCATTATCCCTTAACTCTTTCAATTGCTTTATTTGATGAATTTGTAATTAGGCAAATTGTTAAGCAGCAAATCTGTGAATGCATAATATCTCAATCAATCTTCTCATCTCTCTCTTTCTTGTAAAAGAATAAAGTTTTCAATCTATCACTTAGCAAAAACTTGTTTTGGTTTAACTTGGTTGACAAAACATTTTACAAGAAACTGAGAAAAAGTTTTAGTTTTTGCAAAAAGGGGAAAAGTTTTTAAAACAACATATACTCAATTCACCCCCCCCCCCCCCCTTCTTGAGTATTAGAAGCCACAACCAACAGTATGATATGTCATATGGTTGTTTTGGTTCCAATGACCTTAAGTTGGAACCATGATTGTTGTTTACTTGATTTGTTAAGAAAAATGCCTAATATAATTATTTGAGGCCATTCGGCCATAACTGTTTCAGTGAGTTCCATGAGGATTTAATTTGTTTGGATAATTTTTATAAAGAGTGAATGAGTATATAAGGGTATAGAAATTGGTTTGGATATGTATGTTAAAATATATGAATTTATGAGTCTTTAGGGACTTTTAAGCAATTTCTGGAAAATTGTCGGACTGAACTATAAGTTCGAAAAAATGCCATACAGTTTAAGTGAATGATAAGATAAGACCATAGAAATTGGTTTGGTGTTAATTGGATTAATACATAAAAAGATATAAGCTTTTTAGTAAACAAGGACCTTTTTGAAAATATTGTAAAATATGGGGCAGAAATGTAATTTCTATAATTTCTATGTGGACCGGAAAAATATTTCTATAGAAGTTGGTTTGGTGTGATTTCAAGTTACAAATAAAAAGTTATAAGGTTTTAAGTGAATAAGGACCTTTTTGCAATTAATAAAAGTTTAGGGACTAAACTGCAATTTTCCAAAAAAATGTAACTGGACAGTTAGAGACTGTTTTTCATACCTATTTAACTTTTTTAAAACTCCGAAATGATTTTTGGAAATTTAGAGTTTAAAATCGTTGAAAAATGATTTACGCGATTTACAAACCTAACGACGTTCGGTCAAATTTTTAGGAATTTCGTATACATGGAAAGGAAACTGTAAAATCAGTGTTTCAACATCTTAATATGAGTATTATAACCTAGGTGAGTAACATATTTGAGGTGAAGAACCATATTTTCAAAAGTATGGCTTTTGGGCCTAAAACCAGTAAAAAGTCATGAAACCGTTTTCAAAAGTATGGCTTTTGGGCCTAAAATCAGTATTTTAATACTTTAACATAAGTATGATAACTTAGGAAAGTGAAATATTTGAGAAGAATGATTACATTTGTGAACATATGGAATTTAAGTTGAAATACAGAAAAAAGCGGTAAAACGGTATTTTAAGAGTTTCGACGTTTTTCAAGAAACTGTTTTGAGGAATTAGTACTTATGTACTTTGATGGAATCTGATTTCAAAAGTGTTTGGTTTTAACCAAAGGTTTGGTTTTAAGACAAAATAGGATTTTAGTCTTTAAGACTAGTATTTACATTAAAGAGCAAAACCTAAGTCGTGAATGACTTAGTGAAATTATGAACTTAATGATTTATGACTTATGGTGAAGCAAGACCATTTGCGACACCCCTTCTTGGGTCATCACATAGTAAAACATTGAGAAAAAAATAAACTTTAATTGTGCTGGTTACTTTCGGAAAGTAATATTTTATAACACTCTTCTTAATACCAAAAAATGGTGATAAATTTTTCTTTTCTTTTTAACTTAACATCCAACATCATATAACAACGTAATCAACATAACATATATGTATATATATCATCATATGCATCAGCAATTTTATACAAACTATATAACTATACAGGGCCTTTATCATACTAGGCCATTCAACATAACAAAGTAAAGAAATAAAAACATAGCAGACACGTAGCGAATTGTCTATGACCATATAACAAAACATGGCTCTCAGTAGCTAGAATAGACTGACGAAGTCACTACCCCAAAAATGGAATCCACCTACAGCTGGTCAACATCTAGAGATACCCATTGGGAAGGCCATGGTGGTCAATCCCACTGCCCGTAGAATTATCGGATGAAGACATGACTGCACCCTCGTCTGGTGAATCGTCGTCGTCATCAAGAGGAATGTACTCGGGCACATCCTCAATGACCTCCTCCGGATCTATAACCATCTCCTCTGGAGGTGATGCCTATGCTGCCTCAGCTAATGGTTGTGCCTCAAGCTCCCCATGATCAACTAGGTGCTGCAGTAGGAACCACATTGGAGGTAAAGATACCTCTGTGGTCTCTATAGTACGATGCTCACGTTGTGGCCCTGTCGCTATGGTGCCCTCTACAGTACGTATATGCCCGGTATAGGTCACGTTGTGTGCTCCCGAGTTAATAACCCACGCGTTGATGTTCTCAGCGTCCTCAAAATGGAGGGAACGAACCCCCGTGTGTGCCAGTGCATCGTCGGATCATTCTATACTCAGGTAGAAATAGACGCCATACAGAAAAGATACCAACAATAAAACATGCAAGGGTGAGAACCAATATATGTATTTTAAAATGATAACCATATGCACGACACACAAATAACATTTAACATGTGTATTCAACAACAAACAATTTATTTATCAAAGGGTTTCATACCCGGTAGTCGTTGTCGTTTTAAAACAATGACACTTATATATTCATCAACTAACTTTGGAACCTAATCTGCGAAGCTTCAACTACCAAATAAATGAGCTGATCAAGCTCTTGTTGCCAAATAAGGCAGAATCGTTGCCATTAAGGCAGGTTTTAATCGTTGCCAAATAAGGCAGGTTCTAAATGTTGTTTTGGCTTCAACGACTCAAGAGGGGGGGGGGTGAATTCAGTTTTCAAAAAATATTTCCCTCTTAAAACTTTTTCACAAAAGCTTTATAAATTAGAGTTGTGGATTAGTGTTCTTAGGATCTTTTTATAAAATCAATGAAGGGTTTTTATAAAATCTTGAATAGAAGGTGATGAGGATAAGAAAGATTAATAACGAATAGGTTCAGGTTCAATAACTCAGTAATAACAAAATACAGTTTATGCATATCAAGAACATAAATTATATTTGAACTTTAAACATCAAAATCCCAGGTTCTTGATCATAAACAGAAAGTAAGGAGTTTGAGTTTGGAGATACTGCACAACCAGATTTATCCTGGTTGTAACATTCTGATTTTAATTATGTTGTTCAACCGGTTAAAATATAATTAATTATATTTTAATCTAAGAGTTAAAAAGTGTTTTTGAATAAAACAAAATCATATTCATAGTCTACTTTATGGTAGAGGGTTACGGTGAAATTTTCGGTTGAAAATTCAGACGAAAGCCACTGCGTTTTCACCGCCGGTACAAGTTTACTGAGCAGAAAACCTAATTTTGAACCGTGAACGAAACGGTTAGTGTTTTTGTGATGTTTTGTTTGATATTGGAAATTTTTGAAAAAACGAGTTCGGAAATAAAATATAATATTTATTCCGGGTGAAATACGATCGGAAACTTGAACCGGATACGCAATGGAGCAGAGTAGGGAGCACAAAAGTGATGAGGTGACATGTGAGAGTGAGGTGACTTACTAGGGGGATGGCCTAAGCCACATCCTAAAAAGTGGTCATGATGACACTTTTCAAATTATATCATATTATATTCTAAAAACCTATTTTTCTCTTTCTTCTTCAACCAAACAAGTCTTAAAGGCAAAACGTGCTCTCCAAGCTCATCCTCTCTCCAAAATCTCGTGCTCCCCTCTCCCTCCTCTATATAATCATCACTCATCTTCATTCTTTCATTTTCTTCCTCCATCTTCATACTTTTTCAACTTCTTCTATTTCTTATTTTTTTTTCAAACACTTAAAGCTTCCATTTTTATTAGTCTTTTCTACTTGAGTTCTTCATTAAAGTTCTTCCTTATACTAAGGGTAATGCTCTCATATGAATATTTTTGCAAGTTTCATCTTTATTTCTTAGTTTGCTTTGTGTGTTTTTTATATGCTTTAAACTTCTAAAATCTCTCTAAAATGGTAGAAAACTCCTTTTGAGTTGAAACCACTTTCTATAGTCTTGTATTAACTTATATTTTCACATACTAAGATGTTGTGTAAAACAAAAATCTCTACCTATCTCTTCCAATGAAGTCCGAATGCTTGCATTTGTGACCTAGGAAGCTTTTTTTTTGTTTCTACTTTTGGAATATGATCGTGTGTTTGAGTTTCTAACTATCCATTGATCTTAAATCTATAAATCTTGGAAGTTTTGATAGCTTGTTCCTATGATGTCTGAAAATATGAATAAGTAATCCTAGGATACTATGTTTCAACTTTCCAAGTATGATCATGGATTTAGAACTCTTAATACCTTGTGATTCTAAACGTAAGAGTTTTTGTTAAACAAAGAATATTTACCTCATCATCCTATGATGGCCGAAACTTAGTGTTTATGTGCTAGGATGTTTGATTTTTTATTTTTCCAAAATGATCATGGACTTAAGCTCCATAAGATATTTGGATGCTAAGTGTAATAGATTGGAAAGTTTAAGGATTTCTAACTTGTTTATTCTATGTTATTAAAGCTAGGATGTATTACTTTCATTTTTCCAAGATGATCATGGACTTGAGCTCCATAAGATATTTGGATGCTAAGTCTAAGAGATTGGAATGTTTTAGTTTCCATTGTTTTCCAAAATGATCATGGACTTGAGCTCCATAAGATATTTGGATGCTAAGTCTAAGAGATTGGAAAGTTTAAAGATTTCTAACATATAAATTCTACGAAGGCCGAACCTAGAAGGTTATGGACCTAGGATACTTTGTTCTTATTTTTCCAAAATGATCATGGTTTTAGGATCCTTAATACATATGGATGCTAAACCTAAGAGATTGGAAAGTTTAGTGAATGCTAGCCTATTTTACTAGCCTTGACCGAATACCCCAAGTTTATAACTTAGTGGGATTTTAATTCAACTTTGTTAAATGATCATTGTTTATAAACTCCTAACACTTAAGGATCATAAATCCATGAGTTGTATAATTTTCGGTAACCTCGAACCCTAAGAACTAGTCTTGGCCGAACCTATACCTTGTGGTTTAGTGTTCTTGTTTGATTTTAACTTGTGATTTTGCGTTCATAAACTTAGACTTCCGTCGCATAGGAAACGAGGACGTTCGTGGTATACCTCTTCGAGCGTCTAATCTCCTTACCTTCACAGAAGGTGGAGTTAGTACTTTGTGGTGTGACAACGAGGAGCTTCGAATTCGGGAGTTCGGTGATAACCCAGGTGGGGGAAAGAACCAACCTATCGTCGGAATGGATAAGTTGTAGATTATATAATAATTGTGTAGGGCGACCTAAACCCAACTAGTAGTCGAGTAATCGACAAGACCAAAATCACATTGGAAACCTTTTCTGAAAAAACAATGGTGATTCGGGGATTGTAGGTTTATCGATATTAAGTTGATTTTATATTGTTGATGGTTGGTTTGAGCTTATTACCTTGATTGAATTGATTTTGTGCTATGTTGGTGATATTGGAATATTTTGATTGATTTTGTGTTATGCATGATCTGCCTGGTTTTTATTATTATGCTTGGTGAATTGTAAGCAAAGATATATATGTTGTCTAAGAGATGATTGTTTTGGGTGTGAGGATAATGACAATTTAGAAGTGACTAACCTAGATAAAGTATGTTAAAGAGGTGTTATGGCATAGAATATGTGTCAAGTTCTAATGGAAGGTTAAGGCACTAGGATGTTGTTAAAACGGGTTGGTGAGATTCAAGTATAGGTGTTGTTGTCCACAATCGTGTGTTGGTAATATAATACTCAAGGACAAAAGTGTATTGATAATATAATACACAAAGACAAAAGTTTATTGGTAATATAATATACAAGGACATCTGTGTATTGGTAATATAATACATCGTGTATTGATAATATAATACACGTAAAACACTTCTCTGTATTGGTAATATAATACACGTAAAACACTTCTGTGTATTGGTTATATAATACACCGTGTATTGGTAATATAATACACGTAAAATCAAGAGTTCTTGCGAGACCACTTCCACCTTTGGGAATGGGGGTGGAACACCTTAACGGGAATGGAGGTGTGCACTAGGTGGAACATCCTAACAGGAATGAGGGTGTGCCCCGATGCAAATGAGGGATGGTGACAGGAGTGGTAGTGGCCACAATAACGTAAAGACATGGTGACAGGATTAGAGAGGTTACGTTAAAATAAAGTGTTAGATTACCTGAGAGTAAGGATAGAGGATGATATATATTAACCCGAGGATGATTTGTTAGTTATGTGTGTTGATTGTCTGTGACAATTACTGTATAATTTACTATGACTCTTTTTCGCTTTCTGATGATAGAACTGTTTCTTATCCCCTGTATATTTCTATATGTTGTATTTTATCTCCTTGTGGAATCGTACGAGAAGACCCTGTGGATGAGCGTAACCAGGAGGAGTTGGATGAAACTCCCTACGAACCGGAGACTAGATGACGAGCTGTGACCCATGGTGATTAGGGTCTAGTTGGTTATGACCAGTGTGTCTCGTGAGGCATATTTTGATTATGTTTTCCGCTGTTTAACTTTTCGTTTGAGTATATGCCTGTTAGGGATCCTATTGATAGGATATGCTCAATAGTGTTTTGTAATATGCATACTATACTTATATTGTGATATGTCATTCTATATGAAGTTGTATACTTTATAAGTTAAGTGAGTAGACGAGCGCTTGTATGACTTTAGTAGACGAGTGCTTGTATCACTTTAGTGGACGAGAGCTTGTATAACTTTAGTAGACGTGAACTTCTGTCACTTTAGTAGACGAGAGCTTCTGTTACTTTAGTAGACGTCAGCTTTTCCCACTTTCTTGGATGCCAGCTTTTACCACTTTCTTGGACGCCAGCTTTTACCAGTGTTGGAAGAGCGCTTATATTATTCCAGTGTTGGACGAGCACTTCTGAAATATTATTTCCAAAAATCATTTTCATTAATGAAAACTTATTCCTTTTAATGCAGGTTATGAAAATTGATTTTCTTCATGCATATTTCTTAATTAAGCTATTTGTGAATAAGAGATTTCATCTCTTACAAATCATCTAAGACTTAACACTAATTTCTTCATTTAAGCTCTTGTCTTGATGATTCCTTAATCTTCGTCCTTGCTCTTTGATTCCTCCAAGTTCTTCCTTGAATATTCTCCTTTGATTGCTCACTGAACTTGTTGAATATTGCTTGATACATGTTTTTACAATTTGAAACTAAAACACTTGCATACACATTAAGTTGTATTTGTCATATATCAAAATCTCTAAGTAATTTGGTCTAACAATCTCCTTTGATTATGACAAACCTTTTAACAAATTATAAGATCGGAGTACACTACAAAAAAGGTCATTTAGCGATCGAAAATAGTGACCAAATTAGTTGGTTGCTGTTTGCGACCGAAATGGTGACCGATTGTAGGATCTAAATCAAACACTGATTAGAGTTGATACTGCGACCGAAATAGCGACCGAAATAGAGCGTAGCAGAGTTATCGGTCTCTATTTCGGTCGCAAAGTAAAGGAAAGTAAAAGCCAAAAATTTCTGACTTTTTAGAGACCGAAATGGCGACCGAGTTAAATGCAACGGTTAAATTTTATCTATATTTGCGGCCGGTATTAAATCGGTCGCTAAACGGCGCGCAAAAAAACTAAATAGAGAGTGTTAGAGACCGGATTTTAAATCGGTCGCTAAATTTATGAATTCAAATTTCAACTTAACCCATTTAGAGACCGATATAGCGACCAAATAATTCGGTCGCTAAAAATGAAATCCCTAAAACACAAGTCTGCCTTCCTAATCTCTTCTCGCCCGTATTCCTTCCCTTTCCAAGTCTGCCTTCTTTTTCTTCAAAACACAACACATTTTCTTCTTCTTTTCTCCATAACCCCAACCTCATCTTCCTCCACTTTGCTTGACCAAACTACAACCGCCGCCCCTACACGACCACGACGGCCACCACCGCACAGGAAACCGGAGCCGCTGCTCACCGACGCGGTAGAGGAGTCGCGCATCGCCTGTTTCGCGCCTAGGCCGAGCTCAACCGCGCGAATCACGCCTCCACCATGGTAAGCACCGCGAGCCGCCATTTTCGTGGTGGTTTCTACCATGTGGGTTCCTTCCAAGCTTCTTCTTCCCTTGTGTTGATGTGTCATCTTTCTCTCTTTGTTTTACAGAAAACCGCCCCTGCCGCCGCTGTCACAGTCGTGCGTCGCCTCCATTATCACCACCACAAGCTCATCTTCTTCATTGGGTGAGTGGTTTCCTCACTTCTTTGGTTCATTTTCAAGAAACCCCAAGTTTTCCCCAAACTCAAACACTAACTTTAATTTCAGAGTTTGAATTTTGAAATTAATTGTTATTTTAGGAAATTGGGATCATGATTAAGTGTTCCCCTAAATAAATTTTATCAGTCCCTTGTTTAATTGATTTTTCTCAATTTTCACCTTGAGCCTAAAGACCCCCAAATCTGTTTTGACTTAAACCAATGAGATTTTTTAAGAAATTAAATATGCTATTGAGCTATAATTATAGTGTAATTGTTGAGAAATTAATTTGGCGATTTGTTTGGCTGTTTCTATGTTTGGATCGACTCTATGGGTTGTCGTTAGTGCTCGTGTTTGATTGACTTTATTATTATTGGATTGCTATGTTGTGCTGGTGGTGATAAATTACTTTGTGATATTTGAATATTTATGATTGTTTGTGTTATGCATGATCTGCCTGGATTATTTCTATGCTTAGTTGACTTTAAGTGATGATATGTGTTGTTCGGAGATAATTGTTTGGGTGAGAATGAATTGACTTAGAGTTGCCCAGCCTAAACTAATTATTTAAATATGAGTGGTGACATAGAACATGTGTTGAGATTTTGGTGGAAGGTTAAGGCACTAGGTGGTTATTAATGTGGGTTGGTGAGGTTCGTGTATTGGTATTGTTGTTCGCGATCGTGTGTTGGGAACATGCGAGGTTGGAGTATCCAATCATGGACAAACTTAATGATAAGGGATTGGACGAGACTCCCTATGAGCCGGATGTCGGAGCTCGAGTCTTAACCCATGGTGATTAGGGTCAAGGTAGTATATGGCCAGTGCGTCTTGTGAGACGTTTTAGATGTTTTCAGTTGTTTACTATTTTTGTCTAAGTCTATGCCTGTGAGGGCTCCTACCGAGATGATACCCTCAGCAGTGTTTTGGTAATGTAATAGATAAACATGGGGGTATTTATATATTATAACCTTGCGAACATTTTATGTTATTAATGAAAACTGTGTATGTGCATGACAACCCAATTTGGGATTACTGTATCTATTTATCTCCTAAGTCTTTATCACGACTGGAGTTTGTGTATTTATTTTTCCGCTCCTGGAAGTTGATGTAAGACCAGAGACCAATTATGGTTGGATAAAGTTTTGAAGTTATAAACTGTCTATCAGGTGTTTTTCCGACGCTAAGTGTTTTTGGCAGATTTATATCTTGGTATCAGAGCAGAAGTATATTAGAGCAAAAAATATTAACAGAGCATTGATTTACTCCCCATTAATCATGTAAGCTTATTATCTCCCCCTCAACATATGCATGTATAATTCGTTTTCTCTATATCATACTTTTAGCTCATGTATAATTTGTTATTATCCCCTTTCTCTATATCATACTTTTTCTCCCCCTTTTGGCATTATAAAAAAGGTAAAGAAAAGAAACATTCAAAGCGGTAGAGAAGGTAAGCATTTAATCATTCAAACATAGCATTTAAAATTGTTCATGATAGAGGGAGAGGTGCAGGGGCAAATCAAAAAGATGCGTCCAACTATTTTCCTCCCCTTTTAGATTTTTCTTCTATTTCTTTAGAGATTAGATATAGGATTGATCAATTATGCCCAATTCTCTTCTAATGAAAAATAAGCTTCCCTTGTTTAAGGGCTTGGTAAAAATATCAGCAAGTTGTTTAGTTGTATCAACATATTCAATCTCAATTTCTCTACTTTGTATATGATCTCTAATGAAATGATGTCTGATTTCTATGTGTTTAGTTCTAGAGTGCATTATGGGATTCTTAGTTAGGTTAATTGCACTCGTATTGTCACATCTAATAGGAACTTGGTTTAGTTGCACACCATAATCAACTAATTGTTGTTTCATCCATAAAACTTGTGCACAACAGCTACCGGCTGCTACATATTCAACCTCTACAGTGGATAAAGCCACACTAGATTATTTCTTACTGAACCATGATACTAATGAGTTTCCTAATAAATGGCAAGTTCCACTAGTACTCTTTATATCTATTTTACAACCAGCAAAAACAGAGTCTGAATAGCTAATTAAAGTACATGTAGATCCCTTGGGATACCATAATCCCATGTCTTTTGTTCCCAACAGATACTTAATTATCCTTTTAACTACTGTTAAGTGTGATTCTTTTGGATTTTCTTTATACCTAGCACACATGCATACACTAAACACGATATCTGGCCTACTAGAAATAAGATAAAGTAGTGAGCATATCATACCTCTGAATTTAGAAACATCAACAGGTTTACCTTGCTCATCCTTGTCCAGATAACAGGAGGTACTCATTGGAGTAGCCATCTCCTTAGCTTTTTACATGCCAAACTTCTTAATCAACTCATTGCAGTACTTGGTTTGTCTAACAAAGATTCCATTTTCAGTTTGCTTTATTTGTAGTCCAAGGAAAAAGTTCAGCTCACCCATCATTGACATTTCAAACTCACTCTGCATAAGACTTACAAACTCATTGCACAACTGCTCATTAGTAGCACCAAAAATTATATCATCCACATATATTTGTACAAGTAAAATGTTGTGTGCCTTTTTCTTAGTGAACAAAGTTGTGTCAACTTTACCTCTTTTAAATCCTTTTTCAATGAGAAAATTACTTAACCTTTCATACCAAGCTATAGGAGCTTGCTTTAACCCATATAGTTCTTTAGACAGTTTATAAACATGGTTAGGCAATTCATTATTCTCAAAACCAGGTGGTTGACCAACATACACTTCCTCTTGTATAAATCCATTTAAGAAAGAACTCTTAACATCCATTTGATACAATTTAAATCCCATTATGCAAGCATAAGCAAGTAGCATTCTTATAGCTTCTAATCTTGCTACTGGTGCATATGTTTCATCATAATCTATGCCTTTTTCTTGGTTATACCCTTTGGCTACCAATCTAGCCTTGTTTCATACAATTATACCATTTTCATCTAGTTTATTCCTAAAGACCCATATTGTACCTATTACTTGACAGTTCTTGGGTTTAGGCACTAGTTTCCAAACTTGATTTCTTTCAAACTGGTTTAGTTCATCTTGCATAGTCATCATCCAATTTTCATCAATTATAGCATCATCTATGTTCTTAGGTTCTACTTGCGACACAAATGCCATATGATTACAAACATTTCTAAGAGATTGCCTAGTAGTTACCCCTTTTGTAATTTCACCAATGATGTTATCAATTGGATGATTTCTGACAGTCCTCCATTCCTTTGGTAGGTCAGGCTGTTGTTCTGTTTGCTCCAGCTGCAGCAATTCATTCTTTAAGCTTTCATCTTTCTGTTTCTCTTCTAGGAGAGTTTTCTCAATTGAATCTGTAAGATCATTAATAATAGAATCCTTTCCCAACCTTTTGTGGTTAGACTCATCAAATGTCACATGCACAGATTCCTCAATAGTTTGTGTTCTCTTATTATATATTCTAAATGCTTTACTAGGTAGAGAGTAACCTAGGAAAATTCCTTCATCAGCCTTTCCATCAAATTTTCCAAGATTATTTTTTCCATTGTTAAGAACAAAGCATTTGCAACCGAAAACATGTGAATGTGCTATATTTGGTTTTCTTCCTTTGTAAAGCTCATAAGGGGTTTTCTTTAAGATTGGTCTTATCAAGACTCTATTTAGCAAATAGCAGGCTGTATTGACAGCATCTGCCCAAAAATGTTTTGGCAAGCTAGAATCGTTCAACATAGTTCTTGCTATCTCCTCTAATGATCTATTCTTTCTTTCCACTACTCCATTTTGTTGTGGAGTTCTAGGAGCAGAAAAATTCTGTAGAATGCCATGCTCATCACAAAAGTTTTCAAACACTTCATTTTGAAATTCTCCCCCATGATCACTTCTTATAGAAACAATTTTTAAGTCCTTTTCATTTTGCACAAATTTTGCCATCTTCTTAAATACAACAAATGAATCACTCTTATGAGATAGAAAATATGTCCATGTACATCTAGAGTAATCATCTACTATTACCAATGCATATGAGTTACCACCAAAGCTTTTGGTTCTAGATGGACCAAATAAATCCATGTGTAAAAGTTGCAAGGGTCTAGTTGTTGAAACAATGTTCTTTGGTTTAAAAGAGACCTTAACTTGCTTTCCTTTTTGACATGCATCACATAGTCCATCTTTCACAAATCTTATTTTAGGCAAGCCAACTACAAGATCTTTACGAATCAGTTTATTCAAGTGGTTCATGTGAATGTGTGCAATTCTTCTATGCCAAAGCCAATTCTCTTCTTCTTTTGAAATAAGACAGCATGCAGTATTTGAATAGATATTATCTAAATCAAGCATATAGATGTTATCTGTCCTATGTCCAGTTAATTTTAAATTTTCATCATACTAATTTTATATTAAGCAACTATTGGAATTGAATTTTACCTTGAAGCCTTTGTCACATAGTTGACTGATACTTAACAGGTTGTGATTCAGTCCCTCAACATATAGTACATCCTCAATGAATGTTGTTGAGTCACTCCAATGTTGCCAATGCCAAGTATTCTTCCTTTATTATTGTCTCTATAGGTAACAATACTGTAACACCCTCCCTTGGGCATTACCTTCTAATCAAGTGCGAAAATATAATTAAAAGATAATTTGCTGGTGCTTTCGGAAAATAACTTATATAAGTACATAAGTGTCTGAAATTGGGTATAAATTTTTTTTCTTTTGTCACGACTCCATACCTAAGCCATAATCAACACACAAACTTACTATCATAGCTTGGCAAACCTATTTAATTTAAAGGATATACTTAAATACAAGATAGTAGTTTTACAAAAATTTCGACAGAGTCTCCTCTGTAATTCGGACATCCAAAATAAAATAACACCTGTTAAAATGATTACAGTTTCACTCCAGAATTCTAGCTACACTAAATTCAACCAGGCATCCATACATAAAAATAATAGTTATAGCCATAAGCTTTACCAAACCAAAAGAAATAGCTTAGATTTTCATTTAAAAGATAGGCTCTCCGAGCCACAAACATTCCATTATACAATAAAGGCTCTCTGAGCCAAACTCGTACATGCTATCAAAATAATCTAAGTCTTAACCCTAAGCTGGTCGTTCTAAGAGTTATTCCGCAAATAATGCCTCATCAAGCAACTACATCTAAGTCTCGGAGTGACTTAGACAAACTCCTCTGCACCATCTGTGATAGAGTACCCAGGGTACAATATCGAACTTAGAAAATCCTGAAATGTGTGTGTAAGGGTGAGACGCCAATATATAGTTTTAACCCAATAACTAAATGCTCGACACCACATAACACATATACATTTACCACACAAGCATTTATAAGCTAATAGTTTATCAGTGGGTTTAACACCCCAAACATCATCCATAAAATTATGCATGACACTTCTATTCATCATCTAATTTTCGTCCTAATCTCATGAGATATCCCAACATCATATGAGTTGATCAGACTCCAAAGCCACACTGGCTAACTTGGCCAACTGCCAACAGGTCCGCGACCTCTTCCCATCTTGAAAACAACAAAGGCATACACAGCCAGGCACTCACAAGGCCAACACATTGCTAATGTCCACAATCAGTGGCTCCACCATTAGCAAGTAAGATGGGGATCCCAAAGTCCTCCAAGGCACAATGAGATATGCATATCGTAATTACCTCAGCCGCCGGTAATTAATGCATTAAACCACAAATCGCAGGCACGTCTGCCACATGCATGCAAAACACTTTTGTTTTGTTCTTTTCTTTGTGCTCAATATTTCTCTTGCCGAAGCTCAAAATGGCTTACGACTCACATAGTTTTAAAACACTTTTTAAAACTTTCATCACAACACAGGACCTCGCTGTCCATAAAACTTTTATCAAAACATAGGACCTCACTGTCCATAAAACTTTCATCAAAACATAGGACCTCACTGTCCATAAAACCTTTATCAAAACATAAGACCTCACAGTCCAAGTGCTCAATCACGACACCTCTCGACCGGTGCACCAATCGTAGGTTCGTGGCACTAGAAACATCTTCAATGTTTCAACACAGTATACCTCATGTATACAATTCATCACAGTATACCTCATGTATACAATATAGGCCCTCAAAGTCCAAATGACTGAGTCCATCACAATACAGAACCTTAGTACCCCGACGTCTCGGTTACTAAGTTCCACACCACTATTAACACGAAATCAGTTTTGCTTTCATAAATTCTTTTTCCAAAAATTGGAAATTTATCAATAAAATCCTTAAAATAATAAAACTTGGTTTTCACAAATATGAGTCACGTGAGGTTTTCACTTCCTTAAAATATGTACTGCCGTTTCAAAATACTTGCCTTCTACGATTTTCCAAATCTGTCATCACTCTTTTCCAAATCATTCATCAATTATCACTTTTAAAGCTTCTCAAACCAATACTTAACTTTTTACACTGAAAACATTTTCTAAAATCATCTTAACTTCTTTTCAACAATTAATTTCATAACATAACTTTGTATAGTATTACAAACTTTCTTATTTTTCCAAAATAATACTTTTCACCACTATTATATTCCAACGTTTCCCATAAAACATTGAATATAATCTACACAGCTTATTAAAGCTTTTATCTGATTAGTCGGTTGTGCACTGACCACAGTCAGGCTTCTCAAACAACACTCACAAGCAACATTCAACAACAAACCACTAGACAGATCATGTACCATAGTAATATCATATTCAAAGAAATAATTTAAAATAGATCAAACACTGATACTCAGATATACAACACAACATAAACCACATAATCAGATAACCACAACCACATCAATTATACAGACTACACAACAAGCAAATGGTCACAAGCAAATGGTTATTGAGAAAAATCCATCAGGCAAGCTCCCCTTACCTCTTGAAGACTCGAACTAAATAATCTCCCGAACTCGATTCGATTCCCCTTCGTCAGTGTAAATCAGCTAACTCCGTAGTTTCCTTCAAACGAATTGCAACCAAAATAAATCAAATCAAACAACAACACACTTAAATCAATGGGGGTTAGGGTTCGGCTTTACCCCACTTTCTAGGTTAGGAAACTTAAAATTCGATTAACTTAGGGATTAATGATCCATAAGTTACTTAAGCATGATTAATCACTTTAACCATAATTATGAACCAAGAACATGAACTAAAACTCATCTAGTTCCAAGAACTAGGGTTTCAGCCAAGACTGAGTTTGGAGTTAGAAATCTCTAAAATTTCTAAACTCTTGGATTTAATCAACATACAAAACCTAGAGTTAGATTCAAGTGTTACAAACAACTTTTGAATCATAAAACCAACAAGTGCTCATACCTAGGGTTTCGGTTTTTGAAGAATCAAATAGTCTCAAATTAGATTTTTGATCTTCTATATACTTGAATACAAGAACTATCAAGATATAATCATGAATCAAGACATGAAATTGAAACAAAACCTAAGAACACAAGTTTAACCTAGGTTCGGCCATGACCAGAATTTAGGGAAAGAAATTTCACATGATATTAGGCTTCTAGATAATGAAAATAGAGATGATTATAAGATCATAGCAATTGGTTTCATGTCAAAAGGATTTTTCTAGAATTAGTTATGAATTTTTCAATCTAGTTTCAAGAACTTCAAACAAATGAAGAACATGTTGATCAAAGGCATAAACTCAAGAATCTTATGATGAGAAAAGCTTAGAATAGCAAGATTAAGAGAGACTACCTCTTGATGATCAAAGAAAATGATGATTTGGATGATGTTCTTCAAGAATGTCTCATGGTGTTCTTGAGAACTTAAGGGAGAAGATGAACCAAGTTAGGGTTTCAGAACAGTTTCGGTATTTTGGGTATATCTCTCAAAATACTTATCCGTTTTGGATGATCTTTATGTCGTTGGAAAGAAGAGAGAAATATGAACAACTTTCATGTTGAAAGTTTTTCGAGATTCAAAATAGAAACTGATCAGAATGGCTCTGCAAAATCGGACGAGTTATGAACTCTTTGGAGCAAGAATCATGAATTTGGAAAAAAATGACTTAAGGAAGGAGACATCCTATTTAAATGAGGAAGCAACCAGCTTAATGAAGAAGAAACAAATGCTTAATGAATAAGCAATCAAAACTTGGAGAAGAAGAAGTCAAAACTTGTTTAAGAAGAATTCAAAACTTCCTAAAGAAGAAGTCAAAACTTAATGAAGAAGATGTCAAAACTTGATGGAGAAGAATTCAAATACTTGGAGAAGAAGACAATGTTGGAGCCGTGTGGATTTGGCAAGAGTTTTGGGTCAATTTGTCAAATGGCATTTTGTAGGAATTGTCATAAAAAGACAAGGGTATTTTGGTCATTTCATAACAAAATTCAATGTTACCATAAATATGCTATTATTGCCATTTATGATAGGATAAACTTGTCATGAATGCTTGTCAAGTTGGTCAATCCAATGTCTCTGCTACTTTGCCGACTTCCCGATCCATCTGACTCAGGCTCTGCCTAGAGACATCTTGTCGTATAGGCCCGCAACAAACATAATATGTTATTTTTTTTTTCCAAAATTTTCAAAACTCCCAGTATCATAGTAAATATGATAAAAATATTTTTCATCTCGTTAACGATTCAAAATTAAATCTTCTGAGCAGTAAACTTTTACTGTCTGTGAAAACAGCAGACCGGCTTCCGTCTGAGTTTTCAACCAAAAACTTCCCTGTAACCTTATAAAAATAAGTATAACAAGGAAATGACCTTGGTTTATCCAAAATCATTTTCTAAGTCTCGGATAAAAATATATATTTATATATTTATCATCGATATTATGAAACAGCAAAAATCGGGGTGTTACAAATACCACTCGACTTATGGCTAAAGGAAATGAACTTGCTTCTGTCTCCAGTCATGTGCTTGGAACAACCACTGTCAAGATACCATTTCACATTCTAGGCTTTCCAACATACCTACAAAACATAATCATGTTTTTGATTTAGGTACCCAAATCTGTTTGGGTCCTTTTGAGTTAGTTGCAGCAATAGTTCCTCTAGGAACCCATATATACTTAGACTCAATATAAGCAAATTTTCTGTAATGACGTGTAGTATCTGTATGACCTTTTCTAGCACAGAAATAGCATTTAACAAATGGTGGGTTTGGTGTCATAGGTCCAACAAAAAATTTCTTGAAAGATTTATCATGTATCTTAGGTTTATATCCTATTCCAGTCTTATCATAAACAAATTTTTGTTGTCCTAACAATGCATTCAAATTATATCTACCATTTGTGAATCTTGTTAGGTCATTTTTCAGTTTTTCTACCTCTTTAGTCAATGTACAGCTAGATGCATTCAAGATTTCTTTATCACTAGTAATTCTGGATAGATCACCATTCAAATTATTCATATGTTTCTCCAACTTAGGACATTTATCACATATAGGTGCATCTAAGACAGTAGCTAGTTTTTCTTTTAGGGCACAATTTTCTGTTTTTAATTTATCTATCTCTTTGTTTAAAACAGAAGTTTTCTTCTCTAAGCATGTGATGGTTTTCTTAGACTTAGTTAGTAATCTAGCAAGTCTAATGGATTCTCTATGAAGTTCTTCAAAAGCATTTTGCAATTCATCATAAGAAGGTTGATAATCATAACTTACTTCACTTTCTGAATCACTATGATTACTGGCCATCAAGCACAAGTTTGCCTCCTCAGATTCAGATTCTTAAGTGGAATCTACATCATTATCATCCCAAGAAATGTAGGCTTTTCTTGGCTTTCTCCACTTCTTGTCCTTTGAGTCAAACTTTTCTGTTTTGTCCTTCTTTTGCAGCTTTGGACAGTCAAGCTTCATGCGGCCAATCTTTCCACATTCAAAGCATGTGATGCTGTTGGAAGAGTTGTCACCTTTGCTGAAGTTTCTTTTTGGAAAAGTGGATGGCTTTCTTTTGAAGTTGTCTTTCTTCTTTAGGAAGTTCTTGAATTTTCTAACTAGCAACCCCATCTCTTCTTCAGATTTTGCCTCTTGTGATGAATCATGATCATCACTGTCTTCTGCTTCTCTGACTTGTGATTTCAGAGCCAATCACTTCTTTCTTTTATCAGTTTCTTCACTCTCATTTAGTATGTTCAACTCCAATTCATGTTCTTGCAATTTTCCAAACAGTGTGGCAATGGTCATTGATGAGAGATCTCTGGATTCTGAGATTGTAGTGACTTTAGGTTGTCATTCCCTGCCCAAGCATATCATTACTTTGTTAATTTGATCCTCATTAGAGATTGCTTTTCCAAGACCAGCCAATTGATTTACGATGTGTGTGAATCGTTTTTTCATTTCAGTCATAGGTTCTCCTCGATTCATTCTGAACAGCTCATACTCATGTGTGAGGGTGTTCATTCTTGCTCTTTTGACATTTGAGGTTCCTTCATGTGTTACTTGGAATGTATCCCACATCTCCTTTGCTGATTTACAATTTGAAACTCTGAAAAACTCATCACGGCTTAAAGCAGATGTTATAATATTCTTAGCACGTGCATTATATTGAATTCTTTTCTTATCATCCTCATTCCATTCAGTTTTAGGCTTATTTCTCGGAGCACCATTAGCATCTATAGTAGCAGGGAGAAATGGTCCATTTTCTACCGCATCCCATATGTCAACACCTGCTGCCTCAAGAAAGATTACCATCCTTTCCTTCCAATAGATAAACTCATATCCATTAAGGGCAGTCAGGCGTGCAAGGGAAGCCCCTTCATTCAGACAGCCATTGGAAGCCACACTCTTATAGCTGTTAAGCCAAACTTCAGAGTTTAGCTCTGATGCCAATTGTTGTTTTGGCTTCAACGAATCAATAGGGGGGGTGAATTGTGTTTTCAAAAAATATTTCCCTCTTAAAACTTTTTCACAAAAGTTTTATAAATCAGAGTTGCGGATTAGTGTTCTCAGGATCTTTTTATAAAATCGATGAAGGGTTTTTACAAAATCTTGAATAGAAATTGATGAGGACAAGAAAGATTAATAACGAATAGGTTCAGGTTCAATAACTCAGTAATAACAAAATACAGTTTATGCAGATCAAGAACATAAATTATGTTTGAGCTTTAAACATCAAAATCCCAAGTTCTTGATCATAAACAGAAAGTAAGGAGTTTGAGTTTAGAGATACTACACAACCAGATTTATCCTGGTTCAGTCACCTCCACTATGACCTACATCCAGTCCCCACTCCACCTGTGGGATTTCACATACTAACACACAAGCATTGCCAGGTGGCTTGAAAAACCTTCACACCACATAGTACTCCTTCACCTCGAGATGCAACGCTCTTGTGAAGAGCCTCAATGTTCAACCTTAGGGATACCTCACCCTCATCACTCGGAGAGACTCCCTCTCTCTTTACAATTGAAAAGTAAAACAAAAGTTGATTCCTAACTCTCAATAGTCAGATAAACAAATTGAAGCACTTTGAGAATTGAAACACTCTTTTCACAATAAGCTCAAGGAAGATGATGAATGACTTTCACAATTGATTTCTTAAAACTGTGATATGTTATGATATTCGTATATATTTTAAAAGTGTTCCTTTGATCCCTCTTTATATAGAAAATAAGTTATAGTCGTTGGGATCAATCAAAACATATTTGGATCTGATTTAACAAAATTTGTTTTCTTGATTCTGGTTCTTGAAATAAGATTCTGATGGTTCTTGTTGAATTCGCGTCCATAAAATAACGAGTCCATTTGGAAAAATAGCCGCGTCCATTTACCACTTCAGCAGACGGGAGTACTAACACAAAGTAATTGGACGTGCTCCAACTAGTAGACGAGCGCTTGTATGACTTTAGTAGACGAGCGCTTGTATCACTTTAGTGGTCGAGCACTTCTGTCACTTTAGTAGACGTGAGCTTCTGTCACTTTAGTAGACGAGAGCTTCTGTCACTTTAGTAGACGTCAGCTTTTACCACTTTCTTGGACGCCAGTTTTTACCACTTTCTTGGACGCCAGCTTTTACCAGTGTTGGACGAGCGCTTATATTATTCCCGTATTGGACGAGCGCTTATATTATTATAGTGTTGGACGAGCGCTTCTGAAATCTTATTTCCAAAAATCATTTTCATTAACGAAAACTTATTCCTTTTAATGCAGGTTATGAAAATTGATTTTCTTCATGCATCTTTCTTAATTGAGCTATTTGTGAATAAGAGATTTCATCTCTTACAAATTATCTAAGACTTAACACTAATTTCTTCATTTAAGCTCTTGTCTTGATGATTCCTTGATCTTCGTCCTTGCTCTTTGATTCCTCCAAGTTCTTCCTTGAATATTCTCCTTTGATTGCTCGCTGAACTTGTTGAATATTGCTTGATACATGTCTTTACAATTTGACACTAAAACACTTGCATACACATTAAGTTGTATTTGTCGTATATCAAAATCTCTAAGTCATTTAGTCTAACATTAAATTAACCATATCACTGTCCAAAATGAGGCACAATGGTTACTATTTATAGTATATGGTTTCATGGTCATTTGTCCATCAAGGCACAGTGATGCAAACGTCATGAATACTTGCCATCAAGAATTCAAGTCCTATGCATAGGCACGTCTGCCCCAAAACTGCATGTAAAACGTTTTGTTCACGTCATTTTCTTTGTGTTCAATCTTTCCTTGTCAGATCTCAAAGACTCACGACCAAAACAACGTTTTAAACATTTAAGTTTAATCCCTCAATCCAATAAAAAGGACTCCAAGCCCAAATGTTCAAATCATGAAATATACACCGATGCACCAGTCTTAGATACGTAGATTTTAGCGAATAAAAATCAATACACGATTTATGGGATATCTAGTCCATAACTTCACCATTGGGACACACTGTCCGTATCGTTTAACACTAGAACCCCGACGTCTCGGCTTCTAGGTCCGTTTTTCACCTTTAAAATCATTTTCGTTCTGTGAAACACAAAACAAAACAAAATTTCCTCAACTTATCCAAGTTGTCGGAAATAACACCATTGTTGACAAAAAAATCCTTTTATGTTGGAAATTCGTTTTATAAAATTGTCAAATCACTTAAAACTCATTTTCTTTCAAAAATCAGTATTTTGAACTTAAAAATATTGCTTTGAGACAATTTTCTCCGTTTTTAATAATGTTACCGTTTTTAATAATACCTCTGTAAATATTGTCGGAATCATCCGACGTTTGATGTCTTAAAAACGTTTTTAGGTTAAAACATGACTTTTCTAATAAAATAATTTTTATAACACCCTAATAAAATTATATTTGAAATTTATTTTCTTAAAATAAAATTTTCTAATATTTAGAAATTTCTTTCGTATAAATTAGCAATGCAAAAATATTTTCATGGTTATGTCCTCACGATGACCCTTAAAACAATCTTTTGCCGTAAAATCATTAAAATAATATTATTTTTCACTATTATACATTTTTCACCAATCAATAATTAAGTAATAACTTATTATTATTTTCCACTAAATTAAACTCATTATTTCATAAAAAGCTTCTTAATGTTTTTAACCTCGTAATTAATTGAGCACTGACCACTGTCAGGCTTTTCAGTCCACAATCAACATCAATAACAATCATGCCAATAATATAGCAAATAGCAATTAATGACATGCAAATAAATATAATCACAATTTATTGCAGATAATTAAATAATTAAAAGCAAATAATGCTAACTACGTAAAAATTACATACACCCAATAAATAATACAGACCACAGACAATTGCACACAACTATCGAAAAAACCCTTTAGGTAATCCCCTTACTTCTAAAAGAGTTTCCTCGGATAAATGTTTCATCGCAAATCCAATCGTCGGTAATACACATACCCAATAAACTAGCTTATCCTTCAACAAACACAACAACCAATCAACAATCAAACAACATAAAAACACCTAATTACCTACATGTTGGTTTTTGGTCTTGGTGTGATTTTAGGGCTAACAATAACTAAAAATCTTAAGCTTTTGGATTAGTGATTCTTAATCACTCAAAACCATAAAATAATACTTAGATACAAGGACTGAAATCAAATCTTCCAACCCTTCAAAAATAAAATTTCAGTCATGAATAAAAATATGGCTTAGAGATTTTCATTTGATCCAATCAACATAGATTCAATACATACATGAGCCATAAGATTGAATCAAACAAGTTTTGTTAAAAAGAATGAACAAAATCCTCCCCCAACAAAAGCTAGGGTTCGGCCTCAACAAGATAAAAAGGCAAGAAATTTTAATTTGATGCATACTCTGGGATCTTGAATATAGAGAGGTTACTAAGATCATGGAAATTGATTTCATACTCATTGGATTTTTCTATGATTTACTATGAATTTTTGAAGTTAGAAACCTAAGATGACATATTATGAACAAGGCTTCAAAACGTAAAACTAATTGAAGAACATGATGATAATCAAGGGAGAATAGCGTGGTATACCTCTTGGAAATGAAAAATGAGCAAAAGATCAAGAACTTCCTTCACAAATTAAGGCTATGGAACTTAGAAATTTTAAGTGAAAAAGATGAACAACCAAGGAATAAGATAAGCTTGGCTTTTATAGCAAGAAGATGGGCTCCTTGGAGGGTTTGGGCCGTGGGACTTGGGGGGTGAATGGGTCCAAGGCATAAAATTCTAGGGACAAAATGGTAATCTTGTATAATAGCATTTTTGTAATTAAAACCAACATTAAGGACATAATAGTAAATTCCCTAAAAATTCATCATTACACATGTAAGTCATCTAAATGACTCACCAATTATGAGTCATCTTTGAATGACTAGCCTTTCATCCTTTAGCGGGACCCGAAAATCCCGTATTCAGCTCCGTCGTTCGCCCGATTTCGTATAACGGCCAAATAATATATTATTCAACTTTTTAAGTGAAAAAATTTAAAATAGTCAAAGATGTTGGAAATTCCATAAAAACCTGAAGTATCTCGTTCACGAGTCAAGATTAGCTCATTTGAACAGTAAAATTCTTACTATCATTAAATCGCAGATCGGGTTTCGTCTAAATTTTCGATCCAAAATAAAATCGTAACTCTCTACAGTAAAGTAGAGTATGAATATGATCTTGGTTTATCCAAAATCATTTTCTAAGTTTTAAAATATAAATATAAATATTTCTATCTATTTTACCGATATAAAACAGAAAACAGTGGAAAACCGGGTGTTACACCATTTGTCATAAAGTGTGGATAATTCATTATCCATACCTCCATAAGATTTAATGGACTAAGAGTTATTTGATTTCTTGGAAGCCAAGAGAAAGGCTCCATTAGAAAAGTGAAAGAAATAAATGATTGGACTGTCGTTCCAATTTCATAATGTGTTAGGACTTGTAAGCAAGAGACTTAAAAATATCTTTACACTAACATGGAAAGTTTGCTTGAGACTGTAGTTCAGTGAAGAGCTGATGAGTTGTACCCGAGAATATCGTCCGTCAGAGATTGACATCGAGTGGATTCTGGTGGAGTCACGAGGTTATCCGATGGATAGACCAATTGGAGGTATTCCGACAATTTTACCTAGATACATAGTTGATACTATGTTCGGTGAGGTCGTTGTGCCCAGGAAGCCGAGTTCCGGTTGTAGAGGTTTCATAAAGAGCCTGATATGTAACAGAGAGTTTGATATCACGTGTGATTATGATTGTACGTATGTTATAATTTAAGCCTTGTGTGCCTAGTCAGCTAGCCACACATGGTGCCTGTGGTTGGCAGATGTGAAACCTATACTGACCATTTCTTTCCAAAATATCAAATTAGCTCTGATGTTAGAATTGGATATTCCTTGTGGCTGTGTAGGTATGGGACTATATGGTTTCAATCAGTTTCTCTCTATTCATGTCCTCCGATGGACAAACCGTGTCTGGTATGCTTGATAGGCTTACCTTCTAGTTTGATATAGTATATTCTTGGAGTTTTGAGTTGCATAATTAAAATGGGAGATAAGAGGAATATATGACTATTGTATTATGTACCTGTGAGTCGTACCACTGCATGTCTGCCTTATGTATAAGGTAAATGGAAATCGCACCTCTTTGTTTTATATTGCCTATGTCGGCTGGTGTCCTCTTCATTCTTTTGAGAAGATCGAGATGTCAAGACGTCCCTTGACTGACGCATCGTAGAGATTGAGGTTCGAGCATGCGGACGATATGTTAGAGTTTCTAATGGACGTCTTCCAGACTGTCGATGGGTTCGTGGACCATGTTTTTCCTCTTGGAAGAGGAAAGGGCTTAGTCCAAGAGTTACTTTTGTAGTGACTCTAGAAGTGTCTTTTGCAACAACGTCGGTAGTGGACTCAAATAGAGTTTCCACTAGATCTCCTCAGTTGGGTTTATCCTTCTCATAATGTACAAGAAAGGATTGTCTTTTCTATTTTAGTTTGGCCAGCTGGGTATGTTCGGGAGTTAATGTTAACGTTTATGGAGCTGCGACTCCAAGTATCTTGTATTTTAGGAGCTGTGTCTCCATAACTTTATGTTGAGTCTGTACATTTCTATGATTTCTGTTTATGAGTCGGGTTGGGTATTATGTAAATGATTTTCGAACTCATGACCTTAATTATGATAATGGAATATTTTATTGTCCATTCCTTTAAATCAAAGTAGTTATATTTATGACTTGAGAAAAAGAAAAGGAAATTACCCTATTCTCTTATAGCCAATTTTAATTAACCTACTCTTCGGCCTTAAAATGTCATGTACGATGTAGCACTCGAGAAGGGTGTTACATTTTTGGCATCAGAGATGGCCGAGTATTTTGGGCTTTGGGGTTTTAGGACTGTGGTGGTTTTTGTTGTGTTTTCTCTGGTTGTGTCTTATGTTATTTTGTGTTCTTGGTTCAATGGAGAACCAATGTTTGGAAGGATAATGACTTTAGTCTATCCTTGGCTGCATTTAGGTTTTTCATGACGTTGTTCTGAAAGGATACAACATTGTTTGTTGATCTTTTCATTATTATTCCTAAGGAGTAATAAAATTGGACAGATTTTGTTATATTGTTTTCTTCCTAGTTCTGAATATCATGCTTTGATTAGAAAATTATGGTTAGTTCTTGAACAAGCGGATTTGGTTCAACAATCAAGTATTCTAAATATATGAGTCCAACTGTATAAGTCTTGAGGGAGCTAGCAACAACTGTGACATGTCGGAATGAGGAAATTGCTGAGAGGCGAGGACTAGCTGAGTTATGTCGTAGAAAACCATCTCAATTTGATGGTGAGCTTAACCCGGAGGAAGCTGAACTCTGGATTATTTTGATGGAGGAAATATTTGGAACAATGGTATACCTTGAGAACTGGAAGGTAGCTTGTGGAATGTTTATGTTAATAGGAGATGCTGGATTTTGGTGGAAAGAAACTTGTCATCTGTTAGTAGAAGAGCAGAGAGTGATCACCTGGAATGTGTTTCGAAGCAGATTTCTGGAGAAGTATGCTTCCACTGAAGTGAGTCATGCAGAGGAGATTGAGTTCCTGCAGCACGGACAAGAGGACGGGACTATCAGCGAGTATGCCGCTGAGTTGGAAGAGCTGATTAAGTTCAAGGGGATGTATTTAAAGAATTCCGATGAAGTGTAAAAGCGTAGGAAGTTAGAGGAAAATTTGAAGGTTGAAATGAGGAAGACAATCTTATCATTGAAACTACTGCAGTTTCCAATCTTGATGGATAAGTGTCGAGTTCCTCAAGATCTGAAAGTGAGTAAAGGTAAAAAGAGAAGCCTTCAATCTCTGAATTTTAGAGACAACAAACTGTTACAGGAGAAACCGTATGCAAGGTCAATGTGGACACCACCAAAAGGAAAGTGGATTATTGGTAGCAGTAAAGGTTATGGATCGTCTAGGAAGTCTCTACCGAAGTGCAAGAAGTGGCATGAGTCATGCTACAAAGAACTGCAAGATTGAGGGCATAATTTGTTTTAAATGTGGACAGTCAGGACATGTCGCTAGGTTGTGCGAAAAAGGCACTGGTGAGTCTGGTCCATCTGTGATACCTCCACCAATATGTATGAAATATGATAAAGGACAAGCAACTGGTGACTGTGTCATCAAGCGTATTATATGTTTCAAGTGTGGGAAGCCAGGGCATACCTCTAGAGATTGGGAAGCTTAAGGCAAGAACTTGATTTTGGGATAGTATGTTAAAGAGAAGAATCTGTAAAGGTGTAAAGTGTAAACCAGTGGATAGTCGTAATGGGTGACACTTTCATAATAAGTTAGGCTGAAGTATCACAATCGGATGAATTCCGTTAAGTGAAGTATGTTTAGAAAGTAGACTTTTGACTGTACTGTTAATTCAGTGGAAAATCATTTTGATTATCTATGTATTGCCTATGTTTGTCATCAACATGTTTCTGAACTGGTTTAGTTTCATAGTCATATCTTCTATTGTCTAAGTTTTATGTGTACAATCAAAATTGCATTCCTTTGTTATTTTGTAATGCAATTATCTTTACCGTTCCTTAATAATTTATTCTTGTTGGAGACAATTGTTTGAATGCTCCTTCATTGTTGAGGAATGAGTCTCGTAAATTTAACCATTTACTTTTTTCGTAAATGAGTACAATTGAGAAATGGTGATCTCTTGCAGATCATATCTAGTTCTTCTGTGTGAGTAAAGAGTTATCGATTTTCCGGCAGATGGAAAGTTTGCCAATTCATTATGTTATTGTGACAAACGAGTTGGAGTTACTTCAAGTGACGAAACTTGTAAATTCTTTTACTATGGTTTTCTTAAAAACCAAGAGTAAGTTTGACTTGAGTCTTCGACTCTTGGAAAGAAAGAAAATCACCGCCTTCAAAGATTTTTCCTTCGAAGGGAGTTCTTGTGGGAGGAGTAGCTTTAATAGAGTCATGTTTGTACATCTGTACCAGCCGGGCAGTTTACATTCAGGAATCTATTAAAAAAAATTTCCGCATATGAGAATATTCTTTGTTTTTCGATTCATTCTACTTTATTCTTTCTTGTGAGAGTAAAGTTTAGAGAATTATTTTCTCTCTCCGAAAAATTCTTATTCGAATTCAAAGTTCTTATTTACCATTGGTGTGTTAGAATCGCCTCCGGAAACAGGAGTCAAAGTTTGGTATCAATTAAATTTCCAAATCTATCGGAAGTTCGTGTATTTCATTCTATTGACATTCGAATCATTCGAGTTTGCTTCGAGTCTTGAGAGTTTAAAAAGGGGTTGCCTGAATTGTTGTATCGAGAGGTTTAGCGAATATAGTATAAGTTAGAGCGATGGTCTAATCTCGAAAATTATTCACGTCACGTTTCAAAAAACGATGTTCGTGTTTGTTTTCCTTAGATAAGTAAATTTCAGGGACAAAATTCTTTATAGAGGGGTAGTATTGTAACAGCCCGTTTTTACTGTTTTTCATTATTAGTAGAATTTTTAATTCTTTATATTTTATATAAGATCTAGAAAATGATTTTGGATAAAATAAAATCATAGTTTTACTCTACCTTGTGGTAGAAGCTTACGGTAAAAATTTAGGTTTAAAATACAGCCGAAACCCGGTCTGTGTTTTAACTGACAGTAAGATTTTACTGATCAAAAAACCTAATTTTGACCCGAGAACGAAACAATTTAGATTCTTATTTTTTTCCAACGATAATGGTTATTTTGAAAATTTTCAAAATAAATAGGTTATTATACGTTAGTCGGGCGAATATTCGACAATCAGGGATCAACAGAATCGAGAACGGATGTGCAGAGACAAAACCTGACGCCGGGTGGATGAGGACAATGAGTCATCTATAATGACTTATGGTGGTGAGTCATAGGGGTTAGTCATCCTGCATTAAATTGATGTAATTATGGCATAAGTATGCAATGTCCAAAATACCCTTAATCCTTCATTGTAACTTCAAGTTTGCCATGACAACATTTTACCCTTTGGACCCTTTTCTCCCTAAGAAGCTCACGTCCAACCCTTCTTAAACCACACTTGGACATTTCATTTCATCCATTTGGTTCATGTTCTTCAACTTTCTCAAAAAAACACTTAAGTTCTTACACTTGATTTGCAAAGGAAGTCTAAGATCTTGATCATTTCTTGAGATTCCAAAGGTATAGCCTTATGTGTTGGGAATTTGCGTATAAAAAAAATTAACGCAGCGGAAAAATTCCCATCGAAGGATCCTTGCGAATGGTCATGATTCATGGTTATAAGATTTACCTCTTGAAGCGATGACAGTTGATTAAAATCGTCTATCACGAACACCGCACGAACGATGTCTCTAAGGTATCCACACGAGCAGATTCCGTGAACGTCCAACGTCACGAACCCGAAGCATCTCTGTCTCACAGTGCTAGCTTCGAAAACCGATAACTACTGCTCACTATCACTCTCTATGTGCGGCTAGGGTAAAACAAAACCGTATGTGCACAATAGCTTAAGTGGTCTACTTATAGCAGCACCTCCTTAAGTGAGTTAGTGAGCAACGTTTGACCTAAGCCCCATGCGCTAGGCCCAATAGAAAAGTTCAACACTCCTTTTAATGCTTCTTTTAATCCGCTCTTATGTGTGTGACCCTATAGGTTCCCAAAACGTTAGTAATAATATTAAATCCCATTTAATATTACAAACAGTGAGCGGTATCTAGCAATACATCACTGCTACCTAAGTAGTGAGAAAGTCAGTGATCTGACAAAACCTTTCTGTGACAAATATTCATGTGCATTATTATCCCTTTGTCCATATATCTATATTGAACACAAGACATGGAATGTGTCACCCTTGTATGGTTCAATATCATGTTCCCTGATACCCGAGTAGACTTAACAACAAATGAGGTCAATATCTCATATTGACTCATTTCAGCACGGCCATGCATTTTATAATCTCACTCTATCAGGGGGCCCACAGATATTACTCCTGTTATGTAGGAGGGACAAATTCCATCTAGGTCACTCACATCCCTCTGCATGGCTCGTGGTATGCCCAATGTCCATCTTTATAATCATCCTATTACAGATGACGTTTGACGATATTAAAGCACACGACTCCTCATGTAGGGATCGTAGCGATTTCAGGTCGAAGGATTGCATACACCATTGTCACTATGAGAACTACTTATGACACTCACACAACGCTCCATGTAGTGTTCTCATGGTGGGTCAATCCAGTACATCATTACTCTAATGTGTACCTATGTGGCGACTCGATATCTCATATCCATGACCCGTGAGATATGGTCATCAATCTGCACACATAATAGTCTCAATGTATTATTATTGTCCTTATTAATAAAATACTTGACTACGGATATTCAAGAATAGGATTTCATTGTTCAATAGTTTCTCACGATCAAGTCATATACTTGATATTCTATTAAATTGAAATTTCTATTCTAAGGACTTTATTATGTTTAAACAAGTAACACAATAAACTGGAATGCCTCATATCATATATATATAATAGCAAGATACAAATGTAAGTCTAAGAAATACACTGGCCTCTAGGGCTTACACCAACATTATGATCCATGATCATACCTTCACTTCTCTTCATAAAATTTCTCCTTGAATCCATGTTTTCTTCAAGTTCAAATTCCTAGATCTAGTTTTTCAAATAATTCTAGAAAATCAAAGAAAAATCATTTTAATGTGAGATCAATTTCTATGATCTCCATATGAATTCTATATTCATCATCCAAGAGCTTGAAAAATTTAGAGATCTCTAGCTATGTCACGTACGACGTAGCACTCGAGAAGCGTGTTACAATTGATCCAAGTTTCAAGCCAAATCAATGAAGTTTTGTGTATGTTCTTAAAAGGGAACTTAGAGAATATAAACTAAGAACCATAAAAATTGTTAAGAGTGGGGTTTATACAGGGGTTGGGACGTGGGGTTTCAAGGGTAGTTAGGGTAGGAATTAGTTCATTTTAGGGACAATGTAGTAATTTTTACTTAGGCAAATTTTTCAGTTAACTTAGGACTTAAGGACAAATTAGTAAACTTAACCCTAAGGTAATCATTCACATGGTGATTCACACCATGACTCACCATGGTGAATCCCCCCTTGAGTCATCACTTATGACTCATAGTTCACATCCGTTAGCAAGTCCCGAAAAATCCCATTTTCAGCTCCGTCGTTCCCCCGATTTAATATATCGCCCGAATAATATATATTATTTCACTTTTAAGTGAAAAATGTCAAAAAACTAAAATCGTTGGAAAAATGATATAAAACATAACCATTTCGTTCACGAGTCAAAATTAGGTTTTGATTAGTAAACATTTACTGTCAGTAACTCTCTATAATAAAATTTAATACAAATATGATTTTGGTTTATCCAAAATCATTTTTTAAGTCTCGTCTAAAAATATAAACGTTTTTATATTTATATACCGATATTAGAAAGTAGAAAATAATCAGGGAGTTACATTACTACCCCACTAAAAAAAATTTCGCCTTCGAAATTATGCACCTGGAAAAAGATCAGGATATTGTAATCTCATCTTGTCATCAGCTTCCCATGTTGCCTCTCCGGTTATCTCATCCAAAATAATCTTGACCAAGGAAATTTGTTTACCCCTGAGTTGCTTAATCATCTTATCTTCGATTACATATGATGGATCAGGAGTATACTTTCTCAGTTGTGAAACATGCAAAACATCATGGATATTGGAAAGAAAAGGTGGTAATAAAATTTGGTAGGCTATTGGACCAATACGACGAAGAATTTGGTAAGGCACACTGAATCTAGGAGTGAGTTTTCAGGACTTTATAACTCTACCTACCCCAGTCGTAGGCATGACTCTCAGAACACATGTTCACTTTCTTGAAACTCGAGAGGTTGTCTTCTTCGATCAGAGTAACTCTTCTGCCTACTTTGTGACGTCTTCATCTTATCACGGATTTGTTTAACCTTTTCCGTTGTTTGCTGTACAATTTCAGAACCTAAAATCATGCTTTCTTCATCTTGATACCAACACAAAGGTGTTTGAAATTTCCTCCCATACAAAGCTTCATAGGGTGCCATCCCTATACTCGAATGAAAGCTATTATTGTATGTAAACTCGATAAGCGGCAAAAGATCATCCCAACTTCCCCGATTGTCTAAGACACATGCTCTCAGCAAGTCTTCTAACGACTGAATTGTTCTATCTATTTGAGGATGGTATGCTGAAATTAAACGTAACTTAGTTCCTAAAACTTGATGTAAACTTCCCCAAAAACGTGAAGTGAATTTCGGATCTCTATCTGAAACAATGCTCAAAGGCACTCCATGAAGTCTAATCACTTCCTTGATATACACCTCGGTTAACTTTTCCACAGAATAGTTGATCTTAACAGGTAAGAAATGTGCTGATTTCATTAACCTATCAACAATAACCCAAATTGAATCGAAACCTTTGGAAGTTTGTGGTAAACTTACTACGGAATCCATTGATATGCTATCCCACTTCCATTTAGGTACATCCAGTGATGTAAGCATTCCTCAAGGTTTTTGATGTTCTACCTTTGTTTTCTGACAAGTCAAACATGATGCTACATATTCCGCGACTTGCTTTTTCATACCTGGCCACCAAAATCTTTGTTTTATATCTTGATACATCTTAGTTGATCCAGGATGAATACTTAACTTACCCTTGTGTGATTCTTCAAGAATCATCCTTTTCATCTCAGGATTATCAGGTACACAGACTGGTCCATTGCATCATAAGATGTTATCTGATCCCAAACTAAACTCTGTAACCTTTCCTTGTTCCATCAACATTTTCTTCTCCTGAAGATACGCATCAGCAACTTGTTGTTCTCGGATCTCTTCCATCAATCCACTCGAGATTTTAATCATTCCTAAACTGATTTTCTTTGGACTGATTTCCATTATTAAATTGAGATCACGGAATTTCTCAATTAATTCTAGTTCTTTTACCATCATTACTGAACCATGAATGGCTTTCCGGCTCAAAGCATCTGCTACAACGTTCGTCTTTCCAGGATGATATTGCAACATGAAGTCATATTCCTTCAAAAATTCTATCCATCTCATTTGCCTCATGTTTAGGTCCTTTTGATCAAACAGATACTTCAGACTTTTGTGATCACTAAAAACATAACACATGGCTCCATACAGATGATGTCTCCATATCTTTAGCGCAAAAACCACAGCAACTAATTCCAAATCATGCGTCGGGTAATTCCTCTCATGATTCTTTAACTGACGTGATGCATACGCTACAAATTTTCGATGTTGCATTAATACACAACCTAAACCTTGAAGTGAAGCATCACAATACACCTCTTAAGGTTCATTTGGTTCAGGAAGTATTAACACTGGTGAAGTCGTCAAACTTTCCTTAATCTTTTGAAAACTTTCTTCACACTTTGAAGTCCACACAAAAGGTTGATCCTTTCTCATAAGTTGAGTTATCGGTGCTACTATCTTAGAAAAACCTTCGATAAACCTTCAGTAATATCCGGCTAATCTAACAAAACTTTGAATATCCGTCGCCGTCTTTGGTCTTTCCCAAGAAAGTACTACTTCTACTTTTGCAGCATCGACATCAATTCCTTCCTTGGTAATCACTTATCCTAAGAATTTAACTTATTCGAGCCAAAACTCGCACTTAGACAGTTTTCCATACAACACCTTCTCGAGGAAAATCTGCAAAGCTTGTTGAAAATATTCCTCGTGTTCCTCATAACTCTTAGAGTAAATGAGAATATCATCGATGAATACGACAACGAACTTATCAAGCAACGGACGAAAAATCCGATTCATGTAGTCCATGAAGATCGCGGTTACATTCGTTACTCCAAATGGCATTACAAGATATTCATAATGTCCATAACGAGTTTGAAATGCAGTCTTTGGTATATCTTCAGTCTTTACTCTAATCTGAAGATATCCCGTCCTCAAGTAAATCTTTGAGAACATAACTGCTCCTCACAGTTGATCCATCAAATCATCTATGCGCAGTAAAGGATATTTACACATAATCGTCACTTTGTTGAGTTTTCTAAAATCCACACAAAGTCTCGAACCTCCATCCTTCTTCCTCACTAAAAGAACTGGCACTCCCCATGGAGAAACACTTGGTCTAATGAACTATTTCGACAAAAGGTCCTCCAGTTGGGCTTTCGGTTCAGCAAGCTCTGTAGGTGCCAACCGATATGGAGCGACAGATATCGGACTGGTTCCTGGAATTAAATCGATGGAGAACTTGATATCTCTTACTGGCAGCAATCTCAGAACATCATTCGGAAACACATCCGGAAATTCCCTCACAAAAAGCATCGCACTCAAATCGATCCCCCCTTGACATCTAAGTTGGATAAAATAAAGTATTCCTGATCTTTTTCTTTCGAAAAAGTTCTTACTTGATTGGTAGACAAAAATCCAGAAATCTCGGGATTAGGAAAAACTAAGGTTTTATGAGCACAATCTAAAAGAATATGGTTGGAAGATAACCAATCTATGCCTAAAATTACATCTAACTTTATTAAAGGCAAACAGATCAGATCAACAAGGAAATGTCTATCCTGAATGACAAGAAGACAGTTCAAGTATACAGAATTTAAGATAACTGGTTCAGCAGTAGGGGTTGAAACAATTATGTCATATGATAACGAAGAAACATGTAATTCCATAAGTTTCACACAATCCATCCAAATAAAAGAATGTGTCGCACCCGAATCGAAAAGTACAGTTAAAATATTACCCATTATGTTGCAACTACCTTGTATGAGATCATCAGAATTCGAAGCTTCAGTACCACTCATAGTGTAAACTCTCCCCTTAGCTGTCGGTTTATTGGTTCTTGTGTTATTGACAGCTGATCCACACTTTGGTGCATTACAATCTTTTGCTAAATGCCCCATTCGATCACAGTTGAAACATTTAACTCCCCTCAATCAGCAACTATCTGCCATCTGTCTAGTGTCTCCACAATTAAAACAACTTCTGACTTGGTCTTTGGTCGCGCTGTCGCCACGCGCCAAAAAGCGAGCGATTTACAAAATAATGTAGATAGGGAACGACAACTCGAGTATCGTCTCACAAGGACTCTTGGGTTGTTGTTAACAGAAAAAAATTAGATTTCGGGGGGTTTTGGGTAATTAAAATAAAATTAAGAAAACAAACGGAAAGACAATGCAAATTAAAAATTATCAAATAGCAAAGAAACGATTAACCTACTGTTCTCGGTTTCCCACTATCATTGGTTCATATAAATCCAAGCCCTAAGCAGATTCTAATCCCCTTTCGGTTGTAGCAACAATTAACAAACGAAATCACTACTACAGATATATGTTCCTATTCCCGAATTTAACAAACGGGGTGAAGCCCTCATGAACTAAACGAACATGAACGAACACACGCGAATTAAACAAACGCGATTATATATAGGAACATAACATCACCGAAATGAATCAACACAACACTATACACTCCTGAATTAAACAAACAGAAACATATAGCATAGCATTGAAAAGAGAAAAGCAAATGAAAACAGGAATTACAAAACCTCAAGTGTGGTAATGGAAACCAATCACAGTAGATTAATCTAGGAGACTAGTTCTCCATTACAAAGGCAAACAATAAACTAAAGAGAAAACAAAAGACTAACTACTGACTACTAGCCTCCAGTTTTGCCTTCAAACAGGCTTATATACAACTTCTGGATTCCGCGGACTCGCGAGGCGAGCACTCCTTCGCGAGGCGAATAATGCGAACAGTCTTCAGCTTTTGGTTCTCTCGCGAGGCGACCATATATTCGCGAGGCGAGACTCTTCAAATTCCAAACTGTAACGCACGTGACCTTCAACATGGATGAGCCGTGATAGCTTCTGGTCTTCCAGGGTTGGATTACTCATGAGGCGAGTCATGTTTCGCGGGGCGAAACAGAGAGGTTTGCAATTTCTGGCACAGTCACCTTCAGGTTCGCGGGACGAAGGCCTTTTCGCGGGGCGAAAGCTCCAGATTTATTTCCTTTTATTAACCTGAAAACAGAAAATAGCATAAGTACTTTATTTAACTCTAAATCAACTAAATTAACCTAAAAATACTTTACAGACTCAAAATGCTGCTTAAAGACAATCAAGTCTAATTTGGGTGAAAATGATATAAAATTAGAACAAAACCACGGTCATACTAGCTATAAAACTAGATGAGCCAGCGACTGATCAAAATACCCGAAACTTAAACTTTGCTTGTCCCCAAGCAAACTAAAACTCAAAAACTTAAAAAGACTAAAGACATGGCAAAACATGGCAAGCTTAAGGATTCAATCAAATTCGCACAAATTTCAAGCAACAAAACAATTTTCTTCAATGTTCCCCCCTTCCAAACAAAGCAATCCCCACATTCATTTATTCTAAACATTTGAGAATTTCATCATTCAAGCAATCAGAAATCTAAGCAAGGGATCTAAGTTACACACAAAAGGGAGATCACCAAATTCAAACAACTGCCTTCCTCACAAGGGAGTTTAGTATTTCACTCAATCGCTCAGTTTGTGTCTAGGCTGTCAACATTTCTCTCAATTTCACTTTTAAGAGCACTTCCCATAAATTTGATTTTCATCTCTAAATGATTCCCACAAAAAACATGCATGCAACATCAAAAGGTCTTTTATGGGTTGTAATGGGGCCTGGCTAAGGGTAGGATATACAAAGGAACTAGGCTGAAGACCCTAGGAACTAAGAGAGCATGAAACACTTCAACACAATGAAATTCCACTCAAGTTCCTTTTCTCATTTTTCTTTATGCCTTGGGTGACTACAGCCATTTCTTCTAATACTTTTTTTTTTTTTCATTTTTACACTTTTCTTCTTTTCTCTTCTTTTTTTTTTCAATTTTTTTTCATTTTTTTTCTACAAGCCTTTGGCTCCAACCTTTTTATTGTATTTTTTTTATCAATCCCAAACAACATATTACACCTTGCAGCCACCCCAAACTTAGTTTCTTGCACCCATTCTCTTTCTAAGATTCCATGCTCTCCTAATCCTAAGATCGGGTTAGCATGGTTTTCCAGATTTTGGGCTTATAACATTAGGTTATCAAGAATTAACAGGCTAATCAGGCTCAATGGGGCTAACTAGGGAACATGCATTAGTGATGGTTATTTTAGGCTAAGTGGTTATTTACAAAGAAAACGCCTAAATCATCTGAAGAAAACACATAATCATGCAAACCAAAAAGAGATTCAAGCAAATTCAAGAAAGTGCAACTTGAAAGTGATTGTCATAATTTAAAACATGTTGGAGGCTCAAATCCTCACCTGGACATTTTGCAAATTGTTTGACAGAGATTCTATCCCTAGTGTGTGCTTCATATCACCCCAAACTTATCATAAATCATGCCATCATAACAAAATATCTCAAAGTTCAGTTTCCAATCACATGGGGATCACTTTTCAAAAACAAAAAAAAATTTCAGCCTAGGGGGAATCATCACATCAATCATGCAATCAATCTGTGCAAAACCAATCAAAATCCAGCAAACTTGCCAACTCAAGACTCAACACAACTCCTGAGCTTCTCAAATTATTCAGGAGCTTTATTGAAAACAAAACAGAAATAAAGCAAGGAAAAGAAAATTAAAAAGAGTAAGGTTCAGAAAAACTCATTGGGGGTGATTCCACCAGGATCCCATTGCTTGTAACATAAGGCCCAAGTGATAGCCAAAGGGTGGGAGTTAATTCCATGCTTCCATAACTTGCAGCCTTGATATGGGAGTGAGTGCTTGACAGTTACGGTGACTCCTTCCAGTGCGGCGGACTTCTCACTCCCTTTTGGGTCAAAGATGACCGCTTTCTCAACAAAATCCTCCCAATAAAATTGGGGTTCAATCCCTTGGACTGGCCATGGTGCAAGATCCAGTGGCTTGAACTCCATTACCGGTTGTTCCACAGTGGGAGGTGGTAAACAAGTAGCTGGGGTTACTGGTGCTGCTTCATTTTCTGCACGTTCTTCATTCACTGCACTAACAAATTCATCACCTGCTAAACCTGCAGAAATTTCAGCACACACCACACAAAGGTTAGTATTAGTAGAATCAATACATATATCACAATAGACTGAATCAGTAAAAGCCTGAATGTCTGGAAATTCGACAATTAGTTCATCCATCCCATCACTCTCAACACATGCATATGAGTTAATTGAATCATCTACTTCAAAAGGTTCTTCATCATCCTCAAGCACGGGGAAGGAGATGTCCTCCTGATCCTCATTTTCTATATGCACAGAATCCTCATACCTTTCAAAACATGCTATACATAAAGCAGTGTCAGTACAATCAGCACATGAATTATAATAGATAGAATCAGGGGATTCAACACATAGTTCATCAACAGAAACATTATCAAAACCATCAGCAGAAGTATCTTCAAGAATAACCATCTATGAATCTGTATGTTCTTCAAGTGGACGTTGAGTTAGCAGTGCAGCCGAGTTGGCGACAATTTGATCAATTTGAATGGCCAACAATTGAGACTCAGCTGCTATCCTCTGATGGCGTTCAAGACTTTGTTCCTCCATCTGTTGAAATTCGAGATTTTGTTCCGCCATCCGTTGGTTGTTCTCTGCCATTTGTTGTATCATTTCTTCCAGACTAAGTTGGGCTAGTGTAGGGTCAGGCTGATATTGTATCTCGTGTGTTGTTTGATTCACCAAAGATGCTATCTCATCCAAGATGCCCTGTCCTCCACTATATTGGCTAGAATACTCATTCATTCCAAACATACCAAAATCATTACTAAACTCATAACCTCCAACAAAATTAGGATAATTTGTGCATGGTGGTGGTTCACTAAAATTAGGATAATACATGCATGGTTGCTCATAATAAACATTAGGCACATAATTTTGCATATAATTATCCATGGGGCGTACTAAAATTCACAACCAGACAAGCAGACAAAACTAATTCAGCAAAGATTTTTTTTTCCTGCTAATAACACAACAAGAGTCCCCGGCAACGGCGCCAATTTTTGGTCGCGCTGTCGCCACGCGCCAAAAAGCGAGTGATTTACAAAATAATGTAGATAGGGAGCGACAACTCGAGTATCGTCTCACAAGGACTCTTGGATTGTTGTTAACATAAAAAAATTAGATTTCGGGGGGTTTTGGGTAATTAAAATAAAATTAAGAAAACAAACGGAAAGACAATGCAAATTAAAAATTATCAAATAGCAAAGAAACGATTAACCTACTGTTCTCGGTTTCCCACTATCATTGGTTCATAAAAATCCAAGCCCTAAGCAGATTCTAATCCCCTTTCGATTGTAGCAACAATTAACAAACGAAATCACTACTACAGATATATGTTCCTATTCCCGAATTAAACAAATGGGGTGAAGCCCTCATGAACTAAACGAACATGAACGAACAAACGTGAATTAAACAAACGCGATTATATATAGGAACATAACATCACCGAAATGAATCAACACAACACTATACACTCCTGAATTAAACAAACATAAACATATAGCATAGCATTGAAAAGAGAAAAGCAAATGAAAACAGGAATTACAAAACCTCAAGTGTGGTAATGGAAACCAATCACAGTAGATTAATCTAGGAGACTAGTTCTCCATTACAAAGTCAAACAATAAACTAAAGAGAAAACAAAAGACTAACTACTGACTACTACCCTCCAGTTCTGCCTTCAAACAGGCTTATATACAACTTCTGGATTCCGCGGACTCGTGAGGCGAGCACTCCTTCGCGAGGCGAATAATGCGAACAGTCTTCAGCTTTTGGTTCTCTCGCGAGGTGACCATATATTCGCGAGGTGAGACTCTTCAAATTCCAAACTGTAACACCCGTGACCTTCAACATGGATGAGCCGTGATAGCTTCTGGTTTTCCAGGGTTGGATTACTCGCGAGGGGAGTCATGTTTCGCGGGGCGAGACAGAGAGGTTTGCAATTTCTGGCACAGTCACCTTCAGGTTCGCGGGGCGAAGGCCTTTTCGCGGGGCGAAAGCTCCAGATTTATTTCCTTTTATTAACCTGAAAACAGAAAATAGCATAAGTACTTTATTTAACTCTAAATCAACTAAATTAACCTAAAAATACTTTACAGACTCAAAATGCTGCTTAAAGACAATCAAGTCTAATTTGGGCGAAAATGATATAAAATTAGCACAAAACCACGGTCATACTAGCTATAAAACTAGATGAGCCAGTGGCTGATCAGTCTTCACTTTGGTTCCTTTGGCCTCCACTACCTGCTGCAGAAAAGTTTGGACGATATTGTTGCTGATTCTGATTATTTCCTGGTGGTCGGAAATACGGTTTATTTTGAGCTTGTTTCCCTTTCTGATTTTGATTTTGAAACTAGTTCGTGAACCGAGAAGGTCCTCCAACATTCCCTCTATTATCCCTTCGTTTCTTCATCTGCTCCACCTTTCGACATATCTCGACTAGAGCTAGAAATTTCCTGATTAGTAGTGGTAGTACCGATTCTTTAATCTAAAATCTTAATCCTTCTTCAAACCTCTCACATTTCCAGCTTTCATTAGGTTGCGCTTGAAAGAAACTGAAATACTTGGCGAGTGATTGAAACTTCGTCGTATACTCCCCAACAGATAGATCTCTCTTGTATAACCGTAGAAATTCTTGTTCTTTCTCAGTTCTAGTACTCTCTGGAAAATATTTGTCCAAAAATATGTTTCTGAAAACATCCCAAGTAATTTCCTGATGATCAACTTCCAAAAGTTGTGTAGTACCTTTCCACCAATACTCCGCATCTCCTACCAATAGGAAAGTAGCATATGAAACCTTAACTCCTTCTGGGGTAAGAATGAGCGCAAAGATTTTCTCCAATTCTTGTATCCACAAGTCTTCTTTCTCTGGTACATCATCTTCATGAAAATGTGAAAGATTTTGACATCGAAATGTAGTCAGACCTTTGTCGTCCACAACTTGCTGGTTCTGAGCAACCATAGTAGCTGTTTGCAAAGCAATAGAAGCTGCAATGTTTTCCGTTGCTTGTGTAGTATAATACTCCACCTTCATAATTCTCATCAGCATTACCACGTCCACCAATAGGACCACCTCTACGACAATGACCACGTCCACGTCCACCGTTTGGTTCCATAACTGACCTACAAGACAAAATCAGTTAACGGCATCCAAAAAATTAAATGTAAACTTACTATTTAACAAACATTAATTCTAAGATGTAATTTCAAACCAGTCTTAATCAGAGAAAACACAACCTCGACACAACAGACCTATTTCCCATAGATTCTCGAAAGACTCGACCAGCTTTGATAGCACTAATGTAACAACATCCTTAGCACTACATTTCAGACTTATTGCGGAAAATAAAAACTGTAAAAATTGATTTGATGGTTACTTTGGGAAAATAATTTAATAAGCATTTCACTTATTTCAGAAAATGGTGGTAAATTTTTTTTTCTTCTTTACTTACTTATCCAAACAACATAACCAAACGCGCGCGTGCGCGCGCGCGCGTGTGTGTGTGTGTGTGTGTGTGTGTGTGTGTGTATGCATCAAAAACTCTATACGTACTACAACATCATCAGTTTGTCACAGGGCCTTTATCAGAATAGGCCATTCTCAAGATAAACAAAGTAAAGAAAATAAAACATATCTAAGCACATAGCGACCATCTAGAACCACATCTTTAAAAAAAACTCCATGGCTCTCAGTAGCCAGAATAGCAGACTGTCAAGATAACTACCCCAAAAATGAAATCAACTCCTACAATTGGTCTATACTAATGATATTAACGAAACCGTGGTAGTCATCCCCACCCGCACTAGAAGTATCCGGTGAAGATGCCACAACTCCATCCATGCCCTCCGGGGTAACATCATCAGGAAGAGGGTGATACTCTGACTCCATCTCCAAGTCCCCATCTGGATCCTCCCACATCCCCTCCTTTACCTCTGGGATAGGTATAATAGGTGTTGGAGGTATCATGGGTGTTGCCTCTGGTACAGGAGAGACTGGTGGAGGAGGAACCTCTAACTCCCCCTGATTGACACTTCTATAGTCTCACCGGTATAGGTGGTGCTGTTAGCCCCAGGGTTTATCACCCATGCCACACTGTTCTCTGCATCCTCAAAAGTCAGGGATCGAGTCCCCCCGAATATTCCATCTGTGGCTTTGGATCCATCTATACTCAGATATTATATATATATATATATATATATATATATATATATATGTATGTATGTATATATATATATATATATACACCAAACAGGAGAGAAACTCAACAAGGAACATGCAAGGGTGAGATACCAATATATGGATTTAAACATGATAACTACATTCACGTCACCAAATAAATAATATATACATAGGTATCTAAAACACATGAAATTTCTAACATCAATATAATAGTCTATCATGGGATATCATATTCGACAGTCGTCGTCATTTAAAATAATGCATGACACTTCAATATTCAACATCTAAAATTTTGTACTTAATCTCCGGAGATATCCCAACGTCGTGTAAATGAGTTGATCAAGCTCGATTGCCAAATAAGGCACACCTTTATAACCATAGCACACTGTCCAAAACTAGGCATAGTGATAACGTAATGAATGGTTTTTCATTGTCCATCAAGTCCCAATGATATGTCGTAATATGAATACCTACCAAGGTACCATGCATAACACCGTAGGCACGTCTGTCGAATAATGCATGTAAAACATTTTGTTCTCGTCATTTCTCTTAGTGTTCATTCTTTTCTTTTCAAAGCTCAAAGGCTCACGACCATCTCAACTTTTAAACATATAAGTTTATCTCTCACTTTCAATAATAGGACGTAAAGTCCGAATGTGCAAATCACGAAGTTCTAGACCAATGCACCAGTCTTAGATTCGTAATTATAACACACAAAAATCAACATAACTTTTATAGTGCACACCGTTCACAACTTCAACTTTAGAACATATAGTCCACAACTTCATCCCGACGTCTCGGTCACTAGGTCCGTATTTCAAAATTTAAAATTATTTTCATTCTGTGAAACACAAATCTAAAAAAACTCCACAACTTATCCAAGTTGTTGGAAATAACTCCGCCGAGTAAAACTCTTTTACAAAAAAATATTTTTCCATTTGAAATTCATTTATAAACCATCAATTCGCAGAAAAATCATTTTTCTTATTTAAAATTCTTTTCCAGAAAAACCTTATTTTCTTGAAAAGAAGTAAATTTTAAGAATAGATTGCTGTTTCAAATAAATAACATTGTCTCTCTAAAATATTCCGTAATTCGTTTTCGAAATTTCTTGTCGTTTGGTAATCAAAATCATTTTAAAGTCAAAATTGACCCTTTTCTAATAAAATAATTTTCTCAACATGAAAGTTAAGTTATTTTTGAAAATAAAATTTTTGTAACAACTTTTTACTTTACCTTAGAATTTCTTTTATAAAAATTAATGTCACTTTAAAATTTTCACGGTTATGCCCTCACTGTTACGGACAGATCACTTTTACGTCAACAAATCATTAAATAATCTCATATTCAACTACTTCTCAATTTTACACCAAATAAATTTCAAATATCACTTTTAAAGCTTTTTGAAGCTTTTATCTCAATAATTAATTTAGCACTGACCACTGTCAGGTTTTTCAATTAACAATCAATAACAAAATTTTCCACATCACAGTTATGGCAAATAATACAGTTATAGCATGCCTTAAAGCGATAAAACATATCACACATAATAAATTATTGAAAGACACAATTGAAACAGAACATTAAAACAATTAAAGCAACGACAGAAAATAAAATTAAACAACGACAACAACAAAATTAAATCATACAGACTACTCACTAATAGTATATAGCTATCGAGAAAATCCATCAGGTAAACTCCCCTTACCTTTTTGAAGTTTCTTATATTATTCTTTTTCTCGACCACCATTTTCCGTCAACTTCCGATTTCCACAACACAACCCGACCACTTATCCTTCAACAACCACAACAAAATTAATCAACATCAAACAATTTCAACACTTAAATTCTATGGCTAGGGTTCGGTCATGACTAGTAGAATTGGCTAGAAATTTCTAAAATTCACTTGATCTTGGATTCGGGATCCTTAAGCATTAGAGATTACATAATCAATGATTATGACTTAAAATTGAAACAAAATCCTCTAACACCAAAGTTAGGGTTTGCTCGGCCTTGGGTCATAAAATAGGCTAGAGATTTTCAAAAAATTTGAGCTTCTAGATTCAATGGCAATAGGTATTGAATAGATGGAATAAAGTATTACATGATGGAAATTGAAGCAAAAACTCATCCACCCTCAAAATTAGGGTTTCGGCCTCTTGAAGAAAATTGGGAAGGAAATTTTATTTTTACACATGCTCGTGAATGAAGATACTAGGAATCATACTTTGTTCATAGCAATTGGAATCATATGAAAAGGATTTTTCAATGATTTTCTAGGAATATTCAAATTTCTAGATCTAAGAATATAAACTTGATGATCATGGAAATAATAAGTGAAATAAATGAAGATTTAAGACAAGAATGATCAAGAGTTAAGAGATTACCTCTTGAATGATGAGGAAAAGTGAGTGATTGGTCCAAGTTTCAAGCCAAATCAATGAAGTTTTGTGTATGTTCTTAAGAGCAAACTTAGAGAATATAAACTAAGAACCATAAAAATTGTTAAGAGTGGGATTTATATAGGGGTTGGGCCGTGGGGTTTCAAGGGGAATTAGTTCATTTTAGGGACAATGTAGTAATTTTTACTTAGGCAAAATTGTGATTTAACTTAGGACTTAAGGACAAATTAGTAAACTTAACCCTAAGGTACGCCACGACTCACCATGGTGAATCCCCCCTTGAGTCATCACTTATGACTCATAGTTCTCATCCGTTAGCGGGTCACGAAAAATCCCGTTTTCAGCTCCATCGTTCCCCCGATTTAATATATCGCCCGAATAATATATATTATTTCACTTTTAAGTGAAAAATGTCAAAAAAACTAAAATCGTTGGAAAAATGATATAAAACCTAACCATTTCGTTCACGAGTCAAAATTAGGTTTTATGAGAAATAAAATTTTACTGTCAGTGAAAATACAGACCGGGTTTGGTTTGAATTTTCAACCAAAATTTTAACCATAACTCTCTACAATAAAATATAATACAAATATGATTTTGGATACCAAAATCATTTTCTAAGTCTCGGATAAAAATATAAACGTTTATATATTTATATGCTGATATTAGAAAGCAGAAAAAAATCGGGGTGTTACATTACTACCCCACTAAAAAAAATTCGTCCTCAAAATTACGCACCTGGAAAAAGATCAGGATATTGTAATCTCATCTTGTCCTCGGCTTCCCATGTTGCCTCTCCGGTTATCTCATCTCAAATAACCTTGACCAAGGAAATTTGTTTACCCTTGAGTTGCTTAATCATCTTATCTTCGATTCGTACAGGTTAAGTCTCATAAGACAAGTTTTCTTTTAATTGTACTACACTGGGTTCGATTACATACGATGGATCGGGAATATACTTTCTCAGACGTGAAACATGGAAAACATCATGGATATTGGAAAGAAAAGGTGGTAATAAAATTTGGTAGGCTACTGACCAATACGACGAAGAATTTGGTAAGGTCCAATGAATCTAGGAGTGAGTTTTCTGGAGTTTATAACTCTACCTACCCCAGTCGTAGGCGTGACAATCAGAAATAAATGTTCACCTTCTTGAAATTTGAGAGGTTGTCTTCTTCGATCAGAGTAACTCTTCTGCCTACTTTGTGGCATCTTCATCTTTTCACTGATTTGTTTAACCTTTTTCGTTGTTTGTTGTACAATTTCCGGACCTAAAATCATGCTTTCTCCATCTTGATACCAACACAAAGGTATTTAGAATTTCCTCCCATATAAAGCTTCATAGGGTGTCATCCTATACTCGAATAAAAGTTATTGTTGTATGTAAACTCGATAAGCGGCAAAAGATCATCCCAACTTCCCCGATTGTCTAAGACACATGCTCTCAGCACGTCTTCTAAGGACTGAATTGTTCTTTCTGTTTGTCCATCTGTTTGTGGATGGTATGCTGAACTGAAACATAACTTAGTTCCTAAAGCTTGATGTAGACTTCCCCAAAAACGTGAAGTGAATTTCAGATCTCCATCTGAAACAATGCTCGAAGGCACTCCATGAAGTCTAATCACTTTCTTGATATACACCTCGGTTAACTTTTCCACAGTATAATTGATCTTAACAGGTAGGAAATGTACTGATTTTGTTAACCTGTCAACAATCACCCAAATTGTATCGAAACCTTTGGAAGTTCGTGGTAAACTTACTAAGAAATCCATTGATATGCTATCTCACTTCCATTCAGGTACATCCAGCGATGTAAGCATTCCTCCAGGTCTTTGATGTTCTACACTTTCTTTCTGACAAGTCAAACATGATGCTACATATTCCGCAACTTGCTTTTTCATATCTGGTCACCAAAATCATTGTTTTAGATCTTGATACATCTTAGCTGATCCATGATGAATACTTAACTTACCCTTGTGTGATTCTTCAAGAATCATCCTTTTCATCTCAGGATTATCAGGGACAAAGACTCTTCCATTGGACCGTAAGATGTTATATGATCCCAAACTAAACTCTGTAACTTTTCCTTGTTTCATCAATATTTTCTTCTCCAGAAGATACGTATCAGCAACTTGTTGTTCTCGGATCTCTTCCATCAATCCAATCGAGATTTTGATCATTCCTAAACTAATTTTCTTTGGACTGATTTCCATAATTAAATTGAGATCACGGAATTTCTCAATTAATTCTAGTTCCTTTACCATCAATATTGAAACATGAATGGCTTTCCGGCTCAAAGCATCTACTACAACTTTCCCCTTTCGAGGATGATATTGCAACATGAATTCATAGTCCTTCAAAAATACTATCCATCTCCTTTGCCTCATGTTTAGCTCCTTCTGATCAAACAGATACTTCAAACTTTTGTGATCACTAAAAACATAAAACATGGCTCCATACAGATGACGTCTCCATATCTTTTGCACAAAAACCTCAGCAGCTAATTCCACATCATGCATCGGGTAATTCCTCTCATGAGTCTTTAACTGACGTGACGCATACGCTACAACTTTTTGATGTTACGTTAATACACAACCTAAACCTTGATGTGAAGCATCACAATACACCTCGTAAGGTTCATTTGGTTCAGGAAGTATTAACGCTGGTGAAGTCGTCAAATTTCATTAATCTTTTGAAAAATTTCTTCACATTTTGCAGTCCACACAAAAGGTTGATCCTTTCTCGTAAGTTGAGTTAACGGTGCTACTATCTTGGTAAAACCTTCGATAAACCTTCGATAATATACAGTTAATAAATCAAAACTTCGAATATCCTCACCGTCTTTTGTAGGATCGACAACAATTCCTTCCTTGGATATCACATATCCTAAGAATTTAAGTTCTTCAAGCCAAAACTCGCCCTTAGACAGTTTTGCCTACAACACCTTCTCGCGTAAAATCTGCAAAGCTTGTTGTAGATGATCCTCGTGTTCCTCATAAATCTTAGAGTAAATAAGAATATCATTGATGAATACGACAACGAACTTATCAAGAAACAGACGAAAAATCTGATTCATTTAGTCTATGAAGATCGCAGGTGCATTCGTTACTCCCAACGGCATTACAAGATATTCATAATGTCCATAATGAGTTCGAAATGCAGTCTTTGGTATATCTTCAGTCTTTACTCTAATCTGATGATATCCCATCCTCAAGTCAATCCTTGAGAACATTACTGCTCCTCACAGTTGATCGATCAAATCATCTATGCGCGGTAAAGGATATTTATTCTTATTTGTCATTTTGTTAAGTTGTCTAAAATCCACACAAAGTCTCGAACCTCTATCCTTCTTCCTCACTAAAAGAACTGGTGTTCCCCATGGAAAAACACTTGGTCTAATGAATTGTTTTGACAAAAGGTCCTCCAGTTGGGCTTTCAATTCAGCAAGCTATGTAGGCATCATCCGATACGGAGCGATAGATATCCGACCGGTTCCTGGAATTAAATCGATGGATAACTCAATATCTCTTACTGGCAGCAATCCCGGAACATCATTCGGAAACACATCCGAAAATTCCCTCACAACAGGCATCACACTCAAATCGATCTCCCCCTCAACTTCTAAGTTGGATAAAACCAAGTATTCCAGATCTTTTTCTTTCGAAAAAGTTCTTACTTGATTGGTAGGCAAAAATCCAGAAATATCAGGATTAGGAAAAAATAAGGTTTTACGAGCACAATTTAAAAGAATATGGTTGGAAGATAATCAATCCATGCCTAAAATTACATCTAACTGTATTAAAGGTAAACAGGTCAGATCAACAAGGAAATATCTATCCTGAATAACAATAGGACAATTCAAGCATACAAAATTTATGATAACTGGTTTAGCAGTAGGGGTTGAAACAATTAAGTCATATGATAATGAAGAAACAGGTAATTCCAAAAGCTTCACACAATCCATCGAAATAAAAGAATGTGTCGCACTCGAATCGAAAAGTATAGTTAAAAGATTAGTCGTTATGTCGCAACTACCTTGTATGAGATCATTAGAATTCGAAGCTTCAAAACCACTCATAGTGTAAACTCTCCCCTTAGCCGTCGGTTTATTAGTTCTTGTGTTATTGACGGCTGATCCACGCTTTAGTGCATTACAATCTTTTGCTAAATGTCTCATTCGATCACAGTTGAAACATTTAACTCCCTTCAATGGGCAAGTATCAGCTATATGTGTAGTGTCTCCACAATTAAAACATCTTCTGACTTGGCCTTGACTTTGGTTCCTTTGGCCTCCACTACCTGCTGCAGAAAAATTTGGACGATATTGTTACTGATTCTGACTATTTCATGGTGGTCGGAATAAGGTTTATTCTGAGCATGTTTCCCTTTCTGATTCTGATTTTGATTCTAAAACTAGTTCTTGAACCGAGAAGGTCCTCCAACATTCCCTCTATTATCCCTTCCTTTCCTCATCTGCTCCACCTTTCGACACATCTCGATTGGAGCTTGAAAGTTCCTGATTTGTAGTGGTAGTACCGATTCTTTAATCTCAAATCTTAATCATGCTTCAAACCTCTCACATTTCTAGCTTTTATTAGGTTGCGCTTGAAAGAAACGGAAATACTTGGCGAGCGATTCAAACTTCGCCACATACTCCCCAACAGATATATCTCTCTTGTATAACCACAGAAATTCTTGTTCTTTCTCAATTCTAGTACTCTCTGGAAAATACTTGTCCAAAAATACATTTCTGAACACATCCCAAGTAATTTCCTGATGATCAGCTTCCAAAAGTTGTCTAGTACCTTTCCACCAATACTCCGCATCTCCTACCAATAGGAAAGTAGCATATGAAACCTTAACTCCTTCTGGGGTAAGAATGAATGCAAAGATTTTCTCCAATTCTTGTATCCATAAGTATGGTTTCTCGGGTTCAGCATCTCTGTGAAACTGTGAAGGATTCGGACGTCGAAATGTAGTCAGACCTTTGCCTTCCGCAGCTAGTTGGTTCTGAGCAGCCATAGTAGCTATTTGCAAAGCAATAGCAGCTGCAACGTTTACCATTGCATGTGCAGTATAATCCACCCCATTAATTTAGAATAAGACAAAGTGGGGGTAATGAAACCTCTATAGCCTCCATGGTATGAGTGCGTCTCACTGGTCCTCCTGCAAGCATGCCTACTATATATACTACGAACGGGGCCATTATATGTGGCGCTGTGAGCCCCAGGGTTTATAACCCAAGCCACACTGTTCTCCACATCCTCAAAAGTCATGGACTGAGTCCCCGAATATTCCACCTGTGGCTCCGGGTCCATCTATACTCAGATATTATATATATTCATATATATATACATATATATATATACATACATACATACATACATATATATATATATATATATATATATATACCAAACAGGAGAGAAACACAATAAGAAACATGCAAGGGTGAGATACCAATATATGGATTTAAACACGATAACAACATGCGCGACACTAAATAAATAGCATATACATAGATATCTACAACACATGAAATTTCTAACATCAATATATTAGTCCATCATGGGATATCATATCCGACAGTCATCGTCATTTAAAATAATGCATGACACTTCAATATTCAACATCTAAAATTTTGTACTTAATCTTCTGAGATATCCCAACGTCGTGTAAATGAGTTGATCAAGCTCGATTGCCAAATATGGTACACCTTTATAACCATAGCACATTGTCCAAAACTAAACACGGTGATAACGTTGTGAATGATTTTTCACTGTCCATCAAGGCCCAATGATACGTCGTAACATGAATACCTACCAAGGTACCATGCATAACACCGTAGGCACGTCTGCCGAATAATGCATGTAAAACATTTTGTTCTCGTCATTTCTCTTATTGTTCACTCTTTCTTTGTCGATGCTCAAAGGCTCACAACCATCTCAACTTTTAAACATTTAAGTTTATCTCTCACTTTCAATAATAGGACATAAAGTCCGAATGTGCAAATTACGAAGTTCTAGACCGATGCACCAGTCTTAGATTTTTAACTATAACGCATAAAAAGCAACATAACTTTTATAGTACACACCGTTCACAACTTCAACTTTAGGACATATCCACAATTTCATCTTTCGGACACATAGTCCACACCATATAACACTAGAATCCCGATGTAACACCCGGGTGCCGACGAGGGCGGGGAGTGGTCGCCGGTGCAAGAAGGCACGGACAAGGAGCGGCTCCTGGCAGGCTTCTGGGTGGAGGGACACATGAATGAACCGATAACACACCCGAATAAGAGGGATCCTGAGACTGTGTAGGTATGGGACTATACAGTTGAGGAAGGCTTATATGAATTGATTTGTACTACCTATTCTAACAAGATGCATCTTCTTTTCGGAAGCCCATCACTTAAGAACTCCACAGTTAAGTGTGCTTGACTTGGAGCAATTATGGGATGGGTGACCTCCTGGGAAGTTTTCCCAGGAAGCGTGTGAGTGAGGACAAAGCACCCTGAAAAGTCCCGTGTTGGTTTGTGGGGACAATCGTCAATCCATAAAGCAGTCAGGGATGTTACAAATGGTATCAGAGCGGCACCTCTCCAAGTACAGTGTGGTTCAGGGACGAACCAAGCGGAAGTTGGTGGGCATGTAACACCCGAGTGCCGACGAGGACAGGGAGTGGTCGCCGGTGCAAGAAGGCACGGACAAGGAGCAGCTCCTGGAAGGCTTCTAGGCGGATGGACACATGAATGAATCGATAACACACCCGAATGAGAGGGATCTTGAGACTGTGTAGGTATAGGACTATACAGTTGAGGAAGGCTTATATGAATTGATTGGTACTACCTATACTAACAAGATGCATCTTCTTTTCGGAAGCCCATCACTTAAGAACTCCACAGTTAAGCGTGCTTGACTTGGAGCAATTCTGGGATGGGTGACCTCCTGGGAAGTTTTCCCAGGAAGCATGTGAGTGAGGACAAAGCACACTGAAAAGACCCGTGTTGGTTTGTGGGGACAATCGTCAGTCCATAAAGCAGCCAGGGATGTTACACCCAACATCTCGACCACTAGGTCCGTATTTCAACTTTTAAAATTATTTTCGTTGTGAAACACAAATCCAAAACAAAACTCCACAACTTATCCAAGTTGTTGGAAATAACTCCGCTGAGTAAAACTCTTTTACAGAAGATCTTTTTCCATTTGAAATTCATTTATAAACCGTTAAATCGCGGAAAAAACATTTTTTCTAATTTAAAATTCTTTTCCAGAAAAACCATATTTTCTTGAAAAGAAGTAAATTTTAAGAATAGATTACTGTTTCAAATAAATAACACTGTCTTTCTAAAATATTCCATAATTCGTTTTCGAAATTACTCGTCGTTTGGTAATCAAAATCATTTTAAAGTCAAAATTGACCCTTTTCTAATAAAATAATTTTCTCAACATGCAAATCAAGTTATTTTTTAAAATAAAATTTTTGTAGTAACTTTTTTACTTTACCTTAGAATTTCTTTTATAAAAAAATTAACTTCACTTAAAAATTTTCACTTACGTCCTCACTGTTACTCACAGATCACTTTTACGTCAACAAATCATTAAAAATCTTATTTTCAACTACTTCTCAATTTTACACCAAATAAATTTAAAATATCACTCTTAAAGCTTTTTGAAGCTTTTATCTCAATAATTAATTTAGCACTGACCACTGTGAGGATTTTCAATCGACAATCAATAACAGAAAAATTTCCACATCACAGTATATGGCAAATAATACAGATATAGCATGCCTCAAAGGGATAAAACATATCACACAGGATAAATTATTAAAATAGACAATTGAAACAGAACATTAAAACAATTAAAGAAACGACGGAAAATAAAATTAAACATCCACAACAACTAAATTAAATCATAAAGACTAGTCACAGATAGCATATAGCTATCGAGAAAATCCCTCAGGTAAACTCCCCTTACCTTTTTGATGTTTCTTAGATTATTCTTTTTCTCGAACACAGTTTTTCGTCAACTTCCGTTTTCCACAACGCAACCCGACCACTTATCCTTCAACAACCACAACAAAATTAGTCAACATCAAACAATTTCAACACTTAAATTCTATGGCTAGGGTTCGGCCATGACTATTAGAAATGCTAGAAATTACTAAAATTCACATTCTCTTGGATTAGTGATCCTGAAGAATTAGAGATTACATAATCAATGATTATGACTTAAAATTGAAACAAAATCCTCTAACACCAAAGTTAGGGCTTGTTCGGCCTTCGATCATAAAATAGGATAGAGATTTTCAAAATTTCAAGCTTCTAGATTCAATGACAATAGGTATTGACTAGAATCAAGTATTACATGATGGAAATTGAAGCAAAAACTCATCCACCCTAAAAATTAGTGTTTCGGCCTCTTGAAGAAAATTGGGAAGGAAATTTTATTTTTACACATGCTCATGATTGAAGATACTAGGAATCATATTTAGTTCATAGCAATTGGAATCATATGAAAAGGATTTTTCTATGATTTTCTAGGAATTTTCAAAGTTCTAGATCTAAGAATATAAACTTGATGATCATGGCAAGAATAAGTGAAATAAATGAATATTTAAGACAAAAATGATCAAGAGTTAAGAGATTACCTCTTGAATGATGAAGAAAAGTGAGTGATTGATCCAAGTTTCAAGCCAAATCAATGAAGTTTTGTGTATGTTCTTAAGAGTGAACTTAGAGAATATAAACTAAGAACCATAAAAATTGTTAAGAGTGGGCTTTATATAGGGGTTGGGCCATGGGCTTTCAAGGGGAATTAGTTCATTTTAGGGACAATGTAGTAATTTTTACTTAGGCAAAATTGTGATTTAACTTAGGACTTAAGGACAAATTAGTAAACCTAACCCTAAGGTAATCATTCACATGGTGAGTCACACCATGACTCACCATGGTGAATCCCCCCTTGAGTCATCACTTATGACTCATAGTTCTTATCCGTTAGCAGGTCCCGAAAAATCTCGTTTTTAGCTCTGTCGTTCCCCCGACTTAATATATCGCCCGAGTAATATATATTATTTCATTTTTAAGTGAAAAATATCAAAAAAACTAAAATAGTTGGAAAAATGATATAAAACCTAACCATTTCGTTCACGAGTCAAAATTAGGTTTTCTGATCAGTAAACTTTTTCTATCAGTGAAAACACAGACCGGGTTTCGTCTGAATTTCCAACCAAAATTTTAACCGTAACTCTCTACAATAAAATATATTACAAATATGATTTTGTTTTATCTAAAAACATTTATATATTTATATACCGATATTAGAAAGCAGAAAAAAATCGGGGTGTTATAGGATACAATTATCTCCCTCTTTCAAAAATAATTTTTCAAATATATCCTTCAAGGTAACACTCTAGGGTTGCATGATGGCCATGGCAAGGAATTTGGCCGTCTGCCCATGGCAGTTTCTTGCTAAGTTGTCGTTCACTTCTTCACAGCATCCTCATGTTGATTCTGTTTCGACCCTTAAGGATCTTGCTCACGATCATTCGCAACACTCATTGTCCCCACAACGCAAAACATTTGCCCGAGCTCTTAATAATTCGTACGACATCCCTCAAAGTCAACTTCCAAAGCCATGTCTCAAAGGAGATGATGTCTTTGTCACGATTCTAGAGGAAGAATATAGAGCTGGCCTTGAGGGGTGTAAAAATCAACTACACGGTTGTTTGATTCTTACCAAAGGTGATGCCCCTCTCAAAGTAGATGCCTTACGCGCAAAGTTATTGGTGTTATGGAAGCCTTTAGGTCGCTGGGGGTTGATCTCTCTTGGTAAATGCTATTATGAATTCTCTTTCTCTTCTGTGGAGGATTTAAGAAGTGTGAGAGCAGTCTCTACATGGAATCTTAAGCCAGGCGTGCTGAGGTTATTCCCCTGGACACCAGATTTTAATCATTTGAATCAAAAGCACACCTCTGCACAATGCTGGATTCGACTTACACGCTTGCCTCAGGAGTATTGGAGACCAAGAATTATCTTCTCAATTGCTGGTAGTATTGGTTCTCCTATTTGCTTGGATTCGGCCACAAATAAGTCCACTATTGATAGAAATTTTGGACATTATGCGCATGTGCTAGTAGACATTGATTTAAATAAAGAGTTAAGAAGTAAAATTATGCTCCGACCGGAAGGGACTTCAAGCTGAATGGAAAGAAGCCACAGTTTTTACAGGATAGGTTTAGGGGCGGGTTCCCTAATGCCTCTAGACCCATGAGCTATGGCAAGTGTAGCGCACCGGATCACTATTCCTCTCCGTGCAAGGAATCAGCTATGATTTGCTTCAGGTGTGGCAAGTCGGGTCACATCAGCCATAATTGTGTGGGAGCCAAGGCAGAGCCTCCTAGTGCTAGCAAGAGTCAGAAGTCTCAAGCCAACCGACTGAAGACCACTGGGAGAGTCTTTACTCTTAGTGGAGCTGAAGCCTCCAAGTCCGATGACTTTATTCAAGGTACATGTTTTATTGGTGGAACTCAATTGACTGTATTGTATGATTCGAATGCTACTCACTCGTTTATATCACATGATAGGGTCAAGAGTCTTAAGTTGCCTGTTACCTTTCTTGAGTTTGATTTGATTGTGTCTACACCCACAAATAAACCTGTTTTCACATCTCATGCATACAAGAACTGTCATATTGTCATTGATGGTAAAACCTTTGTTGCTGATCTTGTATGCTTACCTTTGAAAGACCATGATATCATTCTTGGCATGGACTGGTTATCTTCCAACCACGTTCTTCTGAACTATTATGATAAAACCTTGGTTTTTGGAACTCCAATAGAGTCTAAGAATCTGGACCTTCTCTCTTCCAGCCAAGTTCAACCTTCGATGAAAGACGAAGCCCAAGTATACATGATGATAGCTTCCCTGGAAGTAGAGAGTAGCTCTCCTGATTTCGCCAGTTTACCTGTTGTGCGGGACTTTCCTGAAGTGTTCCCGGGGGATGTTTATAACTTACCCCCAGAGAGAGATGTTGAGTTCACCATAGACTTAGTGTCTAGCACCAGGCCAATCTCCATAGCACCCTATAGAATGTCTCCTCTAGAGTTAGCTAAGTTGAAGGAACAGTTGGAGGACTTGATGAATAAGCAGTTCATTAGGCCGAGTGTGTCTCCGTGGGGAGCACATGGGTTGTTGGTGAGGAAGAAGGATGGTAGTATGAGGTTGTGTGTCGACTATCGGCAGCTCAACAAGGTGACCATAAAGAATCGGTATCCCCTCCCTAGGATTGATGATCTCATGGACTAGTTTATAGGCGCTTACGTCTTTTCTAAGATAGATTTGAGGTCGGGGTACCATCAGATTCGGGTTAAGTCTGAGGACATCCCGAAGACAGCGTTCAGGATGCGATATGGTCACTATGAGTACTTGGTTATGCCGTTTGGTGTCACTAATGCTCCTAAAATGTTCATGGACTACATGAACAAGACCATTCACCCTTACTTGGATAAGTTTGTTGTGGTGTTCATAGATGACATCTTAGTGTACTCAAAGAGCAAGGAGGAACATGAGGAACACCTGAGGTTTGTCTTGCAGACCCTTAAGGAAAAGAAGTTGTACTCTAAGTTGTCTATGTGTGAGTTATGGTTAGAGGAAGTGAGCTTCTTAGGACATGTCATCTCTAAGGGTGGCATAGCAGTGGACCCAACTAAGGTTGAGACGATGCTCCAGTGGCAAGCACCGAAGTCTGTAACCGAGATTAGGAGTTTATTGGGGTTAGCCGCATATTATAGGCGGTTCATAGAAGGTTTCTCTATGATAGCTTTACCCTTAACCCGTCTCACCAAGAAGGGACAGTTGTTTGTGTGGGACTCTAAGTATGAAGAGAGTTTCCAAACCCTTAAGAATAGGTTGACATCAGCACCAGTGTTAGTTTTGCCAGATCCTATTGAACCCTTCATAGTTTATTGTGATGCTTCTAAGCAAGGGTTAGGAGGTGTGTTGATGCAGAATGGTAAGGTACTTCCTTATGCTTCTAGGAAGTTAAAAACCCATGAGAAGAACTACCCTACCCATGAGCTAGAGCTAGGAGCTGTGGTATTTGCCTTAAAGATCTAGAGGCGTTACCTTTATGGAGCGAGGTTTGAGGTTTTTAGTGATCATAAGAGTTTGAGGTATCTCTTTGATCAAAAGGAGCAGAATATGAGGCAGCGTGGGTGGATGGAGTTCTTAAAGGATTATGACTTCGAGCTGACCTATCACCCAGGAAAGGCCAATGTGGTGGCCGATGCCTTGAGTAGGAAAACCTTGTATATCTCCACTTTGAGGGTTAGGGAGATGGATCTGATTGAGGAGTTTAGAGACCTTAGTCTAGCTTGTGAGTTTACCCCTAAGAGTATTAGGCTTGGTACCTTGAAGGTTACCAACAGCTTGATGGATCAGATTAGAGAAGGTCAGAAGTTAGATAAGTTTCTCTTAGATCAGCGAGAGTTGCTTGCTCAGGGTAGAGACCTTAGTTTTAAGGATGGCAGTGATGGTGTCTTGAGGTTTAAAGATAGAGTGTGTATATCGGATGTTCCTGAGCATAGGAAGTTGATCCTTGAAGAAGGACATAGGAGTGGGTTGAGTGTGCACCCAGGTGCCACCAAGATGTATCAGGACCTTAAAAGGATGTTTTCGTGGCCTAGGATGAAAAATGATGTGGCTGAGTTTGTGCATGCGTGCCTAGTTTGTAAGAAGGCCAAGATAGAACAAAAAAAGTCTTCAGGTAATTTGCAACCTTTGAGTGTCCCAGAATGGAAATGGGATAATATCTCCATGGATTTTGTTTCTATACTCCCTGGGACTCCAGCTGGTTTTGAGGCTATATGGGTTGTTGTGGATAGATTGACTAAGTCAGCCCATTTCATCCCTATGAACATGGAGTATCCTTTAGAGAATTTGGCTAAGTTGTACATCAAGGAAATAGTTAGGCTTCATGGTGTACCCTCTAGCATAGTATCAGATAGAGACCCGATGTTTACCTCTAGGTTGTGTGAGAGTTTGCAGCATGCTTTAGGGACAAAGCTTAGGCTTAGTTCAGCTTACCACCCACAGACTGATGGGCAGTCTGAGAGGGCCATCCAGTCCTTAGAGGACTTGTTGAGGGCTTGTGTGCTAGAACAGTCAGGTAGTTGGGACAAGTTTTTGCCCCTGATAGAGTTCACCTACAACAACAGCTTCCATTCCAGCATTGGGATGACACCTTATGAAGCTCTTTATGGGAGGAGATGTAGGACACCCTTGTGTTGGAATGAACCTAGTGATAATGTGGTGCTAGGACCAGAGATAGTCCAGAAAACAACAGAAAACATCAGGATGGTTCAGGAAAAGATGAGAGTTGCACAGAGTAGGCAAAAGAGGTACCATGACAAAAGGAGGAAGGCGCTCGAATTCCAGGAAGGTGATCATGTATTCTTGAGAGTTACACCAACTACTGGGGTTGTTAAAGTGATGAAGGCGAGGAAACTTACTCTGAGGTTCATTGGTCCTTACCAACTCCTTAAGAGTCAATGAAGTCGCCTACCAGATAGACTTACCACCGTTCTTGTCCAATCTCCATAATATTTTTCATGTATCTCAACTCAAAGTATATCCATGACCCAAGTCACGTGATAGTACCCGACGCAATACAATTGAAAAAGGACTTGACGTTTGAGGTGTTACCCCTTCGAGTCAAGGATAGGCGGGTGAAGCAGCTAAGAGGTAAGGAGATTCCTTTGGTCAAAGTGGTTTGGAGTGGGGCTACTGAGGAAAGTTCTACCTAGGAGCTGGAGAGCAAGATGATGGAAGTGTACATGCATCTTTTCACTTGAGGTATGTATAAATTTCGAGGGCGAAATTTTTATAAGGGGGTAGAATTGTAACACTCTGCTTTTCGTTTAGTGCTTTTATTAATCTTGTTTGGATTATTTAAGTTAGTTTTGTTAAGTTAAAATGGTTGGCCAAGGGCTTAGTGGGATTTTTAGCTTCAAAGTCCCTTCCTGGTGCATGAGCACGCCCGTGCTCATTAGCCAGCACGCCCATGCTTAAAATCTGTAGCGAGTTGCAGGTTTTAGGTCGAGCACGTCCATGCTCAACAGTGAGCACGCCAGTGCTCAATGTGTGGACCGTGTCTCGCTGACGGCAAGTCCAGCACGACCATGCTCAGGAGGTGCACGGTAGTGCTCAAGTTCAATCTATATATGCTTGCACAGAAACCGAGGGTTTATGTGAAAACCCTATTCTAGTGGTTGCTACTAACCTAGTGCACCTAGAGCAGTTTCATTCCCTGTTTCCATCAAACTCAATCAAATTCTTTTTTCCCTTTATTGTTTCCTTTCATAGTTTTGAATTGGAAACTAACTGGTTTGTGTTTCTGTTTAACCAAGGCTTAGCATCGGACTGAGCCGCTCGTGGGGGACGTGATCTTTCGCTATTTAAGGAGCTAACGGTTGAAACCTTCAATCCAGGTATGGGGAGAAGGGTAGTGTAATCATAGGCAATGGGGGTAGCGTAAGGTAAAGGGGTTTCCCATGACCCTGGCATTGTTGTATGTTTTTGGTTTATGATATGTATAATATATGTTCATTCTGTGATAACATGCTATTGACTATTTAGAATGCCATGATTATATGTTCATGTTCTTGATGGGTGTTTCATGAGTATGATGGTATGATAATCATTGTCATTAACATGATGTTGATTGGTTGATGTTGATTGCTATGAGTATGTGATGATAAAATATTAATTGGTTAATTAGGCTAAGAAGAACGAGTTAAGATTAAAGGAATATTAAACCCTAAAATGTGTTAAAGGAACTGTGTTAGGATCTGACCAGAACAGTACTGTCGTGCATTGAGCACGGCCGTGCTGAACAAGGAGCACGCTCGTGCTCCCAGTTTTAATTCTGGAAAATGGCCGCACATAAACACGGTCGTGCAGCAGATGAGCACAACCGTGCAGCTGAGCAAGGCCGTGCCTAAAAGGAAGCACGACCGTACTCCACTTAAGTGACAGCACACCTGTGTTGGGGTTAAGCACGCCCGTGCTCACCCCTCTGGACAGAAACTGAGATTAAGGGCTCGTTTGGTGGTCAGGATAAGAGATGCAGGATAGGATAAGCTATCATATCCTGTCTGAAACTGTTGTTTGGTGATCCAGCAGGATAGGATAAGTCAATCATGTCACTTATCCTTTCCTACCCATCTAGTTAAAATTCTATCTTGAGATGAGGGCTGGGTTAGAACTCAACAGGATAGGATAAGGTGGTTTTTTTTTTCGGCAACAAGTAGGATAAAACATAAAAATATATAATATATAAAATAATTAAAGTATAATAAAATAATAATTTAAAGTATAATAAAATTTAACACGGTTACCAAAAATAAGATATAATAAAATATAAAATATTTAAAATAATAAAAATGTTAATAATTAATTTTAAAAATTATTTTTATTTTATCATAATGCTAATTTTGTTATTTTATATTATTTTAAAAAAAATGTAAAATATAAAAATATTATTCTAATTTAACTATATGTAAAGTAAAACAAAAAATGAATATTTAAAAATATAAAAAATTAATTTTAGTTAGACAATATTTAAAAAATTTAAAAAATTATATGTAATTTTATCCTCACAAGGATAATTTTGTCTTTTTATATAATTTTAAATAATGAAAATTAAAAAAAAAATCTCATAAAAGATGAAAACATTTAGAATAAAAATGAAAATTTTAAAATTCATACTTATATTATAATGCTGTCCAGTTGGTTATCTGGTGGACATCAAACATCGGATAAGATAACAGCTTATCCTGCTCATATCTTATCATACTCCTATCATGTTCTCTTATCCTATCCGCCCCTGTCCTATCCTGACTACCAAACGAGCCCTAAAGGTTTAAAGGGGGTTTTAACCCCAATCCTCCCCCAATAACGTTACGATAACATAGTTAATAAATGATGAAGGTTAGATAACTTTATTAAAGATTAATAAAGACGATAAGATGATTAAGTCGGTAACCATTGGGCTATCGCACGTTGATAACTTTGGTACTTATTTGGCCCAAGCACGATGATGTTGATGATGAAGTCTTGGGAGCTTTTTGGCCCGAGTAAAGGAGGTGGTTGTGGTTTTTTGTTGTTGTGCCATGCATAGATCATTGGATTTGATGGTTGAGGGGGAGGTTCGACATAGGGGAGATCACCCGAGAGTACGGTGATCTGGCCATCCACGATAGGTCACCCGAGGTTTGGTGATCGCGCGGCCCCCCGTGATGAGGCATCCACGGTTTGATGCGTTGGCTATCCAAGGGGTTCACCCGAGGTTCGGTGAACTGCCGGTGTTGGTGCTTCTATGGACAATACGGATATGTAACTCCAAAGTCGTTCATCCCGAGTTAGTTTGGATCCACATGCATAATGGAGTAGCGGAGTAGCATTGCATTGCACCGCATAGCATACTTGTTTTTGATGATGTTGATGTATGATGATATACATATGTTGATGTATGCTATAATGTTGCCATGCTTGTTTATTTACCTTGCTTCCTATCTCCATGCTGTATATGTTTACATGATTCTTACTTCCTGTTTTCTGTTTGTTTGTTTGGCATGTTTGGCTTCATGCAGAGGATGGCGAGCAGTCCGGAGATGAGTGACTCTGAGGAGTCACCGCTCATAGTTATGGCTTTTCCTTTTGTTTAGTTTAGTTTCAGTTATATTCCGAGATTCTTCCGGAACAGTTATACCAGCTCTGTTGTGACATCGGGTTGGGTTTGTTTTGTTATGTTTTTATTGTTTAAACATGGTTTTATTTTTCCGCGTTAGTGAACTCGTTCATGTGGGACCTTTCTACCCATAGACAAATGTTTTATTTACTCCAGTAAATGTATGTTTTTATTTGATTAATTGTATCTTCAACGTTTTATAACATGCGGGGTAGCAGGGTGTCACAACATTAGATAAGGTATTGGAACTTTTTGGTACCTATTCATCTTGGGTCCTTGGGAGTTAGTGGATAAGCATCTACTCCCTCCGGTCACTATTATAAGAAAAAATTGAATAAACCACACATATTAAGGTAGTTAGTTAATCTCATTTAAAAGAGTCATTGGGAATAAAAAATTAAGTTTGTTACCTAAATTACCCTTCCTCTTATTTATTAAGCTTGTGTTGTTGAGAATAAAAGGAGCCATTGTAAAACAAAATTTTTATTAAATGAAGGGTATTTTGAGAATAACTTCATTAAATAAGATGAAAGTAGTTGAAATTTACTTATATTTTGGACCAAAAAATTTGGAAATTTTTGCTTATATTGTTGACCGGAGGGAGTATAATTTTTAGACAACCATGATAAATTATTTCTCACATTATAATTTCTCCTATAGTGACATAAATGAGAAATATGTCCTCCATGACCACAATAATTGCAAATTATAGATGAAGACTTGGTCTTTTGAAAATCATCATAGAAAATCTCAGAATTTTTAGATTGTTGACACTTCAAAATATTTTGGTCAAAGGCATTGCTTGATTTCTTACATAGAATACTATTCTTTTCATTAAGAAAAGTATATTCATCTTTCAAGTTCTTAATTTCAATTTCAATAGATGATATCTTATCCAAGGAAATCAATTTTTTTTCTAAATTAATCAATCCATCATATAACTCATTATACAAAGGACTATCAACATTAGCATTATTTACCTCAAAGTCCTTTTGAACCATGTGGGTTGTTGACTCTTCATAGGAATGATCTTTCTCCTTGTTTTTGTTCATCGATACTTCAAGAGGATGTTCCTTTTCCTTTTCAATTGGAACATTATCATTGTAAAAAAAAAGATGTGCTTCTTTCATCACGTTGAGCATCTTCTTGAGGGCATTTTTCAAGACATGTTTCCCTCAATGTCTTTTGCTCTTATTGCTTTTTATTTAAACTTTCATCCACAAAATCATTGGTAGAAAGATAAATAACATCAAGCATATTCATTATATCCTTTGCAAAAGAACAATCTTTAATTCTAGCATATGCTTCATCATTCAAACTATTTCTCAAAATTTGCATTGCTTTAATATTTATAGAAAAGTAAATTTTATCAAATTCGTTCCATTGTGATTTGGGTTTGCAAATAAAACCAGTTAGCACAATTTCCCACAAATCAAAATCTATTGCTTACATAAAAATTTCCATCCCAGCTTTCCAATAAATAAAATCCACACCATCAATATATGGTGGTTTACCAAAATCACAAAAACTCTTTTTTATTTTAATTTTAAAGAAAGCTTTTAATGTTGCCAGCAAATAGGATTCACTCTCTAACCAGAGCCGAAGCTCTGATACCACTTATTGGTCATGGCAACCACAACCCAAGAGGGGGTGAATTGGGTTTATAAACTTTTCTAGATTAATTTTTCAAAATTATTTTTCTCAATTAGAACTTAACACGTCAGAGAAAATAATCAAAGCACCAAAGAAGATGATGAATAATATAAAGTAGATAGAGAAGAAAAGCTTGCAAACCGGATTTTAACCTGGTTCAGTCACTAACCATTTGTGACCTACGTCCAGTCCCCACACCACTTGTGGGATTTACTTCCACTAATAAACAAGCTTATAAACTGGTGCTTGCAACCTTTGTAGACAACAGAGCACTCTAACCACGCCTCCTGGGATGTCTCACCCACCACGTGTAAGAGCCTCAACGACCTCTAGCACTCTCCCTCGCGCCTCTGGGATACCTCACCCGTACTTCTTGAGACGCCCTAACGTCCCATTAAAGAAAACCAAAAATATTAAGACCTAATTTCGTTATTATCGTTAAGCGGATGTGTTAAAAACAGCAGAAAATTAAAAACGTAAAATATAAGACACATGTATAATACATACAGAAACATAACTATAATATATACATACATGTTGATATAGGTACAGTCAAGGGATTCCCATCAGTAGGATCCCGATATATATAAACTGGTGATACGTAACATAAAAGAAATACATCAAAATACAAAAAGGGAAGATGCCTCGCCGATTCTCTCCACACATTGTCCCCTCTCAAAATACAATAAAACCCCACTCACACCTATACATATGGAATTGACCCGAGCCATCATATACTACCACCCTCGTCCACATCCCGTGGTCCGGCAGGTCCGGACACTCCTCCGCTCACACTGGAAGTGCTCCTGTCCGACTGCCTCTGAAACCTCTGCCGGTAAAGTCTGTTATCGTGGGGATGAAGCCGTCTGGTAGATACTCGATAAGACTCTGAAACCGTAGCCCAGACCTTTGGAGGTGCTGGTACCTCTGGAAGGGGTGCTAGGTCCTGAGTGGGGGCAATTGGATCCTCCTGCTGGATAGGTGCCAACTCAGGTCCTGGTGCTGGTGCTAGTGCGAGTCCTGGGACTAGTACCTCAAACGGTACTATGAAAGGAACTGGGGCCATGCCTGGCATCGGCGGCATCGGCGGTATGTGTCCATTTGGCTGGCCAATCGGGAAGGGAAGGGTAGTTCCAAAGCGGAACGTGCCGACGAAACTGATAGTGTGATTTCACATCATAATTCATGTACATTTTTGCATGCATTTTCATATAGTTTAGGCATATTTAAATTAATTTTTATTAGTTTTTACCTTGGAAGGGGTAAGGCGGTTTCTTGGTGTTGTTTTACAGAAATTAAAGAGAAAATGCTCAAAATCAACCATGATGGGGCTTGGATGAAGATAGAGCTTGAAAGGTGAAGAAAATGAGCCAAACAGAGCCCATCACGGCCTAGCCGTGATGACCATCACGGCCATGATCGAGCAAAACTGAAGAAGAAAAAGGCAAAAGTCAGAAGTTATCACGGCCTAGTCGTGATGCCCATCACGGCCGTGACAGACCAATTGGTGAAGGCAGAAGCGATCACGGTTGATAAGCCTCTGGCTCATCTAGTTTTATGGCTAGTATGACCAGGGTTTTGTTCTAATTATATCTCATTTTCACCCAAATTAGATTAGATTGTCCTCAAGCAATGTTTTGAGTCCTTTAAGAAGTTTTAGGTTAATTTAGCCAGTTTGGAGTCAAATAATGCACTTATGGCTATTTCTTTGTTTTCAGGATAACTTAGAAGTTAAGGGAATAAAGAAACGGGGAAATTTCAATCCTGGAGGTGTTCGCCCCGCGAGTGTCCATTCGCCTCGCGAACCTGAAACCAGACTGAGCAGTAGAATGTCATCCTCTCTGGTTCGCCCCGCGACTCCTCTTCTCGCCTCGCGACCCTGAACACTGACTGTTCCAGAAAAATGCAAGATTTCTGTGTCGCCTCGCGAATCCATCTCTTCGCCACGCGAGCCTGGAAGTCGAAAAGCATCATGGTTAGACTCTTCAATTCCTCGCCACGCGAGCAGTACTTCGCCCTGCGAGAAGACCAAACGTTGCAGACTCTTCATAATATTCGCCTCGTGAGTGATGGTTTGCCTCGCGAGAAGGCGCAGTTCCTGAATGATATAAATGGCTGTTCTGGGCAGATTAGAGAAGAACTTTTGATTCTCCATTGTTTTTACATATTTTCTAGGTGCATTTCGTTTTTATGGAGAACTAATTTTCTTGGATTAGTCTACTGTAATTGATTTCCACTACACTTGAGGTTATGTAATTCCTGTTTTGTATGCTTTTCCCTTTTCAATACTATGCTATATATTTCTGTTTGCTTAATTCAGGAGTGTATAGTGTTGTGTTGATTTATTTCGGTGATGTTATGTTCCTATATTGAACCGCGTTTGCCTAATTCGCGTGTGTTCAATTCGTGTTTGCTTAGTTCATGAAGGGCTTAACCCCGTTTGCTTAATTCGGGAATAGGAACATATATCTCGTAGTAGCGATTTCGCTTGTTAATTGTTGCTACAACTGGAAGGGGATTAGAATTTGCTTAGGGCTTGGAATTTACATGAACCGATGATAGTTGGGAAATCGAGAACAGTAGATTAATCGTCTTTAGCTTATTTGATAATCTTTTAAACTGCTCTGTTTTTATTGCTCTGTTTATGCTTTGTTTTCAAATTGAATTTCAATCCAACCCCCCCAAAAAAACTGATTTTTTTGATAAATAACAAGTCATGAGTCCTTGTGAGACGATATCTGAGTTGTCGCTTCCTAAACTACATTTTTACAAACCGCTTGCTTTTTGGCGCGTGCGCGACAGCGCGACCAATGGTCTAGCCGTGATGAGTGTCACGGCCGTGACAGACCAAAATTTGAAAGCGCGCCTAAGGCAGAACACGTCACGGTCGTGACGCGCGCCCAATCTATAAATAGGAGCGTAGAATAGAGACCAGGATCTTCTCTGGAGGGATTTTTAACCTAGGAGCACTTTTACCCTAGGGAGACTCTTGTAATACAAAAAGGGCGTGTTCTCTCTGGAACCAAGGGTTGTGGTGACGGCAGTGGTAAGCTTCCATAGAGTTTCTTCTCTCCCTTGTTTCTATTTCTCTGGTTTTGGCTTTCTCTATCACTATGAGTAGCTAAATCCCTTTTTGTTGGGATTAGATGCAGCCAAACTGAATATTATGTAATTGCCTTGATTTATTGATCTGTGTTTATGCCTTCGTATTAGTGTTTAATTCCTACGCTTAATGCTCTTTGTGGTCAGGCCATCCATGAATTGATTTTGAGATTTGATTTGCAATGGGGACGTTCTTATCAATTCTTGACCTGGAATTAATTACCTAGTAAACCTTGCATCTAGGAATGGATTTTGGTTTATTAGTAATCGTGTAATCCCAACTCTTGATGCAAATTCACTAATTAGGCCACCTAAGGAATTAGGGTTTGATTAGGGGATTTAGGCTCTTGTGATCTAAGGAATTAGGGCTTGAGTAATCTTGTGAGTTGATTTTGATATTTGAAGCATAAACTGGATTGTGGTCTTGGTATTGCATGAGGCTAAGGTTTGGTGAAGTTTAATCCCAACATCTTTCATATTTGAAGAGTCTTTTTTTCTGCATTCCAAGTGTTCGACAAAATTCCCAAAAGAACTTTTTCCTTTTATTTTGTTTGTTTCCTTTATTTTGTTTATCTTAATTGTTAAATATCCGCTTAGATAGTAGTTGAGTCGGTACGTGCTAGTACTTGTCACAGTCCTTGTGGGAACGATATCGGTCTCACCACCGTATTACTTGTACGACTAGGTATACTTGCCTAGAAATCGTCCAACAAGTTTTTGGCGTCGTTGCCGGGGACTGTGTTTCAATATTAGCATACCCATTTCGACTACTAATTTAAACACAATTTTGTTTTTTCTGTTTCATTATCTGTTTCTCTTTTTTTTGTATATATTTAATATTTTCTTTTAAGTTTTGGTTGTGCAAGGTGGATGCAATTCATGGACAATTATTATTATCCATCTGATGAGGAAGCTTCAAGTCATATTTTGGAGAACAACTTGTGTTGGGGAGAAGACTTAGATTTGGGAGATCATGATATTCCAGCACAAGTTGACTGTATGACGGGCAAGCTTGTATATATATTCTCCAAGGAGGAATGGGAAACCTTTTGTTCGTATTTACCACCTCCACCACCATGTTTACAAGTGATTCCCGAAGAGCCATGTGAAGCAAAATTTGAGCAAAATATGGTTGCGGGGATGGACCAAAATGAAGAAAGTGGTGGTGGTAGACGAGTCACAAGAAGAGGAATTACCTTCCACAAATCCTCGGGAAAGAACAAGTGAGGAGGCAAGTCAATTGGAAAACAGTCACTCCACCATGCTTGCTGAGAAATCGGAAATTGCTGCATTAGATAAATATGTTGGCTTACATGCATGTGTGGACACTGCAAAGTTAGTCCCTTCCACTTGTCTGTTAAATTTCCTGGTGAAAATACCATCTGACCCGGGAGGAAGTGAGTTCATTATTGTATTTAAAGAGGTCAATGGAGTTTTCACACAATTGCTAGGAAGAATTAAGGGTAGAGTCATATTGCTTCTGCAATCACCACTTCACAAGCTATGGGATCCGGGAGGAGGATCTTACATATTCAGCTCCTCTTGGCCCTTATGCTATAAGCAATGGGATCCGGGGGGAGGATCCTAGATGCGTCATGCTAGTGACGTTAAAGAAGCGCTTATTGGGAGGTAACCCAAGTTTTCTTTTCCTTTTCCATTTTTTTTTTTGATTTCAACTCATGAATAATTTGAGAAGATCAAGAGGAAAAAAATAATCAATTAATAAATTTGTTAAGTGTTTTCAGGGCAAGAGGAAGGAGAAGCAAAAGGGAAGGACAAATAAAGCAGAAGTCATCACGCCCAGGTCGTGACACTAATCACGGCCGTGATGAGGCTAATGTGAAGACCAGAAAGGATCACAGCCTATCCGTGATACCCATCACGGGCGTGATGATAGGACCCTGAAGATCAGAGAGCATCACGGCCTAGCCGTGATGGAGGTCACGGCCGTGACAGGCCAGCCCCTATGGACCAGAATTGATCACGGCCTGCCCGTGAGGAGCATCACGGTCGTGACACATTTTTCATGCAATTCCTTTTGACTAGGCATGTGAGCCAGCACCTGCTACCGCCTCGGTGAGTTGTTCCATTTTTCTCCTCTCTCCGACTTGATTATTTACATTGGGGACAATGTAAGTTCTTAAGCTTGGGGTAGGGGTATTTTTGCATACTTTTGAATTTTTGCATTTTTCATGTTGCATTCAAATAGGCATAGTTTTGCATGATCACATGATTAGATTGCCCCTTGCTTTGATTATGCATCCAATTGTGAGAACTTAGGGCCAAATAAATTGAGATAGTGAATTTTTGAACCCAATTTTTTTATTCTTGTGATAAGGCTACAAATAAAAATGCTTGAGATGATCTTTGATAGTTGATAATTAGTATGTGGTTCTGTAGATTTGTGTTTCTCGTTGATTTTTGAACTACTAAAATGTGAGATTTTTGAGCCAAAAAGGGGTACTCATTAAATCTACCCCATTCTTTGTGATAGAGTGTTATTCCTCTTGGATTGTATTCTCTAGAACTTGACTTGAAACCGTTTTGAAGCTTAAAAAATTTTGAAAACATTTTTGAAAATGATTGAGGCACTAGGTATTTTTTCGGCCTTCTAAGCTTTGATTGACTAAATGCTACCCCTTAGTTGCCCAATTTTGAGCCTGAAAGAATAAAATACTTTTCTTGGTACCTTGAATTACTTTGATGAATGATGCTTGATAAGAGACCTTCTAAAGTATTGCGCAAAAGGGTAATAAGGTAGTTTGAAAATGTATGGGATGAGAAAAGTCAGAAAATATTTCTCTTGAATTGAAGATCTCCCCTTCTCCAAAAAAAAGGAGAAAATATATATAGAAAAGGGGATGACAAAAGGAAGTGAGAAATAAAACAAAAAGAAAGAAAGAAAGGTGGAAAAATGAATCAAAACCCAAAAAGGTATTTTATAAGGTGTGATGCTTTGTAATGCTTGATATTTTGTTTAGCCTTCTTGAAAATTCCTTTTCTTGATTTCCCCACCTAACGATTAATCCCGTGGCCCCGTTACAAACAAAGTAAAAGACCTCTTGATTCTTAAGTGTTTTCATTAATAAAGTAGAGATCTTGTTGATAGTCAAGCTTATGGTAGAATTCATTCCTTGAGGAAACTGAGCGAATTGTCATATATACTTAAACACTCGAGTGAGGTGAGAAAGAGTGCCCGAATCAGTGAGAATATGAGTCTAGGAGACCTAAGCTTCTAATTGGACTTGAATTTGATTGTCTCTCGCTGAATTATTTGAAATGCATGTTACTTGGATTAGTTACTCGGGTTCTTGGTTTACTATCCATGCTCTAACTATTTATATCTTCTGGCCTTACTGATTGCTTGAGGACAAGTAAATGAATAGGCTTGGGGTGATTTGATAGTGTGATTTCACATCATAATTCATGTACATTTTTGCATGCATTTTCATATAGTTTAGGCATATTTAAATTGATTTTTATTAGTTTTTACCTTGGAACGGGTAAGGCGGTTTCGTGGTGTTGTTTTACAGAAATTAAAGAGAAAATACTCAAAATCAACCATGATGGGGCTTGGATGACGATAGAGCTTGAAAGGTGAAGAAAATGAGCTAAACAGACCCCATCACGGCCATGATCGAGTAAAACTGAAGAAGAAAGAAGGCAAAAGTCAGAAGCTGTGACAGCCTAGCCGTGATGCCCATCTCGGCCGTGACAGACCAATTGGTGAAGGCAGAAGCGATCACGGCCTAGCCGTGATGAGTGTCACGGCCGTGATAGACCAAAATTTGAAAGCGTGCCTAAGGCAGAACACGTCACGGCCTGGCCGTGATGGCCATCACGTCCGTGAAGCGCTCCCAATCTATAAATAGGAGCGCAGAACAGAGACCAGGATCTTCTCTAGAGGAATTTTTAACCTAGGAGCACTTTTACCCTAGGGAGACTCTTGGAATACAAAAAGGGTGTGTTCTCTCTGGAACCAAGGGCTGCGGTGACGGCAGTGGAAAGCTTCCATAGAGTTTCTTCTCTCCCTTGTTTCTATTTCTCTGGTTTTGGCTTTCTCTATCACTATGAGTAGCTAAATCCCTTTTTGTTGGGATTATATGTAGCCAAACTGAATATTATGTAATTGCCTTGATTTATTGATCTGTGTTTATGCCTTCGTATTAGTGTTTAATTCCTACGCTTAATGCTCTTTGTGGTCTGGCCATCCATGAATTGATTTTGAGATTTGATTTGCAATGGGGGCGTTCTTATCAATTCTTGATCTGGAATTAATCACCTAGTAAACCTTGCATCTAGGAATGGATTTTGGTTTATTAGTAATCGTGTAATCCCTACGCTTAATGCAAATTCACTAATTAGGCCACCTAAGGAATTAGGGTTTAATTAGGGGATTTAGGCTCTTGTCATCTAAGGAATTAGGGCTTGAGTAATCTTGTGGGATGATTTTGATATTTGAAGCATAAACTGGATTGGTGGTCTTAGTATTGCATGAGGCTAAGGTTTGGTGAAGTTTAATCCCAACATCTTTCATATTTGAAGAGTCTCTTTTTCTGCATTCCAAGTGTTCGACAAAAATCCCAAAAGAACTTTTTCCTTTTGTTTTGTTTGTTTCCTTTTATTTTGTTTATCTTAATTGTTAAATATCCGCTTAGATAGTAGTTGATTCGGTACATGCTAGTACTTGTCACAGTCCTCGTGGGAACAATATCGGTCTCACCACCGTATTACTTGTACGACTAGGTATACTTGCCTAGAAATCATCCAACAGAAACCTATCGGCACTCCCTGTCCGAGCCCGATAGTGATGGACGTAGGACCTGTATACACAATGAAACAAGTGACTGGGTCCACGAGTAACCTATTCGGATCAATGCACACTACCTCAAAGGTCCCTGAGAGAGAGAACCCCGGGTCTTGAGTCATCCACGGATGATCCCAGTGCGCCATCTACACGATCTGGATCTGAGATACAAAACATATATGTACAAACACTCAACAAAAGAAAAGGGGATAATAAGCCATATAACATCAAACGTGGAAAGGGTTTAGTAACATTTAATTCAATAACAGCACACTAAACATTCGTCTCCAAGAATATAAATATCTATGTGTGTGTGTATATATATATATATATATATATATATATATATATATATATATATATCACAAATCATCCTCGATCCACGTCTAAGATTTTTCCTCTACCCTCCATCATGATGCAATGCAAATGCTGTATGGATCATCTCATCAGGTATCGACCATATCCGGATATCACATAATTAGAATCGACACGTCCCAAAGTCCTCGGCCCACACCCTCGTTTGTGGATGGAGGATGCCTATACAAAGCAATGACACTATAGCTTCACAATCCGGTGCACACCTCGGAACCACGACCAAGGTGCTCATGCAACGCATGAACTATAGCTCCAACTAAAATAAAATCATGTCTGGGATGGTCCGCCGTTAGCCTAAACCCGGGAATTCTTCCTCCGAGGAATAGACACCACACGGCCATGTTTCAGGTCCACCAAACCATGTTTCAGGTCAACCATATCACAGACCATGTTTTAGGTCACCCCCTAGTGCCCTAATCGCTCATCATAATCTCACGAATAGCATTAAATAATAAGTCTCGTCACATCAATCTCATCATCATAACACCATAATCATCTTGGTTAGGCACTACTAACACATAGCATGAATTCCCGAATACATCATCATAACTCATTATAACTTGTCACATACTCAACCTCTAAGCACAATCATAACAATCATCATGTCATCACAATCATGTCATCATGTTATCAAAACCATCATGTCATTAATTTCTAAAACAATAAATACCAAAATGTAATAATAATAAATATAACCACTTTCAAAAATAATTACAGCACTCATGTTATCATTCATCAATTACCAAGTTCAAATCAACCAGTCAAACCAGCAATCATCACGTAATAAAATAATATAAATATCGTGGCGAAGATAAACGTACAATTTCTATATCATCATTGGTACCACTAGGTAGTCCCCAATGTGATATGGACATTGTCTATTACTTGTTCTCGTGTAGGGTTTGGGTTGCCCTACGCCATTATCGAATTAAATGCAATCACGCCATTTCCGACGTTAAATAGTTTCTTTCCCCCACCTGGAGAGTCGTACGATGTCCGAAACGAAACCAAAACGAGACGTCCTCGATTCTGCACTCCACGATTCTATGGCCTCGGAGCTTCCAAAATTTCACCTAAGCATCACATTACGAATCACACGTTACTATGAGTTCATACTCAAAGACGGAATCGAATTCCGACAAACGAAACGAAAGATACATAGAGAAACATAACGAAACGAGTTTCAACATAAATGAGGATGATTTACCTTCAATTTTTGAAGAAACGAGGAAGAGGAACATGAAGGTATCGTCACTACGATCACAACCACGTACTCCAATTTGTGACGGGACAAATGAAACTCTCAAACTCTTGACTTGAAGTCTTTCTCTCTCTAGATTTTCTCTCCCTCTCTCTTTAAGTTCTCTCTTGCTCACCCTTTTTGTTTTTTGTCTTGTTCTCAATTTGCTGCTCTCTATTTTGTTTCTTGGACATGAGTCACTTAAGTCCTTTTATTTTTGCCGAACCACGCTGCCACGCTCGAGCGTGAAAAGGCCATGCTTGAGTGTGGGAATTGCCACGCTGGAGCGTGGGAAACCACCGTGCCATGCATCCACTTACAGGCTGCCACATAAGCCCTGATTGACACATGGCAAGTCAAAGCATGGCCCTTGTCTGTTGACTTGGGCGTTGAGCGTGGACACACCCACGCTCGAGTGTTGACTTCTGACAAAAAGTCAACTCTTTGCGTTCAGGGTCCGTTCGACGTCCGATTACTCTAAAATTTGAGATATAGGCTCATTAGGATCTAATAAACAACCTAAAACCATCAAAAAGGCCTAATATCAACTCTAACTCCAAAATTCTTATTCCACACTCAAACATCTCAAAGATGCTAACCAGGAAACCCTAATTGGTCTCTACGTTCAAACTCACCTGAAAAAGTTGCGTACTTATCATGCAGAGGTCTCTATGCCTCAAACCACATCTCAACTATATAATTCAAGTCCAAATCCTAATCCTCATACATAAACTATACATGAAATCACGGATGTTACATTTCTACATCTCATCTATTGCTGCTGAATGTATGCCTCATGCTGCCAAGTAGCATCTACGGTAACACTATCCCATAAGACCTTAACCAGGGGAATCTGTTTACGATGGAGTTCTTTAATTCTTCTATCTGCAATCTTAAATGATAAAGCCTAATATTCTTGATTCTCTCAGAGTTATATGGACTCAGGTTCAATGACATGAGAAGAATCAGGGTAATATTTTCTCAACTGGGATACTTTAAAGACATCGTGAAGGTTGGAAAGGTAAGGGGCTAAGGCTATCTAGTAAGCTACCGGAACAATTCGTCAAAGAATCTGAAATGGTCCAATGAATCTGGGAGTGAGCTTTCTAGACTTTATAGCTCTGCCAATTCCAGTCTTCGGAGTGACTCTCAAAAATACGTGATCACCTTCTTGGAACTCTAAGGGTCTCCTCCTCTTGTTATTGTAGCTTCTCTGCCTATCTCGCGCTTCCTTCATTTTCTCTTTGCTTTTCCTGACTTTTTCCGTTGTTTACTATACCAGATCAGGACCCAACACTTGGCTCTCGCCAGTCTCATACCAACATAACGGAGTCCTGCACTTTCTCTCATATAGAGCCTCATAAAGTGCCATCCCAATACTGCTGTGGAAACTATTATCGTAAGTGAATTCAATCAAAGGTAGGATCTCATCCCTACTACCAACATGTTCCAACACACAAGCCCTTAAAATATCCTCCAATGATTGAATTGTTCTTTCTAATTGTCCGTCCGTCTAAGGGTGATAAGCAGAACTCATCCTCAACTTTGTTCCCAAAGCATTGTGTAACTGTCTCCAAAATATAGATGTAAATCTAGGATCTCGGTCGGAGACAATACTCAAGACTGTAACTCTCACCAATAGGTATGAAGTGAACACACTTCATCAACCTATCAATGATAACCCAAATTGCATCAAACCTCTTCAGAGTTCGTGGTAATCCAACCACAAAGTCCATAGCTATACTATCCCATTTCCATTCTGGGATATCCAAGGACTGCAACAACCCTGCTGGATTTTGATGCTCTATCTTAGATTTTTGACACACCAAACATGATAGAACATATTCAGCCACTTCTTTCTTCATCTTGGGCCACCAAAACATCTTCTTCAAATCTTGATACATCTTGGTGGCTCCTGGGTGAAAACTCAACTTACTCTTATGTGCCTCCTCTAAAATCTTCTTCCTAATTTCTAAGTCATCTGGCACACATATCTTGTCTCTAAGCCTTAACATACCATCTGATCCTCTCCTAAACTCTAAAACCTTTCCTTCATCTCTCCCTCGACTCACCTCTATCAAATATTCATCCTGAACCTGCTTAGCCTTAAGATCTCTCATAAACTCACTGCTGGTGGTGATCATACCTAAGAATATTCTATCCTCAGTCAAATCCATACCTAGGTTCATATCTCTAAACTGTTCAAGCTGTTGGGAATTTGCGTATAAAACATAAGGAAACGCAGCGGAAAATTCCCATCGAAGGATCCTTGCGAATGGTCATGATTCATGATTAGAAGGTTTACCTCTTGAAGCGATGGCTGTTGATCAGAATTCGTCTATCACGAACACCGCACGAACGATGTCTCTAAAGGTATCCACACGAGCAGATTCCGTGAACGTCCAACGTCACGAACCCGAAGCGTCTCTGTCTCACAGTGCTAGCTTCAAAACCGAGACTTGCTGTTCACACTTACTCTCTATGTGCGGCTTGGTTATCAACCGTGTGGGCACAACAACTTAAGTGGTCTACTTATAGTAGCGCCTCCTTAAGTGAGTTAGTGAGCAGCATTTGACCTAAGCCCATGTACTGTGCGCTAGGCCCAATAGGAAAGTCCAACTCTCCTTTTAATGCTTCTTTTAATCCACTCTTATGTGTGTGACCCTATAGGTTCCCAAAACGTTAGTAGTAATATTAAATCCCATTTAATATTACAAACGATGTGGTATCTAGCAATACATCACTGCTACCTAAGTAGTGAGAAAATCAGTGATTTGACGAAACCTTTCTGTGACAAATATTCATGTGCATTATTATCCCTTTGTCCATATATCTATATTGAACACAAGACATAGAATGTGTCACCCTTGTAAGGTTCAATATCATGTTCCCTGATACCCGAGTAGACTTAACAACAAATGAGGTCAATATCTCATATTGACTCATTTCAGCACGGCCATGCATTTTACAGTCTCACCCTATCAGGGGGCCCACAGATATTACTCCTGTTATGTAGGAGGGACAAATTCCATCTAGGTCACTCACATCCCTCTGCACGGCTCACGGTATGCCCAATGACCGTCTTTATAATCATCCTATTACAGATGACGTTTGACGATATTAAAGCACACGACACCTCATGTAGGGATCGTAGTGATTTCAGGTCGAAGGATTGCATACACCATTGTCACTATGAGAACTACTTATGACACTCACATAACGCTCCGTGTAGTGTTCTCATGGTGGGTCAATCCAGTACATCATTACTCTAATGTGTACCTATGTGGTGACTCGATATCTCATATCCATGACCCGTGAGATATGGCCATCAGTCTGCACACATAATAGTCTCAATGTATTATTATTATTGTCCTTATTAATAAAATACTTGACTACGGATATTTAAGAATAGGATTTCATTGTTCAATAGTGTCTCACGATCAAGTCATATACTTGATATGCTATTAAACTGAAATTTCTATTCTAAGGACTTTATTATGTTTAAACAAGTAACACAATAAACTGGAATGCCTCATATCATATATATATATATAATAGCAAGATACAAATGTAAGTCTAAAGAAATACACTGGCCTCTAGGGCTTACACCAACACAAGCAACTCCATCTCTTTCACCATCATTGCGGACACATGCAAAGATTTCTGACTTAGTGCATCCGCCACAACATTAGCCTTCCCTGGATGGTATTGAAGATCAAACTCATAGTCCTTAATGAATTCCATCCATCTACGCTGCCTCATGTTCAGTTCCTTCTAATCAAACAAATACTTTAAACTCTTGTGATCACTGAACACATTAAACTTAGCTCCATAGAGATAGTGTCGCCATATTTTCAATGCGAACACTATGGTTGCTAACTCCAGATCATGGGTCGGGTAATTTCATTCATGAACCCTCAACTGTCGGGAAGCGTAAGCTACAACTATTCCCTCTTGCATCAAAACACAACCCAATCCTTGATATGACGCGTCAAAGTACACGTCAAACTGTCCTAATGGATCTGGTAATGTCAGCACTGGAGATGTAGTCAACTTCTCCTTTAACCTCTGAAAGCTCTCCTCACACTTTTCCGTCTAGACAAACACCATACCCTTGCTCGTCAACTACGTCACAGGCAAAGCAATCTTCGAGAAACCCTCGATAAACCTCCTGTAATACCCTGCTAAACCTAGAAAACTCCTCACTTCACTCACTGACTTAGGCCTCTCCCACTTTATCACGGTCTCTACCTTAACTGGATCCACAGCTATCCCTTCCTTGTTGATTATATGACCTAGGAACTGCACTTCCTCTAACCAAAATTCACACTTGGATAGCTTAGCATACAACTGCCTATCTCTTAACACATGTAACACCACTCTCAGATGTTCCTCATGTTCCTCCCTGCTACGAGAATAGATGAGAATATCATCTATGAACACCACTACAAACCTATCGAGGAACGGTCCAAAGATCATGTTCATGTAATCCATGAACACCGATGGAGCATTAGTTACACCAAAAGGCATAACTATGTACTCATAGTGTCCATACCTCATCCTGAAAGCGGTCTTAGGTATATCCTCCTTCTTCACCCTAATCTGATGGTATCCTGATCTTAAATCAATCTTAGAAAACACCGAAGCTGGCTTCAACTGATCCATCAGATCATCTATCATAGGCAACGGATATTTGTTCTTGCTTGTAACCTTATTCAACTGCCTATAATCCGTGCACAACTTAGAACTTCCGTCCTTTTTCTTGACAAACAACACCGGTGCTCCCCAAGGCAAAACACTCGGTCTGAGGAATTCCTTCTTCATCATATCATCCAGTTGTTTCTTCACCTCTGCCAACTCCATGGGTGACATCCGATATGGAGATACTAATATTGGTCTGGTCCCTGGTATGAGATTTATAGCGAACTCCACCTCCCTCTCATGTGTCAAACCTGGAACATCAGGAGGGAAAACCTTGGGAAACTCCCTCACGATAGGCAAAGAATCTATACTCGGAGTCTCCTTAGCTTCCAAAGATAAAAGCATCACATACTGCTGAGACTCGTCACTCCTCGTAGCTTCTCTTTCATTGGCAGATACTATGCTAGAAGGCTCAAGAAAAGATAAGGTCTTTTGGGCACAGTCTAACACTACACGGTTAGCCGAAAGTCAATCCATGCCAAGGACAACGTCTATTTGCTGCATAGGCAAACAGATGAAATCTACAAGAAATGTCCTATTTTCAACAACTATAGGATACTGTAAGCAAACAGACATAGTGATCAAAGGATCACTGGTAGGGGTAGATACTATCAAAGTATATGGTAGCTGGGAAATGGGTAAATGTAAATGATCTACACACTCATGTGAAACAAACGAATGTGTAGTGCCTGAGTCAAACAACACAAACGAGAGTCTGCCAGATATTAAACACATACCTTGAATAAGATCTGAAGATTGAGAGGACTCAGATCCTCTCACTGTAAACACCCTCCCCGTGGCCTGAGGTCTGGCCGTCTGTCGTCCTGCTGTTGGAACCCCTCTCCCGGCTCCTCCTCTAGAACCACTGGCTCCTCTACCGGCAGTTGGCTGCTGCTGTACCGCTCTCTGTCGGTGATCCCTAGCAAAATGATCTGGTTTGCCATAGACGTAGCAACCAGATCTATATGTGCAATCTCTGATATAATGCGGACCTCTGCATCTGAAACATATTGGACCCCTCTGCTGCTGGTCCTCTCTGGTAACTGGTGGTGCAGATGTCTAAGCACTCTGCTCGGGTCTAGTATATGGTCCCCTCCTCCACTAAGAACCCTTATCACCTCTCCTCTGATGACCTGCTCTGGTAGGACCCCCACTACGCTGTTGTCTCTGCTCTGCAGCCTGCCTCTGGTCCATACTCTCAATGGCACTACACCTTTCTACAAGCTCTAGGAAACTCAAAATATCCAAGGGCACTATAGCCCTCCTCAGCTCGTGCCGCAACCCCCCCCCCCCCCCCCTCTCAAATCTTTGACACATCCAATCCTCATATGGAAACCTCTGGTAGAACTCAGAAAACTGAATCAGGGCCTCGAATCTGGCCACGTAATCACCAACAAACCTGTCTCCCTGCTGGAGACTCATGAACTCTCTCTCTCCTTCTCGCTTCTGACCAACCGCGGGAAGTACTTCTCGAAGAAACACTCTCTAAACAGTACCCAACTGATCAATCTGCCCTCAACCTCAAGCAATCTCCTCTTACCTCTCCACCATGACTCAGCCCCTCCGATCAGCATGAAGGCAGTGTAAGTCACCTTCCTGTTATCTCTGCATTGCATGGTGTCATAAATCTTCTCAAGCTCCTGTATCCACCACTATACTCGCTCGGGATCATACTCTCCTCCAAATTGTGGTGGCTTACCTTTGAGAAAGGTAGTCAATCCTACATCCTCAGCCTCCGCGGCTTTCCTCCTATCATGTCGCTCCTGCAACTCTGCCTCTCTCTGCACCCTCTGAGCATTCTGTTATGCCTACTGCAACAGAACGGATGCTAACTCGCGGATAGTCCGAAGAGTCTCGGAGGACTCTCCTCCACCTTCAATCCCTACCTCTGGCTGATGAGGCTCATCCTCTACACCCTCTGTAGCTCTACTACCACCACCGTGTCCCCTGTCCTCGTCCTACGCCTCGAGCCATGATCTTGTTAAAAGAAATCATTAGCCCACATCAATATGACATATAATACTACATAAAACTGGAATATAAATACTATATGCCATAGAGATGTCGTGTCGGACTCACTACCCAACTTCTAAGCATAGCTATTATCCGATGCGGATTCAACTAAATGGCCAATTCACCCTAATCACAGTCCGTTTCAGAACCGAACTCCTCTGATACCACCAAATGAGATGCCCCGACCTCCCATTAAAGAAAACCCAAAATATTAAGACCGAATTTCGTTATTATCGTTAAGCGGATGTATTAAAAACAGCGGAAAATTAAAAACTTAAAATATAAGACACATGTATAAACATACATACCGAAACATAACTATAATATATACATACACGCTGATACATGTGCATTCAAGAGATTCTCATCAGTAGGATCCCGATATATACAAATTGGTGATACATAACATAAAATAAATACATCAAAAGACAAAAAGGGAAGATGCCTCGCCGATTCTCTCCACACCCCGTCCCCTCTCAAAATACAATAAAACCTCACTCACACCTATACAGATGGCACTGGTTCGAGCCATCATATACTACCACCTTCGTCCACATCCCGTGGTCCGACAGGTCCAAACACTCCTCCGCTCTCACTGGAAGAGATCCTGTCCGACTGCCTCTGAAACCTCTGTCGGTAAAGTCTGTTATCACGGGGATGAAGCCATCTGGTAGATATTCGAGAAGACTCTGAAACCGTAGCCCGGACCTCTGGAGTTACAGGTACCTCTGGAAGGGGTGCTAGGTCCTGGGCGGTGGCAATCGGATCCTCCTCCTAGATAGGGGCCAACTTGGGTCCTGGTACAGGTGCTGGTGCGAGTCCCACGACTAGTACCTCAAAGGGTACCATGAAAGGAACTGGGGCCATGCCTGGCATTGGCGGTATGTGTCCATCTGGCTAGCCTATCGGGAAAGGAAGGGTAGTGCCAAAGCGGAACGTGCCGACGAAACCTATCGGCGCTCCCTGTCCAAGCCCGGTGGTGATGGACGTAGGACCCGTATACACGACAAAACGAGTGACCGGGTCCACGAGCCACCCGTTCGGATCGACGCACTCTACCTCAAAGGTCCCCGAGAGAGGGAATCCAGGGTCCTGAGTCATCCACGGATGATCCCAGTGCGCCATCTACACGATCTAGATCTGAGATACAAAACATATATGTACAAACCCACAACAAAAGAAAAGGGGATAAGAAGCCATATAACATCAAACGTGGAAAGGGTTTAGCAACATTTAATTCTATAACAGCACACTAAACATCTGTCTCCAATAATATAAATATCTATGTATATATATATCACAAATCATCCTCGATCCACGTCTAAGATTTTTCATCTACCCTCCATCATGATGCAATGCAAATGCTGTATGGATCATCTCATCAGGTATCGGCCATATCCGGATATCACATAAGTAGAATCGACACGTCCCAAAGTCCCCGGCGCACACCCTCATCCACGGATTGAGGATGCCTATGCAAAGCAATCACACTATAGCTGCACAATCCGGTGCACACCTCGGAACCACGGTCAAGGTGCTCATGCAACGCATGAACTATAGTTGCAACTAAAATGAAATCATGTCTAGGACTGTCAGCCATTAGCCTAAACCCCGTGAATTCTGCATTCGAGGAATAGACCCCACACGACCATGTTTCAGGTCCACCAGACCATGTTTCAGGTCAACCATATCACAAACCATGTTTCAGGTCACCCCCCTAGTGCCCTAACCGCTCATCATAATCTCCTGAATAACCTCAAATAATAAGTCTCGTCACATCAATCCCATCATCATAACACCATAATCATCTCAGTTAGGCACTACTAACACATAGCATGAATTCCCCAATACATCATCATAACTCATTATAACTTATCACATACTCAACCTCTAAGCACAATCGTAACACTCAACATGTCATCACAATCATGTCATCATGTTATCAAAATCATCATGTCATTAATTTCCAAACTAATAAATACCAAAATATAATAATAATAAATATAAACATTTTCAAAAATAATTACAGCACTCATGTTATCATTCATCAATTACCAAGTTTAAATCAACCAGTCAAACCAGTAGTCATAAAGTAATAAAATAATATAAATATTGTGGCGACAATAAACATACAATTTCTATATCATCATTGGTACCACTAGGTAGTCCCCAATGTGATATGGATATTGTCCATTACTCGTTCTCGTGTAGGGTTTGGGTCGCCCTACGCCATTATCGAATTAAATGCAACCGTGCCATTTCCAACATTAAATAGTTTCTTTATAGGGCCTTGGAGCTTCCAAAATTTCACCTAAGCATCACATTACGAAGCGCACGTTACTACGAGTTCATACTAGAGGACGGAATCGAATTCCGACAAACGAAACGAAAGATATATAGAGAAACGTAACAAAACGAGTTTCAACATAAACGAGGATGATTTACCTTCACTTTTTGAAGAAACGAGGAAGAGGAACAGGAAGGTATCGTCATAACGATCACAACCACGTACTCCAATTTTTGACGGGACGAATGAAACACTCAAACTCTTGACTTGAAGCCTTTCTCTCATTAGATTTTCTCTCCCTCCTCTCTAAGTTCTCTCTTCCTCACCCTTTCTGTTTTGTCTTTTTCTCAGCTTGCTGCTCTCTGTTTTGTCTCTTGGACTTAAGTGAACTTGGTTCACTTAAGTCCTTTTATTTTTGTTGAACCACGCTGCCACGCTCAAGCGTGAAAAAGGCCACGCAAGAGCGTGCACACGCTTGAGTGTGGGAATTGCCACGCTGGAGCGTGGGAAACCACCGCGCAATGCATCCACTCACAAGCTGCCACGTAAACCCCGATTGACACGTGACAAGTCAAAGCATGGCCCTTGTATGTTGACTTGGGCGCTTGAGCGTGGATACACCCACGCTCGAGCGTTGACTTCTGACAAAAAGTCAACTCTTTGCGTTCAGTGTCTGTTCGACGTCCGATTGCATTCAAATTTGAGATATAGGATCATTAGGACCTAATAAACAACTCAAAACCATCAAAAAGGCCTAATCTCAACTCTAACTCCAAAATTCTTATTCCACACTCAAACATCTCAAAGATGCTAACCGGGAAACCCTAATTGGTCTCTACGCTCAAACTCATCCGAAAAAGTTGCGTACTTATCATGCAAAGGTCTCTATGTCACAAACCACATCTCAACTATATAATCCAAGTCCTGACCCTAATCCTCATACATAAACTACACATGAAATCACGGGATAAGGATGCCTTATCTTCTAATCAGAAGGATACCTCACCCCAACCTAGGGATATCACTCCCTATTACAGAGTTTATACAAGAATAGAAAGAAACTGAATCACTCTAGATAATGCATATGATACAAATTGAAGCACTATGAGTATGATGAAAATAACACGTTTGGCTCACAAATAATTTTCAGATCAAAGTATATTTTTCATGTATTTTCTTCTCTCTTTTTTGCAATCAAGAAATACATTTTTATAGTCTTTTGAAAATATGACCTTTACACCTTAATTAAGAAAAAAGACTGATTTCAAGCAAATGGCCGTTGCATACTTTTCTACTGTTGACAATCATTGAAAAAGTTAGAAATTGATTTAATGAGGGATTAAAATGGATTGGCTGCACCGTTTTGAAAAAGAAACGGCTATATTATATATTGTTTAATTGAAATGCACCATTCACACATGTAATTGAAATCAAAAACAATATGGTGGACGTTCAAGCTATTTGTCAAAGCAATAGTTAATTGATTTGAAAAATCAATCAATTTAAATATGAGTAAATCAGATTCAAATAGCATTCAACTGATTGAATTTAAAGCCATTGATTACCGAAAAAATATTTGTATTCAAAATTTACATATTCAATTCCAAATATTTCAATGTGCAAATTAATCAAGAAGATTTTAATAGATTGAAAATTAATTCAATTGAAATTTGAATGAGTACAATTGAAAACTAATTTGAGCATCAATTTAATATATTTTTAAAACTTATTCTTTGATATTAAATCAATTTTTAATTGGAAATTAATTTGAAAAACACTTTGCAAGTAAAATGCTTGATTAAAAACCTTTTACCCAAAAGTGTATTATTTCAATTAAATTGATTAAATGAGCTAAAGTGAGTTTTAGTCATCATACCCTTACAAGACATGCATCTAAGACTTAATATATTTACCCAATCTCGCTTACGGTATGCTTGAAACTTTGATATTCCTAACTTCTTTGTGCCTTGCTTTATTAACCTTTGACTACCTGCACGCTTAGAAATAATATTTTCTTTTTTATCCTGCATGCTTATGATTAGTGTTTGTCAATCATCAAAATATAATTAAATATATACTTACATATGATGTGTTTAATGTATAGCCTTATTTATCACCTAGTCATTGCTCACTCATAAAGTTGTATTCTTAGAAATTGTAATTTATAACAATTGGGCTTAGTGTATTTAATTAGTGTTTATAGTTACTGCTGCCATGTACTAATATGTATATAAATACCAAATTACTTGTGTGTTTTTACACACAGTTTCTCAAATCCACTCCTAATTTTATAGTTTTCATTTTATTTATTTTTTTGCCATTTTATAGGTGATGACAACCAAATGGTTGGTTGCCTTTGGAAATGATCTTATGGTTGAATTTTAACAAGTTACAAAACCAAGTCAGAATTGTGTTGTAACATAAAAGGAAGAAAGTATTGAAAATGGATGAAGATTAGAGATGGTATGGCGCCACAAAACAAGAGTTTTGATAAGCCAAATGAGGTTCGCCACAAGAATCTTGGATTCTTGATAAGAACTTAGCTTGGTTCAACCAAGAACCAAAGAGAACAAAGTCTCACAGATGGATTTCAATCCAAATTCAACATCCAAGTTTCCATTTCATGTGTTTTCACGAATTACATATAGTTAGGCAGCCAACTTTTGGCTTCCAAAAACAAACCATAACCCCCACTTAATTGGCCTAATTCATGATCTTAAACACTCACTTATTCCCACTTAATTCAGCCATAAAACTAAGAAGGTTACCCCCCCCCCCCCCTCATGACTCTTTATCCCCCTAATTATGTGGTGTTTACACTTGCTTCTCACATTAAAAGTGTAACCCCCCATAATTTATTCAAAATAACAACACACTAATTTAGGAGTTCTTATAGCATGCAAGCTAAAGATTCCTCCCACTAAGACACTCACAAATTTGTTTTCCATCATGGATTACAAGTGGGCTGCCCCAAAAACATCACTTAGTAATTGGGCTCACTCATAAAACCCACTTACACTTATTGAATTAAAATAAACAACTAAAATTAGACTCTCCTTCATGTTGCACGCCCCTCTTGTCATGGATCCTTTAGTTGGATAATGTAAGTTAATAATTTGGGCTTCATTCCATCCAATCTTGCATTTGGGCTTGCTTCCATGATGAGAACCATAGTTTGAATTAACACTTGTTGGGCTTTATTGGTTGTAACATTTGTCATTGGCCCACCAAGTCCTTGACTAGCTTCTGGAACCATACTCCAAATCGGGCTTATATCAATAGGTTATACGAGCTCTAATTCAAGGACAATTGCAACTAAATATCGTTATAAACCAAATCACTTAACTTCTCAAGACTTTAACCAAAATCTCATAATAAGGATAAGTTCAATCGATGGAAATGTTTCAATTTGATTATATGAATTGTCATGAAGGTCTCGATATAAAGGAGAACTTGGTCCTACTTAACTTCTACCCTCTCTGAAACATCTTTACAACTAACACACATTAAAGGAAAATAAACCATACGAAGGTGCATTCTATGGTGCATCACCCAAATGACAAAATCTGGATCATTCAGATTGTCACTTGAGTTCTTTTAACTTTTCAACTTTTATGACAGCAAAATCTAGCACGAAGACCTTATCAAATGGTACATGGATGAAGCACCACTTTCTATTATTGGATTTATTACTAATTTAATCAATGATCTAGATTTGATAGTCCAACAAAATTCAACATTTAGTTGATAATGTGATAACTAAAAAAAGAAAAAGATTTCATCCCACCACCCACTCCACCGTCCAAACTCTCCATCGTACAAGAAACAAGATCATCCCGCAACAGTAAAATTTATGCACGTGGAGCTAATAGTTAAGATAATGGAAGGAAAGAGTCTTGGTCAATATCGGGGAAGGATTCCAGTCAATATTGGTGGTGGTTATTTTGGGTGTATTTGACAATTGGGTTTTGGATCACGGGTTGCAGAGAGAGTGTGTGACTGAGAGAACTGGGAGAAAAAGAAGAAGAAATGGCATCATCTGAGGTGTCAATGAATGGAAATGTCGAACTCTTTCCAGCCGCCGGCGAACGATCCATCTCCGGTGCCGCAACACAAACACTCCCCTACCTCCCTCCCTTCTTCACCAGGTTTCGTACCCCCACACCGCTCGATCTCATGCACTATTGTAGCAACCTCGACGCGCATCTCCACTGTTTCCAGATATGTGCCAACCACCATCTTCCATGGCTCGTGGAACCCAAATATGGTGCTTCAACCGCCATAGATGTTTGACAGAAAAAGGGGTGATTATGAGAAGATGAACCTAGGGATTGTAACTATAAACAATAATTTTTTGATTTTTAAAAAAATAAGAAACTAGTTGTGGTCGATAAAAGCGTTGGAGGAGATCAGGTCCGAGGACGACATCTTATCCACCTACATCGATGTTTAGAACCTCAGAGGAACGATGAACAGGTCAGGTCACACTGGGAATTGGTCAGATTTAAGGGGGAAAAATGGATGACACGGGGGAAAAATGAAATTGGTGATAGAAGAGGGGGTGACGGGTGGTGGTGGTGGTGGCTGGTTGAGTAGTGGTGAAGAAGAAGAGTAAGAATGGAATTTTGAAATTAAGATTTTATAAAAAATTAAAAATCAACTAATTTATCTATTATAATAATAATAGTAGTAGTAGGTAATTTGGGTTCAAAATAGTAGTGCACTCATGTATCACCTATTTTGAAGCGTTATGTTAGCCTTGGCCATTACAAAGGTTGAAAAGTCAAAAGAACCCAAGTGGCAATCGGGTTGGTCCAGATTTTGCCACTTGGATGGTGCACCACAACACCACTTTGGTGGGTGGTGCACCTTAGATGAAACCCCATACGAAACTACCATTTTGGTAATAGTAAAATATTTGCCATTGTCCCCCTCGCTGAGTTTCATCTGGCTTCTAATAAGGTCATGGTTATTTCATTGGTAGATCCCGACTACATTTGATTTGATAGGGAATTTGCTTGCAACGCAACGTTGCCCAAAAAGAAACCAGGTTGATTAGGCTCTAGAATTTCTATCTCACTTCCTAGCATTTGAAGAACAAATGACATGATGGGTCTATCCACTGGATGTTGTTGAACACATAAGAGACTAACATGGATGCATCGCAAAAATTTTGATACAATCCATGAGTCTTGTATGTTTTCATCTATCAATTCGGAAGCCTTCCCCTCCTTCTGGAGCATCCATGCCTAGCAAAACAAAAAAGTTGCCTATTACATTTCTGTTTGGCATAAATTAAAAATATATTTCTCACCCACTTACATGACCAATAAAGTTATGGTTGTGGTCTGAATGATGAAACCCGTGTTGAGACCTCATAAGTCTGAAACACATTCAATGTGTAAATTCTCTAAGTTTTGATGATTCCAAATAGATTAAGTATGGTAATATTGAACATTATGAAATTACTGACAAATCTGATAAGTGTGCAGAAAAATCAAATTTAAGGTCACTCATCTACTTTCTGACTAGTCTGATTTTCAGTAGAGCTCGGTTTATAAGACCTATTTGAAAACCACTCGTCTGCTTTTTAGTCAAAGACCAAGTCAACGCTCTATCAAGATATGAGTTTACTTGATGACGTGGCAAGAAGCATCTATCTGAAACAGACTCAGTTGATCACCCGTCTGACTTTTGGAATAAGCTAGCACCCATTTAGTTTTGGACTACATGATCACCCGTCTAGTTTTGGACTACATGATCACCCGTCTAGTTTTTGGACTGCTTGAGCACTCATCTGATTTTTTATTACTTCTCACCCATCTGATTTTCCAACTCTGGTATAACGTCAGTTTGTCAGAAATGAAGTCCAAGTCATCTTATTCATATTAAATGCCTTTCTTAAGGATCTCGAAGACCTTTGGACAATAACTCAAAGAATAAAGAATGTTTGTTTCAAGGTTTTAAGGAATAAGCATGCAATCTTCGTACCACATCAGTAACCTTTTAGCTATTTTAGTACAAAGTAAAAGTGCTTTCTGGAAAGTGAACTGACTGTTGCACTAAAAGAGGAAAGTTCTCTACTGCAAGTACAAGAAGCATGTTGCTGCCTACTATGACATAACAGCTGATTTAGATTAAAATGTACTCTTGGACAACCTTGTCAAAGCTAAATGTTCCCAAGCATTTAATGTTTATATAGAACGACTCTTTGGCATTAATGGTATCTCAGAAGCTCAAATCAAAAGAACACATTTTCTGAAGTTATGTCTAAACGGATCTCTTGATTGAAGTCTTTAAATAGATTAAAAAATGAAGATGAAAACAAGAAGTTGAATATCAATAAAAACACTGTGCAGAAGCATTTACTCTCCTCATTAACTTCTTCATTCTTTCATTGAATACACCTTCAATCATTTGACATTAATTCTCAATCTTTCACACTTCATATTTATTCCACTCCTTGAGTGGGATCTGAAATACTTGCAAGTTGTATTAATTACACAAAACCTTTATATTCCTTGGGTGTTAAGCCTAAAGAGGCTAGGTGTGCAAAGAATACTTGTTTGAGTGTTGAGCCTGAAGAGGCTAGGTGTGCAAAGAATACTTGTACTGTAATTTACTCAGTTATAGTGGAAACGTAGTGCTCCCAAGAAACTGGACGTAGCTCTGTGGCTTTTGGGGTGAACCAGTATAAAACTCTTGAGTGATATTCCTATTCCTTTATCTCTTTATTTAGTTTAAGTATTATTCTGTTCAAGTTTTTAACTTGGGGAGTTAATATTGTGAATGTCAAACTCTGTTTTACTCTTTTCTGTTTGCTTGCATATTCTGTTTGAATATTAGACGTATCACTCGGATGATTTTTCTCTAATCTAAGTTCTGCTTGTTGTGCCTGCGAAAATCTTTTTAAGTAACCGAAAAAATTGGTAAACACAATTCAACCCCCCTTCGTGTGTTAACTTTGGTTATTTCAGTTGGTATCAGAGCTCAGCCTCTGGGTTGAGTACTTAACAGTGTAGAGGAAAATATCTTGGAGATGGCAGGAGAAGCTAGAACTACGACACCCTAAAACCCGGCATCACATGGTTACCCGTTGCGGAAAAGAAACTTATTTAAAATGATGGTCGCCTTCGAAAAAATAACATTTTATATAAGGTTACTAAAAAAGGGTACTCTTTTTTTTTTGTTAAAAGAAGTTAAGAAAAGGTGATGAACATTCAGAACATGAAAATCAACATCACACATATAATAATAATTGTCCCACTTGGGATCTTAGGTTTGATTACAAGACAGGCCTTGTCGAACTGGACAACATATGCTAAAACAGCTGCTGAAGAAACAGGTAAAAAGAAAACATCAAGCTGGGAATAGGGAATTGGGTACAAGACTCAAAAGATGGCTCTAAAAGCCTTAGGACTATCGGGACAACTCCAAAAGTCGACGAACGATCTACCAATGCCTCCTACATGCAGAGTGACCACAGACGCTACCCTCAGACGAGATATCAGATGCCGTATCGATAACATCACCGCCATCGTCGATAGGGACGTCGTCATCACCGAGATCCTGCGGATGGTACTCTAGCTCCTCCTCGTCCTCGTCCTCGACCTCTATCAGCTCAAAAGGTTCTTCCTCAGGATCCTCTTCGAGATCCTCCTACATTGGATCCTCTGCAAGCGGTTCAACTGGATCAAAATGCTCAAGAAGGAGTCCGGTGACTTGTAACGTATGAAGGTAGTACCAAGGAGGTGGAAGTGTCACAGTCCTCGTCTCGACGGTATGAATCCTTCATACGGACACTCCATTAGCATTCGTCTCGGTAGTCGCGACTGGTCCTCGATACGTCGCGGTCGTTGCTGCGACACCCTAAAACCCGACATCACATGGTTACCCGTTTGCTGAAAAGAAACTTATTTAAAACGCTGGTCGTCTTCGGAAAAATAACCTTTTATATAAGGTTACTGAAAAAGGGTACTCTTTTTTTTCTAATAGTAAGAGGTAGTTAATAAAAGTTGATGAACACTCAAAACATGAGAATAAACATCATACATATATATATAACTGTCCAACTTGGGATCTTAGGTTTGATTACAATACAGGCCTTGTCGATCTGGCCAACATACACTGAAACAGCTACTGAAGAAATAGGTAAAAAGATAACATCAAACTGGGAATAGGGAATCGGGTACACGACTCAAAAGATGGCTCTAAAAGCCTAGGGACTATCGGGACAACTCCAAAAGCCAACAAACGATCTACCCATGCCTCCTGCATGAAGAGTGACCACAGACACTACCCTCGTGTATAGTCCAATTCCCCGTCGACCAGGCGTGATCAAATACCTCGCTCGTCAGTGCCAAGGGAATATCCGGATCCATCTAAGAGCACGCGCATTCCCGATACAAGAAGAAAAGAACAGAACATACAGTTGTGCAAGAGTGAGATACTGTCATAAGATATATCCCACAACAACCATATACATGATACATGCAACACATAATCAAGTCAACAATTAAATCATACATAATCATAATATAATCGTCTTATATCAAGGGATCTCAAGCCCGCACAATCAATTTTCGAAAATATGCATGACACTTCAATATTAGGCTCTATCCTAATCTCATGAGATCTCAACATCGTGTTTCACTGGAGAAGAATTAGAGTTGGTCAATCTCTAGACCACCGGGCAGTTGCCTCCATACCCTCATGCATTTGAGGTCTCAGGACGAGCAACGTCACATTTGCCTCTGAACTCGGTTTACATGGACAGACTCCCAGATACCACCTTGTATCTGATATTTAAGAAAGCACGTCTGCTTGGGGAAATGCACATGAGAAAATATTTTATTTAAAAGGTTTTATTTGTGTTCATTCTTTTTCACTGTCGCAGCTCAAAGCTAATGACTTAATCATCATTTCCCCATCACTTGAAAACTTAGAAGCATAGGACACACAGTCCGAATGCTCAATTACAACGCCCAAGACCGATGCCGCAGTCAAGGGTTGTGGTCGTAGAAAACAACATTCACCTTTAACAATGTTCATCACAACGTGGTTAGGACACACAGTCCACAACAACATGATTAGGACACACAGTCCACAACAACGTGATTAGGACACACAGTCCACCACAACGAAATCAGAACGCACTGTCCTCAATTTCGAGAATTGGACCCTCAGTCCAGAAACATCATGAATAGGATTCATGGCCCCGAATTAACACTGACCCAAGATCACGTGCGTATAACTGAATACTAGAGGCGACGTCTCGCGTACTAGATTCTCTTTCTTAAGTACTTATTTTTCGTTCAGTGAAAAACAAATTCAAAACCGAATCCTCGATAACCTATCCAGGCTATCGGAAAGTTTCTAAAACATTTAGGAGAAAACATTTTCCTTGGAAATCTTTTGTAAAGAATCTTTGAAATACTTTTATCTTTGACAATCCCCTATAGGATATTGCCAAATAATCTTGAAAGTTTTCACTTGAAGACACATAGTTCGAAAAGGATTTTTCTCTTGTATAACAATAGTTCATCAAAACCATTTCATCATTTAAAAAAAGTACTTTAAGTTGATGAGATTTTGGAAAATAACACCAATCCCTTCATCTTCAAAGCTTATTAAGGTTTTTAATCCTTATAACAGATGAGCACAGACACAAGTCTGGCTTAGCAAACTCTCAATCAACAGCAGTATATATTATCAGTTCAATGCTAATATCACAGATGAAAGCAGTTCATCACAGATATGCATTATAACATTTAGAACAAGTACAGTTCAACATCAGATAATAGCATAACAGTTCAAGTACATTAGATAACCAAGTAAGCTCAATCAACATATAAATATCCAGTTAAACACATACACACATGTATACAATTATTGAATATCTTTAGGAAATCCCCTCTTACCTTCCGTGAAGGTAAGGAGATTAGATGCTTGGAGAGGTAAACCACGAACGTCCTTGTTTCCTCCGCGATGAAAGTCTAAGGTTATGAACACAAAATCACAAGTTAAAATCAAACAAGAACACTAAACCACAAGGTATAGGTTTGGCCAAGACTAGTTCTTAGGGTTAGAGATTCCCGAAAATTATACAACTCATGGATTTTTGATCCTTAAGTGTTAGGAGTTCATAAACAATGATCTTTTAACAAAGTTGAATTAAAAATCCCACTAAGTACTTGACTTAGGGTTTCGGCCAAGCATAGATAAATAGGCTAGGAATTTCTAAACTTTCCAATCTCTTTAGGTTAGCATCCATACATAGTAAGGCGCTTGAAACCATGATCATTTTGGAAAATGGAAAAATCAAATGTCTTAGACCATGAACTCTTAGGTTCGGCCTTAACAAGTTTGTGAGGTTAGAGATCTTTAAATCATCCAATCTTTTGGACATAGCATCCTTTAACATAAAGGAGCTTTAATCCATAATCATCTTGGAAAACAAAATAAAATAACACATCCTAGGTCAAATGTTACATTCGGCCATCATTGGAAAATAAAGCAAGAAAATATTTTAACTTTCCAATCACTTAGACATAGCATCCTTTAACATAAGGAGCTCTTTAGTCCATGATCACTTTGGAAAACAAAATTCAACATCTTTGCCATAACCATTGAAGGTTTCGGCCTTAACAAGAAATAGGGGTTAGAAATCTTCAAACTTTCCAATCTCTTGGACCTAGCATCCTCCTATATCAAGGAGTCTTAATCCATGATCATGTTGGAAAAACAAAACTTAAACACCATTGCTTTAAAACTCGTTGGTTTTGATCTTTACATAAAAACTAGAGTAAAAGTCTTTAAACTTTCCAATCACTTAGACGTAGCATCCTTTAACATAAAGGAGCCTTGGTCCATGATCATTTTGGAAAACAAATCGTTAAACTTTCCAATCACTTAGACATAGCATCTTTAACATAAAGGAGCGTTGGTCCATGATCATTTTGGAAAACAAATCTTTAAACTTTCCAATCACTTAGACATAGCATCCTTTAACATAAAGGAGCCTTGGTCCATGATCATTTTGGAAATGAAATCTTAAATACAAACTCATTCTTGTAAAAGTTGAAACAAGATGATCCATCTAAACCATATACATGGTTTCGGCCTCCTTAGAAAAAGAGGTTAGGAAACTTTATTTTACACAACCTTTTAGTATGTGATAGTATGAGTAAATACAAGAATATAGAAATTGGTTTCAACTCAAAAGGAGTTTTCTACCATTTTTAAGAGATTTTAGAAGTTTGAAAACTTAAAGGAAACTTAAAGCAAAACTATGAACATAAAGACAATAACTTGAAAAATAAACAACATAGGATCATTACCCTCAACAATATGAAGAACTTTGATGAAGAACTTAAAGTAAAAAGCTTGATAAAAATATAAACTTTGTAAGAAAGAAGAAGAAGAAGAAGAAGAAGAAGAAAGGTAGTAAAGTGAAAATGTGAGAAAATGGAGGAAAGTGATGAATGGTGGAAATGAATGGTATTTATTGAGTAAGAGGGAGGGGGTTACGGTTTTGAGAGGGAGAAGAATAAAGAAGAGAAGAAAGAAGAAGAAAGAAGGTGGGTTGCTTGTAGAAAGGATAAGGAGTTAAGGTGATGTGATGTGATTGGAGTGAGAAAGATGAAAAAGTAAGATTTTGAAATAAAGTCAAGATTTACTTTTTCTTAGGTGTATCATAGACTTCACATCAAGTCACTCCATGTCACTTCATCCTCTTGATACTCTGCTCCACTGTGTATCAGATGACTTTCCCGATCGTATTTCCCGACGATTTCGCCCGGGAAATCCCTAAGATTTGGCCGCGAACTAGATTTTTCGAAAAACTCCAAATCCACACAAAACATCATAAAAACACTAACCGTCTCGTTCACGAATTAAAATTTTGTCTCTAGCTCAGTAAACTTGTACTGGTAGTGAGAACCCGCATAGGTTTTTATCCTGAATTTTCGATCGAAAATTTTACTGTGACTTCATACGGTAAAACAACACAAGAAAATGATTTTATTTTAAATAAAATCATCCTCTGGATTTTATCAAAAATAAATACATTAAAGCATGTATTTACTGATAAATAAGCATATGAAAAACAGGGTGTTACAGTCGCACCCTCATGTATAGTCTAGTTCCCTACCGTCCCAGCATTATCAAACACTTCGCTCCTCGAGCTCGACTGTGCCAAGGGAACGTCCGGATCCATCTAAAAGCACGCGCATACCCGATACAAGAAGAAAAGAATAGAACATACAGATGTGCAAGAGTGAGATACCGTCATAAGATATATCCCACAACAACCATATACATGATACATGCAACACATAATCAAGTCAACAGTTAAATCATACATAATCATAATATAACCGTGTTATATCAAGGGATCTCAAGCCCGCACAATCAATTTTCGAAAATATGCATGACACTTCAATATCAGGCTCTATCCTAATCTCATGAGATCTCAACATCGTGTTTCACTGGAGAAGAATTAGAGTTGGTCAATCTCTAGCCCACCGGGCAGTTGCCTCCATACCCTCATGCATTTAAGGTCTCAGGACGAGCAACGTCACATGTGCCTCTGAACCGGTCACATGGACAGACTCCCAGATACCATCTTGTATCTGATATATAAGAAAGGCACGTCTGCCTGGGGAAATGCACATGAGAAAATATTTTGTTTACAAGGTTTTCTTTATGTTCATTCTTTTTCACTGTCGCAGCTCAAAGCTAACAACTTAACATCATTTCCCCGTCACTTGAAAACTTAGAAGCATAGGACGCACGGTCTGAATGCTTGATCACAATGCCTGAGACCGATGCACCAGTCCTGGGCTTGTGGTCATAGAAAACAACATTCACCTTTAACAACGTTCTTCACAATGTGTTTAGGACACACAGTCCACAACAACGTGATTAGGACACACAGTCCATAACAACAAAATCAAAACGCACTGTCCTCAATTTCGAGAATTGGACCCTCATTCCAGAACATCATGAATAGGACTCATGGCCCGGAATTAACACTGATCCAAGATCACGTGCGTATAACTGAATACTAGAGGCGACATCTCGCGTACTAGATTCTCTTTCTTAAGTACTTATTTTTCGTTCAGTGAAAATCAAATTCAAAACCGAATCCTCGATAACCTATCCAGGCTATCGGAAAGTTTCTAAAACATTTAGGAGAAAACCTTTTCTTTGAAAATATTTTATAAAGCATCTTTGAAATACTTTTATCTTTGAAAATCCCCAATAGGATATTGCCAAATAATCTTGAAAGTTTTCACTTGAAGACACATAGTTCGAAAAGGATTTTTCTCTTGTATAACAATAGTTTACCAAAACCATTTCAACATTTAAAACAAGTACTTTAAGTTAATGAGCTTTTGGAAAAGAACACCAATCCCTTCATCTTCAAAGCTTATTAAGGTTTTTAATCGTTATAACAGTTGAGCACAGACACAAGTCTGGCTTATCACGGTTGAAAGCAGTTCATCACAGATATGCATTATAACATTTAGAACAAGCACAGTTCAACATCAGATAATAGCATAACAGTTCAAGTACATCAAATAACCAAGTAATCTCAATCAACATATAAATATCCAGTTAAACACCTACACACATGCATATAGTTATTGAATATCTTTAGGAAATCCCCTCTTACCTCACGTGGAACTTAAGAGTTTCGGATTCGAAGAGAAAAGCTCACGAACGTCCTCGCTCCGCTTGGCGATGGAAGTCTAAGGTTACAAAACATGAAATCATGAGTTAAAGCTCAATCAAGGAACACTAACCACAAGGTATAGGTTCGGTTTAGACAATAATTTAGGATTAGGGTTTTTTTTACGAAATTTATGCAACTCATGGATTTATGATCCTTAAGTGCTAGAAGTTCTTAAACACCAATCATTTAACAAAGTTGAATTAAAAATCCCACTAAGTACTTGACTTAGTGTTTTCGACCTTCACTAACAAATAGGCTAGAAATTTCTAAACTTTCCAATCTCTTTAGGTTAGCATCCATACATAGTAAGGATCTTGAAACCATGATCACTTCGGAAAATGGAAAAATCAAATGTCTTAGACCATGAACTCTTAGGTTTGGCCTTAACAAGTTTGTGAGGTTAGAGATCTTTAAATCATCCAATCTTTTGGACATAGCATCCTTTAACATGAAGGAGCTTTAATCCATAATCATCTTGGAAAACAAAATAAAATAACACATCCTAGGTCAAATGTTACATTCAGCCATCATAGAAAAATAAAGAAAGAAAATATTTTAAACTTTCCAATCACTTAGACATGCATCCTTTAACATAAAGGAGCCTTGGTCCATGATCATCTTGGAAA